>CM045998.1:20091152-22591152 GCA_025175895.1 Wurfbainia villosa
GCGGTCGCTTCGAAGGAGAAGGGCGTGCTCCGATCGATGGAAGGAGATCGCCGAAAAATAGGGAAGGAATCGCGAGAAGTGGAGAGGAAGTTTTTGGCGGCGTGCGTTCGGTGGAGACGGGCTGCAGCGAAACGGAAGAAATAGAGAGGTTTCGGCGAAAAACGGAAGCCTTTTAATGGGTTAATGGGTCGGATTTCAAATGGGATGGGCTTTAAACCCATTAACCCATTAACCCTATGTTTAATTAAATCTAGGTTAATTGAACCAATATATAATTTTTAAGCTAGGTTAAATGTAATTAACTCCTAACCATATTATTATTATTATTTTTTTTGTGGTATTTTACATGATGTCTTCATATTTTCAGAGCAAATATAATGGTTGTTAACTCCAAATCGTGTACAGGATAATTCTTCTCATAGTCCTTTAGTTGATGAGAAGCATAAAATACAACTCGGTAAATTACATCAGAACAACCCTTAGTCCCTGAAATATTGCATCTGTATGAATTGGACATCATCCCAAATGGGTTAAACCCATCACTAGCTAAATCAAATTAGACATTTCTTAGTTCAAAAGCAAATGTTGGATACATTTATTAAATTTTTTCCATGCAATTGCATTAGCATGATGTCTTAAAATACCCTCAATTTCTACTCAATTTTCTTTTTGCCAGTGCATTCCAATAGTTGTATCTTTATGCAAATAAAGTCCCTGCAAGTGTGACTTCAAAGGGAAGTGTCTAACAACAGTTGTGGGCATTTTTGAATTTTATTTATGATTTAGAATGTAATGGGACTTCCCGCATATTGGACATTTTTCAAGATTTGCACTCTTTTCTAAATAATTTACAACCATTTTAACATGCATGTATTGCTTCATAACCCATTCCAACATTTTGAAATATCTTCTTTGTATCATAATAAGACTTGGGACATAATTGGGTTGAGGAAGATAACTTTGGAGAAACTTTAATAGCATATCAAAGGAACGATTATACCAACAGTTGAGTACTTTAATTTGCATTAAATTTACCAAGAAGTTAAATGTCTTCACTTTTTTGCTCCCTGAAACAAATCTTGATTGACTTCTTCAAATAGGGATTTAAAGAACTTGAATGTTGTATTATTGTTACCATTATCTACATCAATTTGTCTACTCTCTTGCATAACATGTTCTAAGTTAAGTAAGTTGTTCAATATGTCAACAAATTCTAGATCTTCACACTCTACTTCATTTATGTCATTATCATTTTGAGTATCAATTATTACATCTGCATTCTCAAATAAATTTATAAAATTTTCATTATGATTATTCCACATCAAATAAATTTGATTGAATCCATGTAGATGAATATGAGTCTTAATCATTTCAAGATCTCTAAACTTTAAATTTTGATATAAAAGACAGGGACATCTAATAATTGGTGATCCATCTTTCATGTGATAAGCTACAAAATTTAAAAATTCTTTAACTTCGTTTTTATATCTCTGACTAATTCTATTTCACTCCATTATTCAACTTTTATTCATTCTTCAAAACCTGATTATGTGATACAAATAATTTAGATCAATCAAATAGTTATTACATTAATCAAGCAAGCAATTGCAAATATTGTTGGATAAAAATTGGGAGCTTCCAATGTCAATGTTAACATCAACTAGATAATATCAATTGTTTGGTTGCTTACTTTTTTTTGTACAAGAATAATTATGGGATGAGCATTGCCGCACAAATAAATTGATGTTTTTTCTATCCTTTATCACCCAACGCTGCTTGTATTTACCCAACACTATTACATATTAATACTTTTAGATCACAATTTTACAACTATATTTTGGTAGCATGAGCAAGATCTTTTATATTTCTTTGGATTTTCTTATCTCATTTTGAGGGAAACAAACTGTTTTATCTATTGTTCCTTTCTTAGATTACTTCATATATTTATTATGTTCTTGAACATAATAAATTTCAACACTCTCTTCGAAAAACATAAAAATATCGACGCCACACTTCAATTACATCATGTCCCTTGCAATTTTAATAAAAAATAAATATCATGTCAGGCAAATGTTGGAATCATAATTGGTGAATCTTCATGGTCGATTGATGGAGGAACAACTAATGTAGTAGTCGTGTTAGGCGTAGTTTGTGAAAATCCAATATCAATTGAAATAGGAGTTTGCTCAACTGTCATAGTTAAATTAGCTTATAAGTGAAGTGATTTGGGTGATATATGCATGAAAGTTTCAATATTTTTAATCAACTTTGTTTCAATCTTCTCAATGGTGATTACTATCAAAAGATAGGTTTCACCAAGGTTTTTCAAAATGATTTTAAAATATTTTCAAAACCTTATATTGAACCATGGTCTTATGGGCTTAATGCACATGTCTTGTACATAAGCTTTCCTCATGATTCATCCATGGTATAAGATGAATTTTAATTCATCTAGATACAAAAACTATACACCTTAAACTTAACTCTAATAACTTTTTTTAAAAATAATAAGTAGATATAAAAATGATCAACATTACTTAATGTTTTGGAGGAACATTCCAATGTTCTAATTAAAAAACTAATTTTTTAAATATAAAGAAAATGAATATTAATAAGATAAATAAAAAAAATGAAGAAAAAAAGAATATACCTTTGTAATACTGGATTTCTCACTAGTACTTACTATTTGCTTTGGTGAAGTGAGGAAGAAGAAGAGTTCAACTTTCTAATGTCTTTCAAATGGAGCATGAATGGAACTTGCAGCGATCAGTTGACTAACTGATCCAGTTGATCTTCTTTCTTCCTCTCTTAGTGCAGACCCTAAGATAAACCCTAATCATCTAATAGAATGCATTAAACACTAAAACAATCCAACACTAATCTAGGTAGAAAGAGGAGAAATAATAGGCACATCGCATAGATCATTGACAGAGAGAAGTCTTCGATCACCTTCGATGAAGAATATCACGGCACAAACCAACGTCGAATAGAGAATGAATGAAACTTCTTGTCAATTTGGTGTTGAACGGAATGGAGCATGAACGAATTAGTATGAATGTAGTTGAATCGAGGAAGATGAAGGATTTTTCGGTGTGAGGTTAGGGTTTCGGTGGAGGTTAGTGTATGTGTGAGGAACGAAGGGAAAATAAAAATAAGGAAATAGATGTCAACTTAAATAAGAAAGGAAGGGGTAAATTAAAATAAGAGGACTAATGTTAACGTAATTAAGAATAAGAATAAGAAAAGAAAGAAAATGAGTTTCATAATATAATTATTAGTTAAAAATTGGCTTATAAATTAATTCTTATTTAAGATAATAATTATCTATCAATTTTATCGATAATTATTAAATTTTATCATAAATTTTTAAAAAATAAAACTTTAAATAGTTAAAATTTTATAAAAATATATCATCAAAATATATTCTAGATGATATTTTTTAAATTTTTTACCAAGTAAAGTCAATATAAATATTAAAAATTATAGTTAACAATTTCAATTTACCCATCAAATTTAACTTTAATTAGTAAAATATTTAAAATTATCGACCAAATCTCATTTTGGTTAGTAACAAATTAAACATTGCTCGCCAAAGTTAACTTTGGTCAGTAAGAAATTAAAAATTACTGATCAAATTTAACTTTAGCCAGTAATAAATATTAATATTACTAGTCAAATTTAACTTTGGTTGATAAAAATTAAAATTACCAACCAAATATAACTTAGGCTAGTAACAAATTAAATATTATCGGCTAAATTTAACTTTGGCCGATAAAAAATTAAAACTTAGCGGTCAAATCTAATTTAACGAGTAAAAAAATTAAACATTATAGGTCAAATTTAGCTTTGGTCGATGATACTATCATAATCTGTCTAAGTAGAAGGGATAAGAAACCAAGGGAAAGATGGTCC
Source organism: Wurfbainia villosa (assembly GCA_025175895.1). Classification (NCBI taxonomy): domain Eukaryota; kingdom Viridiplantae; phylum Streptophyta; class Magnoliopsida; order Zingiberales; family Zingiberaceae; genus Wurfbainia; species Wurfbainia villosa. The sequence continues at coordinate 20,095,065 of CM045998.1, forward strand.
TCATGAACTGAGGGTCGACCTGAAGGAGGTCAGCTTAGGAAGTAGATTGAAGGCCGAGCTGAGGAAGTTCAACTTGGGGAATAAGTCGAAGGCTGAGCTAAAGGAGGTCAGCTCGGGAAGTAGATTGAAGGTTGACCTAATGAAGTTCACCCCGAGGGATAAGTCAAAGGCTAAGCTGAAGGAGGTCAGCACAGGTAGTAGATTGAAGGCTGGGCTGAGGAAGTTCAGCCCGGGGGATAAGTCAAAGGTTGAGCTGAAGGAGGTCAGCTCGGGAAGTAGACTGAAGGTCGAGCTGAGGAAGTTCAACCCAGGGATAAGTCGAAGGCTAAGTTGAAGGAGATTAGCTTGGGAAGTAGATTGAAGGTTGAGCTGAGGAAGTTCAGCCCGAGAGATAAGTCGAAGGCTAAGTTGAGGGAGGTTATCTCAGGAAGTAGATTGAAGGCCGAGTTAAAAGAGTTCAGCCCGGGGAATAAGCTGAAGGCCCAAGTTGAAGGAAGTCAGCCCGGCGAGTCAAGGGGGGAATTACTTAGAAAATACATTCAATGATTGAGCTTCATGGAGTGAATATTGAAAAGGGAATAATATATCAGTTAGCATGGAGCCCCTTTATAAAGAAGGAAATGTTTAGTTTGTTAAAGGGTGGGGACCTCGTAAAATATTCCTTTATCAGTTTGTTGGAATGGATGCATACATATCGTCCTTCATGATAATCACCTAAGATGCTTCAGGGGTTCCACAAATGAATCATTCTCTAACGGCCTAAAAGGTAGCCTCACTAGAATCCATGTGGCTCTTTCACGTGGATGGTCGTTATCACAATTTGTTACGCTACAACTTGTCCTTGTGGCAGAGGGGAGATAAAAGTTGAAAACGAAGGAAGGGAGGGGGGATCTCATTATATATACACTTACTATTTTTCTGCTACATTCATCTTCTTTCATTGCTACAACTTGCCTCTCTTCCTCATACAAACTCTAATTTAAGCATCGGAGGATCCCCGTTGGGTAGGCCGACGGTGGTCTAAAGTGTGTTAACTTTCACAGAAAGAGAGCGGGAAACTCTTACTGTCGTGGTCGGAGATAATTCATCCTCGACAGCTCAATCTTGGGAAGAAAAATTCACGTCGCATCAGTTGGTTTGTCTGTAGGAAACTTTACTGAGCAAGACATTGAGATGCATCTCTAAGAGATCCCTCCCCGTGCGACCTCTTCCGCTGAAGAAACTCCCCTCACCTTATTACCTTCCCAATTAGATGCCCTGATAGATAATGCATTATTTGAGGCATTGTAACAACCCAAATTTTAGTTCCTATATGTTTATTAAAAAAAATCGAAATAAGAATAGAAATACTAAAAATAGAAATATAATAAAAAAAATCGAATAGATGGTTCATTAGCCGAGGCTCGAACCATGAACCTTTGGTTTGAGGGAATAGACTTCCTACCACTAAGTCATAAGATTACCAATGAGTAGGATATAACAGAATATATCTATAGGCGGAAAAAAGGAAGAAGTTGGTTAATTTAGCTAAGCATTTAAAGGGATAATTAAATTAAGGAAACCCTAATTTATATATAGATTTCTTTTTCTCTCTCTCTTCTCTCTCTCCCTCTTCTCTCCAACCGCCGAAGCATCTCTCTCTCTCTCTCATTTTTTTCCCAGCCGCCGAAGCATCTCTCTCTCTCATTTTTTTTCCAGCCATTCCTCTTCTCTCCCACCCGCCAACCAACCTCTCCTCCTCCTCTCCTCTCCAAACGCCGATCCTCTCTCCACCGAGGAAAACAAAAAAAAAAAAGGAGAGCCTCTATAATTTCTCCACCGTGGGATAATTCAAGAGAGGATTTTTAAGAGGGATCTCCTCAAGGACTTGGTAGAGGATCATGCTAAAGCAAAGGAATATGTAGGAGGTCTTCTCTTTACGAAATCTAACGGCATAAATTGGTAAAAAAGCGTAGGAGGTAAGTATTGCTCACCTGCATTATAAGTAGTTATCGTATGTCATTGATATGTTTTTATGTGCATGTTATTTCCAGTTATATGGTTGAGCAGTTTATACGCATGTATATGAGCCAGTTATGCATGGTGTTTTTAGTTATATGATTTTTACCCGTTATGTCATGTTTTATTCAGTATCATGTTTAGATCCATGATAAGAATATGATTTATGATCATGCATGTTGTAGATGAGTTGCAGCTTACAATTATATACATGATGTAGAGTAAGATGTAAAAATATTTCCTTTATAAAGAAAATTTAAAGATGCACCCGTTCGAATTGGGGATTAAGAGCACAACGATTTTCAGTATGCTCCCCATTTCAATTTTGGGGGTCAAGAGCATAATGATCTTTATGATGCTCCCCATTCGTGGTTTAGGGGATTAAGAGCATTCTTTCAGTATGTACAAGAATATAAGTATAAAGAAAGTATTTTACTTTTGAAAGGGCATGTACCGGACATCAATTTCACCCACGGGCCAAGACCCTCAGTTTCAGTTACCCTAATAGGTTCGGTGGTTGGCCACCCTGACCTATTAGGAAAGCGCACATTGGTACTATGCTGAGCCTATATTCAGAATGATTATTAATTTGAAGTATCAGTATAAGTAAAAAATTTTAAAGTTAATTATTCCAGTTCAGATACACTGTTTACAAGTTTTAAAATACTTAAGAGCATGATTCATATAAGAGACATGTAATCAGAGTTATGATTTCCAGTTATACTTACATGTGTATCAATGTATCAAGGGTAAGAGAACTAATTGCATGATTTCATACGTTGCATGTTTTTGTGACCATAGAAAGTACTTACTAAGCGTTATTGCTTACAGTTTGCATTTCCTTATACTGCAGATAAAGGTAAAGAAAAGCTTCAGTAAGGTGGCATAGCGAATGAAGTGCTTGGAGTGTGTGGCGACGGAACAGTGGAAATAAAAGATCCTAAGTGCAGATGTCTAAACCAGATTTTAAGTTTCTAATTGTTTTTTGATATTGTTGGAGTTCAACTGGATTGCTTATGGTTGAGACCAAAGAATGCTAGAGTCATGTTGAGTTAGTCTTAATACTCACACGTTATGTGAAGATCTTGAATTGGTTATTGTTTTCTTTCTAATGTCAAGGTCCTTATGATCATTTTAGTTGTTAGCATATTGCGTTAATGTATTGCATGAATTTTGGAATGATGGTAATATGGGGTGATGATTAAAGTATAGGGTCAGAGTAAAATAAGAAAGAATTAAAGAAACAGACAGTGAAGTAGTGACATCTCCCCTAGTAGAGAGTGGAAAGACTAGGGGGGGGGGTGTTACAAGATGGTATCAGAGCGGGTTCTTCCCTTCCATCATACACACATCGAGCATCAGTCCTGCCGCCTCTAAGTAAGCAAGTATTTATCTTCTTTATTTACTTTATGAGTAATAAGGAATGCTTCTTTTAAGTTAAACATGCTCACCTAGAATATTCTCTTTGAGTTAAACATGCTTGCATATATATATATGAAGATGATAGACAGTAAGTAATAGAGCATACCTAGATATGTATGGGAAGATAAAAAAAAATAGTGATAATAGTCTGATAGTGGTTTCACTTTATCATCTTATGAAGAGCAAGATATGCCTCGAGAAAGACCCCGTGGAGGACAAGAAATGAGTGAAGAAGTACCACCACCTGCCTGGATGCAGATAGTCACTCAGCTCCAACAGCAAGTGGTAGAGCAGCAGCAGGCCATCAATACCTTGATGACGAATCAGCGAGAAAATCTTGTTACTCAGCCAAAGACTTAAAATGTCATTCCAACTGCATCTTCTGCCCCACCAGACCCACCAACAGCTCCAGTGGAAGGGGTGAGACAAGAGGTCTATCTGATTCAATGCCAAAAGCTAAAGCCAGAGAGTTTTGCCGGTGCCAATGAACCATGAGATGCTCAGGCATGGTTCAAGACAGTAGAGAGCATAGTGGAACTGTTGGACTGGCCTAAGAATGAGAAAGTTAAGTGTGCCTCGTTCTGTCTGACTGGAGATGTCAGAATGTGGTAGGAGCGAGTAAAGGCTAAGAGGGTGGTGAACCAAATGTCATGGACAAACTTTGAGACGAAGTTCTTCGAGGAGTTCTTCCATATGTGAGTCACCAATAAGCATTATGATAAGTTCATGGAGTTTCGACAAGGGGATTTATCAGTAGATGAAGCGGTAAAGAAGTTCAAAAGGTTGGCTCGCCTATGTCCGGAACTGGTCAGTACTGAGAAGGAAAGAGTTAGGTTGATGTTAAAGATGTTGAGACCTGAGATAGCTCTGAATGTAGCTGGTGGAATTAATAGACCACAGACCACTGAAGAGCTAGTCAGTAGTGCTCTAATCATGGAGCATTACATGAATAGTATCAAGCACCAGAAGCTAGCCTCGACAGAAAGCAAAAGCCAGGGAAGTTCAGGAGGTCAGAGCGGTAATTCGAATTGGAAGTGAAACAACAATGGCAAGAGGAAACAATGGAATAATGGAAAGGGAGGTTCAGCCAGTAAGCAGCCTACGTATCATATATGTTCTAAGTGTGGAAGGAAGCATCCAAGAGTTTGCCGCCAGGGCGTGAGCGGGTGTTATATATGTGGTGTCGAGGGACACTTCACCAAACAATGCCCCACCAAGACCAATCTACCTCCGCCACAGTCTACTCAATATGGAGGTAGACCAGCTTAGCTACATCAGATGCAGGGAGCACTGGAGGGTCCTTACATCAACCAAGGAAGATTGGAGGCCCCATCAGTTACACCTAATGCCCGGATCTTCTCCCTCACCAAGGAAGAGGTAGAAAATGCTTCTACAATAGTCACAGGTCAGATATCTATCCTTAGTCAGCATGCTACCATACTGTTTGATATTGGAGCAACCCATTCTTTCATGTCTATGGCATTTGGTAAGAAGATAGATATAACTCCGGATATCTTAGATATTTAGTTTTTAACGACCCTACCTTCAGGTGAAATAATGACATCTATACACTGGTTGCATGTCGTGCCGGTCAAAATTTCAGACAGAGAGCTTTATAGTGATCTGGTCTTGCTGGACATGCATGACTATGATGCCATCTTTGGAATGGACTTTCTGAGCAAGTATGGTGCTTCCATTGAGTGTTGTAAGCGAAGAGTAGTATTCCAACCCGAGACCGAGGCCAAATTTGAGTTTATGGGGGAACCAAGGAAGAAGACTAAGAAGTTCTTGTCTGCCATGGAAGCTCAGAAGATGTTAGCTGGTGGATGCACTGGGTATTTAGCACATATAGTTGATACTAAGCAAGAGAGAAGTCAAAAGCTGGAAGACGTCCCAATTGTATGTGACTATCTGGGAGTATTTCCTGACGAGCTACCAAGACTAGCACCTAGAAGGGAAGTTGAGTTTGAGATCGAGCTTATTTCTAATACCCACCCAATCTCAAAAGCACCCTATCGTATGACTCCAACTGAATTGAAAGAGCTTCAGGAACAATTACGGGAGTTGCTAGACAAGGGATTCATCCGCCCTAGTCATTCTCCGTGGGGAGCTCCGGTGTTGTTCGTGAAAAAGAAAGATAGGTCTGAGGATGTGTATAGACTACCGAGCCTTGAATCAAGTGGCGATCAAGAACAGGTATCCTCTGCCAAGGATAGATGATTTATTTGATCAATTGAGGGGAGCCACAGTCCTCTCCAAGATTGACTTGCGGTCCGGTTATCATCAAGTAAGAGTTAAAGAGGAGGATATACCGAAAATATCTTTCCGAACAAGGTATGGACACTATGAGTTCGTGGTCATGCCCTTCGGAGTAACAAATGCACCCACTATGTTTATGGACTTGATGAATCGGGTATTTAAGGAGTTCCTTGACAAGTTTGTAGTCATCTTCATTGACGACATCCTTATCTACTAGAGAACCCAGGAGGTACATGTCGAACACTTGAAGACAGTCTTGCAAACCCTTCAGCAAAGACAGTTATATGCAAAGTTTTCCAAGTGTGAGTTTTGACTCAACCGAATATCATTTCTGGGTCATGCTATTTCAAAAGATGGAGTTATGGTAGACCCGACAAAGATAGAAGCAGTTAGTAATTGGGGTCAACCCAAGAATGCCAGTGAAGTCAGAAGTTTCCTCGGATTAGCGGGGTACTATCGGAAGTTTATGGAAAACTTCTCAAGGATAGCTTCACCGCTGACAGTTCTTATCAGAAAGAATAAGAAGTTCAAATAAACCAAAGATTGTGAAAAGAGCTTCCTTGAATTAAAGAGGAGACTCACAAGTGCTCCAGTGCTTACCCTTCCAGAAAGTAATGAGGGATTTGACATGTATGGTGATGCGTCCAAGATGGGACTCGAAGCGGTACTTATGCAGAAGGGTAAAGTCATTGTTTATGTATCTAGACAACTCAAGGACTACAAAAAGAATTACCCCACTCATGACCTTGAGTTGGCAGCAATAGTCTTTACTCTGAAAGTTTGGAGATATTACCTATATGGAGTCTAATGCAAGATTTACACAGATTACTAGAGTCTGAAGTATTTCTTCACTCAGAAGGATCTGAATATGCGACAGCGCAGATGACTTGAGCTAGTAAAGGACTATGACTGTGAAATCCACTACCATCCTAGAAAGACAAACAAAATAGCAGACGCGCTGAGTAGAAAATCATGCGTCACTTTGATGTCCCTAGCAACACTATCCCAACCACTAGAGAAAGAGATAATGAATTTTGGGGTTGAGATCATTTCTGGACAGCTCTCCGCCTTGACCATAGTACCTACACTGTTTGGGGATATATTAGCAAGACAGGACCAAGATCCTAGCCTCCAAAGGATCAAGCAAGAGATCCAAGAAGGAAAGGATGAAGGATTCCGTGTCTCTGACAGTGGAGTATTATATTTGAGTGAACGCCTATGTATCTCTAAGGACCCAGACTTAAGAAAGAAGATCCTAGAAGAAGCTCATGGGACCCCATATTCGATGCATCCTGGATCCACCAAGATTTATCAAGATATGAAAGGGAAATTCTGGTGGCTTGGTATGAAGAGGGACGTGGCTAAGTATGTTAGCACTTGTCTGACATGTCAGAGAGTGAAAGCAGAACACCAGAGACCAGGAGGAGTTCTACTGTAAAATACCGAAAAAAAAAATAGTAAAGCATGGTTAGGGATTTAATTAAACCTAACCTAGGCTTAATGGTATGATTTTAATCGGATTGGGGCTTAAGTCCAATAGGGTTTTAAACCCAACCCGACCCTTTATAAAGTTAACGCGCCGGACGTTTTCCCTACGCGACATTTCCCCTTCCGAAATGGGCGGCGACAGAGCTTCTTCTTTCCTCCTCTCTGCCTCACCTCTCTCTCTCGATCGCCCTCTCCTCTTCTTGAAGTAACTCACAGTCGAAGCTCCCTCCTTTTCCTCGCGCGGATGGCACCCCTCTGTCCTCTATATGTGCCTCTCGCCGGTCTCTCCCTCTCCTCTGCAAACGGTGGCAGATTGACCTCGATGGTGCATGCGGATGCATTGACGGTGAGCGTGTGAGTGGCCAGGGAGTAGGTCGGCGAAGTTGGCACCGCGTGCTGATTTGGGGGCTGAGATCACTACTGGAGCAGACAATGATTGGGCACTTACACCGGCGATGTCTGCACTAGTTCTGTTCGGGGCGTGAGTTACATCGGCCTGAGTTCGGATCATGTGTTTGGGACTAAGGCGTGACATTTCTGTTGGTTTCCAGCGCGGATGGTGGAATTTGGGAAGGGTTTGGGTGCCGGTGAGATTCGATTCTTTGCCGGAGGTGGAGTTGTGTAGTCGTGAGCAGGCGAGGAGAAGCTAAATTTTAGGTATACCAGTCGATTCCCCTTTTCTCTACTATCCTTTTCATTTCTGGCAGTTGTAGGTGCTAGATCGTGGGTCGAATGGGTCGGTGACAGTGAGTAAGAGAGGGATGAATCGAGTTTGAGATAAGGGGGTATTGATCGATGATTTTGTCATGTTGTTAAGCTGCAACAGGGGTTTTTCTTGGCTGTGAAGGTGAGTTGGGTATCTTGTGGTATCGTCGGGGCCGGTGATGTGTAAGTTATTGGGTAGTGTCTCCTTTATTGGGTAATGGTTGAGTTTGATTAATTTTGTTCACAGCTATGATCGAGTGTTTGGTAGGTAGCGGGTGTTGTTGATCTTCTCCTATATTGGCGTGGATCGATCCTGCTGGTGCCTTGGGATTGAGAGGTGAGTTTCCTTCATAGTTCTCTTCTTAATTGATGAGTAATTGATTCTAGGGAATAAGTTGACGTATGGAAGGATTTATGATGCTCTGTAAAAAGGGGTATTGATCGATGAATTTGTCATGTTGTTATGCTGCAACAGGGGTTGCTCGTGGTGTTGGCTTTGAGTTTTTCCGACGAACCAAACAGGTTAAAGGATCACTGTCGGTGGAGTATAGGGCTAGTAATCTTGAACGATCCTCTGACTTTTAGCTGAAATTGCTAGGTTCTATGGTTCATACGGTGGATCTGTGAATTTTTACTGTATAGATAGGTTATTTGGTTTATGGGGGTTCATAGCAAGGTTTAGTGTGGATTTAGTGTTGGTAAGTGAATTGAATGTGTAGGGTAGCGGATTTGCTACTTGAAATGGTGGGTTTTAATTATGATGTTAACCGTACCAGTTGAGGGTCTAATGTGAAGGTTGGTTATAGTGAATCGACCTTGGATAATTAGAGGGATTTTCCTAAGTCGTAGGCGATAAAAGGTTGCGACTATAAGAACGATATAGTAATTAAATCGTATGTTGTAGGCTGCTTGCACTAAAATGTAATTGATGCTATTTGCAGGACGTGGATACGGGACTGGTCTGCGGACGTGAGGACTCTATTACTACGAGCATTGACAGCAGGTGGGTAATTTCCTACCTGGTCCGGGTAGATGTATTGCATTCAGATTTAGTCATAGATATGAGCATGTTAGGTGTTCATATTACCTTGACCCTGCTTTTATTATCGTATGCTTGAACTTATCGTTGGATATATTTATGCTCAATTGTTGATATCACATATACCCTATCATGATTTAGGAGTTATAGATGTGATGTAAATTGGTCTAGATGTTTAGTAGGGTGTAAATGTTAGTGCAGGGGATGACCCAATTTATAAATTGGAAAAAGGTCATCTATGGGTAGGTAATGCCCTAAATGTAGGATTTATTTCCAATACTCGTATGTTGCATACTGTTACCAACCATGAGTTGTGTAATGGTTAAGTGAAGGGTGATTAGAGTGTCGCTGCGGACCGGTGGTCCCAGCTTGATATGATTAGTCGAGTATGACTCTCTATCGGATAGAGAGTGCGTCGATCAGTTGAGTATGACTCTCTATTGGAGAGAGAGTTATGATCAGTCGAGTACGACTCTCTACAGGATAGAGAGTGCGTCGATCAGTTGAGTACGACTCTCTATTGGATAGAGAGTTATGATCAGTCAAGTACAACTCTCTACAGGATAGAGAGTCCATCGATCTGTTGTGTACGACTCTCTACAGGATAGAGAGTGTATTGATTAGATGGGTACGACTCTTTGTAGAACAGAGAGTCTGTGATAGATGGTTGTACGTGTGACAGCATACTCATGTTATTTGCATGCATTCTGACGACATAGTCTCCCTTGGGGTTGAGAGAGTCGTCAGTCATCTTGCCTCCCAGTGCACTCCTCGAGGAGTAACTGGTGTGAGGGCAGAGCATCTCTTGTGCCGCACTCTACCACTATAGACGGTGGTAGTTGGAGTTGCGTGCAGTTGTCCTAGGTGCGTGGTACTCGACCACTCATTGGTAGTGTTAGTCGAGCGTGAGGACCCCCGTTAATGTGAGCTCTTTACGCTCATATGCTACTTGATCATACTGCCCACTCGGCCACTCTATAGCAGTGGTTGGTGTGAGTTGGGACAGTTGTCATGTCGTGCCACCTAGGCCACACTAAGGTCGTGGTAGCGAGTAGGGGTGAGCAGGCATGACCATGCATGTTGCATTGCCGTATCTTATGGTGCTTTGCATATTACCATAAATAGATACATATATGTATGTATATATATATATGGATGGTTGAGATTAATATATATATAGATATAGTCTATATATATATGCTTATTGTGATGTTGCACTTGATTGTATTATGCTTGCTGCATTTGATTGTACATCATATTCATGCATGCTTCCTGCATATGTTATACGGTTGTGTCGGGTACTAGTATATGTGTTGGACAGACCATTAGACACCTTGACCTGTAGCTAGAGTATATTGTTGAGTTGATCTACTCTTCCTATTATATATATATATATATCTTTGATATATGTTCAGGTTGGATCAGAGTAGCGTAGCAGACTTCAGGTATGTCTGTATTTTTATGTTGTTTATTTGGTTAGACGGTATATGCTTGTATTTATATACTATGTTGATATACCTGTTGTACCTCTAGAGTATGTTGTTGAAAATACATGTGATATGACATATATACATGTTTTTCTATTACCTGCTGAATTTTACTCACCACCCCCCACGGACCACAGGTTTCTATCGTCAGTGTAATGGTAGAAGACCGTGGGACTTGGACATCTCATCTCACCTCCGAGGCTCCCGTATTGGTTTTGGGCTTTGCGTCCGCTGTGTATTGTATTTGGAGTTTTCGTAGTGTACTGTGTTGTGGACTTGTAGATTTGGATTTTGTCGATGTACTATATATGGTTGTGGTGTGTTAATCATACCGGTATGCATGATGTGGATGTATTGTATATGTGGGGTTATGGGTATGTCGTATTAGTTTCCGCTGTGTTTCGTTATGTTGTTGTGTTTTATTTGTTATGTTATTGTTATTGTGGGCCTACGAGCCTTGTATTAACCCGAAATGTTGTCACGTACAGGGGAGGTGTTGTCCGTTTGATTTTCGGCTCGGTATGCTCTCGGGGCGTGACATCTACAGCCTATCCAGATTTCAGAATGGAAGTGGGAGGAAATAGCCATAGATTTCATAGTAGGACTGCCCAAAACAACCAATGGCTACGATTCTATTTGGGCAGTTGTCGATAGATTGACAAAGTCTGCTCACTTCATGCCTATCAGAATATCATACTTCATGGAACATTTAGTCCAGTTATATGTCAAGGAAGTGATTAGACTGCATGGAGTACCTAAGATCATTATCTCTGATAGTGACAGTTGCTTCACTTCACACTTTTAGGAGTGTGTTCAGACAGCCCTCGGCACTAAGCTACGATTCAGCACTGTATTTCATCCTCAGACAGATGGGCAAACAGAAAGAGTGAATCAGTTTTTGGAGGATGTGCTAAGAGCTTGTGCCTTAGATTTTAAAGGAAGCTGGTACAAATATTTGTGTTTGGTAAAGTTTGCCTATAATAATAGTTATTAAACCACAATTAGAATGACACCTTATGAAGCCTTGTATGGAAGGAGATGCAGATCACCTATCTGTTGGTATGAGGGTGGCGAGAAGAAAGAAATGGGACTCAAGACTAATTTTATAGACGATGCCACTAAAGCTATAAAAAATATACGCCAAAGGATAGAGACTGCCCAGAGTCGACAAAAGAGTTACGCCGATGTCCGACGCAGACCCCTAGAGTTCCAAGTCAGGGATTCGGTGTTCATTAAGGTAGCTCCTATGAAAGGGGTAATGAGGTTTGGGAAGAAAGGCAAGTTAAGTCCTAGATATGTAGGACCTTAACTGATCACCAAGAGAGTTGGTAAAGTAGCTTATGAGCTAGAGCTACCACAGGAGATATCAGCTATCCACAATGTATTTCATATTTCAATGCTTAAGAAGTACATCCCAGATACCAACCAAGTGATTGAGATACAGATGGTACAGATTCAGACAGATCTAAGTTATGAAAGTCGACCTATTCAGATAATAGATCGAGCAGTCAAGAAACTAAGAAACAAAGAGGTACCGTTAGTAAAAGTCTTATGGCAAAGTCAAAAGTTTGAAGAAGCAACCTGGGAACATGAGGATAACATGAAGCAAAAGTACCCCGAGTTGTTCTAAGTTTCGAGGACGAAACTTTTATAAGGTATAAGGGATTGTAACAGCCCAAATTTTAGTTCCTATATGTTTATTAAAAAAAATCGAAATAAGAATAGAAATAATAAAATAGAAATAGAATAAAAAAAAATCAAATAAATAGTTCGTTAGCCGGGGCTCAAACCATGAACCTTTGGTTTGAGGGAATAGGCTTCCTACCACTAAGTCATAAGATTACCAATGAGTAGGATATAACAGAATATATTTATAGGCGAAAAAAGGAAGAAGTTGGTTAATTTAGCTAAGTATTTAAAGGGGTAATTAAATTAGAGAAACCCTAATTTATATATAGATTTCTTTTTTTTTCTCTCTTCTCTCTCTCCCTCTTCTCTCCAACCGCCGAAGCATCTCTCTCTCTCATTTTTTTCCAGCCATTCCTCTTCTCTCCCACCCGCCAACTAACCTCTCCTCCTCCTCTCCTCTCCAAACGTTGATCCTCTCTTCACCGAGGAAAACAAAAGAAAAAAAAAGAGAGCCTCTATAATTTCCCCACCGTGGGATAATTCAAGAGGGGATTTTCAAGAGGGATCTCCTCAAGGACTTGGTAGAGGATCACGCTAAAGCAAAAGAACACGTAGGAGGTCTTCTTTTTATGAAATCTAACGGTATAAATTGATGAAAAAGCGTAGGAGATAAGTATTGCTCACCTGCAGTATAAGTAGTTGTCGTATGTCATTGATATGTTTTTATGTGCATGTTATTTCCAGTTACATGGTTGAGCAGTTTATACGCATGTATATGAGTCAGTTATGCATGGTGTTTTTAGTTATATGATTTTTACCCGTTATGCCATGTTTGATTCAGTATCATGTTTAGATCCATGATAAGAATGTGATTTATGATCATGCATGTTGTAGATGAGTTGTAGCTTACAATTATTTGCATGATATAGAGTAAGATGTAAAAATATTTCCTTTATAAAGAAAATTTAAAGATGCTCCCCATTCGAATTGGGGAATAAGAGTACAATGATCTTCAGTATGCTCTCCATTTCAGTTTTGGGGGTCAAGATCATAATGATCTATATGGTGCTCCCCATTCGTGGTTTAGGGGATTAAGAGCATTCTTTCAGTATGTATAAGAATATAAGTATAAAGAAAGTATTTTACTTTTGAAAGAGCATGTACCGGACATCAATTTCGCCCACGGGCCAAGACCCTTAGTTTCAGTTACCCTAGTAAGTTCGGTGGTTGGCCACCCCGACCTATTAGGAAAGCGCGCATTAGTACTATATCGGGCGACTCATATTCAGAATGATTATTAATTTGAAGTATCAGTATAAGTATAAGTAAAAGTTTTTAAAGTTAATTATTCCAGTTCAGATATACTATTTACAAGTTTTAAAATATTTAAGAGCATGATTCATACAAGAGACATGTAATCAGAGTTATGATTTCCAATTATGCTTGCATGTGTATCAATGTATCAAGGGTAAGAGAACTAGTTACATGATTTCATACGTTGTATGTTTTTGTGAGCATAGAAAGTACTTACTAAGCGTTATTGCTTACAGTTTGCATTTCCTTATACTGCAGATAAAGGTAAAGAAAAGCTTCGGTAAGGTGACATAGCGGCTGAAGTGCTTGGAGTGTGTGGCGACGGAACAGTGGAAATAAAAGATCCTAAGTGCAGATATCTAAACCAGATTTTAAGTTTCTAATTGTTTTTTGATATTGTTGGAGTTCAACTGGATTGCTTATGGTTGAGACCAAAGAATGCTAGAGTTATGTTGGGTTAGTCTTAATATTCGCACGTTATGTGAAGATCTTGAATTAGTTATTGTTTTCTTCTTGATGTTAAGGTCCTTATGATCATTTTAGTTGTTAGCATATTGCGTTAGTATATTGCATGAATTTTGGAATGATGGTAATATGGAGTGATGATTAAAGTATAGGGTCAGAGTAAGATAAGGAAAAATTAAAGAAACAGACAATAAAGTAGTGACATCTCCCCTAGTAGAGAGTGGAAAGACTAGGGGGTGTTATAGGCATTGGTGAGAGAAAGAAAAAGGATGGGATATCTTCAATCTCATTCTGGCGAACCCTCCCGAAGAGAGCCACCGCATGGAGGACCTTCTCATATTCCCGTACATGGTCCTCAAGAGATGGAGGTATCACCCAAGGAAGGGCCACTGAGGGAGTGGACCGATACCCTTCCCTTAAATTACCTATGAGAAGGGAAGATCGGAGGAAGAGTCACTCCACCAAAGCTACGAATCCATACGAACCTTCCTCTTTTGCTGAAGACATATCGTTGGAGAATCCACCTCCTCATTTCCGTCCTCCTAATATCGGATCATATAATGGTACTTCTGATCCTAAGGTGCACCTATCTCAATTTGAAGGGGCAACTGCGCATCATTGTTATTTTGATGCCATTAAGTATCGGGCATTTCACATTACCCAGTCATCTTCAACACAGATGAGGTTCGAATTGTTGCACCATAGTTCTATTACCTGTTTTAGAGACTTGAAGGAAGTCTTTCTCAAATATTTTGCCATCGGTAAGAGGTACAAACACACTGCCTCTAGTTACTTCATGTGAAACAGAAATCTACTGAGTCGTTGCGAAGTTATATCTACCGGTTCACTAATGTCGCCCTAGGAGTACCCTCAGCAACCTTGAATTTCTTGATGGTTGTTATATCTCGTGGGATGAAGGAGGGTCCCTTCCTTAGTTCTCTGTTAAGGAGGTCTGTTGTCAGTTATGATGAGTTATTAGGGCGAGCTGCGAAATATATTAACGAAGAAGAAATCCTAAAAGTGCGGAGAGTTGAGAAGAAGCTTGCCGCTTGCCCAATGGAGAGAAATCAACCCTTCGCTTCTCAAGGTCCCCCAAATAGAGAATATGTCAAACCTTTTCTTCCAAAAGTTCCTCGTCCCCAGTTGTACATGATGGAAGCTCCTCCCCATCGCCCCCTTCGCATTATGACTATTGAATTCTCGCCTCTACCTCAAACCCCGAAGGAGCTAGAACTAGAAACTTATGAGAAGTATGGTGTGATCCAATGTCCCATAGGATACAGAGGGGCTCCTCGTAACCCCCTAGCTTCGTTCTTTTGCCAATACCATATGGAGTATGAGCATTCCAACGAGTGGTGTTTCAATTTGCAAAAAGAATTGGAGCTCATTATAATGGAATATCCTAATCTGCAACCCTAGTTGAGGGTGGGTACGAGGAGGCATTGAAGACCCCCTATCACCCGACCCAGATCTTATACTAGAAGACCTCTGGCTCTCCCATCACCAAGATAAGCCCAGCCGAATCAAGACTCTATCCCTCCGAAGGAGCGTGTAAGTGGCAAGACTTCAACTGTTTTTGAGGGCATCTCGGCTAGGGGCGTTATTAATGTTATTGTTGGAGGACCTACTGATGGGAATTCTAATAAAGCCCAGAAGTCGTATGCTCGGCTCATGGAGATCTGGTCATCGGAGAGGACCGTGTTATACAAGAGATTCCCGACTTAAGTTTCAGACCAAAATATTTGTAAAGTATTCTCTTACCTCATACTAATGCTTTGGTAGTTAGAATTAATCTTGCTAACTACGAGGTGGCACAAGTACTGATGGACTCGGGAAGTTCTATAAATATATTATTTCAGAAAGCCTTTAAGCAAATGCAGTTGGAGAATGCACAACTGAAAGGTGTGGCAATGCCCCTATTTGAGTTTGCTGGTCACATGGTGCATAGAGCTGTCAAGTTGGGTTAGGCCCGTCGGGTTGGCCCGCCTCGCCAAATAATTTAAGCAGGTTGGATTGAAATTTTATCAACCCACCATTTTGACGGGCCTAAACGGATCAACCCGTGCGGGTTACGGGTCTAAACGAGTTGGCCCGTCGTGGCACGGGTTGGCCCGCGGATTGAGAAATGTCAAAAGATAAAACATGTGAAAATAAAATTGTATAAGTTTTTTTACCAATATTTTAATATTAACAAGACAAATTTTTCACCATCACAATCTTCTTCTATCACACATATACCTCAACAAAGTATAAAAAAAATTAAGAGGAAAGAACAAAAGAATATTTTTTATATTCTAATTGTTGTATATTATCTTTTTATCTTGTCACTACTCTTCTAATCAATATAGGAAATAATGAAATATCAAAACCAAACAATTACCCAGGCTAGAAAATTTCAATTGAATTTCTATTTGGAGGAGTAAAAATTTATATTTACATATTATCAAGATTCAGATATTTTGGAACATTGGAAAGGAATCAAAAACATCGGTACTCAACTTTGTAGATCAATAATTGAATCTCAATTATAAGATTTTAGTTATACCAAATGCTTATTTTTTAATCATGATACTTCATCTATCTTACATATCATTGTCTCAAGCCCTCAACACCTCAGTAATTTTAAATATATTTTTTAAATTTGTGTGGCCCCGAGTTGGCTCGCCTAACCCGCAACCTGCCTTGGGTTGAATTGGGTTGGAAATTTCTCAACTCGCCGAGATGGCGGGTCAACCCGCCGAGATGGCGGGTCGGCCCGCCCCTCTCCACTAAATATTAGATTTACGATGGATTGGTCCGCCCCACCATGGGTCAACCCGTTTGACAGCTCTAATGGTGCATGTAGGGCAGATAACCCTACCTCTTACTTTAGGAAAGAAGTCAAGTCTGAAGACATGCATAACTCCATTCCTGGTGGTGGATGCCCCCTCAGCATATAATACCATTTTGGGGTGACTGTTCCTCTCTGCTTTCAAAGCAATGGTCTCTCCTTATCATCAAAAGATTAAATTTCCAATGGGACAACTTGTGGGGGAAGTCAGGGGAGCAGAAAATAGCTCGAAGTTGTTATGTTCAAATAGTCCTAGCCGATCAAAAGAAAGCTCAAATAGAGGATGCTAAAGGGAAAGCGTCAATGAACTCTGAGGTTTACATGTTAGAGAAGGCGATCCCCAGGAAGGAAGCAGCAGATGAAGGAGAGTCAATAGAGATAGCCCATGAAAGGTAATTCAAGTGGCCAAGCAGCTCGAAGTTAAGGAAGATCTCATCACATATCTACGAAAGAACAAAGATATCTTCGCCAAGGATGTTCATAATTTAACTGGGATTGATCCTCAGATAGTTGAACATCACTTGAATATCACCCGAGGAGCCCAACTGGTTCAACAGAAGAGGTGACACTTCGGATCCAAGAAAGATAAAATCATTGCTGAAGAAGTTGATAAATTATTGCAAGCAGGACATGTAAAAGAAATTCAATTTTCTGAGTTGATGCCCAATGTAATGTTAGTCCCTAAGCCCTCAGGGCAATGTCATATGTGTATTGATTTTCGTAGTTTAAGTAAAACATGCCCTAAAGACTGCTATCTCTTGCCTCGTATTGATCGACTCATTGATTCTACTATGGGGTATGAAGTTGTTTCGCTCATAAATGCATACTAGGGATACCATCAGATCCCTTTGGCTCAGGAAGATCAGAGGAGAGTTAGTTTTGTGATGACAGAAGGATTGTACTCTTATGTTATGATGTCTTTTGGACTTAAGAATGTTGGAGCCACCTATCAAAGACTTATGGATAAGATTTTCGCTGAGCAGAAGGGAAGGAATGTAGAAGTGTATGTTGATGATATTATGGTAAAATCTTGTCTCGCTTGTGATTTAATACAAGACTTGAAAGAAACATTTTCTACAACATGAAGTTGAATCTCAAAAAGTGGTGTACGGAATGGAAAGTTTCTGGGCTATATTGTCACAGAAAAGGAGTTGCAAGCTAATCCAGATAAATTTCAAGCCTTGTGCAATATGAGATCTCCTGCCAACCGGCAAGAAACACAAAGACTAGTGGGATGAATTGTTTCATTATCCCACTTCATTGCTCGATTAGTAGATAGAGGATCACCATTATTTCATATCCTCAGGAAAGCTATCCGATTTCAATGGGATGATCAGTGTGAGATAACTTTTCAAGAATTGAAGCAATATCTAGCTCAACTCCCACCATTAGCCAAACTTGTTTTAGGAGAACTCCTGTGGGTATACTTGTCAGTCTCAGAAGGGACAATTAGCTCAGTTCTATTAAGAAAGGAAGGCTCTCAACAGCAACCTATCTATTATACCAATCATATACTGAAAGGAGCAGAACTAAGGTATACGGAGTTAAAAAAAATAGCTTATATTTTGGTACTGACAACTTGGAAATTAAGGCCTTATTTTCGAGCTCACCCGTTAAATGTGTTAATCAATAGTAAGCTTAGGCGAGTAATTACAAAGCATAATTCCTCGGATAGGTTATCCAAATGAGCAGTAGAGCTGAGTAAGTATGATATTCATTAAAAACCTCAAACTGCTATCAAAGCCCAGTCTCTGGCTGTTTTCTTAGCCGAAATGTCAGTTCATCATAAAAGTGACTCAGCTGAAGAAGGAGAAGGAGCAACTGTATGGAAAATCTTCGCAGATGAATCTTCTAGAGCTGGAGAAAGCGGAGTAGAGGTATTACTGGTATCTCTTTTGGAAGAAGAGACTCGTGTCACCCTATAGTTGGGGTATAAAACCTCCAATAATGAAATTGAATATGAGGCTATCTTAGCAGGGCTACATACAACTCCGACGGTAGGAGTTGACTCTGTTCTGATATATTTAGACTCTCAATTGATCGTCTCTCAACTTTGAGATACTTTTATTCTCCAAAAAGAAAGATTAAAGAAATACTGAGTTTTGTTTATTAGATAAATCCGGAGCATGATTTATACACAATCTGAAATTAGACTTTCTGAATTCGTCTCTGATGAGAATTGAATTATAATACTCTATTTGATTATTTAAATACTTTATCATCGCAACATTTTGAACGTCCAACTGATGGATGTATCAATGGCGACCATCATCAATTAAGGAAACATTAAAATATTATAAGTTTGACTATTGGTAAATATATTTTTTGACCTCTTTAACTTGAATATATCTCTTAGCCCCGAGATAAATTTTATAGCGTTCAATGATGCAATCAAATCTGTATTTAGTTTCGTATACTCATTTGCTACTAATCAATTTATAGTTGATGGGTAGAGGGGGCAAAGCTCCACGTATTGTTGAGCTGTAATACTTCTAATTATGTATTTATAAATCAAGGATAGACTAAGTATAAGTTTTGAATTTAATGTGATTTGTAATAGCAGAGAACTACTAGAAAAAAGGTACAAAAATGTGAATAAGAAAGAAAATGGGAAAGTGAATATAGAATAATTAACTTTAAAGAAATAAGTGATTTAAATATTTCATTCTTTTTATCAAAATGATAATGGAAGGTAACTTTTAGATTAACTTAACGCTTCCAATAAAAAGGTCAAGATAGTAATGCTAAATTATTATTATTATTATTTTTACTATTTAACAAAGCAACAAGAAATAGTATAATTGTAATTAACATATTTAATACTGGCGGCCAAGACCTTCTCATCAAACGTTAGCAAATTGGACGTGGTATCTTTGTAGGTACAATATTCCCTAAGACGCAAAGAGCATGCTTCGGGGCATCATACAACAATAAAAATGCGGCAATTTATTAAACACAGCTACTAAAGTTTCGAAATGCTCAAAACGCGCACTATACTTTCAGAATTATCAAATCGCGTACATAATTTCCAAAATACCCCTCCCGCCAAACAGATTGCAATTTAATACAGAGAGATTTGCATCCATCCGAGCCACAACTGGAAATCCCGAGTCATCCAAACGTCACTTCCAGCCGCGTGGGAGCGCCAGGCCCATGCTGTTGATGAGCATCACACGCAGGTTTCCTCCGTAAACCAACTGAGCAACACCATTTTTGATGAAACCCTAATAGTTATCAACGACATCACTGCTCCCACGAATATATCAGCACTTAATCCAGAAGTTGGCGCAGCTCACTCACCAGCCGCTTCACATAGTATTATCATGTATGTATGTGTTTTCATTCTTGAGACTGCTATGAGGTTAATAAATGCATTGTAGGTGGTTGTATAGTCAAGTTTGTCACACACCCATAAATACGATGTAGGCATATCATACCAAAGTAGACCAATGCACCCATAATTGCGATGCAGGAGATTCATAACCGAGTTTTGTCGCCACCTAAACAAATTCCACCTAACTTAAAAGGTGATGCTTCCAATTAAATCCCACGATTACTGAAGTTCCCTGATTGATATTCCCAAAGACTAGGAGATTCAACATGCGAGAAGTAGGTGGTGGCAATGAAATTTCCAAAGACTGCACCGTATCCCTAAATTTAAAATCCCAAAGACCATGGGAGAGTATGTAGTCCGGCAATGAAATTCCCACTCATTTGATACGGATAAAGTGATGCTGGGAATTTAAATCCCAGTAACATCGTGGTGTTGGGCTTCAAATTCTCAGCACCATTAAGGTTCAACAAATTCGGGATAAAATCTGGTGCTGGGAATTTAAATCTCGTCACCACCGTGGTGTTGAGATTAAAACTCCCAGCACCATGGGGAATGAACTTGTCGAGATAAATTATGGTGCTGGTAATTTATATTCCAGCACCACCATGGTAATGAGATTCAAACTCCTAGCAATACCTTGGTGCTGGGAATCTAATTCACTAGACCAGGGAGATATAAGTTGTCGACATTAAGAGTGGTGTTGGGATTTGAAACCTCAGCAACACTGTGGTCCTGCGAATAAGACTCCCAGCACCATTGGCATTGGACTGGTGGAGATAAATAGTGGTGCTGGGAATTTATATCCCAGCACCACCGTGGTAATGGGATTAAAACCCCCAGCAACACCATGGTGCTGGGAATGTAATTTCCAGCACCATGTACATATAAGTTGCCAGAATTGTTGGTGGTGCTGGGAACTAAAACCCCAGCAACACAGTGGTTCTACGTTTAAAAATCCCAACACCAGGGAGATGAAACTAGTCCAGAAAAATAGTGGTGCTGGAATTTTATATCCCAGCACCTCCGTGGTAATGGGATTAAAACTCCCAGCAACACCATGGTGCTGGGAATGAAATTTCCAGCACCATGTACATAAAATTTACCGGAATTGTTGGTGGTGCTGGGAACTAAAACCCCAAAGAACACAAAGTGGAGTCTGCGTTTAAAAATCCACACGGGGAGATGGAACTGGTCGAGATAAATGGTGGTGTTGGGAATTTATATCCCAGCACCACCGTGGGCCTGGGATATAAATTTCCAGCACCATGGAGAGGGAACCTGGCCGAGAAAAAGAGTAGTGCTGTCAATTTATATTGGAGATAAATAAAGTCCTCTATGCGGGTCGAGTCCAAGCGTGACCTATACTATCATTCTCCACCTTTCCTTATGCTCCCAAACAGTAGTTATGAAAATTAATGCTCTGTGCCAACATTCATACGAGTGTGCCAATTGGCATGCTGCGTGCCAATTGGCACGCACCCATAACTACTTGTAGGAGTGTGGGAACTAAGTATCCCTCTGCGCATAAACCCTGTAAATGTCTTCCTCTTCCATTCCATATAAACCGTTCATAATTTCAACATTGAAAGGTCCATCAATGGGTTTCGGTAAAAACCCATTGATGACCCTATCAACATCAAATGTTCTAATTAGTTAAGTGCATAATTGGGAAACCTAACCATAAACTCTCATCCTCCACTTGTCTTCAGACTTCTAAAGCCTAGTTAAAAAAATTTAGCCTACTTGCCTAGCACACTACATATAACAGTGTTGATTTTAAAAACATTTGCAGGGACGACCCCCTTCCTGATGAAGTGTTAACATTTTTGGAAACAATTGAATCAAATTTGAAGGATAGAGAGTTAGATGATCAAGATTCCATAAATCATCAAGTAATATTCCATCTTCATCTCAGTTTACTGATGTGGGCAATAGAATTACCAGTGATCAACACCTTGATATAAATAGAGACGTTTCTTCCATACTCGAAGAAGAGTTTGTCACTGCTACCACAGTAGATCATGAATATTTTGAATAAACTTGGAGTGAAGAGGAGGTAAGTGATATACATGCGATAGAAGAGTTAGAATATACAAATCCTTCGGAAGAATTCTTAGTTAATGATATCCAACATGAAGAAGGTGAGTTAAACCCAGATCAGTACAGTGACTTAGAGGAAGTGTTCCTAATTGTTGATGATCCCTATGTTTTAAATCCACAAATAAGACTATTGGCAGATGTCGGTTCATCAGATCCAAATGAATTTTTCACTGGACAAGTTTTTTCCTCTCGACAAGAGTTTAAAGATGCACTAGTAAGGCATGCGATGCTAAAAAGCTTGAGATACAAGCGATTGACACGGACTTAATAGAATTAAAGTTATTTGCTTTAGTCGACCTTGTTTATGGAGTCTAGTTGCAAGTGGAGACGTGAGTTCATCACAAAATATGTAAAGCATCATGAATGTGACAGTGTTAGGGAAACAGCAGATCACCATGCTTGCACATCCACATTTGTAGCAAACCAGATTGTAGGACGGTTAGCTACCTCTGATGATTACAAACCAAGTTCAATTCGAAGAGAAATGCAAGCTAGGTTTGGTGTTCACATTTCATACAAGAAAGCATACACAGTCAGACAGAAAACATTAAAAAGAGTGGTAGGTGATTTTGATCAGGCCTATATTGATCTTCCAATGTACTTGCGTGAGTTAAGAGTTAGAGATCCTGATACATATGTTGCAGTACTAAGAAATGGTGAAAATCAATTCCAGCGATGTTTTTGGGCATTTGGTGCTTGTCGAAGAGTATTCAGGTCGTATTTGCGAAAACTAATTGGAATTGATGCTACACATATGACTGGCAGGTATCCTGGTGTTTTGCTAATGGCTACTACCGTTGACGGTAATGCAAAAATTATGTCAGTTGCATTTGGAATTGCCGAAGTTGAATGTGGATATGATTGGGAGTGGTTTTTGGATCATGTAAAGACATTCCTTGCTATCCTGCCAGAGTCGTTGAGCATTGTATCGGATAGACATCGGGGGATTATATCAGCAGTTAACAAAGTGTATCCATCTGCCCATCATGCTTTTTGTTGCTATCACTTGTCTTGTAATATGGTAACAGATACCCGGGATAGATCCTCATTAGGTTTATTTTGAAGAAGAGCCAATACAAGAGTTGACTTTGATCGATTAATGCAGAACATGCATGACAAACACAAGGAAGCATATGCGTGGCTACAAAAGATCGATCCAAAAAGATGGGCCAATGCACACTTTCCTAGGAGGAGGTACACAATGTTAACCACTAATTGTTCTGAGAGTTTAAATGCATTATTCAAGGAAACACGTGAACTCCCCATCACCAGTTTAATTGACAACACTAGAAGAAAGGTTGCTCAATGGTTCTATAACCGTAAGGAAGAATCTTCAAAAAGGTCAGGTTTTCTAACACCTTATGCCATTAAAGAGATTGATGAAAGGAGAGAAAGAACTCGATTATATTCGGTATTCCCATATTCACAAAATAGAAATACGCATAATAGCTTCTTCGTATATTGTTGATTTGGATAGGCGAAGTTGCATCTGCGGTGAGTTTCAAATATCAGGAATTCCTTGCTCGCATGTTATTGCAGTCATCATATATCGGAACATGGATCCATACCGTTATTGCGAGCATTATTTTCTAAGGGAAACCTAGGAGGCCACTTACATGGATCGTATTTACCCATGTCGAAGTAAGAAATTTTGGCCTAATGGTGACAAAATTTTCGGAGTTCTACCTCCTCGTAGCCTTGTGCAGCCCGGACGAAGATAAAAGGCACGTATAGAGTCCAAACATACTGGGAGGGTGAAAAATAAATGCAGCAAATGCAAACAACTTGGGCATAATAGGAGGTCTTGTAGAATGTCACCGGCTACTAATTCCAAAGTGTAAATAGTGGTTGTGTAAATATTTTTAAAGGAAACAATGTTAATGTTAATGTTAATGTTAATGTTAATGTTAATGTTAATGTTAATGTTAATGTTAATGTTAATGTTAATGTTAATATTAAGCTATTTTACAGAATTGTAATGTAAATATTTGTTACGCTATTTTGCAAAATTGTAATCTAAATCCGTCCGACCGCACCCGATCCGTTAATATAAAACTCCCAGGTGTCAGTTCAAACATCTCAACACCACATTTCATTTCTCTCTCGCTCCTTGCGTTCTATCTCTGTGGAATTCCGCTTCCATTCCCTGGTGCCCGTTCAAACTCTCCGATTCCAGTTTAAACTCCTCGGTGCCAGTCAAAACCCCCCGGTGCCAGTTCAAACTCCCCGGTGCGAGTTAAAACATCTCAACACCAGCTCAACACCATCTCAATGCTATTTTCGACCTAAGTAAGTTTTGTAGATTTCTTAAATTCTGTGTCGCTATCCTTTCTTTCGATCTATATAGGGTTTTGCCTTTTTCCGTGCACGATCTCATTTAAACTCGGGCCTGATAGGGTTTAGGGTTTTAGGGTTTACCATTTAAGCATAGGTAACGTTTGTTTGTATCATCACACATGTTTAAGTCAGCACTCTTACATTTTTTAAATTATTTTTTACTGCAACTTATAAGTTATCTTTTATAAGGTAGAATAGCAGTGAATACTTAATACAAAGATTCATGTAAGTGGCTTCTTTAGCCAGCAACTAATAGGCTGACTGGTGGATGCCATAATGTCATCCATGAATCTAGAACTTGTTCTCCAATTGCCACCACTTTCTTAACTCTGGGCATACTAACTATTGAGGTAGATGCTGAAAATAATGAGTCACTAAAACTGAAAGTCTGATACTTTAAAGTCATTTCTTTGAGTAGGACAAACTGAAATAGTTGAAGAAGTCTAAGATTGACCAAGTAGGAGATGATAATTCAATCTTTATCTGACCAATTTAGTTATGTCTAGATTTTGTTGGTGCAACAATGCTCTAAGAATTTATATGTTTTGATGTTTGGATAATCATCTAAGTTAGGCAATATCTTGTGATCTAATTGCGAATATGTTTTAAGTAATAGGGAAATTCAAGGATGAAGACTTGGTAAAAGAGAAGTCCAAGTATGATCTTGGCAAGGAAAGTCCAAGGGATGGACTTGGCAGCGTAAGACCAAGCTTGTAGTCTTGGCAGCGTAAAGTCCAAGTGAACCTTGGCAAAGGAAGTCCAAAGTAAGGTCTTGGCAGCATAAGTCCAAGCTTGTAGTCTTGGCGGCGTAAAGTCCAAGCATTTGGCAAACCCAAGACATGACGAAACCGAAGGAAGCTCTTGGAAGCAAAGCGCAAAGGATGAACAAGTCACGGACTCGGATGGATCCTGGAGGTGCAAGGCTTAATGAGGAGCTAGAAGGTTGAGTCTAGGTCTAGGGTGTAAAATCAAGTGTGAATTACTCATACTTGATGAGTATCGATCGGCCCGATCGATGTCGTATCGGCCAGTCGCGTTCGGTAGTCGGTGAAACCACGGCCATCGATCGATCGCCTTTGTCGAGCGATCGGCGATGTTGAGATCGATCGTGATCGGCGATCATCAAGGAGAAAATCGCCGCCACGAATGCAGTCTCACTCATTGCTGCCTTGATCCTCACTCGATCACTCCATCGGATCGGTGATGGAGGGATCGGTCGGTGATCACTGGCCGGATTGGAAAATCGACACCGCTCTGGGATCTATGTGGATCTGCATGGTCAGAAGTCGTTGGCTTCGGCGGTAGTCGACTGATGGCAAGCATCAGTCGACTGATCGAGGCCCAACGGAAAAAATAGCCCCTCTTCTATAAAAAGGGGCCTTGGGGAGCTTGGTGAAGCTAGTGCTCTTACTCCTAACTACACCCTCGTGCTCACCAAGCTTTCCCAAGTGTTTTAGCAATCCAAAACCTCCTCTTCTCTAGTTCTTAATCATCCATCATTGTAAAGAAGAGGAGAGCATTGTAAGAAAGGTTTCTCCACCTTGGTTCATCCAAAGGAGGTGTTTAGTGAAGCTTGGCTAGGGCTAATCCACCTTACGGATTGTCGTGGAGTAGGAGCGTCATCTCCGAACCACGTACATCGGGTGTTAGCGTTGATTTTCTTGTTTCTTATTTGTATTCGTATTTGTATTTGTATTGCTTCCGCTAACTTGCTTGTTGAAACGAAGAAAGGCTAATCACCCCCCCCCCTCTAGCCATTACAAGGGTCCTAACAAGTGGTATCAGAGCCCGGATAGCTTGGAAGATCTCACCATCAACCAAAGCATCAATGGCTCTTCAAGAGGGATATAGCACCGCCAAGCCACCACTCTTCGATGGGAGTCACTTTGCATATTGGAAAGGTAGGATGAAGTATTATCTAATGAGCAATATTGAAATTTGGCATAGTGTTGTAGATGACTTCGAGGAACCGGTGGATGAACATGGAAACCCTATTCCAAGCAAGGATTGGACAAGGGAGATGAACCGGAAGTTCGAGTCAAATGCAAAGGCCGTACTCACCATCCAATGCGACATTACAATGGAGCAACTCAACAAGGTGGGGCCTTTCGAATCCGCCAAGGAGTTATGGGAAAAGCTCATTGAGCTAAATGAAGGTTCCAAGGAGTCAAAGAGGGCCAAGAAGGACCTATTAATTGGACAACTTCAAGCCTTCCAAATGAAGATGCATGAAACCGTAAGCCAAATGCATGGAAGGTTCAAGGAAATGGTGAACGGACTCCATATCATAGGTGAGCGAGTTGACAATCGGGACTTGGTAAGGTATATTCTTCAAGCATTTCCTAGAAATTCTTTATGGACTTCTATAGTTGATGCCATTAAGGTAACTAGGGATCTTTCTCAAATTAAAATTGATGAATTATTTTGTGAGTTTGAATTACATGAGCAAACTAACATGTCCTCTAAGGAAAAGGGTTTAGCTCTATTTGTTGAAAAGAAAGAAAAGAAGAAGAAGGAAAGAAAAGAAGCATCATCATCATCCAAATCGGAGCATGACTCAAGTAGTGATGGAGACTCGTCTAGCGAGATGGCGAATTTTGTCAAGAAGCTCTATAGGAAATCAAAGGAGTTCAAGAGTAGAGAGGCAAGGAAGGGGTCTCATTCTTCAAAAGGTAAGTTTAGTGGTAATTCAAGTTTCAATAACAATGTGATTTGCCATGCTTGCAATAAGAAGGGGCACATAAAGCCAAATTGCCCGGAGCTAAAGAAGAAGGAAAAAAAAGAAAAGAAAAAGAAGGACAAGAAGGAGAAGAAGAAGAAGGAGGCTATGGTGGCTCAAACCACTTGGGACACACCAAGTGTTGAAGACTCCTCCAATGATGAGCTTTGCCACATCACACGCCATGTGGCACTCATGGCCCTAGAAGATGATTCCGGCACATCAAGCCAAGAAGACTCCTCAAGTGATGAATCGTCATCTAGTGACGATGAGGTAATGAACTCTCCCAAAGTTAAGCTTCTTTATAAATCAATTGTCTATCTTAAAGAAGCTCTAGATAAGTCTAAATCTAAGGTTAAGAGCATGAAGGTAGAACTAAAGGCTATTAGGAATGAAAAACCTTCACATGTTGATTCTTGCATGCTTAAGGAAGAAAATGACAAACTTAAGGATGAGGTTAGTGAATTAAAAGCATGTTTAGAGAAATTCTCAAATGGCTCAAAATATCTTGATATGATTCTTAGTAGACAAAGAGTCGTTTACAACAAGGCCGGTTTAGGATATAAGCCAAAAGAAAAAGAGGTTGCTTATGTTTCATTGATTAATAGGAAAGCAACCATTAAGGGTAAGGTTAAGAAAGCATGGGTACCTAAGAAGCTTTTACTTAATGTTACCGGTCCAAATGTTTGGGTACCAAAAGCTTATGTTTTTCATGTGATTTAGGTAGGAGAGTAAGGTATGTGGATTGTGGATAGCGGTTGCTCAACACATATGACCAGGGATGTGAGCAAGTTCTCCACAATTAAGTATGTGAAGAAAGGAGTGGTGTCCTTTGGAAATAGTGGAAAACTCAAGATATTAGGTAGAGGTACAATTGAGGTATCCCCCAAAATTGTCATTCACAAGGTTTTACTAGTTGAAAATATGAAATTTAATTTATTAAGTGTGAGTCAACTTTGTGATGCAAACTATCATGTTTCTTTTGAATCCTCTAAATGCATGATTAGGCACAAGGAATTAAATGATTGCATGTTAGTTGGATATAGGAAATCAAATATCTATTATGTTGATCTTTCATATGCTTCTAACATTTCTACCAAGTGTTTTGTTGCAAAAGAAGAGGAAAGTTGGCTATGGCATAGGAGATTGGGGCACATCAACATGAAAAACATAGCCAAGGTAGCCAAGATGGAGTTGGTCAAAGGACTACCAAAGATCAAGTATGTCAAGAATAAAATGTGTGATGCATGCCAAGAAGGAAAACAAACAAAGGCATCACACAAAGGTAAAACCCTAACTAATATTTCCTTACCATTAGAATTATTGCATCTTGACTTATTTGATTGTCATAGTACTCCATCTTTAAATGGTAACAAATATTGTTTGGTTATTGTAGATGATTTTTCTAGGTATATTTGGGTCTACTTTATGAAACATAAGGATGATACCTTAGAAATAATCATAGGATTTAGTAAAAGGGTTGAAAATGAAAAGAGTCTCAAAATCAATCGGATCCGTAGTGATCATGGTGGTGAATTTGAAAACTTAAAATTTTCACAATTTTGTTTAGAGCAAGGGTACAAGCATGAGTTCTCTTGTCCTAGAACACCCCAATAAAATGGGGTGGTGGAAAAGAGAAATCGTGCCCTACAAGAGGCGGCTAGGACTATGCTTAATGCATATTCTCTACCTAGCTACTTGTGGGCGGAAGCGGTTAATACCGCTTGCTATATCCAAAATAGGGTTCAAATCCATAGGTTTTTAGGAAAGACACCATTTGAATTATGGAATGGGACTATTCCCACAATTCATTATTTCAAAGTCTTTGGATGTAAAGTTTATATTCTAAACACCAAGGATAACTTAGGAAAATTTGAATCCAAAGCGGATGAGGGAATCCTAGTTGGATACTCATCCACAAGTAGAGGATATAGAGTCTACAATAAGAGAACCCAAGGGATTGAGGAGTCTTCCAATGTTCAATTTGATGAAACTACTAGTACCTACCCTAGAAAGTCCTCTATTGATAAGGATATTAATGACAATAATCAAGACATTACCGAAAAACTTCAAAATTTGACCATTAGGGGTAATGATCAAGGGGGAGGAAGAGGAGATTCCGATGATGAAAGAAGGGTGGAAGATAACAATGATCAATTTAAACCCCCTTCTAGAAACCTAAGAATTCATCAAAATTATCCACTTGACCAAGTAGTAGGAGATCTATCTCAAGGAGTAAGAACTAGGTCATTTTATAGACCTCCTACTAGTCAAGTAGCTCTTATTTCACAAATTGAGCCCAAATCGATTAATGATGCATTACATGATCCGGATTGGATTTTGGCAATGCAAGATGAATTGACCAAATTTGAGAGGAGTCAAGTATGGGAGTTAGTACCTAGACCCAATAATAGCACCACAATTACTACAAGATGGGTTTTTAGGAATAAGCTAGATGACCAAGGAAATATCACTAGAAATAAGGCTAGGTTGGTTGCTAGGGGATTTAATCAAGTTGAGGGGCTTGACTATGATGAGACTTATGCCCCGATTGCTAGGTTAGAATCTATTAGGATTCTCTTAGGATATGCTTCCTATATGGGATTTAAACTTTACCAAATGGATGTCAAATCAGCATTCTTAAATGGTTATATTAAGGAGGAAGTATATGTAGAGCAACCACCCGGTTTTGAGAACATAGATTATCCAAACCATGTATGTAAGCTTAGGAAAGCTTTATATGGATTAAAACAAGCTCCCCGGGCATGGTATGAAAGATTGTCATCCTTCCTAATTTCTAAGGATTTTAGAAGAGGCCAAGTAGATCAAACCTTGTTTATAAAGTCAACATTAAAGGATATATTCATAGCCCAAGTATATGTTGATGACATTATTTTTGGGTCAACAAATGATGATCTTCTTCAAGACTTTATAAAAAATATGGAAAATGAATTTGAAATGAGTTTAGTTGGAGAGCTTACCTTTTTCCTAGGTTTACAAGTCAAACAAACCAATGAAGGTATTCATATTTATCAAACCAAATATGCAAATGAAATGATCAAAAAATTTGGTTTAGAGAATGCCAAAATTGTAACCACTCCTATGGCCACTAGCACTAGAATAGATAGTGATCATGAAAGTAAATCAATTGATCTTAAACTTTATAGGAGTATGATTGGTAGTCTTACCTAACCGCTAGTAAACCCGATATCTTATTTGCAGTAGGTATGTGTGCAAGATACTAATCTTGTGCCAAAGAATCCCATTTAGTAGTCGTCAAAAGAATTTTAAGATATATTAAAGGCACCCTAAATGTAGGACTTTGGTATCCTAGGACTAGGTCGTTTGAATTGCTTGGGTATACCGATTCCGATTATGCCGGGTGCAAATTGGATAGGAAGAGTACTAGTGGTGGATGCCAATTTCTTGGGTCCTCCCTAGTTAGTTGGAGTAGTAGGAAGCAACATTGTGTTGCTTTATCAACCACCGAAGCCAAATATGTGGCTATGGGTGGTTGTGTAGCTCAACTACTTTGGATGAGACATACTCTTGTGGACTATGAGCTATACTACTCTAACATTAAAGTTTATTGTGACAATGTGAGTACCATCAACTTGACCAAAAATCCGTTACATCACTCTAGGACCAAGCACATTGAAGTGAAACATCACTTCATAAGAGATCATGTGGCAAGAGGGGACATTGAACTAAATTATGTAGAATCTAAGTCCAACCTTGCCGATATCTTCACCAAAGCTCTTCCCGAAACCGAATTTTCATCATTAAGGAGAGAGCTTGGTATGTGCTTTGTAGAGTAAAATTCTAGGTATGCATGATCCTATATTTATATGTTGGCATTATACCTTGATACATCTCACAAAAGCCTTAAGAAACCTTGATTTTTGTATTGAGACACTTAGAAACATGTGAGATGATAGGGAAGGTGTACTTGGCTCATCATGCTTGTTATGATGCATTACTATGAGCCAATGACACACCTAGAGACATGAATACCTTATGGATCAATCATTGGGAAGGCTTGTATTCAAGTAATGGATACATAGCTCTAAGAACATGGTTGGAAATTCCAAATAATATATGTTTTAAACTATGTTTATCATATTTTGAAAAACAGTTTTTAAATGGAACACAAAAGTGATACAAAGTTTGCAAAATCTTTAGAACTTTTGTTAGTTTCTAAATTTGTATCAATCTTGAAATCTAGAAGACATATATTTTTCAAACTATTTTTCCTTAATAAAGTATGATCTCAGAAATGTGTACACAAAATTTCGTGATTTTTCGAGGTTTCTAGAATTTCTAACGCATTTGGTTAATGGTAAAAGGTCGAAATTTCGATTTCAGTGATAGATCGTTCGTAAACCTCGACTGATAATCGTATTCTTTGATAAAGAGCTCCATTTTATGATAGTTAGTGTATCTTTGATATCCTAAAACTATAGTATGATAATATTGTGTATACATAAAGGTTTAGGACTGATTAATGCAGTGTTTTAGGGGGAGTTTCATAAATTATATCATTTTCATCCCCAAAACCATTGTTGGTGCAAAGTTAGGACTTAACTTTTGAATTTTTGATTATTCTTTGCTTCAAATATTATTTACACATTATAAAGCTTATCTTGGATTAAGGGGGAGCTTTAATTTCAATCTTATACCTTAGTCCAAGATCCAACACCTTTAATTCTTTCATTTTTGAATCCTTCTCTTTTTGATGTATGTCAAAGGGGGAGAAGGGATGTTTAAGTTAGATGATTATGTGTGTATCTTTACAGACCTAACTTAAATGATTGTCAAACATCAAAAAGGGGGAGATTGTTGGTGCAACAATGCTCCAAGAATTTATATGTTTTGATGTTTGAATAATCATCTAAGTTAGGCAATATCTTGTGTTCTAATTGCGAATATGTTTTAAGTAACAGGGAAATCCAAGGATGAAGACTTGGTAAAAGAGAAGTCCAAGTATGATCTTGGCAAGGAAAGTCCAAGGGATGGACTTGGCAGCGTAAGACCAAGCTTGTAGTCTTGGCAGCGTAAAGTCCAAGTGAACCTTGGCAAAGGAAGTCTAAAGTAAGGTCTTGGCAGCATAAGTCCAAGCTTGTAGTCTTGGCGGCGTAAAGTCCAAGCATTTGGCAAACCCAAGACATGACGAAACTGAAGGAAGCTCTTGGAAGCAAAGCGCAAAGGATGAACAAGTCGCGGACTCGGATGGATCCTGGAGGCGCAAGGCTTAATGAGGAGTTAGAAGGTTGAGTCTAGGTCTAGGGTGTAAAATCAAGTGTGAATTACTCATACTTGATGAGTATCAGTCGACTAATACGATGTATCAGTCGATCAGTCGGTGAAATCGCCATCACGATCGCTCGCGGCGATCGATTGTTGAGAATCGATCCGATCGATCAGCGAATGATCGATCAAGGAGAAAATCGCCACGTAATGTAGTCTCACTCATCCGCCTTGATCACTGATCGATCACTCCATCGGGCCGATCGATGGAGGGATCGGTCGACACCGATCACTGGCCGCGACGAATCTCTGAATCCGGATCGATGTGGTCGAAGCCGTTGGTGGCAATGATCGATGGCAAGCATCAGTCGACTGATCGAGGCCCAACGGGAAAAACAGCCCCTCTTCTATAAAAAGGGGCCTTGGGGAGCTTGGTGAAGCTAGTGCTCTTACTCCTAACTACACCCTCGTGCTCACCAAGCTTTCCCAAGTGTTTTAGCAATCCAAAATCTCCTCTTCTCTAGTTCTTAATCATCCATCATTGTAAAGAAGAGGAGAGCATTGTAAGAAAGGTTTCTCCACCTTGGTTCATCCAAAGGAGATGTTTAGTGAAGCTTGGCTAGGGCTAATCCACCTTACGGATTGCCGTGGAGTAGGAGCGTCATCTCCGAACCACGTACATCGGGTGTTAGCGTTGGTTTTCTTGTTTCTTATTTGTATTCGTATTTATATTTGTATTGCTTCCGCTAACTTGCTTGTTGAAACAAAGAAAGGCTAATCACCCCCCCCCTCTAGCCATTACAAGGGTCCTAACAGATTTTATTTTGGTAAGAATGTTAATTTACCATTCTGTTGGAACCCTCAAAATGTCACACATTTTCTAAGCCCACATAAGAATGCCTAGACACTATTGTGTCTGTTCTTAGTTTTGGTAAACTTGTCATTAGCTTAAGGGTAGTCATGTTTTTCTCAAGGCAAGTTATGTTGTTATCGTGGATTGAACATTCATTTGCACACATTATAAGAATATCCTCAAACAGACAAGCTCTAGGTCATTAATTCGAATAAGGTTTCCAAAAAAAAAAGGGTTGTGTGTTTGCTGGCAGTTGATTGCTTCTCTACTAATTAGTAGAATATGAATTGGTTGCAAGGCGGTTCCAACGATTTGGTGTATAATTTCATCATGAAATAATGTGAAATAGTATTATTTTACACAGGAAAACTAAATGAACCCGTTAATACAATGTTTAGATTACTGCTCTCGTAAATTCTTAACCTAAGGAATTTTTTTCAGTTAACGATGGCTTCAACTGGTGAATCATCAAGCGATACTTCTACAAGAACCCATGCGTTGATGTGAGGAAGAACCAAGAGAATGAACTGGAAAAGCAACGTTTCACAGTTTAAAAAATTTATTGCAAGTGTGCCGCCGAGTGTGGAAGAAGAAACGCTTATTCGGAGCTCCCCCTTTGCGTGGGTTTTGGACATTCCAGATATTACCCATGTCAGACCCCTCGTTCAGAATATGTTTGATAATTGGGACTGCACGGAGAAATGTTTTATATTCCAAGACAAGAAATTGCATTTCACAAAGACGGATGTCTCCCTCATCCTTGGTCTACCAGATGATGGACTTGAAGTTCCTATGAATAATGAAGCTCCCTCTGGACAGCTATATTTGCAATATTTCGTGGAAGCTGATTGCTCTAACAAGCATCTGGAGGATTTATTGAAGACTTCCAGATCTCCAGATAATTTAGGATCTGCAAAACTTTATTGTCAGTTGTTTATTTTATATTTTTTCTCTTGTGTGTTTTTTACTACCACCAGCAGTAAGCCTAGAATACCTATGCGATCACTTATAGATTGTGTAGAGGATTTTGATAACTTAGGCAGGTACAATTGGTGCGAAGCACTTTATACGTACATGGCTCCTCAAATGGAGTCAATTGGTATGGGAGTCACATTGCGACCAAAAGCAGACGTCGTCGGTGGATCTACGAGACCAATGCTTAAGGGTTTCACACACTTATTAGCTGTGAGTGAATATATTTTATGTGTTTCGCAAATAGTATAGATCAATCTGTCTATTAACAACTAATCTTGTCATTCCAGGTATGGATGTGTGAGCATTTGTGTATCCTACCTCCACACGTCCCTCATGCTTTGCCAAGAATGCTGAGATGGAGGTGGAGTTCCACAAATGTAAGGGTCGTTAAGAAGATGGTAGATGGTCTCGTACCTGAAAAAATCATTGTCGATCTAATTCCAGCACAGTCAGAGCTGCATCTGGTACACACCGCTTCCCCACCTAGATTTTCTGCATCAACCCGAAACTAAGGTCGACGCAAGAGGAATGACCTGTCCAGTATACCAGGAGAATGCAGAAATTGTATCTACTCTAAGCACCAAGCTAGTTGAAGCAAGGTGTTATTTTGAAAGCTCCTCCCTACTTAAGGAAGCGACCATCGAACAACAAGAAAATAAAATACATGAGCTTCTTCAAGAGTTAGAGGAGGTCAGGAACAGGAAGGACAACCAGATAAGTGAAAGGGATGATATAATTGCTGAAAAAGAAGCATTAATCGCTAAAAAGGACAGTTTAATACTGGAGCTTCAACTCAATTTACAATCCCGGGATATAGAGGGGTTACAATCACAGCCTATACAATTTGCATAAACCCAATGCCATCTTCTCGCATACACTAGGCGGAAGGTTTGTGTGAGGAAGAAGGCTCTTGATGGTCTATCACCCCCTAGTCTTAGAAGCCTCCCTCCTGCATGGTTTTCAAACATCCCTAAAAGAAGGAGAGTTGAAACTCAAATTGTCCCCAGCAAGGCTATTGAGTATCCCTCAGTAGACCCTAATATCTCTCCTGCAGAGCCAAACATTGAGCAGGAGTCAGGCCAGGATAAAAAAGGGAAATCAATTGCCGAGGAGGGTGAACCAGAAATATCAGGTACCGGCACACAAGTCTCCACGGACAAACAACCAACACTCTAAGTCAGCGAGGATATTGGAGGTGAGCATAAGTTATCTGTCTACCCTATTTTTCGATAAAATATTTCAAATCGAGCAGTTTTATTTTGTATACAGCAAGCTTATAAAGAATTCACCGGTAAGATGGATCCAAATGCCGGGGAGTGTTTATTGAAACTAAAAAAAATAGAGTAAGACAGTCTTATATTCTTTGTATATACCTTTCATCTTATGTCTTGAGAGTTGCTAATAACCCTTTCCTTGTGTAGTGTGACAGTATCAGGACCAGTGTGGAAGACCGATGCTATTAACTTATACATGGACTCTTTCCTTACAATATTTGATTGGAATGTTTTGACACATGGGAATTGCATAAGCGCATATTTTTCAGTCTTAGCTGATGAGTGCAAGGTGACTGATAAGGCGTACTATAACTCAATATTTTGTGGGGCTGGATTCCCGGTAAGTTTTTTGCCCTTTTGCAAGGAATTGTAAACTTTACGGCTTCGGTGTTTTGACAGATTTTTTTATACACAAGATATGTTTAATATTATGTACGCCCAAGCATTCGAGCAAACTTTTAAAACCCCAGGCAATCCAATCAGATACATATTTTGTCCAATAATCCATGACGAGCACTGCCACCTACTAGTGGTCGACTTGGAAAATTCAGAGTTCATCCACTACAACTCCTTGTCTGTCAGGAAGGCTTACACTACTCAATTTGAAGAAACAGTAAGCATTAGATTAGATTTCAGTTAAATAAACCGTTTGTGTATGGAGGATTCATAGCATTTATTTGGGTCCCAGGTTGAATTCTTTAAAAAGATCCACCCTTCGTATTATGATAAGCGCATCTGGCACGGTGAAAAAATTTTGTAATGCAAACTTTTCCGTGCGTTAAGTCCAGGGTCCCAGACAAACCTCTTCGTAAAACATCTAATAATCTTTGTAAATACCATATTTTATAAGCTAGCAATGGACTAATAATTTTTAATTTTTTACAGCTATGATTGCGCATTTTTTATAATACGATACATTGAGAGCCTATTATTTGGGTACCCTAAAAGATTCAGACAGCAGGATATGAGGAGCTTCAGATTCGTGGTGGGGAATAGAATAATGCGTAGCTCACAATTTTGTTTGCAATTATGACTGTGTTGTATAGTGGGATATGTTGTAAGACTATACAGAGTTTTAGGTTTGTAACTACACCAAGGTGTCTGCCTGTAAAAGTCATTAGTCAGCTGTAAAAGTATTTGCAATCTGTGTAGTATCTGTACAATTATGAAATATATATACTTTGTTAAATATTTCAACCACTTCGACTTTATGATTTTGTGATGGAATTTGTACATGGTGCTGGGAATTAAATTTCCAGGACCACCGTGTTCCGAGGATTAAGATTCCCAGCACCACCTTATTTCTCGGCCAGTTCGCAAATGGACTTGGTCCTGAGAATTATATTTCCAGGACAACTGTGTTCCTGGGATTTAAATTCCAAGCACCACAATTTTTCTCGGCCAGTTCGAAACTGTACGTGGTGCTGGGAATTCACTTACCAGCACCACTGTGTTCCTGGGATTAAGATTCCCAGCACCACCTTATTTCTCGCCCAGGTCCCAAATGGACGTGGTCCTGGGAATTAAATTTCGAGGACCACTGTGTTCCTGGGAATTAATTCCCAGCACCACATTTTCAGAAATCAGGCCCCGTGCCAAGTGGCACGAGGCCGAAACTGGGAGGTAGGAGGATCAGAAGAAAGTTTGCTTGACGCAACAACATGGAAAGCCGTTAGGTATTTCAGTCGATGTAAAGAATTCGGAATTTGGACTCCTGTAGGTCCATCAATGGGTTTCGGTCAAAACCCATTGATGGCCCTAGTCACCTCAACTTCGGTCCAAACCAACTCTAGTGGCTTTGGGACTTGCCCCTCTGTGTATCATGTTCAAAATTTCTGATTTTCAAGGCAGGATTAATTCCCAAAGACTACACATTTTTTCTCGGCGATTGAATGCGTGGTCGGGAATTCACTTACCAGCACCACCGTGTTCCTGGGATTAAGATTCCCAGCACCACCTTATTTCTCGGCCAGGTCCCAAATGGACGTGGTCCTGGGAATTAAATTTCGAGGACCACTGTGTTCCTGGGAATTAATTCCCAGCACCACATTTTCAGAAATCAGGCCCCGTGCCAAGTGGCACGAGGCCGAAACTGAGAGGTAGGAGGATCAGAAGGAAGTTTGCTCGACGCAACGACATGTGAAGCCGTTAGGTCTTTCAGTCGATGTAAAGAATTCGGAATTTGGACTCCTGTAGGTCCATCAATGGGTTTCGGTCAAAACCCATTGATGGCCCTAGTCACCTCAACTTCGGTCCAAACCAACTCCAGTGGCTTTGGGACTTGCCCCTCTGTGTATCGTGTCCAAAATTTCCAATTTTCAAGGCAGGATTAATTCCCAACACCACATTTTTTCTCGGCTAATTCGAAACTATACGTGGTTCTGGAAATTCACTTACCAGCACCACTATGTTCCTGGGATTAAGATTCCCAGCACCACCTTATTTCTCGCCCAGGTCCCAAATGGACGTGGTCCTGGGAATTAAATTTTGAGGACCACTGTGTTCCTGAGAATTAATTCCTAGCACCACATTTTCATAAATCAGGCCCCGTGCCAAGTGGCACGAGGCCGAAACTGGGAGGTAGGAGGATTAGAAGGAAGTTTGCTCGACGCAATGACATGTGAAGTCGTTAGGTCTTTCAGTCGATGTAAAGAATTCGGAATTTGGACTCCTGTAGGTCCATCAATGGGTTTCGGTCAAAACCCATTGATGGCCCTAGTCACCTCAACTTCGGTCCAAATCAACTCCAGTGGCTTTGGGACTTGCCCCTCTATGTATCGTGTCCAAAATTTTTGATTTTCAAGGCAGGATTAATTCCCAGCACCACATGTTTTCTCGGCCAGTTTGAAATTATACGTGGTGCTGGGAATTCACTTACGAGCACCACTGTGTTCCTGGGATTAAGATTCCCATCACCACCTTATGTCTCGGCCAGTTCGCAAATGGACGTGGTGCTGGGAATTAAATTTCAGACTCGTGTTCTGGAATTAATTCCCAAAGACCTACATTTTCAGAATCGGCCCCGTGCCAAGTGGCATGGGGCCGAAACTGGGAGGTAGGAGGATCAGAAGGAAGTTTGCTCGACGCAACTACATGTGAAGCCGTTAGGTCTTTCAGTCGATGTAAAGAATTCGGAATTTGGACTCCTGTAGGTCCATCAATGGGTTTCGGTCAAAACCCATTGATGGCCCTAGTCACCTCAACTTCGGTCCAAACCAACTCCAGTGGCTTTGGGACTTGCCCCTCTTTGTATCGTGTCCAAAATTTTTGATTTTCAAGGCAGGATTAATTCCCAGCACCACATTTTTTCTCGGCCATTAAAATCAAAGCATGCGTGGAATTCACTTAATTCACACCACTGTGTTCCTGGGATTAAGATTCCCAGCACCACCTTATGTCTCGGCCAGTTCTCAAATGGACGTGGTGCTGGGAATTAAATTTCCAGGACCACTGTGTTCCTAGGAATTAATTCCCAGCACCACATTTTCAGAAATCAGGCCCCGTGCCAAGTGACACGAGGCCGAAACTGGGAGGTCGGAGGATCAGAAGGAAGTTTGCTCGACCGGCGACATGTTACGTATTGCTCTTTCGATGCGATGTAAAGATTAGGAATTTGGACTCACAGCAGGTCCGAATGGGTTTCGTCAAAACCCATTGATGGCCTAATCACCTCAACCGATCGAGCAACTCGGTGGCTTTGGGACTTACCCCTCTGTGTATCGTGTCCAAAATTTCTTTTTTTCAAGGCAGGATTAATTCCTAGCACCATATTTTTTCTCGGCGATTCAGCTATGCGTGGTGTTGAATTCACTTACACGCTTGTGTTCACAGGATTAAGATTCGGCACCACCTTATGTCTCGGCGGTTCAATAGGCGTGGTCTTTGGGAATTAAATTTCGAGACATTGTTCTGAGAATTAATTCGGCCACATTTTCAGAAATCGGGCCGTGCCAGTGGCCGGCGGCAGGAAGGTAGGAGGATCAGAAGGAAGTTTGCTCGACGCAACAACATGTGAAGTCGTTAGGTCTTTCAGTCGATGTAAAGATTTCAAAATTTGGACTCCTGTAGGTCCATCAATGGGTTTCGGTCAAAATCCATTGATGGACCTAGTCACCTCAACTTCGGTCCAAACCAACTCTAGTGGCTTTGGGACTTGCCCCTCTGTGTATCGTGTCCAAAATTTCTAATTTTCAAGGCAAGATTAGGTTTACATAGCCAATTTTCAGAAATCAATCCCCATGCCAAGTGGCACGAGGCCGAAACTGGGAGGTAGGAGGATCAGAAGGAAGTTTGCTCGACGCAACAACATGTGAAGCCGTTAGGTCTTTCAGTCGATGTAAAGAATTCAGAATTTGGACTCCTGTAGGTCCATCAATGGGTTTCGGTCAAAACCCATTGATGGCCCTAGTCACCTCAACTTCGGTCCAAACCAACTCCAGTGGCTTTGGGACTTGACCCTCTGTGTATCGTGTCCAAAATTTCTATTTTTCAAGGCAGGATTAGGTTTACACAGCCAATTTTCAGAAATCAAGCCCCGTGCCAAGTGGCACGCGGCCGAAACTGGGAGGTAGGAGGATCAGAAGGAAGTTTCCACGACGTAACAATATGTGAAGCCGTTAGGTCTTTCAGTCGATGTAAAGATTTCGGAATTTGGACTCCTGTAGGTCCATCAATGGGTTTCGGCCAAAACCCATTGATGGCCCTACACAGGACCACTGTGTTCCTGGGATTAAAATTGCCAGCACCACCTTATTTCCGGGTGTTTGAAAGTGTACGTGGTACTGGGAATTGAAATCTCAGAACCACTGTGTGTTCCCCGACCAGTTCTAAATTGTACGTTGTCCTGGGAATTGAAATCTCAGGATCACCTTATTCCTCAGCCAATTCAAAATTGTACGTGGTCCCGGGAAATAAATTCCCAGGACCATTGTGTTTCTGGGATTATAATTACCAGCACCACCGTATTCCTTGGCCAGTTCAAAATTGTATGTGGTCCTGGGAATTAAAATCCCAGGTGTTGGGTTTCCGGCACCGCGGCGAGTGTGTGTTCGAACATGTTTCGCAAACATGTGCACAGCGGAAGAAATAAAAATAATAAATCTATATTTATTACAACACACACATCACACGCATGCATAGTACAACATGTGTAGACATAACCGTAAATTTAAATTTGCAATAAAAGGAAATTTAACTACGTTATACCTTTCGTATCACGTGTAGCGGGAACGGCATCAACCGGAACGATCCTCGCTAGAATCGTCTCTATCCGTATCCACGCCGAGTATCCTCGGGATGACTTCGCTAAGCCACGAGCTTCGTCTTCGTACGGGTTACTAGCCTCGTGTTGAAGACGACA
The DNA here is from genome assembly GCA_025175895.1 of Wurfbainia villosa. Lineage (NCBI taxonomy): Eukaryota > Viridiplantae > Streptophyta > Magnoliopsida > Zingiberales > Zingiberaceae > Wurfbainia > Wurfbainia villosa. Next base: position 20,135,899 of record CM045998.1, read on the forward strand.
TGATCGAGAGATGATCACGATCCGAATCCAAATTCGGATCCTAAGACGAGTCCTCAAAACTCGCTTCTCCGGAGAGGTATTCGTCAACCGATTGACGAATCCTTCGTCCTCCACCTCAGAGGATTACCGGAGATCAAATCCCCGGTAAGTTAGCCGCTGTCGGAGCTCTAACCGTCGTCCAAACGATGCTCCGACGAGAGGAGAACAAGCTGTCCAGAAAACTGGACAGCTTTGGTGGAGGAGATAGGCGCCGGCCAACCAAGGGAAGATAGAGCTCACCTTGATGCCAAACCTAAAGAAGATCACCGGAGCACTAGCCGGCAGCAGCTCGACGCCGGCGAGAGGAAGGAAGCTTCCTTCTGAACGCCGGTTGGAGGAGCAATGGGCGGCGACAAGATGTTGGCGCCGAGAACTCCAATGAGGAGGTGGGCGGCAACTTCAACCTAGGGTTTTTTGGATTATTAGGGCTTAACAATCCCTTAAGCCCTCTTTTATAGAGAACTAATTCTCTTAATGGTTATTGGATCATAACCATTAGGCCCGTTAACCCGCTCCATTAAGATAAGTTAAAATAAACCAAACCATGATGGTTTATTTTAAGTTAAAACGAACCGAACCAACTTTTGGTTCATTCGTTTAAAATAAACCAAACCCTTTGGTTTATTCTCCTCCATTGGATTAGAACCAAACCATTTTGGTCCATCCATTATGTCTTCATAAGACACGGCCCATCCACGCTTCCATTGCGACTGAAACGATTTCATGCTCGCTTTATGTTTGGTCCAACCAAACTTAGTTTCTCTCGGTCTGAGAATCCCATTCTCAAGCTCGTTTTAAATCCTTCGGATTACGCTTGTTGTGCATGTGACCAAATAGGTTCTCGGTTTATGTTGGCCATCTATAATTAACCATTAATTATAGAACGATCATGAGTGGCACCTAGTAGTACATCATGATCCCCAATTAACCGAAAAGATCAACGGTTGATCCAGAACTATTTACGAAACCCTTGGCTCGAATGATTCGTGCCCCATTCCCTTCACTCATCTTATACCCACTTGGTTGGACATGGTCTATAGTGTCAGTCCCCACTAGGCTGACTACGTCACACCTAGCCCAAGTATCATTTCCTCGTCCTACGGATTCTAGTTACTCCACATGTATCGAAGAGTACTTTACTCTAAACATGTAATGCTTTGGTCAAAGACTTTAGTAACAATCCGACGAGAGGCCATGGGTATACATCTCCTCGCAAGGAGTGGTGAATCCTTTATAGGCTATTCAAACACCTTCGATCACTTCGACTTATACCCAATCATCCCGGGTCCACATCTCCTTAGAGATGTTTGCTTAAGATGTCAAAGCATAAGTTTCCATGATCAAGATGACTTGAATACCGCAAGTCAAAGGAACATCGCACTTAAGCCACAGTAAGAACTTCATTGACATATCTATATATGCAGAGAACCATATGAAGTCTTACGGCTGGTCACTCCAATGAACTAGTTACCATAACTAGCATCCACGATTAACTCCGGACATCACAATGTCTCCAGCCAGTGAGAATCAGCTGCTTGGATACACCAAGGAGTATACCTCGTGCTAGTCTCGACAGAATTGATGGTGTCCAAATCCATCAATTCATCGACTAGGGATAATTTCGATACATCACAATTACACATGTAGAGATACTCACTAGTTGTGATCCAATCACAAATTCTCTCATGCTGTGAATCGTATCGTGGACATTCAGTAAATGAGTTTAAGATCCAATCAAATACATAAAACATGTATACTCAAATAGTGAATCTTCATTTATCATATAAATGGTTCATACATAAGGCGATTGCCTTAGGACATCTCTCATATATTACTAACAGACTCCCACTTGGCCTAATGTCAATCGCTACGGTATCCAATACCATAAGCTCTAACATGACCCTCAAACTTATTTTGAGGTAATGCCTTAGTCAAAGGATCTGCTAAGTTCCTTTCAGTGGGAATTTTTTCGATTTGTATTTCGTTCCTACTGATGATCTCTCTGATAAGATGATAGCGGCGAGGCACATGTTTGGATCGTTGATGAGACCTTGGCTCTTTCGCCTGTGCAATTGCTCCATTATTGTTGCAGTAGACCGGTATTGCTTCAACAATGGCCGGAATCACTCCAAGTTCATAAACGAACTTCTTGATCCAAACCGCTTCCTTTGCTGCTTCCGAAGCTGCAATGTATTCTGCCTCAGTGGTAGAATCCGCTACAGTGTCTTGTTTGGAACTTTTCCAACTCACTGCGCCCTCATTCAAGGTGAACACGTATCCAGACTGAGACCTGGAATCATCCTTGTCTGTCTGGAAGCTGGCATCCGTATACCCGCGTATCACCATGTCTCCTTCTCCATATATTAGGAACACATCCTTAGTTCTTCTTAAGTACTTAAGGATCGTCTTAACAGCCACCCAATGATCCATTCCTGGATCAGACTGGTATCTGCTCGTGACACTCAGAGCATACGATACATTGGGCCTCGTACATAACATAGCATACATGATAGATCCTATTGCGGATGCATAGGGAATCTTACTCATGCAAATCCTCTCGTCTTCTGTGCGCGGACACATAGACTTCGAAAGGTGTACCCCATGCCTGATGGGTAGGAAACCTTTCTTGGATTTCGACATGCTAAACCTCTTTAGCACTCGGTCTATGTATGTAGACTGCGAAAGACCAAGCAACCGTTTCGATCTATCTCTATAGATCTTAATCCCGAGGATGTAGGTTGCTTCTCCCAGGTCTTTCATGGAGAATGTCTTGGATAACCAAACCTTAACTGACTGTAAGATTAAAACATCGTTTCCTATAAGTAATATATCATCGACATACAATACTAGAAACACGACTGCACTCCCACTAACCTTCTTGTACACACAAGGTTCGTCTGGATTTTGTGAGAAATTAAACATTTTGATTGTCTCATCAAAACGGATATTCCAGCTCCTGGATGCTTGCTTCAATCCATAAATGGACCGTCGCAATTTGTATACCTTGGTTTTATCAACCGATGTGAAACCCTCAGGCTGTATCATATACACGTCCTCGAGCAGGTTTCCATTAAGGAAAGCTATTTTCACATCCATCTGCCATATCTCATAATCATAATGAGCCGCTATGGCCAGGAGCATCCGAATGGATTTAAGCATAGCTACAGACGAATAGGTTTCGTCATAATCAACACCTTGCTTTTGACGATATCCTTTCGCCACCAATCTAGCTTTATAGGTAATCACATTACCATCCATGTCGGTTTTCTTCTTGAAAACCCACTTGCACCCTATAGGCTTTATGCCTTCAGGTGGGTCAACCAAGTTCCAAACTTGGTTTTCATACATGGAATCCATTTCCGACTTCATGGCACCAAGCCACTTATCCCTTTCTGAACTTGTCAGTACTTCTTCATAACTGGTAGGCTCCTCATCATCAATGAGTAACACGTCGTTCGATTCACTTACGAGAAATCCATATCTCTCGGGAATATTACGTGTTCTACCAGATCTACGAAGATGTGGTGTTACAATAGGTCCAGCCGATTGCTCATCACTATGAGTTGTCGGTTGTTGTGCTTCACCAGGTATCTCATCAATGTCTATTTGAGTCTCTCGAGCCTCCTCAAGCTCGACGACACTCCCACTGTTTTCTTGCAAGAGAAACTCTTTCTCTAGAAACACAGCATGCCTTGAAACAAACAACTTTTGTTCCACAGGATGATAGAATTGGTAACCCCTTGTTTCCTTAGGGTATCCAATAAATAGACATTTATTAGACTTAGCATCCAATTTGTCTGATAAAGTCCGCTTCACATAAGCAGGACAACCCTATATCTTCAAGTAAGATACATGAGGTTTCTTACTATTCCATATCTCATATGGAGTAGTAGAGACTACCTTGGTTGGCATTCTGTTTAAAAAGTAAACAGCTGTCTGAAGTGCATAGCCCCAAAAGGACTTGGGAAGATTCGCATGATTCATCATTGACCTGACCATGTCCAACAAGGTCCGATTACGCCTCTCAGATACACCATTATACTTTGGTGTATATGGCGGAGTCCATTGAGACAATATGCCATTGTCTCTTAGATAATCAAGAAACTCTTGACTTAAGTATTCACCACCTCGATCCGATCGAAGTATTTTAATACTCTTGTCATTTTGTTTCTCTACTTCATTTCTGAATTCTTTGAACCTTTCAAAGGCTTCAGACTTGTGTTTCATCAAGAACACATACCCAAACCGTGAGTGAGCATCGGTGAAGGTAATGAAGTAGCTATAGCCTCCTAAAGCTTGAGTTGACATAGGTCCACATACATCAGTATGTATTAGACCTAGTAACTCTCCCACTCGTTCACCTTTTCCAGTAAAAGGTAACTTAGTCATCTTGCCTTTTAAGCATGATTCGCATGTATCGTATGAATCCAATTCAAACGATTCCAGAATTCCACATCTGTGTAATTCGGACATGCGTTTCTTGCTTGCATGGCCAAGACGGCAATGTCACATGTAGGAGTCTAATTGATTATCCTTTCGAGCATGCTTCTTTGCAGCCCCGATATTAACGTCCTTTGGATACCATTGCTTAAAGTTCTAGTCCCATAAAGAACTCCATTCAAAGTTATGTAACAATAATTGTTACTAAAAGTCAAATGGTAACCATTTCTATTTAAACAAGAAATAGAAATGATGTTCTTTATCAACGAAGGAACATAAAAGCAATTGTCCAGTTTTAAGACAAGTCCTATAGGGAGTTTCAACAAATACGTTCCGATGGCGAGTGCAGCAACCTTTGCTCCATTCCCAACATGTAAATTTTGACTCTCCCTTGACGAGTCTTCTTCTATTCCTTAGCCCATGTATGTCATTACATATATGTGAGCCACACCCAGTATCCAATACCCAAGTGTCTGAGGAAATAGAATGACAATAAATAACGAAGATATATGAAAAAGATGGAGCATCTTATGCCTTATTCTTCTTCACGGACTCAAGATAAATCTTGCAATTTCTTCGCCAATGGCCCTACTTGCCATAATGATGGCAAGTGCCCTTTAGTTTTGCCTTTTTAGCCTTTTTCTTCTTCCCTTCGTTGTTCCTTTGACTCCCTCTTAGAACCTTTCTTGAGGAATCAACTAACAACACCGTCCCTCGTCATGCTTCTCGAAGGCTCCACAGTCTTGACATGTTGAAAGCGATACCACAGATGAACCTTCTTGCATCTCAGAGGTGAAGAGGAGCTTGGAGACTTCGAACCTTTCGAATCTCACTTGCTTATCAAACAACTCATAAAGATGAAGGACTACGATATGAGCATCCATATGCTCATGCTGCTTCTGTAGCTTGGGTTCCATCATGGCTAGCATGATGCAACTCATTTGTTCAGAATCACTCACATGTTTCTGATAGGCCAACAATTGGTCCAGAGTTGCATTGTCACTAGGACGAGCGGGAAGAGGCGCTTCGAGGACATTTGCAAGCTTTTTAACCTTGAGAACAATTCTCAAGTTTCTAAGCCAGTCCAAGAAGTTTGGCCCAGTCAATTTATTCGAATCCAAAATGGAACGCAAATTCAAAGACGTCATGATCAATTTATTGACCTAGAAATACAAAACGAGCATATATGAGAAAATGATTTAAAATGCATCAATATACATTCATAAATCCCATTCATTTTTCGAATTTCAAAAACACCAAAATCACTTCGGGAGATCGTAGGTCCATCTCCGAATGGGCTGATATCCATCATAGATATGAACAACCTTGGAGAGAGTCCAACAAGTCATTCATAACTACGACGGTAGGTATCACCTATACCGATTGCATATCACGTATATGCAACTATCACAATGTGCTATCAACTAATTGAATGTTCACACATACATCGGGTTGTTAACACATTAATAAGTATGCATCATATGCATAGCACCCAACTTCACCTCCCTTTACATCGACCTTGGAGAGAGTCCAACAAGCCGATGCTCCAGGTTAAAGCCAACCCATTAATCGAGAAATAGTTTTAATATGGTTAGACCGCATTCAACCAATTAGCCCAGCTTGGAGAGAGTCCAACAACCAAAGCTAACGATTGACCTCTGACTCTTACCATATTAGTATTAAACTATTCCATGGTTTGAACATGTTCGGGTTCGAGCCGGGCTTGGAGAGAGTCCAACAACCCAAACAAGAAACAGAACTCTGGTTCTAACCATATTAATGGAAGGTGTAGGCTTTAATATTGAGTTAGGGTTTTTATGTCTCATCCTCTTTGCATGCAAATAACTATTATCTACATGGCATGGCATACATGGCATACATCTACATGTCACGACACGCATGGCATAATGATATGCATCTAATGCAATTACATGGCATACAATTATGTCATGTACATAATTTCCTTATTTGTCATAATTATTTATGGAAATAAAATATGTTTAAGATTTGATTCTCCAAATCAAATCATGATTAAATTAGGAAACAAATTTCCAAATCTAATCACATATTTTATTTATGGAAATAGTTGATTAAGGAAAATCAATTTAGGAAACCAATTTCCTAAATCATCAAAACTATTTATGGAAATAAAATATTTTAAGATTTGATTTCCCAAATCAAATCATGATTAAATTAGGAAACAAATTTCCAGAATCTAATCAAATATTTTATTTATGGAAAATATCAATTTCCATAAATACTTCCAACTTTCCCAAAGTGGAAGATTTCCATAAATACTTCTAGACTTTCCAAAATTGAAAAATTTCCATAAATAACATTATGACTATCGCAAAACTATTTTACGATTATGTGAAACACAACTGGGCTCGATACATACCCTTTGTTGGGTTTACACCGCCAGGCAGTGTGTGTTCGAACATGTTTCGCAAACATGTGCACAGCGGAAGAAATAAAAATAATAAATCTACATTTATTACAACACACACATCACACGCATGCATAGTACAACATGTGTAGATATAACCGTAAATTTAAATTTGCAATAAAAGGAAATTTAACTACGTTATACCTTTCGTATCACGTGTAGCGGGAACGGCATCAACCGGAACGATCCTCGCTAGAATCGTCTCTATCCGTATCCACGCCGAGTATCCTCGGGATGACTTCGCTAAGCCACGAGCTTCGTCTTCGTACGGGTTACTAGCCTCGTGTTGAAGACGACGTGATCGAGAGATGATCACGATCCGAATCCAAATTCGGATCCTAAGACGAGTCCTCAAAACTCGCTTCTCCGGAGAGGTATTCGTCAACCGATTGACGAATCCTTCGTCCTCCACCTCAGAGGATTACGGGAGATCGAATCCCCGATAAGTTAGCTGTTGTCGGAGCTCTAACCGTCGTCCAAACGACGCTCCGACGAGAGGAGAACAAGCTGTCCAGAAAACTGGACAGCTTTGGTGGAGGAGATAGGCGCCAGCCAACCAAGGGAAGATAGAGCTCACCTTGATGCCAAACCTAAAGAAGATCACCGGAGCACTAGCCGGCAGCAGCTCGACGCCGGCGAGAGGAAGGAAGCTTCCTTCTGGACGCCGGTTGGAGGAGCAATGGGCGGCGGCAAGATGTTGGCGCCGAGAACTCCAATGAGGAGGTGTGCGGCAACTTCAACCTAGGGTTTTTTGGATTATTAGGGCTTAACAATCCCTTAAGCCCTCTTTTATAGAGAACTAATTCTCTTAATGGTTATTGGATCATAACCATTAGGCCCGTTAACTCGCTCCATTAAGATAAGTTAAAATAAACCAAACCATGATGGTTTATTTTAAGTTAAAACGAACCGAACCAACTTTTGGTTCATTCGTTTAAAATAAACCAAACCCTTTGGTTTATTCTCCTCCATTGGATTAGAACCAAACCATTTTGGTCCATCCATTATGTCTTCATAAGACACGGCCCATCCACGCTTCCATTGCGACTGAAACGATTTCATGCTCGCTTTATGTTTGGTCCAACCAAACTTAGTTTCTCTCGGTCTGAGAATCTCATTCTCAAGCTCGTTTTAAATCCTTCGGATTACGCTCGTTGTGCATGTGACCAAATAGGTTCTCGGTTTATGTTGGCCGTCTATAATTAACCATTAATTATAGAACGATCATGAGTGGCACCTAGTAGTACATCATGATCCCCAATTAACCGAAAAGATCAACGGTTGATCCAGAACTATTTCTGAAACCCTTCAGCAGCTCGAATGATTTGTGCCCCATTCCCTTCACTCATCTTATACCCACTTGGTTCAGGACATGGTCTATAGTGTCAGTCCCCACTAGGCTGACTACGTCACACCTAGCCCAAGTATCATTTCCTCATCCTACGGATTCTAGTTACTGCACATGTATCGAAGAGTACTTTACTCTAAACATGTAATGCTTTGGTCAAAGACTTTAGTAACAATCCGACGAGAGGCCATAGGTATACATCTCTTCGCAAGGAGTGGTGAATCCTTTATAGACTATTCAAACACCTTCGATCACTTCAACTTATACCCAATCATCCCGGGTCCACATCTCCTTAGAGATGTTTGCTTAAGATGTCAAAGCATAAGTTTCCATGATCAAGATGACTTGAATACCGCAAGTCAAAGGAACATCGCACTTAAGCTATAGTAAGAACTTCATTGACATATCTATATATGCAGAGAACCATATGAAGTCTTACGGCTGGTCACTCCAATGAACTAGTTACCATAACTAGCATCCACGATTAACTCCGGACATCACAATGTCTCCAACCAGTGAGAATCAGCTGCTTGGATACACCAAGGAGTATACCTCGTGCTAGTCTCGACAGAATTGATGGTGTCCAAATCCATCAATTCATCGACTAGGGATAATTTCGATACATCACAATTACACATGTAGAGATACTCACTAGTTGTGATCCAATCACAAATTCTCTCATGCTGTGAATCGTATCGTTGACATTCAGTAAATGAGTTTAAGATCCAATCAAATACATAAAACATGTATACTCAAATAATGAATCTTCATTTATCATATAAATGGTTCATACATAAGGCGATTGCCTTAGGACATCTCTCATATATTACTAACACCAGGACCATTGTGTTCCTGGGATTTTAATTCCCAGCACCATCTTATTTCTCGGCCAGTTCAAAATTATACGTGATGCTGGGACTTTAATTCCCAGCACCACTGTGTTCCTGGGAGTTAAATTCCCAACACCACCGTATTCCTCGGCCAACTCGAAATTTTACGTGGCCCTGGGAATTAAAATCCCAGGACCATTGAGTTCCTTGGATTTTAATTCCTGGCACCACCTTATTTCGATTTGTTTGAAAGTGTGCGGTAATCGAATTTAAATCCCGAGACCACCTGTGTTCCCGATTCTAAATTACGTGGTCCGAATTGAAATCCCAGACCACTTGTGTTCCCCGCGATTCTAAATTGTGCATTAGTCCCGAAATTGAAATCTCATGACCACCTTATTCCTAAGCCATTTCGAAATTGTACGTGGTCCTGGGAAATAAATTTCCAGGACCACTGTATTTCTGGGATTATAATTACCAGCACCACCATATTCCTCGACTAGTTCGAAATTGTACGTGGTCCTGGGAATTAAAATCCCAGGACCATTGTGTTCCTGGGAATTTAATTCCCAGCACCACCTAATTTCTCGATTCTGAATAGACGTGGTCTTTGGGACTTTATTTCCCAGCACCATTGTGTTCTTGGGAGTTAAATTCTCAGCACCACCGTATTCCTGGGTCAGTTCGAAATTGTACGTGGTCCTAGGAATTAAAATCCCAGGACCATCGAGTTCCTGGGATTTTAATTCCCAGCACCACCTTATTTCTCGCCCAGTTCAAATTGTACATGGTGCTGGGACTTTAATTCTCACCACCACTGTGTTCTTGGGAGTTAAATTCCTAGCACCACCGTATTTCTCGGTCAGTTCGAAATTGTACGTGGTGCTGTGAAGTATTCAACAATATATTATATAACATTTATTAAAGCTCAAACACAAACAATAAACATATTTACAGTCACTGTTGATCTATGGAAAGCAATATCATTTACAAATTAGCAAAATTCATTAATTACAACAATGCATTGTCATACTGCCACCTGAACTTTTCTAAAATTACATTAGGAAGAACTCATCCCTTAAAATTGAGACAGAGACATTTATTCTGAATTTGTTCATGTCTGTTTGTTTGAAGTCCATCTTCTCACCATAAAGCAGACATCTCATGTATTGCATCACAAAGAAGGCACAATCATTGCTGTAAACATGCAAAGAAAAATTTTATATTTCAATTCAAAAGTATAATTTTCACGTTCAGTATTTTCCTTTTAGTACCTTGCCACTTGTTGGGGACAATCAGTTGTAACAGAAACCCAGCTGTCGATGGGGTAATAAGTTTGTAAACATGGATGAATTGCTGCAAGCTCCTTAGGTGAATATCCTTTAAATTGGGATACCTATAATTACACGATGACTAAGTTAACATAATTATTCATTAACATATAACTAAGTTAAATTGATGGAATATCCATATTTAAAATATTTAACTACTCACCACTGCTTCAAAATCATCTTTTGATCTTCCACCATATGAAATGGAGTTGTAATGATTGAAACTCATTGCTTTTGTGTCGATACACAACAGGTGAAAGTGAGTTTGATCAGTATTTAGAGGTATAAAAATATATCTAACCTCTCCATCATTCATGTCCGTGTTTATGATTTGTGTTGTGACAGTCTTCCACGACAATCTTAATGCTGACTGAAATTGTGTGTAGAGGAAAAAATATTTAAACAGTTAGTATAACATCAAATGTCGTGAAAATACAAGATAATTTAACTCCCTTACAATGAACACGGATGAGCAATACATAGACTTGTTATATGACCTACATGAAGAGGAGGCCCCCCTAAAAAGAATTGAGCAAAATGTATCGATAACCTCCCTATCTGTGAAAACAGATCCATTAACTCCAGAGTATAAAGAATTCAGAGTTAATAAAAAAGGATCTTCCTCCCAAACATAACCTATTATCGGCCTACAAAAAAATTTAATCGTAAATAAATATTTGCACTTTATAATATTGTAATAAAATTTTTGAATGTAATGGTGGATGTAACTACCATACTTTATTTTTTCTAAACATTTTAGCAAGTAGGTTACATCAGCATCTTGTTTCTGGTTCTTTGCCGTCTTACAATTTTTCTTGACATACTATAATACAAAAATAATATTAGTTATTTAAATAAAATAACACAAACTAATTTTGGAAAGTATTTTGACTAACCGCAATGACTTCCATTCTCATTTGGTTGAGTTTATCAATTATTGCTTCATCCATGTCAAGATCTTTTTCATCTTCTTCCAAAATACAGATAGTATCCCTCGCTTGCAATTCATCCATACCAATTTTTTGTTTGCCTTTCTTGTCAAATACTTCTGCTTCTTTTACAACTTTATCAGGTTTCCCTTCTAATAACTCAACATCAGAAATTTTTGTCTTTTTTCTTTTGCTTTGAGGTACCAATTTTGCCCACAGTGGACTATCAACGGGAGTATCCCTGTAATCATAGCGGGTTCTATCTCGCCGTCTTATTCTGTTGGCAATTGGTTCCGGTTGAGGTTGAGGGTCAACTTCGGGCTTATTTGGTTCAGCCTCCATACCTTCTCTTCCTATAATTTCCATTAGTTCTTTTACCCTTTCAGTTAGTGTCATGTTTTCCATTCTTAACTCTTTGAGTTGTCTCTGATAAACTAAACACTCATGGCATTCACTAGCTGGGAATTTTTCTTGTATAGTTTGTGATGATGATGTCTCTATTGGATGAGGAGTATTTTCAATATAATAGTCAACCTTATCAAGCAATATATTTTCACTACGGGTACATACTAGATTAACAATGACCTATCAAAAAATCAACAATTATTTAGATAACGAAAATGAAAAAAAGCTAAGTTGTGGTCTTCTATTTACCTGTTCAGGGAAGACTTGCTCCAATAAATTCCTGACCTTGCTAATATGTGGAGTTGTCCTCCACTTATTTATTCGTGGGCCTTCGGTATTGTATGGTCTCTGGATTGGGACATGTTCCAGAAACCAAGCCTACTCATATCGAAAGTGTTACATACTTACGTAAATATAAAAGAAAACATTATTTAGTAAGAAAGAACTTACAGCCAAAAGGCCGGCAAATCCCTTTAGGTAAGGAATTCGCCTTTTCTGCGCAACTGTATTAGTATATGAACATATATCTCCAATAGTAGGCAATTGTGGAGCCATAAATTGATGGATGGCTTCGACCCAATTGAAACTACCTATATTGTCAAAATCATCTAAAATATCTACAAGACCTATGGGGACCTTATATGTAGTAGTACAGAACAACACACAAGCAAATATATACAATACATACAACTTACAAAATACCAAAAGATCTTCATCTACTTCTACTCTAGTAGAAAAGGTTTTAAGCAAAAACTCTAACCTCGATCTAGTTGGTTCTTTTTTAGAGAATTGAGAATTGAAAAGAGCACCTGATGCATTAGTTGAATTCATAGGAACATAAGCCCCTCTATCTGCAATACCGAGCAAAAGGGACACATCTCTTCTGGTGAAAGCAAATGACACAGTTGAAAACTTAAAGCTTTGACTTGTCGAATCTCAACTTTGAAATATATTGACCAATATGCCACGGATTTGTGGAATGTCTTGTATATTCAAAAAAACAGCAAATGAGGTTTGTTTAATGATCTCTCTGTGCCTTTCATGTAAACAAACTGACGGACGTTGCTTTCCTTTAGCACTTGGACCTCCAAAAAATTCAATAAAGTGGCCTAAAATTTGGTCCATTAGCTTTCTTCGCACACTCATTATTTCCCTATCAATTTGAAAATATAAAATTTATTCCTTCATTTTGTCATTGTAAAAAACAAATTTCAGATTCGGCAATTCTTTGCAATAATGTTGTTAAAAAAACTTTAGGACTTTATTTATCTAATTCATATACAGATTGAAGAGATCGTCCATTTGTATTTTAATGTTTGAAACCATTCCAAAACCATAACGGAAAAATCATTTTAAACATATGACATACTTCATATTGAACTAAAGCAAGGAATGCGACACATATCTTGGCCGGTGAAGGAGAGGTTGAACCGAATGCTTGACTCATTCTGCAACACAGAATGGTAGAAAAATAACCAATGAGATGTACGTCTTTCAACGGAAACCCTAAAACCGAGTAAGAAATGGGTAAAACTCTAGTTAAATGAGAGGACGACACCATATTACCTCGAAGCGTCTCGACGAAATTCCAAGAACTCGGAAGCTAACGGAATGAAGCTGGAGGAAAAATGGAGTCTAAGCTTTTCCAAGTTTTTATGCGCTCGAAGATTTCCCGGAAGCTGAAGACACGAAGACGCTAATGTGGTGACTTGTTTGGACGGGACGTTTCGATGGCTCGGGATTTGGAAATGTGGCTCGGATGTATGCGGGATCTCTGCATTAAAAACGTTGTTTGGCGGGAGGGGTATTTTGGGAATTATGCGCGCGATTTGGTAATTCTGAAAGTATAGTGCGCGTTTTGGGCATTTCGAAACTTTAGCAGCTGTGTTTGGTAAATTATCGATAAAAATGAGATATTTTATAAAAAAATATAGTTCCATCCTCTGTTACGATATTATTCAATGATGAATTTAAGAAAAATTTATTCGGACGGTCTAGGACTCAAGAGTTTGTCAGAGATGGTAACGATATTGGATCGTCGTTCGGGAATGATCACATTTGCGGAGTTAGTGAGCAAGTAAAAAGTTATGAGTGTTTTTCTGATTTATCTTTGGTGATCAATGGAGATTATTTGGACTCTGACTTTATCCGACTTAGTTGTTAATGAAACATCCTGATGATCCATAGGATAGGATAAATAATTTTTAGAGATTAATCGAATCGAAGATTCGAATATGCTAGTATCAATAATAAAAAAATAAAAAAAAACGAAGAGCAGTTAGTTGCTTTACATCCAAAAATCGATCCTGTTCTGGAAATGCAGAAAATGACTTAATTTCCAACCAGAGGAAAGCTTCGTCAAACTTCAAACTCAGAATTTGACAAAAGTTGCCTCCCCCATCGTAACCGCATCCCAATCCACGTGTCTAATATTTCCTCTGTCCCTGGCCCACCAGTTATTTTCATAATCGCCGGAATGTATCTGCCATTATACCACTTTTATGCAATAATCTATTTGTAATTAGTCAAGTGGCCAACATGGCAATTTTTTAATTTTTAATAAAGAATAATTGTGTGTATTTGTCTCGTTTCAGAAGCGGACTTTAGACAAGGAATTGATCCGACCATGACCATTCCACGTGGCACCCTCATCTCTTACGGTAAGTTCGGAAAGAGCATAATGACAAAAATCATAATTTTTTTTTTTTTTTCAAATTTTCGCCTAGTTGAAATGAACGGTCAAAATATAATTACGAGGAAGTTGGTGGGCGCCACCATCAGCTTTTGACCGCTCGCGCTTACGCCGGAGGACACCCGATGCGTTTTATTTTATGTATTCATATCATATCCACGCGGAGATACCGGAATGGCCAGATGACGTTCCCGCGCGCACGCGTATGTGTCTGGGCAATAGCGACGAATAATAAGAGAGTTGGACTTCCGCTTATACCCTTGTTGGCTTATTTGCTGCTTTATGGGCATTTGATAATATTTCAAAGCGATGGAGGGGTATTTCGTCACAACGATCGTTAGGAAGGTTCTCGGTTCTTTCGTGTGCCTCGTATGCTCCCCCAGTAGATACACGGGACGGGATTGAGCGGGGTCCGGTAGGATGGTCGGCGGGCCCTTTGCTGAGTCAGCAGTGGGAATGAGTAGATGAGAGGGTTGGAATAATGCTAGGAAAGCAGCGGACAGTATTAAATGTTCTTACGTTAAAAAGGATTGGGAAGGTCAATTTCGTCATTTAAACAGGGTGGTTTGTTGGAACTCCTGATAAGGTAGTCAGTCCCCGTTAAGAGATGTTGACGGCGTGAGCGGGGCCTTCTCTATATATACTTGTTCAAGGATGAGCGTTGCCTTGGTAGGCTCGCCCGTCGCCTTTATTCGCTCCGCCCATCTACTGATCTACTACCACGCCCATCCCAGCTCATTGCCTTTTTCTCCCACGTCTTTCTCTTCCTTGTATGGCAGCCTACTTGAACTGGCGATCGGTCGCTGCAGGAAGCCTCGGGAAGCGATTCCTCCACCAGATCCGAGCCGCTTCGCCTCTCCCAGCCTTCTCCGTCGCCTTTCCGGTGATTTCTTACAGGTAACTTCTTGTGCTTTCCTAATTAAAAACCTTCGACGCTATTCTATATCTGCATAGATCTAGTTTTCCACCGTGTCCTTGTCCTCTTATTTCGCCCAAAAGAAACCTTACGTGTCTTCATTTTCTGGAGCCTTTTGATTTCGCATGAATTGATTTGGATGTGAAGTAGAACCGATTTTTTTCTGGATGCTATTTGCTTAAACGTTTTATCGATTGCTTTTATAATAAAATGGACTGCAAAATTATGCATCTGATCCATAGAACAATGTTTCTCAGTAGATCCATTTCCATGGGTTTCGTCTGTTTGTCTTTTTTCTCTTCCAGTTCCTGACGTCATACGACGTCGCCGTTAAGTTTGCTTTCTCATTTTTAAAGAAATGAAAAATAGTGTTTGGTGGATTGCCATATTTTTGATGCGGATCGCCACGTACTATCGTACTCAATGGGGTCTGGTTGTAAGATAATATATACAGCCGTAGGATCCACCCCATCGAGATCATCGTGGGCGTCGCTCTTGTTGTCTGGATGTTCCGCGAGCTCACCGTATCAGAAAATAAATAATATCATAGTGTACCTGCTCGTGTACCCGTTTCTCGCCGAAGAGAGAGAGTGAGACGGCGGGTGGACGGTTTACATCCAAGAGGCGCGGCCATCGATTGGGGTGTGGCAGCACGTGACAATCTGGGTCCTACATTTTTAAGAATAAGTGGGCTGGAACCCACCAACTGCCCAAAATTAATCCTCTACCATCGCGAGTCAGCAAACAGATACCCCTGTAGCTCTCCCATCTGACCCGTTTCCATCTTGCAGATCCAGGGCGGTACACGACTCGTCGTACGACAAGAACGTGGACGAGCACGTGCGCCCGAACGTGGTGCCGGACTATGTGATCAACGCCAGCAGCTCTGACAAGTACTGGGGCCCACACCCCACCACCGGCGTTTTCGGCCCGGCTGACGACGGCAGCGCCCTAGTGGCAGGGAGCAGCGATAAGCTCGTCGGCGGTCCAGCGAGCGGCCCTTCCGAGGTGGAGACGACCGTGTGGTTCCGCCATCAGGAAGGCGTCGACAAGGCTCCCTACGCCTGAGCGAGTACGGCATAGCGTTATATAATACTATTATATACTAATTAAGTGCGTGGAACGTTCGGAGAGGAATCTAAAATTGCCTCCCAAGTATTTGATGGTTTGCGTTTGCTTTCGGCAGTATGGCACGCTACTATTACAGTCGATATAATGATATTGTTAGTGACTTGCTTGGCTATGCTAAATCCTACAATATTGTGTATTACTTTGAGTTGATGAATAAAATGATATTTATACATCAGAGATTATTTACGAGATTGTTGATGAGGGAGGTCCACTTTACTTGATATATAGATATTGCAGTTCCCATGATCATGCGCACCTTTTCCATGCATCGTATAAACATGTAGTGGTGCACTAATCGATTAGGAGGAAAGAGACTGCTTTCCTACTTTCTCCATGTGGGTATATATATATATATATATATTCCTCTGTTTTTTTTTTCTCACTTTCTTTTATATCGTACTTTACGTATCTAGATCACGAAAGAAATTATTACTTTAGCAATAAAATTCTAAATTCTCAGAGTTTCAAGAAGTTATTTTTAGATATTCACGATTCAATTTTTAGATTTAATGAATTTGTAAAAAAAATCAAATGAAATTATAAATTAAAAAAAGTTGAAAATGTTTGTGTGAATATTTTTTAATTTATCTTTCTTTTTCCAGACGTGGAACAATTAGCTTAAACAATTGCTGTTAATTGTTGGAATTGTATAATAAAAAAATACTGACTCTTTAAAATTATTAAAGACAAGTTTGCGCAGCCAATTTCGTGTCGGGAATAAATAAGATTGACAAATAAATGAATTTAGAGAAATAAAATGGTATTTTATGCCCTAAGGTACAGCCAATCTTATTTATCCTGTCAGTACGATGATGCATTGAGAAATTTAAATCCTTTCGATGTAAAAATTAAATATATTTAATTTAAAAACAAAGGAGAAGAACACGAGAGCTGATGATTAGAACATTAAATATTTTTTATAAAAAAAAAAAGCCCCAATGGTACTAAAATGAGATTACATAATTTTTAGGGCTTCATACAATAATAAAACTTGGATCTAACTTGTATTGCTCATTATTGGTCTTATTTAATTAGCATGAATAAAAATTAGATGTTATACAATTTGTATATGTTTAGCTTTTTATTTATCTTTTCATCGAAACTTAATTGACTTCAAAACAGATTAAGTGATATGTTTTACTTATGGTCAATTAATACCAATGATCGATTTTATAGCTAGGGAAAACGACAACACTAATCTTTTAAGTTTGAGTTCTTAATTATCATATGGATAATTAACTAATTAAGGTAAAATTATCTCATCTTCATTCACACAAAAGTAATAAGGGCAAATGCTTGCTTGAGAAGGTCAATCTCAAAGATATGTATATGTATTTAATATAAATTATCTCATAGTAGGGAAATCCTACAAAATAAAATTAAAAAAAAATTATTTAATCATTGTTCCAATGTGTTCTCATTCGCTGAGATAATTCCAACAACATGGCCCCTACGATGTTAGGTCGTAGTATAATCTTCAAGCTCGAACATGATATACTTATGAACTTCATGAGTCTCTTGCTCTTCTACAATATACTAATCTTCAAACTCTAGATTTTATAATTATCCCTGTTAAGATTTTTTTTCTTCTTTATTCAACTTTGTGTCATTTAGGGTCTTACATAATTTTTTTTTAGGCCCGAGACAACTTTAAAAAAATGGGCCCCTTTAAACAATATTATCAACTTGGGCTTTGAATTTATACTTCTTTTCTTTGTTTTTTTCTTCTCACATATGTTTAGAAATCATTGTTTACTGATTATATCTAGTAAAATATTAAAAATATATTAGAACGCATACATCATTGAATTGAATTTTATGTAAACAATTAATTCAAATATTTTAAATCTAACTTGAGAAATATGAACATATTTCATGTAAATATATGAATGAATGATGTGTATACTTGCATAAAAAAACAACTATTAAAGAAATTTGAATACATCATAGTGATAGAATATAATTAAAAATTTGTGATTATTTTTTATGCGACCAGTTTTTGGCCCTCTTTAGCCGAGAACAGATTTGGTTCAGTCACAATAGTATTTTGTCAAACATAGCACAAGTTAGAGGGCGTCGATACTCCGACGATACCCCTACAATGTTTAAGTCATACAGGGAAAGATGAAAAGTGAAATGTAGCTAGTGCAACAAAGGTGTCATCAAAGCTTATTTTACCTTAATATGCCTTTATATAATAACTCTGAGGCAGAGCCGGCCGGAGTATTTAAAGGCCCTGGGCAAACCAATACAAATTGGGTCCTCCTATAAAAAAAAATTTTGATGAAATTTGGGCCCTTTTACTTGTGATATTTTAAAGAATAGCTTTTGGGCCCTGGGCGGGTGCCCCATTTGCCTTGGCCCAGGGTCGGCCCTACTCTGAGGCTTCTCGCTGACTAAGGCTATCTCTCTGTAGTGTCATTTGATGGGATGTTAGAGGACAACTGTTACAAGGAATCTCCACCTGACATGTCACGTGTTCAGGAGTTATTATTGAGAGGGATTGTTAGGGGGATCGAATGTGACAATTGTTGAGAGAAATTCCTCCTGTGGTCCCTGGGTTCATGCTCCCGGCTCCTTCGACTTCCGACTTCTTGAGTTGCCGAGTCCCCAACTCCTTCGACTCCGGACTTCCCGAGTTGTCGAGCTCCCGACTCCTTTGATTCTCGAATTTCCGAGTTGTCGAGCTCCCGACTCCTTTGACTCCTGACTTTCTGATTTGTCGAGCTCCTAACTTCTCGAGTTACTGAGCTCCCGATTCTCAACTTCTCGAGTTAACGAGCTCCCGACTTCCATGCTCTCGAGTTCTCAACTTCTGAGCTCCCAATCTCTCATGCTCTCGATTCTCGAGGCCCCGAGTACATAAGCTCTTGATTATCTGAGTTCCCGCGTCCTCAAGCTCCTTCTGGGTTCCACAGACCCCATTTCTTTCCTCCACCATCCCTATTCTTCAAGTCCACAAGTATCTAGTCGAACACTCATTTCCAGCCGTCTCATTAGCCAACTCCCCTCGAAATAGTCAGACAATTCAAATAAATCCGAGTCAAATAATTCGAATAGGTCTGACGTCAACGAGTCCTTTCTTATATCCCAACTTTAGCCAGACCGAGTGCTTATGAACTATCTCGATTGGACAATAATACTTCTCTTCTCTTCCGCACTCTAGAGATTTCACCTCATAACAATACTTTCAACAAAGAGAACTATGGTCAGGTTGAGAGCTTATGAATGATCTCGACTGGATGGGTGAAAATACTTTGCTTCGAACAACGCTTCATAAAAAAATATTCGAGTCGGATCGAGGGCTTACAAATTGCCTTAGTTGGGGGAGCAGAACACTTCACTCCATAACATCACTTTATATGAAAATATCCTAGCTAGGACAAGAGCTTACAAATCGCCTCAGCTAGGCTTAATAAAATACTTCCCTTCATAATAACAATCTGTATAAGATTTTCGAAGTCAGGTTGACTTACGAATTGCCTCGGCTAGGGCTAAAGCTTCTTCGATGCACTCCAGTCGAACTAAGAATTTACGAACTACCTTGGCTAGGCAAAGTTTTCACCGCTTCATAGGTTTAAAAGAATTTACTTCTTCGATGAACCCCACCGAACTAAAGGCTTACAAACGACCTCGATTGGGCAAAGTCCTCTCTGTTTCATAGGTCCGGAGGAATTTAATTCTTCAATGTACTCCAACCAAATAGAAGGCTTGCAAACTGCCTCAGCAGACAGAATCCTCTCTACTTCACAGGTTCGGGAGAATTTACTTCTTCGACGCACTGCAATTGGATCGAGAGCTTATGAACTGCCTCAATCAGGCGGAGTCATCCTCGCTTCACAAGTCTAGGGGAATTTACTTTTTTGAAGTACTCTAGCCGGATCGAGGGCTTACGAACTACCTCGGCTGGACAGAGTCCTCGCTTCATAGGTTCAGGGGATTTACTTCTTTGATGCACTCCAGTCGAATCGAGGATTTATGAACTGTCTCGACTAGGCCGAGCTCAGCTCTTCACTAGTTGACTCTCTTCCTGCTCATCGCAAGCAAAACATGGGGGAATATAGGCCAACACTTGGCCCCTTGCCGATCTATCATCTCCTTGACCTCCCTTTTCTCCCCGACTATGGGGAGAAAGCGCATTTTGCTTCCTCAAGCACAGTGGGACTTTCCCCTGCTCCTACTGATTGGATGAGGGATGGCTAGCCCTCCCACTCCCACGAGTCAGCATCTCCTCCATCACTTTCTACACTATCGTAGCCAACTAGCCACGAGTTAAGGTTATAGGGGTCTCATATGAAGTGGAGGTCAAAAAAGGGAACTTACTGTGATTGCATCTTCAACGTCTTCACTCAGAAATTTCCACAGACGATGCTAACTGATACGATAAGCTTTTGACCTCTTTCATTGAGAACAAATTCGATCCAGATGCAATAGTATCCTGTCAAATGTAACATAGGTCAGAGGGTATCGGTACTCTGGCAACACCCCTCTGATACTTAAGTCAAATAGGAGAAAATGAAAAATAGAATATAGCTAGGGCAACAAAGGTATAACCAGAGCTTGTTTTACCTCTACCCGCCTTTATATAATAACTTTGAGGCCTCTCACCAACTAAGGTTATCTCCCCTTGATGCCTTTTGATGGGTTGTTAGGGGACAACCGTTACAAGAAATCTTCATCTGGCATGCCACATGTTCAGTAGTTATCATTGGAAAGACTAGTTGTTAGGGGGATCGGATGTGATAGCTGTTGAGAGGAATCCCCTCGGTGGTCCCCGGGTTCATTCTCTTGCCTTCTTTGACTCACAAATTTTTGAGTTATCGAGCTCCTGACTCCTTCGACTCCCGACTTCCCGAGTTATCAAGCTCTTGATTCCTTTGATTCTCAACTTCTCGAGTTGCCGAGCTCTCGACTTTCATCCTCCTGACTCTCAAGTTTCTCACTTCTGAGCACCCGATCTCCGATGCTCTCGACTCTCGAATGACTGAGGCCCTAAGTATCTGATACCTGGGTAAGACTAAAGACAGGATTAAACAAACAGGATGAACCCACTGCGAATGGTTACATTTCTCTTATATCGGACGCCCTGCGTCTCGGCCCGGATTTCTCTTATATACCGGACGCCCCGCGTCTCGTCCCGGATTTCTCTTATATACCGAATGTCCTGCGTCTCGGCCCAGATTTCTCTTATATACTGGACGCCCTGCGTCTCGGCCCGGATTTCTCTTATATACCGGACGCCCTGTGTCTTGGCCCGGACTTCTCTTATACCAGACACCCCGCGTCTCGGCTCGGATTTCTCTTATATCAGGCGCCTCGCATCTAAGGTAGAGTCGTCGCAGGCGGAAGGATCCATTTTATTATAAGCTAAGAAGACGGTCATTTCATCAAGTTGAAGGGGCAAATTTCCATCAAACGGATAAGTCACTGACAAGGGTCAGAGGAATGTCTGCGGTATTAATAGAGAATTGTCTCCTATCAACCGCGCGGTGTGTATTAACTGCTACTCCCGCCTAGGGACAGATTTCCCTGCCAACATCTCAGGAGATTAGCCGTAACATTAATTGAGACTTGTCTCCTATCAACCGCACGGCGTATATTAATTATAGCTCATGCGCTAGATACAGTCTAAGTAACAATGATCATAATGTACGGACCACTAGGCTACGTCACTTCTGTTGGCAGAGGTCCTTGGGAATAGAGCGTCTCTTATATATATATATGACCTTCCTGGGAAAGAGGGGGTAAGTTCTTTTGAGACTCTAAAACCATCTTCCCTCAATCTTCTTCTCCTCTTCCAGTTAAGTTCCTGTCTTGAGCGTCGGAGGGGCTTAGCCGAGATCTCTCTTGGCGCCCTTGACCGGTTGCTATTGTGCAGGTCTATCATTCGGCTCGGCTTCATCATCCTGCTCGGCCACCTGCCAATGCCGATTTCCTATTATTGTTCCAGAGGTCGTGTGCAGCATCTCTCCTCGCCTAGGCGTCGATATTTACCAAATTTGCTGCCTGGACACCTCATTATCACAGTCTCGACGGGCATCATAATTGGCGCCGTTTGTGGGAAACAAAAACAAACAACGCCTGAGGCAAAGATGGCAGACCAAGGAGAAAATTCAGGTAATCACAACCTCGCAGGTGAAAGCTTGACGAGGGAAAGCATCATGGCCCTCGTCAAAACAACTATGGAAGATGTCCTGCGTGACCTCCTCCCTCGGGGAAATTCCCCACTGACAACCCCTCCTAGCCCACTCCAGGGCCCTACTCCAGCTTCTATGTCGTCCACTCCAGCTACTCCCAGATCAACTCCTGCCATCTGGCCACCATCCGAATCGTCCTCCACCGCCTCGTCTTCACGATCCTCTGGGGAGGCACCTTCATATACGTCATCGGAAAAGGATCTCAAAAAGGGCAAGGCTCCTGCCGTCAGTACCGAATCCCCCCTCGCTCCCAGCATTATAGCAGACAAAATGCCCAAGTCCTTCAGGCCAATCTGCATAGGGGAATATAACGGCTCGGCCGATCCAGAAGAATATTTGGGAAGGTTCAGAAAGGCGGCATTGATCCATAACTACTCAGACGGAGCAAAGTGTAAGGTCTTCTCTCTTAATCTAATTGACCCCGCGCAAAGGTGGTTCGACCGACTGTCAGCCGGGTCCATTCATTCTTTCCAAGAACTGTCCTTACTATTCCTACAAAGATTTGTTAGTAGTAAACGATATCGGCGGACAACCCAGTACCTCATGACCACGAAACAGGAACGGGGGGAATCCTTAAGGGATTATTTGCACCGTTTCAACAGAATAGCTGTGGATGTTCCGGATGCCTCGCCGAAAACAGTGGTAGACGCCTTCTCTCACGGTCTCGTGCGGGGGGATTTCTCCAAATCCCTAATGAAAAGGCCTCCTCCCCACTTCGAAGCCTTGCTGGCCAGGGTTGAAGCATATATCAATTTAGAGGAAGCCGAGAAGGCGACTGACAGACAACATCGACTCGAGCATCCTAAATCTCAAAAAAGCACCCAGAAAGCCCCTCCGCCTCTTCGACCATCGGGGGCTCCTGTTTACCCTCCACGGTTTGTAAAGGATAGGACTATTCATGCTGTTAGAGAACTGCCGGCCATACCACAGGAACGAGGCCCTTTCTGCGCTTTCCATCAGGTATACGGCCATTCAACCCGGGAGTGCCGTGTTCTAGCCAATGAGATTAGACAAGTAATAAAAGAACATCAAGGCGAGGCCTCTCAAGACAGAAGACCAGAACCACGGGAGCTTGCCCGCCGAAATCCGGCTAGAAGGGCCCCTCGACCGATTCCCGAACAACAGAGGCCGGCTCAAGCCCCTCGAAGGTCGCAGGACACTCCAGAAGAGAGCCTCCCTTCCCCCCACTCGCCTCAAGCACTCAACACTCCACATCGGGGAACGATCAACATGATCGCAGGAGGAGCTACTGATGGGGACTCAAACCGAGCCAAAAGGCTCACGACCGGCAACTAGAAAATATGCAAGTAAGCGTCAACCCGACCCTTGCAGACAAACCAACAATCAAGTTCGGCCCCGGAGATCTACAGGGGGTAGTTACTCCCCATGACGATGCCTTGGTGATAAAGGCTACAGTGGCCAATTACGATGTAGCTCGGATCTTCATTGACACAGGTAGTTCGGCTAACATATTGTTTAAAGATACTTTTGACCGTATGCAGCTTGAGACTGTTAGTAATATATGAGAGATGTCCTAAGGCAATCGCCTTATGTATGAACCATTTATATGATAAATGAAGATTCACTATTTGAGTATACATGTTTCATGTATTTGATTGGATCTTAAACTCATTTACTGAATGTCCACGATGCGATTCACGGCATGAGAGAATTTGTGATTGGATCACAACTAGTGAGTATCTCTACATGTGTAATTGTGATGTATCGGAATTATCCCTAGTCGATGAATTGATGGATTTGGACACCATCAATTCTGTCGAGACTAGCACGAGGTATACTCCTTGGTGTATCCAAGCAGCTGATTCTCACTGGCTGAGACATTGTGATGTTCGGAGTTGATCGTGGATGCTAGTTATGGTAACTAGTTCATTGGAGTGACCAGTCATAAGACTTCATATGGTTCTCTGTATATATAGATATGTCAATGAAGTTCTTACTGTAGCTTAAGTGCGATATTCCTTAGACTTGCGGTATTCAAGTCATCTTGATCATGGAGACTTATGCTTTGACATCTTAAGCAAACATCTCTAAGGAGATGTGGACCCGGGATGATTGGGTATAAGTCGAAGTGATCGAAGGTGTTTGAATAGCCTATAAAGGATTCACCACTCCTTGCGAGGAGATGTATACCCATGGCCCCTCGTCGGATTGTTACTAAAGTCTTTGGCCAAAGCATTACATGTTTAGAGTAAGGTACTCTTCGATACATGTGCAGTAACTAGAATCCGTAGGACGAGGAAATGATGCTTGGGCTAGGTGTGACGTAGTCAGCCTAGTGGGGACTGACACTATAGACCATGTCCTGAACCAAGTGGGTATAAGATGAGTGAAGGGAATGGGGCACGAATTATTCAAGCTGCTGAAGGGTTTCAGAAATAGTTCTGGATCAACCGTTGATCTTTTCGGTTAATTGGGGATCATGATGTACTACTAGGTGTCACTCATGATCGTTCTATAATTAATGTTTAATTATAGACGGTCAACATAAACCGAGAACCTATTTGGTCACACGCACAACGAGCGTAATCCGAAGGATTTAAAACGAGCTTGAGAATGGGATTCTCAGACCGAGAGAAACTAGGTTTGGTTGGACCAAACATAAAGCGAGCATGAAATCGTTTGATGCAATGGAAGCGTGGATGGGCCGAGTCTTATGAAGACGTAATGGATGAACCAAAATGGTTTGGTTCTAATCCAATGGAGGAGAATAAACCAAAGGGTTTGGTTTATTTTAAACGAATGAACCAAAAGTTGGTTCGGTTCATTTTAACTTAAAATAAACCATCATGGTTTGGTTTATTTTAACTTATCTTAATGGAGCGGGTTAACGAGCCTAATGGTTATGATCCAATAACCATTAAGAGAAGTAGTTCTCTATAAAAGAGGGCTTAAGGGATAATTAAGCCCTAATCCAAAACCCTTGCCCTAAGGTTGCCGCCCACCTCATCCTTGGAGATTTCGGCGCCAACCCTAGGTGTGCCGCCCAGCTTGTTGTGTCGCCGTCCATCTCCTTGCCGGCGTCCAAGCTTCAGCCGGTGAACCCTCCGGTGATCTTCCTAGGCCTCGGTGAAAAGGTGAGCACTTGGCTTCCTTGTTTTGGCCGGCGCCTACTCCTCCACCAAGCTGTCCAGTTTTCTGGACAGCTTCTTCTCCTCTCGTCGGAGCGTCGTTTGGACAACGGTTAGAGCTCCGACAGCGGCTAACTTACCGGGGATTCGATCTCCGGTAATCCTCTGAGGTGGAGGACGAAGGATTCGTCAATCGGTTGACGAATACCTCTCCGGAGAAGCGAGTTTTGAGGACTCGTTTTGGATCCGAATTTGGATTCGGATCGTGATCATCTCTCGATCACGTCGTCTTCAACACGAGGCTAGTAACCCATACGAAGACGAAGCTCGTGGCTTAGCGAAGTCATCCCGATGAACTCGGCATGGATACGGATAGAGACGATTCTAGCGAGGATCGTTCCGGTTGATGCCGTTCCCGCTACACGTCATACGAAAGGTATAACGTAGATAAATTTCCTTTTATTGCAAATCTAAATTTATGGTTATGTCTACACTTGTTGTACTATGCATGCGTGTGTTGTGTGTGTTGTAATAAATGTAGATTTATTATTTTTATTGCTTCCGTTGTGCTCATGTTTGCGAAACGTGATCGAACACACACACGCCGCGGTGCCGAAAACCCAACAGTGGTATCAGAGCCCAGGTTGTGTTTCGACATAATCGTAAAAATCATTTTGCGATAGTCATAATGTATTTCTGGAAATTTTCTAATTTTGGAAATTTAGAAGTATTTATGGAAATTTTTCAATTTTGGAAAGTCTAGAAGTATTTATGGAAATCTTCCACTTATGGAAAGTTGGAAGTATTTATGGAAATTGATATTTTCCATAAATAAAATATTTGATTAGATTCTGGAAATTTGTTTCCTAATTTAATCATGATTTGATTTGGGAAATCAAATCTTAAAATATTTTATTTCCATAAGTAGTTTTAATGATTTAGGAAATTGGTTTCCTAAATAGATTTTCCTTAATCAAATAATTCCATGAATAAAATATGTGATTAGATTTGGAAATTTGTTTCCTAATTTAATTATGATTTGATTTGGAGAATCAAATCTTAAACATATTTTATTTCCATAAATAGTTATGACATATAAGGAAATATATACATGACATAATTGTATGTCATGTAATTGCATTAGATGCATAACATTATGCCATGCGTGTCGTGACATGTAGATGTATGTCATGTATGTCATGCCATGTAGATAATAGTTATTTGCATGCAAAGAGGATGAGACATAAAACCCTTAAACAATATTAAAGCCTACACCTTCCATTAATATGGTTAGAACCGAGTTCCGTTTCTTGTTTGGGTTGTTGGACTCTCTCAGCCCATTTCGAACCCGAACATGTTCAAACCATGGAATAGTTTAATACTAATATGGTAAGAGTCAAAGGTCAATCGTTAGCTTTGGTTGTTGGACTCTCTCCAAGCTGGGCTAATTGGTTGAATGCGCTCTAACCATATTAAAACGGTTTCCCGATTAATGGGTTGGCTTTAACCTGGAGCATCGGCTTGTTGGACTCTCTCCAAGGTCGATGTAAAGGGAGGTGAAGTTGGGTGCTATGCATATGATGCATACTTGTTAATGTGTTAACAACCCGATGTATGTGTGAACATTCAATTAGTTGATAGCATATTGTGATAGTTGCATATACGTGATATGCAATCGGTATAGTTGATACCTACCGTCGTAGTTATGAATGGCTTGTTGGACTCTCTCCAAGGTTGTTCATAACTATGATGGATATCAGCCCATTCGGAGATGGACCTACGATCTCCCGAAGTGATTTTGGGGTTTTTGAAATTCGAAAAATGAATGGGATTTATAAATGTATATTGATGCATTTTAAAATCATTTTCTCATATATGCTCGTTTTGTATTTCTAGGTCAATAAATTGATCATGACGTCTTTGAATTTGTGCACTATTTTGGATTCGAGCAAACTGACTGGGCCTAACTTCCTGGACTGGCTTAGAAACATGAGAATTGTTCTCAAGGCGGAAAAGCTTGCATATGTCCTTGAAGAGCCTCTTCCTGACCGTCCTAAGGACGATGCAACTCCAGACCAAATGTTGGTCTATCAGAAGCATGTGGCAGATTCTGAGCTGGCGAGTTGCATCATGCTAGCGGCGATGGTACCTGAGCTGCAAAAGCAGCATGAGCATATGGATGCTAATACTATGGTCTTCCATCTTCATGAGTTGTTCGATGAGCAAGCGAGATCCGAAAGGTTCGAGGTCTCTAGGCTCCTCTTCACCACGAAGATGCAAGAAGGTTCATCTGTAGTGCAGTTTGTGCTAAAGATGAACGGGTACATCGAGCGGCTAGCTACCCTCGGTTTTGTGATGGATCATGAGTTAAGTATTGACTTAATTCTGCATTGTTTGCCCAAGAGTTTCTCGCAATTTGTGATGAACTATCGGATGAACAAATTGGAATCCACCATTCAGAGCTCCTCAATATCTTTGGCTGGAGCCTTACATGAAGCATGAGGAGAAGGCGGTTCTGTTAGTTGATTCCTCAAAGAAAGGTTCTAAGAGGAAGGCAAAAGAACAGAAGAAAGGAAAGAACAAAAAGGCAAAGAAGGCGGAACCAGCGCAAAAGGGCACTTGCCATCACTGTGGCAAGGAAGGCCACTGGCGAAGAAACTGCAAGATTTATCTTGAGTCCATGAAGAAGAAGAAGGCATCCGATGCCCCATCCTCTTCAGGTATCTTCGTTATTGATTGTCATTCTATTTCCTTGGACACTTGGGTATTGGATACTGGGTGTAGCTCACATATATGTAATGACATACAGGGGCTAAGGAATAGAAGAAGACTTGTCAGAGGGGAGTCAAATTTGTGAGTTGGCAATGGAGCAAAGGTTGCTGCGGTCGTCATCGGAACTTATTTGCTGAAGCTCCCTAATGGACTAGTCTTAGAACTGGACAATTGCTATTATGTTCCTTCTCTAATAAAGAACATTGTTTCTATTTCCTGTTTAAATAGAAATGATTTCCATTTGACGTTTAGTAACAATTGTTGTTATATAACTTTAAATGGCGTACTTTATGGAACTGGAACCTTGAGTAATGGCATTTATACGTTGGACGTATCCAGTGACATTTTCAATATCGAAGCGAGCAACACGCGTGCTCGAAAGGATAATCAAATAGACTCCTATATGTGTCATTGTCGTCTTGGTCATATAAGCAAGAAACGCATGTCCGAATTACACCGATGTGGAATTCTGGAATCGTTTGAATTGGATTCATACGATACATGCGAATCATGCTTAAAAGGCAAGATGACTAAGTTACCTTTTACTGGAAAAGGTGAACGAGTGGGAGAGTTACTAGGTCTAATGCATACTGATGTATGTGGACCTATGTCAACTCAAGCATTAGGAGGCTATAGCTACTTTATTACCTTCACCGATGATCACTCACGGTTTGGGTATGTGTTCTTGATGAAACACAAGTCTGAAGCCTTTTAAAGGTTCAAAGAATTCAGAAATGAAGTAGAGAAACAACATGACAAGAGTATTAAAATACTTCGATCGGATCGAGGTGGTGAATACTTAAGTCAAGAGTTTCTTGATTATCTAAGAGACAATGGTATATTGTCTCAATGGACTCGCCTATACACCACAAAGATAATGGTGTATCTGAGAGGCGTAACCGGACCTTGTTGGACATGGTCAGGTCAATGATGAATCATGCAACTCTTCCCAAGTCCTTTTGGGGCTATGCACTGCATACCATTTATTTGTTAAATGTAATGCCTACCAAGGTAGTCTCAACTACTCCATATGAGATATGGAATAGTAAGAAACCTCATGTATCTTACTTGAAGATATGGGGTTGTCCCGCTTATGTGAAGTGGATCAGACGTATAAACTGGATGCTAAGTCTGATAAATGTCTATTTATTGGATACCCTAAGGAAACAAGGGGTTACCAATTCTATCATCCTGTGGAACAAAAGGTGTTTGTTTCAAGGCATGTTGTGTTTCTAGAGAAAGAGTTTCTCTTGCAAGAAAACAGTGGGAGTGTCGTCGAGCTTGAGGAGGCTCGAGAGACTCAAATAGACATTGATGAGATACCCGGTGAAGCACAACAGCCGACAACTCATAGTGATGAGCAATCGGCTGGACCTATTGTAACACCACATCTTCGTAGATCTGGTAGAACACGCAATATTCCTGAGAGATATGGATTTCTCGTAAGTGAATCGAACGACGTGTTACTCATTGATGATGAGGAGCCTACCAGCTTATGAAGAAGTGCCGATAAGTTCGTAGAAGGGATAAGTGGCTTGGTGCCATGAAGTCGAAATGGATTCCATGTATGAAAACCAAGTTTGGAACTTGTCGACCCACCGAAGGCATAAAGCCTATAGGGTGCAAGTGGGTTTTCAAGAAGAAACTGACATGGATGGTAATGTGATTACCTATAAGGCTAGATTGGTGGCGAAAGGATATCGTCAAAAACAAGGTGTTGATTATGACGAAACCTATTCGCCTGTAGCTATGCTTAAATCCATTCGATGCTCCCGCCATAGCGGCTCATTATGATTATGAGATATGGCGATGGATGTGAAAACTTTCCTTAATGGAAACTCGCCGAGGACGGTATATGATACACCGAGGGTTTCACATCGGCTGATAAAACCAAGGTATGCAAATTGCGACGGTCCATTTATGGATCAAGCAAGCATCCAGAGTCGAATATCCGCTTTGATGAGACAATCAAAAGTTTGATTTCTCACAAAATCCGCATTTAACCTTGTGTGTACAAGAAGGTTAGTGGGAGGCAAATGTGTTCCTAGTATTGTATGTCGGCGACACATACTACTTATAGGAAATGATGTTTCAATCTTACAACCGCTGAAGGTTTGGTTATCCAAGACATTCTCCATGAAAGACTGGGAGAAGCAACCTACATCCTGGATTAAGATCTATAGAGATAGATCAAACGGTTGCTTGGTCTTTCGCAGCCTACATATATAGACCGAAAAGCAAAGAGGTTTAGCATGTCGGAATCCAAGAAAGGTTTCTTACCCATCGTGCATGGGGTACACCTTCAAGTCTATGTGTCCGCGCACGTAAGACGAGAGGATTTGCATGAGTAAGATTCCCTATGCATCCGCAATAGGATCTATCATGTATGCTATGTTATGTACGAGGCCCGATGTATCGATGCTCGAGTGTCACGAGCAGATACCACCGATCCAGAATGGATCATTGGGTGGTCATTAAGACGATCCTTAAGTACTTGAGAAGAACTAAGGATGTGTTCCTAATATATGGAGAAGGGACATGGTGATACGCGGTATACGGATGTCACCTTGACAGACAAGGATGATTCCGTGTCTCACCGATACGTGTTAACCTTGAATGGGGCGCAGTGAGTTGGAAAAGTTCCAAACAAGAGATCAGAGCGGATTCTACCACCGAGGCAGTATACATTGCGGCAAAGAAGGAAGCGGTTTGGATCAAGAAGTTCGCTCATGAACTTGGTGTGATTCCGCGCCATTGTTGAAGCAATACCGCCCATCGCGATACAACAATGGAGCAATTGACAGCGAAAGAGCCAAGGTCTCATCAACGATCCAAACATGTGCTTCGCCGCTATCATCTTATCGAGAGATCATCAAGAGGAACGAAATACAAATCGAAAAATTCCCACCGAAAGGAACTTAGCGGATCCTTGACTAAGGCATTACCTCAAAATAAGCTCGAGGGTCATGTTCGAGCTTATGGTATCGATACCGAGCGATTGACATTAGGCCAAGTGAGTCCGTTAGTAATATACGAGAGATGTCCTAAGGCAATCGCCTTATGTATGAACCATTTATATGATAAATGAAGATTCACTATTTGAGTATACATGTTTTATGTATTTGATTGGATCTTAAACTCAATCAATGTCCACGATATTCACAAGATGAGAGAATTTGTGATTGATCACAACTAGTGAGTATCTCTACATGTGTAATTGTGATGTATCGGAATTATCCCTAGTCGATGAATTGATGGATTTGGACACCATCAATTCTGTCGAGACTAGCACGAGGTATACTCCTTGGTGTATCCAAGCAGCTGATTCTCACTGGCTAGAGACATTGTGATGTCCGGAGTTAATCGTGGATGCTAGTTATGGTAACTAGTTCATTGGAGTGACCAGCCGTAAGACTTCATATGGTTCTCTGCATATATAGATATGTCAATGAAGTTCTTACCGTGGCTTAAGTGCGATGTTCCTTTGACTTGCGGTATTCAAGTCATCTTGATCATAGAGACTTATGCTTTGACATCTTAAGCAAACATCTCTAAGGAGATGTGGACCCGGGATGATTGGGTATAAGTCGAAGTGATCGAAGGTGTTTGAATAGCCTATAAAGGATTCACCACTCCTTGCGAGGAGATGTATACCCATGGCCTCTCATCGGATTGTTACTAAAGTCTTTGGCCAAAGCATTACATGTTTAGAGTAAGGTACTCTTCGATACATGTGCAGTAACTAGAATCCGTAGGACGAGGAAATGATGCTTGGGCTAGGTGTGACGTAGTCAGCCTAATGGGGACTGACACTATAGACCATGTCCTGAACCAAGTGGGTATAAGATGAGTGAAGGGAATGGGGCACGAATCATTCGAGCTGCTGAAGGGTTTCAGAAATAGTTCTGGATCAACCGTTGATCTTTTCGGTTAATTGGGGATCATGATGTACTACTAGGTGCCACTCATAATCGTTCTATAATTAATGTTTAATTATAGATGGTCAACATAAACCGAGAACCTATTTGGTCACACGCACAACGAGCGTAATCCGAAGGATTTAAAACGAGCTTGAGAATGGGATTCTCAGACCGAGAGAAACTAGATTTGGTT
Organism: Wurfbainia villosa; assembly: GCA_025175895.1. Taxonomy (NCBI): domain Eukaryota; kingdom Viridiplantae; phylum Streptophyta; class Magnoliopsida; order Zingiberales; family Zingiberaceae; genus Wurfbainia; species Wurfbainia villosa. The sequence continues at coordinate 20,168,577 of CM045998.1, forward strand.
GGACCAAACATAAAGTGAGCATGAAATCGTTTCAGTCGCAATGGAAGCGTGGATGGGCCGAGTCTTATGAAGACGTAATGGATGAACCAAAATGGTTTGGTTCTAATCCAATGGAGGAGAATAAACCAAAGGGTTTGGTTTATTTTAAACGAATGAACCAAAAGTTGGTTCGTTCGTTTTAACTTAAAATAAACCATCATGGTTTGGTTTATTTTAACTTATCTTAATGGAGCGGTTAACGGGCCTAATGGTTATGATCCAATAACCATTAAGAGAATTAGTTCTCTATAAAGAGGGCTTAAGGGATAATTAAGCCCTAATCCAAAACCCCTTGCCCTAAGGTTGCCGCCCACCTCATCCTTGGAGATTTGGCGCCAACCCTAGGTGTGCCGCCCACTTGTTGTGCCGCCCGTCCATCTCCTTGCGGCATCAAGCTTCAGCCGGTGAACCCTCCGGCGACCCGCCGGTGATCTTCCTAGGCCTCGGTGAAAAGGTGAGCACTTGGCTTCCTTGTTTGGGCCGGCGCCTACTCCTCCACCAAGCTGTCCAGTTTTCTGGACAGCTTCTTCTCCTCTCGTCGGAGCGTCGTTTGGACGACGGTTAGAGCTCCGACAGCGGCTAACTTACCGGGGATTCGATCTCCGGTAATCCTCTGAGGTGGAGGACGAAGCGATTCTGCCAATCGGTTGACGAATACCTCTCGAGAAGCGAAGTTTGAGGACTTGTTTTGGATCCGAATTTGGATTCGGATCGTGATCATCTCTCGATCACGTCGTCTTCAACACGAGGCTAGCAACCCGTACGAAGACGAAGCTCGTGGCTTAGCGAAGTCATCCCGAGGAACTCGGCGTGGATACGGATAGAGACGATTCTAGCGAGGATCGTTCCGGTTGATGTCGTTCCCGCTACACGTCATACGAAAGGTATAACGTAGATAAATTTCTTTTTATTGCAAATCTAAATTTACGGTTATGTCTACACTTGTTGTACTATGCATGCGTGTGTTGTGTGTGTTATAATAAATATAGATTTATTATTTTTATTGCTTCCGTTGTGCTCATGTTTGCGAAACGTGATCGAACACACACACGCCATGCGGTCAAAACCCAACAAAGGGTATCAGAGCCCAGGTTGTGTTTCGACATAATCGTAAAAATCATTTTGCGATAGTCATAATGTATTTCTGGAAATTTTCTAATTTTGGAAATTTAGAAGTATTTATGGAAATTTTTCAATTTTGGAAAGTCTAGAAGTATTTATGGAAATCTTCCACTTATGGAAAGTTGGAAGTATTTATGGAAATTGATATTTTCCATAAATAAAATATTTGATTAGATTCTGGAAATTTGTTTCCTAATTTAATCATGATTTGATTTGGGAAATCAAATCTTAAAATATTTTATTTCCATAAGTAGTTTTAATGATTTAGGAAATTGGTTTCCTAAATAGATTTTCCTTAATCAAATAATTCCATGAATAAAATATGTGATTAGATTTGGAAATTTGTTTCCTAATTTAATTATGATTTGATTTGGAGAATCAAATCTTAAACATATTTTATTTCCATAAATAGTTATGACATATAAGGAAATATATACATGACATAATTGTATGTCATGTAATTGCATTAGATGCATAACATTATGCCATGCGTGTCGTGACATGTAGATGTATGTCATGTATGTCATGCCATGTAGATAATAGTTATTTGCATGCAAAGAGGATGAGACATAAAAACCCTTAAACAATATTAAAGCCTACACCTTCCATTAATATGGTTAGAACCAGAGTTCCGTTTCTTGTTTGGGTTGTTGGACTCTCTCCAAGCCCGGCTCGAACCCGAACATGTTCAAACCATGGAATAGTTTAATACTAATATGGTAAGAGTCAGAGGTCAATCGTTAGCTTTGGTTGTTGGACTCTCTCCAAGCTGGGCTAATTGGTTGAATGCGCTCTAACCATATTAAAACTATTTCTCGATTAATGGGTTGGCTTTAACCTGGAGCATCGGCTTGTTGGACTCTCTCCAAGGTCGATGTAAAGGGAGGTGAAGTTGGGTGCTATGCATATGATGCATACTTGTTAATGTGTTAACAACCCGATGTATGTGTGAACATTCAATTAGTTGATAGCAAATTGTGATAGTTGCATATACGTGATATGCAATCGGTATAGTTGATACCTACCGTCATAGTTATGAATGGCTTGTTGGACTCTCTCCAAGGTTGTTCATAACTATGATGGATATCAGCCCATTCGGAGATGGATCTACGATCTCCCGAAGTGATTTTGGGGTTTTTGAAATTCGAAAAATGAATGGGATTTATAAATGTATATTGATGCATTTTAAAATCATTTTCTCATATATGCTCGTTTTGTATTTCTAGGTCAATAAATTGATCATGACGTCTTTGAATTTGTGCACTATTTTGGATTCGAACAACCGAGGGCCTAACTTCTGGGTGGCTTAGAAACATGAGAATTGTTCTCAAGCGGAAAAGCTTGCATATGTCCTTGAAGAGCCTCTTCGTTCTAAGGATGCACTCTGACTAAATGTTGGTCTATCGTAAGCATGTGGCGATTCTCGGTGGCGAGTTGCATCATGCTAGCGGCGATGGTACCTGAGCTTCAAAAGCAGCATGAGCATAAGGATGCTAATACTATGGTCTTCCATCTTCATGAGTTGTTCACGAAAGCAAGCGAGATCCGGAAAGGTTCGAGGTCTCTAGGCTCCTCTCTTCACCACGAAGATGCAAGAAGGTTCATCTCAGAGTGCGCTTTGTGCTAAAGATGAACGGGTACATCGAGCGCTAGCTACCCTTTTGTGATGGATCATGAGTTAAGTATTGACTTAATTCGCATTGTTTGCCCAAGAGTTTCTCGCAATTTGTGATGAACTATCTGATGAACAAATTGAATCCACCATTCCCGAGCTCCTCAATATGTCAAGATCGTGAGCCTTCAGAAGCATGAGGAGAGAAGGCTCATAGTTGATTCTCAAAGAAAGGTTCTAAGAGGAAGGCAAAAGAATGTAAGAAAGGAAAGAAAAAAGGCAAAGAAGGCGAATAACAAGTAAAAGGGCACTTGCCATCATCTGTGGCAAGGAAGGCCACTCAAGAAACTCGCAAGATTTATCTTGAGTCCATGAAGAAGAAGAAGGCATCCGATGCCCCATCCTCTTCGTATCTTCGTATTGATTGTCATTCTATTTCCTTAGACACTTGGGTATTGATAATCGGGTGTAGCTCATATATGTAATGACATACAGGCTAAGGAATAGAAGAAGACTTGTCGAGGGGAGTCAAATTCTATGAGTCGGGCAATGGAGCAAAGGTTGCCGCAATGGTCGCCATCTAACTTATTTGTCAAGCTCCTAGTGGACTAGTCTTAGAACTGACAATTGCTATTATGTTCTTCTCTAATAAAGAACATTGTTTCTATTTCCGCTTAAATAGAAATGGTTTCCATTCGACCGAAAAGGTGAACGAGTGGGAGAGTTACTAGGTCTAATACATACTGATGTATGTGGACCTATGTCAACTCAAGCATTAGGAGGCTATAGCTACTTCATTACCTTCACCGATGATCACTCACGGTTTGGGTATGTGTTCTTGATGAAACACAAGTCTGACGCCTTTGAAAGGTTCAAAGAATTCAGAAATGAAGTAGAGAAACAACATGACAAGAGTATTAAAATACTTCGATCGGATCGAGGTGGTGAATACTTAAGTCAAGAGTTTCTTGATTATCGACGAGACAATGGCATATTGTCTCAATGGACTCCGCCCTATACACCCCAACATACTGGTGTATCTGAGAGGCGAATCGACCTTGTTGGACATGGTCAGGTCAATGATGAATCATGCAACTCTTCCCAAGTCCTTTTGGGGCTATGCACTTCAGATAGCTGTTTACTTGATGCCTACCAAGGTAGTCTCAACTACTCCATATGAGATATGGAATAGTAAGAAACCTCATGTATCTTACTTGAAGATATGGGGTTGTCCTGCTTATGTGAAGCGGATCAGACGTAAAATTGGATGCTAAGTCTGATAAATGTCTATTTATTGGATACCCTAAGGAAACAAGGGGTTACCAATTCTATCATCCTGTGGAACAAAAGGTGTTTGTTTCAAGGCATGCTATGTTTCTAGAGAAAGAGTTTCTCTTGCAAGAAAACAGTGGGAGTGTCGTCGAGCTTGAGGAGGCTCGAGAGACTCAAATAGACATTGATGAGATATCTGGTGAAGCACAACAGCCGACAACTCATAGTGATGAGCAATCGGCTGGACCTATTGTAACACCACATCTTCGTAGATCTGGTAGAACACGCAATATTCCTGAGATATATGGATTTCTCGTAAGTTAATCGAACGACGTGTTACTCATTGATGATGAGGAGCCTACCAGTTATGAAGAAGTGCTGACAAGTTCAGAAAGGGATAAGTGGCTTGGTTCCATGAAGTCGGAAATGGATTCCATGTATGAAAACCAAGTTTGGAACTTGGTTGACCCACCTGAAGGCATAAAGCCTATAGGGTGCAAGTGGGTTTTCAAGAAGAAAACTGACATGGATGGTAATGTGATTACCTATAAGGCTAGATTGGTGGCGAAAGGATATCGTCAAAAATAAGGTGTTGATTATGACGAAACCTATTCGCCTGTAGCTATGCTTAAATCCATTCGGATGCTCCTGGCCATAGCGGCTCATTATGATTATGAGATATGGCAGATGGATGTGAAAACATCTTTCCTTAATGGAAACCTGCTCGAGGACGTGTATATGATACAGCCTGAGGGTTTCACATCGGTTGATAAAACCAAGGTATGCAAATTGCGACGGTCCATTTATGGATTGAAGCAAGCATCCAGGAGCTGGAATATCCGTTTTGATGAGACAATCAAAAAGTTTGATTTCTCACAAAATCCAGACGAACCTTGTGTGTACAAGAAGGTTAGTGGGAGTGTAGTCGTATTCCTAGTATTGTATGTCGATGACATACTACTTATAGGAAATGATGTTTCAATCTTACAGTCAGTGAAGGTTTGGTTATCCAAGACATTCTCCATGAAAGACGGGAGAAGCAACCTACATCCTGGGATTAAGATCTATAGAGATAGATCGAAATCTGTTGCTTAGGTCTTCGCAATCTTCATATATATAGACCGAAAAGTGCAAAGAGGTTTAGCATGTCGGAATCCAAGAAAGGTTTCTTACCCATCGTGCATGGGGTACACCTTTCAAGTCTATGTGTCCGCACGTAAGACGAGAGGATTTGCATGAGTAAGATTCCTATGCATCCGTAATAGGATCTATCATGTATGCTATGTTATGTACAAGGCCCGACGTATCGTGACGCTCCGAGTGTCACGAGCAGATACCACCGATCCAGAATGGATCATTGGGCGTATTAAGACAATCCTTAAGTACTTGAGAAGAACTAAGGATGTGTTCCTAATATATGGAGAAGGGGACATGGGATATACGGATGTCGCCTTCGTGCATGCATATGATGACCTGTGTCTCACTGATACGTGTTCACCTTGAACGGGGCGCAGTGAGTTGGAAAAGTTCCAAACAAGAGATCAGAGCGATTCTACCACCGAGGCGTATACATTGCAGCTTCGAAGCAAAGAAGGAAGCGGTTTGGATCAAGAAGTTCGCTCATGAACTTGGTGTGATTCCGCCATTGTCAAGCAATACCGGCCCATCGCGACAACAATGGAGCAATTGTACAGCGAAAGAGCCAAGGTCTCATCAACGATCCAAACATGTGCCACGCTATCATCTTATCGAGAGATCATGAGGAACGAAATACAAATCGAAAAATTCCCACCGAAGGAACTTAGCGGATCCTGACTAAGGCATTACCTCAAAATAAGCTCGAGGGTCATGTTCGAGCTTATGGTATCGATACCGAGCGATTGACATTAGGCCAAGTGGGAGTCCGTTAGTAATATATGAGAGATGTCCTAAGGCAATCGCTTTATGTATGAACCATTTATATGATAAATGAAGATTCACTATTCGAGTATACATGTTTTATGTATTTGATTGATCTTAAACTCATTTATCAATGTCCACGATACGATTCACAAAGATGAGAGAATTTGTGATTGATCACAACTAGTGAGTATCTCTACATGTGTAATTGTGATGTATCTAATTATCCCTAGTCGATGAATTGATGGATTTGGACACCATCAATTCGCCGAGACTAGCACGAGGTATACCTTGGTGTATCCAAGCACCGATTCTCACCGGGCCGAGACATTGTGATGTTCGGAGTTGATCGTGGATGCTAGTTATGGTAACTAGTTCATTGGAGTGACCAGCCGTAAGACTTCATATGGTTCTCTGTATATATAGATATGTCAATGAAGTTCTTACTGTAGCTTAAGTGCGATGTTCCTTAGACTTGCGATATTCAAGTCATCTTGATCATGGAGACTTATGCTTTGACATCTTAAGCAAACATCTCTAAGGAGATGTGGACCCGGGATGATTGGGTATAAGTCGAAGTGATCGAAGGTGTTTGAATAGCCTATAAAGGATTCACCACTCCTTGCGAGGAGATGTATACCCATGGCCCCTCATCGGATTGTTACTAAAGTCTTTGGCCAAAGCATTACATGTTTAGAGTAAGGTACTCTTCGATACATGTGCAGTAACTAGAATCCGTAGGACGAGGAAATGATGCTTGGGCTAGGTGTGACGTAGTCAGCCTAATGGGGACTGACACTATAGACCATGTCCTGAACCAAGTGGGTATAAGATGAGTGAAGGGAATGGGGCACGAATCATTCAAGCTGCTGAAGGGTTTCAGAAATAGTTCTGGATCAACCGTTGATCTTTTCGGTTAATTGGGGATCATGATGTACTACTAGGTGCCACTCATAATCGTTCTATAATTAATGTTTAATTATAGATGGTCAACATAAACCGAGAACCTATTTGGTCACACGCACAACGAGCGTAATCCGAAGGATTTAAAACGAGCTTGAGAATGGGATTCTCAGACCGAGAGAAACTAGATTTGGTTGGACCAAACATAAAGTGAGCATGAAATCGTTTCAGTCGCAATGGAAGCGTGGATGGGCCGAGTCTTATGAAGACGTAATGGATGAACCAAAATGGTTTGGTTCTAATCCAATGGAGGAGAATAAACCAAAGAGTTTGGTTTATTTTAAACGAATGAACCAAAAATTGGTTCGGTTCGTTTTAACTTAAAATAAACCATCATGGTTTGGTTTATTTTAACTTATCTTAATGGAGCGGGTTAACGGGCCTAATGGTTATGATCCAATAACCATTAAGAGAAGTAGTTCTCTATAAAAGAGGGCTTAAGGGATAATTAAGCCCTAATCCAAAACCCTTGCCCTAAGGTTGCCGCCCACCTCATCCTTGGAGATTTCGGCGCCAACCCTAGGTGTGCCGCCCAGCTTGTTGTGCCGCCGTCCATCTCCTTGCCGGCATCCAAGCTTCAGCCGGTGAACCCTCCGGCGACCCTCCGGTGATCTTCCTAGGCCTCGGTGAAAAGGTGAGCACTTGGCTTCCTTGTTTTGGCCGGCGCCTACTCCTCCACCAAGCTGTCCAGTTTTCTGGACAGGTTCTTCTCCTCTCGTCGGAGCGTCGTTTGGACGACGGTTAGAGCTCCGACAGCGGCTAACTTACTGGGGATTCGATCTCCGGTAATCCTCTGAGGTGGAGGATGAAGGATTCGTCAATCGGTTGACGAATACCTCTCAGGAGAAGCGAGTTTTGAGGACTTGTTTTGGATCCGAATTTGGATTCGGATCGTGATCATCTCTCGATCACGTCGTCTTCAACACGAGGCTAGCAACCCGTACGAAGACGAAGCTCGTGGCTTAGCGAAGTCATCCCGAGGAACTCGGCGTGGATACGGATAGAGACGATTCTAGCGAGGATCGTTCCGGTTGATGCCGTTCCCGCTACACGTCATACGAAAGGTATAACGTAGATAAATTTCTTTTTATTGCAAATCTAAATTTACGGTTATGTCTACACTTGTTGTACTATGCATGCGTGTGTTGTGTGTGTTATAATAAATGTAGATTTATTATTTTTATTGCTTCCGCTGTGCTCATGTTTGCGAAACGTGATCGAACACACACACGCCGCAGTGCCGGAAACCCAACAGAGACCGCATGGCTCCAGCCAATGAACACTGCTTTGTATGGCTTCTCGGGGCACGAGATCACTCTACTCGGCCGGATCAACCTCCCTCTTTCTCTGGGAGATGAACCCTCTCGTCGGACGCGGATAGTCACTTTTACCGTGGTGAACGCTATCTCCGCTTACAACATTATTTTGGGGAGGCCAGCCCTACATTCCTTCGAAGTTGTTGTCTCCACTTATCATCAAAAAATCAAATTACCCGTAGGCAACCAGATAGGGGAAGTAGCCGGAGACCAGATGGCGGCTCGAAAATGCTACGTAGAGGAGGTTCGTACAGGACCCCAAAAAAGCCGAAAGACAGAAAGCGTCAGCATATATACCCTGAGGGAAGCCCCTTCAGTAGAAGCTGAGGAAGAAGAAGAGATACAAGTATGGCCGAATCAGCCCGAGCGGATCCTTCGAATAGCTACAGATCTTCCGGAAGATTTGAAGCAGAAGATAAAAGATTGCCTGACCAGTAACCTAGACGTCTTCTCTTGGCCAAATGAACAACACCAGGGCATCTCTCGAACAGTAATGGAGCATAAGCTGAGTATCTTTCCGGGGTCTCGGCCCATTCGGCAAAAAAGAAGGCATTTTGGACCAGAAAAAGACCAAATCATCCGGGCCGAGGTGCAGAAGCTCCTGCAAGCCGGATACATCCGAGAAGTGCAGTTCCCGGAGTGGTTGGCTAATGTAGTACTGGTACCAAAGTCGGGAGGAAAGTGGAGGGTCTGTATAGATTTTAGGGATCTTAATAAAGCATGCCCTAAAGATTGCTACCCTCTGCCTCGAATAGACCAGGTAGTAGACTCCACTGCTGGCTGTGAATTGATTTGTATGCTAGATGCGCACCAAGGATATCATCAGATTCCGCTCGCCATGGAGGATCAAGAAAAGGTCAGTTTTATCACTGCTGATGGGACCTTTTGTTATAAGGTCATGCCGTTTGGGTTAAAGAATGTCGGCACCACCTATCAAAGGATGATGAATAAAGTATTCCGGCCACAAATAAGCCGAAACCTAGAGGTATACGTCGATGATGTCCTTATCAAAACCGTCAAAGCCGAAGACATAATCTCGGACATGAAGGAAACATTTGGCACCTTGCGACATTACGGGATTCGGCTTAACCCAAGCAAGTGCATATTTGGAGTCCGCGGAGGCAAATTCCTAGGGTACATTGTTACCGAGCGTGGCATTGAAGTCAACCCCGAGAAAGTCCAAGTCCTACAGAACATAGCTTCTGTCACGCCCCGAGAGCATACCGAGCCAAAAATCAAACGGACGGCACCTCCCCTGTACGTGGCAACATTTCGGGTTAATACAAGGCACGTAGGCCCACAATGACAACAATATATAAAAATATACCAAACCACAACAATATATATAAATCAAAACAACTACACACAGCGGAAACGATACAACAACAACAATACATCCTACACATGCATACCGGTATGACTAACACCATAACATAAAGAAAAATCTCGACAAAATCTGAATCTACAACATATACATCACGAAAACTCCAAAATACAATGGACAACGGACAGCAGGCCCAAAACAAAACACGGGAGCCTCGTGAGATGAGATGACGTCAGATGACGGTGCTCCAAGCTGTCACGAAGTCTTCTACATTACAGGCGACAAAAACCGAGTGGTCCATGAGGGTGATGAGTAAAACTCAGCAGGTAATAGAAAACATGTATATATGTAATATCACATGTATTTCGACAACATAATCTAGATGTACAACGGGTATATCAGCATAGTATATAAATACAAGCATATACCGTCTAACTGAAATGAATAACATAAAATGCAGACGTACCTGAAGTCTGCTATGCTACTCTGATCCAACCTGAACATATATCAAACATATATATAACAGGAAGAGTAATACCAACACATAATCTACTCATGCTACAGGCCAAGGTATCTATGGTCTATCCAACCCATACCAATATCCGACACACTGTATAACATATGCAAGAAACATGCATGAATATGATGTACAATCAAATGCAGCAAACATAATACAATCAAATACAACATCACAATAAGCATATATATATAGACTATATCTATATATGTATACTAATCGCAATCATCCATATATATATATATATACATGCATATATGTATATATATGGCAATATGCAAAAATGCCATCAGTCGACAATGCAGCATGCATGGTCATGTCGGCTCACCCTAAAGCTACCACGACCCCAGTGTGGCCTCGGTGGCTCGAGCATGACAACTGTCCCAACTCAACACCAACCACTACTCTCGAGTGGCCGAGTGGGCAGTATGATCGAGTAGCATATAAGCGTAAAGAGCAAGCTACACGATGGGGGTCCCTGCTGTTGGTCACTCCGACAGTCACTACCCATGAGTGGTCGAGTACCACACCGCGAGAACTACTGACGCAAATCCAACTACCACCGTCTATAGTGGTAGAGTGCGGCACCTCGATGCTCTGTCTCTCCCAGGTTACTCCTCCTATGAGTAAGCAGTGGAGGCGAGATGACTAGTGACCTCTCAACCACAAGGAGACCTCGTCGCTTTGTAAATGCATGAATGCAATGTCTCACATACAGACATCCACCATAGACTCTCTATCCTGTACAGAGTCATACCAATCTACTCGACGCACTCTCTATCCTGTAGAGAGTCGTACTCAACTGATCATAATACTCTCTATCCTGTAGAGAGTCATACTAATCTACTCGACGCACTCTCTATCTTGTAGAGAGTCGTACTCATCTGATTATAACAAGCTAGGACCACCGGTCCGTAACGATACCCTAAGTATCATTCCTCTGACCATTTACACAACACATGTTCGGTGGTAACATACAACCTAAGGGTACTAGAACTAACCCTAGGTTAAAGACATTATCTACCTACGGATGACCTTTTTGCCCAATATACAATCAGGTTGTCATCCGGACTTTACCATTTGCACTTAACTTAAACAAATTCTAAGTTACTTGCATCACCTATATGTATAACTCCTAATCATGGTAAAATAAACATGATATCAGCAATAGAGTTAATAACCAACGGAAAAGGATCAAGCATACGATAAAAGAAGCGAGTCAAGGTAATATGAACACCTAACATGCTCATATCAATGACTAAATCTGAATGAAATACAACTACCCGGACCATTTAGGAAATTACCCACCTATTTTTGATGACTTGTCTGAGAATACAAGTTGTCTCCATATCCGTGAACCAACCTCATATCAAAGTCCTGAAACCGTAGAATACCAATATAATCAGAAGAACCCTAGTCTCCACTAACTACCAATATAATCCAATAATGACATATCCAGATCAGTTTACTAAATTAAACTGATACACAACTATGAACAATCAAATCTCTACTTACCAAGCCTTGTTTCCATCTGTTCAACTTCTTGATCCTCATCAGATCTGAATCCAACAATCAGATTGGAAATGAATTCCAACATTGATCTACCAATCCTACAAAGTTATATATATATATAAACACACTGAAATCCATATCACAATAAATACCACCACCAACAAGATTACTCTAAGTCTAATTTCATATTCATAACATTCAAGCTAAAACTTACCTAGTTTATCTAGCCCAGTTCCTTGATCCCAACATAGACATTCACATGGATCAATCAGTTAATTCGGGTGAAATCCCTACGGATCCGATACAAAGTCTTAAGCACCCCTTCACAAAATCCAAGTCGAACTTCCTCATAGCCTACCATCTCGAGCTTTAATCAAAGTAAAAGCGAACAAAACGAGATCATTACGAAATTGGATGTGCGGCGACCTTGGAGGCAATCCATAGAAACGAGCGATGGAGTTTCGATCGCAATGGCATGCAAATCCATTATGGCGGAGTAGAGGCGGCGGAGATCCAACCCTAGAAATCGAGTTGGAGGAATCAACGAAGGAAATCGGGAAGAAAGAGTCAAGCGGTGGTGCTCACGTGCACAGCCATGGTTGTGTGTCGCACTAAGATCGCGGTGGCGGAGATGCAGCTATGGACGGCAAGTGTGCGGTCGCGTTGCCGACCGCCAGCGCAAGGGCGGCGCGCGTGGCGATAGCTGCGGAGGCAATCGATCGGCCGGTGGCGTGGTGAGGCGCGAGGCGATGATAGGTGAGCGAGGCGGCGATGAGTGGAGCGGCGGATCGCGCGTTCTTGGCCGACGCGCAAGCGGCAGCGTGGCGGCGGCCGCGTGATGCCGAGGTAGTGGCGCGTGACCCAGCGATGGCGGTATGGCTACTGGCGAAGGCGGCGGCGACAGATCTCGCGGCGGCGGCGTGGGCGTAGCCGGCAGCGGCGTGGAGGATCGCGAATGGGAAGACGAGGAACGGGCAATCGGGAGAAATAGGGGAGAAGTCGATCGGACCGAGAAAAATAACGGAAATCAGGTTTGAGTTCGAGTGTTAAAAATCGATCAAATGATTGAGCTAGCTCAAGTCTAATTCAATCATCTATTTAAACCTTAATCCTCCTCCTAATCAATCATATGAACTCCAATTAATTCCAGAAAAATTTCTAAAAACTCCTGAAAAATTCTACAATATATTTTTATCAATTAACAAGGAATATTTTATTTTATTTTATTTTATTTTTTTCTGGTATTTTACATTCTCCCCCACTTATAAAAATTTGGTCCCCAAATTTCGTACTAACATGCAAAAATTTACTTTAAGCAAGTTTCCGAAAGGACCACATACATTCTTCAAGTGAATAAATGAGACTATCGAGCCCGGATAGTGTCTTCCAGCTCCCAAGTAGCCTCCTCATCAATATGATGTTGTCATCCAACCTTTATGAGTCGGATGGTTTTTGTTCTGCAACTGACGCTCATTGCGACCAGGAATACGCACTGAAATCTCCTCGTAAGCCGCATTAGACTGAGGTAGAATCGGAACCTCTTTCAGAACATGGTCAGATCGCGACACGTATTTTCCAGCATAGAAAAATGAAATACGGGGTGAACACCCGCAAGTGTCGGAGGTAAAGTCAACCGATAAGCTACACCTCCATCATCCACGACACAAGATCTGAATAGATCCTTCAACGTCTAAATGATACACTCAGACTGTTCATCTGTCTGCGGATGAAAACGTTGCACTAACCCATCGCCTAGTGCAGACTCTGCCAAAAATCGCGAGATAAATCATGAATCTCTATCCGATATGGTACTTAAAAGTACCCCACGCGATCTCATAATCTTTCGACAATACAACTCTGCCGAATGATCCAACGAGGTGACCACGAATAGGAAGGAAGTGAGCTGATTTGGTTAGTCGATCCATGATCACCCAAATCACATCATGTCCTTTACGGATTCTAGACAATCCTGTAACGAAATCAATCGTGATACGCTCCCACTTCCATTCTGGAATCGAAATTTTCTAGAGCAATCCAGCGAGTTTCTGATGTTCAGCCTTCACCTACTGGCATACTAAACATCGAGCAGCAAAATCTGCTATAACTCTCTTTATATCATTCCACCAGTATAAACGTTTCAACTCTCGGTACATCCGAGTACCATCAGGATAAATAGCAAATCTCCAATGATAAGCTTCTGACTCCTCCTTGACTGGATGCGTGTCCGGAACACACTATCCTTATCAAGACGGGGAATTATTTTCTCAAAAGAGAAATCCATCAACCATCCAAGATACACTCCACACACGCTGCAAGTGCATGGAAGACTATAGCAACGAATCTCACTCGTTGCAATTGTTGCAACTGTTCGTTCTCCAGCAACTCTATTGTAGCTACCTAGTAGCTTGTTAAATTCAATGAGCACTTCTGCTCCATACATCCACAAATCCAGAAAATAACTACCAAAGTCCCATCATGTATATGACAGACTATCTCGTAGTTTCTTAACTGTCGTAAGCCTAAGATACGTCTCATGCAACTGTATCGGATTCGCTCCGATCCCTGAAACGACGCATCTGCGTACATCATCCTTTTATCCACTCCGGAAGGATTAACTAATACTCGTGTAAAAGTCAACCGCCGTCTAGGTCTTGTAACTGGTTTCACCAGCTTCCGACTAAATGATTTCCATCATCACCTTTGTCAAACAAGTTCGTGGTATAGTAATGCCAAACATTCTATCCACATCTACAGAACTAACCAAACCATACAAGGAAAACCACCATCTATGGTGGTCGAGTGCGCAACTCCAATTACCACAATCAACAGTGGCCATGTTACGCAACTCCAACAACTACAAAAGGATCCAATCGTGTTCAGGATACACGATTCTCAAATCCATGGACGACTAAATCGTTAATTAGTCTAACCACTTAATCAAAACTCATACAATTCATACCAAGTATGAAATTGTCGTCTCTACACACCTGCATCCCCTTTTTACTCTAGGCTGATGATATATCAATCATCACAACGACAATGATAATTGTATGACGCCATGTCACTATGATATCAACACTCCAGTCGTAAACCAACCCTAGAGTATACACAGGCGTTATTGGCTGATCTAAGTAGATCATTCATCCTCAACGAAGGATACTTACTTTCAACAATTATCGCATTCCATCTTCGATAATCGATGCATAATTTCAAAGGTTCATCCCTCTTTTATCAAAGAGTTCTGGATCCTTCTCAAGGAGAAATACTGGGATAGATAAATATCCCCTCCAACATCTCCTATAATCGCAACTCACGTTCTTCCAATTTATATAGTGTTTAACAACACTGATACTCACAAGACTATCACTCGGTCTGTGATCTTCGATATCAGACTATTTTCGCAATCATTTCGATCGCCTACTCCACTTGCCTATGCAAGGGCAAGCCTAGGAGTTCATCTGAAACTACATCCGAACACTCTCAGATTATACGCACATCCGAAAGACATATCGTACCATACTTCCAACAATTTGACCATCCGTAAGGATATGTCTACAGTAAAAGTATGTCTATCAAAGTCTAAGGACATCCCTCGACTTCTTAATTGTTGATCCTCATCTCACCTAACGGTAGAGATACCATCGACCCACAAGTCGATGTAAAGGACCCTTCTAATCCGACTGAGAATGTTCTAGATGCAGATACATGTAACTACAAGCATCTCTCAACATATTAACCTAAAGGGTAAAACTAGAGTAATACCCTGAACGATAAAATATCCGTCGATCCGATCCCAAAGGCTCCACGCAGGTCTCGGCCTTTCTCCGAAGAGAATAAGATCAGATCCAATCGTCGCATGACAAAGCGGTCGCATGATCCAAGGATTTTTCCTAGATCATCTGATCCTATCACTTAAATCTATGAGCTACAACGGTAGAATACCGACTAGATACGACCTTCGTCGTATACTCTCTCTTCTGCACTAAGCAAAACACATCTGGAGGTAACTACTTGTTGTTGTCTGCTGAGTCTTCTACAATGTCTTCTGCTAATGCTGCTTCTGTGTTGATCTCTGCTGAAGGGGAGTATTACGGAACTTCAACCACGCCTGAGGTAGTAGGTCGCTGCTGACGAAATAACCCAATCTTCGGTGTCGATCTCACGTATCATCTTCCTAATATCCCGGATAGTCTTCAATCGAGTCTTGAAAGTACACCTCCTCCATGCATCGGTTGCTCACCATAGCAGCAATTTGAAGCTCTCACGGATAATCGGCTTCAGCGTGTCTTTGTGGTCCGTGCGCACACAATTCCTTCGGAGTCTTTGTTCTGATTTTGCTGATATCCACAAGAACCTTCTGATGATCTTCGATTGGTCTTCTATAATCGGAAAGTAGCCCCAAGGCCTCTGACTCCGATCTTGCTCCTTTTGTCCAACATTCGGAGGCTTCTTACTCCAATATCTGACTTGCAATATACCCATCTCCTAAACACTTATACGGAGTCATTCCTAAACTCCTGTCTCAATCCAACGTCTTCCAGCAGGATCTGGTAGAAGATCCCGGCATCCTAATCTAACTATAAGTCAATAACTCTGGGTGGCTTAAATCATCCATTCTTCTTCTTGAGCTATTAGGTGGTCGTAAGTAACTCGCAAGTCTCACGACTGCACGCACGATACTATTACTAACCGATCGCCCTTTCTGGAAGCTCAAGAATTCCTTACAATGTGTCACTAAAAGTGACATAGGAAAATACACTCTTTCAACATCACTAATCCATGATCAAGTGATATTTTATTTTTCAAAGATTATTTTCTGCATTTATCACCAAATACCGGCTTGACCCCGATAATGGTATGCAAATAACTCTACTTTCTCGGTATAACATGAGTTAAGTACTTAAAAGTACTCTCAAAGTTATACAACTCAGTACGAACAACTCAGGGATAAAATCCCTATGAAACTCCATAACCTAGCCTTCCGCTATCTATATCAACAATAGTCTACAAGTCTGTTCATTACCCATAGGTAATGATCTGACTAGCATAGTTAGTGGAAATCTCTAAGACTGTAGTCTCTGATTTCCATAATAAATGTGACGACTTGGCCCCTGTTTTCCGACTCGGTATCAGTCGGCTCTCAGAGGTAAATCACCTCCTCGACACAGGTTCAAGACTCACAGACTCAACAGGTCGTTCCCGTGGTCAACTCATACCACGGTTACGAATAATAACCAACACACTACAGGTTATTCCTTGGTATAAGCATCTAAATGCATAGCCAACAAAACTAGGAGTATAAACACTAAGGTAACTCCAGTTGGTCGCCTCGGTGGGCTGACCCTACTCTGAAATCTGCAGTGTCATAACTCTATTGTATACACCTACTGATCAAGTTTAGATAAATATCTACTAAACCATAAGCTATTAGGAATTCTTACCTCGTGCTGCTTGGAGCTCAAGCCGTTGTCCATCTCATCTCAGAAAACCAAAACCGAATAAATCGACTCCCGAGAATCCAAGACTCGACTCGAAAATAACATAGTACGGCATCGCAGAACCTTGGGCTCTGATACCACTAAAGTTGTCACGCCCCGAGAGCATACCGAGCCGAAAATCAAACGGACGACACCTCCCCTGTACGTGGCAACATTTCGGGTTAATACAAGGCCCGTAGGCCCACAATGACAACAATATATAAAAATATACCAAACCACAACAATATATATAAATCAAAACAACTACACACAGCGGAAACGATACAACAACAACAATACATCCTACACATGCATACCGGTATGACTAACACCATAACATAAAGAAAAATCTCGACAAAATCTGAATCTACAACATATACATCACGAAAACTCCAAAATACAATGGACAACGGACAGCAGGCCCAAAACAAAACACGGGAGCCTCGTGAGATGAGATGACGTCAGTCGGCGGTGCTCCAAGCTGTCACGAAGTCTTCTACATTACAGGCGACAGAAACCCGAGTCAAGGTGGTGAGTAAAACTCAGCAGGTAATAGAAAACATGTATATATGTAATATCACATGTATTTTGACAACATAATCTAGATGTACAACGGGTATATCAGCATAGTATATAAATACAAGCATATACCGTCTAACTGAAATGAATAACATAAAATGCAGACGTACCTGAAGTCTGCTACGCTACTCTGATCCAACCTGAACATATATCAAACATATATATAACAGGAAGAGTAATACCAACACATAATCTACTCATGCTACAGGCCAAGGTATCTATGGTCTATCCAACCCATACCAATATCCGACACACTGTATAACATATGCAAGAAACATGCATGAATATGATGTACAATCAAATGCAGCAAACATAATACAATCAAATGCAACATCACAATAAGCATATATATATAGACTATATCTATATATGTATACTAATCACAATTATCCATATATATATATATATATATATACATGCATATATGTATATATATGGCAATATGCAAAAATGCCATCAGTCGGCAATGCAGCATGCATGGTCATGTCGGCTCACCCTAAAGCTACCACGACCCCAGTGTGGCCTCGGTGGCTCGAGCATGACAACTGTCCCAACTCAACACCAACCACTACTCTCGAGTGGCTGAGTGGGCAGTATGATCGAGTAGCATATAAGCGTAAAGAGCAAGCTACACGATGGGGGTCCCTGCTGTTGGTCACTCCGACAGTCACTACCCATGAGTGGTTGAGTACCACACACGCAGGACTACGACACGCAAATCCAACTACCATCGTCTATAGTGGTAGAGTGCGGCACCTCAATGCTCTGTCCTCACACCGGTTACTCCTCCTATGAGTAACCGTGGAGGCAGGATGACTGGCGACCCTCTCAACCACAAGGGAGACCTCGTCGCCAGCGTGCATGTAAATGCATGAATGCAATGTCTTACATACAGACATCCACCATAGACTCTCTATCCCGCATGCAGTCATACCAATCTACTCGACGCACTCTCTATCCTGTAGAGAGTCGTACTCAACTGATCATAATACTCTCTATCCTGTAGAGAGTCATACTAATCTACTCGACGCACTCTCTATCCTGTAGAGAGTCATACTCATCTGATTATAACAAGCTAGGACCACCGGTCCGTAACGATACCCTAAGTATCATTCCTCTGACCATTTACACAACACATGTTCGGTGGTAACATACAACCTAAGGGTACTAGAACTAACCCTAGGTTAAAGACATTATCTACCTACGGATGACCTTTTTGCCCAATATACAATCAGGTTGTCATCCGGACTTTACCATTTGCACTTAACTTAAACAAATTCTAAGTTACTTGCATCACCTATATGTATAACTCCTAATCATGGTAAAATAAACATGATATCAGCAATAGAGTTAATAACCAACGGAAAAGGATCAAGCATACGATAAAAAGAACAGGGTCAAGGTAATATGAACACCTAACATGCTCATATCAATGACTAAATCTGAATGAAATACAACTACCCGGACCATTTAGGAAATTACCCACCTATTTTTGACTTGCGAGAATACAAGTTGTCTCCACATCCGTGAACCAACCTCATATCAAAGTCCTGAAACCGTAGAATACCAATATAATCAGAAGAACCCTAGTCTCCACTAACTACCAATATAATCCAATAATGACATATCCAGATCAGTTTACTAAATTAAACTGATACACAACTATGAACAATCAAATCTCTACTTACCAAGCCTTGTTTCCATCTGTTCAACTTCTTGATCCTCATCAGATCTGAATCCAACAATCAGATTGGAAATGAATTCCAACATTGATCTACCAATCCTACAAAGTTATATATATATATAAACACACTGAAATCCATATCACAATAAATACCACCACCAACAAGATTACTCTAAGTCTAATTTCATATTCATAACATTCAAGCTAAAACTTACCTAGTTTATCTAGCCCAGTTCCTTGATCCCAACATAGACATTCACAGCTGGATCAATCAGATTAATTCGGGTGAAATCCCTACACGGATCCGATACAAAGTCTTCAAAGCACCCCTTTACAAAATCCATGTCAGAACTTCCTCTCATAGCCTACCATCTCAGAGCTTTAATCAAAGGAAAACAGAACATAACGAGATCATTACCAGAAATTGGATGTGCCGGCGACCTTGGAGGCAATCCACAGAACAGGCGATGGAGTTTCGACTGCAACAGTGACAACCGGAGCAAATCCACAGTGGCGGAGTGGAGGGCGGCGGAGATCCAACCCTAGAAATCGAGTTCGGAGGAATCAATAGCAAGGAAATCGGGAAGAAAGAGTCGACGGTGGTGCTCACGTGCCTGGTCATGGTCGGCTGGTGTCGCGGCTAGCGGCGGTGGCGAGAGATGCTATGGGCCCGGCAAGTGTCACGAAGGTCGCGGTTGCGGCCGAGCGCAAAGGGCAGCAGCGTGGGCGATGGCTGCGTGAGGCAAATCGGCGCGTGGTGGCGCGCGCGAGGAGGCGATGATGGAGGCGCGGCGATGGTGAGTGGAGCGACGGTCGCGGTTGCCGGCCGACGCGCAGGCAGCGCGGCGTGGCGCGGCCGCGTGATCTGCCGAGGCTGCGGCCGGCGGCGACCGATGGCCGGTATGGCTACGGCGAAGGCGGCGGCAGATCTCCGGCGGCGGCGGCGCAGCGTGCGGAGCGTGGAGGATCGCGAATGGGAAGAGGAGCAGGCGTCGGGAGAAATAGGGGAGAAGTCGATCGGACCGAGAAAAATAACGGAAATCAGGTTTGAGTTCGAGTGTTAAAAATCGATCAAATGATTGAGCTAGCTCAAGTCTAATTCAATCATCTATTTAAACCTTAATCCTCCTCCTAATCAATCATATGAACTCCAATTAATTCCAGAAAAATTTCTAAAAACTCCTGAAAAATTCTACAAGATATTTTTATCAATTAACAAGGAATATTTTATTTTATTTTATTTTTTTTTTCTGGTATTTTACAGCTTCCCCTCGCAGTATCAAGGAAGTGCAAAAGCTGTTGGGCCGAATTACGGCACTCTCAAGGTTCATCCCTAAGTCGGCAGAGCGGACCCTCCCCTTCTTCAAAATACTCCGCAAGTCGACTCGGTTTTCATGGGATGACAAATGCGAGCGGGCCCTGACAGAATTAAAGCAGTATATAGCCAACTTGCCTACACTGGCTAAGCCGGTCCCCGGAGAAGAGTTGCAGTTATACCTGGCCTCCTCAGAAGAAGGTGTGGCATCCGTATTGCTCCGCCAGGAAGCAGGTAAACAACTGTCCATTTACTTTGTCAGTCATTTGTTAAAAGGCGTCGAAAGCAGGTACACAACCCTGGAGAAGCTAGCTTTTGCCCTGCTTATAACGGCTCGGAAGCTCCGACCCTATTTTCTATCTCATCCGGTCACGGTCTTAACCAATAGTGGCATCGGAAGGGTATTAAACAATCCGGAAGCATCCACCCGTTTAATCAAATGGATCACGGAGTTGGCTGAATATGATATCCAGTATCAACCTCGCCCAGCCCTCAAAGCACAAGTATTGGCAGATTTCTTGTCTGAAACATTTGGAATAGAGAAGAATGAAGAATGGAAGATATATGTGGATGGTTCGGCAACCAAACAAAGCAGTGGGGTAGGATTACTATTAATATCCCCCCAAGGGGATGCCATCAAGATAGCGGTACAACTCAACTTCCGGGCTTCTAACAATGAAGCCAAATATGAGGCCCTATTGGCAGGGATGCAAGCCGCCCGTCATCTTGGGGCTGCTCGGATTTCCCTGCATTCTGATTCCCAATTAGTCGTAGAAACGGCTCGACGTCAATAACTCGAGACTAAAACGCTACAAACAAGCTTATCAAAGGTTAGCCGCGGAGTTCCAAGAAGTAGTCCTACACAAGATACCCAGAGCCGACAATCAGAAAGCTGATGAATTGGCCCGTATGGCTAGTACCCTTGCCGCATGCAGAGGTGCAGCTCATCTCCAGCATAAACCAAGAACCACTGGTATCTCACAGCCCGCCAAATTGGAGGAAGCCCTTAATCGATTACATCAAGAGCAGGGTACTGCCTGATGACCAGGTACAGGCCCGAGTCGTCAAAAGGAGAAGCACTCATTTCGTCTTAATAGGGGATACATTGTACAAACGATCCTTTGCTCGACCCTTAAATGCCTCAGCCCAGAAGAAGCGGAGTATGTTATGCGGGAAATACATGAGGGCTGCTGTGGAAATCACGCGGGGGGAATCTCTCTCGCAAGGAAAATCCTATTGGGCAGATATTTTTGGCCCACTCTACAAAAAGATGCCTCCCATTGCGTACAGGTATGCCTTAGCTGTCAGAAACATCAAAATTTCTCTCAGAGACCAGCTGAACTGTTGAAGGTCTCTGTTGTCTCTTGTCCGTTCGACCAATGGGGGATGGACATAGTGGGGTCGCTACCTACAGGGCCGAATCAGAAGAAGTTCTTGTTAGTAGCTGTGGACTATTTCTCAAAATGGGTAGAAGCAGAGCCGCTGGCTAAGATAACTGAGGAGGTCGTATTAAAGTTTCTTTAGAAAAATATAGTATGCCGATTCGACATTCCCAGGAAGTTGGTCTCTGACAACGAGCGACAATTTCAAGGTCGTAAGCTGAAAGATTGGTGCCAACAGCTGGAGATCCGACAAGTCTTCACCTCGGTAGCTTATCCGCAAAGCAATAGACAAGCCGAAGTCACCAATCGAGAGCTGATTCGAGGACTGAAGACCAAGCTCGATCACACGAAAGGAAGCTGGGTGGATGAGTTACCTAGTATCTTGTGGGCCTACAGAACTACCCCCAAGAACAGTCTGGCCTCACTCCGTTCCATCTAGTCTATGGGGCGGAGGCACTCGTTCCGGTGGAAATTGGCGAAAGATCTCCCTGAGTATCTGCTTACACACCCGCCGACGAAGCCAACCAAGAGAAGAGATTAATTGAGCTGGACTTGGTGTCTGAGACCAGAGAACAGGCAGCCAGCCGAATGCACGCCTTCCGGAGGAAAATGGCCCAAGCTTACAACAAAAAAATAGTACCTCGCTCCTTTCAGCCAGGGGATTTTATATGGAAAAAAGTCCAACCAGCCGGGGAGGTTCGTAAATTATCACCCTGATGGGAAGGCCCATATAAGGTGGTCAAGAAACTCAGCTCAGGCGCTTATTACCTCCAAGATGGGGAAGGAAAGGACCTCGGTCGGCCTTGGAATGCTTTCCATTTGCGACCTTATTATGCTTGACAGACTCCTGTGTAACAAGGTGCCTTTATAATGAAAGTTCCGCTTAAGCTCTTTTCCAGGAAAATTTGGTACATAAAAATCTCAAACCAAGTATTTTCAATACGGCCATTCTCCTTGGGTATCGCTTCTCAGCTGGTCCCAAGTATTTTCAATACGGCCATTCTCCTTGGGTATCGCTTCTCAGCTGGTCCCAAGTATTTTCAATACGGCCAGTCTCCTTGGGTATCGCTTCTCAGCTGGTCCAAAGTATTTTCAATACGGTCATTCTCCTTGGGTATCGCTTCTCAACTGGTCTCAAGTATTTTCAATACGGCCATTCTCCTTGGGTATCATTTCTCAGCTGATCCCAAGTATTTTCAATACGGTCATTCTCCTTGGGTATCGCTTCTCAGCTGGTCCCAAGTATTTTCAATACGGTCATTCTCCTTGGGTATCGCTTCTCAGCTGGTCCCAAGTATTTTCAATACGTCCATTCTCCTTGGGTATCGCTTCTCAGCTAGTCCCCTAGTATTTTCAATACGGTCATTCTCCTTGGGTATCGCTTCTCAGCGGGTCCCAAGTATTTTCAATACGGTCATTCTCCTTGGGTATCGCTTCTCAGCTGGTCCCAAGTATTTTCAATACGGTCATTCCCCTTGGGTATCGCTTCTCAGCTGGTCCCAAGTATTTTCAATACGGTCATTCCCCTTGGGCATCGCTTCTCAGCTGGTCCCTCTCAGCTGGTCCCAAGTATTTTCAATACGGCCATTCTCCTTGGGTATCGCTTCTCAGCTGGTCCCAAGTATTTTCAATATGGTCATTCCCCTTGGGTATCGCTTCTCAGCTGGTCCCCTAGTATTTTCAATACGGCCATTCTCCTTGGGTATCACTTCTCAGCGGGTCCCAAGTTTCTTTAATACGACCATTCTCCATGGATTTCACGCATGTTTCCTTTGAGCTGCCTATCGATGGTAACCTAGGTTTCGAGTATTCGGCTATGCCCCGCATATCGTTGAAGACGGTATACTCGGCTCCCGAGCCCTTCGGTTGGTCCTCATTTCGGTTAGTTCCTCACTATACGAGGTACGCTTGATGCTATATTACAAGAACAATTAGAAATTACCAGATTTTAAGTCAAATAGATGGACATTTCTGTTTAGAAAAGGCCGCTAGGGCCACAAAATTCCTTAATTACAAAAAACTGCAAAAAGTAACTGACTAAACTAGGCCGAAACTACTGAGGAGGACCCCCTAAAGCCGAATCCAGTGTCTCGTCGACAAGACGTTGTAAATCCAAAAAGTCGGCGGAGACCCCCTCGGGTGGGTACCTGGCTTCCTTGAAGTGCCGGATAGCCCCCTCATAGCCTATCTCTAGGAGATCTAGGGTACGACCTCCTAGGATGTCCGCGAACTCCTCCGAAGCTAGGAAGGTTTTCTTCCGTTTCTCCCACCGACCTTCCTCGCCCGCCCGGTAAGAGATAAGCTCCTCTCTGGCCTTCTCGGCTCGATCCGACAGCTCGTTCCGCCGTTTAGCCTCCTATTCTGCCTGGGCGGCTCGAGTCTGTTCGGCTTGCAAAAATCGAGCCTCCGTTTCTTGGGCTCTGGCCTTGTACTCCGCCGCTTCTGCGGCCTTCGCCTCCAGTTGGGCTCCCTGGAGTTTCATCTCCTGTGCCTTCAGCCGGAGATCATCCTCAAACCGAGCAGCCCGGGCTTGGAAAAGGGCCGCCTCGGACTGAGCTAAGCCAAGCTCCGTTTCTTTGTCCCGGAGTTGGGTCTTCAGGCCGGCCATCTGTGCCCGCATTTGATGGAAGGCAGCTGTCATGGGGGGTATCCGAGCCATCAACTCCAGATGGTACCCCCAGAACTACGAAAAAGATAAAGATAGTCGAATTAGCAGAACTCATCGACGAGGAAACAGGAAGAATAGCAGGGAATAAATTACCTTGGTAAGATAAATGTTCATCTTGTCGCTAATCGACGGGATGGATTTTCCTTTAACGGAGTCGCCGACAGCATCCCGAATTTCTTGGAGAAAGCTCCGGGATGGCTGTCCCTGATTCGGCTGCGGTCGGCCGGATACTTCCGACAGGGGACTGGGACCACGCTGAGGGGAAGGAGGTTCCTCTGGTACCGAGGTGTCCTTCGGCTGCTCCTCCCGTAAGGGCTCTGGAAGGTCTGGCCCCGCGCCGTTGGGTCCTTCTCCACTCGGACCAGCCGAATGACGAGGGCTTGGGAATGGAGAGGGACGGGGGAGGATCGCTGGGAGGAGCTCCCCTCGGCAGAAGAAAGCACTAGTCGGCTCCTCTTGCGCTGCCTTTGTTGCTCCTCCGAATCCCCTGAGCTAATCACCTCAGCCACCATAGAAGGCCGAGGTGGAGGGGGAACTTCGGAGTCTTCTCCTTCAGGTGCTTCGGACGGAGCATCCTCTGGAGGAAATGATCTGCGCCCTTCTCCACTTCAATTTTTTGCTAATAGAGGCTCGAATCATGACTTCAGCTGTTAAGAAGGAAAGAGACAAGTTAGGAAAACTAATAATAATAATAAAAAAGAAAGAAGAGAGAAGCGAGATAAAAATTGTCTTTACCCAAGGAGCCACTCAGCTCGGCTTCTATGGGACTTATATCAAAATGATGTAAAAGTCCTTCCTCCAATAGGACGTTCACATCAAACCTCAGGCCGAGTAGAACTGAGGACATCTCCTGGTAAGTCCTGGACTTTCGGAACGACCGAATGGAAGGAGAAGGGGGCAGCTCGAGCTGCCATCCGGTGGGCCATAGGAAGGGAGATTCGGGACGGACATAAATGAACTTGGATTTTCAATACTTATGAGAAGTAATCAGGTTCGACAAGAATTTCACTTCTTGTCGAGCCGAGAAGAAGAAGACGCCGACTTCTTTCTTCTTGGGGAAAAAACAGGAGTGGAAAGCTTCGACAGAAAGAGGGAGGTGATAGAACAAGAAGATAATAATAAAGCCGTTAATGATACTAAAGGCGTTAGGAGCTAGTTGGTTAATGGGTATCCCAAAGTAAATAGATAATTCGGTGAAAAAAGGATGAAGAGGAAACCGAAGGTCGGCTGGCAGTTGATCAAGGAAAAAGGTGGTAAATTCGGGAGGAGGTTCGTGAGGGCGCTGGTCCGGTTGAGGGGCTCGAAGCCGGTAGGAGTTAGGGATATGAAAAGCAACCCGTGCCTCAGAACGAATCTCCGAGTCGACGGTGCTGCGAGTTCTCAAAAACCAGAGGTCGGTCTTTGGAGCCATGAAACAAAAATCGAAAACACAAGGAAAGGGGAGGAACGAGGAACTTACTAGTAGAGGGGCACCGGGGAAGAAGAAAGGGATGGTCGAGGAACGGTGGAGGAAAGCAACAGGCGAGAAAATGACGGAGAAGGGGGGATGGGGATTTACTTATAGCGGCAACCCGACGACCCCTTTTTCCGAGGTTTCTTCCTGAAAGCCACGTGGTACAACCAGGAAAACCCTAGGGAGAACAAAACAATCATAATCGAATCACCGCATTAATGGACATTGATGAATGCGTCCAAAAGCGAGATCCTCTCCGTTCCCGAGGAGCCTTTACCATGCCTCATTAAAAGAGGAATAGAAGGGAAAGTCATGGTTTGGTTCAAACCAGTCTAGTCAGTCAGGCTGTGCCTATCCTTCGACTAGACTCAAGGAGGGGGAGACTCATGATACCTGGGTAAGATTAAAGACAGGATTAAACAAACAGGATGAACCCACTGTGAATGGTTACATTTCTCTTATATCGGACGCCCTGCGTCTCGGCCCGGATTTCTCTTATATACCGGACGCCCTGTGTCTCGGCCCGGATTTCTCTTATATACTGGATGCCCTGCGTCTCAGCCCAGATTTCTCTTATATACCGGACGCCCTGCGTCTCGGCCCGGACTTCTCTTGTACCAGACACCCCGCGTCTCGGCTCGGATTTCTCTTATATCAGGCGCTCCGCATCTAAGGTAGAGTCGTCACAGGCGGAAGGATCCATTTTATTATAAGCTAAGAAGACGGTCATTTCATCAAGTTGAAGGGGCAAATTCCCATCAAACGGATAAGTCACTGACAAGGGTCAGAGGAATGTCTGCGGCATTAATAGAGAATTGTCTCATATCAACCGCGCGGTATGTATTAACTGCTACTCTCGCCTAGGGACAGATTTCCCTGCCAACATCTCAGGAGATTAGCCGCAACATTAATTGAGACTTGTCTCCTATCAACTGCACGGCGTATATTAATTACAGCTCATGCGTTGGATACAGTCTAAGTAACAATGATCATAATGTACGGACCACTAGGCTACGTCACTTCTGTTGGCAGAGGTGCTTGGGAATAAAGCGTCTCTTCTATATATATATATGACCTTCCTGGGAAAGAGGGGGTAAGTTCTTTTGAGACTCTAAAACCATCTTCCCTCAATCTTCTTCTCCTCTTCCAGCTAAGTTCCTGTCTTGAGCGTCGGAGGGGCTTAGCCGAGATCTCTCTCGGCGCCCTTGACCAGTTGCTATTGTGCAGGTCTATCATTCGGCTCGGCTTCATCATCCTGCTCGGCCACCTGCCAACGCCGATTTCCTATGATTGTTCCAGAGGTCGTGTGCAGCATCTCTCCTCGCCTAGGCGTCGGTATTTACCAAATTTGCTGCCTGGACACCTCGCCATCACAGTCTCGACGGGCATCAGTATCTAAGCTCTCAAATATCTTAACTTTCGCATCCTTGAGCTCCTCTTGGGTCCTACGAATCTCATTCCATTTCTCTATCATTCCTATTCTCCTTTTTCTCTATCATCTCTATTCTCCAAGTATACAAGGTAGCTAATCGATGATCAATTTTCAACGGTATTATTTTTTTAATGATTTAAAAAAAAAAAATCGAATACCCAACTTTCTAAAATCTTTTCTTAGTCTCCTATATTCTCAAGTCAATTAAGAAATAACATAACAATCTCAGTTGCACACAATTTACAAATTCACACTAATATACACACCTAAATTGATTATTTAAGCTAAAAAAATAAAAGATAAAATGCATATGACACATTATTAACCAAGTGAAGTAATTAGAAAGCCTTTTAGATCTCATATATATATATATATATATATATATATATATATATATATATATATATATATATATATATATATATATATAGCTTCAGATTTGGACTCTCGATTATCATATATTTGAACATATTATTGAATATATATAATTAATTTAAATACTTTAAATCCAATTTGAGAAAAAAAATGGTTGCGGTTCGATTAGAGTCTATCGATCGAAGGATCGATGATCCCGACAGATTTAAGAATTAGATTATAATATTCATTGGAGAAGAAGGTCATGCACTACAAGAATATTAACTTTTAGCGACGGAAATTTCGGTCGCTAATATCATTTAGCGACCGATTTTAACGGTCGCTAATCTTTGCATCGCTAATTAATTAGCGATAGAATGATAAATCGATCGCTAAATTTAGCGATCGAAATCATCTTTCTGTCTCTAAATTAGCAATCAAAATTTAATTCAATAGCTAAATACAATTTCACAGAAAAAGAATTTGGGTTCTAATTTTAGCGACGGAATTAAAATTCCATCGCTAAATCCGATATTTTTTAACATTATTATATTTAAATTTTTAGGGACGAAATTTTAATTCCGTCGCTATTTTAATAGAGTTTTAATAAAATAAAATTTAATATTTACAAAAACCTGCTAACATTAATTACATATTATAATAATATCTATCAACATTAATTATTTTAATACACGATTAAAATATTATACGATAACAATTTTCATTCAAATTTTAGTATTTACATTTCAAACAACTCAACATTTTATATTTTGTAAATGACATCACAAACTAAAAACTAAAATAAAATACAATCAAATTTCAAAAGCGTTCCATATCTTGTGCAAAAGTTACTAGCTTGCTCGAGAAGTAGATCAGGGAGATTTTTTGTTTGGCCTTGAATTCTTTTTTAATTTTCAGAATTATTTAAGGAAAATAATATCTACCTCCTGAAAAAACAAATCAAATATATATAAGACAAAAAACATATAATTGTGAATCATCAATAAATTTCAAATTAGACGAGAAAAATAGATTAAAGATGAAGAAAAAGTTATTCCAATAACGTGCAAGCGTGGCCCTAGCAATAAATCATCAAAGAAAAACTTGTCCTAACCTAATTTTTTAAAGAAACAAAGCACAGAGCATGCAAAAACTAAATCATCATTCAAGGTCAATAAGATAATAATATATAATAAAGTAAAGGTTAAATAAATCATTATTCATTTTAAGTAAAGGTTCGAGTTCAAAAAGAATAGCTTGTGATCACAGGACATCAACATAAGAAATTTCAAGAATAGCTTATGATCACATGACATCAACATATTTCCTAAGAAGTCATAAATATATGGTATGTTATGTCCTTTTTACGTGGACACATAACAAGTCTAGTAATTCACACTCAATCACAATTCACAGCTTACAATTACGCTTTATGGACCATAATTTTAGTTTAAATAAGGTGCCTATGGCATGCCTGAGCCAACTATGGAAGCAAATCTAATGCCTAACAATCTGCTTGCTAAGTTTGTAATATAACTGATATGAAAATGATGAAATTAACTTGAGTATTTTTAAATAGAACCAATACAAAAAAGATGAAATATCCACAAACCTAGAGAAGTGAAGATATAAAAGCTTCCTCTGTCAAAATATAGCTATGCCAGAATACAAGAATAATAAGAAAGTAAAACCGACAATGAAACCAAGGAAATATAGGAAAAGCAAGGTCAAAATTTCGATGGCCAGCTTATCATTTTACTACAATTAAAATTGCTCACAAGAAATCTAAAACTTGAAGAATAGAATTAAGAAGAGCAGTACAATGGGATACAGATATCTCATCTTTCTCAATTGTTGCATCAGCAATGGTCCAAACATCCTCATGGATATCAAAGTGGAAAAGCTACAAATGCACAACCATAGAGATCATTAATTTCCAAATCCAAGACTAAGAGTTGGCCTTGGTTCATCAGTGACAATGGAAAACAAAGCACATAAGAAAATATAAAAAAATGGGCATAGGTAACAGCTCAACAGGGTAAATTGCACTTGACCAAGAAGGTCAAAACCGACACTGAAACCAAAGAAATATAGGAAAAGTAAGGTCAAATTTTCAAAATTACTAGGCTTATCATTTTACTTCAATTAAAATTGCTCACTAGAATTATATAACTTAAAGAATATAATTAAGAAGAGCAGTACAATGGGATACAAATACCTCATCTTTCTCAATTGTTGCATCAGCAATGGTCCAAACATCCTCATAGACATCAAAGTGGAAAAACTACAAATGAACAACCATAAAGATCATTAATTTCCAAATCCAAGACTAAGAGTATTGGCCTTGGTAATCAGTGACAATGGAAAACAAAGCACATAAGAAAATATAAAAAATGGGCATCGTGGAAGTAACAGCTTAACAGGGTAAATTGTACTTGACCAAGAAGATGCTAGAATTCAAGAATTGGAATGCAAGAAGTATGAACCAAATGACATGTGCCAAAACTTTCCAGAGTGACAACCAGTAAACATAAAGTAATGCTATTACAAACAATTATGAGAATAAAAAAGAATCTGAAAACAGTTCAAGGTCAGCCTTGTTCTCAGTTTTGTCCAAGTCTATCATGGCTTGATCTATCTGGGATTGAAGCAAAAGATCCATTCCAATGGATGCTTCTGAAATATTCTCATTAATTAAATTGACTGCTTTCAAAACACCCTTTCCCAGATACTTCCCTGTCACCATCACATAATTTGACTGCCTCGTATATTCCAGTAGAGGCGCCGCTTGGAATAGATGCACGATACATGCCCTTGTTGGTGTAGAGATCAACTTCCACAGTGGGGATCCCTCAGCTATCCAAGATCTGCCGCGCTTTTATCTCGGTGATGACATGAGGGACAGCCTTCCGCATGTGAATGGTAATGAAGAGGACAGGGTCAGAGGTCTTGGCCCGGACGACAGCATTGACGGCATCCTCGATCTTTTGAGAGAGCATGTGCTTGTCAAGGTACTCCTGCACCGGCATATTTTCTTTCTTTCCTCACCTCCTCCAGCGTCCTTGTCGTCTCCGGCAATGCCCGCCACAAGCGGCGGAGAGATGGTAGCTCACGGCGGCCTGGGCAAGGGGGAAACGGAGACGGCAGCGGCACAGGTAGAGAGCGTGGGGCAGCGATGACGAGAGCTCGCTGGCCATGGTGCAGATCCGACCGTGGAGCGGTGACGACCGCTGGTCGCGTGCAGGCGACGCGCAGGGGCGGCTGCCGCTGGTTGCGTGCGTGCGACGCATAGGGGAGGCGTGATGCAGGGCACTCTGGGCGAGGGCTACGAGCGACCGTGAACGATCGCGAGACGGTGGCGAAGTGAGAAGGGCGCGTGGGGAGAAGGCGACGGCGGAAGGCAGGGAGAGTGGCACGGGAAGCATTAAAGGAAAATTGGAGAAAACCCTGGTTTAGCAGCAGTCGGGGCAGGGAAAAGAAAGCAACGGGAGCAGATAAAAGTAAAGTATAAAAAGAAAAAAAGGAATAAATAAAAATTAACGATCGAAATTTTCGTGGTTAATTAACGACGGAATAAAAATTCCGTCGTAAATCGAATTAAAATTCGGTCGCTAATAATTAACGATGGAATTAAAACTATATCACTAATTAGCGATCGAATTTAAGTTTCGTCGTTAATTAGCGATGGATATTTTATTTCGTCGTTAATTAGCGACGGAACTTTTATTCCGTCGCTAATTAGCGATGAATTTTTAATTTCGTCGTTAATTATTAACGATAGAAATTTAATTTCGTTGTTAATTAGCGACGGAACTTTAATTCCATTGTTAATTAACAACGGATTTTTAATTCCGTCGTTAATTAATGACGAAATTAAAGTTCCGTTGTTAATTAACTATTGAAAAATTTATTTGGTTGTTAATTTAATAACGAAATTAAAAATTCGTCACTAATTCGATCGTTAAATGATGATTTTTTTTTAGTGATGGATGACGAAAATATTATATATACGTTCTTCATTACGGTATAATATCATTTGATTAGATTGTGAAAAAAATAATCACGCAAGTCTGAATAATAATGATTGTGTAGTAATCAACACTCTCTATATAAATATATCATGTATACTTCTTAAGAAAAGAAATTAAAGAAAGTGGAATATATCATACTCATAAAATATAATTATTTTTTTTCTAGGATTTTTTTTTTATAAATTCGACTAATTTATTAGAATATTCCCTTAATCTCTCACATTTTCAAATCAATTAAGCAACAACAGAACAGTCTTGTTTTCATATAATTTACGAATTTGTACTTAGTGGGAAATATAAAATACGCATAACACATCATCAGTCAAGTAGAGTAGTTTAAATAGTCTCTACGACGATATGAAAACGTAAATTGTAAAAGGAAATAAATTATTCATCACTTATCAGAATACTTGCATAGCCATCACCACATCACAATGGATTTGCTTTGATTTTTTTTTTTTTTTGACCTATTTTGTTTTTCACTTTTGATTTAAAAGGGCTTAAAATATTTATTTCTTATCAAACAGCATAAAATTTAGAATTGCTCAAACAGTATCTCATATTTTCATATTTTTCAAATAACACATTTAATTTCTTTTTTATCTTTTCCGTCAAACAAATTTGTACCACTGTGATACTGAAATTACAAATTTCAATATAATTGTGGTGCTAGGAATTCAAATCTCAATACCACAGTGGTACTGGGATTGTAAATTCCAACATCACAGTTGTACTGTTGGGATTGCAATACAACTATGGTATTAGATTTAAATTTTCGACACTACGTTCGGGATTTTCACTGTGGTGCAGATCTATTTAACGGGAGGAATAAAAAAGAAATTAAATATGTTATTTAGTAAATATGAAAGTATAAGATATTATTTAGACAATTCTAAATTTCACATGGGTCGTTTAATAAATTACCGTATTTTTTATGATCCCGTTAGATGGTTGGCCTTCCCCTCAAATCCGGCCCTGTAATCCATTAAAAATTCTTATAAACAACTTATAATGAATGACACGCAAAAAAATAACATGATGTGCATTTATTAGCAAGTAAAAATTTATATTGACAAAGAAAATAAAATATATCACAAAAAAAAAAATCCTTCCTTATATTAGGAAGAAAGGGACGATCCGGACAAAATAGATCAAATGGAAGAAATGAAATGTCATGATAGTTTTTTATATACATGTTTAAATGATGACAAACAAACAATATTTTTTACATATCTATTTAATTTATTGATTTTTTTTTTCAAAAATGATAGAACTTAAAATTTCTTGCATGACAAAAAAAAATCCACGAGGACCTAATAAAGATCATGGTAATCATTATCAAACATGAATTATGGACAATTGACCATCACTCTCATCTCCTTAGTATACTCATGATAATCCGTTGACTAGAACAATAGATGTGTTGCTAGAATGAGTAGAAGTCGATTTTCGAGATGGAATTTAAAACTCTCTATTCGAATTCAAAAGTCCTTTGTTATTTTTAGTTAATAGATCAAGAGGCATATAACTCTTCTCCTTCTGTGATTTATCTTTTTTCATCATTATCGAGAGACCGACAATGAAAAATATTGAAGATACACATAATCATCTTTTGCTAGAACGAAGAATAAATAAGTCAATAATATAGGTGAGCGATATATTATATAAATGCGATTTTACAATAGTAAATTATATTAACAAGTATATTATATCAGCTGACAGCATCACCCATAGTTATCATCATTTTACAATATATTTGTATTGAATTTTTTTTAATCTATTTTATTTTACAGCTTGTGATTTAAAAAGAGTTTAAAAAAATTTAGTGTTTGGATAATTAGATTACTTCGGGGTCGTCGAAAATTATTAATTTTTGTATCTATAATTAATCTATAATATTGTTTTATGGGGCCCCTTAGATGGTTGGGCCTCCCCACAAATTCAGCCCTATAATTCAGTGTTAATTCTTGTAAAAAGCTAATTACCAATGACATGCACATAAATAATATGATGTGAATTTATTAGCAAGAAAAAATTATATTCATGAAGAAAATAAAATATATCAAAAAAATATCCTTCTCTTTATTGGAAAGGAAAGAAGGACCTGGACAAAATAGATTAAAGGGAAGAAATATGAATGGAAAAATATATCATTTTGAAAATACTCTTGTAAATGAAATTGTCTCATGGTAATCATTATCAACACATGAATTATGAACAATCAACATATTATATCAACATGATTTTCAAGGTCATTTTGATCATTTTAATGACCGAGCACGAGCACGAGCACGAAGTGAACTATCAAATATCAATATGGTGCTAATTAAATCTAAAGTCATTTTCAATATGGATCAATTTCAATTTTTTTTTAATATAAGTGGTATTTTAGTCATTTTCAAATATCAATATGGATCAATTTCAATTTTTTTTTTTAATATAAGTGGTATTTTAGTCATTTTCAATAGCTAAAACAAGTGACATTAGATCTAAAATCGTTGATGTCGATCTTGGGTAGTTTGATGGTGTTTTAGTCATTTGATGCAACTAAAGTTGGCCAACTCAAAATGGAGGGAAAAGAATTTCACCATGAGGATGATAATTTTAATTTTTTTTAAGAAGATCGATTAAATTGGATTAAATATGTAAAGTGAAGGAGTTTTTGTTTTCACCGTGCTAATTTTTAATTGGATAAAAATATTTTTCATGATTTATTTTTTTTATCTAGCTAAAGAACCGATAATAAAAAATAATTGAAATGAATGCATCACTTTTGTTGTCTAGAGCTTTCATAATCCATTTATTTCTTAAAATAATTGCAGTTTAAGTGTTCTTGGGCTCCCCCACAACAAACAGCCCAACTAAGGCTTCCTTATGGGCTTCGTGTTACAGCAACCCATTAGAGATGCTAACTCCCTGCAATTCCACAAATTATATTGTTTGCTTAATGATATAAATTCTTTTAAAAAATCCGATAAAAAAGATTCGTTAATATAAAATTTAAAAATTTATTGTATATAATTTTATTTAAGCCGTATAATAATAATTTTATTGTTGCACTAATATTTCCCGAATATAAATTCTAAATTAAAGGAAATTTATTTTTTTTAATAATTAATTTATTTTAGTGATAATAATTTAATCTGATAAAATAAGAGGAAAGTGAGGACAAGTAAGTGATGCTTTTTTTTAACCACCAGGTGTCTAAGTCTTAGGTCTGATTAATTTTAAAGGTATTCAATTTTGTCTTATGGAAGTTTTTCATCAGTCACTAGGAGGATATAACAAGAAGTGTTCGGGTGGACAGTTTCAACAACTATAACATTCTTGATTTGTCACTTCATTTGGAGAAAAATTCTGTAAATGAGTCATGGCTGGAGTTCGAATCGTGGGTACCTAGGAGTCGAGTTAAACGCCCTACTGCTACAACGTAGTCTTGGGAGCATAAGTGATGTTTTTTTTACTAACATCAAGTATCTAAACCTTAGGCCTGACTAATTATGGGGATGATCGGTCCTATCCCATGAAAATTTTTCACCGGTCACTAGGATACAACAGGAAGTGTTCGTGTAGACAACCTAAGCAGCTGCAACATCCTTAGTTTGTTATTCCATTTGAAAAAAAAAATCTTACAAATACGTCATGACTAGAGATCGAACCATGAATACTTAAGAATCAAATTGGACAGCCTATCGCTCTATCGTAGCTCTGGGCATAAGCGATGCTTATTTTCTAGCAAAAGGCGATATTCACCCCCAGTATCCCTCATCATCGGTTCTTCGGTGATGATGAAGGAAGATAAATCACAGAAAAATTATACCCCTTGACCTATTGACTAAAAATGACAGGGGATTTCTGAGCCCGAATAAAGGTTTTAGACTCCACGTCAAGAATCAACTCCTGTCAATTCTAACAGTATTTGTATCGCTCTAGCCAACGGACCATTCCGAGGAGACAGCGATGCTTATTTTGCTACTACAAAAGGTGGATGATTCCACGTAGAATTTGATCTTCTCAAATGACATAATTCCTCCATGCTAAGGGAGCTTTGTACCTAGAGGGCATCTCTAGGGATAATTAATGCGGCTCAGATTTTTTGTCTTTTTGGAACGAAGGTGTCGAAGAGATTTAGGGTCCCCTCCGACCACAACAGTAGATAAAAAGATGATGACGAAAGATTTAATATGACTTGGAATTTAGATTCCTACTCCACGGGTGAGTTTTAGAGTGAGCTCTAGTGCTATACACCTTTACTATAATTCCTTTTTCTCGGAAGTACTTCCGAAGATGAAGAAATCCCTTACAGATAAGAGCTTACACAAAGTGAAGAAAATAACACCTAGTTAGTTCTCCCTCCTTCTTACTCCGTCGAGGATGTTCCTTTTCCTTCCCACCTTTTGATCCTCCTCCCTCGTTTTCTCAGACAAAGAGGTGATAGAAGAAGAACAACCCTCCCAATACGTCGGCGTCCTCCTCTCTGGAGTAGCAAGTCTTGATTAAAAAATTGATCAAAGTCCCAATCTTCTTCTGTCTTCCTTCCTTTTATATCTGCTATTCCTTAGGCCAGCTGTCCTATAACAAACCATCTAGATCACCGTCCACATGGAGGGTCATGCAGTTTTAAGAAATCATATTATTATGTCGTTGGTGAAAATGTGCTATCCAGAGTCTTCTGTGGGGCCCCACAAGGTGCTTTGTGTGTTTATAAGATATAACAAACCTTCTACGTGTTATGGGGTCCTCTCTTTCCTTCATGTCATTCCTTCAACCAACGTTTCTCGCTATTTTTTCAACTTATTCTGTCTCCCCAAGTCACCCTTTTTTTGGTTCGGCTCATTTTTCCGAATCACTATATGATGTTATCTTGTTCGTCGAGTCGATGCTCCTATAATTCAACTCGGCTCCCCAAACTGCTACTCGACGTTATTCTAGCTATCTAGCCGATGTGCCTATAATTCAACTCGGCTCCCTGAGCTGTTCGACATTGTTCTAGCCATCTAGCCGATATGCCTATGACTCAACTCAGTTCCCTGAGTTGCAATCCCCTCAATCCGGCTTAACCTTCCGAGCTAATCCCTACTTGACTTGAGTGTATATTCTGAGTTGTAGTCTTATTCATCTAATCTCACCTTCCACACTTCAACCCTTTGTTCTCTCTTCCTTTATTCCTTAGGTTGGGTTATATCAGTATCAATAATATTATCGTCCGCAAAAGGTTAGAATCTATCAATCTAGCGGCCTCCACCGGTTTGTCTCATGACCATTGTGAGAGAGGTAAATTACGGAGGACCCTATAGGCCTTGACGTAGTGTCTAAAACACGTAGGGGTCATCTGAATCTATATATGAAAGAGTTTTAGACCTCTTCCGAAATCGACCCTTATCTTATCCGAAAACTCCATCGTATCTTAGCCACCACGTCATCCCCATGGGAACATCAATTATGTTATCGTGATATATGAGTTTATTCCATTTTTCAATCAGATGAAAAATGGGATTAAGGAAATCAAAGGCTTTATGTCGATTAAAGTCGACTCCGAGAAGGTCTATCATCATTTAAATTGGTTGTTTATTGAAAAAACTTTCGATATTTTTATTTTTAATTTTTTTGCAAACACTCATTGCTACCTCATGATTAAGGTAGTTTCATTATTTAAGTGAAATATTTACTCTCTCCGTATTTAGTGATTTTATGGTTCAAATGGTTGTTAGAAGCCATTCAATGGGTGGATGAAAACTTTGTTCCAAATTAGTATATTTAACTTGCTATTAACTCATTTATTCTCTTTGTTTGTCGATGACAATTAACTCTCAAAACCTTGTTGTCTACAAGTCATGAAGACCCTTAATGTCTGTTCAAATTTAGATATCTAAATTATGAAAAAAAAAAATGAAGAGCCTTGATGTCTTGTTTTTATTCTCAATAACTTTAGAGTTGAAAGCTAATCAACAAAATTTATTATCTTTTTTTTTTTCGCTTGAAACGTGGAGATTAAGCAAAGGAGGTGTAAAGCGACATTTGATTTCAAAGTGACTTAGAATCTAGGAAAGTAACTTATGTAATGTGGCATATTGGAGAGCCATAAAGAATATTTCCATACACTTACTGATACTAATGAGGGACGAGATGTGAAAGTGAGACTAGTAAACCAAAGAACCGTAAAATGAATTCAACAAATGATTGTCAAATCAATTTATATATGATTGAAGAGTGAGGGACTCTCGCCCTACAAGAAGGGACTAGTGGCTAATACATACAGAAAGTTACACAAATGGATAACGAATCAATTTCTCGCAAATACGAGTTCCGTTCCTACATGCGCTAGTTACTAGTCTCAAGGGCCAAAGGTCCACCGTGATTTACCTCCCTTACGATGGCCCGGGGACGGACTAGTAGGGGCCGCTAGATTGACGGTTTCAACCTTTTGCACAAAAAAAGTGAGGGACTGTCTGCCCTTAAGGGCACGGTGCAATAGTAAAATGAGACGACATCTCATAAATTAATACGGTTCGATTTTTTATTGGGATAAATTCGATTCTGAATTTAATAAAAATTTGATAGGCGACCCACCCTGAGTCGAGTGTGGGTCAGGATTTTACTTTCTCGGATGAAGTACATTTTCGACGTCAAATTTGTTTTACAAGAACGACGTAATTGTATTGTCGGATTTAACCGTTGAACTGTGAGCACTTTCTTAATGTATTTTGATAGTCGATAGAGTATATCTCTCGCTTAGGAATTATTTAACACTCTGTCAAAAATTTATCGGATCGGATCAATCATCCCTAGAATTAATTAGGTTGATGGCTTGATTATCTGGGGCTAGCCAAAAAAAAAACTCCCAATATAAACTCTACTATACATAGAGAAAATAGTGTTGGGTCAATATGAGATAGTTCAATTATAAAAAGTATTTTTTTTAATTCAAAAGTCTCATTATAGGATATTAATTATTCCATATTAATACGAATTGAAAATAAAACATATAAAAGAATTGGGATTGCCCTTGGAGCGTACTTTTAAAGTCGGATCTTCTGCGAATATCTAAGGTAGTATTTGATTTGTGGAATTTTTTTTATTTTTATTTTTATTTTTTGAGAAAATAAAAAAAAATATGAGAAATGATATTTAGTTGATGTTTTTCATCTTCATTTTCTAAAAAATAAGAAAGTATTTTTTGAAAAATTAAAAAATATGGATTTTTTTTCCAAAAAATGGAAATACAAAAAAGAAAAGAGGAAAAGAAAAAATGCGGTATACCAAACATTTTCTAAATTTTTTTAGGTATCGAGCCACGCGCCGCTGCCGCCGCGCCGTCCGGTCACCGTTGACCGCTAGACCGGGCACAATCGACGCGCGACTCGTCGGCGGTCCGGTGGGACTCGAATTTCGACCGATTAGCGCCCGAAATCCGGTGCAAATCGATTGGAAATGACCGAATTACACAGCTAGAATTCGACGCGGGACGGACTGACAGTCGACGTCGATCCGTTTGGTATACTTGGCCGGTCGGGATTCGGCCGACGACCGACCGAATCGAGGCCGAAATCGGTCGCTAGAATCGGGCGGTCGATTTGGTCGCGATCGCCGGCTCCGACCGACCGCGGTCAATCCGATACCAGACGGCCGACGAACGACGCCGACCGTCGTGGCGTCAATTTCACCGCACTGACCGAAATCCGGCCCGATCGCAGCCGAAATTGGTCGCTCGATTCTGGCGTCCAATTTCGACCTCGATTCGGTCGAGTATATTGGACGGACCGATGTCGACTGTCGATCCGTTCGGTATACTCGATCGACCGACCGAATCGAGGCCGAAATCGGCCGCCAGAATCGGGCGGTCGCGATCGAGCCGAATTCTGACCGAATTGCGACCCGAATTCGACGTCGACTATCGATCCATCAACCGTCGGATTCCGACCGCAATTCGGACGGAATCCTACCTGATCACGGCCGGCAGTGGTCGCGCCACTGCCGACCGTGCAATCCGATCGTTTTCGGTCAGTTTGCATCGAATTCCGGGCATTAATCGGTCAGAATCCGAGTCACGCCAACGAGTCACGCGTCGATCACGCCCGGTCCGGCGGAGAGCGGACGAGCACGGGGTCAGTGTGGAGCGGACGAGCACGGGTCAACGTGGAGCGGACGAGCACGAAGATTTTCATCGCGCAGGAGAAGAATTTCCTATATATATATATATATATATATATATATATATATATATATATTTGGCTAATCAGATCACATCGTATCCAAAATACTATGATAAGTTTAAGAAACCTTTCAATATTCCGATAAGTTTACAAAAACTTTGTTTGGATAAAAAATTGGTAATTATTTACTATCATTATCAAGCATCTTATCGTGTGTATAATACACATGTCAATATTAATCCAATATATTTTATTTGTTTACTATAATTTCGATAAATTATAACTCTTATAATTTATCTAAATCTTATTTGAGCCACCAAAAGGACCTAATTGGACCCAATTAGATCAAGCTCCAATAAATTATCTCTCACCTAGTCAAAATAATTTATTAATCCCATTCAACTCCACTAAAAAAATGAGATTGTATTCTTAATTCAATTGAAATTTACTGAAGTGTATAATGAATAAATATATTCTTTGATTGATCGATCTAATATATCACCCCCTTCGATCGATTAGAATATCTGAAATAGGGTATGATGACTAAAATATCTTTATTAGGATATTCACATTCACTCAACTTCCATCTTCTATTTGATCGCGACGTATTTCGTATTGCGAATACATGTTCTTTGTTATTTCACTTGAAATTTCAAAACATCGAAATATTAATCAATAGTTTGATCTCACCCATTGGTGTTTCAAAGAACTTCAAGTTAGTAGAAGTTTATTATTCACTCAAGATTAAGGTGCTATTGTACAATAATCAAGTAAAATTTTATTAGTTTGCTAAAATCACAAATCTAATTT
The DNA here is from genome assembly GCA_025175895.1 of Wurfbainia villosa. Taxonomy (NCBI): domain Eukaryota; kingdom Viridiplantae; phylum Streptophyta; class Magnoliopsida; order Zingiberales; family Zingiberaceae; genus Wurfbainia; species Wurfbainia villosa. The sequence goes on from CM045998.1 coordinate 20,209,491, forward strand.
CACTTGGTCCAATCTAATATATTAAAAATATATCCTCAATTTTATTACTAAGCCGAAGATATACTTAATAAAATTAATACAATCTTATAAAAATAAATTGTCTGTGTTTATTTACCGATCATAAACAATGATTTTTTAGATTGAATTATAAATTAAATTTTCTTGTATTTAACATCTTAAACACTCAATTTATAGTTTTATACAATCCATGGACACACTCAAAACAAAATTATTCAAGTTTCTCAAACCAGTCTTAGAGTAAATGAGATATGTCTAGTATACTCATACTTTGAATATGTCTCTCAAAACTCCTAGTTGGTAAGCTTCTACTAAAAGGGTCAACAAGATTTTCAGTCAGCACTATCTTGCACATTGTCATATCTCCTCGTCGAATGATATCCCTAATTAGATAATACTTTCATTCAATATGTTTTCCATGTTGATTGTTTCTAGGCTTTGTTGCATTTGTCACTACTCTACTATTAGTGATGATCTTTGATGCAAATGGAGCAACCTCGAGGATTAGCAAAAACTTTTTCATCCATATGACTTCTTTTGCAGCCTCACAAGCTGTCATATATTCCGCTTCCATTGTGGAATCAATAATACAAGATTGTTTGATACTCCTCCAAACAACGACACCATCACCTAATGCAAACATTGACCCTGATGTAAACTTACAAGAATCTCTATCAACTTAAAAATTAGAATCAATATATCTTATGTGCATTAAATTTGAAGCCGACTAAACTAGCATATATTCTCTAGTTTTGTGAAGATACTTGAGAATATGCTTTACAACAGTTCAATGCTCTAACCTTGGATTTAACAGATATCTATTGATAATCAAAATAGCATAATAGATACCTAGATGAGTACGTAACATAACATATATGAAACTTTCTACAATTGAGGCATAAGGAATTAGTTTCATATATTCTACTTCACTTGAAGTCTTGGGACTTTGTTCTCATGACAAGTGGATTCTATATTTGAAAGATGTTTGACCATTCTTGATGTCATACCTTAGATTTTGATGGCCTAAGTCGAATTTAAAAATACAACCCTCTTACAAGATCTTATTATTATTTTATCTAAAAAATCATCTACACTTCAAAATATGATCCTCCTTTTGATGTGTGATTAAACTTTTTTTAGCAAGCCTACAAAATATATAGTAAAGTAAAGAGTTGAATAACATGAATATTGTGAAATGTAAAAAGAAAGTACGAAATATTGCCAATAATCATTTAATATAATACGTCTTGCTTTCATTTTAGTTATGAAAGTACAATACATATTGTTGTCATATTTTAGCGAGCCTACAACATATAAAGTAAAATATAAAGTTAAATAACATTTAATATTCTAAAATATAATCAAATAAAAATAGAAATATTACCTATAATCATTTAAATAGAACTTTGGCTACAAAAGTATCAATTAATCTTGTATAATCAAGATGTTCAACTATTTTCTTTTCAATAAACAACATCGTCAATCTATTTAATCGTTCTTGTGACATAGTTGATCGAAGATATGTTTTAATCAACTTCAACTTGGAAAAGCTCCTTTCTATAGATGTCACTGTAATTGATATATTCAATAAATTTTTATAGGCAATATGCGTATTTGGATAACAGTCATCCATATTTTTCAGATAATTTAAAACATCTAATACTTTATTTTGCTTCCATCAATAAAGACCGCTTAAAGATTGATAACTCCATATATAGATCATCTCTATTAATGTCCGACTTGTCATTATATCTCAAAGTTTCTTCGAAATTTTTCTAAGATTTCATCAGGATATCATCATTAACAAACTTCAATCTCTCTGAATTGAATAAAAATCTAAATGTGTTTTCGTACTTCTAAAATTGGTCAAATTGAGTTTTTAGTGAAAAAATAGCTTGATCCGTTAAGTAGAGAAAATAGTTAACTCTAAAAGATTCTTTAGCTGATTGCATCACATATTCACTACTATTTTCATCAAATTGTTTCTTTCTTTGGATAATGCATTTTTCTTTGAATGTAGCTTCAATCTCCATTTCTTCCATTATTTGCTTCGCTTTCATCATGGCCTTATCAAATCCAAACTCTCTATACTCTTCAAAAGTAATAATAAGTCCTTTTAATTGTTTAATTGCAACATCAATGTTTATATTTTGATCTTGAAGAAACTTACTTATGGTATTGATCGCATACAACAACTGTACCAAATTACCATGCCAAGCAAAAAATTCAAAATTTTCAAGTTCATATGTTGCTAATGATTCAACTAATTCTTTATGTTTGTTTTTATATAGCTTTCACACTTTCAACATAACTTTCCCAATGAATTTGTGACAATGACTTAACTGTCAGGCCTTCTATGTGATCTTTAAAAAAAAATTAATGTTTGGTAAAAGAGGAAAACAATGTATAAATATGTTGTATCACTCCAAACATAAACATAGCTTTAAAACAACAATTAGTCATATCACATAATGCCAAATTTAAACTAAGACATCCACGAGGTGTATAAAAGGTTCTATGATTTATTTCAAGTAATCCTTTTTGCACCCCATTATACTTTCCTTTCATATTGGTTCCATTTTCATACTCCTACCCTCTTATATCATCAATATTAAGCTTGAGATCATTCAACACATTTTTTAGTTCACTAAAAAGTTCAAATCCAGAAGTCTCATCCACTTTTAAAAAAACTATCTAGTATTTTTCAACCACAATAGAGTTTGTTGAATTATCCACACAACGTATTATAAGAGATATTTGTTTCTCGTGACTTATATCTGGTGCAATCTAGTATAATTATATAATATTTTTCTTCTTTGATTTTTCTGAGAATTGTAATTTTTACTTCATTTTTCAACATCTAAATCAATTCATTTTGAATTTTTTTACTAAGATATATGTAATGTGTCTCATATGCTTGAATACGTATGCGTTGTATGTGCTCTTGCATTATTGGATCGAATTCAACAATCATTTGCAACAAATTATCATTATTCTCAACATAAGCTTTTCATAATTTCCTCGATATGCTATATTATTTTTTTGCAAGTCTATAGACAATAACAATTAACCTCTTTAACACTAATCTCTAATGCTCTTTTTCTTTATTAATTTCTATTTGAATGCTTTCATCAATTGGCTTGTTTTTTTTCAATATTTTTTCCAATTCATTCATGTTGTCACACAACCAATATGTTCCTTACTTCCTTCATATTTTGTAAGACATCGAGTCAAACTATATAAATCCTTGTAGCCTTCGGTAGTTAATTGACTAATTATATTCATGTTGTTGTGATTTATGAAAAATTTACAACAAAAGTAAAATATTCTATCCAAGGAAGATGAATAAACTAGTCATTTTCTATTTTTTTCTCCATTTTACAGTTTCCGTTCATAATGCAATAAATCAAAATGTTTACTAGCTTTATCTTTATGAAACAAGATGTCATCAATTCTAATTAGATCCTTTTCCACTAAAATCTCTCAAATTTTGATCATTTTTTTTATTTTCTAGGATCATCAATATTCAAATGTGAAGGATTCTCTTAGTCTATAATTTTATGTTAAACAACATCATTATCTTCTTCATCCAAGTCATTCACAATTTTTTCTTCAACATTGATCATGTTTTCATTCTTCTGTTTCCTAGCCATTTTGTTATTAATAGTAAAATATTTATTAATATCTCTAACCTGACTTTGAATAAATATCTCTTCTTTTTGTTTTCTTTTTCTTTTTTTGATATCCAGATAAATATTTTGAAGCCATGATTATATATTATACCTAAAAAATATTTAAAAATAATGTGTAAGAACTAAGAATATATTTATAAGAAATAAATAAATAATAAGAGGATAAAAGAGAAAATTTTTAAGAGATAATCAGGAAATTCATTTATCAATCTTTACCTTCAATAAGTAGTTGTACATAGATAATAATCTTCTTGAACAGACACTAAAGGGTTCGTTAGCTCCGGCAAATGACAATGAGTGATGGTAGATAGCAACATTTGCTGCATTAAACAACAAGCAATAGTTTGAGCAAGGAGAGAGAGAAGAGACTACTATAAATTATTATTAGTTATTACTCTTAATTGCTCTAAAAAAATTTGATCGTGAAGAGAGAAAATAAAAATTTATTGTTCTTGAATGCTTGCATAATTGAGAGATGAAATAAAGTTGATTGCTAGAAAAATAAGAAGAATCACCTCGGTTGTTGCGTACGGAGAGAGGAAAGAAAAAAAAAAGGTAAAGTTTTTATAAAAAATACCTTAATTCATTTTAAATCAACTTAATCGATTTAACTCTAAATTCGATTTGATCATAATTTGATTAAATTAATTCCAAATCAATTCCGATTTGAACCAATATAATCCATGCATGCCTCACTACAAGAGATCAGTAAAATAACGACGAAATAATATTGATGCGGTTACGGTGAAGAAGATCTGTAGACTTCCTTTCAACGCAGTGGGGTGCGAAGGAAGTTTAGGGGGTTCTCTCCGGCCGCAACAGTAAAAAATAAAACGTGAAGCCAAGACACGCAAGCCAACACAAGCAACAAACAAAGGCGCAAGATGTAACGTGGTTCGGAATAAGGATTCCTACTCCACGGAGGTGAGCTCTCTCATCGGCTACTGTGTCAAAGCACTTTCACTATGAACGTCCTCCTTTACGGAAAGAACTTCCGGAGGTGGAGGAGAAAACCTCTTACAATTAGGTCAAGATACAAGAAACAATACAAGAAAAATAGAGATCACCCCTCTCCTTCTCTCCTCCTCCGGTTAAGTGGTTGCTCTCCTCTTTCTGACTGTGTCTTCGTCTCATACTGGTTGGAATAATGCGGATCCTCCTTACTTCTGTCCTGCTTCTCCCTTTTATTCTCCTCCTCTGATCAGTTGTTGCATCGCAAGCTTTTCCCATCGTACACGTGGCCACCACGCCCATCTGGAGAATCATTATGTTACAGACACGAGGAGCGAAGGCTCCTCGGAATATTATATGGGGCCCCCCTTCTATTGTGTAATAACCTCTTATCTACATTTCGGAAAATATGCTAACTTGTCCCTTTCAACCATTTGCCTTCGACGAAACTAACCTAAACCTATGGCTCACGTGTGGCGTAGCCCTTAGGCTCTTCCCAGCAGCCCGAACCAACTCCTCTTTTTCCCGCCCTGAACTATTTCCGGGCTTGCTATGCCGAACCAATTCCCGTCCATCACATAACTAAGTGATCTCCGCAATCGCCTCGCCGTGCCGATTACCTCAACCTCGCGGCCGAACCATTCTACCTTGCTTTCTTTGCCAAACCAATTATTTGGTTCGGATAGTGTCCTACACGCGAACCTTCTTACCCAGTTCACAGAAAAGAGGTAACAACAGTATCATTTGTCAACCCTCAAAAATAGTCAAGCGAAGCTATAAGCTTGACTTTCTAAATGTATAAAGCCTCTACTTCACCTTTTGCTCACCAATTCAAATTCACTTTCCTCTCATGGCCCTACCCCATATATTCGAGACGGCTTAATGGGCCCATGGGCCCCGTTTTTCTCTTTCTCTTAGATAGTCGAAAAGTCACACAAAACCCTATATAAATCTTCGCCCTTTCCTTTTATGTATGACTTAGCGTGCCCAACAATCCAGTCCTTTCCACCTCTCCCTTCCAGTGATTTTCTCCGGCAGCGTTTCAGCGACCTAGCCCCCTCTTTCACAAACGTTCCTCCTTCAACCCGCAAGTAAGTGCTCTTCCCTATTCTATACCTATGGCCCCTAAAACCTTGACCTTGCCCCCTTGGTACGAGCACACCATCACCCAGCTAAACCGCGACCATTATTTATTTAACCTTAGGGACCAATTCATAGACCCTTCCATAAAATGTTGTTTCACTACTAAGACTCACCGACCACATCGTCCTCCACCCGGTCTAACCTGCTTCTTTTTCGAATAGTTCCTTAATGGCTTGTTTTTACCTGCGCCCTCTCCCTACTTAGAAATGTTAGATTTCTACGGGCTGCCTCTAAACCAATTTATCCCCAATTCCTTTCGTATTTTATCGGGGGCTATTATAGTATTTCAACACCTAAATCTCCCTTTGTCCTCCCAAATATTCCACTGCTTCTTCCAATTAAAATCCTCTAAGGTAGGCCTTTTTTACCTCTCCAGCCACACGGACTGCCAATTCTTAATGAATATGCCTTCTTCCCATAAAGGATGGGAAGAATTTTATTTCTTTGTTCAGCTTTCAACACCCCTACCCCACTCAGATACCTGGAAGCTAGACCTTCCCGAGCTACCTCCCTTCCGCGAAATGAGGACCCAATGTCCTTTCTCGGAGGTTTATAAAGTATTGGGAGAGTCCCACTACTGCTCAAACCATCTAATGAAAACCCCTCTCCTCAGTCACTTCAGGTTGTCCCCTTTCCCCCCAACGGCCCCGGCCGCCATAGGTAGGATGATATTCATATTTTGATATAGCTTCTTATTTGGATCAACCCATCTTTCTTACCAATGGATTTTGCAGATAACCTAATGCAGGACGCTCTGGTAAAAGGCAAAGAGATTGATGCCGCCAAGAAGAAGAAGACCTCCACAAAGCGAGGTAAGTCCGTGGTTGCCCCCTCCTCCCCCGGAAGAAATTGCGTCCTGGTAAAGAAGGAGCTCCCAGTTCTTCATGCCTTCCCACATCCTCTTCCAATCTGGAGAAATCTCAATGCCTAACCATCTTTGAACCGAGGATGAGGGACACCACACTGGCCGCCCCATCTTCTTCCCCCCAAGGGGGAAACTCTCCGTCCCATTCTCCTGTTTCATCCCCTATTTCTCTTGACTCTCCCATACAGTCCTCGACTGAATCTATCCTAGCCACCGTTCCCCTAAAAACACATCCTTCTCCAGCTCCCCTTCAGCATGTAGGCCCTTCTCTTCCTTCGGAGGGGGGAGATCTTCCCTTCCCATACCCTTTATTGGTTATGCTAGGATCCCTCCTGAAGATCCGTCACCTCTCAGAGGTGAGATTTTTCAACCAATCAGGTGTACAGGGTCCCTGTGACCAGATGAGCAAACTGCTGGCTGAGGTAATTGCTCTCCTTCTTTACCTTCAGCATATATATCTGTGTGATAATGCTTAATATTTGTCTCCTTTTTTCTTCAGGTATCGACCACGCCTAATAAGATGATGTCCCACGTGACCCAATTCCAAGCCAACGTGGAGACGCGCCATTTTGCTTCCTTGGCGCACCAAAAATAGCTCACTCAACAGCTGAGTGAAAAGGAGCAGAAGGTGTCACGCCCCGAGAGCATGCCGAGCCAAAAATCAAACGGACGACATCTCTCCTGTACGTGGCAACATTTCGGGTTAATACAAGGCCCGTAGGCCCACAATAACAACAATATATATATATATATATATATATGAAAACAAAAACTACACAAGACACAGTGGAAACATACTATAATCTCACAAACGACAACACACAACATACCGGTATGACTAACACCGACTCAGGACACCATAATAAAACCAGAAAGGAAGAAAAGGGGTACAACATCAATAGTCACAACTACAATCATCACATAAAACAAATCCATAATGGAATACAAATGAGAACACCAAAAATCCGGACTCTCGGAGTTGAGATGAGATGATGCCAGCCAGCGGTGCTCCAAGTCCATCATGAAGTCGGCTACCTGTTAACTGGGCGACAGAAAACCCAGGGTCCGCGGGGGTGATGAGTAAAACTCAGCAGGTAATAGAAAACATGTATATATGTAATATCACATGTATTTCAACAACATAATCTAGATGTACAACAGGTATATCATCATAGTATATAAATACAAGCATATACTATCTAACTGAAATGAATAACATAAAATGTAGACATACCTGAAGTCTGCTACGCTACTCTGATCCAACTTGAACATATATCCAACATATATATAACAGGAAGAGTAATACCAACACATAATCTACTCATGCTACAGGCCAAGGTATCTATGGTCTATCCAACACATACCAAAATCCTACACAACTGTATAACATATGCAAGAATCATGCATGTATATGATGTACAATCAAATGCAGCAAACATAATACAATCAAATGCAATATCACAATAAGCATATATATATAGACTGTATCTATATATGTATACTAATCACAATCATCTATATATATATATATATATATATATATATATATATATATATATATATATATATATATATGACAATATGCAAAAATGTCATAAGTCAGCAATGCAGCATGCATGGTCATGTCGGCTCACCCTAAAGCTACCACGACCCCAGTGTGGCCTCGGTGGCTTGAGCATGACAACTGTCCCAACTCAACACTAACCACTACTCTCGAGTGGCCGAGTGGGCAGTATGATCGAGTAGCATATAAGCGTAAATAGCAAGCTACACGATGGGGGTCCCTGCTGTTGGCCACTCTGACAGTCACTACCCATGAGTGGTCGAGTGCCACACACGCAGGACTACGACATGCAAATCCAACTACCACCGTCTATAGTGGTAGAGTGCGGCACCACAATGCTCTTCCCTCACACGGGTGACTCCTCCTATGAGTAACTGTGGATGCAGGATGACTGGAGACACTCTCAACAACAAGGGAGACCTCGTCGCCAGCGTGCATGCAAATGCATGAATGCAATGTCTCACATACCGACATCCACCATAGACTCTCTATTCTACAGAGAATCATACTAACTAGATCAATGCACTCTCTATCCTGCAGAGAGTCGTACTCAACTGATCATAATACTCTCTATCCTGTAGAGAGTCATACCAATCTAATCGACGCACTCTCTCTCCTGTAGAGAGTCGTACTCAACTGATGGACACACTCTCTATCCCGTAGAGAGTCGTACTCATCTGATTATAACAAGCTAGGACCACCGGTCCGTAGCGATACCCTAAGTATCATTCCTCTGACCATTTACACAACACATGTTCGGTAGTAACATACAATCTAAGGGTACTAGAACTAACCCTAGGTTAAAGACATTATCTACCTACGGATGACCTTTTTGCCCAATGTACAATCAGGTTGTCATCCGGACTTTACCATTTGCACTTAACTTAAACAAATTCTAAGTTACTTGCATCACCTATATGTATAACTCCTAATCATGATAAAATAAACATGATATCAGCAATGGAGTTAATAGCCAACGGTAAATGATCAAGCATACGATAAAAAGAACAGGGTCAAGGTAATATGAACACCTAACATGCTCATATCAATGACTAAATCTGAATGCAATACAACTACCCGGACCAGATAGGAAATTATCCACCTGTTAATATAGAACACCAATATTGATTGTACTCGCATCCTCGAACCTGCCTCAAATCAGAGTCCTGAATTTAGGTCCTACAATTTAACATACAAACATAACTAAGCACTAACATAAATGATCGGTAGGAAAAGGAATCTAACCCAACCGTAATCCCAAATCTTACCAATAGAACAACCCCATTCCCTAACTACTAATCATCGATTCAACTACAACATCAGTTATAATTATCACACCACAACTGTCTTGATCCACCTTTGAAGTAGCAATCTATAACAATTAGATGGATAAGTTGAATCCTTACTCATTTTATCTTCATCAACAAGATCAAAAGGGAAATCCCAACCCTTAAATTAAATTCACCCATATGTCATGTAGTTCCACCCTTAACACAATCATCATAACAATAATTCAAGATTCCAACTATAACACCCTAAACACACCCAAATTCAAGTATCTTACTGTTCAAAATCAATTCAGCTTCTACCCATACATCCATAGCTGATTCACACTAATTGAGCTCTCTCTATTGAACCCACAGCTCATCCACAACGGATCCACATTCATGCAACTATCTTAAATCCGTAACACCATCACTCAATTAGAATCCTTACTTAAAATAAGAATAAACATAACATTCAACATATCACAAGCTTAAAGAATGATTGTAACATAGATCAAGAATCGCCACAACCAATTCACGGTGGAAACTCAAAATCTGACTGAACTATAGATTAATATAGGACTTACCCCCAATTACAGTCGTACAGCCGGTAATTTCCAAATAGAACCTCACTGCCCTTTTTTTCGACTATTCACAACCACACCTTCATCGTCGACATAGCTTCACAGCCAAGAACAAAGCATCACCACCATTTACAGTCACTCATAGTGATTCACAATCGTCCTCAACTCCAATCACAGTCGAAATTCTCAACAACACATCACAGCCAAGACACACAACCCTCTCAACCGACCAAAACTCCCATTCGCAGCCAAAATCCCTCGGCAGACAACCTTAAAATCTCGTCCAAGCTCAGGAAAGGAGCAGTGCTCACCTATCTCCGGTGACCATCGGCAGCGAAGTCCACAGAACCGGCAGCGACCTTTTATCCCCTGTTCGCCGACCCACCTCCTGCCCAAATCAAATCCAATTAACAAACAACCACCACAGCAGGAGTAGGTCTCATCCAAGATCGAAGAAAACAACACCTACTCACCCGACTCCAACCGATCCTTGAACTCCCGGGATGGAGGATCCGATTTGGCGTCGGCGCTGTCCATCGGCAGCGAAAGTCCAACCCTAATCCTTGAGACCGAAGAGATTAGTAACTGTCGGCCTACCGTCAGTGGTCGCGGTGGAGATCAGCGGCGATGGCCAAGCGTGGTGGTCACGGTCGTCCGCGAAGGAGTGGCGTCTGCTGATCCTGTGCGCGCGTCAAGCAGGGCGATTGGAACGGGTGTTGCTCTGCCCAAGGACCGCCGACGGTCGTGGATGGTTGCGAGGGTGGCGAGTTAAGGAGGGCGGCGCGCGATCGGGAAAGTAGAGGAGCGGAATCGGGATGGAGGAGAAGAGTCGCGCCGTGAAAGAGGAAATGAATCGGTTTTTTAATAAAACACATTAACTCTTCCGTAACGGGTAATCCAAACAGGCTTTGTAAAAGCCTGTTAAATCTCTCCTTACATAGTATCATAAGAATTCCGTTTAAATCCAGAAAAATTTCAAAAAAAATCCTAAAAAATTCCACAAGCCAATTTCTTAATTAGCAAGATTTTTTTTCCGGTATCTTACAGAAGGAATCTGATCTAATCGGCCAATGCGAAGATTTCATGACTCAATTGGCCCTGGCTCAAAGCGAGAAGGAGGAGCTTCAACTGAAGAATAAAGACCTTGAGCAACAAATCTTCTTGCAATCCAGCCAGCTTCAGCAGGTGGACCTTCTCACCCACAAGCTAACAGGGTACAAAAGACAGCTTGGGGACGCAATTATTCAAGCTGTTGATTCTTCAACTACTATTCAGTAGCTGCGGCGGGAACACCAAGTATGGGAAACCACCCAAAAATCTTGCTTGGAGAGGTGTGAAGAACTCTCTACCCTGGTGGCTACGTTCCCTGAAGCCCTGTCGTCTGTGGCTTGGCAGCAACAAGAACTTCATCGTGAATATACCGAGGCCTTTTCTTCTTTGAGTCGGTGAGCCATGACGGCAGTAACAGAAAGAGATGACCTGACAGCCCAATTAGCTGAATGTCAAGCCCAACTTGCCGCCTGCCAGTCCCAACTAAAGGAACAAGAGGCCAATTTGAAGGGGTGCTATGTCAAAAAAGGGGGTAGATTTGTTCATACTTGGCTTCGACGGGTCCTCGGCTTTAAATGCCGAACGAGGGTATCCTCCCCCCAGCATGGACACCAGCTATTTGAACCTTGTAGTAGCTTTGTCCAGATGCCCCCAGAGCTCTTTGAATTGTAATTCGTCACATTTCGCTCCATGTAATGACTACTCTTTCACTGTTGAAGAATGTCTGTATTGACACGACTTTTTGTTGTTCATCATGTATATTTTGGTATGGGTCGGGAATTTTAGGTTGGTTCCGTGCTTCCTTCTTTTTGCAATTACTGCCCATTTTCTGTCTTGTATGAAATGATGACATTCTTCGCTCGGGAGTCCGTTCGGAATATCCTAGGTGATCTTTTTTCGGCCCGAACCAATTTTGGCTCGGCCCACAATTAAGTTACTTCGGTCTCTTGATCTTCTCAAGTTACCTGGCCACTCCGAAAATGATATCTCGACGATTTCCTATGCTGACGCCATTATGATATTAGTCTCTTCCTCTTCTTCTCCCTCCCGAGGATAAATACAGTTCTTCCTCCCTCGATTATAAATTGTCTTCCTAAATGTCTTCGGCCTCCCATCTCACTCTTATGGCTTCGGCGGAACACCCCATCAAGATCTCTTCAGATTTTGACTCGTTTGAGTTACATGACTGGTCCACTGAAGACACTGAAGAGTTTGAGACACATTCAACTGAAACTTCGGCCTTTCGCCCCTTTCCTTCTCCACCCTTAACCACTGTTCCAACCCCTATCGCAACGAGGTCCTTCCGAGCACCCTTCCCTTCCTTCCGCAATCGGGTCTGGAACCCTCCCCTGACGTGGGAATACACAATAGGAGATCCTCAGGCCTCTGCTGAACTTCCTCCGCTTCCGTCGACCCTAGCTTTCGTTCCAGTCCCTTCAGCGAGGACTCATACACCTCCTTTTGATAGAGCTCCACCAGCGGCGCCTCCAGTTCAAGGCGATTTTTACAGAGTCATCTTGGCGCCTTCTCCTCCGGAGGACCCCTCTGACGATCCTCCTATTGGTGATAACCCTAAAAAACTTGTATAAGGGTTAGCCTAAATGATGTAACTATGATCGAAAATATTAATAAAAGAAATAAGAGGGTATTGAGACTTCTCCTTGTCGTTTTCCTGTAAATGTAAAACAACTGCTACCAGAAAAGACTACAATCCCATCTGAACCTACTTCCCCTTACTGCTTTCGTGGAATTTAAATCGTCCTTCCCAAAGTTACTGCGCTAATAACTTCCACCCACTGTCCCTACGTTTCTCCTTCTTTACTAGCATTTATTATTTTTACCTTCTCCATATATGAGTCAATGCACCTTCTTCCTTCGCCGTTATAAGGACCCCCAGTCATCATTCGGTTAACATTCATCTTCTCTTCGCCATGGAACAAACCTCTGAATAGGGTAACAACTCTTTTTCTTCTGAAGAAAAGACTAAAGAACAACGCTATATCGCCGCTCTGGAGGAACAGGTTGGATATCTGCAGCGACGCTTAAGGGAGGCTTCTACCAGCAATTACTTCCTACGTCAACAACTGGCGGTAGCCCAGAAGGACTTATCCAATCACATCTTCATACAACAGTCTTACCTCTGGCAGCTACTACGCCAACCCCAGCCACGCAAAGAGGCTCCTTCAGTAACTTCCAACAAAGAACTATAATGCCCTAGGAATAAGGGTTTCTTTTGTTATTTTCTTCTTTTGGGGAAGTTGTAACATGTAGCCCTTCCAAAGTAATGAACTTTCTGCAATACAAGCTTTCGTCTACATCCTTTCCCGCTTACCTTCTTCTTCCGGCATTCCTCCGGCTGTGCCAAATTTTATACTTCTCTGGGGTAATACAACAATTAAATAAACAGACAACTTCTCCGCCCTTTTATTACACAGGGATCGCGGATACACTTCCACTGCACGAGAATGAAATAATCTATAACTGAGGAGTGCTCAGTTCTTCCGTTTCACCAACGCACGGGGATAAAATAATAGATAGTTAAGGAATAAACTCAACCCTTCCATTCCTCCATCACACGGGGATAAAATAATATATAGTTGAGGAATAAACTCAACTCTTCCATTCCGCTACTGCACGGGGATAAAATAATATACAGTTGAGGAATGACCTCAACTCTTCCGTTCCGCCACCACATGGGGATAAAATAATATATAGTTGAGGAATAAACTCAACTCTTTCGTTCTGCCACCACACGGGGATAAAATAATATATAGTTGAGGAATAAACTCAACTCTTCCGTTCCACCACCACACGGGGATAAAATAATATATAGTTGAAGAATAAACTCAACTCTTCCGTTCTGCCACCACACGGGGATAAAATAATAGGTAGTTGAGGAATAAACTCAACTCTTCCGTTCCGCCACCACACGGGGATAAAATAATATATAGTTGAGGAATAAACTCAACTCTTCCGTTCCGCCACCACACGGGGATAAAATAATAGGTAGTTGAGAAATAAACTCAACTCTTCCGTTCCGCCACCATATAGGGATAAAATAATATATAGTTGAGGAATAAACTCAACTCTTCCGTTCCGCCACCGCACGGGGATAAAATAATATATAGTTGAGGAATAAACTCAACTCTTCCGTTCTGCCATCGCACGGGGATAAAATAATATATAGTTGAGGAATAAACTCAACTCTTCTGTTCCGCCACCGCACGGGGATAAAATAATATATAGTTGAGGAATAAACTCAACTCTTCCGTTCCGCCACTGCACGGGGATAAAATAATATACAGTTGAGGAATGACCTCAAATCTTCCGTTCCGCCTCCGCATGGGGATAAAATAATATATAGTTGAAGAATAGACTCAACTCTTCCGTTCCGCCACCGCACGGAGATAAAATAATATATAATTGAGGAATAAACTCAACTCTTCCATTCTGCCATCGCACGGGGATAAAATAATATATAGTTGAGGAATAAACTCAACTCTTCCATTCCGCCACCACACGGGGATAAAATTGATGGCAACCTACACCCATTCGCATAAAAATGTGCTAATTTGATACCAGGATCCGCCTTCATACTATCTTCATTTTTTCATTCATCTTGAAGTTAGATACCCACGTTCACTTCATCATATCAAGACAAGGGTTTTAGCGGACAACAGGCTTTTAAAGGAATAAATCATCACTTCTCTTTTTCCCCGGGGCCCCTTTTATAGCCTAGTTGCCCAATTAATACGACCAGCCCATTTAACACCCCCTTCCCTATAAGACGCTTCATCTTTCCTCTTCTTCGCTTTCATCTTTTCTATTTGCCTTCTCTTCTTTTCTTTCTTCTTCGCCCTTCTTTCTCGCCCCCGCCATCTTTCGGCGTTTCAGCCATTAACTCCAGTACATCTTTTCTTTCTCCGACAGGCAAAATGTATTCCTTTTTCCAACGGGAAATGGAAAAGCGCTTCCAAGAATCCAGGCGGACTGAGGGCCAACAGATAGCAACCCTTTCGCCTTCACCTTCTCCCTTACCTTCATCCATCACCCCCACATCTGTCTCCTCTCTCCCTTCTCCTCATCATTCTTCTGAAATCCCTATCTCCCCTGCTTCAGATGAGATTAGGGTAACCAATCCATCCTCATCTCCGAGGTTACTTATAAACCCTAACTCTCCCGTCTTTTCCCCTTCTGCCTTGTGTATCCGCAAATTGCCCCCTTCCTCATTACAATCTGAGGATGAACATAGAGAGGTGGTGCGCCAACGCCTATCGACGACAAACGTCTCTGCGTCCCCTCCTCCTCTTTCCCCGGAGCATTCTCTTGCCCTTGAACCCATGATAGTCGAGATTCCCCCCTCATCATTTTCCCCGATGCCCAGGACTTGGGGGACTTTTCTTCTCTTTTGGACACAGACCAGGGTCCTTCTACTTTTTCTCTCCCCAGTGGAGAGCTTTCCACCCCCATGCTGTCTATATCTTCCTCACCAAACTCCTCACCGGACCACTCCCCTTCTGCAGATTCTTCTGTGTCCATTTCACAACCAACCACATTGAGTCTTCCACCCCACACTTCTGCTTCTTCTCTCTCGTCCCCTATCTCTTTGAGCCTCCTCACGAGGGTTCCTTCTTCTTTTCCTCTTGAACCCCCAACACATCCTCTGACTTCCATCTTTCCCTCTCCCATCATGAGTGAGCCTTGCCTCTGGTGTCATCCGTCCCTTCTTCTTCCTCTACCCGGGGTCTTCGAATATTAAATTTGAAGGAACTAATCCCCCGAATGGAAGGCCTGCGCCATGCTCTGGAATTGGTATGTTCCTCAAACTGACTTCTCTGACTTTCTTCGCTTGACAATTTCTTTTTCATAAATGATCTCCAGGCCTTCACCAATTATCAAGAACTGGACCGCTCCTTCCAACAATATCAGGCTCAATCTCTAAAATGGGAGCAACAACGGCGGGAGGATCAGACAGCTGCCCAGAACCGAGAGCAGTCCCTGTCACAGCAGCTGAAACAATGCCAGGAGCAACTGGCAGAGGCTCGTTGCCAACACCAAAAGGATGCCGAAACTATAGCGACATTACAAGAACAACAGCGGGCTCATACAGAATCGTTATCTATCTGACAGGATGTCCAGCCAGCGCAATCTAACAGAGAGACTCCCCCTCCTCGAGAATTAACAGACCTTCGAGGGTAGGTAGCGGAACTCCTTCGGGAGAAACAAAGGGACTCTGAGGTCATCGCAAATCGGCGGGTTCAACACCAGAGGGAGGAGGACAAGATAGGGGATCTCTGCACCTGCCTGTGCAAGGAGGTACAAGAAAACTCCTCCTTAATAACTTCTAGGGTGCATGCTCATGCCCGTATACACAGGCAAAAAACATCCCTCCAGAGGCTGGGCAATGAGCTTGTCTGCACCAGATCCTATACAAAGGCGGTAGAGGGAATTTCAGCTTCAATACGTCAGAATATGATGGATATGACGAGCCTCCTCCAGCAGGACCAAACTTCCCGAGCGGATGACATCTCGGTCCTGGCTGATGCTATTATGGAAATATTTCGGCGTTATAGCGAAATGCGCCGAGCTCTCCGGGAGCATCAAGAGAATTGCCATAGGCTTCATCGAAATCGAAGTCCTGACCGTCCGAACCGACAAGAACGGTTAATAATCCTAATGCATCCCACCTTCCAGGACAGATTTAATGAGGCGGTTCGGTAGTATGTTGACCAAGAACTACCCCCAACGAACCATCCTGCTCTCTCCCTACACTGGGAAACTGGCTTCCGATGTTATTCTCCAGATCATTTTAGATTATGACTTGATGTATTGCTTCGGGACAAGGCTTTCCCTTTATCTTCTTTTCTTTTCATAGCCCGCCCAAGAGAAGATAGTATTAATGTGAATGATTCATCAACCAGATTTGGGAAACTTCTCAATTCCTTTTTTCATCCCCCACCCCTTACATAGTATAAAAATGTTTCAAGTGTACAACGTTCCAGGGTCGAGGAAATTTCTTGCCCTGCTCATCTTTCAGATAATACGCTGATCCTGCTATACGACACGTCACTTTGTAGGGTCCTTCCCAGTTTAGAGCTAACTTTCCAGGATCTCCAGCAGGATTAACTTTGCGCAGAACCAAATCCCCTACTTGAAATCTTCGAGGCATCACCCTTTTATTAAAGGCTTATTGTACCCTTCGCTTGTAAAATTCCGCTCGCTTCCACGCCAATTCCCTCTTTTCTTCCACCAAGTCCAACTCAGTGCTCCGAATAATTTGGTTCTGCTCTGGCTCGTAAACTTCCACGCGGGCGCTACTTAAAAGGGCCTCCACCGGAATCACGGCTTCCATCCCATATACCATGCTGAATGGAGTTTCACCTGTTGTAGTTTTTGGTGTGGTTCGGTAGGCCCACAAGATCCCGGGCAACTCTTCCACCCAGTTTCCTTTTTGAGCCCCCAATTTAGTCTTTAATCCTTGGATAAGGATTCTATTAGTGACTTCGACCTGCCCGTTAGCTTGAGGATGGGCTACCGAAGTGAATGCCTGCTGAATATTAAGGCTCTGGCACCATTCCTTGATCTTCTTGCTCTGGAACTGCTGCCCGTTGTCACTAACTAACTAACCTCCGAGGAATACCATACCGGTAGACAATATTCTTCCACAGGAATTGTATTACATCATTCTCAGTTATTTTGGCAAGGGGCTCTACTTCCACCCACTTGGAAAAATAATCTACAGCCACCAATAAGAATTTCTTCTGTAGCGGTACCACAGGCATGGGACCCACTAGCTGTATCCATTCTCCACTGATCGAAAGGGCATGAAGCAACAATAACTTTCATTAATTTAGTCGGTTGTTTGGACCGGTTGCTATGCTTTTGACAGGATGAATAGGTTTGCACTATATGAGCAGCATCTTGTTGGAGGGTGGACCAAAAATATCCTGTTAACAAGACTTTCCTCGCCAAAGCTCTCCCTCCCAAATGATTGTTGCAACAACCTTCATGGATTTCCCGGAGTACCCATTCAACATCTTCCTTTCCCAAACACTTCAGCAGGGGCCGTCCAAAAGATGTCTTGTACAAGTCTCCGTTAAGGATGGTGAATCGTTTGACTCTGTTCCTTAAAACATATGTCGCCCCTCTTTCTTCTGGAACTTTTATTTGCTATAGATACGTTATAATGTCAGTTCTCCAGTCAAGGATCGGGTTTGGTTCAGGTACATTTTCTTCCACATTGCATATCACCAAAGAGGTAGGGACTTCCACACAAACAATTTTGAGTTGCCTCACCCCTTCCATCGCGCTAGCCAACCGAGTCAATTCGTCCGCCTTCCCATTGTTCTCTCTTGGAATCTGCTTTAAGAGGACTTGGCGAAAATGAGTCTTTTCTTTCTCGAAAGCCTTCAAATATTTTTGTAACCTTTCTTCCCGAACCGTGAAGAAGCCTTGAAGTTGTGATACCGCCAATTGGGAATCCGAATGGATCACAACGAGGGTTGCTCCCATAGCCTTGGCGGCATGTAACCCTGCTAAAATAGCTTCATATTCAACTTCATTGTTAGACGTCCGATATCCCAGACATACGACTATGCGAGTTTCTTCTTTCTCAGGGGATATCAATAGGACTCCTACCCCACTACCTGCAGACCCAGAAGAGCCATTCATAAATACATTCCAGGCCTCCAATCCTTCTTCTTTTGCTGACGAGCCATTTTCTGAGCCAACAGGTACCTCAGCTAGAAAATCAGCGAGAGCCTGAGCCTTGATAATGGTTCGAGGTTGGTAATGAATGTCATATTCACTTAGTTCTACGACCCATTTAGCCAGTCTTCTAGAAAAATTAGGCTTAGTAACCACCTTGCCTAACTCACTGTGAGTCAAAACATTGATAGGATGAGCCAGAAAGTATGGCCTCAACTTGTGGGTTGTCAAGACTAGAATATACGCTAACTTCTCCAGTTCTGTGTAACGAGATTCAACCCCTTTCAAAATATAGCTGGTATAATAAATAGGATGTTGATAAGAACCTTCTTGTTTCAACAAAACTGAACTGATAGCTCCCTCTGAGATGGCTAAATACATCCACAATAACTCTCCCGCCACTGGCTTGGCTAATAGAGGAAGCCCAGTTAGATACTTCTTCAGCTCTTGGAAAGCCTACTCGCATTGATCGTCCTATTAAAATTTAGTAGCTTTGCACAAAATCTTGAAGAAAGGTAGCCCTTTATTCGCCGATCGGGCTATAAATCGAGACAAGGAAATAATTCTCCCTACTAGCTTTTGAGTCTCTCGCAAATTAGTGGGGGATTTCATATTGCATAATGCTTGCACTTTCTCTGGGTTAGCCTGCAGTCCCTTCTCAGTTACTATATATCCCAAGAATCTCCTGCTCTTCACCCCGAACAGACATTTTTTAGGATTCAGCTTCATGTTATACCGCCTCAAGGTAGCAAAAGTTTCATTTAAATCCTTAACTGAATCCCGAGTGGTTTTTGATTTGACCAGGATATCGTCCACATAAACCTCCACATTTTCCCCTTTTTGCTCTGCAAAGATCTTATCCATGAGCCGCTGGTATGTAGCCCCCACATTTTTTAGGCCAAAGGGCATTACCACATAAACATATAACCCTCCTGCCGTTACAAAACTAACCCTCTTCTGATCTTCTTTGGCTAGTGGTATCTGATGATATCCCTGGTAAGCATCCATTAAGTACACTACCTCATACCCTACCGTAGAATCCACCAACTGATTAATACGAGGCAAGGGGTAGCAGTCTTTAGGGCACGCTTTATTTAAGTCGCGAAAGTCAATACACATCCTCCATTGCCCAGAAGGCTTGGGGATCAGGACTACATTGGAGACCCACTCGGGGAATTGAATTTCTTTCACATGACCTGCTTTTAATAATTTTTCTACTTCTTCGGCTATCACCTTGTCCTTCTCGGGTCCAAAATGTCGTCGCTTCTATTGGACGGGTCGGACTCCTCTGGTGATGTTGAGGTGATGTTCAACAACACGAGGGTCGATTCCCGTAAGGTCATGCACATCTCTCGCGAAGATGTCTTCGTTCTTCTTTAGACAGGACACCAACTCCTCCTTGGCCTCCAGCTACTGTGCCACCCGAGTGGCCTTTCCAGGAGCTATCTCCACCAACTCTCCTTCCTCTATCTTGTCCGCCTTGGGAGGCGATTCTTCCAGCACGCAGACATCAGAAATCACTATGGCCTTCCCCTTGAGGTCATTGGTTCGGGCCTTCTTCTGGTCATCCCGGACCATTTGTATGTAGCAGCTTCTTGCAGCCTTTTGCTCGCCTTTGACTTCCCCAATCAGTTGCCCAACTAGAAATTTCACCTTTTGGTGATACGGCGAAGCCACCACCTGAAAAATGGAAAGGAAGGGGCGACCAAGAATTGCATTATAGGTGGACGGAGTGTCCACAATGAGAAAGGGGACTATAATGGTTTTTTGGCTGGGCTTTGTGCCCAGAGTCAGGGGCAATGAAATCTGCCCTGTGGGGTGGACCACATGTCCTGCAAACTCGAAGAGGGTTGTGGTCACGTCTTCTAGCTGGGCATTTCCCAACTGTATCTGTCCATAGGCCTCCTAGAAGAGGATGTTGACAGAACTCCCCGAATCAACTAGCACCCTGGCCACTTCATAGTTGGCCAGGGAAATACGGATCACCAAGGCATCCATGTGAGACAGCAGAACACCTCAAAGATCTTTCGGTCCGAACGAAATCGATGGCACGGTCTGGACAGCCTGGTCGGTGATGATAGCCAGGCTCTCCATGAGATGGGCGTATGATTTTCATGCTCGGTTGGAATCCCCATCAGTGGGTCCTCCTGCAATAACGTGAATGACCCCCTGTATGGGGGAGTTATTCATATCAGATGATGGGCCCTCGCCTGATGGGCCCCCTTGTGAGATACCCTCCGGGACTAGAGTCTGAGAGTCCGGAGGGAAAGTAACTTGCGGTGGTTGGTTATATGGCCCTGGACAAGCCACATTGGGTCGTTGGCCCCGCCGTGTCGGTCCTCTCGTCTGAGGCTGCAGTTGTGGGTAAGCGGCTCGAAGGCATTCCAGCTCCTCTTGCAATTTGAAACATCGATCGCTTGCGTGGTCATACTCCATGTAGTACTGGCAGAAGAACGGGGATGGAGGGTTGCGAGGTACTCCCCTGTACCTCGTGGGCCACTGTAATAGACCTTGCTGGTCGTAGAATTCCATCTCCCGCTCCTTCCAAGTCCTCGGGGGAGGGACTTCATTGGCGGCCATGATTTACAGCGACTGTGCGGGATGAGCGCCCTGTAGCAATAACCGAGGCCTGGGAGCCTCTGGTAGAAGAGGTCGCACATATTCCCGTCTAGGAGGTGCTCGAGGGGATGCGGGGCGATTTCTTTCGGTAGAGACCATTGCGGAGGCTCGTTCGGCTCTCCGAACTTTCAGCCCTTCCTCCTCATTGATGTACTTCTCCGCACGGCTCAACAGCTCCTCATAGCTGTTCGCGGGCTTCCTCAAAAGTGAACTAAGGAAAGGACCTTCCCTTAGCCCATGTGGAATGGCCACCCTGTAAGCATCCGACCTTGCTGAAGGGATGCTTCGAGCGATGGAAATGAATCGATAAAGATACCCTCTAAGGTACTCTGAGGGCCCCTGCATCATGTGTAGCAAGATGGAAGCATCGTGCTTGTACGCCTTGTAGCTAGCGAACTCTTGGCAGAACATCCCCTGAAAATCAGCAAAATAATTAATAGACCCCGGGGGTAGGGTGTTGAACCATTTTTGTGCCGAGCCGGTTAAGGTGGTCCGGAAGACCCGGCACTTGAGGGTGTCAGTATAGTAGTGGAGCGAGGTCACTCCAGCAAATTGCGATAGGTGTTCTTCCAGATCCGTTGTGTCATCGTACTTGTCTACTTGGGGATTCCAGAAGTATGACGGCAGGATTTCAGAAAGGATGTCCATGGTAAAAGGGTTGGACTCATAAACCTCCGGAGCCCTAGTTGACCGACTTTCGCCCTGTTCTTCTCGTCGATTCTGGGTTAATGGCAGAGTATTCTAATGTACTAGCCCTCCCAGCCCCTCTCCGGGCAATACTTCAATGTTAGTGGTTGTACGAGGTGGAGGGGGCATCTCTGGTGGCAGTCCACGAGAAGAAGGTTCACCAGAATGAGGATGAAGATACCCTGTCCTTCTCCTTTCTCTGGCGAGGGCCTCAGCCATGGCATTGTCCACCATGACTCTCAATTGTGATAGCAGTATCATAATGGGGATTTCCTCCGCAGCGGAGGCAACTGGGTGTTATATCTCTTCTGGTTGCATCTCTACGTCTTACTCAGATGTTTCCCACAGACATCGCCAACTGATGCGGTTACGGGGAAGAAGATCTGTAGACTTCCTTTCGACGCAGTGGGGTGCGAAGAAAGCTTAGGGGGTTCTCTCCGACCGCAACAGTAAAAAATGAAACGTGAAGCCAAGACACATAAGCCAACACAAGCAACAAACAAAGGCGCAGGATATAACGTGGTTCGGAATGAGGATTCCTACTCCACGGAGGTGAGCTCTCTCACCGGCTACTGTGCTAAAGCACTTTCACTATGAACGTCCTCCTTCACGGAAAGAACTTCCGGAGGTGGAGGAGAAAACCTCTTACAATTAGGTCAAGATACAAGAAACAATACAAGAAAAATAGAGATCACTCCTCTCCTTCTCTCCTCCTTCAGGAAGTGGTTGCTCTCCTCTTTTTGACTGTGCCTTCGTCTCCTGCTGGTTGGAATAATGCGAATCCTCCTTACTTCTGTCCTGCTTCTACCTTTTATTCTCCTCCTCTGATCAGTTGTTGCATCGCAAGCTTTCCCCATCGTACACGTGGCCACCACGCCCATCTGGAGAATCATTCTATTACAAACACGAGGAGCAAAGGCTCCTCGGAATATTATATGGGGCCCCCCCTTCTATTGTGTAACAACCTCTTATCTACATTTCGGGAAATATGCTAACTTGTCCCTTTCAACCATTTGCCTTCGACGAAACTAACCTAAACCTATGGCTCACATGTGGCGTAGCCCTTAGGCTCTTCCCAACAGCCCGAACCAACTCCTCTTTTTCCCGCCCCAAACTATTTTCGGGCTTGCTATGCCAAACCAATTCCCATCCATCACATAACGAAGTGATCTCCGCAATCGGCTCGCCGTGCCGAATACCTCAACCTGTCCTCCCGTTCCAATTATCCCAGGTGATCGCGCCCGAACCATTCTACCTTGCTTTCTTTGCTGAACCGATTATTTGGTTCGGACAGTGTCCTACACGCGAACCCTCTTACCCAGTTCATAGAAAAGAGGTAACAACAGTATTAATTATATAGCGACAAGTTAATATTTCGTCGTTAATATAACTATTACTGATGAATTTTAAGAGTCATAAATAAACGTATTAAAAATATTAATTGTAAAAAATGTAAAGTTTGCAATGAAAAATATATTTCATCGCTAATAATTATAAATTTAGCGATAAATTTTTGAAAATTCATCGCTAATAAAGGCAGTTGACTGACTAGTCAACTAAAAAAATATTCTATGGCATGTCTAGTCGACTAATCAACTCCACCAGTCGACTGAAAGTTCATGTCAAGTCAAATTTCGATTTCAAAGTCGACTGTGGTTTGCGATAAAATATGTGTTTCACTGCTAATAATTATAATATTACCGACGAAACGCTATAGTTCGTCGCTAAGGTAATAAATATTAGCAATGAAATATGTGTTTTCATCGCTAAGATATGAGAAAAAAAACTCAGGATGCCACCCTTCCCCAAATTTCCCCATGACTCATCTTCTCTTCCGCTCCGACTCCGACGTTTTCCCGGCTATTCGGCTCCGTCCCCAGCTTCGTCCTCTTGCTCGGCCTTCGACCTCCTTATCTGCGTCCTGCCTCAGGTTCCGACTTTAGCTCTGCCAATTGATCAACAAGTTTTCCACCTCCAGTTGCCTTCTCCTCTCCACCTCTGCTGCAGACGACGACGATTTGTTGGTGATTTATCCGTGCACCCTTCTCCAAGCATCTCTTCACCTCCGACTCTGGTCTCCCTCCTCCATTTTTCTTCTGTTCAAATTTCTCCTGAGCTCCGTCGCCCAAAGTACAAGTATGAATTTTCTTGCTCACCACCTATCACATGCATATAATGGGCCCATATGCTTGTTTTGTAAGTTTGCTTTCCAATATTTTAGCAGGATCTGAGAAAAAACTAAACCTCAGCAAATCTATCATCTTTTTCCATGGAACATGGTAGAGAAGTTGAAATTCTCAACATATCAATCTGGATTCAAAGAAGTAATGAATATAAAAAAAATACCTAATAATTTATACTTCATATGGTTCTTATACAAATTTTATATGGCAACTTGAGGTCTATTATAGAAGACTAAAATCAAGTTCAAATGTTAACCTTCTAAAATTTTGTAGATGATAGGTCTCATCAAATTCATTCACTCAGTTATTTTCATGTTTCTGAGCTTTCATATGCATGCTCGTATGTTTCCTTTTTACATTTTTAATGTCATAGAGAAGTTGTGTTGATAGTTCCTTTGAGGGCAACATAGGTGAAAGAAGACAAATTCTTAAAAGTGTTTGGAAATTTGACAATCATAGGTAAACTAGTTTTTTACTTGATTATTTGTGGAACAACAGTGTTATTAGATGTAACTACTATTTCGATATATATTTGTTGAGTACAAACCAAACGATCATTCTTCATGTTAAACCCTTGTCCATTAAAGTTATCCTTTATAAGGTTTAGCAGATGATCTTAATAAGGGTTGTCGAGGTGCATTCTTTTTTATTGTTAATTAAGTTTCATAAAAGGTTGACTCGACTTGAGGTATTTGTTTCATTCATTTATATAATATGATAAATTTTATATTTTTAACCAGGTTTTAAGGTATGGATAAAAGTTGGATAATGATTCAGAATTGGATTAGTCCTGAATATATAAATGGGTTGAATCGGTTTTAAAATGTGGCAAAGAATTACATGATCAGTCTGAATTTATCAAAATATTATTGTCCATGTCGTTGGTGTAGTAATTTATTTAAATATGAATTGGATTATGTGTGAGGACATCTTTATAGGTGGGAATTTAATAAATTATTTAACGTTTAGAATTTTCATGGAGAAGCTTTTACATCATCGTCCATTAATATAAATATTGTCAATAAAGATAGAAATGATTTTAATGTTGAAATAGATAATTTCGAAGATTATTTTGAAGACATATTTGTTGGGGATCGATTGGCCGACTAGAGGGGGGTGAATAGCCCTCGTTCATTGGATGTCGTATTTTTCTCGTCTATGAAAACGTTAGCGCAAGCGGAAGCAATAAACTAAGACAAGCAAATAGAAATAAAACAAAGACAATACAAACGCGGAGATGTAACGTGGTTCACGGCTACGCCGCTAATCCACGGTCCGATTCGTCCACGGTGAATCACTCCGCAATCTATCCACTAGATCTCTCCTTTGCACAAAGCTAGGTGGATGTAACCTCTTTACAACAACACTCCTCTTACAAATATAATGAAAATAAGCTTGGGTAAGAGGATGGAAAGCTTTAGGGAACTTTGGGAGAGTGTTAGAGTGTAAGCATTAGCCTCCCAAAGCCTTACCCCCTTCCTTTTTATAGAGGAAGAGGGTTTCTTCCCGTTGACACAGGATCAGTCGACTGATGGCACCCATCAGTCGACTGGTCCCGTAGCCGTTGCCCAATAACGGCCACTTTCCACGTTGGATACCATCCAGCAGATCGCATCCCGAGATGGCACCATCGATCGACCGGTGCTCGATCCGAGTCGACTCCATTCGCGTGCCTGCGGCACGTGCCATCACCGATCGCTATTCATCGGTACGATCGCTATCGACATCGCCGATCGCTACCCATGGCATCGCCAAGCACTGACGGTCTTATACGATCGATCGAACCATCGACTTTAGAGCGATCCGCCATGACATGGCGATCGACCGTGTCGAAAACCCATCCGACACTTGGCCAAATGGCCAAGTTTCACCTAAGAGCTACCCTTCCCCGGGTTACAATCGCTCACTCTCATCCCTCGGAGTCCCTCGCCTTCGAAGTTCTCTTCGTTAGCGGCCACGTCCCTCGGCAGCATCAGGCGCACGACTCTGCAATGCTCCTTCGCGTCTCTTGCCTCGAAGTCTACTTCCTCCAGCTTCACTCCAAGCTCCTCGTCCGGCGGTCCCTCGGATGCTCCAAGCGCACGGCTTCCGCAAAGCTATCCTTCACCGACTCAAGGCACGAATCATGAGATGTGAAACTCGCCATGGCTCCATGTGCGAATTACTAAGTCCTGCACGACTTCAACGCACATATCAAATCAACATATCAAACTAACTTAAACCCTTTGCCATACCATCAAAACCATATTACGGCAAGAGATTGCCCTAACAATATTTACTGATTTATGAAATATAGAAAATATAAACACCAATGAGCCTTAATCAGATGATATCAATAAAAATACGAATGCAAATGATTTTAGATGAAGTTATACTTCAATGTTTGAAGAAACACAAAAAGAACTGTATCACAATTGTACTAATTTTTCGATATTTAATTTTGTGGTGAAGCTAATGCATGTGAAGGTGTTAAATGGATGTAGCAATAAATCTTTTGATATGTTACTTCAGTTATTGCAAGGGCATTTCCCAAATCGAATGTGATTCCAAACTCTCATTATGAAGCAAAAAAAATTATTAAAAGAATTAGGATTGACATATAAGAAGATACATGTATGTAAGAATGATTGTATATTATTTTGGGATGAGCACAAGAATAAGGATACATGTCCAGTGTGCAAGGAGCCCAGATACAAGTATGATAGGATGAATAAGAAAAAGAATCCTCAGAAAATTCTTTGATATTTTTCTCTAAAATCGAGACTTAAGCAGTTATTTATTTCGAAGCATACAACAAAATATATGAGATGACATAAAGAAAAGCAAGTTGAAATAGACGGTGTATTAAGACATTCAGCTGATAGTGATTCATGGAAAAAATTTGACAATGCACATGAATTATTTGCAAGTGATCCACTAAATATTCACTTAGGGTTGGCTATTGACGGTTTTAACCCATTTGGAAACATGTCAAATGTTTATAGTATGTGGCATGTTATACTTGTGAATTATAATTTGCCACTATGGAAAATGATGAAGTCACTATACTTGATTATGTCTCTTTTAATTCCTGGGCCTAAATCACTTGGCAAAGAGATAGATGTATATCTACGACCTCTGATAAATGAACTGAAGGAGCTATAGGATGAGGGGGTGGAAGTATATGATGCATCGACTGAACAAGTATTTCAATTATATGATGTTGTGATGTAGATCATTCATGACTTTCTAGCATATGGAAAAGTTTCTGGATGGAGCACAAAGGGTTATAAAATATATCTAGTATGTTTGCATGAAACCAAATCGCAAGGATTAAGGAGTAAAATATGTTACACATGTCACCATCGATTCTTGAATGTGCAACACCCATGGCGTAGAAATAAAGATTTCAATGGAAATGTTGAAAAAGAAGGGCCACCACAAAGAATTAATGGTTATGAGATTTTAGCGTAGTTAGATGTGTTACCCTAAGTGACATTCAGTAAGCATCCTTCATTCAGTAAAAAAATGACAGTGATCTTTGGATGATACAAATTTGGTAAAGAAGTCTATATTTTTTGAGTTAGAATATTGGTTAGATTTAAAGTTTAGACACAATTTAGATGTGATGTATATTAAAAAGAATATTTGTGATGCTTTGATTGACACATTATTAAATATAGATGGAAAGTTAAAGGATACTTTTAAAACAAGAGTAGACTTGCAAGACATGAGAATAAAGAGTAAATTGCATTTACAGAGATAGTAGGAGACAAATTCAGGAAACCACATGCAAGTTACACATTGACATTGAAAGAAAGATGTGAATTTTGTTAATTTTTAAAATTTGTGAAGTTTCCAGATAGATATACTGCTAATATATCTAGAAATGTGAATGCAAATGAAGGAAAGATATATGGACTAAAATCACATGATTGTCATGTATTGTTGCAATGATTACTTCCAATTGTTGTACATAAATTTTTCTCAAAAGACATATGTGACATGCTAATTGAGTTATGTGATTTCTTCAAAAAGATTACTGCAAGAACTTTACACACAGTGGACTTATGTAAAATGGAGGAGAAAATAGTCTTGATATTGTGTAAGATGGAACGAATATTGCCCCTGACATTTTTGATATTATGGTTCATTTGACAGTTTATTCACCTCATTAAGTCATGTTAGCTGGACTAGTGTCATCACAATGGATGTATCCCTTTGAACGATATTTGAGAAGACTAAAAAAAATATTCATAATAAAGCAAGACATGAAGGATCTATTGCAGAGGGGTATATTGTAAATGAAGTATTGACTTTCAATTTGTTATATATGAGTCAAATTGAAACTAGATTTTTTAGGCCGGAATGAAATAAAAATGTTCAACCAACAATATGAAATTTAAGTATTTTCGCACAAAAAATAAGAGTCTTTGGCAACCAACAAAGTCTAAAATTTCCATTGAATTTGTTTAAGAAAGCACATTGGTATATTCTCAACAATCGTAAAGAATTCGATCGATATCGAAAGTAAGTTTTTACATTATGTGATTATTTTAATTCTATTTCATTAACAAAGTGTAAATTGATTAAATTTTTATGCAGTAAACATCTTCAACTTATGTCATAAAAAGTTCATTCAAATCAACTTATCTAATATGATGAGCGAGATTTTCCACTGTGGTTTAGGGATATTATTATAATGCTAAAAACTTGTACAAATTCTGAGATCACAGATGAGTTATGCTATTTAGCAATGAGACCTGATGCTGAAGTTCAACTATATAATGCATATATTGTAAATGAAATTTGATATCATACGAGGTCTCATGATTTACGTAGAACTACTCAAAATAGTGGGGTCAGCGTACCATCCTCTGATGATGGGGACAATTTGGATTTTTTTTGGAGTGTTGAAGGATATGGTTCAAATATTTTACTCTTTTAGGTATAAAGTCCAATTATTTTGGTGTGATGGTTCCAATGTAATCCGAAAAGAAAATAGTTGGTGGAAGAGTATGATCTCTTGTGTATTGACACTTCTAAAATATAGTATGATGATGACCCATTCATTTTGGCAAACCAAGCAAGTCAAGTATTTTATTTGAATGATATCAAGTGTGGAGGTCAATGGAAGGTAGTGCAAAGGGTTAACCATCGAGAAATATACGAAATAACTGAAGTTGATGAAGTATCTGAAGATTTTAAAGTTGGAAATATTTTGAATATAGAACCAAACCAGATTTCATCCAATGATTCAACTTCAGTAGTCGGTGAAGACTTAAAGATAACACAACTATGTCGATTAGATGTTGAGCATCAACAAATACATATGGCAAATGCATAAGTGGAGCTGGATAGGGGCACTCAAAGTAATCATAATGATGAGGATGAAGATAGTGAAATTAATAGTGAGGCGGATGATCATTTATCCTTTTCAGATGATGATAGTAATTAGATTTATTTATATGGTATTTATATTGTTCTTCATTTAGAATTTATATATTTAAGATAATCTTTCATTATTTGTCGATCTATATATGATGCTTATGTCACAGCTATATCACCTAAGAGAATTGAGCACCCCTCAGTTGTGCCTACACCCGACGATGATAGTGCTCCTACTGGTTATTTTTTTTGTTTTAAATATGTTTATTTAGTTTGCTATTTTTTTGACTTGTTAATTGTTAACACTTTTTATTTACAGTTCGTCCAACACGTAGGGAGATACGAGGCACACACTCTGATAGACTTCGTCGCCAAATCAAGGAACAGGGAAGATTACCCATTACTTTTTGTAAGAGCGATGGTCATTCGATTGGGCCTAATGCAGCTTCTTTTATGAAAGAGTTAGGTCTATCAAATAAGAAGTTCGCTTCTTTCCAAGCTAAGAGTAGGAAACATATCCTGACGGACAATAAAAGGATGATTTCCGATAGATTATCAGTAAGTACAAGTAATTTGATATTTATGTAATCAGCCACTCCATTAATAAATTTCAATATTGATATTTTTTCAGGCTGCTTTCGCTATCAGTTTTGAGAAGGAAGCAACATCGGTGAGAAATAAGACCGACAAGTTAATGAGTGCGAGGTATAGAGTCAGTAAAAAAGGAGACTGACAGGTTAATGAGTGTGAGGTATAGAACAATAGAAATAAGATGCACACTCATTATATTGCATCTTCTTCCTACTGAGCGCCAGCATCATATGTCAATCGAGTTTTGTGAGACACAGGAAGATTGGGATTATATGTGCGATTTGTTTGAATTAGATCAATTTCAGGTAACTCAATCTATACCAATTATCCGTGTTATATAAAAATTAAAATATTTGTTCTATAATTAATGCTTTAAGTTTTATTTTAACAAATTTTTATATTGTAGACACGATTGGCAACAAATGCCCAAAATCGATCACAACTCCCATTTAACCATCGTGGTTGTTCAAAATCATTCATTCAATACAATTACGACGGTGTAAGTATAAACTTTATAGTTATAGTATATTGTTTGTTGATTATAATATTAACACATTATAATATTTTTCAGACTGATCAGTAACAGAGAAAAGATCGGATTATTATCTTTAATACAACTCATTATAGCTCATTAAAAGGATAGATTGAGGAGAGGGTCGAATATGCATATGTATGATATGATAGATATAGTTTAGTTAATTTATTTTTTAAATATGCATAATTCTTTTTAAATATATAATTATTATATTTGTTATTTCAGGGTGATATGGTAAGTTTGCGAGATGAGTACATTCAATCACAAGAAATCGGAGATGATATCAATGCAGTCCAAATTACAAATCAAGTTTGCGATAAGGTCCTAAGTGTTCATTCTGGATATATTAGAGGACTTGAAAGTGGGCCAAAACCAATGAGATCAGCTTCTTCAGATGCGACCTCCTCCACCAAAGTAACTAATGTAGCACTGCATGAAAAGCTTGAGTCCGCCCAAAAGGAGCTAGCAAACACCCGAGTTCAAGTAGCAAGCACCCAAGATGAGTTGAAATTAATGAGAACAAGATAATGTTGGTGTAGTAGGCACTTGAATCGAACCTAAGTTTTGATTATAACAAATACATAAAGTTAAGTTCACTTTGTTATCTCACGAGCTGAATCAAGTGTGCAAAATTGCTAAGCTAAAGCTGAAGGTCAGTGACACCTGGAGGTTAGTCGTGGTGCTTGAGCAACACCGGGAGGACTTTAGAGGGAGCCGAAGAACTCAGGTGAAGATCGGAAGCAAAGCTTCAAAGATAAAGGTTGAGGTAAGCTCGTGTGAGTGAGTATAAGTAAGGTCGTGTCCTCCGTACGGGGACGTCCTTAGCCGACGATCTGACCAGGACTTCCCATGGAAGGTCTAAGTCGAGATCGAATGGTAAACGACCATCAAACTTACTTATATTAACTGCATTTTTGAGCTAACTCTTCATTGTAGCTGGAAACCCTGCCATCAGTCGACTGATAGCTTGTATCCGTCGACTAATGTCTCCAACAGTCGACTGGTAAGGGTAGCAGTCGACTGCTGGTCAAGGATCAGCCTCGAGGAGAGTCAAAGCTTATCACTATTTCTCAAGGGCTAGGTGGCATTACCTCATGAAACCTCATCTCAACGATTAGGGTTTCACAAGGCTATAAAAGTAGGGGTTCTCCATCCCTTTTCCATCATTCTAAGTGCTCAAAAGTGCTCTTGCTACGCTACTCTTCTACGACGATCTTATGACGACGAAGTGCTACCGCATCTCCGACGACAAGAGCTCAAGTCCTATCTTCAATAGTCATTGGTATATTTTTATTTAATTGTCATCTTTAAATCTTTCCTTATCGAGCTTTAATCGTAACAAGGAGAGGAGGAGTGTCCCTCTACCTTGGTTGTTTTTCGTATTGATTGTACTCGCTTACTCTTACCTCTAACGAGGAGTGTTTTTAGTGTTTTGCCCTCCGTATGCGGTCTAGGACCGTTAGAGCCTTGAATTAGCAGCCGAAGGTTGTGAACCAAGTAAAAATAAATTTGTTATATTTATTTTCCACTGCACTTTACTCTTCTTGCGTATCGAATCGACGAACGAATTCGAAAAGTTTTTCTTGTGCTATTCACCCCCCCTAGTGCTCAAATTGATCTAACAATTGGTATCAGAGTCGGGGCGCTACGATTTAGTGAAACCACCAATCTAGCAATTTTTATAGATTTTTTTTCTGTTTATTTTTGTTTTACGAGTTTTTCATTTTGTTTAAATTCATTCTCCCGCACTACTAATCCAAGACGAAAGTCTTGGTACATTTTGATTGTTTTTGTTTTGCGAGGTACTTGTTTTCCTTATTTTGTCTAAATGTCCCATCTTGAAGGGTTTAGCATCGTCCGACCTCTATTTTACAACGGAGACGACTTCCGTTATTGGAAGGATCGGATGGAGTGCTTCCTTAAGACCCAAATCGAGATGTGGATCGTAATCCAAACCGGATTCACGCTTCCTACTAATGAAGTGGGTGAATACTTAGATTACGATCAGTGGACTAATGCCATGAAAAGACAAGTGGAAGCTGACGCAAAGGCTACCCAATCCTTCAATGCGGTTTGTCCAAAGAAGAGTTAAACTGCGTCGGCCCCTTCATAAGTGCGAAGGACTTGTGGATTAAACTCGTTGAGTTACACGAAGGAACCGACGACGCAAAGGTGTGTAAACGAGACTTTTTATTCAATAAATTGTATAACTTAAAAATGCAGGAACACGAGACGGCGACACAACTACACACCCGTATTCAAGATATCATCAATAGCTTGCACGCCATCGGACAAAAGGTCGAGAATCGAGACCCTATAAGGTATACTTTAAATGCTTTCCCTAGGACTACCTTGTGGGCATCCATGGTCGATGCCTACAAGGTTTCTAAGGACCTTTCAAAAATTAGATTAGATGAGTTATTTTCTGAATTTAAACTCCATGAACAGTCTAATTCGATTTCCGAGAAAGGTATTGCCTTACTTGCAGGTTCAAAGAAGAAGGCTGCAAACAAACCACCCCCCAAGGAAGAGGACAAATACGAGTACGAGTCGGAGGTAGACCCCGAGATAGAAACCAAACTAGTGAATCTAGTTCGGAAGATGATCAAGTGCCAAAGATGACCCACAATCAAGGTAAACCTAAGTCTAATTCGAATTTGAGATGTTTTAAATGCAATAGGTTTGAACACATCAAGTTGGAGTGTCCAAAACTAAAGAACAAAGCACCCAAGACCAAGAAAGCGCTTAACACTACTTGGGAAGAATAATCGGAGGAGGAAGACAACGATCTCGTCCTTATGGCCAAACCAATCGAGCCCGATTAAGAGTTTGAACCCGAGGATGAGTCTGAGTCCAGATCCGACGACAAGTCGCTATTCAAGACAAGTCACAGATATGCATCCGGTTCAAAAGAGTCACTTAAGGTAAGTCGATCTTTGCTTAGCACTTTATACAATGCAATTAAATTCTTAACTAGAAAGTTAGCTAAGTCCGAGTCTAAGGTTGAGACCTTAGTTGAGGAGGTTAAACTCCTTAAATATAAGGTCTCCCTAACCTCTTCGACTAGTCAAGTTCAAGAGGAGGACTCAACTCGAGTTGAAAAACTCGAAGTTGATAACTCACTTTTGAAAAGTCAAGTCGAAGACCTTAGGCATACGTTGGAAAGGTTCACTTTGGGATCTAAGGGACTTGACCTTTTATTTGGATCGCAAAGGGTCATGTACAACAAGGTCGGGCTTGGGTTTAGCTCAAATACGACTAACAAGTCGTATATGTCAATTGTAAGTCGAAATAGAAAATATGTCCAAGCATGGGTCCCTAAGACCACTTTGATTTCTCAATTAGGATCTAACCAATACTGGATTCCCAAGGACCAAATCCACTACGTGGAAAGACCAAACCGATTCAATGGTCCTGGGGGATCTAGTACAAAATTTGTTTGTGCTATTAATTAGAATTTGCATGCTTAGGTCTTTTTCTTTTTATTTTTAGAATGATTAGATAGGAACTATAACTCGTCAACACTTGACAACATAGTACTAGGATGCCGCGAGATGATAGTACACTAAGAAAGTGAAGTCTTGTGTGTCTGAGTTAGATAAGGCGTATCTAGCTCGGTGCACTCGACTAAGTGGAACTAGCTGAAGCTACCTCGCCGTATCCTTAACTAGTTAGACCAAGAAGTGATCTTAGGTGAATCAAGTTATTATTTTCTCGAACTTGGCTTTGTCTAAGGAAGTAGTCATTGTTCCAATCAAAGAAGGCCTCTGTGCCTCGCCACGACTTGGAAGCCAATTTCTTGAAAAGGTGACTTGGTGAGCTTAGGGTTAAATTCGAATCTAACCTAAGGTTGACTAGTTTCGATTCATTAAAATTAATCAAGTAAAATTGAAGTCATCTCACAAGAACACATAAGGATAATGTGTTTGATCATGTAGAAATTGGTGAGATGATCTAGGACTAATAATCTTCAACCAACCCTTAAAATTCTAAAATCCGATCCAACTACCTTGTATGTAGGATCAATGGATGTTGGACAGTGGGTGGTCCCGACATATGACTGGAGACTAACTTAAATTTTCAAAGCTTAGATTCAAACGACAAGGATCAATAGCTTTCGAAAACAACGGCAAGCTCAAAATCATCGGTTCAGGTGATATTGAGCTAAATTCTAATTTTACAATTCACAATGTTTTATTAGTTGAAGATTTTCAATATAATTTACTTAGTGTAAGTCAATTGTGTGATAACAACTATAAGGTTATATTCTTAGAAAATGAATGCTTAATTAAAACAAATAAAACCTCTAAAACAATACTTAAAGGAACTAGGAATAACAACATCTACACAATTAACTTACCCAACTCCTCAACCAAGTGTCTTATGACATAGTAAGAGGAATCTTGGTTGTGACACCGACGACTTGGTCACTCACACCCAAGACTCATTCACAAGATGAGTCAGAGTGGCTTAGTCAGAGGTTTATCTAACCTTAACAACTTAGACAATAAAATTTGTAATGCTTGTCAACAAAGTAAACAACCTAAGACACAACATCAACTAACTAACCAAGAACGAACCAAAAGTGTGCTTGAGCTCATTCATTTGGGTCTATTCGATTCGCATGGAGCCAAGTCACTTAATAGAAGTCAATTTTGCTTAGTCATAATTGATGACTATTCTAGGTTTACCTGGGTTAGGTTCCTTAAACACAAAAGTGATACCTTAGACTAGCTCATCAACTTGTTTAAATTAATCGAAAACCAAAAGAACCTTAAAATTAAAAGACTTAGAAGCGATCATGATGGTGAATTCGAAAATCACAGGTTCACAAATTTCTATAACTTAAACGGATACCACCATGAATTCTCGTGTCCTAGAATCCCACAATAAAATGGCCTAGTCGAGCGAAAAAATAGAACCCTACAAGAAGCCGCTAGGACCATGTTGAACGAATACAACCTACCCGATAGGTTTTTGGCAGAAGCCGTTAGTACGACTTGTTATGTCCAAAATAGAATTCTTATGGTAAAAAGGCACCTTAAGACCTCATACGAAATCTATCATGACAAAGTACCTAACATTAAATACTTTAGAGTATTTAGATGTAAGGTATATATCCTAAACACTAAAGACTACCTAGGAAAGTTCACATCCAAAACCTCCACCGGTATCTTCCTAGGATACTCAACTACAAGTAGAGCCTATAGGGTATATAACAATGACACCCTTAAAATTGAGGAAATAATTAATGTAGTATTCGACGAAGGACATGAACCCACAAAACTCGTAGTAAAACTAACTAGAGAATCGATTCATACCAGACTCGACTCTGACCTTGAAATCGAGTCTACTATTAATCTTAATCTGAGCTAGTCTAGGATTCAATCGAGTCATCCTATCGATCAAGTGATAGGTGACCCTAACCCAAGTCATTCTAGGATTCAATCGAATCATCCTATCGACCAAGTGATAGGTGATCCTAGCCTAGGGGTTCGAACTAGATCATCATATAGAAATCTTAGTCAAATCTCCTTGATTTCGAAAATCGAATCCAAGACCATTGAACAAGCTCTTCTTGATCCTGATTGGATTATTGCAATGCAAGAAGAGCTAGCTCAATTTACTAGAAACGAAGTTTGGGAATTAGTACCACCACCTAAAGATAAATCAATTATTGGAACAAGGTGGGTCTTCGGAAACAAACTTGATGACAAAGGTGAAGTAGTTAGAAACAAAGCGAGATTGGTCGCAAAAGAGTTTAGTCAAGTAGAAGGGTTAGATTACGATGAAACCTATGCCCCCGTAGCTAGATTAGAATCCATTCGAATGTTATTGGCATACGCTGCACATCGAGGATTTAAATTGTTTCAAATGGATGTCAAGTCAGCATTTTTGAATGGACTTATTAAGGAAGAAGTGTATGTTAGTCAACCCCCAGGATTCGAAAGCTTAGATAAACCCGACCATATGTTTAAACTCAAGAAATCTTTATATGGACTAAAACAAGCTCCTAGAGCTTGGTATGAGAGGCTTTTTGTATATCTTAAGTCCAAAGGATTTAGCCAAGGCTTAGTCGACCCGACCTTTTTTGTAAAATCCATAGGCAAAGAAATTTTTATAGCTCAAGTCTATGTAGGTGACATAATTTTTGGAACAACTAATTCAATCCTACTAAATGAATTCATTTCACTCATGGAAAGTGAATTTGAAATGAACTTAGTAGGAGAATTAAATTTCTTTCTAGGATTACAAATTAAGCAAACTAAAGAAGGAATTTATTTACATCAACAAAAATATGCTAAGGAATTAATTAACCGATTCGAAATGCAAAATGCTAAAATCTTTAATACACCCATGGCTACAAATGTTAATATAGGAGATGTAGACGGAAAATCTATTGACCTAAAGTACTATAGGAGCGCAATAGGGAGTCTCCTTTACTTAACTACGAGTCGACCCGATATATTATTCGTAGTAAGTATGTGTGCAAGGTTCCAAACCTATGCTAAGGAGTCTCACCCAATATTAGTTAAGCGTATCCTTAGATATCTAAAGGGCACGCTAAGCATTGGCATTTGGTACCCTAGATATACTGAGTTCGAACTAATCGGCTACTCCGACTCAGATTATGCCGGTAGTAAACTCGATAAAAAGAGCACGAGTGGTTGTTGTCAACTTCTCAGCTCAAGTCTAGTAAGTTGGTGCAGTATGAAGCAACACTGTGTTGCCTTATCTACAATCAAAGTTGAATACGTCGCGATGGGTGAGTGTGTGGCTCAACTTCTTTGGATGAAGCACACTCTCCAAGACTTTAACTTAAACCTCAACAATATTAAAACTCACATAGATAATATTAGCCCAATCAACTTAACCAAAAATCTCATATGCCACTCTAGGACCAAACATATAGAGGTCAAACACCACTTTATTCGAAAACATGTAGCTAATGGAACCATACAACTTGAATACGTGGAATCAAAGTCAAATCTAACGGACCTATTTACCAAACCTTTACTCGAAGCTGAATTCAGTCTACTAAGACGAAAATTTGGCATGTGCGTAATAGAGTAGGATTGACAACTTATATTTTTATATACTCTATTATTTACTTTTCTTTTCATATTAATGGAACTAGCTTAGAGCTTACCCTAGATATCATGTACCTATAGATTTAAAGAGTCAATACATCTCACAACACATATGACTAATGTATTTGTGTACTTAGCCACGTAGATGAGCGTGAGATGTTAGGACCTTACTCCTGGTTCCAGATGTAGACTTAGTGCATCGACATGAATCACGGAGTATAATTACATAAATTAACCAACTCTACTAAGGACTTGTTGATCATTTCATATCAATCAAGTCAAATAGAGTTGAACATCTAAATAGATGAGTTTATGTTTAAACTACTATTTTCAAACTTTATTTGGAACAAGCTGTTGGTGCAATCGACCCAGGTCACGATTGACCATGACTCGAGCTTGACTCGAGAGATGTTTTGATATTCGACAAAAACATATGACAATGTGATTGTCATGGGAAAGTCCAAGTCATGGGTACTTGGCATGGAAAGTCCAAGTGCGACACTTGGCATTTGAGAAAGTCCAAGTCTTTAGTACTTGGCATATAAAGTCCAAACATGGGTCTTGGCAAGGAAAAGTCCAAGCATGGGTCTTGGCATGGAAAGTCCAACATGGGTTAGCAAGGGAAAGTCCAAGCTTGAGTCTTGGCATTTGAGAAGTCCAAGGGGTTTGATATTGGCGGCGTAAAGTCCAAGCGGGAGTCTTAGCAGCATAAGTCCAATGGTTGGCGGCGTAAAGTCCAAGCGGAGTCTTGGCAGCGTAAGTCCAATGTGTCTTGACGGTGTAGACACCGTTAGCATGACATAGCCGATGGAAGCACCTGAAGGCTAGCGCAATGGATGAACAAGTCATGGATGACTTGGAGGGATCCGAGAGGCGTGAGGCTGACGGAGGTGGCTAGAAGGCTTAGGTCTAGGCTACGGGTGGTCTAGCAAGTATGGGGGCACGATACTTGGGTTAAACCTCATGTTTGAAGTGTATCAGTCGACTGGTGTCATGTGGCAATCGAGTAGCGTGAGTCAACCGAATTTAACCCGAGTCGATCGCCGCAGGTGGGCGATCGTTGGTGCTCGAGCAATGATTGTGTGATCAGTCGATTGGTGCTCGATTTTTCAGGCACAGAATGGAGTCTGACGACTGCTGGGGTTAGCAGTCGAGTGGAGGCTCGATCAGTCGACTGATGGTCATGATCAGTCGACTGATCATGGATCCGTTGGATTTTTCCAGTGTAGATCTAGCCGTTGTCTCACGACAACAGTGGCATCAGTCGACTAATAGTCCCGAGTAGTCGACTGATCGGCGATTTCTAGCCCAGGTTGAAGCTTTAAATGGAGCTCGTGGAGGAGGATTTCACCAGCGTTTCTTGAGGGCTTTTGGGGCGATTTGCTGCTACAAATCAGGGTCTCCAAGTTCATTTCAAGCAACCAAGCATTCAAGCAATCAAAAGCAAAGTGTTGTAAAGTTTTCTTTACTTGTCT
This sequence comes from Wurfbainia villosa, assembly GCA_025175895.1. Lineage (NCBI taxonomy): Eukaryota > Viridiplantae > Streptophyta > Magnoliopsida > Zingiberales > Zingiberaceae > Wurfbainia > Wurfbainia villosa. The sequence continues at coordinate 20,248,878 of CM045998.1, forward strand.
TTCGTATTTGTATTGTATATTGCTTGTATTCATCTCTTACTATTGTAAGAATATTTGTACAAGGTTTCTCCGCCTCCGACTTGTGTCGAGAAGGAGTATTTGTGATTAGTGGTTGTGTGTGCATCACTAGAGCTCTTTAGAGCTCGATCCGTAGAGTATGAACCATTCAGTTCCGAACCACGTTATATGATTGTGTAATTGTGTGTTTGTATTTGTGTTTGTTTTATTTCTACTGTGCTAACACGAATTGTAGACAAGCACGCAATTGAATTCCATCTACGCAACGTATCGACGCTATTCACCCCCCCTCTAGCGGTCAACATTTCCATCTACAATTGGTATCAGAGCCCGGGGCTCTTCTACGGACTAACCGCCGGGAGCTAAGACAAAGACGCTAGAGGGTGAAGATGGAGTTGGAAGAACAACTAGGTTGGGACATCAACACACCGGTGCCCTACACCTTATATGGACAAGAAGGCTTCAATTCTTGGAAGAGAAGGATTGAAGATTTTTTGATGATGAGGGATTTAGAGGAGTGGTCCATCCTAATAGAAGGATTCCAATACCCAAGAGGACCAAAGGGAGGCTTCCTCAAAAAGAAGAGATGGAGCGAGGAGCAACTCCAACAATTTGAGAAAAACAAGAAGGTAGTCAAGTTTATTTTTGATTTGATACCTAATGACTTCTTGTGTAACCTAGGTGATTGCATGGATGCCAAGGAGCTTTGGAGGGAATTGGCCAAGCTCCATGAAGACCCATCACCGGCTCAAGAAAAGGAGGCCGAAGATGAATCCTCATCCTCACAAGCGAGTGAGGATTCAGAAGTTGATAGGGAGTCAACTTCCGGATCGGTGGGAGAAGAAGTAGAAAAGGAGGAAGAAGCCTCCACCTCTAGGTTTGAGGGGGAGGAGAGAATTCCCACGCCAGAGCAAGAGCAAGAAGTCGCTTCAATCTCCGGAAGAAGTGAAGAAGCAATTCTGGCTTCCACCATGGACCTAGGTAACTCAAGCAATGTAATTTTAAATCAAAATCATATAATTTGCTTTGAGTGTAGGGAAAGTGGGCATTACAAGAGTAAGTGCCCGAAAAGAGTTAAGAAGACTCCACCGGCACCTAAAAGTCAAGAGAAGTCAAAGGAAGCCGGAGCCCCGACAATTAAAAGCAAGAAGTGTTGGGTTTCCGGCACCGCGGCGTGTGTGTGTTCGATCATGTTTCGTAAACATGAGCACAGCAGAAGCAATAAAAATAATAGATCTATATTTATTACAACACACACATCACACGCATGCATAGTACAACATGTGTAGACATAACCGTAAATTTAAATTTGCAATAAAAGAAAATTTATCTACGTTATACCTTTCGTATGACGTGTAGCGGGAACGGCATAAACCGGAACGATCCTCGCTAGAATCGTCTCTATCCGATCCACGCCGAGTTCCTCGGGATGACTTCGCTAAGCCACGAACTTCGTCTTCATATGGGTTACCAGCCTCGTGTTGAAGACGACGTGATCGAGAGATGATCACGATCCAAATCCAAATTCGGATCCTAATACGAGTTCTCAAAACTGGCTTCTCCGGAGAGGTATTCGTCAACCAATTGACGAATCCTTCGTCCTCCACCTCAGAGGATTACCGGAGATCGAATCCCCAGTAAGTTAGCCGCTGTCGGAGCTCTAACCATCGTCCAAACGACGCTCCGACGAGAGGAGAACAAGCTGTCCAGAAAACTGGACAGCTTTGGTGGAGGAGATAGGCGCCGGCCAACCAAGGGAAGAAAAGGCTCACCTTGATGCCAAACCTATAGGAGATCACCGGAGGGTCGCCGGAGGATCACCGGATGAAGCTTCGTCACCGGCAAGGAGCTGGACTGCGGCACAACAAGCTGGGTGGCAATGGAGGTTGGGCGGCAATGAAGGTTGGGCGGCAACTCCAAGCTAGGGTTTTTTGGATTAGGGCTTAATTATCCCTTAAGCCCTCTTTTATAAAGAACTAATTCTCTTAATGGTTATTGGATCATAACCATTAGGCCCGTTAACCCGCTCCATTAAGATAAGTTAAAATAAACCAAACCATGATGGTTTATTTTAAGTTAAAACGAACCGAACCAACTTTTGGTTCATTCGTTAAAATAAACCAAACCCTTTGGTTTATTCTCCTCCATTGGATTAGAACCAAACCATTTTGGTTCATCCATTATGTCTTCATAAGACACGGCCCATCCACGCTTCCATTGCGACTGAAACGATTTCATGCTCGCTTTATGTTTGGTCCAACCAAACCTAGTTTCTCTCGGTCTGAGAATCCCATTCTCAAGCTCATTTTAAATCCTTTGGATTACGCTCATTGTGCGTGTGACCAAATAGGTTCTCGGTTTATGTTGGCCGTCTATAATTAACCATTAATTATAGAACGATCATGAGTGACACCTAGTAGTACATCATGATCCCCAATTAACCGAAAAGATCAACGGTTGATCCAGAACTATTTCTGAAACCCTTCAGTAGCTCGAATGATTCGTGCCCCATTCCCTTCACTCATCTTATACCCACTTGGTTCAGGACATGGTCTATTGTGTCAGTCCCCACTAGGCTGACTACGTCACATCTAGCCCAAGTATCATTTCCTCGTCCTACGGATTCTAGTTACTCCACATGTATCGAAGAGTACCTTACTCTAAACATGTAATTCTTTGGCCAAAGACTTTAGTAACAATCCGACGAGAGGCCATGGGTATACATCTCCTCGCAAGGAGTGGTGAATCCTTTATAGGCTATTCAAACACCTTCAATCACTTCGACTTATACCCAATCATCCCGGGCCCACATCTCCTTAGAGATGCTTGCTTAAGATGTCAAAGCATAAGTCTCTATGATCAAGATGACTTGAATACCGCAAGTCAAAGGAACATCGCACTTAAGCCACAGTAAGAACTTCATTGACATATCTATATATGCAGAGAACCATATGAAGTCTTACGACTGGTCACTCCAATGAACTAGTTACCATAACTAGCATCCACGATTAACTCCGGACATCACTATGTCTCCAGCCAGTGAGAATCAGCTGCTTGGATACACCAAGGAGTATACCTCGTGCTAGTCTCGATGAATTGATGGTGTCCAAATCCATCAATTCATCGACTAGGGATAATTCGATACATCACAATTACACATGTAGAGATACTCACTAGTTGTGATCCAATCACAAATTCTCTCATGCCGTGAATCGTATCGTGGACATTCAAGAAATGAGTTTAAGATCCAATCAAATACATAAAACATGTATACTCAAATAGTGAATCTTCATTTATCATATAAATGGTTCATACATAAGGCGATTGCCTTAGGACATCTCTCATATATTACTAACAGACTCCCACTTGGCCTAATGTCAATCGCTACGGTATCCAATACCATAAGCTCGAACATGACCCTCAAACTTATTTTGAGGTAATGCCTTAGTCAAGGGATCCGCTAAGTTCCTTTCAGTGGGAATTTTCTCAATTTGTATTTCGTTCCTACTGATGATCTCTCTGATAAGATGATAGCGGCGAAGCACATGTTTGGATCATTGATGAGACCACATCAAGTTCAGAGATGAACTTCTTGATCCAAACCGCTTTCTTTGCTGCTTCCAAAGCTGCAATGTATTCTGCCTTAGTGGCAGAATCCGCTATAGTGTCAAGCTTGGAACCTTTCCAACTTATTGCGCCTCCATTCTAGGTGAATACATACCCAGACTGATTCATGGAATCATCCTTGTCTGTCTGGAGATGACATATGTATACCCACGTATCACCATGTACCCTTCTCCATATATTAGGAACACATCCTTAGTTCTTCTCAAGTACTTAAGGATCGTCTTAACAGCCACCCAATAATCCATTCCTAGATCAGACTGGTATCTGCTCGTGACACTCAGAGCATACGATACATCGGGCCTCGTACATAACATAGCATACATGATAGATCCTATTGCGGATGCATAGGGAATCTTACTCATGCAAATCCTCTCGCCTCTCCGGACACATAGACTTCGAAAGGTGTACCCCATGCCTGATGGGTAGGAAACCTTTCTTGGATTCCGACATGCTAAACCTCTTTAGCACTCGGTCTATATATGTAGACTGCGAAAGACCAAGCAACCGTTTCGATCTATCTCTATAGATCTTAATCCCGAGGATGTAGGTTGCTTCTCCCAGGTCTTTCATGGAGAATGTCTTGGATAACCAAACCTTAATCGATCAGTAAGATCAAACATCGCTTCCTATAAGTAATATGTCATCGACATACAATACTAGGAACATGATCGCACTCTACTAACCTTCTTGTACACACAAGGTTCGTCTGGATTTTGTGAGAAATCAAACTTTTTGATTGTCTCATCAAAATGGATATTCCAGCTCCTGGATGCTTGCTTCAATCCATAAATGGACCGTCGCAATTTGCATACCTTGGTTTTATCAACCGATGTGAAACCCTCAGGCTGTATCATATACACGTCCTCGAGCAGGTTTCCATTAAGGAAAGTTGTTTTCACATCCATCTGCCATATCTCATAATCATAATGAGCCGCTATGGCCAGGAGCATCCGAATGGATTTAAGCATAGCTACAGGCGAATAGGTTTCGTCATAATCAACACCTTGCTTTTGACGATATCCTTTCGCCACCAATCTAGCCTTATAGGTAATCACATTACCATCCATGTCAGTTTTCTTCTTGAAAACCCACTTGCACCCTATAGGCTTTATGCCTTAAGGTGGGTCAACCAAGTTCCAAACTTGGTTTTCATACATGGAATCCATTTCCGACTTCATGACACCAAGCCATTTATCCCTTTCTGAACTTGTCAGCACTTCTTCATAACTGGTAGGCTCCTCATCATCAATGAGTAACATGTCGTTCGATTCACTCACGAGAAATCCATATCTCTCAGGAATATTGCGTGTTCTACCAGATCTACGAAGATGTGGTGTTACAATAGGTCCAGTCGATTGCTCATCACTATGAGTTGTCGGCTGTTGTGCTTCATCAGGTATCTCATCAATGTCTATTTGAGTCTCTCGAGCCTCCTCAAGCTCGACGACACTCCCACTGTTTTCTTGCAAGAGAAACTCTTTCTCTAGAAACACAGTATGCCTTGAAACAAACACTTTTTGTTCCACAGGATGATAGAATTGGTAACCCCTTGTTTCCTTAGGGTATCCAATAAATAGATATTTATCAGACTTAGCATCCAATTTGTCTGATACAGTCTGCTTCACATAAGCAGGACAACCCCATATCTTCAAGTAAGATACATGAGGTTTCTTACTATTCCATATCTCATATGGAGTAGTTGAGACTACCTTGGTAGGCATTCTGTTTAACAAGTAAGCAGCTGTCTGAAGTGCATAGCCCCAAAAGGACTTGGGAAGAGTCGCATGATTCATCATTGACCTGACCATGTCCAACAAGGTCCGGTTACGCCTCTCAGATACACCATTATGCTGTGGTGTATATGGCGGAGTCCATTGAGACAATATGTCATTGTCTCTTAGATAATCAAGAAACTCTTGACTTAAGTATTCACCACCTCGATCTGATCGAAGTATTTTAATACTCTTGTCATGTTGTTTCTCTACTTCATTTCTGAATTCTTTGAACCTTTCAAAGGCTTCAGACTTGTGTTTCATCAAGAACACGTACCCAAACCGTGAGTGATCATCGGTGAAGGTAATGAAGTAGCTATAGCCTCCTAAAGCTTGAGTTGACATAGGTCCACATACATCACTATGTATTAGGCCTAGCAACTCTCCCACTGCTCACCTTTTCTGTAAAGGTAACTTAGTCATCTTGCCTTTTAAGCATGATTCGCATGTATGAATCCAATTCAACGCGATTCCAATTCCACATCGGTGTAATTCGGACATGCGTTTCTTGCTTACATGGCCAAGACGACAATGCCACATGTAGAGTCTATTTGATTATCCTTTCGAGCACGCTTGTTGCTCGCCGATATTGCAAATGTCCTGATACGTCCCAACGTATAAACACCATTGCTTAAAGTTCCAGTCCCATAAAGAACTCCATTCAAAGTTATGTAACAACAATTGTTACTAAAAGTCAAATGGTACCCATTTCTATTTAAACAAGAAATAGAAATGATGTTCTTTATCAACAAAAAAACATAAAAGAATTGTCCAGTTCTAAGACAAGTCCTGCAGGGAGTTTCAACAAATACGTTCCGATGGCGAGTGCAGCAACCTTTGCTCCATTCCTAACACGTAAATTTGACTCTCCCTTGACGAGTCTTCTTCTATTCCTTAGCCCATGTATGTCATTACATATATGTGAGCCACACCCAGTATCCAATACCCAAGTGTTTGAGGAAATAGAATGACAATCAATAACGAAGATATCTGAAGAAGATGGGGCATCCGATGCCTTATTCTTCTTCACGGACTCAAGATAAATCTTGCACTTTCTTCGCAAATGGCTCTCCTTGCCATAATGACGGCAAGTTTCCTTTTGTGCTAGTTCTACCTTCTTAGCCCTTCTCTTCTTTCCCTTCTGCTGTTCCTTTGACTTCCTCTTAGAACCTTTCTTCGAGGAATCAACTAACAGCACCGTCCCCTGCTCATGCTTTTTAGAAGACTCCACAGTCTTCAGTATATTGAGCAGTACCACAGATGAACCTTCTAGCATCTCAGAGGTGAAGAGGAGCTTTGAGACTTCGAACCTTTCGAATCTCACTTGCTCATCAACCAACTCTCAAAGATGAAGGACTACGATATGAGCATCCATATGCTCATGCTGCTTTCGTAGCTTGGGTTCGATCGCGGCTAGTATGATGCAACTCATTTGTTCAAAATCACTCACATGTTTCTGATAGGCCAACAATTGGTCCAGAGTTGCATCGTCACTAGGACGGGCGGGAAGAGGCACTTCGAGGACATTTGCAAGCTTTTCAACCTTGAGAACAATTCTCAAGTTTCTAAGCCAGTTCAAGAAGTTTGGCCCAGTCAATTTATTTGAATCCAAAATGGAACGCAAATTCAAAGACATCATGATCAATCTTAGAAATACAAAACGAGCATATATGAGAAAGATGATTTTAAAATGCATCAATATACATTTATAAATCCCATTCATTTTTCGAATTTCAAAAACCCCAAAATCACTTCGAGAGATCGTAGGTCCATCTCTGAATGGGCTGATATCCATCATAGTTATGAACAACCTTGGAGAGAGTCCAACAAGCCATTCATAACTACGACGGTAGGTATCAACTATACCGATTGCATATCACGTATATGCAACTATCACAATGTGCTATCAACTAGTTGAATGTTCACACATACATCGGGTTGTTAACACATTAACAAGTATGCATCATATGCATAGCACCCAACTTCACCTCCCTTTACATCGACCTTGGAGAGAGTCCAACAAGCCGATGCTCCAGGTTAAAGCCAACCCATTAATCGGAAAATAGTTTTAATATGGTTAGAGCACATTCAACCAATTAGCCCAGCTTGGAGAGAGTCCAACAACCAAAGCTAACGATTGACCTCTGACTCTTACCATATTAGTATTAAACTATTCCATGGTTTGAACATGTTCGGGTTCGAGCCGGGCTTGGAGAGAGTCCAACAACCCAAACAAGAAACGGAACTCTGGTTCTAACCATATTAATGGAAGGTGTAGGCTTTAATATTGTTTAAGGGTTTTTATGTCTCATCCTCTTTGCATGCAAATAACTATTATCTACATGACATGACATACATGACATACATCTACATGTCACGACACACATGGCATAATGTTATGCATCTAATGCAATTACATGGCATACAATTATGTCATGTATATATTTCCTTATATGTCATAACTATTTATGGAAATAAAATATGTTTAAGATTTGATTCTCCAAATCAAATCATAATTAAATTAGGAAATAAATTTCCAAATCTAATCACATATTTTATTTATGAAAATAATTGATTAAGGAAAATCAATTTAGGAAACCAATTTCTTAAATCATTAAAACTACTTATGGAAATAAAATATTTTAAGATTTGATTCTCCAAATCAAATCATGATTAAATTAGGAAATAAATTTCCAGAATCTAATCAAATATTTTATTTATAGAAAATATCAATTTCCATAAATACTTCCAACTTTTCAAAAGTGGAAGATTTCCATAAATACATCTAGACTTTCCAAATTTGAAAAATTTCCATAAATACTTCTAAATTTCTAAAATTAGAAAATTTCCAGAAATAACATTATGACTATTGCAAAACCATTTTACGATTATGTCGAAACACAACCTGGGCTCTGATACCACTATTGGGTTTCCGGCACCGCGGCGTGTGTGTGTTCGATCACGTTTCGTAAACATGAACACAGCGGAAGCAATAAAAATAATAAATCTACATTTATTACAATACACGCATGCATAGTACAACATGTGTAGACATAACCGTAAATTTAAATTTGCAATAAAAGAAAATTTATCTACGTTATACCTTTCGTATGACATGTAGCGGGAACGGCATCAACCGGAACGATCCTCGCTAGAATCGTCTCTATCCGTATCCACACCGAGTTCCTCGGGATGACTTCGCTAAGCCACGAGCTTCGTCTTCGTACGGGTTACCAGCCTCGTGTTGAAGACGACGTGATCGAGAGATGATCACGATCCGAATCCAAATTCGGATCCTAATACGAGTTCTCAAAACTCGCTTCTCCGGAGAGGTATTCGTCAACCAATTGACGAATCCTTCATCCTCCACCTCAGAGGATTACCGGAGATTGAATCCCCAGTAAGTTAGCCGCTGTCGGAGCTCTAACCGTCGTCCAAACGACGCTCCGACAAGAGGAGAACAAGCTGTCCAGAAAACTGGACAGCTTTGGTGGAGGAGATAGGCGCCGGCCAACCAAGGGAAGAAAAGGCTCACCTTGATGCCAAACCTATAGGAGATCACCGGAGGGTCGCCGGAGGATCACCGGCTGAAGCTTGGTCGCCGGCAAGGAGCTGGACGGCGGCACAACAAGCTGGGCGGCAATGGAGGTTGGGCGGCAACTCCAAGCTAGGGTTTTTTGGATTAGGGCTTAATTATCCCTTAAGCCCTCTTTTATAGAGAACTAATTCTCTTAATGGTTATTGGATCATAACCATTAGGCCCGTTAACCCGCTCCATTAAGATAAGTTAAAATAAACCAAACCATGATGGTTTATTTTAAGTTAAAACGAACCGAACCAACTTTTGGTTCATTCGTTTAAAATAAACCAAACCCTTTGGTTTATTCTCCTCCATTGGATTAGAACCAAACCATTTTGGTTCATCCATTACGTCTTCATAAGACTCGGCCCATCCACACTTCCATTGCGACTGAAACGATTTCATGCTCGCTTTATATTTGGTCCAACCAAACCTAGTTTCTCTCGGTCTGAGAATCTCATTCTCAAGCTCGTTTTAAATCCTTTGGATTACGCTCGTTGTGCGTGTGACAAATAGGTTCTCGGTTTATGTTGGCCGTCTATAATTAACCATTAATTATAGAACGATCATGAGTGACACCTAGTAGTACATCATGATCCCCAATTAACCGAAAAGATCAACGGTTGATCCAGAACTATTTCTGAAACCCTTCAGCAGCTCGAATGATTCGTGCCCCATTCCCTTCACTCATCTTATACCCACTTGGTTCAGGACATGGTCTATTGTGTCAGTCCCCACTAGGCTGACTACGTCACACCTAGCCCAAGTATCATTTCCTCGTCCTACGGATTCTAGTTACTCCACATGTATCGAAGAGTACCTTACTCTAAACATGTAATGCTTTGGCCAAAGACTTAGTAACAATCCGACGAGAGGCCATGGGTATATATCTCCTCGCAAGGAGTGGTGAATCCTTTATAGGCTATTCAAACACCTTCGATCACTTTGACTTATATCCAATCATCCCGGGTCCACATCTCCTTAGAGATGCTTGCTTAAGATGTCAAAGCATAAGTCTCTATGATCAAGATGACTTGAATACCGCAAGTCAAAGGAACATCGCACTTAAGCCACAGTAAGAACTTCATTGACATATCTATATATGCAGAGAACCATATGAAGTCTTACTGCTGGTCACTCCAATGAACTAGTTACCATAACTAGCATCCACGATTAACTCCGGACATCACTATGTCTCCACCCGGTGAGAATCACCGCTTGGATACACCAAGGAGTATACCTCGTGCTAGTCTCGGCGTAATTGATGGTGTCCAAATCCATCAATTCATCGACTAGGGATAATTCCGATACATCACAATTACACATGTAGAGATACTCACTAGTTGTGATCCAATCACAAATTCTCTCATGCTGTGAATCGTATCATGGACATTCAGTAAATGAGTTTAAGATCCAATCAAATACATAAAACATGTATACTCAAATAGTGAATCTTCATTTATCATATAAATGGTTCATACATAAGGCGATTGCCTTAGGACATCTCTCATATATTACTAACAAGAAGCACATGGTGTGCTTCAAGTGTCACCAAGAAGGACATTATAGGAGTCAAAGTTCTATGAGGAAGAAGAAGGGGCAAGAAGGAGCAACTCATGTAGGGGGAGCTAAGGCTAACCCTAAGGTATACTTCAATAGTGCACATTCTAGTTTTTTTAGTAAAAAGCATGCTAGAAATAATGTTAATTCACTTGCTATTGCCCATGAACATAAGCATGCTAATAGAAACAAATATTTTTGTTTAGGAGCTAAGAAGGTCAACTTTTCAAATAAGGAGAAATTTGAGACTAATGTCCCTAGAAAGACCTTGTCTAGAGAATCTATCAAGAAAATAGAAGACCACCTAAGCTTAAACCCTAAATGGACTAGACATATGCCTAGGAAAAACAATGTCCAAAGACCAAATCAAAATTCAAAAATTAGACAATTAGAATTAGAGAACCAAGTCTTGAGGTCAAGGCTTGAAAAACTTGAAAAGACCCTTAGGATTATGCAAAACTAAATAAAAGAGTCAAATGGTCAAAGTCAAGAGCCTAGGACCAAGAGTCAACCCCTAGGGCCTAAGAGACAAAAGTCAACCAAGGGCAAGAAAGGTTTGGGTCACAAACCTAAGCCTAAGGTGGCTTTTCATAGTGTTCCATTTGATTATGGAACACAAACTAGGTCTAGAAAGACCAAAGTTATTAGGGAAGTCATCCCTAAGAGTAACCAAGGTGTGTGCCTAGTGGCTAAGGTTTCTAAGAAACTTAGGGTGGCCACTAAGAAGGTTGCAAGGGGAGTTACCCCTAGAGTCAACCTAGGTAAGACCACAATGACCAAGGCTAACAAGCCTAGAAGGATCATTAGGAGGATATCTAGGAAGGTTATCCCTAAGGAATACCTAATTAACCCTAGGAGCTCAAATAAGTTTTGGGTTCCTAAGAGCGTGATCGATTCACGCTAGATGGGTTAGGTGTGCCAACTTTAAATGGATGGATAGTTAACCTAACCATGGTAAAGGTGGCACTTTAGATAATTTTCAAGGTTAAGGATACCTTGGAAATAGATTTGATTGTTAATCCCAAAAGATTTTAGGATGTGCTAATATATCTTGAAGATTATGAAAAATCAATCAAATTGACACAATTTAAGTTTAGAAGTCATAGTGTGCCATTTTGGGTTTTTGGCACACTTGGAAGAAAATTAGTAATATGACAAAATATACTTAATTATATCAAATGACAATTAATATTAAATTTTAGGTATTATTATACCTATACATTTTATATGTCATGTTTTGTTTGTCATATAACATGTCATGATATCATGTTTACTTTTATCATTTAATATGCCATGATCATGTTTAGGATTAAGGATTAATGTCATGTGTTTTTATATTATATCATATGTCATGACATCATGATCATTGGTCATGCTTAACTATTGCTATCATTTATGCCATGATCATTCATGCATTTAGGTTAATGAAAATTGATTTAAGGACAATAACATGACTTGAAGTCCCATTTATAAGGGAATCAAGTAGAGTTGTCTTAGAGAATGCATGAAACCCTAGATTAGGTGAACAAAACCTACATGTCACATCACATTGACATGTATGTGTATTTATACACCCTAGATACATGTGAGATGCTAGGATATGAGTTAAGTTCAAAGTGCATAGTTTTTGCATCTAGATGAACTCAAACTCATCTAAAATCATTGGTGGATCATTGGGAAAGCTTGTGTACAAGTCATGTACATTGAGCCTAAGGAATATGATCCAATATAGGTTTCAAAAACATTTTAAAATTATTTTAGAAAACCTTGGTGAAGTCTATCTTTTGATAGCAATCACCATTGATGAAGTTGATACAAAGTAGGGCCAAAACATTAAAAATTTCAATGGTTTTGAACTTTATGTCAATTTCACTATTTTATGGGTAAAATAATTTTTAAATATTTTTCACCCATTGTATTGGTCATAAGTATTATACGTATGAATTTTCATGATTTTTCAAGTTATGTATAATTATTTATGAATTTTCAAAATCCGTTTCTGATAATTGAAATTCGGAAATTTGATTATCGATCATTGCTCTTAGTGCGATGATGATGAATCTGAATGATCGATCTACGATAGAGTCGTCATTGTCGATTTCGGGAAAAATAAGGTTGTTTACCCCATTTTCAGCTATGTTAGAGTTCTCTAACCACTCCTAACCCTAGGATATGCTTTAGGAAGCATTATTAAGGGTGAAAATCCATTGGATATGGATTAGGAGAGTTATTTAAGATTTGTATCAAATTTAAGGATGGGAAAGTTCAATGTTGAACTTTAGGCCTTAATTTTGATGGTTTAAAGTTCTTATTGGCTTAGGGACTTCCCAAGGACATTGTTGGTGTAATGGTCAAGGGGGAGCAAGCCTTTAGGGGGAGGTATCCATCATGGGATGATGAATGTTATTTTTTTTCCCTCATGAGGGGGAGAAATGGAGTTTTTGAGATATCCAATTTGGAAATTGGGAGAGTGTATAGGATTGTCTCTCTTGAGTGATATGAGACTTATCACTAGGAAGATGGTAGGCATCTTAGGTATTTTTGGACCAAGGGGGAGATTGTAAGATCTCATTGAGACATGAGACATTGACCTCCTTGGAGAGAACCTTTTTGATGTTAGTCAAAAAGGAGGAGAACTTATTGGTAGAATGACATCAATTGGAAAATTGATGGGGATGATTGGTCTGAGTTAGATGGTCTAACTCAATGGTTTGTTTGGTTTTTGTCAAACATCAAAAAAGGGGAGATTGTTGGTGCAATCAGCCCAGGTCACGATTGACCAGGACTCGAGCTTGACTCGAGAGATATTTTGATGTTTGACAAAAATATATGACAATGTGATTGTCATGGGAAAGTCCAAAGTCATGGGTACTTGGCATGGAAAGTCCAAGTGGGACACTTGACATTTGGGAAAGTCCAAGTCTTGAGTACTTGGCATATAAAGTCCAAGCATGGGTCTTGGCAAGGAAAAGTCCAAGTATGGGTCTTGGCATGAAAAGTCCAACATGGGTTGGAAAGGGAAAGTCCAAGCTTGAGTCTTGGCATTTGAGAAGTCCAAGGGGTTTGATATTGGCGACGTAAAGTCTAAGCGGGAGTCTTGACAGCATAAGTCCAATGGTTGGCGACGTAAAGTCCAAGCGGAGTCTTGGCGGCGTAAGTTCAATGTACCTTGGCGATGTAGACACCGTTAGCATGACATAGCCGATGGAAGCATCTGAAGGCTAGCACAATGGATGAACATGTCATGGATGACTTGGAGAGATCCGAGAGGCGTGAGGCTGACGGAGGTAGCTAGAAGGCTTAGGTCTAGGCTACGGGTAGTCTAGCAAGTATGGGGGCACGATACTTGGGTTAAACCTCATGTTTGAGGTTAAAACCTCATGTTTGAGGTGTATCAGTCGACTGGTGTCATGTGGCAGTCGACTGACGTGAGTCAACTAGGGTTTAACTGTGAGAATTGGCCCAATAGTCGATTGCGGAGGTGGGCGATTCGATTGCTCAGGATCGATCGTGTGATCGATCAATGGTGCTCGATTTTTTGAGCACGAGAATGGTCGACTCATTGCTGGGTTAGCAATGCAGTGGAGGCTCGGTCAGTTGACTGATGGTCATGATCAATCGACTGATCATATATCTGTTGGATTTTTCCAGCGTGGATCTAGCCGTTGTCTCACGACAACAGTGGCATCAGTCAACTGATGGTCCCGAGCAGTCGACTGATCGACGATTTTCAACCCAGGTTGAAGATTTAAATGGAGCTCATGAAGGAGGATTTCACCAGCATTTCTTGAGGGCTTTTGGGGTGATTTGTTGCTGTAAATTAGGGTCTCCAAGTTCATTTCAATCAACCAAGCACTCAAGCAATCAAAAGCAAAGTGTTGTAAAGTTTTCTTTACTTGTCTTTCGTATTTGTATTGTATATTGCTTGTATTCATATCTTACTATTGTAAGAATATTTGTACGAGGTTTCTCCACCTCCGACTTGTGTCGAGAAGGAGTATTTGTGATTAGTGGTTGCGTGTGCATCACTAGAGCTCTTTAGAGCTCGATCTGTGGAGTAGGAACCGTTTGGTTCCGAACTATGTTATATGATTGTGTAATTGTGTGTTTGTTTTATTTCCGCTGCGCTAACATGAATTGTAGACAAGCACGCAATTGAATTCCATCTACGCAATGTATCGACGCTATTCACCCCCCCCCCCCCCAACAATCAACATTTCCCTCTACACATGCTTGGACTTAAAACTAAATTCAAAACTATGTTTTTCAAACCCCCCACTCCTTCCAATTTATGGAAAAAGGGGGAGAAAGGCCAAAGTTAAGGGATCAATTTTTTTTTGATAACTTAACTTGAGTACAAATCTTATACTTTTATGGCCCAAAGTTAAGTTTGTTTACTTAACTTAACCTAACCTAACCTTGTTTACTTAACTTTTAAACTTAACCTTTATGGTTAAACTTTCTTAATTCATAAAGGGGGAGAAAGGCCAGGGTTAACTTGAACTTATTCTAAATGCTAAGGCCATTGTTAAGTAATTCCGATTACTTAAAAATCCTCTTTACTAGCTAACATCAAGGGGGAGGGTCAAGACACTTTTTCAAGTACTCACCCTCAGTCAAGGGGGAGGATTTCTCAAGGGGAGCACTTGAAAGAGAGTTATTCTCATACTCCTACTCATTCATGCATATTTCATACTCATGTTATTCATTTTACTTAATGCACTTAATTTATTTACTTAACTTTGTGTTGATTTGCCATAGATCAAAAAGGGGAAGATTGTTGGTACAATAGGCACCTGAATCAAATCTGAGTTTTGATTATAGCAAATACACAAAGTTAAGCTCACTTTGTTATCTCACGAGATGAATCAAGTGTGCAGAATTGCTAAGCTAAAGCTGAAGGTCAGTGACACCCGGAGGTTAGTAGTGGTGGTCGGGCAACACCGGGAGGACTTCGGAGGGAGCCGAAGAACTCAAGTGAAGACCGGAAGCGAATCTTCAAAGGTAAAGGTTGAGGTAAGCTCGTGTGAGTGAGTGTAAGTGAGGTTGTGTCCTCCGTACGGGGACGTCCTTAGCCGACGATCCGACTAAGACTTCCCATGGAAGGTCTAAGTCGAGATCGGATGGTAAACGACCATCAAACTTACTTATATTAACTGCATTTTCGAGCTAACTCTTCATTGCAGCTGGAAACCCTGCCATCAATCGACTGATGGCTTGTATCCATCGATTGATGTCTCCAACAGTCGACTGGTAAGGGTAGCAGTCGACTGCTGGTCAAGGATCAGCCTCGAGGAGAGTCAAAGCTTATCACCATTTCTCAAGGGCTAGGTGACATCACCTCATGAAACCTCATCTCAACGATTAGGGTTTCACAAGGCTATAAAAGTAGGGGGTCTCCACCCCTTTTCTATCATTCTAAGTGCTCAAAAGTGCTCTTGCTACGCTACTCTTCTACGACGATCTTATGACGACGAAGTGCTACCGCATCTCCGACGATAAGAGCTCAAGTCCTATCTTCAATAGTCGTTGGTATATTTTTATTTAATTGTCGTCTTTAAATCTTTCCTTATCAAGCTTTAATCGTAATAAGGAGAGGGGGAGTGTCCCTCTACCTTGGTTGTTTTTCATATTGATTGTACTCGCTTACTCCTACCTCTAACAAGGAGGAGTGTTTTTAGTGCTTTGCCCTCCGTACGCGGTCTAGGATTGTTAGGGCCTTGGATTAGCAGTCGAAGGTTGTGAACCAAGTAAAAATAAATTTGTTATATTTATTTTTCACTGCACTTTACTCTTCTTGCGTATCTAATCGACGAACAAATTCGAAAAGTTTTTCTTGCGCTATTCTCCTCCCCCCCCCCTCTAGCGCTCAAATTAATCCAACAGATAAGATATGTTTGAAGCAATTCTAAATTGACTTAAACCTGGAGCATTACAATCATTGATATAGGAGTCATCCTCAGCTCCACCTTGTTAGTGTAATTGACTCAGGTCACGATTGATCAGACTCGAGTTTGACTCAAACAATATTTTGATGTTCAACAAAATGTATGACATATGATTGTCATGGAAAGTCCAAGTCTTGTGTACTTGGCATTGGATGTCCAAGTCTTAGGTACTTGGCATGGGAAGTCCAAGTCTTGTGTATTTGGCATGGAAAGTCCAAGCATGGGTCTTGGCATGAAAAGTTCAAGTCATGAGTACTTGGCATGGAAAGTCCAAGTCATAGATACTTGGCATGGGAAGCCCAAGCATAGG
Organism: Wurfbainia villosa; assembly: GCA_025175895.1. Taxonomy (NCBI): domain Eukaryota; kingdom Viridiplantae; phylum Streptophyta; class Magnoliopsida; order Zingiberales; family Zingiberaceae; genus Wurfbainia; species Wurfbainia villosa. The sequence continues at coordinate 20,265,693 of CM045998.1, forward strand.
TCTTGGCAATTGGAAAGTCCAACATGGAGTTGGCAAGGGAAGTCCAAGGGTGTGCTATTGGCGGCGTAAAGTCCAAGTGGTAGTCTTGGCAGCATAAGTCTAATGTTTGACAGCGTAAAGTCCAAGCGTGTGTGTTAGCAGCGTAAGCCCAAATGTGTCTTGGCAGTGTAGATCCGGTTAGCATGACAATAGCCGATGGAAGCACCTGAAGGCTAGCATATGGATGAACAAGTCATGGATGACTTGGAGGGATCCGATAAGCGTGAGGCTGATGGAGGTGGCTAGAAGACTTAAGTCTAGGATAAGGGTGGTCTAGCAAGTATGAGGGGATCATACTTGGGGTAAACCTCATGGTTGAGGTTTAGCAATCGATTGGGGCTATGAACCAGTCGATTGATCAATTGTTTTGACACTTGGCAATCGAGTCGACTCTGAGCAGTCGACTGGGATTATGACCAGTTAACTGATCGAGAGTCGATTGACGATCGACTGCGGCCACGTGGCCTTGGCAGTCGACTGCCAGTTTTGGGTAGTCGACTAGCCAAGCAATCGACTGCCACGGAGGGAAGTCGACTTCTATGTGTGACCACGTTCACAAAAAGTTTCGTAGTCGATTGGGCAGTCGACAGATGGAGCAACAGTCGACTGTTAGGGTTTGGCAGTCGACTGATGAGCTATCCTTTGAAGTTTTCCAGCATGAATTAACTCGTTGTCTCACAACGACTATAGGAGCAATCGACTGATGGGTATAGGTAGTCGACTGTTAGGTGAAAATAAGCATGAGTTGCAGCTTTATAAGGAGCTTTGAAGGGAGGATTTTGGCTATGGTTTTTAGGGCGATTTGAAGGGGAATAATTGGTGCTTTTCGGTCCTTCAAAGCCAGTCCAAAGTAATCAACAAGCAAGCAATCCAAAGTTTTTTGTGTAAAGTTTTCTTTACTTGTATTTATGTATTGCTTTGTTTACTTATTAAATTTAGTTATATTACTTTTGTACGAGGTTTCTCCACCTCCAGATTGTTCCGAAAAGGAGTATATTAGTGGTGGTGTGTGTTGGACTATCTGAGCCACAAAAATCACTTTTTGCGTTGCGGAAACCTCGAAAGTCGGCCACGGATCCATGCAAAGATAAACAAAAATAATACATGTACGTGTTAAAAACCTTAGATATACTTGTGAAGAGCATTACCCTTGTAGCGACGCCCTTCGCTTATTCTGCTCATCCAAACGGCTTGCCGAAACTCGAGAGTGTCAAGCGTACACTCCTCTACAAGTATCCACACGAACAATAGGTGGAGAAGGAAACTTAGAATGTGCTAGCACTCCAAGAAACCCACGGCAAGAAGGATGAGGGAGAGAGCTTGAGAGGAGAGGAAAGGACGAAGAAGATCTAATCAATTCCCACTCACTCTTCCATCAATCCACATCTAATGTTGGCTGGCCACATTATGGAGATTAAAAACCTCCATGTAATACCAAGAGTCATGGCTCTTGGTCTCCCTCATGAGGTGGCACACCATGATGTGTCCATGATGATGTGGAACATCATCATTGGTCGGCCCCATGCCAAGTCACCATGACGTGGCATTTGGTCAAGCCAAACTTGACCTTTTATCTTCCCTCTCAAGTCAAGTCAAACTTGACCTCTTATCTCCCATGGTTGATCAAATCCAACCACTTGATTCAAGTCAATTTTAATTTAATGAATCTCTATTCATTAGTTTAAATTGACTCAATGAATCAAATCTAAATTAGACTCATTCAACACTTGAATCGAATTGAGTCCAACTCAATTAGTCTAATTTGGATTACTCTTAATCCAATTTGGTTCATCACATGAACCTAATCCTCATGGTCCATCATATGAACCTAATCTCCATCTAATTGCCCTTTGTGTGTGACCCTATAGGTTCTTGTAACGTTGGCAATATTCCTAAACCGATTTAGAAACATAAGCAATGAGCGGTATCTAGCAACACATCATTGTTATTCAAGTTACAAGAATGTTGAGATCCAACATCACCTTTGTGACTACTAATTGTAACTTTCACAATCTATGACAATGTCCCTCTATCCTTGACATCTAGATTGACTAATTGAGGCATAGACCGTGTCATCCTCTGTACAATCTATATCTTTGAACTCCAAGTAGACTCACTCTAATCAAATGAGCTCAATATCTCATATTGACTCATTTGGGCATGGTCATGCACTTAGTGGTCTCACTCTATTAAGAATCATGATGTCACTCCCCTCATATAGGAGGGACAGATCACATCTACATCCCTCTACATAATTTGTTACATATCCAGTAATCGTCTTTATAGTCCACCCATTTACGGGTGACGTTTGACGAAGCCAAAGTATGCAACTCCTTATGTAGGGAACCATGGTGACTTCAGGTCCAAGGACTAATAGTCATACTAATAGTCACATGAGAAAGTATATGACACTCATATAACGATCCATGATACTTTCTCATGGCGGGTCATTCGGTATACATTCTCCAATGCATACCCATGTGTCAACTTGATATCTCATATCCATGACTTGTGAGATCAAGTCATTGAGTTGACCTACATGCTAGTCTCTTCGCATTAACATTGTTCTTGAATGTTAATGCTTGACTAGGAATGATTAAGAGTAGTGTTCTCTATATCATCTCATTATCGATTCAACCAATCGATTGATATAGATAAGAACCTTCTACTCAAAGACATTATTATACTTAGTTATTTGGTACTAATACAAGTAAGTATAATAACCATAAAGAAATGCCTTTATAAATAGGAATATGATACAACAAAGTTCATACAATAATCATCACATAATTGACTCTAGGGCTTTCACTAACAGTGTGCACCACTAGAGCTCATTTGAGCTCGTCCCGTGGAATAGGAACCGTAAGGTTCCGAACCACGTTATATCTTGTGTTTTGATTGTGCTTGTGTGTTTGTGTTTCTCTTCATATTGTATTTCTATATTTCGCTGCATTAACAAGTATTGTAGACAAGCAAGCACGCGATCGAATTCCATCAAGCAACGCAAAAATGTTATTCACCCCCCCCCTCTAGCGACGTCTAATTCCTCTATACACCTCCTCCATCTTAGAGTTTGTGAAAATTTATATTTTGAGCTAGTGAAATTGTGAACTTGAATGTTTTGAATTTGAATGCTTTGAACTTATGAAATTGGATGTTTTGGACTTGAAGTTAGGTTTATAATGAAGTATTTCAATTATATTATGTGATTAGTTGTGGTTAAATGTAATTGTTGTTAATTGTTTGATTTGTATGTTATTAAGTTAGCTTTTGAAATAAATTGCGTGATTGACTTTGTATTACAGGATATCGAATACAAATAAATGGGTTTCTGAAAAATCATATTTCGAGGGTTAGCGCCGATTTTTAAATAAATCGTCACTAACCTTGATGTTTGCGATGAATTTTTAAAGATTTCATCGCTAATTGGTAGTCGACTGGTGTCTTCTACCAGTCGACTTTTGCTTTACGTCAGGCCAAATTTCTACGTATTAGTCAACTGTCAAAAATTAGCAGTCGACTAATAAATGATATTAGTGATGATATATTCAAAATATTCGTCGTTAACTCTTCAATTGACTGGCTAGTCGACTAAAAAATATTTTATAGTCGGTCAAATTATGGGCAATCTACTGATCTATTCCACCAGCCAACTGATGAATTGCGATGACATTTATTATTTTCTTCGCTAGTGTTAGCAACGAAACTATCTTTATTCATCGCTAACATTAACTTTCTTTGGCGACGATTTGTTAATTATTAGCGATGTTATTTAATATCGTTGTTAATATTAATGATGAAATTTTAATTTTTCATCGTAAAAGTCTTTTAGCGACAAACTTATTGCGATGAAATTAGCGACAAAATTTTATCGTCGTTAATTTTATTTAACGGTGAATATTATGTATTAGCGATAAAAAAAATTAATCGCTAAATACTATTTTTCTTATAGTGTCTACTTGATAGATCTAAATTAGACCCAATCCAATTTAAATTTTGTATTTTCATTTCGCATCTAACTATTTAATTTAAAATATAATATATTTAAATATAAATAGAGGATGTCCTGATATGCATTCTTGGAATCTTACATAGCAAACTTTACCAATATCTTATTAATGTATGAAGTTTGGAATCTTACATAGTATACTCCTGTTCTTTCTATTGTTCTTTCTATCCCATAGGATTTGGATACCTAGAACATAGTATGCTTCTTCTAAATTCTTCATGTCAGTCCATTGAGTCAACTAATACTTAGTTGATAACTCTCCTACGTAATTTCTAATCGGATATCACCCACACATATAGCACAAGAAAAATTATCTTGTTGTCTTTAATTTTTTTTATAGACAAGGTTCATCTGGATTCTAATCATAACCATAAATATTTATAACTTGATCAAATATGATATTCCAAGATCTAAATGTTGATGCAATCAATCCAGATCACGATTTATCAGACTCGAGTATAACTCGAATAGTGTTTTGATATTTGACGATGTGCTCGAATAGGACTCGAGTTGGAGTTGAGTTTGAGTATGAAAAGTTCAACTGAAAATTGGTAAGGGAAGTCCAAGCCGATCAAGGTTGACCGGACACCTGGCACGAGGAGAGTAAAGTCCTGGTAGATTAAGAGTGACCGGATGACTAGACAAGGGAAGACCCAGCTGATCAGGGGATCAAGCTTGGCAAGAGAAGTCCTGACAAATCATTGTTGACTGAAAGTTAGGCAAGTGAGGAAAGCCCAAAAATAGATGTTTGGCAAAGGGAAAGTCCAAGGATGAAGCCTTGGTTTTGGAGGCGATGCCTCTTGGCAATAGGGAAGTCCTAGAGGTGTGATCTCTTAGCAATGGAAGTCCTGGAGGTGCGATCTTTTAGCAATGGAGAAGCCTCGAATGCGCAACCTCTTAAAAAAGGTACTCAATGGCATGACAACCGATGAAAGCACTTGAAGGCTAGCGCGAAGGGTGAACGAGTTGTTGAGGACTCGGATGGACCCTGAGGACGTGAGGATGATGGAGATGGCTAGAAGGTTTAAGTCTAGGACAAGGGTGGTTGATCAAGTATGAAGAGATCATACTTGGGTCAAACTTCATATTTGAGGTTTAACAGTCGACTGGAGGTTTTGCCTAATCGATTGGTCCAGTATTTTCGACTCCCGCTGTGGGGCTCGATTTTCAACTTAGGTGCTCGACAATCGACTGGTGGTTTAGCCCAGTCGACTGGTCCAGTAGGAAGCCGACTCCCACTGTGGGACTTGGATTTCAGACTAGGTGCTCGGCAATGTGCGGCTCGGGAATGAGACATGGTTCTCGACAGTTGACTGCTGAGGAAGGGCAGTAGACTAGCCGAAGAAAGTCGGGAATCAACCTAGGTGGTCAGATGATGTGAGAAACAGTAGCTCTAATGTCGCAGTCAACTGCTATGGTAGAGCAATTGACTGGAGGCTTACCAATAGTAGGTCCGAAGCGAGGCAGTCTCGACCAGTGTCTCGACTGGACTTGCAGTCGAAGCGACACCTCGACTTTTATGTTACTGTTGAGCAATAATGGTTATAAATCAGCTCAACATGTGAGGCCTATAAGGACAGCTCGAGGAGGATTTCACAGCCGATTACTTGGAGTTTTGAAAGAAAGTGTTGCTGCAATTATAGGTCTTCAAAAAGTTTTCAAAACAACCAAAATCAACAAGCGATTAAGCATTATTGTAAAGTGCTCTTTATGGTTCTTTCATACTTGTATTTGGTTGTGTATTTGTATTGTCAATTCATATTGTAAGGGGTTTCTCCACCTTCCACGTGTTGTCGAGAAGGAGACAAGAGTTTTAATGGTGTGGACACTAAAATCTGATCGTGGAATAGGAACCGAAGGTTCTGAACCACATAAAACTATGTTGTGTGTGTGCTTGTTTCTTTTATATGGGTTTCTATTTGTTTTGTATTTCGCTGCGTATAACGTCTTTGTAGACAAGCACGACATGATCAAGAACGAAGCATTGAATCGGAGATCGCTATTCAACCCCTCTAGTGCGCCAACGGTCCAACACTAAATGCTTGTTTAGGTTCATAAATGACGAACCTTTTCAATTTGCATACCTTATGCTCTTGATCCTTTTGGATGACACAATTTTATGCTTTCATCAAGATTTCTAATAAGAAAGACAATCTTAACATTCATTTATCATACTTCGTAATCAAAATAGCTTCAATGGATAAGAGGACCTAGATAGACTTTAGCATACTCGCAGACGAGAAGGTCTCATCATAATTGATTCTTTCTCGTTGTGTATAACCTTTTATGATCAATCTAGCTTTAAAGTTCTCTATCTTTCTGTTTATTCCTCAATTTTTTTTTGTAGATTCACTTACACCCAATGAATTTCATTCTATCAGGTATATCTACAAGATCCCAGACGGAGTTAGTGTACATAGATTTTATTTTTGAGTCCATAGCACTCCTCTAATTATCGACATTTATATCCTCCATAGCTTCCCAGTCTCAAAAGACTCTTTATAAAACAAATCGAATGACTCTCTCACTACGTTAAGTTGTGGAGGCTCTTAGTTGATTGGAATTGATTATTGTTCCTTCACTTATCACCATGTCCCTCATTTTTTATTTCATACAGTTAAAAAATTATAATATATCAATCCAAATTATTTTTTTTTCTAATGAAATGATATGGACTGACAGTAAAAAAATTTATTTGAAAAATAAAATTTAATTAAATGAACAATTTTTTTAAAAAAAAAATTATCCTCGGACTAAAGCCCGGGTAAAATAAAACATGGTTCTATTTGAACAATGGGACCATGGTCCTCCACCATCTCAATTGTCGGCAAATTAGTGGACATAACAGATGGAACCTCCATTCGTTTTTCACTAGGACTAGCAATGGATTATGGTAAAAAAATGAATTCAAATTGAGTTTGTTCGGTGTAAATATTCTCTTTCAAAAGAACCATTTTTTATTCACATTCTTTTATAGATTTGCCCTTTAAAAGGGTTGCATTTGTACTTACAAATACCTTTTTTATCTTGAGGACTATAAAAGTAATATTCCCTCCCTTTTGGATACACTACAAAGATGCATGTCTCTGATCTTAATTTCATCTTATCTATCTTGCCTTTAAGCACATATGTAGAGCATCCTCGTATCCGAATATGATATGGTGGTTAAGACACGATAAAATTTATGGATAAGATAAAAATTGATTTTGGAAGAGATCTAAAATTTTTTCTTGAATTCAAATGACTCCCACATATCTTGGCCACCACATCAAGGCTTATAAAATCCTTCGTAATTTATCTCTCTCACAATGATCGTGAGATAAATCGTTGGAGCTACTAAATTAACAAATTCTTTTCGCCGATATATACATAGCATCCCTATATCAGAATATGCCTTGGATTGGGGCTTACGCCCGTTCCGCAGCTCCAAGAGCGTCTTAGAGATATACTTAGAAGGGACCATGTTTAATAAGTATATTGCACTTTGTAAAGCATATCTCAAAAGGATGTTTTTTTCGGTACAATCGGTTTCAAAAGTTGATCAAATTTGAGTGAGATTCTAATTGAGTTTCAATATTTGACAATATAATTATAGATGAAGAATGATTTGAGAGAGTTTGTTAGCGCAATCAACTTCAGATCAAGGTTGACCAAGCTCAAGTGAAACTCGAATTGGAGTTGTAGTCATATGGAGATGAGCGTGAAGTTAAGTAGGGTAAGGTTGACTAGATACTTGACGAGTGGAGAAATCCAAATCAGTCAAGGATGACCAGACACTTAATGGTCGGAAGTCCAACAAGACGTTGACAAGGGAGAAATCCAAGTCGATTAGAGAGGATCGAATACTTGGTGTTGGAAAGTTCAATTGGGAGTTGACAAGTGGAAAGTCCAAGTTGGTCAAAGTTGACTGGACACTTGGCACTATGAAAGAAAAGTCCAAGCATGTTAAGAAGGACCGGATGCTTGGTGTCGGGAAAACCCTTGCAGGTCTGGAGACCATAGGCAAGGCAAGAAAAGTCCAAATAGATTGAGAAAGATCAGATGTTTAATGAAGAGAATTCCTGACAAGTCAAGAGGACTAGATGACTAGGCAAGGGAAGCTCTGATAGATCTGGGAGATCATACTTAGTAAGAAAAGACCCGAGCAGTTAGGGAGATCAAGTTTGACAAAGGAAGTCCTAGTAGGCTACGATTGATCGAATATTGGGCAAGGGAGATTCCGACATATCAAGAATGATCAAATACTGGATAAAAAAAGTTCGTGTTTTAATACACCTACCTAATTATTTTTCCACTTCGCCTTTGAATTCCTTGAATTTTTGAAGAGGTTTAAATTTGTGAGTCATTAAATAAATATAACCAAATCGAGATTAATCATTAATAAAAATGATGAAATACTTATGTCCACCTCTAGCAAAGTCATTTATTGGTCCATATACATTAGAGTGTATTAATTTCAAGACTTCTTTGACTTTAATTTCTTTAGATTTAAAGGACCACTTAGTTATTTTATCTTCTAAATAAGATTTACTATAGGTAGGGACTGTACTTTTAATTCACTTAACGACCATGCCTTATCGGTCTTCGAATCGTATTAAGATTGATATGACCAAGTTTTAAATGTCATAAATAAGTCTTTGAGAGTCAACTTCATCCGTAAAAAATTGGAACAATAAATTTAGTGGTCTTTATCGGCCTATCTCATAACTATTATAAGGGAAGTAAATTACGAATGATTCTATAGATTTTGACGTAATGACCAAGATACGTGGAGGTCATCTGAATTTAAGAAAGAGCTTTAGATCTTTTTCGAAATCGATTTATATTTTATCTGTAAATTATATTGTATCTTAGCCACCACACGAAACAGTGTGATATAATAAACAATCAATAGATTTTAGGACATACAAAATCATTTACTTAAATGTCCCTTACATATAGTAGTTTTATTCAAGATAATATCATTATCATTTGTGAAAAATGAACATAATATTCTTTTGTCTGAATAATAAAGCAACAGAAATTAAATTTCTAATAATATCTTGAACATAATAACAATAACAATGTCTTAAAATCAAATATCTCATATTCAAAAAATTTAAAAAAAAAATTGTTTCCAATAGCTCTCGCAGATACCATTGCTCTCGTACTCATGATCATAATATGCGGAATCGATCTTCAGTATTTTAGAGTTCTGGACGGAACAATAAAAATAGAATTTTTTTTTATAGATAAAAAATTTATTTTTAAATAAAAATTAGATCCTTTTCTTTATACTTTTTGGAAAAATTTCTTTGGATCTGTCCAAGGCCAGCTCTTTGGTTATTTGGAACCCTTACAACATGTTATAAACATGGTTAACAACTCCAAAATCTACTATCCAAGTATTAGTAGAATCAACCACTAAACAAGACTCGATAAAAAGATAACACTTCGTTACCTTACTTTTTCAAAGCTAAAACTAGGTATTTTGAGCAATTTCTCTTTCAGTGACCCTTTTGTTCACAATGAAAGCATTTAATTTCCTCTTAGGCTTATCATCTATCTTGACCTTCGTTGCTTTTGCTGTGAGCCTTTCGCATTGGACTTCTTCCTCTTATTTCCTCCTTTGCCTTTCGGCTTGAAAAAGAATAGTCCAATGGAAGTGCCACTCCTGGTCTTAAGAACATCCTTAGCATTCTTGAGCTCTTTCATCAACTTAGTTAGGGACACATTCAGCTTATTAATATTATCATTGACCTTGAATTGCGATAACATTTCAAGGAGTCTTTGAATCCATGTCAACCCGAGTGTCTTAGCCTCCAAATCCTCAATTACATCAAACTAAATGATTAATACAAACATATGATTTTTCGCAATCATATTGGATTTCATGTGTCTAATGACTTTACCTTCCTTACGATGATTTAAAAACAGACTGATAGATATTGTTAAATTGATAGATTCCAATCTTTTACATAATAATAGACTTAATAGCTGCCTTTCACTCCTTAATGCTCAAATATTTGTTGAAGACTTTCCATGATTTTAGTCACATTTTATGTTTTTATTGCCATACATTTGAGATAGGTCACAAAATATAGCAATATATAAGTCATTTCTTGTCGTAAGCTTTCTTTTGTTCGATCGTGGGCTCCTCGTCGTTGTTCCCATGAGGATGGCGTGGTGGCTAAGGTACGACGGAGTTTGCGGATAAGGTAAGAGTTGATTTCGGAGGAGATCATCTAAAGTTCTTTTATAGATTCAGATGACCCCCACATGTCTTAATCACCACGTCAAAGTCGTCCATATAGAACTCTCCGTGATTTACTTTCCTCACAATGATTGTGAAACAGATCAGTAAGGGATACGAAATTGACGAATTCTAATCTTTTACGAATGTGAATAAGCTCCTCGTCGTTAGGTATATTGGGACGAGCTAGATTCGATCGGTTAGCACAAATTAAATTTATGCTTCTCGAACAATCATCGAATTACATTTTCAATCAATATAGTTTTTCTTCCGTCAGTTGATATTTAGTAAAAATAATTGCCAATGAATTTTTAGATTTTTTTTAAAAGAGGAAAAAAAATGTAATGAGCTTTGCATGTAATAAATAAATTATACGTGTTATACATGAGCCTATCACATAGAATGATCTAAAACTTCAAAATCATTTAACATACCTCCATGGACACGGTACAATGGTAAAATGGAACAATTTTTCATAAGTTAATATAGTTCAATCCTCTATTAAAATAAATTTGATTTTGAATATTTGAGTTTATCTTCTCGAGCGAAGTACATTTTCAGTGCCGGATCTGTTTTATAGGGACAGTACGACAACATCGTCAGACTTAATTATTGAGCCATGAGTATTTTTTTGATTTATTTTAGTGGTCGTCGATAGATCATATCTCACCTAGGAGTTATTTAGTACTCCGTCAGAAATTTGATGTAAGATACCAAAAAAAAAAAAAAAAAAAATCTTGCTAATTAAGAAATTAGCTTGTGGAATTTTTCGGGAGTTTTTAGAAATTTTTCAGGATTTAAAATGAGTTTAAATCCTAGTCTAGGGGTTAATTGGGTTTATTAATCTAACCCTAAGATTAATAGGTTAATAGGTGCCAGGTTAATCTCGAACGCGATCCGCGATCCACAAACCCGTTTCCCCTGCTATTCGTCTGTTATTTGCGGTTTCTCCTTCGATTTAATCCCACTCACGACACCTCCTCTTCATCTTCTCGCCGCACCTTTTCCTCGCCGAACAACTGCTGCCGACTCCTCTTCTTCCGCCGCGATTTCCACCATTTCACGATCTCGCGGCTTCCTTCTCTTCTCCCCACGCGACGCCACACTCGAGCTCGCCCCGCTGTCGTCGCTGTGTCGGTCGCAGCCCCATCACCGTCGCCACGGGCGACAGCTTCGTCGTCGCCTTGCTCCACCTGATCTCGACGACAGCAAAGAGTCGTCGCAATCGCGACTGCCGCGTGCCGCCTTTTCCCGTGCCCTAGTTTTGTTCCCTTTTGCCGACGCCCTTCCTCCGCCACTGTGGATCGTCTCCTCGTTGCTGCAGTTGATCTGCCACCACCGCCACCTCGTCGCCGCGAGTTGGAGTTGCAGCTGGCGTCGCCTACCATTTCGGTTGCCTCTTTGGGTCACCGTGAACATCCACTGCAATCAGCTGCAGCCGCCTTGAACAGCCCAGTCGCCACTGCTAGATCTGGAGGCTAGCCAACTTCATCGGCAGCTAGCTCCCCCGGTGGCTTTGCTTTGTTGATCACTTGCCCTGTATTGCGATTGGTGACCCACAGTCACTGCGCTTCAATACTCGGATCTGTGGATCGATCGATCAGAAGGAAGCTAGGGAAGATAAGCTTTGATTTGGTGTAGTGGCAACCGGACAAATCCTTCAACCCAATTTGGTTACCATGTATGTTAGTTTCTCCTCCATGTTCAGGTAAAAACCTTCATCCAATTAGCTGTTCTTGGATTAAGGTTTCAGAATTTGAAGGGAAAGGGAAACTGATGTATTGTATGGTTACAGGTGGTTATGGGGGAAGATCAATGGTGGATTTCATGTGCAGATTCACCGTAGGATCGAAATTGTGAAGGATTGAAGGTAAGGTTTAAATTGGATTAATGATACTATATGATTGGATTAAGAGGTAAAGGTGTGGATGTTTTGTGTGTGTACTTTGGAAATATTCTTGTTAATCGATTTAGGATTCTTGAATTTGATCAGTGGATGGAAAACCTGTATACTATAGGTTACAGCTGCTAGGATGTAGAGTTCATCTTCGATTCATCTGGATTGAGCAAATCGGACTCATCGAAGGGAATGGAAAAGCTATGTAAGCGTGGATAAGCTTGGTAAGTTCTGATTTGAATTGTTGTAGATGAGATGCTAGATCTATAGCTAAGCCATTATTGGTTGCTGATTATGAATTAATAGAGGAAGATATTCAGTTAGTTAATCGAAATATAAAGTGAAGTAGGATTAGGATTTGATCCTAATATTAGAATTGACAACATAAACGGATCATATATGTTGTGTGCAGGATGTGGAATCGAGATAAATTCTTGGACGTGGATACGAGACAAGTCCACGGCCGTGAGGATTTTATTACTACGAGCACTTACAGCAGGTGGGTAATTTCCTACCTGGTCCGGGTAGATGTATTGCACTCAGATTTAGTCATAGATATGAGCATGTTAGGCGTTCATATTATCTTGACCCTGCTCTTTTTATCGTATGCTTGATCTTTTACCGTTGGCTATTAACTTCATTGCTGATATCATGTTTATTTCATCATGATTAGGAGTTATACATATAGGTGATGTAAGTAACTTAGAATCTGTTTAAGTTAAGTGCAAATAGTAAAGTCCGGATGACCACCTGATTATATATTGGGCAAAAAGGTCATCCGTAGGTAGATAGTGTCTTTAACCTAGGGTTAGTTCTAGTACCCTTAGGTTGTATGTTACCACCGAACATGTATTGTGTAAATGGTCAGAGGAATGATACTTAGGGTATCGCTACGGACCGGTGGTCCTAGCTTGTTATAATTAGTTGAGTACGACTCTCTACAGGATAGAGAGTGTGTCCATCAGTTGGGTACGACTCTCTACAGGATAGAGAGTGTGTCGAGTAGATTGGTATGACTCTCTACAGGATAGAGGGTATTATGATCAGTTGAGTACGACTCTCTACAGGATAGAGAGTGCGTGATCTGGTTAGTATGATTCTCTGTAGAATAGAGAGTCTATGGTGGATGTCAGATGTGAGACATCAGATTCATGCATTTACATGCACGCCGCGACGAGGTCTCCCTTGTGGTCGAGAGGGTCGCCAAATATCCCGCCTCCACTGCTACTCATAGGAGGAGTACCCGTGTGAGGGCAGAGCATCAGGTGCCGCACTCTACCACTATAGACGGTGGTAGTTGGATTTGGGCGTCGAGTCCTCGCGGTGTGGCACTGACCACTCATGGGTAGTGATGGCCTGAGTGACCAAACAGAGGACCCCCATCGTAGCTTGCTCTTTACGCTTATATGCTACTCGATCATATCGCCCACCCGCCACCGAGAGTAGTGGTTGGTGCTGAGTTGGGACAGCTTGTCATGCTCGAGCCACCGAGGCCACACCGGGTCGTTAGCTTTAGGGTGAGCCGACATGACCATGCATGCCGCATTGCCGATCATGGCGCTTAGATATTACCATATATATATACATATATGCATGTATATATATATATATGGATGGTTGAGATTAATATATATATGGATACAGTCTATATATATATGATTATTGTGATGTTGCATTTGTTTATACTATGCTTGTTGCATTTGGGTGAACATCATATTCATGCATGTCTCTTGCATTTGTTATACGATTGTGTCGGATATTGGTATGTGTTGGATAGACCACTAGATACCTTGACCTGTAGCTAGAGTATATTTTGAGTTGATCTACTCTTCCTGTTATATATATATATGTTGGATATATGTTCATGTTGGATTAGAGTAGCGTGTAGACACTCGTATGTCCGCATTTTTATGTTGTTCATTCGGCTAGACTATATGGGCTTGTATTTATATACTATGCTGATATACCTGTTGTACTTCTAGATTATGTTGTCGAAATACATGTGATATGACATATATACATGTTTTCTATTACCTGTTGAGTTTTACTCACCACCCTCCCCGCGGACTGGTTTTCGTCGCCTGTGTAATGAGAAGACTTCGTGATGGACTTGAGCACCGCTGGCTGACGTCATCTCATCTCACGAGGCTCCCGTGTTTTGTTTTGGGTCTGCTGTCCGTTGTGCATTATATTTTGGAGTTTTCATGATGTATATGTTTTATATTCAGATTTTGTCGAGATTTCGTGTTGTTGTGGTGTGTTAGTCATACCGGTATGCATGTGTGGGATTGTTGTATTGTTGTGGTTTGTTTCCGCTGTGTCTTGTGTAGTTTTTATTTTTATACATATATATTGTTGTTATTGTGGGCCTACGGGCCTTGTATTAATCCGAAATGTTGCCACGTACAGGGGAGGTGTTGTCCGTTTGATTTTCGGTTCGGCATGCTCTCGGGGCGTGACAACTTTAGTGGTATCAGAGCCCAAGGTTCTGCGATGTCATACAATGTTATTTTTGTGTCGAGTCTTGGATTCTCGGGAGTCGATTTATTCGGTTTTGGTTTTCTGAGATGAGATGGACAGCGGCCTGAGCTCCAAGCAACACGAGGTAAGAATTCCTGATAACTTATGGTTTAGTAGATACTTATCTAAATTTGATCAGTAGGTGTATACAATATAGTTATGATACCTGTACAGACGTGTAGTAGGGATCGTCCACCGAGACGACCAACCGGAGTTACATTAGGGTTTATACTCCCGGTTATGTTGGCTATGCATTTAGATGCGTATACCAAGGAATAACCTGTAGTGTGTTGGTTATTGTTCGGAACCGTGGTATGGGTTGACCACGGGATCGACCTGTTGAGTCTGTGAGGCTTGAACTGTGTCGAAAAGGTGATTTACCTTTGAGAGCCGACTGATACCGAGTCGGAAAAACATGGGTCAAGTCGTCACATTTCTGGTTGAAATCAGAGATTTTAGCCTTAGAGATTTTCACTAACGGTGCTAGTCAGATCATTACCTGTGGGTAATGAACAGACTTGTAGACTATTTGTGATGCAGATAGCGGAAGGCTAGGTTACGGTGTTTCATAGGGATTTTATCTCTGAGTTGTTCGTACTGAGTTGTATAACTTTGAGAGTACTTTTAAGTACTTAACTCATGTTATACCGAGAAAGTAGAGTTATTTGCATACCATTATCGGGGTCTAGCCAGTATTTGGTGATAAATGCAGAAAAATAATCTTCGGGAAATAATATATCACTTGATCATGGTTTAGTGATGTTGAAAGAGAATATTTCCCCGTGTCACTTTTAGTGACACCTTGTAAGGAATTCTTGAGCTTCAAGAAAAATAAAAGGGGTGCTCGGTTAGTAATATTGTACTGTGCAGAGTCGTGAGACTTGCGGAGGTTACGACCACCTAATAGCTCAAGAAGATGAATGGATGATTTAAGCCACCCAGAGTTATTGGCTTATAGTTGGATAAGGATGTCGGGATCTTCTATCAGATCCTATCGGAAGACGTTGGATTGAGACAGGAGTTTAGAAATGACTCCGTACAAGGGTTTAAGAGTTAGAGACCGATAAGCAAATGTTGCAGGTCAACTTAATAGAGTCAGAAGTCTCCGACTGTTGGATAAAAGGAGTAAGATCAGGGTCACAGGCCTTGAGCTACTTTTCGATTATAGAAGACCAATCGTAAATCATCAAAAGGTTCTTGTGGATATCAGCAAAATCAGAACAAAGACTCCGAAGGGATTGTGTGCGTGCAGTACAGATCACGAAGACATGCGAAGCCCGATTATCCGTTGGAGCAGTTCATCTGTTGCTATTGTGAGCAACCAGTACAGTAGAGGAGGTGTACTTTGAAGATTCAGTTGAAGACTATCGATGGTGTTCCAGGAGGAAGATGCATTGTCTCGACAGCAGAGATCAGCACAGAGGATTGGGTTATCTTATCATCATCAACCTACTACCTCAGACATGGTTGGAGTTCCTTGATACTCCCCTTCAGCAGAGATCAGCGCAGAAGCAGCATCAGCAGAAGACATTGTAGAAGACTCAGCAGACAACAACAAACAGTTACCTCTATATGTGTTTTGCTTAGTACAGAGGAGAGAGTATACGACGATGGTCGTATCCATTCAGTATTCTATAGTTGTAGCTCGTAGGATTAAGGGATGGATTAGATGATCTAGGAAAAATCCTTGGATCATTCATTGCATAAATGCGACCATTTTGTCGCGGACTGTTGGATCTGATCTTATTCTCTTCGGAGAAAGGCCGAGACCTGCATGGAGCCTTTGGGATCAGATCGACAGATATTTCATCGTTCAAGGTATTACTCTAGTTTTACCCTCTGGGTTAATATGTTGAGAGACGCTTGTGGTTACAGGTATCTGTATCTAGAACATTCTTAGATGGATTAGAAGGGTCCTTTACATCGACTTGTGGGTCGATGGTATCTCTACCGTTAGGTGAGAAGTGGACCAACGATTAAGAAGTCAAGGGAGGTCCTTAGACTTGGATAGACATACCTTTATGGTAGACATATCCGTACGAATGGTTAAATTATGGGAAGTATGACATGATTATGTCTCCCTGATGTGTGTATAATCCGAGAGCATTCGGATATAGTTTCGAATGAACTCCTAGCCTTGTCATTACATAGGCAAGTGGAGTAGGCGATCGAAATGATTGCGGAAAATAGTTCTGATAACGAAGATCACATATCGAGTGATATTTTTGTTGGTATCAGTGTTGTTAAACACTATAAAAGAATTGGAAGAACGTGAGTTGTGATTATAGGAGATATTGGAGGGGATATTTATCTATCCCAGTGTTTCTCCTTGAGAAGATCCGGAACTCTCTGTTGAAAGAGAGATGAACCTTTGAAGGTATGCATCGATTATCGATGATGGAATACAGTAGTTGTCGTGATAAATATCCTTGTTGTGGATAGATGATCTATTTAGATCAGCCAAAGACACCTGTGTATACTCTAAGGTTGGTTACGACTGGAGTACTGATATTGTAGTGACATGATGTCATATGATTATCATTGTCATTGTGATGATTATCATATCGTCGGCTTAGAGTAAAGGGGATGCAGGTGTGTGGAGACGATAATTTCATACTTGGTATGAATTTTGATTAAGATGTTTGACTAATTAATGATTTAGTCTTCCCTGGATTTGAGAATCGTGTATCTTGAACACGATTGGATCCTTTTGTAGTTGTTGGAGTTGCGTAACTTGGCCACTGTTGATTGTGGTAGTTGGAGTTGCGCACTCGACCATCGTAGATGGTGGTTTTCCTTGTATGTTTTGGTTAATTCCGTAGATGTGGATGGGATGCTTTTAAGCATTAGTATATCACGAACTTGTTTGACAAAGGTAATGTTGGAAATTATTTAGTCGGAAGCTGGTGAAACCAGTTTACAGGATTTAAACGGCAGTTAACTTTTACATGAGTATTAGTTAATCCTTCCGGATTAGATAAAAGGATGATGTATGCAAATGAGTCGTTTCAGGGATCGGAATGATTCTGATGCAGTTGAATGAGGCATATCTTATGCATACGTCAGTTAAGGAACTACGAGATAGTCTGTCATATACATGATGTGACTTTAGTAGTTATTATCTAGATTTGTAGTTGTATGGAACAGGAATGCTCATGAGATTGTAACTAGCTACTGGGTAGCTACTATAGAGTTGCTGGAGCGCGAACAATTGCAACAAAGGAGATTGATCGCTATAGTCTCCCATGCACTTACTGAGTGTGTGGTGAAGTGTATCTTGGATGGTTGATGGACTCCTCGTTTAAGAAAATAATCCCCCGTCTCTGATAAGGATAGTGGGGTTCCGGAGTTGCAGTGTTTAAGGGAGAGTTGCTACAGAAAGCACACCATTCGAGATGAGCTATATATCTTAGTGGTACTCAGATGTACTGAGAGTGAAACGTTTATACTGGTGGAATGATATAAAGAGAGTTATAGCAGATTTTGCTGCTCGATGTTTAGTATACCAGTAGGTGAAGGCTGAACATCAAGAATTCGCTGGATTGCTCTAGACAATTTCGATTTCGGAATGGAAGTGGGAGCATATCACTATCGATTTCGTTACGGGGTTGCCTATAACCCGTAAAAGACATGATGCGATTTGGGTGATTGTGGATCGACTGACCAAATCGGCTCATTTCTTTCCTATTCGTGGGTACTCGTTGGACCGTCCGACAGAGTTGAACTGTCGAGGAATTATCAGACTGCATGGGGTATTTTAGAGTACTATATCTGATAGAGACCACGATTTACCTCGCGCTTTTGACAGAGTCTGCATCAGACTATGGGCATAAAGCTTCGGCTAAGTGCAACATTTCATCCGCGGACTGATGGACTGTCTGAGCATGACATTCAAACGTTGGAGGATCTATTCAGATCTTGCGTCGTGGATTATGGAGGTGTAGCTTATCGGTTGGCTTTACCTCCGACACTTGCGGGTGCTCACAACGTATTTCTTGTTGTTATGCTGGGGAAATACGCGTCGCGATCTGACCAAGTTCTGAAAGAGGTTTCGATTCTACCTCAGTCTAATGTGACTTATGAGGAGATGTCAGTGTGTATTCCAAGTCGCAAGGAGCGACAGTAGCGGAACAAGACCATCTGACTCGTAAAGGTCGGATAACAGTATCCTACTGATGAGGGGGCTACATGAGAGCTGTAAGATACTATCCGAGCTCGATATCCTCATTTGTTCACTTGAGGCATGTAGTAGTTCAAGAAATCTCGTGAGTTGGTTCTCGTATGTTAGTACGAAATTTGGGGACCAAATTTTTATTAAGTGGGGGAGAATGTAAGATACCAAAAAAAAAAAATCTTGCTAATTAAGAAATTAGCTTGTGGAATTTTTCGGGAGTTTTTAGAAATTTTTCAGGATTTAAAATGAGTTTAAATCCTAGTCTAGGGGTTAATTGGGTTTATTAATCTAACCCTAAGATTAATAGGTTAATAGGTGCCAGGTTAATCTCGAACGCGATCCGCGATCCACAAACCCGTTTCCCCTGCTATTCGTCCGTTATCTGCGGTTTCTCCTTCGATTTAATCCCACTCGCGACACCTCCTCTTCATCTTCTCGCCGCACCTTTTCCGCCAACGATCGCATCACTCTCTTCTTCCGCCGCGATTTCCACCATTTCACGATCTCGCAGCCTTCCTTCTCTCTCTCCCCACGCGACGCCACACTCGAGCTCGCCTACCCGTCGCCGCTGTGCTCGCCGCAGCATCACCGCCGCCACGGGCGGCAACCGTCGTCGCTTTCTCCACTGATCTCGACGATGAAAGAGTCGCCGCATCCAGTGACCTTCGTGCTCGCCGCCTTTTCCCGTGCTAGTTTTGTTCCCTTTGCCGACGCCTTCCTCCGCCTCGTGGATCGCCTCTCGTCGCCGCCAGCTTGATCTCGCCACCACCGCCACCGCCGCCGTGAGTTGGAGTTGCAGCTGGCGTCGCCTACCATTTCGGTTGCCTCTTGGGTCGCCGTGAACATCCACTGCAATCAACTGCAGCCACCTCGAATGTTCTGCTTGCCATCGCTAGATTCGAGGCTAGCCAACTTCATCGGCACTAGCTCCCCGATGGCTTTGCTTTGTTGATCACTTGCCTCAGATTGCGATTGGTGACCCACGATCCATCGCGCTCAATACTCGGATCTGTGGATCGATCGATCAGAAGGAAGCTAGGGAAGATAATCTTTGATTTGGTGTAGTGGCAACCGGACAAATCCTTCAACCCAATTTGGTTACCGTGTATGTTAGTTTCTCCTCCATGTTCAGGTAAAAACCTTCATCGAATTAGCTGTTCTTGGATTAAGGTTTCAGAATTTGAAGGGAAAGGGAAACTGATGTATTGTATGGTTACAGGTGGTTATGGGGGAAGATCAATGGTGGATTTCATGTGCAGATTCACCGTAGGATCGAAATTGTGAAGGATTGAAGGTAAGGTTTAAATTGGATTAATGATACTATATGATTGGATTAAGAGGTAAAGGTGTGGATGTTTTGTGTGTGTACTTTGGAAATATTCTTGTTAATCGATTTAGGATTCTTGAATTTGATCAGTGGATGGAAAACCTGTATACTATAGGTTACAGTTGCTAGGATGTAGAGTTCATCTTCGATTCATCTGGATTGAGCAAATCGGACTCATCGAAGGGAATGGAGAAGCTATGTAAGCGTGGATAAGCTTGGTAAGTTCTGATTTGAATTGTTGTAGATGAGATGCTAGATCTATAGCTAAGCCATTATTGGTTGCTGATTATGAATTAATAGAGGAAGATATTCAGTTAGTTAATCGAAATATAAAGTGAAGTAGGATTAGGATTTGATCCTAATATTAGAATTGACAACATAAACGGATCATATATGTTGTGTGCAGGATGTGGAATCGAGATAAATTCTTGGACGTGGATACGAGACAGGTCCACAGCCGTGAGGATTTTATTACTACGAGCACTTACAGCAGGTGGGTAATTTCCTACCTGGTCCGGGTAGATGTATTGCACTCAGATTTAGTCATAGATATGAGCATGTTAGGCGTTCATATTATCTTGACCCTGCTCTTTTTATCGTATGCTTGATCTTTTACCGTTGGCTATTAACTTCATTTCTAATATCATGTTTATTTCATCATGATTAGGAGTTATACATATAGGTGATGTAAGTAACTTAGAATCTGTTTAAGTTAAGTGCAAATAGTAAAGTCCGGATGACCACCTGATTGTATATTGGGCAAAAAGGTCATCCGTAGGTAGATAATGTCTTTAACCTAGGGTTAGTTCTAGTACCCTTAGGTTGTATGTTACCATCGAACATGTATTGTGTAAATGGTCAGAGGAATGATACTTAGGGTATCGCTACGGACCGGTGGTTCTAGCTTGTTATAATCAGTTGAGTACGACTCTCTACATGATAGAGAGTGTGTCCATCAGTTGGGTACGACTCTCTACAGGATAGAGAGTGCGTCGAGTAGATTGGTATGACTCTCTACAGGATAGAGGGTATTATGATCAGTTGAGTACGACTCTCTGCAGGATAGAGAGTGTGTGATCTGGTTAGTATGATTCTCTGTAGAATAGAGAGTCTATGGTGGATGTCTGTATGTGAGACATTGCATTCATGCATTTACATGCACGCTGGCGACGAGGTCTCCCTTGTGGTTGAGAGGGTCGCCAGTCATCCTGCCTCCACGGTTACTCATAGGAGGAGTAATCGGTGTGAGGGCAGAGCATTGTGGTGCCGCACTCTACCACTATAGACGGTGGTAGTTGGATTTGCGTGTCGTAGTCCTGCGTGTGTGACACTCGACCACTCATGGGTAGTGATTGTCGGAGTAACCAACAGTAGGGACCCCCATCGTGTAGCTTGCTCTTTACGCTTATATGCTACTCGATCATACTGCCCACTCGGCCACTCGAGAGTAGTGGTTGGTGTTGAGTTGGGACAGTTGTCATGCTCGAGCCACCAGAGGCCCCTGGGAGTCGTGGTAGCTTTAGGGTGGCCAAAACATGACCATGCATCTTTGCATTAAGTATCTGATGGCGCTTTGCATATTACCATATATATATACATATATGCATGTATATATATATATATATATATGGATGGTTGAGATTAATATATATATGGATACAGTCTATATATATATGATTATTGTGATGTTGCATTTGTTTGTACTATGCTTGCTGCATTTGGGTGGATATCATATTCATGCATGTCTCTTGCATTTGTTATACGATTGTGTCGGATATTGATATGTGTTGGACAGACCACTAGATACCTTGACCTGTAGCTAGAGTATATTTTGAGTTGATCTACTCTTCCTGTTATATATATATATGTTGGATATATGTTGAGTTGGATCGAGTAAGCGTAGTGAACTTGGTATATACTGCATTTTATATTTATTCATTGATTAGGCGGTATATGGGCTTGTATTTATATACTATCTTTGATATACATTGTACTTCTAGATTATGTTGTCGAAATACATGTGATATGACATATATACATGTTTTCTATTACCTGTTGAGTTTTACTCACCACCCCGCGGACCACAGGTTTTCATCGCCCGAGTAGCGGTAGAAGACCGTGGCGGCTTGGAGCACCGGTCTCACGAGGCTCCCGTGTTTTGTTTTGGGTCTGCTGTCCGTTGTGCATTGTATTTTGGAGTTTTCATGATGTATATGTTGTATATTCAGATTTTGTCGAGATTTCATGTTGTTGTGGTGTGTTAGTCATACCGGTATGCATGTGTGGGATTGTTGTATTGTTGTGGTTTGTTTCCGCTGTGTCTTGTGTAGTTTTTATTTTCATACATATATATTATTGTTATTGTGGGCCTACGGGCCTTGTATTAACCCGAAATGTTGTCACGTACAGGGGAGGTGCCGTTCGTTTGATTTTCGGTTCGGCATACTCTCGGGGCGTGACATTTGAGGTCGGTCTGACAATTCTCAAAATTAATCAGGTCGAATATTTGAATATCTTATGTTAGTAAATAAATAAATAAATGTGATTTATAACTAAGCTGAAAATTTCCCACTAAATTCAATATATCTAACATCTTTATGCAATACTGATTTATCTTTGCTTAATTTTGACCACCATTGATGTTGCTTGAATATTTTATAGGAAGCTAGTCCACACAATATCTTTGATTTAGGTGTATAACCCCTGTATTGATATGTATTTTAAGCATCTAATTAATTATGTTGTCTATAGGGTAGACATAAATAATTAATACTTAAAATGTATCATCAATTCACCATTATTATATTAGTCCATCCTAATAATTGAAACAGTGCAACACAATTAATTGACACGAGGCATATATAAATTCTTACTAATGTCCTAAAGGTGAGGCCTTTGCGGGTTCACTATAATAATATAGCCTCTCTCACTTAATATTTTTATAAATTAAATTGAATTTTGAATAATTAATAATATCATAACTTTTTTAACTCTTCAAATAGTTCAATTATTAATTATAATATTTATTTTCTAAACTAATTAAAATTAGAAAAGAAAAAATAAATATTATAGATATGTATGATAGTATGTATAGTTACTGGAGCCGTGTATGCAAACTATCTGACATCACAATTTAAACAGTAAAAAGCAATAATTGAAATAACAACGAATTTACGATTCATCCTTTATGCAAAATTACAAAACGATTTCGGCAATTTACCAAATACAGCTTCTGAAGTTCGGAATTATCCAAAAAGTGCATTATAGTTTCAGAATTATTAAATGACGCGCGTAATTCCCAAAATCAGAGTCGGCCCGGATTTTCAAATTTAATCCTAGGGCCCTGAGCGAAATTGAAAAATTAGCCCTCATTTCCACTACAAACTTTAAAAAATTGGACCCTAGAAACCTTTAAAAAATCTTAGGCCCTGGGCGAGGGCCCCAGCAGCCCTCCCCCAGGGCCGGCTCTGCCCAAAATACCCCTCCTCCAAACAGCGATTTTAATGCAGAGATTTCGCATCCATCCGAGCCACAATTGCAAATCCCGAGCCATCCAAACGTCCCGTCCAAACGAGTGACAACATTAGCATCTTCGTGTCTTCAGCTTCCGAGAAATCTCCGAGCGAAAAATTCTTTGGAACTTCTTAGACTCCATTTTTCATCCAGCGTCATTTCGTTAGCTTCCGAGTTTTAGGATTTTCGACGAGACACTTCGAGGTAATATTGTGTCGTCCTCTCATTTAACTATCTGTTTTACCCATTGCTTACTCGGTTTTAGGGTTTCCGTTGAAAGGTGTACACGTCATAAGATTTTTGTCTATCATTCATTATTGCAGAATGAGTGAAGCATCTGGTTCAACCTCTCCTTCACAGGCCAAGGTATGTGTCGCATTCTTTGCTTTAGTCGAATATGAAGTATGTCATATGTTTTAAATGGTTTTTCGATTATGGTTTTGGAATGGTTTCAAATATTCGAATACAAATGGACGATCTTTTTAATCTGTATCTGAATTAGATAAATAGAGCCCTAAAATTTTTTTAACAAGATTATTGCAAATCATTGTGGATTCTCTAATTTGTTTTTTACAATTAAAAAATGAAGGAATAAATCAGGTCTTAAAAATTTTGTATTTCCAAATTGTTAGGGAAAAAATGAGTGTGCGAAGAAACTCCAATGGACCAGCGTTTTAGGCCACTTTATTGAATTTTTTGGAGGTCCAAGTGCTGAAGAAAACAACGTCTGTCTGTTTGTTTACATGAAAGGCACAGAGAGATCATTAAACAAACCTCATTTGTTATTTTTTTTTAATATACAAGATATTCCATAAATCCGTGACATATTGGTCAATATATTTCAAAGTTGGGATTCAGCAAGTCAAAGCTTTAAGTTTTCAACTGTGTCAGTTGCTTTCACCAGAAGAGATGTATCCCTTTTGCTTGGTATTGCAGATAGAGGGGCTTCTGTTCCTATGAATTCAACTAATGCATCAGGTGCTCTTTTCATTTCTCAATTCTCCAAAAAAGAACCAACTAGATCAAGACTAGAATATTTGCTTAAAACTTTTTCTGCTAGAGTAGAATCAGATGAAGATGTTTTGGTGTTTTATAAGTTGTATGTTTTATATATATTTGCTTTTGTGTTGTTCTGTACTTCTACATATAAGGTCCCCATAAATCTTGTAGATATTGTAGATGATTTTGATAACATAGGTAGTTTCAATTGGGTTGAAGTCATCCATCAATTTATGACTCCACAATTGCCTACTATTGGAGATCTATGTTCATGTACTAATACAGTTGCGCACAAAAGTCGAATTCCTTACCTAAAGGGATTTGCCGGCCTTTTGGCTGTAAGTTCCTTCTTACTAATTTATTTTGTCTTTTATAATCACATAAGTATGTAACACTTTGGATATGAGCAGACTTGGTTTCTGGAACATGTCCCAATCCAGAGATCATACAATACCGAAGGGTCACGAATAAATAAGTGGATGACAACTCCTTCACATATTAGTAAGGTGAGGAATTTATTGGAGCAAGTCTCACCTGAACAGGTAAATAGAAGACCAAAACTTAAAATATTTTCATTTTCGTTATCTAAATAATTATTGATATTTTGATAGGTTATTGTTGATCTAGTCTGTACCCGTAGGGAAATTATATTGCTTGATAAGGTTGACTATTATATTGAAAATACTCCTCATCCAATACAGACATCATCATCAAAAACTATACAAGAAAAATATCGTAGTACGGAATGTCATGAGTGTCTAGTTTATCAGAGACAACTAAAAGAGTTAAGAATGGAAAACAATGCACTAACTGAAAGGGTAAAAGAACTAAAGGAAATTATAGAAAGAGAAGGTATGGAGCCTGAATCAAATAAGCCTGAAGTTGATCCTCAACCTCAACCGGAATCAATTGCCAACAGAACAAGACGGCGAGATAGAACCCGCTATGATTACAGGGATACTCTCGTTGATAGTCCAGTGTGGACAAAATTGGTACCTCAAGGGAAAAGGAAAAAGACAGAAATTTCTGATGTTGAGGTATTAGAAGGGCAACCTGATAAAGATGTAAATGAAGCAGAAGTTGTTGGGAAGAAAGGAAAACAAATAATTGGTATGGATGAATTGTAAGTGAGGGATAGTATCTGTATTGTGGAAGAAGATGAAAAAGATCTTGAGAGGGATGAAGCAATAATTGATAAACTCAACCAAATGAGAATGGAAGTCATTACGGTAAGTTAGAATACAAAGAAAATTAGTTTGTGTTAATAATTTTAAATAACTAATCTAATTTTTGTATTATAGTTTGTGAAGAAAAAATGTAAGACGCCAAAGAACTAAAAACAAGATGCTGATGTGACCTACTTGCTAAAAAGTTTAGAAAAAATAAAGTATGGTAGTTACATCCACCATTACATTCAAAAATTTTATTACAATATTATAGAAAGTGCAAATATTTATTTACCATTAAATTTTTTTGTAGGCCAATTACAAGTTATGTTTGGGAGGAAGGTCCTTTTTCATTAACTCTGAATTCTTTATACTCTGGAGTTAATGGATCTGTTTTCACAGTTGGGGAGGTTATCGATATATTTTGCTCAATTCTTTTTAGGGGGCCTCCTCTTTATGTAGGTCATATAACAAGTCTGTGTATTGCTCATCCGTGTTCATTGTAAGGAAGTTAAATTATCTTGTATTTTCACGATTTAAAATGTTATACTAAATGTTTAAATATTTTCCTCTACACACAATTGTAGTCAGCATTAAGAATATCGTGGAAGACTGCCACAACATAAATCATAAACACGGACATGAATGATGGAGAGGTTAGATATATTTTTATACCTCTAAATACTGACCAAACTCACTTTCACCTGTTGTGTATCGATACAAAAGCAATGACTTTCAATCATTACAACTCCATTTCATATGGAGGAATATCAAAAGCTGATTTTGAAGCAGTGGTAAGTAGATAATTTTTTTTAAATATGGATATTCCATCCATTGTATTTGTAAATGAATAGTTATGTTGACTTAGTGATCGTATAATAATAGGTATCCCAATTTAAAGGATATTCATCTAAGGAGCTTGCAGCAATTCATCCATGTTTATAAGCTTATTACCTCATCGACAACTGGGTTTCTGTTACAACTAATTGTCCCCAACAAGCAGCAAGGTACTAAATGAAAAATACTGAATGCCAAAATTTTACTTTTGAATTGATATATAAAATTGGTCATGGCATTTTTACAGCAATGATTGTGCCTTCTTTGTGATGCAATATATGAGATGTCTGCTTTATGGTGAGAAGATGGACTTCAAACAAGCAGACATGACAAAATTCAGAATAGATGTCTCAGTGTCAATTTTAAGGGATGAGTTATTCATGATGTAATTTAAGAAAACTTTAGGTGGCAGTGTGACAATGCATGTTTGTAATTTATGAATTTTGCTAATTTGTAAATGATACTGCATTCCATAGATCAACAGAGACTGTAATTTTGATTATTGGTTGTGGTTGAGCTTTAATAAATGTTATATAATATATTGTTGATTATATTCTTGAATCTAACAATACAATGATTTGGTTTTGATGTTGTGAAACTGAATGGAATGGAAGGTGGAGGTTTTTTATATCTGGCAGGTTTATATTCTTTAATGTTGAATTTTGTTTAAATTTCCAATACCACCTTATTCAAAATACAGGGATTTTAATCCCAGGACCACGGTGGTACTGGGATTTTAATCCCTGGACTTCGATGGTGCTGGCATTGAAATCCCAGGAACACAGTGCCTGTGGGATTCAAATTTCCAGCAACACATCCAAATTCCAACAGGTTCTGATCCAAAAGGATAATATTCCTAGGAACATAGTGGTCCTGGGAATTAAGTTCCCAGCACCACGTACAATTTCGAACAGGCTGAGAAACACGGTGGTGCTAGGAATTATAATTCCAGGAATACAGCGATGCTGGGAATTTAATTCCCAGGACCACGTACAATTTAGAACTGGCCGAGAAATAAGGTGGTGCTGGGAATTATAATCTCAGGAATACAGTGGTCCTGGGATTTGAATTCCCATCACCACATACAATTTAGAACTGGGCGAGAAATACGGTGGTGTTGGAAATTTAATTCCCAGAACCATGTACAGTTTCGAACTGGCCGAGAAATAAGGTGGTGCTAGAAATTATAATCCCAAGAACACAGTGGATCCTGGGATATCAATTCCCAGCACGTGGCTCGTGGCACGGGGCTTGATTTCTGAAATATGGTTGTGTAAACCTAATCAAACCTTGAATATCAGAAAATTTGGACACGATACACAGAGGGACACTTCCCAAAGCCACTGGACTTGGATTGGATCGAAGATGAGTTGAGTAGGGCCATCAATGGGTTTTGACCGAAACCCATTGATGGACCTAGAGGAGTCCAAATTCTGAAATCTTGATATGGACTGAAAGACCTAACAACTTCAAATGTTGTTGTGTCGACGAAACTTTGTTCTGATCCTCCTACCTCCCAGTTTCGGCCACGTGTCATGTAGCACGGGGCCTGATTTCTGAAATATGGTTGTGTAAACCTAATCAAACCTTGAATATCAAAAAATTTGGACACGATACACAGAGGGGCACTTCTCAAAGCCACTGGACTTGGATTGGATCGAAGATGAGCTGAGGAGGGCCATCAATTGGTTTTGACCGAAACTCATTGATGGACCTAGAGGAGTCCAGATTCTGAAATCTTGACATGGACTGAAAGATCTAACAGCTTCAAATGTTGTTGTGTCGACGAAACTTTGTTCTGATCCTCATACCTCCCAGTTTCGGCCACGTGTCATGTGACACACGACCTGATTTCTGAAATATGGCTGTGTAAACCTAATCAAACCTTGAATATCAGAAAATTTGGACACGATACACAGAGAAGCACTTCCCAAAGCCACTGGACTTGGATTGGATCGAAGATGAGCTGAGTAGGGCCATCAATGGGTTTTGACCGAAACCCATTGATGGACCTAGAGGAGTCCAAATTCCGAAATATTGACATGGACTGAAATACCTAACAACTTCAAATGTTGTTGTGTCGACGAAACTTTGTTCTGATCTTCCTACCTCCCAGTTTCGGCCGTGTGTCACGTGGCACGGGGCCTGATTTCTGAAATATGGTTGTGTAAACCTAATCAAACCTGAATATCAGAAATTTTAGACACGATACACAGAGGGGCACTTCCCAAAACCACTGGACTTGGATTGGATCGAAGATGAGCTGAGTAAGGCCATCAATGGGTTTTGACCGAAACCCATTGATGGACCTAGAGGAGTCCAAATTCCAAAATCTTGACATGGACTGAAAGACCTAACAGCTTCAAATGTTGTTGTGTCAACGAAACTTTGTTATGATCCTCCTACCTCCCAGTTTCGGCCGCGTGTCACGTGGCACGGGGCCTAATTTCTGAAATATGGCTGTGTAAACCTAATCAAACCTTGAATATCAGAAATTTTGGACACGATACAGAGGGGCACTTCCCAAAGCCACTGGACTTGGATTGGATCGAAGATGAGCTGAGTAGGGCCATCAATGTGTTTTGACCGAAATAAGATGGTGCTGGGAAATATAATCCCAGGATCACAGTGGTCCTGGAAATTGAATTCCGAGCACAACGTAAAATTTCGAACTGATCGAGATATAAGGTGGTGCTGGGAATTTTAATCCCTGGAACATAGTGGTCCTACAAATTGAAATCCCAGCACCACGTCCAAATTCGAACTGACCGAGAAATAAGATGGTGCTGAGAATTATAATCCCAGAAACACAGTGGTGCTGAAAAATTGAATTCCCAACACCACGTACAGTTTCGAACTGGCCGAGAAATAAGGTGGTGTTGGGAATTTTAATCCCAGGAACACAGTGGTCCTGGAGATTGATTTCCCAGCACCACGTACATTTTCGAACTGGCCGAGAAATAAGGTGGTGCTGGGAATTATAATCCCAGGAACACAATGGTCCTGAAGATTGAATTCCCAGCACCACGTACATTTTTGAATTGGCCAAGAAATAAGATGGTGCTGGGAATTTTAATCCCAGGAACACAGTGGTCCCAAAAATTTAATTCTCAGCACCACGTACAATTTCGAACTGACCGAGAAATAAGGTGGTGCTGGAAATTTTAATCCCAGGAACACAGTGGTCCTGGAAATTTAATTCCCAGCATCACGTATAATTTCGAACTGACCAAGAAATAAGGTGGTGCTGGGAATTTTAATTCCAGAACACGATGGTCTGAAAGTGAATTCTCAAAGACCACGTCATTTGAACGGAGAAATAAGGTGGTGCTAGGATTTTTAATCCCAGGAACACAGTGATCCTGGAAATTTAATTCCCAGGACCACGTACAATTTCGAACTGACCGAGAAATAAGGTGGTGCTGGGAATTTTAATCCCAGGAACACAGTGGTCTTGGAAATTTAATTCCCAGCACCACATACAAATCTCATCACAAAATCATAAAGTCGAAGTTGTTAAAATATTTAACAACGTATATATATTTCATAATTGTACAGATACTACACAAATTGGATTTACACTTTGCATCTGGATAATGACTTTTACAGGCAGGCACCTTGGTGTAGTTAAAAATTTAAAACTCTGTATACTCTTACAACATATCCCACAATACAGCATAGTCATAATTGCAAACAAAAGTGTGAGTTGCGCATTATTCTATTCCCCACCACGAATCTAAAGCTCCTCATATCTTGCTGTCTGAATCTTTTAGGGTATCCAAATAGTAGGCTCTCAATGTATTATATTATAAAAAATGCACAATCATAGCTGTAAAAAAATATAAATTATTAGCCCATTGCTAGCTTATAAAATATGGTATTTACAAAGAATATTAAATATCTTACGAAGAGCTTTGTCTGGGACCCTGGACTCGACGCACGGAAAAGTTTGCATTACAAAATTTATCAGCCAGGCCAGGATGCCAGTTATCATAATACGAAGGGTGGATCTTTTTAAAAAATTCAACCTGGGACCCCAAAAAAATGCTATGAATCCTCCATACACAAACAGTTTATTTAACTTGCTTATTTAAAAAATACTGCTTACTGTTTCTTCAAATTAAGTAGTGTAAGCTTTCCTGATGGACAATGAGTTGTAGTGGATAAACTCTGCATTTTCCAAGTCGGCCACTAGTAGGTGGCAGTGCTCGTCACGAATTATTGGACAAAATATGTATCTAATTGGATTGCCTGGGGTTTTAAAAGTTTGCTCGAATGCTTGGGCGTACATAATATTAAACATATCCCGTGTATAAAAAAATCTGTCAAAACACCGAAGCTGTAAAGTTGACAATTCCATGCAAAAGGGGCAAAAACTTACCGGGAATCCAGCCCCACAGAATATTGAGTTATAGTACGCCTTATCAGTCACCTTGCACTCATCAACTAAGACTGAAAAATAAGCACTTATGCAATCCCCATGTGTCAAAACATTCCAATCAAATATTGTAAGAAAAGAGTCCATGTATAAGTTAATAGCATCGGTCATCCACACTGGTCCTGATACTGTCACACTACACAAGGAAAGGGTTATTAGCAACTCTCAAAACATAAGACGACTGTTATAAACAAAGAATATAAGACTGTCTTACTCTATTTTTTTTAGTTTCAATAAACACTCCCCAACTGTAGGATCCATCTTACCGATGAATTCTTTATAAGCTTGTTGTATACAAAATAAAACTGTGGGGATAGGAATATTTTGTCTGAAAAATAGGATTGGACAAGATAACTTATGCTCACCTCCAATATCCTCGTTTTGACTTCGTCGAGTGTTGGTTGTTTGTCCGTGGAGACTTGTGTGCGATTCAATATTTGGGTTTACACTCGGCATTGATTTCCCTTTTATCTGGCCTCGACCTTTCGATATTTGGCTCCGCAAGAGAGATATTAGGGTCTACTGAGGGATACTCAATAGCCTTGCTGGGGACAATTTGAGTTTCAACTCTCCTTCTTTTAGGGATGTTAGCAAACCATGCAGGAGGGAGGCTTGTACGTTTAGGGGGTGATACACCATGAAGAGCCCTCTTCCGCACACAAACCTTCCGCCTAGTGTATGCAGGAGAAGGTTGTTGGGTCTGTACAACTTGTATGGGCTGTGATTGTAACCCCTCTACATCTCGGGATTGTAAATTCAGTTGAAGCTCCAGTATTAAATTGTCCTTTTCAGCGATTAATGCTTCTTTTTCAGAAATTATATTATCCCTTTCACTTATCTCATTGTCCTTCCTGTTCCTGACCTTCTCTAACTGTTAAAGAAGCTCCTGTATTTTCTTTTCTTGTTCTTCGATGGTCGCATCCTTAAGTAGGGAGGTACTTTCAAAGTTACACCTTGCTTCAACTAGCTTGGTGCTTAGAGTAGAAACTAATTCTACATTCTCCTGGCATACTGGACATGTCATTCCTCTTGCGTCCAGCTGAGTTTCGGGTTGAGGAGTTGATGCACAAATTCTAGGTGGAGAAGTGTTCTGTATCAGATGCAGCTCTGACTATGCTGGCATTAGATCAACAATGATTTTATCTGGTAGGAGATCATCTACCATCTTCTTAACGACCCTTACATTTGTGGAACTCCACCTCCATCTCAGCATTCTTGGCAAAGCATGAGGGACGTGTGGAGGTAGGATACACAAATGCTCACACATCCATACTTGGAATGACAAGATTAGTTGTTAATAGACAGATTGATCTATACTCTTTGTGGAACACATAAAATATATTCACTCACAGCCAATAAGTGTGTGAAACCCTTAAGCATTGGTCTCGTAGATTCACCGACGACCTCTGCTTTTGGTCGCAATGTCACTCCCATACCAATTGACTCCATTTGAGGAGTCATGTACGTATAAAGTGCTTCGCACCAATTGTACCTGCCTAAGTTATCAAAATCGTCTACACAATCTATAAGTGATCACATAGGTATTCTAGGCTTACTGCTGGTGGTAGTAAAAAACACATAAGAGAAAAAATATAAAATAAACAACTGACAATAAAATTTTGCAAATCCTAAATTATCTGGAGATCTGGAAGTCTTAAATAATTTCTCCAGATGCTTGTTAGAGCAATCGACTTCCACGAAATATTACAAATATAGCTGTCCAGAGGGAGCTTCATTATTCATAGGAACTACAAGTCCATCATCTGGTAGACCAAGGATGAGGGAGACATCCGTCTTTGTGAAATGCAATTTCTTGTCGTGGAATATAAAACATTTCTCCCTGCAGTCCCAATTATCAAACATATTTTTGAACGAGGGGTCTGACATGGGTAATATCTGGAATGTCCAAAACCCACGCAAAGGGGGAGCTCCGAATAAGCGTTTCTTCTTCTACAGTCGGCGGCACACTTGCAATAAATTTTTTAAACTGTGAAACGTTGCTTTTCCAGTTCATTCTCTTGGTTCTTCCTCGCATCAACGCACGAGTTCTTCCAGAAGTATCACTTGATGATTCACCAGTTGAAGCCATCGTTAACTAAAAATACTACGTTAGGTTACAAACTAAATGCATTGTAATACGGCGATTTGAAACTAATAGATGAAATGGATTGAAACATGTGTGCTGATACAAACAAAGGTTACCTCTGCTCAAATGGTAAACTCTAAAACCCTAAACCCTATCAGACCCGACTTTAAATGACATCGTTGATGAAAATGGAAAATCCCTAGATAGATCGAAAGGAGCGATAGCGACACAGATTATGGTCAACGAAAGAAGTTAAGTAATCTACAAAACTTACTTAGGTCGAAAATGGAAGCGTCAGGCAATTCCACGAGAGACAGATCGGAAGGAGCGACAGAGAAATGAAATATGGTCTTGAGATGTTTGAACTGGCACCGGGGAGTTTTATATTAACGGATCGGGTGCGGTGGGCCGGATTTAGATTACAATTTTTCAAAATAGCATAACAAATATTTACATTACAATTCTATAAAATAGTTTAACATTAATATTGTTTCCTTTACAAATATTTACACAACCACTATTTACACTTAGGAATTAGTAGGCGGTGGCATTCTACAAGACCTCCTATTATGCCCAAGCTGTTTACTTTTGTTGCATTTATTTTTCACCCTCCCAGTATGTTTAGACTCAATGCGTGCCTTTTTTCTTCGTCCCAGCTGCACAAGGCTACGAGGAGGTAGAACTCCAAAAATTTTGTCACCATTAGGCCAAAATTTCTTACTTCGACATGGGTAAATACGATCCATGCAAGTGGCCTCCCAAGTTTCCCTTAGAAAATAATGCTCACAATAACGGTATGAATCCATGTTCCGATATATGATGACTGCAATATCATGCGAGCAAGGAATTCCTGAAATTTGAAACTCACCGCAGATGCAACTTCGCCTCTCCAAATCAACAATATACGAAGAAACTATTGTCTGTACTTCCATTTCCGATTGTGAGTATGGGAATACTGAATATAATCGAGTTCTTTCTCTCCTTTCATCAATCTCTTTAATGGCATAAGGTGTTAGAAAACCTGACCTTTTTGAAGATTCTTCTCTACGGTTAAAGAACCATTGAGCAACCTTTCTTCTAGTGTTGTCAATTAAATTGGTGATGGGGAGTTCGCGTGTTTCCTTGAATAATGCATTTAAACTCTCAGAACAATTAGTGATTAATATTGTGTACCTCCTCCCAGGAAAGTGTGCATTGGCCCATCTTTTTGGATCGATCTTTTGTAGCCACGCATATACATCCTTGTGTTTGTCATGCATGTTCTGCATTAATCGATCAAACTCAATTGTTGTATTGGCTCTTGTTGCTGCCCAAAATAAACCTAATGAGGATCTATCCCGGGTATCTGTTACCATGTTACAAGACAAGTGATAGCAACAATAAGCATGATGGGCAGATGGATACACTTTGTTAACTGCTGATATAATCCCCCGATGTCTATCCGATACAATGCTCAACGACTCTGGCGATGAGGAATGTCTTTACATGATCCAAAAACCACTCCCAGGCAGATCCACATTCAACTTCGGCAATTCCAAATGCAACTGGCATAATTTTTGTATTACCGTCAACGGCAGTAGCCATTAGCAAAACACCAGGATACTTGCCAGCGATATGTGTAGTATCAATTCCAATTAGTTTTCACAAATAAGACCTGAATACTCTTC
The DNA here is from genome assembly GCA_025175895.1 of Wurfbainia villosa. Classification (NCBI taxonomy): domain Eukaryota; kingdom Viridiplantae; phylum Streptophyta; class Magnoliopsida; order Zingiberales; family Zingiberaceae; genus Wurfbainia; species Wurfbainia villosa. The sequence goes on from CM045998.1 coordinate 20,300,597, forward strand.
CACAAGCACCAAATGCCCAAAAATATCGCTGGAATTGATTTTCACTATTTCTTAGTACTGCAACATAGGTATCAGGATCTCTAACTCTTAACTCACGCAAGTACATCGGAAGATCAATATAGGCCTGATCAAAATCACCTGCCACTCTTTTTAATATTTTTTGTCTGGTTGTGTATGTTTTCTTGTATGAAATGTGAACACCAAACCTAGCTTGTATTTCTCTTTGAATTGAACTTGGTTTGTAATCATCGAGTAGCTAATCCTCTGTCCTACAAATGTGGATGTGCAAGCATAGTGATCTGTTGTTTCCCTAACAATGTCACATTCATGTTGCTTTACATATTTTGTGACAGTGAACTCCACGTCTCCACTTGCAACTAAACTCCATGAAAAAGGCTGACTGAAGCAAATAACTTTAATTCTATTAAGTCTGGTGTCAACTGGCTTGTATCTGAAGTTTTTTAGCATCGCATGCCTTACTAGTGCATCTTTAAACTCTTGTCAAGAGGAAAAAACTTGTCCAGTGAAAAATGCATTTGGATTTGATGAACTGACATCTGCCAATTGTGTTATTCATAGATTTAAAACATAGAGATCATCAGCAATTGGGAACACTTCCTCTAAGTCACTGTACTGATCTGGGTTTAGCTCACCTTCTTCATGTTGGATATCATCAGCTAAGAATTCTTCCGAAGGATTTGTATATTCTAACTGTTCTATCGCTTGTATATCACTTACCTCCTCTTCACTCCAAGTTTGCTCAAAATATTCATGAACTACTGTAGTAGCAGTGACAAACTCTTCTTCGAGTATGGAAAAAGCTTCTCTATTTATATCAAGGTGTTGATCACTGGTAATTCTATTTCCCATATCAGTAAACTGAGATGAAGATGGAATATTACTTGGGGATAGATTTATGGAATCTTGATCATCTAACTCTCTATCCTTCAAATTTGATTCAATTGTTTCCAAAAATGTTAACACTTCATCAGGAAGGGGGTCGTCCCTGCAAAGGTTTTTAAAATCAAAACTATTATATGTAGTGTGCTAGGCAAGTAGGCTGAATTTTTTTAACTAGGGTTTAGAAGCCTGAGGACAAGTGGAGGATGAGAGTTTATGGTTAGGTTTCCCAATTATGCACTTCACTAATTGAAACAGTTGATGTGGATAGGGTCATCAATGGGTTTTTACCGAAACCCATTGATGGACCTTTCAATGTTGAAATTAGGAACAGTTTATATGGAATGGAAGAGGAAGACATTTACAGGGTTTATGCGCAGAGGGATACTTAGTTTCCATACTCCTGTCGGTAGTTATGGGTGCGTGCCAATTGGCACGAAGCATGCCAATTGGCACACTCGTCTGAATGTTGGCACGGAGCATTAATTTTCATAACTACTGTTTGAGAGCCTAAGGAAAGGTGGAGAGTGATAGTTTAGGTCACGCTTGCACTCGACCCGCCTAGAGGACTTTATTTATCTCCGATATAAATTAACAGCACCACTATTTTTCTCGGCCAGATTCCCTCTCCATGGTGCTGAAAATTTATATCCCAGGACCACGGTGGTGCTGGGATATAAATTCCCAACACTACCATTTATCTCGACCAATTCCATCTCCCTGGTGCTGGGAGTTTTAAACGCATGACCACAGTGTTGTTGGGGTTTCAATTCCCAGCACCACCAAAAATTTCGGCAACTTATATCTACATGGTGCTGGAAATTACATTCCCAGCACCATGGTGTTGCTGGGAGTTTGAATCCCATTACCACGGTGGTGTTGGGATATAAATTCCCAGCACCACCATTTATCTCGACCAGTTCAATCCCAATGGTGCTGGGAGTTTTAATCGCAGGACCACAGTATTGCTGGGGTTTCAAATCCCAGCACCTCCCTTAATGTCGACAACTTATATCTCCCTGGTCCAGTGAATTAGATTCCCAGCACCATTGTGTTGCTGGGAGTTTGAATCTCATTACCACGGTAGTATTGGGATATGAATTCCCAACACCACCATTTATCTCGACAAGTTCAATCCCCATGATGCAGGGAGTTTTAATTGCAGGACCACAATGGTGACGATATTTCAATTGCCAGCACCACCTTTTATCCCAAACTGTTGAACCTCCATGGTGTTGGGAGTTTTAATCTCAGTACCACGGTGGTGACGAGATTTTAATTCCCAGCACCAGCTTTTATCCCGAATTTATTGAACTTTAATGGTGCTGAGAATTTGAAGCTCATGACCACGATGTTGCTGGGATTTAAATTCTCAGCATCACTTTTTATCCAGTCGGCCGACTTGATCTCTCCCATGGTCTTTGAGATTTTAAATTTTAGGGAGACGGTGGTGCTGGGAATTTCATTCCCAACACCACCTACTCTCTCGGACAGATTGAATCTCCTAGTGCTGGGAATATCAATCAGGGAACTTCAGTAATCGTGGGATTTAATTGGAAGCATCACCTTTTAAGTTAGGTGAAATTTATTTAGGTGGCGACAAAACTTGGTTATGAACTTCCTGCATCGCAATTATGGGTGCATTGGTCTACTTTGGTATAATATGCCTACCTCGTATTTATGGGTTTGTGGCAAACTTGGCTATACAACCACCTACAATGTATTTATTAACCTCATAGCAGTCTCAAGAATAAAAACACATACATACATGATAATACTATGTGAAGCAGCTGGTGAGTGAGCTGCGCCAACTTCTGGAAACCTTACCCGATATATTCGTGGGAGCAGTGACGTCGTTGATAACTACTAGGGTTTCATCAAAAATGGTGTTGCTCAGTTGGTTTGCGGAGGAAAGCTGCATGTGGTGCTCATCAACAGCATGGGACTGGCGCTCCCCCGCGGTTGGAAGTGACGTTTGGATGGCTCGGGATTTCCAGTTGTGCCTCGGATGGATGAAAATTCTCTCTCTATATTAAATTGCAGGCTGTTTGACGGGAGGGGTATTTTGGGAATTACGCACGTCATTTGGTAATTCTGAAACTATAATACGCTTTTTGGGCAATTCCGAACTTCAGGAGCTGTGTTTGGTAAATTGCCGAAACGATTTAATTGAGTCCCAAACCGGCTTAATTTTTCAATCATCATTTTGTAATTGAACAAATACCCAAGTTTTTGTTGCTTTTGTGTGATCATCCTTGGGGGTGAGCAAAAATTTGATGAAACTGAATAAATTGATTGAACAGACCGAATCAAAAAATTTAGTTCGGTGTATTTGAAAATTTAATTTAAAAAATCATTTTTTTCGGTTCGATTTTAATTTCGAAATAAAAATAATCGGTTTAACTAATTAATTGAATTGGAGTGAATCAGTCGATTAATATACCCTATTGGTCGACTGATTTGTATAAACAGTCAATTGATCTCCCTGAATGGTGACTTTAAAATTGCAAATTCACATTCTATTATGTCTATATGATGATAGTGTTGTCGCACGTCGTCAGAGCGAGCACTATAACCCAACCCTTGAACCTGTCAGATTGTCATCATTCCTCCGGTTGGATCGCGATTGGAATTTAGTAGGAATCTGACCATTACAACCACCAGTGACCGTAATCACACTAAATTCTGACAACGATCCAATCAGAATCTAGCCACGGTCCGATTGGAGTTGGAATCATGTCGGATCGTGGTTGAATTCCGACCGAATCGCTATCGGAATCCTATCGAATCATGATCGGATTCGGACCGCTCGACGGCGATGTCGAGCGACAACGTGTGCTTGGGAGCGGGTGCTCGAGCGGACTATGGATTACTGTGCATTTCTCATCCATCCTGAGCACCCTCCTGAGCACTGTTATTATACATTTTTCATTCCCGAACACCTTTCGATTCATCAGTAAAATAATATATATTCATCAATCGACCGTTGTCGAAAAATCATCCCCGAGCATTATATTATTATTGTGCATTTTTCCTTCCCGAGCACTCTTCAATTTGTCAATACGTCGAAAAATAGTTTTTTTAGTCTTAAATCGAATTAATTAATTTGTTATATATTTAATCAATTCAATTTTATTAAAAATTTCCATCGATTTGATTAATTAAAAAACGATTTATTCGATTTTGATTTAATCGATGTGTTCGATTTGATTGTATGGTTGATCATCATCATCCACTCTCTTGTAAATCATTGTTGATCAAACGTAGTCTCCATACGAATGATGTGGTGGCTAAGATACAATGTACTTATAGAAGTGGCATGGATCGATTCCGGAGGAGATCTAAAATCTTTTTCTAGATTCAGATGTCAGTCTTGGTTACCGTATCAAGGCACATAGAATCCTCCGTGATTTATCTCCCTCACAATAGCCATAAGATAGACCGATAAAAATAATTAAATTGATGATTTCAATTTTTTACAGGATTGTTGATCAAACATATAGGTAGAGTTGTTGATCAAACGTATAGGGAGATCTATAGACATCACCACTGATAGCCCACCGTCGAGATGAGATCGTGACTGATATTCAAGTTTTGGAAGAACATGCATTTTGGTCATCCTATTTCATTTACATGCAAAATATACATGTACAAGTACCTTAAAATTAACAAGAGGAAATTAATTATGGAGTCGTAATGCATCCCCCTTCGTTACAAAATTATTTTTTTGTAATTCAAACCTCTCATTACATTACCTTAATTATTATGTATTGATACAGGAGAAGATTGACTTATGACTAGACATATGATTAGATATATAACAAACAGTATTATACCACATTTTATTTTAGACGCTCTACGTTTCGACTCGGTCACATCTTATTGCAGACGCTCCGCGTCTTGGCTCGGCCACATCTTATTCCAGACGCCCCGCGTCTCGACTCGGCCACATTTTATTCCAGACGCCCCGCGTTTCGGCTCGGCCACATCTTATTTTAGACGTCCTGCGTCTCGACTCAGCCACATCTTATTTCAGACACTCTGCATCTCGGCTCTGTCACATCTTATTCCAGACGCTCCACGTCTCGGTCATCATCTCATATCTCGACAGATGCACGTTATTTCAGATGTATGACTTCTCAACACATGAGTTATCTTATTTAGTCGAAGGATGTAATGGGTATTTTCTGTTCAAAGGGTCCACAAGGCAGTCCTTGTCAGCATTTTTCTCCGACCAGGGAACAGATGTCCATACTGATTTTCAGAGGAATGTTTACTTCATTAATGAGGGGATATCTCCCATCAACCACACGATGAGTATTAATAATAACCCACGCACCGACAACATTTATGAGAGTAAGGACCTCTATTACTTCTCAAAGCAAGCGTAAGATCAGGAAGTCATACCGATTGTACTGTTTGGCAGGAGGATTCTATCCTATATATATCTCTTCTGGAGAAGGAGCTAAGCGGGAGGTTGGCGCATCCTTAACTAAACCTCTCATTGCTTTCCTCCTTTTCCCACTAATTTCGTGCCTTGAGCGTCGGAAGGCCTTGTCGAGATCTATCTCGACGCCCTTAATCACTTTCTGTCTTGCAGGATCTATCATTCGACCTCTTTTGCTCCATTCGTCTCGGCTCACGATTGAGACGTCGTTTCGGTCATCACCACCCTCTCTCCGCGTCATCTCCTTCCATCCGAGTTATCAACCCTTGTCGCGTTTGTCACCGGGACACCTCACTATCTCCGTCTCGACAGGCAACATGTATTAACACGAATTTGAAAATAAAACATATAAAAGAATTAAGTTACCCTTGAAGCGTGCTTTCAAAGTCCAATCTATGCTCCAAAGTCCAAACCTTTTTTTAGTGTTCTCTCACGACTCAACTCTTTAATCATCCGATCCCTATGGATGTATATATAATTCATCAGTGAACATCTTTATTATTTACCATCTAATTCTTTATGATTCAAAGATTGAACTATAATACTCATCCGATCGAACGATGGATAATAAAAACTCACGGATAAATTATATATATATATATATATATATATATATATAACTCGCATTCATTATATTATTATAAGTTCAAGAAACTTTCTAATGTTTTGATAAGTTTTAAAAAAACTTTTTTTGGATAAAGATTTGATAATTACTTAACATCCGTGTTAATATTAATCCAATATATTTTTATTTTTTACTATAATTTTGGTAAATTATAAGAGTTATAATTTATCAAACTCTAATAAATTGATTTTGACTTAATCAAAATAATTTATTAATCTCGTTCTATTGCACTAAAAGAATGAGATTGTATTCTTAATCCAATTGAAATTATCGAAGTTTATAATCAATATATACATATATCATCTTATTGATCAATCAATCCAACACAGAGAAAATAACAATGCAAAACATCCTCAATGTACCAAGATCTTCATGTAGAAGGCAACTCATGGTAGCTTGCTCATAATGTAGAAATATTGAGAAGGCATCTCGCCATTGCAAAAAATTAGAAAAATCCATTTGCCTTGAGCTTTAGGATAATTTACGCGCACGTGTTGTTGGAACGTAGGTGGCCGGCTAGAGGGGTATGAATAGCCCTCTTTCTTCGTACGGTGGAATTCGCTCTTAATTGCTTGTCTACAAATGTGATTAGCGCAAGCGGAAATATAAAACTTAGACAATTAAGAACAACACAAAGTAAGAGCAATGCTAACACAAGATATAACGTGGTTCACGACCCTATGCCGCTAATCCTCGGTCCGATTCATCTCCAGTGAATCACTCCGAAACCAATCCAATATGGTCTCTCCCTTTAGCCAAAGCAAGGTGGAGGTAAACCTTCTTACAATACAAAACACTCCTTCTTACAATAAGATTGAAGTAAAAATAAGAAGGAGTTTAAAGCTTGTGGGGCACTTGGAGGATCGTTTGGAGCATGAGCATTAGGCTACCCAAGTGTCCAAAGGCCCCATTTTATAGAGAAGAACTCATTCTTCCCGTTGGATGCCTGGCAGGCGACTGATACTCCGATCAGTCAACTGCTCCTGTAGTCGTTACCCAATAACGGCTTCTTCCACGTTGGATTTCATCCAACGGCTCCCAGTCGACTGATGGAGCTATCAGTCGAGTGCCGAAAGCGAGCACTCGACTGATCAACATTCTGTGCCCGAAACCCTTGCGACCAGTCGACTGATGCCATCATCAGTCGATTAATGATTTCATCAGTCGACTGTCAATCCTTGGCAGTCGACTGATAGAACACAAAATGGACTGGAACATCAGTCGAGTCACAGTCGACTGTCATGATATGGCAGTCGACTGATGCCGGGTAAACCTCAAACTTTATATCCGTTTGAGCGTCTGGCGGTCGGGTAAACCTCAACCCTCTCGGTCGAGCCTCCGATACTTAGCCATTTTGGCCAAGTTCACATAATGAGCTACTTACATTTCACTCATTCTCTCATCTCACTTGAAGTCCCTTGCCGAAGCTCTCTTCGTTCGCGGCCACGTCCCTCGGCAGCACCAAGTGCATGGTTTCGTAATGCTCCTTTGCGTCTCTTGCTCTCGAAGTCTGCTTCCTTGGCTTCGCTTCAAGTCATCTCGTCCGACAGTCCCTCGGATGCATCAAGCGCACGGCTTCGCAATGCTCCTTCGCCGACTCAAGCACGAGGTTGTGAGTTGGTGAAACTTGCCAAAGCTCCATGTGCGAATTACTAAGTCCTACAAGACTCCAACTTGATATTACATTGCGTTTTCTCCTAACCGTATGAATTCTAGAAATAAAATAAGAACTCGAAGAGAAAACACAATGTATGCGAGCATGGATCTATTGTTTCATCGAATTATGGCATAACAAGAATAAAATAAACTGAATGACAATGAACCTGATTGAAGAGCCATCATCCTTGTCGTAGCGTCGTCGGCTTGATCCCTGTGGAAGAAGATGCAGCAGAAAGAAGAAGGAGGATCTTCCAAGAGGCTTAGGGTTGACGGCGCCGTAAAGTTTCTTGTTAATGGGGAACAAGAAACTAGGTCAAGATCGATCACTTAAACCCTTGGGGACCTCCCCTTTATATAGAAATCCAATCTGTTATCAGCCCATAAATAATAACAAATTGGTCTAAAGGGTTCTAAACATTGAACCCGCATCCAATAATCCGAAACCCAATAAACATAAGTTAGATCACTTTAAGGGCTCAGATTGTATTTACATGTGCAACTTACATATAAGCCCACCAAATAGGGATAATATCCAACAATCTCCCACTTGGACTATATATGAGTTGTATGTTAAATACAAGCAAAACTTTAGTTGATATCAATCTTTATGGGTACAAGATACCCCTATAAACAATCTGGTCTATTAACTTCATTGGTATGGACTAAAGAGGTCATAGCTACTGTATATGATCGTAACAAGCCTCAACAATAATCACAATACCAATGTCATTAACGACATAGATCAAGATGCGGATGTATAGAGTGGAAATTACATGAAATGTGATCAGTACATGTCAATTTCCAACTGGTCCAAAGTGACTCAAAAGAGTCTGATCATATTTGCAAATACCTTATGCTAAACTGCAATAGAAAATCATGATTCAAACTTTATGATTCCAAAAGGAATCTGTATCATATTTACAAACACCAAATGCTAAACAGCAGTAGTAAATCATGATATCTTATTCAGAGTGTCAAACAAACATATGAATTCCCATTAATATTTTGAACATTAAGTACGTACAATAATCAAAATAAAAATGTTTGTCTTTATTAACATAGAGCAATAAAATAAATACAGACTCCCACTAGATGAGTTCTTCTCCCATAAGAAGAACTCCCATATCCACAACATGCGCATGAAACACCTTATGCACCAAGCCTTTGGTGAGTGGATCGACCAACATAGAATCTGTGCTGATGTGCTCTATCATAATCTGATGACTCTGAACTCTTTCTTTAACCGCCAGAAGCTTGATGTCGATGTGCTTGGACTTCAACGAACTGCGGTTATTCTTGGCATAAAGTTCTGCGACTTTATTATCATAGTAGATCCTCAGTGGTCTGTCAATGCCATCGACGATATATAATGTTGTGATGAAGTTCCGCAGCCAAATCCCGTGATTTGATGCTTCATAGTATGCTACCAATTCTGCCTCCATAGTAGAAGTGGCTACTAGCGTCTACTTGATGCTCTTCCAAGATATAGCCCCTCCAGCAAGCATGAAAATATAGCCTGAAGTGGACCTCCTGCTATCTAAACATCCAGCAAAACCGGAGTCTGAATAACCAATCACCTCCAGGTGATCTGACCTCCGATACGTGAGCATGTGTCTTTTAGTTCTTTGCAAATACCGCATCACTCTTTTAATTGCTTTCTAGTGTGATGGTCCTAGGTTATTAACATATCTGCCTAACATCACAACTATAAATGTTATATCTGGTCGAGTACAAACTTATGCATACATGAGACTTCCCACTGCTGACGCATATGGGAATTGTTCCATCTCCTTTATTTCAAGTTCAAATCGTGGACACTACTGCAAACTGAACTTGTCACCTCTTGACACACGCGGTGTTTGCATGTCATACCTTATAAGCACCTTCTCAATATAGGCATGTTGTGAAAGTCCAAGAATGCCTCTTGAACGATCACGACAGATCTGAATGCCTAGAATAAAAGATGCTTCACCAAGATCTTTCATTTCAAATTTACCAGATAGAAATGACTTGGTTTCATGTAGCAGACCCTTATTTTGCTCGCAAGCAATATATCGTCCACGTACAGAACAAGTATAACAAACTTGCTCTCATTGAACTTGACATATATGCACTGATCAACGAGGTTTTCTCTAAATCCAAATGAGGTAACCACTTGATCGAATTTTCGGTACCATTGACGGGACGCTTGTTTTAAACCATAAATGGACTTCTTTAATCTACATACTAGGTGCTTTGAGTCTGAGGACTCAAAGTTCTCCAGTTGCACCATATATATAGACTCCTCTATGTCTCCATTGAGGAATGCAGTCTTTACGTTCATTTGATGTAGCTCCAAATCAAAATGAGCTATAAGTGTCATGATAACCCTTAGGGAGTCTTTCGTCGACACAGGTGAGAAAGTCTCCTTATAATCAATGTTTTCCTTCTGAGTGAATCCCTTGGCAACAAGACGAGCCTTATACTTTTCGATATTGCCCTTCGAATCCCGCTTGGTTTTAAATATCCATTTACAACTAATGGGTTTCGAACCTTTAAGCAATTCGACAAGTTCCCAAACGTCATTGTCTGCCATTGTCACGCCCCGAGAGCATGTCGAACCGAAAATTAAACGGACGGCACCTCTCCTGTACGTGGCAACATTTCGGGTTAATACAAGGCCCGTAGGCCACAACAATAACAACATATATATATAACAACATAACAACATAACGAAAACACAGCGGAAACAACACGACAACAATACAATCCCACACATGCATACCGGTATGACTAACACATTATAACAACACGAAATCTCGACAAAATCTGAATATACAACATATACATCACGAAAACTCCCAAATACAATGCACAACGGACAGAAGGCCCAAAACAAAACACGGGAGTCTCGGAGGTGAGATGAGATGATGTCAGTCGGCGGTGCTCCAATGCCATCACGAAGTCTTCTACCATTACAGGCGTGAAAACCTGTGGTCCGGGGTGGTGAGTAAAACTCAGCAGGTAATAGAAAAACATGTATATATGTAATATCACATGTATTTCAACAACATAATCTAAAGGTGCAACAGGTATATCAGCATCGTAAATATATACAAGCATATACCATCTAACCAAATGAACAACGTAAAATGCAGACATACCTGAAGTCTGCTACGCTACTCTGATCCAACCTGAACATATATCCAACATATATATAACAGGAAGAGTAATACCAACTCACCATACTACCGGTCAAGGTATCTAATGGTCTATCCAACACATATATAAATATCCGACACCACCGTATAATAAATGTAAGAAGCATGTATGAATATGATGTACAAACAAGTGCAACAAGCATAACCCAAACAAATGCAACATCACAATAAGCATATATATATAGACCGCATCTATATATGTATACTAATCACAATTATCCATATATATATATATATACATGCATATATGTATATATATGGCAATATACAAAAATGTCATAAGTCGGCAATGCAGCATGTATGGTCATGTCGGCTCACCCTAAAGCTACCACGACCCCAGTGTGGCCTCGGTGGCTCGAGCATGACAACTGTCCCAACTCAACACCAACCACTACTCTCGAGTGGCCGAGTGAGCAGTATGATCGAGTAACATATAAGCGTAAAGAACAAGCTACACGATGGGGGTCCCTGCTGTTGGCCACTCCGACAGTCACTACCCATGAGTGGTCGAGTGCCACACACGCAGGACTACGACACGCAAATCCAACTACCACCGTCTATAGTGGTAGAGTGCGGCACCACAATGCTCTGCCCTCACACGGGTGACTCCTCCTATGAGTAACCGTGGAGGCAGGATAACTGGCGACACTCTCAACCATAAGGGAGACCTCGTCGCCAGCGTGCATGCAAATGCATGAATATAATGTCTCACATACAGACATCTACCATAGACTCTCTATTCTACAGAGAATCATATTAACCAGATCAACGCACTCTCTATCATGCAGAGAGTCGTACTCAACTGATCATAATACTCTCTATCCTGTAGAGAGTCATACTAATCTAATCGATGCACTCTCTATCCGGTAGAGAGTCGTACTCAACTGATGGACACACTCTCTATCCTGTAGAGAGTCGTACTCATCTGATTATAACAAGCTAGGACCACCGGTCCGTAGCGATATCCTAAGTATCATTCCTCTGACCATTTACACAATACATGTTCGGTGGTAACATACAACCTAAGGTTACTAGAACTAACCCTAGGTTAAAGACATTATCTACCTACGGATGACCTTTTTGCTCAACGTACAATCAGGTTGTCATCCGGACTTTACTATTTGCACTTAACTTAAACAAATTCTAAGTTACTTACATCACCTATATGTATAACTCCTAATCATAATAAAATAAACATGATATCAGCAATGGAGTTAATAGCCAACGGTAAAGGATCAAGCATACGATAAAAAGAGCAGGGTCAAGATAATATGAATACATAACATGCTTATATCTATGACTAAATCTGAATGCAATACATCTACCCGGACCAGGTAGAAAATTACCCACCTGTTTTGACGACTTGTCTGAGAATACAAGTTATCTTCACGTCCGTGAACCTGCCTCATACCAGAGTCCTCATGCTGTTTCCATCTCAAACACTTCTTAATCTGCTAAAAAGTCTGGTCTCAATTTAATCTAAATAAATCAAACATCACCATGTAATGAACAAGTACTATCATCACTACATAATTATAGCATATCCAGATTAGTTTATTAAACATAACTGATACACAATTATGAACGACCAAATCTATACTTACCTCGCGTCGTTCCACTTTCCTCACAAAGAATCCAGAAGTAAATCCAGTGTTAAAACCTGTAGTCACATACAGTTCATCACCCACCTTATACTGATTAAAAATCTTAACTACGCAATTTACCTTATGCCCATCATGCATTTCCAACCAATCCATAGATCCATCGAACCACTTATCAATGTTATGCATTCATAAATATTCAGATTCATACTTACCCAAACTCGTTTCATTCCTCCACAGCTTCTTCATCGACTTAAGGAAATCCAATATGTATCAAACAATTGGACTTAAGCAACATCCAATTCCAATAGACCTCTACAAATATATCAATCTTAATTCATCAATTGTATAACCAAACAACCACATAAACATCCTTACCTAGCTTAGCATTAGTTGAACACAGCCAAGGGAATTCGTCGGAGTTTGTTGCTAAATGCCCAACTCCTCTTGCCTTGGCGATTAATGCTCATAGCCGGTGGTCAGTGAGTGAAGTGTGGCGACGGCGATGATCAGGTACAGTGATGGCATCACCAAACTGAGCTCACACTAAGAGGGGTCAACAATCGATCCAAGCTGCAAATGGTATCGGTAAGGGAAACTCTCCATAGAAACGGTAACTAATCGATCGAGCTACGAGGCGAAGAAATGACTAGCGAGGTTGGCTCACGATGTGAGCGTGGTGATCAAAGCTTCGGCCGTGGCTCAGGGCATCGACGCAGTGGTGGAGCCGCAACTATTCGGCGGCGACAGGTGTTATCGATGAGAACGGAGGCCGGAGGAGATGTGGCGGATCCGCGGCGTGTTGTCGTGGCGACAAACAAAAAAGCGGCGACGATTGGCGGTTCGGCGACCACGCGCGAGTGGCTTGTGGAGGTGTGTGCACGCGCAGCGTGTGATGGTTCTGAAATCGGCCCAACCGGCTACCGGGCAAATGGGAAATGGGAAGCGGCGCGTGTGATGGAGATCGGTTGGATCGGACGAAGATCGACTGGATCGAGCAGAGATCGGCACTGGCGGCAGTAGCTATGGCTTGGTGGCGTGCGATGGTAGCAGATCAGCTCGAGGAGTCGGTGCTAGGCGGCGGCAGCGAGTGAAACGGCAGCGGCGGCGAGATCGGGAAGAAGAGAGGCGAACGTCCACACGGGCTCTTGGTGTGTAAGCGTGGCGCCAGCGGCGTGTCGATGGATGGCCAGCGAGAGGCCATCAGCGGCTGGGCGTGGTCGGGTGCGTGCGAGGGAGAAGGTGACGGTGATGAGGCGGCACGACGTGGAGGCGGGTCGATATACGCGATGCTGCCGATTGTCCGTGGCCTAACGACTGACGAGTCGTTCCGTCGGCGGTTGAGAGCTCGAGGTGGAGAAGGGCAGAGATCAGGCGGAGATGGGGCGAGCTCGACTGCTCGAGCGTCGACGGCGCGCGGGGGAGAAGAATCGGGGGAAAAAGGTGAAGAAAAATCGAAAACGCTCGGTGGAGAGGAACGGCAGAAAACGGATGCGCCGTAATGAAAAATAAATGGGTCGGAGATTTGATTAAACCCATAAGTTTTATTTAAACCTAGGTTAAGCCCAAACTCGATCAAACCCCCAACTGCATACCTAAATTTTTTTTTCTGGTATTTTACAGCCATGGACTTCAACTCTTCTTGCATGGCTTTAATCCACCTTTCAGGATTAGAGCATTGTTTGACTTCTTGGAAATATGTAGGATCACCTTCCAATCCTATATCAAAATCATGCTCTTGGAGATAAACATAATCATGAGAATTCGTGCTTCTCCGTTCCCTTGTGGATCGCCTCAAGGGCACTTGTGTTTGAGGTGGTTGAGGTACTTGCTCATCAATATGAGGCAATACTTCAATTTCATCGGTAGGCTCCTCCAATTGCATTGGAGTTGTTATGGGAATATCTTGGTTCACTACGCTCCCTGGATGTGCAATATCCATAATGTGTGGTATGGTAATCATACCACTACTGATCGCACTAGTAGTGACTATAAGAGGATCGCCAATGCTTTTCTCAAAAGATACTTCCCTGATTTTATCGCTCCCATTGTCCTCAATAAATTTGGCATTTCCCGTTTCAAAGAAGGATCTATTAGAGGGATCATAAAATTTATACCCCTTTGATCTCTCAGAGTAACCTACAAAATTACAGCTAACAGTTCTTGAGTCCAGTTTCTTTTCATTAGGCTTGTAAGGCCTAGCCTCAGCTGGACAACCCCAAACGTGTAAATGTCTAATGCTAGGCTTCCTACCCATCCATATCTCGAATGAGGTTTTAGTTACTGTCTTACTAGGTACTCTATTGAGTAGGTAGACTGCAGTCTTGAGTGCCTCGCCCCACAAAGACTCTGGTAGAGAAGTGAAAGTCATCATACTTCTCACCATATCTTTTAGGGTTCGATTGTGACGCTCAGCGACACCATTCTGACTGGGTGTACTAGGCATGGTATACTGAGGCACAATCCCACACTCAGCAAGGTAATTTGCAAAAGGTCCTGGACGTTGTTCACCTGATCCATCATATTGACCGTAATATTCTCCTCCACGGTCAGATCGGACGGCTTTAATTTTCTTACCTAGTTGAAGTTCAACTTCGGCTTTGAAAATTTTAAATATGTCCAAAGATTGCAACTTCTCATGAATAAGGTACAAATAGCCAAATCTAGAATAGTCGTCTATGAAGCTAATAAAATATGTGTGTCCATTCCAAGATGCCTTAGGGAATGGTCTACAAATGTCCGTATGTATTAGCTCTAAAACGTCACTACAACAGCTAGTCCCTTTGTTCCTTTTGTTAGTTGTCTTCCCCTTAATACACTCTATGCAGACATCAAAGTCTGACATGTCAAGGGAATCAAAAATTCCATGTGACATTAACCTTTCTAGGCGTTGTTTGGATATATGTCCTAAACGCCTATGCCACAACATAGAAGAATTCTCGTCGGCCAATTTACGTTTCGTACCTATACTATGCATTATTACGTTGTCAATCGTAGGAATAAAGGTATTCAATTTATAAAGCTTATCAACCAAGGAATCATTGCCAATCAAAATTGAATTATAAAAAAAATACTAAACATTTCATTTCCAAATGAACAAGAATAACCTGATTTGTCCAAACAAGAAATTGAAATTAAGTTCCATCTGAAGGACGGTACAATGAATGTATTCTCTAAATCCAAATAGACATCAGTTCCTAAATGAAGCCTAAAAACACTAATAGACTCGACTACAGCTTTCTTCCCATTCCCCGTATAGATGTATCTTTCACCATCAAGCGGAAGTCGGCTCCTGAGACAACTCTGCATAGTGACACTTATGTGAGTAGTAGCACCAGTATCTATCCACCAAGTGTCAGTGGGTACAATAGCTAAATTGACTTCTGAACTAACAAAGTTGAGAAATTTATCCTTCTTAACACGCCAGTTGGCGTACTTGATGCAGTCTTTCTTCATATGACCTTTCTTCTTGCAAAAGAAACAAGTGAATTCTTTATCCTGCTTCTTGTGCTCCTTATGGTCATTGCCTCCCGAATCTGCAGTTTGCTTTCCTTTTCCTTTGTTATTGATCCTCTTTCGCTTCTTGCTCATACTTTGAGAACCAGATGCTAAGTGAGCACTTTCAGATGTCTCAATCTTCAGTCTCCCCTCCTCTTGCACGCATTGAGCAATAAGCTCATTCAATGTCCACTTTTGCTTTTGAGTATTATAGGATATCTTAAAAGGAGTGAATCGTGCAGGCAGAGACATCAAAACGAAATGCACTAACATACTCTTAGACATATTGAGTTTTAGTGCTTTCAGACTTGTCGCTATATTAGACATTTCCATAATGTACTCCCTTATGTTTCCGTTACCACTGTACCGTATGGTTACCAACTTCGTAAGAAGTGTGGTAGTCTCAACCTTTTCATTTGAGGTGAATCGGTCCGCCAGCTGGTTAAGGAAACTCCTAGCATCTTCTCTCTCTGTGATTGAGCCCTTTATCTGTGCCGGTATGGAAAGCTTCATGATGCTTAGACTCATGCGATTTGATTTCTCCCACAGCTGAAATTCAGCCCTCTGCTCTATAGTGCTAGCACTGGTCAAAGGTACGGGAAGATCATTCTTCAATGCATAGTCTAAGTCCATGCAACCTAAGACTACAATTACGTATTCTTTCCATTCAGCAAAATTCGAACCAGTTAATGTTGGGATATTATTAATGCTGGCAGTTACAGATTGCACTGAAATTTAAAAGAGAAAAAATTTATTTAAGCTCACGATTTAACTAAAGCCAAGAACATGTAAATATATATAATAAAATTATGCAAATAAAATAAAATTTTAAATGCATATGAATGGGCTCCTTATGAGATACCAAATATAACATTTTATTTTAATCTATGGACTAAAATATAATTATTTAGTGGTACTCTCTAATATAACTCAAACTTTAATTGGCCACACAATGTGTCTTCCTTTGGGTCGACCCATTGTACGCATAATATAAAACTTTATATGAGTTATATATTTTGGTCCATAGCATACAACAACTTTAATCTGTCACACAATATGTCTTCCTTTGGGCCGACATATTTTGTGCATGATCAGAACAAAAAATAAATTTGGTTTAACAGTTGTAAGCTATCTTGAACATATATCTGACATAAAAGTAATCTTCCTTTGGGTCGATTACTTTTAGCATAAATATACGTCTATCAATACAAAATATACTAAATCTACCTAAGGTGCCTTCCTTTGGGCCGACACAATAGTTCAATTTAGTAGCACGTTGTGTAGATAGACCCAAGAAAATTCTAGATATTTTAACCGAACAGATAATTTCTTTATCAACCTTAATAATTCTAAAAGTAGACTTATAAATCGATTGATACCATATAACAATTAATTAGTTTTACCCAATTAATTATCACAATCAATTTTTTTTTGAAAGTTTACTATACATAATTACATGATGATATACAATCATATATCTCTATGAGATTAAGGCGTGACAGATGTTGAATCCAAGATTAAATATACATTGCAGTTCCATTGTGGAGTGCCCAGATCAAAGTTTGGAAGTTCTGAAACATACTTTCCATTTATGACGAGTTTCCATATGGAAACATTTGGTTACATGTTCAATCGCTCAACATGTTCCAAAAAAAAAAAAATTAGGTTACATGATGGTTCTTCCGTCATGTTCTTCACAAAATTATGAAAAACTTGGAAAAACAAATAACAAGCTTATCTCAGAATTTTCTAATATGATTTTCGCCGATCAAAAAATTATATTACGCTAGGAAAACTTAATCTAGCATATAAACAATAAATCGACGAAAAAGTTAAACTTTATTGTAAAAAAAATGATGAAACAAAGCCAAAGCTCTGATACCAATTGATATTACATTGCGTTTTCTCCTAACCGTATGAATTCTAGAAACAAAATAAGAACTCGAAGAGAAAACACAATGTATGTGAGCATGGATCTATTGTTTCATCGAATTATGGCATAACAAGAATAAAATAAACTGAATGACAATGAACCTGATTGAAGAGCCATCGTCCTTGTCGTAGCGTCGTCGGCTTGATCCCTGTGGAAGAAGATGCAGCGGAAAGAAGAGGGAGGATCTTCTAAGAGGCTTAGGGTTGACGGCGTCATAAAGTTTCTTGTTAATGGGGAACAAGAAACTAGGTCAAGATCGATCGCCTAAACCCTTAGGGACCTCCCCTTTATATAGAAATCCAATCTGTTATCAGCTCATAAATAATAACAGATTGGTCTAAAGGGTTCTAAACATTGAACCGGTATCCAATAATCCGAAACCCAATAAACATAAGTTAGATCACTTTAAGGGCTCAGATTATATTTACATGTACAACTTACATATAAGCCCACCAAATAGGGATAATATCCAACACAACGCACATATCAAAACAATAACAACATAACTTAAACTCTTTGACACACACATCAAAACCATATCACATTAGTTGATTGCCCTAACACGTGCTGCTTGGGAGGAGATCCATAAAAATTAGAACCGTCAACTTAGCGATCGGCGATCTCCATCGATCTATCTCAAGATTATTGTGAGGAATATAAATTGCTGAAGGTCCTTTAAATCTTGATGTGATTTGTAAGACCGTAAAAGATCATTTTGAATCCGAAGAAAAATTATAGATCTCCCTTAAAAATTCGACTTGTATTTTATTTATAAATTATCATAAGATTTTATCAATGCGCCAGAGTTGGTCCAGTGTCTTAACACTTTCTATTATTTTTCATGAAGATAAAATAATAATAAATTTTTAAGGTCGATTCTATTGACTCCTATGAGCTAGCATCTAATTTTTTTTTGTCCTTGGCACTTGAATTATTGGAAGGGGTGAATGATTACGTCCATGTAGCTATGACAAATTACACCGACACAACAGTTTGCCTTCTTAATAAGAGATTAAGGAGAATCAGATCCTAATTCCTTAAAGTTTGTTTCTTTAGATATCAATGGTCCCTATCAAACCCTACGTACGTAGGATCTTTATAAGCAAATAAAATAGTCAAGGGCTACAGTACAGTGATAAAATATCCACATAGATAATTAAAAATCTCTAAATTATTTTTTAATTATAATGTATTTATAGATTTTTCTTCAAATAAGAGTCGATCCTTTGGAACACTCAAGTCTACTAAGATGGTCCACGCTCACACCTACTTGATTTACTCTTCGATTAGGGGCAGCTGAGGGATCCACTAATATGGTGATTCTATATTTTTTTTATAAGCAAATAAAAAGCCCCCGAAGCTATGGTGCAGTGGTAATTAATGCATCTACGTAGATTTCCAGAAACTCCTAAATCGATCCCTAACTACAATATATTTATGATTTTTTTTTCCAAATGGAGATTGGTCTCTTGGGATGTCGGATCTACTGAGATAGCCTACGCTAGCACCGGTCCAATTTATCTCCTTCTTCGATAGGGGCAGCTTAGGGGAGAGGGGCGCTAATGTTGTGGTTCCATATTTTTTTATAAGCAAATAAAAAGCTCTCGGGCTACGGTGCAATAACAGGACGTTCAATTTGATTATCAAGTATCTACAATTCGATCTTTGCTACGGTGAATTTGTAGGATTCTCCTCCAAATGAAGTGATAAGTTAGAAAAACTGAGACGACTGAGACTATCCATACAAGAACTACCTGATTTAGCTCCCTCTTCAGACATAGAATGATCATAGAGAGTCATTAATACGATGATTCTTCATTTTTTTTATAAGCAAATAAGAAAAGTTATGTTGATTGAATCAATATATAGAGTTTTGCTATCCCAAACGTCTGATTAGTGTGCACCCATGTGCAATGTGTTTTTCATCGTTTGATCAATCGTGATTGTACAATAAATGAGAAATACACAGTACTTCGCCTGCGCTTTCTCTTCTCCAGTGAGTGTTATAGTCAATGCTTGAACCCGTCGGGGTCATCGTCGTCGTCAGACTAATCAGACCGCGGTCGGCCGAATTGCGACGACCGCAATTGCAGCTAATTCAGGTCGCAATCCGACCTAAAATCCGATCGAATTGCAGCCATCAACATCGCAATCAATTTCGGACGAACTCTGATGCTAGTCAGACCGCAGCTGGAATCCAACGAACATCGACAGTGAAGAGCGATGGACAAAAATATTGTATATTCTTTATTACTGTACAATCGTGCATAAGGACATAAAAATAGGCAATCAACATAATATTCTTGTCAATATATATATTTAATAAAAGACTTCTTTTATTAAATAAATAAATAATAAATTATTTATTTAAGAAATTCATTGTATGACAAATTCGTGTAATTTCATGTGAGGCACTAAAATTGTAAAATACCAGGAAAAAAAAATTTAAAATGGATGTTGGGTACTTAGGAGAATACCCTATAGAAATTTTTCAGAAATTTTTTTAGGAATTTTTCTGGACTCGAACGGGAATTTCTAAGCCCTTTTTGTGTAAGTGTTAGTGGGCTTAACGGGTCGGAAATCCAACCCGTTAATCAAACCCGACCCAACCCGTTAAACTTTAACGCTCGGTTTCTTTCCGTTTCTACGCCGCAAACTTTAGGGTTCGACGAGCGTTTCCCCGACGCGCCATCTCCTTATCTTTCCGCGACCACAGATCTGCCGAACGGATTCTTCTCTCCGCTCTCGATCCAGTTTCTCTCCTCCTCCGCGCGACTTCTGCAACCCCTGCCGGCCGGAGATCGTCGGTTTCTCTACGTGTGCGGACGATGGACAGACCGGAGCAGCGAAGGAGGTTCGCGATTTGGGGGACTTGGGTCGACGGTGAGCAGCCATTTTGGGGGTTTTTCTGCCAATCGTCGCCGGTGTTAGGGTTGTCGGTGCTGAGTTCGCCGGTGAACAGGGTGATCGTTGCGGGAAACCGGGAGCGTCGGTGGTGCGGGTGAACAGGGCTGCCGGATTTCCGAGAATTGCTGCCGGTTTTGGTGGTTGGGCTGTTTTGGTCGATCACCACCATAGCTAGGTAAGTTGTTGCCCTTCTCCTTATCCTAGTTGTGAAATCTGACTTGAATCGTCGGTGTCTTGGTGATGTTCTAGTTGGGAGTTGCTTCGCGAGTTCTGCCGGAGCAAATTAGGGCAGCGACGTTCTGTGACTTGTCGTGACTTAATTTGGTTTGAGCAGTGGGTTTGATCAGTTGAACAGGGCTGACAATTCAAGTGGATTTTCTTTGTAAGCGAGGATCAACTTCGGGTAAGCACGATTGATTCCCTGTTTGTGCTGCGAATTCCATTCGGTTGAATGGAATGAGGTGCTGTGGCTATTTCTCCTGAACTGATCGATAGATTTGTGGGCAGTGGTCTCTTGGCGGTGAACAGGGTTGCCGGTTTGGGTGTGTAAAGTTACAACAAGGTAAATGTGGTATTATCTATTTAATCTTGTTGTTGTTATAGATTTGGTGTGGCTAAGCTTAAAACCTAATATGAGCAGTAGGTTCGATCTGTGAACGGAGGGCTGCCAGGATTAGGACTATACTGCCGGTGGAGGTTCCAAAACTTGTCGGTAAGCAAGCCATTTTCTGTCTTGATTTTTACAGTGTAGGTCAATTCATTATTGCCCTTGATTTAGCTAGTTAACAATGGTTAAATAGTTGGGTATCTAATTGGTGGAATTGGGTTTGAATTAATATTAAGGGTTGGATGTTTGACCGGTGGTGAAATAGTAGCTGTGTTTGGGCTACAAATAGAGAGGTGTATAGGTGTGAATATAAGTTAGATTAATACTTAATTTGTGTGATCCTATTACATCAAATTAAGTATAAAAAGATTAAATCTACATGAGATCGATTTGGTTGAATGGGTATGGAGTTGAATGAGTAGGTTAGCACTTTTGCTAATTGAAACAGTGAGTTAAATTAAATAGTCAAGCTTGACTATTTGAGCTTCTAATTCGTATTCGATAAAGGGACACGAATATGGAAATGATTTGTATACAAATCATATGTATACTGACGACATCGTCTCCCCTTGGGGTTGAGAGAGAGTCATCAGTCATCCTGCCTCCCAGGTTACTTCCAGAGGAGTAACTGGTGTGAGGGCATAGCATTTGTTGTGCCGCACTCTACCATTATTGACGATGGTTGTTGGAGTTGCGTGCAGTTGTCCTGGGTGCGTTGGTACTCGACCACTTATTAGTAGTGTTAGTCGGAGTGGCCAGCAGCAGGGACCCCCGTTGCGTAGCGAGCTACTTACACTCATATGCTACTTGATCATACTACCCAACTCGGTCACTCGAGAGTGGTGGCGGCTGGAGTCGGGATAGTTGTCATGTCGTGCCACCTAGGCCACACTGGGGTCGTGGTAGCGAGTAGGGGTGAGCAGGCATGACCATGCATGTTGCATTGCCGTACCATACGGTGTTTTGCATATGATTATATATATATACATACCTGCTTATATATATATATACATGGATGATGGTGATTAGTATACATACAGATACAGTCTATATGTATACTCACTTTGATGATGCATTTGTATGTACTATGTTTGTTGCATTTGTTTGTACATATTCATACATGATACTGCATTTCCTGTATGGTAGTAGGTTGATATTTGTATACCTATCGGACATTCACAGTGATACCCTTGACTCGAGTTAGGATCGTGTTAGTCTTTGCATCTTTGTTATACCCTATGATGTGATTATATGCCCAGTTGGATCGGGATAGAGTAGTATTGCCAGTATGTCGGCTCGTTGATGTTGATTTTATTTAGTATATGCATGCATATCTCTTCATTATGTTGATGTATACATGTTGTAGAGTAGATTAAATCATTGAATGACATGTAATATTGATACACATATTTACATGTTTTCTCCGACACTCGAGTTTTACTCACCACCTCGACCACAGGTTTTTACATCCGCCAGTACG
This sequence comes from Wurfbainia villosa, assembly GCA_025175895.1. Classification (NCBI taxonomy): domain Eukaryota; kingdom Viridiplantae; phylum Streptophyta; class Magnoliopsida; order Zingiberales; family Zingiberaceae; genus Wurfbainia; species Wurfbainia villosa. Next base: position 20,323,454 of record CM045998.1, read on the forward strand.
GTGACGACTTCGTGACGACTTGGGCTGTACTGACCGATCCATCCCATCTCCGTTTTCCGAGTCTCCCGAGGAGTTCGTTTTTCTTATGGCTTGGACTTGTTTATTGTGTTTGGATTTTAGTCCTATGTCATGGACCTTAGTTTATATTTGGACTTCGTTTTTATGTTGTGGATGTTATTTTGGTGTTGATGTTTTTGTACGGTTTTAGTGCTGTGGTCTTGTCAGGTGGAGTACACCTGTATTTTGTTATGTATGTTGGGGGTATGCGCATTTTATTTACCGCTATTATATTATTTATATATATCTGGTATGTTAGGCCTACAGCCTCAGATTAACGAAATGTTGTTATCAACTCAATTTTGCAACTATTAATTCACGTTTAATACTTTTAAACCCTAAACCGATAAGTTAATCCTGAAAATCATATTCTAAATTTACTTCGACAAAAATAACACACGGAAAGATTCATTTTAGTTAGAAAATCCTGCTATTCTATAGAAATATCAAATTTGAGGTAAAAATCACATCAAATCTCTTCAATCCATACACTATTTCTTTAAAAAAAAAAAATAGTGCATGAACAGTGCCGCATCATTTTTTTAGTGTGACACTATTCTTACCATCATTTTTGATGTTGGGATTTTTATTTTAATTTATTATATTATATAATTAATAAAATTAAATATATATTATATTTTTAAATATCATAAATAAAAATTAATTTTTAATTATTTTTTTATCCTCATCATTTATAATAATATTAATTATTTATTATAAATTTAAATTAAGTGTATTTGATAGTATATTTTAATTTTATTATACATATTTATAAAAATTTAATTTATTTTAAAAAATATTGTTAATTTATTTAATATATTTTAATTATAATTATATTTATAAATTATACCACTAATTTCATAAAAAATAATAAAATATTAAAAATTTTGACATGCATAAATGTAAATTACATCACCTATTACATTGATATACACAATAAAAATAATAATAACACTAAATTAAAATATTACTAATAAAAACTTAAAAAGATGAGTAACACTAAACCTGACAAACAATTACAAATACAAACTATACTAATAAAGCACACATAAACTTAAAATTACTTCAATACTATTATAATACTAATATTCGAGAAAATCACTCCTCATTCTACTAAAATAATTACAAAATTAGCCGAAAATATTTGTAGGATTCTGAGATTCTTGATCTTCACCTTGATATTGATTGAATTATGATCCTTCTCCCTGTATTGGAGATGATTGAGATTCTTCTCCTTAATGTGCAACTGGATGAGATTCCTGGACTTGCATTCTCTTTTGCATAATTTTAATTTGTTCATTGCGAATATATTCATGCATCATAGGGTCAGAGATTAAGTTCAAAATTTTGAACAAAGTTTTTGTTTCTTCCTTGTAAATCATAGCATCTACCATTTTTGTAGCAGCAACAATATTTGCATTCATTGCCTCAACAAGTTGAGAATTAATTTTAATTACCTTTGTAATTTGTTCATCATTTTTTTCTTTATTTTTTCTTTCTTCACCCCAGGAGGTCGTTTACTAGAAGTACCACCGCTATCTAAATTAGTGATATTTAGATCAAAAGCAAACACACAAAGAAATAAAGGTATACAAAATTCTTCCTCGGAGAATTATTGTTCAGATGAACCAACATTAACATTTTGTTGTCGTGATTTCATGCCTGCAGTATTCATGTTGTCAATACCAAATTTTTCAATATCTTTGAGAATATTCCAAACATGGTCAAATTTGAAACCCTTTGTGTATTTCGGATCTTCTGCTAACAACACTCTGGCACGAGTTAACTGCAACAAAACAATTAAACATCAGTTATGAAGACAATGCTATTAATGAACTCAGACTTTGATTATAAATTTAAATAGTCTAAAATAAATATGAGCATAGTAACTTACAATATCTTGTTTAGATGCTCCGCTAGGATTCATATGTTCAATTTGTCGTATGCAACCTTTCATTTTGGATACTGCACTAAGTATAAGAAGCATTCTTTTTTGCAAAAATCTTGGTGGTCGACTACAATGCGCAACATTCGGATATGCATGATACTCTTTCTCAATTCTTGCACATAATTGATCCTTCGATTGGTTGATTCCTATGATCGGATTTTGCGAAATATGAAGATAAACATGACATGAGTGTTTATCTTCTTCAAATGAGTATGAAGCTTGTCGGGGGGTTGAACTCATTTTAGTAGAAGAGAATACTTAAAAAAAAAGCGAAGTAAAATGTGTTATACCAATATCTGGTAAGCTATTATTTGGAAAAAATGGGAATATAAAATTTGTATTCAGTGTCAGGTCACGTCACCTGCTCAACTTGTTCTAATATTGTCATTGTTATGTCACGTCATTTGTACAATTTTATCCAAATGTGTTCATTGTTATATCACGTCATCATCACATAAAAAAATATGTTCAGTGTCAGGTCATGTCACCTGTCCAACTTGTCCCAATGTCGTCATTGTTGTTACACATCATTTGTGTGATTGTCTAAATATGTCATGTCAATTGCACACACAAAAAAAGTATTCAGTGTCAGGTCACGTCACCTGCCAACTTGCCTCGATGTTGTCATTGTTGTGTCACGTCATCTATACAATTTTATCCAAATGTGTTCATTGTTAGGCATGTCATTTGCACACATAAAAATATATGTTCAGTGTTAGGTCACGTCACCTGCACAACTTGTCATGATGTTGTCATTGTTGTATCACATCATTTGTGCAAATTTGTCCAAATATGTTCATTGTTATATCACGTCATCATCACACACAAAAAAATATGTTCAATGTCAGATCATACCACCTGTCTAACTTGTTCCGATGTCGTCATTGTTGTTTTACATCATCTGTGTAACTTTGTCCAAATATGTTCATTGTTATGTCATGTCATCTGCACACATAAAAATATGTGTTCAGTGTCAAGTCACGTCATTTGCCAACTTGCTCCGATGTTGTCATTGTTGTGTCACGTCATCTGTATAATTTTGTCCAAATGTGTTCATTGTTAGGTTATATCATCTTCATACATAAAAATATATGTTCAGTGTTAGGTCACGTCACCTACACAATTTGTCCTAATATTGTCATTGTTGTGTCACGTCATATGTGCAATTTTGTCTAAATGTGTTCATTGTTATATCACGTTGTATGTACAAAATAAAAATATAGATATAAAACACATTATAAATACACACCTCATAAGCAACATATACCTCATTCATTCAATTACCTCGAAAAATGGATAACAACAATGAAGGTTCATCAAATTTATCACCTTCAAGCTCTGATGATGATAACTATGCGAAAATGTTTAATGCAAGGCAATTTGGTGCAAGACAACAACTGATCGCTCAGGTGATTTTTTACCAATAATCAAATTATCTTTAATTATCTCAACGAAAAAAATAATCAAAGCATGCATCGTGGGTCAATTCCTGGTCATAACATGATCAATCGTATTTGTGAAGTTGCTGATCGTAATCTATTCAATGATTCTTTCGCCGAAAATCCATTGTATAATGATGCAATGTTTTGACGAAGATTCCGAATGGGACGAAATTTATTTATGCGTATCTGTGACGTTGTTAGTAATTATGACAACTATTTTATACAGAAAAGAGATGTGCTTGGAAGACTTGATTTGTCTAGCTTGTAAAAAATAACAGTTGCATTTTAGATATTGGCGTACGGTGTACCGACAGATGCTACTGATGAGTATATTAAAATAGGAAAATCAACGACCATTGAAAGTGTGAAACGATTTTATCGTGCTGTTGTTGAAGTTTTTGGAGGACAGTATTTACAATCTCCAAACACTCAAGATGTTGTTAGGCTACTCCAGATTGGTGAGTAACGAGGTTTTCTAGGTATGTTAGGTAATCTAGATTGCATGCACTGGAGGTGGAAAAATTATCCAACAACATGGGCAAGACAAGATTCGGGTCGTAATGGAAAGCCAACAATTATTCTGGAACTGTAGCTGATTATGATCTATGGATCTGGCATGCATATTTTGGGTTGGTCGGATTGAACATTAATGATATTAATGTACTTGAGTCTTCTCATCTTTTTACTAATCTTGCAGAAGATATTATTGTTCCTGCTCATTATGTCATTCAAGGAAAAGAGTACAATATGAGTTATTATTTAGCTGATGGTATATACCCAAAATGGTCAATAATCGTTCAAACGATTCATGATCCGCGAAGTCGAAAGAATAAATTATTTATAATGAAGCAAGAAGCGTGTAGAAAAGATATTGAGCGAGCATTTGTCGTACTCCAATCGCGCTTTACAATTATTACAGGATCTTCATGTTTTTAGCGAAAAAATATTTTACATGATATAATGACATCATATATTATTATGCATAATATGATAATTAAAGATGAATGCGATTTAAATACAACAATCGTAGAAGACTTCGAGATGCCAACTCCAAATGTTGAGCTAGCAGGAGATGATAATACTCGATTTGAAGACTTTTTAGTCTGATACAGACAAATCAAAGACAAAGAAGCTCATATTGCCCTTCGAAATCCATTATTTGAGTATTTATGGGAACAATATAGTAATTCTGAAAGTTAAAGTCCCATAATATTGTATTTTCAATTAAGTGTTATTGTTTGTTTTCAATAAAAATTAATAAAATATTTTATTCTAATTGTGAATGATTTTATAATATTTTTAACATATATTTATGCTTGAATAATTATGTAATAAAAATCAAAAATGAAAAATCATAATTTTTTATATATATTAGTTGGAGGAAAAATTTTAAAAAAATTAATATATCTCAAATATTAATGAAGTATTAATTTTAAATATAGTAATTATCATATAAAAATATTAATAAATTAAAATGTATATTAATAATTAAATTATGAATAAGAAAAATAGAATATTCTAATGGATATTCCTTTTTAGTGTGATATGGTGTGAGTGGGTTGGAGTTAAAATAGTGTTTGATGCTCAAATTGCATTATTTTGGTGTCAAAACTATATCAAATATGATGTTTGTGGTTAGAGATGGTCTAAGAAATCCATACTATTTCTTTTTTTATTGGCATGGTCGGAATGACTCCATTAATCATATTAATTTTAGAAATGATCATATTTTTAAATAATTTGTATTCGAAATTTTTATTGATAATCAAAGTAAAAAAAAAATATTCACAGTTCAATAAATAAGTCTGATTACATCGTGCTATTCTTATAAGGCACGTTTGACATCGAAAATATTCTTTGTTTAAAAAGATAAATTCTCAATGGACATCGTTTCAAAATTATCTATCTAAATTTTACTGAAATTCAAAATTAAATTTATCTGGGTAAAAAATCGAATCATATTTATCGATAAAATATTGCACTGTTTTACATTGTGCGGACGGAATCCATATTATTTCTACTATGTACTCTAATGACAAGCACGTGCAAATCGGGTATGCGTCCGTCGGCAGGTAAGCGAAGATCGTCGCTGCTCATCCACTCCGTTGTTGTTGGCGATTACCGACGTCAGATCTTGGCCGTTAGATCCGAATTCTGATCAGATGCGCTGGCGCATCTACTTGGTCGAGTTCGTCCCTATAAAAGGGCTGAGTACTCTCCTCGTCCCGTGGCAGCAGCGGCGGGGACGGAAGGGGGAAGAAAAAATAAACCCAATGCCCCAATTCCGAGTAGTCGGCGCTCCGCCCCCAAATCCGGGTGAGGCTTCCTTGATCAAAAGCTTCATTCCATGTTATTCGATCGTTTTTTTTTCCATTCGAAATTTCTCTTCGATTCGTGTTTGATTTGGACGCAATACGCGCAGATGGTTTTAGGGTAGAATCGTCGAAGGATGTTGAACCCTAACCCTAGATTAGTTTCGGAGAGCCGGCATTTGATCTTGGTTTGCGGTGCATCGGATAAAGATTTTGATTTGAGGTTTTTTGGATGCAGGAGGATGGATCTGAACCTCTATTTGGGTCTACCTCGTTCGCCGCCGCCTCGCAGTCGCGATCTAGGGTCTGATCTCTCTCTTAGCTCGTTGCCCTGGTCGTCTCCTATCGCCACCGTAGAGGAAAGGGGTTCTTCAATTCCTATGTCTGGTGCTGTGGAACCTTCGGAGTCTCATCCCCCTCCGTACTCTTCCTCGCACGAGGAGTACAATCCTGAGCTGCCTGTTGCTCTCCCGGATGATAGAGATGGCACTCCAGATCCCCCCTACCTACCCCCTTTTGGCCAATATTGGCAGTTTGGACTGACCCCTGAACCTGAAGGAGCTGATGCCTCATTCTCTCCTCCTGTTATCCATCCCTCACCCGCTGTGCAGGAAAGTGAAGCTCGTTCAGGCCAGGATGTCAGCCCCCAACCTCTTTATGATCCTACATCACCACCAATATTCCTACCTGATGGCATAGCATGTTTGCCGCCTTACTTTACTGGCTCGACGAGTTCACAAGAACATGAAACAACTACTTTTAGCTTTTATCCAATGCTGTCTTCTCCAAGTAGTGACTTCCTGTCTGTAAATGGTGGAGCCTCTTCTAGGCCTGAGCCTCTTCGTCCATCAGATTCGTGTTTCAGGAGGTTCATTGAACGATCAAACAGACGATTTCGATCTACACTTCCACAGGTTAATGAGAGATTTAGTTTTGGATCTCCGTCATTACCTAATCCTGAGTTGTCGGTGTCTGATGTAGTCAGCTCCCAAAGACCTTCAGAATGCAATGGGAAGCATAAATTAAATACTGAAAACAACTCAGCAGATCCTTCAGAAGAAGGAGAAGAAAAAGGAAGAAATGCTGCTAACTTTGAGTGTACCATCTGCTTTGATATGGCTGTGGAACCTGTTGTTACATCATGCGGCCATTTATTTTGCTGGCCATGCTTGTATCAGTGGTTGCATGTTCATTCAGAACATAAAGAATGCCCTGTCTGCAAGGGAGAGGTAAATGAATCAAATATCACACCTATTTATGGTAGGGGGAGTTCACAACCAAATGTTGAGAAGAAATCTGCGGAAGATGGAGAATCTGCTGTTAAAATACCACCAAGGCCAAGTGGAAATAGATTAGAAAGCTTTAGGCAGCAATTTTGGCCTGTTTCAAGGAGACTGGGTGAGGGAATCGCGGCAACATGGAGACGCCTTTTTGATCAGCATTTCCATACTGGTAGTAGATATGAATCATACGCAAACACAAATCTCCAAGAATTGTATGAAAATGTTCAACGTAGAGCTTTGATTAGGCTCAGGCCAAGAAGACTGCAACGGGATATGAATCCTGAAAGTGGACCTGTAGCTGGAGATCCTGGTCAGCCTGCAAACAATGCGCCTAGTTCGAATAGAAGTACAGCAGATTCTATTTTTCGAGATGGTGTTAATTTTTGGCACCAGTTTATGCATGACCGTGGTGTCGATCGCTTGGCATCTATCGCAGCTGACTTTGAGAGAGTGGTTGGAAGGTTGACTCGTAATGCTGGAAATGGTGCTTCTACATCAGTTGATCCTCCAACTACTGAACCTCTTTCTAGCAGGCCTCTAGCAGAAGTAGCATTGTCTGCTGATCAGGCCTCTGGTTCTAGCACCATGGCTGTGATACAAGGTGATGTTGTTATGTCTGAGGCCCCAGCAGAACCTCAAAGTGTGGGATCATCTCCTAGCAATAGGAGGAGAGGTAGAAGCAGCACATCTGGTTCATATGATGTTGATGGAAGTGGACTACACTCATTTAAGCGAAGAAGATTGAACTAAATCATCTTGACTTGCTACTTAGGCTAGTTCTACTTATTTGCCTCTTTGTTAGGCTGTGTGCTTAGATGAATCCAGTGGATCTTTATTTTAGTTGGTTGTATAATGTTTTTTTAATCTTAAACTTTATAATCATGGTATTATTTGATCCCCTTCAAATCAATCCAACAGCGCAACAACATTCCTAGCGGGCTAGGTGTCTAGATGTGGTTTTGATAGATCTAACTGGGCGTTATAATGTTTTTGACTACTTTTGTATCTTTACTAGTCATTTACAATACATTAGGGGCTGATATTGGCTCCAATTATCATTCTATTATTTACCCTTCATTTTGTACATGTAACCTAGAACAAATTGCTGCAGTTTCTCACAAATGCAATTAGTATTGGCCACCTTGCTTCATTTGATAGTTATCCGTTGAAGGCTTTCATGTTTTTGTACATGTATTCTACCAATTTAATTCTAGTGAAAAAATAGTTGAGATAAAATCCTAGGAAATATCTAATTAGAAGATTGACACAATTAATCTTAGGACCGTCTAGAAATCTGTTAGTGTTGCTTTCTGGTTCCTTTGTCTGTGCTTATCTTCGTTTGATTTTAACATAGAAGATTGATATCTTTATATTGAAGGTGTAATTTTCACATCTTAGCACTCATGTAAAATATATATATTGCAAGCATACTAATTTTAATTTTTAAGCGTGATTGCCTACTTCTACTTAGGTTGGATATGATTACTTAAAGAATGACTAAGTTGCAAGATAAGTTCCATTGTGCAGAAGTTATCAAATGAATACAAGGCAATCCTTTCTGTACTTGATTCCAACTTAGCCATCCAAATACTGCAACTAATACTTGGACAGGTATGTGAAAGAATAAGATATGGATACAGTCTCAAATACTCTTCGAGTAAGATATGGATAACCATGCTACTATTATTTTTACAATGTCTAGATAGCCTTAAACTACACTGAACTTCCTACAAAATAAATTTTAGCCTCAGGTTCATTTACAAGCTGCTCATTGCTCAATCTTTCTTAACGTTATTTGTAGTGAGGTTTCTGGTTCATCATAGCCTTAGTGATTCAGTGGAGTCATTATCATGCAAGTTCATTTATGTGTCCTCAGTAAGTGTATGTTCCATTAATCATTTCTTCCACCTGGCTAATGGTCAAGCTGGGGCGTTGAATTTCTTTCAGATTCTGTTTTATATTATCCACCAGGTGATGGCTAACTTTTTCTTTTTAGCCCCCATGGGAGGGTCGGGTGGCTAGTGCAGCGATAGACTTGTTACAATGAGCAAGGATTGATCTCTGAGGATTGCAAAGTCTTCTGGGGATGCTTGCTCTCCCACCCTACTAGCGCTTAATTGGGTCATAAAAAACTCTCTGTGATTTACCTCCTTTACAATGACTGTGGAGTTGATTGATAGTGGCCCTTGGAGTGAGCGTATCATCTTTTTTTTACAATTGTAGGCGAAACTTTTGATTGATTGTCAAGCTTCGCGCACTTATCTGGCAACTATATATTTTACCATGTTTTCTAGACAGATTTCCATGGTCTATTATAAGAATGCTGGGTTCTATGACATTGTAACATTTTGTCAGGCAGGACACAACTTATTCTATGTTTCTGCCTGAGGTTTGTTTTGCAACTGATTTTAAACAATACAGGAGGAATGAAGCTCTAATCGGTGCCAGAGTATCGTTCTGACAGAAAAGAATGAAATGACCTAAACAGTGTTTGACTGCTGCTTTGAGAAAGACTGACTGAGGTTTGCAATTCTGCATTTCTTGTCGAAAACTAGAAGAAATCTCCTACTGTCAGAATTTTGAGGAACCTCTGCAAGATTACAATGGTAAATTATTCACTCGATCTCCATTTATTTCACCAGAAAGTATTTTTTCTTAGAAAATATTTTTTTATTTTTAATATTTAGTACAATGGAAAATCATAGTCAAAGCAGAATGGACTCTCTTTATGGTAGTAATCTCTCATTCACTTTAGAATTTCAATACTCCATCTATCAGACTCTTTATTTGCCCCAAAGTAAAATGCTATTCTTCCTGAGGTTAACTATTACTTGTAGTCTGAAGAACGTCAGCATATGCCTTGTAAGGGATTTATCATGCAACTTGGCCCCTTGGCTTATTTTAATAGCTGAAGCGCATCATGTGCAAAGATAGATAGAGACAGAGACTAGTATCTGGAATGTAAAAGTACTGCATTTGTTTAAAATATTCTGAATTCTCATCTGAATTTGCAATAGGAGATAGGAATTATGGTGACTGACACTCTTAATTAAGTTAAACAAGGAACTAGTCATTGCATACAAAAAAATTCATAAGCACACTACCAATAACAGTGCCTGGAGAAATATTCTTCCATGACCTATTAATAAAAGTAAAGGATGGTGTTTATGGTGTTTATTGAAGATAAACGTACTAAAGGTGTAATCAAGTACTTGTTCATTGGTTATCTATAAATCATTAATAGAGAAAGCATACTGTTTCCATTGAATATCAAAAAGTGCAGATGGTATGTGTATGTTTCCTCAAGTTTGTCAGTTGTTTTACATCATCATCAGCTGTCCTTGTTTTAAAACGTTGAAAATGCATCACAGGGTGAGTGCTTCTTTCTAGTTACAAGTATGGTTTCTTTTCAGGCCCTTTAAGTTCAGATTTAGGACTATGAACGATGGACAAATACGGAGATGGAGGGCTGGAAAGAGGCACAATGCACACATAAAGATAATTTTTTTTTTTGCCTGTCGAATGGACGTCTTAATTGTTATGTAACCTAGAGGAAAATCAATTTATCTAGGATATAAGCTTCCAATGGTCAAGATATTGGTGAAATAGTATTTTTTTTTAAATTCCTGGTTTTTAGTTTAAACCAACAAATTGTCTAAACTATTATTGTTAAGTCGGTATTTTGGTTAACAGTTTATTGTAGTTGTAGAATGAAAACTACCAGCTTGGTGCTGTTTAACAAGTTTCATGATGGATCTATAGGAAGGTTTGCCAGTTATTTGTCCCATTTTGGTACGTACCATTGGAGGATGAATAGTCTCATTAAAATCCATCAAAGTTACCCCATGAATTGAAAGTACTGAAGCAAAACAGGCACAATTAGTTACTTAGATGATTGCTTGTTTTTTCATGATATAGGAAATTATGAATAATGCCAAAATGACCGGATCCTGGGTTATCCTTACTGTGAAGGTGTGTAAATTACATGATTAGTTTTCTTTATGAGTTATAGGGAGTTGGTGTGAATATTAAGAAACTGAGAGAACAATCGATTTTTATCAACTTCAGTACTACAAATTGGGGATGTTTGATCATTGGTAGGGCTGTAAACAAAGTAAGCCGAGCCAAGCTTTGTGTTGTTCAAGCTTGTTTCATAAGGTCACCAAGCCAAGTCGAGTTTAAAATGAACCAAGCTGTAGAAATGGGTGGTCAAGCATATCTTTTTTTTCGTTTTTTTACAAGCTTGAGCTTAGTTCATTTAGATGTTATCGAGCTCATAAATCAGGCTTGTTTATTGTTAGCTTTGAGAGCCTTTTTGTTTATTTACAAGTTTGATAAGAGTTTGATTGACGAATATGGTTCACAAAATTTCTTCATGGATATTATTCACGAACAATATTCATAAACAATTCACAGTTTCTATTTATAAACATTAACAAACCGAACACATGTATTCAAATTTGCTATTTATTTTAATGACTTATTCAAATTTGTTTATTTAATTGACCTTGTGTATATTGAACAAACATAAATAAATTCTTATCAAGTCGAACACTAAGTTTGCTCATGAATGTTTGGTTTGTTTACACCCTTGATCATCAGTTAACAGTAACTAGGACCCTTATATCATTGATTCCTTCCCAATTTAAAATTTCCCATGGTATTCCAAGGCCGTGATTTTCTAATACTACTAGCTATTATTAAAGTTATTTAAACTTGATGAAAGTTACTGCACTAACAATTGTCAAGTAATACTTTGTTTTTGGAAGTGGATATATGTACGAGTCTTGTGAATATAATTAAAAAATGCACATAAAAGATCTAAAGATTGATAGAGTTTTTCACATCACACTTTTCTAATTGGTATATTCTATCAACAATCAGGTGAAGGAAAATATTATTTGTATCTCAAAATTCAAATGAGATTAAAGTGGATAGAAAACCTTGCTCCATATAAAGATTTTACCTTCCGATTATATATTCTACGAGTATTTATATTATGGTCAAGTTTGAAAACTAGGAGGGGAAAATGGAAGGGGGGAGAAAAGGCAACAAATCTACATGTGTGATCCATGATCTGTATACAATTTTATAACCTTTTCTCTCCTCTTCCCTTTCTCCCTCTTCCTCCCTTCCCTATCTTTACATCCAAGTAAACCATGTGTTAAGGAAAGTTGGGATGTCATACATGCACATACATTAGTAAAGTTAATCTAAAGATAAAAGGAAAGTCTAGATGGCACAAAAAGATTACAAGTCAGATTTATAGAAATTAGGAAAAGAAAATCTTGATGAAGTTTGAGTGAAAGCAACTAATAATGCTTAAAAGAAAACATATCTATTGATTGATTGACTTGGCAATCATGGACGTTTTCAAATGTTAGAAACTATGGAAGATTGCTCCAACAAACTGTTCAAATAATGGAAGATACAAAAAGATGAACCAAGGATTCATAAAGTTGTTACAGTTGTGAATTAGGGTGAGCATTCGGTTTAAAATCAAACCGACCAAACCGAACAAACCAAAACCGAATTATTTTTGGACAAACTGAACCGATTGTGTTTTGCTATTAAAATTGAACTATTATAAAATCGGTTAATTTGGTCGGTTATTGATTTAACTGAACTTTTTTATGTTAGTCAACTGATATTAGTCAGTTGAATCAGTTTGATTTTTCAATTGAGTTGTGCAACGGTTGTCTAATTCAAGTACAACAGTTGATTGCTCACAATATAGCAATCGACTGATACCAATTCAGTTTAATCAATTTAATTGAATTCAGAATTTTTAAAATTGAAACCAAACCGAATAAGCTGAGATTTTTTTAAAACAAAAATCAAAATTTTGAATTAACTGAATCAAACTTCCTAATTCAATCAATTTGGTCGGTTATTTCAGTTTAACCAAGATTTTGCTCACCCCTAATTATGAAGGTTTTCAAAAATATCCAAATCAAGATTTGATAACAAGATGTTAGTGAAATGTTTTAGAATTTGAATTATAAAATTCCAAGTCGAGAAGGTGATTTTTCAAACTTTAAAACATATTTGGAAGCATGTCAAATAGCTACTGCACTGATGTAAACTTCTTATTTAATTTTTGAAAAAACATTAGAGAGAGAATTCTTAGTATCTAATAGGCTTCTGTACTAAAGTAGTCTGTAAAGATCTCTCTTCATGTAGATTTATTTAGATAAAAAATTTTCTTCTATTTCCTTCTCTTCCTTTTGCTCTATTTGTTTAAGAATTGAAGCAAATACAGTTGATGTGTTTGCAGTTGCTAATATTTTTGAGTGTTATAGAAGCTTACCTTGGTTGGACATGGAAGCTCTGTGAAACTTTGTACAAAACTCGACTAGTGAAAAGTTATGCATGTTTTGTATGGTAGAAACACCTGGGTCTGGATATGATTGGACGAGAGGACACAAGGGAAGAATACCCAACCTATATAAATCTTGATCTCTTTATTTATTTATTTTTTTGTTTCTGCTTTTTCTGTATTTTGTTTTGTGTTTCCACACTGCTGTTTCTGCATTCTGCATTTTTAATTTTTTGCTTTCTAATATTGTGTGCATTAGTTGTGCTACATTGACCCTCTGCTTTGCATTGTATGAAACCTCATTTTGGTATATCATCTTAATTGTCTGTCTTGTTTTGTTTTCTCTAGTCTCTTCTTCCTGTGACTGCTTCTGAGTATTCCTTTCTGTACTTTTTCTGAATTGAAATAAACTCTAATTTATCCAAATGGAATCATTTGTAACTTAAACCTTAGCTTAGTCTGAAATTATAAAAGGACAAGGCAGTCCAAATGGCAAAACGGGAATCATCATAAAAGCTGAGATAATGCGTAAATCTATGCAATTCAAACCTGTGTCAGGAATGAGATCCTGTTGGTTTACGAGTTGAATGAACATGAAATAGATGCTCCACCCCTTGCATCACTGGGAGGCCAACTAGTTATGACTGAAGAGCCTTCCAAAGGGCAAGGAAGATTGAGGCATACCATGAAAAAGGTTCCTGCTCATCTAATTCAACTTATTTCCTACTTTTCAGCAAGCTAGGATGAATAATTCTTTTCACGGCAGATTTCGAATCAAAATCACATTACTAACTCTTTGTAGTCCTTTGTAAACTAATTTCTTTTGTCCTAGAATGTCGGGTTATAGTTAACTGGTGTTATGTTGGTTTATGCAGACCAAGAAAGCACAACGAAGACTGAGGGAACCTGCGATTGTGCATTTAGCTTATGTGAAGGTTCTAAAGAAGCTGAATTTTTGTGGCTAGCACTGAAGAAGGGCTTTCGTTGAGATTTCAATTCGAACTCCCAAGTTGTCAGTGCACTTCTCTGCATCAAAATTGCCATTGAGCAGTTTAATTTCCATGACGTTGAACTTTGATCCTTAACGACATGAGGAAACGCCAATTGGGTCTTTTCCTATTCAAGAGAGAACATACTATGCCTCTCCTGCCTCTTGGTAATAAAAACATGCAACTCTGTTCAGCGATTTTATTTATGCATTTTGGATAGTGGTAGCTTCCATGTGTTTCTAATTCAGCTGGATCTTGAGGAAAAAGACAGCCTTTCTTTTTCGTGGATTGTAAAGCTTGTCCAAACAAAATCTGTTAATGTAATTTTTGGTTACATGTATAACGTTTTTCTTAATATTCACTTAATAAAATTATGGTTGATTTCTGTGCTCTCTCAAGAACTGAACTGAAGATAGAGCGAGCACCTGTTGAAGTACATCGCTTTGGCTGGTGCAATAGCTGGTCTATAGACTGAGGATTTTATTAAATAAAGAGAGCCATCTACCTACAGTTTCTTGAAACAGATAATGCTTTTTAACCCCCAATTTTCTAGTTTTAATAGATTATTCGTCTGATCTTTAGTTAAATCTATCTACAGGTGGACTTGGTTTAAGTTTTTCTCAATTCCCTTTTGCCATGGGAAGTTATTAGACAGGACATTCTGCCCTTGAATCAAAGACATTCTCAGCTTGGCCTGAAAGTTGAACAAAAGCATTTCATGATCTGCTCCAACAAATCTCGTCCCAGAGCCCTTAACCCTGGTGCACTCGCATTCTCCTCGTGTTCCTCTCCAACATTTGTCTTTAGTTTTTAGTTATTATTTTTTTTTTCCATGTGATCATCAGCTCTAATTTCTTCCTCTCATATATGCCAGTGTCCTTTATGTATGTGCACTGTTCTTGCAATCAATTCTTTTTTGATGAATAGTTCTATAAGTCAATTGTACTTGCATTAATTCCCTAAATTGTTGTTCTTAATGTCCCAAATTGTTTTATAAGTATTTGGTAAACGGATTAAGTTTAAAATAACTGCAGCATTTAATTTCTTTATATACATAAATATATTTCCACCTTATGCAGAAAAAAGCAAAAACCAGAAGAGATGATGTACCCATGCAAGGAATGATCCTCTCAAACTTTAGCCGCTGCAGCGAAAGCTGCTGCCCTCTCAGCAACAATTTGCTCATACAAATCTCTAATCTTCAATCCAATAATGGTTTGGAAGAGTCCAGTGCCATTGTTGCTGCCTGGGAAGTCTGTGTGCTTCAGCATCTGTTGCGTCACCTCGCCATAAAACTTGGTCGATAAGTTGCTGAGATGGCTCTCCACGTAGATCAGCTCGTCCAACCTGTCAAACTTCCCGTCCATCTCCAGCACAGAAACCTGCCAGAGTTGTCATATCCCAAGGCTTTAGCAGTTGGTTTGGGAATCAGAAAGTGTGCAGCTTGCTTAACTAACTGTGACTGTTCCGAACCTCATTGGAGAAGTAAGTCTCAGGGCCATAGAAGAACTTGATGCCAGGGTATGAGCAAGTCAGTTTCCTGCCGCATGGAATCCATGAAATAGTGGAGCCTTCGTCGAAGAGGTAGATAGGAGCGAAGCGATTCACCCCTTCCTTCATGATCAACCTCACGCGCAACACCTTCCCCTCGTCGTCGTCAGGGATCAGTTGCGTCGGTAGGACTTCAATCACAGCATCAGCATATTGCTTCTGTGGGTCTGCCAAGCACAAAATTTACGCCATCCATTGAAGCCAGAAATAGAGGAGCAGCTGCTTTTGTTAGATGGACTATTATTGCAGCCAAATGGACTAGACGAATGTACCAATATAAGCATCAAAGTCAGGTTTTCGCGCTTCGATGCTGGCTTTAATGCTTTCCAGACTGTGTCCACGTTCTGCCATATCTCTCTGTGTTTGAGAAGATAAAATGGAGTCAATGAAAGCTCACAGTATCTGAAAATTGGATTTGAGTTTATCATCGGCGACCTGAATTTTCCAGGCAAACTTGACCTCGTCGCTGATATCCAAGTAGATGCTGAAGTCCAAGAGATCTCTCACACGAGAGTCGTACCTGTCCATAACGAAGTTGCAATCACACTCTTAAAAACATTGCATGATCCCTGATATTTGTCCCCCAGTGTGTTGTGACTCATAAGATTATCTTATTTTTGTTGTACGACTGAAAAGAACAACTATTTAGCCAAAATGTGCAATCTCAATGGATCCTCTTTCTTCTACATGGATAGTACTCATTCAAAGATTAATATCTACAAGAAGGGAAACTGAAAGTTTCATGTTTGCATAGATAACAATGAATAGGAACAAGATTGATATTTACATGTTGGTATAGGATCCAGAAAAAAAAAAACAAACTATATTGGGAGCTCACATAGGGTGTAATCCTTCGATGACCAGGATCTTGGGTGCCTTGATGAGCTCAGGGGGGTCGAGTAGACCAGTGACATGGTTGTAGATGGGCTTCTCCACGGCCACTCCATCTTTGATCGCCTTCACCTGCTCATACATGAGGTCAAAGTCGTTGGCCCTCGGGTGCAACGCGGTCACTCCCTTCTCCTTCCTTCCTGTCCTGTCCAGGGAGTGGTAGTCATCGAGGCATATCACAGTGGTGGTGTCGCTGATCAAGGTATTGGAGTCTGGATTCCCTCCCTTGGGTGGCTCTGCTGCTCCCCCAAACACACTGGTCAGCCTCCTCATGAAGGTGCTCTTACCGCACCCTGAGTCCGCTGCCAACCCTATCACCACCGTCTTCTCCTCAGCAGAGCACACCACTGCGCTCCTCCTTGATCCGCTGCCGAAGAAGATGAACTGCTGATGCCTCTGGCGGAAGCCCAAGCTGAAGGCCGTGGCGGCTGGCCTCGATATAGAGCAGGAATGGAGGGAATAAGGAGCGGTGTGGACTGTGCAGCTGGCCATCTCCCCTTTCTTTGCTCTGCTCGTCTTCCCTGCAAAAAAAATCGTAGCGAGGATAAAGGATAAGGAGGTGTGTTTTGTAAATGCTGTCACTCAGCAGTAATTCATGATATTCGAATGGCCTGAGATCATCTACGAGTTCTGGCGTATAGGAATGCTTTTGAATAAGCATGGGGTGGTAATTGAATGTGCACACTGTTTAATTGTTTCCTTTGACAGTCGAACAAATATCGTTGCCAGTAAATTGAAAAAAAAAAAAAAAAAAAAGTCGAGGAGAAAGATGGGTGGTTATCTCGGGGTGTCAGATATGGTGTGCCACGTGGCAGAATGAAACATGTACCAGATGGAGATGAGGGGTGGGAGATGAATGGAGATAGCGTGGATAGAGATATAAGGTTGTGGTTAGCTCATCTACTGCATCCTTTCGCATTGGAGCTATCAATTTTTATCGATCTATTTTATGATCATTATAAAAAAAATAAATTATAGAGAATCTTTGATATCAGGATAGAGAAGGGACATCTAATATCAGAAAGATATTTTAGATCATTCTCCAGAATTGATCCGTACTCATTTCGTATCGTCCTGTCATAATCAACGCGTCATCCCTATAGAAACAACATAACCGTATATGCGCGCGCATATATATACATATATATATATATATATAAAAGACTCAAATATGTAATTTGAAAGTTGGATAACAATAATTTTCATAATTAATTAATATGAAACAATAAAACAAAGTAAAAGAAACCATGATAAAGTAATATCCTTTATTACTCATGCATATTTTATGATTAATGATTTATAGATGAGTCATTTATGGCAATTTACTATCTCTCTTTTTTGAAATCTTCTGGAGATAGAAAAAAAAATCTTTTATAGTATTTTATGAGCTAAGTGTTCGATGGCGAAGCGCGCATGTTAATTCATTCTCAACCTCTTCCACTTCCATTGTATTGATTGTCTTTTAAATGCGTTGCTTTAGATGTGTTGCTTATCATACGTGTAGAAGGAAAAAAAGACATTTTATCAAATAGTGAATCCAAAATTCGAGAATTTCCAAAACACATAGCATAATTTTCTTTTTACCTAAGTTTTCTAATCTAATCAGGATTTGCTATAATTATATGACAATAGGATAATATCTTCATGTACTTCCAATATCCCTCAGTCCTATCGTCACCAAAAGTTCTACTTCAAGAGCATCTTAACTATGTATAATTTGTTAAAAATTCAATACCTTTTAAATATTATCATGGTTGTGCAAGACTAAGATATCCTCGAAATTAGACTTTTGGCCATAGTAAAATCAAAAGGCACATATTTGAATTTAATCTAATTAGAGTTGATTAAGTTGAGGACTTAAAAGATTTTAAATTATGAACTTTAGAGATAGAACGGAAGAAAAAAAGTATAGAAAAAGTAAATTGGTATGCAATTTTAATTCTGAGTACGTGTCAATTGACATAGAGATTAAATTTATTTAATCTTATTTAATTACTTATTGAGTTAATTCAAATTTGTATACTAAAAATTTTATCTCAAGTTTTTTATTAGGCCCAATTTTTTATTTTTTATTTTTTATATATTATATTAAAATTTTAAAATTAAATTTATAATTATATTTTAATTAAAATAATAAATAAATTTATTTATAAATTATTCATGAACTTTAATTAAGGAACTAAATTTATTAATATTCAGATTTCTTTATTTTGTGTATTCTTTTATTATTAAATAAATAAAAATAAATTTATTTATAAGTGTCTGATTCATTTACTTTTTCTAAGTGTCAATAAAAAAATAACATACTATAAAATATTTTAAGAGAAGGTTGATATATATATATATATATATATATATATATATATATATATATATATATATATATATATATATATATATATATATATATATATATATATATATATATATATATATATATAATGTAGGTGTCTAAATTTTTGGTACGATTATTTTTTAAAATATATCAGTCTTGTCTCAGGATATCGTCCATTAGAATAAATCAAGAGAGTATAATGAGAGGATAACTTATGATTTTATCCTATAACAATCATATTATTGATGACTATCTTAACACTTACACTGCATTGCATGGGCTATGATTACATTTAGAATTCTACACAAAATTAGAATTGTCAATCTAACAATTTTTATCGGTCTATCTCATGATCATTATGAAAGAGATAAATTACGGAGAGTCTTATGGACTTTGACGTGATAATTAAAATATGTAAAAGTCATCTAAATTCAGAAAAGAATTTTAGATAGAGAAGAAGTGAAATTAACAATTCCAAACAGATCAAGACAAAGAATATGAATTGTTTTTTAAAGAGTAACCCTTTTAATTTCTCACTCTCCGTTTATATATGTTATATACAATTTATATGAAATTATCGGGCTAAAGTGCACAAGAAGGACCACACTCGTTGAAAAAAGGAAATATAATAATAATAATAATAATGATAATAAATTCGGGCTGCCAAATAGTAAGTTGAGATGCCGTCAAACTTATATTTACCTATGCGGATCACATAATATACTACTAAGTTGGTTGGAGCTTCTTGTTATATGAATTTAAATTTATAAAATAAATTCAGACTTATTATTCGATAGCCTTAACAACTTGTACGTCTTGAATTCGAGCTCGAGTCCAATTAGTTCATTCTCGAATCTTGAATATGAGGGGCGAGCCAAGTCGAGTTGCTGCTTACTCGGGTTGCGTACTAATTAGTTAGACAGGGGCGGATCTAGGGGGGTTTGGAGGGGGCATGACCCCCCCCTCAAATTTTAAATTATTTTTATTAAAAAATTTATTTTTTTATTTATTTTTTTAATTAATATTATTATAATTTAGTATGACAATATAAAATTCTGGATCCGCTTAGACTGTTGAGTATTGCATGCTGCGTACTCAAATGTCGAGTCAGATCGTTTGAGTCTGAGAAGATCCCCCCATGTAAGAGTGTCATGTGTCGAGTATTGGAAAAGGTGCTCCGTGCTTGGGAAGATACACTGAGGATTCGGGAGATTGAGCTGAATATAGAGGTGGTTTAAAAGAATTTGAATAATATTCACTACAAAAAAACCATGATTTACCGACCGAATTAGCGACGGAAACTTAATTCCGTCGCTAATTAGTGACGGACGGTTTAAAACGGTCGCTAATTAGCGACCGAATTTTGTTTCGGTCGCTAATCTAGCGACCGAAATATAAATCGGTCGCTAAATTTCAACGATAATTTTTTTAAGCATGCGGTAATTAACGACCTAAATAAAATTCGATCGCTAATTAACGACCGAAATAAAAATCGGTCGCTAAATTAGCGACCGAAATAAAAATCGGTCGCTAAATTAGCGACCGAAACAAAATTCGGTCGCTAATTAGCGAACGAAATAAAATTCGGTCGCTAATTAGCGACCGAAATATAAATCGGTCGCTAATATAGCAACTGAAATAAAAATCGGTCGCTAATTACCGCATACTTAAAATAATTATCGCTGAATATTAATTAACGACCGAAGTTACTTTCCGTCGTTAATTATCGACTGATTAAAAAATCAGTCGTTGATTACCGACGGATTTCGAAATCCGTCGCTATTTAGCGACGGATTTTTAAATCCGTCGTTAGTTTTCTAAATTAAATATATTAAACGTCGCCTCTTCTCGCCGTGCTAGGCCACCGTCGTTGCTCCGCGCTTTACGCCGCCGCATGCGCGGTCGCCGACGATCGGCGACCTGTCGCGCCGCCTCGCATGCCGCCGCGCGCAATAGCCGTCGTCGCGTCCTGCGTCGGCGTCACAACCGAGTTAGTCACCGCTCCCCTTCGCACGATCCAGCTCGACGACACCGCCGCCTCCGTTCCCTCTTGCCTAGTCCACCGTCGCCTCCGTTCCCTCTTGCCTAGCCCACCGCCGCCTCCGTTTCCCCTTGCCTAGCCCTTCGTCAAATTGGATACCACATGGTGATACATCAATAAGCCGTTGATGTAGAACGTCCGTTTCTAAAATTTGACTTATGGCAACTTTGAAAATCAGTGTTATGGTTTTAGTTGCAATCTTTTATTTTCTAGAAGTGTCATGGGCTCATTGTTTAGCTTAAATTTTTGAGGCCACATATTATTCTGCTAGTGATGGAAGTTGATTATTTCATGGATTCATGAAGCCTAGTTGCTACCATATGACACACAATATAAGGTTTAGTGCTAAATTAGTTCCTTTTACTTGGTTTGGATTTCCTTTTTGGAATCTGATACCTTCAAGAGTTCTTTACCTAGGAGGATTGATATATTTCTCGATTCTTCATTTGAGACAAGTATTGTTCTATCGTTGCATGATTAACTTAAGTTGTTCCATTTCCAGCAAACTTTGCACACAATCATCTAATTTTTCATCAACTTGTATGTGGAAAATTATTATCTTGCTATTTCATAAATTTTGCTTCGTAAACAGTATTCTTTGTGGGCACTTTTGTTTTTTTAGGGATGTTGGTGAGGAAGCACTTTTGAATACACTTTGGCAGAAATATACAAAGGAGCTTGATAAGGTAATCATGTCCATTGGTTCTTTTGTTGGTTATTTCAGTTGGCATCTGATGCTATGGTTTAATAGAAATACAAGTCATTCCGAATAGATGCTTACCTAGTATTTGTTGTATTTGACATCTAACTTTTCTCTGTGAAGATTGTGATATTAGTTTATCACATATTCAAGGTATTACCATCTGTCTATATTCTTTTTGAATAACTATAATACTTATTCAAAATCTAGTATTAATACTTCTTGGGATTTTTGTTTTGTTTAGTCATGGGAACTCTAAAGAATTCAGCTATTAGATTTGTCTTTGCAGGCGATAGTTATTATTTTTCTAAAAGAATGGTGGAATTTAGAAAAGCATCTAACGTCAAGCAAAAGATTAATTTTCCATGGTTCACTAATTAGGCTTCTTAATCAAGAATCTTTTGTGCATATATTGCTCCTGAAGTGCTACTCCAGAAAGAATATGATGACAAGGTAAGTTTTCTTATGTGCATGCCGTACTTGTTAGGTTTAACTGTTGAAATATACTTGGAGCATGTTTCTGTGTTATTATTGATACCTAAATCCGGTGCACAAAGCAACTAAATTATTTAGCTGGATAAATTGAATAAGATACACGGTGAATAAAGTTGTATATTGTGTCATCCCATTCGTTCTAGGAGTGCCCTATTTATGCTCAAGTTGTACATCTAGAGTTTGGCTATTTTTGACTGATCTCTAGGCACGGTATTCTTTTCAATTTTTTCACTTGTAGAATATCTTGTCATGCCATTTTCTTCTGTCGGAATTGCCTTCATTTATGTAGTTTCTTTTTGTTAGCTAGTCTCCTCATTTGTGTAACTTTGTTATTGTAATTTTGTGATATACTTATCTTTTGTTCATGAGAGAAAATTGAATTATAATATTTGTTAATTTTTTAAACATTCGAATGCTCATCCTTTTTTTGGAATATGTCATTGATTTACAATTATATATTTTTTGTCTTATATGTATTTGATTTGTCTTTGCAGGAGGTAGCTATTATTTTTTTAAAAGAATAGTGGAAATTAGAAAAGCATTCAACGTCAAGCAAAAGATTTACTTTCGTAGAATAATTAGGCTTCTTAAGCCAGCAATTTCTCCATATGAAATTTTGGAAACATGAGTGTATTTTTTATTACTTTGCATTGTATTTTATTTTTTTTATTTTGTATTAAGTAATTTGTATTGTGAAATCTAAAATATTAATGTAATTGTTTTTGATATTTTAATAGTGTATTAAATTTATTGGTGTTGATATATATTATTAATTGGTTATAGGTTTATTTCATTAAAAATTTAATTGTAATTATATTTAAAAATATAATTTTTAGCAACCGAATTTTAATTCAGTCGCTAATTATTTATTTTTTCAATTGTAATGTTTAATTAAAAAAATTAACTTTAGCGACCGAATTAGTATTCGGTCGCTAAATTTAGCGACCGATTTATATTTCGGTCGCTAAATTTAGCGACCGAATATTAATTCGGTCGCTAAATTTAGCGACCGAACACTAATTCGGTCGCTAAAATTAGCGACCGAATACTAATTCGGTCGCTGATTTAGCGACCAAATTTTTAACGACGGAATTTATCGGTCACTAATTCGGTTGCTAACCTATATTAGCGACCGAATAGCGACCGAATATTTGGTCGGTAAATCATGATTTTTTTGTAGTGATTGAGAAAGAAGTGTCGAAGTCTATGCGAACATATTTAAAAAAAAAAAATAGATTCATCTCTTTGACATTTATTTCCTAAAATATAACGACAAATTAAGAATTTGATCGAGCACTAGCAAGTCATTGCAAACTGGCGATATCTAAACATTATCATAGAGTTAAAAGAGAATATTATAGGTCGTAACTTTTTTATACGAGTGCAATTGCGCTTGTACAAGAGTCATTTAGATTCAATAAATTCAGATCAAAGAGGAGGTCCATGAAAAAGAGTCTTCGATTCTAATATTATAATTCAATATAAATCAATTAAATTGTTCCTCAATTATCAGTATAAAATTAAATTTCTATCTATCTTTTTTCCGTTCAAATTTTCAACACTTTCGGATGAAACTCCAGCAACAACAGATCACGACGGCAATCGCCCAAGATGTTGAAGTTGGGCGAAGAAGCTAGGCAATAGGTGGGTTGTGGTTCTGTCCGATCTGTACTGTACGCCGTCGAAAGAGTGAAACAAGACCGAGGAGGAAGTCGAACAGTCGCACGTGTATGAAGAGATAGCATCTCTAGATTACGAAGTCAGGAAGTTGATCGAAGGAGTAAAGCAGAGGACAAGTTTGATCCGACTAGTACAAGGGAAGTGAAAATGGCAAATCAAAGAGAGAGAGAAAGGAAAAATGAAAAAAAAAAAAAAAACCCTAATATCCCAAGTGGTTAGTTGATGTAAAAAATAATAATAATAATAATAATAATGTATTCGTCCTCAATATCTCTGTCAATTGATTTTATAGTCGACACAAAAAAAGATAAATTACGATGAACATATTATCTAACTCAAGATTAGTACGACAGAAGAATAGATATTCCGAAAAACTTAGAAAGTATTTGGTTCGTAGAAAATTTTTCATTTTCTGTTTTTTTTTCTAGAAAATAGAAAATAATTTTTTTTTTATATTTTTCAGAAAACATTCTTTTATTTTTTTAGAAAACGAAAATGGAAATAGAAAAAGATTTTTTTTGTGTTATCCAATTTTCAAGAAAATACTCTTTTATTTTCTGAAAAAATGGAGATGGAAAATGTCAATTAAATGTATTTTCTCATTTTTCCTAAAAAATAAAAATGAAAAATAGAAAAAAATTTCTTCTACCAAATGTCCTTTTATAATTTTCGAAAATTGACTTATTCATTGATGTAATTCTACATGTCGTCCTGACCTTAACACTCTTATGTAAAGATGAAAATAGGACATTAAAAAAAAAATAAAAAAATAAAATAGTTAGTAGTTGGATATCCGGACGATATCCCTTACAATAAATAATATATCCTATGTGTTGCATGTAGACCTAACAGAAGTGCAATTGTTATATTACGTCCTTTGCCAGCGAAGTGTCCCAAGGAGTTTTGCAGTTGGAATGTCCTTGGCAATTGATCTCGTCCATGAAAGACTAATGTCATGAATTCTAGAAATAATT
Organism: Wurfbainia villosa; assembly: GCA_025175895.1. Lineage (NCBI taxonomy): Eukaryota > Viridiplantae > Streptophyta > Magnoliopsida > Zingiberales > Zingiberaceae > Wurfbainia > Wurfbainia villosa. The sequence continues at coordinate 20,348,471 of CM045998.1, forward strand.
CGTAATAAGAAATATACTAGCGATCTTAATTTCATAAGACGTACGTGGCATAGCAAAAGAAAAATAAAATTACCAACTCTTCTTAATTACTTAAACACAACTTCCCTTTAATTTGCTCTCGCTCTTCGTCATCAAGCACTTCCTCATAAAACAATTCGAGAAGCAAAGTGAAATGCATTGTCGATGATCAGTCGCGGCAAAGGGCAAGAGGAGTGCAGTGTGACGACAGTTGGGACAACGACGAGCTACTGAACAGATCAAGAAGGTAGCTAGCCCATTGAGGGAGTTACGTTGGATGCATCATCTTCTTCCCCAGTTCCCCGCATCATGGTCAGGCTTCACCGAGCTAAAGCGACCTTGCAATTGCATAATTAATTAAAGCTAGCAAAGAGGCACAGCAGGCAGCAGGCGTGCCATGAATTCACCTGCCGCCGATCGAGTGCGGCCGGTATGGCGCGAGATTGGTCGTCCTCCTCGAATGCCAGTACTGCGCTGTAAATCAAATTGAGGTTCCCTCTCTCTTTTAATTCAACGAAGTGGTTGAACCAGAGGCGATTTAATCGAATGAACTGCTTGCTGGTCCAGACGTACGGTCCGAAGGAATCAGCAATTGTTTAATTGGAAGTCAATCGAGCAGATGCCTCCGGTTGGAACGATGGATTAGTTGTACTGGCCTTATTCGCAATATTAGTTTTATATATCTCAACTTTTGCTCATTAATTTAATCCTCCGATCATTGATAATATCTGCCCTCTCTCGATTAATCCGACCTTTATAAGCCGGGAGGAAAGCCAGCGTACGTGAAGATAGGTAGCTAGGGAGGGAGGGTATAGTGGATGATGGCGGCGACCACCACCGGCGGCCAGATTACAGCTTTTTTCTTCGTCTTCCTGTTCTCCGCGGCGGCGGTGGCGTCGCCGCCGTTCGACGTGCCCACGGTGAGCTTCGGCCAGGGCTTCGCCCACCTCTTCGGCAACGACAATCTCGTGCGCGCCGCCGACGACCGGAGCGCGCGTCTCACCCTCAATCGCTACTCTGGTACGAATTTAATTTGATTGGCCGTATCGAATTGCGCGCAGCGAGTAATTCATCTAATTTATTTGTTCTCCGAACAGGATCGGGATTCATCTCCACGGACCTTTATGATCACGGATTCTTCAGCGCATCCGTCAAGCTGCCTAAATATTTCACCGCCGGCGTCGTCGTCGCCTTCTATGTACGCCGTCATGTCTATAATCGATAAATCCTTCACTTTTCTCTGAGAGTCAATTTCTTCAGCATCCTTCCAATTCTAATGAATTAATGATCGCGATGCATGTCGCAGACTTCCAACGGTGACATATTTCCGAGGACGCATGACGAGCTGGACTTCGAGTTTTTAGGCAACGTCAAGGAGAAGGACTGGCGGATCCAGACCAACACCTACGGCAACGGCAGCACCACCCGCGGCCGGGAAGAACGCTATCTCGTCCCCTTCGACCCCACCGAGGAGGCCCACAGCTACTCCATCTTGTGGACTCCCGACTACATCATGTAACAATTGATTGCTCGATGATGATCGAGTCGTCGATCGATTTGCTTTCGAATATCATGCAGATTGTACGTTGTTTTCAGATTCTATATCGACGACGTGCCAATCAGGGAGGTGGTGCGGACGGATGCGATGGGCGGCGACTTCCCGTCGAAGCCGATGTCAGTGTACGCCACCATCTGGGACGGCAGCTCCTGGGCCACTGCCTACGGACGGATCAAGATCGACTACAAGTACGAGCCGTTCGTGTCGGAGTTCGCCGACCTGGTCCTCCATGGCTGCCGCGTAGACCCCGTCCAGCAGGCCGTGGAGGCAGCTGACCGCTGCGCCGAGTCGGTGGAGGAGCTCATGTCCGCCGACTTCGCTCTGCTCACGCCGCGGAAGCGCGCGGCCATGCGCCGCTTCCGCGAGCGCTACATGATCTACTGCTTCTGCTACGACCAGCATCGCTACGGCAACGTCACCTTCCCGGATTGCGACTACGTCTCGCCGGAGCACGCCCGCTTCGGCGAGTGGGGCGATAACAAGGTCCCGCCCGTGGAGATCCGCAGCAGGCCGCTCTCGAGTCGGCGTAGCCGGAGAAGCCCAGTATCGTCATCCCCGCCGGCAACGACGACGTCCTGGATCGATTAAGTTGGCAATTGATTTAATTTAAATCACTGTAATTTCCTTAGATAGAATTTCTTGATTCTTTGAAGAAGATGTAACAATTCGTACTCAAATAATCTGTAAATGTTGTGCTTGTTATCGTTGTATTTGATTGTACCACAAACAAAACGCAAATTCTACATTTATTTTTACACCGAGCAGTTTAGAGTGATACGAGATATCATTTGAGTTGGGCCGGCACGTGCAGTTGTTGGGCCCTCGTTTGGTATGGTGCGCACTGCCTTTTACTTAAAGGTGTCAATTGAATCGGGTTTAGTGTGGTCTGGTCAGATTGAGCTGTGTCATCTACCCGGGACCGTGCTTATCCTGGCAAATGGGACCATGCTGGGCAAAGCCCGTGCACGAAGCCGGGTACACATGGACCGACGTGAACCAACAGTTACCATTTATTTGTTATTATTTTTTTCTTTTTTCTTTTTAAAAAAATGTTTTGTCTTTGTAAAATGATATTTTTGGTGATCAGTTTGTCCCGTGAGAGTTAGCAGGTCTTACTTATACACCAGGGTCGACATATCAATTCATCTGGAGGTTAGCAAGTAAATTTCATCAATTATGTTGATCTCACGTCTTCAAATTCTTTAATGAGAATTTAATAGACTATAGGTCTTTTTATTTTCTTTTTAAAAATTTTTTAGTTGGTACCGAGTATTTAATTTTTTTGAATGATTTTTTTTTTGAGATAATTGATTTGATCTCGTGAAAATTTTTCATCAACTATTAGAATAAATTCGAAAGCTAACGCTTGTAGTAGCGGATGGTTCAATAATATTCTACATTTTTTATTTCACTAGATAGGTCTTTTCAAAATAGTCATCTTTATTCATACGATTATTGCTCACAAGTAGATATAGGATCATGATCCTCACGTGGTTACATCGATAATTTTCATAAATTTTCAACGTAGTATCAAAGTGAAGTGGGAAGGTTGGTTTCGATAGTAAGTTTTGAAATTATTTTGTGCACTAGTTCTAATAGTCACTCTTGCTTGTATGATTATTTTTAAAACAGTCACTCTTGCTCGTTCTGATTTTTTTTAATATTGGAATTGTCAATTCTAACTACTCGAATTGACGATTCAAATCATTGAAATTAGTGGTTTAGACTGTTGGAACCACCCGTTTCAATGACCAAAAATCAATAAATTTTTTGTTTTTTTGATCCTAGAGATTATTTGACTATTTTTTTTCAATAAGTTAATAATTATTATTCTCTAAACTCTATATGTGAAAGTCTCATTTCATCATTTTTATATCATTTTCTTTATTTTTCTCTTTGAATTTTCAAATCTCAATCGCTTTCAACTTTGATTTTTTAATTTTAATGTAAGAAAATTCATTTCGTTCTCAAAAAAATAAGAAAAATACCCATTTCGAATGTTGATTCTGAGGATATTCAATTTATCGATGATGAATTAGAACCACCTCCGATAGTCAATAGATATGAAAGTATCAAAAGTTTAAAGGTTCAGAAGATTCTAATTTTTAAATCGTTTATTTTTATTAAATATTTTAAAAAATCATTCTTCCGAATGGAGAAATATAGATAAAATGTAAGTATTATAATGTTTCCGATAAATTTCAATTGGGCAATAATTATGGGTTATTGAAGTAATATTTCAAAACAAATCATTTGACGAAATTTAGAATCGATCATTTTCAAATGCAATTCTCTAGATTTTCATTATCCACTTAAAGTATCGATATAAGTTTATTTATATATTCTGATAATAAATTCAAAAAATTATTAGCTAAATTTGTTTTTTAGAACATCTTTCTTTTAGTTTAGTTAAAATTTTTGTCAATTTCTAAACGTATTCTATAAATTACATTTATTCACACGATTAAAACATTAGTAAGATAGAAAAAAAAATTAAATAATAATATATTTTTATATTATAATATTTGAAATAATCATTGACAAATTTATTCATGTATAAATGCGACTTGTCATTGATTTGATAATTCATAGACAATTCAAAAATATTTATTAATATATTAAAATTTTGACAAAACCATACACTGTTTATAATATTTTTCAATTATTATATTTTTTAATTTTATTAGATGATGTTAATTTTAATACTGTAAGTATTAACGAATTAAAGAGATATTGCTCGGTGTACTTTTATTTTTGTCTTCTATTGACATAAAAAACGATTCGAGTGGTCCCATCAATCAATTCCACAATCAACATGAAGGAGAATAATTACGATAGACATTTTGTCTTATCAACATTTGGATGTAGTGGAGGGTTGACGCTCCGTACTTGACGGGAATTAACCATTATCGATTGATGCAATTCTACACTATATTAGCCGTATGATTTTTCTCATAGAAATTTATTTTTGTCTCCGTGTGAATGGATTGAGGTTGATCTTCGACTTTAGCATTTGTTACTACTTAGTTGACATGATTCGGAGTGAAAATAGCTGTTATCTGTTGAATCCGATGATAATCTTAATTACCTTTTAAGTCATCCCCTTGAACGTACCTGCGATCCCATAAGATCCAATTAACATTTTAAACTAGAAGCCAAGGATTCAAATTTTCAAAACTTCCATCGTTACTTTCAATTATATCCTTATATATATAATTCAAATATTACCTCAACTACGATAGATAAAGAAAGAGATTATTGTAAAATAATCTAATAAAACAGTAGTAAAAAAAGAGAGAGAAAGAGATTATCTAAGAAGAATATTTAAAAAAAAAATGTGATATAAGAGAATAAATGACGAGGAAATATGACACGAGAGAATGAGAAAATTTGAGCAAAATTATTTAATTTATGCTGCATCTTTGTGCTCGATAAATTATGGTAATTTATCAAAAGACGCACTTCAAATTTTAAACGGTCCAAATACAATTCTATAATTTCATATTTATCAAAATACACACTTCATTCTTTTTTTATTCCCTCCCGCCAAACAAACATACAATTAATATTGAGATTTTGCATGCATCCAAGTCACAACCAGAAATCCCGAGCATCCAAACGTCACTTGATATTGTACGTGGTGATGAGAATTTAAACCCCAACACCACTATGTTCCTGGTAATATAATTCCCAACACCATTTTTTTTCGACCAATTTGATATTGTACGTGATGTTGGAAATTTAAATCCCAGTACCACTATATTCTTGGTAATATAATTCCCAACACCACCTTTTTTTCGGCCAGCTTTATATTGTACGTAGTGCTGGAAATTTAAATCCCAGCACCACTATGTTCCTGGTAATATAATTTTCAGTATCACTTTTTATCTTGGCTAACTTGAAATTATATGTGGTGCTGAAAATTTAAATCTCAAGACCACTGTGTCGTTCCTGGGAATATAATTTCGAACACCACTTTTTTTCTTAGTCAGCTTGATATTATATGGTGTTGGGATTTTAAATCTCATGACCACTGTGTTCCTGGGAATATAATTTCCAGTACCACATTTTTTCTCGGCCAGCTTGATATTATATGGTACTGGAATTTTAAATCTCAGGATTATTATGTTCCTGGGATTTAAATCCCATGACCATTGTGTTCCTGAGAATATAATTCCCAGCATCATCTTTTTTCTTGCCCAACTTGAATTTATACGTGACAAGCGATCAAAACTGAAAGGTAGGAGGATCAAAATCAAGTTTCCTCGACAAATCAATAATTCATGCTGTAAGATCTTTCAGTCCATGTCAAGATTTCGGAATTTGAACTCCTCTAGGTTTATCAATGGATTTCGATCAAAATCCATTAATGGCCCTATTCACCTCTTCTTCTATTCAATCTAAGTCCATTGGGTTTGGGAAGTGCTCCTTTGTGTATCGGTGCCCAAAATTTCTGATATTCAAGGTTTTATTAGGTATCCACAGTCATATTCAGAAATCAGGGTCTACGCCATATGACATGCAGCCAAAATTGGAAGGTAGGAGAATAATAACCAAGTTTCCTCATATATCAACAATTCATACTGTAAGATCTTTCAGTCCATGTTAAGATTTTAGAAATTGGACTCTTTTAGGTCCATCAATAGATTTCGGTCAAAGCCCATTGATGGCCCTACTCACCTCTTCTTCTATCCAATCCAAGTCAATTGGATTTGAGAAGTATCCATCTGTGTATTCGTGTCCAAATTTTTTGATAATCTAGATTTTATTAAGTGTCCACAACCATATATCAAAAATTAAGCCCCGTGTCATGTGGTGTTGGAAATTTAAATCCCAGAATTACTGTATTGCTGGGAATATAATTCCCAGCACGTACCACCTTTTGGATGGTTTGGGATTTCTAGTTGTGGCTCGGATGCATGCAATATCTAAGCATTAAATCTACGTTTGAAGAGAGGGATAAAAAAGAAATGAGGTATGCCCTTTGATAAATATGAAACCATGAGACTGTGTTTGGGCAATTCCAAACTTGAGTTGCGCCCTTTGATAAACCGCCCCATAAATTAAGGATGCATTTGGTTCAAAATTATCATAGTTATCCATTTAAAGGTATCCATAATAATCTTATTTGGTTTAAGAGATAAGTGATTCCCAAGCTCGCCACATAAGCAAATGGAGGCATGCATCCCGGAATCACATTACCAAAGGGAGGGGTAAGGTTTTTCTTGATTCCAAGATTACCAAATATTTTTTTTTCAAAATTATTCTTCAAATTTTGTCAAATCTTAATTTTGTCCTAATATAATCAAAATCTTAGTCGATCGCTCACCGTTACCACCATTGACCGCTAATGTCGTTGTCACTGTCGCTGCTAATTGCCGACCATCAATTGTCGCCCGGTGATCTCCGATTGGCGATCGCCAGCCGGTGACCACCGATAGTCAATCATCAGTCGTCGACCGTCGACTGCCGATCGCCGACCACAATGGTCGATTGCGTTTGCAGATCGTTGATCGTCCTCATCGCCCGCCATCGTCTTCATTGCCGTCCGATGTTATCGACGGTCGCCAGTTGCCATCGTTGATACCTATATTAATACCATATTTTTTCAGAATAAACTGAATCTTAGAATTGAATCAAGAATAATATATTAAAATATTAAACAAGGTTATATACTAAAATTTTTTAAAAAATAAATTTTTATTGTATTATTTAAAATTGAACCATATAATATATATATTTCATTTCTCAAAATCTTTATTACGTGATTATCTGATAATCATTGAATCAAACACACTCTATAATTTCATCATCAATTAGATAATATATTATGCGGGTAAGTCCATTTAAAAAATATATTAAAAAAATCATGAATATATAAAAAAATATAAATATAATTTGCAGACTATTTGATAAAAAATAATAATTATTATTAATATGCATTCTCAGCGATTGCCACCCTTCCCTTCAACGGCTACTTTTCTACAAAAAAAGAAAGCCGTCGTGTTCTAATCGCACAACGGTCGTATTGCCTGCCGTTGCAAACCTCTAATTTCAAATGTATTTAAACCCCTGGCTTCATCCTCTTCTTCTTCCCACACGTCGCCTCTCTCCTCTTCGGTAGTTCTTGAATCGGCCTCGCTGCCGCAGTGTCCTCTTCGTTACTGCAATGGAGACTCCATCATCGGCGAGAAGAATCGCAAGATCCCATGCCGCCGTCGCCTCTGCCAACTCCCGTGAGCACCTTTCCGTTCCTTTCTTCCAATTGATTTCAATTTGGGAACGATCCATCGCTTTCAATTTAGGGACGAGCAATTGCTTTCGATTTGAGAACGATTTTTTTTTGTTTTTTGTTTTTAAAATTTATCTTATCGAAACTTTCTATCCAGAGATCAAGTGCAAGCAAGACGACTCTTGGCATCGTACGAGATGCAGCGGCGGCGGCGAGCGACCGGCGCTTCTCGACGTCACCAACGAATCCCCCGTCGTTGGGCTCGCCTCCGGAGGCTTCCTCCCGGCGGAGAAGACTCTGTCGGCGGCGTCGGCGAAGAGCCTCGTCCTAGGTGGAAGGGGGACTCCGGGATCGGGCGAGGAGGTGCTCCGCGGGCAGGTGCGGACGCTGCTGCAGAAGGTCGAGGAGGAAGGCGAGCATCCCACCGTCGCGTTAGGGCAACTCCATCGTCGGCCGCCGCCGCCTCTGTTCCCTGCACTCTTGGGCATTGTTAAATCTCCGCTCGAGTTGCTTGCTCCGACGCCGGCCAACACACCGCAGATTCCAGGCGATGGAGATTTTGCGCCAATGGAGACAACAATCGCTTCGTCTCGCATTCTTTCACAAAACGATCTCCGAGACTTCCAGGCAGAGGAACTACTCATTGTTGCAGAATGCCAGCTCAACCGGGCGCTGATTTTTGACTCGCCCGAAAAATCGGACCTGTCTGATGACGTGTCGACGATCTCATCGTCGCTGACATACGAATGCGGCAGCAACTGCCCTAAGAAGTACCGTGAGGATGACAACTCCTCCGTCTGGTCCACTCAGGTTAACGTCAGCACCAACTCCGACAGCGACGACGAAGATGCCGAGGAAGGAGATGAAGGAAACGAAGTCGAATCGCTGGATGGCTTGTGCGAAGCGCTGAAGAAGGTGTGGTCGGAGGACGAAAAGCCAAGATTGCCGGAGTTCGCAGGGAAGCATACAAAATTCGTGTACAACAGCGACGACGAGATCGAAGGAGAAGAGGCAGTGGGCGAATCGAAGGCTGTTTCTCCAAGCGTAGCAGTGTTAAAGGGGCTGCCCGTGCCGGAAGGGAAGCACCTTCGTTTCATGGACGAAAACGAAGAGGAATAAACAATCGATGTCTTTCAATGACGCCGCTTTTTCTTTTATCTCTTTTATTTATTTATTTTCATTTTGGAAGCAACATTTTCTGCTTCCTGCTGCTCCATTCAATTCAATTTTCATCATTGTGTTCGGTCAATGAATCGAAATCAAACTGGTATCTGTTGATCTTTGCGAAGAAATTGACATCGTATCCCTCATCTCACTTGCTGAACACAAGCTCCTTCTCCAACTCCTCCAACCACTCTAAAAGCCTATTTTCCCCGTCAAAAATTTCATCTTCCATTGCAAGTTCATCGCCGAACACGTCCCAGAAGAACTCTGCGTCAGCATCTCGATTCGCCTCCAGGAGTCCCGATGAAGAAGAGCACGACGGGATCATCATCGAATCCGTGGAAGAAAGATCAGGGCAATTTGAGCTCTGCGACTCCTCGACTACTTTGGCAGTCGATCTCTCCTCCTCTTGGAATCGCAATCGCTTCTTCAAGTGTGTGTTCCAAACGTTCTTGATCTCGTTGTCTGTTCTTCCAGGTAGGCACGCCGCAATTCTTGACCATCTGTGCCAATCAATATATATATGGCTAATTAAGTCAATTTTTTATCCCCGTAAATTAATTAGTGCAACGCCAACGACTCTCACTTGTTTCCTAGCAACTTATGAAGCTTGATGATGGTCTCCTCTTCTTCCTTGCTGAAGTTGCCACGCTTAATATCCGGCCGGAGATAGTTGATCCACCTCAACCGGCAGCTCTTTCCGCACCGCAGCAGCCCTAGAGGAGGAGGAGGAGGTGGAGGATCAATAATTATTTCAAGATTTGTTTTCTTATTTATTGACGGAAAAGAGTGAATGAGATGATCACCAGCAAGCTTGGGAAGAGCGCGCCAATTTCCATGGCCGTGCTTGTTGATGAAAGATATGAGTCGCAAGTCCTCTTCCGGCGTCCATGAGCCTTTGTTCAAGCCGACCTTTGCGCAGCACGGAGCTCGGCCTCGACCCATCCCTTTTCTTCAACTGAAAGCTTGCTCCTGCTTTGCAAACGATAAGGGAGAGGGGTGAGGTAGGGTCTTTATTATGTACATGGGGAAGGTGGAAAAAGACGGTTGAAATTCCGCCAACAACAAATTGTTAATTCCACACGTTCATTTCCTCTAAGTTTGCAGGTTTCACTGCCCTGGTGGCCTGCTTGTCTCCGACTGATGTTTGAGTTGCTAAATATTGAAACACCACCAACTTCCTTAATTACCCATTTAAGTTTTAAAACTTCAATTATTCTTAAAAATCATTTTCTTTTTGATAATCCACATATCCAAATCCTTAATGATCCAACTAATCTCGGAGATGAGTAGCTCAGCTCTCTTTTCTGCAGGTTCATGACTTATCTGTTAATCTCGGAGATCATCGAGTTTGTAAATTTGAATCGTTTCTTAATAATTTTGATATATTACAATTGAGCCTCTCAGAATTAGGGTAAACTAAGTCGTCAAACTGTCAGTGTTGACTTATTTGATAAAATAATCAAAAGAAATTTGCGCTAAAATTAACCAAGCCTTGAAAAATGCTCAAACTTTGGATTGATATTTTTTTTAAACTCGCTTGAAAGACTTGTTTAATGTGTATCAAGCTTCTAATCAAGCTTGATTTAAGTTTGAATCAAGCTTGATTAAAGCTTGTTTAAATTTGATTTATTTAAATGTTATCAAGCTCTTAAGTCAAACTTGTTTGTCTATTTAAAATTTTATTAATTTAATCCTGATTTATAAATGAGTATAAATAAATTCAAAAATAATTTTTAAAAGAGTATAATCATAAATCAACTTGTTAATGTTCACGAATATTGTTCACGAGCATTGTTCACGAACGCTGTTCACGAACATTAACAAACCGAACACATACGTGTTCAAGCTTGTTTATTTAATTTATCAAGCTGTTCAAGCTTATTTATTAATTGACTTTGATGCATATTGAACGAACGTAAACGAGCTCTTACCAAGTCGAATACTAAGCTCATTCATGAGCGCTTGATTCGTTTATAACCCTACTCAGAATGATCGCCGATTGGATAAATTAAGGGCAGCAGAATAATTTAAAAAAAAAAGTGCATGAAAAAGGCAGGTGATTTAGTATTTGGGAAATTTAGGTGGATAGTTTAGTAAATTGCTAGTGATTTTTATGTTTCCATTTAAAGGGAGTATTGACCTTGATTGATTGATTAGGGTCAAAATGTGAAAAAAGAGAGTCAAAACCCAAAAAATAGAGAAAATTATGATTTTGGATTTTAATTAAGTGCGAACATACTAGCCAACTGCTCCATTTTAGGAAATAGACAACCGGAAAGAAAATTAAACGACAACAACGTTCAGATCGAGAAACAACACATTGCCTTCGAGACACGGTGCATTGATACAAAATGAAAAGACATTTTACAAGAGAATATAATTTGATTATTTATTATAATATTATTTGACGTTGAATTTAGAAAAAATTCATTCAGACGGTTCTGAGATTTAGAAATTTATTCGATGGATGGAGTACGATTTCGACGTTGGATCATCGTTCAAGAATATATGATATGACTGTGGAGTCCGAATTGAATTGTAAAAAAATTACGAGCACTTCTCTAATTTACCTTTGATAACTGATGGAAACTATTTGAGTTCCGATCTTATCCGACTTAATTATTGACAAGACATCTTAAAGATCCGTAAAACAGAATGGATCACTTTCAAAAATTAATCGGAGCGAAGATTCAGCGCGAATAAAAAAAAACAACATATCAATATTTGGCCACGTTTTATCTAATTCTCATGCGTGTTTTTTTTTTAAAAAAAAAGTTATGTTCGGTACCTTTCTGAAAACAAAACAATATTTCTCACCATAAAAATTTTCCATGACGATTTCCATGATGTCAGTCCTACGAGCACATCTTTTTCTGTCTTTTTCTTTTTCTTTTATTTTTTTTTTAATTTTTTTTTTAGCTCTGTTTCAACTAGCGATCAAGCCTTTCGACATCACTTTTTGTCCTGTGGGAATTGAGATCTCAACCTCAATCCTCTGATTTTTCTAAAGTTCATATCATTTTGATCTTCTCCCTTTAGTTTATGTGTTTTTGGCACTTAAAATGCATCTGAACAAGCCAGAAAACACTCTGAAAATTTCTGGTGGTCTGAAAACAAAACAGGTTCAGTGAGAAAAAGTGTTAGCTAGAACCTAAAAGTCTGATAGAAAAATTGAAGAATGTAAAGTTATCAAGATTAAATTAAAAGAAAAAAGAAAAAAGAAAAAGAAAAAGAAAAAGAAAAAGGAAACTCTACTGCTTATGGAGCTAGCTAGCTAGCCACTGTCTTTTCATTTGTTGGTAGCAAACCTTTGAAATGTTTCACAAACTCAACGTTTCTTTACGGGTTCTTGTAGACTTTTGTAGGTAGCACTCAAACTATGACCACCTTTGTTCTCAGTTCTCACAAGTACTACAGTTTCTGTTTACTGATCGTTGACAGTTTAACTAATCTTTGGTCCCTTAGCTTGAAATTATCATCGTGCATGGTTTCAAGGTTTGCCTCTAATACTGTTTTGATCTCACAATAACTCTTGAATAACACGCTTATATTATATTTTGATAATTGATAATTCAATATTAACAAGAGTCATCATGAAATATATATATATTATATATTATGTATGGATATATAACATATTTATTTTACTTGTAAAATTAATTTAACATGCTTGGTCACGTGTGGATACTAGGGCAAATAAAGACCTTAATTACTCGTTTTGAAAATTTTCTTTGACAAGGATAATTAATACCTAATATAATCTAGGCATTGACACCCATCCACATTTATCTTATTGTTTCATCATTTTTTATTTTAAATAATGTGGAAAGCGATTTCTGTAATCAATTTCCTCAACTTCCCCACTGCCATTAATGAAAATAGTATTAACAGCTGCACTGAGTCTTTCTTCTCTTTTTGTGTCCTGTCAAAGAATTGACTTCGTATATACCATATTTGATATTTTTTTAATTATTAAACAATAATTATATACTTCATTAATACTGTATCTAAGTAGCCGTCGAAAGATCGGATGGATAGTATTAGAGCTGTCAAACGGATCGACTCATGGTAGAGTGGATTAACTCATCGTAAATTTAATATTTAGCGGGAAGGAGTGGTGGGCTGACCTGCCATCTCGATGGGTTGAGAAATCTTTAATCTAACCCAACCCAAGACGGATTGCGGATTATGCGGGTTAATCCACGAGCCAAAAAATTTAAAAAATATATCTAAAATTACTGAGACATTGAAGATGTGAGACAATAATCGGTAGGGTAGATGAGGTACCATGATTAAAAAATAAACATTTGAAGTAACTAAAATCTTATAATTAAGAATCAATTATCGACCTACAAAGTTGAGTACCGATATTTTTTATTCCTTTCTAATGTTCCAAACTATCCAAATCTTTATAATATGAAAATGTAAATTTTTGCTCCTCCAAATAGAGATTCAATAGAGATTTTCTAGTTCTTGTAATTATTTAATTTTAATATGTCATTATTTCCTATATTGATTAAAATAGTAGTCACAAGATAATATAAAATAATTAGAGTATAAAAAAAATAGAGTACTTCATCAAATATTCTTTTATTTTTTTTTCTTAACTTTTTTTATACTTTGTTGATGTGTATGTGTGATAGAAGAAGATTGTGACGGTGAAAAACTTGTCTTATTAATATCAAAATATTGGTAAAAAATCTTATACAATTTTATTTTCACATGTTCCATCTTTTGACATTTCTCAACCTGCGGGTCAAACCGTACCCACGGTGGGCCGACCCATCTAGACCCGCAACTCGTGTGAGTCGATCCATTTATGCCCGCCAAAATGACGGATTGATAAAATTTCAATCCAATCCGCTTAAATTATTTAGCGGGGCGGGTTAACCCGATGGATCTAACCTAATTTGACAGCTCTAGCTAGATAGCATGACAATAAATTTATTATAATAAATAAGGATCAATCTTTAAAAATTGTAAAGTCTTTCGAAGATGTTTATCCGATCCTTTTGTATCCATTAGCATTCGATTGAGTCATAATTTAAAAAAAATTTCGTGATTTATTTTTCTTACGATGAATATGAGCGCACCACTGTCGGCCGCGATCGGCCCGGATTCCGGCCGAATTACGAATTGGCTACGGACAGCCGACATCGATTGCAGATTACGATCGGGCGGATTCTACCGAATTGTGGTCGAATCCAGCGCGCTCGGTGCCGGTTATTGTCGGTTTGTTCGTCGCCTCGGATTTCGACCATAATTCGCCGGAATCCGGTCCGATCGTGGTTGAAATTGATCGCCTGATTCTGGCAGTCGATTTTGGCCGCGATTCGGTCGGTTGGCGGCCGAACGATTATACCGGACGGATCGGCGTCGACTGTCGGTCCGTCCGGCTCCGGATTTCGACCGCAATTCGGTCGGAATCCAGTCCGATCGCGACCGGCAGTGGGCGCGCCACTGTCGGCCGTGATTTTTGATAATTTCCGACCGGTTAGCGTCGGATTTCGGGCGCTAATCGGCCGAGAAACTCCCCTCGTCGGACCGTCGGCGAGTGGCGCGTCGATCGTGCCCGGTTCGGCGGTCGATGGTGGCCGGACGACGCGACGACGACGACGACAACGCGCGTGACTCGCACTGTGCTCGCGATTGATCGGACGGCTGGGAGCGCGTCGCGCACAGGCGCGCAGGGATGAGTCGCGCAGGCGATCAAAACTCACTCACACACACTCTCTCTCTCTATATATATATATCAGTTTTCAACTGCGCGACAAAGTCATGCCCACCTATTCACTGTTCATCGCAGTTGTCATGCCCCGGGGGCATCTTCGTCATCCAAATGACGGAGGAGCCCCTTAGCGACAATTATTCCGATATACATCGCTGGAACCAAATCAGATAAAAACTTTGAAATAATATAGAAATATAAGTATTTTATTAACCGCATGCATGCACGACTAAAAATATAAATCAATTAAAAGTAAATTAGTTTTATGACATCAAATCAAGCTGCGACCAAAATCTAAAGTGCATAAACAAAAAGTAAATAAAACGGCATCTCGATGATGCAGTGGGACCAGCACAGCAAGGGACTCTCTAAGCGACGCGAAGGTAAGCCAACTGGACACGTCCTCTACTAGCTAACCTGGAGGATAAAAGAAGAGGGGGTGAGTACAACCACTCAGTGGGTGGATAGAAAATAGTGCATAATCATAATGGATATAATGGAAGTCAAAGGAAACAAACTAGAGTAACCCAAACCTCAGAGTACCAATATCAGTCTGCAACTAACCTGATCAACAATATAACAGATACACATGCAACATATACAACCAACTGAAATCTATAAGCAATACATACCAAGATACCGCGACAAAGCCTCGTGGCTCTCGAGGTAATACAAAGACACTATCTGCGCGCAACCACATGCTACCACGACCGGGACTCGTGGGCAGATAAGCAATAAAAGACTCCATGTCTGCGGGCAACGACATGCTACCACGACCTGGTCTCGTGGGCAGACAGAGTATATAGCTATCTAGCTATGGACTGCACGCAACCACATGCTACCACGACCTGGTCTCGTGGGCAGTCAAGATGTAAGGTAGCTATCTAGCTACATACGATACACGAATCCAACTATCACTAACTTCGAACGAGTAGTCCAAGAGTATAACTCCGCGGCAGATCCTCTCAACCACGAATGGGAGACATAAGCGACCACAGGTATACAAAGCAACCATAGTTCAAAAGTAGAGAACCTCTCTGCGCAGACCCTCTCAACCACGAATGGGAGACATAAGTAGAGATAGAAGAAATGTTATAAATACTATTCTTCAGACCCTCTCAACCACGAATGGGAGACATAGCTGGCAGTCGAGACAGGAGAAAAGTTATATATCCTCTACTGCAGACCCTCTCAACCACGAATGGGAGACATAGCTGGCAGTCGAGACAGGGGAAAAGTTATATATCCTCTAACAATTAATCTTATCTTAATTATACTATTTCACTAGTTCATTTATAATACCAATCCAACAAAATAATAGGTAAGCATCTTCCAGCACTATCTACCTATTTATATCTCAGCACTAAATAGACACCTACAACAGTAATATCAATCAATAACTACATGTTAATGATGAGCAAGCAACCTAGAATACAAGGGTTCAGCGAACATAGTATCAAAGTAATTCTAGCAATAACATCAGTAAATCAAATAACCAATAAAATCATGCACTAAATTCTAAAGATGTAAAAGATCCACCCACATATGACTGCAGAGCAATCTAGGAATCTTCCAATCCGAAGATGCCTTAGCTCCCAACTCTGTCATGCACCTTCATTATTACTGTTTGCTTCAGTATAATTCCAACTATTATTCTCTTCGAGGTATCATTGCATCGGGGAATATTCCATCATATTTTCTCAATGGAGGATCATATCAAACATCAACCCAAGAGGTCGCCCATTAAGGATTGACTCGTTCATACTGAATAACTTCACCATCAAATCTTTGAAATCGAGCAGACCTTTCCCAAAATTGGATCATCTGCACAATTCCTTCGAGTTTGTTCCTGACGACGAAAGGATTTGATCGGACGAGGTGGCCGCTGGAAGCTCAAAGATGGAAGCAACACGATTATAAATCGAGCGAATGGACGCGCCACTTGAGGCTCGCGGCAGCGACAAAAAGGGGTGGAGGCCCGCGACGGCGGGTGTCATAGGCGAGCGGTAGATCTGGCGTGATCGGGACGACCGACGCTAGCTTCGGCGCAAGGCATACGTCGGTGGTGAAAGGGCGAAACAGAGGGTGGCGCGGTGGTTGGCGGCGTATGCGGGCCGCGGCGGTGCACCGCCAGTGGAGGAGGCGCCTACAGGTGGTCGCATGAGCGTAAGGGGAAGGAGGTCGATGCTGCAAGCGGAGAGGAAGGCGACGGTGCGGCGATGGGCTGCGGACGCGAGGAAGACGCGAGCAGAGAAAAGGGAAAACGGAGAAAACGATAAAATTTCCCCTTAGGAAAAATTAACCTAGGCCTACTTATAACCTATTTTTCATTGAATTAATCAAATCTTGATTAATTCAATTAACCAGGTCCTACAAATTTATTCCAAATTCTCTAATAAATATTTAAATAACTAAATTCTATTTTTGAAATAATCAACTCTATTATTGGATAAAGTCAACTAGATTTAATCCAATTTGATAAAATCTTATCCCGAATTTATCCACTAATATACTAATAAATAACTAATTTCCATTTAATAAAATAGATAAATAAATTTACTTTATTTATCTCGTAATTAAATTATATTATTATTGTATTATATTATTATTATTATTTTATTTAATTTGTTATATATATGTACATGTATATATATATATATATATTTCGATATATTACAGCAGTGTTATGAACAGTGAAAACACTATTCATTAAAGTGTTTCGCGCACAAGCATGTTTGACTTCGACGCGCAGCTGATAAAAATTATATATATAGGGTGATTATCACCTGCGCATATGTGAGAAACGCGATCGCGCCTTAGGTATTGAATAAAGTGAAAATCATCGCTCACAACATGTTGATTTCACGCTCACAAGTGGAAATTAGTCGGCCGTTTTTTTTACAGGAGATCTAAATACTATATATATATATATATATATATATATATATATATATATATATATATATATATATATATATATTGTGCTGTAAATAAGTCAAATCAGTACGAAAAATAGACTATGCTAAGTCATTAAAATAATACTTAGATTATAGTTTGAAATATTACACATGTTTATTGTTGGAGTTATTAATGTCAATCCAATAACGTGGTTGGTCAGCCAATTCGTTAATAAGTTGACCGTTCAAACAAATGGAATTCAATATTATTGGTGGAATCAATGATTAAGGTCGATCAACTTCCAATTAAGTTTTGATATTTAAATAATATATAGACACATAATACTTCTCTATAGATTATCGACCAAGAATGACTATACTCGAATTGATCGTAGATGGAGATTTTAGAAAATGTAAAATATTAGTGCAATTGACTTTGAGTTAGGTTAATCATGATAAATATAAGTTCAATGAAAATAGGTGAGTGAAAAGTCAAATGAAGTTCAAGTAAATCATGAAAGATTAAACATTTAGCGATCAAAAATCTAATTGGGTTTGATGTATTGAACATTTGGTGGTCGGAAGTCTAACGAAGCATTTGATAAGTGAAAAATCCAAGTGAATAATAATCGATTGGACACTTGACATGAGACATAAGTCTTCATGGAGAATCGTATGTTAAGAAATTGTAAACATTTCTAATAGATTAAGAGGATTAGATGTTAGCTGAGTGTGTAAAATCCTAATAGGTTATAGAGAATCGAATGTTAGATGAGTGTAAAAGTCCGTCAATGAAGTCCTGATAGGTCAAAGATAACTGAATGCTGGGTGGATAAAATCTTAATAGGTCAAGGGTGACCGCATGCTAGACGGAAATTTTTTTGACAAGTCTAGAGTGACAGAATGTCAGATAAGAGAAGAGATGATAAATTCAAATTAATCAAATACAAACTGAAATATTAGTGATAGGTACAATAGTCGATCATAAACTTTGAGTTTGAGGATTTGAAGGGTTTTACGAGAATTTCGAGTGTAATTAATCGATAGGTAAGGTTAGCAGTCAACTAATATTATTATTTGAGTGAACAAAGAGTTTAAAACTCAACTATTCAATTTGATTGATCATAATTAGTCGACTAATGGAGCAGAACTTCAACTAATGTTACTATTGGAGCGAACAAAAAAAATTTCAAAACTTGATTATGGGATTTGATCAATTAGGCAATAATTAACCAATGATAATGGACATTTGACTGATGTTCAGGTAAATGGAGTTGTTGAGCTGATAGGTTAGAGCAACGTTCGAATCTATAGTGAAACATATTACCGATGGTAGAAGACAGTTGACTATTTAGCGAAAATCAATCTAACATCAATCGTATAAAAGAGGGTTTCATAGAAGATTTGAGTAGTTGAATCTTAAGATTTTTAGAGGAGAGTGATGTTGCATTTCAGACCTTAGGAGGTAATTTCAAAAATGATAAACAATGATCAAAACCAAGTTCATTCATGTAAACTTGTAGTTTGATTTCTTTCTTTTTCATTTATATATTTGTATTTGTTTTGTATTGTTTGTAAGAATAGGTGATGTAAAAGGTTTTTTTTGCCTCTAGAAGTTGTATAAAAATGAAAAAAAGATAGTTATTCTTATGCTAGGAAGCTAGGTCGTGGAGTAAAAATCACATATTTCAAACTAGATAAAAGTCTTGGTTTGTTGTGTTTGTTTTACATCTTTTATTTCTTATTTCTACTGTGTATTAGGAGAAAGAAACTATGAATATAATTAGTGTATATGCACCTCAAACAGAATTAGATAAAGATATCAAAATAAGGTTTTGGGACGACCTATGAAGTATTACAAAATATTCCGTCAAATGAAATGAATTTAATAGCAGGCGATTTAAATGAGAATATCAGAGTGAAAAATAAGGAATATGAAAGAGTGTATAGGGGTTATGGATTTGGAACAAAAAATGAAGAAGATAAAACTACACTGAATTTTATAATAGCATATGATCTTATATTAGCTAATATATTTTTTAAGAAAAGAGAAGAACATTTAGTCACGTTCAAAAGTGGAAATAATAAATACAAATCAACTTTCTTATGGTTAGGAAGAGAGATAGAAAAATTTATAAAGATTATAAAGTCATCCCTGGAGAAAGCTCAACTACCCAACATAGGTAAGTAGTATTGGATATACGCCTCAAACATAGTATTAATAGAAGAAAAATATACACGACTCCTAGAATTAAGTGGTGGAAGGTAAAGGATGGGAAACAAACCATATTTAGGGAGAAGGTAGAAGTACAACTATTAGATGAAATATATGGTGACCCTAATACGACATGAGATAAGATGATATTAGAGTTGAAAATAGTAGCCAAGAGTGTACTCGGTGAGTCAAAGGGGCATGCACCATCAAGAAAGAAATTTTGGTGGTGGAATGAAAAAGTACAAGAGAAAGTGAAGGAAAAATGAACAACCTATAAGAAATTATATATTTGTAAGAATTAGGAAAACTTAAAAAAAAAATATAATAGCCAAGAAAGAAGCTAAGAAAGTAGTGAATGAAGTTAAAAATGAAACTTTTGAACGGTTATACCAAAAATTAGATATAAAAGAAGGTGAAAAAGACATTTATAGAATGACTAATGTGAGAGAAAGGAAGTCAAAAGATTTTAATCAAATAAGATGTATTAAAGATGAATGAAATAAAGTACTAGTAAATGATGAAGAAATAAAAGAGCGGTGGAAGAGATATTTTCATCAACTTTTTAATGAAGGTTTAGATGACCAACTTAATTTAGGTAATTTAAGTAGGTCAAAATGAGTATAGAAATTTAAATTTTTATTGTAGAATACATATTTCAAAAGTAAAACAAGCTTTAAATATAATGCAAAATGGAAAAGCCGTTGGACCAGATGATATTCTGATAGAGGTATAGAAGTGCCTAGGGAAACAAGATATTGAATGACTTACAAAATTATTTAACATGATATTGAAAAAAAAAACCTGATCAATGGAGGATAAGTACTCTAATTCCCTTATATAACATAGCAGATCTAACCGTCGTTTTGTAGAACTTTCCTTTTAGTTTTAGAGGTACTTTACGTGTGTGGGAGCAATTTCCGATGAACAGAGCAACTGAGGGAGGTGTCTGCCGGTGAGGATTTGGGAAGGTAAGCTCTTGTTACCCTTGTTGTTCAGTGGTAATTGCTGTGTTGTTGTGTTCCGGTGAGTGGACTGATCTATACTTTGGTTGTGAGTGATGAAGAACTTAGTGTATCAAATTGGAGAGAGAGCTCAGTTATGTTTAATCGGAGGAGTTTGGTCGATGGATTGTGTTTGAGGTTTCTGTTTGATCTACACCGAGGAATTTTTGATTTGTGTTGGCTGTGGATGGAAGGGGGAAGGCAGACCAGATTTGTTTGGTATTTGTTTTGCTTTAATTTCTTCGGCCAGTGGTTTTCCAAGTTAGAGGATCGTGGTAGAAGAAAGGGCAGCAACAGATCCGGTGAACTGAGTTGTGTAGGTGATAGGTTGGCTGGAGAAAGTCAATTTGAGTATAACTCTATTTTCCTTTTTTCTTTGATTTGTTTGTAGTGCTCCAGGGTTGTCGTGGAGTGAAGGGTATCCTGTTTGATGGGTTTGAGTTGGTTGTGGAGGTTGATCGATTGTTGCAAATCAGTTAGACATAATCGGGGTTCAAACTCGTAGACGAGGGAAAGATGCGAATATAGAACTAATTAGTATTTTTTTCATATAATTATCGGAGACTGGTACTTAACCATAATTTGTTACTATTGTGCAGGTTTGGGATACGAAGTAGGTCCACAGCTATGAGGATTATTCGAGCTTTGTATCAGGTGGGTAATATCTACCCTGGTCAGGTAGTTTGATCTGAATCTAGTGCATGAATTTGGACTTATGCTATTACTTTGATCTTAGATCCACTCTTATTTAATCATATGCTTGTACTTCCTTGACCTTTGAGATATATTACTGTTACTTCATTGATTATCTAGCACGGATATGAATTATAAACCCTATTATATGTTAGCTGATGGATGTTCAGTAAGTACAGGTGGTTAGGGTTATCTTTATGACCTCAGATTGGGTTACTGTGTTACATCACTAGGGTTAGGTGATGGATTAGATTATAGAGTCGATTGTTGTATCATATACTTATTAGTTGTGCATCTATGGTGGATCTAGTTGTCTGTGCATAGATAAGTGTGTGGTTGTCAGTATGTGACTATGGACTAGAGATCCTAGCGTGATGGTATATCCATTATGGATTGTGTGCCTGTGTATGGTTATATGGATGGTCGATAGTATCTCGCTACTGACTAGAGGTCTTAGCATGGTTGACTGTTAGGTGTGTATAACTCTTTGTGCGATAGAGAGATTCTTATGGATTGTAGTCCTTGCATAGTTGACTAGGACTCCCCGTGGGATAGAGAGTGTGGCGAGGATACATGTATGGAGCTATGCATCATTACATTGCATGTATGCTGGCAATTAGGTCTCCCTTGTGGTTGAGAGAATCGTCAGTCATCCTGCCTCCCCGGCCACTCAGGATAGTGGTTGCATGGTTGAGTGTAGAGCATTATTGTGCATGCCGTTCTCAGCCACTATGGATGGTGGTAGCTGGAGATGCACACTTGGCCACTGTGCAGAGTGGTAGTTAGCGCACTCACCCACTATAGACGGTGGTCGTGTGATGTGCAGTTGTCTTGGGTGCGGTGCTCGTCTACTCATGGATAGGGACGGAGCGGTTAGCAGCAGAGACCCTCGTGTGAGTAGCATATAGCTCTATGGCGGCTAGCTACTATTTCATACTACCCAACTCGGTCACTCGAGAGTGGTGGCGGCTGGAGTCGGGATAGTTGTCATGTCGTGCCACCCTGACCATACTGGGGTCGTGGTTGGACGGGTCCGCAGACATGACCATGCATATGCATTGCTGATATATATGTATGTATATATTCGATATATGTTTTACATATGCCTGTGAGATACTGCATTTGATTGAGCTATGATTGTTGCATATGCTTGTACATCATGATACATGTCATTTGCATATTATATACTGCAGTGTGTTGAGCATGATATATGTATTGGTCTAGACTGTTGTATGCATTTGATTAGCGTCATGTCATAGTGTGGTATGGATCGGGATGTTATTACATATGATTATATACTGCTCATATGTCTGAGTGTTGGTCAGGTATGGGATTGACTTTGTACGTTATTTGGGTTATGTTATTGTATATCTGTTCAGGATGATATAACTTATAGTGTTGCAGACCATCAGGTACGTTGGTATATTACTTCATGTTCAGTTGATCAGTTTAGTATATGCATTGTGTAGGATCGTTGGCGTCGCTAGAAAGGGGGGGGGGAATGAATAGCTACGCTCGTCTTTTCAATTCGTTGATGGATTTCGATCGTCGTGCTTGTCTACAATTGTTAGTACGCAGCGAAAACACAAATACAAATATAAAAACAAACACCAAGCACAATACACAGTATTTACGTGGTTCGGAACCCTAGTTCTTACTCCACGGGCGAGCCCTAGCAGACTCTAGTGATGCACACCACCACTATATCACTTTTCCTTTTCGATGAACACACCGGAGGTGGAGGAACCTCTCACAAGGATCTTACAACAATAAGAACAGAATAAAATGAGCAAATACACCAAATACAAAAGCAAATGAATAGATGTTACAGTTTTAGGGATTTTGAATGCTTGCTCGTGGATCACGTTGGGATGACTTTGAAGGCCCTGAAGTGCAGCAACACCTCGCTTCAAATCACCCCTGAAATCTCCAGAATGATCGCTCAAAACCTGTTCAAGAATTGGTGTAGAAGAAACCCTAAAAGTTCCTTCTTATAGATCTGCGTCGAGGCCTCCCGAGCTCCAACGGTCGGAAACCAGTCGAGGCGCCGCCTCGACTGCGACCCCAGTCGAGGTGCCAGTCGAGCCACCTTGCCTCTGTGCCTCTGTCTTCATACCTGTCCTGAAATGAGTCGAGGCACCAGTCGCGTCCTCCAGTCGAGTCGCCTCAGCTGGTGCCTCGACTAGAGCATTAAATAGCATTTATTAATGGCTTCAACGGTAAGATTTAGACCATAATTAGTTTTATTTCCGTTGAAAACATAGGTCCAGTCGAGGCGATGATCCGACGACTCGACTGGCAGGCTTTGGTTCCAACTGATCAGAGCAACAGTCGAGCTCCCAGTCGACAGTCCCTTGCGTCTGTTCGGTTGGATCAAAGCTCTAGTCGAGTCGCCGCCTCAACTGGTAGGCCTTGGTTCCAACTGAACAGAGCAACAGTCGAGCTCCCAGTCGACAGCCTTGCGTCTGTTTGGTTGGATCAAAGCTCTAGTCGAGGCGCCGCCTCCACTGATACTCCAGTCGAGGCACTGGTCGAGCCCAGCTTGCTTCTGTTTGCCTGCAAACGAAGCCTACTCGACAGTTATACCTCTATACTGAGGTTTAACACACCAAGTATGATCCCTTCATACTTGATACTCACCCTAAGCCTAGACCTAAGCCTTCAACCCACTTCCATCAGCCTCACGCCTCCCGGATCCCTTGAGTCCGCGACTCTTCATCCTTGCGCTTGCCTTCAAGTGCTTCCATCGGCTATTGTCATGCTCTCGGGTCTACTTTTGCCAAAAGACCTCGCCTCCGGGACTTCCTTTTTTCCAAGCTCGATCTCCCTGATCAACCGGGTCTTCCCTTGCCAAGACTCCTCGTCCGAGACTTCACTGCCAAGAGGCCATGCCTCCGGGACTTCACTGCCAAGACTCCTCGTCCGGGACTTCACTGCCAAAAGGCCATGCCTCTGGGACTTCACTGCCAAGACTCCCCGTCCGGGACTTCATTTGCCAAGCACGGTCTCCCAGACCTACTGGGACTTTCCTCGCCAACTCCTCGTTGGTCTTCCCATCGCCAAGTGTCCGGTCTCCCTTGACTAACTTGGATTTTCTCTTGCCATATCCATACTTGGACTTCTCCTTGTCAAGTCACCAAACTTGGACTTCTCCAATAGTCTTCCTCATATGACCTTGGATGTCCCATAGTATCCACTAGTTATGTGGTCAAACCACATTGTGAACTATTGTCAAACATCAAAACTCTACTCGAGTTCCACTCGAGTCTGGTCAATCATGACCTGGGTCGATTGCACCAACAATCTCCCCCTTTTTGATGTTTGACAATACCGTTAAGTTAGGTTATCCCATAAACCCAACTTGACACTTCTTATGCCAAAGCATCACGAAGTGTTCCCAATCTAGAGTTTCAAATTTTGACATTTTTGGGGTTTTGTGTATATTAGGGTATTCTAAGTTAAAGGGTTAGGGTATCCTAAGTTAAAAGCCTAACTTAACCCCCTTGCATTTCTCCCCCTTCTTGACACACATCAAAAAGTCCACCAAGGTTCTCAATGTCTTATTTTCTAATGAGATTCTTCCTTCTCCTCCTTGGTCAACATTCATCTTGAATGTCTTCATTCTTCTAGTGATCTATCACTAGATGAAAATCAAACTTCCATTTTCCCCCTTTTTGTGATAAACCATCATCCATCATGCCTAGATGGATAATTATCCCCTTAAAATCTTACTCCCCCTAGACCATTGAACCAATAATGTCCTTGGAGAGTTTCTAAGCCAATAGAAATGTTAAACACTAGAAAATTAGGATAAAAGTTCATATTTGAACTTTCGCAACCAATAAATTTTGATTTGTACTTCTATTCATTTCCAATGAAAATCTCACCATTTCAATGCTTGTTTAAGCACATTAGAGGTGTAGGAGTAGTTATCTAGCCTAGGGTTATGATCATATGGCTTAACTTAACATTGATAAGTCAAAACAGTGATAACAGTCGACTAAGAAAGGCTTCAGTCGAGTGGAAGCAGCTCCAGTCGAGGCGGCGCCTCGACTGATTTCTAAAATTTCAGAAATCGAATTTTCAGACCAACTTCAGTAATGCATAAATAATTCTAGAAAATTCAAAAAATCATGAAATTTCAACCACACATTACTTATGCCAAACACTATTGGGGGAAAATAGTTTTCTATGAAAATAACCTTTAAATTATAAGAATGATACAAAGTTCAAAAGCATTGAAATTTTCAATGTTTAGAGCCAACTTTGTTTCAATCTTCTCAATGGTAATTTCTATCAAAAGATAGGCTTCATCAAGGTTTTTCAAAATGATTTTTAGATATTTTTAAAACCTTACTTTCAATCATGGTCTATGGGCTAAGTACACATGACTTGTATACTAGCTTTCCTCATGATTTATGCCTATGATTGAGATGAGTTTGAGTTCATCTAGATGCAAAAACTATGTACCTTGAACTTAACTCATATCCTAACATCTCACATGTATCTAGGGTATATCAATACACATACATGTCAATTTGATGTGAGATGTGGGTTTTGTTCATCTTAAACTAAGGCCTCATGCATTTTCTAAGGCAACTCTACTTGATTCCCTTATACATGGGACTTCAAGTCATGCCATTGTCCTTAATCAATTTTAATAAATGCATAAATGATCATGGAATATAAGATAGCATAAATAAATCATGTGTCAATAATCATGATATCATGGTATGTAACATAAACCTAAATACTAACATGACATTAAAAACAATAGATCTAAGCATGATCATGACATTTTATATGATAAAAGGTAAATATGTTGTCATGTCATGGCAAAGCAAACAAGGTATGGAAAATAAGATGCAAAGCCATGAAAATACCTAAGTTCTTAATATTTGTTGCCATTTGTTGGAATTAAGTTCATTTTGCTATATAACAGTTATCTCCCAAGTGTGCCAAAAATTCAAAATGGCACACCATGACCTCTAAAACCTCATTGTGCCAATTTGATCAAAATTTTCAACTTCCATATAATTTATTGGCACATCCTAAACACTTTTAGGATTTAAAATCAACCTTAATTCCAAAGTATCCAAAACCTTGGAAATGACCTAAAGTGTCAACTTTGCTATGATTGAGTTAACTACCCATCCATTCAAGGTTGACACAACCTAACCCATTTAGCGTGAATCAATTACGCTCCTAGGAACCCAATACCTATTGGAGCTCCTTGGGTTTACTAAGTACTCACTAGGGATAACTTCCCTTATAACCTTGTTAGTGGCTTTCCTAGATTTCATTGAAACCTTAGCCACTAGACACTTACCATGGTCAACTCTAGGGATGACTTCCCTTGTGACCTTGGTACTCCTAAACCTAGAACTTGTTCCATAATTATATGGAACACTATGATAGGTAGGCTTATCTATCTTGGACCTAGGCTTGTGACCCAAGCCTTGCTTGTCCTTAGATGCTCCTTGCCTCCTAGAACCTAAGTTTTGTTCATTAGACCCATTAATCATATTTTCCATTTTCTGAAGGGTCTTCTACATTTTCTCAAGCTTTGACCTCAAAGCTTGATTTTTCTTTTCTAATATCTCAAGTTTCGATTTTTCATTTACTCTTGAGATGTTCTTCTTTCTAGACATATGTCTAGTTCATTTAGGGTTGATGCATAGATTATTGTTCTCTACCCTCCTATCCTTGGGTAGAGTTAGTCTAGCATTGTCCTTAGTCAAATTTACATTCTTAGCACCTAAACAATAAAACTTGTTTTTAACATGCGTTTTGTCGTGATGAACAGCAAGTGCATTAAAGTTATGAGCATGCTTTGTAACATTATGTAAAGGAAGAGCATTATTTAAAATTACCTTAGGGTTTGCCTTAGCTCCCCCTACACTTGAACTCTCTCCTTTGCCCTTCCGTGGGTGACTCCCCCTAGAACATTGGCTCCGGTAATGTCCCCGTTTGTGGCACTTGAAGCATATTATATGCTCCTTGCTCTTATGAATTTGGGCTCCGACTTCCTTTGATTTTTCTTTGGCCCTTAGTATCGGTTGAGCCTTCTTGACTCTTTTTGGGCATTTACTCTTATAATGCCCTACTTCCCTACACTCAAAACATGTTATATTACTTTTATCCTTAACAATTGAATTTAAGTTACCTTCTTAAGTGATTGGAGACTTTTGTACTTCTTCTTCATTTCTCTCCGAGGTAGAAGGCTTCTCTTGCTCTTCCTCCGGGGTTTAAGATTTAACCTCCCCCTCAATCCTTGGCATGGAGGTTTCCATAATTTCCTCTTCAGATGGTGAACAATTATCATCTTCCGGATCTTTACTCACTTGAGACGATGAACATTCCAAACCTTCGGATTTTTCCTCATCTTCTTGAATCATGGAAGTTTCACCATTGAGCTTAGCAAGCTTTTCCCATAATTCTTTTGCATCCATGAAGTTCCCTAATTCACACAAAACATTGTTAGGTATTAAATTAACTAAAATATCCAATACCTTCTCATTTGCCTCAAATCTTTGGACTTCCCCCTCAGTCCATTTACTCCGATCTAGAGCTCGTCCCTTTTTGTCTGTTGGAGTCTTGAACCCTTCGGTTAGTGCAAAACACTCCTCTATGTTCATTTGGAAGAAGAATTCAGTCATCGTCTTCCATTGCGCAAATCCTCCAAATCCATAGGGCGGTGGAAATCGAACATCACGTCCAAATCCATCTTCAAAATCCATCTCCTCTAGCTTTAGCTCCCTCGGCGATTAGTCCGATTGAAGACCACTTGTTAGATATCGGTGTGTCTTCTTCTTAGAGCCAAACCGGCTCTGATACCACTTGTAGGATCGTTGGCGTCGCTAGAAAGGGGGGGATGAATAGCTACGCTCGTCTTTTCGATTCGTTGATGGATTTCGATCGTCGTGCTTGTCTACAATTGTTAGTACGCAGCGAAAACACAAATACAAATATAAAAACAAACACCAAGCACAATACACAGTATTTACGTGGTTCGGAACCCTAGTTCCTACTCCACGGGCGAGCCCTAGCGGACTCTAGTGATGCACACCACCACTATATCACTTCTCCTTTTCGATGAACACACCGGAGGTGGAGGAACCTCTCACAAGGATCTTACAACAATAAGAACAGAATAAAATGAGCAAATACACCAAATACAAAAGCAAATGAATAGATGTTACAGTTTTAGGGCTTTTGAATGCTTGCTCGTGGATCACGTTGGGATGACTTTGAAGGCCCTGAAGTGCAGCAGCACCTCGCTTCAAATCACCCCTGAAATCTTCAGAATGATCGCTCAAAACCTGTTCAAGAATCGGTGTAGAAGAAACCCTAAAAGTTCCTTCTTATAGATCTGCGTCGAGGCCTCCCGAGCTCCAACGATCGAAAACCAGTCGAGGCGGCGCCTCGACTGCGACCCCAGTCGAGGCGCCAGTCGAGCCACCTTGCCTCTGTGCCTCTGTATTCATACCTGTCCTAAAATGAGTCGAGGCGCCAGTCGCGTCCTCCAGTCGAGTCGCCTCAGCTGGTGCCTCGACTAGAGCATTAAATAGCATTTATTAATGGCTTCAACGGTAAGATTTAGACCATAATTAGTTTTATTTCCGTTGAAAACATAGGTCCAGTTGAGGCGATGATCCGACGACTCGACTGGCAAGCTTTGGTTCCAACTGATCAGAGCAACAGTCGAGCTCCCAGTCGACAGTCCCTTGCGTCTGTTCGGTTGGATCAAAGCTCTAGTCGAGTCGCCGCCTCGACTGGTAGGCCTTGGTTCCAACTGAACAAAGCAACAGTCGAGCTCCCAGTCGACAGCCTTGCGTCTGTTCGATTGGATCAAAGCTCTAGTCGAGGCACCACCTCGACTGATACTCCGATCGAGTCGAGCCCACTTTACATTTGCTGCAGCGAAGCCTACTAAACGATTATACCTCTATACTGAGGTTTAACACACCAAGTATGATCCCTTCATACTTGATACTCACCCTAAGCCTAGACCTAAGCCTTCAACCCACTTTCATCAGCCTCACGCCTCCCGGATCCCTCGAGTCCGCGAATCTTCATCCTTGCGCTTGCCTTCAAGTGCTTCCATCGGCTATTGTCATGCTCTCGGGTCTACTTTTGCCAAGAGACCTCGCCTCCGGGACTTCCTTTTTGCCAAGCTCGATCTCCCTGATCAGCCGAGTCTTCCCTTGCCAATACTCCTCGTCCGGGACTTCACTACCAAGAGGCCACGCCTCCGGGACTTCACTGCCAAGACTCCTCGTCCGGGACTTCACTACCAAAAGGCCATGCCTCCGGGACTTCACTGTCAAGACTCCCCGTCCGGGACTTCATTTGCCAAGCACAGTCTCCCAAACCTGCTGGGACTTTCCTCGCCAACTCCTCGTTGGTCTTCCCATCGCCAAGTATCCGGTCTCCCTTGACCAACTTGGATTTTCTCTTGCCAAGTATCCATACTTGGACTTCTTCTTGCCAAGTCACCAAACTTGGACTTCTCCAATAGTCTTCCTCATATGACCTTGGATGTCCCATAGTATCCACTAGTTATGTGGTCAAACCACATTGTGAACTATTGTCAAACATCAAAACTCTACTCGAGTTCCACTCGAGTCTGGTCAATCATGACCTGGGTCGATTGCACCAACAATCTCCCCCTTTTTGATGTTTGACAATACCGTTAAGTTAGGTTATCCCATAAACCCAACTTGACACTTCTTATGCCAAAGCATCACGAAGTGTTCCCAATCTAGAATTTCAAATTTTGACATACTGGCCATACTGGGGTCGTGGTTGGCCGGGTCCACAGACATGACCATGCATATGCATTGCTGATATATATATATGCATATATTCGATATATGTTTTACATATGCCTGTGAGATGCTGCATTTGATTGAGCTATGATTGTTGCATATGCTTGTACATCATGATACATGCCATTTGCATATTATATACTGCAGTGTGTTGAGCATGATATATGTGTTAGTCTAGATTGTTGTATGCATTTGATTAGCGTCATGTCATAGTGTGGAATGGATTGGGATGTTATTACATGTGATTATATACTGCTCATATGTCTGAGTGTTGGTCAGGTATGGGATTGACTTTGTACGTTATTTGGGTTATGTTATTGTATATCTGTTCAGGATGATATAACTTATAGTGTTGCAGACCATCAGGTACGTTGGTATATTACTTCATGTTCAGTTGATCAGTTTAGTATATGCATTGAGTATGAATATACTGTAGTTATTGGTTATTACATTTAGGACTGTATGTCTATTTGACATATTCTGTATACCTGTAGATCTTCACATGTATACCTGTAGATCTCTATATCCTATATGTTGTTCATGCACTTTCTATATATTACCTTTGAGTTTATACTCACCACCCCGGATCCTGGGTTTCCTGTCGCCCAGGTAATAGGTAGAAGATTTCCTTGGACGTTCGGAGCTCCGCCAGCTGATCCCATCTCACACTGAATGGATGGACATGTATTCCGTATTGTTGTATTCTTGTGGATTGTTGTTTTGGGATTTTTCCCTGTGTTGTTTCCGTATTTACGATATACGAATGTGATGTATGTATTTGGTCTTTGGTGTGATTTCTGTTATGATTCTTGTTGTGTCAAAGTCACTCCGGAGTGCACAGTTGGGTCGTTGTATTTTGTTTATCTGTCAGTATGTTTCCACTGTGTTTAGTATATTCATGTTTGCTTATTATATTGTTGTTGTGGGCCTACGAGCCTTGTATTAACTAGATATGTTACCACGTACAGGGGAGATGCCGTCCGTTTACTTTTCAGCTTGACATACTCTCGGGGCGTGACAATTTTATTAGTATCAGAGCCCTCGGTTGTGAAGTCTACTTTCGGATTTTATTTCGTTCGGACATCGAGTTTTGCTTTATCCGGTTTTGGTTTTGTGAGTTCTGGGATCTGGCTATTGCGGGACATCTCCGAGCTACAAGGTTTAAGGTATGTTAGTTGTTATCATATCCTTCTGTTAGCTATGCATTTAGTTGCTTATAACAGGGATGACTTGTAGTGTGTTAGTTGCTATTCGTAACCATGGTTTTAGTTGACCATGGGAACAACATGTAGAGTCTGTGTGTCTTGGACCTGTTGTTGAAAAGGTAAATTACCTTTGAAAGCCGACTGATACCGAGTCGAAAAGCAGGGGTTAGGTAGTCACATCTCTTGTAGAGATCAAAGGTTACAGTTCTAAGGATTTTCACTAATTATGCTTGTCAGATCATTACCTGTGGGGTAATGGACAAGTGAGTATATTATTGCTGATGCAGATAGTAGAGAATTTGGTATGTAGTGTTTTATAGGGATTTTGATCCCTGAGTTGGTCGTTCTCGGTTGTATAACTTTGAGAGTACTTTTGAGTACTTAACTCGTGTTATATAGAGAAAGTAGTGTTAGTTGAATACTATTATCTAGATCTAGCCGGTACTTGGTGGAAGAGATAGGAAATAGCATTCGGGAAATAAGGTATCACTTGGTCACAGTTTAATGATGTTGTGAGAGAGTATTTTTCCACGTCATCTTCTTTGACTCATTGTCAGGGAATTCTTGAGCTTCAAGTAGGGTGATCGTTTGGTAACGAAGGTACCATGCAAAGTCGTTAGACTTGCGAGGGTTACAACCACCTAATAGCTCGAGAATGTGATCGACATGTCTTAAGCCACCCATGGTTTATTGGCTGACATCTTGATCAGGATGTTTGGATTTTCTATCAGATCCTACCGGAAATTCTTAGACCAAGTCATGTGTATAGGAATGACTCCGTAGCTAGTGTTTTAAGAGTTGGAGATTTGATAAGCATATATTGCAAGTCAAATTATTGGAATTAGAAGTCTTCGAATGTTTGATAAAAGAAGCAAGATTAGAGTTATGAGTCATGAGCTACTATTGGAGAGTTTTTCGATCATAGAAGATCGACTGTAGATCGTCATCATCTACTCATGTTTATCAGTGAAATCAGAGGAAAGACTCCGAAGGGAGATTGTGTGCGTGCAGAGCGGGTCACGACGACACGCAAAGTCAGATTATTAGATTCAACATTTTATCTGTTTCTACTATAAGCAGCCGATATCTACTAGGAGAGTATGTACTTTGAAGACTCAGTTGAAGACTATGGATGATGCTTTCGAGAGGATGGTCCACAACCTCGGAAGCCGAGATCATTGCAGAAGATTGGGTTATCACGTCAGCAGCGATCTACTATCTCAGGTATAGTTGGAGCTCTTTGATACTTCCATCCGGGAGAAGCAATTTACTCAGCAGTATCAGCAGAAAACATCTCAGAAGACTCAGACGTTCAGACGACAACTGTTACCTTCCCAGGCATGGTTATGCTTTATACAGAGGAGAGAGTATACGACGATGGTCGTATCTATGCTGTATTCTTCAGACGCAGTTATAATATTTGCAGAGTTGGAGAGTGCTACGATATTGACGGTTCTTCAGTATTTTACAACTGGATGTGCACCCTTTGCCAGTACAACAGTGTTTACTATCTCCATTGCAGTCATTTTGGGTATTGCATCTCAGTTCAGCAGATAATTTCAGGTCCTGCATGGCAGACTTTTGTAGCTACTTGAGCTCAGCCGTCAAGAACAGATGTTGGGCGAGTTTACATGATTACTCGAGAAGAGATATAGTAGACTGAAGAGTTGGTCATTCGGGGTATTACTTTAGGTTACCCTATTTGCGGATATATCGATATATACTGTAGTTATAGGTAGCTAGGTCTAGAATATTCTTAGATAGGATTAGAAGGGTTCCTATCGACTTATGGGTTAGTGGTATCTCTATCGCTAGGTGAGATGTTGATCAACAACCAAGAAGTCAAAGGATACCCTTAGCCTTTGATAGACATACCTTCACTATAAACATATCCTTACGGGTAGTTAAATTGTTGAAATGAGGATATAACTTGTATCTCGGATGTGCATATAATCCGAGAGTATTCGGATGTAGTTTTGGATGAACTCCCGGGTTTGCCACTGCATGGGCAAGTGGAATATGCGATTGGGGGTGATTTTGAGAATAGTTCCGATATTTGAGACCTCATACCGGGAGATGGTTTATTGGTATCAGTGTTGCTAAACACTATGGAAGAACATAAGTTGCGATTACATGAGGTATTAGATGGGAGATTTATCTATTATAGTGGTTCTTCTTGAGAAGATTCGGAACTCTTGGTTAAAAGAGGGATGGACTTTGAGGCTATGCATCGATTATCGATGATTGGGATGTAGTAGTTGAGAATAAATATCCTTCGTCATGGATAGATGATCTGTTTAGATCAGCTAAAGGACACCTGTGTATATCCTAGGGTTGATCTACGATTGGAGGGTTGATATTGTAGTGACTTAGTGTCATACAATTATCATTGTCGATGTGATGATTGAGCTATCATCAGCTTAGAGTAAAAAGGATGGAGGTGTATAGAAGACGACATTTCATACTTAGTATGAATTTTATAAGCGGTTGAAATGTTGTTAGACTTATCGACGATTTAGTCGTTCATGGATTTGAGGAATCAAGTACTCTTGGAGTATTTGAGATCGATTGTCATCATATCTGTGGAGGATATATTCCCAATCTTGAGGCAAGTTGTGGTTCCCCTAGTTTGATTTGGTATTTACCGTAGATTTGAATAGTAGATTAATTTCTCTTATGAGAAAGCAATTCTCTGTCTCAGAGGAGGATAGTGGTTTAAGAAGTTGCATTGGATTCAGGATGAGTTGATTTAGAAGGCTCGTCATTCGAGAGTGGTGATATATTCGGAGTGTATCCAAAAATAGCGAGTTTGAGATGTCCTTTGTGGTGGAACTACATATAGGACATGGTTGATTTTACAGTTTGATGTTGGGTGTGCCAACAAGTAAAGGTGGAATATTATGATCGGTAGGATTACGTACCGTGATGAAGTGGGAGCCTAGTACGTTAGACTGGGTTGAGAGATTATCTAGAATTTGGAAAGGACTTGATAGGATTTGGGTAGTCGATGATCGATTAGCTAGGTCCGCTCATTTTCTTCCGAGCCGTAAGATGGATTTCGTGGGATCGCTTGATGGAATTATATCCATGGAGTAACCTTGAGTATCATTTTTGATAGTGATTCGTGATTCACCTTACGATTCTGGTAAAGTTTTCCATCGGTTATGGGTATAGAGCTCCACTCTGGTACAGTTATTAACCTCTTAATAGATTGATTGAGAGGGTATATAAGAGCTGGAATATAATATTCGAGCTCAGTACCCCACTTAGTCACTTGAGGTGTGACTTTGCTCCGGATACTTGAGATGGTTATTGTGACATCCCGTACTCGTACATGAGTCGAAAATTTGGGGACCAAAATTTTATTAGTGGGGGAGAATGTAAGATATGAGAAAAAAAATAAAATAAAATAATAGCCCTTGCTAATTGAGAATTAGCTCATGGGATTTTTAAGAATTTTTCCGGATTAAAAAGGAGTTCATACGAGGATTTAAACCTAAATGGGTATTTGGGTTAAACCTAGGTTAGCTTGGGTTCAACTTAGGCTAGGTTTTGACCTAGGTTCGGTTTAAGTTCTAGGCAGAATGGCTTATACAAACCCGATCCGCAGCCACAGTTTCATCCTCATATCGCGATCGCGCGATTTCCTCTTCCCCTCTCTCGCGATTTCGGCTCCGTCTCTCCTTCCTTCACGAGCCGATGACTGCTGCGGTCGACGGTGGAAGATCCGACCATTGGGGGAGGCGTCGTGCAGCTGGAGTTGGGTGGAGGATTGGTTGGGGAGCTGGGAACGCCGCGGAAGTGAGTTGCTGAGAGGAGGGATCTCGCCGCCGATCGTCGTCAGAGCTGGGTAAGGGGTTGCTTTCCTTCTTCTTTGAGATGAGAGTGGGATTTAGCTGTGGATTCATCTATTGAGCTTCAATTTGTGTTTGGGCAGTGTGTGAAGCTTGATGGTCGCCGGCGAACAGGGGATTGGGGAAGGAGCAAGGTCGGTGGAATCCAGGTGTTGGTGAGTTTCGACCTATTTTGTTTCCCTTACCTGCTGTGTGTTCTGTGTATTGTGGTGGATTCGTGGTGTCTCTGTTGGATGTCGACGGATCTATATGTTGTTGTGTCGACTGTGTGTGGGAGCAATTTTCGATGAATAGAGCAACTGAGGGAGGTGTCTGCCGGTGAGGATTTGGGAAGGTAAGCTCTTGTTACCCTTGTTGTTCAGTGGTAATTGCTGTGTTGTTGTGTTCCGGTGAGTGGACTGATCTATACTTTGGTTGTGAGTGATGAAGAACTTAGTGTATCAAATTGGAGAGAGAGCTCAGTTATGTTGAATCGGAGGAGTTTGGTCGATGGATTGTGTTTGAGGTTTCTTTTTGATCTACACCGAGGAATTTTTGATTTGTGTTGGCTGTGGATGGAAGGGGGAAGGCAGACCGGATTTGTTTGGTATCTATTTTGCTTTGTTTGTCTTCGGCCAGTGGTTTTCCAGGTTAGAGGATCGTGGTAGAAGAAAGGGCAACAACAGATCCGGTGAACTGAGCTGTGTAGGTGATAGGATTGGCTGGAGAAAGTCAATTCGAGTATAACTCTATTTTCCTTTTTTCTTTGATATGTTTGTAGTGCTCCAGGGTTGTTGTGGAGTGAAGGGTATCCTGTTTGATGGGTTTGAGTTGGTTGTGGAGGTTGATCGATTGTTACAAATCGGTTAGACATAATCGGGGTTCAAACTCGTAGACGAGGGAAGGATGCGAATATAGAACGAATTAGTATTTTGTTCATATAATTATAGGAGACTGATACTTAATCATAATTTGTTACTATTGTTCAGGTTTGGGATACGAAGCAGGTCCGCAACCATGAGGATTATTCGAGCTTCGTATCAGGTGGGTAATATCTATCCTGGTCAGGTAGTTTGATCTGAATCTAGTGCATGAATTTGGACTTATGCTATTACTTTGATCTTAGATCCACTCTTATTTAATCATATGCTTGTACTGCCTTGACCTTTGAGATATATTGCTGTTACTTCATTGATTATCTAGTACGGATATGAATTATAAACCCTATTATGTGTTAGCTGATGGATGTTCAGTAAGTACAAGTGGTTAGGGTTATCTTTATGACCTCAGATTGGGTTACTGTGTTACATCACTAGGGTTAGGTCATGGATTAGATTATGGAGTTGATTGTTGTATCGTATACTTATTAGTTGTGCATCTATGGTGGATCTAGTTGTCTGTGCATAGATAAGTGTGTGGCTGTCAGTATGTGGCTATGGACTAGAGATCCTAGCATGATGGTATATCCATTATGGATTGTGTGCCTATGTATGGTTATATGGATGGTCGATAGTATCTCGCTACTAACTAGAGGACTTAGCATGGTTGACTGTCAGGTGTGTATGACTCTTTGTGCGATAGAGAGAGTCTTGTGGATTGTAGTCCTTGCATAGTTGACTTTTGGTTGACCAGGACTCCCCGTGGGATAGGGAGTGTGGCGAGGATACATGTATGGAGCTATGCATCATTACATTGTATGCATGCTGATGATTAGGTCTCCCTTGTGGTTGAGAGAATCGTCAGTCATCCTGCCTCCCCGGCCACTCAGGATAGTGGTTGCAGGGTTGAGTGCAGAGCATTGTTGTGTGTGCCGTTCTCGGCCACTATGGATGGTGGTAGCTGGAGATGCGCACTTGGCCACTGTGCGGAGTGGTAGTTAGCGCACTCACCCACTATAGACGGTGATCGTGTGATGTGCAGTTGTCTTGGGTGCGATGCTCGTCTACTCATGGGTAGGGACAGAGCGGTTAGCAGCAGGGACCCCCCGTGTGAGTAGCATATAGCTCTATAGTGGCTAGCTACTATTTCATACTACCCAACTCGGTCACTCGAGAGTGGTGACGGCTGGAGTCGGGATAGTTGTCATGTCGTGCCACCCTGGCCATAATGGGGTCGTGGTTGGATGGGTCCGCAGACATGACCATGCATATGCATTGCTGATATATATGTATGCATGTATTCAATATATGTTTTACATATGCCTGTGAGATGCTACATTTGATTGAGCTATGATTGTTGCATATGCTTGTACATCATGATACATTCCATTTGCATATTATATACTGCTGTGTGTTGAACATGATATATGTGTTGGTCCAGACTGTTGTATGTATTTGATTAGCTTCATGTCATAGTGTGGTATGGACCGGGATGTTATTACATGTGATTATATACTGCTCATATGTCTGAGTGTTGGTTAGGTATGAGATTGACTTTGTTTGTTATTTGGGTTATGTTATTGTATATTTGTTCAGGATGATATAACTTATGGTGTTGCAGACCGTCAGGTACGTTGGTACATTACTTCATGTTCAGTTGATCAGTTTAGTATATGCATTGAGTATGACTATACTGTGGTTACTGATTATTACATTTAGGACTGTATGTCTATTTGACATATTTTGTATACCTGTAGATCTTCACATGTATACATGTAGATCTCTATATCCTATATGTTGTTCATGCACTTTCTATATATTACCCTTGAGTTTATACTCACCACCCCGGACCCTGGGTTTCCTGTCGCCTAGGTAACAGGTAGAAGATTTCCTTGGACGTTCGGAGCTCCGCCAGCTGATCCCATCTCACACTGAACGGATGGACATGTATTCCGTATTGTTGTATTCTTGTGAATTGTTGTTTTGGGATTTTTCCTTGTGTTGTTTCCGTATTTACGATATATGGATGTGATGTATGTATTTTGTCTTTGGTGTGATTTCTGTTATGATTCTTGTTGTGTCAAAGTCACTCCGGAGTGCATAGTTGGGTATTTGTATTTTGTTTATCTGTCAGTATGTTTCCGCTGTGTTTAATATATTCATGTTTGCTTATTTTGTTGTTGTTGTGGGCCTACGGGCCTTGTATTAACCAGATATGTTGCCACGTACAGGGGAGATGCCGTCCGTTTGCTTTTCGGCACGACATACTCTCGGGGCGTGACACCGCCATACTTGCTAGACCACCCGTAGCCTAGACCTAAGCCTTCTAGCCACCTCCGTCAGCTTCACGCCTCTCGAATCCCTCAAAATCATCCATGACTTGTTCATCCATTGCGCTAGCCTTCAGGTGCTTCCATCGGCTATGTCATTCTAACGGTGTCTACACCGCCAAGACACATTGGACTTACGCCGCCAAGACTCCGCTTGGACTTTACGCCGCCAACCATTGGACTTATGCTGCCAAGACTCTCGCTTGGACTTTACGCCGCCAATATCAAACCCCTTGGACTTCTCAAATGTCAAGACTCAAGCTTGAACTTTCCTTTTCCAACCCATGTTGGACTTTCCATGCTAAGACCCATGCTTGGACTTTTCCTTGCCAAGACCCATGCTTGGACTTTACATACCAAGTACTCAAGACTTGGACTTTCCCAAATGCCAAGTATCCCACTTGGACTTTTTATGCCAAGTACCTATGACTTGGACTTTCCCATGACAATCACATTGTCATATATTTTTGTCGAACATCAAAACATCTCCCGAGTCAAGCTCGAGTCCTGGTCAATCATGACCTGGGCCGATTGCACCAACAATCTCCCCCTTTTTGATATTTGATAAAAACACATACCTTTGAGTTAGAACACTAACTCAAATTCCCTTACCAATTTTCCAAATTGGTAATCTTACCTTTCTCCCCCTTTTTGACATACATCAAAAAGGTTCTCTCCAAGGAGGTTAATGTCTCATGTCCCAATGAGATCTTACAATCTCCCCCTTGGTCCAAAAATACCTAGGATGTCTACCATCTTCCTAGTGATAAGTCCCATATCACTCAAGAGAGGCAATCCTATACAATCTCCCAATTTCCAAATTGGGTATCTCAAAATTCCACTTCTCCTCCCCATGAGGAAAAAAATATCATCCATCATCCCATGATGGATACCTCCCCTTGAAGGCTTGCTCCCCCTTGACTATTGCACCAACAATGTCCTTGGGAAGTCCCTAAGCCAATATGAACTCTAAACCATAAAAAATAAGGTTCAAAGTTCAAACATGAACTCTCCACACTTTAAATTTGATACATC
The DNA here is from genome assembly GCA_025175895.1 of Wurfbainia villosa. Lineage (NCBI taxonomy): Eukaryota > Viridiplantae > Streptophyta > Magnoliopsida > Zingiberales > Zingiberaceae > Wurfbainia > Wurfbainia villosa. The sequence goes on from CM045998.1 coordinate 20,388,092, forward strand.
ATCCTAACACCTCTTCTAATCCATATCCAATGGATTTTCACCCTTTATAATGTTTCCCAAAGCATATCCTAGGATTAGGAGTGGTTAGAGACCTTTACCGTAGCTGAACACGGGGTAAACAACCTTATTTTTCTCGAATCACTGACATGACTTTATCGAGATCAATCGATTGCCATCTCTATCACCGATCGCCACCAAGGCGTCGGATCGATAATCAAATATCTGAATTTCAGTTATCAGAAATGGATTTTGGAAATTCGTAAATAATTATACGTATATCGAAAAATTAAGAAAATTCATACGTATAATACTTATGACCAATACAATGGGTGAAAAATATTTGAAAATTATTTTACCCATAAAATAGTGAAATTGACACAAAGTTCAAAACAATTGAAATTTTCAATGTTTTGGCCCTACTTTGTATCAACTTCATCAATGGTGATTGCTATCAAAAGATAGACTTCACCAAAGTTTTCTAAAATGATTTTAAAATATTTTTGAAAACCTATATTGGATCATATTCCTTGGGCTCAAAAGTACATGACTTGTACACAAGCTTTCCCAATGACCCACACTGTGATTTTACATGAGTTTGAGTTCATCTAGATGCAAAAACTATGCACCTTGAACTTGACTCATATCCTATCATCTCACATATATCTAGGGTGTATAAAACACATAAAAGTCAATGTGATGTGAGATGTGAGTTTTGTTCTCCTAATCTAGGATTTCATGCATTTTTCTAAGGCAATCCTACTTGATTCTCTTATAAATGAGACTCTAAGTAATGTCATTGTCCTTAAATCAATTTTAATCAAATTAAATGCATGAATGATCATGACATAAATGATAGCATAATAAACCATGACCAATGATCATGATGTCATGACATATGATACAATTTAAGCATACATGACATTTAACCTAACCCTAAGCATGATCATGACATTTTAAATGATTCAAAAATAAACATGATGTTATGACATGTTATATGACAAACAAGGCATGACATATAAAATGTATAGGTATAATAATACCTAACTTTTAATATTAATTGCCATTTGATATTATTAAGTATATTTTGTCATAATATCAATTTTCTCCCAAGTGTGCCAAAAATTAAAAATGACATACTATGACTTCTAAACCTAGATTGTGCCAACTTAATTGATTTTTCATAATTCCAAGAATGTATTGACACATCCTAAAATCTTTTAGGATCATAAATCAAATCTATTTCCAAGGTATCCATAACCTTGAAAATATTCTAAAGTGCCACCTTTATCATGGTTGAGTTAACTACCCATCCAATCAAGGTTGACACACCCTAAACCAATCTAGCGTGAATCAATCACGCTCTTAGGAACCCAAAACCTATTTGAGCTCCTAGGGTTTACTAGGTATTCCTTAGGGATGACCTTCCTAGATACCCTCCTAATGACCCTTCTAGGCTTGTTAGCCTTGGTCATTGTGGTCTTACCTAGGTTGACTCTAGGGGTAACTCCCCTTGAAACCTTCTTAGTGGCTTCCCTAGGTTTCCTTGAAACCCTAGCCACTAGGCACATACCTTGGTCAAACCTAGGGATGACTTCCCTATTGACCTTGGTCTTCCTAGACCTAGTTTGTGTTCCATAATCAAATGAAACACTATGATAAACCACCTTAGGCTTATGTTTGTGACCCAAACCCTTCTTGCCTTTGGTTGACTTTTGTCTCTTAAATCCTAGGTGTTGACTCTTGGTCCTAGACTCTTGACTTTGACCATTTGACCCTTTTATTTAGTTTTGCATAATCTTAAGGGTCTTTTCTAATTTTTCAAGTCTTGACCTCAGGACTTGATTTTCCAATTCTAATTGCCTAATTTTCGAATTTTCATTTGGTCTTTGAGCATTGTTCTTCCTAGGCATATGCCTAGTCCATTTAGGATTAAGACCTAGGTGCTCTTGTACCTTTCTAATTGTCTCCCTAGATAGAATTGGTCTAGAGTTGTTTGATCTAGGTTTGTCCTTAGATAAATTTATTTTAGGGACATTAGTCCCAAATTTTTCCTTGTTATCAACATGAATATTCTTAGCTCCTAAATAAAAGTATTTGTTATTTCTAGCATGCTTTTCATGATAGATGGCAAGTGAATTGAAATTCCTAGCATGTTTTTGTCTATTAACTAAAGAAGGAGCATTAAAATATACCTTAGGGTTTGCCTTAGAGGCTCTCCCTACTTGTGAAGCTCCCCTTTGAGTCTTCTTCTCCCCCTTTGGACATTGATTCCGGTAGTGTCCCGGTTGCCGACATTTGAAGCAAATCACTTGCTCCTTGCTTTTGATTGTTGGGGGACCGACATCCTTTGACTTCTCTTGACTTTTTGGTGTTGGTGGAGTTTTTTTGATTTTTTTTGGACACTTGCTCTTGTAGTGCTCGGATTCCCTACACTCAAAGCATATTATATGTTTTTTATTTAAAACCAAATTGTTTGACTTACCTAGTTCGGTGGTGAGGGTCTCTTGAGCTTGCTCTTCCTCTTGACCGGATGTAGATGGTTCTTCTTGTTGCTCCGGTGTTGAGGATTCTCTAATCTCCTCCCCCTAAATCATAGAGGTGGTGGTCTCTTCTAGTTCTTCCACCTTCTCTTCCATCGATTCGGAAGTTGACTACCTATCAACTTCCGAATCCTCACTCGCTTGTGAGGATGAGGATTCATCTTTGGCCTCCTCTTCTTGAGCTGGTGATGGGTCTTCATGGAGCTTGGCCAATTCCCTCCAAAGCTCATTGACATCCATGCAATCACCTAGGCTACACAAGAAGTCATTATCAAAAATGAATTTTACTACCTTCTTGTTTTTCTCAAATTGTTGGAGTTGCTCTTCACTCAATCTCTTCTTTTTGAGGAAGCCACCTTTTGGTCATCTTGGATATTCAAATCCATCCATTAAGATGGACCACTCCTCAAAGTCCCTCATCATAAAAAAATCTTCAATTCTTCTCTTCCAAGAATTGAAGCCTTCTCATCCATATAGAGTGTAGGGCACCGGTGTGTTGATGTCCCAACCGAGTTGTTCTTCCAACTCCATCTTCACCCTCTAGCATTTTTGTCTTAGCTCCCGGCGGTTAGTCCGTAGAAGAGCCTCAGACCCTAATACCACTTGTAGGAGATCCTTGGAAGCTAGAGGGGGGGGGGGGGGGGAAGGGGTGAATAGCTCGTTTTCGTTGCGTGATGGAATTTAATTGCGTGCTTGTCTACAATTCGTGTTAGCGCAGCGGAAATAAAACAAACAAAAATACAAACACACAATTACACAATCATATAACGTGGTTCGGAACCGAACGGTTCATACTCCACAGATCGAGCTCTAAAGAGCTCTAGCGATGCCAATCACACACCACTATACAATAACTCCTTCTCGACACAAGTCGGAGGTGGAGAAACCTCGTACAATAGTTTACAATAATAAACTAAACACAACAAGCAAATACAATATGAAATACAAAAGACAAGTAAAAAAAACTTTACAACACTTTGCTTTTGATTGCTTGACTTGCACTTGGAGACTTTGATTTGCAGCAGCAAATCACCTCAAAAGCTCTCAAGAAGCGCTAGTGAAATCCTCCTCCACGAGCTCCATTTAAAGCTTCAACTTGGGCTGGAAATCGCTGATCAATCGACTGCTCAGGACCATCAGTCGACTGATGCCACTGTTGTCGTGAGACAACGGCTAGATCCACGCTGGAAAAATCCAATGGATCCATCATCAGTCGACTGATCATGACCATCAGTCGACTGATCGAGCCTCCACTCGACTGCTAACCCCAGCAGTTGAGTCAGACTCCATTCTATGCCTGAAAAACCGAGCACCAGTCGATTGATTACACGATCGATCATTGCTGATTAATCGATCGCCTCCTCTGGCGATCATTGACTCATGCCAATCAACTACAATATGACACTAGTCAACTGTCACACCTCAAACATGAGGTTTTAACCTCAAATATGAGGTTTAACCCAAGTATGGTGCTCCCATACTTGCTAGACCACCCATAGTCTAGACCTAAGCCTTCTAGCCACCTCCGTCAGCCTCACGCCTCTCGGATCTCTCCAAGTCATCCATGACTTGTTCATCCATTACGCTAGCCTTCAGGTGCTTCCATCGGCTATGTCATGCTAACGGTGTCTACACCGCCAAGGCACATTAGACTTACGCCGCCAAGACTCCGCTTGGACTTTACGCCGTCAACCATTGAACTTATGCTGCCAAGACTCCCGCTTGGACTTTACGCCGCCAATATCAAATCCCTTGGACTTCTCAAATGCCAAGACTTAAGCTTGGACTTTCCCTTACCAATCCATGTTGGACTTTCCATGCCAAGACCCATGCTTGGACTTTACATGCCAAGTACTCAAGACTTGGACTTTCCCAAATGCCAAGTGTCTCACTTGGACTTTTCATGCCAAGTATCCATGACTTGTACTTTCTCATGACAATCACATTGTCATATGTTTTTGTCGAACATCAAAACATCTCCCGAGTCAAACTCGAGTCCTGGTCAATCGTGACCTGGGCCGATTGTACCAACAATATATGGTAGTGTAGTGTCATGAGTAACTTTGGATGAAACTCAACCTATGTAATTGTTATGAGAGCGAGAGCAATCACCAATTATCATGTGGGATTTTATCATTCTTAGTTTATTCAAGATTTATTAAATCACCATGATTGTTAACTAGTGTGAGGATTGAGTTCATGAATATCTTGGTCTTTAAGAATTGACCGTCCTAAATAACTATCTTTCACAATCTTCGAAGTGCTGATGGGAGATTGCTTGAGAAGTGAGTCTTTAGTCTTTAAGAATTTGATGTATTATTTTGTGTTTCTACTTGGTATTTTAAATCCTCTCGTGTTCTATGAGTAAGGGTTTATTCTGAACTTTATTGCAATTTCTTGTCAAAATAATACATTATTCTAATTTTTACCTTATAGGATAATCAATGAGAACATCACAGTTGGTTTGGGAGTATGTTCAACTTGCAGTTCAAGTGATGACTATAAAAGGGAATAGACCGATTCAACCAAGGGAGACGCAGTCTCCATCTCATGCAGCCTCGATCTCCATTCAACCTCATCCATCTCCATCTCCATCTCCACCTCACTTCATCCATAGCTCCGGCAATCTCTAGTCTTTCTCCTGCCAATTGGAAGGAGGAAGTCCATCTCATATCCATCCATCTTCATCCTAGCTCCATCCCGATCGGGAGAAGTTCCTCTTCATCCTCAAGCTCTGAGATATTGAATCTTCGTCACTCCACAATGCCATTTCATCATCGGAGAGACTCGAGATCCCGATCTCCTCCTGGGACATGATCGATCCAATTCTTTTATTTTGTTTAATTGCTGGATTACTTGTTTAATTTCCTTTCATTTAGTTTCTTGTAATCTGAATGGTTGATTGTTTGTTTAATTTCCTTGCATTTTGTTTACATTTAACCTTGCTTAATTCCTGTCTATGATTTGACTATTGAAATGTCTCTGGCATTTGTTTATCTTTATTTTTGCAATTGTTTGTTTAAATTCTTGCAACATAGTTTCTATATGCTTGTGAAGCAGTTTCCTTGTGCTTGTTGGTTAATTAAGATGCAACCCACTCTTAATTTTGTTGCAATCATAGGTTAGCTTTATTTTTTTTATCATGCTTGTAGTTAAGTTCTCATTTCCCAGCAGTTGCATTTATTTTGCATTAATTGTTCTAGTGTAGTCAAAAAAAAAAAAAAAAAACCAACTCCTCCCAATGAAAATCTTATCTAAATATTAGCTTCCATGTTCCTTGAGAGACGAATTATGATCATTTCCTATGCTATGCTAGGTGTAAAGGGATTCGATAATTAAATTGATAGCCATAGTGCCACATATGGGGGCATTTATCACCCCATCTAGCCCCGTCAATTGTTTCAACAAGTGATATTAGAGTTAAATTTTTTTCCACCGTACTAATCACTAAGGGAGCACAACAATAGAGATTGAAGATAAAGTCTTAGATTTTGAAGGGGTCAAATGAAATTCAATGATAGATATGGATATAACATCAGAGTATCTGCACCTTATGGATTGGGAAGCTTCGAGTATTAGAGATCAAGGATTGAAAATTTCTTTACGATAGACATCAAAAATTGATTCATCTTAGTGTAAGGATATGAAACCCTAGATGATAGCCAAGGAAGACCTATCAAAAACAAAAAAAAAACAGAAAGATAATCAAAGTTCGATTAATTTGATGTCTAATGATCTAGTGTGTAAGATAGATAAATACCAAAGTGTTAATATCTTGGTCCACAATTAGATGGATATGGCCTAGGAACTTGCACACAAGGATCTCGACGTTGCTAGCTAAGAGCATCCACAGTGAGAGCTCCTTTGAGCTTCCACTGTGATGATTTGACATCTCTCTTTGAGGGAGTGCTCATTTATGATTTTTTTTATTTTTTTAAATAAAATATTAAGGCTACCGTTGAAGATGCTCTAAGACATTGTGGAACATTCAGAGGAAGAAAGACTCATTGTGGGTGCGATGATCTCCGCCAATATGACATGGGGTTGGCAGCCACGGCTAGCGGAAAGTCCACTCATCAAGAAGTTGCTGCAGTTAAAAGGAGATGGTTTTACAGGAGCCAAGTAACCCACAGCAGGAGGCGCAGCAGCTACTAGACACATGGTATGGGCCAGCGCAGAGTCGTGGCACCCCTACTGCCTAGGACTTTTTTCGGCCAAAAAAGCACCAAATAGGCATGGGCGAAGGCAGTTTGGGCGTCGTTAATTCTCATGCCCAAAGCACCCGTTCGTACTCTGGCAGTCGGCAAGAGGGCGTACCCACCACACCCAAGATGCATTGCCATATGTTAATGGCGGCACATGTCCCTTGTGCTGGCAGGAGGTCGAGACGGAGGCACAACTGTTCTTTAGTTGCAGAGTCACGAAACCACTTTGGGCTCGTGCCTGCGGTCAGCTGCAGATTAGTCAGCCCCCAACTACCAGTGGATAGCTGCTCAGGATCTTCCAAAGGTCAGGAGATAATAGCAAGGCCAATCGGTCAAGATTGCTTGCCAAGTCCAGCTTGCTGTATCTGATTTGGCAAACTCGAAACCAAAACCTATATGATGGGGCCTCCCCTAATCCTGAGCGCTTATATAAAAAGATGCAAATTCATGTGTTTCGTTTTGAGGATGGCTTGCATGTAAACACTTAGTTGAAGGCAATACAATATTTACCTTCTAAAAAAAAAAAGAGTTTATCATTTACATAAAATAAAGATGAGCTCTAGAAAGAAGAATCATTCACTCAAGAATAAAAAAATATATAAATTGGGAGGTCCTCAGTTTCCAAGATAATGGAGGATAAAGAAACCTCCACCTTAAAGGCTGAGGAGGATTATAAATCAGTTTCTACGGGATGACATAGTAGCTAAGTATGAGGGTGTTTATAGAAATAATATGGATCGATTTCAGAGGAAGTTTAAAGCTCTTTCATAGATTTAGATGATTTTCACGTGTCTTGACCACCACGTCAAGGTCTATAAAAGTCTCCGTGATTTACCTCCCTCACAATGATCGTGGGATAGACCGGTGGGGACCGCTAGTTTGACGATTCCAACTTTTTATGGAGGAGGATTATACATCATCTACATTAGAATAAGATGAACTCTCAACATCCGTAGCCGATGACAAAGAAGTGCATGTCATCCCTACTTTGAAGAAGGTATACAAATTTTAATTCATAAAAATGAAAAATATATAATATATTTTGAGTGCAGAGAGAAGAGACATTATAAGACTAGGTACTCAAAGTTAACAAAGAAGAAGGTTCGAGTGACAACAATGGAAAAAGAGAAGCCAAAGGAGATCAAAACCTTAATATGCAAAGGCAAGAAATACATAGTACGCTTCTCATGCAACTAAAATGGAAACTATCGAAATCGATGTCCAAGGGGGAGGCATTCAAGTAAGAACAAAGGAGAAATATCAAGTTTCGGGGGAACTACTAAGGCAAGATCCGAGGTACTATTCTTTAATGGAATCTCTCTATTTCTTAATAAAAAGCATGTTAGAATTAAATTTTATGATCTTAGTACTCATTATTAGGAATATAGAAGATTTAATAAGCCTAAGAAAAACCTTAGAATATTTCTTGGTAGACCTACCCTACCTAAAAATAAGAAGGTTGAGAAGAATATAGATAATAACTCTAAGAAGATTAAACATATGTCTAGAAAGAGAAATGATCAAAGAAAGTATGAAAAATCAAAGGTTATGATTTTGAAGGAAGAAAATTAAGTCTTGAGATTAAGACTAAATAAATTAGAAAAAAATCCTTAAAAAGATTAAAAATATATTTAAAGGGTCAAAGGAATAAAATTTAAAGTTTGTAGGTAGAAACCACCTATGAACAAGAAGAGTTTGAAATATAAATCTAAGCTAAGGAAAATATAACAACTTACCATAGAGTTTTATATAACTATGGAATAATGGAATTAACTATGAATCTAGGAGTGGAGCTGAGATTAGAAGGGAGGTCATCTTGAGAATTGATTTTGATGAAAGTACAATGTCTAATGCTTCAAATAAGTCAAGGAGAGTCATTAGAAAGGTATTTAGGGAAATTATCCTTAGTGATATTTGATAACGGCGATTTATCGTTGTACCGTTAGAAATTAATTACCAAACCTCTCTACACTAATATAGCATAGTGAATGGCTCGGATCGTTTTCCAACGAGTGTAATCGACAGAATAGCAAACTTAGGATTTTTAATTATTGTTTTGGGTTTTCTATTGAAGATGAGGGTTTGGAATTCAAAAGACTAATCCTACTGAACAGAAGATAATGCACATAATCAAACTCTAATATGGCTAAACTACGATTGCGAAGAAATTAAACAAAACATAAAGTAAACATTCAAAAGTATAAAAGAAGTGCAGGAATTGAAACATGCAGAATAACATGAGAGTAAAGTAAAGTATGAAATTAAATCCAACCTAACTAACTATAAATTAATTACCCAAAGAGACATTTAACCGAACACTTACAAGACATGAAACAAAATAAATCGAATACGTGCAATTCAAAACATGGAACTGAATTTGACTACAAGCATTCAACACAAATTAAAATGGAAATCATCAAACACGTCAATGAGCATGCAATTGGCTGTCCGGAAATCTAAAATAGGAGCTGGAATTGGGCTGCTGGAAATGTGCATGAAAAGGCTAAAGTTGCGATGAAGAAAATCCGTCGGAGATGAAAATGGCTGCGGATATGGCTGTCCGACGGTGTGGAGGAGCTGAACTGCGGTGGAGATGCTGTCGGAACTGATCGGAGGAGAATCCTCACTCTGATTCGTCGGCGATGGCAAAGCTCGTGGTGAAGCTGTGGAGAAGATGGCTGGCGGAGCTCAGGAGGAGATGATGGCTGTGGAGTGGACCACCGGTCACCGGAGATTGGATGGAATCCCCTTCCCTCTCCGGCGATCAGCGAGGAAGGCGGTGGCTTGGCGTCGGACGATCGCGTGAAGAGAAGAAGCGTCGACTCCCTTTCTGCGCGATCGAAGAAGCATTAAGTGGATTTTCTCCACCGTCCGATCCAAGCCCCTTTCAATCTCAGCCGTCCATTAGAGCTAGGGTTAAATGAATCTGATTAATCCATTAATGGGCTGTGCATCCAATGGCTGAAATCACTCAAACTCTGGATGGATGGATCTGATCCATCTAAATAGATAATCACGATCGACCGAATCTGGATAAAGGGCTCAGATGTCCAGATCAAAATGTACGGACCGGATCTCTCCAGATCTGGGTAGATGACTTAGAATCAAGTCATTTTCATCGGACTGTCCATATCGCTCAGATCTGATCTCTTGATCAAATTGCCCTCGATCATGATGAAAGGTCCAGATTGATCCAGCTTAAAATGTCCTTCTAGCCCTAGATGAAGCCATATTTGATCCAACTCGAGTATAATCAATTGGCTCATCTCGATCTCCTACAAACAAAGATAAAATTTACATTTAAATCCAAAATTTAGGAGAATTTGCAAAAAGGTCCAAAAGATGATCCAACTCATAAAACATGCAAATAATCAACAATTAAATACATGAGAGGATTAAAACAGTGATATTAAGAACCAAAATAACTCGACAAAATGGTAGTTATCAATTCCCCCATACTTATTCTTGCATGTCCCGAGCAAGTAAAGAAAACTAAAAGCAAACTAAAGATATATTTCCTTAGCAATTCCCAATCATACATAGAAAATCGTAAAAGAAAGTTACCTAGGATTGTTAATTCTCAAAGACTCAAGCAATCATGGACTCAAATCTTACACAAATTAACAAACATGGTGACTTCAATCCATCATGAATAGACTAAGAATGATTAAGCCTCATAAGGTAAGTGATAGTTTCTCTTGCTCTCATAAGCATGTAATAGTGGAGTTCACTCAAGCTACTCATGGTTTATGAACTACCATATGCTTGCTTTTCTTCTACCTTCACCACTATATACACATAAGAATGCACAATCACTGAAGGCTTATTAAGAATGTAAGGGAAACATGAATACAAGAAAAATGACAAGATCTGTGAAAGAAAAGAAAGATAAGAAATGCAAGAAGAAGATATGGAAATACTGAAATGCTACATAGATGAGTACAAAAAAACATTGCCCTAAAATTTTTTTTCTTCCAACCAATAAACATGTAAACAACCCTTATCACATTCTTCAATACAAATCTAATAATGATATATAATAAATCTCTCAATAACTGCAACAAGGGATGCCGTTAACAAAAATACTATCACACATAAATAAAAATGAATGACACCACATGTCAAAATTTTCGCAATATTTTTTTTTTATTTCATGGGCACCCAAATGTTTATTCTTTTTTTTTCAACTTTGTTTTTTCAATTTTTTTTTCAACTTTTTTTTTTTTCCGACATGTAATGCACTTCTTTATGCTCCAACATCAAGCTCAGCTAAAAAGATAAAGAGCATGGCTAGTTCATGGTGATCAAGCACGACTTGCCTATGCTTATACTAAATTCTCCTGAACTACTCTCTCCCCCACACTTAAACTTTTGTCTGTCCCGGGCAAAATACTCATCATGGAACATCCAAAATTCCACATTCAAAGATAAAAATGGAGAAGAAAGTAATGGAAGGAAAGAAAAAAAATGACATGATGTAGGAATAGAAAGACAATAGAATGAATAATGAAAATAGCATGGCGTATGATAAGAAAATTATTTGAGTAGCATGTGACAACAAAAGTAGTAAAGGGAAACAAGTGAGATTGCCTTCATCGTAATCATGCAAACCTATGGTTATGTAGTCTCGAAAGAATCAAAGCAAGTTCTAGAGTTACAATGACCACAAGTGCACCATACACAAGCAATAAAAATTGGCACAATCCTCACTAAGAATGAAAAAAAAATCATCTCAATCTATCAATACAGAATCCATCACCAAGTAGCAACCATATACAATCAAATAATCCATTCATTACAATAAATCCTAAAATTCGACAATCAAATTTAATTAGCTTTCACGACTTCTAAGAAGATATAAAGGAATGCATAGGAAATTTATTTGAAAACCCGATAAAATAAAAACTCAACAACCAAAACTTAACAACTAAAACAAAAACAAATGAAGTAAAAGAAACATATATACAAAGGAAAAGAAAAGAGGTGAGATGGAGCAAACTCCCCTGAGTGTTGGGTTTCCGGCACCGCGGCGTGTGTGTGTTCGATCTCGTTTCGTAAACATGAACACATCGGAAGCAATAAAAATAATAAATCTACATTTATTACAACACATGCATGCATATTACAACAAGTGTAGACATAACCGTAAATTTAAATTTGCAATAAAAGGAAATTTATCTACGTTATACCTTTCGTATGACGTGTAGCGGGAACGACATCAACCGGAACGATCCTCACTAGAATCGTCTCTATCCGTATCCACGCCGAGTACCTCGGGATGACTTCGCTAAGCCACGAGCTTCGTCTTCGTACGGGTTACTAGCCTCGTGTTGAAGACGACGTGATCGAGAGATGATCACGATCCGAATCCAAATTCGGATCCTAAGACGAGTCCTCAAAACTCGCTTCTCCGGAGAGATATTCGTCAACCAATTGACGAATCCTTCGTCCTCCACCTCAGAGGATTACCGGAGATCGAATCCCCGATAAGTTAGCCATTGTCGGAGCTCTAACCGTCGTCCAAACGACGCTCCGACGAGAGGAGAACAAGCTGTCCAGAAAACTGGACAGCTTTGGTGGAGGTGATAGGCGCCGGCCAACCAAGGGAGATAGAGCTCACCTTGATACCAAACTTGAAGGAGATCACCGGAGCACTAACCGACAGCAGCTCGACGCCGGCGAGGGGGAAGGAAGCAGCCTTCTGGACGCCGGTTGGAGCCTCAAGGTGGGCGGCGGCAAGGAGGAGGAGAGTTAGCTCCGAATTTCTCCAAGGAGAGGTGGGCGGCAACTTAGGGTTGTGGATTAGGGCTTAAACCATCCCTTAAGCCCTCTTTTATAGAGAACTAATTCTCTTAATGGTTATTGGATCATAACCATTAGGCCCGTTAACCCGCTCCATTAAGATAAGTTAAAATAAACCAAACCATGATGGTTTATTTTAAGTTAAAACGAACCAACCAACTTTTGGTTCATTCGCTTAAAATAAACCAAACCCTTTGGTTTATTCTCCTCCATTGGATTAGAACCAAACCATTTTGGTTCATCCATTACGCCTCTTCATAAGACTCGCCCATCCACGCTTCCATTGCGATCAAACGATTTCATGCTCGCTCCATGTTTGGTCCAACCAAACTTAGTTTCTCTCGGTCTGAGAATCCCATTCTCAAGCTCGTTTTAAATCCTTCGGATTACGCTCGTTGTGCGTGTCACCAAATAGGTTCTCGGTTTATGTTGGCCGTCTATAATTAACCATTAATTATAGAACGATCATGAGTGGCACCTAGTAGTACATCATGATCCCCAATTAATCGAAAAGATCAACAGTTGATCCAGAACTATTTCTGAAACCCTTCAGTAGCTCGAATGAATCGTGCCCCATTCCCTTCACTCATCTTATACCCACTTGGTTCAGGACATGGTCTATTGTGTCAGTCCCCACTAGGCTGACTACGTCACACCTAGCCCAAGTATCATTTCCTCGTCCTACGGATTCTAGTTACTCCACATGTATCGAAGAGTACCTTACTCTAAACATGTATTGCTTTGGCCAAAGACTTTAGTAACAATCCGACGAGAGGCCATGGGTATACATCTCCTCGCAAGGAGTGGTGAATCCTTTATAGGCTATTCAAACACCTTCGATCACTTCGACTTATAACCAATCATCCCGGGTCCACATCTCCTTAGAGATGTTTGCTTAAGATGTCAAAGCATAAGTCTCCATGATCAAGATGACTTGAATACCGCAAGTCAAAGGAACATCGCACTTAAGCCACAGTAAGAACTTCATTGACATATCTATATATGCAGAGAACCATATGAAGTCTTATGGCTGGTCACTCCAATGAACTAGTTACCATAACTAGCATCCACGATTAACTCCGGACATCACAATGTCTCCAGCCAGTGAGAATCAGCTGCTTGGATAAACTAAGGAGTATACCTCGTGCTAGTCTCAACAGAATTGATGGTGTCCAAATCCATCAATTCATCGACTAGGGATAATTCCGATACATCACAATTACACATGTAGAGATACTCACTAGTTGTGATCCAATCACAAATTCTCTCATGCTGTGAATCGTATCATGGACATTCAGTAAATGAGTTTAAGATCCAATCAAATACATAAAACATGTATACTCAAATAGTGAATCTTCATTTATCATATAAATGGTTCATACATAAGGCGATTGCCTTAGGACATCTCTCATATATTACTAACATTGAGGTCCTGGCGATTGAAGAAGATTTAGTAGGAGGATCCACTCAGGTAGTGGAGTGCATTGAAAGAAATTCCGTCCCGGTGGTTGAAGAAGATTCAGTGTAAGCATCCATGCCAGGAGTGAAATGGATTGAATGGGGGTGAGCGCCTTCATGGTGTGATCATGATAATACTGTGCTGCTCCCTCCAATATGATCACCTCATCATAAGTAATCTCTTGTGGTCGGAGGCGATTTAGGAAAAGTGTCCAGCCTTGGGGCTAGATTATTGCATATGTTGTTAGGGCCTTCATCAACAAAATTCTTGGAGTCTTCAGCTGTGATGGGAGTGTCCAGTCTGGGGAAAAACCCAGCTATCCATCACTCCTCCGTCGTGCTTATCGAGTGGTTGCACAGCTAAACATAAAAATTTTGTAGGCACTGTCTCCTCTGCAATATCATCTGCAATAAAACTGCAAATTGGAGTAGCTGGCAACTCACTAACATCATCTTCAACTAATTTTTCTGACCCTGCTTCCACTGCAAATATCTCAGTATCAGTGGCATAAATAACATCACAAAATAAATCCAAGCCACTAGTATCATCATGTCACGCCCGCCCTTCCGGGACCCCAAATGTCCGGAGAGGCGGCGCGTGACGCGACCGTACATACATTTCATACAGCGGAAGACTTTATATATATACTTCTTATTTCTTACAGCGGAAGACTTAAGACCTAAATACTTTTTTTTTTCTTTTAAATATAGATATGCATTAACACTTCTTCTTAACATAGAGTATGTTTCATAGCATAGCATGCATAGATACTTCTTCTTACTTCTTCTTTACTTCTTCTTATCAACATAAAGCATGCATCATATATATATATAGATACTTAGGGCTTAGTAGGTTCATAACATCATCGTCATAGGGAGACATAAGTAAAGACATCCATAGACATCATCATTATAGGTAATACATGTATAAGTAGACTTAACGGATCTTCTCCACCATGCCACTACCACACACATTGACCCCTCCTGCTGCTCCCTTTAGTTTATCCATCCCTTACCCTTATCTGCAGTACGAGGGAAAATAAACTATAAGCACATAGGCTTAGTAAGATCCTGTCCTACTCACAAAAACCATACATCATCATTAATCATGACTTGTAGCATTTATAACATATAATCAATATATCATGTAACATACATGGCATCATCAACTTAACTTGTAGCTTAAGTAACATGAGATAATATAGCATGGATCATCCCTAACTTAGCAGCATAACATGAAATATATATATATACTTAATCAGCATAATATGCATCATATGTAACTTAGTAACCTAACATCATAGCGTACCATCGAACATAACATGTAACTTATACATCATGACATATCATCTAACATAACAGGTAACTTAAACATTATGGCATATCATCTAGCATAACAGGTAACTTAAACATTATGACATATCATCTAACATAACACGTAACTTAACATCATGGCATATCATCTAACATAACATGTAACTTAAACATTATGGCATATCATCTAACATAACATGTAACTTAAACATTATGGCATATCATCTAGCATAACAGGTAACTTAAACATTATGGCATATCATCTAACATAACACGTAACTTAACATCATGGCATATCATCTAACATAACATGTAACTTAAACATTATGGCATATCATCTAACATAACATGTAACTTAAACATTAACAGGCAAACATATGCAAGATGCTTTTGAAAACATATATGTTAGGTACGTAAATATAGATCTCAACATATTTGGGCCCGACATTGTACCACTTCTTCATTATCATAGCGCGCATCCCTAAATAGGCCCGAGGTAGCAAGTCTCGAACCTAATAGGTTCCTAGGCCCGAGTCTTATTCCATCGACCTAGGGGCAATCGTCATAGCGTAGAAGCCCATCCTAGGCCCGAGTCTTACTCCATCGACCTAAGGCATCTTGGAGCCCATCCCGTACTAGGCCCGAATCTTATTCCATCGACCTAGGGGCAATCATACATAGAAGCCCATCCTAGGCCCGAGTCTTATTCCATCGACCTAGGGCATCTTAGGAGCCCATCCCTTCTTGGACCTTGTTAAGGTCTTGGTACAAGCCATGCAGAAAGTAAAATACTTATATGCTTATTTTACAACATAGCTTATTTCTTTAACATAGCATAGCATACTTCATTTCATACACATCATACTTCATTTCATTAACATAGCATAGCATACTTCATTTCATAACACATCATGCTTCATTTCATTAACATAGCATAGCATACTTCATTTCATAACAACATAGCTTATTTCATTAACATAGCATAGCATACTTCATTTCATAACAACATAGCTTATTTCATTAACATAGCATAGCATACTTCATTTCATACACATCATGCTTCATTTCATTAACATAGCATAGCATACTTCATTTCATAACAACATAGCTTATTTCATTAACATAGCATAGCATACTTCATGGTATGAACTTCATTGTAACCTAAAGAGATCAAAGGTGGCCGAATGGCCCTTATAGGCTTTTTAGGGTTTAGACTTTTAACCTAATTCAAGTAACATACATATGCATACAAATTCCATAAATTTCATGGTATGAACTTCATTGTAACCTAAAAGACCAAAGGTGGCCGAATGGCCCTTAAAGGCTTTTTTTTTAGGGTTTAGACTTTTAACCTAATTCAAGTAACATACATATGCATACAATTTCCATAAAATTCATGGTATGAACTTCATTGTAACCTAAAAGACCAAAGGTGGCCGAATGACCCTTATAGGCTTTTTAGGGTTTAGGCTTTTAACCTAATTCAAGTAACATACATATGCATACACTTCATGGTGTAAACTTCATTGAAACACACAAAGAAAAGAAACAACCAAGGGTGGCCGAATGGCCCTTTTAGGCTTCTTAGGGTTCTTGTCACCCAACATTCATTCATGGGCATTATAACCTAGCATAGCATTATTAGGGACATTTTCATGCAACCCTAACCCTAATTCCCTAGGGTGGCCGAAACACATAAGGGGCTCAACTAGGGTTCTTGTTACCCAACATTCATTCATGAGCCTTATAACCTAGCATAGCATCATTAGGGACATTTTCATGCAACCCTAACCCTAATTCCCTAGGGTGGCTGAAACACATAAGGGCTCAACTAGGGTTAGCTTTTGGTCCTAATCCATTTTTAAATCTTAACTACATCATATAGTGAATAAAACATAGCATGTAACTTCATGTAAAACCCCAATCCTAGCTTGGCCGAATAGGTCTTGGTGGCCATTAGGGCTAGCTTTTTAACCAAACCTCTTTTCCCATCTTAGCATCATCATATACTTCCTAACATAGATTACAAACACAGATTACCACTTCATTGATAAACCAAAACATGCTTGGCCGGATCTAACATATAGGTTGTTCAAACATTCAATCGAAACTACTCGTATGCAGGTGAGGGATACTTACTTCCTTCGCGTTGCTTTTTGGTGGAAGGAAAACCTAAGTAAGAACCAACCCTAGCCTTCTCTTGCTTGGATGAGATTCGGCCAAAGGTGGAGAAGAGGCTAGAATTCGGTGAGGAGAGGAAGAAGAAGTGTGGAAGTGACCAAATCCAATCTTCCCTCTTCTTTATAAAGGGGGGAGGAAGAGAAGTTCCTCTTTTCTTTTCCATGCCTCTTCATTTACTCCTAGTCCCACTTATCTATAGTTTCCCCCTCTTCCTTAATCATATAATCCTATTGGGCTTCTGGTTAGTGGGTGCATCTATAAGGCTTGGCTATCTCTAGAGGTTTGGGGTTCAATTCTTAGGCCTTGCACCCCTTTTTGGCTTATTTTCTTTTATTTTTGAAAAGGCCCACATAAAGCCCATGATCATCAAGCCAAAAATTTCTGTAAAATTGCTAGGAATTTTATGGGCGTTACACATCATCCACTTCATCTGCTACAACAACAACTTCATCTATAAATTCACATCCATCAGTATCTACAATAACATCACATCACAAAGATTCATAGAAGTCCAGTGGAGTAGCTAAATCATAGACACGCTCATCACTCACTCTACAATCCATCTCCCTAAGCACGTCAATATCCATAGAAATGGTCTTTGACATAGGCTGAAAAGAATCCTGTGCTTGTATCTGACTGATGGATGATGCAATTTGATCTAGCTGGATTTGTAAATTTTGTATCTTTTCTTGTTCCTACTGATGACTATTCCTCATTTGCTGCTGCAATATTGCTAGCTACAAGAACTTTTCTAGTGTATTTTCTTGACTAGGAGCAAGGGTTTCTTCATTGTAGTCTTGATATATTGGACTCTGATATGCTGGAAAAGGTTGATCATGCCGTTGTTGCTCATTCCCATTATTAAAGCTTTGATGATCAGTCCACCCTGAATTGTTGAATTGAGGTTGAGGAATGTTCTGTTGTGTGCTTCCATACTTGAACCTTGAACGATCCATCCAACCATAATTATAGGTATTTGAAAATGATTCATACCTATTCTGTTGTTGAGGTTGAAAGTACTCATGCTGCTCTGAAATTCATTGGGGCTGATAATATTGCGTTGAAGGATCTCCCCAATCATAACTATAAGAACTAAGAGTTGGATCATATATGTCATGATATTCTCGTGGGTAGCTCTGAGGCTCAATAGGAAAAATACTCTGCCGCTCATTTTGGTCTGAATAATAAGCCTAATTGAAGTCTCCAAATCGCTGATAATAAGGATCCATGTTTAAAGAAATTTTCTATTCTTTCCTGCAATACTAACAAACAATATCAAAAGACACAGGAAATAGATATGACCAAACACATGGATATACAAGAAATAAAATAATACAACCCTAAACAAAAATTCTGATTTTTGATTTTTTTTTTAGGAAAATGGACAAATAATCCTAAGTCTACCAAACATCATTACACTCCCCGGCAACGACGCCAAAATTTGATAATGGCGATTTGTCGTGGTACCGTTATAAATTAATTATCGAACCCCTCTACACTAATATAACATAGTGAATGGCCCGAACATTTTCCAACGAGTGTAATTGACAGAATAGTAAACTTAGGATTTCTAATTATTGTTTTGGGTTTTCTATTGAAGATGGGGGTTTGAAATTCAAAAGACTAATCCTAATGAACAAAAGATAATGCACATAATCAAACTCTAATCTGGCTAAACTTCGATTGCGAAGAAATTAAACAAAACATAAAGTAAGCATTCAAAAGTATAAAGGAAGTGCAGGAATTGAAACATGCAGAATAACATGAGAGTAAAGTAAAACATGAAATTAAATCCAACCTAACTAACTATAACTTAATTACCCAAAGAGACATTTAACCGAACACCTACAAGACATGAAGCAAAATATATCGAATACGTGCAATTCAAAACATGGAACTGAATTTGACTACAAGCATTCAACACAAATTAAAATGGAAATCATCAAACACGTCGATGAGCTTGCAAATGGCTGTCCGGAAATATAAAATAGGAGCTAGAATTGGGCTGCCGGAAATATGCACGAAAAGGCTGAAGCTGCGATGAATAAAATCTGTCGGAGATGAAAATGGCTACAGAGATGGCTGTCCGGCAGTGTGGAGGAGCTGAACTACGGTGGAGATGCTGTCAGAACTGATCGGAGGAGAATCCTCACTCTGATTCATCGACGACGGCAGAGCTCACGGTGAAGCTGTGGAGAAGATGGCTGGCGGAGCTCGTGCGGAGATGATGGCTATGGAGTGGACCATCGGTCACCGGAGATTGGAGGGAATCCCCTTCCCTCACCGGCGATCGGTGAGGAAGGCGGTGGCGAGCGCGGCGGTGGTGGCTTGGCGTCAGGCAATCGCGTGAAGAGAAGAAGCGTCGGCTCCCTTTTTGCGCGATCGAAGAAGAATTAAGTAGATTTTCTCCACCGTCCGATCCAAGCCCCTTTCAATCTCAGCAGTCCATTAGAGCTAGGGTTAAATGAATCTGATTAATCCATTAATGGGCTCTGCATCCAACAACTGAAATCACTCCAACTCTGGATGGACAGATCTGATCCATCTGAATAGATAATCATGATCGACCGAATCTGGATAAAGGGCTCAGATGTCCAGATCAAAATGTACGGACCAGATCTCTCCAGATCTGGGTAGATGGCTTAGAATCAAGTCATTTTCATCGGACGATCTATATCGCTCAGATCTGATCTCTTGATTAAATTTCCCTCGATCATGATGAAAAGTCCAGATTGATCCAGCTTAAAATGTCCTTCTAGCCCTAGATGAAGCCATATTTGATCCAACTCGAGTCTAATCCATTGGCTCATCTCGATCTCCTACAAACAAAGATAAAATTTACATATAAGTCCAAAATTTAAGAGAATTTGCATAAAGGTCCAAAAGATGATCCAACTCATAAAACATACAAATAATCAACAATTAAATACATGAGAGGATTAAAATAGTGATATTAAGGACCAAAATAACCCGATAAAATGGTAGTTATCAATTCCCCCACACTTATTCTTGCATGTCCCGAGCAAGTAAAGAAAACTAAAAGCAAACTAAAGATACATTTCCCTAGCAATTCCCAATCATACATAGAAAATCGTGAAAGAAAGTTACCTAGGATTGTCAATTCTCAAAGACTCAAGCAATCATGGACTCAAATCTTACACAGATTAACAAACATGATGACTTCAATCCATCATGAATAAACTAAGAAAGATTAAGCCTCACAAGGTAAGTGGTGGTTTCTCTCGCTCTCATAAGCATGTAATAGTGGAGTTCACTCAAGCTACTCATGGTTTATGAACTACCATATGCTTGCTTTTCTTCTACCTTCACCACTATATACACATAAGGATGCACAATCATTGAAGGCTTATTAAGAATATAAGGAAAACATGAATGCAAGAAAAATGACAAGATCTGTGAAAGAAAAGAAAGATAAGAAATGCAAGAATAAGATATGGAAATACTGAAATGCTACATAGATGAGTACAATAAAGCATTGCCCTAATTTTTTTTCTTCCAACAAATAAACATGTAAACAACCCTTATCATATTTAAAAATCTAATAATGATATACAATAAATCTCTCAATAAATTCAACAAGGGATATCGTTAACAAAAATACTATCACACATAAATAAAAATGAACGACACCACATGCCAAAATTTTCGCAATACTTTTTTTTTTATTTCATGGGCACCCAAATGTTTATTCTTTTTTTTTTCAACTTTTTTTTCAGCTTTTTTTTTTCAACTCTTTTTTTTTCGACATGTAGTGCACTTCCCTATGCTCCAACATCAAGCTCAGATAAAAAGATAAAGAGCATGGCTAGCTCATGGTGATCAAGCACGACTTGCCTATGCTTACACTAAATTCTCCTGAGCTACTCTCTCCCCCACACTTAAACTTTTGTCCATCCCGGACAAAATACTCATCATGGAACATCCAATATTCCACATTCAAAGATAAAAATGGAGAAGAAAGTAATGGAAGGAAAGAAAAAAATGACATGATGTAGGAATAGAAAGACAATAGAATGAATAATGAAAATAGCATGGCGTATGATAAGAAAATTATTTGAGTAGCATGTGACAACAAAAGTAGTAAAGGAAAACAAGTGAGATTGCCTTCATCGTAATCATGCAAATCTATGGTTGTGTAGTCTCGAAAGAATCAAAGCAAGTTCTAGAGTTCCAATGACCACAAGTGCACCATACACAAGCAATAAAAATTAACACAATCCTCACTAGGAATGAAAAAAAATCATCTCAATCTATCAATACAGAATCCATCACCAAGTAGCAACCATATGCAATCAAATAATCCATTCATTATAATAAATCTCAAAATTCGACAATCAAATTTAATTAGCTTTCACGACTTCTAAGAAGATATAAAGGAATGCATAGGAAATTTATTTGAAAACCCGATAAAACAAAAACTCAACAACCAAAACTTAACAACTAAAACAAAAACAAATGAAGTAAAAGAAACATATATACAAAGGAAAAGAAAAGAGGTGAGATGGAGCAAACTCCCCTGAGGTCTTGGTGGTTGAAGAAGATTTAGTAGGAGGAGCCACTCAGGCAGTGGAGTGCTCCGAAAGAAATTTCGTCCCGGTGGTTGAAGAAGATTAAGTGTAAGCATCCATGCCGAGAGTGGAATGGACTAAATGGGGGTGAGCGCCTTCATGGTGTGATCATGATAATACTGTGCTGCTTCCTCCAATATGATCACCTTATCATAAGTAATCTCTAGTGCTCGGAGGCGATTCAGGAAAAGTGTCTAGCCTTGGGGCTGGATTATTGCATATGTTGTTAGGGCCTTCATCAACAAAATTCTTGGAGTCTTTAGCTGTGATGGGAGTGTCTAGTCTAGGGGAAAAACCCAGCTATCCATCACTCCTCCGTCAGGCTTATCGAGTGGTTGCACAGCTAAACATAAAAATTCTACAGGCTCTGTCTCCTCTGCAACATCATCTGCAATAAAAATGCAAATAGGAGTAGCTGGCAACTCACTAAAATCATCCTCAACTAATTTTTCTGACCCTACTTCCACTGCAAATATCTCAGTATCAGTGACATAAATAGCATCACAAAATAAATCCAAGCCACTAGTATCATCATCCACTTCATCTGCTACAGTAGCAACTTCATCTACAAATTCATATCTATCAGTATATACAATAACATCACAGCACAAAGATTCATAGGAGTCCTGTGGAGCGGCTAAATCATAGACATGCTCATCACTCACTCTACAATCCATCTCCTAAGCGTGTCGATATCCATAGAAATGGTCTTTGATGGAGGCCGAAAGGAATCCTGTGCTTGTATCTGACTGATGGATGATGCAATTTGATCTAGCTAGATTTGCAAATTTTGTATCTTTTCTTGTTGCTGCTGATGACTATTCCTCATTTGCTGCTGCAATATTGCTATCTGCAAGAACTTTTCTAGTGTATTTTCTTGACTAGGAGCAAGGGTTTCTTCATTGTAGTCTTGATATATTGGACTCTGATATGCTGGAAAAGGTTGATCATGCTGTTGTTGCTCATTCCCATTATCAAAGCTCTGATGATCAGTCCACCCTGAATTGTTGAATTGAGGTTGAGGAATGTTCTGTTGTGTGCTTCCATACTTGAACCCTGAATGATCCATCCAACCATAATTATAGGTATTTGAAAATGATTCATACCTATTCTGTTGTTGAGGTTGGAAGTACTCATGCTGCTCTGAAATTCGTTGAAGGATCTCCCTAATCATAACTATAAGAACTAAGAGTTGGATCATATATGTTCTGATATTCTCGTGGGTAGCTCTGAGGCTCAATAGGAAAAACACTTTGCTGCTCATTTTGGTCTGAATAATAAGCCTGATTGAAGTCTCCAAATCGCTGATAATAAGGATCCATATTTAAAGAAATTTCCTGTTCTTTCCTACAATACTAACAAACAATATCAAAAGACACAGGAAATAGATATGACCAAACACATGGATATACAAGAAATAAAATAATGCAACCCTAAACAAAAATTTTGATTTTTGATTTTTTTTTTAGAAAAATGGACAAACAATCCTAAATCTACCAAATATCATTACACTCCCCGACAACGACACCAAAATTCGATAACGGCGATTTGTCGTGGTACCGTTACAAATTAATTACCGAATCCCTCTACACTAATATAGCATAGTGAATGGCCCAGATCGTTTTCCAACGAGTGTAATCGACAGAATAGTAAACTTAGGGTTTCTAATTATTGTTTTGGGTTTTCTATTGAAGATGGGAGTTTGGAATTCAAAAGACTAATCCTCTTGAACAGAAGATAATACACATAATCAAACTCTAATCTGGATAAACTACGATTGCAAAGAAATTAAACAAAACATAAAGTAAGCATTCAAAAGTATAAAGGAAGTGCAGGAATTGAAACATGAAGAATAACATGAGAGTAAAGTAAAGCATGAAATTAAATCTAACCTAACTAACTATAACTTAATTACCCAAAGAGATATTTAACCGAACACCTACAAGACATGAAACAAAATAAATCGAATACGTGCAATTCAAAACATGGAACTGAATTTGACAATAAGCATTCAACACAAATTAAAATCGAAATCATCAAACACGTCGATGAGCTTTCAATTGGCTGTCCGAAAATCTAAAATAGGAGCTGGAATTGGGCTGCCGAAAATGTGCACGAAAAGGCTGAAGCTGCGATGAAGAAAATCTGTCGGAGATGAAAATCGCTGCGGAGATGGCTGTCCGACGGTGTGGAGTTGAACTGCGGTGGAGATGCTGTCGGAACTGATCGGAGGAGAATCCTCACTTTGATTCATCGGCGACGGCAGAGCTCGCGGTGAAGCTGTGGAGAAGATGGCTGGCGGAGTTCGGGCGGAGATGATGGCTGCGGAGTGGACCACCGGTCATAGGAGATTAGAGGGAATCCCCTTCCCTCTTCTGCGACCGGCGAGGAAGGCAGTGGCGAGCACGGCGGTTGTGGCTTGGCGTCGGGCGATTGCGTGAAGAGGCTCCCTTTCTGCGCGATCGAAGAAGCATTAAGTGGATTTTCTCCACCGTCCGATCCAAGCCACTTTCAATCTCAGCCGTCTATTAGAGCTAGGGTTAAATGAATCTGATTAATCCATTAATGGGCCGTGCATCCAATGGCTGAAATCACTCCAACTCTAGATAGACGGATCTGATCCATCTGAATAGATAATCACGATCGGCCGAATCTGGATAAAAGGCTCAGATGTCCAGATCAAAATGTATGGACCAGATCTCTCTAGATCTGGGTAGATGGCTTAGAATCAAGTCATTTTCATCGGAAGGTCCATATCGCTCAGATATGATCTCTTGAATAAATTGCCCTCGATCATGATGAAAGGTCCAGATTGATCCAGCTTAAAATGTCCTTCTAGCCCTAGATGAAGCCATATTTGATCCAACTCGAGTCTAATCCATTGGCTCATCTCGATCTCCTACAAACAAAGATAAAATTTACATATAAGTCCAAAATTTAGGAGAATTTGCAAAAAGGTCCAAAAGATGATCTAACTCATAAAACATATAAATAATCAACAATTAAATATATGAGAGGATTAAAACAATGATATTAAGGACCAAAATAATCCGACAAAATGGTAGTTATCAATATCTCTTAAACTCAATTAGTTTCAATAGGTATTAGGGTCCTAAAAGTATGATCCTCTGACACTGAATGAGTATAGGGTATGTAAATTTAGAGTGAAAGGGTAGTTAACTTAATTATAGTAAAGTTGATACTATAAACTATTTTCGAGGTATATTGACAATTTGAAAATGAAATTAGACTTTTATTCTAAAATTTTTTAGGATGTATCAATAGAAATAAAGGTTTAAATTGATCAAGATTGGTATATTAGGATATGACCAATAGTATGCCAAGTTTGAAGTTTGACACACTCAAGGGCATTAATCCATTTTTATGTGTATTGTGAATTTGACATATTTTGAAACAATGTCACTTAGATTGAAGATTTAAATATTTTTTCTATACCATATTAATCTCACATTTGCCATGCTCGTATACCATACTACATGTCATAACATCATGTCATACATTATTGTATAGAACTTATCTTTTTGATACATGATTTTTGTTTTTGTCATGTTATGATATCATTTAAGCTTCATGAATTTTCATTTGAAAGTTATGCATAAAATGTATGCTATGATTAATTTTATACATTAATTTATTCACTTGTAATTAAGAACAATTGACAATATTTTATTAGGTCCGATGAAATTCATACATCTCTATAATAATATGATATTGTCCACTTTGGGCCTAAGTCTTCATGGATTTATTTTTCAATTTTATCCAAAAGGCCTCATACCAATGGAGATATCTTTTCATCTTATAATCTCATGATCTTTTCCATGCCTTCCAATATGGGACTTTGATTGTACTCCCAACAATCCCAATAATCCCTCGCTCAAATGCAAGACCACATCAGATCCCCCCTCAAGCTCATCCATCCTCGAAGGACTTCTTCTACTTAATGTTCGATCTTTAATCCACTAGGTATTCCTATCAATTGTCCGAGTCTCCTAACCCAACTGGACCTCCTATCTAGTGTCCCACCAGGTCTTTCCTACTAGTTGTTTGATGTGCGTGATTATTATAGAGTTTTTGTTATCATTTTGGCATACATCTTACCTCATTTTATGGCATTCATTGCATATTTATCTTTTGTTTTGCATCATTTTGCTATTTTTCTTGTTCGGAGATTTGCTCTTATTTATTTCTCTTGATAGAGCGAAGAATTGAAGCAAAATGAAGCTTTAGATGGAGCAATTCTAGTAGGGAACACACTTTGCCTGTGTTCCAAGACATGGGCGTGTTCTCTAGAGCTAAACAGATCGAAAAGGAAGCAAAAAGGAGTCTCCAGTGAGAAACAAACTGAGGGGTTTGCCACGTGGCACGACTGTGTTCCCCATGTGACATTTTCTGGAGGTTTCAGTTGGCATTTTCTAGAGGTTACAGATCTGAGCACGGGGTGGGGGTCGTGCCTCCTGGCACGACCATGCTCCACATATTGAAGACCAACACAAGAGGGACATACTATGGGCACAATCGTGATCTAGGGGTTTGAACGAAGCATGACAGGGTCGTGTTCTGTGACACAATCATGCCCTATAGAAGCAGAATCTCCAAAGTGAAACATGGAGTGATCGTGCCACATGACACGACCATGTAGAGCGGTGATGGTTTCGAGAAATCAATAATTTTTGGGAAATATGGAAGGGTATGAGCTAGGACTATATAAGGAGAAGATCCTCTAGAGCAAAGGAGGCAAAGGGCACCGTCTAATGACCCCAAAAGGGGTCCAAGGATATCACGCCCCGAGAGTATACCGTGACGAAAAGCAAACGGATGACATCTCCCCTGTACGTGACAACATCTCATGTTAATACAAGGCCCGTAGACCCACAACTACAACATAACAAGCAAAATATATATCAAACACAACGGAAAACATAAAACCACATACCCACAACACATATACTGACATACAATCCGAAACCACACAGGTGTACACCATTTGACAAGTCCACAGTAATAAACCGTACATAAAACATCAGATACAAAAATAAAGTCCACGATATAAAGTCAAAGTCCATAACATAAAACAAAGTCCCCGGGAGGCTCGAAAAAATGGAGATGGGATGGATCGCCAGCGCAACTCCAAGCTGTCACGAAGACTTCTACCTGTTACCTGGGCGATAGAAAAACCCAGGGTCCATGGTGGTGAGTAAAACTCAGCAGGTAATAAGATAGAACATGTAAATATACCAATATCACATGTAATTCGACAATATAATCTATAGGTACGACAAGTATACATCAACATAATAAATATACATACATGCATACCACTAAACAAACTGAACAACAAAGATGCTGACATACCTGACAGTCAGCTACTCTACACTCATCCAACCTGGCATATATCCACAATATAAGGTATGAAGAGTAATATTAACTCACACTACATCATGATACAGGTCGAGGGTATCACAGTGACTGACCAACAAGTATACAAGTACCCGGCCTACTACCATACAGAGAATGAAATAACATGTATAAATATGTACAAACAAATGCAACAAGCATAGTACATACAAATGCATCATCAGAGTGAGTATACATATAGATTGCATCTGTATGTATACTAATATACATATATATATATGCAAAATGCCCTATGATACGACAATGTAGCATGCATGGTCATGCCTGCGCACCCCTACTCGCTACCATGAACCCAGTGTGGCCTAGGTGGCACGACATGACAACTGTCCCAACTCAACACCAACCACTGCTCTAGAGTGGCCGAGTGGGCAGTATGATCAAGTAGCATATGAGCATAAAGAGCTCGCTACACAACAGGGGTCCCTGCTGCTGGCCACTCCGACTGACACTATCTATGAGTGATCGAGTGCTACGCACCCAGGTCAACTGCACGCAACTCCAACTACCACCATCTATAGTGGTAGAGTGTGGCACAACAAATGTTCTGCCCTCACACCAGTTACTCCTCTGGGAGTAACCTAGGAGGCAGGATGACTGACAACTCTCTCAATCCCAAGGGAGACTATGTCGTCAGTATGCATGAAAATGACATGAATGTACTATCATCCATACAAACATCTACCACAGACTCTCTGTTCAATAGAGAGTCATACCCATTTTATCAATATACTCTCTATCCTGTAGAGAGTCGTACTCAACTGATCATGGCAAGCTAGGACCACCGGTCCGTAGCGACACACTATTCACAACTCACCTAACCATTTACACAATACATGGTTGGTAAATAAGTATGCAACATACGGGTATTGAAATAAATCCTAAATTTAGGGCATTACCCACCTATGGATGACCTTTTACTCAATTTACAAATCAGGTCATCATCCGTACTCTAACATCTACACCCTGCTAAACATTTATAGATCTACTTACATCACATTTGTAACTCCTAAATCATGATAAAGGAAAATGTGATATCAACATTTGAGCATATATATAGCCAACGACAAGTATCAAGCATAGGATAAATAAGAGTAGGGTCAAGATACATGAATATATAACATGCTCATATCTATGTCTAAATCTGAATGCAATTACATCTACCTGACCAGGGTAGGAAATTATCCACCT
Organism: Wurfbainia villosa; assembly: GCA_025175895.1. NCBI lineage: Eukaryota > Viridiplantae > Streptophyta > Magnoliopsida > Zingiberales > Zingiberaceae > Wurfbainia > Wurfbainia villosa. The sequence continues at coordinate 20,416,805 of CM045998.1, forward strand.
GCTGTAAATGCTCGTAATACTAGAGTCCTCACGTCCGCGAACCTGTCTCGTATCCACATCCTGCAAATATCATCAATTACAATTTAGTACAAGCATACAACAAAATATGAATTAACTACTACGTATTTCCCCATATCCATATCCCTTATTGAATACGTGTTATAATTTCCATTTTGTAGCCGAGATCAGAGCATCACACAGCTCGATCGACAACCGACATTTCACACTAATTTCAGGACCTGACTAATCTCAACCAAGCCCTAATTACTTGCCTTGAAATGGTGCATAACCACCCATAATTACGCCAAATTAGGGATCTAATCACCCTAATTAACACACTTCGTTCCAACCGACTCTTTTTCACTTAGCCCCAACCGAGCTAAACCCAATACCAACCATCTTCATGACTAAGAGCCCTTGTTCATACGCAGACATTGCAATTCGCCACAACCGCACAACCGTTCACAGCTTATTCACACAACTTTTTACACTCAATTCCAACCGTACAACTGTTCCTCGCTCACTCAGACAATTACAACTAACCTAACTCCACTCACAACCTACCAAACAGAATATTACCGACCTCACAGCCGGTTAGATTCACCGACACAACCCCACAAGTCCTCTACTCTCACTCACAACCACACCAACAACCCATCAACCTATTCACCACCAGCCAACCACAATCATAGTCTCAAACAACCACACGGTAGCCAATCAATATTACCTACAACACACAATGAATAGAACTGGACTGATAGACAAAAGGAATGGCTCATGCTTACCAGTAAACAGAAACCTCACCGGCAACAACGTCCCCAGAACTGGCAGCCCTGTTCACCAGTCAACTACTGCCTAAAATCAAACCCACAGAATTAGAAGCTATCACGAAAACACCAATCAGTAATGAAGGATGGCCTCAACTTACCTAACTCCGGCGGTGATCCTCTGTTCACCGACGAAATCAACGCCCCCAAACCACTGCCCTAGCTCCCACTGGAACCCCTGTTCAATCGACTCACAGTCAACTACCCAAATCGCATAGGAATCCCTCCCGACGTCGAGAGAGAAAACACTGCCTTACCCTGCTCCGACAGTAAGTCGTCGCTTTCCCTATCCAAGTACGGTGCTGTCGCCACCGACCTAAGCCCCCAAATCACGAGCCCCCTTTGTTGCTCTGGTCTGTCCACAGCACCGACGAGGGAACGTCGCTCGCCGCCATCCACTTGCGCAGAGGAGCCGATGAACTCCAGGCGATAGGAGTTGAAGAGGTCGCGTTGAGGAGAAGGTATCGCGCTGAGATTCGCGGGGGTGGGGGGGAAGAGATGTCGTCGCTCACAGAGAAGCCGATAGCTGGGATGGGGGAGATCGGAGATATCGTATGGGAAGGAAAGGTCACGCCGAGGAGATGATCGGTGTTGTGGTGGTCGCGGAGAAATAAAAAGGAATAAGATCGTGATCGGGAAACGCTCGGGCGAGAATTAAGGTCAGCAGTGCGGAACGACTGCGTTAATGAAACAGGTCAGGTTTGGTAGATAAATGGGTCGGATTTCAGACCCGTTAAGCCTTTTAACTCCTTCTAAGCAAAGAGGGTCTTAGAAATCTCCATTTAAGTCCAGGAAAATTTCTAAAAATTCCTGAAAAATTCCATAGATTATTCTCCTAATTACCCAACATTTATTTTATTTTATTTATTTATTATTTTTTTTCTGTGGTATTTTACATTCTCCCCCACTTATAAAAATTTTATCCTCAAATTTCGTACTTAAATGCGAAAATTATTTCAAGCAAGTTTCTGAAATAACAACATACCTCAAATAAACAGATGAGGGTATTGAGCTCGGATAGTATCTTCCATCTCCCATGTAGCCTCCTCATCCGTTTACGAGTCGGATGGTTTTGTTCCGCAGTTGTCGCTCCTTGTGACCAAGAATTCGCACTGGAATCTCCTCATAAGTCGCATTCGCCTGGAGTGGTATCGGAACCTCTTTCAGAATATGGTCAGATCGCGGTAGGTATTTCCTCAGCATAGAAACATGAAATACATTGTGAAGACCCACAAGTGTTGGAGGTAAGGGCAACCGATAAGCTACACCTCCAATTCGCTCCAATATCTCAAATGGACCAATGTAGCATGGAGCTAATTTTCCTTTCAACCCAAACCTCTTGACTCCTTTGGTGGGTGACACTCGTAGGAATGCATGGTCCCCGACTGAGAATTCCAGAGGCCTTCATCTCTGGTCCGCATAACTCTTCTGCCGATCCTGTGCCTCAGATAACCGTCGTCTGACCACTCGCATCAACTCTGCATCATGTTGGATACTCTGAGGCCCCAATAACTGTCGTTCCCCAACTTTCTCCCATAACATAGGAGATCTGCAGGGTCTGCCATATAAAGCCTCGAAAGGAGCCATCTGAATAGAAGAGTGGTAGCTATTGTTGTAGGCAAATTCCACTAAAGGAATATAATCCTCCCAATTGCCACCGAAATCCATGACACAAGATCTCAATAGATCCTCTAGCATCTGAATGGTACGTTCAGACTGTCCGTCTGTCTGCGGATGAAATGTTATACTGAGTCGAAGCTCTATGCCCATGGCCTGCTGCAGACTCTGCTAGAATCGCGAAGTAAATCACGGATCTCTATCAGATATGATACTCAAAGGTACGCCATGCAATCTAATAATCTCTCGGCAGTACAATTCCGCTAGACGATCCAATGAGTCCGTCTCACAAATCAGAATGAAGTGAGCTGATTTGGTTAATCGATCCACGATCACCCAAATCGCATCATGTCCTTTATGGGTTCTGAGTAATCCCGTAACGAAATCCATCGTGATATGCTCCCACTTCCATTCCGGGATCGAAATTTCCTGAAGTAACCCAGCAGGTTTCTAATGTTCCGCCTTCACTTGCTGACATACTAGACATCGTGCAACAAAGTCCGCAATATCTCATTTCATACCGTTCCACCAGTATAAGCGCTTCAAATCTCGGCACATCCGAGTACCACCAGGATGTATAGCAAATCTCGACTGATGTGCTTCCTGTAACAATTCTTCCTTAACTGGGTGCGTGTCCGGAACACATAATCATCCACGAAAACAAAGTACTCCATTCTCATCACTCGAGAAATCCATCTGACGTTCTGAGTCTATCGTGCTGCACAAGAACTGCAGATGCTAGTCACTGACTTGTGCTTCCTTGATCCTCTCAACAATAGCGGAATGGGCAACCATAGAAATTAATACTCCCCAAAATGTTTGACCGTGTTCCGACAATCCTAACTCTGAGAATTGTCAAACTAGATCGAATCGCCGCCGATGATCGCCGTAACTCCATGAGACTTCTCGCTTCGCCAGACTGCTACCACATTAGCTTTTCCTGGATGATACTGGATGGTGCAGTCATAATCCTTCAGATATTCCATCCACCATCTCTGTCTCAGATTCAGCTCTTTCTATGTGAACAGATACTTCAGACTTTTATGGCCTGTGTAGATCTCAAAAGTAATCCCATACAAGTAGTGCCTCCATATCTTCAATGCGAAAATAATGGCAGCTAACTCCAGATCGTGCACTGGGTAATTTCTCTCGTGATCCTTTAGTTGACGGGAGGCATAAGATACCACACAGTTGGACTGCATCAGAACTGCACCCAACCATTGGATAGAAGCATCCGTATATAGAACAATCCCATCAACACCAGAAGGAATCACTAAGACTGGTGCAGAAACTAGCCGTCGCTTAAGCTCCTGGAAGCTAGTTTCACAATTTTCTGACCGGGTGAATTTTACCCCTTTCCGAGTCAGGCGAGTGAGTGGCATGCCAATACTCAAGAATCCCTCCACGAATCTCCGATAATACCCGGCCAGACCAAGGAAACTACAGACCTTCTGAACTGATTTTGGCTGCTCCCAACTGGTAATTGCCTCGATCTTCTGGGGATCTACAGAAATACCTCTGTTGGACACTACGTGTCCAAGAAAATCCACTGAGGATAACCAGAATGCACACTTGATAAACTTGGCATACAACTGCTCCCGTTGTAACGTCTCCAATACTATCTGCATATGTTGTTCATGCTCCTCCTCGGATCGAGAATGAATCAATATATCATCAATGAACACTATCACGAACTGATCTATATACCTCAAGAATACCCAGTTCAATAAATCCATAAATGCAGCTGGGGCATTCGTGAGACCGAAAGACATCACTAGAAACTCATAATGCCCATAACGGGTGTGGAAAGCTATTTTCTGAACATCCTCATCTCTTATCCGAAGCTGATGATAACCTGAGCGGAGATCAATTTTAAAATACACACATGTATCATTAAGCTGATCAAACAAATCTTCTATCCTCGGCAGTGGATATTTGTTCTTAACTGTGACTGCATTCAGTTGCCGATAGTCAATACATAACCGTAATGATCCATCCTTCTTTTTGACAAAGAGTACCGGATCTCCCCATGGTGAAACACTAGGGTGAATGAATCCTTTATCCAGCAACTCCTGCAGTTGAACTTTAAGTTCATTCAGTTCTTTTGGCGCCATCCGATAAGGAGGTTTCAATATAGGCACGGTTCCTGGAATCACCTCTATCGTAAATTCCACTTGCCTAGGGTGTGGCAAGCCTAGAAGTTCATCTGGATACTCTCGGACTACTCGCACATCATAAAGGGGTGGTAGTTCTTCGTTCACAACTTTGACTAGAGATAGTAAATAACCCTAACAACCCTGGGCCAATAACTTCTGAGCCTGTAAAGCCGATATAATGGATAGTCCATCGTCTCTAGTGCCAACAAATTCCCAAGCTGGTTGATCCGGTGGTCGAAATGTCACCATCCTTGCTCTACAATCCACTATAGCATAATAAGCAGTCAACCAGTCCATACAGAGAATAATATCGAATTCTATCATTTCCAAAACCTGGAGGTCCACTGTAAGGATATGCTCGTCAAAATATAATGGGCAACCTTTGATTTCTTGGTGGCTAGTCAGCACCTCTCCTGATGGCAAGGATACTGCTAACCCACAAGAACGAACCATTGAGATTCTTCCAACTCTACCCAGAAATATTCTTGATACGAATGAATGGGAACTACCGGTATCAATCAAAGTATCAACGTATATAGAATAAACTAAAACAATACCCCGTATGACTGATCCCTCAGCCCACTGCGCCTCATCTCTGGTGATGGCAAAAACTCATCCAGTCTCGATATTTGTCGGCTGCATCCCTGACGAAGTAGTAGTGTGCCTCCACTCCGGCTGGATCTGGCTCTGTGGTACTAGAGACTGAGTCGCTGGTGCAGGCATAAGATATCTCTGAGAGTTGGTTGGTAAGAATTGTTGTGGTGCAAATACTCCTGGATAGTATATCACCGGAGATGCAGGATACTGGATAGTTGTCAGCATCACTGTAGGGGTACCCCCTTGCATCTTGTACAACTGTGTTGGTGGAGGTACTGTCTGCCTCTGACCATATGTCTGAGTCTGCGGTGCTGTCCTCTGCTACCGCTGCTGGGTAGACTTCTTCCCCTTGTTAGAGCTATCAGGAAACTCCAACTGTGCTTTTAATGTACAATCACAACTAGTATGACTAGGTTGTTTGCAATAATAGCAAACAGGCTACTCCAAAGGACACTCAGATACTCTATGACTTTCAGATCCACATTTATAACATCCACTCCTGTTTCGGCCTTTACGACTATTTTGAGACCCTCCAAAATACTCTGATGTTGGACGTTTCCCCTTCTGCGATCTAGCTGACCCCTCTGCAACACCTCGCATAGTTCCTTTTTGCTCCAGTTTCTTCTAAGTCCCCTGAGCTGAACCCTAGTTCTGCTGCTTGCCCTGATTCATCTACTTCTCTATTTCCTTTTCCCTGGAAATCTACTGAGAAGTCATCTCGATGAAAATGGCATGGTCCAATGCCTCCCTGTATGAGGTAATGATAGATCCTGACATCCTGCTCTGAATATAAGCAGCAAGACCCTGTGTGAATTGGTACATTCGATCTGCATCCTATGCTACCAGATGAGGGCAGAACTCTAAAAGTCTGGTAAACTCTGCATTGTATTCCATGAAGGAACGATCACCTTGCTTCAGGCTCAGAAATTCCTGATGATGTGCTGTAGAAAATGCTGAAGGAAAGTACTGTCTCCAAAAAGCCTATCGAAAGACTACCCAAGTAATCCCACGTTCCCTGAGTAGAGTCTTCTACATTTTCCACCAAGTAACAGTCTGATCTCTGAGATGGTACGTAGCAAGGCCCACCTTCTCCTCATCTGTACAGTTCATGTACTCAAAAGTGTCTTCCAAATTTTCCAGCCAAGCCCGGGCAATCCATGGGTCGGACTCCCCTCGGAACAAGGTGAACTTATCCTTGGTCGAACGTGCTAACACGAGTATCCGTGCTTTATCATTGAGCCAACTGGACTCTGCAGGCTCTGGCATAGTCAATGGTATATTCAGATTCTGAGGCTCCGAACCACCAGTAGGGGAAAGCTGAGGCTGTCCCTGAATAATGGGCTCAGTAGTAGCAGCCTCCTGTCCCTCAACTCCAACGGATCACCTTGATGGACGACCTCTACTATGAGTCTGCACATGTGCCATAACTTTGACTGTATACACCTGTTGGACAAGTTTAGATAAGTAACTATCTGAAATATGAGTTATCAGAAATTCTTACTTCATGCCGCCTCGAGCTTATGCCGCTGTCAATCCCATCTCACAAAAAACCAAATCCGAAAAATATACCGACTCCTGAGAATCCAAGACTCAAAAACAAAATCATTGTATGTCATCGCATAACCTTTGGCTCTGATACCAATAAAGTTATCATGCCCCGAGAGTATGCCGTGCCGAAAAGCAAACAGATGACATCTCTTCTGTATTGGCAACATCTCGTGTTAATACAAGGCCTGTAGGTCCACAACCACAACATAACAAGTAAAATATATATCAAACACAACGGAAAACATAAAATCACATACCCACAACACATATACTGACATGCAATCCGAAACCACACAGGTGTACACCACCTGACAAGTCCACAGTAATAAACCATACATAAAACATCGGACACAGAAATAAAGTCAACGACATAAAGTCAAAGTCCATAACATAAAATAAAGTCCCCGGGAGGCTCAGAAAAACGGAGATGGGATGGATCGCCGACGCAACTCCAAGCCGTCACGAAGACTTCTACCTGTTACCTGGGCGACAGAAAAACTCAAGGTCTGTGGTGGTGAGTAAAACTCAGCAGGTAATAAGATAGAACATGTAAATATATCAATATCACATGTAATTCGACAGTATAATCTACAGGTATGACAGGTATACATCAGCATAATAAATATACATACATGCATACCACTAAACAAACTGAACAACAAAGATGCTGACATACCTGACTGTCAGCTACTCTACACTCATCCAACCTGGCATATAGCCACAACATAAGGTATGAAGAGTAATACTAACTCACACTACATCATGATATGAGTCGAGGGTATCATAGTGACCGACCAGCAAGTATACAAGTACCCGACCTACTACCATATAGAGAATGCAATAGCATGTATGAATATGTACAAACAAATGCAACAAGCATAGTACATACAAATGCATCATCAGAGTGAGTATACATATAGACTGCATCTATATGTATACTAATCACCATCATCCATGTATATATATATATATATATATATATATATATATATATATATATATATATATGTATATATATATAGCAATATGCAAAACATGATGTCATGTCATGCTGCGCACTACCAAGCTACTACGACCCTAGTGTGGCCTAGGTGGTACGACATGACAATCTGTCCTAACTCAACACCAACCATTTGCTCTAGAGTGGTCGAAAGGCGAAGATGATCAAGTAGCATATGAGCATAAAGAGCTCGCTACACAACGGGGGTCCCTGCTACTGGCCACTCCGACTGACACTACCTATGAGTGGTCGAGTGCCACGCAACCAGGACAACTGCACACAACTCTAACTACCACCGTCTATAGTGGTAGAGTGCGGCACAACAAATGCTCTGCCCTCACACCAGTTACTCCTCTGGGAGTAACCTGGGAGGCAAGATGACAAGCAATATATATATATATATATATATATATATAACACAGCGGAAAACATAAAACCACATACCCACAATACACATACTGACATACAATCTGAAACCACACAGGTGTACACCACCTGACAAGTCCACAGTAGTAAACCGTATATAAAACATCGAAGACAAAGTCCACAACATAAAGACAAAATTCATAACATAAAACAAAGTCCATAACATAAAACAAAGTCCCCGAAAGCCTCGAAAAAATAGAGATGGGATGGATCACAGGTGCAGCTCCAAGCCGTCACGAAGACTTCTACCTGTTATCTGGGCGACAGAAAAACCCAGGGTCCGTGGTGGTGAGTAAAACTCAATAGGTAATAAGATAGAACATGTAAATATATCAATATTACATGTATTTTGACAGTATAATCTACAGGTATGACATGTATACATCAGCATAATAAATATACATACATGCATACCACTAAACAAACTAAACAACAAAGATGATGACATACTTGACAGTCAGCTACTCTACACTCATCCAACCTGGCATATATCCACAACATAAGGTATGAAGAGTAATAATAACTCACTCTACATCATGATACGGGTCGAGGGTATCACAATGACAGACCAACAAGTATACAAGTACCCGACCTACTACCATACAGAGAATGCAATAACATGTATGAATATGTACAAACAAATACAACAAGCATAGTACATACAAATGCATCATCAGAGTGAGTATACATATAGACTGCATCTGTATGTATATATATATATATATATAGCAATATGCAAAATGTCGTATGATACGACAATGCAGCATGCATGGTCATGCCTGCGCACCCCTACTCGCTACCACGATCCCAGTGTGGCCTAGGTGGCACGACATGACAACTGTCCCAACTCAATACTAACCACTGCTCTAGAGTGGCCGAGTGGGCAGTATGATCAAGTAGCATATGAGCGTAAATCCTCGTCACGCCACTCCGACTGACACTACCTATGAGTTGTCGAGTGCCACGTACCCAGAACAACTATACACAACTCCAACTACCACCATCTATAGTGGTAGAGTGTGGCACAATAAATGCTCTGCCCTCACACTAGTTACTCCTCTGGGAGTAACCTGGGAGGTAAGAGTACTGACAACTCTCTCAACCCCAAGGAAGACTATGTCGTCAGTATGCATGCAAATGACATGAATGTACTTTCACCCATACAGACATCTACCACAGACTCTCTGTTCAACAGAGAGTCATACCCATTTGATCAATACACTCTCTATCCTATAGAGAGTCATACTCAACTGATCAAGGTAAGCTAGGAGCACCGGTCCATAGTGACACACTATTAACAACTCACCCGACCATTTACACAACACATGGTTGGTAAATAAGTATGCAACATACGGGTATTGGAATAAATCCTACATTTAGAGCATTACCCACCCATGGATGACCTTTTACCCAATTTACAAATCATGTCATCATCTGTACTCTAACATCTACACCCTACTAAACATTTATAGATCTACTTACATCACATTTGTAACACCTAAATCATGATAAAGAAAAATGTGATATCAACATTTGAGCATATATATAGCCAATGACAAGTATCAAGCATAGGATAAATAAGAGCAGGGTCAAGATATATGAACATATAACATGCTTATATCTATGTCTAAATCTAAATGCAATTACATCTATCTGACTAGGGTAGGAAATTACCCACCTGCTGTAAATGCTCGTAATACTAGAGTCCTCATGTTCGTGGACCTGTCTCGTATCCACGTCATGCAAATATCATCAAATACAATTTAGTGCAAGCATACAACAGAATATAAATTAACTACTACATGTTTCCCCATATCCATATCCCTTATTGAATACGTGTTATAATTTCCATTTTGTAGTCGAGATCAGAGCATCATACAACTCGATCGACAACCGACATTTCGCACTAATTTCAGGACCTACCTAATCTCAACTAAGCCCTAATTACTTGCCTTGAAACGATGCATAACCACCCATAATTATGCCAAATTAGGGATCTAACCACCCTAATTAACACACTCCGTTCCAACCGACTCTTTTTCACTTAGCCCCAACCGAGCTAAACCCAGTACCAACCATTCAAAGTCATTGCAGCCCCTTCGCGACCAAGAGCAGCCTTGTTCATAGCCCCACTGCCGGCAATTTCTTGCCTACAGCTGCACAATCATTCACAGCTTACTCACATAGCCTTTTACACTCAATTCCAGCCGTACAAATGTTCCTCGCTCATTCAGACAATTACAACTGACCTAAATCCACTCACAACCTCCCAAATAGAATATTACCGACCTCACAGCCGGTTCGATTCACCGACACAACCCCACAAGTCCTCTCCTCTCACTCATAGCCACACCAACAACCCATCAATTTGTTCACCACCAGCCAACCACAATCACAACCTCAAACAACCACACGACAGCCAATCAATATTACCTACTTCACACAATGTATAGAACTGGACTGATAGACAAAAGGAATGGCTCGTGCTTACCAGTAAACAGAAACCTCACTGGTAGCAATGTCCCCAGAACCGACAGCCCTATTCACCGATCAACTACTGCCCAAAATCAAACCCACAGAATCAGAAGCTATCACGAAAACACCAATCAATGATGAAGGATGGCCTCAACTTACCTAACTCCAGCAGCGATCCTTTGTTCACCGGCGAAATCAACGCCCTCAAACCACTGCCCTAGCTCCCATTGGAACCCCTGTTCAATCAACTCACGGTCAACTACCCAAATCACACAGGAATCCCTTCCGACGTCGAGGGAGAAAACACTGCCTTACCCGGCTCTGACAGCAAGTCGCCGCTTTCCCTATCCGAGCACAGTGCCGTCGTTGCCGACCCAAGCCCCCAAATCGCGAGGCCCCTTTATTGCTTTGGTCTGTCTGTGAGCATCAGTGAGAGAACATCGCTTGCCGCCGTCCACTTGCGCAGAGGAGATGACGAACTCCTGGCACCAGGAGTCGAAGAGGTTGCGATGAGGAGAAGGAATCACGCTGAGATTCGCGGGGAGGGGAGGGGGAGATGCTGTCGCTCTCAGAGAAGCCGACAGTTGGGATGGGGGAGATCGGAGAGATCGCGTGGGAAGGAAAGGTCGCGCCGAGGAGATGATCGGTGCTGTGGTGGTCGCGGAGAAATAAAAAGGAATATGATCACGATCGGGAAACGCTCGGGCGAGAATTAAGGTCAGTGGAGTGGAACAACTGTGTTAATGATACGAGTGGGGTTTGGCAGATAAACGGGTCGGATTTCAGACCCGTTAAGCCTTTTTACTCCTTCTAAGCAAAGAGGGTCTTAGAAATCTCCATTTAAGTCCAAGAAAATTTCTAAAAATTCCTGGAAAATTTCATAGGGTATTCTCCTAATTACCCAACATTTATTTTATTTTATTTATTTATTATTTTTTTTCTGTGGTATTTTACAAAGGACCCCCCCAAGCTCCAAAGATCAGATCGAAATCGAATTTGATGCGAAAACTCATATCTGAATTTGGATTGTAACCAAAGATCTTCATCAATCGAGACTAAGTTTTCTTATTCCTCTTTCTTATTGTTCTGATTTTAATCTCTTTCCTTTCAATGTATTTCGGTTGTAACTCCATCTCTATGGAGTAGATTTTATGATTCTAGGATAAGAGAGTAGTCTCTTTGATTTGTAAACATTCTTATCAGTGAATTCATGTTTGATTGCATTACTTTCATTGAATATACATCTATGCTTGATTCTTGTTTGATGATATGACTGTTTGTGGTCCGGTTCTATTGTGTTTACATGATCTTGATGCCAAAAGCACAATATCATATCCTAAGGGTGCAAGGATTAACCGAAAGGTGAATCCAATCCTTTAATCTGTAGAGAACTGAGATGTGGAGGAATCAACTAGGAAAGTAGATCAATTTGAAACAAGGACCAATAGGCTATCATAGAACTTAATGGATCTATTTCAAGCCGAGACCACACGGTAGGAAAAAGCAACTCGGGGATTGTGGAACCATGTGACAGGGGTCTTCTTGGGAAAACAATCCCTCGGCTCCATCACTCTAAAAGTAGACATCATATTGGAGTAGATACGCCGGTGTAGTTCCAAAAGTTCACATCGGATAAAATAGAATAGTCTATCTACATGAGTAATCATTGAGAATGAGGAACTAAATATATATTTGATGTTTACGATCATTTTGGTGAAATCGAAATCTAGAATCATCCCCTCAATTCTGATTTCCTCTTCCCTTACTCTTGATCACTAAAATCTCTAGTTTCTTTTCTCAATTCTTTGTTTCTTCTTCTTTTAATTTCCTTATTTTCTCACTTGCACTTTCTAGTTTTAATACAAATCCTCAATCCAACTGATTTGGTCTATACAATCTATATTCATTTAGTAGACCAGTACTCAATTTTTAATTCCTGTGAAATCGATATCTTTTATTACTTAATGACAATCATGTACTTCCAAAAAATTGTCCTAATCAAGTTTTTGGCATCGTTGCCTTCTTTTTTACAGGTATCACATTCCTGTGTTACTAAGACATGTCCAGGATCGATGGACATGAAAAATGGAATAAGAACCTTAGGGGACTTTGCAACACCTTCTGTCAAGAGATTCAGATCCAACAAAACTTCTCTGAGCTACCTGAACCGAATTGAAACCCGAATGCTAGTCAAGCTAACATCCAAAATAAAAGTACTACTAGTGAGGTATGTTTGGCTTAGGTCGGGGGGGGGGGGGTTGCTATTTTTTGGATTCTGATTTGTTAGTTAGTTAGTTTCTTTTGTTTAATTATTGAGAGCAAGTCTTTACTTATATCTTTCTCCAACATGCATCATGTTTACTTGTTTTCCTTTGATGTTCATGCATTATCATTTCTCTGTTTGCATTGTTGTCATATACTTGTCCTTTTAGCAAACTTCGATGTGTGCTTATTTTGATGATATAATATTAATATGCTTCATTAATTTTAGTAATTCATATTGTCTTATCTTGTGGTGAAATTATTTGCAAACCTAGATGAGATAATGAAAGCTCACCAAGTTCTACTAGTTAGTTTTTATTTCTCACATACACTTAGGCTAGATTCCAAAGAGTTGATCTAGTACATAATTAGTCATGTTCCATCTCGTTAGACTAGTATTTTAGAATCCATAGGTAACTCCCAATTAACATTTTAGTTACTGGAGACGATCAGATTGTGTAAATTCATTTGGAAAAATCTAAATTTCAAAGAGTATGAGAAAAACAAAAGCTTTTTGATTGAAAAAATAATAGTTATCGTAGGTGCCCCTTTGAGAACAAGTTAGGTTACTGGAGAAACAACCACTAATTTCTCTCAATAACGAGTACACCTTTGAGATTTTATGTTAATTTGAGAGGATAACCCTTGCTTAGGGCAGGTAAGTGCCTAAAGTTAGAAACCTTAGGAATACGATGAGATGACAACTTGACTTAACTTAAAATTTGAAAACTTTAGAATCAAATTATGCACTTGCACGAAACTTTCTTTATAGACTTGGTGAACCTAATTATGTGTCGTGACTTGATAGTAGTACCACTTGATAGGATTAAATGAACTTACTAGATAATGAAGCTATTCATTTATGCACATTGAGCTGAAAACTAGGGTTTGCTTGAGGACAAGCAAAGATTTAAGTCTGGAAGATTTTGATGTGTGATTATTATAGAAATTTTATTATCATTTTGGCACACGATCTCACATGGTATCTGATGGTACCTAGTAGTTCTGGTAGAGCATAAGGCTTATTCTCGATCATAAGGCATATTCCTGACTTATGATAGTACCCAGTGTATTTCCAGAGTACCTAGTGTGTTTCTAGACCACCTAGTGTATTTCCAGATCACCCGATGTATTTTTAGAGTACCCAGTATATTTCTAGACCATCCAGTGTATTTTCAGATTACCTAGTGTATTTTTAGAGTACCCAGTGTGATTCCAGACCACCCAGTGTATTTTCAGACCATCCAGTATATTTCAAGAGTACCCAGTGTGTTTCCAGACCACCCAGTGTATTTCCAGACAACCAGTGTATTTTCAGAGTACCCAGTATGTTTCCAAACCACCTAGTGTATTTTCAGATCACCCAGTGTATTTCCTGACTGACCTATGTAATTCCAGAGTAGTCTATGTAATTCCCGACTGACCTATGTAATTCCAGAGTTGCCTATGTAATTCCCAACTGACCTATGTAATTCCAGAGCAGTCTATGTAATTCCCGACTGACCTATGTAATTCTAGAGTAGTCTATGTAATTCCCGACTAATTTATGTAATTTCAGAGCAATCTATGTAATTTTCGACTGGACTATGTAATTCCAGAGTAGTCTATATAATTCCCGACTGACCTATGTAATTCAAGAGCAGTCTATGTAATTTTCGACTGATCTATGTAATTCTAGAGCTGTCTATGTAATTCTAGAGCTGTCTATGTAATTCTCGACTGACCTAAGTAATTCTAGAGTTATCTATGTAATTCCCGACTGACCTATGTAATTTCAAAGTTGTCTATATAATTCCCGACTGATATGTGTATTTCTCGACTGACCTATGAATTTCCCGACTGACCTCATTACAGACCTCGTACTCAAACTTTCTCAATCGCCCGATTACCAGTTTCTTCCTTATTATGTATAATGATTATTTCTTAATATCTCAAAGGGCATTGTAGTCAATTAAGTTGGAGAGAAAGGCGGTGGCTACTCCTATATAAAGCGGTGAAAATGAGGAAGCGAGGGGATGGAGTTTCTGGATTTGGTACGTGGAGATAACTCTTCTCCTTCCTTAAGTTATTTTCCATTACTTCCTTGTCTTTTACTATACTCTTTTTATTCCTTCGATGGATACTGACTTGAGCGTTGGAGGGGTCATGTTGGGAAGACGACCCATCCTTAATCGCTCACTTCTATCGCAGATCAAGATCCTTGGCAGCATCTTCATAGATCTTACATATCTCGCCTCTTCTCAGCGAAGGAGGAGGAGGAATCTGAGCGTGCCGAAAAAAAGAACACCATCAAATTGGTGCCATCTATGAGAACCTGAACAAAAAGTTATTAGCTCTTGCTAGAGTTCAGCACATCATCCTCTATTCCAGCTTCAATAACTCAAATCTTAGAGGTTAGTGTCATGAATGTTTGGGATCTCTATGATTTTTGAATCTGTTAGCAATCGCCAGATCCGGTATTTTATCATATTATTAGCATTGTTATTTGTCAGATCTGATATTCTATCGTAATATTGGTATTATCATTCGCCAAGTTTGCTATTCTATCATATTATTAGCGATATCATTCACCAAATTTGATATCCTATCATGTTATTGGTAGTATCATTCATTGGATCTTATATTTTGCCTTTTTTCGAGGATATTATTCGCTAGATATGATATTCCCATTGTATGGAAGTTACTTTCCCATTGGGATAATTGCAGGGGGTTGATATTTTATTACTGGGGTTTTCTTATGAGATTTGTTGCGATTCTATTATTCTACTGCAGATTACAAAGGTTATCAGGGTTACCTTGTTCTGTGTCAAAATGGGGTGGAAGGTGCAGTTTTAGATGTTTTGTTCCAATGGTTGATTTAGTAGAGCTTCTGTATTTGCTGTTGGGATTTGTTTCTTGTGTTGATCTCTCCTTGGTATGGGATGTGTTGTTGAAGTGTGATGATGTTATTAAGCTTCCGAAGCTGTTTCCGAAAGTAGGTTTGATTTTGAGGTTCAGCGGCAGCCTAAACTCAGATCTGACCCCAAATATGCCTGAAATTGATTTCTGCCATTTCTTGGTCATGTTTTTATTCCGTTTAATTCTTTCCTTCTAATTTTTAGCTGCCCACATGATTTATTTTTTACATGCAGAGTATTTCTCTTTAGTGCTATTACTTATTTTATGTAAACTTCAGCTGCATACTGCCTCATGTTATTGCTCTTTAACATGAAGGGATGGCATTAGTTTTGATGTTATGATTGTATTTGTTTTAGTTATTCTAGCCTTTAAGGTGGATATGATCTATACTAGGGTGGGTATACTCTATGTTAGTAGGAAAGAATTTCATATGCGCACAGAGTATTGACTATCAGTATTGGATTCTAGTAAGTGTAGTAATTTCTGAGATTTCAAAATTCTTTAAACTCTGTTTGGTGTTGGTGACGTTTCTATTTTTTCATTAGTGGATGTTGATATTTTTCCTTTATAGTGTTATAGATAGAATGGAATGGTGGGGTCAGGATGACATTATGTCATATCAATGGTGTTGTTATCCATATATGTGGAATCAATAGATTGTGATGCTGAAACTCGGTGATATTTTTCTGGGGTTCTTATGTCTGATACAAGAGCTTATGTGTTAAGTAACTAATATTCTTTTGCAGAGGTTAATGGTGTTTCTAAGGCATTTTACTGTTATGTTATTGATATTATCATTCACCCGATCTGATATTTTATCATACTGTTGGAGATATTATTTATCAGATTTGGTGGAGGGTTGCTTTTCCATTGGAATAGTTTTAGTAGTTCGATAGGTCCCTTTGATATTTGTGGCAAGTTCGTTGTTCAATTGTGTGTGTTTCAATCTTTATCTGGGATCTATCCATGTTAAGTAATTCTGATTGTTGCTAGTCGACTAAGGGTTGTCGCAATTGGCTCTGAATCAGTTTGGGCAAGTGTTGAGACGGTAGGGTGTGTCTTGTTGATCTATATTATTTTGCTAATCAGATTATGCAATATGCATTTGTTTTTGTCCAGAACTTAATAATCTATCTCTCAGACTAGGATTCTAGGAGACCTTTTTTAGGACAATATCTATTGAATCGGCAGATTATCAGGTTTACATTGTTTTATACCAAGTTGTGCAGGATGTACAGTGGTAAGTGTTTTATTTCATTATTTAATCTAGTGCAGTCTCTGCACTTAATACCAAAATTCATTTCTTATTGGTGATCTCTCTCTAGTATGAGTTGTGTTGATGAAATTTAGTAGTATTTCTCAATTTTTGAAACTGAACATGAGGATGGTTCTGAAGTTAAGTGATAGCCTAAAGTAGAATTTGTTTAGGATGTACTTGAAACTGATTTTAATTGTTGTAGGATCACTTTTCTATTTAATTGATGCTTTTCTTTTAATCTTTTTTCTTTTTATTTTTCTAGCTTGATACTAATTACCATGTTAGCTTTCCCTATCATTATATCTCATATATCAACTTGTAAGAATTCCCTGAAATACTCATGTGTAGCAGTAATTTTAGATCTAGGAAGATTAAAAGTAATTTCTTCAGAACATGTGGCCTTGCTCATTTAAACAATTAAGAAGTTTATGGAGAATGGTTTAGATATTAGTTTGACCAATACTGAAATAAATCTAGATTATGTTTTCCTCAAGTTTGGTTGAGTTTTCTTTCAAGTTCATGCATAGATAAGCCCAAGTCCCTTTATAATGTCCGGTATGGGGGGTTTCCTTACACCATGGGGTTGGTTATCTTAAGGTATATTGTTTATGGTTATCTTATCTCTGTCATGCAGTATGTGTAAGATTATCTCTAGGAGAAATTTATATGCTTATCTCTATCGCTCAACCTATGTATGATTATCTTTGGGAAGTTTACATGAGGTTGAATCTGTATTCCTTCTTGGACAAATCTGTACTCTCTTAGGGACTCAAGCGTTCAAGTTCCCCCTTTGGTCTTTTTGCAAGGGTTATTAGTATTTCTAAGGCATCAATGATATTTTTTCTAAGGCTTTCAAGCCTCATATAATTTTCTTGCAGGATCAGTGATATTTTTTCCAAGGCAATTCTTATGTAGTGACATATTTATCTACAATTTTTATGCCTAAAGCATGAGATTGGAAGGTAATTCGTTTTCTCCTTATAGTGCTATGAAGTGAAAAACTAACTAAGGCTTTACGCCTACTATAACAGCCTATGGGCTAGGTAGCTACCTTCCCCCATGGAGACTATAACGCCACTTATATGACATATGTAAAATTTACTCAAGACTCTTACGCCTACTATAACAATCTATGGGCTAGGTAGCTATATTCCCCCACGAGGACTATAACACCACTTATATGACATATGTAAAATGTTCTCAAGGCTCTTATGCCTCCTATAACAGCCTATGGGCTATGTAGTTACCTTGCCCCTTGGAGAACTATAACGCCAGCTATAATGGGCAGGTCACATGCTAACAAGGCTCAACGCCTCCAGTGTTTTAAGGCATAGACGCCTCCTACAACATTAAAGCATAAATGCCTCCTACAATATTTTAAGGCATAAATCCTGCAGTTGTACTTTAAGCTCATTCAACTCTTTAGGTGCCATCCAATAGGGAGTTTTCGATACTGACGCGGTTCCTGGAATCACCTCTATCACAAATTCCACTTGTCTAGGAGGTGGCAAGCCCAAAAGTTCATCTGGAGACACATTCAGATACTCTCGGACTACTCGCACACCAGAGAGGGGGTGGTAGTCCTTCTCTCTCAACTTTGACTAAAGACAATAAGTAGCCTTAACAACCATGGGATAATAGTTTATGAGCTTGTAATGCTGATATAACAGACACTCCATCATCTCTAGTACCAACGAATTCCCATGCAGGTTGATCCGGTGGTCGAAAAGTCACTACTCTTGCTCTACAATCCATTGTAGCATAATAAGTAGCCAACCAATCCATACCGAGAATGATGTCAAATTATACCATCTCCAACACCTGCAGATCCACCGTAAGGATATGCCCATCGAAATCCAATGGGCAACCTTTGATTTCTTGATGGCTAATCAACACCTCTCCTGATGGCAAAGATACAGCTAACCCACAAGAATGAACCATTGGAATTCTTCCAATCCCACCTAGAAATATTCTAGATACAAATGAATGTGAACTACCAGTATCAATCAAAGTATCAACATATATGGAATAAACTGAAACCATACCCCGAATAACTGATCCCTCGGCCCGCTGTGCCTCCTCTCTGGTTATTGCGTATACACGTCCAGCCTCCACATTTGACGGTTGCATCCCTGATGAAGTAGTAGAGTGCCTCCACTCAGGTTGAATCTAGCTCTGTGGTATCGGAGACTGAGTCAACTGTGCAGGCATAATATACCCCTGAGAGCTAGCCGATAACAACTGTTGTGTAGGTACCCCTGGATAGTAAATCACTGGAGTTGCAGGATACTGAATAGTTGTCAGCATCACTAAAGAGGCACGCCCTGTATGTGATACAACTGTGCCTGTGGAGGTAATGGTTTCTTCTGACCATACGCTTGAGTCCTTGGTGCTGTCCTTTGTTGCCAATGCTGGTTAGACTTCTTTCCCTTGTTGGAGTTATCTAAAAACTCCAACTGTGCTCTTAAAGTACACTCCCGACTGGTATGCCCTGAATGTTTGCAATAATAGCAAACAGGTTGCTCCAAGGGACACTCTGGAACTTTATGGCTTTTCGATCCACATCTACAACACCCGATCCAGTTATGGCCCTTACGACTCTTCTGAGAACCTCCAGAATACTCAGAAGCTAGACACTTCCCTTTCTATGATCTAGATGCCCCCTCTGCAACACCTCGAGTAGCTCCTTTTTAATCCTGCTTCTTCTGAGTCTCATTTGCTGCATTTTGTTTCGGTTGTTTACCCTGTGATATCTGCTTCTCAACATCCTTCTCCCTCGAAATCTACTAGGATGTCATCTCAATAAAAATAGCTCAATCCAATGCCTCTCTGTAAGAGTTAATAGAAGACCTAGGCATTCTAGCCCGAATATATGCAGCTAGACCCTTAGTAAACTGAAATATTCGATCTCCATCCTGCATCATCAGATGAGGGAAGAACTCTGCAAGTCTGGAAAATTCCGCATTTATACTCCATAACAGATCAGTCACCTTGCTTCAGGCTCAAAAACTTCTGACGACGAGCCATAGAAAATGCAGAAGGAAAATACTGCCTCCAAAAAGCATCTCGAAAGACTGACTAGGTAATCTCACATTCTCCAATTAGAGTTTTCTGCATCTTCCACTAGGTAACTGCCTGATCCCAGAGGTGGTATGCAGCTAAGCCCACTTTCTCCTTGTCCATACAATTCATGTACTCAAAAGTGTCTTCTAAATTATCCAACCAAGCACGAGCAATCCATGGGTCAGACTCCCCTTGAAAAAAGTAAGTCGATCCTTGGCCTTACAAGTATCCGAGCCTTGTCATTAAGCCAACTGGAATCCGCAGATACCGGCATAGTCGGTGGTATATCTGGATTTCGAGACTCTGAACCTCCGATATGGGAATGACGAGGTTGTTCCTGAGTAACAGGTTCAATCGTAACAATCTCATGCCCCACAACTCTGGTTGGTCGTCTTGGTGGACGACCCTTACTACGAGTCTGTACATGTGCCATAACTCCGTCTATCAACACCTGCTGAACAATTTTAGATAAGTATCTAACCAAAATATAAGGTATAAAAAATTCTTACTTCGTCCTGCTTGGAGCTCATGCCGCTGTCAATCCCATCTCACAAAACTAGACCTAACCAAAACAAAATGACTTCTGAGATCCAAAACTCGACGAAAACATTATTATACAACATCACAACCTTGGCTCTAATACCAATAAAATTATCACGCCCCGGAGGTGTACCCTGTCCGACCAATGGACGGAACCCCTCCCTTATGCCAATTTAGAAAACAATCGATACACAACCATCTAGTCGCAGCAAACACATCAAGTATAACATATATATAAGAAAACTAACAGTGGAAGACAATCACAATAGAGTTATAAACTCAATAAAACTGCATACCGATATGACTGACCACAAAATAAGAAAATACCGTAATAAATTCAGAACGGTACGTCTGAACACCAATAATTGTCCAACTATACAAAACCATCATATGAATCCAAGTTCATAACAAGAACATACGATAATCAAAAGTCAGGACCCTCGGAAGTGAGATGAGATGATATCAGCTAGCGATGCCCCAAGCCCATCACGAAGTCTTCTACTTGCCACCTGGGTGACAAGAAAACCCAGGGTCTATGGTGGTGAGTATAAAACTCAGCGGTAATATGAAAGATAGTGCGTGCATATCATATATCACTTGAAAGTCAATGATATACAATCTAAAGATACAACAGATAACCACCAGTATAATATGACCAATGCATATACCAAAAGATCAACTGAACAACATAAGGTACTGAAATACCTGAAGCTATGCAATGCTACAACTCATACAACCTGGGCACATATACCACAATATAACATATACAAGATGGAAGAACAACACTACCTCTGTAATCAACAAACCACCTTACGAACATTCTATAACAAACACAACAACGAACCTGGTCCATCCCATACCACATCATTATACTGGTCAAAGGTATATAATAGCCCGATCCACTCGTACATTGGTATCCCACACTCAACCAAATAGAATATGCAAGTAGCATGCAAGATGATGTACAACCATATGCAACAAGCATAGCTCAAACATATGCAACAATACAACAAGCATATATTGTTGGATCGATATGAGCGCTAGAGGAGGGGGGGGGGTGAATAGCGTTCATAAAAACTTTTCTTTTTCGACGATTAAAATCAAGTACACAGCGGAAAACTAAAAGAAAAACACAAGAAAGACACAAAGCTTTTTTACTTGGTTCATAGCCCACCGACTGCTAATCCAAGGCCCTGCGATCCTTAATCGCTTTCGAAGGGCAATCACTAAAAGTCTCTTCCTCGTTGGAGGTAAGAGACAAGACGATTACAATGATTATAAGGCCGGTAACAACCTTACTAGTCCTTATACAAATTAAGTACAGAAAGATAATAATAATACCAATAATTAATTAGAAGATGGAGCATGGTCGGAGTAGCGTTGTAGAGAGCACGAGCACTTGGGAGATTCTTGAATTAGGGTGTGAGTCCTCCCCTCCTTTTATAGATTTGCACCTTGGAATTTATCCCGATCTAGATCCAAAACTCGTTGTCCTCTAACCGAGGGCACGCCCTTACCACTGCTCCACACACGGAGCTTACCTTTGGTCCTCTTGACCTATCGCTTAGCTTTCGATCACCATTGAGGTTCCTCGACTCCCCGAGGTTCTCCTGGTGTCGCCCGACCACCACGGTTTCTCAACTTGAGATTCTTCGAATGTCACTCGACCTTTGGCTTAACTTAAACACTTCCTGCACACTTAGCATATCACATGAGATAACAAAATAACTTAACTTTGAATCTTTTCTATCATCAAAACCAAGGTTCGATTATCTAGTGCCCCTGCACCAACAATCTCCCCCTTTTTGATCTATGTCAAACCAATTCAAAGTTAAGAGAAAATAAGCAGTAAGCATTGAACAATCATTTTTCAAAACCTCCACTTTAACCCTAGGTGAGTTTTGAAAAAGAATTACTTTTTGGGAAAGAAAAAGTAAGTAACCTCTTAACTTTATTCTCTCTCCCCCTTTGGCATATATCAAAAATAACTTTATATTGGGTACATTGCCAAGAAATAGAATTTTAAACATGCTAATCAAGTTGATTTAATATGTTCAACTCCCTTTAATACTTAAGAGTTTAGAAGTTTAGGTTTCTAGATCCTGCACCAACAATGTATATCCTAGGTTAGAATGTGACCCCCTAACCTTTAACATAGTTATAAAATTTTGAGAAAGAATTAAAAAAAACATTTTAAAGGCTCATGTCTATTGGTTTTTATGCCAAACTGGAGGTAACTAGATACTAAGTTTGTCCAACTTAAGTCTTCTCTCCCCCTTAGCATATTATCAAAAGAAGGATTTAAATTTAGAAAGTATTGGTGATTTTTTTTTAAAAAAAATATTTTTTAACAACTTCTATGATGATTATCCAATTAGAACCTCCCCCTTAACCTAACATCCTTGTTAGCCACAAGGAAGGCATATCTAGAGGGTCTCCCCTTTTGTCTGACAAACTCTTAGGACATCCTTGTTGGCCATAAGGAAGGCTCACCTAAGTGTCCAGAGGGTCTAGGTATCTAAAGTTGACCTAAGGATTTATACGTTCAGTATTGGTCAACTAACCATCATTTTAAGAAGCATAGTTGTTTTGAAAACTACGTATAACTACACACAATAATCATGGCAACCAGTAAAAATAATTTTAAGAATCTATTTATGTGTATATAAATTTTGAAATCATTTTTAAAATCATTTTTAATTTGTTGTCCTTACCATCTCACCCATTCTACATGATCAACCAAGTTATTCTTATAGGTATTGTGAGATGAATTTAATTTAATTCCTTAGAAATTAATTAATCTTGGGTTAGATTCGGATTTCACCTTTAGTTAGTTAAGTGAACATTTCAAAAGAGGGCTTCCAGGTCGTGGCGAGGCACAGGGGCCTTCTTTGATCGGAACAACGACCACTTCCTTAGACAAAGCCAACTTAGGAAATTACACACTTAATTCACTTAGGATTACGTCCTGGTCTAACTAGTTTAGGATGTGATGAGGTAGTTTCAGTTAGTTCCACTTAGTTAAATGCACCAAGCTAGATACTCCTTATCCAACTCGGATACACTTGACTTCGTTTCCTTAACGTACTATCATCTCACCGCATCCTGATACTATGTTGTCAAGATTAATTAATTATTTCCTATCTAACCATTCTATGAGAGTGAATTTAAAACTAGTATGTATGACATGACAAAATAAGAATGATAATGATATGTATGCATGAGCAAGCTACATTCAATCAATTTAAAGAAATGGTTATTTTCTTGGGTAGACTTTTATTTGTTCTATAGTTATAAGATACTTTATTATAATTAGGTTTACAAATTTTAGTGTCTTGATTTTTGGTTAGCTTAGACTTGTAACCCAAGTCTACATATTTATTAGTTGAATTTTTAAAAGTTGAAGGTTTAATTACTAGATTATTAATTTGTGTATAATCAAATGGTACTCTATTATAATTAATTTTATTGGTTTGATTATCTAATTTTGAATTTTTAATTAAGTTAGATTGTGAATTATTTAAAATAGGATTATTAGAATTTTTTAAAATAATATTATTAGACTTTTTCAAGATAAGATTATTAGACTTTTTAAAAGTAGAATTATTAGAATTTTTTAAGATAAGATTATTAGACTTTTTAAAAATAGAATTATTAAAATTATTAGAATTTTTTAAGATAGAGTTATTAGAATTATTCAAGATAAGATTATTAGAATTTTTAAAGGTAGAATTATTATTAGAATTATTTAAGATAAGATTGTTAGAGTTTTTAAAGGTAGAATTATTATTAGAATTATTTAAGATAAGATTGTTAGAGTTTTTAAAGGTAGAATTACTATTAGAATTATTTAAGATAAAATTGTTAGAGTTTTTAAAGGTAGAATTATTATTAGAATTATTTAGATTATCTTTGGAATTTTTTAAAGTTAATTTCAGTTTTTTTATGGTTGAATTTTTCAAAACAGAATTTTTTAATTCGAAATTATCTAGATTAATCAGATCTAGGATTTGATGATTCTGTCCTATGGTTTGATTATTCTGATCAAGTGTTTGATTATTCTGATTAAGTCCTAGGTTGGTTTTATCTTTGACTTGATCTAGATCTATGTTGATTAAACTAAATATTTGATTAATCTCTTTGTTAATTTTATCAAATGTTAGATTAATTTGATCATTTTCTTCCATGAAATTATTATTATTATTATTTAAACTAATTAAATCTGAATTAATTAATTTTTTATTAGTTGAATTATTAATTGTATTAATTAATTGACAATGATTACACAATTTATCTAAATTATCAACTATTCTAAAACTCAACTTTTCAAAATTATTAACTTTACTAACCTTTTTTTTCGAACACCGATTCTTGTAGTGACCAAATCTTCCGCACCCGAAGCACTTGATGTGCTCCTTGTTCTTCCGGATTCCTGGCAATGGTGTCTCCTTTGCCGTCGGTTGCGTCGTTCGAGTCTTACGAGTAGGACACTTATTTTTATAGTGTCCTCTCTCCCTGCACTTAAAGCAAATAATATGAAATTTAAAATTTAAATTGACATTGTTACCTTTATGCCTTATGGGAGACTCTTCCATGGTTGGCTCGGTCAACGATTTTCTATAACTTGCAAAAAAAAAAAACACAAACCAAAAAGTCCCAAGACTTGGTCTTGGATTAGTAGTGCGGGAGATATTTAAAAATAAAAATAAAAATAAATAAAAGAAAATGCTCGACCGGTGGTTGCACCGAATCTGAGCGCCCTCGCTCTGATACCAATTGTTGGATCAATATGAGCGCTAGAGGGGGGGGGTGAATAACGTTCATAAAAACTTTTCTTTTTCGACGATTAAAACCAAGTACACAACGGAAAACTAAAAGACAAACACAAGAAAGACACAAAGCTTTTTTACTTGGTTCACAGCCCACCGGCTGCTAATCTAAGGCCCTGTGATCCTTGATCGCTTCCGAAGGGCAATCACTAAAAGTCTCTTCCTCGTTGGAGGTAAGAGACAAGATGATTACAATGATTATAAGGCCGGTAACAACCTTACCGGTCCTTATACAAATTAAGTATAGAAAGATAATAATAATACCGATAATTAATTAGAAGATGGCGACATGAGTAGCTACAGAGAGCACGAGCACTTGGGAGATTCTTGAATTTGGGTGTGAGTCCTCCCCTCCTTTTATAGATTTGCACCTTGGAATTTATCCCGATCCAGATCCAAAACTCGTGGATCTTATCTTGAGGTGGCAGCTTATCTTATCTTGAGGTGGCGGCTTATCTTATCCTGAGGTGGTGGCATCAATCTTTATCTCTGATCGACCGACATCACGATCGATCCTCTTAGCTGATCGCTTGATTGACTACCAACATCTCCAGTTTACTATTGAACTTGAGAATTCATGCAATACAATATTAGCACAATAGATGCATATCGTCCGACCGATTCCTCAAGATTCCTCCGGAAGCCTTAGTCGGATCGACGCCTAGGATTGTCCTCTAACCGAGGGCGCGTCCTTACCACCGCTCCACACACGGAGCTTACCTTTGGTCCACTTGACCTATCTCTTAGCTTTCGGTCACCACTGAGGTTCCTCGACTCCCCGAGGTTCTCCTGGTGTCGCCCGACCACCACGGTTTCTCAACTTGAGATTCTCCGGATGTCGCTCGACCTTTGGCTTAGCTTAAACACTTCCTGCACACTTAGCATATCACATGAGATAATAAAATAACTTAACTCTGAATCTTTGCTATCATCAAAACCAAGGTTCGATTATCTAGTGCCCTTGCACCAACATATATATAGGATGTATCTATGTATATTGATCACACTCACACACATATGTCTATATATATATATATATATATATATGCAAATGTCATCACACATGACAATGCAGATGCATGTCATGTCTGCTCACCCCACTCGCTACCACAATCCCAGTGTGGCCTAGGTGAAACGACATGACAACTGTACCAACTCAACAACTATCACTACTCTCGAGTGGCCGAATGGGCAGTATAAATAAGTAGCGATAAGCTAAAGAGCTATAAGCTACACAACGAGGGTCCCTACTGCTGTCCACTCTGACTGTCACTACCCATGAGTGGTCGAGTGCCACACACTCAAGACAACTGCACACAACTCCAACTACCACCAACAATAGTGGTTGAGTGCGGCACAACAGATGATCTGCCCTCACACTAGCTACTACTACCACGAGTAACCGTAGAGGCAGGATGACTGACGACCCTCTCAACCACAAGAGAGACCAAGTCACTAGCATGCATGTAAATGGAATAAATGCACAATCACACATACATACATCCATAACATACTCTCTATCCCACAGAGAGTTGTACACAACTGACAGCCGACCACGCTAGGACCTCCAGTCCGTAGCGACACACTATCGACAACCCATACAACCATACACCTATATATGATCCATAGTGGATATACAACAAAAAGAAGATGAAATGACCATCAACTCTACATTAAGGACATCACCCACCCCCAGATGATTAATCCTGACGACACAAGTCAAGTCTACAACCATACTCAGCTACGTACATATAATTAAGCATCTATAGGTCCACATACCATAGCATCGGTAATTCATAACAATGATGAATGAAATATGACATCAACAACAGTGCATCTCAAGTGCAAAGGCTAAGTATCAAGCATAGAATAATAGGAGTGGAGTCAGGGTAATGATGTTATCAATATAAAATCTCATGCACTAAGATTATCAACTACCTGACTAGGGTAGAAATATTACCCACCTGATATGAAGCTCAATGCAATAATACTCACGCCCGTGGATCTGCCTCGTATCCACGTCTTGCACATATCAACAACTACGGTTATGTTCAAACTTATGACAAACATACAAATTAACTACTACATCATTCTTATATTCACATCCCTTTTATCGAATACGAATTAGAAATCCCCAATCATCCATGGCCGGTTCACAACAACCAAACTTACATCCTTGAACTCTCAGCTTCCTCTCGCCTAAATCACGCCCAATGGAGCTGCAATCGGTGACCTTCCCTTAGGCTGGATCTCCCACGAGAGAGTGTCAACAAGGCAGTTCAAAAAAAAGGAGAGAAGGAGAGGAGATCAGGAGTCACAGCGAGAAGAAATCAAAGAAGGATGAAGAAAGAGTCATGACTGAGAAAACGCTCGGGGGAAAAAACGATAGTGAGGAAACATAGAAACGGAAGGAAACTGCTCGACATTAAGAAAAGAATAATGGGTCAGGTTTCAGAAAAACGAGTCGGGTTTACCCTATAAGCATTAAACCTAGGTTCAATTAATCCCATAAACTTTAAACCTAGGTTAGGTTTAATTAAATCCCTAACCATGCATTATATATTTAATTTATCCAATAATAATATTACTTTTTAGTTATTTATTTGTAGTATTTTACAGAAGCGACTTGAAAGTTTAGGTCTAGGCTAAGAGTGAGTGTCAAGTATGAAGGGATTTTACTTGGGTTTCAAACCTCAGTTTTGAGATTTACTAGTTGACTGGTCGAGTGCTCGACACTCGGGAAGTTAGAAGACTTGAGAAGTTGAATGGGGCTATGGACCAGTCGATTGGTTGAGTGGACACCCGATCCAATCTGTGCGACTCGAGATTCAAACTAGGTGCTTGGCAGTCGACTACTGTGGAGAAGTAGTCGACTAGCCGCGGGTGCTTGGGAAACAAGTCTGGTGCTCGGGCAGTCAACCGACTGGCCACTGTCAGTCGACTGCTGGATTGAGCAGTCGACTGAATTAAGTAGACAAAATCATAGATTGTTTTTGAGTCGACTTGCTGGCTCAAGACAGTCAACTGGTGGCTCAAGCAGTCGACTGATGGCTATGAGCAATTGACTGGTTGACTATTTTCGACGTAGATTAGTCTGTTGTGAGACAACGGTAAAATGAACGGTCTACTGGTGAGTTATGTCACGCCCCGAGAGCATACCGAGCCGAAAATCAAACGGACGACATCTCCCCTGTACGTGGCAACATTTCGGGTTAATACAAGGCCCATAGGCCCACAATGACAACAATATATAAAAATATACCAAACCACAACAATATATATAAATCAAAACAACTACACACAGCGGAAACGATACAACAACAACAATACATCCTACACATGCATACCGGTATGACTAACACCATAACATAAAGAAAAATCTCGACAAAACCCGCACCAACATGTGCGTACATCACATAATACATAACATCACGAAAACTCCGAATGCAAAACAAGACATACGGAAAATCCAAAAATAGACACGGGAGCCTCGGAGGTGAGATGAGACGATGTCAGCTGGCGGTGCTCCAATGTCATCACGAAGTCTTCTACATTACAGGCGAAAAAACCTGTGGTGCTGTGGGGGGTGGTGAGTAAAACTCAGCAGGTAATAGAAAACATGTATATATGTAATATCACATGTATTTCGACAACATAATCTAGATGTACAACAGGTATATCAGCATAGTATATAAATACAAGCTTATACCGTCTAACTGAAATGAATAACATCAAATGCGGACATACCTGAAGTCTGCTACGCTACTCTGATCCAACCTGAACATATATCCAACATATATATAACAGGAAGAGTAATACCAACACATAATCTACTCATGCTACAGGCCAAAGTATCTATGGTCTATCCAACACATACCAATATCCGACACAATCGTATAACACATGCAAGAGACATGCATGAATATGATGTCCACCCAAATGCAGCAAGCATAGTACAAACAAATGCAACATCACAATAATCATATATATATATATAGACTGTATCCATATATATATTAATCTCATCCATCCATATATATATATATATATACATGCATATATGTATATATATATATGGTAATGGCGCCATCGGATCGACGATAATGCATGCATGGTCATGTCGGCTCACCTAAAGCTACCACGACCCGGTGTGGCCTCGGTGGCTCGAGCATGACAAGCTGTCCCAACTCAACACCAACCACTACTCTCGGTGGCGAGTGGGCGGTATGATCGAGTAGCGTATAGCGTAAGAGCAAGCTACGATGGGGGTCCCTGTTTGGTCACTCAGAGCCGGTCACTACTGCCCATGAGTGGTCGAGTACCACACGCGCGGGACTCGACACGCAAATCCAACTACCACCAGTCTATGGTGGTAGAGTGCGGCACCTCGATGCTCTGCCCTCCTGCAGGTTACTCCTCCTATGAGTAGCAGTGGAGGCGAGATATTGGCGACCCTCTCAACCACAAGGGAGACCTCGTCGCGGCGTGCATGTAAATGCATGAATGCAATGTCTCACATCTGGACATCCACCATAGACTCTCTATCCTATAGAGTCATACGATCTACTCGGCGCACTCTCTATCACAGAGTGAAGTCGTACCAATCTATCTCTCTATCTTGTAGAGTCATACCAATCTAATCGATGCACTCTCTATCACAGTGAGAGTCCTGCTTAGGATGGACACACTCTCTATCACGTGAGAGTCGTACTCATCGATTATAATAAGCTAGGACCATCAGTCCGTAGCGATACCCTAAGTATCATTCCTCTGACCATTTACACAACACATGTTCGGTGGTATCATACAACCTAAGGGTACTAGAACTAACCCTAGGTTAAAGACATTATCTACCTACGGATGACCTTTTTGCCCAATGTACAATCAGGTTGTCATCCAGACTTTACTATTCGCACTTAACTTAAACAAATTCTAAGTTACTTGCGTTACCTAATGTATAACTCCTAATCATGATAAAATAAACATGATATCAGCAATGGAGTTAATAGCCAACGGTAAAGGATCAAGCATACGATAAAAAGAACAGGGTCAAGGTAATATGAACACCTATCGTGTTCATATCAATGACTAAATCTGAATGAGATACAACTACCCGGACCAGGTAGGAAATTACCCACCTGTTGTGTAGGCTATGCCGTTAGTCTCCACGTCCAAAAGACCGTCCTGTATTCAGGTCCTGCAATTTGAAATACAAACATAACTAACCATCTTTTTCCATTTACTATTAATCAGCTAGCCAATAGTAATCTAGATGTAGATGTAACATCAACTTCACAATGTAGCTTCAAACTCACCTAACTTAGTTACAGTTGCTAAATAGCTTAATCCAAATAGGAAATGGCAAGTTTACTCACATTTGTCTTCATCATCCGCACTAAGAGGAAAATTAGAAGCAACTAGTCATATTTCTTTTTGCTCACGGTGAAGAAGAGGTAGGACCGAATTGTTTCAATTTAACGCAAGATCGACGAAATCCAGTTCAACTAAAGTCTCCTCCCCTGAAATCAGAATTATATCAGATATATACCTAATAAATCTCATATCCCCTAACCTAAAATCCACAATTTAGGTAAACAAGGGAATCACAGAGTCATTACTAGAAATCAGAGGTAGCCTTCTTGTTTAGACTCACTCACTCAGCTTCTTGTTATCAGATAAAAATCAAGTAGCCGAATCAAAGACAGCCGGTTCCAATTCCAACAACTCCTAAACACCTGAAATCATAGCATAACACAAACTAGCTGCATAGTTTCTGGAACCACAAATCCCTAATCGTTGAAACCCAAATAAAAACCATATGGAATTACCAACAGTGCTTGTTGTGGAAAGTGGATTGATGCTCGCTGTAGAAGCAACGATGCTTGTTCTTGTCAGATCAGAAGGAAGGGGCGGTGGGACTGCAACTGAACTGGGCGACGATAGTAAATAGGAAGGCGTCGACTCTGATCACAGAGGAACACTGACGGAGGAATGGAAGGATTGGCAGAGATCGGCTGGATTGGGCAGAGATCGAATCGATCGCAGACCGGCCGGCAGTTAATCCCACTCGCGGTGGCAGCGGCGTGGGGACGACGACCGACGGCAGCCGCTCTTTCTCTCGCGGCGGCGACGTGTTAGGGCACGGCGAGCTCGATGACAGTGTTGGAGCAGCGTATGTTGGCGAGAGAGGGGACGGCGACAAGGCGTGGCGACGGGGCACGATGACTGTCGTGGCCGGCGCGCGAGGGAGAAGGCGGCGACACTTGTTGATGTCGTCGAGATCAGAAGGAACCCCCCCGTCGCCCGCGGCAACAACTATGGGGCAGCGCCCGGCATGGCGACGACGACTGTCGTGGCCGGCGCACGCGAGGGAGAAAGCGGCGACGAGCAACGCGGCGTCTGCGAATTAGGGCTCGGGCGGCGACGGTGGAGAGAAGAAGAAAAGGGAGCTAAGTCGCGATTTGGGAAGAAACGGTCGATCGAGAAAAATGGAAGAATATAATAGGTTTTTAATTAAACCTATTAATTCCTAACAGATAGTCTAAACAGACTTTACAAAAGCCTATCCGCTTTATCCCCATAAAATGTCCATAAGACCTCCGTTTAAATCCAGAAAAATTTCTAAAAATTTCTGAAAAATTCCACAAGATGTTTTATCAATTACCGAGGAATATTTTTATTATTATTTTTTTTTTCTCTGGTATTTTACATTCTCCCCCACTTATAAAAATTTGGTCCCCAAATTTCGTACTAACATGCAAAAATTTACTTCAACCAAGTTTCCGAAATGACCACATACCTTCCTCAAGTGACCAGATGAGACCATCGAGCTCGGATAGTATCTTCCAGCTCCCACATAGCCTCCTCATCTGTATGATGTTGTCATCCAACCTTTACGAGTCGAATGATTTTCATCCCACTACTGTCGCTCCTTGCGACTCAGGCTCCACCCTGGAATCACCTCGTAAGTTGCATTAGACTGAGGTAGAATCGGGACCTCTTTTAGAACATAATCAACATACGACACGTATTTCCTCAGCATTACAACAGGAAATACGTTGAGAGCACCCGCAAGAGGTAAAGCCAACCGATAAGCTACACCTCCATAATCCATGACACAAGATCTCAATAGGTCCTCCAATGTCTGAATGATATGCTCAGACAGTTCATCAGTCCGCGGATGAAACGCGGTACTAACTTGAAGCTCTGTGCCCATAACTTGATGCAACCTCTGTTAAAAGCGTGAGGTAAATCGCGTTCTCTATCAGATATAGTACTCAAAAGTACCCCATGCAGTCTGATAATTCCTCGACAGTTCAACTCTTTCGGACGGTCCAACGAGTACGACCCACGAATAGGAAAAGAAGTGAGCTGATTTGGTCAGTCGATCCACAATCACTCAAATCGCATCACATCCCTTACGGGTTCTAAATAATCCCGTAACGCAATCAATCGTGATATGCTCCCACTTCCATTCCAGAATCAGAATTTTCTAGAGCAATCCAGCGAGTTTCTGATGTTAAGCCTTCACCTACGGGCATACTAAACATCGAGCGACAAAATCTGCTATAACTCTCTTTATACCATTCCACCAGTATAAACTTTCAACTCCTGGTACATCTGAGTACCATCAAGGTATATAGCCCATCTCGAATGATGTGCTTTCTGTAGCAACTCTTTCTTAAACACTGCAACTCCGGAACCCACTATCCTTATCAGAGACGGGGAGTTATTTTCTCAAAAGAGAAATCCATCAATCATCCAAGATACACTCAACACACGCTGTAAGTGCATGGAAGACTATAGCAATCAATCTCCTTTGTTGCAATTGTTGCAACTGTTCGCGCTCCAGCAACTCTATAGTAGCTACCCAGTAGCTAGTCAAAATCCCATGAGCATTCCTGCTCCATACAATTACAAATCCAAATAATAACTACTAAATGCACGTCATGTATATAACAGTCTATCTCGTAGTTTCTTAATTGACGTAAGCATAAGGTACGCCTCATTCAACTACATCAGAATCGCTCCGATCCCTGAAATGACGCATCCGCGTATAACATCCTTTTATCCACTCCGGAAGGATTAACTAATACTCGTGTAAAAGTTAACACCGCTAGCCTTGTAATCGTTTCACCATTTTCATCATCACCTTTGTCAAACAAGTCCGTGGTATAGTAATGTCAAACATTCTATCCACATTTACAGTACTAACCAAGCCATGTAAGGAAAACCACCTTCTACGGTGGTCGAGTGTGCAACTCCAACTACCACAATCAACAGTGGCCACGTTACGCAACTCCAACAATTACAAAAGGATCCAATCATGTTCAGGATACACGATTCTCAAATCCAGTGACGACTAAATCGTTAATTAGTCTAACTTAATCAAAATTCATACAATTCATACCAAGTATGAAATTGTCGTCTCCACACACCTGCATCTCCCTTACTCTAAGCTGACGATATAATAATCATCTCAGCGACAATGATAATTGTATGACATCATGTCACTACAATACCAACACTCCAGTCGTAAATCAACCTTAGAGTATACACAGGTGTCCTTTATTGATCTAAACAGATCATCTATCCCCAACGGAGGATATTCATCACGACAACTACTGTATTCCATCATCGATAATTGATGCATACTTTTAAAGGTTCATTCCTCTTTCAACAAAGAGTTCCGGATCTTCTCAAGGAGGAATACTGGGATAGATAAATATCCCCTCCAACCTCTCCTATAATCGCACTCACGTTCTTCCAATTCTTTTATAGTGTTTAACAACACTGATACCAACAAAAATATCACTCGATATGTGATCTTCAATACCGAACTATTTCCGCAATCATTTCGATCGCCTACTCCCTTGCCTAAGCAACGACAAGCCTAGGAGTTCATCCGAAACTACATCCGAATGCTCTCGGATTATACGCACATCTGAGAGACATAATCATACTATAATCTCAACAACTTGACCATCCGTAAGGATATGTCTACAGTAAAGATATGTCTATCAGAGTCTAAGGGCATCCCTTAACTTCTTAATTGTTGATCCTCATCTCATCTGATGGTAGAGATACCACCAACCCACAAGTCGATGTAAAGGACCCTTCTAATCCAACTAAGAATGTTCTAGACAAAGATACATGTAAACTACAAGTATCTCTCTATATATTAATCCAGAGTGTAAAACTAGAGTAATACCCTGAACGATCAAATATCTGTTGATCCGATCCAAAAGGCTCCACACAGGTCTCCGCCTTTCTCCGAAGAGAAAAGATCATATTCAACAGTCCGCGACAAAGCGGTCGCACTTTTGTGACGAATGCCTCGGGGATTTTCCCTAGATCATCTGATCCATCCCTTAATCCTACGAGCTGCAACTATAGAATACTGAATAAATATGACCATCGTCGTATACTCTCTCCTCTATACTAATCAAATCACATCTGGAGGTAACTGTTGTTGTCTGCTGAATCTTCTAAGATGTCTTCTGCTCATGCTGCTTCTGTGATGATCTCTGCTGAAGGGGAGTATCACGGCACTTCAACCACGCCTGAGGTAGTAGGTTGATGCTGATAAGGTAACCCACATCTTCTGTGCTGATCTCTGCTGTCGAGACGATACATCTTCCTCCCGGAACACCATCGATAGTCTTCAACTGAATCTTCAAAGTACACCTTCACGGTACTGGTTGCTCACAATAGCAACAGCTGAACTGATCCAACGGATAATCTGACTTCTCTTGTCTTCGTGATCTGCACTGCACACACACAATTCCTTCAGAGTCTTTGTTCTGATTTTGCTAATATCCACAAGAACCTTCTGATGATCTGCGATTGGTCTTCTATAATCGAAAAGTAGCCCCAAAGCCTCTGACTCCGATCTTGCTCCTTTTGTCCAACATTCGGAGGCTTCTTACTCCAATATCTGACTTGCAATATCTGCTTATCGATCTTCATCTCCTAAACACTTATACGGAGTCATTCCTAAACTCCTGTCTCAATCCAAGTCTTCCAACAGGATCTGGTAGAAGATCCCGACATCCTAATCCAACTATAAGTCAAACTATGGGTGGCTTAAATCATCCATCCATCTTCTTGAGCTATTAGGTGGCCGTAACCTAGCCTTCCGCTATCTGCATCAACAATAGACAATTTGTCTTGTCCATTACCCAACAGGTAATGATCTGACTAGTACAGTTAGTGGAAATCTCTAAGACTATAGTCTCTGATTTCCATAATAAATGTGATGACTTGGCCCCTATTTTCCGACTCGGTATCAGTCGGCTCTCAGAGGTAAATCACCTCCTCGACACAGGTTCAAGATTCACAAACTCAACCGGTCGTTCCCGTGGTCAACTCATACCACGGTTACGAATAATAACCAACATACTACAGGTTATTCCCTGGTATAAGCATCTAAATGCATAACCAACATACCCGAGAGTATAAACCCTAAAGGTCACTCCGGTTGGTCACCTCGATGGACTAACCTACTATTAAGTCCGCATTGTGTTATAACTATATCAGATACACCTACTGATCAAGTTTAGATAAATATCTACTAAACCATAAGTTATCAGAAATTCTTACCTCGTGCTGCTTGGAGCTCAGGCCGCTGTCCATCTCATCTCAAAAACTAAAATCGAATAAAACGACTCCCGAGAATCCAAGACTCGACTCAAAAACAACATTGTATGGCATCGCAGAACCTTGGGCTCTGATACCACTAAAGTTGTCACGCCCCGAGAGCATACCGAGCCGAAAATCAAACGGGCGACATCTCCCCTGTACGTGGCAACATTTCGGGTTAATCCCGTAGGCCCACAATGACAACAATATATAAAAATATACCAAACCACAACAATATATATAAATCAAAACAACTACACACAGCAGAAACGATACAACAACAACAATACATCCTACACATGCATACCGGTATGACTAACACCATAACATAAAGAAAAATCTCGACAAAACTGCACTAACATATGCGTACATCACATAATACATAACATCACAAAACTCCAATGCAAAACAAGACATACGGAAAATCCAAAATAGACACGGAGCCTCTGAGGAGAGATGAGACGATGTCACCAAGTGCTCCAATGTCATCACGGTCTTCTACCAAGCACTGGGCATGTAAAACCTGTGGTCCATGGGGTGGTGAGTAAACTCAAGAGGTAATAGAAAACATGTATATATGTAATATCACATGTATTTCGACAACATAATCTAGATGTACAATGTATATCAAGATAGTATATAAATACAAGCTATATGCCGTCTAATCAAATGAATAACATCAAATGCGGACATACCTGAAGTCTGCTACGCTACTCTGATCCAACCTGAACATATATCCAACATATATATAACAGGAAGAGTAATACCAACACATAATCTACTCATGCTACAGGCCAAAGTATCTATGGTCTATCCAACACATACCAATATCCGACACAATCGTATAACACATGCAAGAGACATGCATGAATATGATGTCCACCCAAATGCAGCAAGCATAGTACAAACAAATGCAACATCACAATAATCATATATATATATATAGACTGTATCCATATATATATTAATCTCAACCATCCATATATATATATATATATACATGCATATATGTATATATATATATGGTAATATGCAAAGCGCCATCAGATACGGCAATGCAGCATGCATGGTCATGTCGGCTCACCCTAAAGCTACCACGACCCCAGTGTGGCCTCGGTGGCTCGAGCATGACAACTGTCCCAACTCAACACCAACCA
Source organism: Wurfbainia villosa (assembly GCA_025175895.1). Taxonomy (NCBI): domain Eukaryota; kingdom Viridiplantae; phylum Streptophyta; class Magnoliopsida; order Zingiberales; family Zingiberaceae; genus Wurfbainia; species Wurfbainia villosa. The sequence goes on from CM045998.1 coordinate 20,454,099, forward strand.
CTACTCTCGAGTGGACGAGTGGACAGTATGATCGAGTAGCATATAAGCGTAAAGAGCAAGCTACACGATGGGGGTCCCTGCTGTTGGTCACTCTGACAGTCACTACCCATGAGTGGTCGAGTACCACACACGCAGGACTACGACATGCAAATCCAACTACCGCCGTCTATAGTGGTAGAGTGTGGCACCTCAATGCTCTGCCCTCACACCGGTTACTCCTCCTATGAGTAACCGTGGAGGTAGGATGACTGGCGACCCTCTCAACAACAAGGGAGACCTCGTCGCCAGCGTGCATGTAAATGCATGAATGCAATGTCTCACATACAGACATCCACCATAGACTCTCTATCCTGTAGAGAGTCATACCAATCTACTCGACGCACTCTCTATCCTGTAGAGAGTCGTACCAATCTACTCGACGCACTCTCTATCCTGTAGAGAGTCATACCAATCTAATCGACGCACTCTCTATCCTGTAGAGAGTCCTACTTAACTGATGGACACACTCTCTATCCTGTAGAGAGTCGTACTCATCTGATTATAATAAGCTAGGACCATCGGTCCGTAGTGATACCCTAAGTATCATTCCTCTGACCATTTACACAACACATGTTCGGTGGTATCATACAACCTAAGGGTACTAGAACTAACCCTAGGTTAAAGACATTATCTACCTACGGATGACCTTTTTGCCCAATGTACAATCAGGTTGTCATCCAGACTTTACTATTCGCACTTAACTTAAACAAATTCTAAGTTACTTGCGTTACCTAATGTATAACTCCTAATCATGATAAAATAAACATGATATCAGCAATGGAGTTAATAGCCAACGGTAAAGGATCAAGCATACGATAAAAAGAACAGGGTCAAGGTAATATGAACACCTATCGTGCTCATATCAATGACTAAATCTGAATGAGATACAACTACCCGGACCAGGTAGGAAATTACCCACCTGTTGTGTAGGCTATGCCGTTAGTCTCCACGTCCAAAAGACCGTCCTGTATTCAGGTCCTGCAATTTAAAATACAAACATAACTAACCATCTTTTTCCATTTACTATTAATCAGCTAGCCAATAGTAATCTAGATGTAGATGTAACATCAACTTCACAATGTAGCTTCAAACTCACCTAACTTAGTTACAGTTGCTAAATAGCTTAATCCAAATACGAAATGGCAAGTTTACTCACATTTGTCTTCATCACCCGCACTAAGAGGAAAATTAGAAGCAACTAGTCATATTTCTTTTTACTCACGGTGAAGAAGAGGTAGGACCGAATTGTTTCAATTTAACGCAAGATCGATGAAATCCAGTTCAACTAAAGTCTCCTCCCCTGAAATCAGAATTATATCAGATATATACCCAATAAATCTCATATCCCCTAACCTAAAATCCACAATTTAGGTAAACAAGGGAATCACAGAGTCATTACTAGAAATCGGAGGTAGCCTTCTTGTTTAGACTCACTCACTCAGCTTCTTGTTATCAGATAAAAATCAAGTAGCCGAATCAAAGACAGCCGGTTCCAATTCCAACAACTCCTAAACACCTGAAATCATAGCATAACACAAACTAGCTGCATAGTTTCTGGAACCACAAATCCCTAATCGTTGAAACCCAAATAAAAACCATATGGAATTACCAACAGTGCTTGTTGTGGAAAGTGGATTGATGCTCGCTGTAGAAGCAACGATGCTTGTTCTTGTCAGATCAGAAGGAAGGAGCGGTGGGACTGCAACTGAACTGGGCGACGACAGTAAAGAGGAAGGCGTCGACTCTGATCACAGAGGAACATTGACGGAGGAATGGAAGAATTGGCAAAGATCGGCTGGATTGGGCAGAGATCGAACTGGATCGGCACCGGCGACAACAGCTAATCCCACTCGCGGTGGCAGCGGCGTGGGGACGACGACCGGCGGCAGCCGCTCTTTCTCTCGCGGCGGCGATGTGTTAGGGCACGGCGAGCTCGATGACAGTGTTGGAGCAGCGTATGTTGGTGAGAGAGGGGATGGCGACAAGGCGCGGCGACGGGGCATGGCGACTGTCGTGGCCGACACGCGAGGGAGAAGGCGGCGACACTTGTTGATGTCGTCGAGATCAGAAGGAACCCCCGCCGCCGCGAACAACTATGGGGCGGTTCGATGGCGACGGCATCGCCGTGGCTGTCGGCGTGCGCGAGAGAGAAAGCGGCGGCGAGCAACGCGGCGTCTGCGAATTAGGGCTCGGGCGACGACGGTGGAGAGAAGAAGAAAAGGGAGCGACGGTGCGGGAGAAGGAAAGTCGCGATTTGGGAAGAAACGGTCGATCGAGAAAAATGGAAGAATATAATAGGTTTTTAATTAAACCTATTAATTCCTAACAGATAGTCTAAACATGCTTTACAAAAGCCTATCCGCTTTATCCCCATAAAATGTCCATAAGACCTCCGTTTAAATCCACAAAAATTTCTAAAAATTTATGAAAAATTCCACAAGATGTTTTATCAATTACCGAGGAATATTTTTATTATTATTATTTTTTTCTCTGGTATTTTACAAGTTAGGCTAGTCAATTGTTCGATAGATAAACAACCCAAGAGGAGCTTTAAAAGGAGGCTGCAGTGGACCTTTGAAGGTGTCAATTTCTGAGGATTTTGAAAGGGAAATACTGCTACTTTCCATACTTTTAAGGCATTCCAAAGCAACCAAAATAGATCAAGTAAAAGTGTTCTTTGTGTAAAGTTATTTTTCATTTGTATTTTGTTTTTACTTGTATTTGGTTGTTTTCTTTTTGTATAAGCTCCGAACTTTTATAAGAGATTTTTCCACCTTCGGTAGTGTCCACTAGAGCTCACTCTAGAGCTCGACCGTGGAGTAGAAACTAGGGTTTCGAATCACGTAAAATCTTTGTGTTTGCTTGTCTTGTATTGTGTTTTTGTTTCTACTTGTATTTTCACTACACACTAACGTTTGTAGACAAGCACGATGAGTGAGATTGAAGAAATCGAATGAATCGCCATTCACCCCCCTCTAGCGCACCACAGTCCTAACAAGTGGTATCAGAGTGAGGTTGTTCTTCAATCGGACTAACAACTGAGGGAGCAAGAGCTAGAGGGCAATGGAGTTTGGAGATGGTTTTGAACTCGACGCCCGATTTCCACCTCCCTACGGGCTTGGAGGATTTGCCCAATGGAAGGCTATAACTAAGTCATTTTTCCATATTAACATTGAAGACAGGTTCGCCTTAATGGAAGGATTCGGGGCTCCTACGGATAAGAAGGGAAGACTCATCAAAAGGAGCAAATGGATCGAGGACCAGATTTTGAGATCCTACGCAAATGACAAGGTGACCAAAATTTTGGTTAACTTGATACCTAACGATGTTTGTGCAAGTTAGATAAATACAAGGATGCAAGTGAGCTATGGAGAAAATTAACTAAGCTCCACAAAGAACCTTCCGTGGCCCAAAATGAAGATGAGGACAAATTCGAAGAAGAAGAAAGTACATCATCTTCAGAGCCTGAGAATTCAGAAGTTGAAAGATGCTCAATATATGAGGAAGAAATCATAGAAGTCTCCACCTCTAGGATTGAGGTGGAGATTAGATCGTTAACATTGGAGCAAGAGGAGACATCAACCTTCGAAGCCATAGAAGAACCAGCTCGTGTTTCCCCTACCATCGAGATAGGTAACTCGAGCTCAATTCTTAAAGATAAAAGTCATATCATATGCTTTGAGTGTAGGGAGAAGGGACACTACAAGAGTAAGTGCCCAAGTAGAGTCAAGAAGAAGACTCAAGTGGTGTCAAAGGGAAAAAGAAAAGTCCAAGGAGTTCGGAGCCCCAATTCATAAAGGAAAGAAGCACATAGTGTGCTTCCGATGCACCCAAAAGAGACACTACCATACTCAATGTCCTAGGGGGAGGCACCCAATCAAGGAGAATGAAGAAAGCTCAAGTTTAGGGGGAGCTTCTAAGGCTAGGCCAAAGGTATATTTATTTAGTGCAATTTCAATACATCATGATAAAAAACATGTTAGCAATAGATTTTATCATCTTGGTGCTCAATATCATGACAATAGGATTAAGGACAATGTTAGATCCATAAACTCCAAAACTACTCTACCTAAGGAAAATATTAGGACATTTAGTGGTAGACCTAGTTTTCTTAAAGATCGGAAGAATGAGCACACCCTAGCCAATAAGGACTAGACACATGCCTAGGATAAAGAATGTCCAAAGAAATAATGGACAAACAAAATTTGAGTCATTAAAGGTAGAGAATCAAGTTTTGAGGTCAAAACTTGAAAAATTAGAAAATGCCCTCGAAAAGATGAACAATATGATTAAAGGGTCTTATGGGCAAAATCTAGGGTCAAGAGAACAAGATCTAGGTTTTAGGAGACAAGAACCATTTAGGGACAAGAAAAGTTTGGGGTACAAACCTAAGTCTAAGGAATCCATGTCATCCTACCATAATTTTCCATATAACTATGAAACTAATTCTAGATCTAGGAATATCAAGGTTACAAGAGAAGTTATCCCTAGAGTTGACCTTTACAAGAGTCAAGTGACTAAGGTTTCAAAGAAACCTAGAAAAGTCACCAAGAAGGCTACAAGGAAAGATATCCTTAGGGTTAACCTTAATAAGACCACAATGACTAAGACTTTTAAGAAGCCTAAGAGAGTCATTAGGAAGGTATCAAGGGAAGTTATCTCTAGGAAATACCTAGAAAACCCAAGGAGTTGCAATAGATATTGGGTTCCTAGGAGTGTGATTCCTTCACGCTAAATGGGTATAGGGTGTGTCAACTTAAAATGAAAAGGTAGTTAATCTAACCATAGTGGAGTTGACATTTAGAGCATTTTCGAAGTATAGTGATACTTTGAAAATGAATGTAGAATTATATCCTAAAAGATTTTGGGATGTGACAATTGGAATAATGAAGTTTGAAAAATGGATTATAATTAGCACAATTAAGTTAGAATCAAGAGTGTACCAAGTTGGGGTTTTGGCACACTTGAGAGAGTTAGGTGGTCATTATGGTAAAGTTGGTATAATCCTAGCAAACCCTCAAAATTTTAAAATTTGAAATTCTTAATTAGGAATTCTTCGTTATGCTTTGGCATAAGAAGGGAGTTGGATTTATTGGCTAGCCTAAATTAAAGATATTGTCAAACATAAAAAAGAGTGAGATTGTTGGTGCAATCGGCCTCAAGTCAAGATTGACCAAGCTCGAGTGAGACTCAAGTTGAGTTTTAATGTTTGACAATATGATTAGAGATAATAATGTGACTATAAGGTGGTATGAGATATCCATAGTCATATGGAGTTGAGTATGGAAAGCAAGTGAGGAAATCCAAGTGGGACTTGGTGATGGTAAGTTCGATTAGAAGTTGGTAAGGGAAGTCGAGGTCGGTCAAGATTGACCGGACACTTGACATGAGGAGAGAAAAGTCCTTGCAGGTCTAGAGACCGAAGGCTTAGTGTTGGGAAAGCCCTTGCAGGTCTAGAGACCGAAGGCTCAAACTGTTCAGGGAGACCATGCTTGGCGAGTGAAGTCGTGGTAGGTCAGGGAGATCGTGCTTGGTAAAGGAAGATCCGATAGCATGATGAAGCCGATGGAAGAACTTGAAGGCTAGCACAAGGGTGAGGAGTCGTGGACTTGAACCAAAGGCGAGAGACTGATGGAAGTGGCTTGAAGGCTTAGGTCTAAGCGAAGGATGAGTGTCAAGTATGAAGGGATCATACTTGGGCGTTAAACCTCAGTTTTGAGGTTTACCAGCCAACTGGAGCTTTGGACCAGTCAACTAGTCGAGTGCTCGGCACTTGGGAGCTTAGAAGACTCGAGCAGTCGGCTGGTCGAGTAGAATCCCGACCCGAGCTATGCGACTCGGGATTCAGACTAGGTGCTCGGTAGTTGACTACTATGGAGAAGCAGTCGACTGGCCACGGGTGCTCAAGAAACAAGTCTAGTGCTCGGTAATCGACTGGTGGGCTAGACCAGTCGACTGGCCACCAGCAATCGAATGCTGGATTGAGTAGTCAACTAAATTAAGTGAACAAGAGCATAGAATGTTTATGAGTCCTCAAGGCATCGATGGCTCGGAGCTTGATCGATGGCTCGCAGCGATCGATGGCTATGAGCGATCAATAATCGATTGATCGCTTTTGACGTGGATTAGTTCATTGTGAGACAACGGTCAAGTGAGCAGATGACTGGTGAGTAAGGCTAGTCGACTGTTCGACAAAAAAATATTCCGAGTGACGCTTTAAAAAGAGGATGCAGTGGACCTTTGAAGGCGTCAGTTTCTGAGTATTTTGAAGGGGAGATGTTGTTGCTTTCCAGATCTTCAAGGCATTCCAAAGCAACCAAAAGAGATCAAGCAAAAGCATTCTTTGTGCAAAGTTATTTTTCATTTGTATTTTGCTTTTACTTGTATTTGGTTATTTTCTTCTTGTATAAACTCCAAACTCTTGTAAGAGGTTTCTCCACCTCCGGAAGTGTCCGAGAAGGAGAAAGAGTTAGTGGTGGTGCATCACTAGAGTTAACTCTAGAACTCGCCCATGGAGCATGAACTAGGATTCCGAACCAAGTAAAATCTTTGTGTATTGTGTTTCTGTTTCTACTTATATTTCCGCTGCGCACTAACATTTGTAGACAAGCACGACGAGTGAGATTGAAGAAATCGAACGAATCGCTATTCCCCCCCCCCCTCTAGCGCGCCACGATTCTAACAAGTTTGTATCCCAAACTCTTTTTATCCTTAGGTAGTTCTTGCCTAACAAATTATAGATTTTGTTCTTTTGACCATTTAAATATATTTTCTATATTTTTAAGAGTCTTTCCGAATTTGTTAAGTCTTGATCTTAAGACTTGATTTTTCTCCTCTAAAATCATGATTCTTGATTTTTCAAGTTAACCTAAAGCATTAATCAAGTAAATCAAGAGTTCAAACAATTAACAGAACCAGTAAATGTGAATAGAAGCTATATCTGGTTCTTACTCGAGATAAGAACACAGGAAAGGCAAGGGATTAAACTACCCATTACAATCAACAACAAAATCAAACCACAATTCAAACAAATAAGGATGCTAGCTCAAGAAAACATTTCCTGGATTAAGTTAGGGAAACCCTAAGCTTGGCTTGACTATGATCAGAGAAGAAAAATAAGAAGAAGATCGATCAATGATAGATAGATCTGATCGGAGATTGGTTATTAGAATTGAGGAGAATTAGATGAAAGGAAGCTTGATCTGAGCTCTATGAAGGCATAGGGAATCCCCTTGCATCTTTCTAGGACTCGATTGCACTCAGAGGATGGTCGACGGTGGCGACTCTGGTTCAATAATGGTGACTCTGTCGTGAGATGGAGGAGCTGTTGTGGAGGCTGATGGTGGATCAGAATTGCTCACTAGAGAAGGAGGGCAAACCCTTCCCTCTCCGGTGATCCAATTCCGGTGAAAGGAGGCGTCGGTGAGGTGGTCTGGCTATTGGATTGGCTCCCGGTCTGGCACACTAAGGAGGAAGAATGAAATTTTAGAATTTGCTTCGAAATGAACATAATTTATTATGAACTTCTCAAATTAAATAAAATGGTTAGGATTGATTTGAGTTTGAAATGGAGGATTGTGATAAGATCTGGATAGATGGTTCAGGTCTAATCATATCTTAATATACCACTAAGATTGCTTCGATATGAATCCTTGATTAAATAGCTTCCGATCCCAACTTAATACAACTTTAAATGCCCTTTGGAACCTCAACTTTGGTCAAAATTAATCCAACTCGAGTTCAACCATGGCTCATCTCGATCCCCTACAAAATACAAATTGCATAATTTACATAAAAGTGTATAAATATAAGTAAAATTACAACAAAGTTCAAAATGAATCGAAACTCATAAAACATGATACAAATTATAAATAATCACATGAGATGATATTGAAAACATTGAAATTAAGGACCAAAATAATATATTAGAATAGCAATTATCACTCAACTTGAGCTTGATCAATCTTGACTAGAGGTTGATTGCACCAATCGACTATGAATGCATGATATCAATTGACTGATGGATTATATTAATCAACTTTTAAGATTATTTTTGAATGAAATATGATTGTTTTTGTTATTTAAGCTCAACACTAGGTGTTTTAACTATTCCTAACCCTTTGATACCCTTGGAAAAGCATTCATAGGAAATATTTCTTGATAAAAATGAATAGGGGAGTTAAAAAGAGGGAGAATCAAAGTTTCATGGGGAGGTTAAGATTCAAGATTGAACTTTTGACCTCATGATTTAGAATTTATAAGTTCCTAAAGGTTTAGGAACTCTACAAACGTTGTTGGTGCAATGATTAAGGTAAAGTATACTTTCAAAGGAGGTCTTTCTTTGAGTCGTAAAGAATGATTTATTTATCAAAGAGAGAGAAAGAAGGATAGATGTATTTCAGTTATATGAATGGCCAAAAGAAGGAGAATGAAAGATTCAGATGTTGATGAGTGAAGAATGAGATTGAAATATGTAGAGTCTTCTTGATGTATGTCAAAGGGAAGAATGAAGAGCTTAAGTTTGAAGCCTTTATTATGTTTTGAAATACAAAATGACAAGTTGGGATAGTGGGATTCTTAACTTAAACATATTATCAAATATTTAAAAGGAGAAGATTATTACAACAATCAGTCTTTAGACAAGGTTAATCAAGTTGGAGTTGAGTTTCGATGCATGTTTGAATAATATGTGATCAAACAATTCTTTTCTAAGAGAGAGATTGTTGGTCAAGGGTGATCAAGTTCGGGTCGATCATAGATGAAGATTGTTAAAGAGGAAGATTATAATTGCAATTGACCTTAGATCAAATTAACTACGACGAATATAGATTTTGTTGGAAGATGGTTGAGTGAAAAGTCAAGTATATCAAGGTTAACTAGATAGTTGATAATTAATGAAGTCCAAATAGATCATGGAGGATCGGACACTTGGTAGTTTGAAGTTCAAGTGAGTCATGTAGGATTGAACACTTAGTGATCGAAAGTCTAATAGGACATTGACAAATGAAAAGTCTAAGTGAGTCACAGGGGACTATATACTTGGCATAAAATAAGAAGTTCTAACATATCATGAAGAATCAGATGTTAAGCAAGTTTGAAAAATCCTAATAGGTCAAGAATGATCAGTGTTAAATGAGTATGGAAAATCCTAACAGGTCATGTAGATTGAATGTTAGGTGAGTGTGAAAGTCTAAACATGTCAATCTTGGTTGGGTGTTATGCATGATGAGAAGAAAAGTTCAAACAAATCGGGGAGGATTGAATGTTTAGAGTCGATGAAGTCTTGGCAAGTTAAGGGTGATCAAATGCTAGAAAGATTAAGTCTTGATAGGTTATAGATAATCTGATGCTAGATGAAAGAATTCTTAGTAGGTTTAGAACGACCAGATGTCAGGCAAGAGAAGTCTTGGTAGGTTGAAGTCATTTGGATACTAAGTGAAGCGAGAGTTTAGCCTAGGTTAATATTGAAACTAAGGTATTAGACGATTGAAGTGTACAAAATTCTTCTGATAAATTATAAACTCTGAGTTTAGGGGTTTAAGGACATTTATAAGGGTTTTGGATGTGATCAATCAACAGTTAGGGTCAATAATCGATTGATGTTATTATTCGAGTGAATGAAGAGTTTAAAACTTGACTATTAAACTCAACTAATTTTAATTAGTCGATCGATGGAGTGGAGCATTCGATTGATGTTACTATTGGAGTGAATAGAAAGTTCAAAACTCGACTGCAAAATTTGATTGATTAGACAACAATCGACTGTTGATAATGGGTAGTTGATTTATGTTGAGTTGGATGAAGTCGTTGAGCTCACATGTCAGAGCAACATTCAGATCTACAGTGAAGCGGTTGACTATTTATCTGAAATCAGCCTGACAACAACCCTATAAAAGAGGGTTTTGTGGAAAATTTTAGTTTGATCTTCGATTTTTTTGAAGGAAAGTGCTTCTACATTTCCATATGTCAGGAGGTAATTTAAAACAATGATCAAAGTCTAATTTATTCATGTAAATTTATTATTTCAATTTCTTTATATTCATTTGTACATTTGTATTTGACTTGTATCATTTATAAAAATAGATACTATAAGAGGTTTTTTCATTTTTAGAATGTGTTTGAGAAGAAGAAAAGATAGTAGTATTTATGTTAGAAAGTTAGGCCGTGGAATAAAAATTAAGAATTTCGAACCATATAAAAACCTTATATAGTTTGCTATACTTGTTTTTTATATATTTTTTTTTATTTCTTATTTACACTGCATATTAATTGTGTGTAGACAAACACAAACATACGATAAATAAAATCAAACATAATCGCTATTCATCCCTCTGTCAATAGTCCCAACAAGTATGACAACTTACTCTCTTTATATTTTCGACATACCTTTTTGCATATCATTGTAATAGACTTAGTCTTATCCGTCATAGATTTGATATCGTTGACCTTTCAATACCTTCTCAGATGTCAATATATCTTTTCAAATAAATTTATATATCCCTTTGAATAAGAGATTTAAGGTCAAGGCGAAGAGTATACATTTTATTTTTAAAACAATATTGCTCCATATAAGTATTTGATAATTTATTGATCATTTTATGAGAGACAAAGATTTATGATTTGAAAGAGGAGTGCTTCAAATTAATTTTGAGTTCTGGTAAATTTTTGAAATCTTAAAATTCTTTTTGAGAGGAGAGGTAAAGAAAAAATTTATTTATTTATTTTTCTTCCTTCTGTGTTGAGAAGAGAGGAAAGGGGAATTATATTGAGGGTTGAAGGGGTATGCAGTAATAAAGGGTGAATGATTAATTTTCTGAGCGGCTGCAGTAATTAAATTAGCATGGCATGAATGAGATTAATTTCAGTCTCAATACATTTCATCAATTAATTAAATTTTCACTAATGATTATTGTCTGCTGCTATTGCCACCCACGTGAACTGATATTTCTTAATTTATTTTGTAACAAAATTAATTATTAATTGTTAACATCCTTCATTCCGCATTGACATTTATACATGTTAAAGTTAACACTTATGTATACATGTCTATAAACCTAGTTCATATAAAAAAAAAAATATATATATATATATATGGAACTGTCATATTAATAATCCCTTCCGACTGCTCCTATCCGTGGAGGAGGTATATCAGGATTCAAGTGACTAGTACAGAAATACGAAATTATCGATAGTCTGACGATCAAACTCAGAAATCGACTTCTTATCTTTTCAAACTTTAACACGATTGTGTTAGCCATCTGAATTTGCCCTGGAACTAACGTAGTTCATATCCAAGTTAATACTATTGTTTGATTATTGCATATCAACTCTTCATCAATTAAATGCTTAGATATTATTTTTTCATTTATTAAAAAAAATAATTTACTACTATCTATTAAAAAAAGTAATCGTCATATTTATATTCGATTTATTGATTTATAAATCAATTTTCTAATCACTAATCATTATGTATCAAGACTAACTTGATTTTCAATCTCTATGTATCAAGCCATCGATTTATATTAATAGAATAAAGGTCAATTTTGAAGTGGTCGATTATAAATTAATTTTATTTATAGTTATTATTTTTTTATTAGTATAAAAGTATCCGAATTTTAAATCCGGTTAATCTCTAAGAGTAATCGATTATGTCCCACGGATTTTCGAGAAGTCTCGTCAATAACTGAGTCGGATAGAATTTGAGCCTAAGTGATCTCCACCGATCACCAAAGGTAAATCATAAAAATACTCACAGTTTTTTTACGGTTCAGTTCGAACCATACAATTGCGTTGTTTTTGAACAACGATTCAATGTCGAAATCATACTCTATCAATCGAATAAATTTTTAGATCCAAAGTCATTCAAATAATTTTTTTTTAATTCACTGTCGAACGATATCACAGTAAAAAATCGAACTATGTGTACTTTCTCGCGCGTAGGATTAACGTGAAAGGACGCACACATTATCCTCTTTTGTATCAATAAATTAAGTATGCATGAAAGTCTGCTCCATCAATCTCCCAACGAAGTTTGCTCAGTTTGCCTGATCGAGCCCATCTGTGAATCCCAAACGGAATCATCCGGAAAACCCATTGGAGTCTCCGATCGAGAAGCCACGAAGGATGGAGGAGGAGATAGACGGTCGAAGGGGTCGAGGAATAGAATGGAGGCACCGCCATCTTCGCCGGAGAATTCATATTCATCTTGGTCGTAGCCCGTAGATATTCAAGATACGGGGAGCCGTCGCCGGCGATTGTCCACGAGCGCACAGTGAGGATGGTTCGTTGGGACGTGGAGGAGGAAAACTGACAATGGATCTGATGGCATCAGACATTAATGGGCCGTGAATTTTGGCCCATGTAAATTTTAATAATTCGACGTTGTGTTATGATGTTGGCCAATGAGAAATTGGAGGAAGCAGTTTAAGCCTCATAACTGAAATTTAACATTAAATTTAAATTTCTAAGAACAAAACCATAATTCTAGTCCCTCTATGATCTGGATACGTAAATTTTGGGATTATTAATATTATAAATAAGGTTTAGTTTGTATAATGTAAATTCAACCTACGAGAACTTGAGGTATATATGGTCAGATTCTCTGCTAAACTTTTCTATATGAAGATTCTGTTTATTTACAATTCTAATTGGCTTTAAGTAAGTGGATGGTAGATATTGTCAATCGAATCGATTGATTTAAGAAGGGTCTGACTAAAGTTCCTAGATAATCAAACCGACAAATAGCATGCAATTGCACTCAGAATTCAAATCGGAGTATATAAGTTCCAAATTCTAGACTTGTAGATGATAAAAGATATTCTAAGAAAAGTTTTCAAAGGCCTGTTTGAAAGAAATAGCAGTTGCAAGTGTTCTTTCTTTTCTTTGTTATTGCAACTCTCGAACAGAGAATTATTCTATGCGTTTGAACCAAGAAAGTGGAAGGTTTGACCTGCAACACGACCAAACAACTCTTACTGCTGTTTAATCTATGCGAGGAACGAAATAAGGATATGGGAAGTTTAATCATATCATTTCATTCAGATCAGTAGCATCTTGCTGAGCTCAAACTAATCAATCAATATTAAAGGGCTAAATATTGTGGCCAATGGTCGGTCAGTGGAGAAGTCAGAGGGAGCAGAATGAAGTGGTGGTGGTGGTGGGGAGAAGAAAGTAGGCAGTGGTGGAAGTGACAGTCCGCACCAGGTCCAGGAGAAACATGTCTTGTCTTCACAGCTGATGGGTGGCCTTCATAGTCCTTCATATCTCAAAATTTCATATCCACCTCAAGATCTTAAACACTGTTTCTGAAATTCACCGGTTAATTTAAAACAAAAAACAAAAAGAAAAGAAAGAAAGATTGAGTATAGCTTTTATCTATTCACCTGATGGTGCAATTTGCAGCTCCCATTGACTTTCTCCAAAGTGAACTTGGTTTAGCTTTTTGGATTTTAAAACCAGTCAAAGCTGAACCGAGGTTTATCAGATGAGGAAAGGCAATTGTGTTTAAGTCTTTTTCTTTGAAAGCGAGAGGGGGAGAACAAAATGTTCAGTACTCAGGGCTCCAAACATGCATAGAACAATAATTTAGTTCATGTTGCATTGTAGAGATTTTTTTTTTTCAGTAAAATAATAAATTTTAAGACGCTAAACTGTTAAACTTTCTATTATGCTTATTTTTCGATTTATTTTGATGCCAGATGAAAACTTTTATTACACCTCGAAGATCTAAATATCTAAATTATCAAAAAAAAAAAAAAATTCATGTTACTTGGGAGTCTCTTAGAACATAGCCCATATATCACATTGGGTTTGAATGGTAGGTTTACATTAGTTAATAAAATATATATATGCATTGATTTGATAAAGTGATCAATTAAATTAATATCTAATATTTCAAACTAAATTAAATTAAAGTAACATGTCACCCAAATGACCTTTGTTATGTAAATTTATTTATATTTGAAACATTTAGATATTGTTAAAGAAATTAAGTATTTGTATTTAATCTATGTAAAATAATTGACTCAAAAGAAGATTTTTTTGGCTAGATTATAAACACATAAAGTACAAATGCACGATGAACATGATAATTTAAGTCTATATAAAATAATCACCAAAAAAAGATTATTTTTACTAAATAATAAATATATAAGTTAATAAACTTTTAATAAATATTTTGCTTAGATCTATGCAAAAATAATCGACCTACAGGAATATTATCTTTGACCAGATCAAACTCAATGTATGATAGTAAATAATATCGTTCTTTTGTATTATCCATATATATAATATGTCGCTCTCGGGGCTACACTGCAACGACGGAGTGTCTAGCTTAGCTCTTAGATACTCACAATTCGATCCTTAGCTATAATAAATTTATAATTTTTTTTTCAAATGGGATGACAAAATAAGAAAGTTGGAGCTGCTGATGTTGTCCTCAGATTTACCTCTTTCTTTTCAAATATGGAACAGTCAAGTCAAGGGAGTCACTAATGAGTTAGTTCCACACATATATGTAATATGTCAATTTGTTGGTAGGACTCGAATAAAGACATTAAAGATATTCCTGTGCATTTAGTCTTGATCTTTTTGCCTATATAATTCAATCCATTTAATAGGAGTAATAATATTTAAAAAAGAAAAGTGAACTTTGAATGAGTTTATTGTTCAATGTGTGTAAGAAAAGAGACCTAAATAAATTAGGATTGAATGTGCTCACTTGACATCTAATTATCATGACAATGCCACTAACAGAAAGAGGAAAAGGAACAATAAGGAAAAGAAAAATGTGGGACTTAGAGAAGAGTATAAATAAGATAAGGTGACAATTTATTTCTTTTGTGAAAAATTTAATCATGTAAAGATTGATTGTCTTAAGTACATCAATTGACATAAAGAAATATGTACTTTTCAACTTTATTTGTCCACAAGTTAATTTAGCTTTAGTGTCTAATGACACTTGTTGGCTACTCACATAAGTCCAAAAAGTTGGAAATCTGTCCAACTAGTAGCCCCTGCCACTCGTCCCAGGGCTACGGCGAGAGGGAGGTAAATCGCGGAGGGGACTATATCCCTTGACACGGTGGCAAGGCAGTAGGGGGGGCTATCTGAGCCCAGGGGGAATTTTAGACCCCCTCCAGAATAGATCCCACTCCGTATCCAAAGCAACCACACTACCTTACCACCGCGTCATCCCCGTGGGGACTGACTACTCACATAAGTGTTATTATGTAGAGTTGTCTAAGGAGCAAATTGTTAATTGATAGTATAAAATATATCTATGAGGACAATGATAATAAGACTACTATGGATGCCGTTAGTATATTTAAACCTGAATTAAGAATTAATTTATATTTGAATTTGGAAGATACTTTTCTTTTATAGTCATTTAGACGGAATTTGTTTATGTTTCATGTTTGGACAAATTAAGTTATTTTTGTTCATTTGGTAATGGAACTTTCAGGATTTTCTAAAATTGGATGTGATTGATAAAATAACAATGAAAATATGCTTGCAAATAATTTTAATACTAAACGGAAATTAACTAATGAAAATTCATCAATGTTATGACATAAACATTTGGATCACTTTTCAAAATAATGAATTGAAAGACTTGTATCAAAAGGAATTCTTGATTCACTTAATTGGCCAGACTTTCAGATCCGTGTTGATTACATTAAGGGAAAGCAAACAAATGTAAGAAAATAGGTGCCAAAAAAGGTGACAACTTCTTAAAATTGAAACATACAGCCATTTGTGATTCATTCTCTATGATTTTATGGAATGAACAATAATATTTTATCACATTTATATACGACTATTGTCATTGTGGTTACTTATATTTTATTCTTGATAAATTATAGTCTTTAGACATGTTCAAAATTTTCAAAGTAGAAATCAAGAATCAATTAGACAAAAAAATTAAAATTGTCAAATTGATCGTGATGGTGAATACTATAATATCCAAGACATTTTGCCACGTAGTTGATGAAATGTAGCATTGTCCCTCGATACACCATGCTAGAGACACCTACTCAAAATCATGTAGCAGAGAGATAAAATTGAACCTTGAAAGATATGATAAGGAGCATGATTAATAATTCATCTTTACTAGGATCCCTTTGGAGTGAAACCATCAAAACTGCACTATACATCCTTAATTAATTGAATTTCAATTAGTAGCTAAAACCTCATACAAGATGTACACATACAAAAAATTTAGCATTAGACACTTGCGCCTATGGATGTCTAACTTGTTGGTGCAATCGACCCAGGTCACGATTGACTAGACTCGAGTTTGATTCGAGCGATGTTTTGATGTTCGACAAAAACATATGACAATTGTCATGGGAGAGTCCAAGTCTTGAGTACTTGGCATGAGAAGTCCAAGCATGGGTCTTGACAAGGGAAAGTCCAAGTCTTTTGTACTTGGCATGGAAAGTCCAACATGGGTTGGCAAGGGAAAGTCTAAGCTTAAGTCTTGGCATTTGAAAAGTCCAACATTAGGTTGGCATGGAAAGTCCAAGGGTGTAGTCTTGGCAGTGAAAGTCTAAGTCATGGGTACTTGGCAATTGAGAAGTCCAAGGGGAATATTGGCAATATAAAGTCCAAGGGTGGAGTCTTGGCAACATAAGTCCAATGGTTGGCGGCGTAAAGTCCAAGCGTGGTCTTGGTAGCATAAGTCCAATGTGTCTTGGCGGTGTAGACACCGTTAGCATGACAATAGCCGATGAAAGCACCTGAAGACTAGTGTATGGATGAATAAGTCATAGATGACTTGGAGGGATCCAATAGGCGCGAGGCTGACGGAGGTGACTAGAAGGCTTAGGTATAAGCTTAGGGTGGTCTAGCAAGTATGGGGGCACCATACTTGGGGTTAAACTTCATGTTTGAGGTTATCGGTTGACCGGGGCTTTATACCGGTAGGATGGTCAAGTGTTTGACACTTGCTAACCAAGTCGACCCTCAGCAGTCGACTGGGATTATGACCAGTGTTAGGGTAATCTCTTGCCATGATAAGGTTTTGATGTGTGTGGCAAAGGGTTCAAGTTAGGTTGGTATTGTTATTTGATATGTGCGTTGGAGTCTTGCAGGACTTAGTAATTCGCACATGGAGCATTGGCGGGTTCACCCTCACAACCTCGGTCCTTGAGTCGGTGAAGGATGACTTTGCGGAAGCCATGTGCTTGGAGCATCCGAGGGACCGCCGGATGAGATGACTTGAAGTGAAGCCAAGGAAGCAGACTTCGGAGGCAAGAGATGCGAAGGAGCATTGCAGAGTCGTGCGCCTGATGCTGCCGAGGGACGTGGCCGCGAACGAAGAGAGCTTCGGCGAGGGACTTCGAGTGAGATGAGAGAATGAGTGAAATGTAAGTAACTCATTAGGTGAACTTGGCCGAATGGCTGAGTGTCGGAGACTTGACCGCAAGGGTTAAGGTTTACCCGACCGTCAGAAGCTCAAACTTATGTTAAGTACACCCGACCGCCATGTAATGGCGATCGCTTCGAGTCGAGTGTGTTCGAGTATCCGATCGATGGGTTTATGCCCAGCCGATCGCTATGGAATGACAATGATCGCGTGAGGATGTCGCGAGAACCGCGCCGCCGATCGGGCAGTCGACTACGAAGGCAACAGTCGACTGGTGAGGACCATCAGTCGACTGCCAAGTGTTCCGTTGGACTACAACGGTTGGGATCCGACGTGTTCGGAGGCCGTTGGAGTGGCGGCAGTCGACTGCCAAAGGGCAACAGTCGACTGGTGGCGGCCAACGGGAAGAAAATCTTCCTCTCTATAAAAAGAGAGGGAGTGGGACTTTGGGAGGTTAATGCTTGAGCTCTAAACTTCTCCCAAAGTGCCATACACGATTCCCTACTCTTCTACTTGTTCTAATCTCTATTCTATTGTAGAAGAGTGATCCTTGTGTAAAAGAGGTTACCTCCACCTAGCTTTGTGCAAAGGAGAGATCTAGTGGATAGATTTGGAGGAGTGATTCACCTTGGACGAATCGGACCGTGGATTAGCGGCGTAGCCGTGAACCACGTTACATCTTCTTTGTTAGCGTTTGTATTTTCGTTTATTGCTTTGTCTTTATTGTTTATGCTTCCGCTTGCGCTAACGATTATGTAGACGAGCAAACGAACGAGAGAATTCCGACATCCATCGTAAGAGGGCTATTCACCCCCCCTCTAGCCGGTCGTACCGATCCCCTACAAGTGGTATCAGAGCCAAGGAAAGCTTGTCGAGGACTAACCGCCACAACAAGCAACTTTCAAAATGGCCGGCTCCAACATCCATCCTCCGAAGTTTGAAGGAGAATTTGCTTGGTGGAAGAAGCGAATGGAGGTATTTTTCGAAACGGATTTTGATATTATGATTACAATGGAATCCGGTTTCGTTTTGCCTAGGGATGAAGAAGGGAAGCCAATAGAGAAATCTAGGTGGACCAAAAGGCAAAGGGAAGAGCACCTTGCAAATTCAAAAGCCAAGCATCATCTTTTCAATGTGCTCCCCCAACAAGAAATCAACCGAATAGGAGAATGTCTAAGTGCCAAAGAGATGTGGGAGAAGCTAATTGAGCTTCATGAAGGCACATCCGAGGCGAAGCTAACAAGGAGAGATCTCCTCCGCTCCCAACTATCCAACATTAAATTAGAAAAGGGAGAAAAGGTAACTTCTTTGCATTCTAGATTCAAAGAAATTTTAATTGGACTAACAAGTGTAGGAGAAAGGCTCTCCAATCGCGATATGATAATGAAGGTCATAGATGCTTTCCCCCGATCATCCAAGTGGAGTTCAATGGTGGACTCATTTTACATTTCAAAGAATCTAGAGGTAAGTACTCTAGATGAATTTTTCTCCACTATGGAATTACATGAATCTAGGCTTGAAGGAATACAAGAAGAGCCAAAAATACAACCTTCAAGGGGAGTAGCATTGTTGGCAAATAAGGGGAAGAAGAAGATAGAGATCTCCTCCTCCTCCGATGACGAAGCGTCTTCCTCCTCCTCCATGGATAGCACCGAAGAAGCCTATATGGTAAGGAGGGTAAGACGTGCTTTAAAAGGTTTTCATTTTCATAAATCAAATGATAGAAATAGAAGACCAAGGGGGAAGGTCATATGCTACAATTGCCAAGGAGAGGGGCACATAAGGGATAATTGTCCCCTCCTAAACAAGAGCAAGGAAGAGAAGAAAAAGAAAGAAGAAAAAAAGAAGAAAAAGGGGAGCAAGAAAAAGAAGGAAGAGGAGAAGAAGACAAAAGAAAAGGGGAAGACCAAAGCTCTAAAGGCAAGAACTTGGGATGACCCATCCTCATCCTCCTCATCATCATCGGATGAGGAGAATGCCTTTGTCACCAATTTGGCCTTGATGGCCTTTGATGACTTGGATTGCTCTTCCTCCGAAAATGAAGGATCAAGCTCGAGAGGAGAGAGCTCAAGTGAAGGGGGAGCTTCTACATCCTCCTCATCCGAAGAAGAAGAAGAAGATATGAAAACTATGGTAACGAATGCCTCTCCTAAGAAAATAGTTTCCATAATTTCTAGTTTAACTAAGGACTTATTTGGAATGAAAAAGAAAAATAAAAGCATGCTTAATCAAATTAAGGCATTGGAAAATAAGCTAGAAAATGCATGCTTAAATGATAATATTTCTTCTAGCTTAAATGATGCATGCTCACATGATCTTTATGTGCCATTAGATGTTAGTGATGCATGTATAAATGAAAATAGGGACTTAAGGGAAAAGGTAGACTATTTAACAAAAGCCCTAGAAAAATTCACAATTGGCTCCAACACCTTGAACATGATAATTGGGAGTCAAAGGGCAAGTTTCAACAAGAAGGGCCTAGGTTATAAAGAAAAGAAAAATGAAAAAGCCTACAAATGCCTAATTGCTAGGGGACAAGATAAGAAGAAAGTAATTGCTAGGAAATGGATTTCTAAGGAATTTCTAGTGAACCCCATAGGCAAGAATCTATTTTGGGTTCCAAAATACATCCTTAAGGGTTAGGAAAACCCTAGGGTAGTCAACCATATGGAATTGACCTATATCATATTTTGGTTAACTTAGGATGGCGGGACAACATTTTTAGAATATTGTTGGGTGATGATAACGTGCCCATAAATAGATAATAATGCTTAAATCATGATGATTAATGTAATTGCTATGTATGTTTGCAATCATGATTTATGATTTTAAAATTTGGCACGTCATCATGAGAAATAGGTTTAAATCATGTTTTAGGTGATACTTTGTTTATTATCATGAAATAATACCTAATGCATGAGAACAATTCAATGAATACATGTATTTCATGGTCATAATGTGAAATTAATTGATATATGCCTTTATGATCATGAGGATTGTTAGGTTGATACTTAACCTTGATAGAATTGTATGAATATAATGGTTAAGTATATACCCCCTAGGATGCATCTCACACTCACCATAGGCTACTTTGATTGAAAACTTAGCATGAGTGAGATGTTAGGATGATACAAATGTCCACTAATGCCTATGACATTTAGATGGTCATTTAAGGTATCAAAATAGCAATAATAGACCAATCATGGGGAAAACTTATGTTTAATTTATAGACATATTGCCCAAAGATCATGGTTGGATATTTCATATGTTTTCAAAACAATTTCTTACCCTAAAATCTATGTATTCATGTTTTGAAACAATTGGATGCAAAACTAGGTAGTTAACTTGATACTAGAATGATCAAAAACCTAGTGATTTTTAAAGCTTTTGGATTTTTGGCAAATCTCGAAAAATATAATGATTTTTCTTGAAAAACTATTTTTCATTGATAGATATACTTAAAAGAAATATTTTCCTCAAATTTCATGATTTTTCAAATTTTATGGAATTTATAATCCATTTCTGAATTTCACCCAGAAAATCAGAATTTCGGAATCCTTTGTGCTACGATCACATAATCGATAGCAATGATCGCTTCACCTGAAAAATAGCCCAATATTTTCTGATTTTAGATTTTAATCATGTTTTTGGTATTTTCCTTCTATTAAACTTGATGCCATGGGTTTATAACTTAGTGTCAATCTTTTTGATGGTGTCAAAGGGGGAGAAGTAATTATGTTTAAGTAAATTATGATAGGGGGAGAAAATTTAAAAATTTGTATGGGGAGTTTCATGGATTAAGGGGGAGTTGCATGTTGCTTTATCATGTTTATGTTTACATGCTTTCTTACCTTAAAATTTTCATCAAATATTTTTACCTAACTTAAACGGATTGCCACACATCAAAAAGGGAGAGATTGTTAGGGCAATCTCTTGTCATGATAAGGTTTTGATGTGTGTGGCAAAGGGTTCAAGTTAGGTTGGTATTGTTATTTGATATGTGCGTTGGAGTCTTGCAGGACTTAGTAATTCGCACATGGAGCCTTGGCGGGTTCACCCTCACAACCTCGGTCCTTGAGTCGGTGAAGGATGACTTTGCGGAAGCCGTGCACTTGGAGCATCCGAGGGACCGCCGGACGAGATGACTTGAAGTGAAGCCAAGGAAGCAGACTTCGGAGGCAAGAGACGCGAAGGAGCATTGCAGAGCCGTGCGCCTGATGCTGCCGAGAGCCATGGTCGCGAACGAAGAGAGCTTCGGCGAGGGACTTCGAGTGAGATGAGAGAATGAGTGAAATGTAAGTAGCTCATTAGGTGAACTTGGCCGAATGGCTGAGTGTCGGAGACTTGACCACAAGGGTTAAGGTTTACCCGACCGCCGGAAGCTCAAACTTATGTTAAGTTTGAGTTTCACACGACACCAGTCGACTGCCATGTAATGGCAGTCGACTGATCTGAGTCGAGTGTGTTCGACTGGTATCCGACTGATGGGTTTATGCCCAGCAGTCGACTACCATGGAATGGCAGTCGACTGCCAGAGGATGTCGCGGGCACAGAACCGCTCGTAGCCGACTGGACAGTCGACTACGAAGGCAGCAGTCGACTAGTGAGAACCATCAGTCGACTGCCAAGTGTTCCGTTGGACTACAACAGTCGGGATCCGACGTGTTCGGAGGTCGTTGAGTGCGACAACGATCGCCAAAGGGCGCAGATCATGGTGGCGGCCAACGGGAAGAAAATCTTCCTCTCTATAAAAAGAGAGGGAGTGGGACTTTGGGAGGTTAATGCTTGAGCTCTAAACTTCTCCCAAAGTGTCATACACGATTCCCTACTCTTCTACTTGTTCTAATCTCTATTCTATTGTAGAAGAGTGATCCTTGTGTAAAAGAGGTTACCTCCACCTAGCTTTGTGCAAAGGAAAGATCTAGTGGATAGATTTGGAGGAGTGATTCACCTTGGATGAATCGGACCGTGGATTAGCGGCGTAGCCGTGAACCACGTTACATCTTCTTTGTTAGCGTTTGTATTTTCGTTTATTGCTTTGTCTTTATTGTTTATGCTTCCGCTTGTGCTAACGATTGTGTAGACGAGCAAACGAACGAGAGAATTCCGACATCCATCGTAAAAGGGCTATTCACCCCCCTCTAGCCGGCCGTACCGATCCCCTACAACCAGTTCGATTGCTGTGAGTTGACTAGTGCTCGATTGCAGCTCAGGGCCGAAAAAGCCTTGGCAGTCGACCGATGTGATAATGATCGCGAGCATAGAACGCTTCGTGAGCCGACCGAAAGCGATATTAGAGCATTGATCGATCGCCAATGTTGGCAATGATCGATGAGAGTCCCGTTGGAGTTTTTCCAGCATGGATTAAGTCGTTGTCTCACAACAATAGTGTTAGCAGTCGAACTAATGATTTTGGCAGTCGAATGTCAGGCGAAAATCTAGCCCGACTGAAGCTTTAAAAGGAGCTCGTGGAGAAAGTTTTTGGCATGGTTCTCTTGGGCGATTTAAAGGGGAATAGTTGGTGTTTTCTAATCCTTCAAGGCTAGTCCAAGACAATCAAAGAGCAAGCATTCAAAGATCTCTTGTAAAATATTTTTCTTTACTTATATTATATTTCATACTTGTATTTGCTTACATTTCTTGTATTACTTAGTGTAATCATTTGTACGAGGTTTCTCCACCTCCGACTTGTTGTGAGGAGTATTTGAGTAGTGGTGTGTGATTGACATCACTAGAGCTCATTCGAGCCCAATCCGTGGAGTAGGAATCATACGATTCCGAACCACGTTATATCTCGTGTACTTGTGCTTGTGTTGTGTATTTGTATTGTATTATTTCTATTTCTGTTGTGTATAACAAGTTTTGTAGCAAGCACGATCGAGATTCATCGCACGACGAATACGAGCTATTCACCCCCCTCTAGCAGGCGTACATATCCTAATAAATGGTATCAGAGCTAGGAGCTCTTCAACGAATTAATAACCGGAAGCAAGCGCACTAGAGGAAAGAAGATGGAATTCGAAGAAAAATTGGGATGGGATGTCAACACCCCAATTCCATACAATTTCTATGGACGAGAAGGCTTCAACCAATGGAAGGCAAGAATTGAAGACTTCTTGATGATGAGGGATCTTGAGGAATGGATTGTATTGATGGAAGGATTCCAATATCCAAGAGGGCCAAAGGGAGGTTTCCTCAAAATGAAGAAATGGACTGGGGAACAAATCCAAGAGTTTGAGAAAAATATAAATGTAATTAAATTCTTGGTCGATTTGATTCCTAACGATATCTTATGTAGCTTAGGTGAATACAAGGATGCCAAGGAGCTTTGGAGCGAATTGTCAAAGTATCATGAAAGTCCATCATCAGTCCAAGAAGAAGAAGAAGAAGAGGAAAAAAAGGAGTGCTCATCTTCTCAAGCTCAAGAAGAAGCAAGCACATCTTCATCCCAAGAGCTTGAGGATTCGGAGGTTGATAGGGAATCAACATCCGGATCGGAAGAGGAAGAAGAGATGGAAGAAGCTTCCACTTCAAGGTTTGAGGGGGAGGAGAGACCATCTACTCCAGAACAAGAGCAAGAGCAAAGAGAGTCATCTACTTCCGGGAGAAGTGATGAACAAGCTCAAGAGACCCTTTCCACCACCATTGACCTAGGTAACTCAAGCACACTAATTCAAAATAAAAATCATATTATGTGTTTTGAGTGTAGGGAATTTGGGCACTATAAGAGAAAGTGCCCTAAGAAGATTAAGAAGGCTCCACCAGTGCCAAAGACTAAGGAACCTGATGCCCCAATAATTAAAAGCAAGGAGCATGTCATTTACTTCAAATACCGACAACCGGGACATTATCGGAGTCAATGCCCTAGGGGGAAGAAGAAAGGGCATAAAGGAAGAGTTACACGTGTAGGGGGAGCTAAGGCAAACCTTAAGTTAACTTTTAAGTATGCTTCTTCTTCAATTAATTATCAAAAACATGCTAGAAGTAATCTTACAATTATTCATGAAAGGCATGCTAGAAATAATAGGCTTTATTGTTTAGGAGCTAAACATGTCAACCTTAGGAATAAGGAGAAATTTGGGACTAATGTCCCTAAAACAATTTTACCTAAGGCAACTATTAGGAAAATAGAAGATCATCTAGGTTGTAATCAAAAGAAATCTACACATATGCCTAGGAAGGGCAAAAATGATCAAAGAAACCATAGGCCCACCAAATTAGAAAAATTAGAAGTTGAAAATCAAGCCTTGAGGTCAAGGCTTGAGAAGTTGGAGAAGACCCTTAGGATTATACAAAATCAAATGCAAGGGTCAAATGATCAAAAATCTAGGTCAAGGAGTCAAAACCTAGGGTTTAGAAAGCAAGGTCCAACCAAGGGCAAGAAAGATTTGGGTCACAAACCTAAGCCCAAGGAGACCTGTCATAATGTTCCATTCGATTATGAAACTCAAGTTAGGTCTTGGAAAACCAAGGTCAATAGGGAAGTCATCCCTAAGGTTGACTAAGGTAGGTGCTTAGTGGCTAAGGTTTCAAGGAAACCTAAAGAAACTATTAAAAAGGTTACAAGGGGAGTTACCCCTAGAGTTAACCTAGGTAAGACCCAAATAACCAAGGTTACCAAGCCTAGAAGGGTCATTAGGAGGGTATCTAGGGAAGTTATCCCTAAGGAATACCTTGTAAACCCAAGGAGCTCCAATAGGTATTGGATTCATAGGAGCGTGATCGATTCATGCTAAATGGGTTTAGGTGTGTCAACCTTAAATGAATAGGTAGTTAACTTAACCATGGTAAAAGTGACACTTTAGGTCATTTTCAAGGTAATGTGATACTTTGGAAATGTGATTTGATTATAATCATAAAGGTTTTTAGGATGTGTTAATATATTTTGAGAACTATGAAAAATTGATCAAATTGGCACAATTAGGTCTTAGAGTCATGGTGTGCCATTTTCGATTTTTGGCACATTTGGGGGATTAGTAGTAATATGACAAAATGGGTTTAATAATAACAAATTACAACTAATATTAAAATTTAGGTATTATATACCTTTATTTTTTACTTGTCATATCTTGATTGCTATATACCATGTCATGACATCATATTCATTTAAATCATATAAATGTCATGATTATGCTTAGGGTTTTTCTTTTATGTTATGTGCATTTAAATTTAATCATATGTTATGACATCATGATCATTGGTCATGCTTATTTATGTTATCATTTATGTCATGATCATTCATGCATTAATAAAATTGATTCAAGGACTATGACATGACTTGAAGTCCCATGTATAAGGGAATCAAGTAGTGTTGCCTTAGAAAAATACATGAAACCCTAGATTAGGATGAACAAAACCCACATCTTACATTACATTGATATGTATGTGTATTGTTACACCCTAGATACATGTGAGATGCTAGAATATGAGTTGAGTTCAAGGTGCATAGTTTTTACATCTAGATGAACTAAAACTCATCTATATCATATGTGGATCATGGGGAAAGCTAATATGCACATCATGTGCATTGAGCCCATTGATCATGATCCAATATAGGTTTTCAAAAATATTTTAAAATCATTTTAGAAAACCTTGGTGAAATCTATCTTTTGATAACAATCACCATTGAGAGAGTTGATACAAAGTAGGGCCAAAACATGAACTTTTCAATGGTTTTGAACTTTGTGTCAAACTCACTATTTTATGGATAAATTATTTTTCACATATTTTTCACCCATTGTACTGCTTATAAGTATTATACGTATGAAGTTTCATGATTTTTCAAATTACATATAATTACTTATGCATTTTGGAAATTTATTTTTTGATAATTGAATTCTGCATTTGCGATTATCGATCATTGCCAATAGGTGGCGATCGATGATCTTGCAACGATCGTGATTATTATCAGTCATTGTCGGTGATTCGGGTAAACAAGAATGTTTAGCCCATGTTTCAGCTATGTTAGAGTTCCCTAACTGCTCATAATCCTAGGATATGCTTTGGAGAGCACTGAAAAGGGTGAAAATCCATTGGATATGGATTAGGAGAGTTGTTAGGGTGATGTATCAATTTTAAGGCGTGGGATAGTTCAATGTTGAACTTTTAACTTTATTTTTGATGATTTAGTATTCCTATAGGCTTAGGGACTCTCCAAGGACATTATTGGTGCAATGGTCAAGGGGAAGCAAGCCTTTAGGGGGAGGTATTCATCATGGGATGATGCATGTGTTCTTCATCATGAGGGGGAGAATTGAGAATGTGAGATGCCCAATTTGTAAATTGGGAGAGTTTGTAGGATTGCTTCTCTTGAGTGATATGAGACTTATCTCTAGGAAGAGTAAAGACATCCTAGGTGTTTTTTTTTACCAAGGGGGAGATTGTAAGATCTCATTGGGATATGAGACATTGACCTCCTTGGGGAGAGCCTTTTTAATATATGTCAAAAAGGGGGAGAATTTATGGGATTACCAATTTGGGAAAATTGATAAAGAGTTTTGAGTTAGGTGGCCTAACTCAAAGGTATTTGTGATTTTTGTCAAACATAAAAAAGGGAGAGATTGTTGGTGCAATCGACTCAGGTCACGATTGACCAAACTCGAGTTTGACTCGAGCGATATTTTGATGTTCGATAAAAACATACGATAATTATCATGGGAAAGTTCAAGTCTTGAGTACTTGACATGAGAAGTCTAAGCATGGGTCTTGGCAAGGGAAAGCCCAAGTCTTGTGTACTTGGCATGGAAAGTCCAACATGGGTTGACAAGGAAAAGTCTAAGCTTGAGTCTTGACATTTGGAAAGTCTAACATTGGATTGGCATGGAAAGTTCAAGGGTGTAGTCTTGACGGTGAAAGTCTAAGTCATGGGTACTTGGCAATTGAGAAGTCCAAGGGGAATATTGGTGGTATAAAGTCCAAGGGTGGAGTCTTGACAACATAAGTCCAATGGTTGGTGGCGTAAAGTCCAAGCGTGGTCTTGGCAGCATAAGTCCAATGTGCCTTGGCGGTGTAGACACCGTTAGCATGACAATAGCCGATGGAAGCATTTGAAGGCTAGCGTATAGATGAACAAGTCATGGATGACTTGAAGGGATCCGATAGGTGCGAGGCTGACGAAGGTGGCTAGAAGACTTAGGTCTAGGCTAAGGGTGATCTAACAAGTATGGAGGCACCATACTTGGGATTAAACCTCATGTTTGAGGTTATCGGTTGATCGAGACTTTATACCGATCGGATGGTCAAGTGTTTGACACTTGGCAACCGAGTCGACCCTCAGCAGTCGACTGAGATTATGACCAGTTCGATTGTTGTGAGTCGACTAGTGCTCGATTGTAGCTCAGGGCCGAAAAAGCCTTGGTAGTCATCGCTTATTGGGCAAGCCGTGATGGCGATCGATTACCATGTATGATGATGCCCGATCGAGCATAGACGCTCGATGGTGATCGAGCAAGCGATCGCGGCGTATTGTCGATCAGCATCAATGTTAGCGATCGTGATGAGAGTCCCATTGGAGTTTTTCCAGCGTGGATCGAGTCGTTGTCTCACAACAATAGTGTTAGCAGTCGAACTGATGATTTTGACAGTTGACTGCCAGACTGAAATCTAGCTCAAGTGAAGCTTTAAAAGGAGCTCGTGGAGAAGGTTTTTAGCATGGTTCTCTTGGGCGATTTGAAAGAGAATAGTTGGTGCTTTCCAGTCCTTCAAGACTAATCCAAGGCAATCAAAGAGCAAACATTCAAAGATCTCTTGTAAAGTATTTTTCTTTACTTGTATTGTATTTCATACTTGTATTTGCTTGTATTTGTTGTATTATTTAGTGTAATCATTTGTACGAGGTTTCTCTGCCTCCGACTTGTTGTCAAGAAAGAGTATTTGAGTAGTGGTGTATGATTGACATCGCTAGGGCACATTCGAATCTAATCCGTGGAGTAGGAATTAAACCATACGATTTCGAACCACGTTATATCTCGTGCACTTGTGTATATGTTGTGTATTTGTATTGTATTATTTTTATTTCCGCTGCGTATAACAAGTTTTGTAGCAAGTACGATCGAGATCCATCGCATGACGAATACGAGTTATTCACTCCCCCTCTAGTGGACGCACAAGCCCTAACATAACCGAGATTAGACCATATAAATCTAATGAGTGAAAATTTGACTTAAGAACAATGAGCCATTACTTTGTTGGATACTCAGAAAGGTCAAAAAGATTCAAGATCTGTGACCCTTTAAATAGATCCATTTTTTGAAACAAATAATGCCAAGTTCATTGAGGATGTTGAGTTTAGTGGGAGTGATTAAATTAGGAAAGTCAACTTTGAGGAGGAATTTGATAATATTCCTATCATCGCAAGTGAATACGTTTGGGGATAATATCGTCAAACTGTATGTTTAAAGAGAAGTTGCATAGAGTTTCAAAATACTTAATCACATAAAAAACTAATATATTTTTTTTATTGAACTTTGTTTTTTTTTAGCACACATAGTCAAGAAAATATGATTTTTAGTTCTTTTCATCATCCTTAAACCAATGACAAACAAATATTGTCAATAGAAGTTTTAGAAATCTCCAAGGAAATGATTGGTAAAAGTTCATCATTGGGTTTTGCCTTGTACCTTGATAAATTTATTTATAATAGGTCTTCAAGCCAAAAAAAATCAATCTAAGACTTTTCAAAATAGTGTGGGGTTGTAAATTGACTAGTTCTTCTGATTTGGCTTATCTTCTTCCTATCACTCAAATTTATAATACTGATGTTGAAGAACAAATAAAGAATATCAAGAAAACACAGTGCATCACCAAAAAGATAGAAACATAATTGCTAATAAACATCGTACGCTCACTGTCAAAGGTAACAATTTGAGTTTGATTCATAATCTTCAAAAATGCTTGCTTAAGTTCATTATAACATATTTAAGCCTTGTGCACCAAACTTGCAAGAGAATATAAAAATTATTAATGTGACTTTGATTTTCTGACCAAAAAAAAAAAACACTACTATAATTCACTAAGAACAAATTATTTATAACTCCAAACGTTGGGGCCAAGGTAACTATCATATATACTTGATAATGACAGTCTAGTTTGTCTTCATGAACACAACAATGTGGCTGACTGATACTGTATCAGCATTGGTACAGAAATGGACAAAGAATTCCTAAACAATTCAACTCTAAAGAATATAAACATCCACCATCCACAAAAGATACGAGTGAGAGACCCTTCACAATCACAATCCATCCTAGTCTATTTGGTCCGTCATCTACAACCAATCCAAGCTTCTTCCTCCTCTTCTTTGTTCCTCGGATCACTTGGGGAACCTCTGGATATGGATAGCAGCCAGCGGCCTCGGGTAAAGCTGTATTTTCTTCTTGCTTTTTGCCTATTTTTTCTTTATCTGAAAGAAGATCTGGAGTTCTGATTAAGATGCAATTGGTGCAATGATAAGATACAAATCGGTACGGGCATCGTCGTCTTCAATTCTTTCTCTCTGCCTCTTCGTTTCCTTTGGCCGCACCTTGAAAGCACCAAATCACTTTATTTTCCCTTGCCTTTTTCTCCTTTTTCTCTGTGTTGTTGCTTCTCTCTTTTGATCGCATGCAATAAAGCAGCGACATCCTACGTGTTATTAAAGGTGTAACTTTGCTCTGTTCTTGTCCAAGTTTTCTCCTTCACCTTTTGCTTTGCCTTTTCTTTTTCTCTCTATAAGAGCTCTAGCTTTAGTTTCCCCCTTGTTCCATGTTTTAGATCGTTAACTGTTTGAGGATCTCGAGTCTAAATAGATCTTTATGTGAATTCTCCGTATGGCAATTTGGTGGTGTAATTTTTGTTGCTCTCCAGAGCATCAGGTTGCAGGTGAAGCCCATGGGGGCGCAGTTTGCAGCCTCCTGCTCCTCCTCCACCACCACTGTCAGCGGCAGCTGCAGCACCGCTCTGGTGACGGAGAGGGAGAAGGCGAGGGAGAGGGCGAGGGCGAGGCCAAGCAAGGAGCAGGCTCTGAACTGCCCCAGGTGCAACTCCACCAACACCAAGTTCTGCTACTACAACAACTACAGCCTCACCCAACCCAGGTACTTCTGCAAGACCTGCAGGAGGTACTGGACTCAGGGTGGCTCCCTCAGGAACGTCCCTGTGGGTGGCGGATCAAGAAGGAACAAGAGGCTCATCTCCCTCTCCTCCTCCACCCCCACTGCAGAGATCCACCAGCTGGAACTTGTCTCCAAAGCCCCAAAGCTGTTCCACGAGGGGCAGGACTGTCACCAGCGTGGCCTCCCTGATGAGTTCAATAACATCGTCCTTGGGCCATTAATCATGCCCATGCCATTTCCTGATTACACCAGCAATGGATTTTTTGGACTTCCATTTGATGGAAGCGCTGGCAGTAGCCAGCTTCTATTTCCTCTCGAGGAGACGAAACATGGAGTGATTTCAAACGACGTCGAGACAGAGAAGTTGGGGCAAAACAAGGAAGGAGACTATGCTCCTCCACTTGGATTTTGGAATTGTATCATGGGAGATGATCTCTGAAATTTCCAACTTCACCTTGGATAATTTTCTTGTAGCTATATAACTGCCATTTGCTTCGAAAGATTGTCTAATTAACAAGCAACACTAGACTTGATCATGGGGAAACAAGGCCTTGCTTCATCAGCTGATCTGGAAAAGAAGACCAAAAGAGAAGCAAGTATGGGACATGACGTTTTGATGTTTGTGGTGATCGTAATTGATATTAAGCACCAGAAAAATTAAGCAGTAGTGTGATGTGTTGATTTGAAGTTGACATGCATCAGCATCAATAATGTTTTGGTGTCACTTTTACTATCACTTTTTGTCCGTATCTCTTTCCTAATTGAGATTTTTTTAATCATGATGTAAAAGTTTAAAATTCATCAATCTAACGAGCCCTATCAATTTGCTCTCAGACAAATACTCATTTAATTACCTACTACATCAATCCGTAGAGTCCACAATGACATACTCATCTGGATAAATTTTATATGTATTTATCATTCGAACTAAACCGCGGAGACTACAATGACATATTCACTGATGCAAAAGACGATTCATTCGCCCTTAGTGCCACAATGACTTGCTCACTAACATAGTTATGGTGGCTTTCCATGGAGATTTCCATAGAAATTAGCTATATATATATATATATATATATATATATATATATATATATATATATATATATATATATATATATATATATATATTTTTTTTTTTTTTTTTTTTTTGAAGCTTGTCAAGTTATTAATTTTCTATGGAGAGTGCCCTTCCACCTAGGAGATCATTCGGTATCGTAGTTTACCTCTCTCTACAATCTGAGATGGGGCGTAGGGGGCGTTCGAGGTGAGCAAAATCACCTTTTTTTACTTCATTTAAATATTTTTATTTTAAATTAAAGCTGATTATTCCAACTAAGAGTAGGAGACGAGGTTTGCACAGTCAAAAAGTTCATGCGTTAAGCTTGGATTGGTGAAAAACCTTCAGAACGACCTGCTAACATAATACCGAATGAGAAGAGGGCCAAGACATACATAGGCTAATCCCCTCTGATGTTCAAGTCAGATCAAGAATTAGATTAGATAAAAAAAGGGAGTAAATTGAAGGAGAGATCCCAGAGTTACTATTTCCCCCGCTACTTGGGGACCAATATACCTAATGAAGAGAGGAACCGAGATGGTGTGGAAATGTGGGGAGGTGCAGATGTGGGGACATAACGACATGTACGATGCTTGCTTAGGCATTGTTTGCTGAGGATGAAGCGGTATCTCAAAAGCCTCCTTTTGTTGTATAACTGTAAGAAGATGAAGATGATATGAGTTGTTTGCATAATAAAAACATGAAACTGACTCTGACACTGATACTTCATTAATTCCCATCAAACAATTATGGACTCTCTCCGTCTTATAAACTTAGGCATATGAACAATCCCAAGTCACTCTATTGCTTGGTTGCAGCTTGTCGACTCCATTATTGACCATGCTTTATTCATACCAAGTTCACACACACCCTGTTGAGTCCTCGTGCATGCTGCCAACTCCTCATGCACATTGTCGAATCCTTATGCACGTTGTCGAGTCCTTATGCATGCCTGCGAGTCCTTATTGGACTCAACCGCAAAGAATTTAGTGTATCCACAAGAACTGACATTGTTACTCGATACATGTGCCTTACATGTTGACCTTAACCCTGTTGATCTTGATCATTCATAGACACATCATCGCATTGTTGACCAAATCTAGATGCCATGTAAACCGTCTCAATTATCTCCATATCACTTGCCTCCCTTCCTATCTAGTCAAAGGAGTTGTAGCCGACTGACTAGACCATAATCATTTGCTAATCTAGAAATAACAAATTTCGGGCGTTGAGCAGACCCATGTGCGGAGCCACGTATAAAATGTGTTAGTGCAATTGGCTCAGGTCACGATTGACCAGACTCGAGTAGGATTCGAGTAGGGTTTTGATGTTTGACAATGAGTTGACAATGAGTTTGACCATTGTGTGACAATATGAATTTGACCATATGTTGACCATATGACAAATGGATGTTTGGAATATCCAAGATCATATGAGGGAGTTTGTTTAAGAGAGAGATTATTGACGCAATCAACCTTAGAAGTTCAAGATTGGATTCTTGACAACGACGAAAGTCCAAGTTTGGATACTTGACAAATGGAAAGTCCAAGGGTATAGTCTTGGCCACGTAAGTCCAAGAGTATAGTCTTGGTAGTGAAAGTCCAAATATGGATATTTGACAAAAGAAAAGACCAAGGGTGTAGTCTTGGCTGTGTAAGTCCAAGTGTGTAGTCTTGGCGGCGTAAGACCCAAGAGCATGACATAGCCGATGGAAGCACCTAAAGGCTAGTGCGAAAGATGAACGAGTTGTGGAGAACTCAGATGGATCCTAAGGCCGTGAGGCTGATGGAGGTGGCTAGAAGGCTTAGGTCTAGACTAAGGGTGGTCGATCAAGTATGAGAGGATCATACTTGAGTTAAACCTCACTTTTAAGATTTGTTAGTCAACTGGTGGTATTGGCCAATCTACTGGTCGAGTGTTCAGCACTCGGGAGCCTAGTCAACTCGAAGCAGTCGACTGGTCGTGTAGTCGACTAAAGCTCGACTGTCGAGTAAGTGCTCTGGCAATCGACTGGTGACTTGCACTAATCGACTAGTCCATGGTAGTCGATTGCCAATAATGGGCAGTCGACTGCTAGTAGTGGCCACGAGCACAGAAGCTCTAGTAGTTGACAAATATGACTTTCCACAGCGTGTTATCAACATCACACAATTATATCACACTGTTAATAATAGTTTTTACAGTGCACCTAATCTTGTACGTTGTAGATAATATTATATTTTTACAAACAATAGCGTGCAAAAATAATACGTTGTCAATACTCATTTTAACATGGTGTAGTGCACATTGTTAATATCAAATAATAACAGTGTGCATTTTGCATGCGGTTAAAAATCTCACTATAAAAAATTTTTTTTTTCATAGTGCAGGTTTGTTAATATGAAATACTAACAATGTGCATTTTCCACGTTGTTAAAAGTCTCATTATAAAAAATTAAATTTTTCGTAGCGTGCCAATCAAGTGTGCCGTGGATAATACTATGTTTGTTAATATGAAATAATAACAACATACAATTTGCACGTCGTTAAAAGTATTATTATAAAAAATTAAAATTTTCACAGTGAGCCAATCAAGTGCGCTGCAAATAATACTAAGCTTGTTAGTATGAAATAATAACACATACAATTTGCACGTCATTAAAAGTTTCATTATAAAAAAATAAACTTTTTCACACCGCGCTAATCAAATGCACTGCGGATAATATTAGGTTTGTTAATATTATCCGTAGCGTGCATTTTGCATGCCGTTAAAAGTCTCATTATAAAAAATTAAATTTTTTACAGCGCACCAATTAAGTGCACTGCGGATAATACTATGTTTGTTAATATGAAATAATAATAGTGTACAATTTGTACGATGTTAAAAGTATCATTATAAAAAAATAAATTTTTCGCAGCGTGCCAATCAAGTGCGCTGCGGATAATAGTAAGCTTATTAATATGAAATAATAACAACATACAATTTACACACCATTAAAAGTTTCATTATAAAAAAAAACTTTTTAAAGCACCAATCAAGTGTGTTTCGGATAATATTAGTTTTGTTAATGATACTACCATAATTTGACTTAGAAATTTGAGGGAAGGGAATCGTAGTGGACAAAATGAAAGGAAAAGATATAGGGTACGACATACGATCCGACCTGACAAGATTCGACTCCGAAAAGTAAGCCGAGTTGATGATGTGGCAACTCGGGAACAACCAGTGGGCAAAGAAAAGCTGGAAAGCAACTAGGGAAAATAAGCCGAGTCAGTGACAAAGCCACTCGGGAAATAAAGTCGAGTAAGGGCAGAGGTAAGGAAGAGTGATTAGGAAAAAGAAGGGCCCACGGGTAAGGTGGGGGTAAAGAAAAGAGGAAGGTAGTTTCTACTATGCTCTAACATAAGAGTTTATTACACAATATAACAAACCAGGGCACTTAGAGGATCCTACAGAAGATTCTTAGTAACCTTCGCTCACTAACATCATAACAAAGTTATTCCTCAGGGGAAAAGGGCTCTCCACGTGGATGGTGATCCATATAGTTTGTTACTCAACAGCTAGCTCCAAGGGGTAGCGGGTATAAAAGGAAGGAAGAAAGGAAGAAGAAGGGGCTGGAACTTTTGGACCTAATCCTCAACCTCAGGACTCTTAAGGAACTTCATATGCAATCTCTGGAGACTGTAACAAGGAGTGGGGAGAAGGAAGACTCATCATTGGAAAAGATAAGGAGGATCCTATAAGCCTTTTTTTTATTTACTTTGTATAAGTTTTGATCTGTAAGGGGTTTTCTCCACCTCTGGAAGTACTTTCAAGACGGAGGGATTATAGTAAAGGTGTCTAACACCTAAGCTCACTTGAGAGCTCACCCATGGAGTAGAAAATGAAATTCCGAATCACGTTAAATCTCTTGTCATCGTTCTCCGTTGCTCGTTCTACAATCATCATCTCTTACTATTGCGGCCGGAGAGGACCCCAGACCTCCTGGACATCTTCAGCTCAAAAAGGAGGTAGAAAATCCGTTGCCGCATCAGTTGACACTGTCTGTGGGAAACATTCTGTTGAGCAAGATGTAGAGATGCATTTGCAAGAGATCCCTCTTCCGGCAGCCTCTTTCGTAGAGGAGAGCCCTATCACTCTATTACCGTCCCAGCTAAGGGCCATGGTAGATACAACCGTATCTGAAGCTCTGGTAAAAGAAAGGAAAAGGACATGATATCTCCATCCGACTCCAGTGAACCTTCTCAGAGGGAGCAACCACTTGAAGGACCTTCCCATGTCCCTCCACCTGGTCCTCAAGAGACTGAAATATTGCCAAGAGAAATGCCGACGGGAAGAGCGTATCAGTATCCTTTCCCAGTAGTGCCGATGAGACATGAAGACCAGGGGAAGAGTCAGTCCACCAAGGCGCTTGAACCTTACGAGCCCTGACCCTTCACTGAAGACATTATGATAGAGCAACCACTGCAACATTTTTGGGCTCCCTAGGTAGGGATGTACAACGACACTTCTGATCCGGAGGAATACCTATCTCAGTTCGAAGGTGCAACCTCCCTCCATTTCTATTATGATGCCCTTAAATGCAGAGCTTTCCGCATCACTTTGGCTGCCTTAGCTCAAAGATAGTTTAAGTCTCTACCCCTGGTTCCATTACATGTTTTGCTGATTTTAAGGGAGTATTTCTTCAACAATTTGTTAGTTGTAAAACTTATAAGCATGATGCTTCTATTTTGTTCCATTTAAAAAAAGAATCCTCAGAATCTTTAGGAAGCTATATCCATCGTTTCATCGCTACAACCCGAGAGATACCCTCAGCCATGCATGATCTCTTGAGGGTCGCTATCCCTCATGGGTTGAAGGAGGGACCATTCCTCAGTTCCCTATTAAGAAGGCCGACCACCAATTATGAAGAGCTCCTGGGTCGTGTTGAGGAGTATATCAATGAGGAAGAAGGGTTGAGGGTAAGAAGGGCGGAAAAGAATATTGGTGCAATAATGCCCCAAACATTTATATGTTTTGATGTTTGGATAATCATTTAAGTTAGACAATGTTTTGTGATCTAATTGTGAACATATTTAAGTGACAGGAAAAATCCAAGTATGAAGTCTTGGTAAAGGAAAAGTCCAAGTGTGATCTTGGCAAAAGAAGTCCAAGGAAAGGGCTTGGCGGTGTAAGACCAAGCATGTAGTCTTGGCGGCGTAAAGTCCAAGCGGACCTTGGCAAAGGAAGTTCAAAGGAAAGTCTTGGCAGCGTAAGTCTAAGCATGTAGTCTTGGCGGCATAAAGTCCAAGCGTACTTTGGCAAAGAGAAACCCAAGACATGACGAAACCGAAGGAAGCTCTTGGAAGCAAGCGTAAAGGATGAACAAGTTGCGGACTCGGAGGGATCCTGGAGGCGCAAGGCTAAAGAAAGAGCTAGAAGGTTAAGTCTAGGTCTAGGGAGTCAATTCAAGTATGAATTACTCATACTTGACGAGTATCAGTCGACTGATACAATGTAGCAGTCGACTGATAAGGTGCTCGACTGAGTCAGGATGAAAACCCGACGAGCAGTCGACTGCTAAGAGTTGTCACCAATCGATGTCGCATCACCGATCGCGCAATATCGATCGACCGATCAAGTCAACATCGATCAGATTGAAGTCTCACTCGACTTCACGGATCACTGATCGATCGCTTCATCACCGATCACGGTGATCACCGATCGATCAAAGCTATCGTTGGAAATGATGATCGCGTATCCCGCTGATTCGCCTCATCAAAGCCATTGGCATTTACGACGGATCGACATCAGACATTAGTCGAATGATCAAGGCTCAACGGGAAAAATAACCCTCTCTCTATAAAAAGAGGGTTTGGGGTACTTGAGTGGGCTAGTGCTTATATTCCAACCATACTCTCAAGCTCCCACGTTTTTCCTAAGCTTTCTAAGTGCTTTTAATTCCCCTCCTCTCTAATCTTCATCTTCATCTTTGTAAGAAGAGGAAGGTCTTGTAAGAAGAAAGTTTTTAGTGGAGAATTGCTTGGGTTAATCCACCTTAAGAATCGCCATGGAGAAGGAGCTTTATCTCTGAGCCACGTAAATTTCCTTGTTAGCGATTGTATTTGCTTGCTTCTCAATTTAGTTTAGCTTCTTGTTTTGCTTCTGCTAACCCTTTTGTAGAACTCGAAAAAGAGGCTATTCACCCCCTCTAACCTTCCAAGGACCTCTAACAAGTGGTATCAGAGCCCGGATCACATCGGAGGATCTAACAATCAACCGGAGCACGATGGCATTCCAAGAGGGGTATAACACGGCGAGGCCTCCATACTTCAACGAAAACGACTTCGGATATTGGAAAGGTAGGATGGAATACTACCTTATGAACGATATTGAAAATTGGTTTAGCATTGTAGATGGTTTCGAGAAGCTGGTCGACGAATTCGGAGTGCCAATACTAACAAAGGATTGGACAAGAGAGATGGCAAAGAAGGCGCAAACAAATGCAAAGGCAACGACCACACTCTAATGTGGTCTATCAAAGGAGCAATTGTCCAAAGTCGACCCCTTCAACTCCGCTAAAGAGCTTTGGGAGAAGCTCATCGAATTGAATGAAGGATCAAAGGAGACGAGGAGAGCCAAGAGGGACCTCTTGATAGGCCAACTCCAAAGCTTCGCAATGAAGACCAATGAGACTGTAAGCCAAATGCACGGTCGCTTCAAGGAGGTAGTCAATGGACTACATGTGATAGGTGAGAAGGTCGAAAACTGAGACCTTATGAGGTATATTCTCCAAGTCTTCCCTAGAACAACCTTATGAGCATCAATGGTAGATGCTTATAAGGTGTTTAGGGATCTTTCTTTGGTTAAATTAGATGAACTCTTTTGTGAATTTGAGTTGCACGAGCAAGCTAACACTTCATCCAAGGAGAAAGGTGTAGCTCTTTTTGTAGGAAAGAAGGAGAAGAAGAAGGAGAAGAAAGAAGTTTATTCCTCATCCGAATCCGAGGAGGAGTCATCTAGTAGTGATGAAGAGCTATCGGCAAGTGAGGGGGCTTATTATGTAAAGAAGTTTGGTGGGAGGTCAAAGAAACTCACCAAGAAGGATGTGAGTTGCTATGGTTGCAACAAAAAGGGCCATATCAAGCCAAATTGTCCGGAACTAAAGAAAAAGGAGGAAAAAGAAAAGAAGAAGAAGGCCAAGAAGGAGAAGAAGAAGAAGGAGACCATGATAGCCCAAACTTGGGATACACAAAGCATAGAAGATTCCTCTGATGATGAAGAACTTTGTCATGTCACAAGAAACATGGTACTCATGGCCTTGGAGGATAGCTCAAGTGAAGAGTCATCCTCCTCCTCAAGCGACGAATCATCATCTAGTGACGATGAGGTAAAGGACTCCCCTAGAATAGAATTACTATATAAAACTATTGTATGCCTTCAAAATGCACTAAATAAATCAAAGTCTAGGATTAAGGATTTAAAAGTAGAAATTAGATCCATTAAGAATGTAGAAATTTCTTGTGATGATGCATGTTCATTTAGGAATGAGAATGATGAACTTAGAAAAGAAATAGGTAATCTAAGAGCATGCTTAGAGAAATTTACGAATGGGTCCAAATATCTTGATATGATTATAGGGATCAAAGGGCCATTTATAACAAGGCCAACATAGGATATAGGCCTAAGAAGAAGGAGGTAGCCTTTACATCCCTTGTGAGTAGAAAATCAACCGTTAGGAGCAAGGTTAGAAAGGCTTGGGTCCATAAGAAGTTTTTAATTGATGCTACCGGACCTAAAATTTGGGTGCCTAAGACTTGCATTTTTCATGTTGTAGTGGTTGCTCAAAACACATGACCGGTGATGAGAGCAAATTCTCAACAATCAACCACATTAGCAAAGGGAAGGTATCTTTTGGAAATAGTGGTAAACTTAAGATCCTAGGAAAAGGGACAATTGAGGTATCCCCAAACCTTGCAATTCACAAAGTATTATTAGTCAAAAAATATGAAATTTAATTTGCTTAGTGTAAGTCAATTATGTGATGCCAATTTTGATGTTCAATTTGATTCTTCTAAATGCTTCATAAGACACAAAAATCAAAATGATTGCATGTTAGTAGGTTTTAGGAAATCAAATATATACTATGTTGATTTATCCTATGCTACTAACACTTCTTCTAAGTGTCTTATTACAAAAGAAGAAGAGAGTTGACTATGACAAAGGAGGCTAGGGCACATCAACATGAAAAATATTGCCAAAATAGCCAAGATGAAGCTAGTCAAGGGGTTGCCAAAAGTCAAGTATCTTAAGGACAAAATGTGTGATGCATGCCAAAAAGGAAAACAATCAAGATCATCACACAAAGGTAAAACTTTACTTAGTACCGCTTTACCTCTAGAACTCTTGCATGTTGATTTATTTGATTGTCATAGTACTCCCTCCATGATTGGTAGTAAATATTGTCTAGTTATAGTAGATGATTTTTCTAGATTTACTTGGGTATTCTTCATGAAACATAAGGATGAAACCCTAGGAATAATCATAGGCTTTAGCAAAAGAGTAGAGAATGAAAAGAATCTCAAAATCAACCGGATCCGTAGTGATCATGGTGGAGAATTTGAGAATTCTAACTTCTCAAAATTTTGCCTAGAACAAGGGTACAAGCACAAATTTTCACATCCTAGAACACCCCAACAAAATGGAGTGGTGGAAAAAAAAATCGTGCCCTACAAGAAGCGGCTAGGACTATGCTTAATGCATATTCTCTACCTAGCTACTTGTGGGTGGAAGCAGTCAACACCGCTTGCTATATCCAAAATAAGATTTTAATTCATAGTTTTTAGGAAAAACTCCATTTGAATTATGGAATGGTACAATTCCAACAATTCACTATTTCAAAGTTTTAGATGCAAAGTCTACATTTTAAACACCAAAGGCAACCTCGATAAATTTGAATCCAAAGCGGATGAGGGAATCCTAGTTGGATACTCATCCACTAGTGTAGGATATAGAGTTTATAATAAAAGAACTCAAAAGGTTGAGGAATCTTCAAATGTCCAATTTTATGAAACCTCTAATACTTACCCTAGGAAATCCCCCATTGACAATGATATCAATGATAAAAATCAAGAAATTACCCAAAAATTCCAAGATTTAACTTTAGGGGGTAATGATCAAGGGGGAGAATTAAATCAAGGGGGAGTAAGAGGTGATTCCGATGATGAAAGAAGGGTTGTGGATAATCATGATCAAAATCAATTTAATACACCTCCTAGAACAATAAGAGTTCATCAAAATCACCCCCTAGATCAAGTTGCAGGTGAATTATCTCAAGGTGTTAGGACTAGGTCATTTCATAGAGCTCCTTCTAGTCATATAGCCCTTATCTCCCAAATTGAGCCCAAAATAATCAATGATGTATTACTTGATCCGGATTGGATCTTAGCAATGCAAGATGAATTGACTCAATTTGAAAGGAGTCAAGTATGAGAGTTAGTTCCTAGACCTAATGATAGTACCATCATTACTACAAGATGGGTTTTAAGAACAAACTAGATGATCAAGGCAATATAACTAGGAATAAAGCAAGGTTAGTTGTAAGGGGCTTCAATCAAGTTGAAGGACTTGATTATGATGAAACATATGCCCCGGTTGCTAGGTTAGAGTTGATTAGAATCCTACTAGGATATGCCTCTTACATGGGCTTTAAACTCCATTAAATGGATATAAAGTCGACATTCCTAAATGAGTTCATTAAGGAGGAAGTATATGTAGAACAACCTTCCGGGTTTGAAAGCATAGACTATCCAAACCATGTATTCAAGCTTAAAAAGGCTTTATACGGTTTGAAACAAGCTCCCCGGGCTTGGTATGAAAGATTGTCATCTTTCTTGGTCTCTAAGGGGTTTAGAAGGGGTCAAGTAGACCAAACTCTCTTCATTAAATCAAAATCTAAGGACATCTTTGTAGCCTAAGTATATGTAGATGACATTATCTTTGGGTCAACAAATGATGAGCTCCTTCAAGACTTCATAAAAAATATGGAGAATGAGTTTGAGATGAGTCTAGTTGGGGAACTAAATTTCTTCCTAGGTCTACAAGTCAAACAAACAAATGCAGGAATTTATGTATACCAAACCAAATATGCTAAGGAAATGATTAAGAAATTTGGTTTGGAAAATGATAAAGTAGTGTCAACCCCAATGACAACTAATACAAAAATAGATAATGATCTTTAAGGAAAACAAATTGACCTTAAACTCTATAGGAGTATGATTGATAGCCTTTTGTACCTAACCGCTAGTAGACCTGATATATTATTTGTGGTAGGTATGTGTGCAAGGTACCAATCATGTGCCAAAGAGTCTCATTTAGTGGCCGTAAAAAGAAACTTAAGGTATATCAAGGACACACTAAATGTAGGACTTTGGTACCCTAGGACTAAGTCTTTTGATTTGGTTGGGTACACCGACTATGACTCTGACTATGCCGGTTTCAAGTTGGATCGGAAGAGTACTAGTGGTGGATGTCAATTTCTTAGATCCTCCCTAGTAAGTTGGAATAGTAGAAAGCAACCTTGTGTTGCTTTGTCAACCACCGAGGCCGAATATGTGGCTATAGGAGGTTGTGTGGCTCAATTACTTTGGATGAGACACACATTAGAGGATTATAAGCTACACTACTCCAATGTAAAAGTTTATTGTGATAATGTGAGTACTATAAATTTGACCAAAAATCCGGTACATCACTCTAGGACTGAGCACATTGAAGTGAAGCATCACTTCATTAGAGATCATGTGGCTAAGGGGGACATTGAACTTAATTACATAGAATCTAAGTCTAACTTAGCCGACATATTCATGAAGGCTCCCCCCGAAGCGGAATATTCATTACTTAGGAGAGAACTTGGAATGTGCTTAGTAGAATAGAGGTCTAGGTTTGCATGATCCTATAGAAATTCTAGGATTTATACCTTTAAGCATCTCACAAAACACCTAAGAAACTATGATTTTTGTATTGAGCCACTTAGACAACATGTGAGATGTTAGGAAGATGCACTTGGATCATCATGCTTGTTATGATGAATTACTATGAACCAAGTGTCATCTAGAGACATTAATCCTTCATTGGACCAATCATTGGGAAGACTTATGCACAATTAATGTACATATAGCTCCAAGAATATGATTGGAAATGTCAAATAAAACATAATTTAAACTATGTTTGTCATACTTTGAAAAATAGTTTTCAATTGCTAAGCAAAAGTGATACAAAGTTTGCAAAATACTTAAAGCTTTTGCTAGGTTTCAAAATTATATCATTTTCAAAATTTAGAAAACATATATTTTTTAAATTATTTTTCCTTGATAGAAAATAATTTTAGAAATTTGTACACAAAATTTCGTGATTTTTTGATGTTTCTTGAATTTTTGGCACATTTCTGAAGTTGGGTTGAAAAACCTGAAAAAAGGGCTTTCAGGTGTGGCAGTCGACTGAATAAGAATTCAGTCGACCGATACCCTAGTTTTTCTAAAATTCAGCCTTATTTCTTGGTCTTGAGTGTGCTCTTAAGTGTCCTAAGACTATGATATGATAATCTTCAGTAAAAAGAGGTTTTAGGACTGTTTGATGTAATATTTTAGGGGGAGCTTCATAATATAAATCTTTTCATCCCCTAAATTTATATTGTTAGTGCAAAGTTAGGACTTAACCTTCTATCTTTTGTTATGCTTTTTTTCACATGTTATTCACACATCATGAACCATTTCTTGGATTAAGAGGGAGCCTCATATCGATCTTATATCTTAGTTCAAGACGTAACAAATTCAATTCTTTCATGAAACTTATTTTTGCATGAATTCTTCTCTTTTTGATGTATGACAAAGGGGGAGAAGGAATGTTTAAGTTAGAATTCATATTGAAAATATGATTATGTGCATATGTTAAATACCTAACTTAAATGATTGCTAAACATCAAAAAGGGGGAGATTGTTGGTGCAACAATGCCCCAAGCATTTATATGTTTTGATGTTTGGATAATCATCTATGTTAGGCAATGTTTTGTGATCTAATTGTGAACATATTTAAGTGACAGGAAAAATCCAAGTATGAAGACTTGGTAAAGGAAAAGTCCAAGTATGATCTTGGCAAAAGAAGTCCAAGGAAAGGGCTTGGCGGCGTAAGACCAAGCATGTAGTCTTGGCGGCGTAAAGTTCAAGCGGACCTTGGCAAAGGAAGTCTAAAGACAAGTCTTGGCAACGTAAGTCCAAGCATGTAGTCTTGACGGCATAAAGTCCAAGCGTACTTTGGCAAAGAGAAACTCAAGACATGACGAAACCGAAGGAAGCTCTTGGAAGCAAGCGCAAAGGATGAACAAGTCGCGGACTCGGAGGGATCCTAGAGGCGCAAGGCTAAAGGAAGAGCTAGAAGGTTAAGTCTAGGCCTAGGGAGTCAATTCAAGTATGAATTACTCATACTTGACGAGTATCAGTCGACTGATAAGGTGATCGACTGAGTCAGGCTGAAAACCTGACGAGCAGTCGACTGCCAAGAGTTGGCAGTCGACTGATGGATGAAAACCTGACGAGTAGTCGACTGCCAAGAGTTGGCGATCGGTGATCTTCGATCGTCGATCGCCAATCGGCGGATCGATCAAGTCAACATCGAGCACCTGATTGAGTCTCACTCGACTCATCGCAGAATCACTGATCCGATCGCTTCATCACCGACCGATCGCTTCATCACCGACCGATCAAAGCTACCGCTGAAATGACGCCACGATCCCCGTGGATTTGCCTCATCGTAAGTCGTTATCGCGAGACACGTGACCGATGTCAGACATCACCGACTGATCGAGGCTCAATGGGAAAAACAACCCTCTCTCTATAAAAAGAGGGTTTG
This sequence comes from Wurfbainia villosa, assembly GCA_025175895.1. Lineage (NCBI taxonomy): Eukaryota > Viridiplantae > Streptophyta > Magnoliopsida > Zingiberales > Zingiberaceae > Wurfbainia > Wurfbainia villosa. The sequence continues at coordinate 20,498,519 of CM045998.1, forward strand.
CGGTGCTTGAGTGGGCTAGTACTTATATTTCAACCATACTCTCAAGCTTCCATGTTTTTCCTAAGCTTTTTAAGTGCTTTTAATTCCCCTCCTCTCTAATCTTCATCTTCATCTTTGTAAGAAGAGGAGGGTCTTGTAAGAAGAAAGTTTTTAGTGGAGAATTGCTTGGGTTGATCCACCTTAAGGATCGCCGTGGAGTAGGAGCTTTATCTTCGAACCACGTAAATTTCCTTGTTAGCGATTGTATTTGCTTGCTTCTCAATTTTGTTTAGCTTCTTGTTTTTCTTCCGCTAACCCTTTTGTAGAACTCGATAAAGGGTTATTCACCCCTCTCTAGCCTTCCAAGGATCTCTAACAAAGAAGCTTGCCTCTACCCCGACAGAAAGGAACCCCCCTCCTATCCAACGAGGACTTCCCAGACGAGAATATGCCAGGCCTTTTCTGCCCGAAGTTCCTCAGATGTGACCACGATGCCGGGAGTTCGCCCTCTCCCTCCTTTGCGAATTATGTCTACTGAAGCATTGCCTCCTCCGCGAACATGGAAAGAGCGGGAGATGGAGGCGTATGATCGGTAGGGTATTCTTCAAAGCTCATAAGGATATAGAGGGATCCCTCGTAATCCCCCAACCCCATCCTTCTGCTAATACCACACAGAGTATGGGCACACCAGCAACTAATGTTTCAAGCTACAAAGTGAGTTGTAGTGCATCAGAGTTGAATATCCACACCTATAACCACAGATGAGAGGCCAAGTGAGAAGAGGTCACCAACCAAATGTTGCTCGTCTAAGGCCTTACAACTGAAGGCCTCAGGCTTTCCCCCACCGGACCCGTGACCATCTCACCAGGAAGGTGTCTCACAAGAAGGGTCAGCTAGCGAAGGTGCGTTAGCTACTCTAGGCGACGTCCCCACTCGAGGAGTCATCAATGTTATTGCAGGAGGACCCACTGACGGGGATTCCAATAGAGCCAGAAAATCTTACACTCGCCTTATGGAGAGTTTGGCCATCAGAGAAAACCAAGCCATCCAACATACACCTCTGATATCTTTCGGACCTGAAGATCTACAAGGCATCCTCCTACCCCACATTGATGCTTTGGTGGTAAGTTTCTCCCTGGAAAATTATGAGGTAGCTCGAGTCCTAGTGGACTCGGAGAGCTCTGTTAATATCCTCTTCCAGCAAGCCTTCGAGCAAATGCAACTGGGAAATGTGAAGTTGGAGGATGTTGTGACTCCTCTATTCGGGTTTGTCGGACATATGGTGCACCCTGTAGGGCAAATTTCTTTACCTCTTACCTTTGGCACAAAGCCCAGCCAAAAGACTAACATGATTCCTTTCCTTGTGGTGGATGCTCCTGTTAGGGAAATCAACCCATGTGATGAGATTTTGATGTGTGTGGCAAAGAGTTTAAGTTAGGATTGTTATGGATTTGATATGTGCGTTGAAGTCATACATGACTTAGTAATTCGCACATGGATGGAGCATTGACAAGATTCACCTTTCATGACTCAGTCCTTGAGTCGGTGAAAGATGCATTGCAGAAGTCGTGCACTTGGTGCATCTGAGGGACCGCCAGACGAGGAGCATTGGAGTGAAGCCGAAGGAAGTGGACTTCAGGGCGAGATGCAAAGGATGACATTGCGAAGCCGTACGCTTGGCGCATCCGAGGGACGTGGCCGGACGAAGAGAACTTCAAGGCAAGGGACTCCAAGGGAATGAGAGTGAGCGATTGTAACCCGGGACGGGGTAGCTCGTAGGTGAAACTTGGCCAAATGGCTAAGTGTCGAATGGGTGTTTCCCGACACCAGTCGATTGGAGACTCGACTGGTGTTTGAGTCTCCATTCTGGCCGAACAATTGACTGCTAGCTCTTGGCAATCGACTGATTGCTCCATCAGTTGACTGCCAAGGGGAGTAGTCGACTGATGTCGAGGGTTTCGGGTACAGAAGCTTCAGCAGTCGAGTGATCGTGTCGACCACTCGACTGATGGCTCCATCAGTCGACTGATGGGAAGATCAGTCGACTGATGTGGGAGTCGTTGGTTAAAATCCAATGTGGAAGAAGCTGTTAGAGGGCAATGACTACAATAACAGTCGACTGATCGGGGCATCAGTTGACTGCTGCTGGCTCAATGGGAAGAATGACCTCTTCCCTATAAGAAGAGGCCTTTGGACACTTGGGGAGGCTAATGCTTTATTCCTAAACATCCTCACAAGTGCCCAAACGAATTCTACTCTTCTTGTATTTATTTCAATCCTATTGAAAGAAGAGAGATTTTAAGAAATGTTACCTCCACCTAGCTTTGTGCAAAGGAGAAATTAGTGGAAAGTTTAAAGCGTGATTCACCTTGGAACGAATCGGGTCGTGGACTAGCGGCAAGGGCCATGAACCACGTTATATCGGTTTGTTAGCACTTGTTATTAATTGTCTTTATTGTTTATATTTTCGTTGCGCTAATCATATTTGTAGACGATCAAGAACGAGCGAATTCGACCGTACACCAAAGAAGGCTATTCACCCCCCTCTAGTCGGCCACCGACGTTCCAACAAGTGGTATCAGAGCCAAGGTTGCTTGTCACCAGACTCACCACCACAACAAGCATGACAACGACGATGGTCGACTCCAACATCTATCTGTCAAAGTTCGAGGGGGAATTTGCATGGTGGAAGAAGTGTATGGAGGTATTCTTCGAAACGGATTTTGAAATAATGTTAATCATAGAAAATGGTTTCGAAGTTCCTAGGGATGAAGAAGGGGAGCCATTGGAAAAATCTAGATGGATAAAGAAACAAAGAGAGGAGTACTTGGTGAATTCGAAAGCCAAGCATCATCTATTCAATGTACTCCCTCAACAAGAAGTCAACCGAATAGGAGAATGTGCTAGCGCCAAAGAGATGTGGGAGAAGCTTATAGAACTTCATAAAGGCACATCCGAGGCCAAGCTAGCAAGAAGAGATGTCCTCCGCTCCCAACTCAATAATATCAAACTCGATAAAAGGGAGAAGGTAACATCTTTACATTCTCGGTTTAAAGAAATTCTTAACGGTTTATCTAGTGTAGGGGAGAAGCTCTCCAATAGGGACATGATCATGAAGGCAATTGATGTCTTTCCCCGATCATCAAAGTGGAGTTCCATGGTGGACTCATTTTATATTTCAAAGAATCTAGAGGTAAGTACTCTAGATGAATTTTTCTCAACTATGGAATTATATGAGTCTAGGCTTGAAGGAATAGTAGAAGATCAAATCAAGACGACAAGGGGATTTGAATTAATGGCCAACAAGGGGAAGAAGAAGAAGGATATGCCACCTTCATCATCGGATGAAGACTCCTCCTCCTCCTCCATGGATAGCACAGAAGAAACCTACATGGTAAGGGAGGTAAGATGTGCTTTGAAAAGTTTTAAATTTAACAAATCTAATGATAGGAGGAGAAGGTCGAGGCAAAAAATTATTTGTTACAATTGCCAAGGAGAAGGACATATAAGGGATGATTGTCCCCTCTTGAACAAGAGCAAAGAAGAAAGGAGGAAGAAAGAAGAAAAGAAGAAGAGGAGCAAGAAGAAGGAGGATGAAAAGAAAACCAAGGAAAAAGGGAAGGCTAAGGCACACAAAGCGGTGACATGGGATGATCCATCATCCTCATCGGAAGAAGAATAAGTCTTTACAAGCCTTGCCCTAATGGCTATAGAACACTTGGACTTCACCTCATCCTCCGAACAAGAAGCAAGCACAAGTGAGGAGGAGAGCTCAAGTGAAGGGGGAGCTTCATCTTCATCCTCATCATCGGAAGAGGATTTGGTAAGTGAGATAACCAATCTCCCTCTCAAGAAAATTATGTCTATGATTTCTAGTTTAACTAAGCAATTATTTAGGGCTAAGAAAAAGAATAAATGCATGCTTGATCAAATTAAGGCTCTAGAAGAAAAGCTAGAAAAAGCACGTCTAAATGTTAATGATAATGCTTTTTCTTTTAGTTTTAATAATACATGCTCACATGATGATTACATGCCTTTTAATGTTAATGATGCATGTATTGAAGAAAATAAAGCTTTAAGGGAAAAGGTAGATCACTTAACTAAAGCCTTAGAAAAATTCACAATTGGCTCCAACACTCTAAACATAATCATAGGGAGCCAAAGGGAAAGTTTCAATAAAAAAGGTCTAGGTTATAAGGGAAATAAAAATGAAAAGGCCTACCATTGCCTAATTGCTAGGGGTCAAGCTAGAAATAAAATGGTAGCTAGAAAATGGATCCCTAAAGAATATTTAGTGAACCCTATAGGAAAGAATTTGTATTGGGTTCCCAAATCCATCCTTAAGGGTTAGGAAAACCCTAGGTTAGTCAACCATAAGTAGACCTTATTCATATCATATTATATGGTTGACTTAGGATGATGCGGGCTATAAGTTTTTGATTTATAGTGTTGGGTGATGATAATATGATCATAATATGGAAATCATAATAATATTTGATTCTATGATCATGATATGCAATAATTGAAAATATTTGATCATGATTGATAATACATGTTTTTATGATCATATTGGGTGATTTTAGGATGCAAGATACTTAACCATGGGTAGAATTGCATAAAATTTTGGTTAAGTATAAATACCTTTAGGTACATCTCACACTCACTATAGGCTACTTTGATTGAAAACATAGCATGGATGAGATGATAGGATGATACAAATGGTCCACTAATGCTTATGACATTTAGATGGGTCATTATGTGTATCAATAGAACAATCATAGATCAACTATGGGGAAAGCAAATGTTTAATCAATGGATATATTGCCCATAGATCATAGTTGGATATTTTAAATGTTTTAAAACCATTTTATACTTTGCAAACAGTGAGTTCATGTTTTGAAAAGTTTCAAGGCAAAACTACACTTTAAAATGGATAGAAACTTTAGACATTTTTGCAACTTTTGAGTTTTTGCCAAATTTTCAAAAATAAAATGAATTTTCATGAAAAATTATTTTTCTCTGATAAAGGAACTCACTAGAAATATGTTCTTCAAATTTCATAATTTTTCGAATTTCTTAGAATTTTTAATGCATTTCTGAAATTGGATTTTGAAAATCAGAATTTCTGAAACTTAGGTGCCAGTCGACCGAATTAGTGGATCAGTCGACTGATGTACTGTGCACGCGCACAGTAACCTTTTTTTATTAGGTTTTGAACTTATTTTGGTATTTTTCCTCCATTAGACCTGATGTCATGCGTGTATAACATTTGTATAATATTTTTGATGGCGTCAAAGGGGAAGAAATGGTGAGTTTAAGTTAATCATGCTAAGGGGAGAGTTAGCATGTCTTAAGGGGGAGTTGCATGTTTAAGGGGAGTTTTTATACTCATGTTTTATACTCTTGCCTTTTGTATTTGTGTTAATGTTTTTACCTAACTTAAACGGATTGCCACACATCAAAAAGGGGGAGATTGTTAGGGCAATCAACCCATGTGATGAGGTTTTGATGTGTGTGACAAAGGGTTTAAGTTAGGATTGTTATGGATTTGATATGTGCGTTGAAGTCATATAGGACTTAGTAATTCGCACATGGATGGAGCATTAGCAAGATTCACCTCTTATGACTCGGTCCTTAAGTCGGTGAAAGATGCATTGCGGAAGCCGTGCACTTGGTGCATCTGAGGGACCGCCGGACGAGGAGCATTGGAGTGAAGCCGAAGGAAGTAGACTTTAGGGTGAGATGCAAAGGATGGCGCTGCGAAGCCGTGTGCTTGGCGCATCCGAGGGACGTGGCCGGATGAAGAGAACATCAAGGCGAGGGATTCCAAGAGAATGAGAGTGAGCAATTGTAACCCGGGACGGGGTAGCTCATAGGTGATACTTGGCCAAACGACTAAGTGTCAGATGGGTGTTTCCCAACACCAGTTGACTGTTATAGGTAGCAGTCGATTGATCCAAGTCGACTGGTGTTCGAGTCTCTATTTTGAGTCAATGACCGCCAACTCTTGATACGATCGATCCATCCATCGATCGTCAAGGGAGCAACTGATGTCAAGGGTTTTGGGCATAGAAGCTTCAGTAGTCGAGTGATCGCGTCGACCACTTGACTGATGGCTCCATCAGTCGACTGATGGCTCCATCAGTCGACTGATGGGAAGATCAATCAATTGATGTGGGAGCCATTGGTTAAAATCCAACATGGAAGAAGCCGTTAGAGGGCAACGACTACAACAACAGTCGACTGATCGGGGCATCAGTCGACTGCTGCTGGCTTAACAGGAAGAATGACCTCTTCCCTATAAGAAGAGGCATTTGGACACTTGGGGAGGCTAATGCTTTATTCCTAAACATTCTCACAAGTGCCCAAATGAATTCTACTCTTCTTACTTGCATTTATTTCAATCCTATTGTAAGAATAGAGATTGTAAAAAAGGTTACCTCAACCTAGCTTTGTGCAAAGGAGAGATTAGTGGAAAGCTTAAGGCGTGATTCACCTTCGAACGAATCGGGTCGTGGACTAGCGGCAAGGGCCGTGAACCATGTTATAACGGTTTGTTAGCGTTTGTTCTTAATTGCCTTTATTGTTTATATTTCCGTTGCGCTAATCATATTTGTAGACGATCAAGAACGAGCGAATTCCACCGGTCACGAAAGAAGGCTATTCACCCCCTCTAGCCGGCCACCGATGTTCCAACAAGTTCCCTCCACCTATAATGCTATCTTGGTCGTCCTTTTCTATCTATTTTTCAGACGGTGGCTTCTCCCTACCACTGGAAGGTCAAGTTTCCGGTAGGCCAGCTCATCAAAGAAGTACGAGGGGAGCAGAGGGCAGCTTGGAGTTGTTACATCCAAATAGTGAGGGACGATCAGAAGAAAGCCCGGGTGGATGATCCCAAAGGAAAGGTTATTGCTACTGCGGGAATATATGTGTTGGAAGAAGGCTTACCCAAAGCAGAGAAAATGGAAGAAGGTGAGTATGTGGAGATAACCCCCAGAAAAGTCACTCGGGTAACCCAACAGCTGGATGTGAAGGAAGAACTCGTTGCTTGCCTGCAAAGGAATGAAGATATCTTCACCCAAGACGTGCATGACCTCACAGGGATTGATCCCCTGATTGCTGAGCATCATCTCAACATTATTTGGGGAGCTCGACCAGTTCAACAGAATAGGCGGCACTTCGGACAGGAGAAGGATAAGGTTATCACCGAGGAGGTGGATAAGTTGTTGCAAGCTGGTCATATTAAAGAAATTCAATTCTTTGAGTGGGTATCAAATGTAATATTGGTCCCCAAGCCTTCTGGGCAATGGAGGATGTGTATTGACTTCCGTGATCTAAATAAAGCATGCCCTAAAGACTGCTACCCCTTGCCTCGTATTGATTGGTTGGTAGATTCTACTGTGGGGTATGAAGTGGTATCACTTATGGATGCTTATCAAGAGTATCACCAAATCCACTTGGCACAAGATGATCAGAAGCGGGTTAGCTTTATCATGGCAAGAGGATTGTATGCCTATGTGGTGATGCCTTTGGGGTTAAAGAATGCAGGAGCCACCTATCAGAGGCTCATGGATATGATATTCACTGAACAGAAAGGCAAGAATGTGGAAGTGTATGTTGATGATATTCTGGTAAAATCAAGACTCACTCGGGATTTAGTGTAGGATCTTGAAGAAACCTTTGACACCCTTAGATGCTGCAACATGAAGCTAAATTTAAAGAAGTGTTTGTTCGGGCTGAAGAGTGAAAAATTCCTGGGATACATTGTGACTGAAAAAGGATTGCAAGCTAATCCGGAAAAGATTCAGGCTTTGTGTAATATGAAATCCCCCACCAACTTATGAGAAACCCAGAAGTTGGCTGGGAGGATTGTTTCATTGTCTCAGTTCATTGCTAGGTCAGTAGATCGAGGTTTACCCTTTTTCTGGATTCTGAGAAAAGCCACTCGGTTTCAATGGGATGAGAAGTGTGAACAAGCTTTCCATGATCTAAAGAAATACCTAGCGGGACTCCCGTTACTAGCTAAATCTATCTTGGGAGAACCGTTGTGAGTGTATCTAGCCATATCCAAGGGAGCTATCAGTTCCGTTCTGTTAAGACAAGAAGGGGCACAACAACAACCTATTTATTATATCAGTCACATACTGAAGGGGGCTGAGTTGAGATACACTGAATTAGAGAAGTTAGCATATATACTCATCCTGATTGCTTGCAAATTGAGGATGTACTTATTGGCTCATCCGGTGAATGTGTTGATAAATAGTGAGTTGGGGTGGATAGTCACTAAACCAAATTCCTTAAGGAGATTGACCAAATGGGCGGTGGAGTTAAGTGAATATGATGTGCACTATCATCCCCGAACTACTATCAAGGCTCAATCACTAGCAGATTTCTTTGCCAAAGTGCCCGTAGATATGGAGAACAGTTCGGCGAGAGAAAGAGAGAGGAAGAGTGTCTGGGACATATTTGTGGATGGATCTTTAGGAGCTGGAGGAAATGGAGTTGGAGTGGTATTAATATCTCCCTTAGATGAAGAAACCCATATCGCTATTCGCTTGGGGTATAAAACATCCAATAATGAAGTGGAGTATGAGGCAATTCTGGCTGGACTACAGGTAGCTAGGGCAGTGGGAGTCACCTCAATCATGATTCATTCAGATTCTCAATTGGCCGTGTCACAACTCAAGGATGTTGGATCGAGAAGCGTCGCTAGAGGGGGGGGGTGAATAGCGAGCATAAATCTTTTCATTCGTTCGTTCGATACACGAGTAAGCATAGCGGAAAATAAAGAGACACGTTTATTTTTACTTGGTTCACAACCCAGTGGTTGCTACTCCAAGGCCCTAATGGTCCTAGACCGTGTACGAAGGGCAAAGCACTATAACGTCTCCTCCTCGTTGGAGGTAGGAGACAACGATCACAAAACCAAAAGTACAAGGATGAGGCAACAAGCCTACCTCACCTCGTTATGAATAAACACAAAGAATATAATAACAAAATATGTTACTTGTTGCTGCTGCCGACGAAGAAGATCAGAACTTGTCGTCGCGTCGGCGTTATGATGGTGTTGGAGCTTTGGCATTGTAGGAGCACTTGAGAATAAACTTGATGATCTTTGGAGTTGGAATCCTCCCCTCCTTTTATAGAGTTTGGCCTCTGAATATGTCTTCTCATCTTTCGGAACAGATCACGAAGTGGTAACAAATTTTATCGCGAAGTGGCCGCGTCAAACGTTATCCGTTTTGACCTAGCGTAAAGGCTGATTCATCGCCATCAGTCGACTGATGCCTCCCATCAGTCGACTTCCCAATGTCCAGCAGTCGACTGCCAACCTGGCCACTTCCCTGCAGTAAGAGGTTAGCTCGGAAAATGATAAATGCGACAATTTCTAACCGCCCAATCTCGACGTAGACCTTCCACAGGAAGTCTTAGTCGGATCGCTGCCTACGGTCATCCCCGTACAGAGGACACGACCTTACCATCTCTCACTCACACGAGCTTACCTCAATACTTACTTTGTAGCTCTCGCTTCCGGCCTTCCACTCGATTCCTTCGGCTCCCTCCGAAGTCACTCGAGTGTCGCCCGACCACCGCGGCTTCCTCCGGGCATCGCTAGCCTTCAGCTCCAGCTTTAGTACTTTTTTGCACACTCAATTTAGCTCATGAGATAATGATGTAAACTTAACTTTGTGTCTTTGCTATAATCAAAATACAGGTTCGATTATTTGGTGCCCCTGCACCAACAATCTCCCCTTTTTTGATCTATGAAAAACCAACACAAAGTTAAGGGAAATTAAAGCATAAAATAAGTATAGTAAATGATGAATGTCATTTCCAAAAACTCACCCTCAATCAAAACTCCCCCTTAACCAAAACTCCCCCTTAACCCTAGGTGAGTTTTGAAAGAGATACTTTAGTTTTCAAAATCAAATTTTGTGTTACTCCCCCTTAACTTTCACTCTTCTCCCCTCCCCCTTTTTCCATAAATCAAAAAAAAATGTTGGGGTTTTTGTATAAAATAGAGGTTTAAAAATAATATCGTATATGCATGCATCTAGATAAATCAACTATGAGTCCAAGCATGCGTCTAGCAGTAGTTAGATAGATTGGTTCGAGGTGTGTCCCTCTGCACCAATAATCTAAAAGTTTGTAATATAACCCTTAGGGTTAGCTTGCTCTCCCCCTTAGTCAAATATATGAAGTATAAGAGATGTAGGGGGTGCTAAACTTTGGCCTAAAGAGTTGTAAATAGTCATTAAGTACAATAGTTAAGAAAATAAGTAACATTTTAAAGAGGTTATATTTAAGTATATTTCCATTATCCTTAACATCTCACCCATTCTATGTGTCTCAGAATTTGTTCACCTTATATGTTTTGTGAGATGATTTTAACTTAATTAAAGATAGTCAACCTTGGGTTAGATTCGAATTTAACCTTTAGATCGTTAAGTAACTTTTCAAGAAACTAGCTTCCAGGTCGTGGTGAGGCACAGGGGCCTTCTTTGATCGGAACAACGACCACTTCCTTAGACAAAGCCAAATTCAAGAAAAAATCACTTAAGTCACTTAGGGTTACTTCCTGGTCTAACTAGTTTAGGATACAGCGAGGTAGCTTCAACTAGTTCCACTTGGTAAAGTGCACTAAGCTAGATACGCCTTATCTAGATCGAATACACGAGACGTTGTTTCCTTAACGTACTATCATCTCGTCGCATCCTGATACTATGTTATCAAGAGTTGACTAACTATTTTTCCTATCTAGCCGTTCTAAAAATTAAAGTAAAATATGCAATAGTTTTGCTAAGTAATTGGGTATACTATTTTAGTGTTAGCTCCCCATGGACCATTGAACCAATATGGTCTATTCAAATAATGAACTTGATCCTGGGGAATCTAATACTTATTAGTCCTTATATGTGAGTTCAATAAAACCTTTGGGACCCATGCTTGGACTCTTTGATGACTGCGATTTACGATAGACATATAAGACCTATTCGTAGTCGTTGACCTAAATCCGAGTCCGACTTTGTTATACACGAATCTTTGGGTTCCAAGTAGTCGGTTAAGGTTCTTAGATCCCAACGTGAACCTTTCCAACCTAGCCTCAACCTCTTGAACTCGATCTTTCAAGAGAGAATTCTCCTCCTTAAGTTTTTCAACTTGGACTTAACTAGTTGAAGAGGTTAGAGTAGCCTCTTGTTTGAGGGTTTCAACCTCCTCAATTAATGACTCTACCCTAGACTCAGACTTAGTTAATTTCCTAGTAAACATTTTAATTGTATTGTAAAGCGTATGAATTAGTGAGCGGCTAACCTTAATTTTCTCTTTTGGTCCGGCTTTGAGTTGCTTCTCGAAGTAGTCCTCGAGTTCGGAGTCGGTGTTGTAATTGGATTCGGATTCGGACTCTGACTCGAACTCTTCGGGTCTTGCCATGCACGCTATGCCGACACCTTCTTCGTTGTCCCATGTTGCATGAAAAGCCTTCTTTTGATTTGATTTGAATTGTGCCCTCTTTTGGTTCTTTAGTAGCCTCCTTTCCCTTCAAACGATCTTCCGCACTACGTTCACTATTGCTTCACCCCTTCGGATTCGGACTCTGATTCATCTTCGGGTTCGAATCCATCTTCTTGCTTGGTAGGTGGCTTGCTTCTTTGTTCTGCAAGTAGAGCAATACCTCTCTCGGCCCGGACCACGTTAGTTTGCTCGTGAAGTTCAAACTCGGAAAATAATTTGTCTAACCTAAGCTTCGAAAGGTCCTTAGAGACCTTGTAGACATCGACCATGGATGCCCACAAGATAGTCCTAGGGAAAGCATTTAAAGCGTACCTTATAAGGTTTCGATTCTCTACGGCTTGCCCAATCGAGTGAAGACCGTTGACGATGTCTTGGATCCGTGCATGTAGTTGGGTGGCAGTCTCACGATCCTGTATCTTTAGATTGTACAGTTTATTTAAAAGTAAATCTCTTTTACATACCTTAGCATCGGGCATCCCTTCGTGTAGATTAATCAATTTGTTCCAAAGGTCTTTGGCGCTAATGAATGGTCCGATGTGGTTGAGTTCCTCCTTGGACAAGCCGCATTGCAATATTTGGGTTGCTCTTGCATCGGCTTCGATTTGCCTCTTGGTTACATTTGTCCACTTGTTAAAATCCAAGGGCTCCCCTTGATCATTGGTGGGTAGAGCAAAGCCGGTTTGGATTATTATCCAAGTCTCGACTTGTGTTTTCAAGAAACACTCCATCCGACCTTTCCAATAACGGAAATCATTTCCATTAAAGAACGGAGGTCGGGTGGTGTTATACCCCTCAATGTGAGCCATTAAATATCTTGCAAAACACGAATAAAAACTAAAGGGAATCCCAAGACTTGGTCTTGGATTAGTAGTGTGGGAAATAATAGGAAATAAACAGAAATAAATGAGAAGAATAAGAAACAAAAAAAACTAACAACTTACTACCTTCGATGTCCCCGAAAGGGTACTAAACATTGGTTTTTGGGGCTGGAAATAGCTTGTTACAAGGGTAAACCCTAGTAAGAAATGTAGATCTCTCAGAGAGCTTCGATTTGGTAGGTAGATCATTTTGTGAGTCCACTTGTGCGAAAAGTTATGGACGTTTTACCGTCGACTACTCCAAAAGAGAATACTTGTAAACACACAACCAAAAGAAAGTCTTGGATTAGTAGTGCGGGAGGAAAAAAAACCAAAAAAAATACGAAAAGAAAACCAAAAAGTGCTAGATTGGTGGTTTTACCAAATCTTAGCGCCCCCGCTCTGATATCAATTGTTGGATCGAGAAGCGTCGCTAGAGGAGGGGGGGGGGTGAATAGCGAGTGTAAATCTTTTCGTTCGTTCGTTCGATACACGAGAATGAGGCAACAAGCCTACCTCACCTCGTTACGAATAAACACAAAGAATATAATAATAAAATATGTTACTTGTTGTTGCTGCCGACGAAGAAGATCAGAACTTGTCGTCGTGTCGGCGTTATGATGGTGTTGGAGTTTTGGCGTTGTAGGAGCACTTGAGAATAAACTTGATGATCTTTGGAGTTGGAATCCTCCCCTCCTTTTATAGAGTTTGGCCTATGAATATGTCTCCTCATCTTTTGGAACAGATCACAAATTGGTAACAAATTTTATCGCGAAGTGGTCGCGTAAAATGTTATCCGTTTTGACCTAGCGCAAAGGCTGATTCATCGCCATCAGTCGACTGATGCCTCCCATCAGTCGATTGCCCAATGTCTAGCGGTCGACTGCCAGTCTGGCCACTTCCCTGCAGTAAGAGGTTAGCTCGGAAAATGATAAATGCAACGGTTTCTAACTGTCCGATCTCGACCTAGACCTTCCACAGGAAGTCTTAGTCGGATCGCTGCCTATGGTCGTCCCCGTACAGAGGACACGACCTTACCATCTCTCACTCACATGAGCTTACCTCGATACTTACTTTGTAGCTCTCGCTTCCGACCTTCCACTCGATTTTTTTGGCTCCCTCTGAAGTCACTTGAGTGTCGCCCGACCACCGTGGCTTCCTCCGGGTGTCGCTAGCCTTCAGCTCCAGCTTTAGTACTTTTCTGCACACTCAATTTAGCTCGTGAGATAACGATGTAAACTTAACTTTGTGTCTTTGCCATAATCAAAATATAGGTTCGATTATCTGGTGCCCCTGCACCAACAAAGGGTACTTTTGCCATTCGGGAGGATAGGTTACAGAAATACTTTGTGACTTTTGAGAAAGGAAAAACTCATTTTCAGGAAGTAACACTACAATAAATCACGAGAGAGGAAAATTGAAAGGCAGATGAATTGGCTAGGTTAGCTAGTGCCTTAGATGGGTGGAGGCTTCAAGTTTCTTTATGCATCGAAGTCCCTCATTTCTTGGTAGAACACAATGTGGAAGACGTGGTGCAGGAGGGTAATAGTACATCCGACTGGAGAACCAATCTCATGGCTTATTTACAGCATGGAAATATTCCCGCCGAAGGTGAAGCAACATCAACTTTATTGAAAAGAGTGAAACGTTTGTAATTATTGATGGGACCTTGTACAAGATGTCTTTTGGCTGACCTTTGCTGAAGTGTCTCAGAAAAGAGGATGCCGAGTGGGTACTCAGAGAAATACATGAAGGATGTTGCAGCAATCATATGGGGGGAAGAGCGCTGACTAGGAAAGTGCTATTAGCGGGATACTTTTGGTCAACTCTTCACCAAGATGCAACACGCCTAGTGCAGACTTGTCCAGCCTGTCAAAAGCATAATAATAGGTTAGAATGACCCATCGAGTTGATGAAGGTTGTAGTTGCTTCATGCCCCTTTGACCAGTGGGGAATGGATATAGTCGGCCCGATGCCTACAACCCCCTTACAAAAGAAGTTTTTCTTAGTGGTAGTGGATTATTTCTCTAAATGGATGGAAGCTGAACCTCTAGCCAAGATCACAGAGAGTGTAGTAATACAATTTCTTTGGAAGAACATTGTTTGCTGTTATGGAGTTTCCCGAAAGTTGGTCAGTGACAATAGACATCAGTTCCAGGGCCGAAAGATTAGGGAGTGGTGCCAAAGTCTCAATATTCAACAAGCCTTCAACTCGGTAGCTCACCCCCAAGCCAATGGTCAGGTGGAAGTAGTCAACAGAATCCTCATTCAAGGGTTAAAAACCAAGTTGGGTGCCAAACGAGGAAATTGGGTAGACGAGTTGCCCGGGATATTATGGGCTTATCGAACCACACCCAAAACAGCTACTGGAGAAACTCCATTCAGTCTGGTGCACGGGACTGAAGCCATCTTCTAGGTGGAAACCATTTTGAATAGTTCCTGAGTTGAAGCTTATGCGCCAGAGCAGAACCAAATTATGAGATGTACTGAATTAGATCTGTTGGAAGAAAGGCGGGAGCAAGTTTGAATTCAGGCTGAAGCATACAAGAAAAGAATACAGTAAGTCTTTAACAAGAAGGTAGTGCTGAAGAGGTTTCAAGAGGGTGACTTTGTTTTTCGCAAAGTCAATCCTGCCGAAGGTTCTGAAAAGTTAGCCCCTAATTGGGAAGGACCTTATACAGTCACTCACCGAGTTGCTGGGTCGGCGTATCACCTAAAAGATGTTGAGGGCAAGGAGTTGCCTAGGCCCTGGAATACTATGCATTTAAAATATTTTCATGCTATGTAGTTAGGAGACATCAATGAAAAGAGTTATCTGTTACATGTTTGCTAATACTTGTAAAAAGGAGGAATGCAACTTGACCACAATTTTTTGTCATTGCAATTAGTAGTCCACTACACTTATTAAGAGAAGGAAAGTAAGGAAATCACAGTTTAAAATGGTCAGGAAGATTTGCCATTAAGAAAGAGTAATGCAATTCAAATATTGTCCTGCATCATTGAAATCCATAATGGTCCAAAACCACAAGAAGAAGAAAGGGAACAGTAGAAAAATTACAACTTAAAATGGTTAGGGGGATAGCATTTAAAGTCAATTTCCCTGTTCAAAAAAGGAGTTGGTTGATGAGCCAGAGGGAACCCTTAAGCAACATACTATCTGACTACCTCATTGAAACCACCCTTGTAAGTGACTTGCATCAGGGGCTTCAGGCGTTCTTGTTGGCATTGGTCAGCAGCATGTACATCTTGTTGAAATTTTATACAGCGATCCCTATGCTCTAAGAAATCCTAACGAACTCGACGGTATTGGCATGATACTTGGGTTATAGTATCAGTTAAGATGGACATGCCCTAAGATTGGGAGGCATGGTTGTTAGGGCAATCAACCCATGGATGATGTGTTTTGATGTGTGTGGAAAAGGTTTAAGTTAGGTTATTTTTGAATTTGATATGTGTGTTGAAGTCATGTAGGACTTAGTAATTCATACGTGGTTAGATTG
The DNA here is from genome assembly GCA_025175895.1 of Wurfbainia villosa. Lineage (NCBI taxonomy): Eukaryota > Viridiplantae > Streptophyta > Magnoliopsida > Zingiberales > Zingiberaceae > Wurfbainia > Wurfbainia villosa. Next base: position 20,514,369 of record CM045998.1, read on the forward strand.
ACAAAGTATTAGCAAGATCACCATCTCATGACTCAGTCCTTGAGTCAGTGAAGGATGGCATTGCGAAGCCGTGCGCTTGGTGCATCCGAGGGACCGCCGGACAAGGAGCATTGGAGTGAAGCCAAAGGAAGTAGACTTCAGGGCGAGACGCGAAGGATGACATTGCGAAGCCGTGCGCTTAGTGCATCCAAGGGACGTGGACGGACGAAGAGAACTTCAAGGCGAGGGACTCCAAGGGAAGATGGGAGTGAGCAATTGTAACCCGGGATGGGGTAGCTCATAGGTGAACTTGGCTGAATGACTAAGTCAAATATCAGAGGCTCAACTAAAGGTTGGTTTGAGATTTTACCCGACACCAGTTGATTGCCATAGATGGCAGTCGACTGCTCCAAGTCGACTGAAGACTTGACTAGTGTTCGAGTCTGGTTTCTAGCCAAACAGTTGACTGCTAAGGGTTGGCAGTCGACTGATCACGTCACCAGTCGACTGCCAAGGGTTGGCAATCGACTGATGGGGAGGGTTTCGGGCACAGAACGTTTGAGAGTCGACTGATCGCTTTGGTCACTCGACTGTTGGCTCCATCAGTCGATTGATGGGAAGATCAATTGACTGATGTGGAAGTTGTTGGTTGGAATCCAACGTGGATGAAGCCGTTGCGAGGCAATGACTACAGCAGCAGTCGACTGATGACTGCATCAGTCGACTGCTAGGTGACCAATGGGAAGAATGACTTCTTCCCTATAAGAAGGGGCCTTGGGTCACTTGGGATGGTTAATGCTTGAACTCCAATCATACATCCAAGTGCCCTAAACATTTTCTTCCCTCTTTCTTGAGTTTATTTCAATCATATTGTAAAGAGGGAGATTCTTGTAAGAAAGGTTACCTCCACCTAGCTTTGTGCAAAGGAGAGACTAGTGGATTTGAAGGAGTGATTCACCTGGAACGAATTGGGTCGTGGACTAGTGGCAAGGGCCGTGAACCATGTTACATTGGTTTGTTAGCATTGTTTCTTAATTGTCTTTATTATTTGTATTTCCGTTGCGCTAATCCTAAGTGGTGACGATTAAGAAGCGATCCAACTCTACCATCTACGAAGAAGGCTATTCACCCCCCTCTAGCCAGCCACCGATCCTCCAACAAGTGGTATTAGAGCCAAGGTTGCTTGTCACCGAACTTACCGTTGCAACAAGTACGACAACATAGATGGTCGGATCCAATATCCATCTACCCAAGTTTGAGGGCGAATTCGCTTGGTGGAAAAAGCGAATGGAGGTATTCTTCGAGATCGACTTCGATATAATGTTGATTATGGAAAATGGTTTCGAGTTGCCTAGGGATGAAGAAGGGGAGCCACTAGAGAAATCAAGATGGACCAAGAAGCAAAGGGAGCACCTTGTGAATTCAAAAGCAAAACACCACCTCTTTAATGTGCTCCCCCAACAAGAGATCAACCGAATTGGGGAGTGCTCAAGTGCCAAAGAAATGTGGGAGAGATTGGTAGAGCTTCATGAAGGCACCTCGGAAGCCAAATTAGCAAGAAGAGATCTCCTCCGCTCTCAACTAAATAACATCAAACTTGACAAAGGGGAGAAGGTATTATCACTACACTCTAGGTTTAAAGAAATAATTAATGGATTGTCAAGTGTAGGTGAAAAACTCTCCAACTGGGACATGATAATGAAGGCGATAGATGCATTCCCCTGGTCATCAAAGTAGAGCTCCATGGAGGACTCCTTCTATATCTCCAAGAATCTAGAGGTAAGTACTCTAGATGAATTTTTCTCTACTATGGAGCTTCACGAAACTATACTTGAAGGGATAGTAGAAGAACCAAGCATAAAGCCAAGAGGAGTGGCACTAGTAGCCGAAAAAGGAAAGAAGAAGAAGAAGGAGATTGCACCGTCTTCATCCGATGAAGATTCATCCTCCTCATCCATGGATAGCAATGAGGAGGCCTACATGGTAAGGAAGGTGAGACATTCACTTAAAAGTTTTAGATTTAACAAGTCTAATGATAGGGGAAGAAGGCCAAGGAGGAAGATTATTTGCTATAATTGCCAAGGAGAGAGACACATAAGGGATGATTGTCCCCTCTTGAACAAAAGCAAAGAAGAAAGAAGAAAGAAAGAAGAGAAGAAGAAGGGGAGCAAGAAGAAGGAAGAAGAAAGAAAAACAAAGGAGAAAGGGAAGGCCAAGGCACACAAGGCAACATGGGATGATCCATCCTCATTGGAGGAAGATCAAGCCTTCACAAGCCTTACACTAATGGGGATAGATGATTTGGACTCCACCTCCTCCGAGCAAGAAGAAAGAAGAACAAGTTCAAATGAGGAGAGCTCAAGTCAAGGGGGAGCTTTATCTTCATCCTCATCGGAATCGGAGGAAGAAGATATGGAAAGTATGGTAACAAATCTTTCCCCTAAAAAGATTATTTCTATGATTTCAAGCTTAACTAGGGATTTGTTTAAGGCTAAAAATAAAATAAATGCATGCTTGATGATATTAGGAAATTAGAAGAAAAGCTAGAAAATGCATGTTTAAATGTCAATGCTTCTTCTTCTATAACTAATGATGCATGCTCACATGATGATTATATTCCTTTTAATGTTAATGATGCATGTATTGAAGAAAACAAGGCCTTAAGGGAAAAGGTAGATCATCTAACTAAGACCCTAGAAAAATTCACAATAGGCTCTAATACTTTGAACATGATAATTGGGAGCCAAAGGGCTAGTTTCAACAAGAAGGGCCTAGGATATAAGGGGACCAAAAATGAAAAGGCCTACCATTGCCTAATTGCTAGGGGTCAAGCTAAAAATACAATGGTAGCTAGAAAATGGATCCCTAAGGAGTATTTGGTGAACCCTATTAGAAAGAACTTGTACTGGGTTCCCAAGTCCATCCTTAAGGGTTAGGAAAACCCTAGGATAGTCAACCATAAGTGGACTTATTTTATATCATGTAAGATGGTTGACTTATAAGGATGTGGATCATAATTTTGATTCAGTGTTGGGTGATGATAATGTGATCATAATATAGAATCATGAATATTATTTGATTTATGATCATGATATGCAATAATTGAAAATATTTGATCATGATTGATAATATATGATCATGTTGGGTGTTTTAGGATATAGATACTTAACCTTGGTAGAATTGCATGAAAATTGATGGTTAAGTATAATACCTTTAGGTTCATCTCACACTCACTATAGGCTAACTTGATTGAAAACATAGTATGGGTGAGATGTTAAGATGTTACAAATGACTCACTTATGATTATAATATTTTGATGAGTCATTATAGGTATCATGATAGCATTAATAGACCAATCATGGGGAGAACATATGTTTAATTCATAGACATATTGCCCAAAGATCATGATTGGATATTTCAAATATTTTTAAAGCCATTTTATATTTGATAATCTGTATGTTCATGTTTTAAAATAATTCAAGGCAAAACTAGGCTTTCAAGTTGATAAAATTTTAGTGTTTTTCAACATCTTTGAGTTTTTGCCTAATTTTCGAAAATGAAATAAATTTTCATGAAAAAACATTTTTCACTGATAAATGGACTTATGAGAAATATGTTCCTCAAATTTCATGATTTTTTGAATTTCCTAGAATTTTAATGCATTTTTTAAATCGGATTTCGAAATCAAAAAATTCTAAAAATTAGGTGTCAGTCGACTGATGAACTGTGCATGAGCACAATAAGCTAGTTTATCAAGTTTTGAACTTGATTTTGGTATTTTTCATTCCCTAGACTTGATGTCATGCTTATATAACTTATGTTAGATGTTTTTGATGGTGTCAAAGGGGGAGAAATGGTTAAGTTTAAGTTAATCATGCTAGAGGAAATTAGCATGTGTTAAGGGGGAGTTGCATGTATTAAGGGGGAGTTGATATTCATGTTTGATATCCATGTTTTGCATGCTTTCCTTTCTCATATATTTTGATTAATGTTCCACCTAACTTAAACAAGGTTGCCATACATCAAAAAGGGGCAGATTGTTAGGGCAATCAACTCATGGATAATGTGTTTTGATGTGTGTGGCAAAGGTTTAAGTTAGGTTGTTTGTGGATTTGATATGTGTGTTGAAATCGTACAGGACTTAGTAATTTACACATGGTTAGCTTGACAAAGTATTGGCAAGATCACCATCTCATGACTCGGTCCTTGAGTTGGTGAAGGACGACATTGCGAAGCCGTGAGCTTAGTGCATCCGAGGGATCGCCGGACGAGGAGCATTCGAGTGAAGCCAAAGAAAGTAGACTTCAGGGCGAGACACGAAGGATGACATTGCGAAGTCGTGCCCTTGGTACATCCGAGGGACGTGGCCGAACGAAGAGAACTTCAAGGCGAGGGACTCCAAGGGAAGATGAGAGTGAGTGATTGTAACCCGGGACAGGGTAGCTCATATGTGAACTTGACCGAATGGCTAAGTCAAGTGTCGGAGGCTCAACCAAAGGTTGGTTTGAGGTTTTACCCAACACTAGTCGACTTCAATATATGACAGTCAACTACTCCAAGTCGACTGAAGACTCGACTGGTGTTCGAGTCTGGTTTCGAATACCGACCGCCAAGGGTTGGCGGTCGATTGATCATCTCCACCGATCGGGTTGGCGGTGAGAGTCGAATGATCGCTTCGATCACTCGATTGTTGGCTCCATCAGTCGACTAATGGAAATATTAGTCAACTGATGTGGAAGTTATTGGTTGGAATCCAATGTGGATGAAGCCGTTGCGAGGCAATGACTATAGCAGTAGTCGACTGATGGCTATATCAATCGACTGCTAGGTGCCCAACGGAGAGAATGACTTCTTCTCTATAAGAAGGGGCCTTGGGTCACTTGGGATGGTTAATGCTTGAACTCCAATCATGCATCCAAGTGCCCTAAACGTTTCTTCCCTTTTTCTTGAGTTTATTTTAATCATATTGTAAAGAGGGAGATTCTTGTAAGAAATGTTACCTCCACCTAGCTTTGTGCAAAGAAGAGACTAGTGGATTTGAAGGAGTGATTCACCTAGAACAAATCGGGTTGTGGACTAGCGGCAAGGGTCGTGAACCATGTTACATCGGTTTGTTAGCATTGTTTCTTAATTGTCTTTATTATTTGTATTTCCGTTGCGCTAATCCTATGTGTAGACGATTAAGAAGCGATCCAACTCCACCATCTACGAAGAAGGCTATTCACCCCCTCTAGTCAGCCAACGATCCTCCAACAATGATCTTGCTGTATGACCCTTGACATATTCACCAAATCCTTTCGCATCGAGGCCGAAATTTCTTCCACAACCTCAGTATAGGCCCTGATGCGGGTGACTTCGTTCCTCACTTGTTGCAAGGAAACTTCATGCCAGTGCACTTGAGAAAGGGCTCGATTTCTTTCTGATATTAAAGATGAGTTGTGGCTAATCTCCCTACTTACTTTGGCTCGTAGGGTGGCTATGGTATCTACATCCTTTTTCTTCTATTATTGATCTTCTGATAGTTGGGCATGACATTGTGCCAATTATTGAAGAAAAGAAGTTTCTCTCTGTTTAAATATTTCTTGAGATGTGGAACTGGTGATGGATTACTGCAGAGTTTGCTGCTGAAGTTGTATTTGATAATGTGAGAAGGAGCGCTTCAGTTCTTGGTAGTTTGTCATCGCCTGAGGATAGTAACTTGAGAAAGAGTTATTACTGAAGGTGCATGTAGGAATGACTTAGAGAAGCTTACCAATTCCAAAGCATCTTGCAAGCTTTCCATCCACGAGATTAATTCATCCAAATTGAGAATGCGTGAGTCCCTTGCAGAAGGAGAAGAAGGAATGGAAGCCATGAGGAGGGTCGACTCATTCATAATGGGTGAAGAATGAGGTGGCACAGGGAACTGTTCATTGGCACCGAAGGAAAAAGAAAGAAAGTTCCGAAAGAAAATGGAGAAAAGTCACTACAAGGTTGGGGGGGGGGGGTTGGGATGTTGACTCGAAGATGAGGAACTCGAAGGTCCTGAAGATGAAGGAAGGGAATGATAGGGTCGGTGACTAACACAACGACACAACCAAAACTTGAACAAAGCATGAAGAACACAACACAACAGACACAACCGATTTTTACTTGGTTCACAGCTCTCTCCTAGAGCTGCTAGTCCAAGGCCTACCTCTATACTTACTCATTTTTGAAGAATTCTTCAAAGGTTGAGAAACCTCTTAAACCTCTTACAGATTACAGATTCTAGAGATATGAATTGAACACAAGAATCTGAATAGAAGTAAACCAATAACCAAAGAAAAAGAAACACTTTACAGTTTAAGCAATTGAAATGATCAAGAACACAATCAAAATAGCAGAATTTTCTGACCACCAATGTTCACGTCGAGAGATGAACAACAAGCCAATGTTCATGTTGAGAAAATGATCAACATGCCAATGTTTAGGTTGAGAAGATGATGAGCAGCATTTTTCCAATAGCCAGCCTTTAGGGTTTTTTTTTAAAAAATAGATGAAGACACAACCTTTTCTCAAGTGATCGATCGATCATTTTCTCTCGCAAGAACACCTTTTTATTGACCAAATTCAAACTTGTGATCAAGATCTAGATCCAAACAATTTGGTCAACCAATCAGATGAAAACATGTAAGTTGAATTAGATTATATTTTATTAGAATCACTAACTCGTTTCTTTGCAGTCGAAGCGCCAGTCGAGCCCGCCTCGCTTTTGTTTGCTTCTGCAAAGGACTAGTCGAGGCACCGCCTCGACTGCATAGGTTAAGTCAGATAAGATTTACCAGTTTGTTCTGCAATAGTTGAGGCACCAGTTGAGCTCGCCTCACTTCTGTTCACTTCTCCATAGGACTAGTCGAGGTGCCGCCTCGACTGCACAAGTCGAGACATAATATTCACTAATTGTTCTGTATCAGTTGAGGTGTCAGTCGAGCTCACCTTGCCTCTGTTCGTTGCTGCACAGGATCTGTCGAGATGCCACCTCGACTACGACTTATCCTGCAGAGGGTGAGATGCCAGTCGAGCTCGGCTTGCTTCTGCACAACATCAGTCAAGGTGCCACCTCAACTGCGACTTGTCTTGCAACGCTAGTCGAGCTTGGCTTGATTCTGCTCGACTCCGCACAGGAACAGTCGAGGTGCCACCTCGACTGCGACTGGCTGACGTCAACTCTTTATGCCCGATAAGTGCAGTAAGGACAACAGTTGAGGTGTCAACTCATTGTAGTCCTTAAGACCCACTGATTTAGTCAACTCTAAGACTGAACCACGCCTAGTAAAGACTCTACCCAGAGACCCTTTACTTGCCAAAACTCCGACCATCAACCATTCTTAGACTTTTCACTTTGCCACTCCCGCAAAGACTTTTTCAACTGCCAAGGAATTACCATTCTTGGACTTTTCACTTTGCCACTCCCGCAAAGAATTTTTCAACTGCCAAGGAATTACCCTTCTTGGACTTTTCACCAAGGTTCATCCTTGGATTTCTCACACTACTTAAACTTTTATCAAACATCAAAACATAACTTGGAGCATTCAACTCCAACAGGGAAAGGGGTGATGTCACAAGCGGCTGGGAGGCAGGAATGGCAGCGACAAGGGAGGATGTGGAAGTGATGGGGAAAAGGGCCTTAGCTAAAGAACTTCCTTCGGGGTAGATGGAAGAGGAGGATGGAAAGGGGAGGCTTAACGGTGGAGGAAGGAGGTATGAGATTACCTGCTGAATAATTAAAGAGGGGGAACCTTCTAAATATGAATGTGAAATAGGTAGAGGAGAATTAGATGGTCTAGATGACATAGACATAGGGGAGGAAGCTGTGGTGAATAGTGTATGGGTAGCCGGGGAAGATGTGACTATTGGCAACTTTTCTTTGGCCAGAAAAGGGGCGTTGGAGGAGAAAGCAGGGATGGACCCTTGAAGGAGGCCCTCAGAGACTGTATGAAGGCTAGCAGAAGGGAGGGTATCTGGTGGGAGAGATAATGGTTGTGGAAGGGTTGATGGAATAGAAGATGAAGGGAGTATGGTAGGGGTCGATTCCAGGGAGATAGGTAAGGCAAATGAAGAAGGGGGCTAGCGATAGCACCATCCCCTCCCTGTTTCCATCGGCGCGCAACTCCTCATAGCCTGGTTTGCATGTGTAGAAAGGGGGGAGGTGACGCAGAGCGACGTAAAAGCGAGGGTGGAGAAGATGGAAGGCTAGGGTTTGGCAAAAACACCAATGAAGAGGGAGAAGATAGCGATACAGGAAAGAGACTTGCAACAGATGGTTGGGGGCAATAGATAATGATGTTCCCAAGGTAGAAGGAGGGGACGTTATGGAGGAAGTGACAGGAAGAAATTCTACTAGAGCCGAAGCAGTAGGCGGGGTTGTGAGGTTGGTAGGGATCTGAACCAAGCTCATCGAGGCATCTTGCAGTTGTCGGGAAGCCGCTTTCTGTAGGTGAGCCTTCATTTTGTCAGAAAAGGAAGGATTGAGGAAGATGCAAGAGAGAAGAAGATGAATCTCCGCACTACACTGAAATGGGGGAAGGGTTTTTCGGAGGCAAGGAGAGTGGAAGACGAAGAAGGGGAAGCAGGAAGTCAAATTTAAAGGAGGGGAGTGTATGTCCGTTGGGAAAAATAATTGTACCTATGGGTGTAGATGTGGGCCTTAAAGAAGTGTTAGGTGTGATTTGTTGATGGGTTGTGCCTTTGTGCAATTCTGACAGCATGGCGCTCGCTAGAGTTATTATCCTCGTGCGATTGCGGATCGGAGTTGGGTTTAAGCATGGTGCCGACCAAAGGTCTTATCCCCGTACGATTGAGGATTGGAGGAGTTGGTTTTAAGGTAAATATACTTTGGAAGATTGGCAGAGTAAAAAATTCCTTTTGATCTAATAAGGCAAGGCCACAGATCAGATCGACACTTTTTTAGCATAGCGCCAACTAGAGCTATTATCCCCGTGCGATTGCAGATCGAAGGAGTTGAGTTTAAGGTAAATACACTTTACAAGATTGGCGGAGTAAAAAATTCATTCTAATCTGATAAGGCAATGCCTTATATCAGATTGTCACTCTTTTTACAGCATGGCACCGGCCATAACTATTATCCCTGTGCGGTTGCGGATCGGAGGAGTTGAGTTTAAGGTAAATATACTTTGAAAGATTAGTGGAGTAAAAAATTCCTTCCGATCTGATAAGGCAAGGCCTTAGATCAGATCGTCACTTTTTTCAGTATGGCGTCGGCCAGAGCTATTATCCTCGTGCGATTGCGGATCCGAGGAGTTGGATTAAAGGTAAATACACTTTAGAAGATTAGCAGAGTAAAAAATTCCTTCTGAACTGATAAGACAAGACCTTATATCGGATCGTCACTCTTTTTACAGCATGGCGTCGGCCAGAGCTATTATCCTCGTACGGTTGCGGATCGAAGGAGTTGGGTTTAAGGTAAATATACTTTGGAAGATTGGCGGAATAAAAAATTCATTCCAATCTGATAAGGCAAGGGCTTATATCAGATCGTCACTCTTTTTTCAGCATGGCACCGGCCAGAGCTATTATCCACGTGCGGTTGCGGATCGGAGGAGTTGAGTTTAAGGTAAATACACTTTGGAAGATTGGCGGAGTAAAAAATTCATTCCGATCTGATAAGGCAAGGCCTTATATCAGATCGTCACTCTTTTTTAAGCATGGCATCGACCAAAGCTATTTTCCCCTTACGGTTGTGGATCGGAGGAGTTGGGTTTAAGATAAATACACTTTGGAAGAGGCAGAGTAAAAAATTCATTCCGATCTGATAAGGCAAGGCCTTATATCAGATCGTCACTCTTTTTACATCATGGCACCGGCCAGAGCTATTATCCCCATGCGGTTGCGGATCGGAGGAGTTGGCTTTAAGGTAAATACACTTGGGAAGATTGGCGGAGTAAAAAATTATTATTCTGATTTGACTAGGCAAAGCCCTAGGTTAGATCATCACTATTTTTATATCTTGACCTCAGCCGAAGCTCTTATCCCCATGCGGTGGCGAATCGGAGGAGTTGGGTTCAAGATAGATGCACTGTTGAAGATGACGGAAGTAAAAAATTATTATTCCGATCTGACTAGGCGAAGCCCTAGATCAGTTTGTCACTATTTTTTAGCTTGTCTTCAGAATAAGCTCTATCCCCGTGTGGTGGCGGATCGGAGGAGTCAGGTTTAAGGTAGATGCACTGTAGAAGATGACGAAAGTAAAAAATTATTTTGATATGACTAGGCAAAGACCTAGGTTAGATCGTCACTATTTTTCAGCTTATCTTCAGCACAAGCTCTTATTCTCGTGTGGTGGCGGATCGGAGGAGTTGAGTTTAAGGTAGATGCACTGTGGAAGATGACAGAAGTAAAAAATTATTCCGTTCTGACTAGGCGAAACCCTAGGTTAGATCGCCACTATTTTTCAACTTGTCTTCAGCAGAAGCTCTTATTTCCATGTGGTGGTGGATCAGAAGAGTCGGGTTTAAGATAGATGCATTGTGGAAGATGACGGAAGTAAAAAATTATTCCGATCTGACTAGGTGAAGCACTAAGTCAGATCGTCGCTATTTTTCAGCTTGTCTTCAACACAAGATTTTATCCCCATCCGATGGTGGATTGGAGGAGTCGAGTTCAAGTTAGATGCACTATCGAAGATGACGGAAGTAAAAAATTGTTATTATGATATGACTAGGCGAAGCCCTAGGTCAGTTTGTCACTATTTTTCAGCTTGTTTTTAGCACAAGCTCTTATCCCTGTGCGGTGGCAGATTGGAGGAGTTAAGTTTAAGATAGATGCATTGTTGAAGGTGATGGAAATAAAAAATTATTATTCTGATCTGACTATGTCACGCCCCGGAGGAGTCCCCGCCAGAAAAAAATCCGGCAACATCTCCCCTATACGGGTGATAATACGAAACTTGCATACAAGGCCCACACGACCTACTATACATCGATCAATACGACCGGAACAAAAATCACACACACAGGTCATAAATAGACCTCAGGCAAACAATCAACGTAAATAACAAAAGTCTACAATCTAGACTTACCCCTTCTGCCATCTGAGCAGGAATACTCAACCAAACCAATCGAATAAAAGTCCGAATAGAAGTCCATAAGGACATAACAACTATCACCAAAACATCCACAAGTCCTACACCTTTAATCTAGTCAAAAACTGAAACCATAAGACCAACAAAAAAATAAATCCATTTCGACGAGGGGTATTGGCAGCTGGACTCTCCTGGCAGTTTCATCCTGAAAAAAAATATAAAGCAACGGAGTAAGTTTAATGAACTCAGCGGATAATAGTCGATATGCATAGTAAGATATAACTAACAATAATAATCAATGCCCGATCTGGTCTACTAATATATAGATAAATCAAGAAGAAATGCAAAAAGGCGTACTTACACAGATCTCCTATCGACATAGGAGCATGTCATACTAAGCGAAATAAGGTCATCAACCAAATACAAAAATGTATCACATGTATGCATGTCAATCATATATACAACATCAAGCGCAACCAAAATCACGACAAACACAATACAAATGCAATCCATGCAATATGCATGCGATGCAAATGACATGGTCACCCCTGACGCCAGTCAACCACCTCACACGCGATGGTGAAGCCGAGTGGGTAGGGCTATGACAATTGTACACTCTGCCATCACTGCTCCTGAGTGACCAAGTGGACAGGATGCTGTCGGAGTACACATATCCTCCTGCCCCAAACAGAGTGGGGGAGCAATGCTCTCATCTCCCGGTGTCGTAGATCAGAGGAGGGATCCCTGCCCGCTACCACGCTGCCTCATCGCTACCCATGAGCGGACCAACGGAGTCTGACAGAGCTACTACACACACCCTCCTGATGTACCACTAACCCATGAGTGGCTGTGTGTGCAGAACATGTAACTTGCTGCGGGCTCAACTACAAAGGAACCCCGTCCAGCCAGCATGCAATCATGCAAGATGGTGCATGACACTAAAGTATGTAACATCAACTAAAATATGTCTCCGAATAATATGCACAACAAATAGGTACATATCAATGACCTAAGTAAAACAGGGAAAGTATAACTAAAAGCTAATCAAATGCATGTATCAAGTAGGCACAATAACATACAAGGCAGTTAAACATAAAAATTATTGCAAGCTATAACCAACTAAGCATATCAATATGACATTATCTAAAAGATAAGTCAAAATACCCACCTTCTATGAAACTCGTGACAACTATCTTCACGCCCGTGGACCTATCTCGTGATCGAAACCTACATATAACAGACATTTTGATTAAGTACAATCATACAACGACTGATCGAATCGAATCCTACATCGACTTCGTAGCCCGATCAACTAGATTGATCTAGTTACCCACGTAACCTAATCAAATCTTCACATCAATCCCTATCGACCTTTAAACCAATTAACAACCTATTATGCATTTATAAACACCCATATCTGAACTTACCAATTTCCATATTAAATCTCACAGCCAATAACTATGAGTTAATTTGGTACTCACCTTAAGCCCAACAACATCTACAACCTCCTCTCACTCAGCCCCGGCTGAGCAACACCCATTTACAACCGAACAAGACCCTCATAGCCAGTACAATCGGCCAACCTCAACTCACAAAATCCCAATTCTACAATAGTAATCACAGAATCTAGTAATTACTGCCAAAAGACAGAGGATTGATCAAGCTTACCAGTTGTTGGACTCCACCGGCAGCCATCTTCCTGCTATCCCCTGTTCATCGGCAACCGACGCTCACGAACCTCCTACCCAAATCAACAGACTTCACGCTCAACGAAGGGAACCACATTAAGAACTCAGATCTTGTTCGAAGCAAGAAGAAAAAAAAAATCAACCCTTACCTAACTCCGGCGACCACCGACCGTAAACCCCCCCCCCTCCCCTCAATCCGGCAGTGGAAGGGCGTTGCGGCGGCGACAACTCTTGCTCGCGAGGTAGGACGTGAGGAAGAGACGCTGCTCTGGCTCAGTCATGGGCACCGCCGAGGCGAATCGCTCACCGTCGCTTGCCACGAGGAGAAGGCGACAGTGAATTGGCATTGGGAGATTGAGGGCGGGGCAGCGTAGAAAGCTGGTGTTGGCGCGTCGCATGATGCTCGTGCATCGCAGAGAGGCGAAGGTGGCGGTAGGCCGAGCATGCGCGCGCGAGTGCTTCGCGATCGAGAGAGAATGACGCGAGAAGGAAACCACAAAGGAGAGGTGTGGTCGCGAGAGAAAGAGGGCGTCGGGCGCGGCGAGGAAAGAAAATCGGGAAATTAGGAAGTTAAAACCCAGATTTATAACCTAGGTTAATCCTATTAACTAGTCTAAATAGGCCCCTTTAAAAGCCTATTTTTTTTTATCCCCGTAATTATCCCGTACAAGCTACATTTAAATCCAGAAAAATTCTGAAAAAATTCCTAAAATTCTCCAAAAATCCCAAAATAATTCTCAGGATTATTTTTCCTAAATTTTGGCAATTAAATTTTAAATTTTAAATTTTTCCGTATTTAACATTCTGCCCCACTAATAAAAATTTAGTCTCCAAATTTCCTACTCAAATGCATAATGAGTAAGAGATACCACAAGTACTGAAAATATAGATCACACACCTTAAGTAAACAGATGGGGGTATTGAGCTCTGATTTTTTCCTCAAGCTCCCAAGTAGCCTCCTCATCGGTGTGGTGACTCCACCAGACTTTAACAAGTCGCATAGTCTTGTTTCGCAATTGTCATTCTTTGTGATCTAGAATCCGTATCGGAACCTCTTCGTAAGTAGCATCAGGTTGAATGAAACCTGACACATCTGACAAAACATATGTAGAGTCTGGCATATACTTCCTCAGCATGGACACATGAAACACATTATGGATACCAGCCAAGGATGGTGGTATCGCTAGGCGGTAAGTGACTGCTCCGATCCTCATCAAAATCTCGAAAGGACCAATGTACCTTGGAGCTAGCTTACCACGGAGGCCAAATCTCTTCACCCCTTTCGTGGGCGAGACTCGTAAGAATACATGGTAACCAATAGAGAACTCCAGAGGTCTTCGTCTCCGATCGACATAGCTCTTCGGACGATCCTGTGCCTCTATCATCCTCCGTCTAATAGTACGGACCAACTCTGCCTCATGCTGAGCTCTATGGGGTCCTAGCAACTGAGCCTCCCCAACCTCCTCCCAGAGGGTGGGTCTACGACACTGTCTACCATACAATGCTTCAAACAGGGCTATTTGAATAGCCGAATGATAGTTGTTGTTGTAGGTGAATTCCACTATTGGCAAGTCATCCTCCCAGTTGCCCCCGAAATCCATAATGATATGCTTCCACTTCCATTCCGGAATCGGAATTTCCTGAAGCATCTCCTCCTTAAACTAATGCAACTCCGGAAACCACTATCCTCCTCGGAGTCAGAGACGGGGAATTATCTTTTCACAAGAGAAGTCCATCTACCGTCCAAAATCCACTCCACCACACACTCTATAAGTGCATGGGAGGCTATTGCGACCAAACTTCCTTGTTACAACCGTTCGTGTTCCATCTACTCTATAGTAACTATCCAGAAGCTAGCCAAAACTCCATGAGCATTCCTGCTCTTCACCTCTACAAAACAACATAATCACTGCTAAGTCCACGTCATATATATGATAGCTTATCTCACAGTTCTTTAACTGTCGTAAGCTTAGGATACGTCTTATTCAATAGCATCAGAATCGCTCCGATCCCCAAAATGATGCATCCATGTACACTACCCTTTCATTCACACCAGAATGATTAACCAACACTGATGCAAAAGTCAACCATCGTCTGAGCCCTGAAACTAGTTTCACAAGCTTCAGACCAAGTAAATTCCATCACCTTCCTGGTCCAACCAGTCAGCGATGTAGTACCGCTAGATCATCCTATCCATATCTATGGTAATAATCAAATCAATACCAGGAAATCACCATCTACGGTGGCTGAGTGCGCAACTCCAACTACCACCATCCACAGTGGCCAAGTTACGCAACTCCAACGACCACAACTGATCCAATCGTGTCCAAAATACACGACTTCCTAAATCCCTGGACAACTAAGTCGTCAATAAGTCTAATAAGATATTCAAAAGCTCATACTATTCATACCAAGTATGAAATTGTCGTCGCTACACACCTGCATTCTCTTACTCTAGGTTGATGATATAACAATCATCACAACGACAATGATAATTGTATGACACCATGTCACTACAATATCAACACACCAGTCATAAATTAATCCTAGAGTATACACAGGTGTCCTATAGCTGATCTAAATAGATCCTCTATCCACAATGAAAGATATTCATTTCCTTCCATAACTACCGCATTCTATCATTGATAATCGATGCATAACCTCAAAGGTCCATCTCTCTTTTAACAAAGAGTTCCGGATCTTCTCTGGAAGAAATTCTGGGACAGATAAATATCCCATCCAACACCTCCTATAATAGGGTAAAACGATCTTTCATCATCTTGACCAGTGTAGGTATACACGCCTTATCCAAAACCAAGTCACTAATAGTAGGGACTAATATTCTCTGAGGGTTTACTCCTTGACCTTCAAATGGGTGGCTAGCAGGCCAAATCCCTAGCTTCCTGATTCGACATCAGTCAACACCTCAAAAGAGTTCGTACTTCTGAAATCATCATTAGGTTCCGCAAGGTCAATACGTCGTCGACCTCGTCCACGACCATGAGTAGGGGCAATTTCCCTAGGAGACTTTTCCTACCGTGAGCAAATATGTAAGTATCTAACAGAAACATAATGATAACTTCCTATTACACAAGGAAATTAAGGTGACCACTATAGGCAACTACTTTTCCTATAGCTCAGAGATATCCTTTAGCTTGCCTGGTCCCAAAACATGAGAACTCCCAAAAATCCAAGGAAAAGAAAATCTTCGAAACACAAAACCCTCAAACCAAAATCGCAAACCAATAAAAATTGTCACACCTCGGGGGCATATCCGTCATCCAAATGACGGAGGAGCCCCTTAGTGATAATATTCAGAAATATAGGGACCAGATCTAGTAAAAACCTCGAAATAAAAATAGAAATATAAGTATTTTATTAACTGCATGCATGCACGACTAAACATAAATCAATTAAAGTAAAATAGTTTTATGACACCAAATCAAATTGCGACAAAATCCAAAGTGCATAAACAAAATGCAATACCAATAAAGTAAATAAAGCGACATCTCGACGATGCAATGGGCCAAGCACGACAAGGAACTCTCTGAGCGACACGAAGGTAGGTCAACAGGACACGTCCTCCATCAGTTAACCTAGAGGATCTGTGAGGAGGGGGCGAGTACAACCACTTAGTGGATGGATAGACAATAGTGCATAATCGTAATGCACATAATGGAAGTCAAAGGAAACAAACTAGAGTAACCCAACCCTCAGAGTACCAATATCAGTCTGCAACTAACCCGGTTAGCAGTATAACAAATATACCCATAAAACATACACATCCATTGCAATCTACAAGCAATGCACATCCAGATACCACGATAAAGCCTCGTGGCTCTCGAGGAAATACAAAGGGAACTATCTATGAGCTACCGCGAACGGAACTCGTGGGTTGACAATCAATATACTAAGCACTGTCTACGCGCAACTACATGCTACCACGAATGGGACTCGTGGGTAGACAGGCAATAGAAAAACTCAATGTCTGTGGCAACGACATGCTACCACAAATGGGTCTCGTGGCAGACAATGTATATAGATATCTAGTTATTGACTGCACGCAACAACATGCTACCACTAATGGGTCGCATGGGCAGTCGATTATCATAGGTTGTTAAGCCTAGGGTTATCCAATACATCTAGCATAGAACATCTATTAAAGTCGATAATGATCATCGATCTACAATTAAGCCCATTGAAGTGGTCAAGCGAGGGTTTCAACACCTCTAATACGAAATGTTTACCAAAGTCGGTAAAGATCATCGACTTATAAATAAATACGTCGAGATGGTTAATTCTAGGGTTCCAACCCTTCTAACATAAACGGTTATCAAGGTCGATAAAAATCATAAGTCCACTAATAATCACGTCGAGATGATTAATCATAGGGTTTCATCCCATCTAACGGAAATGTCTATCAAGGCCAATAAGGACAACCCATCTACTAACAAGCACGACACGAGGGTTAAGCCTAAATTATATCATTTATACCAATTTAATCATGCATGCTACAACATGCTACCACGAACTGATCTCGTGGGTACTTAAGATGTAAAGTAGCTATCTAGCTATAGACGTCATACGAATATCACTAACTCCGAACGAATAATGCAAAAGTATAACTTTACGGTAGGTCATCTCAACCATGATTGGAAGGGATGATTGACCACAAATATGCAAATCCCCTATAGGGAAACTTTACTGTAATCTTTTCTCAACCACGAATGGGTGATATAGTTGGCAGTCGAGATATGAACAATGTTATATACCCTCTAAGGATTAATCGCAGCCTAATCATACGACCTCTACTAGTCCGATCACCATATCAACTGAAATAGTAAATGGATAAACATATACCAATAAGCAAATCTGGGTTATTATGCCTAGGGTTCCAACACCTAGGGTTTTACTAATGTTTCATTCCTGAGATCCGCTCCTACGGAATAACCTCATCTAAGTTATTCTATCTCTAGTAGTCTCAATCATGGTATCCATCGCAATAACACATAACCTCGATATCTAATAAACGACAGCATAGTCATACAATGACAATCAATAGCTGAAATTAATTAGGGTATAACTAAAGGGGTCATGCCAGTACAAAGTCAAAGCAATATGCTATAGAGCATCAAATACAAATATACCCTAAACCACGTAAGCAACGTAATCATATCATCATGCACTAAATCTAGAAAATTTATCTCTAGAATTTATTCACCTGTTAGTCATCTGGAGATGTCCTGTCGTCGCCAAATCCCTAAATTGACCTTGTCAATAATACCTCGAATTTCTGAAACATAAAAAAATCGTAGGAAATCCGTACAAATCCGAAAATACTCAAGTTAACCTGCCAACGTGGCGAACTCTGAAAACCCAAAGACCCTAAGGAACTCGGAACCTGGCTCTGATACCAAATAAATTGTCACGCCCGAGAGGAGTCCCCGCTAGACAAAAATTTGGCAGCATCTCCCCTGTACGGGTGACAATACGAAACTTGCATACAAGGCCCACATGACCAACTATACATCGGTCAACACGACCGGAACAAAAATCACACACGCATGTCATAAATAGGCCTTAGGCCAACAATCAACGTAAATAACAAAAGTCTACAATCTATACTTACCCCTTCTGCCATCTGAGCAGGAATACTCAACCAAACCAATCGAATAAAAGTCCGAATAGAAGTCCATAAGGACATAACAACTATCACCAAAACATCCACAAGTCCTACACCTTTCATCTAGTTAAAAACTGAAACCATAAGACCAACAAAAAAACAAATCCATTTTGACGAGGGGGATTGACAGCTGGACTCTCCTGGCAGTTTCATCCTGAAAAAAAAAATAAAGTAACGGGGTAAGTTCAATGAACTCAACGGATAATAGTCGATATGCATAGTAAGATATAACTAACAATAATAATCATGCTAGTACAGTCTCCTAATCAATAATAGGAAATACAAGAAAGAAATGCGAAAAGACTGTACTTACCTGAATCTCCTATCCTGACATAGGAGCATGTGCCATACTAGCAGAAATAAGGTCGTCCAACCAAATACAAAAATGTATCCTGTATGCATGTCAATCATATGCAACATCCAAGGCAGCAACCAAAATGCAACAAACACAATACAAATGCAATCCATGCAATATGCATGCGATGTAAATGACATGGTCACCCCTGACGCCAGTCAGCCGCCTCACACGCGATGGTGAAGCCGAGTAGGTAGGGCTATGACAACTGTGCACTCTGCCATCACTGCTCCTGAGTGACCAAGTGGACAGGATGCTGTCGGAGTACACCTATCCTCCTGCCCCAAATAGAGTGGGGGAGCAATGCTCTCATCTCCCGGTGTCGTAGACCAGAGGAGGTATCCCTGCCCGCTACCATGCTGCCTCACCACTACCCATGAGCGGACCAACAGAGCCTGACAGAGCTACTACACACACCCTTCTGATGTACCACTAACCCATGATGGCTGTGTGTGCAAAACATGTAACTGGTTGCGGGCTCAACTACAAAGGAACCCCGTCCAGCCAACATGCAATCATGCAAGATGATGCATGACGCTAAAGCATGTAACACCAACTAAAATATGTCTCCGAATAATATGCACAATAAATAGGTACATATTAATGACCTAAGTAAAACAGGGAAAATATAACTAAAAGCTGATCAAATGCATGTATCAAGTAGGCATAATAACATACAAGGCAGTTAAATATAAAAATTATTGCAAGCTATAACCAACTAAGCATATCAATATGACATTATCTAAAAGATAAGTCAAAATACCCGCCTTCTATGAAACTCGTGACAACTATCTTCACGCCCGAGGACCTGTCTCGTGATCGAAACCTACATATAATAGACATTTTGATTAAGTACAATCATACAACAACTGATCGAATCGAATCCTACATCGACTTCGTAGCCCGATCAACTAGATTGATCTAGTTACCCACGTAACCTAATCAAATCTTCACATCAATCCCTATCGACCTTTAAACCAATTAACAACCTATTATGCATTTATAAACACCCATATCTGAACTTACCAATTTCCATCTTAAATCTCACAACCAACAACTATGAGTTAATTTGGGACTCACCTTAAGCCCAACAACCTCTACAACCTCCTCTCACTCAACCCCGGCCGAGCAACACCCATTCACAGCCGAACAAGACCCTCACAGCCAGCACAATCGGCCAACCTCAACTAACAAAATCCCAATTCTACAATAGTAATCACAGAATCTAGTAATTACTTCCAAAAGACAGAGGATCGATCAAGCTTACCGATCGTTAGACTCCACCGGCAGCCATCTTCCTGCTATCCCCTGTTCATCGACAATCGACGCTCACGAACCTCCTGCCCAAATCAACAGACCTCACACTCAATGAAGGGAACCACATTAAGAACTCAGATCTTGTTCGAAGCAAGAAGAAAAAAAATCAGCCCTTACCTAACTCCGGTGACCATCGACCATAAACCCCCCCTCAATCCGACGATGGAAGGACGCTGCGACGGCGACAGCTCTTGCTCGGTAGGTAGGACACGAGGAAGAGGCACTGCTCTGGCTCGGTCGTGGGCACCGCCAAGGCGAATCGCTCACCGCCGCTTGCCACGAGGAGAAGGCGACAGTGAGTCGGCGTTGGGAGACTGAGGGCGGCGAGCACGTAAGCTGCGTTGCTAAGCGCGTCGCACGCACGTCGCGGTCGGCCGATCGCCGACGGGAGACGAAAGCGACGAGCATGCCGAGCACGCGACGACAGTGCTCGCGATCGAGGGAGAAAGATGCGAGAAGGAAATCGCAAAGGAGAGGTGTGGTCGCGAGAGAAAGAGGGCGTCGGGCACGGCGGGGAAAGAAAATCGGGGAATTAGGAAGTTAAAACCTAGATTTATAACCTAGGTTAATCCTATTAACTAGTCTAAACAGGCACCTTTAAAAGTCTGTTTTTCTTATCTCCATAATTATCTCGTACAGGCTCCGTTTAAATCCAGAAAAATTCTGGAAAAATTCCTAAAATTCTCCAAAAATCCCAAAATAATTCCCAGGATTATTTTTCCTAAATTTTGGCCATTAAATTTTATATTTTAAAGTTTTTCATATTTAACAGACTAGGCGAAGCCCTAGGTCAGTTTGCCACTATTTTTTAGCTTGTCTTCAGCACAAGCTCTTATCCCCGTGTGGTGGTGGAATGGAGGAGTCGGGTTCAAGGTAGATGCACTGTTAAAGATGATGGAAGTAAACAATTATTATTCCGATCTGACTAGGCGAAGCCCTAGGTCAGATCATCACTATTTTTCAGCTTGTCTTCAGTACAAGCTCTTTTCCCCGTGTGGTGACGGATCGGATGAGTCGGGTTCAAGGTAGATGCATTGTTGAAGATGATGGAAGTAAAAAATTATTATTTTTATTTGACTAGGTGAAGCCTTAGGTCAGATCATCACTATTTTTCAGTTCGTCTTCAAGACCAAGCTATTGTCCTTGTGTGGTGGTGGATCGGAGGAGCCAGGTTCAAGCTTGGTGGATCGAAATAGGAGGACGTCAACACGAGAAAAATAGGAGGATGTCAACATGGGACTGATGATTTCTTGTTGCTCCTCATGCCAGGAAGGGTGGTGTTGTGATATTTTATCCATTCTAAAGAGTCAGTTTTTGACGAGAAGAAGGTGCACTTTAACATTTCTTAAAATCAGAATTACATTGTTGCAGAACAAGGTTACATTCATTACTTCCTAGGATAAAAAAGGAAAATACATTCTGTTAGAATGAAAACTAGGGGGCTTCGCGGATAATTTTTTCTAGAGGTAGAGGCGTCGTGCAACGGTCTAACTTAGCAATAAGCTGCCTAACATGAGATCGATAAGTGAGCTTGAGTCTTGATAGGGTTCGTTGGGTCAATGCTAGTTCTTGGTGAAGGGAGTAGTTGCAGGTGGAAGGCAACTACAGGCGATTCTGGAGATCCCTCACTAGGTCCTCTAGCTCCTACATCCGTTGATGTTCTGCTGCAAGGGGTTCGGAGGGAAGGGGATCGCTCTCTTGCTCTGAAAAGGCTTCCATTAAGAAGGTAGAGGAATGAAGGAATATACAGGAAAATACGTTGCCAGAAGTTTTTATAGAAGGAAGAGGGAGTATTAATTTATCTTCTTGGAAAGGAAGGAAAGTAAAAGCTGATAAGATGGGGAGATGAAGGGGTAGTGTTGGGAGTAGTTGATGCATTAATTAATAGATGACCGAGCATACCCTACAGTGGAAGTAAATAGTCATTGAGAATAATTCAACTTCGATATAGTGCTTTTCTTGTGATGTTTTCTAAATCTAACATACACTATTAGTCTTCTGTGAGTGATCAAAGGTTAAAGTGATATTCGTGCAGGAGACGTTTTTAGCGACTACAATAATTATGTTGAGGCTAATATCCTTTTCTTTTTTATAAATATATATAAACTGAATAAAACAACCAAGAGATAAATTCTTGTTTATAGAGAACGAGGAGTACTAGAAGAGTCCACAGAAGACTCTCCTTCTAACTACGGTAGTGCAGCTTCCAGAAGAGGAGGAATGTCAGTCGGAGGGGGAGGTATGTCAGTCGGTGGAGGAGGAGGGATATCAGCTGGTGAAGGAGGAATGTCAGCTGGCAGAATGTCAGCCGGTGGAGGAGGGGGGTCTATTGGAGGTTGCTGCTGAGGTGCTGGAGGATTCCATAGGCGATTGCCGAAGGACGGGAAAGGAGGTCGGAAGAATCTCCTAGGGCCCGAAGCCATTGTGTTGGAAGGACTTTGAAGGGGGGTTGGTCGATATGCCAAAGTTGCTATAAAATACGTATCTAAATCTTTAGACAGGCCTGAGTCAGAACTTATGTCAAACGGGGACGAGGAGGAAGCTATGAAAGTAGTATGAAGATAGAAGGCTCCACGGAAGGTATTTATAGAGGGGAAGGAACATTAATCTATCTTCTTGAAAAAGGAGGAGAATATGGAAGGCTAGAGGGGGTAATTGAAGAGTTGACATTGGGAATGGTAAGGACATTGATAATAAGGTGACTGGTCACGGTCCCACCCAACCAAAGGGATAGGGGCTAGCTGGATATAATCTGATTGTGGTATAAAGTAGCCTAGCAGAGTTGGATCCTGTTTGTTGGGGAAATGACTCGGAATAATGCAAAGACACATTATTTTTAAGCTGGCCAGAGTAACTTTTATGAAGGTAAAGTATCAGTCGACTGGCACCAAGGAGACTTCTAGCCAGATGAAGGTGAAAATGAGAAAGAGAAGAAGTTTGCTCGACCAGGGGAATATGACTATTAAAATAAAGGTAATTCTGAAATTCAAAAGGAAGAAGAGGAATGCTGGCCATTTTATAAAGGCATAGCATATACATTAAAGTTCTTGCAAAATGAGGCATTACAATTTAAAGAGAGGGAGTGTCGCAGTTCAAAAGCATTCTCCGAGTATTCACCTATTGCTGCTTCTACACTTAAGTAACTAATGTCTGTATCCGAGGGAGGATGTCCGTGAGCCGCATGCTGTTTGTTGGCTCCCTTGAAGCCCATGATAAAAAATTCAGTTGCTTTGTCGCCAAATTTATCTAGCAACTCTTCTTCTCGTTCTTTCCAGCGAGCTTTTTCAGCAGCAAGAGTACCCTTCAGTT
Source organism: Wurfbainia villosa (assembly GCA_025175895.1). Lineage (NCBI taxonomy): Eukaryota > Viridiplantae > Streptophyta > Magnoliopsida > Zingiberales > Zingiberaceae > Wurfbainia > Wurfbainia villosa. The sequence continues at coordinate 20,537,762 of CM045998.1, forward strand.
CGTCTCTCTCCTTGGCGACGACTATCGTGTGTTGACCCATGGAAGTTATAGCTTGGGCATGTTCCAGTTGTAGAGCTCGCAACTGTTCCGTTATTTCTGCTAGGGCCTAGGGTAGTGTGGCCATTTTGGAGGAGAGGCTTTCTATTTGTGTTTGGCTCGATGCTAGTGAGGCCTCCAGAGTCTTAATGACTAATTGAGCTCTTAGAAGTTCAGTTGAAGACTTAGATTCCCTGGCCTCTGCCTCTCAGAGTTGAACCTAATACTTTAATAATTCTTGAGCTAGAGCATTGACGTGTTGGATCTTCTCATATTGTAGGAACAACTGGGTTTCAAGGGCATCAATCCTTTTAAGGGCTTCTTCTTTTTCGCTCCTTGCTACTGTTAACTGAGTAACTAAGGCAGCTTCCCTTTATTTGTTGTCAATGAGCTATTGAAGTAGATTTCTCTGCTAGATTTGGGAGGCATTATGGCAAGCCGCCATGGCAGATTGATAATCAGCTAGATGCTGAGCTGCGTCATTATAATGAGTGGCCGCTTGCATTAAGGGGAATTCAAATGTAAGTATTTAGATACGCCCAATAGGGTAGGGCTACTGGGAGGTACCTCTGATAAATCCTTCCTTAGATGCTCAAAAGGGCCATGCACTCCTGATTAATTGAACATGTTTACTTCCTGGAGAGTACGCAATTTCAATAAAGACCCAAGGGTAGTCGTAGGAGGACTGAGGGAAAGAATATCGGCCATGGGAAGAGGGGGTTCATCCCTGAGTGTGGAAGGATTAAGAGGTGCAACTTCAGGAAGTGGGGAAGTGGAACGAGATAATTCTAAGGGTGCAATCAGAGGGGAAGAAGGTGCAGGAGAATCAATATCCATGCTTGGGGAGGAAGGAAGTGAAGAGGTAGGTAATGAGGGGAGATGCTCTTCCAGAAGGGGGAGGATGCCAAGGGACTGGACGTCTTCCTTAGTGAGTTCAAAGATACTAAGGTGGCGACGCCGACGAAGTATGAGAGGGGGTGGACTAGGAGATTGGGATGAGAAGGTGGCGGAAAGAGCGGTAGAGCTGGAAGTACCCTCCTTTTTGGGGCGAGGTCTTTTAGGAGATGAAGGAGAAAGGAGAGGGGATTTTCTCCTCGTACATTTCTTTGAGGGCTTGTTGGCTTATAGCCTTCTCAGCGTTGTTCCTGACCCTCTGCATCAAGTCGTCTACAATACACAACATCCAGAATAATAGATAGCATTAGTAAGAGTTAACAAAAATTACATATAAAATTTGGTTGGTACCCTACCTATGACGACGGGGTCATCCAAGTGGAAGGGGGGTAGCCCATAGTGGCTTAGGATGTGAGTATCCAACAAGAGGTCAGAGTTGTACTGGTGTCCTCTCAACACCTTATGGATCTCGACGAAGGGGCATTGAAGCCTACAATCTTGAAAAGGAGGTAACTCTGGAAGATCAATCTTCTAGGTATCGGAGTAAGGGAGTGGAGTAGGTAGTTGGGCAAAGCAGTACAAATCCCTCTAACCTTTGTGGGAGGATGACATATTTAGTAAGAATTGACAGTCAGGATGGCTAGAAAAATAAAAAAATACTTTCTTTTGAAGATTTCAATTGAAAAAGGAAATGAAACATCAACGGAGACAGGGGAAGTTCTAAGTGTTTAAATACTGCAACGGTGCCTGCCAAGACTCGAAAGGCATTGGGAGCTAATTGGTTAATGGGCAATCCATAAAAATCTAGCAGTTCAAAGTAAATAGCGGGTGCCAGAAGTCGAAGGCCATTTACTAGTTGTTCAAAGAAGAAACAATGATGGTTAGGAGGGGGAAGATGTGGTCGATAGGAAGTAGAAGAGAAGAGGTATTTTACTGAAGGGTCTATGAACAGATCTTTAGAATCTAGGAAGTGGTGGTTTCTGTTTAGTTGTGTGATAGTATCTTCGTACCAAGGGGTTGAGCTAGGGTTTATCGGAGAAGGAGCCATAGCAAGGAAGGTAGAGGGGGCACTTACTTGTGGCTGAAGAAGGACGGTCTTGGAAGGGAAAGAGACTCCTAGGTGATGAAGGTTTAGGCGTAGGACAGTCGTTGGGCGGAAGAAGAAGATTCGAAATGGAAGGAGAAGAAGTTCTCGTATGGCGAATAGGTTGCCGAGGGTTTGCCTTTTAAACTTCCCCGTATAATGAAAAGGCGGGGCCCATTAGCCCAGTAAGGGATGTAATATGCTTAAAATAAGCAAAGGCGAGGAAAATTCTGTTGGTGTAGAGGCACCAGATAATCGAACCTATGTTTTGATTATGACAAAGACCCAAAGTTAAGGTCATATCATTATATCATGAGTTGAACCTAGTGTGCAGGAATGTTAAGCTGAGTTAAAGGTCGGCGACACCCGGAGAATCTCGAGTCTAGAAACTGTGGTGGTCGGGCAACACCAGGAGGACTTCAGAGGGAGTCGAAGAACCCAGTTGAAGACCGGAAGCTGAGTTACAAGTCACAAAGGACCTAAGGTAACCTCAAGTGTGAGTGAAGGTAAGGTCGGGTCCTCCACATGAGGACGATTTTAGGCGGCGATCCGACTAAGACTTCCCGTGGAAGGTCTAGGTCGAGATCGGACGGTAAGTGATTGTCACTTTTACCTTTACTTACTTGTTTTGGACTAACTCTTTGCTGCAGTCGAGAAACCTAACCATCAATCGACTGATGGCAGTTAACAGTCAACTGATGGTGGCATCAGTCGACTGATGAGGGTGAATGGTCGACTGCCATTCAAATTTCAGCTTCGATGAAAGATAAGCTCCACTTATCTTGGGGAGATGAGGTTCTTTGACTATGAGCTGGAACTAAACGTTGAGGAGCTTCTAAGGCTATAAAAGAAGGGGGAGGGTTTCACCCCTTTAGTCATCCCAAGAGCCTACAAAGTGATCCCACAACGCCGAAGGTCTACGACAATGCTACAATGACGAAACGCTACCGCAATGCTGACGACACGACCTCAACCTCAAGCTTCAATTGTCGTCAGTATCTTTTTAGTTGTCATTTCAAGTACTTGTATTCAAGTGTTGATTTCCGAGCTTTTAATCGTAACGAGGAGAGGTGGGTTTGCCCCTCTACCTTGGGTTTTCATATCTTTGTAATCGTCGTCTCCTAGCTCCAACGAGGAGGAGACTTAGTTAGTGTTTTGTCCTTCGTATGCGATCTCGGGTCGTAAGGGCCTTGGATTAGCAACCATCAGGTTGTGAACTAAGTAAAAATAAACATGTATTTATTTACTTTTTCGCTACTACTCTTGTGTTATCGAATCGTACGAAAAGAAAATTTATAGCTCGCTATTCACCGCGCTTTTCGATCCAATGAATCCTAGCCCAATAGGATAAATGAAACCAGTGAAGGATGAGGAGAGGGTTAGGATATGGCTAAGGAAGGATGAGTAAGGAAGGTTCCACACTTGTAGAGTCAAACTTAAGGCTTCGTTTGACTATTTTGGGAGGTGGCTAATGATACTACCATAATATGACTTAGAAATTTGAGGGAAGGGAATCGTAGTGGACAAAACGAAGAAAAAAGATATAGGGTACAACATACGGTCCAGCCTGGCAAGACCCGACTCAGGAAAGTAGGCTGAGTTGATGATGTGGCAACTAGGGAACAACTAGTAGGCAAAGAAAAGTTGGAGATCAACTAGGGAAAATAAGCTGAGTCAGTGACAAAGCCACTCGGGAAATAAAGCCGTGTCAGGGCGGAGGTAAGGAAAAGCGATTAGGAGAAAGAAGGGCCCATGGGTAGGGTGGGGGTAAAGAAAAGAGGAAGACAATTTTTGCTATGCTCTAACATAAGAGTTTGTTACATAGTACAACAAACTAAGGCACTTAGAGGACCCCACAGAAGATTCTTAGTAACCTTCGCTCGCTAACATCATAACAAAATTATTCTCAGGGGAAAAGGGCTCTCCACGTGGACGGTGATCTATATAGTTTGTGTTAGGGCAATCTCTTGTCATGATAAGGTTTTGATGTGTGTGGCAAAGGGTTTAAGTTAGTTTGTTATATTGATTTGATATGTGCGTTGAAGTCGTGCAGGACTTAGTAATTCACACATGGAGTCGTGGCGAGTTTCACATCTCATGACTCGGTCCTTGAGTCGGTGAAGGATAGCTTTGCGGAAGTCGTGCGCTTGGAGCATCCGAGGGACCGCCGGACGAGAAGCTTGGAGTGAAGCCGGAGGAAGTATACTTCGAGGCAAGAGACGCGAAGGAGCATTGCAGAGTCGTGCGCCTGATGCTGCCAAGGGACGTGGCCGCGAACGAAGAGAACTTCGAAGGCGAGGGACTCCGAAGGATGAGAGTGAGCGAATGTAACCTGGGGAGGGGTAGCTCTTAGGTGAAACTTGGCCATTTGGCTAAGTGTCGGATGAGTTTTCGACACACCGATCGCCATGGACCGGCAAATGATCGGCTTCCAGTCGAACTCGAACTTCGACCGGTTTAAGACTAGGGTTTAGTGATTGTGATTGATGCCATGGATCGGCAATGATCGATGTCGGCGTCGATCCGTATCGATCACAGACTGCGAGCGCGAGAATGTAGTCGACCCGGAGCACTCATTGCTCAGTATCGATCGGTGATGGTAATATCGATCGATCGATGCGATACTTTGGATGAAATCCAACGTGGAAAGCGGCCGTTATTGGGCAACGACTACGGGACGGTCGGTGATCAAGGGCATCACCAACTCGCCTCCTGTCAACGGAAGAAACCCTCTTCCTCTATAAAAAGGAAGGGGATGGAGCTTTGGGAGCCTAATGCTTATGCTCTAATCTTCTCCCAAAGTGCTCTAAGGGTTTTTCCACTCTTCTTACTTGCTTTATTTCCATTCTATTGTAAGAAGAGAAATTGTAAAGAGGTTACCTCCACCTAGCTTGGTGCAAAGGAGAGATCTAGTGGATTTGGAGGAGTGATTCACCTTGGACGAATCAGACCGTGGATTAGCGGCGTAGCCGTGAACCACGTTACATCTCGGTGTTATTGTTTGTATTCTCTTTTGTTTATTTGCTTGTCTTGTTTTATTATTTCCGCTTGCGCTAATCTTGTTTGTAGACGAGTAAATTACGACATCCATCGTAAGAGGGCTATTCACCCCCCTCTAGCCGGCCGTTTCGATCTCCAACAAGTGGTATCAGAGCCAAGGAAAGCTTGTCGAGGACTAACCGCCACAATAAGCAACTTTCAAAATGGCCGACTCCAACATCCATCCACCGAAGTTTGAAGGAGAATTCGCTTGGTGGAAGAAGCGAATGGAGGTATTTTTCGAAACGGATTTTGATATCATGATTACAATGGAATCCGGTTTCGTTTTGCCTAGGGATGAAGAAGGGAAGCCAATAGAGAAATCTAAGTGGACCAAAAAGCAAAGGGAAGAGCACCTTGCAAACTCAAAAGCCAAGCACCATCTCTTCAATGTGCTCCCCCAACAAGAGATCAACCGAATAGGAGAATGCCTAAGTGCCAAGGAGATGTGGGAGAAGCTAATTGAGCTTCATGAAGGTACATCCGAGGCGAAGCTAGCAAGGAGAGACCTCCTCCGCTCCCAACTCAACAACATTAAACTAGAAAAGGGAGAAAAGGTAATTTTTTTACATTCTCGTTTCAAGGAAATTATAACCGGTTTGTCAAGTGTAGGTGAGAAGCTATCAAACCGGGATATGGTTATGAAGGCTATAGATGCCTTTCCACGATCCTCAAAGTGGAGCTCCATGGTGGACTCCTTCTATATTTCGAAGAACTTAGAAGTGAGCACCTTGGAGGAGTTCTTCTCAACAATGGAGCTCCACGAAACAAGGCTTGAAGGAATACAAGAAGAGACTAGAATCCAACCTTCAAGGGGAGTAGCATTGATGGCAAATAAGGGGAAGAAGAAGATGGAGATCTCCTCCTCCGATGATGATGAAGCATCCTCCTCCTCCTCCATGGATAGCACGGAAGAAGCTTATATGGTAAGGAGGGTAAGACGTGCTTTAAAATGTTTTAGATTTAATAAATCTAATGATAGGAATAGAAGACAAAGGGGGAAAATCATTTGCTACAATTGCCAAGGAGAGGGACACATAAGGGATAATTGTCCCCTCCTAAACAGGAGCAAGGAGGAGAAGAAAAAGAAAGAAGAAAAGAAGAAGAAGAAGGGGAGCAAGAGGAAGGAAGAAGAAAAGAAGGCAAAAGAAAAAGGGAAGGCCAAGGCATTCAAAGCAAAGACATGGGATGCCCCTTCTTCCTCATCCTCATCCGAAGAAGAAGAGCATGTCTACTCCAACCTTGCATTGATGGCCTTTGACGATTTGGATTGCTCCTCCACCGAAAATGAAGAATCAAGCTCAAGTAGAGAGAGCTCAAATGAATGGGGAGCCTCCTCTACCTCCTCATCTGAAGAAGAAGAAGACATGGAAGCTATGATAACAAATCTAACTCCCAAGAAAATAGTTTCCATGGTTTCTAGCTTAACTAGGGATTTATTTAGAGCTAAGAAGAAAAATAAGAGCATGCTTGAGCAAATTAAGGACTTAGAAAATAAACTAGAAAAAGCATGCTTAAATGATGACAATATTTCTTCTAGCTTAAATGATGCATGCTCACATGAATATATCCCATTTAATGTTAGTGATGCATGCATGGATGAAAATAGGGCTTTAAGGGAAAAGGTAGATTATTTAACCAAAGCCCTAGAAAAATTCACTATTGGCTCAAATACATTGAACATGATAATTGGGAGCCAAAGAGCAAGCTTTAACAAAAAAGGCTTAGGATATAAAGAAAAAAAAATTGAAAAGGCCTATAAATGCCTAATTTCTAGGGGACAAGATAAAAATAAGACAATAGCTAGAAAATGGATCCCCAAGGAGTTTTTAGTCAACCCCATAGGCAAGAACTTATTTTGAGTTCCAAAATACATCCTTAAGGGTTAGGAAAATCCTAGGATAGTCAACCATATGGACTTGACCTATATCATATCTTTGGTTGACTTAGGATGTTGGGACACATTTTTGAAATAGTGTTAGGTGATGATAACGTGCCTATAAATTGGTAATAATGCTTAAATCATGATGATTAATGTAATTGCTATGTATATTTGCAATCATGATTTATGATATTGATATTTGGCACATAATCATGAGAAATAGGTTTAAATCATGCTTTAGGTAATATTTTACTTATTATCATGATATAATACCTAATGCATGATTAAAAATTGATGAATACATGTATTTCATGATCATAATGTGAAATTCACACATATATGTCTTTATGATCATGAGGATTGTTAGGATGATACTTAACCTTGATAGAATTGCATGAATATAATGGTTAAGTATATACAAATACCCTCTAGGATACATCTCACACTCACCATAGGCTACTTTGATTGAAAACTTAGTATGAGTGAGATGTTAGGATGATACGAATGTCCACTAATGCCTATGACATTTAGATGGTCATTTAAAGTATCAAAATAGTAATAATAGACCAATCATGGGGAAGACTTATGTTTAATTCATAGACATATTGCCCAAAGATCATGGTTGGATATTTCATATGTTTTCAAAATAATTTCTTAATCTAAAATCTATGTATTAATGTTTTGAAACAATTGAAACCAAAACTAGGTGTTAAACTTGACACTCATATGATCAAAAACCTAGTGGTTTTTAAAGATTTTGGATTTTTGGTAAATACGTGAAAATATAATGATTTTTCATGAAAAACTATTTCACTGATAAAGAATCTTACAAGAAATATGTTCCTCAAATTTCATGATTTTTTGAATTTTTTGTAATTTTTAATGCATTTCTGAAATTCGATCTGAAAATCAGAAAGTTCTGAAATTCGCGTGCCAGTCGACTGGTAGTCTGAACCAGTCGACTAGTGGCCTGAAAATCAGACTAGTTAAGGCCGAATTCAGATTTTAGACTAATTTTTGGTATTTTCCTTCTATTATACTTGATGCTATGAGTTTATAACTTAGTGTTAATCTTTTTGATGGTGTCAAAGGGGGAGAAATGATTATGTTTAAGTAAATTATGATTGGGGGAGAGAGAGTTTCATGGATTAAGGGGGAGTTGCATGTTGCTATATCATGTTTATGTTTACATGCTTTCTTTCCTTAGAAATATTTATCAAATGTTCTTATCTAACTTAAACGAATTGTCACACATCAAAAAGGGGGAGATTGTTAGGGCAATCTCTTATCATGATAAGGTTTTGATGTGTGTGGCAAAGGGTTTAAGTTAGTTTGTTATGTTGATTTGATATGTGCGTTGAAGTCGTGCAGGACTTAGTAATTCGCACATGGAGCCGTGGCGAGTTTCACATCTCATGACTCGGTCCTTGAGTCGGTGAAGGATAGCTTTGCAGAAGCCGTGCGCTTGGAGCATCCGAGGGACCGCCGGATGAGAAGCTTGGAGTGAAGCCGGAGGAAGTAGACTTCGAGGCAAGAGACGCGAAGGAGCATTGCAGAGTCGTGCGCCTGATGCTGCCGAGGGACATGGCCGCGAACGAAGAGAACTTCGAAGGCGAGGGACTCCGAAGGATGAGAGTGAGCGAATGTAACCCGGGGAGGGGTAGCTCTTAGGTGAAACTTGGCCATTTGGCTAAGTGTCGGATGAGTTTTCCCGACACCAGTCGACTTCCATGGACTGGCAGTCGACTGCTCTGAGTTGAACTCGGTTCGACTGGTTTAAGACTAGGGTTTAGGCAATGATCGATGTCGACGCGCTGGCCGACCGCCAGTGGAATGGCAATGATCACAAGACTGCACGGGCACAGAATGTAGTCGACTTCGCGGAGCACTCGACTGCTCGAGCATCAGTCGACTGATGGTAATATCAGTCGACTGATGCCAGTACCATTGGATGAAATCCAACGTGGAAAGCGGTCGTTATTGGGCAACGGCTACAGGACCAGTCGACTGATCGAGGGCATCAGTCGACTGCTCCTGTGTCAACGGGAAGAAACCCTCTTCCTCTATAAAAAGGAAGGGGATGGAGCTTTGGGAGCCTAATGCTTATGCTCTAATCTTCTCCCAAAGTGCTCTAAGGGTTTTTCCACTCTTCTTACTTGCTTTATTTCCATTCTATTGTAAGAAGAGAAATTGTAAAGAGGTTACCTCCACCTAGCTTGGTGCAAAGGAGAGATCTAGTGGATTTGGAGTGATTCACCTTGGATGAATTGGACTGTGGATTAGCGGCGTAGCCGTGAACCACGTTACATCTCGGTGTTATTGTTTGTATTCTCTTTTGTTTATTTGCTTGTCTTGTTTTATTATTTCCGCTTGCGCTAATCTTGTGTGTAGACGAGTAAATTACGACATCCATCGTAAGAGGGCTATTCACCCCCCTCTAGTCGGCCGTTTCGATCTCCAACAGTCTGTTACGCAACAGCTGGCTCCAAGGGGCAGCGGGTATAAAAGGAAGGAAGAAAGGAAGGAAGAAAGGAAGGAGTTGGAACTTCTGGACTTGATCCTCAACCTCGGGACTCTCAAGGAACTTTACCTACAATCTCTGGAGACTGGAACAAGGAGCGAGGAGAAAGAAGACTCATCATCGAAAAAGAGGAGGAGGATCCTATCAGCCTTATTTTTATTTGCTTTATATAAGTTTTGATCTATAAGGGGTTTTCTTCACCTCCGGAAGTACTTCCGAGAAAGAGAGATTATAGTAAAGGTGTTTAACGCCTGAGCTCACTTGAGAGCTTACTCGTGGAGTAGGAATTAAAATTTCGAACCATGTTAAATCTCTTGTCATCATTCTCTGTTGTTCGTTCTACAATCATCATCTTTTACTGTTGCGGTCGGAGAGGATCCCAAATCTCCTGGACAACTTCAGCTCAAAAAGGAGATATAAAATCCGTTGCTGCATCAGCTAATATTATCCACAATGTGCATTTTGCACACCGTTAAAAGTATTATTATAAAAAATTAAATTTTTCATAGCGTATCAACCAACGTGTTGTGGATAAATATTATATTTGTATGATTATAAAAATAAATTTTTAAAAATTTAACAATGCATTTGCTATTAGTATTAAACAATTTATTTTTTTTTAATCTGAAAATAAATTTTTTTAACAACACATTTGCTATTAGTATTAAAAATTTTATTATTTTAAAAAAAAATTTAACAAGGCATTTGCTATATTTGTATTATATTTAATGTACTTAATCGCATATGATATTTAAAGATAATAATCATATTCTTATTAATTATATTACTAATTAATAATGATATTACTAATTAATTATATTACTTAATTTTTTTGGTTAAATTTGTTCTACCCTTTATTCTCTCCGTCATACACTTTTTCACGCTCATCACTTTCTCATGCTCGTCTCATCCAGTCGCCGTCCATTCTCTTCATCCTCTGTCGTCATTTTCTCACGCTCGCATGGTCTCCATCTACCGCTTTCTCAGCACACCCTCCCTCTGTTCATCAGTTTACGTCCGTCGACACTCCTCTTGCAGATTGGTATCTAAAGAATTTTGCATAACACATTATAAAACTTCGTAAGCTGAAAAATCAATCAATATGAAAGTTAAAAATACAAGCTGAGACCAAGACGCTGCCCATCGATTGAGAAAAAGAGACAAATCCATTCACGAAAGAGAGTTGTATTCAAGTGATTTAAAAGTGAAATAACAAGATTATTCTTTGCATGATACAGCTATATAGCCAGTGGTTATTTGAATTGGTTTTGTCAAATCATTATGCAATACATTTCGCTTAATACAAATTACTAGACTCAATCAGTTGAACCAACACATCAGACAACTTCGATTAAGGATAGTTGAATTTAAACTTAAGTGATGCGGCACTGAATTTTTCGCTCCTCGATTTGGTATCACCGAGGAAAGGGTCTTTTTCGACCGCATCAATAAATTTATCTTAAAAAAATTAATATATAGTAAATCACGGCCAATCTATCCGACGACGACACTCTAATGCTTAAGTTAGATTGGACATTACTAAAAAACATATATATTAAATATAGTAAAAATAATGTATAAATATGTCCGGAAAAAAAAAAAACGCTCTTCCTTTGCGAGAGCATTTGGAGTCGAATAGGAATAAGATCAAAGAGTCTAAGGAGAAGACTCTCCTTGCTCATTACCCCAATCTACCATGGCACATGTGAAAAATGCTAGAACAGAATATCTCTTCGATTCTGAAATCTTTCTTGTTCTTCCAGCCATGTTGGGAAGAGGAGGCATACAATGTGCTTTGGTGTGGACTGTTGGAACCATTTAACAGTTGTTGGAATTAAAGCGAGCTGGTATGCGAGGCGATGTTCTTAAAATGATGTAACCAAAAGGTCATGAGCAGGAATTGGGGATGAAGCTGGCGAAAGTGTTGCAAGATCAATTACAGTTGAGTTGTCCCCTTGGTTTGCAATTGCAATAAAAAGCTGCTTCATGGCATGTGTTCAAAGTAACATTATCCTATTCTCCCACAAGGCGTCGAAGATATGACAAGCCAGAGGTTAAACACATCCTACAGCTATTATCCGGTGACAATGCAAGCTTGCAATTCTTATTAAATTCATCAAAATTTGGGGACTGCAGCATATTTGAGGTAGTTCTCAGACAACTCCGGGGGAACTCCCAACAATCTCTTTGCATTTGCATAATGAGCAACAGAAAGATGTAGCGGCAACATTTGGCTCGTTCACTTTGATTTGAACATACATAATTTTGTATCCAAGGGACAACCAAAAGAGCGTGAGGAAGGGGAGCCACCTGTGGACGCAGAGCAGAAGCTGGAGGCTGCAAGCACCAACGCGACGGCGAGCTAGAAGCAGACGAAGGAGGACCGCATTTGGGATCGCAGAGAAAATAGCAGGAGAAGTGGATGGTGCGAAGACCCGACAGCCACGAGTGTCGCCACGGCCGCTCAGGCACCAAAAATCCTCCTCCTGTTTCTCCCGCAGCCCTCGAGAGAGCGCTGCCACCCTCCCCTCTCCAAATGCCTCTCTCCTTGTAGAAGTAGCCCTCGACAAGCCGCCATCCTCCCCTCAGCGGAAGATGTGAAAGAAGAAGATCATTCTCCTCCAAATCCTAGTTACTTCTTTTATATTCCTTCTCGTGGGCTGGTCCTTATCATTAAGTATTTAGACAAACAAGAAATTGAAAATAATGACAATACAAGTCAGAAGCTCAGCTCAAGGATTTGTGAATTTATCTATTTTCCTTTTAATGCCATTATACAAAATCAGGCCATTCTATGGTCTCTATTGCTAGGATCTGTACGCCCGTTAGAGGGGGAGAAAATGAATAGCGATGTCGTCGTGCAATGAAATTCGATTGCGCTTGCTACACAATATTAGTACGCAGTAAAAATATAAAATATACAATCAAAATAAACACAAGCACAATCACAACACGACGATATAACGTGGTTCGGAACCGTATGGTTCATACTTCATGGATTGGACTTGAAAGAGCCCTAGCGATGTAAACACACACTACTAATCAAATATACTTATTCTCGACAACAAGTCAGAGACGGAGAAACCTCGTACAAATATTATTACAACAATAAGAAACAAATACAAGCAAATACAAGATAAATATACAAAATAATGTAAAAAATACTTTAGAACTATTGCTTTGGAATGCTTGCTTGTTGATTGTTTGAACCGTGCTTGAAGACCCTGGTTTGTTGTAGCAAATCGCCTCAAAGATGCTCAAGAAATCGTTGCCAAATCCCTTCCTTCGTACTCCTTTTAAACCTGTAACTCGGGTTGGATTTCGCCTAGCAGTCGACTGATCAAGACCATCAGTCGACAACTCCTGTAGACGTTGTCTCACAACGGCATGAGTCACGTTGGATAAGTTTCAACAGATAGACCATCAATTGACTGATCATATTCATCAGTCGACTGATCGAGTCATCACTCGACTGTCAAACCCTAACAATGACTCGTAAATATTCTCGTTCCCGGTGGATCGACTAGCACCGATCGATTCGATCCCAGATCACCGATCGCCATCACCCGATCGCCTATCGTCGATAAATGATCGCTAGGTCATTTCCTGCAGTCGAACATCAGTCGACTCACCATAGTCTCAGTCGACTGATACATCTCAACCATGAGATTTTACCCTAAGTATGATGCCCTCATACTTGCTAGACCACCCTTAGCCTAGACCTAAGCCTTCTAGTCATCTCCGTCAGCCTCACACCTATCGGATCCCACCAAATCATCCATGACTTATTTATCCATACGCTAGCCTTCAGGTGCTTCCATCAGTTATTATCATGTTAATGTGGTCTATACCGCCAAAACACATTGGTCTTACGCTGCTAAGACTCCGCTTGGACTTTACGTCACCAACTATTGGACTTATGCTGCCAAGACTCCACCCTTGGACTTTAGGCCGCCAATATTCCCCTTGGACTTCTCAATTGTCAAGTACCCATGACTTGGACTTTCACCGTCAAAACTACATACTTGGACTTAGTGGCCAAGACTGCACCCTTGGTATTTCCTTGTCAACCCATGTTGGACTTTCTATTTGTCAAGACTCAAGCTTGGACTTTCCCTTGCCACGACCCATGCTTGGACTTTCCATGTCAAGTACCCATGACTTGGACTTTACCCATGACAATGGTCAAACCATCGTCAAACATCAAAATACCACTCGAGTCAAACTCGAGTCTGGTCAATCATGACCCGGGTCGATTGCACTAATAATCTCCCCAACATATTATCAAACATCAAAATACTACTCGAGTCAAACTCGAGTTTGGTCAATCGTGACCTGGGTCGATTGCACCAACAATCTCCCCCTTTTTGATGTTTGATAAAAATCAAATACCTTTGAGTTAAGTCTAAACCCTAACTCAAATCTCCTTACCAATTGTCTTAAATTGATAATCCCATAAATTCTCCCCCTTTTTGACATACATCAAAAAGGTTCTTCCCAAGGAGGTCAATGTCTCATATCCCAATGAAATCTTACAATCTCCCCTTGGTCCAAAACACCTAGGATGTCTTCACTCTTCCTAGTGATAAGTCTCATATCACTCAAGAGAGGCTTCCTATAAACTCTTCCAATTTCCAAATCGGGCAACTCACATTACCATTTCTCCCCCTCGTGAGGAAGAATACATCCATCATCTCATGATGGATACCTCCCCCTAAAGGCTTGCTCCCCCTTAATCATTGCACCAACAATGTAGTTGGAGAGTTTCTAAGCCTATAGGAACACTAAACCATCAAAATTAAGGTTAAAAGTTCAACCTTGAACTTTCTCATACCTTAAAATTGATACATCACCCTACAAACTCTCTTAATTTATATCAAATGAATTTTCACCCTTTCCAATGCTTTTCAAAGTATATCCTAGGGTTAGGAGCAGTTAGGGAACCCTAACATAGCTGAAACATAGGCTAAACATCCTTGTTTACCCGAAATCAGTCTATCAGTCGACTCTTCTATATAACAGTCGATTGAAATCATCAACAATCGACTGCTAAACTGTAACAGTTGACTGATTCTTGATTTTCATAAATTAGGTTTTTAGAAACGAAATTTGAAAATGCATAAGTAAATATACGTATTTCAAAAAATTTTGAAATTTCATACGCACATTACTTACATGGAATATAATGGGTGAAAAATAGTTTGAAAATAAAATACCCATTAAAATAAGAGATTGATACAAAATTCAAAAACCATTAAAACTTTAATGTTTTTGATCTACTTTGTATCAACTTCTTTAATGGTGATTGCTATCAAAAGATAGACTTCACCAAGATTTTCTAAAAGGATTTTAAAAACTTATTTTGAACCATTGACTATGGTCTAGATGTACATGACTTGTACATTAACTTTCCTCATGATCTATATTTATGATTGAAATAAGTTTAAGTTCATCTAGATGCAATATCTATGCACCTTGAACTTAACTTATTTTTCTAACATCTTACATGCATCTAGGGTGTATAATACACACACAAGTCAATGTGATTGTGAGATGTGGAATTAGGGTTACTATGACTTCATGCATTTTCTAGGCAACTCTATTTGATTCCCTTATACATGGGACTTCAAATCATGTCATTGTCCTTAAATTAATTTTATTAATGCATGAATGATCATGGCATAAATGATAATAATAAATAAGAACATGAACATGACATAGAAAGTAACCCTAAGTAATATTATAACATTTCATATGATAAAAGAAAATGTGATGTCATAACATGGCAAAAAGAATATACAAATAAATCAACACATACAATCAAGCAAGAACACATAATTTTGCACAAACAAAAGATTTCATTCAACAAAAATTTAGTTCTACAATCAAGATAGATGTCCAAAATGATCTCTACCTCACTACGAAAATAAAATACAAAATGTGCGCCTAGCTAGGATCATCTCCTGCAGATGGTGGAGGAGGTGGAGGCTGCTGGCTCAGCGTCCAGGTCCGCATCATCTCGACCAGGTCGATCTGACGCTGCTCCATCCTATTGAGATGCTGACCCAGCTGCTGATAAGTGGAAGACTGCTCCAGTCTGAGCTCCTCCAACTTCGAGTCAACCACCCCCTGGTACTTTGCAAAACTGGCCTCTAGATTTGCAATCCGCTCTAAGAGACCCTCTGTTGGTGCATCTGCTGTCATAGGGTCATCCTCCTCAACAGTTGGCCCCTCATGCTCTGCCGCGAGCTCTCCAGGCTCTACAGCTGGCTCCTCATGCTCCATGGGCTGAGGTCATGCCACCCACTCCATCTGTCCAGGTCCAGTCTGCATCCCAGCTAGTGTAAAGTTTTGCACCGTCATGTGGTCATATGCATCTGATAAAGGCCTCAGTGATCCCCTGGATATGTTGATGTCGATGGACTCTAACCATGCAGTGATAATGTGTCCAAAAGGCATAGGCACCTTCCTTTGTACAGGGGGCACAAAATGGACAATGCAATGGAATATGTTCAATGCAATGTTTATGTCCAAAAGGTGATGCATGACATACATAAGGAAAAGATGGGGAGGCCGGATCTTGGCCTGACCCCGAGTCACTATAGGAAGAATACACCCAACAATGACTTTGTTAAGAACATTGTCAGGTGTAGATAAGTCATTGATTGGAAATAGGTTTTGAGCTAGTATATGAGGATGAAGAAAGAAGTGCTCATGCATGGACTCTAATGATATATGATCAAACGGAGCAGGAAGAGGGGCTTCAAAAGCAGGGAAAAAGACAAAAGAGTTATCGGATGCCCGACACTCCAGGAACTCCTGCAAAATCGCAAAAGTGAACTCTAGGTCGCATTTTGCAACGTGAGTGGTGTACTTTTGGCTATCATCGACTTTCCTCAAATTGAGGTAAAACTCCTTGAGAAGATTATCGTTTATAGAATGCGTGCAAAGAACGACCTTCATCAACTGGTAATGCCACAGAATCTGAATGACATCTCCGCAGTATGTTCTAAAGAATCACTCATCTAAGTACCTAACTGGCATCGGTTGGTATGAGAGCGACCCATGCTCATTAGACTCACTCCTACGTTGTTTACTACATGATTATGATGAATGTAATGCAATGCAGTATAATGACACCAAAAACACGATTAAATCAACCTATGGTATAAGTAAAAGATAGGGTTTAGGGTATAGGAAGTATACTTTGGTGTCATTTTGGGTCGAGACTTGAGAGGGATGAAACTGAGCAGCCGAAACGCTGGAGAAGATGCTGGAGGAACATCGGAAAATGTCTCGCCAGAACACTAACTCACGGTGGAGGAGAATGGAGGCCGCGAGATGGTGCCATTAGCGTGATAGAAGGACTAAAATACGAATAAAAGGTTAGATTTCAAACCTAAGACCTTTGAGTCACCGACATTGCCACGAGAAGGACGGTCGGAGGGTTTTGGGAGTGATCAGAGAAGAAGTGCACGGTGAAGAAGGCGTGAAGAAGCCGAACCCTAGCAGTTCAGCCTTATAAAATTGCGATGCCAATCAACTGATATGCCTTATCAGTCGACTGATCACGATTCAGTGAGGGGTTCATGAAGCCAGCAGTCGACTGCTTGGCTCGACACTCGACTGCTAAACCTTCTATGCCGAGTACAGTATCATCAGTCGACTACTATGGGTCGTCACGATCGATGTGACCAGACTGATCATTGGCCGGGGCACTTGATCGTTGTCTCTTCGTCCCGAGCAAAGAACATCACGACCGTTGTGGATCGTCACGATCGATAGACAATCATCGAGTCTTTGGGAGCAAAGAATGATCAACTCACTTGTCGTCGATTAAAGGTGTTATCAGTCGATTGATTTTTCTGAATTAGTCGACTGATATCTGATTTTCAGTAAGAAATTAAGCAAATTTTGATTTCTTTACTTAATTTTGTTCCATTTTAACGTGTTTATGCATGTATATCGAATATATTAGTGTTATGCTTGTGTTTGCATATTTATTAATATATTTTGGTATTTTATTCCATTTTCACAAGAATTAACATTCAAGAGTTTTAATTCCTTATATCTCACCCTTTCTAAGTGTTGAAATACACAATCAAGGTGAATCAAATATTTTGTAAGATGCAATACATCATAAACATACTTTCCATGCAACCATATGGTAAGACACATGAAGCATGACAAGTATGTGACATCAAGGTATATAGTGTTTGAGTGTTCATCTCAAATGTCATTTCTAAATCTTAAGACAATTTTCTTGATACATTGATCCCCCAAGTGTGCCAAAACCCATAACGGTACACCATGACTCCTATACCTAATTGTGCCAATTTGATCAAACTATCAAGCTTCTTAAATGATATTGGCACATCCTAAAATCCTTTAGGATACTAAATCAAACTTATTTCCAAGATACCCATAACTTTGGAAATGATCTGAAGTACCACCTTTACCATGGTTAGGTTAACTACCTATTCATTTAAAGTTGGCACAACCTAACCCATTTAGCGTGAATCGATCACGCACCTAGGAACCCAATACCTATTGAAGCTCTTTGGGTTTACTAGGTATTCCTTAGGAATAACTTTCCGAGATACCTTCCTAATGAGCCTCTTAGGCTTGGTAGCCTTGGTCATTGTGGTCTTGCCTAGATTAACCTTAGGGATTGCCTCCCTAGTAACCTTCTTAGTGGTTTTTCTAGGTTTCATGGAAACCTTGGCCACTAGACACTCACCATGGTCAATTCTAGGGATGACCTCCCTTGTGATCTTGGTTTTCCTAGACCTAGGTTGAGTTCCATAATCAAATGGAACCCTATGGTAGGTCTCCTTGGGCTTAGGTTTGTGACCCAAACCTTTCTTGCCCTTGGATGGTTCTTGTTTCCTAGGCCTTTGACTTTGACTCCTAGACCTTTGACTTTGACTCATAGACCCTGGATTTTGATCACTTGCCCCTTGAAATTGATTTTGTATTTTTTTAAGGGTATTCTCCAATTTCTCAAGTCTTGACCTCAAGACTTGATTTTCTAGCTCTAATTGCCCAAGTTTTGAATTTTTGTTTAATCTTTGGGCATTACCATTCCTTCTAGGCATATGCCTAGTCCATTTAGGATTGATACCTAAATGGTTCTCTACCTTTGTAATGGTTTCACTAGATAGGATTTTTCTAGGGACATTAGTCCCAAATTTCTCTTTATCTTTAAAATTGTAACTCTTAGCACCTAAACAATAAAATTTATTATTTTTAGCATGCTCTTTATGAAACATAGAAAGATTACATCTAGTATGTTTTTTCTTATTATTTAAAGAATGAGCATTATTTAAATATACCTTAGGGTTTGTCTTAGGGGCTCCCCCTACATTTGATGCTCTTTCTTGGACCTTCTTCTTCCTCCTAGGGCATTGACTCCTATAATGCCCCGGTTGTTGGCACTTGAAGCATACCACGTGCTTCTTGCTCTTAATGGTTGAGGCACCGGATTCCGTGGTCTTTTCTTGAGGTTTCGGTGTCGGTTGACTTTTCTTGACTTTCTTAGGGCACTTGCTCTTATAGTGCTCATATTCCCTACACTCAAAACACATAATATGATTTTTATTTTGAATTGATGTGCTTGAGTTACCTAGGTCAATGGTGGTCGAAATTGGTTCTTCATCTTCTCGACTAGAGGTAGATGATTCCTCTTGAGTCGGCTCTGGTATTGAAGATGACCTAGTCTCCTCCTCCTCAATCTTAAAGGCGGAGGCTTCTTTCACTTCTTCCTTCTCTATCGATCCGGATGTCGATTCTCTATCACCATCCGAATCCTCAAGCTCTTGTGATGAAGATGTGCTTGCTTCTTCTTGAGCTTGAAAGGATGAGCACTCCTCCTCGGACTCCTCCTCTCCTTCATGAGCCGGTGATCGACCTTCATGGAGTTTTGCCAATTTGCTCCAAAGCTCCTTGGCATCTTGATATTCACTTAGTCTAGACAAAATTGTTGGACTTTTCGAGCAACAAAAATTGCTTTTTGCATTGCGGAAACCTTGGAAGCCCGCCACGGATCCTGTTGGGAGTATGGGGAATACAATCAAAGTCCCACATTGGTAAGACATGGAAAAGATCATGTGCTTATAAGAAAAAAGATATCTCCATTGGTATGAGGCCTTTTGGGTAAAGCCCAAAAATAAAACCATGAGGGCTTAGACCCAAAGTGGACAATATCATGTCATTGTGGAGATATGTGGATATTATAAGTACTAACAATTGGTACCAGAGCCATGGTCCATGTCAAGCCATGAACCATATAACGTTCAATATACATGAGAAAGTATATGACACTCATATAACGATCCATGATACTTTCTCATGGTAGGCCATTCAGTATACATTCTCCAATGCATACTCATGTGTCAACTTGATATCTCATATCCATGACTTGTGAGATCAAGTCATTGTGTTGACCTACATGCTAGTCTCTACGCATTAACATTGTCCCTGAATGTTAATACTTGACTAGGAATGATTAAGAGTAGTGTTCTCTATATCATCTCATTATCGATTCTACCAATCGATTGATATAGATAAGAACCTACTACTCAAGGACGTTATTATACTTAGTTATTTGACACCAATACAAGTAAATATAATAACCATGCCTTTATAAATAGGAATATGATACAATAAAGTTCATACAACAATCATCACATGATTGGCTCTAGGGCTTTCACTAACAATCTCCCACTAGCACTAGTGCCAATCACCGTAGTATCTAATACCCAATGACCTAGTGTGACCATCATGCTTTTTCTGTGCCAAAGCCTTGGTCAAGGGATCTGCGATGTTAGCCTCTGTGGGTACTCTGTAAATCTTCACATATCCTCTATCGAAAATCTCTCGAATGAGATGGAAGCGTCGTAGTATGTGTTTAGTTCGCTGGTGTGAGCGAGGTTCCTTAGCCTGTGCAACCGCTCCATTGTTATCACAATAGAGCTCTATAGGATCTACTATGCTAGGAACCACCCCAAGCTCAGTAATGAACTTGCGGATCCAAATTTCCTCCTTCGCTGCCTCTGATGCAGCGATATACTCGGCCTCTATTGTAGAATCAACAACTGTGTCCTGCTTCGAACTCTTCCAGCTCACAGTGCCACTATTCAAGCAAAACACGAACCCTGACTGCGATCTATAATCATCCTGGTTAGTTTGGAAGCTGGCATTGCTGTAACCCTTTACAGCTAGCTCCTCATCGCCTCCAAATATCAAGAAATATTCTTTAGTCCTTCTCAAGTACTTAAGAATATTCTTGACTGCTATCCAGTGGCGCTCACCTGGATCTGACTGGTATCTACTCGTCATGCTCAAAGCATACGAGACATCAGGACGAGTACACAGCATGACATATATGATATATCCTATAACAGATGCATAAGAGATCTTATCCATGCGGTCTCTCTCTTCTCTAGAAGAGGGACTTTGAGTCTTCGAAAGACTCACACCATGTGACATCGGCAGAAGTCCCTTCTTGGAATTCTGCATGGCAAACCGTAGTAATACCGTGTTAATGTATGTACTCTGACTTAGGCCAAACAATCTCTTAGATCTATCTCTATAGATCTTGATGCCTAGAATACAGGCTGCTTCACCTAAGTCCTTCATTGAGAAGCACGTCCCCAGCCAAGTCTTCACAGACTGTAGCGAAGGGATGTCATTCCCAATGAGTAGTATGTCATCCACATACAATATAAGGAAGACAACTGTATTCCCACTAACCCTCTTGTAGACACAGGGTTCATCTTCATTCTTGAAGAAACCAAACTGTTTAATCGCATCATCCAATCGAAGATTCCAGCTCCGAGAAGCTTGCTTTAGCCCATAAATGGACCTTTGCAACTTGCATACTTTCCCAGTATGTTGTGGATCTATAAAACCCTCAGGTTGTGTCATGTACACATCCTCGAGTAAGTTTCCATTCAGAAATGCAGTTTTGACATCCATTTGCCAGATCTCATAATCGTGGTATGCTGCAATAGCAAGCATGATCCGAATGGACTTAAACATCGCCACTAGAGAAAATGTTTCATCATAGTCAATACCATGAATTTGCTTGAAACCTTTAGCCACCAATCGTCCCTTATAGGTATGCGTAAGTCCATCCATGTCAGTCTTTCTCCTAAAGACCCACTTACACCCAATGGGTTTGACCCCTTCAGGTGGATCAACCAAAGTCCATACTTGGTTGGTGTACATGGATTCCATCTCAGATCTCATGGCCTCTAGCCATTTCTCAGAATATGGGCTCATCACAGCTTTCTGATAGGAGGTAGGCTCATTCTCAATGAGCATAACGTCATCATTGTCAGACAAAAGAAATGAGTATCTCTCGGGCTGACGACGTTCCCTATTAGACCTGCGAAGAGGTAGGTCTACCTGAACAGGTGGTTGTTCCACAACTCTTTGTGCAACAATCTCATCACCCACAACACTTTGTGGTTCCTGTTCAACCTCCATCAAGGCCTCAGTGCTATGGTCCTTATCTTGAATTTCTTCAAGATCGAACGTACTCCCGCTAGTTTTTCTAAAAACAAAATCCCTTTCTAGAAAAACCCCAGTCTTTGCCACAAACACTTTGTGCTGACTGGGAATGTAGAAGTAATATCCCTTTGTATCCTTGGGATATCCAACAAAATAGCACTTATAGGATTTGGGTCCCAGTTTGTCTGAGACTTGACGTCGAACGTAAGCCTCACGACCCCAAATTCTCATGAAAGACATCTTGGGATTTCACCCTGTCCATATCGTATATGGTGTCTTTATCATAGCCTTGGATGGTACACAGTTAAGTGTAAAGGCTGCTGTGTCTAGAGCATATCCCCAAAAGAATATAGGAAGATCTGTGTGACTCATCATAGATCGTACCATATCTAATAGGATACGATTCCTCCTTTCGGATACACCATTCCACTATGGTGTTCCAGGAGGAGTGAGTTGGGATAGAATCCCACACTCAGCTAGATAGTCACGAAACTCATGGCTAAGGTATTCTCTACCTCGATCTGATCGAAGTATCTTAATACTCTTGCCAAGCTGGTTTTGTACTTCATTCTTGAATTCTTTAAACTTTTCAAAGGATTCTGATTTATGTGTCATGAGATACACATAACCATATCTACTGAAGTCATCAGTAAATGTAATGAAGTACCTGTAACCACCTCTAGCAGCAACATTGAAAGGGCCACATACATCACTATGTATAAGTCCTAACAAATCTGTTGCTCTTTCGCTGTGTCCACTAAAGGGAGTCTTGATCATCTTACATAAAAGACAAGACTCGCATGTCTCATATGATTCAAAATCAAATGAGTCTAGCAGCCCATCTTTATGGAGCTGAGATAAGCGACTCTCATTTATGTGACCTAAGCGACAATGCCAGAGATAGGTTTGGTTCAACTCATTTGACTCGAACCTTTTGGTACTTATGTTATAGATGGGACTCTCTAAGTATAGAAAGTAGAGCCCGTTCATTAGAGGTGCACTACAATAGAACATATCATTTAAATAAACTAAACAACATTTGTTCTTTATTATAAATGTAAATCCTTTCTTGTCCAAATAAGAAACCGAAATTATGTTCTTAGTCAAAGCAGGCACATAACAACATTCATCTAATTCTAGTACAAGCCCAGTGGGCAAAGATAGATCATAAGTTCCTACAGCAACAACAACAACTCTTGCTCCATTGCCTACTCGTAGGTCCACCTCTCCCTTTGCCAATGCCCTGCTATTTCTCAGCGCCTGCACATTGGTACAAATGTGAGATGCACATCCGGTATCTAATACTCATGATGAAAAAATAGATAGATTGACTTCTATAACATTTATACCTGAAGTAGAAGTCTCACTTCTCTTCTTCTTAAGATCTTCCAGGTATGCCTTGCAGTTACGCTTCCAGTGTCCAGCTTCCTTGTAGTGGAAGCAAGCCCCTTCCTTGGCCACCCCTCCTTTGGGTTTCAGTTCTTTTCCTTTTCCCTTGGCTTGAGACTTTCCCTTACCTTTAGGCTTGCCCTTGCCTTTCTTCTTTTACACCATCAAAATGGAGTCAGATTTTCCCTTCTTAAGGTTGAGCTCAGCAGTTCTCAACATGCTGAGCATCTCAGGCAGTGGCTTATCAATTTCATTCATGTTGTAATTCATGACAAATTGATTATAGCTTTGTGGCAAAGACTGCAAGATCAAGTTAGTGGCCAGCTCTTGGACAAGTGGGAATCTCAATCTCTGTAGGTTTTCTATGTACCCAATCATCTTGAGTACATATGGACCTACGGGAGTTCCATCTTGCATTTTGGACCCAAAAAATGCCTTAGAGACTTCATATCTCTCGTGCCTTGCTTATCCTTGTGTTGCTTTTGAAGCTCAGAGTTCATGGTCGTGAGCATTAGACATGACACATCTAATGCATCATCTTGATGCTTCTTGTAAGCATCTTTGTCAGCTCATGAGGCAGTGGCAAGAGGTGCCTCCGGAATGGGCTGCTCCAGAACGTACAGTTTCCTTTCTTGGGTGAGAATGATTCTCAGGTTCCTGTACCAGTCTAGAAAATTTTCTCCATTGAGCTTGTCCTTCTCAAGGACAGAACATAGGGAGAGAGTGTTCGTGTTTGTCGACATAGTTATCTACAACATACACAATGAAAAAAATTAATATCATATTCCTTTTATCATTTAATTAGGTCTTTAATCAATTGATGCTCCCACTGAATTATAGGAATTTTGTAGAATCGAGTTATGGATGTGGTCAAACCACATTACTAGATTCATACAAACTAGCTATAATTCCTGCGGGACAAGATCCACATCATACTAAGCCTTGAGTTAGCTTTGGCTAAATTGCCCAAGACTTAGTATGATCGGTGGGTAACACATTACCGATTACATCTCTATGCAACTCTTGTTTATAGGATCAAGACCCACATTTACAAAAGACCTTGAGTTAGCTTTGGCTAAATCACCCAAGAGTTAGTGTAAATGCGATCTTATCCTATCTTTCCAACGGTTGGAATATGCCTATAGTTTTACTCGATCCAATTGAGTTAACTAGTTTTACTCAATCTAATTGAGCTTACTCTAACCCAAGCCGTGATAGGCGGGACCAAGATTATCCCTCCGCACCCTACCAAGATAATATGCGTTGCTCTGCTTTGACAGATTCAACAACTATAAATAATCGAGGTAGTGATGAGTATCAAGGACTTTGTAGGCATTTTTGAGTTGATTCGATTAAGATCTAATCTAATCGTAATGTGTATCATATACGCATTAAGGCCTTTATTATCCTACACTAGCATGCATCACATACATACAAGCATTATTCTAGCATGCATCATATACATACAAACATTATTCTACTAGCATGCATCACATACATACAAGCATATACATATATTGTGATTAGGTCATGGACCTACTATGATCTTCTCAAGCCAATGAGAAGATCGGATGGTCAACCTAGGGTTAGCGGCTTCTCCAAGTGCCTCCTTTGACCGCCATGTGTCGTCGGCACCCTCGTAACTCCGTTCACAAGTGGACCTTTCACCGCTCCATTTTGTACATTACAAACATGAAACTCGAGTTACATTTGAGTCTAAAACTATTTACAACTAGAATTTTAAAAGAAGAGGTACGGCGTGCAGGTCGCATACCCTATACAATACGCACAACCACAAAAATGGCACGCAGGCCGTATTATGAATCAACACATCATCATCCAATCATATTGGGGTTCTTGGGACATGACCATTACAGAATTATACATAATTCTAAATTATGTATTTTACAGAAAATTTCTATATTTTTTCCTATTTTGTTTTAATTTTATGAGTCACCTCTTCGTAACGGTCCCGCTAAGCGGTTTCCGAATGCGATCGTGGGACAAGGCCCCTTTCGGGGATAGGGGCAGCGCCTCTACTCGCAAAATAAATTTTGTGAGTGTCCCTACTATGATCTTACAGCGACTTAAGTCGCTGTCCCAAAAACCTAAAGCAAGAACTCGCCGTTTTCTCGGTGGTTAAAGCATACAAGTGTCCCAACACTCGTTGCTTCGACTCTTCGAGAAAAATACCCAAAAATTCTATAAAAATAGGAAATTTACAGAAACTTAAAAATCTGTAATTTTTATATCTAATACAAAAGCTATAAATACGAAACACATACATGCTTCGCACGTGACTCTGATACCACTGTTGGATTTTTTGAGCCGCAAAAACTGCTTTTTGCGTTGTGGAAACGTCGGAAGCCCGGCCACAGATCCGTGCGAAGATATATATAAAATAAAACATGTATGTGCTTAAGTAAACCTAGATCTACCTTAGATCTAGAAGGTGAGCATTACCCTAGTAGCGACGCCCTTCGCTTATCGCGCTCATCCAAACGCTTTGCCGGAACTCAAGAGTGTCAAGTGTACACACCTCTACAAGTATCCACACGGACAAATGGTGGAGAAAAACACCTTAGAGTGTGCTAGCACCCTTTAGGTATTTCGGCCAAGGAAGTCTTGGGAGAGCAAGAAGGAGAGCTAGGAAGTAGATGATGAAGTTACACAAAATGAATTCACCCATGAATAACCATCAAGTGGCCGACCACTTTGTTTTGGGGGGTTACATGCATGCATGTAACTCCAAGAGCCAATGGCTCTTGGTCTCCCTCATGAGGTGGCACCACATGATAAGTCCATGATGATGTGGAACATCATCATTGGCCAGCCCCCATGCCAAGTCACCATGACATGACAATTAGTCAAGTCAAAATTAACCATTCATCTTCCATCTCAAGTCAAGTCAAACTTGACCTCTTATCTCCCATGGTTGATCAAATCTAACAACTTGATTCAAGTCAATTTGATTTAATGAATCTATGTTCATTAATTTAAATTGACTCAATGAATCAAATCTAAATTAGACTCATTCGACACTTGAATCAAATTGAGTCTAACTCAATTAGTCTAATTTGGATTACTCTTAATCCAATTTGGTTCATCCCATGAACCTAATCCTCATGGTTCATCATATGAAC
Source organism: Wurfbainia villosa (assembly GCA_025175895.1). Classification (NCBI taxonomy): domain Eukaryota; kingdom Viridiplantae; phylum Streptophyta; class Magnoliopsida; order Zingiberales; family Zingiberaceae; genus Wurfbainia; species Wurfbainia villosa. The sequence continues at coordinate 20,564,266 of CM045998.1, forward strand.
CTAATCTCCATCTAATTGCCCTTTGTGTGTGACCCTATAGGTTCTTGTAACGTTGGCAATGCTCCTAAACCGATTTAGGAACATAAGCAATGAGCGGTATCTAACAACACATCATTGCTACCCAAGTTACAAGAATGTTGAGCTCCAACATCACCTTTGTGACTACTAATTGTGACTCTCACAATATGTGACAATGTCCTTCTATCCTTGACATCTAGATTGACCAATTGAGGCATAGACCGTGTCATCCTTGGTACAATCTATATCTTGAACTCCAAGTAGACTCACTCTAATCAAATGAGCTCAATATCTCATATTGACTCATTTGGGCATGGTCATGCACTCCGTGGTCTCACTCTATCAAGAATAACGATGTCACTCCCGTCATATAGGAGGGACAGATCCCATCTACATCACTCACATCCCTCCGCATAATTTGTTACATTCCCAGTAATCGCCTTTATAGTCCACCCATTTATGGGTGACGTTTGACGAAGCCAAAGTATGCAACTCCTTATGTAGGGAACTATGGTGACTTCAGATCCAAGAACTAATAGTCACATGACAAAGTATATGACACTCATATAATGATCCATGATACTTTCTCATGGCGGGTCATTCAGTATACATTCTCCAATGCATACCCATGTGTCAACTTGATATCTCATATCCATGACTTGTGAGATCAAGTCATTGTGTTGACCTACATGCTAGTCTCTACGCTTTAACATTGTCCCTGAATGTTAATACTTGACTAGGAATGATTAAGAGTAGTGTTCTCTATATCATCTCATTATCGATTCTACCAATCGATTGATATAGATAAGAACCTACTACTCAAGGGCGTTATTATACTTAGTTATTTGGTACCAATACAAGTAAATATAATAACCATGCCTTTATAAATAGGAATATGATACAATAAAGTTCATGCAACAATCATCACATGATTGACTCTAGGGCTTTCACTAACAAAAATATCATTAGGTATCAAAATTTCTAGAAATTTTGTTATCTTGACTTCGGTCTTGAACTTAAGAAATTACTCTTGGGTCCGCTTCTTCAACTTTAAGACATCTCCCTTCTTAACCCTAGGGGGTTCAAAACCTTCCATGATGATGAACCAATCTTCTATGTCCATCATCAAGAATGTCTCCATTCTCACCCTCTATGCCGGAAAATCTTCTTGGTCATATGGTGCCGGTGTGTTGATGTCCCATCCTAATTTTTCTTTAAACTCCATCTTGTTCCTCTAGCGGTGTTCTCTTGGTTGTTAATCTTTGAAGAGCGACCTCGCTCTGATCACTTGTTAGGACCTGTGCGCCCGCTAGAGGGGGGGGGGGTGAATAGCGATGTCAGCATGCGATGGAATTCGATTACGCTTGCTACACAATGTTAGTACACTACGGAAATATGAAATATACAATCAAAATAAACACAAGAACAATCACAACACAATGATATAATGTGGTTCAGAACCATATGGTTCATACTCCACGGATTGGGCTCGAAAGAGCCCTAGCGATGTAAACACACACCACTAATCAAATATACTCCTCGACAACAAGTCGGAGGCGGAGAAACCTTGTACAAGTATTCTTACAACAATAAGAAACAAATACAAGCAAATACAAAATGAATATACAAAACAACGTAAAGAAATCTTTATAACTATTACTTTGGAATGCTTGCTTATTGATTGTTTGAACCGTGCTTGAAGACCCTGATTTACAGCAGTAAATCGCTTCAAAGATGCTCAAGAATTTTCTGCCAAATCCCTTCCTTCGTGCTCCTTTTAAACCTATAACTCGGGTTGGATTTCGCCTAGCAGTCGGCTGATCGAGACCATCAGTCGATAGCTCCTGTAGTCGTTGTCTCACAATGGCATGAGCCACGTTGGATAAGGTCCAACGGATAGACTATCAGTTGACTGATCGAGTCATCACTCGATTGTCAAACCCTAACAGTCGACTCAGAAATATTCTGTCCCCGAAAACTCACCCAACAATCGACTGATCTTCAGATCAGTCGATTGCTTAGGCCATCAGTCGACTGCCCAATGCTGGCAGTCGACTGCTAGGCTATTTCTTGCAGTCGAACATCAGTCGATTGACCATAGTCTCAGTCGACTGATACACCTCAACCATAAGATTTTACCCCAAGTATGATGCCCTCATACTTGCTAGACCACCCTTAGCCTAGACCTAAGCCTTCTAACCACCTCCATCAGCCTCACGTCTATCGGATCCCTCTAAGTCATCCATGACTTATTCATCTATACGTTAACCTTCAGGTGCTTCCATCAGCTATTGTCATGCTAATGTGGTCTACACCGCTAAGGCACATTGGACATACGCTGCCAAGACTCCGCTTGGACTTTACGCTGCCAACCATTGGACTTATGCTGCCAAGACTCCACCCTTGGACTTTACGCCACCAATATTCCCCTTGGACTTCTCAATTGCCAAGTACCCATGACTTGGACTTTCACCACCAAGACTACACACTTGGACTTACGTGGCCAAGACTCCACCCTTGGTCTTTTCTTACCAATCCATGTTGGACTTTCCATTTGCCAAGACTCAAGTTTGGACTTTCCCTTGCCAAGACTCATGCTTGAACTTTCCATGCCAAGTACCCATGACTTAGATCTTACCCATGACAATGGTCAAATCATCGTCAAACATCATAATATCACTCGAGTCAAACTCGAGTTCGGTCAATTATGACCCAGGTCGATTGCACCAACAATCTCCCCAACACATTGTCAAACATCAATGCACTATTTGAGTCAAACTTGAGTCTGGTAAATCGTGACCTGAGCCGATTGCACTAACATCTACCAAGAAAAAAAACAATACAAGGATTGAAAGCCATACAAAAAAATTATTTACAGGTGATTAGAACAAGAAAACAAAATAGGATTAGTGCATCTATATGCATTAACTTTTGTGCTGTCATTAGACAATCTCAAGTTAAAGAGGCAAGTGAATGACTTCTTAAGCGCTTAAAAAGATAATTGTCTATATACATTTAAGTCTTAATTTAGATTTAAATGCAAAATTCAAGGGTTCATGCCTTTTAATCTCAATAGAACTCCATGCTAGCATAGTTTCCGTTTAATATTATCTTAAATTGAACAGAATCATGAAATATATGCTTGAAATTAAGAATGGTCTCTTCTAAGATCAAATATTTATTTTGTCGAAATCCCTCCTACTAATTGGAATAGACAAACTAGTAGATCAATCACATAAAATTATATCAACTATAATTCAGTATTCTTCATATCTAGCAATTTTTATATTGTCGCAGTATCTTAATAATTCTAATGAATGAAGATATTGTTTACTTTTTGAAATTATTCATAGGTCATAGCTGACAAAGGATTTGAGTTGCTATCCACAACTTTTATCTTCAGCCTGATTGTAAGTGTGCTTTCAGTGAGGAAAAAATCGGTTTTAATTTTTGTTAGTACATTTCCACTATGATGATTATTTAGTCATCTATATCTGAAATTTTTTTGACAAGGTTTGGGTGTGATTTCCTATCTATATTCTGAACATTTTTGTAGGTCCTGTACATACTTGATCATCTTGGGAAATTAGTGAGTGTGGTGGTTCTTGAATGTGATACTCTTGGTTTCAATTAGTTTTATTACTATACTATCTTCTTTTAGGTTTGAGGAGTAAAGAGAGAAAAAAGATTCTGAACATAATTAGAAGAGATCTAGATGATTAACATACAAGTAAAACACTATATAATGCTTAGTGGTGTAATAAGATCCACTTAGCAAATTCCAAATAGTTGGGCCATATGATATCTTGTTGTCATCATCTTGTAAGTTTGAACAAGAAACTTAAGTTTGTTATATTCAAGTATCATTTTTTATTCCAAAATGAAGTTTTTAAGATCATTTTTAAGAACAGGTTAGCAATTAAAAAAACATTTTGTCTTAATTAATTTGATTTTTTATGTTCTTGTTAGTGAAATTATATTATGATAATATTATTTGATAAAATTTGTTTGAAAAATTAGGTTACTAGTGGTGGCATTGATAATAATATTAGGAATTATATTAGTGGTGGTAGTGATGTTAATGGTGCAAAAAAGAATGATAATATTGTAACTCAGGTAATTATATTGACATGATGAATGTTGTGGTTTCTTTTATAGGATAGAATCTTTATTTCTAATGATTTTAGGTCATTAAAATAAGTTTCATTATTTGTTATATTATTAGCTTCTTTATGCTTTCAATACATTTGAACTACCAAATTTTCTTGACCGTATCCCATTTGTACTCATGCAACATCAAATTGCCATACCAAAAATCGAAGAATATGAATTGTTTATATGTTTTACTCTCTCTCATTACTAATAGCATGTTTCGTTATAAAAATATACTTAGTAACATTAATAATTTTTTTATTGATATACAGGAAAAACTGAATAACATGAATTGTGGAGATATCAGTGTTAATACTAAATGTAAATTGCTTCATTGGTCTGTTGAGAAAGTTGTTGTAGAAAGTCAAATTGCATCCACATATCCAAAAACAAAAATGCATCATGTTCCTCTTGGTGAATCTTGTTGGAAAGTTTGGATTGATAGAATTTTCCTGGAGAAGGTGGATCTAATTCGACCAAATGATGAAATGTGTTTTCTTGAGGATGCAATAGGAAGCACAATCGCTTGGTTATCTAAGTTTATAGTTTTGTGTGACTGATATAGATTTTATGTTACTGATCGAATTATTTTCTGTGACTAAGTGAATAATTATTTTGTAGGAAAGAAATTATGTAAGTGAATTTATGTTACTGGTTTGAATTGTTTTCTGTGACTAAGTGAATAATTAGTATGCTAGCTGTTTAAGTGTGGCATTGATGATTATTTATATATGGTATTATAATTGTTTTAGTTTTGATTTTATAATCGTGTGTATGTGATGTTAAAAATGTGTGTAGTATTTGTATGAGATATTATAATTGTGTGGTATTTGTGTGTTGCATTATAATTGTTTGAGTTTTGATTTTATAATTTTATTTGTTGGTATTATAATTGTGTTTAATGTATGTATATTATATCTTGAGAATGCACTTAACTACAGCAGACAGTTACGCGCTATGATTAAATGCATTCGCAGCACACGACTGCACACTGCGATTGCATTTAATAACAGTGTACATGTGGTTACACGCTACGAATACATTTACCAAAGCGTGAGGTTGCACACTGGGAATGCATTCAATCACAATGTGGCAAATGCACAGAATACACACGCAGCTACACTTAATCGCATGCGGTGGATGCTCACGCGAATGCACTTAATCGCTAGCGGTGTGATCGCACGTTGTGAACGCACTTAACTGCAAAGCACACCCGCACACTGTCGATACCTAATGACTTTCAATAGCTTAGCATTGTGCAGCATGCAATGCACGCTGTGGATAGAATAATTGCGTGTTGCAAAAAGTCAAATTTGTTGTAGTGGCAGTCGACTACTGGTAAGGGCTTTCAACTACTAAGGTATATGTCAGACATAATCTAACGTGGATAAGTCCATTGTGAGATAACAGTATTGTGGGAAGTCGACTGGGGCCTTTTGGTAGTCGACTGTCAAGTAGAAATCCAGGTCGTTCGTGTAGAGGAATTGGTCGACGCGCTGGAGGGGGGGGTGAATAGCGATTTCGATTTCACTTTGATTCGATTGCGTGCTTGTCTACAAAATATTAGTGCGTGGTGGAATATACAAAATAAAATGTACAAACTAAAATACACCACAAGCATAACTCCAAGATATAACGTGGTTCGGAACTAGGGTTCCTACTCCATAGGAAAAGCTCTAATTGAGCTCTAGTGATGGACACCACCACTATCAAACTTATCCTTCTTGGTATGACACCGAAGGTGGAGAAACCTCTTACAATAAATGTTTACATCAATAAACAAGAAGATACAACCAAATACAAGGATGAAGCAAAAATAAAAGTAAATAATACTTTACACAAACTTGCTTGCATGTTGATTACCCTTGAAGGTCTGGAATGCAACAACACTTCCCCTTCAAAATTGTTCCAGAAATCTTAGTCAAAATTCTCCACGAGCTGCTCCTTTTATAACCTGCATCAGGATGATTTTGCACCTAGAAATTGATTGCCTAAAGGCACTAGTCGATTGCTAGCCTATCCGTTGTCTCACAACGACTCCATCCATGTAGGAATCTACCCAATGGATACATCAACAATCGACTGCCCTTACCAGCAATCGACTGCCGCATAACAAGTCGACTACCCAGTTGACTACCAGAGCTTTTGTGCTCTGGCCACTCATGATGAGTCGATTGCCCATCCATGACAGTCAACTGCTCAAGGCCAGTTGACTGCCTATACATGACAGTCGACTGCCATATCCTCAGCCGAGCAGTCGAGCCTGAGTCGACTGGTCATAATCCCAATCGATTGCTCCGAGTTGACTGTTAGGGCAATTAACCCAAGTATGTGTTTGGTTTTGATGTGTGTGGCAAAGGGTTTAAGTTAGGTTGATTATGTGATTTGATGTGTGTGTTCAAGTTGTGCAGGACTTGGTGAATCACAAATGGTTAGCTTGATGAAGCATTGACGAGTTCATCATCGCATGGCTCGGGTTCGTGAGTTGGTGAAGGATGGCACGGGGAGAAGTCGTGAGCTTAGTGCATCTGAGGGACCGTCGGACAAGGAGCGAATGGAGTGAAGACAAAGGAAGCAGACTTCAGGGCAAGACGTGAAGGATGGCACGGGAGAAGCCGCGGGCTTAGTGCATCCGAGGGATGTAGCCAGACAAGAGAGCTTCGGTGAGGGACTCCATGGGAGATGAGAGATTGAGCGATTGTAACCCGGGTTGGATGCTCAAACACGATGTTTGAGGTTTTACTTGATGGTCGGATGCTCAAACAAAATGTTTGTTTGAGGTTTTACCTGACAACAGTTGACTGGTATAGGTACCAATCTACTTCTCCAAGTTGACTATCAGTTGACTGGTGTTCGACTAGGTTTTGTGGCTCAACAGTTGACTGCTAGAGTTTGACAGTCGATTGGTCCACCATCAGTCGGCTGCCATGAAAGGCAATCGACTGTTATAAGTGGACACGAGCACATAAATGATTTGAGTCAACTGATTGCCATGATCAGTTGATTGATGGCTTGATCAGTCGATTGATCGGCATGATCAGTCGACTACCCAGTGTGTCATTGGACTGCAATGGTCGTGGTTCAGGTTTGGTCAGAAGTCGTTGGAACCGCAACAATCAACTGATGGCATGCAACAGTCAACTGCTGCATGTCCAACGGGAAGAAACCCCTCTTCTCTATAAAAATAGGGGTTGGGGGCCTTGGGGCAGCTAGTGCTTCCACTCCTATTCATGCTCTAAGTGCTCCCACGTCTTCCAAGTGTTTTTACTCCTTTATTCTCTAGTTTTACTTATATTATTTGAGAGAAGAGGATTTGGTGTAAAGAGGTTACCTCCACCTTGTCTTGAGCTAAAGGAGAGACTAGTGGATAGATTTGAGGGAGTGATTCGCCTTACGAATCGTTTGTGGATTAGCGGCAAGGGTTGTGAACCATGTTACATCATTGTCTTAGCGTTTACTCTCTTTCTTTATCTTTGTGTTAGCTTAATCGTCTTTGGTTTCATTATTCCGCTACGCTAACGACTATTGTAGATGATTAAGCAGAACGAATTCCATCAAGCACGAATTTGGCAATTCAACCCCCTTTTAGCCGGGCCACGATCCTCCAACAAGTGGTATCAAAGCTAGGAGCTTATCGACGGATTCATCGCCACGATAAGCAATGAAATGGTCGGCATGAACATCCATCCACCGAAATTTGAAGGCGACTTCTCTTGGTGGAAGAAACGGATGGAGGTATTTTTCGAAATCAATTTCGATATTATGCTTATTATGGAAAATGATTTCGAAATACCTAGGGATGAATAAAATAAGCCATTAGAGAAATCGAGATGGACTAAGAAGCAAAAGGAGAAATATCTAGCAAATTCAAAGGCCAAAAATCACCTTCTAAATGTTCTTCCTCAACAAGAGATAAACCGGATAGGAGAATGCTCGAGCGCCAAGGAGATGTGGGAAAGGCTAGTGGAGCTTCATGAAGACACCTCCGAAGCCAAGTTAGCAAGAAGGGACCTTCTCCAATCGCAATTAAATAATATCAAATTGGAAAAAGGAGAAAAGGTATTATCCCTACAATCAAGATTTAAAGAAATTATTTATGGGTTATATAGTGTAGGGGAGAAGCTCTCCAATAGGGATATGATCATGAAGGCAATTGATGCATTCCCCCGATCATCGAAATGGAGCTCTATGGTGGACTCATTCTACATTTTAAAGAATCTAGAGGTAAGTATTCTAAAATAATTCTTTTCTACTATGGAGCTTCAAGAAACTAGACATGAAGGTATAGTAGAAGAGTCAAGTACTCAATCAAGGGGAGTGGCGCTAGTAGCAAACAAAGGGAAAAAAGAAGACCACATCCTCCTCATCCGATGATGATTCATCCTCTTCAATGGATAGCAATGAGGAGGCGCACATGGTAAGAAAGTTAAGACATACTCTCAAAAGTTTTAAATTTAACAAGTCTAATGATAGGAGAAGGAGAACTAGGAAGGTTATTTGCTATAATTGCCAAGGAGAGGGACACATGAGAGATAAATGTCCTCTCTTGAACAAGAAGAAGGACAAAAGGAAGAATGATGACAAGAAGAAAGTAAGCAAGAAGAAGGATGAAAAGAAGTCAAAAGTCCATAACTTAAAAGCCACATGGGATGATCCATCTTTATCGGAAAAAGAAGAAATCGTCTCCATTTTAGACTTATGGGAATTGACGACATTGCCTCCACCTCCTCCGAGCAAGAAGGAAGCACAAGTGAGGAGGAGAGCTCAAGTGTAGGGGGAGCATCATCATCATCGGAATCGGAAGGAGATTGGGTAAGTGAGGTAAGAAATCTCCCAACCCAAGATATTGTTTCTATGATTTCTAGTTTAACTAAGGATTTATTTAGAACAAAAAAGAAAAATAAATGCATGCAAAATAAAATTAAAAATCTAAAAGAAAAGATCAAAAATGCATGTTCATATGATAATGTTGGTTCAATAGACACCTAAGTCGAACCTGAGTTTTGATTATAGCAAATGATACAAAATTAAGCTCATATCGTTATCTCACGAGCTGAATCGAGTGTGCAGAAAAGTGCTATAGCTGGAGCTAAAGTCTAGCGACACCCAGAGGAAGCCGCAGTGGTCGGGCGACACTCGAGTGACTTCGGAGAGAGCTGAAGGAATCGAGTGGAAGGCCGGAAGCGAAAGCGACACAGTAAGTATCGAGGTAAGCTCGTGTGTGTGAGCGTAAGTGAGGTCGTATCCTCCTTACGGGGATAGTCTTAAGCATAGATCCGACCCAAGACATCCCATCGGTGGACTAGGTCGAGATCGGACGGTCGGAGGCCGTTGAAATAATGTTTTTGTTTAGCTAACTTTTAGTTTCAACTAGCATTAGTCGACTGCCAGCTTGGAGGACTCGACTGCTGTCCATCAGTCGACTATTTGCGGTCAACATTCGACTGATGCTGGCATCAGTCGACTGATAATGGCCATCAGTCGACTGATGGTCAATGATCAGCCTCGAGGAGTCAAGCTCTATCACCATTTTTCAAGGAGCCTTGTGCCCAATTCCTATTGGTTGAAGACCCATTCGATGAGGGGCTCAAAGGCTATAAAAGGAGGGCTTGTCCTAGGGTTTTTCATCAATTCAAAAGCTCCCAAGTGCTTCCGATACGCTATGAGTCTCCGACATTCCTACGATGAAGTGCTGTCGAGACGACGACTCAAGCTCCAAGATTCAAGTCTTCAAAAGTCGTCGGTATAAGCTTTAATTTGTATAAGTTTTTCTTTTTATTTTAAGCTTTAAATCGTATCAAGGAGAGGGGGAGTGTCCCTCTACCTTGAGTCTTTCTCGAGTTTTGTATTCGTTTAACTCCTACCTCCAACGAGGAGGAGTTCGTTTAGTGTTTTGCCCTTCGTGTGTGGTCAAGGACCACTAGGGCCTTGGAGTAGTAGCCGAAGGCTACGAACCAAGTAAAAAATATTATTGTGTCTTTATTTTTATTGTGTTTTTCCGCTGCATTTACTCGTGCCTCAACGAACAATTTCGAACGAAAAGTTTCTATCGCTATTCACCCCCCCTCTAGCGATCCACTTCGATCCAACAATTGGTATCAGAGCCGGGGGTGCTAAGATTTGGTGAAACCACCGATCTAGCTTTTTATAGATTTTTTTATTCGGTTTATTTCGAGTTTATTTCATTTGGTTAGTTTTTCTCCCGTACTACTAATTCAAGACGCGAGTCTTGGTACATTTCGTGTGTTTGTGTCATTGTTAGGTTTTTCGTCTTCATTTTCTTGTTTCTTTTGTACAATGGCCCATCTCGAGGGTTTTAGCACCGTCCGACCTCCGTTTTACAACGGAGATGACTTCCATTATTGGAATGGTCGGATGGAATGCTTTCTTAAAACTCAAATCGAGATGTGGATAATAATCCAAACGGGATTCACACTTCCGACTAATGAAGTGGGTGAATTCTTGGATTATGACCAATGGACCATTGCGACAAAAAGACAAGTCGAAGCCGACGCCAAGGCAACTCAAATCCTCCAATGCGGCTTGTCCAAGGAGGAGCTTAATTGCGTCGGCCCCTTCATCAGCGCAAAGGACCTTTGGACAAAGCTAGTGGAGCTACACGAAGGAACTGATAAAGCCAAGGTATGTAAGCGCGATCTTTTGTTTAATAAATTATATAATCTAAAAATGCAGGAACACAAAACCGTGATGCAACTTCACGCTCGCATTCAAGACATAGTCAATAACCTACACGCGATCGGGAAAAAGGTCAAAAACCGCGACCTTATAAAGTATGTTCTTAACTCTTTTTCGAGGACTACCTTGTGGGCATCCATGGTCGATGCCTACAAGGTCTCCAAGGATCTTTTGAAACTTAGGTTAGATGAGTTATTTTTTGATTTCGAACTTCATGAGCAGTCTAACTCGGAACCCGAGAAGGGTATAGCACTTTTTGCAGGTTCAAGGAAGAAAACCACAAGCAAGCCACCCCCGAAGGAAGAAGTTGAGTCCGATTCGGAGGTCGACCCGGAAATGGAGGCCGAACTAGTCGACCTAGTTCAGAGGATAGTCAAGGGACGAAAACGAACTGTCACTCGACCCAACGAAGGTAAGCCTAAAATTTCGAATATTAGATGTTACGAATGCAACAGGTTTGGACACATCAAGTCTGAATGCCCAAAACTCAAGAGTAAAGCACCAAAATACAAAAAGGCACTCAACGCTACATGGGAAGAAGCATCTGAGGAAGAAGATGATGATCATGTCCTCATGGCTAAACCGATGGAATCGGAGATGGAGTCGAAATCGGAACACGAATCAGAAATCGAAGATGAGTCGGACTGCGAAGCGCTATTCAAGACAAGCCACGGATACACATTCGGTTCAAAAGATACACTCAAGGTAAGTCGATCTCTTATTAGTATGCTTTATAGTGTAATTAAGTTCTTAACTAGGAAATTAGTTAAGTCCAAGTCCAAGGTCGAGACCCTGGTTGAGGAAGTTAAACTCCTCAAACACGAGGTCTCCCTAACCTCTTCGACTAGTCGAGTTCGAGAGGAGAACTCAACTCGGGTTGAAAAGCTCGAAGTTGAGAACTCACTCTTGAAGAGTCAAGTCGAAGATCTTAGGAACACATTGGAAAGGTTTACTTTGGGATCCAAATGACTTGACCTTATACTTGAATCGCAAAGGACCGTGTACAACAAGGCCGGACTAGAGTTTAGCTCAAATACGACCAACAAGTCGTATATGTCAATTGTAAGTCGACAAAAAAAACATGTCCAAGCATGGGTCCCTAAGACCGCCTTGATTTCAAACTTAGGATCGAACCAGTACTGGGTTCCCAAGGACCAAATCCACTATGTGGAGAGACCGAACTGATTCAACGGTCCAGGGGGAGGCAGTACAAAACTTGTTTGTATTTTAACTTAGAAATTGCATGCTTAGGTTCTTTATTTAGTTTGATTTTTCTTTTTAGAATGGATAGATAGGACTATAACTCGTCAATACTTGATAACATAGTACCAGGACGCGGCTAGATGATAGTACGCTAGGAAAGCGAAGTCTTGTGTATTCGGGCTAGATAAGGCGTATCTAGTTCGGTGCACTTGACCGAGCGGAACTAGCTGAAGCTACCTTACCGTATCCTAGACTAGTTAGACCAGGAAGTGGTCTTAGGTAAGTCAAGTCTCTATTTTCTTGAAAATGGCTTTGTCTAAGGAAGTGGTCGTTGTTCCGATCAAAGAAGGCCTCTGTGCCTCGCCACGACCTGGAAGCCATGATCTTGAAAAAGTGACTTGATAAGCCTAAGGTCAAATCCGAATCTAACGCAAGGTTGACAAGTGTTCAATTCATTAAATTTAAATCAAGTAAAATTGGAAGTCATCTCACAAGAACATATAGGGTTAACATGTTTGATCATGTAGACATGGATGAGATGATTTAGGTTAATAATCTTCAACCAATCTTTAATAAATTCAATATCTGATCCAACTACCTTGCGTGTAGGATCAATGGATGTTGGATAGTGGTTGCTCCTGACACATGACCGGGGATCAACTCAAGTTTTCGAAGCTTCGATTCAAACGACAAGGATCGGTAGCCTTCGGAAACAACGGCAAGCTCAAAATCATCGGATCAGGCGATATTGAGCTCAACTCTAACTTTATTATTCAAAATGTCTTATTGGTAGAAATTTTTTAGTATAATTTACTTAGTGTAAGCCAATTGTGTGATAATAACTATAAGGTCATATTTCTAGAAAATGAATGCATAATTAATACAAATGAAACCTCTAAAACAATCCTTAAGGGAACCAGAAATAACAATATTTACACTATTAACTTAACTAACTCCTCAACTAAGTGTTTTATGATACGACAAGAGGAATCATGGTTGTGGCACCGACGACTCGGTCACTCACACCCAAGACTCATCCACAAGATGAGTCAGAGTGACTTAGTCAGAGGTTTGCCTAACCTCAATAACTTGGATAATAAAATATGTAATGCTTCTCAACAAGGTAAACAATCTAGGACACAACATCAACTAACTAATCAAGAACGAACCAAAAGTGTTCTTGAGCTCCTACACATGGATCTATTTGATTCACACGGAGCTAAGTCACTTAATGAGAGTAAATTCTACTTAGTCATAATTGATGACTATTCTAGATTTATTTGGGTTAGGTTCATCAAACACAAAAGTGATACCCTAGATTAATTAATCAACCTATTTAAACTAATAGAAAATCAACAAAACATTAAAATCAAAAGACTTAGGATTGATCATGGTGGTGAATTTGAGAACCACAGGTTTACAAAATTCTGTAATCTAAATGGATACCACCATGAGTTCTCTTGCCCTAGATCCCCACAACATAATGGCCTAGTAGAACGTAAGAATAGAACCCTACAAGAAGCCGCTAGGACAATGTTAAACGAGTATAACCTATCCGATAGGTTTTGGGCAGAAGCCGTGAGTATGACATGCTATGTCCAAAATAGGATCCTTATGGTAAAGAGGCACCTTAAGACCTCATACGAGATTTATCATGATAAAATACCTAACATCAAGTACTTTAGGGTATTTGGGTGTAAGGTACATATCCTAAACACTAAGGATTACCTAGGAAAATTTACATCTTTGACCAAAATCTTTCTAGGATACTCGACTACAAGTAGATCGTATAGAGTATATAATCATGACACCCTTAGAGTCGAGAAGACTATCAATGTAATATTTGATGAAGGACACGAACCTACAAAACCCTTGGTAACCCCAATTAGCGAGCCAATTCATACCAGACTCAACTCCGATCCGGAGATCAAGTCTAGTGTTAATCCTAACCTAAGTCAACCAAGTCAGTCTATCGACCAAGTGGTAGATGACTCTAACCAAACTAGGACTCAAATGGGTCATCCTATTGACCAAGTGGTAGACTCAAACCCAAATCCAACTAGGACTCAAACAAATCATCCTATCGACCAAGTGATAGGTGATCCAAGCCTAGGAGTTCGAACTAGAGCCTCATACAGAAACCTTAGTCAAATCTCCTTAATTTCCAAAATTGAACCCAAAACTATTGACCAAGCTCTTCTTGATCCCAATTGGATTATTGCAATGCAAGAAGAGCTGGCCCAATTCACTAGGAACAGAGTATGAGAATTAGTTCCACCACCTAAAAATAAAACAATCATTGAAACAAGGTGGGTGTTTAGGAATAAACTTGATGATAAAGGTGAAGTAGTTAGAAATAAAGCTAGACTAGTCGCAAAAGGGTTTAGTCAAGTCGAAGGTTTAGATTACGACGAGACCTATGCCCCAGTAGCTAGATTAGAGTCCATTCGAATGTTATTAGCATATGCTACACATCGAGGATTTAAGTTGTTTCAAATGGATGAGAAGTCAGCATTCTTGAATGGATATATTAAAGAGGAAGTTTATGTTAGTTAACCCCCCTGGTTTCGAAAGCATAGATAAACCCGACCATGTTCTTAGGTTAAAGAAAGCACTCTACGGACTTAAACAAGCTCCTCGAGCTTGGTACAAAAGACTTTCGGTTTATCTTAAATAAAAAGGGTTTAACCAAGGTGTAGTTGACCCAACTCTTTTTGTAAAAACCGTAGGTAAAGACATATTCATAGCCCAAATCTATGTAGATGATATTATTTTCGGAACCACCAACTCGATCCTACTGAATGAATTCATTTCACTTATGAAAAGTGAATTTGAAATGAATTTAGTAGGTGAGTTGAGTTTCTTCTTAGGTCTACAAATTAAACAAACTAAAGATGGAATATACCTACATCAATGCAAATATACTAGGGAATTAATTAAATACTTTAGAATGCAAGACGCTAAAATTATTAATACCCCAATGACAACTAATGTGAATATAGAGAAAGATGTAATCAGAAATTCAATTGATTTAAAATACTATAGGAGCATAATAGGGAGTCTCCTTTACTTAACTGCAAGCAGATCTGATATCTTATTTGTAGTAAGTATGTGCGCAAGGTTCCAAACCTGTGCCAAAGAGTCTCACCTAACTCTAGTCAAGCGTATCCTTAGATATCTAAAGGGTACACTTAATGTCGGTATTTGGTACCCTAGATCTACCGAGTTTGAACTAACCGACTACTCCGACTCGGACTATGTCGGTAGTAAGCTCGATAGAAAGAGTACGAGTGGTTGTTGTCAACTTCTCGACTCGAGTCTAGTGAGTTGGTGCAGTAGGAAGCAACACTGTGTTGCCTTATCTACCACCGAAGCCGAATACATCGCGATGGGTGAGTGTGTCACTCAGCTTCTTTGGATGAAGCACACTCTCTACGACTTTAAGTTAGACTTTACAAACACTAAACTTCACGTAGATAACATTCGTTCAATTAACCTTACTAAGAATCCGATATGTCACTCTAGGACCAAACATATAGAGGTCAAACATCATTTCATTCGAGAACATGTGGCCAACGGAGTCATACAACTCGAATACGTCGAATCGAAGTCTAACTTGACAGACCTATTTACTAAACTCCTACCCGAAGCCAAGTTCAATCTATTAAGACAAAAATTGGGCATGTGCGTAGTAGAATAGGAACTTACAAATTATATTTTCTTACTACTATTTCTTACTTTTCATTTTCATGGAACTAGCATAGGACATACCTTAGATATCATGCACTTATAGATTTAAGGAGCCAATACATCTCACAACACATAGGGCTAATGTGTTTTTGTACTTATCCACGTAGATGGACGTGAGATGTTAGGACCTTACTGCTGATTCCAGATGTAGAGTTAGTGCATCGTCATGAACCACGGAGTATAATCATACATATTAACCGACTCTGACCAGGACTAGTTGATCTTTCATATCAATCAAGTCAAATATGTTGGTGCAGTAGGCACCTAAGTCGAATCTGAGTTTTGATTATAGCAAACGATACAAAGTTAAACTAATGTCGTTATCTCACAAGCTGAATCGAGTGTGCAGAAAATTGCTATAGCTGGAGTTGAAGGCTAGCGACACCCGGAGGAAGCCGCGGTGGTCGGGCGACACTCGAGTGACTTCGGAGGGAGCCGAAGGAATCGAGTGGAAGGCCGGAAGCAAAAGCGACACAGTAAGTATCGAGGTAAGCTCGTGTGTGTGCGAGTGTAAGTAAGGTCGTATCCTCCTTACGATGATAGACTGAAGCGCAGATTCGACCCAAGACATCCCATCGGTGGTCTAGGTCGAGATCGGATGGTCGGAGGTCGTCGAAATAATATTTTTATTTAGTTAACTTGTCATTTCAGCTAGCATCATTCGACTGCCAGCTTGGAGGACTCGACTACTTTCAATCAGTCGACTGTCTATGGTCAGCATTCGACTGATGTTGCCATCAGTCGACTGATGATGGATATCAGTCGACTGATGGTCAAGGATCAGCTTCGAGGAGTCAAGGCTTATCACCTCATTTCAAGGGGAGTGGTGCTCAATTGTTATTGGCTAAAGTTCCTCTCAAAAAGGGGCTCAAAGGATATAAAAGGAGGGCCTATCCTAGGGTTTTTCATCAATCTCTAAGTGTTCAAAAGCCTCCACAATGCTACGACTCTCCGACGACTCTACAACGACGAAGTGCTACCAACAACCCTAGCTTAATTTATATTTCCTAGTTGTTGGTATAATCTTATTTTGTCATCTCTTTAATACTGCAATTCTTTTTTATCGAGGTTTTCTATCATTGCATTTTACATTAATAGAAGAGACGGTTTGTCTCTCTATCTTTTTCTTTCGAAGGTTTTTGTAATCGTCTAACTCCTACCTCCAACGAGGAGGAGTGTTTTAGTGAATTGCCCTCTGTACACGGTCTAGGACCGTTAGGGCCTTGGAGTAGTAGCCGAAGGCTACGAACCAAGTAAAAAAACATTTATCTCCTTTTATTTATCATTTATCTTTCCGCTGCAATTAATTGTCTACTCGGGTTTTAACGAACGAAACAAAAGAAAAGGTTTTATCGCTATTCACCACCCCCCTCTAGTGATCCGCTCGATCCAATAATTGGTATCAGAGCCGGGGGTGCTAAGATCTGGTGAAACCACCAATCTAGCATTTTTATAGATTTTCTTTCTTTTTTATTCTGTTTATTTCGAATTTATTTCATTCGTTTAGTTTGTCTCCCGCACTACTAATCCAAGACGCGAGTCTTGGTACTTTTCGATTGTTTGTGTTGTTGTTAGGTTTTTTGTCTTTGTTCTCTTGTTTCTTTTTGTTTCAATGGCCCATCTTGAGGGTTTTAGCACTGTCCGACCTTTGTTTTACAATGGAGATGACTTCCGTTATTGGAAGGGTCGGATGGAATGCTTTCTTAAAACCCAAATCGAGATGTGGATCATAATCCAAACGGGATTCACACTTCCGACTAATGAAGTGGGTGAATCCTTGGATTATGACCAATGGACCAATGCGACAAAAAGACAAGTTGAAGCCGACGCCAAGGCAACTCAAATCCTCCAATGCGACTTGTCCAAGGAGGAGCTTAATCGCGTCGGCCCCTTCATCAGCGCAAAGGACCTTTGGACAAAGCTAGTAGAGCTACACGAAGGGACCGATGAAGCCAAGGTATGTAAGCGCGATCTTTTGTTCAATAAATTGTATAATCTAAAAATGCAGGAACACGAAACGGTGACTCAACTTCACACTCGCATTCAAGACATAGTCAATAACCTACACGCGATCGGGCAAGAGGTCGAAAACCGCGACCTTATAAGGTATGTTCTTAACTCTTTTCCGAGGACTACCTTGTGGGCATCCATGGTCGATGCCTACAAGGTCTCCAAGGATCTTTCGAAACTTAGATTAGATGAGTTATTTTCCGATTTTGAACTTCATGAGCAGTCTAACTCGGAACCCGAGAAGGGTATAGCACTTTTTGTAGGTTCAAGGAAGAAAACCACAAGCAAGCCACCCCCCGGAGGAAGAAGATGAGTCTGATTCGGAGGTCGACCCGGAAATGGAGGTCGAACTAGTCAACCTAGTTCAGAGGATAGTCAAGGGCTGAAAGCGAACCATCACTCGACCCAATGAAGGTAAGCCTAAGAGTTCTAATATTAGGTATTACGAATGCAACAGGTTTGGACACATCAAGTCCGAATGCCCAAAGCTCAAAAGCAAAGCACCAAAATTCAAAAAGGCACTCAACGCTACATGGGAAGAAGCATCCGAGGAAGAAGACGATGATCGAGTCCTCATGGCTAAATCGGTTGAGTCGGAGACGGAGTCGGAACAGGAACATGAATCGGAAACCGAAGACGAGTCGGACTACGAAGTGTTATTCAAGACAAGCCACGGATACGCATCCAGTTCAAAAGATACACTCAAGGTAAGTCGATCTCTCATTAGTACGCTTTATAGTGCAATTAAATTCTTAACTGGGAAATTAGCTAAGTCTGAGTCCAAGGTTGAGACCCTGGTTGAGGAAGTTAAACTTCTCAAACATGAGGTCTCCCTAACCTCTTCGACTAGTCGAGTTCAAGAGGAGAACTCAACTCGGGTTGAAAAGCTCGAAGTTGAGAACTCACTCTTGAAGAGTCAAGTCGAAGATCTTAGGAACACATTGGAAAGGTTTACTTTGGGATTCAAAGAACTTGACCTCCTACTTGGATCGCAAAGGGCCGTGTACAATAAGGTCGGACTAGGGTTTAGTTCAAATACGACCAACAAGTCGTATATGTCGATTGTAAGTCGACATAAAAAATGTGTCCAAGCATGGGTCCCTAAGACCGCCTTGATTTCAAACTTAGGATCGAACTAGTACTGGGTTCCCAAGGACCAAATCCACTATGTGGAGAGACCGAACCGATTCAACGGTCCAGGGGGAGCCAGTACAAAACTTGTTTGTATTTTAACTTAGAAGTTGCATGCTTAGGTTCTTTATTTAGTTTGATTTTTCTTTTTAGAATGGATAGATAGGACTATAACTCGTCAATACTTGATAACATAGTACCAGGATGCGGCGAGATGATAGTACGCTAGGAAAGCGGAGTCTTGTGTATTCGGGCTAGATAAGGCATATTTAGTTCAGTGCACTTGACCGAGTGGAACTAGCTGAAGCTACCTCGCCGTATCCTAAACTAGTTAGACCAGGAAGTGGTCTTAGTGAGTCAAGTCTCTATTTTCTTGAAAATGACTTTGTCTAAGGAAGTCGTCGTTGTTCCGATCAAAGAAGGCCTCTGTGCCTTGCCACGACCTGGAAGTCATGATCTTGAAAAGGTGACTTGATGAGCCTAAGGTCAAATCCGAATCTAACGCAAGGTTGACAAGTGTTCAAGTCATTAAATTTAAATCAAGTAAAATTGGAAGTCATCTCACAAGAACATATAGGGTTAACATGTTTGATCATGTAGACATGGGTGAGATGATTTAGGTTAATAATTTTCAACCAATCTTTAATAAATCCAATATCCGATCTGACTACCTTGTGTGTAGCATCAATGGATGTTGGACAGTAGTTGCTTCCGACACATGACCGGGGATCAACTCAAGTTTTCGAAGCTTCGATTCAAACGACAAGGATCGATAGCCTTCGGAAACAATGGCAAGCTCAAAATCATCGAATCAGGTGATATTGAGCTCAACTCTAACTTTATTATTCAAAATATCTTATTGGTAGAAAATTTTCAATATAATTTACTTAGTGTAAGCCAATTGTGTGATAATAACTATAAGGTCATATTCCTAGAAAATGAATGCGTAATTAATACAAATGAAACTTCTAAAACAATCCTTAAGGGAACCAGAAACAATAATATTTACACTATTAATCTAACTAACTCCTCAGCCAAGTATTTTATGACACGGTAAGAGGAATCATGGTTGTGGCACCGACGACTCGGTCACTCACACCCAAGACTCATCCATAAGATGAGTCAGAGTGACTTAGTCAGAGGTTTGCCTAACCTCAATAACTTGAACAATAAAATATGTAATGCTTGTCAACAAGGTAAACAATCTAGAACACAACATCAACTAACTAATCAAGAACGAACCAAAAATATTATTGAGCTCCTGCACATGGATCTATTTGATTCACACGGAGCTAAGTCACTTAATGGTAGTAAATTCTGCTTAGTCATAATTGATAACTATTCTAGATTTACTTGGGTTAGGTTCATCAAACACAAAAATGATACCCTAGATCAACTAATCAACCTATTTAAACTAATAGAAAATCAAAAAAACCTTAGAATTAAAAGACCTAGGATTGATCATGGTAGTGAATTCAAAATCACAGGTTTACAGAATTTTGTAACCTAAATGGATACCACCATGAGTTCTCTTGTCCTAGAACCCCACAACAAAATGACCTAGTAGAACATAAAATAGAACCCTACAAGAAACCGCTAGGACAATGTTAAACGAGTATAACCTACCCGATAGGTTTTGGGCGGAAGCCGTGAGTACGACATGCTATGTCCAAAATAAGATCCTTATGGTAAAGAGGAACCTTAAGACCTCATACAAGATTTATCATGATAAAATACCTAACATCAAGTACTTTAGGGTATTTGAGTGTAAGGTACATATCCTAAACACTAAGAATTACCTAGGGAAATTTACATCCAAAATCTCGACCAGAATCTTTCTAGGATACTCGACTACGAGTAGAGCGTATAGGGTATATAATCATGACACCCTTAGAGTCAAGGAAACTATCAATGTAGTATTTGATGAAGGACACGAACCTACAAATCTCCCGGCAACCCCAATTAGCGAGCCGATTCATACCAGACTCAACTCCGATCCGGATATCAAGTCTAGTGGTAATTCTAACCTAAGTCAACCAAGTCAGCCTATCGACCAAGTGATAGATGACTCTAACCAAACTAGAACTCAAACGAGTCATCCTATTGACCAAGTGGTAGACTCAAACCCAAATCAAACTAGGACTCAAACGAATTATCCTATCGACCAAGTGATAGGTGATCCAAAAACCTTAGTCAAATCTCCTTGATTTCTAAAATTGAACCCAAAACTATTGACCAAGCTCTTCTTGATCTTGATTGGATTATTGCAATGCAGGAAGAGTTGACTCAATTCACTAGGAACGAAGTATGGGAATTAGTACCACCACCTAAAGATAAAACAATCGTTGGAACAAGGTGGGTGTTTAGAAATAAACTTGATGATAAAGGTGAAGTAGTTAGAAATAAAGCTAGATCAGTCGCTAAAGGGTTTAGTCAAGTCGAAGGTTTAGATTACAATGAGACTTATGCCCCAGTAGCTAGATTAGAGTCCATTCAAATGCTATTAGCGTATGCTGCACATCGAGGATTTAAGTTGTTTCAAATGGATATGAAATCAACGTTCTTAAATGGATACATTAAAGAAGAGGTTTTTGTTAGTCAACCCCCCGGTTTCGAAAGTTTAGATAAACCCGACCATGTCCTTAGGTTAAAGAAAGCTCTCTATGGACTTAAACAAGCTCCTCGATCTTGGTACAAGAGACTTTCAATTTATCTTAAGTCCAAAGGTTTTAACCAAGGTGTAGTTGACCCAACTCTTTTCGTAAAATCCTTAGGTAAAGACATATTCATAGCCCAAATCTACGTAGATGATATTATTTTCGGAACCACCAACTCGATCCTACTGAATGAGTTCATTTCACTTGTGGAAAGTGAATTTGAAATGAATTTAGTAGGTGAGTTCAGTTTCTTCTTAGGTCTACAAATTAAACAAACTAAAGATGGAATATACCTATATCAACGCAAATATACTAGGGAATTAATTAAACGCTTTGGAATGCAAGACGCTAAAATTACTAATACCCCAATGTCAACTAATGTGAATATAGAAGAAGATGTAATCGGAAATTCAATTGATTTAAAATATTATAGGAGCATAATAGGGAGTCTCCTTTACTTAACTGCGAGTCGACCTGATATCCTATTTGCAGTAAGTATGTGCGCAAGGTTCCAAACCTATGCCAAGGAGCCTCACCTAACTCTAGTCAAGCGTATCCTTAGATATCTAAAGGGTACACTTAATGTCAGTATTTGGTATCCTAGATCTACGGAGTTCGAACTAACCGGCTACTCCGATTCGGACTATACCGGTAGTAAGCTCGATAGAAAGAGTACGAGTGGTTGTTGTCAACTTCTCGACTCGAGTCTAGTAAGTTGGTGCAGTAGGAAGCAACATTGTGTTGCCTTATCTACCACCGAAGCCGAATACATCGCGATGGGTGAGTGTGTCACTCAGCTTCTTTGGATGAAGCACACTCTCTGCGACTTTAAGTTAGACTTTACAAACACTAAACTTCACGTAGGTAACATTAGTTCAATTAACCTTACTAAGAATCCGATATGTCACTCTAGGACCAAACATATAGAGGTCAAACATCATTTTATTTGAGAACATGTGGCCAACGGAGCCATACAACTCGAATACGTCGAATCAAAGTCTAACTTGGCAGACCTATTTACTAAACACCTACCCGAAGCCGAATTTAGTCTCTTAAGATGAAAATTGGGTATGTACGTAGTAGAATAGGAACTTACAAATTATATTTTCTTACTACTATTTCTTACTTTTCATTTTCATGGAACTAGCATAGGACATACCTTAGATATTATGCACCTATAGATTTAAGGAGCCAATACATCTCACAACACATAGGACTAATGTGTTTGTGTACTTAGCCATGTAGATGGGCGTGAGATGTTAGGACCTTACTCCTGGTTCCAGATGTAGAGCTAATGCATCGCCATGAACCATGGAGTATAATCATACATACTAACCGACTCTGACCAGGACTGGTTGATATTTCATATCAATCAAGCCAAATATGAGTCGAACATTTTATAGATAAGCTTATTTTCAGTATATTATTTTCAAAATAATATGGAACATGCTTGGACTTTAAATTTAATACTTATTTTTGTCTTTCACACACCCCTACTCTTTTCGATATATGGAAAAAGGGGGAGAAAAAGGCCAAAGTTAAGGGATCAAAATTCACTTCATATTTATTCACATGGCCAAAGGTTAAATAAATGTTTACTTAACTTTAAGTTAACTTGTTTTTGTTAAGAAAAAGGAAGTAAAGGCCAAGTTAAGAGAATTAAAAAGGCCAAAGTTAAGGGATCAAAATTCACTTCATATTTATTCACATGGACAAAGGTTAAATAAATGTTTACTTAACTTTAAGTTAACTTGTTTTTGTTAACAAAAAGGAAGTAAAGGCCAAGTTAAGAGAATTCTTAACTTAAACTTATTTTAAACACTATGGCTAATATTAAGTAATTTCGATTACTTAATTCTTTTTAAGTAGCAAACATCAAGGGAGAGAGTTAAAACTCTTTCTCAAGTACTCACCCTCGGTCAAGGGGGAGGATTCCTCAAGGGGGAGCACTTGAAAAGGAGTTTTTATATACTCCGTCTCATTCATGCATATCTCATACTCATTTTGCTTAATGCACTTAATTTATTTTACTTAACTTTGTGTTGGTTTGCCATAAATCAAAAAGGGGAAGATTGTTGGTGCAGTAGCCACCTAAGTCGAACCTGAGTTTTGATTATAGCAAACGATACAAAGTTAAGCTCATGTCGTTATCTCATGAGTTGAATTGAGTGTGCAGAAAATTGCTATAGCTGGAGCTGAAGGCTAGCGACACCCGGAGGAAGCCGCGGTGGTCGGGCGACACTCGAGTGACTTCGAAGGGAGCCGAAGGAATCGAGTGGAAGGCCGAAAGTGAAAGCGACACAGTTAGTATCGAGGTAAGCTCGTGTGTGTGCGAGTGTAAGTGAGGTTGTATCCTCCTTACGAGGATAGACTTAAGCGCAGATCCGACCCAAGACATCCCATCAGTGGTCTAGGTCGAGATTGGATGGTCAGAGGCCGTCGAAATAATGTTTTTGTTTAGCTAACTTATCATTTCAGCTAGCATCAGTCGATTGCTAGCTTGGAGGACTCATTCTTTGCCAATCACCGATCGTCTATGGTCGATTCGATCTTGCCATCATCGGATCGATGATGGATATCAATCAACTGATGGTCAAGGATCAGCTTCGAGGAGTCAAGGCTTATCACCTCATTTCAAGAGGAGTGGTGCTCAATTGTGATTGGCTAAAGTTCCTCTCAAAAAGGGGCTCAAAGGCTATAAAAGGAGGGCATATCCTAGGGTTTTTCATCAATCTCTAAGTGTTCAAAAGCCTCCACAACGCTACAACTCTCCGATGACTCTACAATGACAAAGTGTTGCCAACAACCCTAGCTTAATTTATATTTCCTAGTTGTTGGTATAATCTTATTTTTCCATCTCTTTAATACTGCAATTCTTTTTGATTGAGGCTTTCTATCGTTGCATTTTACATTAATAGAAGAGAGGGTTTGTCTCTCTATCTTTTATTTTCGAAGGTTTTTGTAATCGTCTAACTCCTACCTCCAACGAGGAGGAGTGGTTTAGTGAATTGCCCTCTGTACACGGTCTAGGACCGTTAGGGCCTTGGAGTAGTAGCCAAAGGCTACGAACCAAGTAAAAAAAACATTTGTCTCTTTTTATTTATCATTTATCTTTCCGCTGCAATTAATTGTCTACTCGGGTTTTAACGAACGAAACGAAAGAAAAAGTTTTATCGCTATTCACCCCCCTCTAGCGATCCGCTTGATCCAACAAAATATGAGTCAAATATTTTATAGATGAGCTTATTTTCAGTATATTATTTTCAAAATAATATTGAACATGCTTAGACTTTAGATTTAATAATTATTTTTGTTTTTCACACACCCCCACTCTTTTCGATATATGGCAAAAGGGGGAGAAAAAGGCCAAAGTTAAGGGAAAAGGTCAAAGTTAAGGGATCAAAATTTTTGATAACTTAACTCTCACTTCATATTTATTTACATGGCCAAAAGTTAAGTAAATGTTTACTTAACTTTAAGTTTTGAAAATTTACTTAACTTGTTTCTTTTTGGAAGTAAAGGTTAAGTTAAGAGAATTCTTAACTTAAACTTATTGAAAATTTACTGTTTTACTTAAGAAAGGGGGAGAAAGGGCCAAGTTAAGAAGTTCTCTTAACTTAAACGTATTACTAAGGAAAACTTTAAGTAATTACTTAAACTCTTCCTAAATAGCAACCCTTAAGGGGGAGGATTAAAGTCTTCTTTCAAGACTCACCCTCGGTCAAGGGGGAAGTTTCCTCAAGGGGGAGTACTTGAAGAAAATCCTTACTACTCCAACTTAATCTTTATTTTTGTTTAGCTAACTTGCACATTATTATTCTTCATGCATGCTATTTTCTTAACTTTGTATGTGGGTTTGCCATAAATCAAAAATGGGAAGATTGTTGGTGCAGTAGGCACCTAAGTCGAACCTGAGTTTTGATTATAGCAAACGATACAAAGTTAAGCTCATATTGTTATCTCACGAGCTAAATCGAGTGTGCAGAAAAGTGATATAGCTGGAGATGAAGGCTAGCGACACCCGGAGGAAGCCGTGGTGGTCGTGCGACACTCGAGTGACTTCGGAGAGAGCCGAAGGAATCGAGTGGAAGGCTGAAAGCGAAAGCGACACAGTAAGTATCGAGGTAAGCTCGTGTGTGCGGGCGTAAGTGAGGTCGTATCCTCCTTACGGGGATAGTCTTAAGCGTAGATCCGACCCAAGACATCCCATCGGTGGTCTAGGTCGAGATCGGACGGTCGGAGGCCGTCGAAATAATGTTTTTGTTTAGCTAACTTTGGTTTCAGCTAGCATCAGTCGACTGCCAGCTTGGAGGACTCGACTGTTGTCCATCAATCAACTATCTGCGGTCAACATTCGACTGATGCTGCCATCAGTCGACTAATGATGGCCATCAGTCAACTGATGGTCAATGATCAACGTCAAGGAGTCAAGCTCTATCACCATTTTTCAAGGAGCCTTGTGCCCAATTCCTATTGGTTGAAGACCCATTCGATGAGGGGCTCAAAGGCTATAAAAGGAGGGCTTGTCCTAGGGTTTTTCATCAATTCAAAAGCTCCCAAGTGCTTCCGATACGCTACGAGTCTCCGACATTCCTACGATGAAGTGTTGCCGAGACAACGACTCAAGCTCCAAGATTCAAGTCTTCAAAAGTCATCGGTATAAGCTTTAATTTGTATAAGTTGTTCTTTTTTATTTCGAGCTTTAAATCATATCAAGGCGAGGGGGAGTGTCCCTCTACCTAGAGTCTTTCTCGATTTTTGTATTCGTTTAACTCCTACCTCTAACGAGGAGGAGTTCGTTTAGTGTTTTGCCCTCCGTGCGTGGTCAAGGACCACTAGGGCCTTGGAGTAGTAGCCGAAGGCTACGAATCAAGTAAAAAATATTATTGTGTCTTTATTTTTATTGTGTTTTTCCACTGTTTTTACTCGTGCCTCAACGAACGATTTCGAACGAAAAGTTTCTATCGCTATTCACCCCCCCCCTCTAGCGATCCGCTTCGATCCAACAGATAATGCTTCTTCTTCTAGTTTAAATGATGCATGCTTAGAAGAGAATAATTAAGGTTTTAAGGGAAAAGGTAGATTATCTCACTAAGGCCCTTGAAAAATTCACCATAGGCTCTAATACCTTGAATATGATTATAGGGAGACAAAGGGAAAGTTTTAACAAGAAGGGCTTAGGTTATAAGGGATCAAAAAATGAAAATGCCTATCATTGTCTAATTGCTAGGGGGCAATCAAAAACCACAATGGTAGCTCGGAAATGGATCTCTAAGGAGTATTTGGTGAATCCTATTGAAAAGAATCTATATTGGATTCCCAAGTCAATCCTTAAAGGTTAGAAAAACCTTGGATAGTCAACCATACTTGAACTTATTTCATATCATGTTGGATGGTTGACTTATGACTATGTTGGGTGTTATTGGGGTAATACTTGATTTATGATCATGATAAGTAGTGATTTTGCATGATACTTAACCTTGGGTAGCATTGCATGAACATTTTTGGTTAAGTATAAATACCTTAGTTACATCTCACATTCACTATAAGGAGAACTTGATTGAAAACATAGCAATGGGTGAGATATTAGGTTGATACAAATGATTCCGCCATTACTCGTGTGTATTGTTGTGATTGTATTTTGTTTATGTTTTTCTATTATTTTCGCTGTGTACTAATCAAATTGTAGCAAGCACGCAATTGATTACCATCGATAAATGAAAACGCGCCATTCACCCCCCCCCCTCTAGCGCTCATCGAAGTTCCAACAAGTGGTATCAGAGCCCGGTGGCTCTTAGAAGAAGAAGACGCTCCGATTCCAACAAATGGTATCAGAGCTAGGAGCTCTTCTACGGATTAACAACTGAGAACAAAAGTGCTAGAGGAGATGGAGCTACCTAAGGACGGGTTGGGGTACGCCATCGACATTCCTCTACCATACAACCAAGAAGACTTTCCGACATGGAGGGTGAGAATGGAGACATTCTTGATGATGAAAATAGATAATTGGTTCATCATCATGGAAGGTTTCAAACCCCCCAGGGATAAGAATGGAGATGTCCTCAAATTGAAGAAGTGGACCCAAGAGCAATGCCAAAAATTCAAGATTGAGGTTAAGGTAACAAAATTTTTGGAAGATTTAATCCCTAATGATATTTTGTGCAAGCTAGGTGAATATCAAGATGCTAAGGAACTATAGAGCAAGCTAGCCAAGTTCCATGAAAAGCTCTCACCGGTCCAAGAAGATGAGGAAGAAGATGAGTGATCATCCTCTCAAGCTCAAGAAGAATGTGGATCATCATCTCAAGAGCTTGAGGATTCGGAAGTTGATAGGGAATCAACATCCAGATCGGAAGAGGTGGAAGAGGTAGAAGAAGCCTCCACCTCTAGGATTAAGGGAGAGGAGATTAGGTCATCTTCAATGCCAGAGCAACAAAAGGAAGCCTCTACCTTCAAGAGCCATGAAGAATCCGATCAAAATTCCCCTACTATGGAAGGTAACTCAAGCATTCCAATTCAAAATAAAATCCATATTATATTCTTTGAGTGTAGGGAAGTCGGGCACTATAAGAGCAAGTGCCCTAAGAAGGTTAAGAAGGCTCAACCGGTGCCAAAGGCAAAGGATGCCGGAGACCCAATTAGGAAGAGCAAGGAGCACGTGGTGTGCTTCAAGTGCAACAAAAGGGGGCATTATAGGAGTCAATCCCTAAGGGGAGAAAGAAGACCC
This sequence comes from Wurfbainia villosa, assembly GCA_025175895.1. Classification (NCBI taxonomy): domain Eukaryota; kingdom Viridiplantae; phylum Streptophyta; class Magnoliopsida; order Zingiberales; family Zingiberaceae; genus Wurfbainia; species Wurfbainia villosa. The sequence goes on from CM045998.1 coordinate 20,592,610, forward strand.
AAGAAGGAGCATCACATATAGGGGGAGCTTATAAAGTTAACCCTAAGGTATATTTTAATAATGCACCTTCAAATTTTAATGTTAAAAAGCATGCTTTCAATACTCTTGCAATTGTGCATAATCATAAGGAGCATGCTAGAAATAATAGGTTTTATTGCTTAGGTGCAAAATCTTGCAATTTTAGGGCTAAGGACAAATCTAGATACAATAACACTAAAATAATTCTACCTAAGAAAAGTATTAGGAAGGTAGAGGACCATCTAGGATTAATCTCAAGAATCATAGACATATGCCTAGAAAGAACAACTCTACTCAAAGAAATAATGGGCCCACCAAATTAAAAAAAAACTAGAGTTTGAAAATCAAGTCTTGAGGTCAAGACTTGAGAAATTAGAAAAGACCCTTAGGAAAATGAAAAATCAAATGCAAGGGTCAAATGGTCAAGATTTAGGATCTACGAGTCAAAACCTAGGGTCTAGGAAGCAAGGTCCACCTAATGGCAAGAAAGGTTTGGGTCACAAACCTATGCCCAGGAGACCTATCATAGTGTTCCATTCGATTATGGAACCATTAATAGGTCTAGGAAGACCAAGGTTACTAGAGAAGTCATCCCTAAGGGTAACCAAGGTAAGTGCCTAGTGGCTAAGGTTTCCATGAAACCTAGGAAGGTCACTAAGAAGGTTACAAGGGGAGTCACCACTAGAGTTAACCTAGGCAAAACCATAATGACCAAAGCTTCTAAGCCTAGAAGGGTCATTAGGAGGGTATCTAGGGAAGTCATCCCTAGTGAATACCTTATAAACCCAAGGAGCTCTAATAGGTATTGGATTCCTAGGAGCGTGATCGATTCATGCTAAAATGGGTTAGGATGTGTCAACCTTGATTGGATGGATAGTTAACTCAATCATAACAAAGTTGACACTTTAGGTCATTTTCAAGGTCATGGGATGTAGGATATTTGAAGCCGCTAGAGGGGGGGTGAATAGCGTAGAGTTCGTTCGTAGATGGAATTCGATCGCGTGTTCATCTCTACAATTTTGTTAGTACGCAGTGGAATAGTAATGAAAGCAATAACGAAGCAATTAACAACACGCAAACACAATCGTTTAACGTGGTTCCAAACCGAACGGTTCATAGTCCACGGATCGGGTTCGTACGAACCCTAGCGATGCCAATCACACACCACTATAATAAACACTCCTTCTCGACACAAGTCGGAGGCGGAGAAACCCCTTACACGTAATCTTACAACAGTAAGAAACTAAAACAAGCAATTACAACAATTTATATGAAATGCGAGTAAAGAAAAATACTTTACAAGAGCTTTTGATTGCTTGATCTTTGATTGCCTTGAACTAGCTTTGAAGGACTGGAAAGCACCAACTTTCCCCTTCAATTTCGCCCAAGAAAATAGCTATCTTTTCCTCCATCACGAGCTCCTTATATAGCTTCAACCTGTGCTGGAAAAAGTCGATCAGTCGACTGATCACACTGTTGCTATGAGACAACGGTGTAATCCACGCTGGAAAAATCCAACGGCTAGGACATCAGTCGACTGATCATGAGCATCAATCGACTGATGAGCCATCACTTGACTGCTCGTCCCAGCGGTCGAGTGAGACTCCATTCTGTGCCCCTGTACGAGCATCGATCGATCCATGATCATCGATCGCTCAATCGATCAGTCGAGTGCCAAGCTCCGACAGTCAACTGTTTGGCCATTCCCTACAGTCAAACCCTTGTTGACTACGCCAGTCGACTGCCACATGGCAGCAGTCGACTGGCACACCTCAAACATGAGGTTTTAACCCAAGTATGGTGCCCCCATACTTGCTAGACCACCCTTAGCCTAGACCTAAGCCTTCTAACCATCTCCATCAGCCTCACGCCTCTCGGATCCCTCCAAGTCATCCATGACTTGTTCATCCATCGCGCTAGCCTTCAGATGCTTCCATCGGCTATGTCATGCTAACGGTGTCTACACCGCCAAGGCACATTGGACTTACGCCGCCAAGACTCCCGCTTGGACTTTACACCGCCAATACCAAACCCCTTGGACTTCAAATGCCAAGACTCAAGCTTGGACTTTCCCTTGCCAACCTATGTTGGACTTTCCATGCCAAGACCCATGCTTGGACTTTCCTTGTGTCGAGTACTCAAAACTTGGACTTTCCTATGACAATTACATTGTCATATGTTTTTGTCGAAACATCAAAACATCACTCAAGGAGAAAAACATCTCCTCTTCACTCTCCCAATTTCCAAATTGGGTATCAAGAGCCCATCAATTTTCCCAATTGATGATACTCTCCCAATAACCTCTCCTCTTCAAGGAGAAAAACACATCCATCATCCCAAGATGGATACCTCCCCCTAAAGGCTTGCTCCCCCTTGACCATTGCACCAACAATGTCCTTGGGAAGTTCCTAAGCCAGTAGGAACTCTAAGCCATCAAAATGAAGGTTAGAAATTCAACATTGAACTTTCCAACACCTTAAAATTGATACAAACCCTAAACACCTCTCCTAATCCATATCCAATGGATTTTCACCTTTCATCATGCTTCCCAAAGCATATCCTAGGGTTAGGAGTGGTTAGGGACCTTAACCGCAGCTGAAATCAGGTTAAACAAACCTAGTTTTCCCGAAATCAGTATTGACAGTCGACTCTGTCAGCTACCAGTCGACTGATGTGTCCATCAGTCGACTGGCACGAAGCAACAGTCGAGTGATACTGCATTGCAGTCGAGTCCAAATGCTGCCCATCAGTCGACTGCCCTGTAGAGGCAGTCGACTGATAACTGAAAACCTGATTTTCAAATATCAGACTCGACTTTTGAAAATTCATAAGTAATTCTACGTAAATCAAAAAATCATGAAACTTGATACGTACATTACTTATCACACATACAATCGGTGAAAAATTTTGGAAAAATATTTTTACCATGAAAATAGGAGATTGGTACAAAGTTCAAAAACTATTAAAACTTTAAGGTTTTTGATCTACTTTGTATCAACTTCTACAATGATGATGGCTATCAAAAGATAGACTTCACCAAGGTTTTCTAAATTGATTTTAAAATGTTTTTGAAAACCTATTTTGAACCATGGTTTATTGGCTAAATATACATAACTTGTATATTAGCTTTCCTTATGATTCTTGGTGATAATTAAAATAAGTTTGAGTTCATCTAGATGCACTACCTATGCACCTTGAACCTAACTTATTATCCTAACATCTCACATGTATCTAGGGTGTATAAATATACATACATGTCAATGTGATGTGAGATGTGGAGTTAGGATTATTATGGCCTCATGCAGTTTCTAGGCAACCCTACTTGATTCCCTTAGAAATAGGACTTCAAGTCATGCCATTTTTCCTTAAATCAATTTTAATCACAATAAAATGCATGAATGATCATGGCACAAATCATAACAATAATAACGCATGGCCAATAATCATGATGTCATGACATGTAATATAATCTAAAAACAAACATGACATCTAAAATAATCATAACCAATGGCATGACATGCTATATGATAGGATGAAATTTCATGTCATGATATAGCAATTTTCATAAACCAATACATTCATACAAATACACACTCAAACACACATGATTTTCACAAACAGAAATTTCATTCAATTTAAAATATTTCAATTTATTTTTTACATTCAAAACTAGAGATTTGATATGCTCAATCTCATTACAAAAACTGAGAAACAAAAGAAAATCCTAACATCTTCTAGATCTAGTCGTCTGTAGGAGGTGGAGGTGGAGGAGGCTGCTGGCTCAAAGTCCAGGCCCACATCATCTCATACATATCGAGCTGATGCTGCTCGATGCGGCTCTGGGACTCTGCAATCTGCATGTATCTCTCCTCCATCCGACCAAGACGTGCACCCATGGAGGCTTGCCCTACTAAGAGCTCTGACAGCCTAGAGTCGACTGTCTGCTGATAGTCCTGAAATCTGGACTCCAGCTGGCCAAGACGATCTGATGGACCCGTCGCTTCTGATCCTCCTCATCAGCGATGTCTGCATCCTCATAGTCCTCTGTCGCCTCTCTAGGTGCCAGAGGCGGCTCTCCACGTGCCCTGGGCGGTGGTCGAGGTGCCAACTCCATCTGCCCAAGCCCCATCTGCAGCTTCGCTAACGAGAAGTTACGAACTGATATGCAGTCGTACACCTCAGATAGCGACCTCAGTGATCCCTTGTGAATGTTGATGCCTACTAACTCTAACCATGTTGTAATAATGTGCCCATAAGGCATATGCACTTTCCCTTGTACAGGGAAAATGCAATGTTTATGTCTAACCTATTACGCATGGCATACAGTAGAAAGAGATGGGGAGGCCGAATCTTGGCCAGACCCTGAGTGACGATTGGAAGAAAACACCCAACAATGACCTTGTAGAGTACATTGTCAGGTGCAGATAACTCAGTAATAGGAAATAAATTCTGGGCTGGTGGACGAGGATGACCAAAAACATGCTCATGCATGGAGTCCAAAGAGATATGGTCAAATGACTCGGGTAAAGGAGCATCAAAGGTAGGGTAGAAAATGAAGATGTCATCCGATGGCTTACACTCAAGAAACTCCTGCAATATCGCAGGAGTGAACTCTAAATCGCGTTTTGCAACGCAAGTAGTGTATGTAGGGCCATCGTCTACCTTCTTTAGGTTCTGATAAAACTCCTTAAGGAGATCATCGTTAATGGCATGTGTGCATAAGACAATTTTCATGAGATGATAATATGCAAATATGTCCATCACATCACTACAGTAACGTGCAAAAAAGTCCCTATCGATGTACCTAACCAACATAGGTTGGTACAATCGTGATTCACCCTCGGGTGGATCATTTCTACGGGATCTCCTATATGAATGTAATGCAAAAATATGAAATGAAAGGGCACCAATACACGATTAGATTATAATAGATTACAATGAAAAGGAAAAATTAGGGTTTTTGAGTAAGAAAATTTTACTTCGGTGCCATTTGAAGGGGTGATGAGGGAATATTCGGATATTGCTGAAGGGGCCGACGGAAAGTTCACCGGAGGACTGGACGCCAGAACCCTAATCGGAAAAGAAGAAACAATCGCTGAAAAGGAGTGAACTAGGGTTGTGAGATGAGTGAAAACGCGAGAGGAAGAGTTAGGCTATCAAACCTAGGACCTAGGTGGTCGGAGCGGTCGGAAACTCTTGTCGGAGAAAGGAGTGGCGAACGAAGAGGAGAAGGAAAACGGGAAGTGGATGCGTGAAGACGCCGAACCCTAGCGGTTTGGCGTTATAAAATTGCGATGCCAGTTGACTGATGTGCAACATCAATCGACTGATCGCGGTTTATTAGCGGGTTTACCGAGCCGAGAGTCGACTACTCCGGCTCAGCAATCGATTCGAATCTTACGTAATCGCGTTACTAAGATGCATCACGATCGTGATGTTGCTCATCACGATCGGGTGCGATCACCACTGATCGGCCTCGTGAGCACTCGATGACCTCTCGGCCTCGGTGAAGCGGTACCATCGATTAGCGATGTATCCCATCAGTCGACTGATGTGCAAACAATCGAGTCCTGGAAGCAGCACTCGACTGCTTGACTCACGATATCGTGCTACAGTGTGATCAGTCGAATGATATCTGATTTTCAGTTCTGAAATTCAGAAAATCTTGATTTCTTTATCTAACTTATTCCATTTTCTCATGTTTAATCTTGTATATCGAACATATTGATGTTATGCTTATATTCATGTATTTGTTAATGTATTTTGATATTTTATTTCATTTTAGCAAACATTAACATTCAAAGGTTTCAAAATCCTAACATCTCACCCTTTCTAAGTGTTGAAATACACAATCAAGGTAAAAGACTTGTTTTGTGAGATGCAATCCACCCTAGACATTCCTTCCATGCAAACACATGGTGAAACACATGAAGTATGGTAAGTACAAGACATCAAGGTGTGTGACACTTGAGAATCACTCTTGATGTAACTTCTATACCTTAAACACACTTCTCTTGATACATTGATTCCTAAAATGTGCCAAAGATCAAAGTGACACACCACGACCTTTAAATCTAGATTGTGCCAATTTTATTGATTTTCATTATTTCAAAAAATATATTGGCACATCCTAAGATCTTTTAGAATTAAAACTCAAATGTATTTCCAAGGTAACCATAACCTTGAAAATAACCTAAAGTGCCACCTTTACCATGGTTGAGTTAACTACCCATCCAATCATGGTTGGCACATTCTAACTCATTTAACGTGAATCAATCACGCTCTTTGGAACCCAAAATCTATTTGAGCTCATTGAATTAATTAGGTATTCCTTAGGGATAACCTCCCTAGATACCTTCCTAATGACCCTCCTAGGCTTATTAGCCTTGGTCATGGCGGTCTTACCTAGGTTGACTCTAGAGGTAACTCCCCTTGCAACCTTGGTCTTCCTAGACCTAGTTTGTGTTCCATAATCAAATGGAACACTATGGTAAGCCACCTTAGGCTTAGGTTTGTGACCCAAACCTTGATTTCCCTTGGTTGACTTTTGTCTTTTGGGTCCTAGATGTTGACTTTGAGATCTTGACCCTTGGCTTTGACCATTAGACCCTTGAAATTGATTTTGTATCTTATTTAGGGTCTTTTCTAGTTTTTCAAGCCTTGACCTTAAGGCTTGGTTCTCTAATTCTAATTGCCCAAATGATTTTTGACTAGGTTTTTGGGCATTACCATTCACCTTAAACATATATCTACCCTTATTGGGATTGATACCTAAATGGTTTTCGATTTTCTTAATTGTTTTCCTAGGAATGACATTTCTAGGGACATTAGTCCCAAATTTCTCCTTCTTTGAAATAGATCTAGAGTTATCATTCCTAGCATGCTTTGATTCATGAGTAATAGAAAAGTTATTTGAATTAATTCTAGCATTCTTTTGCTTAGAATTTAAAGAATGAACATTATGAAAATATACCTTAGGGTTTCCCTTAGAGGCTCCCCCTACTTGTGAAGCTCCATTTTGAGTCTTTTTGCTCCCCCTAGGACATTGATTTCGGTAATGCCCCGGTTGCCGACATCTGAAGCAAATGATGTGCTCCTTGTCTTTAGGTGATGGGGAACCGACATCCTTTGACTTTTGTTGACTTTTAGGCGCCGGTGGAGTCTTCTTAACCTTATTTGGGCACTTGCTCTTGTAGTGCCCATACTCCCTACACTCAAAACACAATATATGGATTTTATTTGAAATTAGAGTGTTTGAGTTACCTAGGTTAATTGAGACCGGAATTGGAGCTTCTTCATCTTGACTAGATGTCGAAGCTTTCTCTTGTTGCTCCGGAGTGGATATTCTTTCCTCCCCCTCAATCCTAGAGGTGGAGGTGTCTTCTACTTCTTCTTCTTCCACCAATCCGGAAGTTGACTCCTCTTCAACTTCCGATTCCTCACTTGCTCGTGAGGAAGATAAACTCTCTTCATCCTCTTCCTTGTCTTCTTCTACTTGTGCCAAGTGGAGCTTCTCATTGAACTTGGCTAATTTGTCCCATAGCTCCTTGGCATCAAGATATTCACCTAGCCTAGACAAAACATTATTAGGTATCAAATCTTCTAAAAGTTTTGTTACCTTAGCTTCGGTTTTGAATTTTTGTCGTTGCTCTTGGGTCCATTTCTTCAACTTGAGGACTTGTCCCTTCCTATCCCGATGGGGTTCAAAACCTTCTACGAGGATGAACCAATCCTCTATATCCATCATAAAGAATGTCTCTATTCTTGTTCTCCACGCCGAAAAGTCTTCTTGACCATATGGTGGTGGAGTGTTGATGTCCCATCCGAGCTTGTTTTGGAATTCCATCTTCCCTCTAGCCTTTTAGCTCCCGGCGGTTAATCCGTAGAAGAGCCCCGGGCTCTGATACCAATTGTAGGATATTTGAAGCCGCTAGAGGGGGGGGGGGTGAATAGCGTAGAGTTCGTTCGTAGATGGAATTCGATCGCGTGTTCATCTCTACAATTTTGTTAGTACGCAACAGAATAGTAATGAAAGCAATAACGAAACAATTAACAACATGCAAACACAATCGTTTAACGTGGTTCGGAACCGAACAGTTCCTAGTCCACGGATCGGGTTCATACGAACCCTAGCGATGCCAATCACACACCACTATAATAAACACTCCTTCTCGACACAAGTCGGAGGTGGAGAAACCCCTTACACGTAATCTTACAATAGTAAGAAACTAAAACAAGCAATTACAACAATTTATATGAAATGCGAGTAAAGAAAAATACTTTACAAGAGCTTTTGATTGCTTAATCTTTGATTGCCTTGAACTAGCTTTGAAGGACTGGAAAGCACCAACTTTCCCCTTCAATTTTGCCCAAGAAAATTGCTATCTTTTCCTCCATCACGAGCTCCTTATATAGCTTCAACTCTGTCTTTGGAAAAGTCGATCCGATCATTGCTCGGGACCATCGATCGGACCGATCACCGCATTCGTGAGACAACGGTGTAATCCACGCTGGAAAAATCCAACGGCTAGGACATCAGTCGGCTGATCATGAGCATCAGTCGACTGATCACACTGTTCACTCGACTTCTCGTCCCAGCGGTCGAGTGAGACTCCATTCTGTGTCCCAAAATCCGAGCATCAGTCGATCCGATCCATGATCGATCGCTCGACGATCGATCATTGCTCGGTCGATCGATCACCGAGTGCCAAGCTCGCGGTCATTGTTTGGTCATTCCCTGCAGTCAAACCCTAGTTGACTACGCCGGTCGACTGCCACATGGCAGCAATCGACTGGCACACCTCAAACATGAGGTTTTAACCCAAGTATTGTGCCCCCATACTTGCTAGACCACCCTTAGCCTAGACCTAAGCCTTCTAACCATCTCCATCAGCCTCACACCTCTCGGATCCCTCCAAGTCATCCATGACTTGTTCATCCATCGCGCTAGCCTTCAGATGCTTCCATCGGCTATGTCATGCTAACGGTGTCTACACCGCCAAGGCACATTGGACTTACGCCGCCAAGACTCCCGCTTGGACTTTACGCCGCCATTACCAAACCCCTTGGACTTCAAATGCCAAGACTCAAGCTTGGACTTTCCCTTGCCAACCTATGTTGGACTTTCCATGCCAAGACCCATGCTTGGACTTTTATTGTGCCAAGTACTCAAGACTTGGACTTTCCCATGACAATTACATTGTCATATGTTTTTGTCGAAACATCAAAACATCACTCGAGCCAAGCTCGAGTCCTGGTCAATCGTGACCTGGGCCGATTGCACCAACATGGGATACTTTGGAAATAAGGTTGAATTTAATCCTAAAGGATTTTAGGATGTGCTAATATAATTCATGGAAGTTGAAAAATCAATCAAATTGGCATAATTAGGTTTAGAGGTATTGGTGTGTCATTTTTGGGTTTTTGGCACACTTGGGATAAGTGGTATTATGGAAAATATGGACTAAATTCTAGAAATGACATTTTGGGCTTAACACTTAGGTATTATATACCTTTACATTTTATTTGCCATGATTTTTTTACCATTTACCATGTCATGACATCATGTTCATTTTTATTATATAATATGTCATGATAAAGCTTAGGTTAGTTTTTATGTCATGTATGTTTAGATTAAATTCATATGTTATGACATCATTGTTAGTGAAAGCCCTATAGTCAATCATGTGATGATTATTGTATGGACTTGTTGTATCATATTCCTATATATATATAAAGGCATTTCTTTATGGTTATTATACTTACTTGTATTGGTGCCAAATAACTAAGTATAATAACGTCCTTGAGTAGAAGGTTCTTATCTATATCAATTGATTGGTTAAATCGAAAACGAAACCGGATTCCATTGTAATCATAATATCAAAATTCGTTTTGAAAAATACCTCCATTCGCTTCTTCCACCAAGCGAATTCTCCTTCAAACTTCGGAGGATGGATGTTGGAGCCGACCATTTTGAAAGTTGCTTGTTGTGGTGGTTAGTCCTCGACAAGCTTTCCTTGGCTCTGATACCACTTGTAGGGGATCGATTGGCCGGCTAGAGGGGGGTGAATAGCCCTCTTACGATGGATGTCAAAATTCTCTCGTTCGTTTGCTCGTCTACACAATTGTTAGCGTAAGCGGAAGGATAAACAATAAAGACAAAGCAATAAACGAAAATACAAACGCTAACAAAGAAGATGTAACGTGGTTCACGGCTACGCCGCTAATCCACGGTCTGATTCGTCCAAGGTTAATCACTCCTCCAAAGCCAATCACTATTGGTCTCTCCTTTGCACCAAGCTAGGTGGAGGTAACGTTTACAATCAAGATCACTCTTCTTACAATAAGAATGGAGTAAAAACAAGTAAGAAGAGTTTAGAGTTTGTGGGGCACTAGGAAGATCACTTAGAGCATAAGCATTAGCCTCTCAAAGGCTCACACCCTCTTTTTTTTATAGAGAGGGCTGATTTCTTCCCGTTGGCCGCCACCAGTCGACTGCCATCACTACAACGGCCTCCGAACACGTTGGATCCCGACCGTTGTAGTTCAACGGAACTCTTGGCAGTCGACTGATGGACCTCACCGATCATTCCTCGTAGTCGACGCCGCGATCGGCTTCTGGCGTTCTGCCACGCGATATCCTCTGCAATGATCATTGTCATTCCATGGCGTCGACTTCGGGCATAAACCCATCATCGGATACCGAACACACTCGACTCGGAAGCGATCGCCATTCCATGGCAATGATCGGTGTCAGTGAAACTCAAACTTAACATAAGTTTGAGCTTCCGCCGGTCGGGTAAACCTTAACCCTTGCGGTCAAGTCTCCGACACTCAGCCATTCGGCCAAGTTCACCTAATGAGCTACTTACATTCACTCATTCTCTCATCTCACTCGAAGTCCCTCGCCGAAGCTCTCTTCATTCGTACACGTCCTCGGCATCAAAGCGCACGGCTGCAATGCTCCTTCGCGTCTCTTGCCTCCGAAGTCTGCTTCCTTGGCTTCACTTCAAGTCATCTCGTCCGGCGGTCCCTCGGATGCTCCAAGCGCACGGCTTCCGCAGAGTCATCCTTCACCGACTCAAGGACCGAGGTTGTGAGGGTGAACCCGCCAATGCTCCATGTGCGAATTACTAAGTCCTGCAAGACTCCAACGCACATATCAAATAACAATACCAACCTAACTTAAACCCTTTTCCACACACATCAAAACCTTATCATGGCAAGAGATTGCCCTAACAATCTCCCCTTTTTTGATGTGTGGCAATCCGTTTAAGTTAGGTAAAAACATTTGATATAAATTTCTAAGGTAAGAAAGCATGTAAACATAAACATGATATAGCAACATGCAACTCCCCCTTAATCCATGAAACTCTCTACAAATTCTCCCCCTATCATACACATTCTCCCCCTATCATAATTTACTTAAACACAATTATTTCTCCCCCTTTGACACCATCAAAAAGATCAATACTAAGTTATAAACTCATGACATTAAGTCTAATAGAAGGAAAACACTAAAATCATGACTAAAATCTGAAATCAGAAAATATTGGGCTATTTTTTAGGTGAGCGATCATTCTATCGATATGGCGATCGCACAATAATTTCAAATTGATTTTCTGGGCGAATTTCAGAAATGCATTAAAAATTCTAAAAAATTCAAAAAATCATGAAATTTGAGAAACATATTTCTTGTAAGATTCTTTATCAGTGAAAAATAGGTCTTCATGAAAAATCATTATATTTTCATGTATTTGCCAAAAATCCAAAAGCTTTAAAAACTACTAGGTTTTTGATTATGATAGTATCCATTTTAACACCTAGTTTCAGTTTGAATTGTTTCAAAACATGAATACACATATTTTAAGGTAAGAAATTGTTTTGAAAACATATGAAATATCCAACCATGATCTTTGGGCAATATGTCTATGAATTAAACATAAGTCTTCCCCATGATTGGTCTATTATTGCTATTTTGATACCTTAAATGACCATCTAAATGCCATAGGCATTAGTGGACATTTGTATCATCCTAACACCTCACCCATGCTAAGTTTTCAATCCAAGTAGCCTATGGTGAGTGTGAGATGCATCCTAGGGGGTATTTGTATATACTTAACCATTATATTCATGCAATTCTATCATGGTTAAGTATCAACCTAACAATCCTCATGATCATAAAGGCATATATCAATTGATTCTACATTATGATCATGAAAAACATGTATTCATTAAATAATAATCATACATTAGGTATTATATGATGATAATAAACAAAGTATCACCTAAAGCATGATTCAAACCTATTTCTTATGATTATGTGCCAAATATCAAAATCATAAATCATGATTGCAACCATACATAGCAATTACATTAATCATCATGATTTAAGCATTATTATCTATTTATGGGCACGTTATCATCACCCAACACTATTTAAAAATGTTGTCCCGCCATCCTAAGTCAACCAAAATATGATATAGGTCAAGTGCATATGGTTGACTACCCTAGGGGTTTTCTAACCCTTAAAGATGGATTTTGGAACCCAAAATAAGTTCTTGCCTATTAGGTTTACTAGATACTCCTTGGGGATCCATTTCCTAGCTATTACCTTCTTTTTATCTTGTCCCCTAGCAATTAGACATTTATAGGCCTTTTCATTTTTCTTTTCTTTATAACCTAGGCCCTTTTTGTTGAAGCTAGCTCTTTGGCTCCCTAAGATCATGTTCAATGTATTGGAGCCAATTGTGAATTTTTCTAGGGATTTTGTTAAATAATCTACCTTTTCCCTTAATGCTCTATTTTCATTTATACATGCATCACTAACATCTAATGGCACATAAAGATCATGTGAGCATGCATCATTTAAGCTAGAAGAAATATTATCATTTAAGCATGCATTTTCTAGCTTATTTTCCAATGCCTTAATTTGATTAAGCATGCTTTTATTTTTCTTTTTCATTCCAAATAAGTCCTTAGTTAAACTAGAAATTATGGAAACTATTTTCTTAGGAGAGGCATTCGTTACCATAGTTTCCATATCCTCTTCTTCTTCTTCGGATGAGGAGGATGTAGAAGCTCCCCCTTCACTTGAGCTCTCTCCTCTTGAGCTTGATCCTTCATTTTCGGAGGAAGAGCAATCCAAGTCATCAAAGGCCATCAAGGCCAAATTGGTGACAAAGGCATTCTCCTCATCCGATGATGATGAGGAGGATGAGGATGGGTCATCCTAAGTCCTTGCCTTTAGAGCTTTGGTCTTCCCTTTTTCTTTTGTCTTCTTCTCCTCTTCCTTCTTTTTCTTGCTCCCCTTTTTCTTCTTCTTTTCTTCTTTCTTTCTCTTCTCCTCCTTGCTTTTGTTCAAGAGGGGACAATTATCCCTTATGTGTCCCTCTCTTTGGCAATTGTAGCAAATAATTTTCCCCCTTGGTCTTCTATTCCTATCATTTGATTTATGAAAATGAAAACCTTTTAAAGCACGTCTTACCCTCCTTACCATATACGCTTCTTCCGTGCTATCCATGGAGGAGGAGGAAGACGCTTCGTCATCGGAGGAGGAGGATATCTCTATCTTCTTCTTCCCTTTATTTGCCAACAATGCTACTCCCCTTGAAGGTTGTATTTTTGGCTCTTCTTGTATTCCTTCAAGCCTAGATTCATGTAATTCCATAGTGGAGAAAAATTCATCTAGAGTACTTACCTCTAAATTCTTTGAAATGTAAAATGAGTCCACCATTGAACTCCACTTGGATGATCGAAGGAAAGCATCTATGGCCTTCATTATCATATCGCGATTGGAGAGCCTTTCTCATACACTTGTTAGTCCAATTAAAATTTCTTTGAATCTAGAATGCAAAGAAGTTACCTTTTCTCCCTTTTCTAATTTAATGTTGGATAGTTGGGAGCGGAGAAGATCTCTCCTTGCTAGCTTCGCCTCGGATGTGCCTTCATGAAGCTCAATTAGCTTCTCCCACATCTCCTTGGCGCTTAGGCATTCTCCTATTCGGTTGATTTCTTGTTGGGGGAGCACATTGAAGAGATGATGCTTGGCTTTTGAATTTGCAAGGTGCTCTTCCCTTTGCCTTTTGGTCCACCTAGATTTCTCTATTGGCTTCCCCTCTTCATCCCCAGGCAAAACGAAACCGGATTCCATTGTAATCATAATATCAAAATCCGTTTCGAAAAATACCTCCATTCGCTTCTTCCACCAAGCGAATTCTTCTTCAAACTTCGGAGGATGGATGTTGGAGCCGGCCATTTTGAAAGTTGCTTGTTGTGGCAGTTAGTCCTCGACAAGCTTTCCTTGGCTCTGATACCACTTGCAGGGGATCGATTGGCCGGCTAGAGGGGGGTGAATAGCCCTCTTATGATGGATGTCGAAATTCTCTCGTTCGTTTGCTCGTCTACACAATCGTTAGCGTAAGCGGAAGCATAAACAATAAAGACAAAGCAATAAATGAAAATACAAATGCTAACAAAGAAGATGTAACGTGGTTCACGGCTACGCCGCTAATCCACGGTCCGATTTGTCCAAGGTGAATCACTCCTCCATAGCCAATCACTATTGGTCTCTCCTTTGCACCAAGCTAGGTGGAGGTAACCTTTACAATCAAGATCACTCTTCTTACAATAAGAATGGAGTAAAAACAAGTAAGAAGAGTTTAGAGCTTGTGGGGCACTAGGAAGATCACTTAGAGCATAAGCATTAGCCTCTCAAAGGCTCACACCCTCTCTTTTTATAGAGAGGGCTAATTTCTTCCCGTTGGCCGCCACCAGTCGACTGCTGCCCATGGCAGTCGACTGCCGTCACTACAATGACCTCCGAACACGTTAGATCCCGACCGTTGTAGTCCAACGGAACTCTTGGCAGTCGACTGATGGACCTCACGATCGCAGCCTCCATAGTCGATCGCCTGGGCTTGGCTACGAGCGCCTGCGTTCGCGATATCCTTCGATCATTGCCGATTCCATATTCCATCGATCACGGGCATAAACCCATCAGTCGGATACCAATCGAACACACTCGACTCAGAGCAGTGGACTGCCATTCCATGGCAGTCGACTGGTGCCGTGTGAAACTCAAACTTAACATAAGTTTGAGCTTCCGTCGGTCGGGTAAACCTTAACCCTTGCGGCCAAGTCTCCGACACTCAGCCATTCGGCCAAGTTCACCTAATGAGCTACTTACATTTCACTCATTCTCTCATCTCACTCGAAGTCCCTCGCCGAAGCTCTCTTCGTTCGCGGCCACGGCCCTCGGCAGCATCAGGCGCACGGCTCTGCAATGCTCCTTCGCGTCTCTTGCCTCCGAAGTCTGCTTCCTTGGCTTCACTTCAAGTCATCTCGTCCGGCGGTCCCTCAGATGCTCCAAGCACACGACTTCCGCAGAGTCATCCTTCACCGACTCAAGGACCGAGGTTGTGAGGGTGAACCCGCCAAGGCTCCATGTGCGAATTACTAAGTCCTGCAAGACTCCAACGCACATATCAAATAACAATACCAACCTAACTTAAACCCTTTGCCACACACATCAAAACCTTATCATGGCAAGAGATTGCCCTAACAGGTTCTTATCTATATCAATTGATTGGTTAAATCAAAAATGAGATGATATAGAGAACACTACTCTTAATCATTCCTAATCAAGTATTAACATTGAGGGACAATGTTAATGTGAAGAGACTAGCATATAGGTCAACTCGATGACTTGATCTCATAAGTCATGGATATGAGATATCAAGTTGACACATGGGTATGCATTAGAGAATGTATACTGAATGATCCGCCATGAGAAAGTATCATGGATCGTTATATGAGTGTCATATATTTTTTCATGTGACTATTAGTATGACTATTAGTCCTTGGACTTGAAGTCACCATGGTTCCCTACATAAGGAGTTGAATATTTTGGCTTCGTCAAATGTCACCCGTAAATGGGTGGACTATAAAGGCGATTACTGGGTATGTAACAAATTATGCGGAGGGATGTGAGTGATGTATATGGGATCTATCCTTCCTATATGACGGGAGTGACATTATGATTCTTGATAGAGTGAGACCACTAAGTGCATGGTCATGTCCAAATGAGTCAATATGAGATATTGAGCTCATTTGATTAGAGTGAGTCTACTTGGAGTTCAAGATATAGAGTGTACAGAGGATGACACGGTCTATGCCTCAATTGGTCAATCTAGATGTCAAGGATAGAGGGACATTGTCACATATTGTGAGAGTCACAATTAGTAGTCACAAAGGTGATGTTGGATCTCAACATTCTTGTAACTTGGGTAGCAATGATGTGTTGCTAGATACTGCTCATTGCTTATGTTTCTAAATCGGTTTAGGAGCATTGCCAACGTTACAAGAACCTATAGGGTCACACACAAAGGGCAATTAGATGGAGATTAGGTTCATATGATGGGCTATGAGGATTAGGTTCATGTGATGAACCAAATTGGATTAAGAGTAATCCAAATTAGACTAATTGAGTTGGACTCAATTTGATTCAAGTGTTGAATGAGTCTAATTTATATTTGATTCATTGGGTCAATTTAAACTAATGAATTGAGATTCATTAAATTAAATTGACTTGAATCAAATGGTTGAATTTGATCAACCATGGGAGATAAGAGGTCAAGTTTGACTTGACTTGAGAGGGAAGATGAATGGTCAAGTTTGACTTGACCAAATGCCACATCATGATGACTTGGCATGGGACGACCAATGATGATGTTCCACATCATCATGGACACATCATGGTGTGCCACCTCATGAGGGAGACCAAGAGCCATGGCTCTTGGTATTACATGGAGGTATTTAACCCTCCATGAAGTGGCCGGCCACTTTAGTGGTTGTGCATTAGTGTGAAGTTAGTGGAAATTAACTTCATCTTCTTCCTTCCTCCTCTCTTGTGATCTCCCTCATCCTTCTTGCCATGAGTTTCTTAGGGTTCTAGCATACTCTAAGTTGTCTTCTCCACCTATTGTTCGTGTGGATACGTGTAGAGGAGTATACACTTGATACTCTATGAGATCCGGCAAGCCATTTGGACGAGTGGGATAAGCGAAGGGCGTCGCTACAAGAGTAATGCTCTTCACATGTAGATCTAACGTAGATCTAAGTTTTCTTATCACGTACATATATTTTTTTTGTTTATCTTCGCATGGATCCATGGCCGACTTTCGAGGTTTCCGCAATGCAAAAAGCGGTTTTTGCGGCTCGGATAGTCCAATAGTGGTATTAGAGCCACGTGCAATGAATGTATATGTTTAGTTTTGTAATTTTTGTATTAGATATGAAAAATTACAGATTTGTAAGTTTCTGTAATTTTCCTAATTTTATGGATTTTGTGAGTATTTTTCTCGTAGAGTCGAAGCAACAAGTGTTTGGACACTTATAGGCTTCAACCACCGAGAAAAACTCTCCGAAATGGTGAGGTCTTGCTTTAGTCTTTTGGGACAGTGACTTAAGGTGCTGCAAGATCAAGATGGGACACTTGCAATATTCATTTTGCGAGAAAGGGCGCTGCCCCTAACCCCGCAAGGGGCATTGTCCTGCGATCGTGCCCGAAAATTGCTTAGCGGGACCGTTGCGGAGATGTGACTCATAAAATTGGAAAAAAGATAGGAAAATTATAGAAATTTATGTAAAATATATAATTTAGAATTATATATTATACTGTGATTGTCATGGCCCAAGAACCCCAATGTGATTGGATTAAATGTGTTGTAATTCATAATACGACTTGCGCGTCGTTTTTGTGTTGTGCATATTGTATATGGTATGCGACCTGCGCATCGTGCCTCTCCTTTTAATATTCATGTTGTAAATAATTTTTAGACTCGAATGTAACTCAAGTTTCATATTTGTAATGTACAAAATGAAGCGGTGGAAGGTCCACTAGTAGACGGAGTTATGAGGAGGGTGTCGACGACACATGGCGGTCAAAGGAGGTGCTTGGAGAAGCCACTAGCCCTAGGCTGACCGTCCGATCTTCTCATTGGCTTGAGAAGATCATAGGGGCCATGAATTCATCACAATTTTATTATTATTATTATTATTATTATATATATATATATATATATATATATATATATATATATATTTGTTTTTGCTTGTATGTATGTGATGCATGCTAGTATATTTTGCTTGTATGTATATAATGCATGCTAGTATATTTTGCTTGTATGTATATGATGCATGCTAGTACATTTTGCTTGTATGTATGTGATGCATGCTAGTGTAGGGTAATTAAGGCCTTAATGAGTATATAATACACATTCACGATTAGATTAGATCTTAATCGAATCAACTCGAAATGCCTACCAAGTTTTGATACTCATCACTACCTCGATCATTTGTTGTTGTTGAATCTGCCAAAGCAGAGCAACGCATATTATCTTGGTAGGGTGCGGAGGGACAATTTTGGTCCCACCTATCACATCTTGGGTGAGAACAAGCTCAATTAGATTGAGTGAAACTAGTTAACTCAATTGGATCGAGTAAAACTATAGGCATATTCCAATGGTTGGAAAGATAGGATAAGATCACATTTACACTAAATCTTGGGCGATTTAGCCAAAGCCAACTCAAGTTCTTTTGTAAATGTAGATCTTGATCCTATAAACAAGAGTTGCATAGAGATGTAATCGGTAATTTGTTACCTACCGACCATACTAAGTCTTGGGCGATTTAGCCAAAGCTAACTCAAGGCGTAGTATGATGTGGATCTTGTCTCACTAGAATTATAGCTAGTTTGTATGAATCTAGTAGTGTGGTTTGACCACATCCGTGACTCGATTCTACAAAAGTCCTATAATTCAGTGGAAGCATCATTTGATTAAAGACCTAATTAAATGATAAATGGAATATGATATTTACTTTCTGTATTATTTATGTTGTAGATTGTCATGTCGTCAAACACGAACACTCTCTCCCTGCATTCTGTCCTTGAGAAGGACAAGCTCAATGGAGCTAATTTCCTGGACTGATATAGGAATCTGAGAATTGTTCTCACTCAAGAAAGAAAATTATACGTCCTGGAGCAGCCCATTCCGAAAGCACCTCCTGTCACTGCCTCGCGAGCTGACAGAGATGCTTACAAGAAGCATCAAGATGATGCATTAGATGTGTCATGCCTCATGCTCGCGACCATGAACTCTGAGCTTCAGAAGCAACACGAGTTCATGAATGCTTTTGATATGGTTGAACATCTTCTCAACTATATCAAGGACAAGCAAGGCACGAGAGATACGAGATCTCTAAGGCATTGTTTCAGTCCAAGATGCAAGATGGGACTCCTGTAGGTCCATAGGTACTCAAGATGATTGGGTACATAGAGAACCTACAGAGGTTGGGATTCCCACTTGGCCAAGAACTGGCTACTAACTTGATCTTGCAATCCTTGCCAGAAAGCTACAATCAATTTGTCATGAATTACAACATGAATGAAATTGATAAGCCACTGCCTGAGATGCTTAGCATGTTGAGAACTGCTGAGCTCAACCTTAAGAAGGGAAAACCTGACTCCATTTTGATGGTGTAAAAGAAGAAAGGCAAGGGCAAGCCTAAAGGTAAGGGAAAGTCCCAAGCCAAGGGAAAAGGCAAGGCTCTGAAACCGAAAGGAGGGGTGGCCAAGGAAGGGACTTACTTCCACTGTAAGGAAGCTGGACACTGGAAGCATAACTGCAAAGCATACCTAGAAGATCTTAAGAAGAAGAGAAGTGAGACTTTTACTTTAGGTATATATGTTATAGAAGTCAATCTATTTATTTCTTCATTGTGGGTATTAGATATCGGATGTGCATATCACATTTGTACTAATGTGCAGGTGCTGAGAAATAGCAGGGCATTGACGAAGGGCGAGGTAGACCTACGAGTATGCAATGGAGCAAGGGTTGTTGCTGTTGCTGTAGGAACTTATTTTCTATCTCTGCCCTCTAGGCTTGTACTAGAATTAGATGAATGTTGTTATGTGTCTGCTCTGACTAAGAACATAATTTCAGTTTCTTGTTTAGACAAGAAAGACTTTTCATTTATAATAAAGAACAAATATTGTTCAGTTTATTTAAATGATATGTTCTATTATAGTGTACCTCTGATGAACGGACTCTACATTCTAGACTTAGAGAACCCCATCTATAACATAAGTACCAAAAGGTTCAAGTCAAATGAGTCGAACTAAACCTATCTCTGGCATTGTCGCTTAGGTCACATAAATGAGAGTCGCTTATCCCAGCTCCATAAGGATGGGTTGTTGGACTCATTTGATTTTGAATCATATGAGTCATGTGAGTCTTGCCTTCTAAGCAAGATGACCAAGACTCCCTTTAGTAGACACAGCGAGAGAGAAACAGACTTGTTAGGACTTATACATAGTGATGTATGTGGCCCTTTCAATGTTGCTGCTAGAGGTGGTTATAAGTACTTCATTACATTTACTGATGAATTCAATAGATATGGTTATGTGTATCTGATGACACATAAGTCAGAATCCTTTGAAAAGTTCAAAGAATTCAAGAATGAAGTACAAAACCAGCTTGTCAAGAGTATTAAGATACTTCAATCAGATCGAGGTAGAGAATACCTTAGCCATGAGTTTCGTGACTATCTAGCTAAGTGTGGGATTCTATCCCAACTCACTCCTCCTGGAACACCACAGTGGAATGGTGTATCCGAAAGAAGGAATCGTATCCTATTAGATATGGTACGATCTTTTGGGGATATGCTCTAGACACAGCAGCCTTCACACTTAACTGTGTACCATCCAAGGCTATGATAAAGACACCATATACGATATGGACAGGGAGAAATCCCAAGATGTCTTTCATGAGGATTTGGGGTCGTGAGGCTTACGTTCGATGTCAAGTCTCAGACAAACTGGGACTCAAATCCTATAAGTGTTATTTTGTTGGATATCCCAAGGATACAAAGGGATATTACTTTTACATTCCCAGTCAGCACAAAGTGTTTGTGACAAAGACTGGGGTTTTTCTAGAAAGGAATTTTGTTTCTAGAAAAACTAGTGGGAGTACGTTCGATCTCGAAGAAATTCAAGATATGGACCATAGCACTGAGGCCGAGATGGACGTTGAACAGGAACCACAAAGCGTTGTGGATGAAGAGATTGTTGCACAAAGAGTTATGGAACAACAACCTGTTCAGGTACCTCTTCGCAGGTCTGATAGGGTACGTCGTCAGCCTGAGAGATACTCATTTCTCTTGTCTGACCATGATGACGTTATACTCATTGAGAATGAGCCTACGTCCTATCAGGAAGCTGTGATGAGCATAGATTCTGAGAAATGGCTAGAGGCCATGAGATCCGAGATGAAATCCATGTACACCAACGAAGTATGGGCTTTGGTTGATCCACCTGAAAGCATCAAACCCATTGGGTGTAAGTGGGTCTTTAAGAGAAAGACTGACATGGATGGACTTACGCATACCTATAAGGGTCGATTGGTGGCTAAAGGTTTCAAGCAAATTCATGGTATTGACTATGATGAAACCTTTTCTCCAGTTGCGATGTTTACGTCCATTAGGATCTTGCTTGCTATTGCAGCATACCACGATTATGAGATCTGGTAGATGGATGTCAAGACCGTATTTCTGAATGGAAACTTGCTCGAGGATGTGTACATGACACAATCTAAGGGTTTTGTAGATCCACGGCATACTGACAAAGTATGCAAGCTGCAAAGGTCCATTTATGGGCTAAAGCAAGCTTCTCAGAGTTGGAATTTTTGATTCGATGATGCGATCAAACAGTTTGGTTTCATCAAGAATGAAGATAAACCCTGTGTCTACAAGAGAGTTAATGGGAACACAGTTGTCTTCCTTGTATTGTATGTGGATGACATACTACTCATTGGAAATGACATTCCTTCCCTACAGTCTGTGAAGACTTGGCTAGGGAAGTGTTTCTCAATGAAGGACTTAGGTGAAGCATCTTGTATTCTAGGCATCAAGATCTATAGAGATAGATCTAAGAGATTGCTTGGCCTAAGTTAGAGTACATATATTGATATGGTATTACTACGATTTTCCATACAGAATTCCAATAAGGGACTTCTACCAATGTCACATGGTGTGAGTCTTTCGAAGACTCAAAGTCCCTCTTCTAGAGAGGAGAGAGACCACATGGATAAGATCCCTTATGCATCTGTCATAGGATCTATCATGTACATCATATTATGTACTCGTCCTGATGTCTCATATGCTTTGAGCATGACGAGTAGATACCAGTCAGATCTAGGTGAGCGTCACTGGATAGCAATCAAGAATATTCTTAAGTACTTAAGAAGGGCTAAAGAATATTTCTTGATATTTGGAGGTGATGAGGAGCTAGCTGTAAAGGGTTATAGTGATGCTAGCTTCCAAACTGACCAGGATGATTATAGATCACAGTCAGGGTTCGTGTTTTTCTTGAATGATGACACTGTGAGCTAGAAGAGTTCGAAGTAGGACACAGTTGCTGATTCTACAACAGAAGCCGAGTATATTGCTACATCAGAGGTAGCAAAGGAGGCAGTTTAGATCCGCATGTTCATTACTAACCTTGAGGTGGTTCCTAGCATAGCAGATCCTATAGAGCTCTATTTTGACAACAATGGAGCTATTGCGCAGGCTAAGGAACCTCGCTCACACCAGCTGACCAAACACATACTACGGTGCTTCCATCTCATTCGAGAGATTATCGATAGAAGAGATGTGAAGATTTGCAGAGTACCCACAGAGGCTAACGTCACAGATCCCTTGACCAAGGCTTTGGCACAGAAAAAGCATGATGGTCACACTAGGTCATTGGGTATTAGATACTACAGTGATTGACACTAGTGCTAGTGGGAGATTGTTAGTGAAAGCCTAGAGTCAATCATGTGATGATTGTTGTGTGGACTTGTTGTATAATATTCCTATATATATAAAGGCATTTCTTTATGGTTATTATACTTACTTGTATTGGTGCCAAATAACTAGGTATAATAACATCCTTGAGTAGAAGGTTCTTATCTATATCAATTGATTAGTTGAATCGATAATGAGATGATATAGAGAACACTACTCTTAATCATTCCTAGTCAAGTATTAACATTCAGGGACAATGTTAATGCGAAGAGACTAGCATGTAGGCCAACTCGATAACTTGATCTCACAAGTCATGGATATGAGATATCAAGTTGACACATGGGTATGCATTAGAGAATGTATACTGAATGACCCGCCATGAGAAAGTATCATGGATCATTATATGAGTGTCATATACTTTCTCATGTGACTATTAGTATGACTATTAGTCCTTGGACCTGAAGTCACCATGGTTCCCTACATAAGGAGTTGCATACTTTGGCTTCGTCAAACATCACCCGTAAATGGGTGGACTATAAAGGAGATTACTGGGTAAGTAACAAATTATGCAGAGGGATATGAGTGATATATATGAGATCTATCCCTCCTATATGACGGGAGTGACATCATGATTCTTGATAGAGTGAGACCACTAAGTGCATGGTCATGCCCAAATGAGTTAATATGAGATCTTGAGCTTATTTGATTAGAGTGAGTCTACTTGGAGTTCAAGATATAGATTATATAGAAGATGACATGGTCTATGCTTCAATTGGTCAATCTAGATGTTAAGGATAGAGGGACATTGTCACATATTGTGGGACTCACAATTAGTAGTCACAAAGGTGATGTTGGATCTCAACATTCTTGTAACTTGGGTAGCAATGATGTATTGCTAGATACCGCTCATTTCTTATGTTTCTAAATCGGTTTAGGAGCATTGACAACATTACAAGAACCTATAGGGTCACACACAAAGGGCAATTAGATGGAGATTAGGTTCATATGATGGACCATGAGGATTAGGTTCATGTGATGAACCAAATTGGATTAAGAGTAATCCAAATTAGACTAATTGAGTTGTACTCAATTTAATTCAAGTGTTGATTGAGTCTAATTTATATTTGATTCATTGGGCCAATTTAAACTAATGAATTGAGATTCATTAAATTTAATTGACTTGAATCAAATGGTTGGATTTGATCAACCATGGGAGATAAGAGGTCAAGTTTGACTTGACTTGAGAGGGAAGATGAATGGTCAAGTTTGACTTGACCAAATGTCACGTCATGATGACTTGGCATGGGTCGGCCAATGATGATGTTCCACATCATCATGGACACATCATGGTGTGCCATCTCATGAGGGAGACCAAGAGCTATGACTCTTGGTATTACATGGAGGTATTTAACCCTCCATGAAGTGGCCAGCCACTTTAGTGGTTGTGCATTAGTGTGAAGTTAGTGGAAATTAACTTCATCTTCTTCCTTCCTTCTCTCTTGTGATCTCCCTCATCCTTCTTGCCGTGAGTTTCTTAGGCTGCTAGCACACTCTAAGTTGTCTTCTCCACCTATTGTTCATGTGGATACGTGTAGAGGAGTGTACTCTTAATACTCTACGAGATCTGGCAAGACGTTTGGATGAGCGAGATAAGCGAAGGGCGTCGCTACAAGGGTAATGCTCTTCACATGTAGATCTAAGGTAGATCTAAGTTTTCTTAGCATGTACATGCATTTTTTTTTGTTTATCTTCACACAGATCCGTGACCGACTTCCGAGATTTTCGCAACGCAAAAAGCGATTTTGCGGCTCGGATAGTCCAACAATCATGATTATTGGCACATTCTTATTTATGTCATAATCATCATTCATGCATTTAAGGTTAATGAAAATTGATTTAAGGACTATGACATGATTTGAAGTCCCATGTATAAGGGAATCAAATAGTGTTGCCTTAGAAAAAGGCATGAGGCTTTAGATTAGGATGAACAAAACTCACATCTCACATCAAATTGACATGTGTGTGTTTTCATACACCCTAGACACATGTGAGATGCTAGTAAATGAGTTAAGTTCAAGGTGCATAGTTCTTGCATCTAGATGAACTCAAACTCATCTTATACCATGGATGAATCATGAGGAAAGCTTATGTACAAGTCATGTACATTAAGTCCATAGACCATGGTTCAATATAAGAATTTAAAAAACATTTCAAAATCATTTTGAAAAACTTTGGTGTAGTCTATCTTTTGATAGAAGTCACCATTGAAGAAGTTGATACAAAATAGGTCAAAAAAATTGAAGTTATCACTAGTTTTGAATTTTGTATCAATCTCCATATTTAATGGGTATTTTATTTTTCAAATATTTTTCACCCATAATGATTGACCCAAGTATTATACATATGAATTTTCATGATTTTTTTATTTATGTATAATTACTTATGATTTTCTGAATTTTAGTTTTCTGAATTTGATTTCTGCACTTGTAGAAATCAGTCGACTGCCATGGATGGCAATCGACTGTTGACTGAAAGAGTTGACTACCAAGCCTGATTTTGAGTAAACAAGATTTGTTTAGCATGATTTCAACTGTGTTAGGCTACCCTAACTTCTCCTACCCATAGGATATGCTTTGGAAAGCATTATAAAGGGTGAAAATCCATTGGATATAAATTAGGAGAGTTGTTTAGAGTGTGTATCAATTTTAAGGTGTGTAAAAGTTTAAGTTTGAACTTTCGACCTTAATTTTTGATGGTTTGGTGTTCCTATAGGCTTAGGGACTCTCCAAGGACATTGTTGGTGCAATGGTCAAGGGGGAGCAAGCCTTTAGGGGGAGGTTATCTATCATGGGATGATGGATGTGTTCTTCCTCATGAGGGGGAGAATTTTGAGAAATTGGAGAAGTGAGGATTGCCTCTCTTTAGTGATATGAGACTTATCACTAGAAAGAGTGAAGGCATCCTAGATGTTTTTGGACCAAGGGGAAGATTGTAAGATGTTATTGGGATATGAGACATTGATACCCTTAGAGAGAGCCTTTTTTATGTATGTCAAAAAGAGGGAGAATTGATGTGGGAGAATTGATGGGAGAATTTTGGAATTCCCAATTTGGACAAATGGGAGGATTGGCTTGAGTTAGTGTTCTAACTCAAAGGTATTTGGTTTTTGTCAGACATCAAAAAGGGAGAGATTGCTGGTGCAATCGGCCCAGGTCACGATTAACCAGACTCGAGTTTGACTTGAGTAGTGTTTTGATGTTTGACGATGAGTTGATCATTGTTTGACAATGGATAGACTATATGGTTGACATGGGGTTAATCATATGATGGAGAAGTCCAAGTGGGACACTTGGCATGGAAAGTCCAAGCTTGAGCCTTGACAATGGTAAAGTCCAAGTCTTGAGTACTTGGCATGGAAAGTCCAAGTATGGGTCTTGGCAAGGGAAAGTCAAAGCTTGAGTCTTGGCAATTGGAAAGTCCAACATGGGTTGGCATGGAATGTCTAAGGGTGTAGTCTTGTCCACGTAAGTCTAAGTGTGTAGTCTTGGCAGTGAAAGTCCAAGTCATGGGTATTTAGCATTTGGAAAGTTCAAGGATTGATGTTGGCAGCGTAAAGTCCAAGGGTGGAGTCTTAGTAACATAAGTCTAATGGTTGGCGGCGTAAAGTCTAAGCGTGTGTTTTGGCAGAGTAAGCCCAATGTGTCTTGGTTGTGTAGACTAGCTTAGCATGACAATAGTCAATGGAAGCGCCTGAAGGCTAGTGTATAGATGAACAAGTCATGGATGACTTGGAGGGATCCAATAGGTGTGAGGCTGATGAAGGTGGCTAGAAGGCTTAGGTCTAGGCTGAGGGTGATCTAGCAAGTATGAGGGCATCATACTTGGGGAAAACCTCATGGTTGAGGTGTATCAGTCGACTGGTCAAGTGTTTGACACTTGGCAGCCGAGTCGACACTGAGCAGTTGACTAGGATTATGATCAGTTGATTGCCATGAGTCGACTGTCGTGAGTTGACTACGGGCAAATAGCTTTGGCAGTCGAATGACAGAATTGGGCAGTCGACTGCCATGGAGGGCAGTCGACTACTGGTGGTTTTGGTCACGAAGATAGAATGCTTGGTAGCTGACTGAGTAGTCGGCTACGGGCTTGAGCAGTCGACTATTGGGAATAGCAGTTGACTGCCAGTGTATCCGTTGGCAGGAATGTCGACGTGGATTAAGTCGTTGTGAGACAACAACACTATTAGCAGTTGACTAGGGCCTTATGACAATCGATTGCTAGGTACGAAATCAGCTCGATGTAGTCATAAAAGGAGCAGCTCATGGAGGATTTCTCCATCGGTTCTTTGAGCGATTTTCTTGGGCGATTTAAAGGGGAGAGTTAGTGCTTTCCAATCCTTCAAGGCTAGTCCAAGGCAATCAACCAAGCAAGCATTCAAAAGATCTTTTGTAAAGTTTTCTTTACTTGTTTTTCTTGTAATTGCTTGTATTTCATTGTATTACTGTTGTAATAATTTGTACGAGGTTTCTCCACCTCCGACGTATTGTCGAGAAGGAGTTTATTGAGTAATGGTGTGTACATCACTAGAGCTCGTTATCGAGCTCGCCTCATGGAGTAGGAACTAAGGTTCCGAACCACGTTATATCGTGTGTATTGTTGTGCTTGTATTTTGTTTATGTTTTTCTATTATTTCCACTGCGTATTAATCAAATTGTAGCAAGAACGCAATCGATTTCCATCGACGAACAAAAACACACCATTCATCCCCCCTCTAGCGCTCATCGAAGTTCCAACAAATTGGATGTATTTGTGAAATTGGATGTTATGTTAGTTGTTATTAAATATAATTTTTGTTAAATTATTTGAGTTGTATGTTATTAAGTTAAATTGTGTGATTGATATTGTATTACAGGATTTCGAATACAAATTAAATGAATTTTGAAAATATGTATTTTCATGGTTAGTGACGATTTTTTCTAATTTCGTCGCTAACCTTCGATATACGACATCAGGATTTTGAGGCTTAGCGACGAATTTCCAATTTTGTCGCTAAAGTTTGACATATCAATCGAGTCGCCAATTGACGTGGTCACTTGCTGTAGGCCATTAGCGATGAATTTTATAAAATTCATCGCAAAAGAGTCGCCAGTTGAGTCGCAGTCGAGGGTCTCCCGATTCTGTGACTAGCCAAAAAATATACAGTCTATTGATTTCTTGAGTCAGTTGATTGATATTTAGCGACGAAACTAGTTTGTTTCGTCGTTAACCGGCCAGTCAAGTCACTAGTCGAGTCTCCCGATTCTGTGGCTGACCAAAAAATAGATAGTCGACTGATATATTGCATCAATCGACTAATATTTAGCGATGAATGTGGTATATTTTGTCACCAATATCAGTGATTTTTCTCTTTTCGATATTCTAGATTTTGTGACAAAATTGTTGTTTTTAGCGACGTTTTTTATTTCGTTGACAATATTAGCGACGAAAAACTGTTAATTCATCACTAATGTTTCTTAGCGACAAGCTTATTACGACGATTCTAAAGACGAAATATATTCGTCATTAATATTATTTAGCTGTGAATTTTTTGTCTTAGCGACGAAAAAATTTCGTCGCTATTCTTCATTTTTCTTGTAGTGATAATCTTACACTACAAAAATACATCAAAATAGTTACGAAATTCGGCAACAAAAATAATTTGTTGCAAATTTGCAACAAAATTTGCGACGAATTTCAAATTTTGTCACAAATTAGTAACGAAATTTGCAACAAAAATTTTTTTGTTGCAAACTTATTTACATTTCCAACAAATTAATTTTCGTCGCAAATATCATCGTAGTTTTGCAACAAAATTGATTTTTTGTCGCAAATTTGTGATAAAAAATCAAATTCGTCGCAGAATTTGCAATGAATTATGAATTCATTGCAAAAATTTGCAACAAATTATATTTTCATTGCAAATTTGGCAACGAATTACATTTTCGTTGGAAATTTTGCAATGAATTACATTTTCATTGCAAATTTTTCCAACGAATTATGAATTCATTGCAAATTTTTTGACAAATTTGGCGACAAAATATTTTCATCGGACATTTCCAATTATTTGGCAAAGAAAATCAACGGCGGGAATTATGAAATTTGCGACGAATTTAATATTCATTGCTAATTTGGCAACGAATTTATTTTTTGCCGTCAATTTTGCGATGAAAAATAAATTTTGTCGCAGAATTTTATGACGAAATATAAATTCGTCACTAAATTTGCAATGATTTAATAATTCATTACAAAATTTGCGATAAATTTAGCGATGAAAATTTTTCCGTTGGTATTTTTAATTAGCAACGAATACTCTATTCGTCGCCAATTTGGCGACGAATCGAGTATTAGTCGCCAAATTGGCGATGAATCGAGTATTCGTCGCTAAATTAGCGATGAATAGAGTATTTGTCGCTAAATTGGCGATGAATCAAGTATTCGTCGCCAAATTGGAGACTAATATTGTAACGAAATAGAACTCATCACCGATTTTCCCTTAATTATCACTCCCTTCTCCTTTCCTCGATCCCTCCTCATGCTCTCGTCCCCGCTCGATCCGGTACGCTCCTCGATCTCTTCTCCTCTTCCACCATCGGAGTAGCGACGTCGCTGCCGTGAGCTCGCGCGGCAGGTGTCGTAGCCTCGCGGCAGGTGTCACGAGGTCCCGCAGCCTCGCGACAGGTGTTGCGCCCTCACAGGACCTGCGGCGAGGTCACGGTAGGTGTCGCACCTCGTGACAGGTCCCGCACCTCGCGACAAGTCTCGCACCTCACGGCAGTGGCCAGCTGCCGCAGCACATGTCATAGGGCCATGACGACGCGACGAGGGGGTTCATCGTCACCCTTTGGATTGCGCACCTAGGTGGTTCATGGCCGCCCAGCTAGAGCGTTTGTTCCAGGCTCTGCACGACCCAGTTGGGTCTTTCATCACTGTCCCTGGATTGCGTACAACTGTTGTGCTGAACCCATCCCTCTGCATCATGTACTCGGTCACAGTATAGTCAATATGTTATTCAAATTAAATTAGTAATGTGTAATATGAAATACAAAACTAATGTTTTATTTTTCATAGGTTTGTCATACTTCGTCCTTCAGGTGATCAGTGTGTTCGTGAAGTCTTCAACTGTGAGCTCATCCGTTACTTCCACCAGGGCAGGTATATATATTGTATATTCACAAATTTATAGCATTATTATTTTATAATATATATAATTAATATTTGATTTTAAGTAATTTTTTTACTATAAATATATAATATTTATTCGATATGTTATAGTTTGCAATTCAATACCATACAAAAGCACAGTAAGCACTAGAAGAATTTATTTTGTGTATAAATTTATTGTTAGATTAATATGCATGAAATATGGAAAAATATAGAATTAATCCTTGATATAAATTTGGAAACAGGACAAATGGAGAGAGAAAGAAGTTGAATGTATAAAAAGAATTTATCAGAACGGTTTAACCAATGAATTTATTATTGGGTTAAAATAATTTTTGAATTTTGCTAGTAGCAATGTTGAGTTTATGGATGGAAATAAATTAAGGTGTCCGTGTAAAAAATATCATAATGGTAAATTTTTCCAGTGTGATAAAGTTTGAGAACATCTTTGTAGATTTTGATTTACTCTAAATTATTATAATTGGACATGTCATGGTGAACCGTTCATATCCGATGAAGAGGTTGGACGAAACATACAAAGGACTATTAGTGAAGATAAAAGATATTATGATCAATTCAATCAATATCAGAGGATGATAGTTGATGCAGTTGGTCATAATTTGAATACCGAATCAAATGCTGCAAGTTCTAGTTATCCTCAAATATTTTAACACATGTATACTAGTTATTCATCACCGTTGGAGGAGGTAGAAGTAACTGGTATTGATGAAAATGTGTACAATAAACCATATCTCAAATTTCAAGAAGTGTTGAGAGCTGCAGATGAACCCGTATGGTCTGGCTGTGACAGTCGCACTAAATTATCTCTCACCGCAAGATTGTTGAATATTAAAGTTGAGCATAATGTGTCCGAAGATTATTTTAATGATTTTGTTCAAGTTATTGGAGAAGTATTGTCGCGTGATCACATAATGCCGAATGATTTTTACAGTATGAAAAAACTTGTGAAAGATTTAGGTCTTCCGGTGCAAAGAATTGATGTTTGCAGAGATGGTTGTATGTTATATTGGGGAAATCATATAGATTTAGAGACTTGTAAATTCTGTAATTAATGTAGGTACAAGATTACCACGAGATCAAATCGTAATAAGCGATGTAAATCATTCAGACAAATGTTCTATTTGCCTTTAACTCCTAGATTGCAAAGACTTTATGTATCAAAGGTCATTGATGAAAACATAACTTGGCATGCAAATCATGAAACAGAGAAGGGGCTAATGTGTCATCCATCAGATGTGGAGGTGTGGAAAAATTTTGATAGAACATATCCTAAGTTTGCAAATGAGACTCGAAACATCAGATTGGGTCTATTGCTGATGGATTTGCTCCATTTGGCAAATCAGGAAGAACTTATTCTTGATAGTCAATTATCATAACTCCGTATAATCTTCCACCCGATATGTGTATGAAAACACCATATATGCTTTTAACATTGATTGTGCCTAGCCCTCATAATCCCAAGAAGTTAATAGATGTTTTACATGCAACCACTGATTGCCGAGCTGAAACAACTATGGGATGAGGGTGTTTCTACATTGATGTTCATACTGATTAGATGTTCACAATGAGAGTTGCGCTTCTTAGGACTGTAAATGATATTTCTGCTTATGGTATGTTATCGGGATGGAGTACCGCGGGAATTTTAGGATGTCCAATATGTATGGAGAGATCAAAGTCATTCAGATTGAAACATGGAAAGAAACCGAATTATTTTGATTATCATAGACAATTTTTATCGTCAAATCATAAATTCAGAAGAAATAAAGAAGGATTCACTAAGAATAGAATTGAAAGAATGCCTCCATCATTGAGATTTACCAGTCAATTCTTATGGTATAGGGTGCTTAACTTTTCATCTATTATTGAAGAATCAAATGGTACAACATATGACTATGGAATTATGCATAAATGGACTAAACGAAGTATATTTTGGGATTTACCGTATTGGCAGAGTAATTTGATTCATCACAATCTTTATGTAATGCATATTGAGAAGAATGTTTTTGATAATCTGATAAATACGGTGATGGATATTACTGAAAAAATAAAAGACAATCTGAATGCAAGAAAAGATATGTGTCTCATCTGTAAACGACCTGTTAGTGCAATCTTTTGCCATGATAAGGTTTTGATGTGTGTGGCAAAGGGTTTAAGTTAGTTTGTTATGTTGATTTGATATGTGCGTTGAAGTCATGCAGGACTTAGTAATTCGCACATGGAGCCGTGGCGAGTTTCACATATCATGACTCGGGCCTTGAGTCGGTGAAGGATAGCTTTGCAGAAGTCGTGCGCTTGGAGCATCCGAGGGATCGCCGGACGAGGAGCTTGGAGTGAAGCCGGAGGAAGTAGACTTCGAGGCAAGAGACGCGAAGGAGCATTGCAGAGTCGTGCGCCTGATGTTGCCGAGGGGCGTGGCCACGAACGAAGAGAACTTCGAAGGCGAGGGACTCCGAGAAATGAGAGTGAGAGAATGTAACCCGGGAAGGGGTAGCTCTTAGGTGAAACTTGGCCATTTGGCCAAGTGTCGGATGAATTTTCCCGACACCAGTCGACTGCCATATCATGGCAGTCGACTGCTCTGAGTCGATGGTTCGATCGACTGGTATAAGACCAGGTTTGGTGCTTGTCGATCATTGCCATGGGTCGGCGATCATTGCCGAGGAATGGCGATCGATTGATGGCACCGCACGGCGAACGCGAATGGAGTCGACTTCGCGGAGCACTCGACTGATCGAGCATCAGTCGACTGATGGTAGGATCAGTCGACTGATGCCAGTGCCGTTGGATGGAATCCAACGTGGAAAGCGGCCATTATTAGGCAACGACTACAGGACCAGTCGACTGATCGAGGGCATCAGTCGACTGATCGAGGGCATCAGTCGACTGCTCCTGTGTCAACGGGAAGAAACCCTCTTCCTCTATAAAAAGGAAGAGGATGGGGCTTTAGGAGGCTAATGCTTATGCTTTAAGTGATCTTCCAAGTGCCCCACAAGCTTTAAACTCTTCTTACTTGCTTTTACTCCATTCTTATTGTAAGAAGAGTGATCTTGATTGTAAAGGTTACCTCCACCTAGCTTGGTGCAAAGAAGAGACCAATAGTGATTGGCTTTGGAGGAGTGATTCACCTCGGACGAATCGGGATCGTGGATTAGCGGCGTAGCCGTGAACCACATTACAACATTGGGTTAGCATTGTCTTTTTCCTTTGCTTTGTCTTTATTTGTTTAATTTGCTTGTATTGTTGTTTCCGCTTGCGCTAATCTAATTGTAGACGAGCAAATTACGACATTCATCGTAAGAGGGCTATTCACCCCCCTCTAGCCGGCCGTTTCGATCCCCAACAAGTGGTATCAGAGCGAGGTTGCTTGTCACCGGACTAACCGTCGCAACAAGCTCTTCATCAAAAGATGGTCGGCTCAAACATTCATCCGCCGAAGTTCGAAGGGGAATTCGCTTGGTGGAAGAAGCTGTTAGTAATATATGAGAGATGTCCTAAGGCAATCGCCTTATGTATGAACCATTTATATGATAAATGAAGATTCACTATTTGAGTATACATTGTTTCATGTATTTGATTGGATCTTAAACTCATTTACTGAATGTCCGCAATACGACTCACAGCATGAGAGAATTTGTGATTGGATCACAACTAGTGAGTATCTCTACATGTGTAATTGTGATGTATCGAAATTATTCCTAGTCGATGAATTGATGGATTTGGACACCATCAATTCTGTCGAGACTAGCACGAGGTATACTCCTTGGTGTATCCAAGCAGCTGATTCTCACTGGCTGGAGACATTGTGATGTCCGGAGTTAATCGTGGATGCTAGTTATGGTAACTAGTTCATTGGAGTGACCAGCCATAAGACTTCATATTGTTCTCTGCATATATAGATATATCAATGAAGTTCTTACTGTAGCTTAAGTGCGATGTTCCTTTGACTTGCAGTATTCAAGTCATCTTGATCATGAAGACTTATACTTTGACATCTTAAGCAAGCATCTCTGAGGAGATGTGGACCCGGGATGATTGGGTATAAGTTGAAGTGATCGAAGGTGTTTGAATAGCCTATAAAGGATTCACCACTCCTTGCGAGGAGATGTATACCCATGGCCTCTCGTCGGATTGTTACTAAAGTCTTTGGCCAAAGCATTACATGTTTAGAGTAAGGTACTCTTCAATACATGTGCAGTAACTAGAATCCGTAGGACGAGAAAATGATACTTGGGCTAAGTGTGACGTAGTCAGCCTAGTGGGGAGTGACACTATAGACCATGTCCTGAACCAAGTGGGTATAAGATGAGTGAAGGGAATGGGGCACGATTCATTCGAGCTGCTGAAGGGTTTCAGAAATAGTTCTGGATCAACCGTTGATCTTTTCGGTTAATTGGGGATCATGATGTACTACTAGGTGCCACTCATGATCGTTCTATAATTAATGGTTAATTATAGACGGCCAACATAAACCGAGAACCTATTTGGTCACACACACAACAAGCGTAATCCGAAGGATTTAAAACGAGCTTGAGAATGAGATTCTCAGACCGAGAGAAACTAAGTTTGGTTGGACCAAACAAGAAGCGAGCATGAAATCGTTTCAGTCGCAATGGAAGCGTGGATGAGCCGTGTCTTATGAAGACATAATGGATGAACCAAAATGGTTTGGTTCTAATCCAATGGAGGAGAATAAACCAAAGGGTTTGGTTTATTTCAAACGAATGAACCAAAGTTGGTTCGGTTCGTTTTAACTTAAAATAAACCATCATGGTTTGGTTTATTTTAACTTATATTAATGGAGCGGGTTAACGGGCCTTATGGTTATGATCCAATAACCATTAAGAGAATTAGTTCTCTATAAAAGAGGGCTTAAGGGTTTGTTAAAGCCCTAATCCAAAACCCTAACCTAAGAGTTGCCGCCCACCTCCCCTTGGTGATTTTTGGCGCCAACACCTCCATTGCCGCCGCCCAACCCCTTGTGTCGCCGTCCAAATTGTTGCCGGCGTCCAAGCTTCGGCCGGTGATCCTCCGGCAACTCTCCGGTGATCTCCTTTGGGTTTGGCATCAAGGTGATCTTCATCCTACCTTTTTGGCCGGCTCTAATTCCTCCACCAAAGCTGTCCAGTTTTCTGGACAGCTTGTTTCCCTCTTGTCGGAGCGTCGTTTAGACGACGTTTGAAGCTCCGACAGCACCTTACTTACCGGGGATTCAATCTCCGGTAATCCTCAGAGGTGGAGGACGAAGGATTTGTCAAACGGTTGACGAATACCTCTCCGGAGAAGCGAGTTTTGAGGACTCGTTTTTGGATCCGAATTTGGATTCGGATCGTGATCCTCTCTTGATCACGTCATCTTCAACATGAGGCTAGTAACCCGTACGAAGACGAGGCTCATGACTTAGTGAAGTCATCCCGAAGATACTCGGCGTGGATACGGATAGAGACAATTCTAGCGAGGATCGTTCCGGTGGATGTCGTTCCCGCTACACGTGATACGAAAGTTATACGTAGTTAAATTTCCTTTTATTGCAAAATTTAAATTTATGGTTATGTCTACACATGTTGTACTATGCATGCGTGTGATGTGTGTGTTGTAATAAATGTAGATTTATTATTTTTATTTCTTCCGCTGTGCATATGTTTACGAAACATGTTCGAACACACACTTGTCGCGGTGCCGAAAACCCAACAGTGGTATCAGAGCCCAGGTTGTGTTTCGACATAATCGTAAAATTGTTTTGCGATAGTCATAATGATATTTCTGGAAATTTTCTACTTTTGGAAAGTTAGAAGTATTTATGGAAATTTTTCAATTTTGAAAAGTCTAGAAGTATTTATGAAAATCTTCCACTTTTGGAAAGTTTGAAGTATTTATGGAAATTGATATTTCCATAAATAAAATATTTGATTAGATTTGGAAATTTGTTTCCTAATTTAATCATGATTTGATTTGGGAAATCAAATCTTAAAATATTTTATTTCCATAAGTAGTTTTGATGATTTAAGAAATTGGTTTCCTAAATTGACTTTCCTTAATCAACTATTTCCACAAATAAAATATGTGATTAGATTTGGAAATATGTTTCCTAATTTAATCATGATTTGATTTGGAGAATCAAATCTTAAACATATTTTATTTCCATAAATAGTTATGACATATAAGGAAATATTGTACATGACATAATTGTATGTCATGTAATTGCATTAGATGCATATCATTATGCCATGCGTGTCGTGACATGTAGATGTATGTCATGTATGCCATGCCATGTAGATAATAGTTATTTGCATGCAAAGAGGATGAGACATAAAAACCCTAACTCAATATTAAAGCCTACACCTTCCATTAATATGGTTAGAACCAGAGTTCCGTTTCTTGTTCGGGTTGTTGGACTCTCTCCAAGCCCGGCTCGAACCCGAACATGTTCAAACCATGGAATAGTTTAATACTAATATGGTAAGAGTCAGAGGTCAATCGTTAGCTTTGGTTGTTGGACTCTCTCCAAGCCGGGCTAATTGGTTGAATGCGCTCTAACCATATTAAAACTATTTCTTGATTAATGGGTCGGCTTTAACCTGGAGCATCGGCTTGTTGGACTCTCTTTAAGGTCGATGTAAAGGGAGGTGAAGTTGGGTGCTATGCATATGATGCATACTTGTTAATGTGTTAACAACCCGATGTATGTGTGAACATTCAATTAGTTGATAGTACATTGTGATAGTTGCATATACGTGATATGCAATCGGTATAGTTGATACCTACCATCGTAGTTATGAATGGCTTGTTGGACTCTCTCCAAGGTTGTTCATATCTATGATGGATATCAGCCCAT
Source organism: Wurfbainia villosa (assembly GCA_025175895.1). Classification (NCBI taxonomy): domain Eukaryota; kingdom Viridiplantae; phylum Streptophyta; class Magnoliopsida; order Zingiberales; family Zingiberaceae; genus Wurfbainia; species Wurfbainia villosa. The sequence continues at coordinate 20,629,526 of CM045998.1, forward strand.
TCAGAGATGGACCTACGATCTCCCGAAGTGATTTTGGGGTTTTGAAATTCGAAAAATGAATGGGATTTATAAATGTATATTGATGCATTTTAAAATCATTTTCTCATATATGCTCGTTTTGTATTTCTAGGTCAATAAATTGATCATGACGTCTTTGAATTTGCGCACTATTTTGGATTCAAACAAACTGACTGGGCCTAACTTCTTGGACTGGCTTAGAAACCTGAGAATTGTTCTCAAGGCGGAAAAGCTAGTATATGTCCTTGAAGAGCCTCTTCCTAACCGTCCTAAGGACGATGCAACTCCAGACCAAATGTTGGTCTATCAGAAGCATGTGGCAGATTCTGAGCTGGCGAGTTGCATCATGCTAGTGGCGATGGTACCTGAGCTGCAAAAGCAGCATGAGCATATGGATGCTAATACTATGGTCTTCCATCTTCATGAGTTGTTTGATGAGCAAGCGAGATCCGAAAGGTTCGAGGTCTCTAGGCTCCTCTTCACCATGAAGATGCAAGAAGGTTCGTCTGTAGTGCAATTTGTGCTAAAGATGAACGGGTACATCGAGCGGCTAGCCACCCTCGAGTTTGTGATGGATCATGAGTTAAGTATTGACTTAATTCTGCATTGTTTGCCCAAGAGTTTCTCACAATTTGTGATGAACTATCGGATGAACAAATTAGAATTCACTATTACCGAGCTCCTCAATATGCTGAAGACTGTGGAGCCTTCTGTGAAGCATGAGGAGAAGGCGGTTCTGTTAGTTGATTCCTCAAAGAAAGGTTCTAAGAGGAAGGCAAAAGAACAGAAGAAAGGGAAGAACAAAAAGGCAAAGAAGGCAAAACCAGCACAAAAGGACACTTGCCATCATTGTGGCAAGGAAGGCCACTGGCGAAGAAACTGCAAGATTTATCTTGAGTCCATGAAGAAGAAGAAGACATCCGATGCCCCATCCTCTTCAGGTATCTTCGTTATTGATTGTCATTCTATTTCCTTAGATACTTGGGTATTGGATACTGGGTGCGGCTCACATATATGTAATGACATACAGGGGCTAAGGAATAGAAGAAGACTCGTCAGAGGGGAGTCAAATTTGCGAGTTGGCAATGGAGCAAAGGTTGCTGCGGTCGCCATCGGAACTTATTTGCTGAAGCTCCCTAGTGGACTAGTCTTGGAACTGGATAATTGTTATTGTGTTCCTTCTCTAATAAAGAACATTGTTTCTATTTCCTGCTTAAATAGAAATGGTTTCCATTTGACGTTTAGTAACAATTGTTGTTATATAACTTTGGTACTTTATGGAACTAAAACTTTGAGCAATGGCATTTATACGTTGGACGTATCCAGTGACATTTTCAATATCGAAGCGAGCAACAAGCATGCTCGAAAAGATAATCAATTAGACTCCTACATGTGGCATTGTCGTCTTGGCCATGTAAGCAAGAAACGCATGTCCGAATTACACCGATGTGGAATTCTGGAATCGTTTGAATTGGATTCATACGATACATGTGAATCATGCTTAAAAGGCAAGATGACTAAGTTACCTTTTACTGGAAAAGGTGAACGAGTGGGAGAGTTACTAGGTCTAATACATACTGATGTATGTGGACCTATGTCAACTCAAGCTTTAGGAGGCTATAGCTACTTCATTACCTTCACCGATGATCACTCACGGTTTGGGTATATGTTCTTGATGAAACACAAGTCTGAAGCCTTTGAAATGTTCAAAGAACTCAGAAATGAAGTAGAGAAACAACATGACAAGAGTATTAAAATACTTTGATCGGATCGAGGTGGTGAATACTTAAGTCAAGAGTTTCTTGATTATCTAAGAGACAATGGCATATTGTCTCAATGGACTCTGCCATATACACCACAGCATAATGGTGTATCTGAGAGGCGTAACCGGACCTTGTTGGACATGGTCAGGTCAATGATGAATCATGCGAATCTTCCCAAGTCCTTTTGGGGCTATGCACTTCAGACAGCTATTTACTTGTTAAACAGAATGCCAACCAAGGTAGTCTCTACTACTCCATATGAGATATGAAATGGTAAGAAACCTCATGTATCTTACTTGAAAATATGGGGTTGTCCAGCTTATGTGAAGCGGACTGTATCAGACAAATTGGATGCTAAGTCTGATAAATGTCTATTTATTGGATACCCTAAGGAAATAAGGGGTTAACAATTCTATCATCCTGTGGAACAAAAGGTGTTTGTTTCAAGGCATGCTGTGTTTCTAGAGAAAGAGTTTCTCTTGCAAGAAAACAGTGAGAGTGTCGTCGAGCTTGAGGAGGCTCGAGAGACTCAAATAGACATTGATGAGATACCTGATGAAGCACAACAGTCGATAACTCATAATGATAAGCAATCGGCTGGACCTACTGTAACACCACATCTTCGTAGATCTGGTAGAACACGCAACATTCCTGAGAGATATGGATTTCTCGTAAGTGAATCGAATGACGTGTTACTCATTGATGATGAGGAGCCTACCAGTTATGAAAAAGTGCTGACAAGTTCAGAAAGGGATAAGTGGATTGAAGCCATGAAGTCGGAAATGGATTCCATGTATGAAAACCAAGTTTGGAACTTGGTTGACCCACCTGAAGGCATCAAGCCTATAGGGTTCAAGTGGGTTTTCAAGAAGAAAACCGACATGGATGGTAATGTGATTACCTATAAAGCTAGATTAGTGGTGAAAGGATATCGTCAAAAATAAGGTGTTGATTATGACGAAACCTATTCGCCTGTAGCTATGCTTAAATCCATTCGGATGCTCCTGGCCATAGCGGCTCATTATGATTATGAGATATGGAAGATGGATGTGAAAATAACTTTCTTTAATGGAAATCTGCTCGAGGACGTGTATATGATACAGCCTGAGGGTTTCACATCGGTTGATAAAACCAAGGTATGCAAATTGCGACGGTCTATATATGGATTGAAGCAAGCATCCATGAGCTGGAATATCTGTTTTGATGAGACGATCAAAAAGTTTGATTTCTCACAAAATCCAGACGAACCTTGTGTGTACAAGAAGGTTAGTGGGAGTGCAATTGTGTTCCTAGTATTGTATGTCGATGACATATTACTTATAGGAAATGATGTTTCAATCTTACAGTCAGTTAAGGTTTGGTTATCCAAGACATTCTCCATGAAAGACCTGAGAGAAGCAACCTACATCCTCGGGATTAAGATCTATAGAGATAGATCGAAACGATTGCTTGGTCTTTCGTAGTCTACATATATAGACCGAGTGCTAAAGAGGTTTAGCATGTCGGAATCCAAGAAAGGTTTCCTACCCATCAGGCATGGGGTACACCTTTCGAAGTCTATGTGTCCGCGCACAGAAGATGAGAGGATTTGCATGAGTAAGATTCCCTATGCATCCGCAATAGGATCTATCATGTATGCTATGTTATGTACGAGGCCCGATGTATTGTATGCTCTGAGTGTCACGAGCAGATACCAGTCTGATCCAGGAATGGATCATTGGGTGGCTGTTAAGACGATCCTTAAGTACTTAAGAAGAACTAAGGATGTGTTCCTAATATATGGAGAAGGGGACATGGTGATACGCGGGTATCGGATGACGACTTCCGGACAAGGATGATTCAGTCTCGATTTGGATACGTGTTCACCTTGAATGAGCGCGATGAGTTGGAAAAGTTCCAAACAAGACAACAGAGCGGATTCTACCATCGAGGCGAATACATTGCGGCGGAAGCGGTTTGGATCAAGAAGTTCATTTATGAACTTGGTGTGATTCGACCATTGTTGAAGCAATACCGGTCTCATCTGACAACAATGGAGCAATTGCACAGAAGAGCCAAGGTCTCATCAAGCGATCCAAACATGTAGCCGCGCTATCATCTTATCAGAGAGATCATCAGTAGGAAAGAAATACAAATCGAGAAAATCCCCACTAAAAGGAACTTAGCGGATCCTTTGACTAAGGCATTACCTCAAAGTAAGTTTGAGGGTCATGTTACAGCTTATGGTATTGGATACCATAGCGATTGGCATTAGGCCAAGTGGGAGTCTGTTAGTAATATATGAGAGATGTCCTAAGGCAATCGCCTTATGTATGAACCATTTATATGGTAAATGAAGATTCACTATTTGAGTATACATGGTTTCATGTATTTGATTGGATCTTAAACTCATTTACTGAATGTCCGCGATACGACTCACAGCATGAGAGAATTTGTGATTGGATCACAACTAGTGAGTATCTCTACATGTGTAATTGTGATGTATCGGAATTATTCCTAGTCGATGAATTGATGGATTTGGACACCATCAATTCTGTCGAGATTAGCATGAGGTATACTCCTTGGTGTATCCAAGCAGCTGATTCTCACTGGCTGGAGACATTGTGATGTCCGGAGTTAATCATGGATGCTAGTTATGGTAACTAGTTCATTGGAGTGACCAGCCGTAAGACTTCATATGGTTCTCTGCATATATAGATATGTCAATGAAGTTCTTACTGTAGCTTAAGTGCGATGTTCCTTTGACTTGCGGTATTCAAGTCATCTTGATCATGAAGACTTATGCTTTGACATCTTAAGCAAGCATCTCTGAGGAGATGTGGACCCGGGATGATTGGGTATAAGTTGAAGTGATCGAAGGTGTTTGTATAGCCTATAAAGGATTCACCACTCCTTGCGAGGAGATGTATACCCATGGCCTCTCGTCGGATTGTTACTAAAGTCTTTGGCCAAAGCATTACATTTTTAGAGTAAGGTACTCTTCAATACATGTGCAGTAACTAGAATCCGTAGGACGAGGAAATGATACTTGGGCTAGGTGTGACGTAGTCAGCCTAGTGGGGAGTGACACTATAGACCATGTCCTGAACCAAGTGGGTATAAGATGAGTGAAGGGAATGGGGCACGATTCATTCGAGCTGCTTAAGGGTTTCAAAAATAGTTCTGGATCAACCGTTGATCTTTTCGGTTAATTGGGGATCATGATGTACTACTAGGTGCCACTCATGATCTATAATTAATGGTTAATTATAGACGGCCAACATAAATCGAGAACCTATTTGGTCACACGCACAACGAGCGTAATCCGAAGGATTTAAAACGAGCTTGAGAATGAGATTCTCAGACCGAGAGAAACTAAGTTTGGTTGGACCAAACAAGAAACGAGTATGAAATCATTTCAGTCGCAATGGAAGCATGGATGAGCCGTGTCTTATGAAGATATAATGGATGAACCAAAATGGTTTGGTTCTAATCCAATGGAGGAGAATAAACCAAAGGGTTTGGTTTATTTCAAACGAATGAACCAAAGTTGGTTCGGTTCGTTTTAACTTAAAATAAATCATCATGGTTTGGTTTATTTTAACTTATATTAATGGAGCGGGTTAACGGGCCTTATGGTTATGATCCAATAACCATTAAGAGAATTAGTTCTCTATAAAGGAGAGCTTAAGGGTTTGTTAAAGCCCTAATCCAAAACCCTAACCTAAGAGTTGCCGCCCACCTCCCCTTGGTGATTTTCGGCGCCAACACCTCCATTGTCGCCGCCCAGCCCCTTGTGCCGCCGTCCAAATTGTTGCTGGCGTCCAAGCTTCGGCCGGTGATTCTCCGGCAACTCTCCGGTGATCTCCTTTGGGTTTGGCATCAAGGTGAGCTTCATCCTACCTTTTTGGCCGGCTCTAATTCCTCCACCAAAGCTGTCCAGTTTTCTGGACAACTTGTTTCCTTCTTGTCGGAGCATCGTTTAGACAACGTTTGGAGCTCTGACAGCGCCTTACTTACCAGGGATTCGATCTCCGGTAATCCTCAAAGGTGGAGGACGAAGGATTCGTCAAACGGTTGACGAATACCTCTCCGGAGAAGCGAGTTTTGAGGACTCGTTTTTGGATCCGAATTTGGATTCGGATCGTGATCCTCTCTCGATCACGTCGTCTTCAACACGAGGCTAGTAACCCGTACAAAGACGAGGCTCGTGACTTAGTGAAGTCATCCCGAAGATACTCGGCGTGGATACGGATAGAGACGATTCTAGCGAGGATCGTTCCGATTGATGTCGTTCCCGCTACACGTGATACGAAAGGTATACGTAGTTAAATTTCCTTTTATTGCAAAATTTAAATTTACGGTTATGTCTACACATGTTGTACTATGCATGCGTGTGATGTGTGTGTTGTAATAAATATAGATTTATTATTTTTATTTCTTCCACTGTGAACATGTTTACGAAACATGTTCGAACACACACTCGTCGCAGTGCCGGAAACCCAACAAAAGCGAATGGAGGTATTCTTCGATACCAACTTTGAAATTCTCTTAATTATGGAAAACGGTTTCGAGTTGCCTAGGAACGAAAATGGGGAGCCATTGGAGAAATCAAGGTGGAGCAAGAGGCAAAGAGAAGAATACTTGGCAAATTCAAAGGCCAAGCATCACCTATACAATGTCCTCCCCCAACAAGAAGTCAACCGGATAGGAGAGTGTGCTAGCGCCAAGGAAATGTGGGACAAATTAATAGAGATTCATGAAGGCACATCTGAGGCGAAGCTCGCAAGGAGAGATGTCCTTCGCTCCCAATTGTCCAATATCAAACTCGAAAAGGGAGAGAAGGTAAAATCCCTACACTCTGGATTTAAGGAAATTCTAACCGGTTTGACAAGTGTAGGTGAAAAGCTCTCCAACCGGGATATGGTAATGAAGGCCATAGATGTCTTTCCTCGGTCCTCAAGATGGAGCTCCATGGTGGATTCGTTTTACATCTCCAAGAACTTGGAAGTAAGTACCTTGGAGGAGTTTTTCTCAACAATGGAGCTCCACGAAACGAGGCTTGAAGGAATACAAGAAGAGCCAAGAATCCAACCTTCAAGAGGAGTAGCTTTGATGACAAACAAGGGGAAGAAGAAGATAGAGATCCCCTCCTCCTCCGATGATGAAGCCTCTTCCTCCTCCTCCATGGATAGCACGGAAGAAGCGTATATTGTAAGGAGGGTAAGGCGTGCATTAAAAGGTTTTAGATTTAATAAGTCTAATGATAGGAATAGAAGACCAAGGGGGAAGGTCATATGCTACAATTGCCAAGGAGAGGGGCACATAAGGGACAATTGTCCTCTCCTAAACAAGAGCAAAGAAGAGAGGAAGAAGAAAGAAGAAAAGAAGAAGAAAAAGGGGAGCAAGAAGAAAGTGGAGAAGAAGGCAAAGGAAAAGGGGAATGCCAAAGCATTCAAAGCCAAGACATGGGATGATCTTCCCTCCTCATCCTCATCCGAAGAAGAGGAACAAGTCTATTCCAACCTTGCATTGATGGCCTTCGACGACTTGGATTGCTCCTCCTCCGAAAATGAAGGATCAAGCTCAAGTGGAGAGAGCTCAAGTGAAGGGGGAGCTTCCTCATCCTCCTCATCAGAAGAAGAAGACATGGAAACTATGGTAACGAATGTCTCTCCTAAGAAAATAGTTTCCATAGTTTCTAGCTTAACTAGGGATTTATTTAGAGCAAAGAAGAAAAATAAGAGCATGCTAGATCAAATTAAGGACTTAGAAAATAAACTAGAAAAAGCATGCTTAAATCAAAATGAAAATATTTCTTCTTGCCATGATGATGCATGCTCACATGAATATATACCATTTAATGTTAGTGATGCATGTATGGATGAAAATAGGGCTTTAAGGGAAAAGGTAGATTATTTAACCAAAGCCCTAGAAAAATTCACTATTGGCTCAAATACATTGAACATGATAATTGGGAGCCAAAAAGCTAGCTTTAATAAAAAAGGCCTTGGATATAAAGAAAAGAAAAATGAAAAGACCTACAAATGTCTAATTGCTAGGGGTCAAGATAAGAAAAATACAATTGCTAGGAAATGGATCCCCAAGGAGTATCTTGTGAACCCTATAGGAAAGAATTTGTATTGGGTTCCAAAATCCATCCTTAAGGGTTAGAAAAAACCCTAGGATAGTCAACCATATGGACTTGACCTATATCATATCTTTGGTTGACTTAGGATGTTGGGACACATTTTTGAAATAGTATTAGGTAATGATAACGTGCCTATAAATTGATAATAATGCTTAAATCATGATGATTAATGTAATTGCTATGTATATTTGCAATCATGATTTATGATATTGATATTTGGCACATAATCATGTGAAATAGGTTTAAATCATGCTTTAGGTGATACCTTGTTTATTATCATGATATAATACCTAATGCATGATTATTATTTGATGAATACATGTGTTTCATGATCATAATATGAATTTAAGTCATATATGTCTTTATGATCATGTTGAGTGTTAGGATGATACTTAACCTTGATAGAATTGTATGAATATAATGGTTAAGTATATACAAATACCCTCTAGGATGCATCTCACACTCACTATAGGCTACCATGGTTGAAAACTTAGCATGAGTAAGATGTTAGGATGATACAAATGTCCACTAATGCACATGGCATTTAGATGGTCATTTAAAGTATCAAAATAGCAATAATAGACCAATCATGGGGAAGGCTTATGTTTAATTCATATATATATTGCCCAAAGATCATGGTTGGATTTTTCATATGTTTTCAAAACAATTTCTCAATCTAAAATCTATGTATTCATGTTTTGAAACAATTGGAAAAACTAGGTGTTTAACTTGATACTCACATGATCTAAAAACCTAGTGGTTTTTAAAGCTTTTCGATTTTTGGCAAATACGTGAAAATATAATGATTTTTCATGAAAAACTATTTTTCACTGATAAAGAACCTTACAAGAAATATGTTCCCCAAATTTTATGATTTTTCAAATTTTTTGGAATTTTTAATGCATTTCTGAAATTCGGTCCGAAAATCAGAAAGTTCTGAAATTCGCATGCCAGTCGACTGGTAGTCTGAACCAGTCGACTGGTGGCCTGAAAATCAGACTAGTAAAGGCTGAATTCAGATTTTAAATCAATTTTTGGTATTTTCCTTCTATTAGACTTGATGCCATGAGTTTATAACTTAGTGTTAATCTTTTTGATGGTGTCAAAGGGGGAGAATTGATTATGTTTAAGTAAATTATGATAGGGGGAGAAAATTTACTTTGAAAATTTGTATGGGGAGTTTCATGGATTAAGGGGGAGTTGCATGTTGCTATATCATGCTTATGTTTACATGCTTTCTCACCTTATAAATTTTTATCAAATGTTTACCTAACTTAAATGGATTATCACACATCAAAAAGGGGGAGATTGTTAGTGCAATCTTTTGCCATGATAAGGTTTTGATGTGTGTAGCAAAGGATTTAAGTTAGTTTGTTATGTTGATTTGATATGTGCGTTGAAGTCGTGCAGGACTTAGTAATTCGCCCATGGAGTCGTGGCGAGTTTCACATCTCATGACTCGGGCCTTGAGTCGGTGAAGGATAGCTTTGCGGAAGCCGTGCGCTTGGAGCATCCGAGGGACCGCCGGACGAGGAGCTTGGAGTGAAGCCGGAGGAAGTAGACTTCGAGGCAAGAGACGCGAAGGAGCATTGCAGAGCCGTGTGCCTGATGCTGCCGAGGGTCGTGGCCGCGAACGAAGAGAACTTCAAAGGCGAGGGACTCCGAGAAATGAGAGTGAGCGAATGTAACTCGGGAAGGGGTAGCTCTTAGGTGAAACTTGGTCATTTGGTCAAGTGTCGGATGAGTTTTCCCGACACCAGTCGACTGCCATGTCATGGCAGTCGACTGCTCTGAGTCGATGGTTCGATCGACTGGTATAAGACCAGGTTTAGTGCTTGGCAGTCGACTGCCATGGACTGGCAGTCGACTGATGTCGACAGCAGTCGACTGCCAGGGAATGGCAGTCGACTGATGGCACTGTGCATGGGCACAGAATGGAGTCAACTTCGCGGAGCACTCGACTGATCGAGCATCAGTCGACTGATGGTAGGATCAGTCGACTGATGCCAGTGTCGTTGGATGGAATCCAACGTGGAAAGCGGTCGTTATTGGGCAATGGCTACAGGACCAGTCGACTGATTGAGGGCATCAGTCGACTGCTCCTGTGTCAACGGTAAGAAACCCTCTTCCTCTATAAAAAGGAAGAGGATGGGGCTTTGGGAGGCTAATGCTTATGCTCTAAGTGATCTTCCAAGTGCCCCACAAGCTTTAAACTCTTCTTACTTGCTTTTACTCCATTCTTATTGTAAGAAGAGTGATCTTGATTGTAAAAGTTACCTCCACCTAGCTTGGTGCAAAGGAGAGACCAATAGTGATTGGCTTTGGAGGAGTGATTCACCTCGGACGAATCGGGATCGTGGATTAGCGGCGTAGCCGTGAACCACGTTACGACATTGTGTTAGCATTGTCTTTTTCCTTTGCTTTGTCTTTATTTGTTTAATTTGCTTGTATTGTTGTTTCCGCTTGCGCTAATCTAATTGTAGACGAGCAAATTATGACATCCATCGTAAGAGGGCTATTCACCCCCTCTAGCCGGCCGTTTCGATCCCCAACACGACCCACCCTTGATGTTGATGAAAGTAGTAGAGGACCAAAACCAAAAGCAGTTTATACATTGAATAAGGATCAGTGACGGATTGTTTGTTGATGGTTGAAATCATTGAGATTTTCTGATGGTTATGTCTCTAATCTTGGCAGATACGTCGATTTGAAGGAATGCAAATTGATTGGTTTGAAAAATCATGACTGTCATATATTCATGGAAATACTAACTCCTATTCTTTTAAGGAACTGTTACCAAATTTTGTATGGGATGCAATTACGGAATTGAGTATTTTTCTTATGATATTTACTCGACAGTATTAAGTCATTCACACATGGAGACATTAGAGAGAGACATTCCGATCATTTTGTGTAACTTAGAAAGAATATTTCCACCGATATTTTTTGATTCCATGGAACATCTTTTGGTTCACTTGTCATATGAGGCTAAAGTTGGAGGTCCTATTCAATTTCGATGGATGTATCCATTTGAAAGGTGAACTTTTTCTTCTTTTTTTTATCATCGTTAGTACATTTGATCAATTTTAGTATAAATTAATTTTTAATGCATTTTATTTTATTACTATTAGATTCCTCTATCACTTGAAAAAAATGTGAAAAATAAGGCTCATGTTGAGGCTTTTATTGTTAATGCATATATTGTGGAAGAAGTTATAACTTTTAAATTATATTATTTTGGACTTCATGTTCGATGCAAAAGTCGGAGAGCAGGAAGAAATGATAAGGGTCCTATTGATCCCAATTTGAAGTCATTCTCAATTTTTAACTACCTTGATCGACCGAGTGGATCTTGTACAAGTAGATACTTAACTGGTCAAGAGTGGCGAGTAGCCCACACATATATTTTACTGAACTGTCCAGAAGTAACGTCGTATTTACAGTGAGTATATAAATGTTATACTATATATTTCATATATCATAAATTATTGTTCGTGTTATATTTAATTTTATGGTAGGATTTTTCAAACCCTATATTCTGAGCTTTCGGAGCATGAGTTTGATCGTTTCTGCGATGAAAAATTTATACCATGGTTTAAAAAATATGTAAGTAGTCTATGATAATAAATTTGATAAATCTTGACTTTAACACATACTTATTTGACTTTAGGTTCTTGATAATCACGCTCACATTGAGAAAGAACTAGTAAAGCATCTTTCATGGGGTCCAAACTCAGTGGTGAAAACTTAGCCGGTATATTTCATAAACGGATATAATTTTCACACTCAAGAATATGGAACTGGGAAAGCTACAATGAATAGTGGAGTTTGTGTTTAGTCATCTAATGATGGAGGTGTGATAATTGTCATTTTGTTGTATTATTTTGGTCCTTAATATCATCGTTTTAATCCTCTCGTGTGTTTAATTGTTGATTATTTGCATATTTTATGAGTCGGATCATCTTTTGGACCTAATTGTAAATTCTCCTATATTTTGGACTTATATGCAAAATTTATCTTTAATTGTAGGAGATCGAGATGGGCCACTGGACTAGACTCAAGTTGGATCAAATATGGCTTCATCTAGGACTAGAAGGATCATTCCAAACTGGATTAATCTGGGTCTTTCATCGTGATTGAAGGCAAATCGACCAAGGGATTAGATCTGAACATTATGGATCGTTCGATTAAAGCAGTTGATTCTGAGCCATCTATCCATATCTAGAGAGATCCAGTCCGTACATTTTGATCTGGACATCTGAGCCCTTCCTCCCGATTCGACCGATCGTAATTATCCCTTCAGATGGATCAGATCCATCCATTCAAAATCAGAGGAATCACAGCCGTTGGATCACAACCATTCTTAATGGATTAATCAACTTAATCAAGCCCTAGTTTCAAATGGACGGATGAGATCAATGGGCGTGCAATCGGACGACTAAGGTTTTTCACTTAATTAACATACCTTTCCCTTCAAGCGCGGCGCAGAAATCGTGAAGAATCGACAGAAGGCGCACCGCAGGCAGCAAAGCATCAGGTCTTCTTCCTCGCGAGCGACAACGACATCCTCTTCTATTTCCGTGCGCGGAAGCGGGATCGCACAGGCAGCCGGTGGCGAAGCAGGAAGAAGATCCTCAACATCGTGAAGAGCAGCACAAACTCGAGTTGTAGCATTTTTTCCCCCTTTTACACGCACGACAGAGTAGTCTTCTTCCCCATGAGCGGCGGCAACAATCTGGCAGTTCTTTCCGGCGACCTTCCCTCCAATAGCCGGCGACAATCCCATCCGATCCTCGACGGCAAATCCAGATGTTGTGATTCGGGCAGCTGGTCCGAAGCGAGGCGAGGCAGGATTCCGGCGAGTACATCCTTCACTGGCATTCCACTTCATTCTAGCGACTGGGATAGGCTGTTCCATCTCACGGGAGCCACCCACAAGTTGTGCCGGGATTAGGACAACTCCATCTCCATCGCCAGTGAAGATTCCCTCCACTGTCCGGCAATCCAGAGCCGCTGGAACAGTGATCGCATTCCTCCATCTATCCTTCCTTCCTGCTGCGCTGATTGGGGAAGCTTCGCATTCACCACCGGAGTGGCTGTTCGGGTTATTGTGGCCATCGTGGGGTTACCGATTGCTTATATTTAAATTTATTCCATTTAATTGGATAGTTTACTTTGTTATGTTTGTTCTGTTATGGTTAATTTGTTATGTTATGTTTATCATGTTTAGTTTTTTCTGTTATGTTTGATTATGTTTAGTTTAGATTTCATTTACATTTGGCCAATGTACCGTATAGTGACAGTGCGGTGCTTGGTTGAATTGCTTTCGTTATTAGTTTAGATTTCATTTACAATTGGCTAGTGTACCGTATAGTGACAGTGCGGTGCCTGGTTGAATTGCTTACTTTCCTTGCATTTAGTTTTTAGTTAGTCTTCGACCACTGTGTCATATAGTGACAGTGCGGTGCTTAGTTGAATTATTTTATGTCTGTTAGTTTAGTTTTTTTTTAGTGACTGTTTGATCACTGTGCCGTATAGTGGCAGTGCGGTGCTTGGTTGAATTGTTCACATTTGTTTTTTGATCATTGTACCGTATAGTGACAGTGCGGTGCGTGATTACTTACTTTTGCACATTAGGTTAGCTTCCCGGGAATTAATAATTGATAGTTAGGTTTACTTTTTGCATGTTTAATTCTCATGTTTGCTTTTGATTTTGCATTTTAATTGTTTTGATAATTGTAAAAAAAACCCAGTGTTTACTTCTGTTTAACAACAAACGTCCAGCTATTAGGTTCGTTGGGAGACGATCCGAGTCAGTCCTATACTACATTAGTGTAGTTGGGGGTTCGGTAAATAATTTTGTAATAGTACCACGACAATCACCGTCTATCAAGGTGCAAGGAATGATTTTTATGGCTTGCTAGATGAAATTTTAGAGGTAGCGTACCCAGACTTAAATTTGCAAGTTATTTTATTTATGTGTCGTTGGTTTGACCCTATCAAAGGCATGAGGGTGCATCCACAGTTTAATTTGGTTGAAATAAATTACAAAAAAATTATACAAGAGGTATGAACCATTTGTGTTAGCACAACAAGTGATTCAAGTATTTTATGTTTCATATCCTAGTCTGAGATGAGACAAAAGTGATTGGTGGGTTGTTTGTAAAACAAAAGCACATAAAAAAATTGAGGAACATTGGGAAGACATAGCATATCAATAAGATGAAGTTTCCAATACATTTCATATCGAAGAATATAATATTTCAATATTACGAGATCCCAGCGGCGTAGTAATAGCCGTTGATGCAGGTGAAATGAATGAGGATGAAAACTAGACGATGACGATGACGATGACGATATCGAATAGACATATAACTAGGATGAAAATCACAATGTGAACTTTGATTTATAATTATGGGTAACTTTTATTGAGTACCAATTGATTTTTCAATTTACTGTCTAATTCTAAATTTCATATATTTGATATATTAATGAACTGTCTTTTTTTTTGTAGGTTATCTAGTTGCTATGAATATGGTAATTTTTTCATATTGTTCATATTATAAATTCGATATACAAATGTAATTCTTTTTTTTACTGTCATATTCTTCTAATAATTATGATTGTTAGTTTCGACGTGGCGGTCATAGACAGAGTAGCGATGGAAGATCACAGTCTTCCTGTGCTTCAGCCCCTACACAGTCTAATGCTCTTGTAGGAAACGTGTCCTCCACCTCTTCTCCAGTTATAGGATCTTCTAGTTCTCAATAGATACCTGCTAATGTATCTTCTCCAGTACAACAATCACTCGTTGAGAGGGAAGATACACGAGAGTTGATATCTCCGCGCGGAGATTCGTAAGTATTTAAGTTTTAAATTATCTATGTTTTTAATGCAATATGTATTTTTATAAGTATCTAATATGGTTTGTTTTTATTTTATGTTAGATTTATAAATTCTATACATGTTATTCACAAGGTGAATAAGATAGTGAATAACCATTGGGGCGGAACTTCTATAACTTATACGAGCATTCCGAAAAAAATAAAAATTATATGGTGGAATGAGTTCAAAGTAAGTTATTTAAATCATTTTATATATAAAAATGTAGTTAATATAATTAATTCAATTTTTCTCTACTGCAACGGTTATTTACTTGGGAGGAGAGTGAAACACTAGAGATTAAGAGGATTTTCAAGAAAAAGTATGGCGATCATATCAGAAACATACTTAGTCATGCGAAAATCAGAAATAAAAAGTCACACTGTATAACCGAGGAGAATTGGAATATAATTGTTGCATGTTAAGGATCTGAGGATAGCCAACGGAGGAGTGAGCAGAATAAGAAAAATCAACATTATAATTCCGGCGCTATGTCTGCCACATATGCGGGAGGCTCAATTAATATCGATGAGCATAGACATCGATTGGTGAGTTTTTTCAAATCATAATTTTGTAATCTAATACTCTCTAATTTATAAATTATAACGTTGTTTGTTTAGGCCCACGAGACGGGGACTGAGTCATTATTCATAGACACTTTCACCCGTACATTCCAAATGAAAGATAAGATGTAGAGCGGGGAGAGAGCTAGAACAATGAAGGTTTGTAATTTAAAATTTTTTAATTCTTATGTTAGTATTTAACTTTTTTCTTTCAAAACAAGAGAAATACGATGAACTTGCACAGAGAAATTCAAGTGCAAATGATGATGCAATTGAATCTGAGTCTTCTGTTAGCAATATCAATTTATAGTTCGAAGTAACTGGAGGGACAGTGGAAGAATAATTGGACTCGATTCTTTGAGTTGATCCTATAAAGTCCCTGGCGCTTCTTCTTCATCCTCCCCGACATCAAGAGTAGAAGCAAATCAATTAACCAAAGAGGTTATTCATTTGAGGGAGTTACTAGCATAGAAGGAAAATGAATCAAGATAAAGAGATCAGAAAGTAAAAGAATTAAATGAACAGATGAACGAATTTTGGAGGCAACAGATGTTCATTATGCAACATCTTCAATTAACATCTAGTTCAAGTCAACTATACTTCCTCCTCGATCTGGTCCTCCTCCTGATCCCTATAATAATGACAATGATGATGTATTTTTTGATGATAATGGTGGTGACGATGGTGGTTACGTTTGAATTTATCTATTGTATTTAAATGTTACTTGACTTATCACATACGATATTTATGTATTGTAAATTATGTTTATGGTTATTATGTATATATTGATTTGGTATTGAAGTTTCATGTGTGAATTAGTTTATATTGTTATATGTGTTTGTTGTAAAACAAGGAAAATAGTATAATCTATCATAATATTTTTTTTAAATTTTTCCAGATTAGCAACGAAAAAAAATTTCGCCATAGATTTACGACAAAAAATCATTTTTCGTTGCAGAATTGGCAATGAAAAAAAATTTCGCTGCAAAAAATGAAGCACCAGTCGACTGGTATAATATCAGTCGAGTGGGCAGTCGGTTAAAATAGATTCTCTGACTAGCTTCACCACCACCAGTCGACTGATAGCCACCATCAGTCGATTGATACATGAGAATTTGTAACAAAAAATTGTTTTCGTTGCATAAATTGCGTCAAAAAAAGTTTTTGTTGCAGATTATCCTTATCAGTCGACTGATCAACATAATCAGCAGACTGATATTACTGTAGCATCTTACAAAATATTTGGTAGCTGACTGAGCAGTCGACTCTTCACTCGACAGTTGACTGATGAAAATAATCAGTCGATTGCTATTGTTATTGCACCTTATAGAACGTTTGATAGTCGACTGACCAGTTGAACTGGTCAAGCGTCAGTCGACTGATGTAATCCTTCAGTCAACTGACCTTGAATATTTTGCAACGAATTTTTTTGTTCGTCGTAGATTTGGCGATAAAAAAAATATTCGTCGCCAAATTTTTTTTATTCATGAAAATATGTTTATTAAACTTTTGCGACGAACTATGTTTTCGTCGCAGATTTAGCTACGAATGTAACTATTCGTCGCTATTTTGGCAATGAAAATTAAATTCGTCGTCAAATTTGGCAATGAATAGTTATTTTCGCCGTAAAATTGGCGGCAAAAAGATATTTTCGTCGCCAAATTATTGTGACAAACTATTTTTTCATTGCAGATATAGCGACGAATTTTTTTTTCGTTGCATAATTTAGCGCCGAATTATTTATAACAGAAAAAAAATCGTTGCAAAAAAAATTTTCAATGATTTTTTATTCAAAATTTATTGTAAAATTCATCGTCAAATCATATAATTTTTGCAGTGTTATATGGATTTCATGCAAGCGTAGGGAAATGTTATTTAGTGTTTATAGGAGTCTCGTACGTCATCTCGTGCAGGATGGATGCAATAAATCGTTGGATTTAAGATGATTTTTGTCATATGAAAAAGGAATTAATACACGTTGAGAGAATATACTCATAAAAGAGTTACATTTATACTTGCAGATGAATACGTTGCAAAACTTATGGAAGTGAGCGATTAACATAAAGCTTATCGCTCTTAGTAAATGAGAGGATATATTGCAGATCGACTATCAATGACCAGTGCAATTAAGAAACTTATGCATTGTAAAAATCAATTGGAAATTCTCAAGTAGGTCATGATTGTATCGATCAAACCTCTTGGGCATGTCTAATTACGACATTCATTAATCCTAGAGGCGCATCATGATCAGATAATTAAATTAATTGTATGACAACTCATTGCAAAGAGAGAAACTCTTGGGTCGATTCAAACAAAGGATTGAAATTGAAATTACAAGACCTGTGGATTCTAGCTGGTGTTTGGAAGATAACAACGATCATTAGAGGTCAATTTCTTTTGTTTTTGTTACATATTTTGGTTGGAGTTGTATAACTCTATGACAATGGGAAGGAAAAGGAGAGAATAAGACTAGACATACAAATTCATATGGAGGAAGAAGATGACATAAAACCTAGCTAATTGAAATTATTCCAATATGTTGTGGCTCTAAAAAGTCTGTAATGCAAAAGGAATCCAGCAAGAAAAAGAGGCAGGAGATGTAGGAAAACAACTGCCATCAGGACTTGAGTTTGGAGACCACTAGAATAAGATAGAGACGCCACTACAAAAAAAAAAACAGTCATTAGCGACGAATTTAACGACGAATTTTAAAAAAAAAATCATTGCAAAATAAATTAGCGACGAATTTAGCGACAAAAAAATTTTTGTTGCGAATAAAGCGTCGCAAATAATAGCGACAAAATTAGCGACGAATTTTTGCGACGAAAATTAGGGACGAATTTAAAATTTCGTCGCTAATTTTGTTGCAGAAGTTACCACGATTTCTTAAATTCGTCGCAATTTGCGACGAATTAATTTGTTCGTTGGTAATTTTCGCGACAAAATAAGAAATTCGTTGGTAAATTGGCGACTGATACAAATTCGTTGCAAATTTCGTCGCAAAATTCGTCGCAAAAAACCATATTTTGCGACGAATTAATTTTTTCGTTGGTAATTTTTGCGACGAAATAAGAAATTCGTTGGTAAATTTGCGACTGATACAAATTCGTCGCAAATTTCGTCGCAAAGTTCAATATTTTGCGATGAATTCATTTTTCGTTGCAAAAATTTGCGACGAATTTAATTTCCGTCGCATTTTTCGTCGCAAAATTTGTTGCTAAATTTGTCGCAGGTTGTATTCGTTGCTAAATTCGTTGCTAATTTGCGACGAAAATTTAATTCGTCGTAAAAGTCGTCGCAGATTTCTCATAATTTAGCAACGAAATTGTATTTTTGTCGCTAAATTTGTCGCTAAATAAAAAAAAATTTAACAGATTTCATCCGTTTCGATATTCTATCATATATACAAATTTTCACACACACACAACAAAACACAATAAGTTCTAATATCCAAATAAATGCATTCAATACAAACAAAACACACACACATTCAATACAACAAAATAATATTCAATCATATCCAAATAAATACAAAGCAACAAAATCAGTTAAGAACAATACAATATTCCAAATAAAAAGTTATATTCTACAACATTTCAAACATCAACATAGTTCTGATATCCAAATTAACAATGTCTACAAAAGATCTCAACACATGGGAAAGAAAAAAGAAAAGAGAATCTGGTAAGCAAACGCCGACATTCTTCTACCTGCATTAGAAAAGAAACAAACAAAAAGTATCATACATTAAAAAAAAACTATATACTAACACGAAAATAAATATGCAAAGACTTACAATGATGTGCATTTTCAACCGCCATAAGGATTAACTTCATCGATCATTCCTGTTTAAAGAAAAATAAACAAACTCAATAAACTAAAAAATTTTAAAAGTACTAATTAAAAACATGCATACAATATCATCATCGTCGCCACCATCATCATCATGACTCAGAGGAATATGACTTGGACCAGAACTAAATCAAAATCGCGTGATAAGAAAGGCTTATTGTCGCCGTGATTTCTATCATTTCTTGATCCCTTTGTGAGTTTTGTTGTTGTATTTCTATAATTTGCTGATCTCTTTCATGTATTATGCCCTTTAAATTGCTAACCTCCTCAGTTAAGTTATGTATCTGTGCCGCTACTGCTGGTGGAGTAGAAGAAATAGATCTACGAGGAGCATTATGCATTCTGCTTAGAGAACCCATACCTAATATCCTTCCCCCTTTTGATCCTCCACTGCCTCAAGCCATAAATCCAAATTATTACTAACAGATGGCTCGGATCCTCAAGATCACCGTATCTCTGAAATTCTCACGAGATGAGGATAATCGATCATATCTCTCCTACACAAAATTAAAATTATAATCAGCATTTACATAACTAATGAAAATAAAGTTATAAAGTAAGTTTAAAGATTAATTCAAACCTTAACTGCTCGAGCTCTATCTCCACTCCAAGTCTTATCTTTTTTTTGGAAAGTGCGAACGAAAGTATCTATAAATTAGGCCCTCCTTTCCCAATTCCTTAGACTAAATATAAGAATGTTAGAAATAAAATAATAATCTGAAATATATTTAAAAACTAATTGTAGAATTTAAAATTACCAATCTACGTGAATGCTCCTCGATATTTATAGATCCTCCAGATATGTTGCAGATAAGTCTCGAATTACATGCTTGATTTAATTTATTACATTGACTTCTTTTCGCTTCTCATCGATTGCCAATAATTGGAGATTTTACTCCAATTTTTCGACGTGACACAAAGCGGTTTTTTCGACATTTGGCATGACTCAATACATGCGAGGATATGATCGCCACATTTTTTTAAAAATTCTTTTAACTTCCAAGTCTTGAGTAGGGTCCCAAATAAATCTCATTGAGATGGAAAAAACAATTGATTATATAATCACTTATTTAATATATAAAATGAATCAATTATACAAACTCGCACCACCATAGTTCTTTTGTAGGTCTGGCGTGCTTGAGTATGACAAAGAGTCTCCTCTCCAATAGTTATTCACGATTTTATTGATCTCGCAATACAGTGCATGTAATTTTCAAACCTACGATAAAGTGAAAAAATTGAAAAAATAATTAAGATAGTTTAAAAATTATAATATTTATATTACTTAATCTCCAATCGAAATATATACTCGACTTCGATGTTCTCGAGAGGAGTGTCCGTGGTACAATGTGAATGGGAAGGCGCCGTGAATGAGATGGTACGGTGATCATGTGAAGGTCGAGGCGGATCGGGAGGGCAAGTAGGTATAGTCGGGTGAGCGGTGGATTAGTCCGTCACTACTAGTACTCTGTCGTCTCTGCCACCACGTCAAAAACTATAAACCAAAAACAAAATTAGAATAAAGAAAATAAAACTTTTATGCTTAATGAAGAACATGAAAAACTTACAATATGCATAATGAGGATCGCGATTGCGCTAAGCTACGATGATTTCACCACTGATAACCTATAAGAACAAAATATACACAACATACAGAGACAAAAGATATAAATTTAACAATGAGACATTATATAAACAAATAATTGAGCTAAGAAAATTTGTAAAATTATAGTTTAAAACTAAAATTATATATAAAAAAACTTACCCTAGACGTCAAATTTCAAAGTCCTCATTATCATCTTCCTCATCCTCATCAGTATCGTCATCCTCGGTCTCCTCCTCCTCTTCCTCCTCGTCCCCCTCCTCCTCCTTATCATTATCATCAATTTCAGTTGCATCCACGTTTATCACTACTCCGCTGGGATCTCGTAACGTTGAAATTATATATTCCTCGGTATGAAACATATTTGTAACTTTATCTTGTTGATATGCAATGTCTTGCCAGCGCTCTTCAATTTTTTTCCGTGCTTTTGTTTTACAAAGAGCCCACCATTCATTTTTGTCACGCCTCAAACTAAGATATGGAGCATAGAAAATTTGGATCGCTTGTTGTGCCAAAATAAATGGTTCATATCTCTTATAAAATCTTTTATGATTTATTTCAACCAAATTATACTGTGGATGCACCTTCATCCCTCTGACGGGGTCAAACCAGCGACACATAAATAAGATAACTTGCATTTCTGGACCAGGATAATCAATCTCCATAATTTCATCCAGCAGACCATAAAATTCATTGCTTGCACCTCCATCATTGGAAGACTGAACACATACTCCACTATTCATTGTACTCTTTCCATTTCCATATTCTTGAGTGTGGAAATTATATTCGTTTATGAAATATGCTGGTCAAGTGCGTACCATTGCTTTTGGACCCCATGATAGATGGATTAGCAATTCTTGCTGAACGTGAGTTTGATTAGCATAAACCTATACTCAAATGAAAATGATATTTATTTAAAAGTTAAGATATGTGTAAACAAAAATGAGGTAATTAAAACTGCTTACATATGATTTGAACCATGGTGCAAATTCCTAATCGCAGAAGTGATCAAAGTCACGTGTCGGTATTTCAAAATATAAGTTTTGGAAAATCCTATAATAAAAAATTGTATTATAACATAAACAAATTAACACTTGACGAAGAAATAGGAAATATATACTTACTCGAAATATGGCGATACTTCTGGACAATTAAGTAAAACATATGTCGCTCGCCATTCTTGATCCTATATCGTTATTACAATCGGTCCACTTGGTCGACCAAGATAATTAAAAATTGAGAATGAATTCAAATTGGGATCGACAGGACCTTCATCATTCCTTTCGGATTTCCGTCTTTTGGTCTGAACGTGAGGCTCAAAATAATATGATGCAAAAGTTGTTACTTCCTCCATAATATATGCATTCACAATAGAGGCTTCAACATGTGCCTTATTTTTCACTTTTTTTTTCAAATGATATAAGAATCTGATTGTAATATAACAAATTGTATTAGAAATGAATATATAAAAAAATTAAACATTTTTATGCAATATTAACGAAGTATAGAATATGCGAATTATACCTTTCAAAAGGATACATCCATCGATAATGAACTGGTCCTCCAACTTTGGCCTCATATGGCAAGTGAACCAAAAGATGTTCCATTGAATCAAAAAATGCAGGCGGAAAAATCCTTTCTAAATTGCACAAAATGATTGGAATGTCTCTCTCTAACTTCTCCATGTGTGAATATCCCAAAACTGTTGAGCATATATCATGAAGAAAAATACTTAACTCTGTAATGACACCCCAGACAAAATTCGGTAAGAGTTCTTTAAAGGCAATAGGAATTAGTCTTTCCATTAATATATGACAATCATGGCTTTTCAAACCCATCAATTTGCATTCCTTCATATCGACACATCTCCCAAGATTAGAAACATACCCATCAGGAAATCTCAATGACTTCAACCATTCACAAACAACACATCTCTGTTCCTTATTCAATGTATAAACTGCCTTTGGTTTTGGTCCTCTACTATTTTCATCAACATCAAGGGTGGGTCGTTTACAAATGAGTCACATATCTTTTCTTGCATTCAGATTATCTTTTGTTTTTCCGGTGATATCCATCACTGTATTTATCAGATTATCAAAAATATTCTTCTCAATATGCATAACATCGAGATTATGATGAATCAAATTACTAAACCAATACGGTAACTCCCAAAATATACTTCGTTTGGTCCATTTATGGTTGCTTCCATATTCATAAGTTGTACCATGTGACTCTTCAATAACAGATGGAAAGTGAAGAACACTGTACCAAATATCTTGACCTGTCAATCTCAATGGCGGAGGGGTTCTTTCAATTCGATTCCTAGTGAATTCATCTTTATTCCTTCTGAAATTATGATTTAGTGGTAAAAATTGTCTGTGACAATCAAAATAACTTGGCTTCTTACCATGCTTCAATCTAATCGACTTTGATCTCTCCATACATATTGGGCATCCTAAGATCCCTGCAGTACTCCAACCTGATAGCATACCATAAGCCGGAAAGTCATTTATGGTCCAAAGAAGAGCAGCCTTCATTACAAACATCTGATTAGTATGAACGTCGTATGTAGGAAAACCTTCATCACATAGTTGTTTTAGCTCTGCAATCAATGGTTGCATATAAACATCTATTAACTTCTTTGGATTTTTTTGGCATATAACTATTTCGAGTCTCCTTCGCAAAATCAGGATATGTTCTATAAAAATTTTTCCACGCCTCTGCATCTGATGGATGACACATTAGTCCCTCTTCTGTTCGATGATTTGCATGCCAAGTCATGTGTTCAGCAGTTGTCTTTGATGCATAAAGTCTTTGTAACCTAGGAGTTAAAGGCAAATAAAACAACTGACTATATAATTTACGTCGTTGCTGCCTCCTACTAGTGCTCTTGTACCTATCTTGATTACAGAATTTACAAACATCCACATCTGCATCATCTCCCCAATATAACATACAACCATCTCTACACACATCAATTCTTTCCACTGGGAGACCTAATTCTTTCATCAGTTTTTTCATACTGTACAAATCATTGGGAAGTATATGATCACGCGGCAATGCCTCTTCAAAAGCTTGAACAAAATTATTAAAACACTCTTCAGACACATTATGCTCTGCCTTGACATTCAACATTCTTGCGGTGAACGATAGTTTAGTGTGAGTCTCACAACCAGCCCATAAAGGTGCATCTGCAGCACTCAACACCTCCTGAAATTTGAGATATGCTTCATTATTCATATTCTGACCTCCTGTTACTTGCACCTCTTCCAAGGGTGATGCATTAGTAAACATTTGCTCAACTGTTGGAGGACAACTTGAAGTTGCACCTTGTGATTGGGGAATCAAATTCGGGCCCGCTACATCATATATCATCCTCTGATATGGATTTAATTGATTATAATCACTTTGATCCCTAGAGACTTGTGTGTTGTGTCTATCATAAACTTCATCAGATATAAATGGTTCACCATGACATGTCCAGTTATAGTAATTTGCAACGAATCCAAATCTACAAAGATGCTCTGAAACTTTGCTAGACGGTAAAAATCTACCATTGTGACACTTTCTGCACGGACACCTTATCTGATTACCATCCATAAACTCAACATTACTAGCTGCGAAGTTTAAAAACTCTTGCAACCCACTCATAAAATCATCAGTTAAACCCCGACGTTCAGGTAAATTCCTATTATACATCCAACTCCTTTCACGCTGCATTATGTCTGTTTTCAATCAATTATATTAATATAAACTCCTAGAAATTACAATAATACAAATATACAGTTAGTTCACATATTAATTCACTATGTTTAACAATCTTTAAACATAACCGAAAAAAGACAACAGTTGTAATGGGTTGCAGATTCTGATGGTGTATGTGAATGTTTATGAAATGGTAATGTGTCATATCCTTGAATTTTATCATACTTGAAAACTTATATTATATATGTTACATGAGTTGAATGTTTGCAAAATCAGGAGATAATAACATATAATATGTTTCCATGTATTACTGCATTTAGTATACATTATCCTTTGTTATAAAAAGACATCTCACTATCTTATGCTAACCACCATGGCATTAAGGTGTCAATGAATTGGGTCCAGGCATAAAAATCTGCAAGATTATGGTAATATCATGGAGTCCCAATATGATTTTTAATGGAATGCATCGTAATTAACCTATACCATACCACTCTAATACCACTCTAGATCAACACGTAAAATTAAGAATAATATAAATTTCAATATAAAAATAACAATGATTTAAAAAAATCGGCCGGCAGGAGCGTCGGCTACCGCGTGGTGGAGCGCCGAGTGCGCAGGAAGGTGGCGAGGAGGCTGGCCGGCGCGGGCAGCGAGCGGCTGTCACGCGGCAGGAGAAGTGCGCTCGGCCAGGAGGCAGTGAGGCACCGAGGCGGCCAGGGCACCGGTGAGAAAGGAGGCGCCAGCGAGCCGGCCGTGGAGGCAGGAGGCAGGGGCGCCAGCGGACGGCAGGAGGCGGCCAGGCGCCGGCCGGCGAGGCGCGGCCGGAGCGGCTCGAGGCGGCAGGGGCGCAAGGGCCGAGGAGGGCGGCAGAAGCCAGCGCCACGCCGCTCGGAGGCCGACGGCAGTACGGCCCGGGCGGGGGCGCGGCCGCCAGGCCGGGCTGGGGCACGCGGCCGGACGAGCGCCGACGCTCGAGGCGGGCCGCCGGCCGGGGCGGGCGGCGGCGACGGCGGCGCGGCAAGCGGCGCTTGCGGCCTCGGGTGGCGCGGGCTCGGGTCGCGGCGGCGGCGCGTCCGGCCGTGTGGCCGGAGGGTGAGTCGTGGTCGAGCGCTGCGTGCATGAGCGATGCGAAGGGAAGACGGGCAGCGGCGAAGGGGAAAGAAAAGAACTTAGGGTTCGATCGGACACAAGGGGAAGGAAAAAGATTAGGGCATTGGGTAAAATTAAATAAATTTTGCAACGAATCCAAAGATTCGTTGTAAATTTTTTAAAAAATAATAATAATCTTTTTAAAACGTTAAGTTTATTTTGTATTTTTAATTTAGCAACGAATCCTGGCACGGATTCGTTGCAAAAAATTGCAACGAATCCCGGATTCGTTACAAATTTGCAACGAATCCGGGGATTCGTTGCAAATTTTTTATAAAAAAAAATAAACTTTTTAAAACGTTAAGTTTATTTTGTATTTTTAATTTAGCAACGAATCCAGGATTCGTTGCAAATTTTAAAATAAAAAATTTTAAACTTTTTAAAACGTTATTTTATTTTTTAATATTAATATTAATTTTGCAACGAATCCTGGATTCGTTGCAATTTTTGCAACGAATCTGGATTCGTTGCAATTTTAAAAAAATAAAATTTTTAAACTTTTAAAACGTTAATTTATTTTTTAATATGTTTTTTGCAACGAATCCTGGATTCGTTGCTATTTTGCAACGAATTCACGAATTCGTTGCAAAATATTTAAAAATAAACTATTTCAGCAGAACTTGTTTTCTATTTTTATTTTTAATAAATTAAATATCTGCGACGAATTCTGAATTCGTCGCTAAATTATGGGACGAAAATTATTTCCGTCGCAAATTGGCGACGAAAAAATAAATTAAATCGAATTTGTCTAACTAATTCATAATTACGTTGCGAAATTTTATGACAATTTATTTTTCGTCTACGAAATTTATTTCGTTCAAATTTCTTGACGAAATCTAAAATTTCGTTATATTATCATGATTCTGAAAATAATTAGTTGTCGAATTTTTGTAGTGCGCTGAATATACTAGAATTCCTCGGAGAGGATAATAACCCTGCAAAAAGCAAGGATGCAAGAAAGAAAACTGCCGCTATGACACAGACACAATGCAATAAGTGTTCGACAATATTAATGTATCGATCAATAGCTGGATGGAAAGGCAAGCAAGTGTTCATGGGTAAATTTGTTCAAGGATAACAAGAAAAAAAAAAAGACTGACATTGGTCTTACAAAAATGTAGATGGAGGAGCTCTAAACACAGTCAAGGAGACCTGAAGGTTTTTCCTTATTGGATATTTTACAACTAGATTTCTAGGTACCTAAACATTTATTCATATTGTGGTTAGAGGCAAAAACAATTGATTTTTGTGAGTTTTACAATACAAAAATGAAAATTTTCATGCGCTTATTTTTCAAATGTGAGACCAACAATTTTGCATGCGAGTAGGGGTGAATAAAAATTCGATTAAACTGATCAAATCGATCGAATCGAAAAGTTCGATTCGATTTATTTGAAATTTTAATTTTAAAAAAATATCAGATTTTTTATTTATTCGGTTCAATTTCAACTTCGAAACGAAAATAAATCAATTAAATCGAACTAGAATTCATCAGTCGACTAATTTATTATATTAATCGACTACTAATGAACTCCAACGGACTGATTTATATTAATCAGTCGACTAATTGTCTTGAACTTCAATATAAAAATTATGATTTCGTCTTAATTCTCATTTGATTTCTCCCACAAACTCCTCCATCATCATTAGTAGATTGATGTTTCAAATTAATCGACTAGACATAATCAATCGATTAATATGTAATATCAATGATGATAAAAAGTTCGATCAGTTCGACTTTCATTCTAATTAACCAATTTTTTTATCTGTTCGATTTTCATTGAAAAGTTCAATTAATTCGATTTGTTAAAAAAAATCAATTTACTCAATTTCAATTTTGATTTGATTGCTAATCAATTTCTCACCCTAAACGTCACATATCAAAGGTTAGATGAATATCATATGTGGAATAATGACATTAAACAAAGCGCTAAAGTGGCCGCATAAAGAAAATCGAGAAACAAAATTATGAAATGGATACAAAAAAAAAAAAAAAAAAATTGGCGCTAGCTTGCACAATATATTAACTATAGATCATCCGCCAAAAAAGAAAAAAAAAGATATTTGAAAATGTATATACAATTTGAACAAACGATATTAGGATATAGTATAGAAGTAATGTAATTAATTGATGTGGGAATGAGAAACCACAAGAGGGTCTTGATTTTGGGCAATGAACCTCGTGACCTGCAAGCGAATCTATGGTCGGTGAAGCATCGCTAACATTTCATACGAATTATAATAATAGCATTTAGCATCATTTTCAGAATTAATTTGACTGTGCATCACTTTGATGATGATATATAGTACTGTAACGAAGACAAGTCTGGCTGAATTCGATTTCGAGCTTGTGATTGTCGCAGACAATGAGAAATCCTGAGCCAATTCAAATCGTTCGTTAAGATCAGTTTATATTTTAATCATGCAGTAGATAAAATAGTCATCAAATCATGTGATCTAATTTTTCAATATATAGTTTTTTTTAAACAAAAACACCTTTTTTTTCATGTTTTAAAAAGCAAAGTGTATTTTGATTATAATAATAATAATAAAATTATCCAGCAAAAACATAAATTAAGAGTAAAACTTAAATTACTTGTACAAAAATTGAAGGTTTTTTCTTGAAGGATTAACTAAATTAATTGTTTTAACCAGGAGCTAGTGAGGCATTATTTCTAATATAAGGAACTTTTGGTGCATTTATGGCATATATTAACATCTAATTATATTAATATCCCAGTTAGATCAATTATTCTTAAGATTAAATTATTAGACACCAAAGAATTTCTTTGATGAAAGCCAATTTAGATATCCTAATTCAAGTAAATGATAGTGAAAAAGTCCACTTCTTCCCAACTAAAAGTTAGCTAGACAGAGTTATATATATTGCTGCCAAACAAAATCAATAATGCGTAATCATATTTATACAAGATGACTATCCTTAATCCGTTAATCGTACTATGTAAGTATCAATTATCCACTGCTCAAATAAAATATTTGGATTACTGAATAAATATAATTATATACATCTTAATTTGTATTTTATCAATAACATCAAAATTTTCATATTTGATAAATTAAACTACATTAAATAGGATATTCCGTGACAAAGTTCTTTTTATTATTAATTTTATTCAATTTTTCAAATTAATTAATTATGAAATAATCGATTTAATTCTATGATTTTTTTTTATTTTGTTAAAAATAATATTATATAATATATCATAATATGCAATAATAATAATAAAAAATTAGAATGTCAATCTAATAATTTCTATCGATTTATTCCACGATTATTACGAGGAGATATAAATCACGGAAGATTAATACAGAGTCGGTTCTATTTTAAAATTTTAGGATCTGAGCAAAATTTAAAAATTAAATCCCATTCTTTATTGAGAAATTTAAAAATTAAATCCTTTTTATAGAAAATTTTTTTTGGGTCATGGACGAGGGCCCAGCAGCCCTCTTTCAGGACCGGCTCAATTGATATAATGATTAAGATTGAATTAAGAAAAAAATAATTTTTTTTAAAATCAATTTATATTTTATCTGTAAATATGCAGCCTGAAGCTATAATATATCAAAATTATACGATCACTGCGTGCGTCGCAGCCTGGAGGCTCTTTTTACTCCTGCATGCATTCATTTATTTGCCATGTAGAAAACAGTTATTGTATTGATATAAAATGGCGTTTTATTGTAATTCAGTGAGAAAAATATTGTTTTTAAAAGGGGGAACAAAAAAGTCAAGCCGCGCATTTATTTGGGGTGCCGCGCGCTTGCAACGGGCCGACGCTCGAAAACGCTGGACGTGGCCAATAGACAGACACAACCGGCGTATCTGACAAATTTGTTGCCATCTCATTTATTTGGCCGGGGCGGCCTGGCCGAAGCACTGTAGACAAACCGCCCTTTGACTTGACTCAAAATGAAGAAGATATCGCCTGAGAAAATCAACTGCAAAGCGCAAACTCTCCAAGAAGACTAAAAGAGAGGTGATGATTCTGTAGCTGAAGCTACCTGCTACTAACTTAATTAAAGCTGGAGCCTGTACAGAGACGAGGGAAGAGAATTATAATGGAGCTGACTTCGCATCTGCTCAGTGGATCCTCACGTATTTATGCCAATCACCAGATTCATGGACTTCTTTTCAATTCGCTCCCACATTTCAGTTTGAGCGGCCATTCTTTTCAGAAAGAAGAGTAGTTATCCGATTGAATTATATATGGGTGCTCCTTTGGGCGCTCAAAATGAACGCCTCTCACACAAACAATATTTTCATTGTTCATATAGACAGTGAAAAACACTATTTTATATGAAGGGCACTTATACTAGACGCTCATTTTGAGCGCCCTCTTTAATCAAGGGTCAATTCAAATAAGATCAAAATATTTGAATGTGAGTTAAAATGGAAGTCTTAGTAGGTTTTTAGAATCGGACTAGGCAAAGGAAAATCTTAGTAGAATCGAAGATGTCAGGTGAAGAATTCATAGTGGATCAGTAGGATCTGGATATCAGAAATAAACTGTTAGGTTACGTTTGGTACGATGTAATGTGATCAACCTTGTAATGTAATCAAGTTTGTAATGTAATATAATATAATGTGTATTACATTACTGTGTTTGGTTAGCGATAGGTGTGTAATCTTTGATTACAAAAGTAATTACATTCGTTTGTTTGGTATCCATATTTTTTATAAGGAATCTTATTCATATTATTATAAAATAACAAAAATACCCTTATAATTTCTTCTTAAGGTAATATAATTCTTAACGCCGATCTCCGATCGCCGTCGGCCGCCGGCGATCGTCGGCCGCCGATCGCTCGCCGATCGGTCGCCGATCGCACCGCCGGTCGGCCGCCGGCCGATCGTTTACCGATCGCGATCGATCGCTTCTACGGCTATCGGCCGATTGTCGGGCCGATCAGCAGGTCGGCCGCCGATCGATCGTCGGCCGTCGGCCGCCGGTTATCGGCCGCCGATCACGGCCGTCGGTCGTTTGCCGTCGCCGCCGATCGCTGGGCCGCTCACCGGCCGCCGAGTGGTCATGGTCGTCGGCTGATTGCCGATCACGGCCGGTCGCCGATCGGTTCGTCGACCAATCGTCCGACGGTCGGTGTCGACCAATCGTCCGACGGCCGCCACGGCTGACGTCGACGGCCACGGCTGGCCGCCGATCGTCGTCGGCCGGTCGCCGATCGGCCGCCGACCGGCCGTCGTCTTAGTCGTCGATCACCTATCACCGATCGCCGACCGCCGTCACGATCGGGCCTTGCCGATCGACCGTCGATCGGCAACCATCGCCGGTGGTCGTCGTCGATGAGCGCCGAGTAGGAATGAGAAAAATAAAAGAAGGATATATTTGTCATGATAAATATTGAGTTCGTAATGTAATCGGATTACATAACTTTTCCTTCGTAATCGAGATTACGAATCTTGACATTTATTTTGTAATGTAATTACATTATATTACATCTTTGAAATGTTACCAAACAAAGTAAATCATCTTGTAATGTAATCCTGATTACATTACAAGCCTGATTACCCCGTACCAAACGTAGCCTTAGTGTCTATAAGATTCATATATCTCCACAATAGTATGATATTGTGGGTCTAAGCTATCATGGTTTTATTTTTAGGCTCTACCCAAAAAGCCTCATATCAATGGAGATACCTTTTTATCTTATAAGCACATGATCTTTTTCATGTCTTACCAATGTGGGACTTTGATTGTATTTCTTATACTCTCGACAATCCCCTCCTCAAACGAAGGACCAATAAAATTGTCACGCCCCGGGATAGACTCTGTCCGGCCAACGAACGACACCCCCTTATGACAATTCCAATACATATCTAGATAGTCATAGCCAACATAGCACATATAGAAATACATATCATCGATAGCGGAAGACAACACAATAAGAGATATAAACTCAACGATAAATGCATACCGGTATATCCGTCCACAAGTAAGCGAAATCCCATAATGAAACCATAAAAGAAATCACAATCTCTACAAATAACCAACAATACTATCTCCAATAGAAACAAAGTCCATAATGAGATACATATGATATACGAAAATCATGACCCTCGGAAAAGTGATGGGATGGGATCAATTGGCGATGCTCCAAGTTCGTTCCGAAGTCTTCTATCTGCCACCTGGGCGATAAAAAACTCAGAGTCTGTAGTGGTGAGTATAAAATCAAGGGTAATATAAGAAATAGTGCATGAACAACATATATCCATGGAGATCAATGGAATACGGTGTAAAGATATAACAAATATTGACCAATATGATCATAATCAATGCATATATCAACTGTCTAACCAAATATGAAGTAATGTACTAACATACCTGGTGGTCTGCAACACTACGAGCTATATCATTCTGAACAGGTATATAATAACATAACCAGTATAACATATGACAGTCTGAACCAACACATACCTCATGCTCAACACACACAACAGTATAAAATATGCAAATAACATGTAACATGACGTACAAGCATATACAGCAATCATAGCTCAACCAAATGCAGCAACACATAGGTATATGTACAACATATATCAAAATACATGCATACATATATACATAACCCAGCAATGCATATGTATGGTCATGTCTGTGGACCCTACGCACAACCACGACCCTAGTGTGCCTTGGGTGACACGACATGATAACTATCCCAACTCCAGCTAACACTACTCTTGAGTGGTCGAATGGGTAGTATGAGTAAGCAGCTAACCTCCAAAGAGCTATATGCTACACCACGGGGGCTCTACTGTTGACTGCTTCGTCACTACCCATGAGTGGTCGAGCACCGCACATAGGATCGATAGAAGAGTTATGTGGATCGGAGGCAAAAGCCCTTGGAGTTCTTAGTAGGAGATCATGTATTCCTGCGAGCTTAAAGGAAAGTTAGCACCACGCCTACATTGGTCCATTTGAGATATTGGAGCGGATTGAGAGTGTATCTTATCGATTGGCTTTACCTCCGACACTTGCGGGTGTTCATAATGTATTTCATGTTTCTATGCTGAGGAAATACGAGTCGCATCCAGATCATGTATTAAAAGAGATATCGATTCCACTCAAGCCTAATGCGACATATGAGGAGATTCCAGTGCAAATTCTTGGTCGCAAGGAGCATGAGTTGCGGAACAAAACCATCCGACTTGTAAAGGTTGGATGGCAGCATCACATGGATGAGGAGGCTACATGGGAGCTGGAGGATACTATCCGAGCTCGATACCCTCATCTGTTCACATGAGGTATGTAGTAGTTTAAGAAATTTCTTGAATTAATTATCACATTTAAGTACGAAATTTATTGACTAAATTTTATTAAGTGAGGGAGAATATAAGATACGAAAAAAAACAAATTTATTATACATATTAATTATTAATTAGCTATTTTGGGGTCTAATTAGGGTTGAGCTTAACCTAGGTTCGATTTGGGTTTGGAAACTGGTTCAAGCCTAAAGTTGAACGACATTTAAAAGGGCCAAATCACTTATCAGCTGCACTCATTCCTTTCCCACTCGTGATTGCCTCTTCTTCCTCACCCCCTCGCGTGATTACAATTTCCACCTTCTTCTTCCTCCGCGAGCCACTGTTGCCGACGCACTCGGTAGGAGATCTGACCGGAGGGAGGATGCTGAGCAAGATGGAAACAGGTGGAGGCTGATTGGGGAGTTGAGAACGCTGCGGCGGTGAGCTGCCGAGAGTGAGGGATCTCGTTGTCGATCGTCGCTAGAGCTAGGTAAGGGTCGATCTACTTTCTCCTTTGAGATAGGAGCTGAGTTCTAGTTGTGGGTTCTTGTTTGAGCTTGGATCTATGGTTCTGGGCAGTGATTGGAGCTCAGATTTCGTTGGTGAATAGGGGAGGTGGCTGCCGGTGTAGATCTGGTCAGTAAGCTCTGTTTACCTTTGTTGTTTTCAATAGTAGTTGCTGTAAATTGGGAAGTGTTGCAATGTTGTTGAGATCTGATGGGTTCTGTCCATGGATCATCGTATGGTGGCTGTTTGGAGGGGTATCTTATTTATTTAAGTGTTGTTCAGTGGTTTGGTTGATTGATGTGTGGGTGTGTTGTTGAGTTGTGCGTGAATGGTAGAGGTGGTGTTGATGCAATGGAGTTGTTGTGTGGGATGTTATTGATTGTTTTTGCGGTTGTTGTCCATGGTGTTTTTGTGGATTGATTTCGGTTGTGAGGAGCTGGATTTGGATGGGCAGCAATCTTGTAGGTGAGTTAGGTGGGTGATCCCTATTTCCCTCGGTGTAGAATTGTTGTGGCAGGTGAGTTGGGGTATGTTTGGTTATGCTCTATTAAGGAGCTATGAATGATGAAGTGTTGAGATTAGGTTTAGATGGTTAGATATCTATTTTGGGTGTGCGATCGGAGTTTCTAACTTGTATTGGATAAAAGGACGGGAATATAGAAAATGACGTAGTAGTTGAGTCGTATATTTATCGGATGCTTGAACTTACCCTTGGTTGCCGATGTGTGTAGGTTTAGGATACGAGGCAGGTCCACGACCGTGAAGATTATTACAAGCTTTGTATCATGTGGGTAATATCTACCCTGGTCAGGTAGTTTGTTGAATTCAATGCATGAATTTGGATTTATGTTGATACCTTTTATCTTGACTCCACTCTTATTTAATCATGTGCTTGTACTTAGCCTTTGATCTTTTAGATATGTTGTTGTTAATTCATCGTTCATTTATCACGGATATGAATTACAAACCCTATTGTGTGTTGGCTTATAGATGTTCAGTTAAGTACATGTAGCTAGGGGTACAGTTGTGAACTCAGACTGGGTTACCGTGTCACATCACTAGGGTTAGGCAATAGATTTGATTATGGAGTTGATTGTTGTATCGTATACATATTAGTTGTGCATCTATGGTGGATCTAGTTATCTGTGCATAGATAAGTGGGTTGTTGTTCGTATGTGATTGTGGATTAGTAGTCCTTGCATAGTTGCCTTTTGGTTGACTAGCACTCTTTGTGGGATAGAGAGTATTGCGAGGATACGTGTGTGGAGTTATGCATCATTACATTGCATGCATGCTGTCGACTGGGTCTCCCTTGTGGTTGAGATGGGGTCGTCAGTCATCCTGCTTCCTCAGCCACTCGAGGTAGTGGTAGAAGGGTTGAGTGTAAATCATCGGTTGTGCCGCGCTCGGCCACTATAGATGGTGGTAACTGGAGTTGCGTACTTGGGCACTGTTGAGGTGGTAGTTAGAGTTGTGCACTCGGCCACTATAGATGGTGGTAGTTGTGTGGTGTGCAATTGTCCTATGTGCGGTGCTTGACCATTCATGGGTAGTGACGAAGCAGTCAACAGTAGGGACCCCTCATAGTGTAGCATATAGCTCTTTGGAGACTAGTTGCTTACTCATACTACCCATTCGGCCACTCCAGAGTAGTGGTAGTTGGAGTTGGGATAGTTTTCATGTCGTGCCACCCAAGGCACACTGGGGTCATGGTTGTGCGTAGGGTTCGTAGACATGACCATGCATATGCATTACTGGGTTATGTATATATGTATACATATATTTTGATATATGTTGTACATATGCCTGTGTGTTGTTGCATTGCTGAGCTATTATTGTTGCATTTACATATGCTTATACTGCTATGTGTGTTGAGCATGAGGTATGTGTTGGTTAAGACTGTCGTATGTTATATTGGTTATGTTATTATATACCTGTTCAGGATGATATAGCTCGTATTGTTGTAGACCACCAGGTATGTTAGTACATTACTTCATATTTGGTTAGACAGTTGATATATGCATTGATTATGATCATATTGGTGAATATCTGTTGTATCTTTACACCGTATTCCGTTGATCTCCATGGATATATGTTGTTCATGCACTATTCCTTATATTACCCCTGAGTGTATACTCACCACCACAGGCCCTGGGTTTCTTGTTGCCCAGGTGGCAGATAGAAGACTTTGGAACAAACTTGGAGCATCGCCACTTGATCCCATCCCATCACTTTTCTGAGGGTCTTGATTTTCGTATATCGTATGTATCTTATTATGGACTTTGTTTCTATTTGAGATAGTATTGTTGGTTATTTGTAGAGATTGTGATTTCTTTTATGGTTTCATTGTGGGATTTTGTTTACTTATGGACGGATATACCGGTATGCATTTATTGTTGAGTTTATATCTGTGGAGTAGGAACCCTTAGTTTCGAACCACGTTATATCGTTTGTGTTGTGATTGTGCATTTGTGTTTGTTATATTTTTTTATTGCTATTTGTTCCGCTACGCTAACAAGTCTTGTAGACGAACACGATCGAACAAATTTCAAGTGACAAGTGGAAATGCTATTCACCCCCCTTTAGCATGGTCATCAATTTTCAACAAGTGGTATCAGAGCCAGGTTTCTCTTTAAGGCTTAACAACAAAGGGAGCAAAGTGCTAGAGGAGAAGAAGATGGAGTTTCAAAAAAAAATTAGGTGATGATGTCACAGTTCTGTCTTCCTTCGACTGTGAAAATTTCATATATTGGAAAGGTAGAATGATGTATTTTCTTATGTGTAATTATGATAATTTGATTAGCGTTACAGTAGGGTTCGATGCTTCGAAGGATGAAAAGGAGAGAATACTCAAAAAGAAGAAGTGGAGCAGGAGCAAATTCGATATTTCAAAATAAATAATAAGGTAACGAGAATATTGATTAATGTGTTACCTAATGATATTTTGGCAAAGTTAGGTGAGTTTAAGGATGGTAAGGAACTATGGAGTAAGCTAGCTAAGCTCTATGAAGATCCTGTTGGGAATTGAACATCACTAGAGGGAGGTGAATAACGTGTGGTACATCGATGGATCTTGATCACGTTCGTCTCTACAACACTTGTTAACACAGTGGAAATAATAATAACAATAATGAAAGATGACAAACACAACCACAACATGTAAATATAACGTGGTTCAGAACCTTAGGGTTCCTACTCTACGGATTGAGCTCAACGAGCTCTAGTGATGCACTCACCATTAATAAAACTCCTTCTCGACAACATGTCAGAGGTGGAGAAACCTCGTACAAGTGTTTATAACAATAAACGAAATACAACAAGCAAATACAAATGAAATATACAAAAACATGTAAAGACAACTTTACAAATGCGCTTCAGATGCTTGCTTGTTTGGTTGCTTGAGCTGTACTTAGAGACCCTGAATTGCACCAACAAATCGCCCCAAATTGCCCTAAGAAACCATTGCCAAATTCCCCTCCACGAGTTGCTTTTATAACCTGCATTCGAGCTGGATTTCGCCTAGCAGTCGACTGATCACGACCATCAGTCGACTGCTCCTGTAGCCGTTGTGAGACAACGACTCGATCCACGTTGAATAAGTTTCAATGGATACACTGGCAGTCGACTGCCATTACCTAGCAGTCGACTGCCAGGGTCATAACCAACTGACCAGTCGACTATCGAGCATTTTGCTTCCGCAACCCCAACCAACATTCGACTGTCATCCATGGCAGTCGACTGCTCAAGCCATCAGTCGACTGTCCAATGCTTGCAGTCGACTGTCAGACTATTTCCTATAGTCGAACACCAGTTGACTCTGATCATTTCGACTAGTCATAATCCCAGTCGATTGTCACGAGTCAACTCGGCTGCCAAGTATCAAAACACTTGACCAATCAACTCATCCAAAGCCTAAGTCGACTGATAACCTCAATCATGAGGTTTAACACCAAGAATGATGCCCTCATACTTGCTAGACCACCCTTAGCCTATACCTAAGCCTTCTAGACACATCTGTCAGCCTCACGCCTATCAGATCCCTCCAAGTCATCCATGACTTATTCATCCATACGCTAGCTTTCTGGTGCTTCCATCGGCTATTGTTATGCTAAGTTGGTCTATACCGCCAAGGCACATTGGACTTACACTTCCAAGACTACCGCTTGGATTTTACGCCGTCAACCATTGGATTTATGCTGCCAAGACTCCACCCTTAGACTTTACGCCGCCAATATCACCTCTTGGACTTCCCTTTCCATCCCATTTTGGACTTTCCATTTGCCAACCCATGTTGGACTTTTCAATTGCCAAGACTCAAGCTTAGACTTTTCCTTGCCAAGACCCATGCTTGGACTTTCCATGCCAACCCATGTTGGACTTTCCAATTTCCAAGACTCAAGCTTGGACTTTCCCTTGCCAAGACCCATGCTTAGACTTTCCATGTCAAGTACACAAGACTTGGACTTCTCTATCATATGGTCAACCTCATGTCAACCATATAGTTAACCCATTATCAAAAAATGGTCAACTCTCTTGTCAAACATCAATGTCAAACATCAAAACACTACTCGAGTCAAACTCGAGTCCGATCAATCGTGACCTAGGTCGATTATACCAACAATCTCCCTTTTTTTTATGTTTGACAAAAAAACACAAACACTTTTGAGTTAGGCCACCTAACTCAAATCTCCTTACTAATTCTCCCAAATTGGTAATCTCAAATTCTCCCATAACTTCTCTCGTTAATTCTCTCCCTTTTTGACATACATCATAAAGGTTCTCCCCAAGGAGGTCAATGTCTCATATCCCAATGAGATCTTACAATCTCTCCCTTGGTTCAAAAATACCTAGGATGTCTTCACTCTTCTTAGTGATAAGTCTTATATCACTCAAGAGAAGCAATCCTACAAACTCTCTCGATTTCCAAATTGGGTGCATCTCACATTCTCAAAATTCTCCCCCTCATGAGGAAGAATACATCCGTCATCCCATGATGGATACCTCCCTCTAAAGGCTTGCTCTCCCTTGACCATTGCACCAACAATGTTCTTGGAGAGTCCCTAAGCCTATAGGAACACTAAACCATCAAAATTAAGGTCAAAAGTTAAACCTTGAACTTTCACACACCTTAAAATTGATACACACCCTAAATAACTCTCCTAATCCATATCCAATGGATTTTCACCATTTTCAATATTTTTCAAAGTATATCCTAAGATTAGGAATAGTTAGGGTAGCCTAACATAGCTGAAATCAGGTTTGGCAGTCAACTCTAGATCATATCAATAATCATTGACATACTTGATCGCCATAAGCGTGATCGATTGCAAATGCAGAATTTTAATTTTCAGAAATGAAATTTGAAAATACATAAGTAAAAATATGTATTTTGAAAAATCTTAAAAATTCATACGTACATTACTTATACCAAATACAATGGGTGAAAAATATTTGAAAATTAAATTACCTATAAAATTAGGAGATTGACACAAAGTTCAAAACCATTAAAAAGTTCAATGTTTTGGCCCTACTTTTTATCAACTCTTTCAATGGTGATTGTTATCAAAAGATAGACTTCACCAAAGTTTTCTAAAATGATTTTAAAATATTTTTGAAAACCTATATTGGATCATGATCAGTGGGATCAATGCACATGACTTGCACATTAGCTTTCTCCATGATCCACCCATTGTATAAGATGAGTTTGAGTTTATCTAGATGCAAAAACTATGCACCTTGAACTTAACTCATTTCCTAGCATCTCACATGTGTCTAGAGTGTTTGAAAATACATACATATCAATTTGATGTGAGATGTGAGTTTTGGTTATCCTAATCTAAGGCCTCATGCATTTTCTAAGGCAACACTACTTGATTTCCTTATACATGAGACTTCAAGTCATGTCATAGTCCTTAAATCAATTTTAATTAATGCATGAAATATGATGATAGCATAAATAAAGAAATGCTAATAATCATGATGTCATTACATATGATTAAATCCTAAACATACATGATACTAAAACTAAAACCTAAGCATGATCATAACATATAAAATGATGAAAATAAATATGATGTCATGACATGACATATGACAAATCAATCATGACAAATAAAATATAATGTTATAAAAATACCTAAATTTTAATGTTAATTGTCATTTGTTAGAATTAAATCCATTTTGCCATATTACTACTAATCCCCCAAGTGTGCCAAAAACTCAAAATGACACAGTAAGACCTCTAAACCTAATTTGTGTCAATTTGATTGATTTTTCATAATTCTCAAAATAATATTGACACATCCTAAAAACCTTTAGGGTGTGTTTGGTTGGGGGTCATATGTTATTACCTTAGTTATGTGATTACCAAGTAATCACATAACCAAGGTTATGGGGAATAAAACATAACTTAATACTGTTTGGTTTAATCCTAGGTAATGAGACAAAATCTTGTTTGTTTGAAGGTTTTAATGTATTACTTACTTTGACATTTACAATATTACCCTTAGTTCAATTATAATATTTTTTACAACTAAATTAATTTGATATTTAATTATTATTTAAAATTAAATTAAATCATTAATTATAATATTAATAATATAATATATATTATAAATTTTAAAATTTTAAATTATCATGAGATTTCGGGCTTCCAACAGTTCCAGTAGCACTAATGAGTTGCCGGCACATTAAAAAATGCTTGTGAAAGATAGCAAACCTTGTATTGATGTGATGATGAGGAAGTGTTAACCAACTATTCATTTGCAGGTATTTAGCTCTAGAATACTTCATGCATGGGAAAGTGAATGAAAAGATTGATATCTAGCATTTGGGGTGGTTCTTCTTGAGTTAATCTTAGGAAGGAAGCCTATTGATATAGGGGCTAAGGGGCATCATCAACAGTGCAATCCAAAAATAAGAAGTTTCTAATATAAATACAACAATTAATAGACATAAGTAATCTAAAAATATATTCATCCAAAAAGATCAATCCAAGTTCAATCTAAAATAACATTCATCCAAAAAGTTTTGTTCAAAATGATACCACAACTATCCAAAAGTATATCCAAAATATAAGTACCAACAATGTATACCAAAATGACAATCTAATTCAAATAGCTACTTCATTTGGAATGGATCTCAGAGAGCATCTTCTGTAGGGTCGATGTTGGCGACTAGAGGGGGGTGAATAGCCCTCTTTCGTCGTATGAGCGGAAGTCGTTCGTTCTTGTATGCTTGTCTATAATTGTCGTTAATATACGTAGCGGAAACAATAGAAATAATAACAACAATACAATCACACAACAAAACACAAGATATACGTGGTTCGGAACTGAATGGTTCCTACTCCACAGGCGAGCTCACCGAGCTCTAGTTATGCGCACGACACTAACTAAACTCCTTCTCGACAACACGTCGGAGGTGGAGAAACCTCTCACAAGCAATTACACTAAGTAATATGAAATACAAGCAATACAAAGACAAATACGAAATACACGTAAAGAACACTTTACAACGCTTGCTTTGAACCCTTTGCTTGTTGCTTGCTTTAGATGACTCTTGAAGATCTGGAATGCAACAACAATTCCCCTTCAATAGCTTCACAAAAGTCTTAGCGAAATCCTCCCTCTTGAGCTTCTTTTATAACCTGCATCAAGCTGATTTCGTGCCCATCAGTCGACTGATCATGACCATCAGTCGACTGGTCATGTAGCCGTTGTCTCACAACGGCCAGATCTGTTAGGGCAATCTCTTGCCGTGATATGGTTTTGATGTGTGTGGCAAAGGGTTTAAGTTAGGGTGTTATTATGGTTTGATATATGCGTTGGAGTCTTGCAGGACTTAGTAATTCGCACATAGAGCCTTGACGGGTTCACCACTCAGAACCTCATGTTTGAGTCGGAGAAGGAGCATTGAAGAGCCGTGCGCTTGATGTTGCCGAGGGACCGCCGGACGAGATGACTTGAAGCGAAGCCAAGGAAGCATACTTCAGAGGCAAGAGACGCGAAGGAGCATTGTAGAGCCGTGCGCCTGATGCTGCCGAGGGACGTGGCCACGAACGAAGAGAGCTTCGGCGAGGGACTTCGAGTGAGATGAGAGAATGAGTGAATTGTAAGTAGCTCATTAGGTGAACTTGGCCGAATGGCTAAGTGTTGGATGAGTTTTCCCGACATCAGTCGACTGCCATGGAATGACAGTCGACTGCTCTGAGTCGAATGGGTTCGACTGGTATCCGACTGATGGGTTTATGCCCAGCAGTCGACTGCCAGAGGATGTCGCGGGCACAGAACCGCTCGTAGCCGACTGGGCAGTCGACTACGGAGGCAGCAGTCGACTGATGGGATCCATTAGTCGACTGCCAAGTGTTCTGTTAGACAACAACGGTCGGGATCCGACGTGATCGAAGGCCGTTGAAGTGGCGACAGTCGACTGCCAAGGGCAGCAGTCGACTGGTGGCGGCCAACGGGAAGAAATCATCCCTCTCTATAAAAAGAGAGGGTGTGGGCTTTTGGATGGCCAATGCATATATTCCAAACCATCATCCAAGTGCTCCACAAGTGATAAACTCCTTCTTCTAGATCTCTTTCACATCTATTGTAAAAGGAGTGTTCTTGAGTTGTAAGGGTTACCTCCACCTAGCTTAGTGCAAAGGAGAGACCGATAGTGATTTGGTTGCGGAGTGATTCACCGAGGATGAATCGGGGACCGTGGATTAGCGGCGTAGTCGTGAACCACGTTATATTTCGTGTTAGCATTGTTTGTATTCTTCTTTGTTTATTTGCTTGTCTTTATTAGTATTCCGCTTGCGCTAACAATTGTCTAGAAGAGCAAATTCCACCATCCAACGACAAAGGGCTATTCACCCCCCTCTAGCCGGCCGATCGATCCCCTACAAGTGGTATCAGAGCCAAGGAAAGCTTATCGAGGACTAACCGCCACAACAAGCACATTCAAGAATGACCGGCTCAAATATTCATCCGCCAAAGTTCGAGGGAGAATTCTCTTGGCGGAAAAAGAGAATGGAGGTATTTTTCGAGATCGATTTTGAAATTCTTTTGATTATGGAAAACAGTTTCGAATTGCCTAGGAATGAAGAAGGGGAGCTATTGGAAAAATCAAGATGGAGTAAAAGACAAAGAGAGGAGTACTTGACGAATTCAAAGGCCAAGCATCACCTCTACAATGTACTCCCCCAACAAGAAGTAAATAGGATAGGGGAGTGTGCTAGCGCCAAGGAAATGTGAGAGAAATTAATAGAAATTCATGAAGGCACATCCGAGGTGAAACTAGCAAGGAGAGATGTTCTTTGCTCCCAATTATCCAACATCAAACTCGAAAAGGGAGAGAAGGTAAAATCCCTACACTCTAGATTTAAGGAAATTCTAACCG
The DNA here is from genome assembly GCA_025175895.1 of Wurfbainia villosa. NCBI lineage: Eukaryota > Viridiplantae > Streptophyta > Magnoliopsida > Zingiberales > Zingiberaceae > Wurfbainia > Wurfbainia villosa. Next base: position 20,672,376 of record CM045998.1, read on the forward strand.
GCTTGACAAGTGTAGGTGAAATGCTCTCCAACCGGGATATGGTAATGAAGGCCATAGATGTCTTTCCCCGGTCCTCAAGATGGAGCTCCATGGTGGACTCGTTTTACATCTTCAAGAACTTATAAGTGAGCACCTTGAAGGAGTTCTTCTCAACAATGGAGCTCCACGAAACGAGGCTTGAAGGAATAGTTGAAGAGCCTAGAATTCAACCTTCAAGAGGAGTAGCATTTTTGGCCAACAAGGGGAAGAAGAAGATGGAGATCCCCTCCTCCTCCGATGAAGCGTCCTCCTCCTCCTCCATGGATGGCACGGAAGAAGCCTATATGGTAAGGAGGGTAAGGCGTGCATTAAAAGGTTTTCATTTTAATAAATCTAATGATAGGAGGAGAAGACCAAGGGGAAAGGTAATTTGTTACAATTGCCAAGGAGAGGGACACATAATGGACAATTGTCCTCTCCTAAACAAGAGCAAAGAAGAGAGGAAGAAGAAAGAAGAAAAGAAGAAGAAGAAGGGGAACAAAAAGAAGGAAGAAGAGAAGAAGGCCAAATAAAAGGGAAAGACAAAGGCACTAAAGGCAAGAACTTGGGATGACCCCTCCTCATCATCTTCATCATCATCGGAAGAGGAGAATGCCTTTGTCACCAACTTAGCCCTAATGGCCTTTGACGACTTGGATTGCTCCTCCTCCGAGCAAGAAAATGAAGAAGCAAGCTCAAGTGAAGGGGGAGCCTCCTCTACATCCTCATCATCGGAAGAGGACTTGGTAAGTGAGGTAACAAATCTACCCCCTAAGCAAATTATGTCTATGATTTCTAGCCTCACTAGGGATTTGTTTAGAGCTAAAAAGAGAAATAAGAGCATGTTAGATCAAATTAAGGATTTAGAGGAAAAATTAGAAAAAGCATGTTTTAATGATAATGATGATGATGCATGCTCACATGATAACTATATGCCTTTGGATGTTAATGATGCATGCATAGAAGAAAATATGGCTTTAAGGAAAAAGGTAGACTATTTGACCAAAGCCCTAGAAAAGTTCACTATAGGCTCCAATACCCTTAACATGATAATTAGGAGCCAAAGGGCAAGCTTCAACAAGAAAGGCCTAGGTTATAAGGAAAAAAAAAATGAAAAGGCCTACAAATGCCTAATAGCTAGAGGTCAAGATAAAAAGAAGGTAATAGCTAGAAAATGGATCTCTAATAGGAAAGAACTTATTTTGGGTTCCAAAATCCATCTTAAAGGGTTAGGAAAACCCTAGAATAGTCAACCATATGCAATTTACTTATATCATATGTTGGTTGACTTAGGATGGCGGGACATAATTTTTGAAATAGTGTTAGGTGATGATAATGTGCCTATAAATGGATATTAATGCTTAAGTCATGATAGTTAATGAAATTGCTATGTATGTTTGCAATCATGATTTATGATCTTGATATTTGGCACATAGTCATGGGCTTTAAGGGTATAAATCATGCTTTAGGTGATATTTGCTTATTACCATTATGAAATACCTAATGCATGATCACAATTTGATGAATACATTTGTTTCATGGTCATAATGTAAAATTAATTCATATACATCTTTATGATCATGTGGAATGATAGGATGATACTTAACCTTGATAGAATTGCATGAAAATAATGGTTAAGTATATACAAATACCTTTAGGATACATCTTACAACTCACCATAGGCTACCATGATTGAAAACATAGCATGGGTGAGATGTTAGGATGATACAAATGTCCACTAATGCCTATGACATTTAGATGGTCATTTAAAGGTATCAAAATAGCAATAATAGATCAATTATGGGGAAGACTTATGTTTAATTCATAGACATATTGCCCAAAGATCATGGTTGGATATTTCATTTGTTTTCAAAACAATTTCTTACTTTAAAATCCATGTGTTCATGTTTTGAAACAATCCAAAGAAAGACTAGGTGTTAAAATGGATACTAACATGATCAAAAATCTAGTGGTTTTTAAAGCTTTTGGATTTTTGGAAAATACTTGGAAATACAATGATTTTTCATGGAAAACTATTTTTCATTGATAGATATACATAAAAGAAATGTGTTCCCCAAATTTCACTATTTTTCGAATTTTTTGAAATTAATAATGCATTTCTGAAATTCAAAAATCGAAATTGATTCTTAGTGCGATCATTGACGCCATACGATAGCAATGATCGGTGATGGACTATAAACGAGTCTGAACTCTGATTTCATCAAGTTTTTGACTGATTTTGGTTTTTCTTTCTCTCTAGACTTGATGCCTTGCTATATAAACCTTGTTAATTATTTTTGATGGTGTCAAAGGGGGAGAAATGTATATGTTTAAGTAAGGGGGAATATATCTAGGGGGAGTTTCATGTATTAAGGGGGAGAGTTACTAATCATGTTTACTTACATGCTTTCTTTCCTTAATAGTTTATCAAATGTTTTTACCTAACTTAAACGGATTGCCACACATCAAAAAAGGGGAGATTCTTAGGGCAATCTCTTGCCGTGATATGATTTTGATGTGTGTGACAAAGGGTTTAAGTTAGGATGTTATTATGGTTTGATATGTGCGTTGGAGTCTTGCAAGACTTAGTAATTCGCACATGGAGCCTTGACGGGTTCACCACTCAGAACCTCGTGTTTGAGTCGGAGAAGGAGCATTGTAGAGCCGTGCGCTTGATGCTGCCGAGGGACCGCCGGACGAGATGACTTGAAGCGAAGCCAAGGAAGCATACTTCGGAGGCAAGAGATGCGAAGGAGCATTGCAGAGTCGTGCGCCTGATGCTGCCGAGGGATGTGGCCGCGAATGAAGAGAGCTTCGGCGAGGGACTTCGAGTGAGATGAGAGAATGAGTGAATTGTAAGTAGCTCATTAGGTGAACTTGGCCGAATGGCTAAGTGTCGGATGAGTTTTTCCGACATCAGTCGACTGCCATGGAATGACAGTCGACTGCTCTGAGTCGAATGGGTTCGATTGATATCCGACTGATGGGTTTATGCCCAGTAGTCGATTGCCATGGAATGAATGACGATCGCGAGAGGATGTCGCGAGACCGCCGAGCCGATCGCGGCCGTGGCGATGACGGAGGCGGCGATCGGTGATGGATCCATCATCGATCCCAAGTGTTCCGTTGGACTACAACGGTCGGGATCCGACATGGTCGGAGGCCGTTGAAGTGGTGGCAGTCGACTGCCAAGGGCAGCAGTCGACTGGTGGCGGCCAACGGGAAGAAATCAACCCTCTCTATAAAAAGAGAGGGTGTGGGCTTTTGGATGGTCAATGCATATATTCCAAACCATCATCCAAGTACTCCACAAGTAATAAACTCCTTCTTCTAGATCTCTTTCACATCTATTGTAAAAGAAGGAGTGTTCTTGAGTTGTAAGGGTTACCTCCACCTAGTTTAGTGCAAAGGAGAGACCGATAGTGATTTGGTTGCGGAGTGATTCATCGAGGACGAATCGAGGACCGTGGATTAGCGGCGTAGTCGTGAACCACGTTATATTTCGTGTTAGCATTGTTTGTATTCTTCTTTGTTTATTTGCTTGTCTTTATTAGTATTCCGCTTGCGCTAACAATTGTCTAGACGAGCAAATTCCACCATCCAACGACAAAGGGCTATTCACCCCCCTCTAGCCGGCCGATCGATCCCCTACAAGATCCATGTTGGTCAAGTTTCAACGGATCACCCATTAGTCGACTGATGATACCCATCAGTCGACTGGTAACACCATCAGTCGAGTGTTGACGCGAGCACTCGACTGGAAACTATTCTGTGGCTGAAAACACCCCGATCAGTCGACTGATCTCCCTCATCAGTCGACTGACGGTATCAACAGTCGACTGCCCTCCCTCGGCAGTCGACTGATCAGCCAAACCCTGTTCAGTCGAACACCAGTCGAACCCTAGTCGACTTAGAGCAGTCGACTGGCACCTATGCCAGTCGACTGATGTCGGGTAAAACCTCAAACCCATGTTGTTTGAGCATCCGACACTCAGTCTTAGCCACTTGGCCAAGTTCACCTCATCCCTCATGGAGTTCCCCACTGAAGCTCTCTTCCCTTGACCTACGTCCCTCGGATGCGCCAAGCGCATGACTTCGCAACACCATCCTTCTCATCTCTTGCCCTAGAAGTCTCCTTCCTTTAGGCCTCACTCCATTCGCTCCCTGTCCGACGGTCCCTCGGATGCACTAAGCGCACAGCTTCGTAATGCCATCCTTCACTGACTCAAGGACCCTGAGCCTAGTGAACTTACCAAGTCCTCAAGACTTCCCAAATGCACCAAGCGCATGACTTCACAATGCATTTCTCACCAAGCACCAAGTGCACGGCTTCGCAATGCTTTGGACTTTCCCACACCAAGCACCATGCTTGGATTTTCCATGCCAACTCCATGTTAAACTTTTCACACCAAGCTCCACACTTGGATTTTCCATGTCATAAGTTTTGTCTATAATCAAAATACTATTCGAGTCAAACTCGAGTCAACCTGGGCCGATTGCACCAACAATCTTCCCCTTTTTGATGATCGACAAAACTACCATCTCAAGTCTACCAATTCTCTCATATTGACAATTCTCACATCCCAACGAGAATTCCAACGAACCCTAATTGGTAACTTGGTAACTTCTCCCCCTTTTTGACATTACATCAAAAAAGTCCTCAAGGGTGTCAATGTCTCATATCCCAATGAGATATTACAATCTTCCCCTTGGCATGCCCTCAATCTTTCTAGTGATAATCCCATATCACTTAAGAGAGGCGCAATCCCTCAATTTTCCTCCCATGAGAAAAAATACACATCCATTTTCCCATGATAGATACCTCTCCCTAAAGACTTGCTCCCCCTTGACCATTGCACCAACAATGTCTTTGGAAAGCCCCTGAGCCAATAGGAACACAAAACCATCAAAATTAAGGCAAAGTTCAACAATGAACTCTCATCCATCTTAAAAATTGATATTCTCCCTAAACACTTCTCATAATTCATATCCAATGAATTTCCACCCTTTCTAATGCTCTCCCAAGCATGTCCTAGGGTTAGGAGTGGTTAGGGGACCAAAACCTAGCTGAACATGAGCCTAACCACCAAGGTTTATCCAAATCAGTGATGTCGATCGACTCTCAGTTGACTCCTTCCACATCATCCGATTGGCCTCCTCGTCGATGTGATAACTGCATTTGTAGTTTTCAGAATCAAATTTCGAAATACATAAGTAAATATACGTAAGTTAAAAAATCTTGAAAATTTATACGTATATTACTTATTACAATCATAATGGGTGAAAAATATTGAAAAATTATTTTATCCACAAAATAGTGAGATTGACACAAAGTTCAAAAGTTTAGAAAAGCTTCAATAATGAGCCCTCTTTGTATCATCTCATTCAATAGTGATAGCTATCAAAAGATAGACTTCACTAAGGTTTTTCAAAATATTTTCAAAATGTTTTTGAAACCTTTAATTCTTTTTTCCTAAACATCTCACTTGTATCTAAATGTGTAAAACACATTCAAGGCAAATATTCTAGTGAGATGTGAGTTTTTGTTCTTTAATGGTCTCATGCATATTCTAAGGCAACTCTACTTGATTCCCTTATGCATGAGACTTAAGTCATGCCAATGGTCCTTAAATCAATTTTATTTTATGCATGATATGATTATGGCACATATATGATATAACTAAGCATGTGCCAAAATCATGATGTCATGACATGTGAATGAAATGTTAGCATACATGACATATAAAAATAAGTCTAAACATGATCATGACATTTTTAGAGATAAAAATGAAAATGATGTCATGACATGACAAGGCAAATAAATCATGGCAAGTAAAATATACTAAGGTATAAAATACCTAAGTGTTATATCCAAATTGTCATTTCTAGGAATTAAGTCCATTTTTGCCTTAATTCCATTTATCCCCCTAGTGTGGCATAAATCCAAAATGACACACCAATACCTCTAAGACCTAATTGTGCCAATTTAATCATTTTTCAACTTCTCAAATCATATTGGCACATCCTAATGTGTCAACTCACCATGGCTAGGTTAACTACCCATCCATTTAGGGTTGACACACCCTAACCCATCTAGCGTGAATCGATCACGCTCCTAGGAACCCAATATCTATTGGAGCTCCTTGGATTAACAAGGTATTCACTAGGGATAACTTCCCTAGATACCTTCCTAATGACCCTTTTAGGCTTTGAAGCCATAGTCTTTTGGGTCTTTCCTAAGTCAAACCTAGGGGTAACTCCCCCTTTGACCTTCTTAGTGACTTTCTTGGTTTTCCTTAAGTCCTTAGCCACTAAGCAAACACCATGGCTAGTCTTAGGGATAGCTTCCTTATTAGCCTTGGTTTTTCTAGACCTAGAAATTATTCCATAATTAAATGGAACATTATGATAAGTCTTCTTGGGCTTAGGTTTGTGACCCAAACCTTCCTTGCCCTTAGGCCATTTTTGAACCCTAGGTCTTGACTTTTGGTCCTTAGACCCCATAATTGTATTTGTCATAATTTTGAGGGTCTTTTCCAATTTTTCTAGCCTTGACCTCAAGGCTCGATTCTCCACCTCTAATCTTCCCAATTTTGATTTATCATTGGATTTTTGGGAATTGTTTTTCTTTTTAAGCATATGTCTAGATTTCTTGGGGTTAATGCCCAAGTTTTCTTCAATTCTCCTAATTGACTCCCTAGGCAAGATTGGTCTAGTGTTATTGGTCATAGGTTTGTCCTTAGATAAACTAATATGCTTGACACCTAAACAATAAACCTTATTGTTTCTACTAGCATGCTTTTCATTAATAATTGCAAGAGAACTAAAATAGTTTTTAGCATGCTTTTTAATTTTAGAAATTGAAGGTGCATAATTTAAATATACCTTAGGGTTAACTTTAGAAGGTCCCCCTACATGAGATACACCTTCTTGCCCTTTCTTCCTCCCCCTAGGGCATTGGCTTCGGTAGTGCCCCCTTTGGTTGCATTTGAAGCACACAATGTGCTCTTTGCTCTTAATTGTGGGGACTCCGGCATTTTTGACTTTTGGTGTCGGTTGAACCTTCTCCTTAGCCAATTTAGGGCATTTGCTCTTGTAATTCCCTTTCTCCCTACACTCAAAGCATATTATATGATCTTTATTTAAAATCAAAATACTTGAGTTACCTAGGGAGGTGGTGGAAGCCTCTTGATCACATCTTCCGGAGGTAGATGCTTCGTTTTGACTTTGCTCCGGAATAGAGACCCTTTCCTCCCCCTCAATGCTAGAGGTGGAGGTTTCCACCAAGTCATCAACATCTTCAAATGTGGTGGGTGCTTCTTTCTCGGCAATCTCCTCTACTTGTGCCGGTTGGGAATTTTCTTAGAATTTTATTACCTTATCCCATAATTCCTTTGCATCCCTAAAATTACCTAGCCTAGACCAAATGTTGTTAGGAATCAAATCATTAAGTAATTCGATTACCTTGAGATTTGTCTCGAAGTCCTTGATTTGGTCTTGGGTCCACCTTGACTTTTCAATTTGCCTATTGCTTTTATCCCTAGGCAATTTGAAACCATTTTCTAAGATTAGCATGAAATCAAAATCGATTTCTAGATATACCTCCATTTTTCTTCTCCACCATTGAAAATCTCCTTCGAATTTTGGTGGTTGGAGGTTGTAGCCGGCCATCTTGTAGTGCTTGTTGCAGCGGTTAGTCTGTTGACAAGCACCTTGCTCTGATACCACTTGTAGGGTCGATGTTGGCTGGCTAGAGGGGGGTGAATAGCCCTCTTTCGTTGTATGAACGGAAGTCATTCGTTCTTGCGTGCTTGTCTACAATTGTTATTAATATACGCAGCGGAAATAATAGAAATAATAATAACAATACAATCACACAAAAAAAATACAAGATATACGTGGTTCGGAACCGAATGGTTCCTACTCCATAGGCGAGCTCACCGAGCTCTAGTTATGCGCACGACACTAACTAAACTCCTCGACAACACGTCGAAGGTGGAGAAACCTCTCACAAGCAATTACACTAAGTAATATGAAATACAAGAAATACAAAGACAAATACGAAATACACGTAAAGAACACTTTACAATGCTTGCTTTGAACCCTTTGCTTGTTGCTTGCTTTAGATGGCTCTTGAAGGTCTGGAATGCAGCAACAATTCCCCTCCAATAGCTTCACAAAAGTCTTGGCGAAATCCTCCCTCTTGAGCTTCCTTTATAACCTTCATCAAGCTGATTTCACGCCCATTAGTCGACTGATCATGACCATCAGTCGACTGGTCCTGTAGTCGTTGTCTCACAATGGCCAGATCCACGTTGGTCAAGTTCCAACGGATCACCCATCAGTCGACTGATGATACCCATCAGTTGACTAGTAACACCATCAATTGAGTGATGGCGCGAGCACTGACCGAAACTATTCGTGGTAAAACACCCGATCACGACCGATCTCCTCATCCGATCGACGGTGTCAATCGCTGCCCTCGGCGATCGATTGATCAGCCAAATCCTGTTCAGTCGAACACCAGTCGAACCCTAGTCGACTTAGAGCAGTCGACTGACACCTATTTTAGTCGACTAATATCGGGTAAAACCTCAAACCCAAGTTGTTTGAGCATCCGACACTCAGTCTTAGTCACTTGGCCAAGTTCACCTCATCCCTCATAGAGTTCCCCACCGAAGCTCTCTTCCCTTGGCCTATGTCCCTCGGATGTGCCAAGCGCACAGCTTCGCAATGCTATCCTTCTCGTCTCTTGCCCTAGAAGTCTGCTTCCTTTGGGCCTCACTCCATTCGCTCTCCGTCCGATGATCCCTCGGATGCACCAAGTGCATGGCTTCGCAATGCCATCCTTCACCGACTCAAGAACCCCGAGCCTAGTGAACTTACCAAGTTCTCAAGACTTCCCAAATGCACCCAGCGCACGACTTCGCAATGCATTTCTCACCAAGCGCACGACTTCGCAATGCTTTGGACTTTCCCACACCAAGTCCCATGCTTGGATTTTCCATGCCAACTCCATGTTGGACTTTCCACACCAAGCTCCATGCTTGGATTTTCCATGTCATAAGGTTTGTCTATCATCAAAATACTGCTCGAGTCAAACTTGAGTCAACCTGGGCCGATTGCACTAACAGCTTCAACACATAACTTCTCCTAAATATCTGTGTCAATGCGAAGAAGTTGTCAAGCTTGTGTTCATCCTTGAGAATATACTCTCCAACATCCATAATTTCTTGCTCAGAGATTTCAGAAAGTTCTATTAACTCTTCGTATATCTTCTTTTTCTATGATTATTCTCTATTTGTTGCTTGAAGTAGTTGGAGATCTCCTCATCAGATTTAGAAACAGAAGTAATATATTTTTGAATCTCTCCCACCAAGTCACCTAGAGCATCATCAAACTTCCCTTTTTTTCTTTCTGGTTGACGTCTTATTTGTTGGACAGACTGATGAACTTGGAGTCTCAGATGTCTTTATTTCTTAGTTATCACCATCAGATTCTTCATCTTTGTAATCTTCAATATATTCATCTTTTTCAAGCTCAAATGTGCCAACCTCTTCATCATATACATTTATCTCTTCTACTGCATCAGCTAGGTTTTCTGCATTAGCTCCTATGGCACGATCTTTCCCCCACACAGACATCAAGTCATCAAGGTGGGGGAACTCTGTCAGGAACGTTGTGCCCGCTAGAGGGGGGGGTGAATAGCGTTGTCGTCGCTCGATTGGAACTCGATCGTGTGCTTGCTGCAAAACTTGTTATACGCAGTGGAATATACAATAATAAAACAAATACAACAAGAACACAAGCACAACACCAAATATAACGTGGTTCGGAACCGTATGGTTCCTACTCCACGGATTGAGCTCAAACGAGCTCTAGTGATACGTACAACACCACTAATCAAATAAACTCCTTCTCGGAATAATCTGAAGGTGGAGAAATCTCGTACAAGTGATTACAAAAGCAATACAATAAGAATACAAGAAAAATACAATAATGAATTGCAATACAAGTAAAGAAAACAACTTTACAAGAGCTTTTGATTGCTTGCTTTTGGTTACTTGAAGAATAGCCTTGGAGACCCCGAATTGCAATAGTAAATTGCCCCAAAAAAGCTCAAGAACCGGTGGTAAATCCTCCCTCTACGAGCTCCCTTTAATGCTGCTCCTTGGGCTGGATTTCGCCTAGCAGTCGACTGATCGAGACTATCAGGAGACTGCCCCTGTAGCCGTTGTCTCACAACGACATGAAACATGTCGAATAAGTCCAACGGATACATCATCAGTCGACTGATCATACACATCAGTCGACTGATGGCTCAATCAGTCGAGTGTTCGAGCCGATCACTCGACTGGAGAACCTTCTGTGCTCGAAATCCTGACCATCAGTCAACTGATTACTAGATCAGTCGATCGTTTGGGCCAGTGAATGATCCTATCTCGGCAAATGATCGCTGAGGCACTTCGCAATAAACCCTAGTTGACTCCCATCAGTCGACTAACCATAGGTCTCAATCGACTGAAACACCTCAAACATGAGGTTTTAACCCAAGTATGGTGCCCCCATACTTGCTAGACCACCCGTAGTCTAGACCTAAACCTTCTAGTCACCTCCGTCAGCCTCGTGCCTATCGGATCCCTCTAAGTCATCCATGACTTGTTCATCCATATGCTAGCCTTCAGGTGCTTCCATCGACTATTGTCATGCTAACGATGTCTACACCACTAAGGCACATTGGACTTATGCTGCCAAGACTCCCGCTCGAACTTTACACTGTCAACTATTGGACTTATGCTGCCAAGACTCTCGCTTGGACTTTACGCTGCCAATTTTCCCCTTGGACTTTCCAAATGCCAAGACTCAAGCTTGGACTTTCCTTTGCCAACCCATGTTGGACTTTTTATGCCAAGACCCATGCTTGGACTTTCTTTTGTCAACCCATGTTGGACTTTCCCTTGCCAAGACCCATGCTTGGACTTTACATGTCAAGTACTCAAGACTTGGACTTTTCCCATGACAATGGTCAAACCATCATCAAACATCAAATACTAACCTGGGTCGATTGCATCAGCAATCTCCCCAACACATGTCAGACATCCATGTCAAACATCAAAACACTTACTCAAGTCAAACTCGAGTCCGGTCAATTGTAACCTGGGTCGATTACACCAACAATCTTCTCCTTTTTGATATTTGACAAAAACACCCTTGAGTTAGGCCCCTAACTCAAATTCCCTTATCAATTATCCCAAATTGGTAATTTTACCTTTCTCCCCCTTTTTGACATACATCAAAAAGGTTCACCCCAAGGAGGTCAATGTTTCATATTCCAATGAGATCTTACAATCCCCCCTTGGTCCAAAAACCTCTAGGATGCCTATAATTTTCCTATTGATAAGTCTCATATCACTTAAGAGAGGCAATCCTATAAACTCTCCTAATTTCCCAATTGAGCATATCAAAATCCCATTTCTCCTCCTCACGAGGAGAAATAATATCCATCATCCAATGATGGATACCTCCCCCTAAAGGCTTGCTCCCCCTTGACCATTGCACCAACAATGTCCTTGGGAAGTCCCTAAGCCAATAGGAACTCTAAACCATCAAAAATAAGATTCAAAGTTCAACATTGAACTTTTCCATACCTTGAATTTGATACACACCCTAACAACTCTCCTAATCCATATCCAATGGATTTTCACCCTTTATAATGCTTCCTAAAGCATATCCTAGGGTTAAGAGTAGTTAGGGAACCCTAACATAGCTGAAAATGGGCTAAACATACCTTGTTTTCTCGAAATCAGCCTGGCAGTCGACTCTATTAGTCAACCAGTCGACTGTCATGCTCATTCGTCGACTGCCAACAAGGGCAGTCTACTGATAACTGAAAAAAATCAGATTTTCAATTATCAAAAATGAATTTCGAAAAAGCATAAATAATTCTACGTATATCGAAAAATCATAAAAATTCACACGTATATTACTTATAAGCAATACAATGAGTGAAAAATATTTGAAAAATATTTTACCCATAAAATAGTGAAATTGACACAAAGTTCAAAGGTGAAGAAAAACTTCAATGTTTGAGCCCACTTTGTATCAACTTCATCAATAGTGATTGCTATCAAAAGATAGACTTCACCAAGGTTTTCTAAAATGATTTAAAAATGTTTTTGAAAGCTTATATTGGATCATATTCTTTGGGCTTAATGTGCATGACTTGAACATAAGCTTTCCCAATGATCTATAACTAATATAAGATGAGTTTGGGTTCATCTAGATGCAAAAACTATACGCCTTGAACTTAACTCATATCCTAGCATCTCACATGTATCTAGGATATATCAATACACATACATGTCAATGTAATGTGAGATGTGGGTTTTGTTCATTCTAGGGTTTCATGCATTTTCTAAGGCAACCCTACTTGATTCCCTTACACATGGGACTCCAAGTCATGTCATATGTTCTTAATTCAATTCTTATTAAATGCATGAAATGATCATGGCATAAATGATAGCATAAGTAAACATGGCTAATGATCATGATGTCATGACATATGATATAATCTAAATATACATGACATTAAAAACTAGCCCTAAACATACTCATGACATTTTATATGATTAAAAATAGATATGATGTCATGGCATGTTATATGACAAACAAAGCATGACAAATAAAATATAAAGGTATATAATACCTAAATTTTAATATTTGTTGTCATTTGTTATTATTAAGTCCATTTTGTCATATTGTCAATTATCTCCTAAGTGTGCTAAAGACCCAAAATGACACACTACAACCTCTAAACCTAAAGTGTGCCAATTTAATTGATTTTTCATAATCCCAAAAATATATTGGCACATCCTAAACTCTTTTAGGATCATAATTCAAATCACATTTCCAAGGTACCCATAACCTTGAAAATGACCTAAAGTGTCACCTTTACTATGATTAGATTAACTACCCATCCATTCAAGGTTGGCACACCTACACCCATCTAGCGTGAATCGATCACGCTCCTAGAAACCCAATACCTATTGGAGCTCCTTGGGTTTATTAGGTATTCGCTAGGGATAACTTCCCTAGATACCCTCCTAATGACCCTCCTAGGCTTAGAAGCCTTGGTCATTTGGGTCTTGCCTAGGTCAATCCTAGAGGTAACTCCCCTTTTGACCTTCTTAGTGGCTTCCCTAGGTTTCCTTGAAACCCTAGCCACTAGACACACACCTTGGTTACCCTTAGGGATGACTTTCCTAGTAACCTTGGTTTTTCTAGACCTAGTTTGAGTTCCATAATCAAATGGAATATTGTGATAGGTCTTTTTGGGCTTAAGCTTGCCCTTGGATGGTTCTTGTTTCCCAAAACCTAGGTTTTGACTATTTGACCCTTTAATTGAATTTTGTATATTCCTAAGGGTCTTTTTCATTTTCTCAAGTCTTGACCTCAAGACTTAATTTTCCTTTTCTAATCTTCCCAATTTTGAATTTTCATATGTCCTTTGGGAATTATTTTTCCTAGGCATATGCCTAGTCCATTTAGGGTTAAAACCTAGGTGATCTTCTATTTTCCTAATAGATTCCCTAGGTAAGGTTTTTCTAGGGACATTAGTCCCAAATTTCTCTTTATTTGTAATGTGGACATTCTTAGCCCCTAAACAATAAAACTTATTTCTAGCATGCTCTTTATGATAAATAGCAAGATTATTCCTAGCATGCTTTTGCCTATTAATTAAGGAAGGAGCAAAATTAGAAGTTACCTTAGGGTTTGCCTTAGAGGCTCCCCCTACATGTGTAGCTCCCTTTTGAGTCTTCTTCTCCCCCTTTGGGCATTGACTCCGGTAATGACCCGGTTGTCGGCATTTGAAGCAAATCACTTGCTCCTTGCTTTTGATTGTTAAGGCTCCGATCTCCTTGACCTTTGATACCGATGGAGCCTTCTTAATCTTCTTTGGGCACTTACTCTTGTAATGCCTGACTTCTCTACACTTAAAGCAAATTATATGATTTTTATTTAAACCTAAATTGCTTGAGTTACCGAGGTCAATGGTGGTCGGATTTTGAGCTTCTTCATCTTGACCGGATGTTGAAGGCTCTTCTTCTTGCTCCGACATGGAGGATGATCTCTCCTCCCCCTCAATCCTAGAGGTGGAGGCTTCTTCCAATTCCACCTCCTCTTCCACCGATCCGGAAGTTGACTCCTCTTCAACCTCCGAATCCTCACTTTCTTGTGAGGATGATGAAGCTTCTTCTTCGGGCTCTCTCTCTACTTGAGCCATGGATGGTTCTTCATGGAGCTTGGCTAATTTTTTCCATAGCTCCTTGGCATCTAGACATTCACCTAACCTAGACACAATATTGTTAGGCAATGAATTTAATATCAATTGCATTACCTTATCATTTCTCTCGAAGGCTTGGACTTGCTCTTCGGTCCATCTCTTCTTCTTGAGGTATCCACCTTTTGGACCTCTTGGATATTCAAATCCTTCTTTAAAGTCCCTCATCATGATGAGTCTTCAATTCTTCTCTTCCATGAATTAAAGCCTTCTCGTCCATATAGCGCATATGGGACCGTCGTGTTGATATCTCATCCTTGTTGTTCTTCGAATTCCATCTTCCCTCTAGCTTGCTTCCTCAGATGTGAAACTGGTGAAGAGCGACCCGCTCTGATACCAATTGTTAGGAACGTTGTGCTCGCTAGAGGGGGGGGGTGAATAGCGTTGTCGTCGCTCGATTGGAACTCGATCGCGTGCTTGCTACAAAACTTGTTATACGCAGTGGAATATACAATAATAAAACAAATACAACAAGAACACAAGCACAACACCAAATATAACGTGGTTCGGAACCGTATGGTTCATATTCCATGGATTGAGCTCAAACAAGCTCTAGTGATGTGTACAACACCACTAATCAAATAAACTCCTTCTTAGAACAATTCGGAGGTGGAGAAACCTCGTACAAGTGATTACAAAAGTAATACAATAAGAATAAAAGCAAATACAATAATGAATTACAATACAAGTAAAGAAAACAACTTTACAAGAGCTTTTGATTGCTTTCTTTTGGTTGCTTGAAAAATAGCCTTGGAGACCCCGAATCGCAACAGCAAATCGCCCTAAAAAAGCTCAAGAGCCGGTGGTGAATCCTCCCTCCATGAGCTCCCTTTAAAGTTGCTCCTTGGGCTGGATTTTGCCTAGCAGTCGACTGATCGGGACCATCAGTCGACTGCCCCTATAGTCGTTGTCTCACAACGACATGAAACACGTTGGATAAGTCCAACGGATACACCATCAGTCGACTGATCATACACATCAGTCGACTGATGGCTCAATCAGTCGAGTGTTCGAGCTGATCACTCGACTGGAGAACCTTCTGTGCCCAAAATCCTGACCATCATCACGATCGACATTACGGGCCGATCGCTCGCCAGCAAATAATCTGTCTATCTCTAGCGATCGCGGGCACTTCCCATAGTCAAACCCTAGTTGACTCCCATTAGTCGACTGACCATAGTGTTGGATCGATTTGAGCACTAGAGGGGGGGGGTGAATAGCGCAAGACAATTTTTCTTTTCGTTCGATTAAAACACAAGTGCACAACGGGAAGTAGATAAGACAAAGCTTTGTTTTTACTTGGTTCACAACCTTCGGTTGCTAATCCAAGGCCCTAACGATCCTAGATTGTGTATAGAGGGCAAATCACTAAAATACTCCTCGTTGGAGGTAGGAGTAAGCGAGTACAAGAGAAGCCAAGACTCGAGGTAGAGGGAGACTCCCCCTCTCCTCGTTATGATAAAGAGCTCCGAGGCAAAAAGAGTAATGCAATAATATGAAAGAAACGAGCTAAAATAAACTTAAACCGACAAAAAAGAAATGAAAACTTAAGCTTTGATCGTCGGAGTAGTAGCACTTCATCGTCGTAGAGTCGTCGGAGAGTCGCGGTGTTGCGGAGGCTTTTTGGAGAGCTTTGATGATGGAAATAGGGTGGAGAACCCCTACTTTTATACCTTTGGAAACCCTAGATGTTCAATTCTTCAACCAATGAGAGCAAGCCACCTAGCCCTTGAGAAATGGAGATAAGCTTTGACTCTCCTTGAAGCTGATCATTGACCAACAATCGACTGTTACCCTTACTAGTTGACTGATAGAGCCATCAGTCAACTGATACAAGCCATCAGTCGACTGATGACAGGGTTTCCAAATGCAATGAAGAGTTAGCTCGAAAAATCAATTAATATAAGTAAATTTGATGGTCATTTACTATCTGATCTCGACTTAGACTTTCCTTTGAAGGTCTTAGTCGGATTGTCGCCTAAGGACATTCCCGTACAGAAGACACGAACTTACTTGTGCTCACTCACACGAGGTTACCTCAACATTTACCTTTGTAGCTTTTGCTTATGGTCTTCCACCTGATTCCTTCGACTCCCTCCGAAGTCCTCCCGGTGTCGCCCGACCACCATGGTTTCTTTTGGGTGTCGTTGACCTTCAGCTTTAGCTTAACATTGTCTGCACACTTGTTTTAGCTCATGAGATAACGATGTAAATTTAACTTTGTGTTTTTCCATAATCAAAACACGGGTTCGATTTATCTGGTGCCCCTTCACCAACACATAGGTCCCAGTCGACTGATACACCTCAAACATGAGGTTTTAACCC
The DNA here is from genome assembly GCA_025175895.1 of Wurfbainia villosa. Classification (NCBI taxonomy): domain Eukaryota; kingdom Viridiplantae; phylum Streptophyta; class Magnoliopsida; order Zingiberales; family Zingiberaceae; genus Wurfbainia; species Wurfbainia villosa. Next base: position 20,689,060 of record CM045998.1, read on the forward strand.
AAGTATGGTGCCCCCATACTTGCTAGACCACCCGTAGCCTAGACCTAAACCTTCTAGCTACCTCTGTCAGCCTCGCGCCTATCGGATCCCTCTAAGTCATCCATGACTTGTTCATCCATACGCTAGCCTTCAGGTGCTTCCATCGACTATTATCATGCTAGCTATGTCTACACCGCTAAGGCACATTGGACTTACGTCGCCAAGACTCCTGCTTGGACTTTACACCGCCAACCATTGGACTTATGCTGCCAAGACTTCTGCTTGGACTTTACGCTGCCAATATTCCCCTTGAACTTTCCAAATGCCAAGACTCAAGCTTGGACTTTCCCTTGCCAACCCATGTTGGACTTTTCATGCCAAGACCCATGCTTGGACTTTCCTTTGCTAACCCATGTTGGACTTTTCGTTGCCAAGACCCATGCTTGGACTTTACATGCCAAGTACTCAAGACTTGGACTTTTCCCATGACAATGGCCAAACTATCGTCAAACATCAAATACCAACTTGGGTCGATTGCATCAGCAATCTCCCCAACATATGTCAGACATCAATGTCAGTCATCCATGTCAAACATCAAAACACTTACTCGAGTCCAGTCAATCATGACCTGGGCCGATTGCACCAACAAAATCTCAGCGATACCCCGGTAGACTGGCGGTGCCGTCGCCGCGGCAGCAAGCTACCGATCCAGGTACATCGGTGGTCTAGGGCTAGGTTTCACCGTCATTTTCCTTAGATTTAGTTGTGGATGGTGTGTCTTAGCTCAAATTTGTGGTTGGCAGTGATTTGGGGCTGCCGGTGGAGTGTTGAGCTCATGTTTGGAGCTGGGATTTTCATCGGTGAGCAGGAGTGGATTGCTGGTGGAGATTAGAACTGGTAAGATGGATCTAACCTATTATCGTCATCGGTGATGAGTTGTTGATTGGAATTTAAGCTGTGATTGTGTGGTATGTCAATACATTTGGGATCCGACGAATTTGTTTTTCTGTCTATGGATTTTTGGTGGATTGCTCCGGTGAACAGGGGGGTTGTTGGAGGAGATCTAATTGGTAAGATTGATACCCCGTATGTGTTGTAGTTGATTTTAGAAGGGTTATTGTTAATTTGGTGTTTTGTTTGGTGCCGGGTGTAAGGAGTTGTTTGTTGGAAGAGAGTTAAGCTCGGAAAGTTATTAATTAGGTTTTCCTGTGGTTGATCTGTGTAGTATATTAGATTATGTTTGATTATGCGTTGTTAGAGAGTTGTAATGGTTTAAGTGAGTGTTGTTTAGATATATATATTTTAATTGATCTTGTTGATGTGGGAGCAAGTTGGTTATGGTGTATCGGATCGGGATAATCGGGGTTCTTATTCGTAGACGAGTGAAGGATGCGAATATAGAACGAATTAGTATTTTGTTCGTATAATTATTGGAGACTTGTACTTAACCATAATTTGTTATTTTTGTGCAGGCTTGGGATACGAAGCAGGTTCGCGACCATGAGGATTATTCGAGCTTCGTATCAGGTGGGTAATATCTACCTGGTCCGGTAGTTTGATCGAATTCCAGTGCATGAATTTGGATATATGTTTATACTTGTTTACCTTAAATCCACTCATGTTTAATCATGTGCTTGTACTTAGTCTTTGATCTTTGAGATATTGCTATTAATTCATCATTCCTTTATCTTGGATATGAATTACAACCCTTCTTGTGTGTTAGCTGATAGGTATTTAGTTAAATGCATATGGTTATGGTTACTAGTGTGAGCTTAGATTGGGTTACCGGGGTGCATCACTAGGGTTAGGTGATGGATCAGATTATGGAGTCGAATATAGTATCGTACACCTATTAGTTGTGCATCTATGGTAGATCTATTTATCTGTATGTAGATAAGTAGATTGCGAATGTGGATTAGTGGTCCTTGCATGGTTGACTTTCGGTTGACTAGGACTCCCCATGGGATAGAGAGTGTTGCGAGGATACATATGTGGAGCTATGTATCATTACATTACATGCATGTTGTCGACTGGGGTCTCCCTTATGGTTGAGATGGGTCATTAGTCATCCTGCCTCCCCGGCCACTCGGGGTAGTGGTAGCAGGATTGAGGGTAGAGCATTGGATGTGCCGCGCTCGACCACTATAGATGGTGGTAGCTAGAGATGCACACTTGACCACTGTGCAGAGTGGTAGTTAGCGCACTCGCCCACTATAGACGGTGGTTGCGTGCTGTGCAGTTGTCCTGTGTGCGGCACTCGTCTACTCATGGGTAGGGACATCGTGGCTAGCAGCAGGGATACCTAGGAGTAGTTAGCTTTTTACGCTTATATGCTACTCAGTCATACTACCCAACTCGACCACTCGAGAGTAGTGGTAGCTGGAGTCGGGATAGTAGTCATGTTGTGCCACCCTGGCCACTCTGGGGTCGTGGTTGGACGGGTCCGCAGACATGACCATGCATATGCATTGCTGATATATATGTATGCATGTATGCTACATTTGTTTGCTTCATATGATTGTACATCATGCTACATGCCTTTTGCATATTTTATATACCGCTATGTATGTGTTGAGCATGAGTATGTATTGGTTTAGACTGTTGCATGCTATTTGGGTTATGCTATCGTATACCTATTCAGGATGTTATAGGTCATGTGGATGGTAGACCGTCAGGTATGTACATTATTTCATGTCATTTGATTAGTTTAGTGTATGCTATGAGTATGACTGTATTTGTGGTTACTGGTTACTACGTTTAGTACTGTATGTCTGTTGGACTCATGCTGCATACCTGTAGATCTTCACATGTATACTTGTAGATCTCTATACCCTGTATGTTGTTCATGCACTTTCTACATATTACCCCTGAGTTTCATAGTCACCACCCTGGACCCTGGGTTTCCTGTCGCCTAAGTGGCAGATAGAAGACTTTGGCATGGACTTGGAGCATCGCCACTTGATCCTATCTCACCGCTTACGAGGGATTTGTTTCCTATATCGCATGTATCTTTATATGGACTTCTGTTGTTATTGGAGATAGTGCTGTGTTTTTCTTCTATGGTATTCAGTATGGGATTTTGTTTTAGTATGAACGGATATACCGGTATACGTATGTTGCTGAGTTTATATTTTTCATTGTGTTGTCTTCCGCTATTGATGTTATACATTTTCCATATGTGTTATGCTGGCTGCGACTATTTGTACCCATATTGTAATTGTCATAAGGGGGTGCCGTCCGTTGGCCGGACAGAGTCTACCCCGAGGCGTGACAATTTTATTGGTATCAGAGTTCTAGGTTGCGATGCCATGCAATAATGATTTTCGTCGGATTTTGGACCTCGAAAATCATTTTGATTTGATTTGATTTCGATTTTGGTGAGATGGGATTGACAGCGGCGTGAGCTCCAAGTTGTACGAAGTAAGAAATCTTGACACTTTATATTTATGGCTAGATATTTATGTAAGTCGTTCGACAGGTGTGGACAGACGATATTATGACACCTGTTCAGACTCGTACTAGAGGTCGTCCACCTAAACAACCTACTACCGGTGGACCTGTTGATCAGGAAGAGCCACGATGTTCTCCTACCAGACGTTCGGAACCTCAAGAGCCAGAAGTACCCCCGACTATGCCGACTTCTACGGATTCTAGTGGCACGTATACCCGTGTTAGCGCGTTCAACCAAGGACCGATTTACGCTGTTCCGAGGCGAGTCTGATCCCTGGATTGCCCGGACCTGGTTAGATAATCTAGAGGATACTTTCGAGTTCATGAGTTGTACCGATGAGGAGAAGGTGGGTCTAGCAGCTTATCACCTTCGGGAGCAGGCGGTTACATGGTGGAAAATGCAGAAGACTTTGATGGGAGAGCAGAACATCACCTGGGCAGTCTTCCGAGATATCTTCTGGAGGTAGTATTTTCCTTCTGCGTTCTCTACAGCTCGCCGTCAGGAGTTCTTAAGTCTTAAGCAGGGGGATCGTTCAGTTATGGAGTACAATGCAGAGTTTACTCGACTAGCGAAATTCTGTCAGCATCTGGTAGCACAGGATGGGGACCGGATGTTCCAGTTCACACAGGGTTTGGTAGCTTATATTCGAGTAAGAATGTCTGGATCCTCCATTAACTCGTACCGAGAGGCACTGGATAGGGCTCTATCTATTGAGATGACTTCTCAGCAAATTACAAAGGAGAAAGAGATGGAGAAGCAGATGTCCCAGGGAAAGCAGCGAAAATAGGATACGATGACTGAGACTCAGAAGAAGCCGGATCAGAGTGGAGCTTCTTGAGGGACTGCAGAAGGTTCATCTAGAGCACAGAAAGGGAAGCGACCAGCTTTTGGACAGTCTGGAGGTTCTTAGAAGAACCGTAAGAGTGGACACATGGTTTTTAAGTGTCCCCTAGATCGAGATGTTTGTTATTACTGCAAGCATCCAGGACACATGAGCCGAGAGTGTACGCTGAAGACATAGTTGGAGGTTTCAGACAACTCCAGCAAGGGGAAGAAATCTGGCCAGCATTATCAGCAGAGGTCAGCACCTAGGACGCGGACACATGGTCAGAGGCAGCCACCACCTCCCACAACCCAGATATATCATATACATGGGAGTGCCTCTTCAGGGATGCCAGCGGCGATTCATTATACTCCAGCTCCAGAGAGTTATTATTTAGGGCCACCTACTCAGCGATATCTACCGACCAGCTCTCAGGGATATATTATGCCTGCGCAGTAGAGTTAGCCTCCAGTAGCAGCATCACAGAGCTAGATCCATCATGAGTGGAGGCATTCTACTATTATATCGGGAGAGCAGCCACCGAATGTGGAGACTGGATGGGTTTATTCCATTGCCAGAGACGATGCTCAGCGGGCCGAGGGATCGGTCATTCGGGGTATGATTTCAGTTTATTCTATACATGCAGATACTTTGATTGATACTAGTAGCTCACATTCCTTTATATCTAGTATATTTTTGAGTAAAATTGGAAGAATTCCTATGACTCGTTCTTGTGAGTTAGCGGTATCATTACCATCGGGCGAGGTTTTGACCAGTCATCAAGTAATCAAAGGTTGTCCGTTAAATTTTGATGGGCATATACTCACGGTGGACCTTCAGGTGTTGGAGATAGTGGAATTTGATATTATACTCGGAATGGATTGGTTGGCTACTTACTATGCTACAGTGGATTGTAGGGCGAGAGTAGTGATGTCACGCCCCGAGGGAGTCTCCGCCAGACGAAAATCCGACAGCACCTCCCCTATACGGGTGACAATACAAATTTTTATACAAGGCCAACATGGCCAATATACATCGGTCAACACGACCGGAATCCAAACAACACACGCAGATAATAATAAGGCCTCAGGCCAACAAATCTAGGTAAACTAAAGTCTACACTAACTAGACTTACCCCTTCTGCCATCTGGGCAGGAATACCCAACCAAACCAATCAAAATAAGATCCGACCAATGGTCCACAAGAACCCCAAAAATCCACGAGTACATAAATCCATTTCCAAGCCTAAACATATCTTCTATATAAAATTCAAACCATAACTCAAACAACTAAGAAACTGTCACTACGAGGGGGGGGGGGATATGGCAACTGGACTCTCCTGACAGCTTCATCCTGAAATAAAAATAAAATCACGGGGTAAGTTCAAAGAACTTAGCGGATATTAGTCGATATGAATAGCAAGAAATAGCTAACAATACTAATCATGCCAGTACAGTCTCATATATATGGTAAGCAAGAAATAAATGCAAAAGGACTGTACTCACCTGAATCTCCTACTCTGATATAGGAGCATGTGCCCTACTATAAGAGATAAAGTCATCACCATAAATGAATATGAATCCTGTATGCATGGTAATCATATGCAACATCCAAGGCATCAATAAAATGCAACAAACACAATACAAATGCGATCCATGCAAAAATGCATGTCGTGCATATGACATGGTCACCCCTGACGCCAGTCAGCCGCCTCACACGCGATGGTGAAGCCGAGTGGGTAGGGCTATGACAACTGTGCACTCTGCCATCACTGCTCCTGAGTGACCGAGTGGACAGGATGCTGTCGGAGTACACCTATCCTCCTGCCCCAAACATAGTGGGGGAGCTAAGCTCTCATCTCCCGGTGTCATGGACCAGAGGAGGGATCCCTGCTCGCTACCACGCTGCCTCATCGCTACCCATGAGCGGACCAGCGGAGCTTGACAGAGCAACTGCACACACCCTCCTGATGTATCACTAACTCATGAGTGGCAGTGTGTGTAGGCCATGTAATTGGCTGCGGGCTCAACAATAATGGAACCCCGTCCAGCCAGCATGCAATCATGCAAAAATGGTGCATGATACTAAAACATGTAAATCCTACCAAAAATACCTATCCGAATAATACGCACAGTCAATAAGTGCGTATCTATGATCCAAGGAACAATGATCCAAATAAATCAGGGAAGATAGAAATCATATCCTATCCAATGCATGTATCAATAGGCACAAAAACATACTAGGCATATAAGCATGAAAATTATTGAAAGCTATCCTAACTAACATATCAACTTGACTATATCTAAAAGATAAGTCAAAATACCCGCCTGAATATATATCCGCAAGAATGAAAACGTCACGACCGGGGACCTGCCTCGTGACCAAAACCTGCATATAGCATAACTATAGTCAAGCACAAAATATACAATTCAACGACAAATCGAATACTTAATCGATTTCCTTTATAACCCAAATGCTCCAACTCTATTTCCAATTCTCCTTAATTTTCCAACCGTCTTATTAATCCTTTTCCTACCACAAATATCCATACAATTAATTTAACTCACTAAATCAATTGATAAAACTTTGATTAATTAATGATAAGCTAATTAATCAATTAAACCTGGTTTAACCTGCATTTTAACAACCTAAGCCAAATAACAATAAAATTTATTGGCTTTTAATTTATCCAACTATTGTACCCACAAATGTACCCAATTAATTCCTAATCCTCCAAATATCATACCAATCAACCGAATAACACCCGAATCAGCCCAAATCAACCAATCAAGCTCACCCGCCCTAGGAATTCCATCCACAGCCAATACCCACAACTCAATTTCTTAAATTCACAGTGAAACCTCCAACCCTAACCACACGACACCCTCCAAATCAAACCCTCACAGCCTCTCACAGCCGGCACTTCCTTGCTGCCCTATCATTGCCCCTAACCTCACTCACCGATTCTCTTCAATTCCTCTCCTCACAACATCGGTCAACCAATCCACAAAAGAAACCCTTACCTACTCCGACGACCACCGACGAGAAGGGCAGAGGTGGCAGTGGCTGTGGACGGTGAGCGCACGGGGAGAAGTAGTGGCGGAAGGCAAGCGCTGCCGGTGAGCAGCGGCCCCGGCCATACCTAGGCGTCAGACGGCGAAGGGAAGACCTGTCGTGGCCGACGCGCGTGCGACGGTGGACGGCGAACTCGCGTCGCGTCGGGCGGCGATGCTCGCGGGAGCGAAATCCCTTGTTGCCGTGCGGTGAAGGAGACCCGGTTGCTTTGGCCTGGTCCTCGGCGGAGAGAAGATCGACGGCGGTGAAGAGCTCGCGCGAGAGGATCCGTCGACGGCAGAGAGAGCTCGCGCGAGAGGAACTGCCGAAGGGAAAGGAGTTGCGGCGGGGAAAAAGAAAAAAAGGAAATAGATAAACTTAGGTTTTTAGGTTAATAACCCCTCAATATTGATAAACCAAACAGGCCTTTTAAAAGCCTGTTTTTCTTATCCCCGTAAATATCTCGTACAAGCCCCGTTTAAATCCAGAAAAATTCCTAAAATTTCCTAAAAAACCCGAAAAATTTCCAGAATTATTTCCTTAATTATTTGGCCATTTAATTTAATATTTTAATATCCCTGTATTTAGCAAGTGACCTTCCGACCACCAGATCAACCTGCATGGGAATTCGTGGGTACCCGAGATGATGGAGTGTGCATTATATCTCCACTTCAGGCTCGAAGATTATTGACTCATGGCTGTCAAGGGTACTTATTGTCTTTTGTCAAAGTGGAGAGTGAGAAAATACCACCCCTCTCCAGTGTGCGGGTAGTTTGTGAGTATCCAGATGTATTCCCAGATGAACTTCTGGGCTTGCCACCTTTTAGGCAAGTGGAATTCACGATAGAGGTAATCCCAGGAACCGCATCGGTATCGAAGGCTCCTTACCGGATGACACCGAAAGAGTTGAGTGAGCTTAAGATACAACTGCAAGAGTTATTGGATAAGGGATTTGTTCATCCTAGTGTTTCACCATGGGGAGCTCCGGTGTTGTTCGTTAAAAAGAAAGATAGATCTTTGTGGTTATGTATTGATTACCGACAACTAAATGCAGTGACCATTAAGAACAAATATCCACTACCGCGGATAGAGGACTTATTTGACCAACTCAAGGATACTTGTGTGTATTCCAAGATTGATCTGCGATTAGGTTATCATCATCTGAGAGTAAGAGACGAGGATGTTCAGAAGACAGCGTTCCGCACGCGTTATGGACATTATGAGTTTCTAATGATGCAATTTGGTCTTACTAATGCTTCAGTTGCATTTATAGATTTGATGAACTGGGTATTCTTGAGGTACTTGGATCAGTTTGTCATCGTATTCATAGATGATATCTTGATATATTTTCGTTCTGAGGAGGAGCATGAGTACCATCTTCAGATTATGTTGGAGACGTTGCGACGAGAGTATTTATATGCCAAGTTCAGTAAGTGCGCTTTCTGGCTATCTTCCGTGGGTTTTCTTGGACATGTGGTATCCAGCAGGGGTATTTCAGTTGATCCCCAGAAAATCAAAGCGATTACCAGTTGGGAGCATCCAAAGTCAGTTCAAGAAGTTCGTAGTTTCCTTGGATTGGTCGGGTATTACCATATATTTGTGGAGGGATTTTCTCGTATAGCCACCCCACTCACTCGCTTGACACGGAAAGGGATCAAGTTTACTTGGTCAGAGGCTTGTGAGTCCAGTTTTCAGAAGCTTAAGCAGCGACTAGTTTCTGCACCTGTATTAGTGATTCCTTCTGGTTGCGATGGGATGATATTGTATACCGATGCTTCTTTCCAAGGATTGGGAGCAGTTCTAATGCAGTTCGACCGTGTAGTATCTTATGTCTGCCGTCAGCTTAAGGATCATGAAAGAAATTATCCGGTGCACGATCTGGAGTTAGCAACCATTATTTTTGCGCTAAAGATATGGAGACATTATCTATATGGGATTACTTTTGAGATTTATACGGACCATAAGAGTTTGAAATATCTTTTCACTTAGAAGGAATTGAATCTTAGACAGAGACGATGGATGAAATATCTAAAGGATTATGATTGCACCATTCAGTATCATCTGGGTAAAGCTAATGTAGTAGCGGATGCACTAAGCAGGAAGTCCCGTGGAATTCTGGCCAGTCATTTGACAGCAGTGACTGAGCAAGTTCGACAATTCTCAGAGTTGGGGTTGTCTGAACAGGGTCAAACATCCCGGGGGATACTAGTATCCATGGTTGCCCAGTCCGCTATTATTGAGAGGATCAAAGAAGCACAAGCTAGTGATCAACATCTGCAGTTCTTATGCAACACTGTGGACTCAGGACGACAGACAGATTTCTCATGTGACAAGACTGGAGTCCTCCATTTTTGAGGAAGATTATGTGTTTCGGACACACATCCGTTTAAGGAGGAGTTATTACGAGAGGCACATCATTCGAGATTTGCTATACATCATGGCGGTACTTGGATGTATCAGGATTTGAGGCGTTCATACTGGTGGGACGGTATGAAGACGGATATTGCGGATTTCGTCGCTCGATGTTTGGTCTGCTAGCAGGTAAAGGTTGAACATCAGAAACCAGCCGGATTGCTACAGAGAATCCCAATTTCAGAATGGAAGTGGGAACATATCACGATGGATTTCGTTACGGGGTTGCCCAGAACCCGTAAAGGACATGATGTGATTTGGGTGATTGTGGACAGGTTAACCAAATCCGCTCATTTCCTTTCGATTCGTGAGACACACCCATTGGATCGACTGGCAGAGCTATACTGTAGAGAGATTGTCAGGCTGCACGGAGTGCTCTTGAGTATCATATCTGATAGAGATCCACATTTTACATCATGATTCTAGCAGAGTCTTTAGCATGCTATGGGCACCGAGCTTCGTCTCAGTACAATATTTCATCCGCAGACAGATAGATAGTTTGAGCATACCATTCAAACTCTGGAGGACTTATTGAGATCTTGCGTCATGGATTTCGGAGGCAACTGGGAGGATCACGTCCACTTAGTGGAGTTTGCGTATAATATAGTTATCACTCTTCCATTCAGATGGCTCCCTTTGAGGCTTTGTACAACCGACCCTGCAGATCTTTAGTATTGTGGGAGGATGTTGGGGAGCGGCAGTTATTGGGCCCTCAGAATATTCAGCACGATGCAGAGTTGGTTCGTGTTATCAGACGATGATTGTCAGAGGCTCAGGATAGACAGAAAAGTTATGCGGATCGGAGGCGAAGACCTCTGGAGTTTTCTGTAGTGGATCCTGTGTTTCTGCGTGTATCACCTACAAAAGGAGTCAAGAGATTCGGAATTAAAGGAAAGTTAGCACCACACTACATTGGACCATTCAAGATATTGGATCGGATTGAGGGTGTAGCATACCGATTGGCTCTACCTCCGACGCTTGCGGGCGTTCATAACGTATTTCATGTTTCTATGCTGAGAAAATATGTACCGCATCCGGATCATGTTCTGATAGAGGTGTCGATTCCACTTTAGCCTAATGCGACATATGAGTAGATTTCCGTGCGGATTCTTGGTCACAAAGAGTATCAGCTACGGAACAAAACCATCTGACTTGTAAAGGTTGGATTGCAGCATCACACTGATGAGGAGACTATGTGGGAGCTGGAGGATACCATCCGAGCTTGATACCCTCACCTGTTCACATGAGGTATGTAGTAGTTCAAGAAATTTCTTGAGTTGATTACTGAATATAAGTACAGAAATTTGGGGACCAAATTTTATTAAGTGGGGGAGAATGTAGAATACGAAAAAAAAAATTATATGGATTAACCCTTTAATTAATTGGGTTTAATTAGTAGATTAATTGGGGTTAATTAGTGGATTAATTGGGCTTAATTAGTGGGCTAATTGGGTTGATTAACTAGTTGAAATTTGAGTCCATTAACGGCTTTGTTATTGGAATTGGGCTTGGGGGCTTGGCGGTTTGGGACGGTTCACAGAACCAACACGAATGGCATTTAAAAAGCCGAGAACCGATCGTGTTATTTTCAATCGCGATCTCCGTTTCCTTTCTTCTCTGCGTCATTTCTTTTTCGCTCCGTGCGATTTCCGTCGCCCAATCTCAGCTCGTCGGCGTCCGGTGAGAGTAGCTCGACGGTGCCACTTTGGGTTGATCTTCGGCCAAAGATCAGGGGGGTCTCTCGCCTAGGGGATCTCGGCGATACCCTGATGGACTGGCGGTGCCGTCGCCGCGGCAGCAAGCTACCGATCGAGGTACGTCAATGGTCTAGGGCTAGGTTTCACCGTCGTTTTCCTTATATTTAGTTGTGTATGGTGTGTCTTAGCTCAAATATATGGTTGGCAGTGATTTGGGGCTACTGGTGGAGTGCTGAGCTCGTGTTTGGAGTTGGGATTTCCATTGGTGAGAAGGGGACGAGCAGGAGTGGATTGCCGGTGGAGATTAGAACTGGTAAGATGGATCTAACCTTTTCTTGTCATCGATGATGAGTTTTTTATTGGAATTTAAGCTGTGATTGTGTGGTATGTCAATACATTTGGGATCCGATGAATTTGTTTTTCTGTCTATGGATTTCTGGTGGATTGCTCCGGTGAACAGGGGGTTGCCAGAAGAGATCTAAATGGTAAGATTGATACCCCGTATGTGTTGTAGTTGATTTTAGAAGGGTTATTGTTAATTTGGTGTTCTGTTTGGTGTCGGGTGTGAGGAGTTATTTGTCGGAAGAGAGTTAAGCTCGGAAAGTTGTTAATTAGGTTTTCCTGTGGTTGATCTGTGTAGTATATGTTGGTGCAACAATGCTCCAAGCATTTATATGTTTTGATGTTTGGCTAATCATCTAAGTTAGGCAATATCTTGTGATCTAATTACGAATGTGTTTAAGTGACAGGGAAATCCAAGGATGAAGACTTGGTAAAAGGAAGTCCAAGTATGATCTTGGCAAAGGAAGTCCAAGGGATGGACTTGGCGGCATAAGACCAAGCTTGTAGTCTTGGCAGCATAAAGTCCAAAGTGAACCTTGGCAAAGGAAGTCCAAAGTAAAGTCTTGGCAGCATAAGTCCAAGCTTGTAGTCTTGGCGGCATAAAGCCCAAGCATTTGGCAACCCAAGACATGACGAAACCGAAGGAAGCTCTTGGAAGCAAAGCGCAAAGGATGAACAAGTCGCGGACTCGGAGAGATCCTGAAGGCGCAAGGCTTAATGAGGAGCTAGAAGGTTGAGTCTAGGTCTAGGGAATAAAATCAAGTATGAATTACTCATACTTGATGAGTATCACCGATCGACACGATGTATCGATCGGCCGAGTCAGCGTTCCGAGTCGGTGAAACCTCGACCATCACCGATCGATGTCGCGATCGAGCGATGACGATCTGTCGCGATCGAGCGCGATCGGATGATCCGCGATCGATCGCTAAGGGCATCACCGACCGATCAAGGGAAATATCGCCAGAACGTAGTCTCACTCGATCGATCACCCATCACCGATCGATGGAGGATCACCGACCGATCACCGTCGTTGGAGATTGCGGCTACGAATCTCGTGAGATCGATTTTGGCCGTTGAGCTGGCGCATGACCGATGGTATGCATCAGTCGACTGATCGACGCCCAACGGGAAAAACAATCCCTCTTCTATAAAAAGGGGCCATGGGGAGCTTGGTGAAGCTAGTGCTCTTGCTCCTAACTATACTCTCGTGCTCACCAAGCCTTCCAAGTATTTTTAGTGATTTAAATCCTCCTCTTCTCTTGTTTTTGATCATCCATCATTGTAAAGAAGAGGAGACCATTGTAAGAAAGGTTTCTCCACCTTGGTTCATCCAAAGGAGGTTCTAGTGAAGGTTGATTAGGGCTAATCCACCTTACGAATTGCCGTGGAGTAGGAGCGTCATCTCCGAACCACATACATCGGGTGTTAGCTTTGTTCTTGCTTTGATTTGTGTTTATATTTTATATTGCTTCCGCTAACATTTTTTGTAGAAAAGAAGAAAGGCTAATCACCCCCCCCCCCTCTAGCCATTCCAAGGGTCCTAACAGTATATTGGATTATGTTTGATTATGCGCTGTTAGAGAGTTGTAATGGTTTAAGTGAGTGTTGTTTAGATCTATATATTTTAATTGATCTTGTTGATGTGGGAGCAAGTTGGTTATGGTGTATCGGATTGGGATAATCGGGGTTCTTATTCATAGACGAGTGAAGGATGCGAATATAGAACGAATTAGTTTTTTGTTCGTATAATTATCGGAGACTTGTACTTAACCATAATTTGTTATTTTTGTGCAGGCTTGGGATACGAAGCAGGTCCACTGCCGTGAGGATTATTTGATCTTTGTATTAGGTGGGTAATATTTACCTGGTCCGGTAGTTTGATCGAATTCCAGTGCATAAATTTGGATATATGTTTATACCTATTTACCTTAAATCCACTCATGTTTAATCATGTGCTTGTACTTAGTCTTTGATCTTTGAGATATTGTTGTTAATTCATCATTCCTTTATCTTGGATATGAATTACAACCCTTCTTGTGTGTTAGCTGATAGGTATTCAGTTAAATGCATGTGGTTATGGTTACTAGTGTGAACTTAGATTGGGTTACCGGGGTGCATCACTAGGGTTAGGTGATGGATCAGATTATGGAGTCGAATATAGTATCGTACACCTATTAGTTGTGCATCTATGATAGATCTATTTATCTGTATGTAGATAAGTAGATTGTGATTGTGGATTAGTGGTCCTTGCATGGTTGACTTTCGATTGACTAGGACTCCCTTTGGGATAGAGAGTGTTGCGAGGATACGTATGTGGAGTTATGCATCATTACATTGCATGCATGATGTCGATTGGGGTCTCCCTTGTGGTTGAGATGGGTCGTCAGTCATCCTGCCTCCCCGGCCACTCGGGGTAGTGGTAACAGGGTTGAGGGCAGAGCATTGGATGTGCCGCGCTCGGCCACTATAGATGGTGGTAGCTGGAGATCGGAATAATAGTCATGTTTTGCCACCCTGGCCACTCTGGGGTCGTGGTTGGATGGGTCCGCAGACATGGCCATGCATATGGATTGCTGATATATATGTATGCATGTATTCGATATATGTTTTACATATGCCTATGAGATGCTGCATTTATTTACTGCATATGATTGTACATCATGCTACATGCCTTTTGCATATTTTATATACCGCTGTGTATGTGTTGAGCATGAGTATGTATTGGTTTAGACTATTGAATGCTATTTAAGTTATGCTATCGTATACCTGTTCAGGATGTTATAGGTCATGTGGATGGCAGACCGTCAAGTATGTACCTTATTTCATGTCAGTTGATTGGTTTATTGTATGCTATGAGTATGGTCGTATTTGTGGTTACTGGTTACTACGTTTAGTACTGTATGTCTGTTGGACTCATGCTGCATACCTATAGATCTTCACATGTATATTTGTAGATCTCTATACGCTGTATGTTGTTCATGCACTTTCTACATATTACCCCTGAGTTTTATACTCATCACTCTGGATCCTGGGTTTCCTGTCGCCCAGGTGGCAGATAGAAGACTTTGGCATGGACTTGGAGCATCACCACTTGATCCTATCTCACCACTTTTTCGAGGGATTTGTTTCCTATATTGCATGTATCTTCATATGGACTTCTGTTGTTATTGGAGATAGTGCTATGTTTTTCTTCTATGGTATTTAGTATGAGATTTTGTTTTAGTATGGACGGATATACCGATATATGTATGTTGTTGAGTTTATATTTTTCATTGTGTTGTCTTCCGCTATTGATGTTATACATTTTCCATATGTGTTACACTGCCTGTGACTATTTGTACCCGTATTGGAATTATCATAAGGGGGTGTCGTCCGTTGGCCTGACAAAGTCTACCTCGGGGCGTGACAAAGTACTCAAAACTTGGACTTTTCCCATGATAATGGTCAAACCATCGTCAAACATCAAATACCAACCTGGGTCGATTGCATCAGCAATCTCCCCAACATATGTCAGACATCAATGTCAGTCATCTATGTCAAACATCAAAATACTTACTCGAGTTAAACTCGAGTCCGGTCAATCGTGATCTAGGCTGATTGCTCCAACAAACTCTTTGTTCCTTAAACCAATAGCAGATGGATGACTCTAAATTAAAAATATATCATTAGTAAAAGAAACTCACAATATAATTATTTTAACCAAGAACAAAATTATGAGACAATGCAAGAACTAAAACTTCACAATCCAAATCATCGAAGACATCCTGTGTTGCAATGAATTCATTAAAACAAACAAACACATATACAAATTTAATTTTAACAATCAATAGAAGAAGTTACAAAGTAAAATAAACAAACAAACGTGCAAAATACCACAGTTTGTTTTATCTTAATTTTTTGCACCAAAATCAAAGCAAAATACCAATAGTAAAGAACATGATTGACAAAATGGGAGATGTGAAAGAATGTTGAACCACAATCTCAAATTGATCAGCACTTCACCTTCTTCTGAAATAACTTAACACAGCAAAAAATGAATTCCAGAAAAATCTTTCACACGATGCAAAAAAACTTGTGCACAATACATTCAAAAAGAAAAATAAAAAAAAGCAAGGGAAAGTATCACGATCTGCTAAAAGTTGAGAATATATTCAACTAACAATTCTTTGTCATTCGTTCCAGGACTATTGACGAGAGGGAAGGTAAATCACAGGGAAGACTATGTCCCGGACACGGTGACAAGATAGTGGGGGGTCCTCTGAAGTCAGAGAAATTTTAGACCCCTCTCCGGAATCGATCCCAGCCCATATGCTAAACAGCCACACTGCCTTATCATCGTGTCATCCCTGCGGAGACAAAAAGTATCACGATCTGGTATCATAACCAGTTAAGCTGATTATTCATATTAGGCATATATAGATTGTCAAAAATGGCAACAAAATAAGGAAACAAAAAGTATACACAAGGTTTACACATACTGGTCAAACAAAAGCTTTGAAATTTCAATATAGTGAAAAGGCAATGGTTGAAATTCCCTAGGTGTCTCTCTTTCTGCTTCGAGTACTTGTGCCAGTTTATCTACAGATACAAATCGCCAAGGCAGCAATTCAAGCCAAAATTGTGATATCCTTCAATAAAACTATGCTAATACAAAACAAAACATAACAAGGACAACTGAAAAGTTTAAGACAATCAATGCTAACAGCAATACCTGGAACAACTAATTCACAGAGCAAAAAATATAAAAACTGAGATTTAGACAATGCTAATGGACTGACAGGGATCAAGAGGTTTAGCTAATTTTTGGGAATAAAAAACAAGCTACTTAGGCAAAGCTATATCTATTATTGTGCTTTCCTAAATCTTAGTAGTCTGAATGATCTATAAGACAATGTGTCCCAGTACAGGCAAACTTCTATAAGTATCACATTGTTTATCAAGAACAAGCTACTTAGGCAAAGATTTATCAAGAACACAAAGCAAATCCATTCGATTGAAACAAGAAATGAATAATAACTCGGCTTTATTAGCAAGATTTCTCCAAGCATGACAACAAACAAATAAATAATAGAAAAAACTCCAATTTACAACAAATGCCATATTCTTGATGGGTTTCTACGTGGCGATTGGGCATTTCAATCAATAAGACTACTGGAACAGTGAAAAATAAGGATTGGAGTCGTTTAGAAAAAGTTACCTTTACCCAATCATTGAAGACATCCTTTGTTGCAATGATATACTTCTCAACGTCGTTCCATCCAAATCCACTACTATGATTCAACATCTCATTGATAGCATGAAATTGCCTCTTAAGTAGCTTGTACCTTGACTCGATATGAGGGGTAACCCTCAAATTGCTGGATGGCAATTTAGCAGCCATGACTTTCTCCAAATGCAGCAAGTATCCAATTCGAAAATCATTCTCGCTCTTCCAAGCTGAATCTTTGCTTAACTCAACAAGACAGTCAACTAAAACAACATCCTCTTATTTTGTCCACAAGTGTTTAGTGCTTGAATTTTTTTTTTTTGAACTTCGTTAGCATTGTGCTTTTTACTTGTTCACTTGTTGCATCCTTGGTCGTTTCTACTCCTTTTATTCTCTTCTGCCTATGTCCTTCCATTGAAAACTAAAATTAAACCATCCAAATAACACATTATTCTTGCATAAACCATAATCAAATTGTTTAAATAAATAATATACAAACTCAAATACAATCAGATTGTTCAAACGTAATAAATCCAAGATATAATCAAATTGTTCAAACTTAATCAAACCCAGATACAATCAGATTGTTCAAACTTAATCAAATTCAGATATAACCAAATTGTTTAAACTATTCAAATGGATAATAAACCCAAATACAACATAAGGAAAGAGTTCAAATACATGGAAACTCAAATTTTAAGAAAGAACATTAAATTTAATTAACCGATGACTGCCAACTCATGAACATATCATCTGCAAGCTTGTCTCTCCATTCAGTCCAACCAGGGTTGGTCTCACAATGTTTGATCAAATCACCACCATCATCGACATCATCATCGTCGCTTTCATTTGACTCGAGGACATCAAGCTCACTCTTTATCGGATCAATTGTCATTTCATACCTTATGAAATTATGCAGGATATAACAAGCAGAAATAATTCTACATTAAGTCTTAACATCATAAAATGACTTATCTCTCAATATAGCCCATTTGGCTTTTAAAATACCAAAACACCTCTCAATGCAATTTCTGGCTTGAGAGTGTTTATATTAAAGTACTCTTTGGCTATCGTTGGTTGGTAACCTTGCCTCCATTCAGTCAAGTGGTACATTTGACCTCTATATGGTGCCAAAAATCCTTCCCCATTTATGTATCCAACATCACACAAATAATAACAACCTATATTACAAGTGAACATGTATTAATATATATAATAACAACCCATTTTATGATAATTATAACTTAATTACCTCGAGGAATCTTCAAGCCATTCCTCCTACTAATAGCATCCCTTAAAACTCTACCATCTACTGCAGATCCTTCCCAACCCGATAAGACATAGCTAAATTGCATGTTCAACGTGCACACACCCAAGACATTGGTTGCAATTTTACCTTTTTTGGTTCGGTACCTAGGTTTATCAACTGCTAGGACATTGACATTAATATATGTCCCATCTAATTCTCCCAAACAACCTTAAAATCAAAGAAGTATCATAAATCAAATTAATTTACTGTGTACATTAAAATGATTAAAAATATATATATAGAAATTATATACTTGTACCTTAAACCATTTCCACCTCTCATCCGTGCAATTTTCTAGGACTGGTTCAGGCTTCCTAAGCAAAATGTTATGTAACCGTAGAACAGAATTCAAAACTGAATAAAATTGCCTACTAACTGTCTCACCGAATCTAGCTATTTGACATTTTAGGACTCTATTCTTCACATTATGTGCAATAATATGAAGAAAAGATATTACAAGTTCACTAATTGACATATTTTTATTTCCTTCCAATTTCCATGAGTCGTTAGCAAAGAACAAAGTTGGTCTAAAGCCCTTCTATCCATCCTATAATTATCAACACATTGTCGATCACTATGAAAAATCATCTCATTTAAGTTTATAGACCTAATATTATATCTATACAATGCTTGATTAGTATATGATATGCTCCTCCTAAACCTAGCACTCCTCTTGTTAGCTAAGACAACCATCAATAATAAAAGCATCAATAACTTCCTTTGCATCCTCTTCTTGTGTATAATAAGTAAAGAAATTATCTTCATCTTTTGCCTTACTGCTAATTGATCCATATTAGCCTATCATGAAAATAAGGCAATGAAAAGTAAATCTAGCAATAAAATCTACTACCTCATAAGTCAAATCTTCAAAATAGATTATGTATGAAATGGAAAACGAAAGAAAAGTATAAAATCAATCCATTCAACTTATAATTACAAAAATAAAAGTACGTGTCAATCATATAATATAAAACTCATTAATTTTATTAATAACATGCATATAATTAATTATAAAAGTGCTTATTATTTGGAAACAGATGTTTGAGCGAGCATTTACTAGATATGTACTACCACATCAAAAACTTTGTTCACTTTTTCACAATCACAAAGATTATTCATTTTTAGGTGAGAAAAATCATCAAATTTCTCATTAATCTCTGGACTATCAAATGAATTATATCATCTTTTATCCTTTTCACCGCATAGATGGCCTGCCAAGCCTCCTATGCGCTCAAACCACCTAAAGGGAATGTACACCACATCACATGTGCAATCCAGTCCCTGTCTAAAATGCTGCCTTTTAGGACACTAAAATAGTCATTAAATAAAATGGGTGTTAAGATTGAGTATCAGCAGAAAGTTAAGAATCTTAGTCACCATACCTTCTTGCCTAGTCATTGCATGATTTTCCCCCCTTTTTTCCTTTCATTTTCACTCTTTTGAGTCATCACACTAGAGCTAAAGCCTAAACAAGGTATACAATTTCACAAACAGAATTTAAGACGGCCAGACTAGAATTATAATGCAAAACCAGGTAAACATAAAATCAGCATCTAACAACTCTTTAGCATTATCAGACAAGATGTTGCAAATAGATCTTGATCTTCAACAAGTGCATTTAGCAAAACACAAGAAATAGAAAATGAGTTTATATCTCTGCTAGAGTACTACTAGTTTTCTTTTACTTATTGCAGGCACTAGGAGATTACCAGTTAAAAGACAAGGAATCTACAGAATCTAATAATTGTGGTCTCTTTATCGGTCGAGGAGAAGTTATCACCGAAGCGAGGACAAGAGAAAGGTCTTTGGACCCGATCCCAGGAAGGTCTTCGACACGAGGTGGATGACGGCTTCGAATCGCCATGCAATCGCCACCGCTAGGGTTTCACGTCGACTGTTATCGCGTGATGGGGAAGGATGGGGAAAGCATTGAGTCAGAGTTTTTTTATTAGGTGTAATTTAATTAACTTTTGAAGGATAATTTTGGAAAGAAAATTATCTTAATCCCGGAATCAAGAAAATCCTAAGGTTTCCTTGGTGTTTTAATTTCGGGTTGAATACTCCCTTTTGCTGACATATGCTGATGTGTCAGGCACGAGGGATTACTTGGGAATTGTCGATTATCTAAACTAAATAAGATTTTCATTGATAACTTAGTATGGATAACCAAGGTAATCACATATACCCCTCAGCCAAACACACCCTTAGGATTATGATCAAACCACATTTCCAAGGTATCCATAACTTTGAAAATGACCTAAGGTGCCACCTTTACCATGGTTAGGTTAACTACCCATCCATTTAAAATTGGCACACCCTAACCCATTTACCATAAATCGCTTATCCTCCTAGGAACCCAATACCTATTGGAGCTCCTTGGGTTTACTAGTTATTCCTTAGGGATAACTTCCCTAGATACCCTCCTAATGACCTTCTTAGGCTTGGTAGCCTTGGTCATTGTGGTCTTGCCTAGGTTAACTCTAGGGGTGACTCCCCTTGTAACCTTCTTAGTGGCCTCCCTAGGTTTCTTCGAAACCTTAGGCACTAGACACACTCCATTGTTAGCCTTAGGGATGACTTCCCTAGTAATCATGACCTTCCTAGACTTAGTACTAGTTCCATAATCAAATTGAGCATTGTGATAAGTAGGCATTACCTTCTTGGACATAGGCTTGTGACCCAAACCTTGCCTCTAAGATGATTCTTGCCTCTTACACCCTAGGTTTTGACTATTTAACCATTTAATTGAATTTTGCATCTTCCTAAGAGTCTTCTCTAACTTCTCAAGCATTGACCTCAAGACTTGATTTTTAAACTCCAATTTTTCTAATTTAGTGGACCCATTATTTCTTTGAATTTATTTGTTCTTTCTAGGCATATGTCTAGAATTATTGGAGTTAAAGCCTAGATGGTTATCTATATTCCTAATAGACACCTTAGGTAGAATTTTTCTAGGGACATTAGTCCCAAATTTCTCCTTATTTCTAAAGCTAACATATTTATCTTCTAAGCAATAAAACCTATTTTTACTAGCATGCTTTTCATGAGTAATAGCAAGAGTGCTAAAAGCATGCTTTTTAAACCTAGAACTAGAAGGTGCATTAAAATATACCTTAGGGTTTGCTTTGGAAGCTCCCCCTACTTGTGTAGCTCATTCTTATCCTTTTTTCTTCCCCCTAGGGAATTAACTCCTATAATGCCCTTTTTGGTGGCACTTGAAGCACACTATGTGCTCCTTACTCTTAATGGTTGGGGCTCCGGCATCCTTAGTCTTTTCTTGAGGTTTTGGTGTCGACGGAGTCTTCTTGACTTTCTTAGGGCACTTGTTCTTATAGTGCCCATATTCCCTACACTCAAAACCCATAATATGATTTTAATTATTAATTAAAGTGTTTGGGTTATCTAGGGTGGTGGAAGTTTGGTCTTCTTAATCTTCTTGATCGGAGGTAGATGGTTCCTCTTCTTCATGCTTCAGCATGGAAGATGACCTAATATCCTCCTCCTCAATCCTAGAGGTGGAGGCTTCAGTTAGGGCAATCAATCCAAGTATGGTTTTGTTTTGATGTGTGTGGCAAAGGGTTTAAGTTAGGTTACTTATGTGATTTGATATGTGTGTTTAAGTTATGCAGGACTTAGTAAATTACACATAAGTTAGCTTGATGATAGCATTGGTGGGTTCACCATCTCATGGCTCGGGTCCTTGAGTCGGTGAAGGATGACATTGCGAAAGTCGTGGCTTGGTGCATCCGAGGGACCGCCGGACGAGGAGCATTGGAGTGAAGCCAAAGGAAGCATACTTCAGGGCAAGACGCAAAGGATGACATTGTGGAAGTCATGCGCTTGGTGAATCCAAGGGACGTGGTCGAACGAAGAGAGCTTCGGTGAGGGACTCCAAGGGAGATGAGAGATTGAGCGATTATAATGGTAGCTCATAGGTGAACTTGGCCGAATGGCTAAGACAAGTGTCGGACGCTCAAACTTATGTTTGAGGTTTTACCCGACGTTTGGTTAAGTCGGACGCTCAAACATGAGTTTAAGGTTTCTACCCAACGATTAAAAGTGTCGAATGCTCAAATAAGTGATTTGAGGTTTACCCGACCGTCGGATGGTCAAACAAGTATTTGTTTGAGGTTTTATCCGACATCAGTCAGCTGCTATAGATAGCAATCAACTGCTCTGAGTCGATGGCACTCGATTGATGTTTGACTGGTTGGTTTCTGGCCTAGTAGTCGACTGCCAAGACTACCATTGGACTACAACGGCAAGTCGTTGGAATGGTGATACGATCGGTGACATGCGTGATCGACTCGCATGTCCAACGGGAAGAAATCTCTTCTCTCTATAAATAGAAGGGGTGATGGCCTTGGGGATGCTAATTCTTCATTCCTAAGTGCTCCACAAGTGCCCTAAACGTCTCAAACCTCCTCTTCCTTGTTCTCATCTAAATCATATTGTAAGAGGGAGGATTTTGTAAGAAGGTTTCTTCTCCACCTTGATTGAGCAAAGGAGAAGTTTAGTGATTTGTTTGAGGGAGTGATTCACCATACGAATCATCCGTGGACTAGCGACAAGGGTCGTGAACCACATTACATCGGCGTGTTTACGTTTGCCTCTTCTCTCCATTTGTTTAGCTTAATTGTTTTTGTTGTTAGTTTTATTATCTATATTCTGCTGCACTAAACTTGATTGTAGACGATTGAGCGAACAATTTCTATCGACGAACATCTAGGCTATTCAACCTCCCCTTCTAGCCGAGACACGATCCTCCAATAAGTGGTATCAGAACGAGGAGCTTGTCGACGGACTCATCACCAAAACAAGAATGACAATGAAATGGCCTGCTCGAACATTCATCTGCCAAAATTCGAAGGGGACTTGGCTTGGTGGAAGAAGAGAATGGAGGAATTCTTTGAAACCTACTTTGATATAATGTTAATTATGGAAAACAATTTTGAGATGCCTAGGGACAAAGAAGGAAGGCTATTAGAGAAATCGAGATGGACTAAGAAGCAAAGGGAGGAGTACCTTGCAAATTCAAAGGTCAAGCACCATCTTTTCAATGTGCTCCCTCAACAAGAAATCAAACGAATTGGAGAGTGCTCAAGCGCCAAGGAAATGTGGGAAAAATTGATAGAGCTTCATGAAGGCACCTCCGAAGCCAAGTTAGCAAGAAAGGATCTTCTTCGATCTCAACTCAACAATATAAAACTAGATAAAGGAGAAAAGGTACTTTCTTTGCATTCAAGATTCAAAGAAATTATTAATGGATTATCAAGTATAAGGGAGAAGCTCTCCAATAGAGATATGATCATGAAGGTCATAGATGCATTCCCTCGATCTTCAAAATGGAGCTCCATGGTGGATTCGTTTTATATTTCAAAGAATCTAGAGGTAAGTACTCTAGAAGAGTTTTTCTCCACCATGGAATTACATGAAACTAGGCTTGAAGGTATAGTAGAAGATCCAATCAAGCTATCAAGGGGAGTAGCATTAGTGGTCGACAAAGGAAAGAAGAAGAAGGAGACTCCACCCTCCTCATCCGATGAAGAATCTTTCTCCTCCATGAATAGTAATGAAGAAGCATATATGGTAAGGAAGGTGAGACGCGCTTTAAAGAATTTTAAATTTAATAAATCTCATGATAGGAGAAGGAGGAGAGTCATATACTACAATTGCGAAGAAGAGGGACATATGAGGGATGAGTGCCCCCAATTAAACAAGAGCAAGAAGAAAGGTAAAAAGAAAGAAGGGAAGAAGTCCAAAGAAAAGGAGAAGTCAAAGCCTCGGAACTTGAAAGCTACGTGGGATGATCCGTCCTCATCGAAGGAAGAAGAAGTATTCACAAGCCTCGCACTAATGGGGATAGATGACGTAGCCACCACCTCATCCGAGCAAGAAGAAGGAAGCACAAGTGAGGAGGAGAGCTCAAGTGTATGGAGAGCATCATCCTCATCGGATTCGGAACAAGAAGATTGAGTAAGTGAGGTAACAAATCGCCCTCCCAAAAAGATTATTTCAATGATTTCTAGTTTAACTAGGGATTTATTTAGGGTCAAGAAGAAAAACAAATGCATGCTTAATCAAATTAAGACTCTAGAAGAAAAGCTAGCAAATGCATGCTCACATAATGATAATGCTATTTCTTTTAGTACTAATGATGCATGTGTAGAAGAGAATAAGGCCTTAAGGGAAAAGATAAATTATTTAACTAAGGCTCTTGAGAAATTCACAATTGGCTCCAACACCCTAAACATGATTATTGGGAGCAAAAGGGCTAGTTTCAATAAGAAGGGTCTAGGTTATAAGGGATCAAAGAATGAGAAGGCTTACCATTGTTTAATTGCTAGGGGACAATATAAAACAACAATGGTAGCTAGGAAATGGATCTCTAAGGAGTACTTGGTGAACCCTATTGGAAAGAATTTATATTGGGTTCCCAAGTCAATCCTTAAGGGTTAGGAAAACCCTAGGATAGTCAACCATAAGTGAATTTATTTCATATCATATTATTTGGTTGACTTATAAGCATGGTGGATGATTTGGGTAATGAATGTTTAAATCATGATTTGTGATACTTGATTTTATACTTGATGCATGACCATGATGTGTAGTTATATGATATACTTGTTTTATGATCATGATGGGTGTTTTCGATAATACTTAACCTTGGTAGAAATTGTATGAAAAATGATGGTTAAGTATAATTACCTTTAGTCACATCTCACATTCACCATAAGGCTAACTTTATTGAAAACATAGCATGGGTGAGATGTTAGGTTGACACAAGTGACTCACTAATGCTTATGGCATTTAGATGGGTCATTTAGAGTATCATGGTAGAGCAATCATAGACCAACTATAAGGAAAACAAATGTTTAATCAATGGACATATTGCTCATAGATCATAGTTGGATATTTTAAATGATTTAAAACCATTTTATATTTTGCAAACAGTGAATTGATGTTTTTAAACAACTTAAGGCAAAACTAGGTTTCAAAGTTGATAAAATGATTGAAGGTTTTTACAACTTTTGAGTTTTTGCCAAATGTTTGAAAAATGAATGTTTTTTCTTGAAAAATCATTTTTCATTGATAAAGGGACTCATCAAAAATGTGTTCCCCAAATTTCATGATTTTTTGAATTTTCTAAAATTTTTAGTGCATTTTTGAACTTGGATTCGGAAATCAGAAAAGGCTGGAAATCAAGTGCCAGTCGACTGATGGACTGTAAACGTGCACAGTAACCTGCTTTGTGTGGTTTTCAGCATGTTTTGATGATTTTCTTCCATTAAGACTTTGATGCCATGTTATATGAAATATGTTTAATATTTTTGATAGTGTCAAAGGGGGAGAAATATGAGAGTTTAAGTTAATCATGCTAGGAGGGGAATTAACATGTGTTAAGAAGGAGTTGCATGTATTAAGAGGGAGTGTTTTGATACTCATGTTATGTTTACATGCTTTCCTACCTTAGTGTATTTTGTTAATGTTTTACCTAACTTAAACTTGTTTCCACACATCAAAAAGGGGGAGGTTGTTAGGGCAATCAACCCAAGTATGGTTTGGTTTTGATGTGTGTGGCAAAGGGTTTAAGTTAGGTTGCTTATGTGATTTGATATGTGTGTTTAAGTTATGCATGACTTAGTAAATCACACATGAGTTAGCTTGATGGTAACA
The DNA here is from genome assembly GCA_025175895.1 of Wurfbainia villosa. NCBI lineage: Eukaryota > Viridiplantae > Streptophyta > Magnoliopsida > Zingiberales > Zingiberaceae > Wurfbainia > Wurfbainia villosa. The sequence continues at coordinate 20,715,013 of CM045998.1, forward strand.
TTGGTGGGTTCACCATCTTATGGCTCAGGTCCTTGAGTTGGGGAAGGATGGCATTGCGGAAGTCATGAGCTTGGTGCATCCGAGGGACCGTCGGACGAGGAGCATTGGAGTGAAGCCAAAGGAAGCAGACTTCAGGGCGAGATGCGAAGGACGACATTGTGGAAGTCGTGCGCTTGATTCATCCGAGGGACATGATCGGACGAAGAGAGCTTCGGTGAGGGACTCCAAGGGAGATGAGAGATTGAGCGATTGTAATGGTAGATCATATGTGAACTTGGCCGAATGGCTAAGTCGTGTCGGACGCTCAAACTTGTGTTTGAGGTTTTACCCAACATTTGGTTAAGTCGGACGCTCAAACATGAGTTTGAGGTTTCTACCCGACGATTGGAAGTGTAGGATGCTCAAACAAGTGGTTTGAGATTTACCCGACCATCGGATGCTCAAACAAGTATTTTTTGAAGTTTTACCTGACATCAGTCGACTGCTCTGATTTGATGGCACTCGACTGGTGTTCGACTGGTGGGTTTCTAGTCCAGCAGTCGACTGCCAAGACTACCATTGGACTACAACGGTCGCGATCTGACGTAGTCAGAAGCCATTGGAACAACGACAGTCGACTGGTGACATATAGTAGTCGACTGCTGCATGCCCAATGGGAAGAAATCTCTTCTCTCTATAAAGAGAAGGGGTGAGGGCCTTGGGGATGCTAATGCTTCATTTCTAAGTGCTCCCCAAATGTCCTAAACCTCCTCTTCCTTGTTCTCATCTAAATCATATTGTATGAGGGAGGATTTTGTAAGAAGGTTTCTTCTCCACCTTGATTGAGCAAAGGAGAAGTTTAGTGATTGGTTTGAGGGAGTGATTTATCATACGAATCGTCTGTGGACTAGCGGCAAAGGTCATGAACCACGTTACATTGGTGTGTTTGTGTTTGCCTCTTCTCTCCATTTGTTTAGCTTAATTGTTTTTGTTGTTAGCTTTATTTTCTATATTCCGCTGCGCTAACCTTGATTGTAGACGATTAAGAGAACGATTTCTATCGATGAACATCTAGACTATTCAACCCCCCCTTCTAGCCGGGCCACGATCCTCCAACAACTTCCTCTACTTCTTCCTCTTCCACTGATCCGGAAATTGACTCCTCTTCAACTTTCAAATCCTTACTTTCTTGTGAGGAAGATATTGTTTCTTCTTGGGTTCTCTCTCTACTTGAGCCATGGATGGTTCTTCATGGAGCTTTGCCAATTTTTTCCATAGCTCCTTGGCATCTAGAAATTCACTTAACCTATACACAATGTCATTAGGTAATGAATTTAATATCAATTGCATTACCTTATCGTTTCTCTCGAATGCTTGAACTTGCTCTTCGGTCCATCTCTTCTTCTTGAGGTATCCACCTTTTGGACCTCTTGGAATTTCAATCCCCTTCACTATGATCATCCAATCTTTAAAGTTCATCATGAAGAAATTCTCCATTCGTGCCCTCCATTGCTCAAACCCTTCTTGTCCATAGAATGTATATGAGATCGGAGTGTTGATGTCCCATCCTAGTCTTTCTTCAAACTCCATCTTCTTCTTCACCCTCTAGCGGTGCTCTCTTGGCGGTTAGTCTAAATGAAGAGCGACCTCGCTCTTATACCACTTGTTGGGAATTGGACGTCGCTAGAGAGGGGTGAATAACATGTTGTACGTCGATGGATCTTGATAGCGTTCGTCTCTACAACACTTGTTAACGCAGGGGAAATAATAATAACAATAATGAAAGCACTCACCACTAATAAACTCCTTCTCGACAACACGTCGGAGGCGGAGAAACCTCGTACAAGTGTTTACAATAATAAATAAAATACAAGCAAATACAAATAAAATGCACAAAAACACGTAAAAATAACTTTACAAATACACTTTTGGATGCTTGCTTGTTTGATTGTTTGAGCTGCACTTAGAGACCCTAAATTGCACCAGTAAATCACCCCAAATCGCCCTAAGAAACCATTGCCAAATCCCTCTCCACGAGCTATTTTTATAACCTGCATTCGGGCTAGATTTTGCCTAGCAGTCGACTGATCACGATCATCAATCGACTTCTCTTGTAGCCATTGTGAGACAACGACTCGATCCACGTTGGAAAAGTTTCAATTGATACCGCATGATCGCTAGGGTCGAGTGACGATCGACTCCCACATGAGCATTCTTCCCACAACCTAATCGACTGCCATCCATGGTAGTCGACTTCTCAAGTCATCAGTCGATTGTCCAATGCTGGAAGTCGACTGCCAGGCTATTTTCTACAGTCGAACACCAATCGACTTTGATTAGTTCGACTAGCCATAATCCCAGTCGACTGTCATGAGTTAACTTGGTTGCCAAGTGTCAAAACACTTGACCAATCGACTAGTCCAAATCCCCAGTCGACTGATAACCTCAACCATGAGGTTTAACACCAAGTATGATGCCCTCATACTTGCTAGACCGCCCTTAGCCAAGACCTAAGCCTTCTAGCCACCTCCGTCAACCTCACGCCTATCGGATCCCTCCAAGTCATCCATGACTTGTTCATCCATACGCTAGCCTTCTGGTGCTTCCATCGGCTATTGTCATGCTAAGTTGGTCTATATCGCCAAGGCACATTGGACTTATGCTGCCAAGACTACCGCTTGGACTTTACGCCACCAACCATTAGACTTATGCTGCCAAGACTCCACCCTTGGACTTGACACTGCCAATATCACCCCTTGGACTTCCCTTGCCAACCCATGTTGGACTTTTCATTTGCCAACTCATGTTGGACTTTCCAATTGCCAAGACTCAAGCTTGGACTTTCCCTTGTCAATACCCATGCTTGGACTTTCCATGCCAACCCATGTTGGACTTTCCAATTGCCAAGACTCAAGCTTGGACTTTCCCTTGCCAAGACTCATGCTTGGACTTTCCATGCTAAGTACACAAGACTTGGACTTCTCCATTATATGGTCAACCCCATGTCAACCATATAGTCAACCCATTGTCAAACAATGGTCAACTTCCTTGTCAAACATTAATGTCAAATATCAAAACACTACTTGAGTAAAACTCGAGTCTGGTCAATTGTGACATGGGCTGATTGCACCAAAAGATCCCTCACTAGTCCAAGATGACAAGGATAAATCAAAGGAGAAAGATGAGTGTTCATCCTCTCAAGCTCATGGAGAAAGTATATCATCCTCACAAGAGCTTGAGAAATCAGAAGTTGAGAGATGCTCAACATTCGAGGAAGAGGTGGAAGAATTGGAGGAAGCCTCCACCTCTAGAATTAAGGGGGAGGAGAGACCATCCTCAATGCCAGAGCAAGAAAATGAGTCATCCACCTCCATGAGCCAAGGACGGGACAAAATTTTTGGAGGATCATGGTTCGGCTAGAAAAGGGGTTGAATAGCCTACGATGTGCTCGATGAAATTCTCTCGTCTTAATCATCTACAATATAGTTAGCGCAGCGGAATATATGTTAAAACAAAGACAATTAAGCTAATACAAAAGTAAAAAAGAAGCAAACACTAACAAGTTGATGTAACGTGGTTCACGACCCTTGCCACTAGCCCACGGACGATTCGTTCGACGAATCACTCCCACAACCAATCACTAAACTTCTCCTTGAGCTCAATCAAGGTGGAGAAGAAACCTTCTTACACAAAATCCTCCCTCTTACAATATGATTGAGATGAGAACAAGGAAGAGGAGGTTTGGAATGTTTAGGGCACTTGAGGAGCACTTAGGAGTGGAAGCATTAACCTCCTCAAGGCCCCCAACCCCTCTTTTTATAGAGAAGAGGGGTTTCTTCCCGTTGGACATGCAGCAGTCGATTGATACATGCCATCAATCGACTGCCGCTATAATGACCGTCTTCCAATGACTTTTGACTTGCAGTCGTCACCGTCCAATGACACCCTTGGCAGTCGACTGCTGTCTGAGTAGCCTATTGATCAGTCGTCTACGAGCGGTTCTATGCCCATGTTCACCCATAGCAGTCGACTGCCATCCTTAGTAGTCGACTAATGGTGAAACTGTCGACTTCCATCCCTCAACAGTCAACTGTTGGACCATAAAACCCTAGTTGACACTGGTCAACTAGCAATTGACTCGGACTAGTCAACTGATACCTATATCAGTCGACGCTATCGGGTAAAACCTCAAACAACAAGTTGTTTGAGCATCCGACCGTCGGGTAAAACCTCAAATACCATGTTTGAGCATCCGACACTTGATCTTAGCTACTTGGCCAAGTTCACATACTTGAGCTACTCCATCCCGAGTTACAATCGCTCAATCTCTCATCTCCCATAGAGTCCCTCACCAAAGCTCTCTTCGTCTGGCCTGCGTTCCTCGAATGCACTAAGCATGTGGCTTCTCCCATGCCATCCTTCACGTCTTGCCCTGAAGTATGCTTCCTTTGGCTTCACTCTAATTGCTCCTCGTCCGACGGTCCCTCGGATGCACTAAGCTCACGGCTTCTCCCCGTGCCATCCTTCATCGACTCAAGGACCCGAGCCATGAGATGATGAACTCGTCAATGTTTTATCAAGCTAACCATATGTGATTTACTAAGTCCTGCACAACTTAAACACACACATCAAATCACATAATCAACCTAACTTAAACCCTTTGCCACACACATCAAAACCAAACACATACTTGGGTTGATTGCCCTAACAATCTCCCCCTTTTTGATGTGTGGCAATATGTTTAAGTTAGGTAAAACATTAACAAAATACATAAGGAAAGTAAGCATGTAAATCATAACATGAGTATCAAAACTCCCCCTTAACACATACTAATTCTTTCTAGCATTTAAACTCTAACATTTCTCCCCCGTTGACACCATCAAACATCATACTTATGTTTAAAAACATGGCTTCAATATCTAAGGGAATAAAATCACCAAAATTAGACTATAAAATATCCAAAATAGGTTATTGTGTTTGTGCACAGTCCAACAGTTGACTGCGTTAGAACTCCAGTTGACTGGCACCTAAAAATCAGTATTTTCCGATTTCTGAATGTCAATTTCAGAAATACATTAAAAATTCATGAAAATTCAAAAAATTACGAAATTTGGGAAACACATTTCTAATGAGTTCCTTTATCAAGAAAAAATAATTTTTCATGAAAATTCATCCAATTTTTGAAAATTAGGTAAAAACTCAAAAGTTGTAAACATTCTCAATTATGTATCAACTTTGAAAGCTAGTTTTGTTTTAAAACATTTCAAAACATAAACCCTCAATTTTTAAAACATAAAATGTTTTTAAATCATTAAAAATATCCAACTATGATATTTGGGCAATATTTCCATGAATTAAACATTTGCTTTCCTCATAGTTGGTCTACAATTATTATATCATGATACACTTAATGACTCATCTAAATGTCATAAGCATCAATGAATCATTTGTATCAACCTAACATCTCGCCCATGACTATGTTTTCAATAAAGTTAGCCTATAGTGGATTGTGAGATGTAACTAAGGTATTTATACTTAACCACAAATTTTATGCAATTTCTACCCAAGGTTAAGTATCATGCAAAATCACTGCTCATCATGATCATAAATTAAGTATCACCCAACATCATCATAATTCAACCAAATAACATGATATGAAATAAGTCTACTTATGGTTGACTATCCTAGGTTTTTCTAACCTTTAAGGATTGACTTGGAAACCTAATATAAGTTCTTTCCAATAGGGTTCACCAAGTATTCCTTAGGGATCCATTTTCTAGCTACCATTGTTGTCTTTGATTGTCCTCTAGCAATTAGGCAATGGTAAGCTTTCTCATTTTTAGATCCCTTATAACCTAAGATCTTTTTATCGAAACTTGCCCTTTGGCTCCCAATGATCATATTCAAGGTGTTTGAGCCTATAGTTAATTTCTCAAGGGTCTTAGTAAGGTATTCTAACTTTTCCCTTAAAACCTTATTTTCTTCTAAGCATGCATCATTTAAACTAGAAGAAATAATATCATCATGTGAACATGCATTTTTAAGCTTTACTTCTAGATTTCTAACTTCATTAAGCATGCATTTATTCTTCTTCTTGGTTCTAAATAAATTCCTAGTTAAATTATAAATCATGGAAATAACATCTTGAGAGGGTAGTTTCTTTACCTCACTTACCCAATCTTCTTCTTCCGAATCCGAAGTAGATGCTCCCCCTACACTTGAGCTCTCCTCCTCACTTGTACTTCCTTCTTCTTGTTCGGATGAGGTGGAGGCAATGTCATATATTCCTATTAGTGCAAAATGGGAGACGATTTCTTCTTCTTCCGATGATGATGGGTCATCCCATGTGGCTTTTAGGTTATGGGATTTTGACTTCTTCTCCTTCTCCTTTGCTTTCTTCTCTTCCTTCTTCTTGTTTTCTTTCTTCTTGTCATTCTTCTTCCTTTCTTCTTTTCTCTTGTTCAATAAGGGACACTCATCCCTCATGTATCCCTCTCCTTGGCAATTATAGCAAATAATCTTCCTAGTCCTCCTTCTTCTATCATTAGACTTGTTAAATTTAAAACTTTTAAGAGAACGCCTTACCTTTCTTACCATGTACGCCTCCTTATTGCTATCCATTGAAGAGGATGAATCATCATCGGACGAGGAGGAAGTGGTCTTCTTCTTTTTACCTTTGTTTGCTACTAGAGCCACTCCCCTTGATTGAGTACTTGGCTCTTCTACTATACCTTCAAGTCTAGTTTCGTGAAGTTCCATAGTAGAGAAAAATTCTTCTAGAGTACTTACCTCTAGATTTCTTGAGATGTAAAATGAATCTACCATTGAGCTCCACTTTGATGATCGGGGGAATACGTCAATTGCTTTCATTATCATATTTCGATTTGAAAATTTCTCCCCTACACTTGATAAACCGTTAATTATTTCCTTAAACCTAGAATGCAAAGATAGTACCTTCTCTCCTTTGTCTAGCTTGATGTTATTTAATTATGATCGGAGAAGGTCCCTTCTTGTGAGTTTTGCTTCGGAGGTGCCTTCATGAAGCTCCACTAGCTTTTCCCACATCTCTTTGACACTCGAGCATTCGCCAATCTGATTGATCTCTTGTTGAGGTAGCAAATTGAAAAGATGGTGCTTGGCTTTTGACTTTGCTTGGTGCTCCTCTCATTGCTTCTTTGACCATCTTGATTTCTCTAATGGTCTCCCTTCTTCATCTCTAGGCATTTCAAAACCGTTTTCCATAATTAACATGATTTCAAAATTGGTTTCGAAGAATACCTCCATTCTCTTTTTCCACCAAGAGAAGTCGCCTTCGAATTTGGGTGGATGAATGTTCATGCCGGCCATTTGATTGCTTGTCACAACGGTGAGTCCGATAACAAGCTCCTTGCTCTGATACCACTTGTTGGAGGATCATGGCCCGGCTAAAAGGGGAGTTGAATAGCCTACGATGTGCTCGATGGAGTTCTCTCATCTTAATCGTCTACAATATAGTTAGCATAGCAGAATACATGCTAAAACAAAGACAATTAAGCTAATACAAAAGTAAAGAAGAAGCAAACGCTAACAAGCCGATGTAACGTGGTTCATGACCCTTGTCGCTAGTCCATGGACGATTCGTTCGATGAATCATTCCCACAACCAATAACTAAACTTCTCCTTGAGCTCAATCAAGGTGGAGAAGAAACCTTCTTACATAAAATCCTCCCTCTTACAATATGATTGAGATGAGAACGAGGAAGAAGAGGTTTGGAATGTTTAAAGCACTTAGGGAGCACTTAGGAGTGGAAGCATTAACCTCCCCAAGGCCCCAACCCCTCTTTTTATAGAGAAGAGGGGTTTCTTCCTGTTGAGCATGCAACAGTCGACTGATGCATGCCATCAGTCGACTGCCACCATAAAGGTCATCTTCCACCGACTTTTGACTTGCAGTCATCATCGTCCAATGACACCCTTGGCAATCGAATGCTGCTTGCGTAGCCGACTAATCAATCGGCTATGAGTGGTTTTGTGCCCGCGTTCACCCATAGCAGTCGATTGCCATCCTTGGCAGTGGATTGATAGTGGAGCAGTCAGCTGTCATCCCTCGACAGTCAACTGTTAGGCCATAAAACCCTAGTTGACACCGGTCAACTAGCAATCAACTCAGACCAGTCGACTGATACCTATATCAGTCGACTGCTGTCGAGCAAAACCTCAAACAACAAGTTGTTTGAGCATCCGACCGTCTGGTAAAATCTCAAACACCATATTTGAGTATCCAATACTTGGTCTTAGCCACTTAGCCAAGTTCACCTACTTGAGCTCCCCCATCCCGGGTTACAATCGCTCAATCTTTCATCTCTCATGGAGTCTCTCACCAAAGCTCTCTTCGTCTGGCCTGCGTCCCTTGGATGCACTAAGCCCGCGGCTTCTCCCGTGCCATCCTTCGCGTCTTGCCCTGAAGTTTGCTTCCTTTGGCTTCACTCCATTTTCTCCTCGTCCGACGGTCCCTCGGATGCACCAAGCTCACGACTTCTCCTCGTGCCATCCTTCACCGACTCAAGGACCCGAGCCATGAGATGATGAACTTGTCAATGTTTTATCAAGCTAACCATGTGTGATTTACTAAGTTCTGCACAACTTAAACACACACATCAAATCACATAATCAACCTAACTTAAACCCTTTTCCACACACATCAAAACCAAACACATACTTGGGTTGATTGCCCTAACAAAAAATTCCCTTACTGACTTAGGTAACTCAAATACATGTATTAATAATAAAAATCATATAACGTGTTTTGAATAGGAAAGTAGGACACTACAAGAGCAAGTGTCCAAAAGAGTCAAGAAGGCTCAACCGATACCAAAAGTCAATGAAAAGCCTAAGGATGCTGGAGCCCCAACAATTAAGAGCAAGGAGCATATTATTTGCTTCAAATGCAATCAAAGGGGCCAATATAGGACTCAGTGCCCTAGGGTGAGGAAGCAAACCAAGGGTAGGGGAAGAGCATCACATATAGGGGAGCTAAGGCAAACCCTAAGGTAAATTTAAATAATGCTTTTACTTTACATAATGATAGGAAGCATGCTAGAAATTTCCTTGCTATTGCTCATGAAAAGCATGCAAGAAATAACAAATATTATTACTTAGGTGTCAAACATGTTATTTACCTAAGGACAAATCTATAACCAATAACTCAAGAACAATTCTACCTAAGGAAGCTATTAAGAAGATAGAGAATCATTTAGGCATTAACCCTAAAAAGGGTAGGCATATGACTATAGGGAGGAACAATGCCCAAAGAACAAATGAAAATTTAAAATTTGAGGCATTAGTGATAGAAAATCAAGCCTTGAGGTCAAGGCTTGAGAAATTGGAAAAGACCCTTGCAAAACTGACAAATTCAATTAATGGCTCTAATGATAAAAAATTAGGATCTAGGAGGCAAGAGTCTTTCAAGGATAGGAAAGGCTTGGGTCAAAAGCCTAATTCCAAGGAGGTTATGCCAAACTACCATAGCATTCCATTTGACTATGGAACCACCCATACGTCTAGAAAAACCAAGGTTACTAGGGAAGTCATCCCTAAGGCTAACCATGGTAAGTGTCTAGTAGCCAAGGTTTCAAGGAAATCTAGGGAAGCCACTAAGAAGGTTACAAGGGGAGTTACCCCTAGAGTTAACCTTGGCAAAACCCAAATGACCAAGGCTTCCAAATCTAGTAGGGTCATTAGGAAGGTACTAAGGGAAGTCATCCCTAGTGAGTACCTAGTAAATCCAAGGAGCTCTAATAGGTATTGGGTTCCTAGGAGAGTGATTTCATTACGCTAGATGGGTTAGGGTGTGTCAATCCTAAGTGAATGGGTAGTTAACCTAATCATGGTAGAGTTGACACTTTAGGACATTTTCAAGGTTATGTGGTACCTTGAAAATAAGGTGAGATTTTATATAAACTCCTTCACGGTGACACACCAAAGTTGGAGAAGCCTCTTACAACAATCTTACAATAATAAGAATAAAATATAAGCAAATACAAAAGAAATACAACAACAATGTAAAGAACACTTTACAAATGATTGCGTCGAATACTTTGCTTGGACGAGCTCGAAGGACCCTGAAATGCACTAATACTTCGCCTCAAATCACCCCTAGAACCGCTTCAAGAACCATGGCTAAAATCTTCCATGAACTGCTCCTTTTATGACCTGCATCGGACTGATTTCACGCTTGACAGTCGACTGCCTATAGTGTCGTTGTCTCACAACGGGCTTAATCCACATTGACATTACAGTCAATGGCTACATTAGCAGTCAGCTGCCCTTATCAACAGTCGACTATTGTTCAGTAGCCGACTAGCCAATCGACTACAGAAGCTTCTATGCCCGTGTCCACCAGCTCCAGTCGACTGTCATCCATAGTAGTCGACTACCCAAAGCTAGTCAACTGGAATAACCTCTAGTTGATTGCCAGAGATACAAAACAACAGTCGACTATTGACCAGTCAACTGGTCATTATCACAGTCGACTTCCATGAGTCAACTCGGCTCATGAGTATCAAAAACTCGGTCAGTCGACAGTCCAATATCCCAGTCGACTGATAAATCTCAACAATATGGTTTAACCTCAAGTATAATCCCCTCATACTTGATAGATCACCCTTAGCATAAATCTAAGCCTTCTAGCCACCTCCATCATCCTCAAGCCTATCGGATCTCTCCAAGTCCTCCATGACTTATTCATCCATGCGCTAGCATTCAGGTGCTTTCATTGGCTATTGTCATGCTAACCGGATCTACTTTGCCAAGGTACATTTGGACTTATGCCGCCAAGACAAATGCTTGGACTTTACACCGTCAATTATTGGACTTATGCCACTAATATCACACCCTTATACTTCCCAATTTCCAAGTACCCATGACTTAAACTTTCACTGCTAATACTACACACTTGGACATATGTGACCAAGACTACACCCTTGGACTTTCTAATTGCTAAGTACTTATAACTTGGACTTTCCATGCCAAGACCCATGCTTGGACTTTCCATGCCAAGTACTCAAGACTTGGGTTTTCCATGCCAAGATCCATGCTTGGAATTTCCTTGCCAAATACACATAACTTGGACTTCTCAAATGCCAAGATCATTCTTGGACTTCCCATGACAATCACATTGTCAATCATTTTGTCAAACATCAAAATATTATTCAAGTCAAACTCGAGTCTCGTTAATTGTGACATGGGATGATTGCACCAACACTTCTAGTGTTTTAGGTTCATATTTGCTTGCTTTCTTAAATAGTGCACACCCCATCCTATTTCGCACCCATGTGCTTCTATAACCAAGCAGTCAATGTCTAATGGAAGGTTTAATGTTGGAAGGGATGTTATCGTTTCTTTGATATTTCTAATTAACTATATATCTTATTGATTAAAATGTTTTTCGTCTTTCTGATCATTTAGGCACAAAACCCTAGGATGATGACGGCATGATAGTAGTAAGAATGAATATGACTGTTTGGGGGGTGGCTAGTGATACTAATAAAATCTCAGGTCATACCCGAGTGATCAGATTAAAGAGTTGGGTCATAGAGGAGATGGGAGCCTAAGAAGTTGAGGGGCCTGGGAGGTTAAGAACTCAAGAGTCAAAAGCTCAAGGAGTTAGGAACTAGGAGTCGAGAGCTCAAAGAGTTGAAAACTTAAAAGTTGAGAGTTTAAGGAGTCGGAAACTCGAGGAGATGAGAGCTCGGGAAGTTGCAAGTACAGGAGAGGTAGAGCTATGAAGAGTTAAAAATCGAGATTGATATAATTTCGCCTTGAATACTCCTTGAAAAATACTTATCCAGTGGGAAAAATTGTAATAAAGATGTGTAACAACTAGCGAACATGAGTATGTACAGAAACGGTATTTGTGGATGTAGTTATAAGATGAAGAGGTATGTGTAGAAGTGGGTACATAATAAAGGAGTGGAATACATGGGTTTAAAGTCGTCGAAAAGTTGTGTAGCAATAGCGAGGAGTCAAAGAGGAAGGCAGGTAAACGAAGAAGGATAATTGCAATTTTGCTAACTCACATTTACTTTTTTTTATCTCATTTTCTTGTTTGACTTAAGTATCGGAGGAATATTGTTAGATCATCAGTGTCTTCTAACTTATTTTTTTTATAGGATTTCATTGTGCCCAAATAAATAAGTTCTCATCAGAGTACTCGACAAAGGAGGGTTATCGTTTGTCCTCATCCAAGGGTTTACTTGAATAATCATAACTTTTAATTGTTTAAAAAGTAAAACCATGTCACACTAGTAGTCCACAACACAATTCAAATTTAATTAGGTCGTAACCAGGACTGAGCAAAGACTACCTAGCTAGGACTCATGGGTTAGGTTAGGTCTAATTAAGTCAGCACAATCTCATATTTGTCAAAACATGACATCCATAACCTAAGTCGTGCCAAAGTGGGTCGTGTTACAAACCATTCAAATGCCTTGTTACAAACAATTCAAATCTCCATAAAGAAAGGGGAAAAAAAGGAACGTCAGCAAGAATTTGCTTAGTCATCAAATCGCAGAATAAGTTCAATTCTATTTTCTACGAATATATATATGTAAGACAACAATAACACGAATGCATTTCCCCTTGATCAGGGTGATTGTGGACGTTGTATTCACTGCATCGAGCTGCCCCGCAGAGGTGGTTGAAGCCTCCGGTAGGCTTTTCTTTAAGATCTCCTTCATTCAGGCGAGACATTTTTTTTCTGACATGACATTTGTCTAGCAATTTTAGCTTAAATATTAAAGACGATTAGAAATATTAGTGTATATATATATATATATATATATATATATATATATATATATATATATATATATATATGAGCGTCTTCGTCTTCGCCTGCGCGATTCATGCACGATGATTTCTTCATCGTCCGATCAATCGCGATTGCAAAGTAATAGAAAATGCATAGTATTTTCTCCGCACATGATTTCACCCGCTGTGAGCGCCGATTCATCTGTGACGATCGGATTCCAGTCAAACCGTCGTCGGATTCCGATCGGATCGTGGTCAAAATCCAGTCTCTCGCCTGCGAGTGCGAGCGGCGTCAGACGCGTGGTTACTATGAATTTTCCTTCGTCGCGCACGCACCGTACAAAAATAGACGCTCAGGATATCAAAACACACACACACTCTCTCTCTCTCTATATATATATATATATATACCCGTGAGGTACTTTTATTATCAATCGTCCGTTTCCTATAGTTTAAGGATTGGACTATAGTACACACCTAATCGAACAGTGAATAATCAAGGTGCTCATGAGTACTCACGGATGAATTATATAGGATAATATTTCTCTATATATATATCAATTTTAATCTCTATAGATAAAATCGGATGATTAATACATTGTAGATTTACAATAAATGAGCAAGGGTCAATCTTTATTATTAGATGAAAATATTAGTCGGAGTGTCAATTTATTATAAGTAGGTATAGGTATGGTCAAAAGCCAGCCGTAATTTATCTCCGCGGAGTAGATATTAAAAAACGTTCAGGGTAAACACTACTATCTTTTACAATAAATATATATCAATTGTATATTTTTATCACTGTGGTTACCTCGACTGCTAATAGTTCAGTGGATATTGTGTTTTGAAACTGATATAATTGGTTAAAACTTACGATCGAAAGGGGCCCTTTTCACAGGGAAGGGACTTATTAATCAATCATGCTTTCCAGGCAATATGTGACTCACAATTTGTGTCATGAAAAAAAAAAAAATTATAACGATGATTTGATTTTGAGGCCCTTTCGAATAGTGTTGCAGCTTGCGCGGCCGTTGTACTTGTACGCATTTAATTGGATTAGAGCTCTTTCAGCGCACTAATAACTGGAGGATGGGAGTTGGACATCATACATCACTCGTATCATTTCTTGCGAAATGAAAATGGAAAATTGCAATTTAGAGGCGAATTCTACAACCGACTAATTAAGGTGGAAACTGATACCTCCCTCGATATAAATCCTAATGGTGTCCTCCCTCCTCAGTGCATTGAAATGCATGGTACTGCATTGCGTTGCATATACTAGTCATTGAACAGGTGAAGATGGAGTTTGCATGGCTGAGCTTTCTGATCACGCAGCTTTCTCTTCTCTTCTTCTTCTTCTGCTGCTGCTGCTACGCTCGGGACGGTCTCTGCTCGATCGCAGAATTGATATGATTGGTTTGTTTTTTTTTATAAGCAGTCTGGTTAATTATAACGAATGGCTTCGATCGTGGTCTTTAACAGATCCTAAGTACGCGTTCGTGAAACAGTCGAGTGGGGCCCCACCGGTATCTTATCACGACTACATCATTGTCGGCGGCGGCACTGCCGGCTGCCCCATGGCCGCCACGCTGTCGGAGGGCTCCGACGTGCTGGTGCTCGAACGAGGCGGCTCTCCATACGGCAACCGCAACATATCGGACCTGGTGTCCATGATGGACAACCTCGCGGATCTCTCCCCCGACGGGCCCGTGCAGCGCTTCGTCTCCGAGGATGGCGTCATCAACTCGCGGGCCCGCGTCCTGGGCGGCGCCTCCTGCATCAACGCGGGTTTTTACTCGCGTGCGAGCTCGAAGGAGGTCGAGAGCATGGGCTGGGACGCGCAGTTGGTGCGGGAGGCCTACGAGTGGGTCGAGAAGGTGGTCGCCTTCGAGGCGCGGCCGGTGAAGTGGACGGCAGCACTGAAAGAAGCGCTGGTGGAGGCCGGCGTGACGCCGGAGCATAGCTTCACCTACGATCACATCAATGGGACCAAGATCGGAGCCTCCATCTTTGACCCGTCCGGCCACCGGCACACCGCCGCCGACCTTCTCCGGTACGCCAACCCGAGAAGGCTCACCGTGCTCTTGCGCGCCACCGTCCACAGGATCTTGTTCAAGAAAAAAAGTAATTAATCAACATTTAATTACTTTGTTTTCAACGCTAACGCTCTTAAAATACTCTCTCTTTTTTTTCTTCTAAAATTTAAAAAAAAAACTTGAGATCTCATAAAGCAAAAGCCCAAATCATGGCAGGAGGAAGCAGAGCACGAGCACACGGAGTGATATACAAGGACGCGTTGGGGAAGAAGCACAGGGCGTATCTGAAGGGTGGCACCGGCGAGGTTATAGTAGCGGCCGGAGCTTTAGGGAGCCCGCAGTTGCTGATGTTGAGCGGAATCGGCCCGGCCGACCACCTGAAATCTTTGGGAATCAAAGTGGTGGTGGACCAGCCGTTGGTGGGGCAGGGAATGTCGGACAATCCCACGAACGCCATCTTATCGCCATCGCAGCTTTCCGTCGATCTTGCTACTGTACAAATCGTCGGGATTTCTCCTTTGGGATTCTACGTCGAACACTTGACTGGCTTCAACGTGCTTCCTGCTCTTTCCATCGACGCTACCTTCTCTCCTACTCAACGTGCATCTCAGGTGTCATTCTCCCCGACTTTGTTAATTATTTGGCTTAATAGATTAATTGAATCTAAGTTTACTCTTTTTTTTTTTTCAATTTATTTAAAATTTTATAAATTTAAAGTATATTGTGTATTAAAATTTAGATTCCATTTTAAATCCACCTAACTACTCCATTGTAAATTGGGTACAAATTAAAAGGGCATATTTTCATTGAAAGACTAGTGCCTTTAGAAAAAAAAACTCAAAACAGCGCTCTTAATATATTTTTTTAATATAAAAATATTATTATTCTCGCACTCTTTTATTAAAGTAAATTGACTCATATGACATAGTTGCTATATATAATTATAACAATTATGGACAATAGGTGTTATTTTAATAAGTTCAAGTAATTTTAATTAAATATAAATAATATGTTGATATAAATAATAGTTTATGTATAGTAATTTGAATAAAATTATAGTAAATTTCTCTGAACTTGTCAGAGGAGCAATAAAAGACCCCTCTATTTTAACTCGAAGCCAGGATAATAAAGTAATTGTCACTCTTCAAGGCTAGCTAGCAGTGCAGCCGAGTCACCATGAATCATCTTGCTTAAAAAAATGATATTAATTTTAATTGACCCAGGACGAGGATATTTTATCCATATATATGGTGGGAGTTTTGCTCATTTAATTGCATGGTGGCATATCACATACATATATATGGTGGTAGTTTTGCTCATTTAATGAAATATTAAGTGCGCGCATGCATCGGCATGTCACTTTGAATTATTATGCGAGTTGGATATGGATTTATAACAAAGAATATTTTTTAGGGTAAATCAAAGTAATTAAATTTAGTCAGACAAGTCAAAGGAATGAAGTCTGTTCCAATCAACGCTGACTTAATTATGGACGTGCTCCATATATTTTTTGTATAATCATAGGGTAGGTTACAGATACTCAATTGGGCAAGCAAATTAAATCAAAGAATTGTCCACCCACGTCCACTTTTGATGTGACTGCGGTAGTCCTCGGATTACAGCGCAGTGAAAAAAGCGTCACGTTAAAATTCAAATAAATTAGTATATTTTTAGGCTTTTCTCTATATGAGAATCCATCCTTGAGATATTGAGTACACTTAGCGATTTCATTTGTATTTGTCCGATTTATTTTTTCATTAATAGAAATAATCGGAAAAGATTATTAATATAACGATTTCATTTTTTTTTATTTGACTAACTAGCATTCATTTCTTTTGCTAATTCATTTCCTGAGATAAATTATTTTGTTTTGGCAAATCGAAGAACGTATCTTCGTATGATCATATTAAAGGATCAGATTATGGGCTATATCACATATATACTACTAGTGTAATTATATCAATTAATTTCTCTTATAAGTAGCTTAGATCTTGTAAGAGAAGTTTTAATCTTAATATTTCACAATTTTATAAGGTCATTCTTTCGCACTCAACTTTTGCATTAGATCATGTAATCATGTTCTCTTTCTTACTTATTTATGTAATTAATTTCTAGGTATATTTGTATATATTAAACAATCTCATTAATTAAACATTATTATCTGAATTAAAGAATAGCCTGAATTAAAATTTACTAAAATGAAATCAGATTTATTTGTCAAGCTAGATGACTATATAATATGTTAGAATCCTAGTGTTACTGAAATGGTCAAACTGAGCAAAGTTCCTGACCACATAGGTTTTTCTATTGTCGGAGCCCAAGTAGAGGGGAATGCATGTTCGAGCGACCTGAGTGTCGAATTGAGCATAGACAAACTGAGTTTGAGTGGGATGAAAATCTTAACTGAGCTACTTTATCGAGGGGTTGAGCACTAAATGTCTAAACCAATTGACTGCCTTTTGAGTCTAGGTAACTGACTAAGTGGATCTCCAAACTATTGAGTGTCAAAGATGAACACTGAGTGCTCCGAATGTTGTATTAGTTGATTGTTATCTTATATATATCAATCGTTTCTCCGAGTGCATCGAAACTTCCGAGTGAGCCAACTGTCGAATTTAACTGAGAATCATCCTAATCAATTACCTTCAGTGTCCAATTGATTGCTCAAGTGATTTGCCAATTGAAATTTTGCGTAGAAGCTGCTTGACTATTGAGTTGAACAGGAATGAGTGCTACTGAGATCTATATTAGACATAATTTTTTTAAAACATATTCGTCCCCATCCTACGGTACTTTGATATTATGTTAGATATCTATTTTCTAGAATACAATACCAAAATCACGATCACAATTAAGCACGGATTGGTTGTGGTAAATTGAGTATGTATCGAATGCTATCAACATGGAAGACTTATTGAATGGGTCGTTTGACGAAGAGGAGGAGATGAGGGAACAAGAATGGATAGATTTTTGTATGTGTTGTTTCCTTTCTGCCTGTGATTGTAGCATCCTTCTAGGACTTCGATCTTTAGCTGCACTGAATGACAAAATAAAGGTCATTTACTATCTTTATTTGCTTGGCTTGAAATATCAACCATCAACCAATAGTCGGTCGTTTCTATCCAGACTATTATGGATTTGACATTAACTTTTGATCATTTCAAGTTCGATGGTTAATGCATTCGTTATGCACGGTAACCGGTAAGAAAATTAATTTGGATGGTAAAATATGGATTGATTTGCTTGGGCAAATTTTGTCAAGACCGATTCAACATTCAACCTGCACAAGTCGAGGTCGCCCACAAATCAATTGTGTTCGATGCAATTCTGATCCTGAATTCATGTGTGTATATATATATAATTCATCCGTGAGCATCTCTATTATCCATCGTCCGATCTCTTAAGAGTCAAGGATTGAGCTATAGTACATACCCAATCGGACGGTGGATAATGGAGGTGTTCACGGATGAATTGTATATGATAACATTTCTCTCTCTATATATATTTTAGAAATGTTATCTTATACTATTCATCCGTAAGCACTTCTATTATATATATCGTCCGATCTTTTAGAGTTCAAGGATTGAACTATAGTACGCAAACGATCGGACGGTAAATAATGGAGGTACTCAAGATGCTCACGGATAAATTTTATATATATATATATATATATATATATATATATATATATATATATATATATATATATATATATATATATATATATATCCAATGTCATAAAACTCTCAAGTGAGACTAAATTTCCCAACATATGAGATTTCAATTTTATCAATCCGTCCCATTTTCCATTAAATATTTTACTTTTTTTTTGTGTTATTTTAGATAATATAGTTCCCATTTGTATTTACTTTGTTTGCATTTTTAGACAACACAATTCTTTAGCCCTACCAACATCTTTATTTTTTTTAATCCGTTAAAAGAGAAAATAAAGGATTAAAAGGCAGTAGAAAAACTAATTAAGCTTTGTCCATATATATATATATTTTCCTTAATTCCATAATTCCAACACCAATAGATGCATGGTGGCGACTGGCGAAGTGTGAATAAAAGAAGGATTGTAAGAGATACTAGTTGTGCGGCGGACAAGCAACTAGGTGCAGTCCTTTAAGAAAAAAATAATGATTTGAAATTTTAGTGCAAGGTATGATATTTGACGGCAAAGGCGGTAGCGGCCAAAATTTAGAGTTTAAAATAAAATAATAATTTAGGATTTTTTAAAAAATTATTTTTTCATTATTAATTTGGATAAAATACAGCTTATTATAAAATTGTTGAATTTATAGAAGTGGCAATTGAAACTATTTTTTTAGCAGGTATTTTTCAGTGCTCCTAGCGCCGACGACAACCCTGTCGGCGTCACCTACCAAGGCGGTCTAATAGTGGAGAAGGTTGCCCGCCCTTTGTCTAGCGGATACCTCAAGCTCAAGAACCGCAACCCCAACGAGAATCCCTCCGTCACCTTCAACTACTTCGCCGCGCCGGAGGATGTGGAGGTCTGTGTGGAGAGCCTGAAGACCGTCCTAAGAGTCCTCCAATCCGAAGCACTCGCCAAGTACCGGTATCCTGATCTCACCATGGATGACCTCGTTGAAATTTCTGCAAATCTCATCCCCAACGACCGACCGAGACAAAGTACTTACAACTCCACCAACCTCGATCAGTACTGCAAGGACGTGGTGTTGACCATTTGGCATTACCACGGCGGATGCCAAGTGGGGCAAGTGGTCGACCGGGAGCACAGAGTTCTCGGCGTGGACGCGCTCAGAGTGATCGATGGCTCCACTTTTAGATTCTCCCCGGGAACGAATCCTCAAGCTACTGTTATGATGATGGGAAGGTACTTGTCTCTTCGCGGGCGTAGACATTATCTTATATATCTTATCAGTTCCATTAATTCGAACTCTAATATGTGGTGCAGGTATATGGGTCTAAAGCTGCTAAACAAGAGATCGGGGCAAAAGAACATGCATTAATTAACTACGGTTGTCTACTTTCATAAATGAATAATCCAACCGAAGATTTATAAGGATGATTGTTTCGATTGATGTAAAATCACTAAGAAAAACATCGACAGCACGCATTGTGAACTGCCATTAAGAACATTTGCAGTGGAACGCATTATGAATACATTTAATTACAGTGCACAGTTACATAATATGGTTAAATGTATTCGAAGTGCACAACGACATAATACTGTTACAAAAATAAGTAAATTTAGTTACGAATTTTATAACAAAAAAAATTTCGTTGCAAATAATTTGCCGTCAAATTCTGCAACGAAAAATAAAATTCGTCGTCAAATTGCAACGAATAATATTTTCGTTGCAAAATTCATCACCAAATTTGGCGATGAATCTTGATCTTCGTCGTCAAATTTGGCGACGAATCTTGCTTTTCGTCGCCAAATATGCGGTGAAAAATAAATTCGTCGTCAAAATCTAATCAACATATTTCTACGAATAAACTTAAATTTGACGACGAATATATTTTTCGTCGCAAATTTGACGACGAAAAGCAAGATTCGTCGCCAAATTTTTCAAAATCAGTTGACTGACGAATACATCAGTCGATTGAATATACAACCAGTTCGACTGATCGGTCGGCTACCAAAGGTTCTGTGACATGCTACAGTAATGGCAGTCGACTGCCAAGTGAGTAGTCGACTGCTCAGTCGGCTACGAAATATTCTGTAAGCTGCTATAGTACCATCAATCGACTGATATTGAAAATCTATTTTGAAATCGTAGTTTTAATTTCATGTATCAGTCGACTGATTGTTTACATCAGTCGACTGATGCATCTATTTTTGCAACGAAAATAGTGCAAATCTAGAAAAATAAAAAAAACATTTTTATAGATTATCCTTTTTTTCTATTTTGCAACAAACACACGCAACAATATTAGCAAATTTAGACATCAAACTTTAATACAGAATTAACATATATATAACAAACCTAAACCAACTTACAAATACATAAATATCGTATGTCATATGTCAAGTAACATTTAAATATAAGAAATACATTCAAAGGTAACCACCATTATCATAAAAAAATACATCATCATTGTCTCCATGATAGGGATCAGGAGGAAGAGCAGATCTAGAAGGAGAAAGTTGACTTGAACTAGACGTTAATTGAAGATTTTACTTAATGAATATTTGTTGCCTTTGAAATTTGTTCATCTTTTCATTTAAGTCTTGTACTTTCTGAACGTTTTCTCTCGATTCAGTTTCTTTCTGCGCTAGTAACTCCCTCAAATGATTAACTTCTTCGGTTAATTGAATTACTTGTGCTTTTAACGATGCTGGGGAGGATTAAGAAGAAGCATCAGGAACTCTATAGGATCAGCTCAAGAAATCGAGTCTAATTATTCTTCCACTTTTCGATCCTCCAGTTGCTTCGAGCCATAAATTTATATTGCTAATATAAGGCTCAGATTCGATTGCATCATCACTTGCACTCGAATTTCTCTGTGAAAGTTCATCGTATTTCTCCTGTTGCGAAAGAAAAAAAATTAAATACTAACATAAGAAATTAAATTTTTAAAATTACAAACCTTCATTGTTCTAGCTCTTTCCCCACTCTACGTCTTATCTTTCTTTTGGAATATACGGGTGAAAGTGTTTATAAATAATAGCTCAGTCTCCGTCTTCTTGGCCTAAACAAACAGTTAAAATTTATAAATTAGTGAGTATTAGATTACGAAATTATAATTTGAAAACACTCACCAATCAAAATCTATGCTCATCGATATTTATTGATCCTCCCACATACGTGGCAGATATAACGCTAGAATTACAATGCTGATTTTGCTTATTCTGTTCACTCCTCCGTTTGTTATCCTAAGATCCCCAATGTATAATAATTTTATTCCAATTCTCCTCGGTTATATAATGTGGTTTCTTATTTCTAATTTTCACATGATTAAGTATGTTTCTCATATGATTGTCACACTTTTTCTTAAAAATCCTCCTAATCTCTAGTGTTTGACTTTCCTCCCAAGTAAATACTTGTTAAATATGAAAATTTAAAATACTAAATTAAATGACCAAAAAATTTAGGAAAATAATCCTAGAAATTATTTCGGGATTTTTAGAGATTTTTAGAATTTTTTTCCAGAATTTTTCTGGAATTAAACGGGGTTTGTATGAGATTTATGAGGATAATTAAATTATTGGGATAATTAAATTAATGGGGGATTAATAAAAAAAGCCTAACCTAGGTTTAATTCTTATATAAAAGGGTAATCCGATTTATTTTGGACCGATCCAAGTTTTCTCCGTCGTGCCCTATTTCCTCCTCGCGACCCGACTCCACGCGATTCCTTTTTCGTCGAATCTCCTTTTTCTCTCGCGATCCTCTCCGCATCGCCTTCTCCCGCAACCACCACCGCCGTGCACACACCGCCGTGCGCCCCGCCTTGCAGCGCCGACTTGGTTGTCGTCATCGCCTCGATCGATGGAGCCGCTGCTGCTCCCGTTTCGCCGCCTTGAGTCGCCCACACCAAAGATCGATTTATGTAGTTGTCTGATCCCTCCTCTACTGCTGATGGTCGTTGCCGCATCGTCGGCAGAGCAGCCCGCTAAACACCACTGTGCCCTAACTCCATTTTCGGCGCCCACAACCTGATCTCTGTCGAAGCAAGGTGAGGCATAGTTTTCCTTGATTTTGGACGGGATTCAAGTCCTAGCTGAGCCTTTCCTCAGTCAGTTTGAATCTGTGATTTTGGGGCAGTGGTTTTTTCAGCGGACTGAACGAATTTGAAAGGAGTGCCACCGGCGAACAGGTCCGCTTTAGGGAAAGGGCTGCCGGTGGAGGTTCCTAGGGCTGGTAAGCTTGATCTACCCTCCTCCTTTCATCTGTTAATTGTTGGATTTTGCTAGGTATCAAAGTATTGTGCGTGAATGGAGGGTCCTATTTAGGAATTGCCGAATGTACGATTGTGTGAAGAGATGTGCAGCTGGGAGCAAAAGGGTTTACTGGCTGTGAATGGGCTACAATGGAGTGGATGGAGCTGGGTGATACTTTGTTCTAGGCTATAAGAGAGTGTGAAGGCTGTGATGATTGTGGGTGTGAGCTGTGAAGATGGTTTAAATGGTTAGAGAGTTGTGTTGGGTTGTGAACCATTCTGTCAATGTAGGAATTGGCATATGGAGTTGAATTGTGGTAGGTTAGCATATTTGCTAATTGGAAAATGGTGGGTTTAATTATGGTCTTAAATGTACAAGTTGGGGGTTTCTAATTCGTGTTCGATAAAAGGGATGCGAATATAGGAACTATATAGTAGTTAATTCGTAAGTAGTTGTATGCTTGCACTTAATTGTAATTGATGATATTTGCAGGACGTGGATACGAGACAGGTCTACGGGCGTAAAGACAATTGTTATTCTTCAATGCAAACAGGTATCTTTGACTTATCTTCCTTTAGATATTGACATATTGTTGTGCATTGTTTACTATAGCTAGTAATAGTTTTCTATGCTTGTTAACTGCCTTAGTATGTCACTACCTAGTACGTGTTGTAGTCGTTTCATATGCTTATTATATTATGCTCTATCACTTTGATACTTGTTATTTGTTTATTTAGCACTAGAGTAGTGACATACCTTATATACTGGGCATTGAATGAATAATGAATATAACTTGCATGTGTACATAGACTTATGTACTTAGGTTATTTGATATGAGCTCCTATTGGTACATACCATAGGTAGCCATGGATTGATAGGTGTATCATGCATTAGCGACATGCACCATCTTAGATTATTACATGACTGGAGATCATCGGCTCCTCGGTAGGAGGTGATACTACTTGGTAGTTGAGCCCATCGTCAGTCACATTATCTACACATACAATCACTCGTGGGTGAGTGATATTTCAGGTGTGTGTGTTGTTGCTCTGTCAGGGTTCCACGGTGGTCGCTTAGGTGATTGGTATTGCGACGTGGTAATAAATAGAGATTTCTCCTTTGTCGTGAGACGAGGAGATGAGACGAGGTGATGTCCCCCATATACATACATGGGATAGGAGGGTGATACTCTGCCAGCATCCTGTCCACTCGGTCACATAGGTGTAGTGACGGTAGAGTGCACAGTTGTCACAACTCTCTACCCTCTCGGCCGACACACATGACATATCAGTGGCTTGACTGGCGTTAGGGGTGACACAGGTGATTGCATCATGTGCATATATTTTTACTATATGCATTGCTTGTTGTACTTTTGGTTGATGCATATGATTGTCATGCACATATAAGAGGTATTATGTTGTTTGTTTTGGTGTTTCTACATATGCTTGTGTGGATGTATTTTATGTTAGCTTAGGTGATTCTAGTATGTATAGTTTCAGGTATGTATTTTTGTTGAGAAACTGTACTAGCATGATTATTATTGCTACTTATAGTTTACTATGCATGACTGTTAGATATCCGCTGAGTTTTACTCACTCCGTTGATATCTCTTTTATTTCAGGTTGAAGCCTTCCGGAGGGTCCAGTTGCTAGTCCGCTGATCTGACGACTCCGTTATTTGGTTTTCAGGCTTCCACATGTTTTTGTTATCTCGTGGTTGTTTGGTAGTATTCGATTATGTCCATAGGGACTTTTTGTTTCGATTTGTTTTGGTTATACATGTGGTTGTATAATCCTGCTCAGATGACAGAAGAGGTGAGTCTAGTAGTTTTAGACTTCGTATGTACTTTAGGTGTGGCCTGAGGCCATATACTATTTGTATTGTGTTTTATGTTTCAGCCATGTTGGCCGATGTATAGTGGGTCATGTGGGCCTTGTATATAGGTTTCAATTGTCCGCAGTACAGAGGAGGTGTTGTCCGATTTTCGTCGGACAAGTACCCCTCTCGGGGCGTGACAATTTATTTGGTATTAGAGCCTAGGTTTCGAGTTCCTAAGGGTTTTTGGGTTTTCGGAGTTCGCCATGTTTGGAAGGTCAACCTGTGTATTTTCGGATTATTTTTACGGATTTCCGTTGATATGATATTTCGGATATTTTGGAGTCATATTTCAACAAGATCGTATTAGGGACTTGGCGGTGACAGGACATCTCCAAATGGCTAACAGGTGAAATTATTGATTTTCTATCTATAGTAATACTTGGGTAATAATTTATCAGATATGAAACGAGGTGGGCGTGCTCTCGTGCCGAGGCATAGTGCAGGGCAGCCACGCAAGAGGACATTGAGATCTCTGGCAATGGAGTTGCCAGAAAGGTCTACAAAGAATGAGCCTGTCGATCAATGTTAGACTTCACATGGTGTCGTGGTATAGTTGGTTATCACATTCATTTATTTCTCGGGCATTCCTGAGAGAGATTGGTAGACTACCCACCCTTAGGTCACAAAGATTGATGGTATCTCTGCCATCTGAAGATAAATTAGAAGTCACCTGGGAGGTTAGAGGATGTCCATTAGATTTCGGCAGCGTTATACTCCCGATAGATTGGTTGGTGCTCGACATGATCGAATTCGACATCATACTTGGCATGGACTAGCTAACAGCGTATCATGCCACTATGGATTGCCAGACGAGGGTGGTTACATTCCATCCTCCTAACCAACCGTCGTGGGATTTCACTAGCACCAGAAATGATGGTATATCAACTGTTTCTGCGATTTAGTCTCGGAAGGTTTTATCACAGGGTTGTCAGGTTTTCTATTATCATTAATCAGCATCGAGGAAAGTGGTGACTCTCATATCTCAGACATTCCTATCGTCCGAGAGTATCTGGATGTCTTTCCAGAGGAGTTACCAGGCCTGCCTCCCAGAAGACAAGTGGAGTTCACAATTGAGTTAATTCCAGGGACGACGCCGACATCGAAAGCTCCTTATCGTATGACCCCGAAAGAGTTGGGCGAGCTAAAGATCTAACTTTAGGAGCTTTTGGACAGAGGTTTTATCCGCCCTAGCGTATCTCCCTGAGGTTCTCCGGTTCTCTTCGTAAAGAAGAAAGACAGTTCGATGAGATTATGCATATCCCCTGCCACATATTGAGGACTTGTTTGATCAGCTCAGAGGTACGTTAGTGTATTCTAAGATTGATATGAGGTCAGGATATCATCAACTAAGGGTCAGAGATTCAGATGTTCAGAAGACAGCGTTCCATACCAGATATGGGCACTATGAGTTTTTGGTAATGCCATTTGAGTTTACCAATGCTTCGACAGTATTCATGGACTTGATGAACCGTGAATTTATGGATTTTCTAGATCGGTTCTGTTGGGTCGGATCGATTGGCCGACTAGAGGGGGTGAATAGCTCTCGTTCGTTGGATGTCGTAATTTGCTCTTCTCGTTGCGTTGTTTGTCTACGATTGTCGTTAGTGCAGCGGAAACAATAGAAATAACAATAATACTAACAACAATACAAGCACACCAAATACGCACGGTATATGTGGTTCGGAACCGAATGGTTCCTACTCCACGGGCGAGCTCCTCGAGCTCTAGAGATGCACACGACAATACTCAAACTCCTTCTCGACTACACGTCGGAGGTGGAGAAACCTCTCACAAGCAATTACAACAGTAATATACAAATACAAACAAGAATACAAATACAATACAAAAGAAACACTTTTCACCGATTGCTTTTGATCACTTGTTTGTTGCTTGCTTTGATTGGCTCTTGAAGGACTGGAATGCAGCAGCAATTCCCCTCCAATAGCTTCACAAAAACCTTGGCGAAATCCTCCAACTCGTGCTCCTTTTATAACCTGCATCAAGCTATTTTCGCGCCCATCAGTCGACTGATCGTGACCATCAGTCGACTGGTCCCGTAGCCGTTGTCTCACAACGGCCAGATCCACGTTGGTTAAGTTCCAACGGATCACACATCAGTCGACTGATGGCACCCATCACCGATCGGTGATCATCCATCGATCGAGTCTTTGGCGAAGCTCGACTCCATTCTCGTGCAGACAGCGATCATCGATCGCCATCCCCGGCGGTCGACCGATCCTCCCAACAATCGGACCGCCCTCCCAGTCGGTGAGTCGAGCTGAACTTGGTTCAGTCGAACACTGGTCGAACCCATACGACCTAGAGCAGTCGATTGACACCTATGCCAGTCGACTGATGTCGGCTAGAACTTCAAACATAACGATGTTTGAGCCTCCGACACTCAGTCTTAGCCACTTGGCCAAGTCCACCTTATCCCTCATGGAGTTCCCCACCGAAGTTTTCTTCCCTCGGTTTACGTCCCTCGGATGCGCCAAGCGCACGGTTTCGCAACGCCATCCTTCGCGTCTCATGCCCTAGAAGTATGCTTCCCTTTGGGCTCACTCCATTCGCTCCCCGTCCGGTGGTCCCTCGGATGCACCAAGCGCACGACTTCGCAATGCCATCCTTCACCGACTCAAGGACCCCGAGCCTAGTGAACTTACCAAATCTTCAAGACTTCCCAAATGCACCAAGCGCACGACTTTGCAATGCATTTCTCACCAAGCACCAAGCGCACGGCTTCGCAATGCTTTGGATTCCCCATGCCAAGCACCAAGCGCACGACTTCGCAATGCTTTGGACTTTCCCATGCCAAGGCTTCCCCCTTGGACTTCCACACCAAGCTCCATGCTTGGATTTTCCATGCCAACCCCATGTTGGACTTTCCCATGACAATCTCATGTCATGAGTTTTGTCTATCATCAAAATATCATCAAGGTACTGCTCGAGTCAAACTCGAGTCAACCTGGGCCGATTGCACCAACAATCTCCCCCTTTTTGATGATTGACAAAACTACCATCTCAAGTCTACCAATTCTCCCATATTGGCAATTCTCATATCCCAATGAGAATTCCAACGAACCCTAATTGGTAACTTGGTAACTTCTCCCTCTTTTTGACATTACATCAAAAAGGTCCTCCCCAAGGGTATGAATGTCTCATATCCCAATGAGATCTTACAATCTCTCCCTTGGAGGAACACATGCCTACCATCTTTCTAGTGATCCCATATCACTTAAAGAGAGGCAACCCAATTTTCCTCCCATGAGGAAATACACATCCATCTTCCCATGATGGATACCTCCCCCTAGAGGCTTGCTCCCCCTTGACCATTGCACCAACAATGTCCTTGGAGAGTCTCTAAGCCAATAGGAACATTAACCAAATCAAAATTAAGGCAAAGTTCAACAATGAACTCTCATCCACCTTAAAATTGATACTCACCCTCAACCCAACTCCTAATCCATATCCAATGGATTTCCACCTTCTCTAATGCTCTCCCAAGCATATCCTAGGGTTAGGAGTGGTTAGGGGACCAAAACATGGCTAAACATGGGCCTAACTATCAAGTTTACCCGATACCAATCGATCGATTCTACTTATCACAATCGATCGCCATTATAGGCCGATCGATAATCGTGATTCATAGCTTTCATTTCGTAAAATGGATTTTCGAAATCCATAAGTAAATATACGTAATTTTAAAAATCTTGAAAATGCATACGTATAATACTTATCCTAAACACTATGGGTGAAAAATATTGAAAATTTATTTTACCCATTAAATTAGGAGATTGATACAAAGTTCAAAATTTAAGAAAAGCTTCAATAAAGAGCCATCTTTGTATCATCCCATTCAATGGTGATAGCTATCAAAAGATAGGCTTCACCAAGGTTTTTCAAAATGTTTTCAAAATGTTTTTCAAACCTTTATTTTCTTTTTCCTAAACATCTCACCAATATCTAGATGTGTAAAAACACATACAAGTCAAATTTTTGTGAGATGTGAGTTTTGTTTTGTTTATGTTTTCATGCATATTTCTAGGCAACATTATTTGATTCCTTTCAAATTATGCCATAGTCCTTAACTCCATTTTAATTTATGCATGATATGATTATGGCATAGATATGATATAGATAAAAACATATGCCAAGATCATGATGTCATGGCATGTGAATGAAACTTAAGCATACATGACATCTAAACATAAATCTAAACATGATCATGATATTTTTATAATTAAAAATGAGAATGATGTCATGACATGACAAGGCAAACAAATCATGGCAAGTAAAGTATACTAAGGTATAGAATACCTAAGTGTCAAAATCAATTTGTCATTTCTAGGGATTAAATTCATTTTGCCTTAATGCCATTCATTTTCCTAGTGTGCCAAAAACTCAAAATGGCACACCAATACCTCTATGACCTAATTGTGCCAATTTAAATTATTTTAAACTTCTCAAGCATATTGGCACATCCTAATGTGTCAACTCTACTATGGTTAGGTTAACTACCCATCCACTTAGGGTTGACACACCCTAACCCATTTAGCGTGAATCGATCACGCTTTTAGGAACCCAATATCTATTGGAGCTCCTTGGGTTAACAAGGTATTCCCTAGGGATAACTTCCCTTGATACCTTCCTAATGACCCTTTTAGGCTTTGAAGCCATAGTCTTTTGGGTCTTTCCTAGGTCAACTCTAGAGGTGACTCCTCCATTGACCTTCTTAGTGGCTACATTTGATTTCTTTGAGGTGTTAGCCACTAAACACATACCATGGCTAGACTTAGGGATGACTTCCCTATTAGCCTTGGTTTTCCTAGACCTAGATGTGGTTCCATAATTAAATGGAACATTATGGTAGGACATAGGTTTGTGACCCAAACCCTTCTTGCCCTTAGATGTTTCTTGTTTCCTAGGTCTTGACTTTTGTGCATTAGATCCCTTAACCGAGTTTGATATTATTGCTAGGGTCTTCTCCAATTTTTCTAGCCTTGACCTCAAGGCTTGGTTTTCTAACTCTAATTTTCCCAATTTTGAATTTTCATTTATCTTTTGGGAAATGTTCTTCTTCTTAGGCATGTGTCTACCCTTCTTAGGATTAATGCTTAGATGATTTTCAACTCTCCTAATGGACTCTTTAGGTAAAATAGGTCTAGAATTATGAGTCCTAGGTTTATCCTTAGTTATATGAACATGCTTGGCACCTAAGCAATAAACCTTATTATTTCTCCTAGCATGCTTTTCATTTATAATTGCAAGAGAGCTAAAATAATTTTTGGCATGCTTTTTGACTCTAGGAATTAAAGGTGCATTAACTAAATGTACCTTAGGGTTAGCTTTAGGAGCTCCCCCTACATGAGTTGCACCTTCTTGCCCTTTCTTCCTCCCCCTAGGGCATTGGCTTCGGTAGTGTCCCTTTTGATTGCATTTGAAGCACACAATGTGCTCTTTGCTCTTAATTGAGGGAACACCGGCATCGTTTGACTTTGGGTTGACTTTTGGTGTCGATGCCTTTTCCTTAGCCAATTTAGGGCATTTGCTCTTATAATGCCCTTTCTCCCTACACTCAAAGCATATTATATGTTTTTTATTTAAAATAATAACACTTGAGTTACCTAGGAAGGTGGTGGAGGCCTCTTCACTTCTTCCGGAGGTAGATGCTTCGTTTTGGTCTTGCTCCGGAATAGAAACCCTTTCCTCCCCCTCAATGCTAGAGGTGGAGGTCTCCACCAAGTCATCAACATCTTCAAATGTTGTGGGTTCTTCTTCGACATTCTCCTCTACTTGTGCCGATTGAGAATTTTCTTAGAATTTCATTACCTTATTCCATAATTCCCTTGCATCCCTATAATCACCAAATCTAGACCAAATAGTATTAGGTAACAAATCACTAATCAACTTGATTACCTTGAGATTTGTCTTGAAGTCTTTGATTTGGTCTTGGGTCCATTTTGACTTCTCAATTGGCTTGTTGTACTTGTCCCTAGGCATTTCAAAACCGTTTTCTATAATAATCATAAAATCAAAATCGGTTTCTAGGTATACCTCCATTTTTCTTCTCCACCATAGAAAGTCTCCTTCGAATTTCGGTGGATGGATGAAGCCGGCCATCTTGTAGTGCTCTCGCGGCGGTTAGTCCTTGAAGAGCGACCTCGGCTCTGATACCACTTGTTGGGTCGGATCGATTGGCCGGCTAGAGGGGGGTGAATAGCCCTCGTTCGTTGGATGTCGTAATTTGCTCTTCTCATTGCGTTGCTTGTCTACGATTGTCGTTAGCGCAGCGGAAACAATAGAAATAACAATAATACTAACAACAATACAAGCACACCAAATACGCACGATATACGTGGTTCGGAACCGAATGGTTCCTACTCCACGGGCGAGCTCCTCGAGCTCTAGAGATGCACACGGCAATACTCAAACTCCTTCTCGACTACATGTCGAAGGTGGAGAAACCTCTCACAAGCAATTACAACAGTAATATACAAATACAAACAAGAATACAAATACAATACAAAAGAAATACTTTTCACCGATTGCTTTTGATCACTTGTTTGTTGCTTGCTTTGATTGACTCTTGAAGGACTGGAATGCAGCAGTAATTCCCCTCCAATAGCTTCACAAAAACCTTGGCGAAATCTTCCAACTCGTGCTCCTTTTAACCTGCATCAAGCTGTTTTCGCGCCCATCAGTCGATTGATTGTGACCATCAGTCGACTGGTCCCGTAGCCATTGTCTCACAATGGCCAGATCCATGTTGGTTAAGTTCCAACGGATCACACATCAGTCGACTGATGGCACCCATCAGTCGACTGATCATCCATCAGTCGAGTGCTGGCGAGCTCGACTCCATTCTGTGCCCGTGCACAGTGTCATCAGTCGACTGCCATCCCTCGGCCGCGATCCCCAACCGATCATTGCGCCTCCCTCGGCGGTGGCCCGATCAACTGCATTTGGTCGAACAACGCGAACCCATACGACCTAGAGCAGTCGACTGGCACCTATGCCAGTCGACTGATGTCGGCTAAAACCTCAAACATAACGATGTTTGAGCCTCCGACACTCAGTCTTAGCCACTTGGCCAAGTCCACCTTATCCCTCATGGAGTTCCCCACCGAAGCTTTCTTCCCTCGGCCTACGTCCCTCGGATGCGCCAAGCGCACGACTTCGCAACGCCATCCTTCACGTCTCATGCCCTAGAAGTATGCTTCCCTTTGGGCTCACTCCATTCACTCCCCATCTGGCGGTCCCTCGGATGCACCAAGCGCACGACTTCGCAATGCCATCCTTCACCGACTCAAGGACCCCGAGCCTAGTGAACTTACCAAGTCCTCAAGACTTCCCAAATGCACCAAGCGCACGGCTTCGCAATGCATTTCTCACCAAGCACCAAGCGCACGGCTTCGCAATGCTTTGGATTTCCCATGCCAAGCACCAAGCGCACGGCTTCGCAATGCTTTGGACTTTCCCATGCCAAGGCTTCCCCCTTGGACTTCCACACCAAGCTCCATGCTTGGATTTTCCATGCCAACCCCATGTTGGACTTTCCCATGACAATCCCATGTCATGAGTTTTGTCTTTCATCAAAATATCATCAAGGTACTGCTTGAGTCAAACTCGAGTCAACCTGGGCCGATTGCACCAACAGGTTCATCATTATCTATATTGATGACATTCTGGTCTATTCCCATTCCGAAGAGGAACACGTGCAGCATCTTCGCATTATCCTGGATAGGCTCTGACAGTAGCAACTATATGCGAAGTTCAGTGAATGTACGTTCTGGTTACCCTCAGTCAGTTTTCTGGGACATGTGTTTTCCAGCAAAGGTATTTCAGTTGACCCCTAGAAGATCGAGGTTGTTACCATTTGGGAGCAACCAAAATCGGTTCAGGAGGTTCACAGTTTCTTGGGATTAGTTGGATACTACAAATGGTTCGTTGAGGGTTTCTCGAGCATTGCTATGTTGTTGACACACCTTACCAGGAAGGGCATGAAGTTCACGTAGTCAGAGGTGTGCGAGACCAACTTTTAGGAGTTGAAGAAGAGACTGGTGTTAGCATCGATTCTGGTATTGCCATCAGGGGACGATGGTTTCATCTTTTATACCGATGCGTCTCTTCACAGTTTAGGCACAGTACTGATGCAACACGGCAGGGTGGTCTCTTATGCTTCTCGCCAGTTGAAGGAGCATGAGAAAAACTACCCAGTACATGATCTAGAGTTAGCTGCTATTATCTTTGCCTTGAAGATTTGGAGGCATCATCTGTATGGTATTACATTTGAGATTCTCACTGATCATAAAAGTTTCAAATGTCTATTTACGCAGAAGGAACTCAATCTCCAACAGAGGAGGTGGATGGAGTTCCTGAAGGATTATGAGTGTACCATTAGCTACCACCGAAGGGAACCTAGATTATTGAGATAAATGCTTAGAAGGTATATATTAGTTCTTTGACTCTCTAGATTTTAGTGCGTGGTGCTATGATTATGTTGCTTACGTGGTTTATAGTGTATTTGCACTTGATGCTCTATTTAGTATTGTCTTGACTTCGTACTGGCACGACACCTTTAGTGATACCTTAATTAATTTCAGTCATTGATTTCTATTAGTATGTTTTTGCTATTATTATTGGACATCATGGTTAAATGCTTATTTGGTTATGTATCGTCACAATTGATACCGTGATTGAGACTAGTAGATAGTATAATTTAGATGAGGTCATGCCGTAGGAGCGGATCTCAGGAATGAAACAATATTATTGGAACCCTAGGCGTAATAACCTCGACTTATTGGTAGATCGATGATCTTTATTGACTTTGATAGACGTTCTATGCTAGATGTATTGGATAACCCTAGGCTTAACACCCTAGGATAATCGACTACCCACGAGACCTATTCATGGTAGCATGTTGTTGCGTGCAGTCAATAACTAGATAGTTATACACTCTGACTGCCCATGAGACCTATTCGTGATAGCATGTTGTTGCGTGCAGTCGATAACTAGATAGTTATACACTCTGACTGCCCATGAGACCTGTTTGTGGTAGCATATTGTAGCATGCATGATTGAATTGGTAGAAATGATATAATTTAGACTTAACCGTCTCGATATATTTATGAGTAGATTTATGATCTTATCGGCCTTGATAGACGTTTTCCGTTAGCTGGGTTGGAACTCTATGATTAATCATCTCGATGTGTTCAATTGTAGACTTATGATATTTATCGGCCTTGATAAGCGTTCATGTTAGAAGGGTTGGAACCCTAGGCTTAACCACCCGAGGAAAGCCAATGTGGTTGCCGATGCACTTAGCTGGAAGTCCTGAGGGACTTTAGCTTGCAACTAAGTTTTAGTAACGGATTTGATTCAGGGTTTCTTCGAGTTGGGCCTTGAAGAGCAGGGACCGACAGAGTAGGGCATTCTTATTACCATAGTTGCTCAGTTATCTATCAGGATGAGAGTCTGATAGGCTCAGGCCAGTGATCATCACTTACAATTCATTGGTAGCCAGATAACCTCTGGACAACAGACAGAGTTCACCCGAGATGACGAGGGTATTATTTATTTCCGGGGCAGATTATGTGTACCTCAGTCTCACCCGGTCATGGAGGAGTTACTTCAGGAGACTCATCGCTCTTGATTTGCGATCCACTCAGGCAGAACCTGCATGTATCGAGATTTAAGATGTTTGTATTGGTGGAACGACATGAAGAAAGACATAGCAGATTTTATAGCTAGATGTCTAGTTTGTCATCCGGTGAAGGCTGAGCACCAGAGACCGACCGGACTACTTCAGAGGATTCCTATTCCCGAGTAGAAGTGGGATCACATTACCATGGATTTTGTGGTGGGTCTTCCTAGGACACGACGAGGCCATGACGTGATTTGGGTAGTCATTGACCGATTAACCAAATCCACACACTTCTTATCGATTTAGAAGATTGACTCTCTAGATCGTTTGACAGAGTTATATTGTCGGGAGATTATCAGATTGCACGGTATTCCTTTGAGCATTATATCAGATAGAGATCCTTGATTCACGTCCCAATTCTAGTAGAGTCTACAGCAAACTTTAGGCACACAACTCCGTTTTAGTATAGCATTCCATCCGCAGACAGATGGACAGTCTGAGCAGATTATTCAGACTCTAGAGGACTTGCTGAGGTCCTGCGTTAGGGATTTCGGGGGCAACTAGGAGGACCACTTGCCATTAGTGGAATTTGCCTACAACAACAACTATCATTCGACTATCCAAATGGCCCCGTTTGAAGCATTATATGGTAGACAGTGTCGGGCACTCACCCTCTGGGAGGAGGTTGGGAAGGCCCAGTTGCTAGGACCCCAGAGAGCTCAGCATGAGGCAGAGTTGGTCCGTACTATCAGACGAAGGATGGCAAAGGCGCAGGATCATCAGAAGAGTTATGCCGATCGGAGACAGAGACCACTAGAGTTCTCTATTGGTGACCATATATCCTTGCGAGTCTCACCCACGAAAGGGGTGAAGAGATTTGGCCTCCGTGGTAAGCTAGCTCCAAGGTACATTGATCCTTTCGGGATTTTAGAGAGGATCAGTGCAGTCGCTTACTGCCTAGTGCTACCATCGTCCTTGGTTGGTATTCATGATGTGTTTCATGTGTCCATGCTGAAGAAGTATGTGCCAGACCCTACACATATTCTGTCAGATGTGTCAGGTTCCATTCAACCGTATGCTACTTACGTAGAGGTTTTGGCACGGATTCTGGATCACAAAGAACGACAGTTGCGGAACAAGATTGTGCGACTTGTTTTAGTCGGGTGGAGTCACCACACCAATGAGGAGACTACTTGGGAGCTTGAGGAAAAGATCAGAGCTCAAAACCCCCACCTGTTTATTTAAGGTACGTGAAATATACTTTCAGTACTGGTGCTACTTGAGTGTGCGATCTCTTACTCATTATACATTTGAGGGGAAAATTTGGGGACAAAATTTTTATTAGTGGGGAATAATGTTAAATATGAAAATTTAAAATACTAAATTAAATGACCAAAAAATTTAGGAAAATAATCCTAGTAATTATTTCAGGATTTTTGGAGAATTTTAGAATTTTTTTTCCAGAATTTTTCTGGAATTAAACGGGATTTGTACGAGATTTAGGGGATAATTAAATTATTGGGATAATTAAATTAATGGGGGATTAATAAAAAAACCTAACCTAGGTTTAATTCTTATATAAAAGGGTAATCAGGTTTATTTTGGACCGATCCAAGTTTTCTCCGTCGCGCCCTGTTTCCCCTCGCGATCTCTTCTTCTTAATAAACTCGACTCCACACGATTCCTCTTTTGCCGAATCTCCTTTTTCTCTCGCGATCCTCTCCGCGTCGCCTTCTCTCGCAAGCACCGCCGTCGCGCGCACACCGCCGTGTGCCCCGCTCTGCAGCGCCGACTTGGTTGTCGTCATTGCCTCGATCGATGGAGCCGCTGCTACTCCCGTTTCGCTGCCTTGAGTCGCCCACGCCAAAGATCAATCTCTGCAGTTGTCCGATCCCTCCTCTACTGCTGATGGTCGTCACCGCATCGCCGATAGAGCAGCTCGCTGAACACCACTGTGCCCTAACTCCATTTCTGGCGCCCACAACCCGATCTCTGTCGAAGCAAGGTGAGGCATAGTTTTCCTTGATTTTGGATGAGATTCGAGTCCTAGCTGAGCCTTTCCTCAATCAGTTTGAATCTGTGATTTTGGGGCAGTGGTTTTTCTGACGGACTGAACGAATTCAAAAGGAGTGCCATCGACGAACAGGGCAGCTTTAGGGAAAGGGCTGCCGGTGGAGGTTCCTAGGGTTGGTAAGCTTGATCTACCCTCCTCCTTTCATCTGTTAATTGTTGGATTTTGCTAGGTATCAATGTATTGTGCGTGAATGGAGAGTCATGTTTAGGAATTGCCGACTGTACGATTGTGTGAAGAGATGTGCAACTGTGAGCAAAAGGGTTTGCTGGCTATGAATGGGCTACAACGGAGTGGATGGAGCTGGGTGATACTTTGTTCTAGGCTATAAGAGAGTGTGAAGGTTGTGATGATTGTGGGTGTGAGCTGTGGAGATGGTTTAAATGGTTAGAGAGTTGTGTTGGGTTGTGAACCATTCTGTCAATGTAGGAATTGACATATGGAGTTGAATTGTGGTAGGTTAGCATATTTACTAATTAGAAAACAGTGGGTTTAATTATGGTGTTAAATGTACAAGTTGGGGGTTTCTAATTCATGTTTGATAAAAGGGATGCAAATATAGGAACTATATAGTAGTTAATTCATAAGTAGTTGTATGCTTGCACTTAATTGTAATTGATGATATTTGCAGGATGTGGATACGAGACAGGTCTACGGGCGTAAAGACAATTGTTATTCTTCATAGCAGGTGGGTATCTTTGACTTATCTTCCTTTAGATATTGACATATTACTGTGCATCGTTTACTATAGCTAGTAATAATTTTCTATGCTTGTTAACTGTCCTGGTATGTCACTACCTAGTACGTGTTGTAGTCATTTCATATGCTTATTTATATTATGCTCTATTACTTTGATACTTGTTATTTGTTTATTTAGCACTAGAGTAGTGACATACCTTATATACTGGGCATTGAATGAATAATGAATATAACTTGCATGTGTACATAGACTTATGTACTTAGGTTATTTGATATGGGCTCCTATTGGTACATACTATAGGTAACCATGGATTGATAGGTGCATCGTGCATTAGTGACATGCACCATCTTGCATTATTGCATGATTGACGATCATCAGCTCCTCGGTAGGAGGTGATACTACTTGGTAGTTGAGCCCATCGTCAGTCACATTATCTACACACACAACCACTCGTGAGTGAATGATATTTCAGGTGTGTGTGTAGTTGCTCTGTCAGGGCTCCACGGTGGTTGCTCAGGTGATTGGTATTGCGACGTGGTAGCAGATAGGGATCCCTCCTTTGTCGTGAGACGAGGAGATGAGATGAGGTGAAGTCCCCCATATACATACATGGGGTAGGAGGGTGATACTCCACCAACATCCTATCCACTCGGTCACATAGGTGTAGTGATGACAGAGTGCACAATTGTCACAGCCCTACCCTCTCGGCCGACACACATGACATGTCGGTGGCTTGACTGGCGTCACGGGTGACACAGATGATTGCATCATGTGCATACATTTTTACTATATGCATTGCTTGTTGCACTTTTGGTTGATGCATATGATTGTCATGCACATACAGGAGGTATTATGTTGTTTGTTTTGGTGATTCTACATATGCTTATGTGGATGTATTTTATGTCAGCTTAGGTGATTCTGGTATGTACAGTTTTAGGTATGTATTTTTATTGAGAAACTATACCAACATGATTATTATTGCTACTTATAATTTACTATGCATGACTATTAGATATCCGCTGAGTTTTACTCACTCCGTCGATATCTCTTTTATTTCAGGATGAAGCCTTTGGGAGGGTCCAATTGCTAGTCCCCTGATCTGACGACTCCGTTATTTGGTTTTCAGGCTTCCGCATGTTTTTGTTATCTCTAGTACTCTATGTTTCAAACCTGTAGTATTTTATACTCGTGATTGTTTGGTAGTATTCGATTATGTCCATAGGGACTTTTTGTTTCGATTTGTTTTGGTTATACGTGTGGTTGTGTAATCCTGCTCAGATGGCAGAAGAGGTGAGTCTAGTAGTTTTAGGCTTCGTATGTACTTTGGGTGTGTCCTGAGGCCATATACTATTTGTATTGTGTTTTATGTTCTGGCCATGTTGGCCGATGTATAGTGGGCTGTGTGAGTCTTGCATACAGGTTTCAATTGTCCGCAACACAGGGGAGGTGTTGTCCGATTTTCTTCTAACAAGTACCCCTCTTGGGGCGTGACAATACCCGCTGCAGTAGAGAAAAATTAAATTTATTAGATTAACTAAAATTTTATATACAAAATGATTTAAATAAGTTACCTTGAACTCATTCCACCACAGAACTTTTATTTCTTCCAGCGTGTTCGTAGAAGTCATAGAAGCTCCGCCCCAATGGTTATTCACTATTTTATTCACCTCATGAATAACATATACAGAATTTGTAAATCTAACATAAAATAAAAACAAACCTCGTTAGATACTTATAAAAATACATATCGTATTAAAAAATAAACATAGATAATCTAAAACTCGAATACTTACGAATCTCCGCGCGGAGATATAAACTCTCTCGTATCTTCCCTCTCCATGAGTGATTGTTGTACCGGGGAAGATACATTAGCAGGCATCTGCTGAGAACTAGAAGATCCTGCAACTAGAGAAGAGGTGGAGGGTACATTTCCTGCAAGAGCATCAGAATGTGCAGGGGCTGAAGCAAAGGAAGACTGTGATCTTCCATCACTACTCCGTTTATGACCGCCACGTCGAAACTAACAATCATAATTATTAGAAGAATATGACAGTAAAAAAAAATACATTTACATATCGAATTTATAATAGGAACAATATGAAAAAATTACCATATTCATAACAACTGGATGACCTAAAAAAACAGTTCATTAGTATATCAAATATATGAAATTTTGAATTAGACAATAAATTAAAACATAATTGGAATAAAAAGTTACCAACAATTAGAAATCGAAGTCTGCATTACAATTTTCATCCTGGTCATGCGTCTATTCATCATCGTCATCGTCATCCTCAGCAACACCCTCATCCTCATAATTAAAATCCTCATCTTCATCCTCATTCAGTTCACTTGCATCAACGACTACTACTATACCACTGGGATCTCGTAACGTTGAAATATTATATTCTTCGATATGAAATGTATTGACAACTTCATCTTGTTGATATGCTATGTCTTCCCAATGTTCATCAATTTTATTACGTGCTTTTGTTTTACAAACAACCCACCAATCACTTTTGTCTCGTCTCAGACTAGGATATGAAGCATAAAATACTTGAATCGCTTGCTGTGCTAACACAAATGGTTCATACCTCTTATATATATTTTCTGTAATTAATTTCAACCAAATTAAACTGTGGATGCACCCTCATGCCTTTGATAGGGTCAAACCGACGACACATAAATAAAATAACTCGTAAATCTGAGCCTGGGTATGCTACCTCTAAAATTTCATTTAGCAAGCTATAAAATTCATTCCTTGCACCCCCATCATTAGATGACTGAACACAAACTCCGATATTCATTGTAGTTTTCCCAGTTCCATAATCTTGAGTATGAAAATTATATC
Source organism: Wurfbainia villosa (assembly GCA_025175895.1). NCBI lineage: Eukaryota > Viridiplantae > Streptophyta > Magnoliopsida > Zingiberales > Zingiberaceae > Wurfbainia > Wurfbainia villosa. Next base: position 20,754,833 of record CM045998.1, read on the forward strand.
CGTTTATGAAATATGCCGGCCAAGTTTTCACCATTGAGTTTGGCCCTTATGACAGATATTTTATTAGGTCTTGCTCAATGTGAGCGTGATTATCAAAAACCTAAAGTCAAATAAATATATGTTAAAGTCAAGATTTATCAAATTTATTATCATAGACTACTTACATATTTTTTGAATCATTGTGCAAATTCTTCATCGCAGAAACGATTAAACTCATGCTTCGGAAGCTCAGAATATAGAGTTTGGAAAATCCTACCATAAAATAAAATATAACATGAACAATAATTTACGATATATGAAATGTATAATATAACATTTATATACTCACTTGAAATAAAGCGTTACTTCTGGACAGTTCAATAAAATATATGTGTGGGCTGCTCGCCACTCCTGACCAGTTAAGTATCTATTTGTATAAGATCTACTTGGTCGACCAAGGTAGTTAAAAATTAAGAATGCCCTCAAATTTGGATCAACGGGACCATCATCGTTTCTTCCTGCTTTCCGACTCTTGCATTGAACGTGAGGTTCAAAATAATATGATGCAAAAGTTCTAACTTCTTCCATAATATATGCATTAACAATAGAAGCTTCAACATGAGCCTTATTTTTAACTTTTTTTTTCAAGTGATAGAGGAATCTAAGAGTAATACAATAAAATTTATTAGAAAATAAATTATACTAAATTTGATCAAATGAAATAACAATGATAAAAAAATAAAAAATTCACCTTTCAAATGGATACATCAATCGAAATTGAACAGGACCTCCAACTTTAGCCTCATATGGCAAGTGAACCAAAATATGTTCCATGGAATCACTCTCTCTAATGTCTCCATGTGTGAATGACTCAATACTGTCAATCATATATCATGAAGGAAAATGCTTAATTCCGTAGTTGCACCCCCAAACAAAATTTGATAACAGTTCCTCAAAGCAATAGGAATTAGTCTTTCCATGAATATATGACAGTCATGACTTTTCAAACCAATCAATTTGCATTCCTTTAAATCAACGCATCTGCCAAGATTAGAGACATAACCATTAGGAAATCTCAATGATTTCAACCATTCACAAACAATCAGTCTCTAATCCTTATTCAATGTATAAACTTCTTTCAGTTTTGGTCCCCTACTATTTTCATCAACATCAAGGGCGGGTCATTTACAGATGAGACGCAAATCTTTTCTTGCATTCAGATTGTCTTTTGTTTTTCTGGTAATATCCATCACCGTATTTATCATATTATCAAAAATATTCTTCTCAATATGCATTAAATCAAGATTATGATGAATCAAATTACTCTGCAAATACGGTAAATCCCAAAATATACTCCATTTAGTCTATTTATGCATAATTCCATAGTCATATATTGTAACATTTGGTTCTTCAATAACAGATGAAAAGTTAAGCACTCTTTGCCATAAAATTTGACCGGTGAATCTCAATGGTGGAGGTGTTCTTTCAATTCTATTCTTAGTGAATTCTTCTTTATTTCTTCTAAATTTATGATTTGGTGGTAAAAATTGTCTATGACAATCAAAATAACTCGGTTTCTTTCCGTGTTTCAATCTGAATGACTTTGATCTCTCCATACATATTGGACATCCTAAAATCTCCACGGTACTCCAACCCGATAACATCCCATAAGCAGGAAAATCATTTATTGTCCAAAGAAGCGCAACTCTCATTGTGAACATCTGATTAGTATGGACATCATATGTGAAAACACTCTCGTCCCATAGTTGGATCAACTCGGCAATCAATGGTTGCATATAAACATCTATTAACTTCTTTGGATTATGAGGGCCAAGAACAATCGATGTTAAAAACATATAAGGTGTTCTCATATACATACCGGATGAAAGATTATACGGAGTTACGATAATTGGCCAACAAGAATAAGTTCTTCCTGATTTGCCAAATGGAGCAAATCCATCAGAACATAGACCCAACCTGATGTTTCGAGTCTCATTCGCAAACTCAGGATATGTTCTATCAAAATTTTTCCACGCCTCTATATCTAATGGATGACACATTAGCCCATCCTCTATTTCATGATTTGTAGGTCAAGTCATGTGTTCAGCAGTGACCTTTGATGCATAAACCCTTTGCAATCTAGGAGTTAAAGGCAAATAGAACATTTGTCTGAATGATTTTAATTGCTTATTATGATTTGATCTCATGGTACTATTGTACCTGCATTGACTACATAATTTATAAGTCTCTAAATCTGCATTATCTCCCTAATATAGTATACAACCATCTCTACAAACATCAATTCTTTGCACCAGAAGACCTAAATCTTTCACAAGTTTTTTCATATTGTAAAAATCGTTCGACATTATGTGATCACACGACAATACTTCTCCAATAACTTGAACAAAATCATTAAAACAATCTTCAGATACATTATGCTCAGCTTTAACATTCAACAATCTTGCGGTGAGAGATAATTTAGTGTGACTGTCACAACCAGCCCACACGGGTTCATCTGCGGCTCTCAATGCTTCTTAAAATTTGAGATGACTCATTATACACATTTTCATGAACACCAGTTACTTCTACCTCCTCCAACGACATTGAATAATTAGTATACATGTGTTCAAATGTTTAAGGATAACTAGAACTTGCAAAGTTTGGTTCGTTATTCAAATTATGACCAACTGCATCAACTATCATCCTTTGGTATGGATTGAATTAATTGTAATATATTTGCTCTTCACTAACTGTCCTTTGTATGCTTCGTCCAACCTCTTCATCAGATATAAACGGTTCACTATAACAAGTCCAATTATAATAATTTACCGTAAAACCAAATCTACAAAGATGTTCTCGAACTTTATCACATTGGAAAAATTTACCATTATGACATTTTTGAACGGACACCTTAATTTATTCTCATCCATAAACTCAACATTGTTATTAGCAAATGTCAAAAATTGTTCCAACCCAATAATAAATTCATCGGTTAAACCACGACGTTCTGGTAAATTTTTTTTATACATCCAACTTCGTTCTCTCTCCATTTATCCTATTTTCAAAATTATATCAAGGATTAATTTTATTTTTTTCTAAATTTCATCCATATATATCAATCTAATAATAAATTTATACTCAAAATAAATTCTTCTAGTACTAAGTATGATTTTGAGTGATATTTAATTGCAAACTATAATATCATTTCGAACAAATCTTATATATTTACAGTAATAAAATTACTTAAAATCAAACATTAATTATAATTAATATAAAATAATAATACTACAATTTTATAAATATACAATATGTATACATACCTGTCTTGATGGAAATAACGGATGAGCTCACAGCTAGCTGAAGACTTCACGAATACACCGAACACCTTAATGACGAAGTACGACAAACCTATGAAAAATAATTTTGTATTTAGATTACACATTATACTGATTTATATAATTTGAAAACATTTAAATTTTAACTCTATTGTTACGGTGATAAACGACCAGTTGGGACGACGATTAACCACCCAAATCGTGCCCCATGTGTGGCACCGGCCGCAAAGTGAGCGTGCACGGCGGCTCACTGATCGACCGCGGCAGCCAGAATTCATGCGAGGGCACACGACCGCCGCGAGGGCACGCACTTACCGGCGATAACTATTGCGCGATTCGGGCGGCAACATTCGTGAGGTGCGACTGCACGCGGCAGGTGCCGCCAGCTCGCGCGGCATCGCCGTCGCTGCTTCGGCGACGGCGACGATAGAAGAAGAAGAAGAAGCGGGAGGGCGTACCGGGATCAGGCCGGGGAGGGATATGATAGTCGTGTGATTCGATTAGGGAAAGGAAGGGGGGAATAATTAGGGAGAAATTGATGAAGAATCCTATTTCGTTGCTAAATTCGTCGCCAAATTGGGGACGAATACAAGATTTGTCGCCAATTTGGTGACGAAATTTATTATTCGTCGCCAAATTGGCGACGAATTTATTTTTCATCACCAATTTTGCGACGATATTTTAGATTCGTTGCCAAATTTCGTCACCAATTTGTTATTTTTTTTGTAGTGTACAATTAAGTACATTTGCAACATACGAATGCACATTATGGTCAAATGTATTAACTACAGTGCATGACTACGTATTGTAAATGCACTTAACCACGGTGCACACTACGAATGCACTTACAACAATTATAATATCAATGCAAATAATTATAAAATCAAATACAAATAATTATATATACCAGAAACAATCATAATACTAAATACTAATAATTATAAAATCAAAACTCAAACAATTATAATGCAACACACAAAGAAACATTGGCATTATGGACGAGTGCACAGGAAATAAGCGCTCAAGAAAATATTCTCGTGTATATATATATACATGAGAATGTTATCCTGAACACCTATTTTCTACGCATCCATGTATATATATACATGAGAATGTTATATTGATCACCTATTTCCTGCACATCGGTAGACAATGCACAGTAATAAAAAATACAAAGTGTTTCTTTGTCGCGTGATGAAGTCACTGCCATTGATTCCGTCTGATTTCAGTAGCGATTTGGTCGTAGTCCGACCAAAGTCAAAGTCCGATCGAATTTCGACCATCGTGATTCAACCAGAGGGGCGCTGTTGCGATCCTGATAGGTTCATGGGTTAGGCTATAGTGTGGATGACGATCGACGATGAAGAATTTCATCAGAGTTGCGGGAGAGAAATACTGTGCATCTCTATTAGATGGACAGTTGAGATGGTGTCGCGCATGAGTCGCACAATGATCGACGCCTAGGATAACTTTTCTCTCTATATAGATATATATACAAAGAGAGAGATGTTATCCTGGGGATGCATCAGTGCACGTTCATGCATGCCAGCTCTCCGCCATCTGATCGAATGTGATTGCACAATAAATAAAAAAATGCAATGAGTATATCTCCCATGACTCCGGTCAAATTCTTCACCATCGATTGTCATCCGTATTATGTCCGATTAATCAAACTACGATTGATTCGATCGGATTGGCCTGAATTGGACCAAATTATGGCTGCCAATGCTGCCGCCACAATCACGATCAATTCCGACCACAATCCGACTGTAATCCGACAAGCATCGGAGTCTAGCCGACTTCGGAGTCTGGCTGACATCAGAGTTTGGTCGGATTATGACCGCCAGCGATCGCAGCATTGATGGTCGCATTCACGACCAATTTCGGGTGCTATCTGGCCAGAATCCGATTGCAGTCTGACTGAAATCTGATTGTGGTTCAGTCAGACTTCAACTCTGATTGGACCACGGTCGGATTCCAGTCGGATCACGGCTAGAACTTAGTCGATTTGTGACCACCAGTGCTATGACTGTTTGAGGCCACAATTGCAGCAAATTTCTACTGTTATTTGGCCAGACTACAACAGGATTTCGGCTAAATTTTGATCCAATTGCAATCAGAATCTGATCACAGTCGGAGCTCGATCGCGGTCGGAACCCGATCGCGACCGGATGTCGAGCAACAAAAACTCCGACGGGGTAAAATACTATGCATTCCCTATTACTGTATGTGCTCGGGCGCTCACGATGCGTGCAGATACCATGCCTCATGATAACATTCTCGTGTATATATATATATAGATAGAAATATTATCTTACACAACTCATCCGTGAGCACCTCCATTATCCACTCTAGCTCTGATCCTCTAAGATTTAAGGTTGGGCTATAGTATACAAACGATCGGACGGTGAATAATGAAGATGCTCACGGATGATTTGTGTAGGATAACATTTTTCTTTCCCTACACACACACACACACACACACACACACACACGAATTTCTTATGTTGCATGACGTGCACTGTGTAACTCATGCACGATAATGAAGAATGCATAGTAATTCTATCGCGCTCCGTCTCGCCTGAGCACCCACTTTTCTCATGCCCGAGCACCCTTCCCACTCAATGCCCGAGCACCCCACCTCCGCTTCCCACTCGACGATCGATGCCTGAGCACGTCTACCACTTGACATCATCGCTGAGAGGTCGGATTCCCATAGGATTCCTCCCGCGATCATGACCGTTAGCAGCTACAACATTGGCGCCCACAATTCAGTTGAATTCCAACCAAATTCAATCGGAATCTAGTTGCGGTTCGGTCGGTCGGGTGGACGGCTGCGGCGACGGTGATCCCAATAGATTCAGAGATATAACTATAGTGTTCACGAATAGCTCACGGTGCGTGCGCACGGATACACACGGATTAATTATATATATATATATATATATATATATATGAGAAATTTTCTCCCGCGCGACGATCCCGTGCGCGCCCCATCCGCTCCATGCCGATCCCGCGCCACTGCCGACGTACCCACCACACCATCTGATCACGTCGCCGCCGGACGGCACGATCGACGCAACTCGTCGTGATGCGCGGGGATCGATTCACCGATTAAAATCCGCAACAAAAAAAAACCGATTCACGCGGCCGACAGTGGCACAACCACTGCCCACCGTGATCGGGCCAGATTCTGGCCGAATCGCGGCCAGAATTCGACACCAGACGGACCGACATTCGACGTCGGTCCGTCCGGTATACTCGACCGGTCGGGATTCGGCCACCGGCCAGCCGAATTGTGGACAAAATCGGCCGGCCAATTTCGGCTGCGATCGGGTCGGATTCCAGCCGAATTGGGGCTAGAGTCGGCTATCGGTCTGATCCGTCCGCCATCGGATTCCGATCGCAATTTGGCCGGAATCCAGCCTGATCGCGGCCGGTAGTGGCCGCTCCACTGTCGGCCACACAATTCGATTGTTTTCGGCAGGTTAGCGTCGGATTCCGGGCGCTAACCTGCCGAAATCCGAGCCCCGCTGGACCACCGACGAGTCGCGTGTCGATCGCGCCTGGTCCGACGGCCGACGACCGACGGTGATCAGATGGCGCGGCGGTGTTGAGCGGACAAGCACGAAGTCGACGTGGAGCGGACGGGCATGAGGTCGGCGTGGAGTGGACGGGCCCGAAGAATTTCGTCGCGCAGGAGAAAATTTTTCACATATATATATATATATGATTATTATTAATTTAGAATAAATTCTTTAATATATCAAAATTTATTCCCATGATATTAAAAAAAAATATTATTAAATAAATAATTTTATTTTTATAATTTTATATATTTAAAAATATAAATTACTTATTTATATTGTTTATAAAATATAATATTATCCAAGCTTTAATAACACGTAAAATGTTCATTGTTAAAATAATATATGCATTGCACTTGATTGATATGCTATGAAAATATAAATTTGTTGTAATGACTTTTAATATTAATGCACAAAATGTGTTATGTTAAGATTTCACAACGCACTTGATTTACACGTTGTAAAAAATTAAATATATTATAGTGACTTAACCGTGTACAAAATGCGTGCTATTAAAATAGTATGCATAGTGCATTTGAGTGGTATATTGGAAAAAAATTAAATTTTTAGTAATATTTTTAATAGCACACAGTATGAGTTGTAAAAATAATATTTGAGAACGTATTATTTTTTAATATTGTTATTTATAAAAATATAATATTATTTATAGTGTACTTAATTTGGTGCTGTCATACAAATTATTATTAATGATGAATTATGGAAAGTCAAATGAATGTTCCTTTAAGTGAAATATGAATTCTCTTTATGAATTATCAAACTATGAGCTTTGTTCAAATGTCTGCTGATGCGTTCCTATCTGGATGCGGAGGTTGGAGTTTCTTTTCGGGCTCAGAGGACACCAGAGTACATTTTGGCAGTCCGTTGGCTTGGGGCATCCCGAATGGTCGGAATTGCGTCCATAGGTGGTTTTTTTTGTTTTTTGTTTTTTGCTTTATAATTTAAATGTTTCGATTAATATTTTTTGAATTTCTTTCGATAAATTTTGAAGGCGAGCGATTTTTTTTCTAAATTTTCTATCAAATAAATATGAAATATAATTTATTTTTACTCATGACATTTCAAGGAGCTGTTTTTTCACATGTTCAAATTTGAATATTTTAAAAAAGTATTTTATGATGATCTCAAATCAGTATACTCTAATGATATTGGTGGAAAAAGTTAATGGGTTGAGTATGCGAATAGATGGGTTTGTAGGGAGTAGGCCAGGTATGGAGGAGTTCAAAGTCCAATAGAAAAGAATCAGAATACCAAGAGTCAAGAGTTCCAATGGTGGGAGCACAAGGAGTCGAGGATCGAGGGGTCAAAAACATGAAGAGTTGGGAGCGTGAGGAGTCGGAGGTTTGAAACATGAGGAGTTGAGTAGTATGGGAAGTTGAGAATTCAAAAGTCAGGAAACTCATAAGTCGGGAGTTTCGAAAGTCGGGAGCTCGGAAATCGGGAGCGCATAAGTCGTAGGAATTCAAAAGTCGAGAAACTCGAAAGTTAGGATCTCGAAAGTCGAGATCTCAGAAGTTGAGAAACTCGAAAGTCAGGAGCTCAGAAGTTGTGGGAGTTTAGAAGTCGAAAATTTGGAAAGCAGGATAATGAGGAGTTAAGAACCCGAGAATCACAGATGAGACTCTTCTTAATAGCTGTTACATTCGGTCTTCTAACAATCCCACTCAATGATAGCCCCAGAACACATGGAATGCTAAGTGGAAATTTTTTTGTAATGGTTGTCCCCTAATAGCTCATCAAAGGGCTCCACTGGCTGACAAATGGATCGAAGCTCCTATATAAGGGTCGATTGAGGTAAAGAATGAATTATGGGTACACATTTTCTCTACTAGCTACATTTTACGTCTTTCTTACATCTTCTCCTATTAGACTTAAGTATCGGAGGGGCATCACCGGAGTACTTGCACCCTTTGACTTGTGTTACAGTGGATAGGAACTTGTTGTGGTGAGGCGAACCATCCCTATGAACTAGCCCTCTGAGAGGACTTGGCGAAGGGGTTAAATTCTTACCGTATCATTGACATCATCTATGGGAACCTGAGCGAGACATATATGATATGATCTCATGAGATTCATTCTTTGACCTCTGCCTCAAAGGAGACCCCTATAAACCTAATTCCTTATCAGTTGGTGATGATTGTTTAGAAAATAGTAGAGGTGGCACTGACACAAGGAAATGGAAAGATCGGTCATCCTCCACTCAACTCGCAAGATGAAGGAGGGGCCCTGCCTTACTTGAGGGAGTAGTTTCCCCTATTCCTTCGGCTCCGAACAACAAAAAGGGGAAGCAGGTTCAAGAGGGTAATGGGTCTACGAAGGACCACACATTGAAATGGATAGCTCTGCATTTTGTTAGTGAGGAGCAAGAGGAGAGCCAGTTAGTGGTATGTAAAGTGCAATGAACATTTCTTTCGTCGAAGAAATTATACTAGAGGCACTTCCCTCCAACTTTCATTCTTCCCCCTTAGGGGACAACGATCGCTTAGCAGACACAGAAGAGCATCTGTGCAAATTCAAGAATGCGACTATTTTACATCAATACTCTGACGCTATTAAATATTGAGTATTTGTGACCATCTTAGTAGGATCAACACATAAGTGGTTCCAATCATTACAGTCGGGGTCGTTGACTTCATTTGAAGACTTGTGAGATGCATTTCTTCATCACTTCTCCAGTTGCAAAAAGTATCAATAGACGACCTTCAGTTTGTTCAACCTGAAGCAAGAGTCAGTAGAGCCTTTGATAGGATATGTTCAGTAGTTCACTCGAATTGCTCTGGAAGTCCCGACAGCCACTCTTGAAGTGCTCATGGTGGCAATATCACAAGGGTTGAAGGAGGGGGCTTTCTGCTGCTCTTTGGTGAAGAAGCCCTCAAGAAATTACAATGAACTACTCGGCTGAGCCGAGAAGTACATCAATGTGGAGGAGACTCTAAAAACTTGCATATCATTAAAAGGGTTGTCTCCTATGCCAAACACAACAACCAAAAGTAATATACCATGCCCGACACCCTCAAGACCAGAGAAATTCAAACCATTTAGTGGAGGACTCAGAAAGACCCCTGGGAGTGATGATGACTTAGCATCAACCTCGATCCAGTAGCTAGGGAGAAGGCTATGGAGGTGTGTGAAAGAAAACAAGTCCTTCAATGACCTGAGAGATACATTGGGATGCCTCGTAACCCCCCATCTCAGTATTTCTGCATTTACCACTCATATTATGATCATTCCAGTGATAATTGCTAGAGAATGAATCGAGAAATAGATCGGGTATGCAAGGAGTATCCTCATTTAAGACAATATCTAGAGCCCAAGTCTGAAGGAGGCGGGCCTCAACGAGTCTTCTGCTCGGGACCCCCATCCAGAAGGAACCCTTATTTGTCTCAAAGAGAGGATAGAGCAGGGGTAGTTCCAAGGGAAATTCCTAGGAAAAGGGACAAAGTAGTGGGACACCCTTGGCTCTGGAGAATGTTCCTTCTCGGGGAGTTATAAATATTACCATAGGAGGATTAACTGATGGGAATTCCAATCAGGCTAGGAAGGCACATACAAGGATGATGGAGAGTCTCGCCATTGGGGAAGATCGAGAGGCACGAGAGGTTCCTCCCATGAGCTTTGGACCAACGGACTTAGAAGGTATCATTTTTCCACATACTGATGCTTTGGTTATTCGGGCTACTATTACAGATTATGAGGTGGCATGAGTCCTTGTGGACTCGGGAAGCTCGATCAATGTACTATTTCAGAAAGATTTTAGTCAAATGAAGTTGGAGAAGGTATAGTTGGAGGAAGTGATAACCTCTTTGTTCATCTTTACAAGCCATGTTATTCACCTAGTTGGATAGATTATTCTACCTTAACGCTGGGAGATAGACCAAGTTAATTAAAGGACCAATATGACTCCTTTCCTGGTGATGGATGTCCTTCAACGTATAATGTCATGTTGGGGCGATCCTTCCTTTCGACGTTAATGGCAGTGGCTTCTCTTTATCATCATAAGATAAAGTTCCTAATTGGACATTTCGTGGGAGAGGTCAGAGGAGATCAGAAGGCAGCTCAAGAATATTACATATAGATGGTTTGAGCCAACTAGAAAAGTGTCTGGGTAGAAGGGGAAAGTACCAAATCCCTTATTGTTTTTGAGGTTTACATACTAGAGGAATCGATCCCGAAGAGAAATACTCTAGAGGAATGAGAGTTGGTGCAAATTGTTAAAGGAAAGGCAACTTAGGTGGTTGTCGAGTTGGAACTCGGAGTGAAGACATACCTTATATCTTGCCTTCGACGTAACTTAGACATCTTCGCCAAGGACGCCCATGATTTGACCAAAATTGATCCAATGCTAGTAGAGTATCACCTAAATGTCACCCGTGGAGCCTGTCTCGTCAAGTAAAGGAGGTGACACATTGGCTGAGTGGGTGTCAAATGTAATATTGGTCCCTAGGCCCTTGATCCAAGGCATATGTGTATTTATTTCCATGATTTGAATAAAGTATGTCATAAAGACTACTACCCTTTGTCTCAAATAGATTAGTTAGTCGATTCCACAGTAGGACATGAGGTGATCTTTGTAGAGGAATCAATGACTGCACTAGAGGGGGATGAATAGTATTTTTCTAGATTTTGTCGTTTGATTGCATGCTCATCTACAAAAATGTTAGTGCGCAGTGGAATATACAAATAAAATACACAAACGAAAACAAAATGCAAGCACAATCACAAGACAAGATTTTATGTGGTTCGGAACTAGGATTCCTACTCCACGGTCGGGCTTTAATATCTGCTCCACTAAACCTCGTCTCCTTCTTGGAATACAATCCGAAGGTGGAGAAACCTAGTACAATATGAATGTTTACAACAATAAATAAGGAAAAAACTAAATACAATAATATACAAAAGTAAATACAAGAAATGTAAAGAACAGTTTGCAAGATGCTTGCTTTTGATCACTTGTTTGTTGGTTGCTTTGAATGTCTTAGAAGATTTGGAATGCAACAATAAAACTCTCCCAAATGCTCAAGAATCGGCTACTTCTCCTTCTCCCATCAAGCTCCTTTTAAAGCATGCCTCGGGCTAGATTTCTGCCTAGTAGTCGGCTGCCAAAAGGCATCAGTCGACTGTCCACATGTCGTTGTCTCACAATGGACTTAATCCACGTTGGAATTGCCCAATAGATACCTTAACAGTCGACTGTCATTACCAGTAGTCAATTGCTAACCCAGTAGTCGATTGGCTAGTTGACTACGGGACATTCTGTGTCCGTGTCCACCACCACAAGTCGACTGCCTATCATTGGCAATCGACTGCTCAAGGGCAGTCGACTGCCCATACATGGCAGTCGACTGCCAGTGGCACATAGCAACAGTCGAGCCTCTAGTCGACTATTGATCAGTCGACTGGTCATAGTCTCAGTCAATTGCTTCGAGTTAACTAGGCTCTTGAGTGTTAAACACTCGACCAGTCAACTGATCCATAACTCCAGTCGACTAGTGAATCTCAAACATGAGGTTTAACCCAAGTATGATCCTTTCATACTTGATAACCACCCATAGCCTAGACCTAAGCCTTCTAGCCACCTCCATCAGTCTCACGCATCTCGAATCTCTCGAGTCTACGACTCTTCATCCTTTGCATTAAACTTCAGGTGCTTCCATCAGCTATGTCACGCTAACTGGGTCTTTTGCCAATGTCCATTTGGACTTATGCCACCAAGATACATGCTTGGACTTTACGCTGCCAAAACCTCACCCTTAGACTTCCTTGCCAAGATCTATTTGGACTTACACCGCTAAGACCCATGCTTATACTTTATGCCGCCAAACCTACCCTTGGACTTTCACATTACCAAGATCCATTTGGACTTACGCCGCCAATACCCGTGCTTGGACTTTACGCTACTAAACCTACCCTTGGACTTTCCCTTTGCCAAGTACCCATGACTTGGACTTTCAATTGTCAAGTATCCATGACTTTGACTTTCCAATTGTCAAAACCATGCTTGGACTTTCCATGCCAAGACCATGCTTGGACTTTCCATGCCAAGTATCCAAACTTGAACTTTCCATGACAAGTATCTAAACTTGGACTTCCGAGGTTGATTGCTCCAATAATCTCCCCCAAATAAACTCTCCCATATGATTTTGGATATTCCAATCATCCACTAGTCATATGGTCAACATATGATCAAACTATATTGTCAAACAATGGTTAAACTCATTGTCAATCTATTGTCAAACATAAAAAACTACTCGAGTCTCACTCAAGTTTTGTTAACATTGACCCGAGGCTTTTTGCACCAATAATCTCCCCCCTTTTTGATGTTTGACAATACCTTTTAAGTTAAGCTAATAATAATCCAACTTAACTCTTCCAATGCCAAAACATAGTGAAGGTTTACCTAACTTAAACCTCATTTCTACCCTTTGACATAAATCAAAAATCCTATTATGGTTTTCAATGCCTCATCTCTCAAAGAGATCTTACATTATCCCCTTGGTTCAAAAACATTTAGGAAGCATTCACTCTTCATAGTGATAAGTCTCATATCACTAAATGAGAGACAATCCTCACTTCTCCAATTCTTCCCCTTTAGTGAGCTCAATGAGGGTTTCAAACCCTTCATTTCTCCCCCTTTGAGGAATACTCATCCATTATCCCTTGATGGATAACCTGTCACACCCCCAGAGCATGTCGTGCCGAAAAGTAAATGGACGACATCTCCCCTATATGTGACAACATCTCGTGTTAATACAAGGCCCTTGGGCCCACAATAAACATAACATATAACTGTAAATACAACAAATACACAAAATATAGCGGAAACATAATACAACATCACAAACTACACACATGCATATCGGTATGACTAACACCGACTCAGAACACCATAACAAAACCAGAAAAAAGAAAGGTAGAACATTTACAACGTCCAATCACTACAAAACATCACATAAACCAAATCCATATCAGAACACCAATGAAAACCCAAAAACCCGGACTCTCGGAGTTGAGATGAGACGATGCCAGCCATCGGTGCTCCAAGTCCATCACGAAGTCGGCTACCTGTTACCTGGGCGACAGAAAAACTCAGGGTCTGTGGTGGTGAGTAAAACTCAGCAGGTAATAGGAAAAACATGTATATATCAAATATCACATGTAATTCAATAGCATAACCTAAAGGTACCACAAGTATAACAGCACAGTATAAAAATACATGCATATACCGTCTAACCAAATAAACAACGTATAACGCAGACATACCTGAAAGTCTGCTACACTACTCTGATCCAACCTGAGAATATATCCAACATATATAACAGGAAAAGTAATACTAACTCACAATGTACCCATGATATATGTCAAGGTATCTAATGGTTTGTCCAACAATTATACAAGTATCCGACACAACCGTATAACAGATGCACGAAGCATGTATGAATATGATGTACAACCAAATGCAGGAAGCATAGTACAATCAAATGCAACATCACAATAAACATATATATATATAGACTGCATCTATATATATATATATTAATCGCACTCATCCATATATATATATATACATGCATATATGTATATATATGACAATATGCAAAAATGTCATAAGTCACGGCAATGCAACATGCATGGTCATGTCGGCTCACCCTAAAGCTACCACGACCCCAGTGTGGCCTCGGTGGCTCGAGCATGACAATTGTCCCAACTCAACACCAACCACTACTCTCGAGTGGTCGAGTGGGAAGTATGATCGAGTAGCATATAAGCGTGAAAAGCAAGCTACACGATGGGGGTCCCTACTGTTGGCCACTCCGACAGTCACTACCCATGAATGATCGAGTGCCACACACGCAGGACTACGACTGTCACGCCCTGAGGGAGTCCCCGCCAGACAAAAATCCAGCAGCACCTCCCCTGTACGGGTGACAATACCAATTTTTATACAAGGCCAACACGACCACTAAACATCGATCAACACGACCGGAATCATACCACAACACACGCAGATAATAATAAGGCCTTAGGCCAACAAATCTAGGTAAACAAAAGTCTACACTAACTAGACTTACCCCTTCTGCCATCTGGGCAGAAATACCCAACCAAACCAATCAAAATTTGATCCGACCAATGGTCCACAAGGACCCCAAAAATCCACGAGTACATAAATCCAATTCCAAGCCTAAACATATCTTCTATACAAAATCCAAACCATAACTCAAACAACTAATAAACTATCACTACGAGGGGGGGGGGGAATATGGCAACTGGACTCTCTTGACAGCTTCATCCTGAAATAAAAATAAAACCACGGGGTAAGTTCAAAGAACTTAGCGGATAATAGTCAATATGCATAGAGAGCTATATCTAACAATAATAGTCATGTCAGTACAGTCTCCTGATCAATAATAACAACAATGCAAGAAAAGCTACGGAAAGCCTGTACATACCTGTATCTCCTACCCTGATATAAGAGCAAGTGTCATACTATAAGAGATAAAGTCATCCCCATATACATATATGAATCCTGTATGCATGACAATCATATGCAACATCCAAGGCATCACAAAAATGCAGCAAACACAATACATATGCGATCCATGCAAAAATGCATGCCGTACAAATGACATGGTCACCCCTGACGCCAGTCAGCCGCCTCACACGCGATGGTGAAGCTGAGTGGGTAGGGCTATGACAACTGTGCACTCTGCCATCACTGCTCCTGAGTGACCGAGTGGGAGGATCTTTGTCGAGTACACCTATCCTCCCGCCTAAACAGAGTGGGGAGCTAAGCTCTCTCATCTCCCTGTTGTAGACTGAGAGGAGGGATCCTCGTCTACGCGCCTCATCGCTACCCATGAGCGGACCAGCGGAGCCTGACAGAGCAAATGCACACACCCTCCTGATGTACCACTAACCCATGAGTGGGAGTGTGTGCAGGTCATGTAACTGGCTGCGGGCTCAACAATAATGGAACCCCGTCCAGCCAGCATGCAATCATGCGAAATGGTGCATGACACTAAAGAATGTAATATCAACTAACATACGTATCCGAATAATATGCACAATAAAAAGGTACATATACATGATCCAAGTAAAACAAGGAAAGTATAACTATAAACTGACCAAATGCATGTATCAACACACAATAACATACAAGGTAGATAAACATGAAAATTATTGTGAGGTACAACTAACTAGCATATCAACGTGACTATATCAAAAAAATAAGTCAAAATACCCACCTTATATAATGCTCGTGATAACTAACTTCACGCCCGTGAACCTGCCTCGTGACCGAAACCTGATACGTAGTATGTCCGAGCTATCTTCCAATCCAAGGATTGCTTCAGCTTTCCGTTCTCGAATATGGTATTTAACCTGATCAATAAATCTATCTTTAACCAATTTAAACAACCCTATTTAATTCAATTGTCCGTCTCAATTAACTAGTCCAATTTAATCTCTTAACCAAACTTAAACAATCTAAAACAAATTAGTTAACTGATTAACAAATCAAGCCCAGCTTAATTAATTAAGCCCATGTGAACTATAGGACTAATCAAATTAACTAATTAATCCCTAATCAATTAACTTGATTCGTTACCTAAATGCAGCAATTGCACGATCCCACATCAGCTCGAAAGCTTCGGCAATGCATCACAAATGGAGATCTGAATGGCTGGCAGTGACAACATCGCTGAGTTGGGTACTGTCGACGGCAACAAATCTGAGACGGTGCGGCGAAAATGGGAGCCGAGAGGAAGTCGCGATGGGGCGACGGTGATCTAGGAAAGGAGCAGGAGGTGACGATGACTGGCCTCGGACGAACCTCGCGGCGGCGGAGGCTGGCCGCGGATGGGGGCTGCTGAGAAACGACTGCGAACGCGAGCAGTGGCCTGGGCATCGGCGCGTGGGGCTCAGGCGAGCGGCAGCGGCCTGGGCACAGGGAAGGCGAGCACTTGCGGAGGAACAACCGACCGCCAGGACT
This sequence comes from Wurfbainia villosa, assembly GCA_025175895.1. Classification (NCBI taxonomy): domain Eukaryota; kingdom Viridiplantae; phylum Streptophyta; class Magnoliopsida; order Zingiberales; family Zingiberaceae; genus Wurfbainia; species Wurfbainia villosa. The sequence continues at coordinate 20,771,740 of CM045998.1, forward strand.
CAGGCGACGACATCTGTGGCAGAGAGGGCTACGGCGACCTGGACACCGGAAAAGGTTGCAACATCGATGGCAGAGACGCCGACGCCTGCGACTGTGGCAAAGGAGGCCGGTGCTAGTCATCTAGGGCAGAGGAGGTCAGTGCGATCCTGTTGCCGCGGCTGTGGCCGGTGACGATTCTGTGGTCGCGGAGGTCGGCGCGTGCGGAGGAGAGGCATCGAGTGCGGTGAGGAGGGTGCGCGCGGAAGAATCCGGTGCGGGGGAAGAACGAAGCCGTCACGAGAGAAAAGGTCGCGAAAAGAAATCGCGATCGGAAGTCTTTAGGCTTTGGTGCGTGCAACGGGGAAGTAATAAAACCTAAGGAGGGATTAATGGGATAGATTATGAAAACCGGTCCAATTTAATTAGCCCTAATCCTAGATTAGGTTTTAAATAAATTCAAAAGCTTAACCCTAGGTTTAGGTATTTAAACATAGGGTTAATCAAACCCATTAATTCTCCAATAATTAATAACTTTAATAGGCCCTTTAAAAGTCTTTTTATTTTAACCCCGTAAATAACTCGTACAAGTCTTATTTAATTCCAGAAAAATTCCTAAAAATCCCTAAAAATCCAGAAAAATTTCCAGAATTATTTTTCCTAAATTTTGGCCATTAAAATTTATATTTTAAATTTCAGTATTTAACATTCTCCCCACTAATAAAAAATTTGGTCCCCAAATTTCCTGCTCATGTACGAGCATGAGATGTCACAACAACCATCTCAGATATCTGAAGACAAGTCACACACCTCAAGTGACTAAGTGGGGTATTAATTTCTGATCTTTTCCTCAAGCTTCCAAGTAGCCTCCTCATCTGTGAGGTGACTCCACCCAACTTTAACGAGTCGCACAATCTTATTTCACAACCGCCGTTCCTTGTGATCCAGAACCCGTACCGGAACCTCTGCGTAAGTAGCATCAGGTTGAATAGAACCTGACACACCTGACCGAATATGTGTAGGGTATGACACATACTTCCTCAGCATGGACACCTGAAACACATCATGGATACCAACCAAGGACGGTGGTAGCGCTAGGCGGTAAGCGACTGCTCCGATCCTCTCCAAAATCTCAAACGGACCAATGTATCTTGGAGCTAACTTACCACGATGGCCAAATCTCTTCACCTCTTTCGTGGGTGAGACTCGCAGGAATACATGATCACCAATAGAGAACTCCAGAGGTCTCCATCTCCGATCTGTATAACTCTTCTGACGATCCTGCGCCTCTGCAATCCTATGTCTAATAGTACGGACCAACTCTGCCTCATACTGAGCTCTATGGGTCATAGCAACTGGGCCTCCCCAACCTCCTCCCAGAGGGTGGGTGTACGACACTGTCTACCATACAATGCTTCATACGGGGCCCTTTGAATAGCCGAATGATAGCTGTTGTTGTAGGCGACTACCACTAATGGCAAGTGGTCCTCCCAGTTGCCCCCGAAATCCTCACACATGACCTCAGCAAGTCCTCTAGTGTCTAAATGGTCCACTCAGACTGTCCATCTGTATGCAGATAGAATACAATACCAAAATGAAACTGTGTGCCTAAGGTCTGCTGCAGACTTTACCAGAACCGAGATGTGAACCGGAGATCTCTATCTCAAAGGAACACCATGTAATCTGATGATATCCCGACAATATAACTCTGTCAAACGATCCAAAGAGTCAGTCTTCCGAATCACTAAGTGCGTAGATTTGGTCAGTCGGTCCATGACTACCCAAATCGCTTCATGGCCTTAACGTGTCCTAGGCAAACCCATCACAACATCTATAATAATACGCTTCCACTTACATTTCGGAATCGAAATTTCCTGAAGCATATGTTCCTTAAACTAAGACAACTCCGGAACCCATTATCCTTCTCGGAGTGAGAGACGGTAGTCCATCTATCATCCTAAATCCACTCCACCACACACTCTGTAAGTGTATGGGAGGCTATCACGACCAAACTTCCTTGTTACAACCATTCGTGTTTCAGCTACTCTATAGTAGTTATCCCGTAGCTAGCCAAAATCCCATGAGCATTCCTACTCTTCACCTCTACAATACAACCTAATCACTGCTAAGTCCACGTCATATATATGACTTATCTCGCAGTTCTTTAACTGCCGTAAGCTTAGGATACGTCCTATTCTATAGCATCGGAATTGCTCCGATCCCCGAAAGGTTGCATCCATATACACTACCCTTCCATCCACACCAGAATAATTAATTAACACTGGCGTAAAAGTCAACCATCGTCTGAGCCCTGAAACTAGTTTCACAAGCTGCAGACCAAGTAAATTCCATCATCTTCCTAGTCCAACCAGTCAGCGATGTAGTACCGCTAGAGCATCCTATCCATATCTATGGTAATAACCAAATCAATACCAAGAAAACTACCATCAACGGTGACCGAGTGCGTAACTCCAACTACCACCCTCAGCAGTGGCCAAATTACGCAATCCAATAACCACAACTGAGCCAATCGTGTCCAGAATACACGACTTCCCAAATCCCTGGACGACTAAGTCGTCATTAAGTCTAATAAGATAATCATAAGCTCATACAATTCATACTAAGTATGAAATTGTCGTCGCTACACACCTGCATTCTCTTTACTCTAGGTTGATGATATAACAATCATCACAACAACCATGATAATTGTATGACACCATATCACTACAATATCAACCCATCAGTCATAAATCAATCCTAGAGCATACATCGATGCCCTATAGCTGATCTAAATAGATCCTCTATCCACAATGAAGGATATTCATTTCCTTCCACAACTACCGCATTCTATCATCGAAAATCGACGCATAAATCTAAAAGGTCTATCTCTCTTTTAACAAAGAGTTCCGAATCTTCTCTGGAAGAAATACTGGGACAGATAAATATCCCATCCAACACCTCCTATAATAAAGTAAAATGATTTTTCATCGTCTTAACTAGTGTAGGCATACACGCCTTATCCATAACCAAATCACTAATAATAGGGATTGATATTCTCTGAGGGTTTACTCCTTGTCCTTCAAATTGGTGGCTAGCAGGCCAAATTCCTAGCTTCCTAATTCAACATCAGTCGACACCTCTAATGAGTCCGTACTTCTGAAATCATCGTTAGGTTCCGCAAGGTCAATACGTCATCGACCTCGTCCCCGACCATAAGTAGGGGCAATTTCACTAAGTCAATACTTTTCCTAACCATTAGAGTACAGTAACCACTAAAGACAATACATTTTCCTATAGCTCAGAGATATCCTTCAGCTTGCTTGGTCCCAAAACACGAGAAGTCCCAAAAATCCAAGGAAAAGAAAATCCTCGAAACACAAAACCCACAAACCAATAAAATTATCACGTCCTAGGGGCATAGCCGTCATCCAAATGACAGAGGAGCCCCTTAGTGACAATATTCCAAAATCCATGGATCAGATCTGGTAAAAACCTCAAAATAATTATAGAAATACCAATATTTTATTAATTGCATGCATGCACGACTAAACATATATCAATCAAAGTAAAATAGTTTTACGACCCCAAAACAAATTGCGCCAAAATCCAAAGTGCATAATCAAAATGCAACACCGATAAAGTAAACAAAGCGGCATCCCGACGATGCAGGGAGACAAGCACGGCAAAGAACTCTCTGAGTAACACCAAAGTAGGTCAACAGGACACGTCCTCCATCAGTTAATTAAAAGGGTAAGTGAGGAGAGGGTGAGTACAACCACTCTGTGGATGTATAGACAATAGTGCATAATCATAATGCACACAATGGAAGTCACAGGGAACAAACTAAAGTAACCCAACCCTCAGAGTACCAATATCAGTCTACTACCATCCTGGTCAGCGGTATAACAAATATACCCGCAACATACACAACCACTGCAACAAGCAGTGCACATCCGGATACCACGATAAAGCCTCGTGGCTCTCACACAAAAAGGAAACTATCTATGAGCTACCGCGAACGTAACCCATGTGTCGACAATCAATATACTCAGCACTGTCTACGTGCAACTACATGCTACCACGAATGAGACTCGTGGGTAAACAAGTAGTATATAAATATTTAGTTATTGACTGCATGCACTAGCATACTACCATTAATAGGTTGCGTGAGCAGTCGATTATCCTAGGTTGTTAAGCCTAGGGTTATCCAATACATCCAGCTTAGAATGTCTATCAAAATCGATAAGGATCATCGATCTACAATTAAACCCATTGAGGCGGTCAAGCGAGGGTTTCAACATCTCTAAAACGAAATGTTTACCAAAGTCGGTAAAGATCATCGACTAATAAATCAATTCCTCCAGATGGTTAGTCTAAGGTTCCAACCCTTCTAATATAAACGGTTATCAAGGTCGATAAAAGTCATATGTCCACTAATAAACTCGTCGAGATGAGTAATCATAGGGTTTCGTCCCAATTAATAGGAAACACCTATCAAAGCCAATAAAGGCCACCCCTCTACTAACAAGCCCGTCAAGAGGGTTAAGCCTAAATTATACCATTCTACCAGTGCAATCATGCATGCTACAACATGATACCACGAACAAATCTCGTGGGTACTTAAGATGTAAAGTAGCTATCTAGCTACAGGCGTCATACGAATCCGATTATCACCAACTCCGAACGAATAACGCAAAAATATAACCTTACAGTAGGTCATCTCAACCATGATTGGGAGGCATGATTGACCACATATATACAAAACACCTACCTATAGAGAGACTCTACTACAAACTCTCTCTCTCAACCAAGAATGGGAGATATAGTAAGGATTAATCGCATCCTAACCCTACGAACTCTACTAGTCCGATCACCATATCACTGAAACAGTAAATGGACAAACATATCTCATTAAACACATCCGGGTTATTACGTCTAGGGTTCCCACACCTAGGGTTCTACTAATGTTGTTTCATTCCTAAGATCCGCTCTTACAGAAGAACCTCATCAAAGTTATTCTATCCCTACTAATCTCAATCATGGTATCCACGGCAAAAACTCATAACCATAAAAACATATAACACGCTGTCTAATAAACGACAACATAGTCATACCAATGGCAATCAATAGCCGAAATTAATTAGGGTATAGCTAAAGGGTCATGCCAGACAAAGTCAAGGCAATACTAAATAAAACATCAGATGCTTATATATACTCTAAACTACATAAGCTGTAATCATGTCATCATGCCTTCCACGAATTTATCCATCTTAGTCATATCATTCAACTAGTCCAATTCCAGTCCAATCCTAAACATATCTTCTATACAAAATCCAAACCATAACTCAAACAACTAATAAACTATCACTACGAGGGGGGGGGGGGGAATATGGCAACTGGACTCTCCTGACAGCTTCATCCTGAAATAAAAATAAAACCACGGGGTAAGTTCAAAGAACTTAGCGGATAATAGTCAATATGCATAGAGAGCTATATCTAACAATAATAGTCATGTCAGTACAGTCTCCTGATCAATAATAACAACAATGCAAGAAAAGCTACGGAAAGCCTGTACATACCTGTATCTCCTACCCTGATATAAGAGCAAGTGTCATACTATAAGAGATAAAGTCATCCCCATATACATATATGAATCCTGTATGCATGACAATCATATGCAACATCCAAGGCATCACAAAAATGCAGCAAACACAATACATATGCGATCCATGCAAAAATGCATGCCATGCAAATGACATGGTCACCCCTGACGCCAGTCAGCCACCTCACACGCGATGGTGAAGCCGAGTGGGTAGGGCTATGACAACTGTGCACTCGGGCCATCACCGAGTGGATCGTGGATGATGCCTGAGTACACCTATCCTCCCGCCCCAAACAGAGTGGGGAGCTAAGCCTCATCTCCTGTCATAGACCAGAGGAGGGATCCTCGCTCGCTACCACGCCGCCTCATCGCTACCCATGAGCTGACCAATGAGCTCGACAGAGCAACTACACACACCTCCCGATGTACCACTAACCCATGAGTGGCAAGCAGGTGTGTCATGTAACCGTCATGGCTCAACAATAATGGAACTCTGTCCCACAAAGATGCAATCATGCAAAATGGTGCATGACACTAAAGCATGTAATATCAACTAACATACATATCTGAATAATATGCACAATAAAAAGGTACATATACATGATCCAAGTAAAACAAGGAAAGTATAACTATAAACTGACCAAATGCATGTATCAACACACAATAGCATACAAGGTAGATAAACATGAAAATTATTGTGAGGTACAACTAACTAGCATATCAACGTGACTATATCAAAAAGATAAGTCAAAATACCCGCCTTATATAATGCTCGTGATAACTAACTTCATGCCCGTGAACCTGCCTCATGACCGAAACCTGATACGTAGTATGTCCGATCTATCTTCCAATCCAAGGATTGCTTCAGCTTTCCGTTCTCGAATCTGGTATTTAACCTGATCAATAAATCTACCTTTAACCAATTTAAACAACCCTATTTAATTCAATTGTCCGTCTCAATTAACTAGTCCAATTTAATCTCTTAACCAAACTTAAACAATCTAAAACAAAATAGTTAACTGATTAATAAATCAAGCCCAGCTTAATTAATTAAGCCCGTGTGAACTATAGGACTAATCAAATTAACTAATTAATCCCTAATCAATTAACTTGATTCGTTACCTAAATGTAGCAATTGCACGATCCCACATCAGCTCGAAAGCTTCGGCAATGCATCGCAAATGGAGATCTGAATGGATGGCAGTGACAACATCGCTGAGTTGGGTACTGTCGGAGGCAACAAATCTGAGACGGTGCGGTGAAAATGGGAGCCGAGAGGAAGTCGCGATGGGGCGACGGTGATCTAGGTCGAGAAACGATCGCACGCAAAGCGCGGTCGGCTGGGGGCTCGCGAGCGCGAATGGGCGCGGACGCTGGGGCATGGCAGCGAGCGGCAGCGTGACGCTGGGCCAAGGCGGTCAGCGAAGCTGGCGGCAGCGTGGCTCGGGCAGGGAAGACGAGCACTTGCCGGTGCTTGTGGAGGAACAGTTGACCGCTAGGACTCAGGCGACGACATCAGTGGCAGAGAGGGCTATGATGACCTGGGCACCGGAAAGGTTGCGCGCGCGCGGTGGCGTAGACGCTGACGCGCGATCGGCGTGTAAAGGAGGCCGGTGCTCGTCATCTAGGGCAGAGGAGGGCGGCGCGATCCTGTTGCCGCGGCTGTGGCCGACAATGATTTCGTGGTCGCGGAGGTCGGCGCGTGAGGAGGAGAGGCGTCGAGTGCGGTGAGGAGGGTGCGCGCGGAAGAATCTGGTGCGGGGGAAGAACGAAGCCGTCGCGAGAGAAAAGGTCGCGGAAAGAAATCGCGATCGGAAGGCTTTAGGCTTTGGTGCGTGCAGCGGGGAAGTAATAAAACCTAAGGAGGGATTAATGGGATAGATTATGAAAACCGGTCCAATTTAATTAGCCCTAATCCTAGATTAGGTTTTAAATAAATTCAAAAGCTTAACCCTAGGTTTAGGTATTTAAACATAGGGTTAATCAAACCCATTAATTCTCCAATAATAAATAACTTTAATAGGCCCTTTAAAAGTCTTTTTATTTTAACCCCGTAAATAACTCGTACAAGTCTTATTTAATTCCAGAAAAATTTCTAAAATTCCCTAAAAATCCAGAAAAATTTCCAGAATTATTTTTCCTAAATTTTGGACATTAAAATTTATATTTTAAATTTCAGTATTTAACAACGATACGTAAATCCCACTACCACCGTCTATAGTAGTAGAGTGCGATACCACAATGCTCTTCCCTCACACCGGTTACTCCTCCTATGAGTAACCGTGGAGGCAGGATGACTGACGACCCTCTCAACCACAAGGGAGACCACGTCGCCAGCGTGCATACAAATGACATGAATGCAATGTCTCACATACATACATCCACCATAGACTCTCTATTCTATAAAGAGTCATACTAATCAGATCAATGCACTCTCTATCCTACAGAGAGTCGTACTCAACTAATCATAACACTCTCTATCCTATAGAGAGTCATACCAACTGATGGACGCACTCTCTATTTTATAGAGAATCGTACTCAACTGACCGACGCACTCTCTATCCTGTAGATAGTCATACCAATCTAATCGACACACTCTCTATCCTGTAGAGAGTCGTACTCAAACTGATTATATCAAGCTAGGACCATCGATCCGTAGCGATACACTAAGTACCATTCACCTGACCATTTACACAATACATGGTCGGTGGTAAACATGCAACCTAAGGGTACTAGAATTGACCCTAGGTTCAAGACATTATCTACCTACGGATGACTTTTTTGCCCAATTTACAATCAGGTCATCATCCGGACTTTACTATTTGCACTTAACTAAACAAATTCTAGGTTACTTACATCACATATATATATAACTCCTAATCATGATGATGTAAAACATGATAACAGTAATGGAGTTTAATAGCCAACGATAAGGTATCAAGTGCAAGAGTAAATAAGAGCGGAGTCAAGGTAACATGATCATATAAGATGATCATGCATCTAAATCTGCATGCATTTAAAACTACCTGACCAGGGTAGGAATTACCCACCTGTTTTGACGACTTGTCTGAGAATACAAGTTGTCTCCACGTCTGTGAACCTGCCTCATATCAAAGTCCTCACGTTGTTTCCTTCTCAACCACTTCTTAATCTGCTTAAAGAGTCTGGTCTCAATTTAATCTAAATAAATCAAACATCATCATGTAATGAACAGGTACTATCATCACTACATAATTATTGCATATCCAGATCAGTTTACTAAACCGAATGGATACACAACTATGAACAAACAAATCTATACTTACCAAGCCTTGTTTCCATCTGCTCAACTTCTTGATCCTCATCAGATCTGACTCCAACATCATAATATCAAATCTAAACCACCATTCTTTGATCCCCACATAGGCATCCAATCTAGATCAATCAAGTTAGTTTGGATTAAACCCCTAACCCAAACATTTACCTAAAATCTCAATTCAAACCTTACCTTCTTTTTGGCACAATCTCGAACCACAGATTTTCTTGTCGGATGTCAAACAACCAATCATCTCTACCAATCCAAATAATAATCTAACCTACTAATCTCCAATTCAACAACAACATCAACACATCAGTTCATCAATTCATCAATGATATACCTTCACAAAGATTCAAATCAAGACTTACCTCTCATAACCAATCCAATAGTCGATTCACAGCTTATATCCAATCACCATACAACTCAACAGCCACACAATCGACATATTGTCAACAAAAACCTAACAAGAATCACACACTGAAATTGACTTATACCAATTGGAAAATTAGATCCCACTTACCTGCCCTAAATCCCTCAGCAGCCACGCCCTTACTTCCATCCTCAGTTCACCGGCCAAGGACCACCGCCTAGCAATCTCTCCACGGCGTGGTGGTCGACAATCCAAGTCGAATCTTTGCCGCAGAGGATCGGAATAAGGATACTCTTGAGATCTTGCTCTGATGAAGGCAAACTCCGAATCGAAGGGAAAGAAATCCAATTGACCTACGTTCGGAGCGATTAGCCACGGCGGCGACTCAAGGTGGCTCACGGTGAAATTTAGCTCTCACGATAAAAAGGCGATAGCAATCGGACGAGTAACTCTGGCGATGCAAGCAATCAGCGACTGAGACAGAGTGCTCGTGGTGGTGATCAACGATGACGGCTAAGGTTGGTGGTCGCCGGTCGCGTGCGAGCGGCTTGTGGAGGAAGATTGGTCGAGGAAGGAGCGGCAGCGGCAACAGTGGCTCTAATTTCGCAGTGGCAGCGGCGTGGCGATGACGACCGATGAGCTCGCTCAACAGCCACAGTGGAGAGGGGAAATCGCCACAGTGGAGAAGGGGGAGCGCCATCGAGCGAAGGAGGAGAAACGGAGGGGAGAAGAAAATCGCAAGTTCGAGAATGGGAAGAGAAAGAAAAGGCCGATTGGGAAAAGAAAAGAAGAGGAGTTGCGATCGGGAATGAGGGAAAATGGAAGGGACATAAGCATTTTAATTAAATCTATTAATTCCTAACAGATAGTCTAAACAGGCTTTACAAAAGCCTATCCACTTTATCCCCATGAAATGTCCATAAAACTTCCGTTTAAATCCAAATTTTTTTTTAAAAATTCCTGAAAAATTTTATAAGACAATTTATTAATTAACAAGGGTATTAATTATTATTATTTTTTTCTCGGTATTTTACATTCTCCTCCACTAATAAAAATTTGATCCCCAAATTTCGTACTTAAATGTAAGAATCAATACAAGACATTTCTGGAATGACCACATACCTCAAGTGAACAAAATGAGGGTACCGAGCTAGGATAGTATCTTCCAGCTCCCACGTAGCCTCTCATCAGTATGATGCTGCCATCCAACCCTCACAAGTCGGATGGTTTTGTTCCTCAATCGGCGTTCCTTGCGACCAAAAATTCGTACTGGAATCTCCTCATAGGTCGCATTAGGCTGAAGTGGAATTGCTACCTCCTTCAGAACATGATCAACATGCGACACGTATTTCCTTAGCATAGAAACAGGAAATACGTTGTGAATACTCGCAAGTGTCAGAGGTAAAGCCAATCGGTAAGCTACACCCCCAATCCACTCCAATATCTCAAATGGACCAATGTAGCGTGGAACTAATTTCCCCGACTTCCTCCCATAACACGGGAGATCTACAGGGTCTATCGTATAAAGCCTCGAATGGAGCTATCAAAATAGAAGAGTGGTAGCTGTTGTCATAGTCAGATTCTACTAAATGAACGTGATCCTCCCAACTGCCTCTGAAATCCATGACATAGGATCTGAATAGATCCACCAACGTCTGAATGATATGCTCAGACTGTCCTTCCATCCGCAGATGAAATGCGGTACCGAATCGAAGCTCTGCACCCATAGCTTGCTGTAGATTCTGCCAAAATCGTGAGGTAAATCGCGGATCTCTATCAGATATAATACTCAAAGGCACTCCGTTCAATCTGATAATCTCTCGGCAGTACAACTTTGCCAGACGATCCAACAAGTCCATTCCATGAATAGGCAGAAAGTGAGTTGATTTGGTTAGTCGATCCACGATTACCCAAATCGCATCATGCCTTTTTCGGGTTCTAGGCAATCCCATAACGAAATCCATAGTGATATGCTCCCACTTCCATTTCGAAATCAGAATTTCTTGGAGCAATCCAGCGGGTTTCTGATGTTCAACCTTCACCTGCTGGTATACTAAATACCCAGCAACAAAGTCTGTGGTATCTCTCTTCATACCGTTCCCACCAGTATAAACATCTCAAATATCGGTACATCCGAGTACCACCAGGATGCATAGCAAATCCCAAATGATATGCCTCTTGTAGCAACTCTTTCTTAAGTGGATGCGTGTCCAGAACACATATCCATATTAGAGACGGGAAATTATCTTCTCACAAGGGAAGTCCATCTACCGTCCAAAATCCACTCCACACACTCTGTAAGTGCGTGGAAAACTATAGCGACCAGTCTCGCAAATTACAATTGTTCACGTTCCAGCAACTCTATAGTAGCTGCCCAATAGCTAGTTAAAAATCCCATGAGCATTCCTGCTCCATATCACTACTACACGAGATCATATCTCGTAGTTTCTTAACTGTCATAAGCATAAGATACACCTCATGCAACTGCATCGGAATCGCTCCGATCCCTGAAACGATGCATTTGCGTACAACATCCTTGTATCCACCCCGGAAGGATTAACTAATACTTGTGTAAAAGTTAACCGCCATATAGGTCCTGTAAACTGGTTTCACCAGCTTACGACTAAATGATTTCCATCATTACCTTTGTCAAACAAGTCCGTGGTATAGTAATGCTAAAACATTCTATCCACATCTACAGTATTAACCAAAACATACAAGGAAAACCACCATCTACGGTGGTCGAGTGTGCAACTCCAACTACCACAATCAACAGTGGCTAGGTTACGCAACTCCAACAACCACAAACTGATCCAATTGTGTCCAAGATACACGATTCTCAAATCCAGTGGCGACTAAATCATTAATTAGTCTAACAACTTAATTAAAACTCATAAAATTCATACTAGGTATGAAATTGTCGTCCTCTATACACTTGCATCCTATTTACTCTAAGCTGATGATATATCAATCATCACAACGACAATGATAATTGTATGACACCATGTCACTACAATATCAACACTTCAGTCGTAAACCATCCCTAGATTATACATAAGTGTCCTTAGCTGATCTAAATAGATCATCTATCCACAACAAAGTATATTTTTTAGTCTGCCATACTAGGAATTTAATTTGATTTGACATAATTTGGACCCTATGCATATTGAAAAAAATGTTTGCAACAACATTATTGGAACACTTTTAGATGATTCCAACAAGAGAAAAGATAATTATACTACAGGTAGAGATTTAAAGATTTTGGGTATTATGAAACAACTATGGCCCCGAACACAATCAGATGGTAGAGAGTATTTGCCACCTCCATGTTACTCTGTGTAAAGCTGAAAAAAAGATATTTTGTTCAGTATTGAAAGATATTTGTATCCCTAATGGTATGTCATCTGATATTTCAAAGTGTGTGGATGTTGGATGTTGCAGGATTATGGGCTTGAAAAGTCATGATTGTCATATCATGATGGAACAATTCCTTCCAATTTCTCTTCATCGGTGTTGTCAAAAAAGATAACCGCTCCACTTATTGTTTTGTGTGTGAATATTTTAGGACCGTGTGTACAAAGTCCCTACAAAAAGAAGAATTATAGAAGGCTGAAGAAGGAGTTATTTTGGTTTTATATCAATTAGAGATAATATTCCCACCATCTTTTTTCATAATAATGGTTCATTTGGTGGTACATTTAGCATATGAAGCTAGAATTGTTGGGCCTGTACATTATGATGGATGTATTCGATAGAAAGATATCTGGGAAAACTTAAAATTTTTGTCAGAAATAAAGCACGACCATAGGCCAACATTTCAGAGGCATATTTAGTGGATGAATGTGTTGTATTTTGTTCACGTTATCTAGATGGTAACATCTCATTCAACAATCAAGGAGGAGGATTGGTACTATGCCATTCGTCACACACCAAGAGATACATACAACACGGGAAATGAAGATGATATGGATACAATGTATTTTATTCATAATAATTTATATAATATGGAATCAATATTGAAAGGAGTTTCGCTTTGCTTCGGTTGCTTATGCATGACGATCCTATCTCACGTCCCCGGATTAAAATTTTATTAATTAAAACTAATCCGGACGGAGATGGATTACCCAAGCAACCGATTCATCATCATGCTATTCGATTTGAGTGGTCGCTTGAACAAACTTATTGTTCAAGCAACCTAACCTTTTTCCTCGATTAGCCGGGGAATAGATGATTGACAGATCGCCGGTTTTTGTGTTTATGATTGGGGTCCATGTCAATCAACAACATGAAAAATACAAAAAAAAAATTAAAATTAAACAAGATTATACCTCTTTATTTTCTATTGTATTCCTATCCTCTTCTTGGACGTCATGTGGGCGACGATCTTCCAAGAATTGTAGCCTCCTAGACCACATATCTTCCCTTCCTTGGTCACTCCGAACAAGGGAAGAAAACCCTCCCTTCTTCTCCTTTCTTGTGCCGAACACAAAGCCTTCTCCTCTTCTCCTTGCTTGTATCGACCACCAAAACTCCAAGAAGTGGTGTCTGTCGGCCCTAAAGAGAGGAGAGGAGATTGAAGAAGAGAGAAACCCCTTCCTCCTTGCTTGTTGCCGCCGACCCTAGGAGAGGGAGAGGAGGCGCTGACCCTAACTTGAGGAAAGGAGGTGCCGACCCTCGGAGAGGGAGAAGGAGTGCCATCCAAAAGAAAGGAAGAGAAGGAAACCCTAATCCTCTCTTGTCGCCGACCCTAAAAGAAGCAAAACCCTCCCTTGACTCTCCACCTCCCTTTTTTAGATCTAGGCTTCATGACTTATTTATAATAGGCTACAATAGGGACCATGAGGAGGAGTTGGATCTTGGCCACCCAATGGATCTAAACCACATGTAACCCAATCCATTAATGATGATCTATTCCACTAGAGGATCATCATTGATCTACCTCACCAACCCCCATAATTAAATATGGGCTCCACATATTATTTGTATAAAATATCTTCCCGTGTTTAAGATATCAAATGTACATTAATTAATTAAATTATTGACAATTTAATTAATCAATATCTAACTCCATGAGTAGTACCACTCATCTTTATCATTATGTTGGACCAAGTCTACCTGTAGGATTTACATGATGAACTTTATGAGCTCCTCAAGGGGACATCATCATCCTAGTGTATAGGACACGGTTTCCTCCTATAATCAACAACACACTATATAAATAATATTATTTTCCAACTTACCAGGCCTATCGACTTAACACATAAATCTCACCCATTGGTAAATTAAAGAAATAAATACTAAGTGCATATGCCCATTATTATATCGGGATTAAGAGCATGTACACCATAATATCTGAGGTCTGATTCAATTATATAGTTAGTATAAATTGAATCACCTCTAAATCAGTCCTGCTCAATACACACAAAGTGTACTAGTGTAATTCTATGGTCAAGATAAACCAATACCAAATTACACTACAACCATGCCAATGGTTTGTCCAAAACCATCTTAGTTGTGAGCCTCTACTTATACTCTACAAGGAACTGATAACATGATCTTTTGTGCGACACCACACACCATGTTATCTACAATGTAAAGTATCAAACAATATGTATAAATATAAAATGCAAACAATGATCATGTGATACTTATTTCAAATTGAAGATGTTCATACAAAATCTAGGCTTTTAGTATACATCCTAACAATCTCACATTTATACTAAAAGACTATATTGCCATTAAACTGCCATACATCTGATTTCTATTCCCTCCACATGCCTATCAAAATCTCTCACTAGAAGGGCCTTAGTGAAAGGATCTGCCAGGTTATCCTCTGATGCAATCTTGGCGACAACAACTTCTCCTCGCTTTACGATCTCTCGTATCAGGTGGTACTTGTGCTCTATGTGTTTACTTGCCTTATGGGCTCGTGTTTCCTTCGAGTTTGCAATTGTACCACTGTTATCATAATAAATTATGATAGTTCTGGGCAAACTAGAAATCACATCCAAGTCCATCAAGAAGTTCCTAAGTCATACAACTTCTTTGGCTGCCTCAGAGGCTACCATATACTCAGCTTCTATGGTGGAGTCCGCCACGCATTTCTACTTGACACTCCTCCATACAATGGCTCCACCTCCCAAAGTAAACACATAGCCTGAGGTAGACTTACTGTTATCCCTATCTGATTGGAAGTTAGAATCTGTATAACCCACAGGAAGTAATTGGTCTGCCTGGTATATCAACATATAATCCTTAGTCCTTCTCAGGTACTTCAATATATGTTTTACCGCAATCCAATGTCCTTGTCCTGGATTACTCTGATATATGCTAACCATGCCCACGGTAAAGCAGATATCTGACCTCATACATAACATAGCATATATGAGGCTTCCTACTGCCGAAGTATAAGGAATCGCCTTCATCTCCTCTATCTCCTTTAGTGTTCTAGGACACATCTCTTTAGATAAAGGTACTCCATGCCGAAAAGGTAGAAAACCTTTCTTGGAGTTCTGCATGCTAAAATAAGCTAGAATAGTATCTATGTATGAAGCTTGAGATAAGCACAACATCCTTTTCTTGCGATCCCTCATAACCTTGATCCCAAGGATGTGTCCCACTTCTCCTAAGTCCTTCATATCAAATTATTTAGACAACCATATCCTTATGTCTGATAACACTTTGACATTGTTTCCAATGAGCAAAATGTCATCTACGTATAGTGATGCATGCAAACGCGACCTCAAATCTCGCGACGGAGACCATCGAGGACTCGAAGCACGCGCTCGCGCTCAACGCCCGCAAGTGCACGAATGTAGTCAAGTAATAAATAGATTTATCGATCCCACAGGGACTGAGATTCGAATACTGATCTATTCGATGGATGTTATTGTTCGGAGATCAGATCTAAAGGTTGCGAATGTAAGGGTTATCGGTGGTCCTACTCAATACGGTGTCACACGGAGGAAAAAAGGAGTTTGCCACGAGATCTTTTAAAGGGATTCTAGGATTTCAGTTTCGCTTGTGTGTTGCAAAACATACTGTCAACTGGGCGTTGTCTAAATGTTTAACTATGGTCTTGTGGAAGGGACATCATACACTCTCCCGATGAGCCACCATATCTATCGGGAGCTATCTCTGCCTTACAAGGATTGGATAGGCAGTATGAGGATGTCGAATCAATCCCTGCGATGAACCGTTTCCAGTTCTATCACATCCTTCTACCCACGGTTATAGGAGATGAGACCAACCCCTAGGTTCCTCGTATAAATCCCCTAAATCTTAGATACGAGGGTTGTCACCCCTCGTATTGGCTAAGCACAGTAGATAGAAAACCAAATACACATAGATATCAGTCTAAAATAATTCTAATTGCAAATTCAAACTCAATACTAGAATTCAATTTGAAGCAACATATCCTACGCACACAAACTACTCCCTAATCCTAGAATCGAAGAAACTACTCCATAGATAAGAGAGGAGAAACACAAGGCATGTTCATGTTCAAATAAATAATAGATAAAGTGCAAGAACAGAAATTTACAATGCCAATGTAGCCTTCTCTCTGGCATTGAAGTGTAGAACTCGGATCTCCGGCGGTGTTCTTCCTCCCCGTTGGGAGTTCCCTAAGCTTTTTAGAGCTTCGGTGTGCCGCCCCAACCGTCTTGCCTCCTCCCTAGGGTTTGGGAGCCCTAGGGTGGATCCCTCATGATCCCTCGCCTCTTAGACGAGTTTCCTATATATAAACATTAGCCTTGATCTCTCTGAAACCTGGAAAATAACAGACTCGCGTCGGAATCACGCAGCGCCACACGACCGTGTGTTTCCACACGACCAGGTTGTGTGTGGCGCACACAGCCGTGTGTTTCCACATGGCCAGGCCATTTGTGGCACTGGGGTGGCCGATTTCGCCCCTTAGACACGACCGTGTGTAGCCACATGCCTTGGCCGTGTCCCCTTCTGCGTTTAGTTGCAAAATGCCCTTCTTTTGCTCTGAAAGTGCACCTTTTTCCCCACGAAATGCTATCCTGCACACAAAAGTACAAAGAGCAGATCTCCGAACCAGAAAATAGGAAATGCATGCAAAACAAAGTGACATATGCATGAAACTAACATAAAATGTAATGAGATGTGAGCGAAAACTACTCTTAAAATCCTATATGTTTTGCTCACATTAATTCCCCCAGACTTAAATCTTTGCTTGTCCTCAAGCAAACCTTAGTGCCATGAAATTTAAAAATCATTATTCCATACTTAGCATGTTAACTAGATTTATCAAGTGGTATTTTCAATCAAAGCAAAATAGATATGTTCTAAAAATTCACTAAGTTAGCTTCTCGTGCATGTGCCAAGCGAATCTTCTTAGGGGATACTCGTTCCATGGTAAGTTAAGTCGTCATCCTATAGCTTTCCTAAGGTCTCCGACTCTTAGGCACTTACCTGCCCAAAGCGAGGGTCGTTCCCCAGATTTAGCACAAAGTCTCAAAGGCGTGCTCGGTATTGAGAGAAATTGGTAAGTGTTTCCCCAGTGACCTAACTCGGTCTCAAAGGGGCACCTAACCATTTCCACCCACGACAACTATTTTTTTATCCCTCATAATTTTTTTTTCAGCTCACTGAGATTTTGATTTTTTTCGAATGGGCTTACACGATTCGAGCATCTCCAGTAACTAAAATGCTAAACTTAGGGTCACCTGTGGATTTCAAAGTATTAGACTACTGAGATGAATCATAACTAGGTATGTACTAGACTCTCTCTTTCAGAAAGTTCGTCATGTGTATGTGTAAAATAAAAGCTAACCAGTGTATGTCTAGAACATTCATTCAGAGCAAATAGAATAAAATACCATGAGATAAATTAAGTTAAGCTACCCATGGAAACAACTTATGAAGAAAACTTTTAAAAATGCTACTGAGGCAGCTTATAGCAAAAACTAAGTGCTGAAAGAAATTGAAAAACCTATGCATGAACAAATGAATGCTAACTAAAATGCAAACATCAAGAAAGAAACTACTGCTAGAAACAAAATAAAATAAAACTTGTGCCCCCCAGACTTAAATGAAAGTATACCTCTAGTATGGTGGACGAGGTGGAAAGTTTGGAAGCCTCGACATCTCGGGATCCTGGGAGAACCTGCTGCTGAGCTGCTAATGCCACATGTACATGTGGTCGATCTGAGAGATGGTGGATGTAGCAGCTGCTTGGTGCTCCTCCTCCCTA
Organism: Wurfbainia villosa; assembly: GCA_025175895.1. Taxonomy (NCBI): domain Eukaryota; kingdom Viridiplantae; phylum Streptophyta; class Magnoliopsida; order Zingiberales; family Zingiberaceae; genus Wurfbainia; species Wurfbainia villosa. The sequence goes on from CM045998.1 coordinate 20,790,206, forward strand.
GCCCACTGTGCCTGCTGGGCTAGCATATGCTACCGCATCTCCTGGAGGTAGGTGACCTCTGCCTGGTGACGGGTAGCCTCCTCCTGGAAGTAGATGCGAGCCTCATTGTAGAACTCCTCAGCCCATTGGAAGTGCTCCCGGAAGCCCTGAAACTCCGCCTGCTTGTAGACGCTCTGCTCCTCCCATCGCTGCTTCTGTGCCTGCTTCTCGACGTATATATCTTCGAGGCACGATCAGAACTCCAAAAAATCATAGGACGATGTACCTGCATCCTGCTCAAAAGTAGAAAAAGGTGGTGGTGCAGGTGCAGGCTCATGTCGACGTGGACTAAGTGGGCTCCTATACATGCATGGACTGGAGGGAGAGTGATGTAAAGGGGGAGAGATGGGTGTCATTGTGAATGGTCCCTCATATGGCGGGGACACCACTATCAAGTCTAAGCACCAATTGGCGCGCGTGGTGATGGTGGTACTATCAGGGTCGGGGAGCTTGAGGGCCATCAGGTTTTTCCTTACAAAGCATAAAGAGTGTTCCTCCCTTACAATCATCTTCATCGCCATACACACTCTTAGGTCAATCCTAGGGCTCCCCTTTATACTCTCTAACATGGTGTAATCGTACCCCATCCTATGGCAAATGTGGGTAAGTAGGCCTCCCACATTAATCTCTCCTCTCGCCGCTTTTCCCATCTTCACTAAGTGTTTGATGAAATGAGACTCTACATCGATGCTACTCCTTTCTTGTAGCATGTCCTAGAGGCAAAGCAGCTCGCTAGCTCTCACTACATCATCACTCTCCCCACGACCAAATATAGTATTTGCCATGATTCAGTGGAGGTATCAAAAAATGGGGTTTTGGAGGCGCGATGCTTTGACCCTAGAAGGGTCGTAATCGGGCTCCCCTGTCAATTCGGTGCAAAAGATCCGAGAGTTAAACCCAATAGGGGTTCTACTCTCTCCCCCACTCGGCAAGCCAAAACATGAATTCCATTGGTGTAGTGTCCATTCATGCTCAATGTTGAATATTCTAAAGGTAATCCTACCCTCTTCGCTCTCTCTACCCGTTAAAACTTCGGCTTCTAAAGAACTTAAAAACTCTAGAACTATCCTAGGATAAGTTGAGTGTCTTATCCCCATTATCTCTCCCCATCCTATTTTTGCAAATAGGGCTTGAATGTCACCCAAAAAACCTAGGGATTCTAGTAAATCTTCATCAAGATACCTAGTTGCAATGATTTTTCGAGTAGAAAGCATATTATATCTATCCCTATGCTCATTATTGCAAAAAAGAAGGGTTGGAAGAGCATTACCCTCCTCCGGAGCTTGAGGGGTGTCGGTTCTCCTTGCTTGTCGCCCCGAAGCACCGGATCGAGATGCCACTTACTTGGTCCTCCTCATTCTTACTTCTTTTAGGCTTCCTTGAGGGTTGGAAAGGCTTCTAGGTGGTGGGGAAGAAGGATCCACACGGATAGGGCAAGAAAATCAAAACACACGGTGCAAATGGGGCAAAAACACACGACGTACCCTACTTAACCCTTGCACGACACGACCGTGTGAAAACACACGGCCAGGCTGTGTGCGCCTCGGGTTGGTGAGGCAAGGCCGTGGGAAAACACACGGCTGATGTGAGCAAAACATATAGAATTTTAGGAGTAGTTTTCGGTCACATCTCATTACATTTTATGTTAGTTTCATGCATATGTCACTTTGTTTTGCATGCATTTCCTATTTTCTGGTTCGGAGATATGCTCTTTGTACTTTTGCATGTAGGATAGCATTTCGTGGGAAAAAGTGCACTTTCAGAGCAAAAGAAGGGCATTTTACAGCGAGACACAGAAGGGGACATGACCAGGGCATGTGACTACACACGGTCGTGTCCAAGGGGCGAAATCGGCCACCCCAGCGCCACACATGACCTAGCCGTGTGGAAACACACGGCCTGGCCATGTGGAAACACACGGCCGTGTGTGCCACACATGGCCTGACCATGTGGAAACACACGACCATGTTGCGCTGCACGATTTTGACGCGAGTCAGTTATTTTCTAGATTTCGCAGCGATCCGGCATGATGTCTATATAAAGAAAGCTCCGCCCTAAACCCTGGGGGATCAGAAGGGAGCCACCCTAGGGCTCCCAAACCCTAGGGAGGAGGCACGACGGCTGGGACGGCACACCGAAGCCCTAAAAAGCTTCGAGAACTCGCAATGGGGAGGAAGAACGCCGTCGAAGATCCAAGTTCTGCACTTCAATGCCGGAGAGAAGGCCACATCGGCATTGTAACCTCTTGTTCTTGCATTTTATTTCTGATATATTCGAACATGAGCATGCCTTGTGATTCTCCTCTTCTATATATGGACTAGTTCCTTCGATTCTAGGATTAGGGAGTAGCTTGTGTACGTATGACATGTTGCTTCAAATTGAATTCTATTTTTGAGTTTGAATTTGCAATTGGAAATTGTTTATACCAATATCTATGCGTATTTGGTTTTCTACCTGCTGTGCTTAGGCGATACTAGGGGTGACAACCCTCGTATCTAAGATTTAAGGGATTTATATAAAAAACCTAGGGGTAAACCTGATCTCCTGTAACCGTGGGTAGAAGGATACGATGGAATTGAAAATGATTCGTTGCAGGGATTGATTTGGCATTCTCGTACCGCCTATCCCGTCCTTGTAAGGCAGAGATAGCTCCCGATAGATGTTGGATCGAGAAGCGTCGCTAGAGGGGGGGGGTGAATAACGATCGTAAATCTTTCGTTCGAATTCGTTCATTGAGACACAAGTAAACGAGTAAGCACAGCGGAAAATAAAGTGACACGTTTATTTTACTTGGTTCACAACCCAATGGCTGCTACTCCAAGGCCCTATCGGTCCTAGACTGCGTACGGAGGGCAAAGCACTATAACGTCTCCTCCTCGTTGGAGGTAGGAGACAACGATCACAAAATCCGAAAGTATGAGGATGAGGCAACAAGCCTACCTCACCTCGTTACGAATAAAAACAACGAATACAATATTAAAATATATTACTAGATGCTACTGCCGACGAAGAAGATCTGAGCTTGTTGTCGCGTCGACGTTATGACGGTGTTGGAGCGTTGGCGTTGTAGGAGCACTTGATGAATAAACTTGATGATGTTTGGAGTTGGAATCCTCCCCTCCTTTTATAGATTTTGGTCTCTGAATTTGTCTCCTTTTTTTTTGGAACAGATCACGAAGTTGTCCAAATTTTATCGCGAAGTGGTCGCGTCAAACGTTATCCATTTTGACCTAGCGCAAAGGCTGATTCGTCGCCATCAGTCGACTGATGCCTCCCATCACCGATCGATGAGCATCACGATCGCCTAACGCCCAACAGATCGCTAGCCTGGCCACTTCCCTACAGTAAGAGGTTAGCTCAGAAAATGATAAATACGACGGTTTCTAATCGTCCGATCTCGACCTAGACCTTCCACAAGAAGTCTTAGTCGGATCGCCGCCTACGGTCATCCCCGTAAAGAGGACATGACCTTACAATCTCTCACTCACACGAGCTTTCCTCGATACTTACCTTGTAGCTCTCGCTTCCGGCCTTCCACTCGATTCCTTCGGCTCCCTCCGAAGTCACTCGAGTGTCGCCCGACCACCGCGGCTTCCTCCGGATGTCGCTAGCCTTCATCTCCAGCTTTAGTACTTTTCTGCACACTCGATTTAGCTCGTGAGATAACGATGTAAACTTAACTTTGTGTCTTTGCCATAATCAAAACACAGGTTAGATTATCTAGTGCCCTTGCACCAACAATCTCCCCCTTTTTGATCTATGGCAAACCAACACAAAGTTAAGGAAATTACAGCATAAAACAAGTATAGTAGATGATGAATGTCATTCCCAAAAGCTCCCCCTTAACCAAAACTCCCCCTTAACCCTAGGTGAGTTTTGAAAGAGATACTTTAGTTTTCAAAATCAAATTTTGTGTTACTCCCCCTTAACTTTCGCTCTTCTCCCCCTTTTGCCATAAATCAATTTTTTTTTTGGGTTTTTGTATAAAATAGGGGTTTTAAAAAAAACAATGTCATATATGCATGCATCTAGATAAATCAAATATAAGTCCAAGTATGCGTCTAGCAGTAGTTAGATAGATTGGTTCGAGGTGTGTTCCTCTGCACCAATAATATAAAGGTTTATAATATAACCCTTAAAGTTAGTTTGCTCTCCCCCTTAGTCAAATATATGAAGTATAAGAGATGTAGGGGGTGCTAAACTTTGGCCTAAGAGTTGTTAAGTACAACAGTTGAGAAAATAAGTAGTATCTTGAAGAGATTGTTTTAAGTATATTTCAATTATCCTTAACATCTCACCCATTCTATGTGTCTCATAATTTGTTCACCTTATATGTTTTGTGAGATGATTTTAAATTGATTACAGATAGTCAACCTTGGGTTAGATTCGGATTTAACCTTTAGATCGTTAAGTAACTTTTCGAGAAACTGGCTTCCAGGTCATGGCGAGGCATAGGGGCCTTCTTTGATCGGAACAACGACCACTTCCTTAGACAAAGCCAAATTCAAGAAAATATCACTTAAGTCACTTAGGGTTACTTCCTGGTCTAACTAGTTTAGGATACGGCGAGGTAACTTCAGCTAGTTCCACTCGGTCAAGTGCACCAAGCTAGATACGCCTTATCTAGCTCAAATACATGAGACTTTGTTTCCCTAACGTACTCTCATCTCGCTGCGTCCTGATACTATGTTGTCAAGAGTTGACTAACTATTTTCCCTATCTAGCCATTCTACAAATTAAAGTAAAATATTCAATGGTCTATTCAAATAATGAATTTGATCCTGGAGAATCCAAAACTTATTAGTCCTTATATGTGAATTCAATAAAACCTTTGGGACCCATGCTTGGACTCTTTGATGACTACGATTTACGATAGACATATAAGACATATTCGTAGTCTTTGACTTAAATCCGAGTCTGACTTTGTTGTAGATGACTCTTTGGGTTCCAAGTAGTCGATTAAGGTTCTTAGATCCCAACGTGAACTTTTCCAACCTAGCCTCAACCTCTTGAACTCGGTCTTTCAAGAGAGAATTCTCCTCCCCAAGTTTTTCAATTTGGGTTGAGTTTCCCTCTTGAACTTGACTAGTTGAAGAGGTTAGAGTAGCCTCTTGCTTGAGGGTTTCAACCTCCTCAAGTAACGACTCAACCCTAGACTCGGACTTAGTTAATTTCCTATTAAGCATTTTAATTGTATTGTAAAGCGAATGAATTAGTGAGCGGCTAACCTTAATTTTCTCTTTTGGTCCGACTTTGAGTTGCTTCTTGAAGTAGTCCTCGAGTTCGGAGTCGGTGTTGTAATTGGATTCGGATTCGGACTCTGACTCGGACTCTTCGGGTCTTGCCATGCATGCTATGTCGCCGCCTTCTTCGTTGTCCCATGTTGCATGAAAAGCCTTCTTTTGATTTGATTTGAATTGTGCCCTCTTTTGATTCTTTAGTAGCCTCCTTTCCCTCCGAACGATCTTCCGCACTACATTCACTATTGCTTCCACCTTTTCGGATTCGGACTCTAATTCGTCGTTGGGTTCGAGTCCATCTTCTTGCCTGGTAGGTGGCTTGCTTCTTTGTCCTGCAAGTAGAGCAATACCTCTCTCGGCCCGGACCATGTTAGTTTGCTCGTGAAGTTCAAACTCGGAAAATAATTCATCTAACCTAAGCTTCGAAAGGTCCTTAGAGACCTTGTAGGCATCGACCATGGATGCCCACAAGGTAGTCCTAGGAAATGAATTAAGAACGTACCTTAGTAGGTCACGGTTTTTGACCTTGTGTCCGATGGTGTGCAGGCCGTTGACAATGTCCTGGACACGGGCGTGTAGTTGCGTCGCCGTCTCGTGTTCCTGTATCTTAAGGTTATACAACTTATTGAAAAGGAGGTCACGTTTACATACCTTAGCATCGGAAGTTCCTTCGTGTAGCTCGATTAATTTGTTCCATAGGTCCTTGGTGCTAATGAATGGTCCGATGCGGTTGAGTTCCTCCTTGGACAACCTGCATTGCAATATTTGAGTTGCTCTTGCATCGACTTCAATTTGCCTCTTGGTTGTGTTAGTCCACTTGTTGAAATCCAAGGGCTCTCCTTGATCATTGGTGGGTAGAGCAAAGCCGGTTTGGATTATTATCCAAGTCTCGACTTGTGTTTTCATGAAACACTCCATCCGACCTTTCCAATAACGGAAATCATCTCCGTTAAAGAACGGAGGTTGGGTGGTGCTATACCCCTCAATGTGAGCCATTAAGTATCTTGCAAAACACGAATAAAAACCAAAGGAAATTCTAAGACTTGGTCTTGGATTAGTAATGCGGAAAATAAATAGGAAATAAACAGAATTAAATGAGAAAAATAAGAAACTAACAAAAACTAACAACTTACGACCTTTGATGTCCCCGAAAGGGTACTAGAAACAGCTTGTTATCAGGGTAAACCCTCATAAGAAATGTAGATCTCTCAGAGAGCTTCGATTTGGTAGGTAGATCGTTATGTGAGTCCACTTGTGCGAAAAGTTATGGCCGTTTTACCGTCGGCTACTCCAAGAGAGAAAACTTGCAAGCACACAACCAAAAGAAACGTACCAAGACTTCGTCTTGGATTAGTAGTGCGGGAGGAAAAAGACCAAAAAAAAATATGAATTGAAAAATACGAACAAAAAAACCAAAACGTGCTAGATCGGTGGTTTCACCAAATCTTAGCGCCCCCGCTCTGATACCAATTGTTGGATCGAGAAGCGTCGCTAGAGGGGGGGGGGGGTGAATAGCGATCGTAAATCTTTTGTTTGAATTCGTTCATTGAGACACAAGTAAACGAGTAAGCACAACGGAAAATAAAGTGACACGTTTATTTTACTTGATTCACAACCCAACGGTTGCTACTCCAAGGCCCTATTGGTCCTAGACCGCGTACAGAGGGCAAAACACTATAACGTCTCCTCCTCGTTGGAGGTAGGAGACAACGATCACAAAATCCGAAAGTACGAGAATGAGGCAACAAGCCTACCTCACCTCGTTACAAATAAAAACAATGAATACAATATTAAAATATATTACTAGATGCTGCTGTCGACGAAGAAGATCTGAGCTTGTTGTCGCGTCGGCGTATGACGGTGTTGGAGCATTGGCGTTGTAGGAGCACTTGATGAATAAACTTGATGATGTTTGGAGTTGGAATCCTCCCCTCCTTTTATAGATTTTGGTCTCTGAATTTGTCTCCTTTTTTTTTGGAACAGATCACGAAGTTGTCCAAATTTTATCGCGAAGTGGCCGCGTCAAATGTTATCCGTTTTGACCTAGCGCAAAGGCTGATTCGTCGCCATCAGTCGACTGATGCCTCCCATTAGTCGACTGATGAGCATCAGTCGACTGCCCAACGTCCAGCAGTCGACTGTCAGCCTGGCCACTTTCCTGCAGTAAGAGGTTAGCTCGAAAAATGATAAATACGACGGTTTCTAACTGTCCGATCTCGACCTAGACCTTCCTCAAGAAGTCTTAGTCGGATCGCCGCCTACAGTCATCCCCGTAAAGAGGACACGATCTTACAATCTCTCACTCACACGAGCTTTCCTCGATACTTACCTTGTATCTCTCGCTTCCGGCCTTCCACTCGATTCCTTCGGCTCCCTTCGAAGTCACTCGAGTGTCGCCCGACCACCGCGGCTTCCTCCGGGTGTCGCTAGCCTTCAGCTCCAGCTTTAGTACTTTTCTGCACACTCGATTTAGCTCGTGAGATAACGATGTAAACTTAACATTGTGTCTTTGCCATTATCAAAACACAGGTTCGATTATCTAGTGCCCCTGCACCAACAATAGATGTGGTGGCTTATCGGGAGAGTGTATGATATCCCTTCCACAAAACCATAGCTAGACATTTAGACAATGCATAGTTGATAGCATGTTTTGCGACACACAAGAGAAATCGAAGTTCTAGAATCCCTTTTAAAGATCTCGGCATGCTCCTTTCTTCCTCCATGTGACACCGTACTAGAGTTTATTCCACCAACAACTCTCACAATCGAAACCTTTAGATTTTACTTCCGAACAATTTCACCCACTGAATAAATCGTTACTCGAATCTCAGTCCTTGTGGGATTGATAATCTTTTATTACATGACGACATCCGTGCACTTGTGGGTGTTGAGCGCGAGCGCGTGCTTCGAGTCCTCGACGGTCTCCATCATGAGATTTGAGGTCGCGTTCACGTGCAACAAGTTTTTGACGCCGTTGTCGGGGACTGATTGATTCGATATCGAATCGAGAAGTGGATAATTGGATCAGACATAGGATAGATTTACTTTTCTTGTTTTATTTTATTTTATTTTATTTCAGTTTTGTTTATTCAGTTGCTCTTTCTTTATCTATAATTTTCTGTGTATAACGATGCATGCTTTTTACTCATGATTATGGTCAATTTAATGCTATAAGTTTTGGTAATATTTATTGTAAACATTGTGGTGAAACATGACATACCATTAACAATTATCCGGATATATTCGAACCTTCACAATTTGAACAAGAAGATGTCACCTACAATTACAACCAGTGGCCATAAGATGATTCCTATTTATATAGTTATGACCATGGCCACTTAAACCCTCAATATTGTCCACCTAAATCCCAATTGGAGCAAATGATGGAAGATTTCATTCAAACGCAACAAGCGGCAAATGCTGAATTCCGAACAGTGGCATTCGGAGACAGAGACTCAATATTGTTTCCAAAATGAGAACGAGAGTTATGAGTCACCATGCAAATTTTATCTAGAATCAAGTCCCCACTTAGAAGCCCCGCTGGATAATTTTACTAGGGAATGCGAGGAGCATAGCCAACAATTTGCGGAGATTATGGAACGAGATCTACCAAGAGAAGAAACCAAACGATTAGAAGGTGGCTTTGATGACTGGATTACACCTAATATGGCAGAGACTCACTTTGTGCAAATGAATGAGGGAGATGTAGATGACATAGGAAGTAAAGTAGGACAATCCATTCAATCACCACTAGAAGGAGAATTTGAGGATTATATAATTGATATTTTAATCGAGGAGTGCATTGCTTCAATCATTACGTATTGCTAAAAGTAAAATAAATTAAAAAGATGCGACAACCCTCACCAAAACTTTAGTTACCAATAATGAAGCCCATCTAGTGATTTGTGATGATAAAATTTCATTCGACCTAATAGCATCTACTAATCAATCTTTTGGTGAGAATATTTGTGGTGAGTTACATTATTTACAGCATATAGATGAAACAGTATATCATGATCAAACTTCTGATGATTCTTTAAAAATAAGCATGTTCACTCTCGAACCAAGGAAGGTAGCCAATAAATATCTTGCCCCTCCACGAGAAATATTTAAGAGATATGATGATAAGGGACCACAAGGGAGGAGGCATAAGGTGAGCAAATATCTTGCTTCCCCACGAGTAAGATTCAAACACCTCAAAAGAAATGTAGGAATAAGGTCGAGCTAAATGACCTTAAACAAAGCACTTCTTGGGAGGCAACCCAAGTTTAGTTTTTAGGTTTTCCTTTGATTGTATTGCATGAATTTAGTTAATTTGAACTTTGATTTCCATTTCATTTAGCATTAGAACCAGAAGAGAACTATGCTAGATAAAAATAAAATCAATATTAGCTTTTACGGCGAAGCGTATGAGAAAATTCGGACCGTTGTGCACAATAGGAGAGAAAAAAGCGGACACACGACCTGGTCGTGTGTTTTCCTACGGCCGTGCCCCACCAACCTGAGATGCACATGGCCTAGCCATGTGTTTTCACATGACCATGTCGCGCAGGGGTTAAGTAGGGCACGCCGTGTGTTTTCGCCCCATTTACGCTGTGTGTTTTGATTTTCGTGCCCTAGCCGTGTGGATCTTGTTGGTACAATCGGCCCAGGTCACGATTGACCAGACTCGAGTTTGACTCGAGCGATATTTTGATGTTTGACATGGAGATTTGACATTGATGTTTGACATTGATGTCTGATAATGTTTTGGGGAGATTGTTGGTGCAATCGACCCGGGTCATGATTGACCTGACTCGAGTTTGACTCGAGGGAGATTTTGATCGTTGACTAGGGTTCACCATGTCAAGGAAAAGTCCAAGCATGAGTCTTGGCATGTAAAGTCCAACATGGGTTGGCAAGGGAAAGTCCAAGATTGAGTCTTGGCATTTGGAAAGTCCAAGGGTGTAGTCTTGGCCACGTAAGTCCAAGGGTGTAGTCTTGGCGGTGAAAGTCCAAGTCATGAGTACTTGGCATTTGGAAAGTCCAAGGGGTTTGATATTGGTGGCATAAAGTCCAAGCGGGAGTCTTGGCAGCATAAATCCAATGGTTGGCGGCATAAAGTCCAAGTGGAGTCTTAGCAGCGTAAGTCCCATGTGCCTTGGCAGTGTAGACATTGTTAGCATGACATAACCGATGGAAGCACCTGAAGGCTAGCATATGGATGAACAAGTCATGGATGACTTGGAGGGATCCGATAGGCGTGAGACTGACGGAGGTGGCTAGAAGATTTAGGTCTAGGCTAAGGGTGGTCTAGCAAGTATGGGGGCACCATACTTGGGGTAAAACCTCATGTTTGAGGTGTATCAGTCGACTGGGACCTATGGGCAGTCGACTGGAGTGAGTCAACTAGGATTTGACTACGGGGAGTGCCCTAGAAGTTGACTGCCAGAGGTGGGCAGTCGATTGCTGTATCGAGCAATCGACTGATCTTGTGATCAGTCGACTGGTGCTCGAGAATTCAAGCACAGAATGGAGTCAGACTCGACTGCTAGAGTTAACAATCGAGTGAAGGCTCTATCAGTCGATTGATGAGTATGATCAGTCGATTGATGTCCTATCCATTGGATTTTTCCAGCGTGGATTACACCGTTGTCTCACAGCAACAGTGTCATTAGTCGACTGATGGTCCCAATCAGTCGACTGATAGGCGAAATCCAGCTCGATTGCAGGTTATAAAAGAAGCTCGGAAGAGGGATTTTGGCAACCGGTTATTGGGAGCTTTTGGGGCGATTTGTTGCTGCAAATCAGGGCTCCAAGTGCAATTCAAGCAACCACAAAGTAAGCATCCAAAAGCGCAATTATAAAGTGTTTTTCTTTACTTGTATTGCATTTCATTAGTGTAATTGCTTGTATTTGTTGTATTACTTAGTGTAATCATTTGTACGAGGTTTCTCCACCTCCGACTTGTGTCGAGAAGAAGTTATTGTGATTAGTAGTGCGTGTTTGCATTGCTAGAGCTTTTAGAGCTCAATCCGTGGAGTATGAACCATTCGGTTCCGAACCATGTTATATCTCACATTGTGGTTGTGTATCTTGTTGTCTATATTTGTTATTATCATTCCGTTGTGCTAACAAGATTGTAGACGATCAAACGCGAACAGATTCCATCAAGCATCGAAATGAGCTATTTTCCCCCCTCTAACAGTCAATGAATCCTCAACAATTGGTATCAGAGCCCGGGGCTCTTCTACGGATTAACAACTCAGAGCCAAGACGCTAGAGGGTGAAGAGGAACAAGATGGAAATTCAAGAGAATTTGGGTTGAGACATCAACACCCCAATTCCATATGCCTTCTATGGACAAGAAGGGTTTAGGCAATGGAAGACAAGAATTGAAGATTTCTTGATGATGAGGGACTTTGAAGAGTGGTCCATCCTAATAGAAGGATTCCAATACCCAAGAGGACCCAAGGGAGGATTCCTCAAGATAAAGAGATGGAGTGAGGAACAACTCCAAAGATTCGAGAAAAATAAGAAGGTAGCAAAATTTATTATTGATTTGCTTCCTAATGTCATATTATGTAGCTTAGGTGAACACATGGATGCCAAAGAGCTATGGAGCAAAGTGGCAAGACTCCATGAGGAGCCCAAAGAACAAGAGTGTTCATCGACTCAATTAGAGGAGAACGAGGAAGCAAACACATCATCCTCACAAGCAAGTGAGGATTCGAAAGTTGATAGAGAATCAACATCCGAGAAGGAAGAAGAGGTAGAAGAAGCCTCCACCTCTAGGATTGAGGGGGAGGAGAGAATTCCCACACCGGAGCAAGAGCAAGAAGTCGCTTCAACCTTCGGAAGAAGTGAAGAAGCAACTCCGTCTTCCACCACAGACCTAGGTAACTCAAACACATCGTTTCAAAATAAAATTCATATAATGTGTTTTGAGTGTAGGGAGTTTGGGCACTATAAGAGCAAGTGCCCAAGGAAGGTCAAGAAAAGTCCACCGGCGCCTAAAAGTCAAGAAAAGTCAAAGGATGCCGGTGTCCCCACTAAGAAGACCAAGGAGCACATCATATGCTTCAAATGTAATCAAAGAGGGCATTATAGGAGTCAATGCCCTAGGGGGAGCAAGAAGGTCAAAGAAAGAGCATCACAAGTAGGGGGAGCATTGAGAGCTAACCCTAAGGTAAAATCTATTAATGCACCTTCTAAATTTTATAGGCAAAAGCATACTAGAAATAATGTTAGCAACCTTGCAATTTATCATAAAGAGCATGTTAGAAATAGGGAATATTGTTTAGGAGCTAAGAAGGTCAACCTTAGGAATAAGGAGAAATTTGAGACTAATATCCCTAAAAATATTTTACTTAAGGCATCTATTAGAAAAATTAAAGACCGCCTAAGTTTTAACCCCAAATGGACTAGGCATATGCCTAGGAAGAACCATGCCCAAGGATTAAATCAAAATTCAAAAATTGGGCAATTAGAAAAGGAAAATCAAGCCTTGAGGTCTAGGCTTGAGAAAGTGGAAAAGACCCTTAGGATTATGCAAAACCAAATGCAAGGGTCAATTGATCAAAAATCTAGGTCAAATGGTAAAAGTCAACACCTAGAGTCTAGGAGGCAAGGCTCATCTATGGGCAAGAAAGGCTTGAGTCACAAGCCTAAGTCCAAGGTAGATAAGCCTACCTACCATAGTGTTCCATTTGACTATGGAACTAAACTTAGGTCTAGAAAGACCAAGGTCAATAGGGAAGTCATTTCTAAGGTTGACCAAGGTAGGTGCTTAGTGGCCAAGGTTTCCATGAAACCTAGGAAGACCACTAAGAAGGGTACTAGGGAGGCAATTTCTAAGGTTAACCTAGTTAAGACCCAAATGACCAAGGCTAACAAGCCTAGAAGGGTCATTAGGAAGGTATCTAGGGAGGTCATCCCTAAGGAATACCTAGTAAACCCTAGGAGCTCAAATAGGTTTTGGGTTCCTAAGAGCGTGATCGACTCACACTAGATGGGTTTAGGTGTGTCAACCTTGATTGGAAGGGTAGCTAACCCAACCATAGCAAAGTTGTCACTTTAGGATATTTTCAAGGTTATGGATACCTTGGAAATAAGTTTGATCTTAAATCCTAAAAGATTTTAGGACGTGCCAATATATTTTTGAAATTATGAGAAATCAATCAAATTGGCACAATTTAGGTTTAGAGGTCTTAGTGTGCCATTTTGGGTTTTTGGCACACTTGGGGGATTAGTAGCAATATGACAAAATATACTTAATAATAACAAATGGCAACAAATACTAAAATTTAGGTATTATATATCTTATATTTTATTTTCCATGCTTGATTTTCCATATAACATGCCATGACATCATATCTACTTTAAATCTTTTAATATGTCATGATCATGTTTAGGATTAGGGTTAAATGTCATGTATGCTTAGATTCCATCTTATGCCATGACATCATGATCATTGGCCATGCTTTATTTATGTTATCATTTATGCCATGATCATTCATGCATTTAAAATAATTAAAATCGATTTAAGGACTATGACATGACTTGAAGTCCCATGCATAAGGGAATCATGTAGGGTTGCCTTAGAAAATGCATGAGGCCCTAGATTAGGAGAACAAAATCCACATCTCACATTACATTGACATGTATGTTTATTTTATACATCCTAGATATATGTGAGATGCTAGGATATGAGTTAAGTTCAAGGTGCATAGTTTTTGCATCTAGATGAACTATAACTCATCTTATGTTATTGGTGGATCATTGGGAAAGCTTATGTTCAAATCATGTACATTAAGCCCAAAGAATATGATCCAATATAAGGTTTAAAACTATTTTAAAATCATTTTGAAAAACCTTGGTGAAGTTTATCATTTGATAGAAATCACCATTGATGAAGTTGATACAAAGTGAGCTAAAACATTAAAGTTTTTCTTCATTTTTGAACTTTGTATCAATTTCACTATTTTATGGGTAAAATATTTTTCTAACATTTTTCACCCATTGTATTGCTTATAAGTAATATACGTATGAATTTTCATGATTTTTTGATATATGTAGAATTACTTATGCTTTTTTGAAATTCAATTCTGATAATTGAAAATCAAAATTTTGATTAGTCGATCGCCTTGGTGGCGTCGATCGATAAACGATAATGATCATTGCATGATAAAGTCGACTGCCAATGCTGATTTCTAGGAAAACAAGATTGTTTAGCCCGTGTTCAGCTATGGTAAAGTTCCCTAACCACTCCTAACCCTAGGATATGTTTTGGAAAGCATTATAAAGGGTGAAAATCCATTGGATATGGATTAGGAGAGTTGTTAGGGTGATGTATCAAATTTAAGGTATGGAAAAGTTCAATGTTGAACTTTAGACCTTATTTTTGATGGTTTAGAGTTCCTATTGGGTTAGGGACTTCCCAAGGACATTATTGGTGCAATGGTCAAGGGGGAGCAAACCTTTAGGGGGAGGTATCCATCATGGGATTATGGATATTATTTTTCCTCATGAGGGGGAAAAAAAATGAGATTTTGAGATACCCAATTTGGATATTGAGAGAATTTGTAGGATTGCCTCTCTTGAGTAATATGAGACTTATCACTAGGAAGATTGTAGGTATCCTAGATATTTTTGGACTAAGGGAGAGATTGTAAGATCTCATTGGGACATGAGACATTGACCTCCTTGGAGAGAACCTTTTTGATGTTAGTAAAAAGGGGGAGAATGTTTGGGAGAATTATTGGGAGAATTTATGGTATTATCAATTTGGGATAATTAGTAAGAAGATTTGAGTTAGTGTTCTAACTCAAAGGTATGTAGTTTTGTCAATCATCAAAAAGGGGGAGATTATTGGTGCAATCGGCCCAGGTCACGATTGACCGGACTCGAGTTTGACTCGAGCGATGTTTTGATGTTTGACATGGAGATTTGACATTGATGTTTGACATTGATGTCTGATAATGTTTTGGAGACATTGTTGGTGCAATTGACCCGGGTCATGATTGATCAAACTCGAGTTTGACTCGAGGGGGATTTTGATGGTTGACTAGGGTTGACCATGTCAAGGAAAAGTCCAAGCATGGGTCTTGGCATGTAAAGTCCAACATGGGTTGGCAAGGGAAAGTCCAAGCTTGAGTCTTGACATTTGGAAAGTCCAAGGGTGTAGTCTTGGCCACGTAAGTCCAAGGGTATAGTCTTGGCGGTGAAAGTCCAAGTCATGAGTACTTGGCATTTGGAAAGTCCAAGGGGTTTGATATTGGTGGCGTAAAGTCCAAGAGGGAGTCTTGGAAGCAGAAGTCCAATGGTTGGTGGCGTAAAGTCCAAGCGGAGTCTTGGCAGCGTAAGTCCAATGTGCCTTGACGGTGTAGACATCGTTAGCATGACATAGCCGATGGAAGCACCTGAAGGCTAGCGTATGGATGAATAAGTCATGGATGACTTGGAGGGATCCGATAGGCATGAGGCTAACGGAGGTAGCTAGAAGGCTTAAGTCCAGGCTAAGTGTGGTCTAGCAAGTATGGGGGCACCATACTTGGGGTAAAACCTCATGTTTGAGGTGTATCAGTCGTCTGAGACCTATGGGCAGTCGACTGGAGTGAGTCAACTCGGGTTTGACTACGGGGAGTGCCCTAGAAGTTGACTGCTAGAGGTGGACAGTAAACTGATCTTGTGATCAATCGATTGGTGCTCGAGAATTTTGGCATAGAATGGAGTCAAACTCGACTGCTAGAGTTAACAGTCGAGTGAAGGCTCTATCAGTCGATTGATGAGTATGATCAGTCGACTGATGTCCTATCCGTTAGATTTTTCCAGTGTGGATTGCACCATTGTCTCATAGCAACAGTGTCATCAGTCGATTGATGGTTCTGATCAGTCGACTGATAGGCGAAATCCAGCCCGATTGCAGGTTATAAAAGCAGCTCGGAAGTGGGATTTTGGCAACCGGTTCTTAGGAGCTTTTGGGGTGATTTGTTGCTACAAATCAGGGTCTCCAAGTGCAATTCAAGCAACCACAAATCAAGCATCCAAAAGCGCAATTGTAAAGTATTTTTCTTTACTTGTATTGCATTTCATTAGTGTAATTGCTTGTATTTATTGTATTACTTAGTGTAATAATTTGTACGAGATTTCTCCACCTCTGACTTGTGTCGAGAAGGAGTTATTGTGATTAGTAGTGTGTGTTTGCATTGTTAGGGCTTTTAGAGCCCAATTTGTGGAGTGGGAACCATTCGGTTCCGAACCACGTTATATCTCGTGTTGTGGTTGCGTATCTTGTTGTCTATATTTGTTATTATCATTCCACTTTGCTAACAAGATTGTAGATGATCAAACGCGAACAAATTCCATCAAGCATCGAAATGAGCTATTTTCCTTTCCTCTAGCGGTCAACGAATCCTCAACAAATCCTTCTTCCCCACCACCTAAAAGCCTTTCCTACCCTCAAGGAAGCCTAAAAGAAGTAAGGATGAGGAGGACCAAGCAAGTGACATCTTGATCCGGTGGTTCGGAGCGACGAGCAAGGAGAACCGACACCCCTCAAGCTTCGGAAGAGGGTAACGATCTTCCAACCCTTCATTTTCATAACAATGAGCATAGGGATAGATATAATATGCTTTCTACTCGCAAAATCACTGCAACTAGGTATCTTGATGAAGATTTACTAGAATCCTTAGGTTTGTTGGGTGACATTCAAGCCCTATTTGCAAAAATAGGATGGGGAGAGATAATGGGGATAAGACACCCAACTTATCCTAGGATAGTTCTAAAGTTTTTAAGTTCTTTAGAAGCCGAAGTTTTAACGGGTAGAGAGTGAAGAGGGTAGGATTACCTTTAGGATATTCAACATTGAGCATGAATGGACACTACACCAATGGAATTCATGTTTTGGCTTACCGAGTGGGGAAGAAAGAAGAACCCCTATTGGGTTTAACTCTCGGATCTTTTGAACCTAATTGACAGGGGAGCACGCTTACAACCCTTCTAGGGCCAAAGCATCGCGCCTCCAAAACTCTGTTTTCCGATACCTCCACCGAATCATGGCAAGTACTATATTTGGTCGTGGTGAGAGTAACGGTGTAGTAAGAGCTAGCGAGCTGCTTTGCCTTTGGGACATGTTACAAGAAAGGAGTAACATCGATGTAGGGTCTCACTTCTTCAGACACTTAGTGAAGATGGGCAAAACAGCAAGAGGAGAGATTAATGTGGGAGGCCTACTTACCTACATTTGCCATAGGATGGGGTACGATTACACTGCATTAAAGAGTATATAGGGGAGCCCTAGGATCGACCTAGGAGTGTGCATGGCGATGAAAATGATTGTAAGAGAGGGACACTCTTTATGCTTTGTAAGGAAAAATCTGATGGCCCTTAGGCTCCCTGACCCTGATCGTACCACCATCACCACACGCGCCAACTGGCGCTTGGACATGATAGTGGAGTCCCTGCCACACGAGGGACCATCCACATCGGCGCCCATCTCTCCCCCTTTACATCACTCTCCCTCCAGTCCACACATGCATAGGAGCCCATCTAGTCCACGTCGACATGAGCCTGCACTTGCACCACCACCTTTTTCCACTTTTGAGCAGGATGCAGGTACGTCGGCCTATGATTTCTCGGAGTTCCGTTCGCACCTTGACGACATATATGTCGAGTAGCAGACGTAGAGACAACGATGGGAGGAGCAGAGCACCTAACACAGGCAGAGTTCCAAGGCTTCCGGGATCACTTTCAGTGGGCTGAGGAGTTCTATGACGAGGCCCGCATCTACTTCCAGGAGGAGGCTGCCCGTCGCCAGGATGAGGCCGCCTACCGCTAGGAGATGCGACAGCACATGCATGCCCAGCAGGCACAGTGGGCTAGGGAGGAGGAGCACCGAGCAGCCGCTGCATCCACCAGCTCTCAAATTGACCACATGTATATGTGGCATCAGCGGCTCAGCAGCAGGTTCTCCCAGGATCCCGAGATACCGAGGCTTCCAGACTTTCCACCTCGTCCACCATACTAGAGGTATACTTTCATTTAAGTCCGGGGGGACCCCAAATTTTATTTTGTTTCTAGCAGTAGTTTCTTTCCTGATATTTGCATCATTGTTGCCATTCATTTGTTCGTGCATAGGCGGTTGAGTTTCTTTCAGCACTTAGTTTTTGCTATCTGTAAAGCTGCCTCAGTAGTATTTTTTAGAGTTTTCTTCATGAGTTGTTTCCATGAGTAATGTAACTTCATTTACCTCATGGTATTTTATTTTATTGGCTTTGAATGAATATTCTAGACTTACACTGGTTAGCTTCTATTTTCACACCTACACATGTCGAATATTCTGAAAGGGAGAGTCTAGTATATACCTAGTTATGATTAATCTCAGTAGTTTAGTACTTTGGAATCCACAGGTGACTCTAAGACTGACATTTTAGTTACTGGAGATGCTCAAATTGTGTAAGCCCATTTAAAAAAAATCAAAATCCCAGTGAGCCAAAAAATAAAAGAGAGAAAGGAAAACAAAAGAGAAATAAAAGAGAGAAAAAAAAGGAAAAAAAAGAAGAGAGATTATGAGGGATAAAAAATAGTTGTCGTGGGTGGAAATGGTTAGGTGCCCTTTTGAGACCGAGTTAGATTACTAGGGAAACACCTACCAATTTCTCTCAATAACGAGCACACCTTTGAGACTTTGTGCTAGATCTAGGGAATGACCCTCGCTTTGGGCAGGTAAGTGCCTAAGAGCCGGAGACCTTAGGAAAGCTATAGGATGATGACTTAACTCACCATGGAACGAGTATCCTATAAGAATGATTCACTTGGCACGAGCACGAGGAGCTAATTTAGTGAATTTCTAGAATATATTTATTTTGCTTTGATTGTAAATACCACTTGATAAATTTAGTTAACATGCTAGTATGGAACAATATCCTTTTAAAATTTCATGGCACTGAGGTTTGCTTGAGGACAAGCAAAGATTTAAGTCTGGGGGAAGTGATATGAGCAAAACATATAGGGTTTTAGGAGTAGTTTTCGCTCACATCTCATTACATTTTATGTTAGTTTCATGCATATGTCACTTTGTTTTGCATGCATTTCCTATTTTCTTGTTCAAAGATCTGCTCTTTGTACTTTTGCATGAAGGATAGCATTTCGTGGGAAAAGGCGCACTTTCGGAGCAAAAGAAGGGCATTTTGAAGCTAGATGCAGAAGGGGACACGGCTAGGGCATGTGGCTACACAAGGTCGTGTCCAAGGGGCAAAATCGGCCACCCCAGTACCACACACGGCCTGACCGTGTGAAACCTACGATGTGCGTGTCATACATGGCTTTGTGGCGTGTGGCATGTCTATATAAAGGAAGCTCTAACAACCCAAATTTTAGTTCTTATACTTCTATTTAAAGGAAAATAGAAATAAGAAAAAGAAAAAAAATTCGAATAAATGGTTCGTTAGTCGGAGCTCGAACCATGAACCTTTGGTTTGGGGGAATAGACTTCCTACCACTAAGTCATAAGATTACCAATGAGTAGGATATAACAGAATATACCTATAGGCATGAAAAAGGGAGAAGTTGGTTGATTTGGCTAATCATTTAAAGGGATAATTAAGTAAAGGAAACCCTAGTTATATTTCTTTTTTCCTTTCCCTAATCCTTGCACCGACCACCTCTCCTCCTCTTCTCTCCAAACGCCGACCACCCACACCTCCTCTTCTCTCCAAATGCCGACCAACCCACGCCTCTTCCCCTTCCATTTTCCAGCTGCCGAAGCGAGGAAGAAGATTGTCTTCTCTTTGGATAATTCAAGAGGGGATTTTCCAAGAGATCTCCTTAAGGACTTGGTAGAGGATCACGCTAAAGCAAAGGAACATGTAGGAGGTCTTCTCTTTACGAAATCTAATGGTATAAATTGATGAAAAAGTGTAGGAAGTAAGTATTGCTCACCTGCAGTATAAGTAGTTATCGTATGTCATTGATATATTTTATGTGCATGTTATTTCCAATTACATGGTTGAGCAGTGATACACATGTATATGAGCCAATTATGAATGGTGTTTTTAGTACATGATTTTACCCATTATGTGATGTTTGATTCAGTATCATGTTTAGATCCATGATGAGAATGTGATTTATGATCATGCCTGTTGTCGATGAGTTGTAGCTTACAATTATATGCATGATGTAGAGTAAGATGTAAAAATATTTCTTTTATAAAGAAATTTTTTTTTAAGATGCTCCCCGTTCAAATTGGGGATTAAGAGCACAATAATCTTCAGTATGCTCCCCATTTCAATTTTGGGGGTCAAGAGCACAATGATCTTTATGGTGCTCCCCATTCATTGTTTAGGGGATTAAGAGCATTTTCTTCAGTATGTATATGGATATAAGTATAAATGAAGTATTTTACTTTTGAAAAGGCATGTACCGGGCATCAGTTTTTCCCACGAGCCAAGGCCCTCAGTTTCAGTTATCTTAGTAGGTTCGGTGGTTGGCCACCCCGGCCTATTAGGAAAGTGCGCATTGGTACTATGCCGGGCCCATATTCAGGATGATTATTAATTTGAAGTATCAGTATAAGTACAAGTAAAAGTTTTCTAAGTTAATTATTCCAGTTCATATACACTGTTTATAAGTTTTAAAATACTTAAGAGCATGGTTTATACAAGAGACATATATTCAGAGTTATGATTTCCAGTTATGCTTGCATGTGTATCAATGTATCAAGGGTAAGAGAACTAGTTGCATGATTTCATACGTTGTATATTTTTGTGAGCATATAAAGTACTTACTAAGCGTTATTGCTTACAGTTTGCATTTCCTTATACTGCAGATAAAGGTAAAGAAAAGCTTCAGTAAGGTGGCATAGCGGATGAAGTGCTTGGAGTGTGTGGAGACGGAACAGTGGAAATAAAAGATCCTAAGTGCAGATGTCTAAACCAGATTTTAAGTTTCTAATTATTTTTTTTTATATTGTTGAAGTTCAACTGTATTGCTTATGGTTGAGATCAAAGAATGCTAGAGTCATGTTGGGTTAGTCTTAATACTTGCATGTTATGTGAAGATCTTGAATTGGTTATTGTTTAAGTGATGCCAAGGTCCTTATGGTCATTTTAGTTGTTAGTATATTGTGTTAGTATATTGCATGAATTTTGGAATGATGGTAATATAGGGTGATGATTAAATTGTTGGTGCAGGGGCACCAGATAATCAAACCTGTGTTTTGATTATGGCAAAGACACAAAGTTAAGTTTACATCGTTATCTCACGAGCTAAATCGAGTGTGCAGAAAAGTACTAAAGCTAGAGCTGAAGGCTAGCAACACCCAGAGGAAGCCGCGGTGGTCGGGCGACACTCGAGTGACTTCGGAGGGAGCTGAAGGAATCGAGTGGAAGGCCGGAAGCGAAAGCGACACAGTAAGAATCGAGGTAAGCTCGTGTGAGTGAGAGATGGTAAGGTCGTGTCCTCTGTACGGGGACGACCGTAGGCGACGATCCGACTAAGACTTCTTATGGAAGGTCTAGGTCAAGATCGGACGGTTAGAAATCATCGTATTTATCATTTTATGAGCTAATCTCTCACTGCAGGGAAGTGGCCAGGCTGGCAGTCGACTGCTGGACATGGGGCAGTCGACTAATGCTCATCAGTCGACTGATGGGAGGCATCAGTCGACTGATGGCGACGAATCAGCCTTTGCGCTAGGTCAAAATGGATAAGGTTTGACATGGCCACTTCGCGATAAAAATTATACAACTTCGTGATCTGTTCTGAAATATGAGGAGACAAATTCAGAGGCCAAAATTTATAAAAGGAGGGATGGATTCCAACTCCAGATATCATCAAGTTTATTCATCAAGTGCTCCTACAACGCCAACGCTCCAACACTGTCAAAACGCTGACGCGACAACAAGTTCAGATCTTCTTCGTCAGCAGCAACATCTAGTAATATATTTTGATATTGTATTCGTTGTTTTTATTCGTAACAAGGTGAGGTAGGCTTGTTGCCTCATCCTCGTACATTCGGTTTTGTGATCGTTGTCTCCTACCTCCAACGAGGAGGAGACGTTATAGTGCTTTGCCATCCGTACGCATTCTAGGACCGATAGGGCCTTGGAGTAGCAACCGCTGGGTTGTGAACCAAGTAAAAATAAATGTGTCTCTTTATTTTTTGCTGCTCTTACTCATTTAATTATCTACTCGAACGAAACGTCGAAAAGATTTACGATCGCTATTCACCCCCCCCTCTAGCGACGCTTCTCGATCCAACATAAAGTATAGTGTCAGAGTAAGATAACGAAGAATTTAAGAATAAGACAGTAAAGGAGTGACATCTCGTCTAGTAGAGAGTGGAAAGACTAGGGGGTGTTACAAGATGGTATCAGAGCAGGTTCTACCCTTCCGTCACACACACATCGAGCATCAGTCTTGCTGCCTCCAAGTAAGCAAGTATTTATCTTCTCTATTTACTTTATGAGTAGTAAGGAATGCTTTTTTTTAGTTAAACATGCTCACCTAGAATGTTCTCTTTGAGTTAAACATGCTTGCATATATATATATGAAGATGATAGACAGTAAGTAATAGAGCATACCTAGATATGTATGTGAAGATGAAAAAAAAAGAAAAAATAATAGTGATAATAGTCTGATAGTGGTTTCACTTTATCATCTTATGAAGAGCAAGAAATGCCTCGAGAAAGACCCCATGGAGGACAAGAAATGAATGAAGAAGTACCACCACCTGCCTGGATGTAGATAGTCACTCAGCTCCAACAACAAGTGGCAGAGCAGCAGCAGGTCATCAATACCTTGATGACGAATCAGTGAAAATTACATTCACCAGGACTGTAATGCCATTCCAATCAGATCTTCTACCCCACTGCCCACCAATGCCCAAAGTGGGAGGAGTGAGACAAGAGACATATCTGATTCAATGGCAAAAGCTGAAGCCAGAAAGTTTTGCCAGTGCCAGTGAACCATGGAATGCTCAGGCATGGTTCAAGATAGTAGAGAGCATAGTGGAACTGCTAGACTGGCCTGAGAATGAGAAAGTTAAGTGCATCTCGTTCTGTCTGACCGGAGATGCCAGAATGTGGTGGGAGCAAGTAAAGGCCTAGAGGGTGTTGAACCAAATGTCATGGACGGACTTTGAGATGGAGTTCTTCGAGGAGTTCTTCCATATGTGAGTCACCAATAAGCATTATGATGAGTTCACGGAGTTCCGACAAGAGGATTTATCAGTAGATGAAGCAGTAAAGAAGTTCAATAGGTTGGCTCGCCTATGTCCGGAACTGGTCAGTACTGAGAAGGAAAGAGTTAGGTTGATGCTAAAGACCGGAGATAGCTCTGAATGTGGTTGGTGGAATTAATAGACCACAGACCATTGAAGAGCTAATCAGCAGTGCGCTAATCATGGAGACTTACATGAATAGTATCAAGAACCAAAAGCTAGCCTCGACAGAAAGAAAAGGCCAAGGAAGTTCAGGAGGTCAGAAACCTTAGAGCGGTAATTCGAACTGGAAGTGAAACAACAATGGTAAGAGGAAATAGTGGAATAATACAAAGGGAGGTTCAACCAGTAAGCAGCCTACGTATCCTACATGTTCTAAGTGTGGGAGGAAGCATCCAGGAGTTTGCCGCCAGGGCGTGAGCGGGTGTTATATATGTGGTGTTGAGGGACACTTCGCCAAACAGTGCCCCACCAAGACCAATCTACCTCCGCCACAGTCTACTCAGTATGGAGGTAGACCAGCCCAGCTACATCAGATGCAGGGAGCACTGGAGGGTTCTTACATCAGCCAAGGAAGATTGGAGGCCCCATTAGTTACACCTAATGCCCGGATCTTCTCTCTCACCAAGGAAGAGGTAGCAAATGCTTCTACGGTAGTTGTTGGTGCAATCGGCCCAGGTCACGATTGACCAGACTCGAGTTTGACTCGAGTGATGTTTTGATGTTTGACATAGTATGTTTGACATTGATATTTAACATTGATGTCGGTTAATGTTTTGAGGAGATTGTTTATACAATCAACCCAGGTTATAATTAACCAGACTCGAGTTTGACTCGAGGGAGACTTTGATGGTTGACTAGCGTTGACCATGTGATTATGGGAAAGGGAAAGTCCAACATGGGTTGACAAGGGAAAGTCCAAGCATGGGTCTTGGCATGGAAAGTCCAACATGAGTTGGCAAGGGAAAGTCCAAACTTGAGTCTTGGCATTTGAGAAGTCCAAGGGGTTTGATATTGGCGGCGTAAAGTCCAAGCGGAGTCTTGGCGGCGTAAGTCCAATGTGCCTTGGCGGTGTAGACACCGTTAGCATGACATAGCCGATGGAAGCATTTGAAGGCTAGCACGATGGATGAACAAGTCATGGATGACTTGGAGGGATCCGAGAGGTGTAAGGCTAATGGAGGCGGCTAGAAGGCTTAGGTCTAGGCTAAGGGTGGTCTAACAAGTATAAGGACACCATATTTGGGTTAAAACCTCATCTTTGATGTTGGCAGTCGACTGACATTATGGCCGGTTCGACTGCCATGAGTCGACTTGGGTTCGACTGCCGTTTAAGATCTGAAATTGCTCGCAATGATCGGCGCTCATTGGAAGCGATCGATGTCAACGAGTCGATCGCTGCGGATGGGATGGCGCCATTGCCGATTGATGCGAGCCGAGAATGCTCCGTACGAGCAACTTGTCCAATGTTGATTGAGCCGTTGTCTCACAACTACAGTGTTGGCAATCGATTGGTGACTTATGGCAGTCGATTGCCAGGCGGAAATCCAGCCCGATGGAGGATAAAAGCAGCTATTCGTGGAAGGCTCAAGCAACGATTTTCTTGGGCGATTTGAAGGGGAATTGTTGGTGCTCTTCCAGTCCTTCAAGGCTAGTCCAAGGCAACCAAAGATCAAGCAACCAAAGTGCTCTTGTAAAGTGTTTTTCTTTACTTGCATTGTATTTCTTACTTGTATTAGCTTGTATCTTTTGTATTACTTAGTGTAATCCTTGTACGAGGTTTCTCCACCTCCGGATTGTTCTAAGAAGGAATTATTTGTGATTAGTGAGTGCGTGTGCATCATTAGAGCTCGATCCGTGGAGTAGGAACCATTCAGTTCCGAACCACGTTATATGACCATGTTGTGATTGTGTATCTTGTTGTATTTATTTGTTATTACTATTCCGCTGTGCTAACAAGATTGTAGACGATCAAACGCGAAAGAATTCCATCATCGTACCATCACGCGACGCTATTCACCCCCCTCTAGCAGCCTCAAATCTCCTACAATTGGTATCAAAGCCCGGGGCTCTTCTACGGATTAACAACCCGGAGTCAAGACGCTAGAGGGACAAGATGGAATTCAAGGAGAGATTGGGTGACGACATCAACGTTCCGCCTTCCTTCGACCGCGAAGATTTTGCGTATTGGAAAGGTAGAATGATGCATTTTCTAATGTGTGACTTTGATAATTGGATTAGTGTCTTAGTAGGTTTTGACACTCCAAAAGACGAAGAAGGAAGAAAAATCAAGAAGAAGAATTGGAGTCAAGAACAACTCCGATACTATAACATCAACAATAAGGTAATGGGTATTTTGCTTAATATAATCCCTAATGATATTTTGATCAAGATAGGGGATTGTAAAGACGCCAAGGAGGTATGGAACAAATTAGAAAAATTCCATGAAGAGCCTCACTCAATCCAAGAAGATGAGGAGGATGAGGAAGAGAACTCATCCTCACAAGAAAGTGAGGATTCGGAGGTCGATGAGTGTTCGACATCCGAGGAGGAAGAAGTGGAGGAAGAGGTAGAATTAGAAGAAACCTCAACCTATAGGATTGAGGGGGAGGGGATTAGAACATCTACACGGAGCAACCCCAAGAAGAGCCTTCAACATCCGGTCAAGATGAAGAAGCTCCAATTCCGGCACCTTCCACCACCACCCTAGGTAACTCAAACATATCAATTAATAATAAAATGCATATAATATGTTTTGAGTGTAGGGAGCAAGGACACTACAAGAGTAAGTGTCCTAAAAGGATCAAGAAGTCTCCTCCGGCACCAAAAGTCAAGGATGCCAATCCCCAAAGTCAAAAGAACAAGGAGCACGTAGTATGCTTCAAGTGCCAAGGTTGTTTAGCCCGTATTCAGCTATGGTAAAGGTTCCTAATAACTCCTAACCCTAGGATATGCTTTGGGAAGCATTAGAAAGGGAGAAAATCCATTGGATCTGGATTAGGAGAGGTGTTAGGGTAATGTATCAAATTTAAGGTGGGGAGAGTTCATGTTTGAACTTTGAGCATTAATTTTAATGGTTTAGAGTTCCTATTGGCTTAGGGACTTCCCAAAGACATTGTTGGTGAAATGGTCAAGGGGGAGCAAGCCTTTAGGGGGAGTTATCCATCTTGGGATGATGGATGTGTTTCTCTTCTTGAAGGGGGAGAAGTTATTGGGAAAGTATCATCAATTGGGAAAATTGATGGGATATTGAGAAACCCAATTTGGAAATTGGGAGAGAGTATAGGATTGCCTCTTTTGAGTGATATGAGATTTATCACTAGGAAGATGGTAGGCATCCTAGGTATTTTTGGATCAAGGGGGAGATTGTAAGATCTCATTGGGACATGAGACATTGACCTCCTTGGAGAGATAACCTTTTTGATGTTAGTCAAAAAGGGGGAGAAGTTTTGGAAAATGTTTGGGATTAACAATTTGGGATAATTGGTAAGGAAATTTGAGTTAGGGACCTAACTCAAGGTTTGTTTTGTCAAACATCAATAAGGGGGAGATTGTTGGTGCAATCGGCCCTGGTCATGATTGACCAGACTTGAGTTTGACTCGAGTGATATTTTGATGTTTGACATAGTATGTTTGACATTGATGTTTGCCATTGATGTCGGTTAATATTTTGGGGAGATTGTTTATACAATCAACCCAGGTTATAATTAACCAGACTCGAGTTTGACTCGAGGGAGACTTTGATGGTTGACTAGGGTTGACCATGTGATTATGGGAAAGGGAAAGTCCAAGCATGAGCCTTGGCATGGAAAGTCCAACATGAGTTGGCAAGGGAAAGTCCAAGCTTGAGTCTTGGCATTTGAGAAGTCCAAGGGGTTTGATATTGGCGGTGTAAAGTCCAAGCAGAGTCTTGGCAGCGTAAGTCCAATGTGCCTTGGCGGTGTAGACACCGTTAGCATGACATAGCCGATGGAAGCACCTGAAGGCTAGCACGATGGATGAACAAGTCATGGATGACTTGGAGGGATCCGAGAGGCGTAAGGCTGATGGAGGTGGCTAGAAGGCTTAGGTCTAGGCTAAGGGTGGTCTAGCAAGTATGGGGACACCATATTTGGGTTAAAACCTCATCTTTGAGGTTGGCAGTCGACTGACATTATGGCCGGTTCGACTGTCGTGAGTCGACTTGAGTTCGACTGCCGTTTAAGAGTTAAAATTGCTCTGGCAGTCAAGCGGCTCGATTACAAGGATGGCGATCGCCGCGAGTTGAGTTCTGAGCACGAGAATACTCCGTGGCCGTCGGGCGATCGGCTACGGCACCATCGGCCGGTAGAGTACCATTGGAATTTGTCCAACGTGGATTGAGCCGTTGTCTCACAGCTACAGTGTTGGCAGTCGACTGGTGACTTATGGCAGTCGACTGCTAGGCGGAAATCCAACCCGATGGAGGATAAAAGCAGCTGTTCGTGGAAGGCTCAAGCAGCGGTTTTCTTGGGCGATTTGAAGGGGAATTATTGGTGCTCTTCCAGTCCTTCAAGGCTAGTCCAAGGCAACCAAAGATCAAGCAACCAAAGTGCTCTTGTAAAGTATTTTTCTTTACTTGCATTGTATTTCTTACTTGTATTAGCTTGTATCTTTTGTATTACTTAGTGTAATCCTTGTACGAGGCTTCTCCACCTCCGGATTGTTCTGAGAAGGAGTTATTTGTGATTAGTGAGTGCGTGTGCATCACTAGAGATCTTTAGAGCTCGATCCGTGGAGTAGGAACCATTTGGTTCCGAACCACGTTATATGGCCGTGTTGTGATTGTGTATCTTGTTGTATTTATTTGTTATTACTATTCCGCTGTACTAACAAGATTGTAGATGATCAAACGCGAAAGAATTCCATCATCGTACCATCACGCGACGCTATTCACCCCCCTCTAGCGGCCTCAAATCTCCTACAATTGGTATCAGAGCCCAGGGCTCTTCTACAGATTAACAACCCGGAGTCAAGACGCTAGAACAACAAGATGGAATTCAAGGAGAGATTGGGTGACGACATCAACGTTCCGCCTTCCTTCGACCGCGAAGATTTTGCGTATTGGAAAGGTAGAATGATGCATTTTCTAATGTGTGACTTTGATAATTGGATTAGTGTCTTAGTAGGTTTTGACACTCCAAAAGACGAAGAAGGAAGAAAAATCAAGAAGAAGAATTGGAGTTAAAAACAACTCCGATACTATAACATCAACAATAAGGTAATGGGTATTTTGCTTAATATAATCCCTAAAGATATTTTGATCAAGATAGGGGATTGTAAAGACGCCAAGGAGGTATGGAACAAATTAGAAAAATTCCATGAAGAGCCTCACTCAATCCAAGAAGATGAGGAGTATGAGGAAGAGAGCTCATCCTCACAAGAAAGTGAGGATTCGGAGGTCGAGGAGTGCTCAACATCCGAGGAGGAAGAAGTGGTGGAAGAGGTAGAATTAGAAGAAACCTCAACCTCTAGGATTGAGGGGGAGGGGATTAGAACATCTACACCGGAGCAACCCCAAGAAGAGCCTTCCACATCCGGTCAAGATAAAGAAGCTCCAATTCCGGCACCTTCCACCACCACCCTAGGTAACTCAAACATATAAATTAATAATAAAATGCATATAATATGTTTTGAGTGTAGGGAGCAAGGACACTACAAGAGTAAGTGTCCTAAAAGGATCAAGAAGTCTCCTCCGGCACCAAAAGTCAAGGATGTCGGTTCCCAAAGTCAAAAGAACAAGGAGCACGTAGTATGCTTCAAGTGCCATAAAAAGGGGCACTATAGAAGCCAATGCCCTAGGGGGAGCAAAAAGACCCAAGAAGAAGCATCACAAGTAGGGGGAGCTAAAGCTAACCCTAAGGTACATTTTAGTAATGCATCTTCGAATTTAAATGTTAAAAAGCATGCTAGGAATTTTAACTCTCTTGCAATTTATGAAAAGCATGCTAATAAAAACAAATATTTTTATTTAGGAGCTAAGAATGTCCACTTAGGAAATAAGGAGAAATTTGGGACTAATTGTTAGTTATAGCCTTAGAACCAATCATGTGATGGTTGAATAGGGAACATTTTGTATCATATTCTATAAAGGCAAAGGATTGGTTATTATATTTACGTCTTGCTTGTGCCAGCTAAATTAAATATAATAATGCCCTAGAAAAGTAGGTTCTTATCTACAACACATCAATTTGTAGAATTGATTATGAGAGGCTATAGAGAACACTTTTCTAAATGTTCCTAGTCAAGTATTAATATGCAAGGGCAATATTAATACATAAAGACTAGCATGTAGGTCAATTGATGACTTGATCTCACAAGTCATGGATATATGATATCAAGTTGACACATGGGTATATATTAGAGAATATATACTGAACTGACCCGCCATGAGAAAGTTTCATGGATCGTCATATGAGTGTCATAAACTTTCTCATGTGACTATTGGTATGAATAGTCCTCAAACCTGAAATCACTACGGTTCCCTACATAAGGAGTTATGTACTTTGGTATCGTCAAACGTCACCCGTAACAGGGTGGACCATAAAGGCGATTACTGGGTATATAACAAATTATGCGGAGGGATGTGAGTGATGTAGATGGGATCTATCCCTCCCATATGACTGGAGTGATATCTGTGGGCCCCTTGATTGAGTAGAACTACTAAAATGCATGGCCATGCTCGAATGAGTCAATATGAGATATTGAGCTCATTTGTTTGAGTTAGTTTACTCAGGGATCAAGAAACACATAGATTGATCGAGGATGACACGGTCTATGCCTCATTGGTCAATCTGATATCAAGGATAGAAGGACACGGTCATACATTATAGTAGTCACGGAAAGGTTAGTCGGATCTTGACTTATTTCGTAACTTGGGTAGCAATGATGTATTGCTAGATGTCGCTCATTGCTTGTGTATCTAAAAGAGTTTAGATCCACTGCCAATGTTATGAGAGCCTATAGGGTCACACACAAAGAGCATGATGATTAGAAGAATTAGTGCATTATAGTTTGACTAGAATAATTTGGGAATAAGCTTAAGTACAAAATGGTTTTTGGACTTTAAGCTTAAAGAGAATTTTAGCTTATTGATTTAATGAGATTAATTCAATATGCTAAGCTTATTAATTTAATAAGATTAAATAAATATGTTATCATGATATCCTAAGCTAAATTGATTTAATAAGATTAATTCAATATGTTACCTTATTGATTTAATGAGATTAATTCAATATGATAACATAAGCTTATTGAATTAATAAGATTAATTCAACATGCATGAATGCCACATAAGCATGCCACCTAAGCTTGATGAGGTGGAAGGAGACAAAGGGTTTTGACCTTTGGATTTCCTTCACATGTGGCCGGCCAAACAAATTGTTTTTCAATGCAATTGATTGCATTGAATGTGATAGGAGGTGAAAGGTTTTTCCAATCCTATAAAACACTCCATGGGGTGGCCGGCCAAGTTGGTTGGAAGCTAGAGGCTTGGAGAGAGCTTGGTGGTGAGAGGCTTTGGTTGTGTGGCTTTTGTGAGTGTAGGCTAGCAAGAAGAGTGGTCTTCTTCTTCCTTTCTCTTTTTCCCTACCTTCCTCTCCTTTAGGGACTTCTCTAGCAAGAAGTAAAGGAGAGCTCTTCTAGTTTCTTTTGTGAGACAAGAGCTTGCTCGTGTGGATACATATAGAGGCACGGACATTTGAACGTGCTAAAAGATCCAACAAACCCAAGGAGAAGCGGGATTAAAAAGGACACGCAACAAAGGTAATATTCTCCTATAAGATAGGTTTTGAGAAATTTATTTTTGTACGAGGTTTTCTTTCACAAGGATCACTTGAAAGGGATCCTATTTTTCCGTTGCGCATATGCTATTTTGCATAGAAAATCCCTACAGTGGTATCTGAGCCACTTGCGAAAGATCGTATAAAAATAGGTTTTCTCTATTTTATATATGATATAGAAGTAGGATAAATTTTATTATGAGTTGATAATTGCATTAGCAATTTTTCAAACATAATAAAATATCCGATGTCTTTTAAAAGTTAAAATTGACATGGTGCATGGTTATGGCCTAGTCCCAAAAAGTTTGTGAATGTGTGTGTTTTAATTCTTAATATGGCCTGCGTGTCATGCCTTTCTCCTAAAATTCTTGTTGTAAATTTAGTTTTAGACTTGAATGTAACTCGAGTATTTCTCCTTTTGTAATATACAAAATAAAGATGGAGGGTCCATGGGAAGATGTCGTTACAAGGAGGAAGTCAACAACACAAGACAACCAAAAGGAAGCACTTGGGAGAAGATGCTATCCCTAGGTTGACCAATCAATCTTTTCATTGGCTTGAGAAGATTGTAGAATAAGGGTCATAACCATGACACGCTTAGTTTAATATGTATGTGATGCATGTTAATTTAGCTTATATGTGATGTATACTAATATGTATGTGATGCATGTTTAAGTTTATTTCTTAATAAGTCAAAAATGATATGCCTACCAAAGTTTGGTACTCACTACTTCCTCGATCATTTGTTGTTGGGTTTGCCAAAGCAAAGCAATGCATTTTATCTTGGAAGAGTGCGAGTGGACAATCGTGATGTCCCGTTATCAAACTTGGTTAAGACTTAATTAAGTTTTTCTTAATTAATTAAGAAAGTAGAGGCATATATTAGCTTTGAACATAAGTTTTAAAAATTAGTTTTGTGTGATTTTCGAACATCAGCTTTGTCTTAGAAAGTGGTCATTGCTCCGATATCAAAGAAGGCCTCTGTGCCTGCATACGGCTGGAAGTGGTTTAGGAATAAGCACTAAACTAATCTAAACTTAACCAAAGCTATTAAAGAGTTACATCAGATGTAATTGGCAAAAGATTGCCTACCTAATCATACTACGTCTTGGGCGATTAGCCAAAGCTAACTCAAGGCAGTATGATGTGGATCTTTATCCCATATAAATTTATAGCTAAATAGAAGCTAATGATGTAAGCAAAATATGTTTGCCTACATCAATGATTAGCTCATATCAAAGCTATGAGAATTTAGTAGAGCCTCATTTAATTAAAGGCCTAATTAAATGACTTAGGTATGATACTTAATTTTGCATTTTGATGTTGTAGATCACCATGTCATCTAACATGACACACCCCCTCAACTTACGTCATCTTGAGAAAGACAAGCTCAATGGAGCTAACTTTCTAGGCGTATAGGAACTTGAGGATTATCCTCAAGCAAGAACGTAAACTGTATGTCCTAGAGCAGTCTATCCTCTGAAACACCTACTGCACACTTTCGTCTTTGAAAAGGATGCTTATAAGAAGCATCAAGATGGCGCATTAGATGTGTCATGTCTTATGCTTGCCACCATGAACTCAGCTTGAAGCAACATGAGAACATGGATGCCTATGGTATGGTTGAGCATTTGAAACAACTATATCAAGGACAAGCTAGGCACGAGCGTTTTGAAGTGTCTAAGGCTCTTTTTGCATGCAAGATGCAAGAAGGAACACTGTAGGAACTCACGCGTACTTAAAATGATAAGTGCGTTGAGAACCTTGAAAGACTAGGTTTTCCTTGAGTTAAATTGGCAACCGATGTTATCCGCAATCGTTGCGGAAGCATATAATCAATTTGTCATGAATTATAACATGAATGAAATTGATAAGCCTTTACTGAGATTCTCGGCATGTTGAAGCTAATCTGAACCAAATCTCAAGAAGAAAGTTAATGTAACGTACTAATGGTCAAGAAGGGCAAAGGTAGCCTTGAAAGGCAAGGTAAGACCAAGCCAAAGGCAAGGCCAATTCATCCACTTCAAAGGGTAAAGTAAAGTACCTAAGGAAGGGGGTGTCCATTCCATTGGTGAGACTAGACACGGAAGCGAGGCTATGCAAAGTCTACCTTGAGGAAGTAAAGAAGAAAGAAGTGGGACTTACGCCTCGGTATACACGTTATAGAAGTTAATCTATCTATTTCTTCTACATGGGTATTAGATCTAGGATGTGCATCTCACATTTGTACTAATGTGCGAGGATTGAGAAATAGTAGACTAATGGCAAAGGCGAAGTGGACCTACGGTAGGCAATGATAGGCGCAAAAGTTCTTTCTTTGTAGCTGTAGGAACATATTCTTTGTCTTTGCCCACTGGGCTTATCTTAGAACTAGAGGAGTGCTTTTATGTACCTGCATTAACGAAGAACATAATTTCTGTATCTTGTTTAGACAAGAAAAACTTTTCTTTTATAATAAAGGACAAATGTTGTTCCATTTATTTGAATGAAATGTTCTATTGTAATGCACCACTTATGAATGGTCTCTATGTTCTATATTTAGAAAACCCAATTTATAACGTAAATACCAAACGGTTCAAATTGAATAATTTGAACCAAACATATCTCTGGCACTGTCGCCTAGGTCACATAAATGTAAAACGCATATCCCAACTCCATAAAGATGGATTATTGGACTCATTTGATTTTGA
Organism: Wurfbainia villosa; assembly: GCA_025175895.1. Classification (NCBI taxonomy): domain Eukaryota; kingdom Viridiplantae; phylum Streptophyta; class Magnoliopsida; order Zingiberales; family Zingiberaceae; genus Wurfbainia; species Wurfbainia villosa. The sequence continues at coordinate 20,824,173 of CM045998.1, forward strand.
ATCATATGAGGTATGCGAATCTTGTCTTTTAGGAAAGATGACTAAAACTCCATTTAGTGGACATGGTGAGAGAGCGACGGACTTATTAGGACTCATACATACTGATGTATGTGGCCCTTTCAATGTCGAAGCCAGAGGAGGCTATAAGTACTTTATTACTTTCACTGATGATATGAGTAGATTTGGCTTCTTATATTTGATGAGACATAAGTCAGAATCCTTTGAAAAATTCAAAGAATTCAAGAATGAAGTACAAAACCAACTTGGTAAGCGTATTAAGCTACTTCGATCAGATCGAGGTGGTGAATACCTTAGTCAAGAGTTTTGTGATCACCTGGCTGAGTGTGGGATAATATCCCAACTCACTCCACCTGGAACACCACAATGGAATGGTGTATCTGAGAGGAGAAATCGTACTCTATTAGATATGGTACGATCAATGATGAGCCGATCCGATCTACCTACTTCCTTTTGGGGTTTAGCTCTAGAGACAGCCGCTTTCACACTTAATCGCGTCCCATCAAAAGCCGTAGAAAAGACACCATATACGTTATGGACTGGGAAGAGTCCCAAAATATCTTTTATAAAGATTTGGGGTTGTGAAGCTTATGTTAGACATCAAGTCTCAGATAAACTAGGACCCAAATCAGATAAGTGTTATTTTGTAGGATATCCCAAGGAAACTAAGGGATATTACTTTTACAATCCCACAATTGGCAAGGTGTTTGTTGCCAGAAATACTGTCTTTCTAGAAAGAGAATTTATTTCTAGAAAAACTAGTGGGAGTAAAATTCATCTTGAAGAAATTCAAGATGAAGATAACACTAAGTCTTCGATGGAAAATGAACAGACACCACAAAGTGTTGTGGATGAGGAAATTGTTGCCCAAAGAGTTGTGGAGCAAACACCTGTTCAAGTAGACCAACCTCTTCGTAGATCTGATAGGATCCGTCGTCAACCCGAGAGATATTCTTTTCTCTTGACTGACAACGGTGATGCATTGCTTGTCGATCTTGACGAGCCTACATCCTATCAAGAAGCTATGATGAGCCCAGATTCCGAGAAATGGCTAGAGGCCATGAGATCCGAAATGGAATCCATGTACACTAACCAAGTATGGACTTTGGTTGATCCACCTGAAGGGGTAAAACCCATTGGGTGTAAGTGGGTCTTTAAAGTAAAGACTGACATGGATGGTAATAAGCATACCTATAAAGGTAGATTGGTGGCTAAAGGATTCAAACAAATTCATGGTATTGACTATGATGAAACCTTTTCACCAGTTGCGATGCTTAAATCCATTCGGATCATACTTGCTATTGCAGCCTACCACGATTATGAGATCTGGCAGATGGATGTCAAAACCGCTTTTCTGAATGGAAAGCTACTCGAGGATGTGTACATGACACAGCCTGAGGGTTTTGAAGATCCAAAGCATCCTGGAAAGGTATGCAAACTGCAAAGGTCCATTTATGGACTAAAGCAAGCCTCTCGAAGCTGGAATCTTCGATTCGATGATGCAATCAAAGAGTTTGGTTTCATCAAGAATGAAGATGAACCTTGTGTCTACAAGAGAAATAGTGGGAGCACAGTTGTATTTCTTATCTTGTATGTAGATGACATACTTCTCATCGAAAATGATATTCCCTCACTCCAGTCTGTGAAGATGTGGTTAGGGAATTGTTTCTCGATGAAAGACTTAGGTGAAGCTGCCTATATTCTAGGCATCAAGATCTATAGAGATAGATCTAAAAGATTACTTGGCCTAAGTCAGAGTACATACATTGATAAAGTGCTAGATCATTTTACTATGCAAAATTCCAAGAAAGGATTTCTACCTTTATCACATGGTATGAGTCTTTCGAAGACTCAATGTCCCTCTTCTAAGGAGGAGAGAGATCGCATGGATAAGATCCCTTATGCATCTGCAATAGGGTCTATCATGTACGCCATGCTTTGTACTCGTCCTAACATCTCGTATGCTTTGAGCATGACGAGTAGATACCAGTCGGATCCAGGTGAAAGTCACTGGATAGCAGTCAAAAATATTCTTAAATACTTACGAAGAACAAAAGAATATTTCCTGATATTTGGAGGCAATGAGGAGCTAACTGTAAAGGGTTACAGTGATGCAAGCTTCCAAACAGACAAGGATGACTATAGATCGCAATCGGGGTACGTGTTTTGCCTGAATGGTGGAGTTGTGAGCTGGAAGAGTTCGAAGCAGGACACAGTTGCTGATTCTACAATAGAAGCCGAGTATATTGCTGCGTCTGATGCAGCAAAGGAGGTTGTTTGGCTCCGCAAGTTCATCAGTGAACTTGGGGTAGTTCCTAGCATTGCAGATCCAATAGACCTCTATTGTGACAACAATGGGGCTATTGCACAGGCTAAGGAACCTCGATCACATCAGCGGACCAAACACATACTGCGGCGCTTCCATCTCATTCGAGAGATCATCGATAGAGGAGATGTGAGGATATGCAGAGTACCGATAGAAGCTAACATCGCAGATCCATTGACCAAGGCTTTGGCACAGAGGAAGCATGATGGTCACACTAGGTCACTAGGTATCAGATATTGGTACTAGTGCTAGGGGAAATTGTTAGTTATAGCCCTAGAACCAATCATGTGATGGTTGAATAGGGAACATTTTGTATCATATTCTATAAAGGCAAAGGATTGGTTATTATATTTACATCTTGCTTGTGCCAGCTAAATTAAATATAATAATGCCCTAGAAAAGTAGGTTCTTATCTACAGCACATCAATTGGCAGAATTGATTATGAGAGGCTGTAGAGAACACTTTCCTAAATGTTCCTAGTCAAGTATTAATATGAAAGGGCAATATTAATACATAAAGACTAGCATGTAGGTCAATTGATGACTTGATCTCACAAGTCATGGATATATGATATCAAGTTGACACATGGGTATATATTAGAGAATATATACTGAACTGACCCGCCATGAGAAAGTTTCATGGATCGTCATATGAGTGCTATAAACTTTCTCATGTGACTATTGGTATGAATAGTCCTCAAACCTGAAGTCACTACGGTTCCCTACATAAGGAGTTATGTACTTTGGTATCGTCAAACGTCACCCGTAACAGGGTGGACCATAAAGGCGATTACTGGGTATATAACAAATTATGCGGAGGGATGTGAGTGATGTAGATGAGATCTATCCCTCTCATATGACGAGAGTGATATCGGTGGGCCCCTTGATTGAGTAGAACTACTAAAATGCATGGCCATGCTCGAATGAGTCAATATGAGATATTGAGCTCATTTGTTTGAGTTAGTTTACTCAGGGATCAAGAAACACATAGATTGATCGAGGATGACACGGTCTATGCCTCATTGGTCAATCTGATATCAAGGATAGAAGGACACGGTCATACATTATAGTAGTCACGGAAAGGTTAGTCGGATCTTGACTTATTTCGTAACTTGGGTAGCAATGATGTATTGCTAGATGCCGCTCATTGCTTGTGTATCTAAAAGAGTTTAGATCCATTGCCAACGTTATGAGAGCCTATAGGGTCACACACAAAGAGCATGATGATTAGAAGAATTAGTGCATTCTAGTTTGACTAGAATAATTTGGGAATAAGCTTAAGTACAAAATGGTTTTTGGACTTTAAGCTTAAAGAGAATTTTATCTTATTGATTTAATGAGATTAATTCAATATGCTAAGCTTATTAATTTAATAAGATTAAATAAATATGTTATCATGATATCCTAAGCTAAATTGATTTAATAAGATTAATTCAATATGTTACCTTATTGATTTAATGAGATTAATTCAATATGATAACATAAGCTTATTGAATTAATAAGATTAATTCAACATGCATGAATGCCACATAAGCATGCCACCTAAGCTTGATGAGGTGGAAGGAGACAAAGGGTTTTGACCTTTGGATTTCCTCCACATGTGGCCGGCCAAACAAATTGTTTTTCAATGCAATTGATTGCATTGAATGTGATAGGAGGTGAAAGGTTTTTCCAATCCTATAAAACACTCCATGGGGTGGCCGGCCAAGTTGGTTGGAAGCTAGAGGCTTGGAGAGAGCTTGGTGGTGAGAGGCTTTGGTTGTGTGGCTTTTGTGAGTGTAGGCTAGCAAGAAGAGTGGTCTTCTTCTTCCTTTCTCTTTTTCCCTACCTTCCTCTCCTTTAGGGACTTCTCTAGCAAGAAGTAAAGGAGAGCTCTTCTAGTTTCTTTTGTGAGACAAGAGCTTGCTTGTGTGGATACATATAGAGGCACGGACATTTGAACGTGCTAAAAGATCCAACAAACCCAAGGAGAAGCGGGATTAAAAAGGGCATGCAACAAAGATAATATTCTCCTATAAGATAGGTTTTGAGAAATTTATTTTTGTATGAGGTTTTCTTTCGCAAGGATCACTTGGAAGGGATCCTATTTTTCCGTTGCGCATATGCTAGTTTGCATAGAAAATCCCTACACTAATGTCCCTAAAAATATTCTACCTAGGGAATTAATTAGGAAAATAGGAGAGCACCTAGGTTTTAACCCTAAATGGACTAGGCATATGCCTAGAAAGTCCCATGCCCAAGAATTTAATCAAGAAACAATCGGGCAATTAGAGGTTGAAAATCAAGTCTTGAGGTCAAGGCTTGAAAAACTTGAAAAGACCCTTAAGGCTATGCAAAATCAAATGCAAGGGTCAATTAGTCAAACTTCTAGGTCAAAATCTCAAAGTCAACACTTAGGACCCAAGAAGCAAAAGTCATCAAAGGGCAAGAAGGGTTTGGGTCACAAACCTAAGCCTAAGATGGCTTACCATAGTGTTCCATTTGATTATGGAACACAAACTAGGTCTAGGAAGACCAAGGTCAATAGGGAAGTCATCCCTATGGTTGACCAAAGGTTGTGCCTAGTGGCTAGGGTTTCTAGGAAACCTAGGGTGACTACTAAAAAGGTTGCAAGGAGAGTTACCTCTAGAGTCAACCTAGGTAAGACCCAAATGACCAAGGCTAACAAACCTAGAAGGGTCATTAGGAGGGTATCTAGGGAGGTTATCCCTAAGAAATACCTAATTAATCCAATGAGCTCAAATAGATTTTGGGTTCCTAGGAGCGTGATAGATTCACACTAGAAGGGTTTAGGGTGTGCCAACCTTGATTGGATGGGTAGTTAACTCAACCATGGTAAAGGTGGCATTTTAGGATATTTTCAAGGTTACGGTTACCTTGGAAATACATTTGAGTTTTTGATCCTAAAAGATTTTAGGATGTGCCAATGTATTTTTGGAATTATGAAAAATCAATTAAATTGACACGATTTAGGTTTATAGGTTAGTGTGCCATTTTGGGTTTTTGGCATACTAGGGAGAAAAGTAGAAATATTGGAAAATATAATTAATTATATGAAATGGCAATAAATATTAAAATTTAGGTATTATTATGCCTATATATTTTATATGTCATGCCTTGTTTGTCATATGCCATGTCATGACATCATGCCTATTTTTATCATTTATATGTCATGATTATGTTTAGGAATTAGGATTGAATGTCATTTGCTTTAGTTTTATATCATATGTCATGATATCATGATCATTGGCCATGTTTTATTTTGCTATCATTATGCCATGATCATTTCATGTATTAATTTGATTGAAAAATTGATTTAAGGACTTTGGCATGACTTGGAGTCCCATTTATAAGGGAATCAAGTAGAGTTGCCTTAAAAAAATGCATGAAACCCTAGATTAGGGAGAACAAAACTCACATCTCACATCCAATTGACATGTATGTGTATTTATATACCCTAGATACATGTGAGATGCTAGGATATGGTTTAAGTTCAAGGTGCATAGTTTTTGCATCTAGATGAACTAAAACTCATCTTTAACCAACAAGTGGATCATTGGGAAAGCATGTGTACAAGTCATGTACATAGAGCCTAAGGAATATGATCCAAAATAGGTTTTCAAAAACATTTTGAAATCAATTTAGAAAACCTTGGTGAAGCCTATCTTTTGATAGCAATCACTAATGATGAAGTTGATACAAAGTAAGCTAAAACATTGAAGTTTTTCTTCACTTTTGGATTTTGTATAAATCTCGATATTTTATGGGTAAAATAATTTTCAAATATTTTTCACCCATTGTATTGACTATAAGTAATATATGTATGAATTTTAATGATTTTTCAAAATACGTAGAATTACTTATGACTTTTCAAAACTCAATTCTGATAGCTGAAATTCGAGAATTTCAGTTATCAGTCGACTGCCGCCTGATGACAGTCGACTGATGTGAGTGGCAGTCGATTGATTACTGTAAATAGTCGACTTCCAAGCTGATTTCGGGAAAAACAAGGTTGTTTAGCCTGTGTTCAGCTATGGTAAAGGTTCCTAATCACTCCTAACCCTAGGATATGCTTTAGGAAGCATTAGAAAAGGTGAAAATTCATTGGATATGGATTAGGAGAGGTGTTAGGGTAATGTATCAAATTTAAGGTGGGGAGAGTTCATGTTTGAACTTTGAGCCTTAATTTTAATGGTTTAGAGTTCCTATTGGCTTAGGGACTTCCCAAGGACATTGTTGGTGCAATGGTCAAGGGGGAGTAAGCCTTTAGGGGGAGTTATCCATCTTGGGATGATGGATGTGTTTCTCTTCTTGAAGGGGGAGAAGTTATTGGGAAAGTATCATCAATTGGGAAAATTGATGGGATATTGAGAAACCCAATTTGGAAATTGGGAGAGAGTATAGGATTGCCTCTCTTGAGTGATATGGGACTTATCACTAGGAAGATGGTAGGCGTCCTAGGTATTTTTGGATCATGGGGGAGATTGTAAGATCTCATTGGGACATGAGACATTGACCTCCTTGGAGAGATAATCTTTTTGATGTTAGTCAAAAAGGGGGAGAAGTTTTGGAAAATGTTTGGGATTACCAATTTGGGATAATTGGTATGGAAATTTGATTTAGGGACCTAACTCAAGGTTTGTTTTGTCAAACATCAAAAAGGGGGAGATTGTTGGTGCAATCGGCCCAGGTCACGATTGACCAGACTTGAGTTTGACTCGAGTGATATTTTAATGTTTGACATAGTATGTTTGACATTGATATTTGACATTGATGTCGGTTAATGTTTTGGAAAGATTATTTATACAATCAACCCAGGTTATAATTAACCAGACTCGAGTTTGACTCGAGGGAGACTTTGATGGTTGACTAGGGTTGACCATGTGATTATGGGAAAGGGAAAGTCCAACATGGGTTGGCAAGAGAAAGTCCAAGCATGGGTCTTGGCATGGAAAGTCCAACATGAGTTGGCAAGGGAAAGTCCAAGCTTGAGTCTTGGCATTTGAGAAGTCCAAGGGGTTTGATATTGGTGGCGTAAAGTCCAAGCGGAGTCTTGGTGGCGTAAGTCCAATGTGCCTTGGCAATGTAGACATCGTTAGCATGACATAGCCGATGGAAGCACCTGAAGGCTGTTGGTGCAATCGGCCCAGGTCACGATTGACCAGGACTCGAGTTTGACTCGAATGATATTTTGATGTTCGACAAAAATATATGACAATGTAATTGTCAAGGTAAAGTCCAAGTTGAACGCTTGGCATTTGGTAAAGTCCAAGTCTTGAGTACTTGGCATGAAAAGTCCAAGTGGGACACTTGGCACATGAAAAGTCCAAGCATGGGTCTTGGCAATTTAAAAGTCCAACATGGGTTGGCAAGGGAAAGTCCAAGCTTGAGTCTTGGCATGAGAAGTCCAAGGGGTTTGATATTGGCTGCGTAAAGTCCAAGCGGGAGTCTTGGCAGCATAAGTCCAATGGTTGGCGGCGTAAAGTCCAAGCAGAGTCTTGGCGGCGTAAGTCTAATGTGCCTTGGCGGTGTAGTCACCGTTAGCATGTCATAGCCGATGGAAGCACCTGAAGTCTAACGCGATGGATGAACAAGTCATGGATGACTTGGAGGGATTCGAGAGGCGTGAGGATGATGGAGGTAGCTAGAAGGCTTAGGTCTAGGGTAAGGGTGGTCTAGCAAGTATGGGGGCACCATACTTGGGATAAAACCTCATGTTTGAGGTGTGCCAGTCGACTGATGCCATGTGGCAGTCGACTGGACCGAGTCAACTAGGGTTTGACTGCGGGAAGTGGTATAGCAGTCGACTGCCAGAGGTGGGCTGATCGATGATGCTCAGCGATCGATCGATCGTGTGATCACCGATCGGCGGTGCTCGATTACCGACCCAGAATGGAGTCTCACTCGACCGCTGCGACGAGCAGTCAAGTGATGGCTCATCAGTCAATTGATTCTCATGACTAGTCGACTGATGTCCTAGCCGTTGGATTTTTTCAGCGTGGATTACACCGTTGTCTCACAGCAACAGTCTGATCAGTCGACTGATGGTCCCGAGCAGTTGACTGATCGACTTTTTCCAGCACAGGTTGAAGCTATAAAAGGAGCTCGTGATGGAGGAAAAGATAGCAATTTTCTTGGGCGAAATTGAAGGGGGAAGTTGGTGCTTTCCAGTCCTTCAAAGCTAGTTCAAGGCAATCAAAGATCAAGCAATCAAAAGCTTTTGTAAAGTGTTTTTCCTTTACTTGCATTTGTATTTCATTATTGTATTTGCTTGTATCTCTTTGATTATTGTTGTAATCATTATTGTACGAGGTTTCTCCACCTCCGGATTGTTCCGAGAAGGAGTGTTTATTAGTGGTTGCGTGTGCATCACTAGAGCTCGTAGAGCTCGATCCGTGGAGTAGGAACTGTGTGGTTCCGAACCACGTTACATACTTGTGTTTGCGTATTTCGTTATTGTATCATATCTATTTCCGCTGTGCACTAACGAATTTGTAGAGACGAACACGCGATCAAATTCCATCTACTAACGGTCAATCGCTATTCACCCCCCCTCTAGCGGCGTCAAATATCCTACAATTGGTATCAGAGCCTGGTGGCTCTTCAACGGATTAACAACCGGGAGCAAGATGCTAGAGGGTGAAGATGGAACTCCAAGATAAGCTTGGATGAAATATCAACACACCTATCCCTTATACCTTCTATGGACAAGAAGGATTCAATCAATGGAAGGTGAGGATTGAAAAATTCTTGATGATGAAGGACTTTGAAGAGTGGGGTATTTTGATGGAGGGATTTCAATATCCAAAAGGGCCCAAGGGAGGAATTCTCAAGATAAAGAAGTGGACCGAGGAACAAATCCAAGAGTTCGAAAAGAATACAAAGGTAATTAAATTCTTGGTTGATTTGATTCCTAATAAAATTATGTGTGAGCTATGTGAGTACAAGGATGCCAAAGAGCTTTGGAGTCAAGTGGCAAAATATCATGAAGGCTCACAACCGGTCCAAGAGGAAGAGAAAGAAGAGGTGGAAGAAGTGAAAGAAGTATCCACTTCTAGGATTGAGGAGATTAGAGCATCCTCAACACCAGAGCAACAAGAAGTAACATCTACATCCGGTCAAGAGGAAGAACAAGCTCAAGAGATCCTCACCACCGAACTAGGTAACTCAAACACTCCAATTTCAAATAAAATCCATATATTGTGTTTTGAGTGTAGGGAGTATGGGCACTACAAGAGCAAGTGCCCAAAGAAGGTTAAGAAGACTCCTCCGGTGCCTAAAAGTCAACAAAAGTCAAAGGATGCCGGTTCCCCATCATCTAAAGACAAGGAGCATATCATTTGCTTCAAATGTCGGCAACTGGGACATTACCGAAATCAATGTCCTAGGGGGAGCAAGAAGACCCAAGAAGGAGTATCACAAGTAGGGGGAGCTACTAAGACAAACCCTAAGGTATATTTTCTTAATGCTCATTCCTTAAATTCTAAGCAAAAGCATGCTAGAATTAATTCAAATAACTTTGCTATTACTCATGAATCAAAGCATGCTAGGAATGATAACTCTAGATCTATTTCAAAGAAGGAGAAATTTGGGACTAATGTCCCTAGAAATGTCATTCCTAAGAAAGCAATTAAGAAAATCGAAAACCATTTAGGTATCAATTCCACTAAGGGTAAACATATGTCTAAGGTAAATGGTAATGCCCAAAAACCTAATCAAAAATCATTTGGGCAATTAGAATTAGAGAACCAAGCCTTAAGGTCAAGGCTTGAAAAACTAGAAAAGACCCTAAATAAGCTACAAAATCAATTTCAAGGGTCTAATGGTCAAAGTCAAGGGTCAAGATCTCAAAGTCAACATCTAGGACCCAAAATACAAAAGTCAACCAAGGGCAAGAAAGGTTTGGGTCACAAACCTAAGCCTAAGGTGACTTATCATTGTGTTCCATTTGACTATGGAACACAAACTAGGTCTAGGAAGACCAAGGTTGCAAGGGGAGTTACCTCTAGAGTCAACCTAGGTAAGACCACAATGACCAAGGCTAACAAGCCTAGGAGGGTCATTAGGAAGGTATCTAGGGAGGTTATCCCTAAGGAATACCTAATTAATTCAATGAGCTCAAATAAATTTTGGGTTCCAAAGAGCGTGATTGATTCACGTTAAATGGGTTAGAATGTGCCAACCATGATTGGATGAGTAGTTAACTCAACCATGGTAAAGGTGGCACTTTAGGTTATTTTCAAGGTTATGGTTACCTTGGAAATACATTTGAGCCTTAATCCTAAAGGATTTTAGGATGTGTCAATATATTTCTTGAAAACATGAAAATCAATAAAATTGGCACAATCTAGATTTAGAGGTCATAGTGTGTAACTTTGATTGTTGACACACTTTAGAAGTTCATGTATCAAGAGAAGTGTGTTTAAGATGTAAAAGTAACATCTAGAGTGATACTCAAGTGCCACACAACTTGATGTCTTGTACTTACCATGCTTCATATGTTTCACCATGTGTTTGCATGGAAGGAATGTTTAGGATGGATTGCATCTCACAAAACAAGTCTTTTACCTTGATTGTGTATTTCAACACTTAGAAAGGGTGAGATGTTAGGATTTGGAAATCATTGGATGTTAATGTTTGCCAAAATGGAATAAAACATTAAAATGCATTAACAGATACATGAATATAAGTGTAACATTAATATGCTCGATATACAAGATTAAACATGATAAAATGGAATAATTTAGATGAAGAAATCGAGATTTTCTAAATTTCAGAACAGGAAATCGGATATCAGTCGATCGATCATATCGATCGATCATATCAGAAGCGATACGATCGTCCAGGTTGAGTCTTGGCGCCGAGACTTCGATCGCTTGAACACCGATCGATGGTAATCGCTTCATCGAGGCCGAGGGGCATCGATCGAGTGCTCGCGCATCGGTCAGTGGTGACAACACCGGCCGATCGATGAGCCACATCGGGATCGATATTGCTGTTGCACGTCACGAAGGTTCAACGATCGATTCTTTGGCCGGGCGATCGCCGATTTGGTAAACCCGCTAATAAACCGCGATCAGTCGACTGATGCTGCACATCAGTCGACTGCATTGCGATTTTATAACGCCGAACCGCTAGGGTTCGGCGTCTTCACGTGACGCCCTTTCGTTTTCCTCTCCTCTCCGATCGCCATCTTCTTCTCCGACCAGTCCTTCCGGCCGTGCCAGCCGCCCAAGCTTTTAGGTTTGATAGCTAAGCCCCTCTTCTTGTGTTTTTCACTTATCTCAAGCCTTAGTTCACTCGTTCTAGGGTTTGTTTTCCTGTTTCCGATTAGGGTTCCGGCGTCTGAGTCCTCCGGCGAACTTTCCGGCGACCCCTTCAGCAATATTCGAGCATTCCCTCGTCACACCTCCAAATGGTGCCTAAGTAAAATTTTCCTTACCCAAAACCCTAATTTTCCTTTCCATTGTAATTTATTTTTATCTAATCATGTATTGTTGTCCTTGCACGTCATATCATTACATTGCATTCATAATAGGAGAGCCCATAGGAATGATCCACCCGAGGGTGAATCTCGATTGTACCAACCTATGTTGGTTAGGTACATCGATAGGGACTTTTTCAATCGCTACTATAGTGATGTCATGGGCTTATTTGCATACTATCATCTCATGAAAATTGTCTTATGCACACATCCCATTAACGATGACCTCCTTAAGGAATTTTATCAGAACCTAAAAAAGGTAGACGATGGCCCTCATTTACACTACTGCGAAAACGCGATTTAGAGTTCACTCCTGTGATACTGCAGGAGTTTCTCGAGTGTAAGCCCTCGGATGACACCTTTATCTTTTACCCCACCTTTGATGCTCCTTTACCCGAGCCATTTGACCATATTTCTTTAGACTCCATGCATGAGCATATTTTTGGTCATCCTCGTCCACCGGCCCAGAATTTATTCCCTATTAGTGAGTTATCTGCACCTGACAATGTACTCTACAAGGTCATTGTTGGGTGTTTTCTTCCTATCGTCACTCGGGGTCTGGCCAAGATTCGGCCTCCCCATCTCTTTCTACTATACGCCATGCATAATAGGTTAGACATAAACTTTGCCCTAAACATGTTTTATTGCATAGTGCATTTCATTTCCCCTGTACAAGGGAAGGTGCATATGCCATATGGTCACATTATCACAGCATGGCTAGAGTCAGTAGGCATCAACATTCACAGGGGTTCTTTGAGAGCACTCTCTGAGGTGTACGACTGTATATCGATTCGCAACTTCTCGTTAGCGAAGCTGCGGATGGGGCTTGGAAAGATGGAGTTGGTGCCTCGACCACCACCCAGGGCACGCAGAGAGCCTCCTCTGGTACCCAAAGATGCGGCAGAGGACTATGAGGGTGTAGACGCCACTGATGAGGAGGATCAGCTGCCAGCAGATGCATTAGCGGCGGGTCCATCATATCGTCTTGGCCAGCTGGAGTCCAGATTTCAGGACTATCAGCAGACGGTCGACTCCAGACTGTCAGAGATCTTAGTAGGCCAAGCATCCTTGGATGCACGTCTTGGTCGGATGGAGGAGTCCCAGGGCCGTATCGAGCAGCGTCAGCTCGATATGTATGAGATGATGCGGGCTTGGACTTTGAGCCAGCAGCCTCCTCCACCGCCACCTCCTGCATACAACTAGATTTAGAGGATGTTAGATTTCTTTTGTTTCTCAGTTTTGTAGTGAGATTGAGTATACCAAATCTCCATTTTGAATGTAAAAACTGAAATCCTTTTAAATTGAATGAAATTTCTGTTTGTGAAAATCATGTGTGTTTGAGTGTGTATTTGTATTAATGTATTGGTTTATGAAAATTGCTATATCATGACATGACATGGAATTTCATCTTATTATATAACATGTCATGTCATTGGTTGTGATTACTTTAAATGTCACATGTTCTTAAATTTCACCATATGCCTTGACATCATTATCATTGGTCATGTTTTTATTTTGCTATCACTATGTCATGATCATTTCATGCATTAATTTGATTGAACATTGATTTAAGGAAAATGGCATGACTTGAAGTCTCATTTATAAGGGAATCAAGTAGGGTTGCCTAGGAAATGCATGAAACTCTAGATAAAATGAATCAAAACCCACATCTCACATCACATTGACATGTATGTGTATTTATACACCCTAGATACATGTGAGATGCTAGGATAATAAGTTAGGTTCAAGGTGCATAGGTAGTGCATCTAGATGGACTCAAACTTATTTTAATTATCACCAAGAATCATAAGGAAAGCTAATATACAAGTTATGTATATTTAGCCAATAAATTATGGTTCAAAATAGGTTTTCAAAAACATTTTAAAATCAATTTAGAAAACCTTGGTGAAATCTATCTTTTGATAGCCATCATCATTGTAGAAGTTGATACAAAGTGGATCAAAAACTTTAAAGTTTTAATAGTTTTTGAACTTTGTATCAATCTCCTATTTCAATGGTAAAAATATTTTTCCAAAATTTTTCACTGATTGTATGTGTGATAAGTAATATACGTATCAAGTTTCGTGATTTTTTAATTTACGTAGAATTACTTATGAATTTCCAAAAGTCGAGTCTGATTTCTGAAAATCAGGTTTTGATTATCGATCATTGCCTCTATAGTGCGATCGATGATGGGCGTGTTTGGACTCATTGCGAAGGCGGTATCCGATCGCTTTCTTCATGCTAGTCGGTGATAGATACATCGACCGATCGGTAGGTACAGAGTCGACTGATAGCCTGATTTTGGGGTAACCAAAGTTGTTTAACCCGATTTCAGCTGCGGTTAAGGTCCCTAACCACTCCTAACCCTAGGATATGCTTTGGGAAGCATGATGAAGGGTGAAAATCCATTGGATATGGATTAGGAGAGGTGTTTAGGGTTTGTATCAAATTTAAGGTGTTGGAAAGTTCAATGTTGAATTTCTAACTTTAATTTTGATAGCTTAGAGTTCCTATTGGCTTAGGGACTTCCCAAGGACATTGTTGGTGCAATCGTCAAGGGGGAGCAAGCCTTTACGGGGAGGTATCCATCTTGGAGTGATGGATGTGTTTTTATTTCATCTTGAAGGGGAGAATGTTATCAATTGGGAAAATTGATGGATTTTTAGAAACCCAATTTGGAAATTGGGAGAGTGTATAGGATTGCCTCTCTTGAGTGATATGAGACTTATCACTAATAAGATGGTAGACATCCTAGGTATTTTTGGACCAAGGGGGAGATTGTAAGATCTCATTGAGCCATGAGACATTGACCTCCTTGGAGAGATAACCTTTTGATGTATGTCAAAAAGGGGGAGAATATGTTTGGGAAAATATTTGGGATCACCAATTTGGAATAATTGGTAAGAGACTTGAGTTAGCGGTCTAACTCAAATGTTTTGGTTTTTGTCAAACATCAAAAAGGGGAAGATTGTTGGTGCAATCGGCCCAGGTCACGATTGACCAGGACTCGAGTTTGACTCGAATGATGTTTTAATGTTCGACAAAATTATATGACAATGTAATTGTCAAGGTAAAGTCCAAGTTGAACACTTGGCATTTGGTAAAGTCCAAGTCTTGAGTACTTGGCATGAAAAGTCCAAGTGGGACACTTGGCACATGAAAAGTCCAAGCATGAGTCTTGGCAATGTAAAAGTTCAACATGGGTTGGCAAGGGAAAGTCCAAGCTTGAGTCTTGGCATGAGAAGTCCAAGGTGTTTGATATTGGCTGCGTAAAGTCAGCGAGTCGGCGTAAAGTCGATGGTTGGCGTAAGTCCAATGTGCCTTGGCGGTGTGAACAGATTAGCATGACATAGCCGATGGAAGCACTGAAGGCTAAGCGATGGATGAACAAGTCATGGATGACTTGGAGGATCCGAGGTGTGAGGTGGAGGTGGCTAGAAGGCTTTGGTCTAGGCTAAGGGTGGTCTAGCAAGTATGGGAGCATGCTTGGGCTAAAACCTCATGTTTGAGGTGTGCGATTGGCGTGCCATGTGGTAGTCGGACGAGTCAACTAGGGTTTATTGCGGGAAGTGGTCTAGCTCATTGCGCTAGAGGTGGGCGATCGTGATGGCTCGGCGATCGGCGATCGTGATCGGTGACTTGTGCTCGGTTACCGGCCGAGAATGGAGTCTCACTCGGCCGTGCGGCACGGTCAGTGATGGCTTATCGATCGTGATGCTCATGATCGGTCGGGATGTCCTAGCCGTTGGATTTTCGGCGTGGATTACAGTTGTCTCACAAGCGATTGTGATCGGTCGATTGATCGACTTTTACCGGCCTGAGTTGAAGCTATAAAGGAGCTCGTGATGGAGGAAAAGATAGCGATTTTCTTGGCGAAATTGAAGGGAAGTTGGTGCTTTCGGTCCTTGAAAGCTAGTTCAAGGCAATCAAAGATCAAACAATCAAAGCTCTTGTAAAGTGTTTTCCTTTACTTGCATTTGTATTTCATTATATTTGCTTGTATCTCTTTGATTATTGTTGTAATCATTATTGTACGAGGTTTCTCCACCTCGGATTGTTCGAGAAGGAGTGTTTATTAGTGGTTGCATGTGCATCACTAGAGCTCGTAGAACTCGATCAGTGGAGTAGGAAGGTGCGGTTCGAACCACGTTACATACTCGTGTTTCGTATTTTGTTATTGTATTCATATCTATTTTGCGCACTGAAATTGTAGAGCGAACAGCGATCGAATTCCATCTACTAACGGTCAGCTATTCACCCCCTCTAGCGGCGTCAAATATCTACTAGGCTACGATGGATGAACAAACATGGATGACTCGAAGGGATCCGAGGCGTAATGATGGAGGTCTAGAACTTGGTCAGGCTAATGGTCTAGCAAGTATACACCATATTTAGGTTAAACCTCATCTTTGAGGTTGATCGGTACATTCTATTAGTCCGAGTTCACTTGAGTTGATTCGTTTAAAATGAAATTTCTCTGTGATCATTGCTCATTGAGATCGGCTAACTCGATTATCATTGAGTTCACCAAGAATACTCCGTATTACGATATCTGGCGTTACGATCACGCCAATGTTGCGTCGTGATGAATCTGCGTTGGAACTTGTCCAGCGTGGATTGAAACCCGTTGTCTCACTCTGATGTTAGTAGTCGGTGACTTATCTCTTGGAATCAGCCGATGGAGGATAAGCATTTGTCATGGAAGGCTCAAGCGATGTTTCTTCGATTTGAATGTTGGTGCTCGATCCTTCAAGACTAGTCCAAAGGCAGCAAAAATCATGCAACCAGTGCTCTTGTAAAGTGTTTTCTTTACTTGCATTGTATTTCTTACTTGTATATCTTGTATCTTTTGTACTTAGTGTAATCCTTGTCGATTCTCCACCTGCGATTATTGAGAAGGAGTTATTTGTGATTGGTAGTCTTGCATCACTGAGCTCTTTAGAGCTCGTCCGTGGAAATGAACATTTCGAACCCATATATGGTCGTGTTGTGATTGCGTATCTTGTTGTATTTATTTATTATTACTATTCCGCTATGCTAACAAGATTGTAGACGATCAAACGCAAAAGAATTCCATCATCGTACCATCATGCGACGCTATTCACCCCCCTCTAGCGAACTCAAATCTCCTACAGTAGTCACAGGTCAGATACCTATCCTTAGTCAGTATGCTACCGTACTATTTGATATTGGAGCAACCCATTCTTTTATGTCTATGACATTTGCTAAGAAGATAGATATAACTCCGGATATCTTAGATATTCAATTTTTAACAACCCTACCTTCGGGTGAAATAATGACATCTACACACTGGTTGCGTGCCGTGCCGGTCAGAATTTTAGACAGAGAGATTTATAGTGATATGGTCTTGCTGGACATGCATGACTATGATGTCATCTTTGGAATGGACTTTCTGAGCAAGTATGGTGCTTCCATTGAGTGTCGTAAGCGAAGATTAGTATTCCAACCCGAGACCGAGGCCAAATTTGAGTTTATGGGAGAACCAAGGAAGAAGACTAAGAAGTTCTTGTCTGCCATGGAAGCTTAGAAGATGTTAGTTGGTGGATGCACTAGGTATTTAGCACATATAGTTGATACTAAGCAAGAAAGAAGCCAAAAGATGGAAGACGTCCCAATTGTATGTGACTATCCGGGAGTATTTCCTGACGAGCTACTAGGACTAGCACCTAAAAGGGAAGTTGAGTTTGAGATCGAGCTTATTTCTGGTACCCACCCAATCTCAAAAGCACCCTATCGTATGGCTCCAGCTGAATTGAAAGAGCTTCAGGAACAATTACGGGAGTTGCTAGACAAGGGATTCATCCACCCTAGTCATTTCCCGTGGGGAGCTTCGATGTTGTTCATGAAAAAGAAAGATGGGTCTATGAAGATGTGCATAGACTACCGAGCCTTGAATCAAGTGATGATCAAGAACAGATATCCTCTGCCAAGGATAGAGGATTTATTTGATCAATTGAGGGGAGCCACAGTCTTCTCCAAGTTGACTTACGGCCCGGTTATCATCAAGTAAGAGTTAAAGAGGAGAATATACCGAAAACAACTTTCCGAACGAGGTATGGGCACTATGTGTTCGTGGTCATGCCCTTCGGAGTGACGAATGCACCCGCTATGTTTATGGACTTGATGAATCGGGTATTTAAGGAGGTCCTTGACAAGTTTGTGGTTGTCTTCATTGATGACATCCTTATCTACTCGAGAACCCAGGAGGAACATGTCGAACACTTGAAGATAATCTTGCAGACCCTTCAGCAAAGACAGTTATATGCAAAGTTCTCCAAGTGTGAATTTTGGCTTGATCGAATATTGTTTATCATGTTATTTCAAAGATGGAGTTATGGTAGACTGACAAAGATAGAAGCGTGTAATTAGAATTGACAAAGAATGCGATGAAGTCAAAGTTTCCTCGGATTAGCGGTACTCGAAGTTTATGGAAAACTTCTCAAGGATAGCTTCAGTTGGAGTTCTTACGAAAGAATAAGAAGTTTGAATGGGCCGAAGATTGTGAAAAGAGCTTCCTTGAATTAAAGAGGAGTCACAAGTGCTCCATCTTACCCTTCTAAAGTAATGAGGATTTGACTATATGATCGTCAAGATGGGACTCGAGCCATACTTATCTGAGGTAAAGTCATTGCTTATGCATCTAGACAACTCAAGGACTACGAAAAGAATTGCCCCACTCATGACCTTGAGATGGCAGCAATGGTCTTTGCTCTGAAAGTTTGGAGACATTACCTATATGGAGTCAAATGCAAGATTTACATAGATCACTAGAGTCTGAAGTATTTCTTCACTCAGAAGGATCTGAATATGCGACAGCACAGATGGCTTAATCTTGTAAAATACTATGATTGTGAAATCCACTCCCATCCTGGAAAGGCAAATAAAGTAGCAGACGCGCTGAGTAGAAAATCATGCGCCACTTTGATGTCCCTAGCAACACTATTCCAACCACTAGAGAAAGAGATAATGAATTTTGGGGTTGAGATCATTTCTGGATAGCTCTCCGTCTTGACCATAGTACCTACACTGTTTGGGGATATATTAGCAAGACAGGACAAAGATCCTAGCATCCAAAGGATCAAGCAAGAGATCCAAGAAGGAAAGGATGAAGGATTCCGTGTCTCTGACAGTGGGGTATTATATTTGGGTGAATGCCTATGTATCCCCAAGGACCCAGACTTAAAAAAGAAGATCCTAGAAGAAGCTCATGGGACCCCATATTTGATGCATCATGGATCCACCAAGATGTATCAAGATATGAAAGGGAAATTCTGGTGGCTTGGTATGAAGAGGGACATGACTAAGTATGTTAGCACCTGTCTGACATGTCAGAGAGTGAAAGTAGAACACCAGAGACCAGGAGGAGTTCTACAGCCTATCAAGATTCCAGAATGGAAGTGGGAGGAAATAGACATGGATTTCATAGTAGGACTTCCCAAAACAACCAATGGCTACGATTCTATTTGAATAGTTGTCGATAGATTGACAAAGTCTGCTCACTTCATGCCGATCAGAATATCATACTCCATTGAACAGTTAGCCCAGTTATATGTCAAGGAAGTGATTAGACTGCATGGAGTACCTAAGACCATTATCTCTGATAGAGACAGTCGCTTCACTTCACACTTTTAGGAGTGTGTTCAAACAACCCTCAACACTAAGCTACGATTCAGCACTGCATTTCATCCTCAGACATATTAGCAAACAGAAAGAGTGAATTAGATTTTGGAGGATATGCTAAGAGCTTGTGCCTTAGATTTTAAAGGAAGCTGGTGCAAATATTTGTGTTTGGCAGAGTTTGCCTATAATAATAGTTATCAAACCACGATTGGAATGACACCTTATGAAACCTTGTATGGAAGGAGATGCAGATCACCTATCTGTTGGTATGAGGGTGGCGAGAAGAAAGAAATGGGACTCAAGACTGATTTTATAGATGACGCCACCAAAGCTATAAAGAACATACACCAAAGGATAGAGACTGCCCAGAGTCGGCAGAAGAGTTACACTGATGTCCGACGCAGACCCCTAGAGTTCCAAGTCAGGGATTCGGTGTTCATTAAGGTAGCTCCTATGAAAGGGGTAATGAGGTTTGGGAAGAAAGGCAAGTTAAGTCCCAGATATGTAGGCCCTTACCTGATCTCCAAGAGAGTTGGTAAAGTAGCTTATGAGCTAGAGCTACCATAGGAGATGTCAGCTATCCATAATGTATTTCATGTTTCAATGCTTAAGAAGTACGTCTCAGATACCAACCAAGTGATTGAGCCATAGACGATACAGATTCAGACATATCTAAGTTATGAAAGTTGACCTATTCAGATAATAGATCGAGCAGTCTGGAAACTAAGAAATAAAGAAGTATCATTAGTAAAAGTCTTATGGCAAATTCAAAGGTTTGAAGAAGCAACCTGAGAATGTGAGGATGACATGAAGCAAAAGTACCCCGAGATGTTCTAAGTTTCGAGGATGAAACTCTTATAAGGTATAAGGGATTGTAATGACTCAAATTTTAGTTCTTATACTTTTATTTAGAGGAAAATAAAAATAAGAAAAAGAAAAAAAGAATTCAAATAAATGGTTCGTTAGCCGGGACTCGAATCATGAACCTTTAGTTTGGGGGAATAGGCTTCCTACCACTAAGTCATAAGATTACCAATGAGTAGGATATAACAGAATATACCTATAGGCATGAAAAAGGGAGAAGTTGGTTGATTTGGCTAATCATTTAAAGGGATAATTAAGTAAAGGAAACCCTAGTTATATTTCTTTTTCCTTTCCCTAATCCTTGTGCCGACCACCTCTCCTCCTCTTCTCTCCAAACGCCGACCACCCACACCTCCTCTTCTCTCCAAATGCCGACCAACCCATGCCTCTTCCCCTTCCATTTTCTAGCCGCCGAAGCGAGGAAGAAGATTGTTTTCTCTTTGGATAATTCAAGAGGGGATTTTCCAAGAGATCTTCTCAAGGACTTGGTAGAGGATCACACTAAAGCAAAGGAACACGTAGGGGGTTTTCTCTTTACGAAATCTAACGGTATAAATTGGTGAAAAATCGTAGGAAGTAAGTATTGCTCACCTATAGTATAAGTAGTTATTGTATGTCATTGATATGTTTTATGTGCATGTTATTTCCAGTTACATGGTTGAGCAGTGATACGCATGTATATGAGCCAGTTATGCATGGTGTTTTTAGTACATGATTTTACCCGTTATGTCATGTTTGATTCAGTATCATGTTTAGATCCATGATGAGAATGTGATTTATGATCATCCCTATTGTAGATGAGTTGTAGCTTACAATTATATGCATAATGTAGAGTAAGATGTAAAAATATTTCTTTTATAAAGATTTTTTTTAAGATGCTCCCCATTCAAATTGGGGATTAAGAGCACAACGATCTTCAGTATGCTCCCTATTTCAGTTTTGGGGGTCAAGAACACAATGATCTTTATGGTACTCCCCATTCGTGGTTTAGGGGATTAAGAGCATTTTTTTAGTATGTATAAAAATATAAGTATAAAGGAAGTATTTTACTTTTGAAAAGTCATGTATCGGGAATCAGTTTCACCCACGGGCCAAGGCCCTCAATTTCAGTTACGTTAGTAGGTTCGGTGGTTGGCCACCCTGACCTATTAGGAAAGCACGCATTGGTACTATGTCAGGCCCATATTCAGGATGATTATTAATTTCAAGTATCAGTATAAGTATAAGTAAAAGTTTTCTAAGTTAATTATTCCAGTTCAGATACACTGTTTACAAGTTTTAAAATACTTAATAGCATGGTTTATACAAGAGACATGTATTCAGAGTTATGATTTCCAGTTATGCTTAATGTGTATCAATGTATCAAGGGTAAGATAACTAGTTGCATGATTTCATACGTTGTATGTTTTTGTGAGCATAGAAAGTACTTACTAAGCGTTATTGCTTACAGTTTGCATTTTCTTATACTGCAGATAAAGGTAATGAAAAGCTTCAGTAAGGTGGCATAGCGAATGAAGTGCTTGGAGTGTGTGGCGACGAAATAGTGGAAATAAAAGACCCTAAGTGTAGATGTTGATGCACACGAACGCGACCTCAAATCTCACGACGCATGTCGTCGAGGACTCAAAGCGCGCGCTCGCGCTCAGCGCCTGCAAGTGCATGAATGTCATCAAGTAATAAAGATTATCGATCCCACAGGGTCTGAGATTCGAATACCAATATACTCAGTGGTTGTAATTGTTCGGACGTGATCTCTAAAAGGTTGCAGTTTGTGAGGGCTGTCGGTGGAGTCTACTCTATACGGTGTCACACGGAGGAGGAAAGAAGTGTGCCGAGGTCTTCAAAAGTGATTCTAGGACTTCGGTTTCCCTTGTGTATCACATAACAATGTTGTCAATTGGCGTTGTCTAGACATTTACCTACGATTTTGTGGAAGAGACATCATACACTCTCCCGCAGAGCCACCGCATTCACCGGGAGCTATCTCCGCCTACAAGGACGGGATAGACGGTACGAGGATGCAAAATCAATCCCTACAGTGGACCATTTCCGATTCCACCGCACCCTTCTCCCCGCAGTTGCAGGAGATCAGGTTTACCCATAGGTTCCTTAATCAAACCTCCTAAATTTTAGATTGCGAGGGTTGTCACCCCTCGTATCGCCTAAGCACAGCGAAAAGAAAGCCAAATACGCATAGATATAGTAAAGAGCAATTACCAATTGTCAAATCAAACTCATGGGCAGAATTTAACATGAACCAACATTGTTTATGTACACAAGCTACTCCCTAATCCTAGAATCGAAAGTACTACTCCATGTATACGAAGGAAGAATCACAAAGCATGTCTAAGGTTGAATACATAAGGAATGAAACGCAAAAATAGAGATATACA
Source organism: Wurfbainia villosa (assembly GCA_025175895.1). NCBI lineage: Eukaryota > Viridiplantae > Streptophyta > Magnoliopsida > Zingiberales > Zingiberaceae > Wurfbainia > Wurfbainia villosa. The sequence continues at coordinate 20,846,902 of CM045998.1, forward strand.
ATGCTTCTGTGATCTTCTCTCCGATGTTGAATTGCAAGGTGTGGACCTCCGGAAGCATTCCTCCTCTCCGTTACGAGTTACCAAAGATTTTTAGGGCATCGGCGTGCCATCCTAGCCATCGTACCCCCCCAGGGTTTGGGCGGAGCCATCCTTATATAAACATCGCCTCTGACCACTGCAAAATCCAGAAAAAATCCTAATCGCGCAAATCTATTGGGCCTCCACACGACCGTGTGTTTCCACATGGCTAGGCCATGTGCGGCCCTAGGGTGCTGATCTCACCCATTGGACACGACCGTGTGAATCCACATGCCCTGGCCATGTCTCACTCTACGTCTAGCTGCGAAATGTCCTTCTTTTGCTCCGAAAATGCGTCTTTTTCACCCGAAAAGCTAACCTGCACGCAAAAGTACAATGAGCAGACCTCCGAACCAGAAAATAAGAAATGCGTGCAAAAATAGAGTAACATATGCATGAAACTAACACAAAATGCAATGAGATGTGAGCGAAAACTACTCCTAAAATCCTATATGTTTTGCTCACATCGCTTCCTCCAGACTTAAATCTTTGCTTGTCCTCAAGCAAACCTCAGTGCTATGAAATTTTAAAAAGATATTGTCTCATAGCTAGCATGTTAACTAAATTTATCAGGTGGTATTTGCAATCAAAGCAAAACAAATATATTCTAGAAGTTCACTAAGTTAGCTCCTCGTGCTCGTGCTAAGCGAACCATTCTTAGGGGATGCTCATTCCATGGTGAGTTAAGTCGTCACCCCATAGCTTTCCTAAGGCTTCCGGCTCTTAGGCACTTACCTGCCCAAAGCGAGGGTCGTTCCCTAGATTTAGCATAAAGTCTCAAAGGCATGATCAGTATTGAGAGAAATTGGTAGGTGTTTCCCCAGTAACCTAACTCGGTCTCAAAGGGGCACCTAGCTATTTCCACCCACAATAACTATTTTTTATCCCTCATAATCCTTTTTTTTTTCTCATTTCTTTTTCTCTTTTTTTTATTTCTCTTTTTCTTTTCTCTCTTTATTTTTCGGCTCACTGGATTTTGATTTTTCCGAATGGGCTTACACAATCCGAGAATCTCCAGTAAATAAAATGCTAAACCTAGAGTCACATATGGATTCCATAGTACTAGACTACTGAAGTGAATCATAACTAGGTATGTACTAGATTCTCCCTTTCAGGATGTTTGACATGTGTAAATGCAAAAACAAAGCTAACCAGTGTAAGTCTAGAACATTCAATAGAGTGAATAAAATAAAATACCACAAGATAAATAGAGTTAAGCTACCTATGGGAACAACTCATGCAAGCAATTTTCAAAAATACTACTGAGGTAGCTTTACAGACAACAAAAATCAAGTACTGAAAGAAACTCAACAACTCAGGCATGAATAAATGAAAATACCAGAAAAGAAAGTACTGCTAGGAAATAAAACAAAATAAACCTTGGGGTCTCCCCCCCATACTTAAACGAAAATATACCTCTAATATGGTGGGCGAGGTGGAAAGTCAGGGAGCCTGGGCATCTCTGGATCCTGGGAGAACCTGCTGCTGAGCCACTGATGTTACATATACATGTGGTCGATCTGGGAGCTGGTGGATGTAGCGGTTGCTCGGTGCTCCTCCTCCCTAGCCCACTGTGCCTACTAGGCATGCATGTGCTGCCGCATCTCCCTACGGTAGGCGGCCTCATCTTGACGACGAACAACCTCCTCCTGGAAGTATATGCGGGCCTCATTGTAGAACTCCTCACCTAAAATGCTCTCAATCCTCGAACTCCGCCACCGGGTAGGCGCTGCCTCCCATTGCTGCCTATGCATCTGCTACTCAGTGTACATGTCGTCGAGGCGCGATCGGAACTCTGAGAAATCATAGGCCGACGTACCTACATCCTGCTCAAAAGTATAAAAAGGTGGTGGTGCAGGTGTAGACTCATGTCAGCGTGGACTAGGTGGGATCCTATGCATGTGTGGAATGGAGGGAGAGTAATACAAGGGTGGAGAGATGGGCGCTGATGTGGATGGTCCCTCATGTAGAGGGGACTCCATTATCAGGTCTAAGCGCCAGTTGGCGCGTATAGCGATGGTGGTATGATCCGGGTCGGGGAGCCTAAGGGTCGTAAGATTTTTCCTTGCAAAGCATAAGGAGTCTCCTTCTCTCACAATCATTTTCATGGCTATGCATACTCCTAGGTCGATCCTAGGGCTCCCCTCTATACTCTCTAATGCTTTGTAATCGTACCCCATCCTATGGCAAATGTGGGTAAGTAGGCCTCCCACATTGATCTCTCCTCGTGCTGCTTTGCCCATCTTCACTAAGTGTCTGATGAAGTGGGACCCTACATCGATGCTACTCATTTCTTGTAGCATATCCCATAGGCAAAGCAGCTCGCTAGCTCTAACTACACCATCACTCTCCCCACGACCAAATATAGTACTAGCCATGATGCGCTGGAGGTATCAAAAAACGGGGTTTTGGAGGCGCGACGCTTTAGCCCTAGATGGGTCATAAGCGTGCTCCCCTGTCAACTCAGTCCAAACTATTCTAGAGTTGTATCCATTAGGGGTCCTTCTCTCTCCCCCACTTGGTAAGCCAAAGCATGAGTTCCATTGGTGAAGGGTCCACTCATGCTCAATGTTAAAAAGCATAAAAGTTATCCTACCCTCCTCGCTTTCTCTACCCGTTAAAACTTCCGCCTCTAAGGAACTCAAAAATTCCAAAACTATCCTAGGGTAGGTTAGGTGCTTTATTCCCATAATCTCTTCCCACCCCATTTTTGCAAATACAACTTGCATATCACCCAACAACCCTAAAGATTCTAGCAAATCCTCATCTAAGTACCTAATAGCAGTAAGTTTACGAGTAGAGAGCATACTGTATCTATCTCTTTGTTCATTATTGCGGAAAAGTAGAGTGGGTAGGGCGTTACCCTCCTCTGAAGCTTAAGGGGTGTCGGCTCTCCTTGTTCGTCGCTCCGAGGCGCCGGAACAGGGTGCTACGGTCTTGGTCCTCCTCATCTTTGCTTCCTTTGGCTTCTTTAGAGGTTAAAAATGCTTCTAGATGGTGGGGAAGACGAAATCACACGGAGCAAATGGGGTGAAAACACACGGCTCGCCCCTTTTAACCTCGCGCGCCACGACCGTGTCAAAGCACACGGCCAGGCCATGTGCGCCTTGGGTTTGTCGGGCACGACCGTTGGAAAACACACGGCCAGGCCGTGTGTCCCCATTTTTTCGCCCATTTATGCACCACGGTCCGAATTTTCTCATACACTTCGTCGTGTAGGCTAATATATATTTTATTTTTTCCTAGCAAAGTTCTTTTCTATTCCTAACTCTAAATGTGATGGAGATCAAAACTAAAAATCAAACAAATGCATGCAATGTAATCAAAAAGGGAAATCTAAAACTAAACTTGGGTTGCCTCCCAAGAAGCACTTTGTTTAAGGTCATTTAGCTCGATCGCACTCTACTATCAACTCAGCTCTGGTGGTTCAGTGAACCTCCATTCATCCGTCTCGGGATCTTCATACACAACTTCCTTCCTAGCTCTCGCTGGAATCAGATACTTCCCTGACATAGGTTCCTGACTTCCTATCTTAGCAGGCTCAAATTCCATCTTGTCCTCTCCCACTTTTAGGGTCAGCTTGTGATTCTTCACATCAATGACCATTCCTACAGTCGCTAAAAATGGTCACCCCGGGATGACGGGTATCTTGGGATCCTCTTCCATCTCCATCACCACAAAGTCAGTTGGCAGTGTAAAATTCCCCACTTAACAGGAACGTCTTCTAAAATCCCCAATGGGTAGCGGTATGTGTGGTCATCTAATTGTAGTGTCATAGTAGTGAATTTTAAATTCCCTAACCCTAGCTTTTTGCATAAGGTGTAGGGCATAAGAACCACACTTGCTCCCAAATCGCAGAAGGCTTTGCTAATCAATGTCGTTCCTATATAACATGGGATATAGAAGCTCCCCGGATCTTTTAGTTTCTGGGTAGCTTCGTTTCTGAGATAAGCGCTTGATTCCTCTATGAGGGCCACTGTTTCCGACTTTAGACCTTCCTACGATGCACTAGAATATCTTTCATGAACCTAGCGAACTGGGGCATTTGGTGCAATGCTTCGAGTATCGGTACCTTTACTAAGATCGACTTTAGCATGTCCAGGAATTTACCAAACTTGGCATCTTTCTTTGCATTCGTCAACCGCTGTGGGAATGGTACAGTAAGGGGGGGGGGGGGGGCTGGGCCCTCACGGAAGGCTCCCAGTTCGTTTCTCTCGCTCTTTCATTCTCGGCCTCCCCCAGAGGTTCTAGCGTTTCATGTCCCAGGTCCTTTTCAACAGCCGACCGCCCTAGCATCTCTTTCAGAATCCTCCCGCTTCACAGCGTCACTGCCTTGCACTGTTCTACCGGATTGGCCTCTGCTCTTCCTGGTAGCTTCCCTGGTATCCTGGAGATTTGGTTCGTGATCTGAGCTACTTGAATCTCTAGTGACTTCTGCCTAGTGGCAAGATCCCTTACAGATGACCCCAACCCTTCGATCATCGTATCTATCTGCGAATGTCGTTGCTGAAATTCAGTGTTCGCCTCCCGTTGCGTTCGAATGAAGTTCTCCCGCTTATTCTCCAGATGGGTGTTAGAGGGACGTGGCTGCCCATTCTCTCTCGACGGTTGGAACCTCCCCAAGGTATTCTTATAAGGAGAATTTTGGTGACTCCTCCATCCCGGATGAGAAGTGTTGGAGTATTGGTTGTTAGGCCTGGGGTTGTAGTCCCCAACCGCATCGCAGTGCTCAATCTGCTTGTCCGAAGTCCCCGACCCTATATAGTGGTCCTCTTGATATGCTGTCGCTCCCTCTCCAAAATCAATGGCCGCGCATGCAGATGAAGGATTCAAAGATTCAACTCGTCTGCTGAGCGTGTCCATCCTTGCCGAAAGGTGGTCCATGGAATTGACAGTGTATCGTCCCGCTGCAAGTGTAGGTTGACCACATTCAAAAGCCCATTGATGGTGGTTCTGGGCCACCTCTTCGATAAGCTCTTCTGCTTCCTCTATGGTCTTATTCATCAGTGCTCCTCCTGCGGCAGAATCTAGCGACATCTTTGTGGCGTAAGTGATCCCATTATAGAAAATATGGATCCCCAGCCACCTCCCCAGTCTGTGGTGGGGGCATTGGTAGAGTAGCCCCTTGTAGCGATCCCAAGCCTCGAATAAGGACTTCCCGTCCTTCTGGCGAAAACTCGTGATAAGATGGCGCATGTGAGCAGTCTTACTTGGTGGGAAGTATTTATTCAAAATTTGTTGCTCACATTGCTCCCATGTAGTGTTGCTGCCAGAAGGTAAGGAGTGAAGCCATGCCTTAGCCTTATCCCGCAGTGAAAACGGGAACAGGCTCAGGCGGATCGCGTCAGTAGGGACTCCGTTCATTTTCATCATTGAGCAGATTTCAAGAAATGCCTCAAGGTGTCGGTTCGGGTCTTCAGTCGCAGCTCCCCCGAATTGGCTCTGCTGGATCATATGTATAAGTGTCGACTATAGCTCAAAGTTATTTTTGGAAATAGACGGTCCAGCTATACTCGGCCTGAATCCTCTAGCGCTAGGAGTTGCGTAGTCCCGCAGAGGTCGACTACCTATGTTCACCTCAGATGCAGCTTGATCCTCCATCTTTCACTGTTCTGCTCTCCGACGGTGAAAGGTTCGCTCAATTTCTAAGTCGATCGGAATTAGACCTTCCGACCCTAATCGTCTAAGCATACGACGAACCAAACCACAAAGTTAAGCGTGCTAATCTAATTCTAAAAGAAGAAAATAAATCGATCTAGCAAATAAAAATCTAAGATGCAATAAGTAAATAGGAAAGTACTGCTAAAAATAAAAACTAAATCTAAATATGGAAAATATAGAACTAAAGCAAATAAGATAAACTAGAAAGAAAATAAAGCAAGCAATTAATCTAATCCTAAGTCCGATCCAATTTACCACTGTTCGATTTGATATCGAATCGATCAGTCCCCATCAACGGTGCCAAAAACTTGATGCGCATGGACGCGATCTCAAATCTCGCAACGGATACCATCGAGGACTCAAAGCGCGTGCTTGTGCTCAACGCCCGCAAGTGCATGGAGGTCATCAAGTAATAAAGATTATCGATCCCACAAGGACTGAGATTTGAATACCAATATACTCAATGGTTGTAATTGTTCGGACGTGATCTCTAAAAGGTTGCGGTTGGTGAGGGCTATCGGTGGAGTCTACTCTGTACGGTGTCACACGGAGGAGGAAAGGAGTGTGCCGAGGTCTTCAAAGGTGATTCTAGGACTTTGGTTTCGCTTGTGTATCACAGAACAATATTGTCAATTGGCATTGTCTAGACATTTACCTACGGTTTTGTGGAAGGGACATCATACACTCTCCCGCGAGCCACCGCATTCACCGGGAGCTATCTCCGCCTACAAGGATGGGATAGACGGTATGAGGATGCCAAATCAATCCCTACAGTGGACCATTTCTGATTCCACCGCACCCTTCTCCCCACAGTTGTAGGAGATCAGGTTTACCCCTAGGTTCCTTAATCAAACCTCCTAAATTTTAGATTGCGAGGGCTGTCACCCCTCGTATTGCCTAAGCACAGCGAAAAGAAAGCCAAATACACATAGATATAGTAAAGAGCAACTACCAATTGTCAAATCAAACTCATGGGCAGAATTTAACATGAACCAACATTGTTTATGTGCACAAGCTACTCCCTAATCATAGAATCGAAAGTATTACTCCATGTATACGAAGGAAGAATCACAAAGCATGTCTAAGATTGAATACATAAGGAATGAAACGCAGAAATAGAGATATATAATGCTTCCGTGATCTTCTCTCCGGCATTGAATTGCAAGGTGTGGACCTCCGACAACGTTCCTCCTCCCCGTTGTGAGTTACCAAAGCTTTTTAGGGCTTCGGCGTGCCGTCCTAGCCGTCGTGCCCCCCGGGTTTCGGCGGAGCCATCTTTATATAGACATCGCCTCGGACCACTGCAAAATCTGAATAAAACCCTAGTCGCGCAAATCTGTCGAGCCGCCACACGGTCGTGTGTTTCCACACGGCCAGGCCATGTGCGGCCCTAGGGTGTTGATCTCGGCCATTGGACACGGTCGTGTGAATCCACACGCCCTGATCGTGTCCCACTCTGTGTCTAGCTGCGAAATATCCTTTTGCTCCGAAAACGCATCTTTTTCACTCGAAAGGCTAACCTGCACACAAAAGTACAACGAACAGACCTCTGAACCAGAAAATAGAAAATGCGTGCAAAAATAGAGTAACATATGCATGAAACTAACACAAAATGCAATGAGATGTGAGCGAAAACTACTCCTAAAACCCTATATGTTTTGCTCACATTAGATGTCTAAACCAGATTTTAAGTTTCTAATTGTTTTTTTGATATTGTTGAAGTTCAACTGGATTGCTTATGGTTGAGACCAAAGAATGCTAGAGTCATGTTGGGTTAGTCTTAATACTTGCATGTTATGTGAATATCTTGAATTGGTTATTGTTTAAGTGATGTCAAGGTCCTTATGATCATTTTAGTTGTTAGCATATTACGTTAGTATATTGCATGAATTTTGGAATGATGGTAATATGGGGTGATGATTAAAGTATAGTGTCAGAGTAAGATAAGGAAGAATTTAAGAATAAGACAGTAAAGGAGTGACATCTCCCCTAGTAGAGAGTGGAAAGACTAGGGGGGGGGGGTGTTACAGAAGCTCCGCCTCAATCCCTGGGGGATCATGAGGGAGCCACCCTAGGGCTCCCAAACCCTAGGGAGGAGGCACGACGGCTGGGATGGCACACCAAATCCCTAAAAAGCTTTGGGAACTCGCAACGGGGATGAAGAATACCACCGGAGATCCAAGTTTTGCACTTCAACGCTGGAGAGAATGCCACATCGGCATTGTAACCTCTTGTTTTTGCATTTTATTTCTGATATATTCGAACATGAACATGCCTTGTGATTCTCCTCTTCTATAAATGGAGTAGTTCCTTCGATTCTAGGATTAGGGAGTAGCTTGTGTATGCATGACATGTTGCTTCAAATTGAATTCTATTTTTGAGTTTGAATTTGCAATTGGAAATTGTTTATACCAATATCTATGCATATTTGGTTTTCTACCTGCTGTGCTTAGGCGATACTAGGGGTGACAACCCTCGTATCTAAGATTTAAGGGATTTATATAAGGAACCTAGGGGTAAACCTGATCTCCTGTAACCGTGGGTAGAAGGATGCGATGGAATTGGAAATGATTCGTCGCAGGGATTGAATTGGCATCCTCGTACCGCCTATCCCATCCTTGTAAGGCAGAGATAGCTCCCGATAGATGTGGTGGCTCATCGGGAGAGTGTATGATATCCCTTCCACAAAACCACAGCTAGACGTTTAGACAACGCATAGTTGATAGCATGTTTTGCGACACACAAGCGAAACCAAAGTCCTAGAATCCCTTTTAAAGATCTTGACACGCTCCTTTCTTCCTCCGTATGACATCGTACTAGAGTTTATGTTGGATCGAAGCGGATCGCTAGAGGGGGGGGTGAATAGCGATAAAACTTTTACGAAATTGTTCGTTAAAACTCGAGTAGATAATTTGCAGCGGAAATATAAACAATAAATAAAAGAGACAATTCTTTTTACTTGGTTCGTAGCCTTCGGCTACTACTCCAAGGCCCTAGTGGTCCTTGACCACGCATGGAGGGCAAAATACTAAACGAACTCCTCCTCGTTGGAGGTAGGAGTTAATCGATACAATAAAGAACAAAACTTGAGGTAGAGGGACACTCCCCCTCTCCTCGTTACGATAAAAGCTCCGAAAGAATTAAAGTAACAAACTGAAGTAAAAGCTTAAACCGACATTACAAAAAGGAAAGAAGTTAAGACCTAGACGTCGGAGAAGAAGCACTTCATTGTCGGAGAGTTGTAGCTTTGCGGAGGCTTTTGGAAGCTTAGAATTGTTGAGAAAACCCTAGGTTAGGACCTCCTTTTATAGCCTTTGAGCCCCTCATCGAATGGGTCTTCAACCAATCACAAATGAACACACAACCTCCTTGAAAAGTGGTGATAAGCCTTGACTACTCGAGGCTGATCTTTTGATTCATCACCGATCGATGGCCATCATCATCGACTAATCGGCAAGATCGGCCGGGCGACCTCCGAGCCGATCGATTGATCAAATGAGTCCTCCAGTCGGCAATGATCGATGCTTGCTGCAAGTCAAAGTTAGCTCAAAGAAAACATTATTTCGACGGCCTTCTACCGTATGATCTTGACCTAGACCATCGATGGGATGTCTTTGGTCGGATCTACACTTAAGACCATCCCCGTAAGGAGGATACGACCTCACTTACGCTCGCACACATGAGCTTACCTCGATACTTACCATGTCGCTTTTGCTTCCGGCCTTCCACTCGATTCCTTTGCCTCCCTCCGAAGTCACTCGAGTGTCGCCCGACCACCGCAGCTTCCTCCAGGTGTCGCTAGCCTTCAGCTCCAACTTTAGCACTTTTCTGCACACTTGATTCAGCTCGTGAGATAACGATATATCCTTGACTTTGCATCTTTTGCCATAATCAAAATATAGGTTCGACTTAGGTGCCCCTGCACCAACAGTTTAGTCCATCGACAACCCTCACAATCGAAACCTTTAGATTTTACTTCCGAACAATTTCACCCACTGAACAAATCGGTACTCGAATCTCAGTCCCTGTGTGATCGATAATCTTTTATTACTTGACGACATCCGTGCACTTGCAGGCATTGAGCACGAGCGCATGCTTCGAGTCCTCGATGGTCTTTGTCGTGAGATTTTAGGTCACGTTCGCGTGCATCAACGGCCAAGCCGTGTGTCCCCTTTTTTTCTCTCCTTTTGTGCACAACGGTCTGAATTTTCTCATACACTTCGCCGTGTAAGCCAATATTGAATTTTATTTTTACCTAGAAAAGTTCTCTTCTGGTCCTAATGATAAATGAAATGGAAATCAAAGTTCAAATTAACCTAAATGTATGTAATACAATTAAAGGAAATCCTAAAAACTAAACTTGGGTTGCCTCCCAAGAAGCACTTTGTTTAAGGTCTTTTAGCTCGACCTTATTCCTATATTTCATTTGATGTGTTTGAATCTTGCTCGTGGGGGAGCAAGATATTTACTCACTTTTTGCCTCTTGCCTTTTTGTCCTCGATCACTATATCCCTTAAATCTTGCTCATGGAGGGGCAAGATACTTGTTAGCTGCTTTCCTTGGCTCGAGATTAAGCATGCTTAGCCTCAAAGAATTTTCAAAAGTCCGATCATAATATTTCATTTCATCCATATGCTGTAAATGATTTAACTCACCACAAATATCCTCACCAAAAGATTGATTAGCATATTCTATTATGTCGAATGATACTTTATCGTCACAATTTGCTAAAAGGGCTTCGTTATTAGCGACTAAAGTTTCAGTGAGGGTTAGGGTAGGCTCTTCTAGATCCTTGAGGTTAGGAGGTGTTTTGATGGAAACAATGCACTCCTTGATTAAAGTATCAATTATATAATCCTCAAGTTCTTCTTCAAGTGGTGATTGAATGAATTGTCCTTCTTTACTTCCAATGTCATCTACGTCCTCCTCATCCATTCGCTCAAAGTGAGTCTCCACCCTATTAGGTGTGATCCAATCATCAAAGCCACCTTCTAGTCGTTTGGTTTCTTTTCTTGCTAGATCTTGTTCCATAATCTCTGCAAATTGTTGGCTATGCTCCTCGCATTCCCTAGTAAAATTATCTAGCGGGACTTCTAAGTGGGGACTTGGTTCTGGATAAAATTTGCATGGTGACTCATAGCTCTCGTTCTTATTTTGGAAACAATATTGAGTCTCTATCTGCGAATGTCGCCGTCGAAATTCAGCATTCGCTGCTTGTTGTGTTTGAATGAAATCTTCCATCATTTGCTCTAGTCGGGATTTAGGCGAACAATATTGAGGGTTTAAGTAGCCATGGTCATAACTATATAAATAGGAATCATCTTGTGGCCATGCGTTGTAATTGTAGGTGACATCTTCTTGTTCAAATTGTGAAGGTTCGAATATATCCGGACAATTATTAATAGTATGCCATGTTTCACCACAATGCTCACAATAAACGATACCAAAACTTACAGCATTAAATTGACCATAATCATGAGTAAAAGCATGCTTCGTTAAATGCAGGAAATTATAAATAAGGGAAGAGCAACTGAATAAACAAAACTGAAATAAAACAAAACAAGAAAAGTAAATCTATCCTAGGTCCGATCCAATTATCCGCTTCTCGATTCGATATCGAATCAATCAGTCCCCGACAACGGTGCCAAAAACTTGATGCGTGCAAACGCGACCTCAAATCTCGCGACGGAGACCGTCGAGGACTCAAAGCGCGCACTCGTGCTCAACGCCTGCAAGTGCATGGATGTCATCAAGTAATAAGTAGATTTATCGATCCCACAGGGACTGAGATTCGAATATCAATCTATTTGGTGGATGTTATTGTTCGGAGATCAGATCTAAAGGTTGCGAATGTGAGGGTTATCGGTAGTCCTACTCAATATGGTGTCACACAGAGAAAGAAAGGAGTTTGCCGTGAGATCTTTTAAAGGGATTCTAGGATTTCGATTTCGCTTGTGTGTCGCAAAATATACTGTCAACTGGGCGTTGTCTAAATGTCTAACTATGGTCTTGTGGAAGGGACATCATACACTCTCCCGATGAGCCACCGCATCTATCGGGAGCTATCTCTGCCTTACAAGGACTTGATAGGCGGTACGAGGATGCCGAATCAATCTCTGCGATGAACCGTTTCCAGTTCTATCGCATCCTTCTACCCATGGTTATAGGAGATGAGACCAACCCCTAGGTTCATCGTATAAATCCCCCAAATCTTAGATACGAGGGCTGTCACCCCTCGTATCGGCTAAGCACAATAGATAGAAAACGAAATACACATAGATATCGATCTAAACTAATTCCAATTGCAAATTCAAACTCAATACCAGAATTCACTTTGAAGCAACATATCCTACGCACACAAACTACTCCCTAATCCTAGAATCGAAGAAACTACTCCATAGATAGGAGAGGAGAAACACAAGGCATGTTTATGTTTGAATAAATAATAGATAAAGTGCAAGAACAGAAATTTACAATGCCAATGTGGCCTTCTCTCTAGCATTGAAGTGTAGAACTCGGATCTCCGACGGTGTTCTTCCTCCCCGTTGCGAGTTCCCTAAGCTTTTTAGGGCTTCGGTGTGCCGTCCCAGCCGTCTTGCCTCCTCCCTAGGGTTTGGGAGCCCTAGGGCAGCTCCCTCATGATCCCTCGCCTCTTAGACGAGTTTCCTATTATAGACATCAGCTTTGATCTCTCTGAAACCTGAAAAATAACCGACTCCCATCGGAATCACGTAGCGCCACACGGCCGTGTGTTTCCACACGGCCAAGCCGTGTGTTTCCACATAGCCAAGCCGTGTGTGGCGCTGGGTGGCCAATTTCACCCCTTGGACACAACCGTGTGTAGCCACGCACCCTAGTCGTGTCCCCTTCTGCGTCTAGCTGCAAAATGCCCTTCTTTTGCTCCGAAAGTGCACCTTTTCCCCACTAAATGCTATCCTGCACACAAAAGTACAAAGAGTAGATCTCCGAACCAGAAAATAAGAAATGCATGCAAAACAAAGTGACATATGCATAAAACTAACATAAAATATAATGATATGTGAGCGAAAACTACTTCTAAAACCCTATATGTTTTGCTCACATCATATAGTACAAGAAATACCACTACGTTTCCTTCACACCTCTTATATACACAAGACTTATCTGGACTTTGAATAAATCCATATGATTGGATTACCTCATCAAAGCGGATGTTCCAAGATCTCGAAGCGTGCTTTAATCCATAAATGGACTGATTAAGCTTGCACATAATATGCTCTTTACCCTTTGCAATGAATCCCTCTGGTTGCTCCATATAGATGTTTTCTTCAAGACTTCCATTAAGGAAAGTTGTCTTGACATCCATCTGCCAAACCTCATAATACATATGAGCAGCAATAGACAAGAAAATACGGATAGACTTGAGCATGGCTACTGACGAAAAAGTCTCCTCATAATCAATACCCTCTTTCTGAGTATACCCTTTCGCAACAAACCTTGCTTTGAAGGTCTCTATCTTCCCATCTGATCCTCTCTTTCTTTTGTAGATCCACTTGCATCCAATGGCTTTTACATCATTGGGTGGTTCTACTAGCTCCCAAACATGATTTGAATCCATAGATTCTATCTCAGAATTCATCGCCCTTTGCCAAGATATTGCATCTTTATCTTGGAGTGCCTCGTCATATGTCTAGGGATCAGGTTCATGTTCGCTAGGGACCAAATCAAACAGATTCTCCCAAGAACATAAATCTATCAAGTTGTCTAGCAACCCTCCTACTACGACGAGGTATCACCTGTGTATCCTCTGTGACACACGGTGCAGTCACTTGTGGTATGTCCTCTTGTACCATTAGTACTGAAGCAGGGACTTCCCCTCTTAATTTCTCTAGAATAATCTTACTCATGGGCTTGTGGTTCATTACGTAGTCTTCCTCTAAAAATCGAGCATTCGTGCTAACGATCACCCTCTGATCTCTAGGACTATAGAACAAACCACCTTTCGTTCCTCTAGGATAGCCTACGAATAGGCACACTTCTGTACAAGATTCCAACTTATCAGCATCTCCCTTCAGCACATATGCTGGACTATCCTAAATCCGAATATGTCTCAGACTAGGCTTTCGTCCAGACCACAATTCTATGGAAGTAGAAGGTACTGATTTAGATGGTACCAAGTTCAGAATATACACTGTCATTTCCAGAGCATACCCCCAGAATGAATTTGGTAACTCAGAATAACTCATCATCGATCTAACCATCTCCATAAGAGTCCTATTCCTTCGCTCCACCACACCATTCTACCGGGGTGTACTAAGTGCAGACGGTTGAGATTGAATCCCAGCCTCTGAAAAGGAACTCCTAAACTTTCCAAAGAGGTACTCACCACTACAATCAGATCGTAGTATTACTTTTACTTTGACGTTTCTCCACATCAACCTTGAATTTGTTGGATCGAGAAGCATCGCTAGAAGGGGGGGGGGGTGAATAGCGAGCATAAATATTTTCGTTCGTTCATTCGATACACAAGTAAGCACAGTGAAAAATAAAGAGACACGTTTATTTTTACTTGGTTCACAACCCAGAAGTTGCTACTCCAAGGCCTGAATGGTCCTAGACCGCGTACGGTGGGCAAAGCACTATAACGTCTCCTCCTCGTTGGAGGTAGGAGACAACGATCACAAAACCGAAAGTATGAGGATGAGGCAACAAGCCTACCTCACCTCGTTACAAATAAAAACAAAGAATACAATAACAAAATATGTTGCTTGATGCTGCTGCCGACGAAGAAGATCAGAATTTGTCGTCGCATCGGCGTTATGACGGTGTTGGAGTGTTGGCGTTGTAGGAGCACTTGAGAATAAACTTGATAATGTTTGGAGTTGGAATCCTCCCCTCTTTTTATAGAGTTTGGCCTCTGAATGTATCTCCTCATCTTTCAAAACAGATCACAAAGTTGTACAAATTTTATCGCAAAGTGGCCGCATCAAACCTTATCCGTTTTGACCTAGCGCAAAGGCTGATTCGTCGCCATCAGTCGACTGATGCCTCCCATCAGTCGACTGCTAGCCTGGCCACTTCCCTACAATAAGAGGTTAGTACGAAAAATGGTAAATGCGATAGTTTCTAACCGTCCGATCTCGACCTAGACCTTCCATAGGAAGTCTTAGTCGGATCGCCGCCTACGGTCGTCCCCGTACAGAGGGCACAACCTTACATCTCTCACTCACCTGAGCTTACCTCGATACTTACCTTGTATCTCTCGCTTCCGACCTTCCACTCAATTCCTTCGGCTCCCTCCGAAGTCACTCGAGTGTCGCCCGACCACCGCGGCTTCCTCCGGGTGTCGCTAGCCTTCAGCTCCATCTTTAGTACTTTTCTGCACACTCGATTTAGCTCATAAGATAACGATGTAAACTTAACTTTGTGTCTTTGTCATAATCAAAACACAGGTTTGATTATCTAGTGCCTCTGCACCAACAAT
Source organism: Wurfbainia villosa (assembly GCA_025175895.1). Classification (NCBI taxonomy): domain Eukaryota; kingdom Viridiplantae; phylum Streptophyta; class Magnoliopsida; order Zingiberales; family Zingiberaceae; genus Wurfbainia; species Wurfbainia villosa. The sequence goes on from CM045998.1 coordinate 20,862,104, forward strand.
CTCCCCATTTTTTATCTATGGCAAACCAACACAAAGTTAAGGGAAATTAAAGCATAAAACAAGTATAGTAAATGATGAATGCCATTTCCAAAAACTCTCCCTTAACCAAAACTCCCCCTTAACCAAAACTCCCCCTTAACCATAGGTGAGTTTTTAAAGAGATAATTTAATTTTCAAAATTAAATTTTATGTTACTCCCCCTTAACTTTTGCTCTTCTCCCCCTTTTGCCATAAATCAAAAAAGAATGTTGGGGTTTTTGTATAAAATAGGAGTTTAAAAACAATATCGTATATGCATGTATCTAGATAAATCACATATGAGTCCAAGCATGCGTCTAGTAGTAGTTAGATAGATTGGTTAGAGGTGTGTCCCTCTGCACCAATAATCTAAAGGTTTGTAATATAACCCTTAGGGTTAGTTTGCTCTCCCACTTAGTCAAATATATGAAGTATAAGAGATGTAGAGGGCGCTAAACTTTGGCCTAAAGAGTTGTAAATAGTCATTAAATACAATAGTTAAGAAAATAAGTAGCATTTTGAAGAGGTTATATTTTAAGTATATTTCAATTGTCCTTAACATCTCACCCATTCTATCTGTCTTAGAATTTGTTCACCTTATATGTTTTGTGAGATGATTTGAAATTGATTAAAGATAGTCAACCTTGGGTTAGATTCGTATTTAACCTTTAGATCGTTAAGTAACTTTTTGAGAAACTGGCTTCTAGGTCGTGGCGAGGCATAGGGGCCTTCTTTGATCGGAACAACGACCACTTCCTTAGACAAAGCCAAATTCAAGAAAATATCACTTAAGTCACTTAGGGTTACTTCCTGGTCTAACTAGTTTAGGATACGGTGAGGTAGCTTCAGCTAGTTCCACTCGGTCAAGTGCACCAAGCTAGATACGCCTTATCTAGCTCGAATACACGAGATTTTATTTTCCTAACGTACTATCATCTCGCCGCGTCCTGATACTATGTTGTCAAGAGTTGATTAACTATTTTCCCTATCTAGTCGTTCTAAAAATTAAAATAAAATATACAATGGTTTTTCTAAGTAAGTGGGTATACTATTTTAGTGTTAGCTCCCCCTGGACCATTGAACCAATATGGTCTATTCAAATAATGAATTTGATCCCGAGGAATCCAAAACTTACTAGTCCTTATATGTGAGTTCAATAAAACCTTTGGGACCCATGTTTGGACTCTTTGATGACTACGATTTACGATAGACATATATGATTTATTCGTAGTCTTTGGACTAAACCCGAGTCCGACTTTGTTGTACACGGCTCTTTGGGTTCAAAGTAGTTGGTTAAGATTCTTAGATCCCAGCGTGAACCTTTCCAACCTAGCCTCGACCTCTTAAACTCGGTCTTTCAAGAGAGAATTCTCCTCCTCAAGTTTTTCAACTTGGGCTGAGTTTCCCTCTTGAACTTGACTAGTTGAAGAGGTTAGAGTAGCCTCTTGCTTGAGAGTTTCAACCTCCTCAAGTAACGACTCAACCCTAGACTTGGACTTAGTTAATTTCCTAGTAAGCATTTTAATTGTAAGGTAAAGTGTACTAATTAAAGAGCGGCTAACCTTAACTTTCCCTTTTGGTCCAGCTTTGAGTTTCCTCTCGAAGTAGTCTTCGGGGTCGGAGTCAGAGTTGTAGTTGGACTCGGCTTCGGATTCTGACTCGGACTCTTCCGGTCTTGCCATGTAAAGCTATGTCTTCTTTGTTGTCCCAAGTTGCATGGAAAGCCTTCTTTTGATTTGATTTGAATTGTGCCCTCTTTTGGTTCTTTAGTAGCCTCCTTTCCCTCTGAACGATCTTCCACACTATGTTCACTATTGCCTCCATCTCTTCGGATTCGGACTCTGATTCATCTTTGGGTTCGAGTCCATCTTCTTGCCTGGTAGGTGGTTTGCTTCTTTGTCCTGCAAGTAGAGTAATACCTCTCTCGGCCCGGACCACGTTAGTTTGCTCGTGAAGTTTAAACTCAGAAAATAATTCGTCTAACCTAAGCTTTGAAAGGTCCTTAGAGACCTTGTAGGCATCGACCATGGATGCCCACAAGGTAGTCCTAGGAAATGAATTGAGAACGTACCTTAGGAGGTCACGATTTTTGACCTTGTGTCCGATGGTGTGCAGGCCGTTGATAATGTCCTGGACGCGGGCGTGTAGTTGCGTCGCCGTCTGGTGTTCCTACATCTTAAGGTTATACAACTTATTGAAAATAAGGTCACGTTTACATACCTTAGCATCGGGCGTTCCTTCATGTAGATCAATTAATTTGTTCCAGAGGTCTTTGGCGCTAATGAATGGTCCGATGTTGTTGAGTTCCTCCTTGGATAAGCCGCATTGCAATATTTGGGTTGCTCTTGCATCGACTTCGATTTGCCTCTTGGTTGCATTTGTCCACTTGTTAAAATCCAATGGCTCCCCTTGATCATTGGTGGGTAGAGCAAAGCCGGTTTGGATTATTATCCAAGTCTCGACTTGTGTTTTCAAGAAACACTCCATCCAACCTTTCCAATAACGGAAATCATTTTCGTTAAAGAACGGAGGTCAGGTGGTGCTATACCCCTCGATGTGAGCCATTAAGTATCTTGCAAAACACGAATAAAAACCAAAGAGAATTTCAAGACTTGGTCTTGGATTAGTAGTACGGGAAATAATAGGAAATAAATAGAAATAAATAAGAAGAATAAGAAACTAACAAAAACTAGAAACTTACGACCTTCGATGTCCCCGAAAGGGTACTAAATGTTAGTTTTTGGGGCTGGAAATAGCTTGCTACGAGGGTAAACCCTCATAAGAAATGTAGATCTCTCAGATATCTTCGATTTGGTAGGTAGATCGTTTTGTGAGTCCACTTGTGCGAAAAGTTATGACCATTTTACCGTCGACTACTCCAAAAGAGAATACTTGCAAACGCATAACCAAAAGAAGCGTACCAAGACTTCGTCTTAGATTAGTAGTGCGGGAGGAAAAAAAACTAAAATAGAACGCAACTCGAAAAATACGAAAAGAAAACCAAAAAGTGCTAGATTGGTGGTTTCACCAAATCTTAGCGCCCCCGCTCTAATACCAATTGTTGGATCGAGAAGCATTGCTAGAGGGGGGGGGGTGAATAGCGAGCGTAAATCTTTTCGTTCGTTCGTTCAATACACAAGTAAGCACAGCAGAAAATAAAGAGACGCGTTTATTTTTACTTGGTTCACAACCCAGCGGTTGCGACTCCAAGGCCCTAACGGTCCTAGACCGCATACGGAGGGAAAAGTACTATAACGTCTCCTCCTCGTTGGAGGTAGGAGACAACGATCACAAAACCGAAAGTACGAGGATGAGGCAACAAGCCTACCTCACCTCGTTATGAATAAAAACAAAGAATACAATAACAAAATATGTTACTTGATGCTGCTGCTGACGAAGAAGATCAGAACTTGTCGTCGCATCGGCATTATGACGGTGTTGAAGCGTTGGCATTGTAGGAGCACTTGAGAATAAACTTGATGATGTTTGGAGTTGGAATCCTCCCCTCCTTTTATAGAGTTTGGCCTCTAAATGTGTCTCCTCATCTTTCGGAACAGATCACGAAGTTGTACAAATTTTATCGCGAAGTGGCCGCGTCAAACCTTATCCATTTTGATCTAGCGCAAAGGCTGATTCGTCGCCATCAGTCGACTGATGCCTCCCATCAGTCGATTGATGAGAATTAGTCGACTGCTTAATGTCCAGCAGTCGACTGCCAGCCTGACCACTTCCCTGCAATAAGAGGTTAGTATGGAAAATGGTAAATGCGATAGTTTCTAACCATCTGATCTCGACCTAGACCTTCCACAGGAAGTCTTAGTCGGATCGACGCCTACGGTCGTCCCCGTACAGAGGACACGACCTTACCATCTCTCACTCACCCGAGCTTACCTCGATACTTACCTTGTAGCTCTCGCTTTTGGCCTTCCACTCGATTCCTTCGGCTCCCTCCGAAGTCACTCGAGTGTCGCCTGACCACCGCGGCTTCCTCCGGGTGTCGCTAGCCTTCAGCTCCAGCTTTAGTACTTTTTTGCACACTCAATTTAGCTCGTGAGATAACGATATAAACTTAACTTTGTGTCTTTGCCATAATCAAAATACAAGTTCGATTATCTAGTGCCCCTGCACCAACAGAATTCTTTGAACCTGTCAAAGCATTCAGACTTGCAGCACATCAAGTAAATGTATCCATATCTTGAATAATCGTCTATAAAAGAGACAAAATATTCAAGACAACCTCTAGCCTAGATAGACATAGGACCACACAAATCAGAATGAACCAATTCTAACACATCTTTGGCTCTATACCCCTTGGCCTTAAAAGACATCATGGTCATTTTACCTTCCAAGCAAGATTCGCAGGTTGGAAAATCTTCCACCACCAATGAACCCAAAGGTCCATCAGCTATCAACCTTTGAATTCTACTCAGGTTAATATTACTTAACCTTAGATGCCAAAGATATGTTTGGTTCATTTTCGAAGGTTCTTTTTTCTTATTAGATTTAGAAGATGAGTTATTTAGTTCTATTTGCATCGTGGGAGTTTTTGGTTCAAGAGTGTATAAATTGCCTACCAATGCACCAGAATAGATAATTTTCCTATTCCTTTTATAACAACTCTGTCATTAAAAGAAATAGAATACTCATCCATAAATAATTTAGAAACTGAAATCAAATTCTTTCTAAATGTAGGTACATAAAGGCAATTTCTCAGAACCAACGTTTTATTTCTATCAAAAGATAAATAAATGTATCCCACTGCAATAGCCATCACCTTTGTAGCATTGCCCATGTAGATGGTAATCTCTCCCTCATCTAGTCGTCTGGTTTTCTGAAACCCCTGCAAAGAATTGCAGACATGATCAGTGGCTTCCGTATCTACACACCAGGTACCGGTAGATAACACCGCTAAACATGTTTCAATGATTAAACTAAAAGATATACCTTTATTCTATTTTCGATTAGGATAGTCCGTCTTTCAATGTCTAATCTACTTGCAAGGGAAGCACTTGCCTTTCAGCTTCTTCACTACTGCTTGAGATCCTGCCGCCATCTTTGCTACGCCTTGTTTCTTCTTCTTCTTGCCTTTTGGCTTAGAAGTAGAAACCTTTTGAGCAACCATGGCATGAGCACTCTGACGAAAAATCCCCTCTGCCACCTGGAGTTCTGTCAGAAGCTCCGCCAATGAATATAATCTTTTATTCATGTTGTAGTTCAGGCAAAACTACTCAAAACTTCTAGGTAGAGATTGGAGAATGATATCGACCTAGGTTTTCCCATCGATCTCCGCTCTAAGGACTTCCATCTCATTAAAATGAGCCATCATCTTGAGAACATGATCCCTCACGGGTGTTCTCTCAATCATGGTGGTTGTCATCAAGTTCCTCATAGCTTCTTGCCTAGCAGCCCGATTCTGGTGTCCGAAAAGATCCTTGAGATTGAGCATCATGTCATAGGCAGTAGTCATGGCCTGATGCTGATGTTGCAATACATTTGACATAGAAGCTAAAATGTAACACCGCCCCATCTCATCTGCCTTGATCCACTTCCTATAACTCTCTTTCTCCTTTTCACTAGAATCATTCGTAGGCTTAGGAGGACATTCTTCGAAGAGTACATATTTGTACTCCTCAGTCAGTCAAGACAATGTCCAGATTTCGTTTCCAAACAACATAATTAGGGCCAGTAAGTTTTTTTTTCTTTTAGAATCATCACAGTGATCAAAACATTAGATTTCAAAAATTTATTGATTCCTCAAACAATAAAATTTTAAAATCCACCAACACTTCAAAACACTGATAATATCGTATGTCACGATAGTGTGGACGTATATGAATTCTACATTTGTAAGAGGAGGTTTTACCCATTAATTTTATTATCCCGTCAAGCTTAATTTTTGACAAATAAAATTAATAGTTGGTTCCTCTTCGGCCCTACAAATAAAATCAGTGACTCCGATGGGGAGGATACTTTTATTTACAACTAAGTGTTTGCCATTACCCGATACTAAGGCAATTACCTTGGATTATGTGCCTTCCGATGGAAAAGTACACAAGCTCCTAAATAATTTCATATAACCATATTTGACCTAGTGATCCGCAAAACAAACTCATCCGATATGGAGGAAGGCACTCAGAGCCAACGTGCAAGTTTGTTCGCATCACATGTCAAATTGTAATGGAGGCCTCGGGAATTAAAAAATATCTCTCTCCCACTTAGTAATTTAAAATTGAGGAATTTTCAAACACACACAACATGCATATCAAACAATAAACAATAAATATGAAAAATTAAATTTTCCAACTATTATAACTTTTGTTTTCCAATATGCTTCCCGTTGTATCGCCACCTCGTCCGCTCCTCCCTTTACCATGCGCAAGCCACAAGGGGATCCGAGTTGAGATAAAATATTTTAATTTACGTTCATCGATCCTATACTCCATGAAGGAGTGTACAACATATCTAGATCGAAAGTAAATTAAAATAAGCGGCTAAACAATGTCGTATTTATTTACAAAAATTAAATACTAATTAGCCTCGTCAACCCTGAGGATTCAAATAATTAATTACAATCACACACACAATCACATACATTCACATAGCCATAATAATTGGATCTTATGCTTGCAAGAAAAAAGTTAGCCTACGCACATCTTACTATTATCCGGCATAAACAATATATGATAAATGCATGAAAGTAACCGAATCCAAAACACACAAAACCGAAAACCATGACTCTGATACCATTTGAAAGGAGTTTCGCTTCGCTTCGGTCGCTTGTGCATGGCGATCCTATCTCACGTCCTCGAATTAAAATTTTATTAATTAAAACTAATCCGGACGGAGATGGATTACCCAAGCAACTGATTCATCATCGTGCTATTTGATTTGATTGGTCGCTTGAACAAACTTATTGTTCAAGCAACCTAACCCTTTTCCTCGATTAGCCGCGGAATAGATGATGAACGGATCGCCGATTTTTGTGTTTATGATCGGGGTCCATGTCAATCAACAACATGAAAAATACAAAAAAAAATAAGAATTAAAATTAAATAAGATTATACTTCTTGATCTTCTATTGTATTCCTATCCTCTTCTTGGACGTCATGTGGGCGACGATCTTCCAAGAATTGTAGCCTCCTAGACCACGTATCTTCCCTTCCTTGCTCACTCCAAACAAGGGAAGAAAACCCTCCCTTCTTCTCCTTTCTTGTGCCGAACACAAAGCCTTCTCCTCTTCTCCTTGCTTGTACCGACCACCAAAACTCCAAGAAGTGGTGTCCGCCGACCCTAAAGAGAGGAGAGGAGATTGAGGAAGAGAGAACCCCCTTCCTCCTTGCTTGTTGCCGCCAGCCCTAGGAGAGGGAGAGCAGGCGCCGACCCTTGGAGAGGGAGAAGGAGTGCCGACTAAAAGAAAGGAAGAGAAGGAAACCCTAATCCTCTCTTGCCGCCGACCCTAAAAGAAGCAAAACCCTCCTGCCTCTCCACCTCCCTTTTTTAGATTTAGGCTTCATGAGGTATTTATAATAGGCTACAATAGGGATCATGAGTAGGAGTTGGATCTTGGCCACCCAATGGATCTGAACTACATATAACCCGATCCATTAATGATTATCTATTCCACTAGAGGATCATTATTGATCTACGTCACCAACCCCCATAATTAAATATGGGCTCCACATATTATTTGTACAAAATATATCCTCGTATTTAAGATATCGAATGTCCATTAATAATTAAATTACTGATAATTTAATTAATCAATATCTAACTCCATGAGTAGTACCACTCATCCTTATCACCTGCAGGATTTACATGATGAACTTCATGAGCTCCTCAAGGGGACATCATCATCCTAGTGTATAGGACACGATTTCCTCCTATAATCAATGACACACCATGCAAATAATATTATTTTCCAACTTACCAGGCCTATCAACTTAACACATAAATCTCGCGTATTGGTAAATCAAAGAAATAAATACTAAGTACATGTGCTCGTTATTATATCGGGATTAAGAGCATGTACACTATAATATCTGAGGTCTGATTCAATTATATAGTCAATATAAATTGAATCACCTCTAAATCGGTCCTGCTCAATACACACAAAGTGTACTAGTATAATTCTATGGTCAAGATAAACCAATACCAAATTACAGTACAACCATGACAATGATTTGTCCAAAACCATCTTGGTAGTGAGCCTCTACTTATACTCTACAAGAAGGAACTGATAACATGATCTTCTGTGCGACACCACACACCAGGTTATCTACAATGTAAAGTATCAGACAATATGCATAAATATAAAATGCAAACAATGATCATGTGATACTTATTTCAAAATGAAGATGTTCATACAAAACTAGGCTTTTAGTATACATCCTAACAGATATTAGGTGATGTAAATAGAGTAGATGTTGAATTAATTAGAACTGACATTGAGGGTTCAATAGTTGATGTTCTTCCGGTTGTGAACAATGAAACAGATGATGAATACTTTGGTTGATTTTTTTATTTTCTTTCATTATGTTGAAACTATCTTTAGAATTCTGAAGCTCTCGAAGATGTTCAGTAAATTTTCATCCTCTATTTCTGTTACTGTTATTGTTCGTATTCTTTGCAACTTGAACACTGCAAAGATGTTCTTTCTCCATTAGCAGATTGAGATGAGTTTTTGATTCTTCCACTCTCTTCAAGATGGGAAGAAGATTTTCGGAATTTGATAGTCTTGGATTTTAATTAGCACTATTGTATTTTTTTGTCCATTTGGGTAGCTAACAGTACAATAAATAGAGGTTGTAAAACGGTTGGTCAAAGATGAACTTTTAGAAACTGTCACATTTAATTGGTTCTATTGGTAACATTTAGCAGTGGTTAATAATCGATTCTATAATTCAGGAGCGGTTTTTGACCGCTCCTAAAGGTCATATTTTAGATTAGATTTACTTCCCTCTTCTTGGACAAAAAAAACTTCGCATTCTCCCGGCTATCTCCCTCTCGCTGTTAACTTACTCTCGCATTTTATTATCAAAATTTAATCTAAATTTCTTTCCTCCATAGTGATCCCGCAGTCCATCTCGTAATCCATCTCCTCAGTCCGCAGTCCGTCTTCGTAGTTCGCTGGTCGTATTCTGTCTCCACAATCCGTGACATTCCCGCATTGTCCCTTTTTCGCTCCTTCCCTTTAAGCAATGTAATCTCTCACAACTCCCGCAACACTCGTGGGGCGACCGCCGATGAGGCAGTGAGCACCCACCAATGTGGTAACGAGCGACCACCATGGGGTGACCATCTACGAGGCAGCGAGCAATTGCTCATGTGTCGACTGTCCACGAAGCAGCGAGCGAGCACTCTGGCACGATTACTGACAAGGCGGTGACTGGCCGCTCGTGGGGTGACCACTGACTAGGCGCCAAGCTACTGCTCGTGGGGCGGCCTCTAATGAGGAGGTGAGCACCTGCTCATGGGGCGGCACTGACGATGCAGTGAGCTACCGTTCATGGTATGGTCGTTGACGAGGAGGCGATCACCCACTCATGGGGCATCCTCTAACGAGGCATCAAATTACCCTTTTAGGAGAGAAACCTACAGATTTTTCCAATTTAAAAAAAAGGCGATCAAACTGTTTTTGATTGGTTTTTGATCCGTGGTCGGAATCATTCCTGTGAGTAATTCATTTCCTGTCTTTTCTAGTCAAAACACCAGTTCGGTTCGGTTTTAATAACTATGTCCTTACCATTTGGTTTATACCATTGAATTAATTATTTAGTTACTTGTCTCTGCAGCCATTTTGAATTACAGGGGATTAATATACACTGTGCCCAGATTGTGATTGTAATTATAGGATGGTACTTTTTAGCTCAGCTAATGATTTTAGCATTTGGTAGTAAATTTATGCCAAAATTGTGAATACTAAATCATTCTTCCTAGTTCTTTTGCTACATATTCACATTTTATTAACTATAGATTTTGTTAATTGTTCTTCATGAAAATGTCACCAGGTTGATTATTCTTTTCACCTTTTTGGCAATCTTTACATTGCTGTCATTTTGATTTCTTATTAGTTTGTTTAGCTTACCATATTATATACTACTCTTATGCTGCCTATGCAATGGGAAATAGGGTAATTTTTCCATTAGTTTGTAACTGATCTCTATATTATTTTTAGGAAACTTTTGAAAATGACAAACAAAATAATGCGAAAGCTACTCCAAAATAGCCAAAGACGATCTAGGGGAGAAGAATCAATTAATAGAGGAGTTCATGATGAAAATGAATCACAAGACACAACATCCCATTCACCATTAGAGATACAAAATGATACACAAAATGAGGAGGTTAACGACCAAGGTGAAACATATTTTTGGATATGAATAGTGAATTGTTTTTGCAACATCAAGTGAAAATTATATTTTTCAGATGAAAATGAGGCCATGTCTTCATCCCAAGCTCAGCAAAGATGACGTGGAAAGACTATTATGAGAGATATTCATGCCTTACATCCTGATCATGTGCTAGTAGTGAAATTCAATGAAAGGGGACAACCTTACGGTGATTTACAATCGACACTTACAAATTTTATTGGGCTATTGCACGGAATGGACTTGTGTTGCCCCTAAACTTTTTAGATTGTAGAAAAATGCCGACAAATCGCTTGAATGATGCATGGAAACTTGTTACTGTAAGTTGACAAGTATTTAATTTCAAATTTGAATTTAAAGCATGCACATAATTCATTTTATGTTTATAGGCACGTTTTTGTATCCCCAATTTCCATAGAAAAGTAATAATGCAAATGATGGGAGCTGCGTGGAGACGGTAGAGGACTGAAGTGAAAGCTACATCTTATGATTCAAATACTCCACTAGAAGAGCGTGTTGCAAAACGACTCATTTCTCATGGGTTGACATTTCAAACTTGGGAAGTTTTATGTAACTATTGGAAGTCTACTAAGGTAAAACTAGTATTAATTGTTTTTGACAAATGTTTATAGATCAGAAAACTTCAAAAATCAATAGAGAAAATGCAAACAAAAAGAAAGTAACCCATGGACAAGGATGCACTAGTATTCCATCGTTGGAATATAAGTTTGTAAGAATCAAAATTATTATTTTTCTTCTTTACAGTTAGTTTCTCATTGCTCATTTATTGTTTTACACTTTAATGCTCCTATCCTTGAAGTTCTAAGGTTTATGGGATTCTAGATATTAATTATAAGCAATGTAATGTATATAGTTAGCTTTTTATGGAATATGTAAATATTAGGTGTTAAAGATATGTTGTTAATATTTGGTGTTAAATGTGAATTTTTTACCCTTTTAGTCTCAAGAGAATGGAAGAAAACTAAGTCGTATTGAAATACAATAATTGAGTCGAAGAAGTAGAAAGAAAGGAGGTGCCCCTGTTGACGATGAGGCAATACGAGTTGAGGTAATAATAATATGTTTCACTTGTTAAGTTGGCCTTTATTTTTTTTTTTCATTCTATTAACAATTTATTTTCTTGTTAGAATTTACTTAAAGAGGTTGTGGATTGTCACCTCCAAGATAAACCTTAAGGAACACAACCAATAGAAGTACACGAGGAGATATTTCGGTAACAATTTACTTATAATTTAATTTCTTTTTTGTAAAAGTTGTTATATATGGTTCAACTTTAATTATGTTTTTTATATAGTGAGGTTTTTGGACCCAAGCACTCTGGTCGAGTTCAATGTTTAAGAGCTGGTGCGCTACCTAGCCAAGTATCCCTAGAGCAATGTAAATGCAGCTCAATGTACTGGCAAGATTATCACTTCTATTCAGATTTAACAAATAAATTTAGGAAAATGAGAGAGAAAATTAAAGAAATGGAGTTGCGAGAAGCACAACGACAGACTGAAATAGAGCAGATGAAAAGACAAATATAAGAAAATAATCAGTTCCAAAATTTTGCACGAGTAATACTAAATATGATGTCTGGAAGTGTTGGGGGCTCTCATGGACCTGAATTTTTACCAGCACAAGTAATAACATTTCTTACACAAACAAAATAAAAGCAAAAAAGTATTTGTATAATTAAGTACATGATATCAAATTTATTTATTTTTGTAGATGACAGCTATATTTGTAAATATTATGCAACAACAATTTCTATCGAGTGCGGAAGAAAATAGATGTAGATCCTCCCCACCACTAGAACCAGATGACTAGAGAGAATTTTGAATGCAATTGTTGAGGTTGATTTTTAAATATATACGTTTCTATTAGAGTATTTAATATTTCTATTTTTTAAATGCAAAATTATTTCATGATTACAAAAGTTTGATATGTACAAAACCGAAAGAACTAGCTGATTTCATGAAAACTGGAACAATTTAGAGTCAAGCCTCAAATTTATACTTTGCCATTCCATTATTCTACTAGCACAAAGTCAGCATTGTTCATACGAGTCTACATGTCTCGGTATATCACCGATTATTTAACAACAAAATAGGACCATGGTGGTAGGTTGTCTACAATGGCATTAACTATTTAAATAGTTTTGAGGTGACCAAATTGTAGGACTCTCCGACAATTTCAACTCTGTGTGGCAATTATTCCGCTTGTAGGCTCTCAATTATGTTAGGCTTCTGGTGGACTCACCAGAGAATCCCTCAACTGTGTGCTAAAGGCTTCCTATTTTGTCCATTTTGCCTGATTTTTAGCAAACAATATTATCCTTCACAACGTGCTTCATCTTATATAGAACACAGTATCATTCACCATGACTGAAACTCTTTTTTCTTTGTTCTTCTTAATCTATGTTCCACGAGTAATCTTTGATATTCCAAACAAACTAATACAAATTAGAAGACAAATGCAACTGGATGTCCCTTGCAACCTATCCCTCAACATATCCAAGAGAAGAGGGGTAGCTGGAAGTAAATTTGCAGAGTTATATGTGAAAACCCTTGAATACAGTCATAGGATTGGTCGAAATTATATTTTGACAGTTCGAGAGCATTCAAGCATAATGACTATGATTAAATTTTGTAACTGTATAGAGGACTCTCACACAGAACTGTGTAGGAGTTTCTTTGTCTAGGACAGAAACTAAAAGCTGGGTGTCAATGTGTTGCTTGGTTGAAGACCATCATCTTCCACCCAGTTGCCAATCATTGCTCCATCACTAGCCATAAAATCATTAAAATCCTGATAATTTCTGATGCCACCACCTCCTTTTGATTCAAATATAAACTTTGCAATCCAAGTTTGTCTCTTCCCAAGCACCTAAATCAGAAGGTCATGTTTCTGCAACCATGTCCATGGCAGACCTAGAGTACTCTTCTGGGGCCAACAATGGAAGCATTAGAGGAGCATCCTGATCGCAGGTGGTCATGGTCATATTCGACTGGGTATTCGTCGGTAGAGTCACGATGGCGGTCTCTGTCAGTGGCAGTTCCGTTACTGCACAGCTAGAGTTTGACTTGGTTTGGGTTGAAACTGTAGGATATGGTTTCGCAAACTGAGATGACTTGCCTTGCAGCTTTTTTACTAAGGTTGTGTTTCAATAGTTCTTGATCTCGTTGTCCGTTCTCTATCGTCTCAATTGGGGAACTATAGATCAAACTCAGATTTTACAAAACAACAAAATTTGTGAAAGAATCTCAAGTTTCTCTTAGTTTTTTCTTTGGTCTTGAAATTTCTCTTTGTTTTAGTGAATAATGTTATCATCATGGAAAACATTTTATGATTAACAGATTGTGCAAGCAATCTGTTATAGGTAAAAAAAAAAAAGTCCTAACGGATCCTTTTTACTAATTCAAACAGATTGTGCAAAAAACAGATTTGAGTGGATACCCAGCTTCCACTCAAATCCACTAGTAAAACACTTAGATGGAACCACAGAAGTGAATCACATTCGAGGCATAGGATGAAAAAAAAAAGAGAAATATTAAAATTCATAAGCAAAAATGAAGTTAAGCACACTGTCAGTGCATCATTGAAGCCTGCTAGCAATGAATCATTACCCATCATGATTTGGATTAAAAATTAAAATAAAACAATGACAATTACATCAATAAGTGACCTGGTAATTTTTTGCTTCTGCGAGATAAAAAAAATGGCTCTTCCATTAACACTGAAATATCTTTATCTTTATTTTTATTTTTATCCCATGATGTTTGTCATTGAATGTTTCTTTTGACTTGTTTCTACTTTTACCAAGACTACTGTCTTAAGCAATATCCTTTAACAAAGCACTAGCTAGTGGCCATTGGAATGCAACTTTTCTTAGTAATGCTATTAGAGAATAATGAATATGAAACATTAGACTTGAAACATCTGAAGATAATGAATCCAGAAATCTGAGCATTGCTCATCGTACCTGTATCGACAAACTTTTACGTAAGGAATTTTGAAAGATCTATCACTAAATAAGTAATAATTACAGTCTTTCTTATTGCCAAAATGCTCCTAAATTATCGAGATAAACTTTGTCAGTCTGAATGAGAGTTTTGCAAGTATAGCGACCTAACTTGGAGAAGGAAAAAGGATAGTTTATTTAGTATCAAGGTAGAGGTGGATGATAGATCAAAAACATTGTAATCAAGAAGATATATAGTCAATGTGTCATCTTAAAAAAAATCAATGACTGAGAATAGATAGGTTTTTTGACAAATAACCACATAGGTAAAATTTACAAACATTGTTATTTCTCCGTGATGACGACATATGCAGTTGGATAGGAAATTTCATAATCCATGTGTTATGTGATGACCAGATAGCAGACTATACTTACGAAATTTTTAAAACCCTGATTGTAATTATTTTGAAAGAATAAAAGTACCTTTTAATTTGTTTTTCATTCGCATGATTCCCTTTTGGGCTTCTTTTATATATATATATATATATATATCATCATGCCATCATATCATTGTCAACAGTATTTATCCCAACTAGGACGCTACATAAACCTTATCACTACATTCCATTCAACTTTGTCAATGCTACTCTTCGTCATCTTCTGGAACTTCTTGCTCGCTCCAAATTAGTTGCAAGGACCTCTCTATTTATAGAGATGGGACGAATCTTAATGAATGGGCTTGAGGGATATAGTCTTAACAAAGGATTGCAGAAAACCGATCAAGATTTGTCAATGCCAACCTTTAATATAGGGTCCTTCTTTGGACTAAAATATCTAGATTTAATGCATTTTAAAACGGATTAGTTTATTCCAGTGTAACTTGTCATTCTGTTTTTATGCATCCTGTTTTGCTCTCTTTGTTGTAGAGCATTTGATATATACTGACTTGCTTAAAATGTTTGAATTATTTATTTGATAAGTCATTCTATCCGAAAAGGCCAAAAAGTGATTCTTTTGATTTAGATCTTTCTGCCTTGACGGGATCCTACTATGCTCAGCAGTGCTGGATGGTGAAAAGTTCATTTCTTTTGGTGGTTACAATGGGAAATATAACAATGAGGTAAGCTAACTGATAGCTATGGCTGGAATAGCAAAAGAAATATGTAGTTGAGTAACACCAATAGTCCTTTTAAAAGTTTTTTTTAATTAACAACTCCACTCTTTCTCAAGCATTTTGTATATCATAATTTGGGTGAGCAAACTATTGTCTTGCAATGCTGTTTGCATACTATCTATATTTCTCCTTGTTTAATGTATGGATTTCTCCATAGATATTTGTTCTAAAAATTAAACCTAAAGAGCCATTGCGACCACAACTTCTTCAATCACCAGCAGCTGCAGTTGCTGCTGCTTCTGTAACTGCTGCATATGCCATAATCACTACAACTGATGCGAAAAATATAGATACGATAAGTTCAGTTGATCCAGATGTCAAGAGCAATGAAATTGAGAATGTTCAGAAGCTTAGTGCTATTGATGCTGATACTCTTAAAGTAGAAAAAAAAGTTATTAGAATCCAAGATAATGCAAGCAAGAGATGAAAATTCAAGACTACATGAGCAGTAGAAACATTGTTGTTTGAAATGCTTGTTAACTACATGCTAAATCGTTTGTTATGGTTCAATCAAGATGTTAATTGTAATAGCGACTTTAGCAATTTTACTAATTCTGAGAATAAAATATGCAAGAATATTTTCAAGGAAATCCGTTGTGATTGCAATACATCAAAACTCCCTTATTAACTTTAGGATATGAAAGCAGTTACGATGTCTTCATCGAAGCTCATGGGGGAAGGCTATGAAGTGCAATAGTTTGAGTAACTTAATTTAAGATAGATTCTTTTTTATGCTTCTTTTGATGGAAAAGATTTGTTATTGAAAATTGTATATATTTTGAAGATTGAAGAATATTTTTTGTTGGTGCTATATGTAGTGTGGAGTAAAATGTTAATGAGATATATTAATATTTTGAAATGAAACATGAATATTATGTGTTGGTTTGATAATGCAATAAATTAGTTTTGTGAAGTGAAATGTGAATATTGTAAATTGATTTAATTTGGTATTGTATCAATATAATATGGGATCATTATTCAAACTCGATATTAGGAGCGGTTCTAACCTCTCTTAAAAATTGTGATTATAGAATTGGTCATAACCGTTTCTAAAACTATGATTTTCAATCGGACTGATACATATATTAGGAGCCGTTTTTAACCGCTCCTAAAACCTATGTTTATTGAATCGGTCATAACCGTTTCTGAAACTACGTTTGCCAATCAGACAGATACATACATTAGGAGCGGAGTTAACCACTCTTAAAACCTATGTTTATAGACCCGATCACAAGAATTTGTGAAACCACATTTCCTAATCGAACGATCATACAATGGGAGCAGTTGAAAACCAATCCTAAAGCTTTAGAACCAGTTAAAAACTGATTCTATAGTTGTTCAACAGAAGCGATTAATTGTTTTGAACCACTGGTTTATTTTATCTCTTCGGTTGCCTTTAGAAACGCCATTATCTACAATGGTTAAAAACTGATCCTAAATATTTAGAAGTGGTTAATAAATGTTTCTAAAGGCTTTATAAAACTGATTGAGGCAATTTGTAAGCCCTCAGTCTGGTTTGGGTGCTTTCATATGGAGTAGTGCCATGGAATGACATATTCGCTCGACCCATATGAGGTCGTTCGTAAGTCCTTTGTTCGACCGGAGCACTTTTTTCATTCCCCTCGACTAGCGGTGAAGCGGGGCGTCATGAAGTACTTGTTCGTGAAATCGGCCCAAGTCACGATTGACCAGACTCGAGTTTGACTCGAGTAGTGTTTTGATGTTTGATGATGAGTTGACTATATGGTTGACATGGGGTTGACCATATGATGGAGAAGTCCAAGTGGGACACTTGGCAATTGGAAAGTTCAAGTCTTGTGTACTTGGCATGGGAAGTCAAAGTCTTGAGCACTTGACATGGAAAGTCCAAGCATGAGTCTTGGTAATGGAAAGTCCAAGCATGGGTTTTGGCATTTGGAAAGTCCAATATGGAGTTGGCATGGAAAGTCCAAGGATGTAGTCTTGGCCATGTAAGTCCAAGTGCATAGTCTTGGCGGTAAAAGTCCAAGTCATGGGTACTTAGCAATTGGGAAGTCCAATGGTATGATATTGGTGGCGTAAAGTCCAAGCGTGTGTCTTGGAAGCGTAAGTCCAAATATATCTTGGCAGTGTAGACATCGTTAGCATGATAATAGCCGATGAAAACACCTGAAGGCTAGCGTATGGATGAACAAGTCATGGATGACTTGAAGGGATCCAATAGGCATGAGACTAATAGAGGTGACTAGAAAGCTTAGGTCTAGGCTAAGGGTGGTCTAACAAGTATGAGGGCATCATACTTGGGGTAAACCTCATGGTTGAGATTAACAGTCGACTGGGGTTATAGACCAGTCGACTGGTCAAGTGTTCTGACACTTGGTAGTCGATTGGGATTATGATCCGTCGACTGGTCGGGAGTCGACTGACGCTCGACTGCGGCTGAGTGGCCTTGTCAGTCGACTGTCAGCCTTGGGCTGTTGATTGGTCTTTATCAGTTGACTGACATGTATGACAGTCGACTGATGGATGCAACCATAGAAGCGAGGCAGGTTCGACCAACGACTCGACTGCCTATGCATCAGTCGACTGCTAGGGTTTGACAATCAACTGGTCAGCTATCCGTTGGAGTTTATCCAGCATGGATTAAGTCGTTGTGAGACAATGGCTATAGGAGCAGTCGATTGATGGATATGAGCAGTCGACTGCTAGGCAAAAATCAGCCCGAGTTGCAGCTTTATAAGGAGCAAGAAGGGGAGGTTTTTGGCCATGGTTCTTGGGGTGATTTGGAGGAGAATTGTTGTTGCATTCAATATCTTCAAGAGCAAACCAAAGCAATCAACAAGCAAGCAATCTAAAGCTCTTAGTGCAAAGTTTTCTTTACGTGTATTTGTGTATTGCTTAGTTTACTTGTTGTATTTCATTGTATTACTTTTGTAATCATTTGTACGAGGTTTCTCTACCTCCGGTGTATCACCGATAAGGAGATTTAGTAGAGGTGTGTGTTGGAACTTCGATGAGCGCTAGAGGAGGGGTGAATAGCGCGTTCGTTCGTTGATGTAATTTGATTGTGTTTGTTGAACAATTTGTTAGTTTGCACAGCGAAATATAGAAATATAAAAGAATACAAACACAAAAATACAATCACACAAACACGACGATATACATGGTTCGGAACTTTAGGGTTCCTACTCCACGGGGTGAACTTAATGAGCTCTAGTGATGCACACACCACTAATAAAATTCCTTCTCGACAACATGTCGGAGGTGGAGAAACCTCGTACAAGCAATTACAATAGTAATAAACAAATATATAAGCAAATACAAAGACAATAACGAAATACAAGTAAAGAACACTTTACAACTTTTGCTTTGAACTCTTGCTTGTTGCTTGCTTTGGTTTGCTCTTGAAGGTCTAGAATGCAGCAACAATTCCCCTTCAAAATCTCCCCAAAACTTGCTACAAAATCCTCCAACTCGAGCTCCTTTTATAACCTGCATCGAGCTGATTTCACGCCTAGAAGTCGATTGCCATAAGGCCTAGTCGACTGCCAACAGTGTCATTGTCTCACAACGACTTAATCCATGTCGGCATTCTAGCCAATGGATACACTGACAATCGACTCCAGTTACTAGCAGTCGACTACTCATACCCATAGCCGACTGCTCAGTCGGCTACCAAGTGTTTTGCCTCACGACTAAACCTAGCATCAATCGACTTCCCTCCATGGCGCCGATCGTCATGGCCCGATCGATCGTCGTGCAATGATCGCTAAGGTCATTTGCTCAGTAGTCGAACGAGCTTGACTCATAGCGGATCGGTGGTCATAATTCTAGTCGATTGCTCGATCGCTGTCAATCTACCGTCAGTGTCAAACACTTGACTAGTGTTCATAACCCTTCAACTATGAGGTTTATCCCAAGTATGATGCTCTCATACTTGCTAGACCACTCTTAGCCTAGACCTAAGCCTCCTATCCACCTCCATCATCCTCACGCCTATCGGATCCCTCCAAGTCATCCATAACTTATTCATCCATACACTAGCCTTCAGGTGCTTTCTTCGACTATTGTCATGCTAAGCTGGTCTACACTGCCAAGACATATTGGGCTTACGCTGCCAAGACACACGTTTAGACTTTACGCCATCAACCATTTGACTTATGCTACAAAGACTCTACCCTTAGACTTTACGCCACCAATATCAACCCTTGGACTTCCCTTGCCAACCCATGTTGGACTTTCCATTTGCCAAGACTCAAGCTTGGACTTTCCCTTGCCAAGACCCATGCTTGGAATTTCCATGCCAATTACTCAAGACTTGGACTTTCCCATTGGCAAGACACATCCTTAGACTTTCCATCATATGGTCAACCCTCATGTCAACCATATAGTTAATCCATTGTCCAACAATGATCAACTCATCGTCAAACATCAAAACACCAACATCAAAACACAGTGATATATGTGGTTTGAAATCTTAGGGTTTCTACTCCACAGGGAGAGCTTAACGAGCTCTAGTGATGCACACACCACTAATAAAACTCCTTCTTGACAGCACGTTAGAGGTGGAGAAACCTCGTACAAGCAATTACAATAGTAATAAACAAATATACTGTTGGAGGATCGATGGCCGACTAGAGGGGGTGAATAGCCCTTCGTGTACGATGATGAAAATTACTCGCTTAATCGTCTACAATTAGAGTTAGTGCAACGAAATAATAAAACTAAACAAGACAATTAAGACAAATGCAAAGAGAAAGAATCAAATGCAAACACCGAAGATGTAACATGGTTCACGACCCTTGCCGCTAAACCACGACCTGATTCGTTCCAGGTGAATCACACCTAAACCAATTCCACTAGTCTCTCCTTTGCACTAAACTAGGTGGAGGTAAACCTTTCTTACAATCTCCCTCTTTACAATATGATTGAAATAATAGCAAGAAAGAGGGAAGAAAATGTTTAGAGCACTTAGGAGTATGATTGGAGTTTAAGCATTAGCCTCCCCAAGTGACCCAAGGCCTCTTCTTATAGGGAAGAGGCCATTCTTCCCGTTGGGCACCGAGTAGTTGACTAATGCAGTCATCAGTCGACTGCTATTGTAGTCATTGCCTTGCAACGACCTTATTCACGTTGGCTTCCAGCCAATGACTCCCACATCAGTCGACTGATCATCCCCATCAGTCGACTGATAGAGCCATCAGTCGACTGATAGAGCCATCAGTCGAGTGACCGAAGTGATCACTCGATTGGACAACCTTCTGTGCCCAACTTTACCTTGATCAGTCAATTGACGTCCCTTGGCAGTCGACTGCCAATCCCTATCGATTGACTGCTGGGTCAGAAAAGCCTCAGTCGAACACCGATCGAGTTCCATCGACCAAGAGCAATTGATTACTACCTATAGCAGTCGATTGGTGTGGGGTAAAACCTTAAACCAACCTTTGGTTGAGCATTCGACACTTGACTTAGCCATTCAGCCAATTTCACCTATGAGCTACCCCATCCCAAGTTATAATCGCTCACTCTCATCTCCCTTGGAGTCCTTCGCCTTGAAGCTCTCTTCGTCCGGCCACGTCCCTCGGATGCACCAAGCGTACGACTTCGCAATGCCATCCTTTGCATCTTGCCCTAAAGTCTTCTTCCTTGGCTTCACTCCAATGTGTTGGTGCAATCAGTCCAGGTCACGATTGACCATACTCGAGTTTGACTCGAGTAATGTTTTGATGTTTGACATAGGATGTTTGACAAAGTGGTTTGACATTGATGTTGGACATTGATGTCGGTTAATATGTTGGGGAGATTGTTGGAGCAATCGACCCAGGTTATAATTGACTAGACTCGAGTTTGACTCGAGGGAGACTTTGATGGTGTACTAGGGTTGACCATGTGATTAAGGGAAAGTCCAAGTCATGGGTACTTGGCATGGAAAGTCCAAGTGGGACACTTGGCATTTGGGAAAGTCCAAGTCATGGGTACTTGACATGGAAAGTCCAAGTGGGACACTTGGCATTTGGAAAAGTCCAAGCATGGGTCTTGGCATGGAAACTCGAACATGGGTTGGCAAGGGAAAGTCCAAGCTTGAGTCTTGGCATTTGAGAAGTCCAAGGGGATGGATATTGGCGGCGTAAAGTCCAAGCGGAGTCTTGGCGGTGTAAGTCCAATGTGCCTTGGCAGTGTAGACACCGTTAGCATGGCATAGCCGAGGGAAGCACCTGGAGGCTAGCGCGATGGATGAACAAGTCATGGATGACTTGGAGGGATCCGAGAGGCGTGAGGCTGATGGAGGTGGCTAGAAGGCTTAGGTCTAGGCTAAGGGTGGTCTAGCAAGTATGGGGGCACAATACTTGGGTTAAAACCTCATTTTTGAGGTTGGCGATCGGCCCGCATTATGGCGGTTCATTGCGCGTGAGTCGACGAGTTCGATTGCCGATTTAGAGCCAAAATGCTCGGCGATTGGATCGCTCATTGGAGCGCGATCGGCGGTGTCGGCAATGATCGCTACCGATCAATGTCAAGCACGAACGCTCGTAGGCCGATGCGATCGATTACGGCGCGTCGGATCGCCTAATGTTAGCGATCGGCTAAGAGTCCCGCTGAACTTGTCCGACGTGGATTGAGTCATTGTCTCACGACAGTGGCATCGGCCGATCGGGACTTATGGCGATCGGTGATAAGCGAAATCGGCCGTCTGGTCAGGCTCATGGAGGATTTCATAATCAGTTCTTGGGGAGCTTTCTTGAGGCGATTTGAAGGCGATTTGCAGGTGCATTTTAGGGCCCTTCAACCTCATCCAAGCAACCAACAAGCAAAGCGCTCAAACCCTAGTTTTGTAAAGTGTTCTTTACATTTCCTTTGTATTTGCTTGTATTTCTTTCGTTTATTGTTGTAAACATTTGTACGAGGTTTCTCCGCCTCTGACTTGTTGTCGAGAAGGAGTTTCTTGATTAGTGATTGCATTGGCGTCGCTAGAGCTCGTTAGAGCTCGATCCGTTGAGTAGGAATCATTTCGGTTCCGAACCACGTTATATGATCGTGTTCTGATTGTGTGTCTTGTTATATTTATTTGTTATTACCATTCCGCTGTGCTAACAAGATTGTAGATGATCAAACGCGAAAGAATTCGATCATCGTACGGAACACGCTATTCACCCCCCTCTAACTTCCAAACGATCTCCTACAAGTGGTATCAGAGCAAGGTTGCTCTTCAACGGATTAACAACCGGGAGAAAGATGCTAGAGGGTAAAAGATGGAAGTCCAAGATCAATTAGGTTGGGACATCAACACACCGGTGCCCTACACCCTATACGGACGAGAAGGATTCAATTCTTGGAAGAGAAGAATTGAGGATTTTATTATGATGAGAGACTTTGAGGAATGGTCCATTTTGATGGATGGATTTGAATATCCAAGAGGACCAAGAGGTGGATTCCTCAAAAAGAAGAGATGGACCAAAGAGCAAGTTCAAGCATCCGAGAAAAATGATAAGGTGATAAAATTTTTAATTGATTTAATACCTAATAATATCTTGTGCATGTTAGGTAATTATGTAGATGCTAAAGAGTTATGGAGCCAAGTGGCAAAGCTCCATGAAAACTCATCATCGGTCCAAGAAGAAGAAGAAGAAGAAGAGTGCTCACCCTCTCAAGCTCAAGAAAGTACACCGTCATCCCAAGAGCTTGAGGATTCGGAGGTTGATAGGGAGTCAACATCCGTATCGGAAGAAGTGGAAGAAG
This sequence comes from Wurfbainia villosa, assembly GCA_025175895.1. NCBI lineage: Eukaryota > Viridiplantae > Streptophyta > Magnoliopsida > Zingiberales > Zingiberaceae > Wurfbainia > Wurfbainia villosa. The sequence continues at coordinate 20,885,343 of CM045998.1, forward strand.
CATCCACTTCCGGATCGGAGAAGGAAGTAGAAGAGGTGAAAGAAGCATCCACTTCTATGATTGAGGGGGAGAAACCATCTACATTGGAGCCGGAACAAAATAAAGAAGATGCCTCAACCTCCGGTCAAGATGCAGAAGTTTCGACTCCGGCACCTACCACTGAACTAGGTAACTCAAGCAATTTAGGTTTAAATAAAAATCATATAATTTACTTTGAGTGTAGGGAAAGTGGGCATTACAAGAGCAAATGCCCAAAGAGAGTAAGAAAAGCTCCACCGGCACCAAAGATCAAGGATGCCGGTTCCCCAAATATCAAGAGCAAGGAGCATATCATATGCTTCAAGTGCAACTCAAAGGGGCACTATAGAAGCCAATGCCCTAGGGGGAAGAAGAAGGGGCAAGGAGGAGCATTACAAGTAGGGGGAGCTTCTATAGCTAACCCTAAGGTATATTTAAATAATGCACCTTCTAAATTTAAAAGTCAAAAGCATGCTAGAAATTTTAATTCTCTTGCAATTCACCATGAAAAGCATGCTAGAGATAAATATATTTGTTTAGGAGCTAAAAGTGTTAACTTCAAAAGTAAGGAGAAATTTGAGACTAATATCCCTAAAAACAATTTATCTAAGGATAAACATAGGTCAAATAACTCAAGATCAATCCTACCTAGGGAGACAATTAGGAAGGTACAAGAACATCTAGGTCTAAACCCTAAATGGACTAGGCATATGCCTAGAAAGTCCCATGCCCAAGAATCTAATCAAAAATCAATTGGGCAATTAGAATTAGAAAACCAAGCCTTGAGGTCAAGGCTTGAGAAACTAGAAAAGACCCTTAGGAATATACAAAACCAATTTAAAGGGTCTAATGGTCAAAGTCAAAGGTCCAAAAGTCAAAGTCAACACCAAGGACCTAAGAGTCAAAAGTCAACCAAGGGCAAGCAAGGTTTGGGTCACAAACCTAAGCCTAAGGTGGCTTATCATAGTGTCCATTTGACTATGGAACACAAACTAGGTCTAGGAAGACCAAGGTCAATAGGGAAGTCATCCCTAAGGTTGACCAAAGGTTGTGCCTAGTGGCTAGGGTTTCTAGGAAACCTAGGGTGGCCACTAAGGAGGTTGCAAGGGGAGTTACCCCTAGAGTCAACCTAGGTAAGACCCAAATGACCAAGGCTAACAAGCCTAGGAGGGTCATTAGGAAGGTATCTAGGGAGGTTATCCCTAAGGAATACCTAATTAACCCTAGGAGCTCAAATCGGTTTTGGGTTCCTAAGAGCATGATTGATTCACGCTAGATGAGTTTAGGGTGTGCCAACCTTGATTGGATGGGTAGTTAACTCAACCATGGTAAAGGAGGCACTTTAGGATATTTTCAAGGTTATGGTTACCTTGGAAATAAATTTGAATCAATATCCTAAAAGATTTTAGGATGTGCCAATGCACTTTTGAAATTAAGAAAAATCAATTAAATTGACACAATTTAGGTTTAGAGGTTAGTGTGCCATTTTGGATTTTTGGCATACTAGGGAGATTAATGATAATATGGCAAAATACATCTAATTATATCAAATGGCAATTAATATTAAAATTTAGGTATTACTATACCTATATATTTTATATAACATGCTTTGTTTGCCATATAACATGCCATGACATCATGCTTACTTTTAATCATTTTATATGTCATGTTCATGTTTTAGGATTAAGGTTTTAAATGTCATGTGTTTTTAGATTTCATCTTATGCCATGACATCATGATTATGAGCATATGCTTATTTATATCATCATTAATGCCATAATCATTCATGCATTTAAGAAAATTTCGATTGAAATTGATTTAAGGATTATGGCATGACTTGAAGTCCCATTTATAAGGGAATCAAGTAGGGTTGCCTTAGAGAATGCATGAAACCCTAGATTAGGATGAACAAAACTCACATCTCATATTAAATTGACATGTATGTATATTTTATACACCCTAGATACATGTGAGATGCTAGGATATGAGTTAAGTTCAAGGTGCATAGGTTTTGCATCTAGATGAACTCAAACTCATCTTATATGATTAGTGGATCATTGGGAGAGCATGTGTACAAGTCATGTACATAGAGCCCAAGGAATATGATCCAAAATAAGGTTTTGAAAACATTTTAAAATCATTTTGAAAAACCTTGATGAAGTCTATCTTTTGATAGCAATCACCATTGATAGAGTTGATACAAAATAGGGCTAAAACATTGAAAATTTCAATGGTTTTGAGTTTTGTATCAAACTCTTTATTTTATGGGTAAAATATTTTTCAAACATTTTTCACCCATTGTATTGGTCATAGGTATTATACGTATCAATTTTCGTGATTTTTTGATATACGTATAATTAGTTATGATTTTTTGAATCTCGATTCTGATAGCTGAAATTTGGAAATTTAGTTGTCGATCGCCTTATGGTGGCCGATCGATATGGTTGGCAATGATCGTTATCGATAGGAGTTGATCGCTGTGTCTGATTTTGGGTTAACAAGGTTTGTTTAGCCCAGGTTCAGCTATGGTAAAGGTTCTTAATCACTCCTAACCCTAGGATATGCTTTGGGAAGCATTATAAAGGGTGAAAATCTATTGGATATGGATTAGGAGAGGTGTTAGGTCAAAGTATCAAATTTAGGGTGAGTGAAAGTTCTATGTTGAACTTAGAACCTTAATTTTGATGGTTTAGCGTTTCTATTGGCTTAGGAACTTTCCAAGGACAGTGTTGGTGCAATGGTCAAGGGGGAGCAAGCCTTTAGGGGGAGTTATCCATCTTGGGATGATGGATGTGTTTCTCTTCTTGAAGGGGGAGAAGTTATTGGGAGAGTATCATCAATTGGGAAAATTGATGGGATTTTGAGAGACCCAATTTGGAAATTGGGAGAGAATATAGGATTGCCTCTCTTGAGTGATATGAGACTTATCACTAGGAAGATGGTAGACATCCTAGGTATTTTTGGATCAAGGGGGAGATTGTAAGATCTCATTAGGATATGAGAAATTGACCTCCTTGGAGAGATAACCTTTTTGATGTATGTCAAAAAGGGGGAGAAGATTAAATTACCAATTTGGATAATTGGTAAGGGAATTTGAGTTAGGGGCCTAACTCAAGGTTTGTTTTTGTCAAACATCAAAAAGGGGGAGATTGTTGGTGCAATCGGCCCAGGTCACGATTGACCATACTCGAGTTTGACTCGAGTAATGTTTTGATGTTTGACATAGGATGTTTGACAAAGTGGTTTGACATTGATGTTGGACATTGATGTCGGTTAATATGTTGGGGAGATTGTTGGAGCAATCGACCCAGGTTATAATTGACTAGACTCGAGTTTGACTCGAGGGAGACTTTGATGGTTGACTAGGGTTGACCATGTGATTAAGGGAAAGTCCAAGTCATGGGTACTTGGCATGGAAAGTCCAAGTGGGACACTTGGCATTTGGGAAAGTCCAAGTCATGGGTACTTGACATGGAAAGTCCAAGTGGGACACTTGACATTTGGAAAAGTCCAAGCATGGGTCTTGGCATGGAAAGTCCAACATGGGTTGGCAAGAGAAAGTCCAAGCTTGAGTCTTGGCATTTGAGAAGTCCAAGGGGATGGATATTGGCGGCGTAAAGTCTAAGCGGAGTCTTGGCGGCGTAAGTCCAATGTGCCTTGGCGGTGTAGACACCGTTAGCATGACATAGCCGAGGGAAGCACCTGGAGGCTAGCGCGATAGATGAACAAGTCATGGATGACTTGGAGGGATCCGAGAGGCGTGAGGCTGATGGAAGTGGCTAGAAGGCTTAGGTCTAGGCTAAGGGTGGTCTAGCAAGTATGGGGGCACCATACTTGGGTTAAAACCTCATTTTTGAGGTTGGCAGTCGACTGACATTATGGTCGGTTCGACTGCCGTGAGTCGACTTGAGTTGGACTGCCAGTTTAGAGTTGGAAATGCTCTGGCGATCATTGCTCATCGGAGCGATCGGGAGTGTCGGCAGCGATCGGCGCCAGTCGTGATCATTGCCCGATCGATATCGAGCCGAAGCGCTCCATAGCCGATTAGGCGTCGACTACGGTGGATGCGATCGCGCCAAGAGTCCCGTTGGAACTTGTCCGACGTGGATTGAGCTGTTGTCTCACGACAACGATGGCATCGGGCCCGAGGACTTATGACGATGGCGATGGCGGAAATCGGCCCGTCTGGTCAAAAAATGGAGCTCGTGGAGGATTTCATAATCTGTTCTTGGGGAGCTTTCTTGAGGCATTTTGAAGGCGATTTGCAGGTGCATTTCAGGGCCCTTCAACCTCATCCAAGCAACCAACAAGCAAAGCGCTCAAACCCTAGTTTTGTAAAGTGTTCTTTACATTTCCTTTGTATTTGTTTGTATTTCTTTCGTTTATTGTTGTAAACGTTTGTACGAGGTTTCTCCGCCTCCGACTTGTTGTCGAGAAGGAGTTTATTGATTAGTGATTGCATTGGCGTCGCTAGAGCTCGATCCGTGGAGTAAGAACCATTTCGGTTCCGAACCACGTTATATGATCGTGTTGTGATTGTGTGTCTTGTTATATTTATTTGTTATTACCATTCCGCTATGCTAACAAGATTGTAGACGATCAAACGCGAAAGAATTCCATCATCATACAGAACACACTATTCACCCCCCTCTATCTTCCAAACGATCTCCTACACAATGCTCTTCATCCGGCGGTCCCTCGGATGCACCAACTGCATGGCTTCGCAATGCTGTCCTTTACCGACTCAAGGACCGAGTCATGAGATGGTGATCTTGCCAATGCTTTGTCAAGCTAACCATATGTGAATTACTAAGTCTTTCACGACTTCAATACACATATCAAATCCACAAACAACCTAACTTAAACCTTTACCACACACATCAAAACCACATCATACATGGGTTGATTGCCCTAACAATCTCCCCCTTTTTGATGTGTGACAACCTAGTTTAAGTTAGGTAAAACATTAACATAAAAACATAAGGAAGGAAAGCATGTAAAACATGGATATCAAACATGAATATCAACTCCTCCTTAATACATGTAAACTCCCCCTTAACACATGCTAATCTCTCCCTAGCATGATTAACTTAAACTTAACCATTTCTCCCCCTTTGACACCATCAAAAACATCTAACATATGTCATATAAGTATGACATCAAGTCTAGAGAATGAAAATCATCAAAAACTAACTCAAAACCTGATAAAACAGGTTACTGTGCTCGTGCACAGTACATCAGTCGACTGAAACTTATATTTCAGAATTTCTAATTTCCGAAGTCCAACTTTAGAAATGCATTAAAAATTCCATAAAATTTAAAAAATCATGAAATTTGGGAAATATATTTCTCATAAGTCCCTTTATCAGTGAAAAATGATTTTTCATGAAAATTCATTTCGTTTTTGAAAATTAGGCAAAAACTCAAAAGTTGCAAAAAGTCTCAATTGTGTATCAACTTGAAAGCTAGTTTTGCCTTAAAAACTTTTCAAAACATGAACTTGCAGATTATCAAACATAAAATGATTTTAAAACATTTGAAATAGAAAACTATGATCTATGGGCAATATGTCCATTGATTAAATATTTGCTTTCCCCATAGTTGGTCTATGATTACTATCATGATACTTGTAAATGACCATCTAAATGCCATATGCATTAGTGGACCATTTGTATCAACCTAACATCTCACTCATGCTATGTTTTTCAATCAAGTTAGCCTATAGTTTCACGCCCTAGGGGAGTCCCCGCCAGACGAAAATCCGACAGCATCTCCCCTGTATGGGTGACAATACCAATCTTGCATACAAGGCCTACACAACCACTATATATTGGTCAACACGATAGGAACAAAAACTACACACAGGTCATAAATAGGCCTCAGACCATCAATCCAGGTAAATAGCAACAGTCTATAATATCTAGACTTACCCCTTCTGCCATCTGAGCAGGAATATACAACTAAACCAATCGAATAGTCCATAAGAACACAACAAATATCACCAAACCTCCACAAGTACATAACCAAAACAAACACAAGTCCTACACACTTCATCTAGTCAAAAATCGAAACCATAAGACCAATAAAAACAAATCCATTTCGATGAGGGGGATTGGCAGCTGGATTCTCCTGGTAGTTTCATCCTGAAATAGATGTAAAGCAACGGGGTAAGTTCAACGAACTCAGCGGATATCAAGTCGACATGCATAGTAAGCTATATCTAACAATAATAGTCATGTTAGTACAGTCTCCTAATCAATAATAGAAAAATGCAAGGAAAAGTTACGGAAAGACTGTACATTCCTGAATCTCCTATCCTGACATAGGAGTACGAGCCATATTAGCAGAAATAAGGTTGTCAGACCAAATACAAAATGTATCCTGTATGCATGTCAATCATATGCAACATCCAAGGTAGTAATCAAAATGCAGCAAACACAATACAAATGCTATCCATGCAAAATGCATGCGATGCAAATGACATGGTCACCCCTGATGCTAGTCAGCCGCCTCACACGCGATGGTGAAGCTGAGTGGGTAGGGCTATGACAACTGTGCACTTTGCCATCACTTCTCCTGAGTGATCGAGTGGACATGATGCTGTCGGAGTACACCTATCCTCCTGCCCCAAATAGAGTGGGGGAGCAAAACTCTCATCTCCCAGTGTCGTAGACCAGAGGAGGGATCCCTGCCCGCTACCACATTGTCTCATCGCTACCCATGAGCGGACTAGCGGAGCCTGACAGAGCAACTGCACACACCCTCCTGATGTACCACTAACCCATGAGTGGCTGTGTGTGCAGAACATGTAACTGGTTGCGGGCTCAACTACAAAGGAACCCCGTCCAGCCAGCATGCAGTCATGCAAGATGGTGCATGACACTAAAGCATGTAATATCAACTAAAATACGTATCTGAATAATATGCACAACAAATAGGTACATATACATGATCCAAGTAAAACAGGGAAGGTATAACTATAAACTGATCAAATGCATGTAGCAAGTAGGCACAATAACATACAAGACAGATAAACATGAAAATTATTGCAGGCTATAACTAACTAACATATCAACATGACTAAATCTAAAAGATAAGTCAAAATACCCGCCTGATAAAATGCTCGAAAAAAATGAAATCTTCACGCCCGTGGACCTGTCTCGTGACCGAAACCTGCATATAACAACCATTATGATTAAGCACAATCATGCAATGACTGATCGAATCGAATCCTACATCGACTTCGTAGCTCGATCAACTAGATTGATCTAGTTATCCACATAACCCAAACAATTCTTCACATCAATCCCTATCGACCATTAAACCACTTAACAACCTATTATGCATTTATAAACATCCATATCTGAACTTACCAATTTCCATCTTAATTATTAATTCTCACAACCAACATCTATGAGTTAATTTAGGACTCACCTTAAGCCCAAACAACCTCTACAACCTAATCGTTGCCCAAAATCCTGTACAACCAATCTCAAATCCTCAACCTTCAATTCACAGCCACGTTAACTGTATTTACAGCCATATCGACACCCCAAATAAAACCTCACAGCCATCAACACTTGTTCACAGCTAACTTTGCACGACCAAACCTCATCCAGCCTACATCTTCACAGCCTACTCAACACCCAAATAAAACCTCACAACCCTCTCAACCGACAACAAACTCCTACTCAGCCAAAAACTCCTCGACAGACAACAAAGACAAGGATTAACAATAGCAACAAAACAAAAGAGACAAATCGAGCTTACCAGCGATTGTAACCTCCTATCCTCTGTTCACTGAAAAAACCACTTTGCTCCGACAGAGCTCACAACTCCAAGTCTCTGCCCATATCGACAGTTCAAGCTCAGCGAAAGAAAATCACTGCAACCCTTAAACCTCGTCCAAGGTAAGGAGAAAATAGTTCTTACCTAGCTCCGACGACCATCGACAGAGCAATCCCCAACACCGGCAGCCCTGCTCGCTACCCAAATCTCCTCTGTTCGTCGCTCGAAACCCTTTCTCCGACAACAATCTCCCCAACCTTGTTCACCGGAGCAACAAAACCTCGGCTGCCCTAAATCACCAATTACCGCGACCACCGGTAGTCCTTCAGCAGCACGCTCACCGTCGGCTCGACTATGGAGACCGACGAGGCTGCTCCTCACTGTCGCGTGCAGAGAAGGAGAAGAGGGCTCGGCAAAGATCGCCGCCCCCAAAATCCGAGCCAGGCGCAAACACCCCGCTGCAAACTCCCAGTCACACGCTCACCGTCGACTCATCCGTGGCCATCGGCGAGGATGCTTTTCATCGCTTGCAGAGAAGATGGAATTGGCCGAGGATCGGAGCGATGGCACGGGGAGGTCTGGTCGCGACGGCGCGGGGAGGTCTGGTCGCGAGAGAGAAACCGATGGAGCGGCTCGCGAGAAATGAGGGGAAGGAGAAAATAAAAGTCGCGATCAGAAACTAAACTTAGGTTTAGGTATTTAAATTTTAGGTTAATTGCCACCTATTAACTCCCTTAGATAGGTTCTACCAAAGCCTATTTATTTTATCCCTATAAAAATCTCTTACGAGCTCCGTTTAAATTCCAAAAAATTCTGAAAAATTTCTAAAATTCTCTAAAAATCCCAAAATAATTCCCAGGATTATTTTTTCTTATTTTTTTTTGGCCATCTAATTTGGTATTTTAAATTTTTCGTATTTAACATATAGTGAGTGTGAGATGTACCTAAGGGTGCGTTTCGTTGGGGGTTTTTGTTAATAACCTTGTTAGGTTATCAACAAAAATCTTGTTTGATTTAGGTTATAAACAATTACCTGGTTATGAACAAAAACCTTTTTAGGGGGAATCAGAAAACCTTGGAGAACCAAGGTTTTTGTTGATTCCTGGGGTTAAGGAATCTTTTTTCCAATATTACCCCTAGCAATATATTAAATCTCAATTTGTCAAAACTCAATCGATCGCTGCTGCCGGCCGCCGCCGCTGCCGCTGACGCCGCTGCCGCTGCCGCTACGCCGCTGCTGCTGCCGGCCGGCTGGCTGGCCGGCCACGGCTGCGCTTGCCGCCGGGCTGCCGCTGCCGCTCGCTGCCGCACCACCGCTGCTGCCATCATCGGCCATCGCCGCTTCGCATCGCCATCGCGCCGCTTCGCCATCGCCACCGCTGCCGCCATCGGCCATCCGCCATCGCTTCGCCATTATCGCCGCCGCTGCCGCCACATCGGCCACCGCCACCTTGCGCCACGGGCCGCCATCGCTGCTGCTGGCGCCACCACCGCTGCCGCCAAATTGCCGCCGCCATCCGCTGCCGCCGGCCGATCACCGCCATCGCCGCTTGCGCCGATCGACGACTAACGGCAGCCATCGCTCGGCCAGGGTAGCTGCCGTTGCCGCCAATCGGCCGCCATATCGTTATCGCTCACGGCCGATCGATCGCCGCTGCCGCTGCCGACGGCTGACCACCATCGCCGCTTTGGCCGGCCGATCGTTGCCGCCGACGACCGGCCACCACCGCCGCCGGCCGATCGCTGGTCGGCCACCGCCACCGCTTAGTCGGCTTGGCATCACGATGGCAGATCGCTGCCGTCGTCATTAATATTTCTGTCGTTGTCATCGAATTGATTGAGCAAAGACAAAGGATAATTTAGTAAAATGTTAAACTAAGTTATATATTAAAACCTCCAACCAAACAAGGTTTTTATCTAAGGTTATACTTTATTCTAAGGTTATGTTTTATTCCCTGGTAATTACATAACCAAGGTTATGTATGATTACTTGAACCAAACGCACCCTAAAAGTATTTATACTTAACTAAAATTTCATGCAATTCTACCCAAGGTTAAGTATCATGCATAAACCCCCATTATGATCATAACACAATATTATCATTTAATTTGCATATTTTGATCATACACCAAATATTATCATCCAAATCATAAATCATGATTATTTATTAAGTATAAAATCAAGCATAAATCATGATTTAAGCATTCAATTTATGGGTTACACATTATCATCACCCAACACTAAATCAAAATTCATCACCCACATCCTTATAAGTCAACCATTTTACATGATATAAAGTAAGTCCACTCATGGTTGACTATCCTAGGGTTTTTCTAACCCTTCAGGATGGACTTAGGAACCCAATATAGATTCTTACCAATATGGTTCACCAAATACTCCTTTGGGATCCATTTCCTGGCTACCATTGTTATTTTTGTTTGTCCCCTAGCAATCAAACAATGGTAGACCTTCTCATTTTTGGATCCCTTATATCCTAGGCCTTTCTTGTTAAAGCTAGCCCTTTGGCTCCCAATTATCAAGTCTTGGAGCCTATTGTGAATTTTTCTAGGGCCTTTGTGAAGAAGTCTACCTTTTCCCTTAGAATATTATTTTCCTCAACTAAGCATGCATCATTCACACTAGAAGAAATACAATCATCATGTGAACATGCAATTTTCAATTTTTCTTCTAGTTCCTTAATTTTATTTTGCATGCTTTTGTTTTTCTGCTTACTCCTAAATAAATCTCTAGTAAGACTAGAAATCATAGAAACAATTTCTTGAGTAGAAAGATTTCTTACCATACTTACCATATCTTCTTCTTCCTCCGATTCCGATGAGGATACTCCCCCTACACTTGAGCTCTCCTCACTTGAGCTTGTTTCTTCATTTTCGGAGGAGGAGGTGGAATCTAAGTCTTCTATTGCCATTAGGGCAAGGATTGTGAATGCTTGTTCTCCCTCCGATGATGATGATGGATCATCCCATGTTGCCTTGTGTGTCTTGGTCTTCCCTTTTTCTTTTGATTTTCTTTCTTCTTCCTTCTTCTTGCTCCTCTTCTTCTTGTCTTCTTTCTTTTTCTTTTCTTCCTTGCTTTTGTTCAAGAGGGGACAATCATCCCTTATGTTTCCCTCTCCTTGGCAATTGTAGCAAATAATTTTTCTCCATGGCCTTCTTCTCCTATCATGAGATTTATTAAATTTAAAGTTTTTTAAAGTATGTCTCACTTTCCTTACCATGTAGGCTTCTTCATTACTATCCATGGAGGAGGAAGATTCTTCATCGAAGGAAGAGGGTGGAGTCTCCTTCTTCTTCTTCTTTCCTTTTTCCGCCATTAATGCTACTCCCCTTGATGGCTTGATTGACTCTTCAATTACTCCTTCAAGCCTAGTCTCATGCAACTCTATGGTAGAGAAAAATTCATCTAGAGTACTTACCTCTAGATTCTTTGAAATATAGAAGGAGTCTACCATAGAGCTCCATTTTGATGACCGGGGCAATGCATCTATCGCCTTCATTACCATATCCCAGTTTGAAAGCTTTTCTCCTACACTTGTCAAACCGTCAATTATCTCTTTAAAACGAGAGTGAAGAGATGTTATATTCTCCCCTTTATTGAGTTTGATGTTGTTCAATTTGAGAGCGGATAAGGTCTCTTCTTGCTAGCTTAGCCTCGGATGTGCCTTTATGAAGCTCCACTAGCTTCTCCCACATCTCTTTGGCACTAAGGCACTCTCCAATTCTATTGATTTCTTCTTGAGGGAGAACATTGTAGAGATGGTGCTTGGCTCTTGAATTTGCAAGGTGCTCCTCTCTTTGCTTCTTGGTCCACCTTGATTTTTCTATTGGCTTCCCCTCTTCATCCCTAGGCAAATCGAAATTGGTTTCCATTGTAATCATAATATCAAAATCCGTTTCGAAAAATACCTCCATTCTCTTCTTTCACCAAGAGAAGTTGCCCTCGAACTTAGGTGGATGAATGTTGGAACCGACCATTGTCATGCTTGTGTTGGCGATGAGTCCGCGACAAGCTCCTCGCTCTGATATCACTTTTTGGAGGATCGATGGTCGGCTAGAAAGGGGTGAATAGCCCTTCGTGTACGATGATGGAAATTACTTGCTTAATCATCTACAATTAGAGTTAGCACAACGGAATAAAAGACTAAACAAGACAATTAAGAGAAATGCAAAAGAGAAAGAATCAAATGCAAACACCGAAGACGTAACGTGGTTCACGACCTTTTCCACTAATCCATGACCCGATTCATTCCAGGTGAATCATGCCTAAACCAATTCCACTAGTTTCTCCTTTGCACTAAGCCAGGTGGAGGTAAACCTTTCTTATAATCTCCCTCTTTACAATATGATTGAAATAATAGCAAGAAAGAGGGAAGAAAATGTTTAGAGCACTTGGGAGTATGATTGGAGTTCACGAATTAGCCTCCCCAAGTGATCCAAGGCCTCTTCTTATAGGGAAGAGGCCATTCTTCCTATTGGGCACCGAGCAATCGACTGATGCAATCATCAATCGACTATTGTTGTAGTCGTTGCCTCACAACGGCTTTATCCATGTTTGCTTCCAGCCAACGACTCTCACATCAGTCGACTGATGGAGCTATCAGTCAAGTGACCGAAGTGATCACTCGACTGGACAACCTTCTATGCCCAACTTTACCTTGATCAGTCGACTGTCGTCCCTTGGCAGTCGACTGATGGTTGAGCAGTCGACTGCCAAACCCTAGTAGTCGACTATTGGGTCAGAAAAGGTTCAGTCGAACACCGGTCAAGTTCCATCGACTCAGAGCAGTCGACTGCTACCTATAGCAGTCGACTGGTGTCGGATAAAACCTCAAATCAACCTTTGGTTGAGCATCCGACACTTGGCTTAGCCATTCAGCCAAGTTCACCTATGAGCTACCCTGTCCCGGGTTACAATCGCTCACTCTCATCTCCCTTGGAGTCCTTCATCTTGAATCTCTCTTCATCCAACCACGTCCCTCAAATGCACCACGTGCATGACTTTGCAATGTCATCCTTTGCGTCTCGCCCTGAAGTCTGCTTCCTTGGCTTCACTCCAATGCTCCTCGTTCGGCGGTCCCTCGGATGTACCAAGTGCACGGCTTGGCAATGTCGTCCTTCACTGACTCAAGGACCGAGTCATGAGATGGTCATCTTGTCAATGCTTTGTCAAGCTAAGCATGTGTGAATTACTAAGTCCTGCATGACTTCAACACACATATCAAATCCACAAACAACCTAACTTAAACCTTTGCCATACACATCAAAATCACATCATACATGGGTTGATTACCCTAACATATACAAGAAAATACAAAGACAATAACGAAATACGAGTAAAGAACACTTTACATCTATTGCTTTGAACTCTTGCTTGTTGCTTGCTTCGCTTTGCTCTTGAAGGTTTGGAATGCAACAGTAATTCCCCTTCAAAATCTCTCCAAAAGTTACTCCAAAATCCTCCAACTTGAGCTCCTTTTATAACCTGCATCGAGCTAATTTTGCTCCCACCAGTCGACTGCCATAAGGCCACAGTCGACTGTCAACAGTGTCATCGTCTTACAACGATCTAATCCACGTTGACATTCCAACCAATGGATACACTGGCAGTTGACTCCAATTACCAACAATTGACTACTCTACCCATAGTCGACTGCTCAGTCAGCTACCGAGCGTTTCATGACCAAACCTAGCATCGATCATTGCGTCCATGGCGGTCGAATGCTAGCAATCGGCCAAGGATATTTGCCCTGTCGAACACGATCGACTCATGGCGATCAAGTGGTCATAATCTCGATCATTGCCAATGCGACTTGGGCATCAAGTGTAAAACACTTGACCAGTCGATTGGTCCATAACCCAGTCGACTGCTACACCTCAACCATGAGGATTATCCTAAGTATGATGCCCTCATACTTGCTAGACTACCCTTAGCTTAGACCTAAGCCTTCTAGCCACCTCCATCAGCCATATGCCTATCGGATCCCTCCAAGTCATCCATGACTTGTTCATCCATATGCTAGTCTTTAGGTGCTTACATCGGCTATTGTCATGCTAAGCTGGTCTACACCGTCAAGCCACATTGGGCTTACTCTGCCAAGACACACGCTTGGACTTTACGCCGCCAACCATTGGACTTATGCTTCCAAGACTCCACCCTTGGACTTTACGCTGCCAATATCAACCCTTGGACTTCCTTTTCCAACCCATGTTGGACTTTCCATTTGCCAAGACTCAATCTTGGACTTTTCCTTGCCAAGACCCATACTTGGACTTTCCATGCCAAGTACTCAAGACTTGGACTTTCATATTTCCAAGACGTTGTTGGATCGAAAGCGTCGCTAGAGGGGGGGGGTTGAATAGCGAGCATAAAATCTTTTTGTCTTTTTGTTTGTTCGATTTAAAACACAGAGATGCACAGTGGAAAAATAAATAACACAAGTTTGTTTTTACTTGGTTCATAATCCAACGGTTGCTAATCCAAGGCCCCGCGTATTGGATCAGGGGCACCAGATAATCGAACCTATGTTTTGATTATGGAAAAGATACAAAGTTAAGCTTATATCATTATCTCACGAGCTGAATCAAGTGTGCAAGGATGTTAAGCTAAGCTGAAGGTCAGTGACACCCGAAGGTTCTCGTGTTGAGAAACCGTGATAGTCGGGCGACACCGGGAGGAATTCGGAGGGAGCCGAAGAAATCAAGTGAAGACCGGAAGCAAAGCTACAAAGGTAAAACTTAAGGTAAGCTCGTGTGTGCGAGTGAATGCAAGGTCTAGTCCTCCGTACGGGGATGTCCTTAGGCGACGATCTAATTAAGACTTCCTATGAAAGGTCTAAGTCGAGATCGGATGGTAAGTGGTCGTCGAACTCACTCTTACTTATATGATTTCAAGCTAACTTTTTATTGCAATCGAAAATCCTAGCCAGTAGTCGACTAATGGCCTATAGCAGTCGACTGCTGGGCATCACTTCGACTGATAAGGGTGGCAATCGACTGTTGATCAAATTCCAGCTTCAAGGATAGTCAAAACCTCATCCCCTTATCTTAGGGTGAGGTGGCCTTTGATGATAAGACTTGAGCTCAATTTTTAGGGTTCTCAAAGGCTATAAAAGAAGGAGTGTTCTTCACCATTTTCATCAATTTAGAGCTCTCCAAATGTCTCCACAACGCCACTACTCTACGACGATCATACGATGCCAAAGCGCTATAGAAATGTTGATGACACAAGCTCCACTTCCACTCTTTGAGTTATCGCTATCAGTTCACTTTAATTCTTATTTCTAAATTGTTGTAATCAGTTTATTATCGAGCTTTTATCGTAACAAGGAGAGAGGGGTTTGTCTCTCTACCTCGATCTTTTTGTGTTTTTGTAATCGCCATCTCCTACCTCCAATGAGGAGGAGAGTTTTAGTGAATTGCCTTTCGTGCGTGATCTCAGATCGCTAGGGCCTTGGATTAGCATTCGAAGGTTGTGAACAAAGTAAAAGTAAATTTCTGTTCTTTTATTTTTCGCTGCACAACTCTTTGGATTATCAAACGAATGAAGATTTATCGTGCACTATTAACCCCCCTCCTCTAGCGCTTATTCTGATCCAACACCACGATCCTTGACCGCGTACGAAGGGGCACTCCACTATAAAGTCTCCTCCTCATTGGAGGTAGGAGACAACGATGACAAAAATCGAAAGCACGAGGATGAGGCAACAAGCCTACCTTACCTCGTTACGATTAAAATCACGAATACAATAACTAAATAGAAACAAACTTGCTGCTGCCGACGAAGAAGTTATAAGCTTGGCATTGCATTGGCATTATAACGATGTTAGAGCTTTAGCGTTGTAGGAGCACTTGAGAATAAGATTGATGATTTTTGGGTTGGAGTCCTTCCCTCCTTTTACAGACTTGTGCCTTGGAATAAGTCTAGATGCAGATCCTCAACTTTTGGAACTTATCATGAGGTGACACCTTATCTTATCGCGAAGTAGCAGCGTCAAACGTTGTCCTTTTTGACATAGCGTAAAAGGTTGATTCGTCGCCATCAGTCGACTGATGCCCTTCGTCAGTCGGCAGATGTGCATCAGTCAACTGTCAGATTAGCCACTTTCCTACAGTAAGAGGTTAGCATGAAAAATGATAAATACGATGGTTTCTTATCGTCCGATCTCGACCTAGACCTTCCACTGGAAGTCTTAGTCGGATCACAACCTACAGTCGTCCCCATATAGAGGACATGACCTTGCCATCTCTCTTTGTACTCGTGCTTACCTCTGGTCCTTTATGACCTGTCGCTTTGCTTCCGGTCTTCACCTGGGTTCTTCGACTTCCACAAAGTTCTCTTGGTGTCGCTCGACCACCACGGTTTCCTGACTCGGGATTCTCCGAGTGTCGCTGACCTTTGGCTTAGCTTAACCATTTCCTGCACACTTAATTCAGCTCATGAGATAACAATATGACCTTAACTTTAGATCTTTGCCATAATCAAAACCTAGGTTTGATTATCTGGTACCCCTGCACCAACAGACACATGCTTGGACTTTCCATCATGTGGTCAATCCCATGTCAACTATATTGTCAACCCATTGTCCAACAATGGTCAACTCATCGTCAAACATCAAAACACCAACATCAAAACACGGCTCGAGTCAAACTCGAGTCTGATTAATCGTGACCTAGGTTGATTGCACCAACAATCTTCCCCTTTTTGATATTTGAAAAATAAATAAATACCTTTGAGTTAGAACACTAACTCAATCCAAATCTCCCAATTGTCCAAATTGGGAATTCTAAATTCTCACTCAATTTTCTCAAAATTCTCCCCCTTTTTGACATACATCAAAAAAGCTCTCTCCAAGGGTATCAATGTCTCATATCCCAATGATATCTTACAATCTCCCCCTTGGTCCAAAAACATCTAGAATGTCTTCACTCTTTCTAGTGATAAGTCCCATATCACTAAAGAGAGGTAATCCTCACTTCTCCAAATTCTCCCCCCTATGAGGAAGAACACATCCATCATCCCATGATGGATAACCTCCCCCTAAAGGCTTGCTCCCCCTTGACCATTGCACCAAAAATGTCCTTGGAGAGTCCCTAAGCCTATAGGAACACTAAACTATCAAAATTAAGGGCAAAAGTTCAACCTTGAACTTTCACACGCCTTAAAATTAATACACACCCTAAACAACTCTCCTAATCCATATTCAATGGATTTTCACTCTTTATAATGCTTTCCAAAGCATATCCTAGGATTAGAAGCAGTTAGGGAACCTTAAAATAGTTGAAACATGGGATAAACATCCTTGTTTATCCAAAATCAGCACTGGCAGTCGACTCTGTCAATCAAAGTCAACTGCCCTTGATGCCAATCAACTGTCATTCATGGTAGTCGACTGATTTCTGTAGTGTGTAGAAATCAGAGTTCAGAAATGAATTTTCAAAAATCATAAGTAATTATACATACTTTGAAAAATTCATACATATAATACTTATGTCAATCATTATGGGTGAAAAATATTTGAAAAAATAAAATACCCATAAAATAATGAGATTGATACAAAGTTCAAAAAAAAAAACTTCATTGTTTTGAGTCTACTTTCTATCAACTTCATCAATGGTGACTTCTATCAAAAGATAGACTACACCATGGTTTTTCAAAATAATTTTAAAAATTTTATATTGAACCACGGTCTTGGGCTTAATGCACATGACTTGTATATAAGCTTTCCTCATGATTCATCCATGGTATAAGATGAGTTTGAGTTCATCTAGATGCAATGTCTATGCACCTTGAACATAACTCATTTTCTAGCATCTCACATGTGTCTAGGGTATATGACAACACATATATGTCAATGTGATGTGAGATGTGGATTTTGTTCTTCCTAATCTAGGGTCTCACGCATTTTCTAGGCAACACTATTTGATTTCCTTATACATGGGACTTCAAATCATGCCATTTGTCCTTAAATAAAATTTAATTAATGCATGAATGATGATTATGGTATAAATGATAGCATAAAAAAAATATGTGCCAATAATCATGATGTCATGGCATATGATTTAATTTAAACATACATGACATTAAACTTAGACCTAAACATTATCATGACATTTAATGATAAAAATAAGATATGATGTCATGACATGACATATGGCAAACAAGACATGACAAATAAAATGTAGAAGTATAAGAATACCTAAATTTTAGTATTAATTGACATTTGTTATAGTTATACCCAAATTGCCATAACACTAACTTTCTCCCAAGTGTGCCAAAAACCCAAAATGGTACACTAAGACCTCTAAATTTAATTGTGCCAATTTGATCAATTTTTCAACACTTCTTAAAGATATTGACACATCCTAAAATCCTTTAGGATATCTTATTTCCAAAGTATCCCATAACCTTAGAAATGACCTAAAGTGTCAACTTTGTTATGGTTGAGTTAACTACCCATCCAATCAAGGTTGACATATCCTAGTCCATTTAGAGTGAATCGATCATGCTCTAAGGAATCCAATATCTATTGGAGCTCCTTGGATTTACTAGGTATTCATTAGGGATAACTTCCCTAGATACCCTCCTAATGACCCTCCTAGGCTTAGTAGCCTTGGTCAAATGAGTCTTACCTAGGTTAACTCTAGGGGTAACTCCCCTTGTAACCTTCTTAGTGGCTTCCCTAGGTTTCCTTGCAACCTTAGCCACTAGGTATTTACCTTGGTTACCCTTAGGGATGACATTCCTAGTAACCTTGATCTTTCTAGACCTAGGTTGAGTTCCATAATTGAATGGAACATTGTGGTAGGTCTCCTTGGGCTTAGGCTTGTGATCCAAATCTTTCTTTCCCTTGGGTGGACCATGCCTCCTAGACCTTAGGTTTTGACTCCTTGATCTCAAATTTTGACTATTTGACCTTGCATTTGATTTTGCATCTTTCTTAGGGTCCTTTCCATTTTCTCAAGCTTTGACCTCAAAGCTTGATTTTCAACCTCTAATTTTTCTAATTTGCTAAGCCCATTATTTCTTTGAGTAGAGTTGTTCTTTCTAAGAATATGTCTATGGTTCTTGGAATTAATCCTAGATGGTCCTCTACCTTTCTAATACTTTCCTTAGGTAGAATTATTTTAGGGTTATTGTATCTGGAGTTGTCCTTAGCCCTAAAATTGCACGATTTTGCACCTAAGCAATAAAAACTATTTTTAGCATGCTCTTTATGAACAATAGCAAGATTACTCCTAGCATGCTTATTTTTAACATTAAAATTTGAAGGTGCATTATTAAAATATACCTTAGGATTTGCATTTAAAGTTCCTCTACATGTGATGCTCCTTCTTGGGTCTTCTTCCTCCCCCTAGGGCATTGACTTCTATAGTGACCCCTTTGTTGGCACTTCAAGCACACCACGTGCTCCTTGCTCTTCCTAATTGGGGCTCCGACATCCTTTGACTTTTCTTGAAATTTTGGTGTCGGTTGACTTTTCTGTAGGGAAATCTCGTATGCCTAATGGCATATGCGCAACGGAAAATAGGATCCCTTCCAAGTGATCCATGCGAAAGCAAACTCGTATAAAATAAATTTCTCTAAACCAAACCTATCTTATAGGAGAGGATTACCTTTGTTGCGTGCCCTTGTTAATCCCGCTTTTCCTTTCGGTTTGTTGGATCTTTAGCACGTTCAAGTGTCCGTGCCTCTATACGTATCCACACGAGCACGCTCTTGTCTCACAAAAGGAAAACTAGAAGAGCTCTCCTTTACTTCTTGCTAGAGAAGTCCCTAAAGGAGAGGAAGAGAGGGAAAAGGAGAAAGGAAGAAGAAGACTCCTCTTCTTGCTAGCCTACACTCACAAACCCACACAACTAAAGCTTCCACCAAGCTCTCTCACAACCACAACACCAAAAACTCCCTATGGCCGGCCACTCCATGGAGCCTTTTATAGGGTTGGAAAAAACCCTTCCACCTCCTTCACATTCAATGCAATCCATTGCATTGAGACACACTCAAAAAGGATTTGGCTTCCTTGTTTGGCCGGCCACTTAAGGAGACAAAACCATTTTGTTTCCTTCCACCTTAACTAGCTTAGGTGGATGCTTAGGTGGCATGCTTATGTGGCATGCTTATGTGGCATTCTTATGTGGCATTCATGCATGTTGAATTAATCTTATTAATTCAATTAAGCTTATGTTATCATATTGAATTAATCTTATTAATTCAATTAAGCTTATGTTATCATATTGAATTAATCTTATTAAATCAATAAGGTAACATATTGAATTAATCTCATTAAATCAATTAGCTAAAATTCTCATTAAGCTTAAAGTCCAAAAAACCATTTTGTACTTAAGCTTATTCCCATATTATTCTAGTCAAACTAGAATACTCTAATTCCTCTAATTATCATGCTCTTTGTGTGTGACCCTATAGGCTCTCATAACGTTGGCAGTGGATCTAAACTCTTTTAGATACACAAGCGATGGCGCATCTAGCAATGCATCATTGCTACCCAAGTTCTGAGATAAGTCAAGATCCGACTAACCTTTGTGACTACTATAATATATGACCGTGTCCTTCTATCCTTGATATCAGATTGATCAATGAGGCATAGACCGTGTCATCCTCGATCAATCTATGTGTTTCTTGATCCCTGAGTAAACTAACTCAAACAAATGAGCTCAATATCTCATATTGACTCATTCGAGCATGGACATGCATTTTAGTAGTTCTACTCAATCAAGGGGCCCACCGATATCACTCCTGTCATATGGAAGGGATAGATCCCATCTACATCACTCACATCCCTCCGCATAATTTGTTACATACCCATGTCGCCTTTATGGTCCACCTGTTACGGGTGACGTTTGCGATACCAAAGTACATAACTCCTTATGTAGGGAACCGTAGTGACTTGAGGTCTAAGGACTATTCATACCAATAGTCACATGAGAAAGTTTATGACACTCATATAACGATCCATGAAACTTTCTCATGGGTCATTCGATATATATTCTCCAATATATACCCATGTGTCAACTTGATATCATATATCCATGACTTGTGAGATCAAGTCATCAATTGACCTACATGCTAGTCTTTATGTATTAATATTGCCCTTGCATATTAATACTCGACTAGGAACATTTAGGAAAGTGTTCTCTACAGCCTCTCATAATCAATTCTGCCAATTGATGTGCTGTAGATAAGAACCTACTTTTCTAGGGCATTATTATATTTACTATAGCTGGCACAAACAAGACATAAATATAATAACCAATCCTTTTGCCTTTATAGAATATGATACAAAATGTTCCCTATTCAACCATCACATGATTGGTTCTAGGGCTTTAACTAACAATCTCCCACTAGCACTAGTACCAATCACTATGATATCTAATACCTAGTGACCTAGTGTGACCATCATGCTTCCTCTGTGCCAAAGCCTTGGTCAATGGATCTGCGCTGTTCGCTTATCGATTACTCTGCATATCCTCACATCTCCTCTATCGATGATCTCTCGAATGAGATGGAAGCGCCTTGCATGATATGTGTTTGGTCCGATGTGATCGAGGTTCCTTAGCTGTCGCAATAGCCCCATTGTTGTCACAATAGAGGTCTATTGGATCTGCAATGCTAGGAACTACCCCAAGTTCAGCGATGAACTTGCAGCCAAACAGCCTCCTTTCTTTGCATCGGATCTTTGCAATATACTCGGCCACATTGTAGAATCAACAAGCGTGTCACCTTTGAACTCTTCCGACTCACGGCTCCACCATTCGAGCAAAACCGTACCGATTGCAATCTATAGTCATCCTTGTCTGCTTGGAAGCTTGCATCACCGTAACCCTTTACAGCTTAGCTCCTCATTGCCTCCAAATATCGGAAATATTCTTTCGTTCTTCGTAAGTACTTAAGAATATTTTTGACCGCTATCGATGACTTTCACTGGATCGAGTATCTACTCGTCATGCTCAAAGCATACGAGGCGTCGGACAGTACAAAGCATGGCGTACATGATAGACCCTATAGGTGATGCATAAGGGATCTTATCCATGCGATCTCTCTCCTCCTTAGAGAGGGACATTGAGTCTTGAAGACTCACACCATGTGATAAAGCGAAACCCTTTCTTAGAATTTTGCATAGCAAAACGATCTAGCACTTTATCAATGTATGTACTCGACTTAGGCCAAGTAATCTTCTAGATCTATCTCTATAGATCTTGATGCCTAGAATATAGGCGGCTTCACTAAGTCCTTCATCGAGAAACAATTCCCTAACCACATCTTCACTGCATTTGGAGTGAGGGAATGTCATTTCCGATGAGAAGTATGTCATCTACATACAAGACAAGAAATACAACTGTGCTCCCACTATTTCTTTTGTAGACACAAGGCTCATCTTCATTCTTGATGAAACCAAACTCTTTGATTGCATCATCGAATCAAAGATTCCGGCTTGAGAGGCTTGCTTTAGTCCATAAATGGACCTTTGCGGCATACCTTTCGAGGATGCTTTGGATCTTCAAAACCCTCGGTGTGTCATGTACACATCCTCGGTAGCTTTCCATTGAAAAGCGGTTTTGACATCCATCTGCCAGATCTCATAATCATGGTAGGTCGATAGCAAGTATGATCCGAATGGATTTAAGCATCATATGGTGAAAAGGTTTCTTCATAGTCAATACCATGAATTTGTTTGAATCCTTTAGCCACCAATATACCTTTATAGGTATGCTTATTACCATCAATCTCAGTGTTTACTTTAAAGACCCACTTACACCCAATGGGTTTTAACCCTTCAGGTGGATCAACCAAAGTCCATACTTGGATAGTGTACATGGATTCCATTTGGATCTCATGGCCTCTAGCCATTTCTAATCTGGGCTCATCATAGCTTCTTGATAGGATGTAGGCTCGTCGAGATCGACAAGCAATACTTCACCATTGTCGATCAAGAGAAAAGAAGATCTCTCGGGTGGACGACGGATCCTATTAGATCTACGAAGAGGTTGGTCTACTTGAACAGGTGTTTGCTCCACAACTCTTTGGGCAACAATTTCCTCATCCACACCACTTTGTGGTTCCTGTTCATTTTCCATCGAAGCCTTAGTGTTATCATCATCTTGAACTTCTTCAAGATGAATTTTACTCCCACTAGTATTTCTAGAAATAAATTCTCTTTCTAGAAAGACAGCATTTCTGGCAACAAACACCTTGCCAAGTGTGGGATTGTAAAAGTAATATCCCTTAGTTTCCGTGGGATATCCTACAAACTAACCCTTCTCTGATTTGGGTCCTAGTTTATCCGAGACTTGGCGTCTAACGAAGCTTCACAACCCCAAATCTTTATAAAAGACATTTTGGGACTCTTCCCGGTCCATATCGTATATGGTGTCTTTTCTACGGCTTTTGATGGAACGCGATTAAGTGTGAAAGCGGCTGTCTCTAAAGCTAAACCCCAAAAGGAAGTAGGTAGATCAGTCTGGCTCATCATTGATCGTACCATATCTAATAGAGTACGATTTCTCCTCTCAGATACACCATTCCATTGTGGTGTTCCAGGTGGAGTGAGTTGGGATATTATCCCACACTCAGCCTGTGATCACGAAACTCTTGACTAAGGTATTCACCACCTCGATCTGATCGAAGTAGCTTAATACACTTACCAAGTTGGTTTTGTACTTCATTCTTGAATTCTTTGAACTTTTCAAAGGATTCTGACTTATGTCTCATCAAATATAAGTAGCCAAATCTACTCATATCATCAGTGAAAGTAATAAAGTACTTATAGCCTCCTGCCCGACATTGAAAGGGCCACATACATCAGTATGTATGAGTCCTAACAAGTCCGTCGCTCTCTCGCCATGTCCACTAAATGGAGTTTTAGTCATCTTTCCTAAAAGACAAGACTCGCATACCTCATATGATTCAAAATCAAATGAGTCCAATAATCCATCTTTTATGGAGTTGGGATATGCGTTTTTCATTTATGTGACCTAGCGACATGCGAAGATATATGCAGTTCAAATCATTCGATTTGAACCGTTTGGTATTTACGTTATAAATTGGGTTATCTAAATCTAGAACATAGAGACCATTCATAAGTGGTGCATTACAATAGAACATTTCATTTAAATAAATGGAACAACATTTGTCCTTTATTATAAAAGAAAAGTTTTTCTTGTCTAAACAAGATACAGAGATTATGTTCTTTGTTAATGCGGGTACATAGAAGCACTCCTCTAGTTCTAAGATAAGCCCAGTGGGCAAAGACAAAGAATATGTTCCTCTGACTCACGAGAACTTTTGCGCCATTGCCTACTCGTGAGGTCCACTTCACCCTTTGCCATTATTCTACTATTTCTCGGTCCTGCACATTAGTACAAATGTGAGATGCACATCCGTATCTAATACCCATGTAGAAGAAATAGATAGATTAACTTCTATAACGTGTATACACGAGGCGTAAGTCCCACTTCTCTTGTTCTTTACTTCCTCAAGGTAGACTTTCAGCTCCGCCTGTCCAATCTCACCGCAATGGAAGCAGTCCCCTTCCTTAGGTACTTTACCTTTACCCTTTGAAGTGGATGAATTGGCCTTGCCTTTGGCTTGGGTCTTACCCTTGCCTTTGCGCTTACCTTTGCACTTTTTGACCATTAGTACATTACTAACTTTCTTCTTGAGATTTGGTTCAGCAGTTCTTAACATGCTGAGAATCTCAGGCAAAGGTTTATCAATTTCATTCATGTTATAATTCATGACGAATTGATTGTATGCTTGACGATTGCAGGATAACATCGGTTGCCAATTCTTGGCTCAGTGGAAAACCTAGTCTTTCAAGGTTCTCAACGTACCCAATCATTTTGAGTACGTGAGTTCCTACAGGTGTTCCTTCTTGCATCTTGCATGCAAAGAGAGCCTTAGACACTTCAAAACGCTCGTGCCTAGCTTGTCCTTGATATAGTTGTTTCAAGTGCTCAACCATATCATAGGCATCCATGTTCTCATGTTGCTTCTGAAGCTCAGAGTTCATGGTGGCAAGCATAAGGCATGACACATCCAATGCGTCATCTTGATGCTTCTTATAAGCATCCTTTTCAGCACGAGTGGCCGTAGGGGCGGGTATTTCAGGGGTAGCCTGCTCTAGGACATATAGTTTGCGTTCTTGCTTGAGGATAATCCTCAAGTTCCTATACTAGTCAAGAAAGTTTGCTCCATTGAGCTTGTCCTTCTCAAGGACAGATCGTAAGTTGAGGGGGTGTGTCGTGTTAGATGACATGGTGATCTACAACATTAAAATGCAAAGTTAAGTATCATACCTAAATCATTTAATTAGGCCTTTAATTAAATGAGGCTCCCACTAAATTCTCATAGCTACTATTTAGCTATAAATTTATATGGGATAAAGATCCACATCATAATTCTTCTTGAGTTAGCTTTGGCTAATCGCCCAAGACGTAGTATAATTAGGTAGGCAATCTTTTGCCAATTACATCTGATGTAACTCTTTAATAGCTTTGGTTAAGTTTTAGATTAGTTTAGTGTTTATTCCTAAACCCACTTCCGGTGTGGCGAGGCACAGGGCCTTCTTGGATATCAGCAACGACCACTTCTAAGACAAAGGCGATGTTCTAAATCACACAAAACTAATGTTAACACTTATGTTCAAAGCTAATATATGCCTCTACTTTCTTAACCAATTAAGAAAACACTTAATTAAGTCTTAACCAAGGCGATAGCGGGACATCACGATTGTCCACTCGCACCCCTCCAAGATAAAATGCATTGCTTTGCTTTGGCAAACCCAATAACAAATGATCGAGGAAGTAGTGAGTACCAACTTTGGTAGGCATATCGTTTAGACTTATTAAGAAATAAACATGTATCATATACATGTTAGCATACATCACATATAAGCTAAACTAATCATGCATCACATACAAGCTAAACTAACATGCATCACATACATATTAAACTAACGTGTCATGGTTATGGCCCTTATTCTACAATCTTCTCAAGCCAATGAAAAGATTGATTGGTCAACCTAGGGATAGCATCTTCTCCTAAGTGCTTCCTTTTTGTTGTCTTGTGTGTTGACTTCCTCCTTGTAACCTCATCTTCCAATGGACCCTCCATCCTTGTTTTGTACATTACAAAGGAGAAATACTCGAGTTACATTAGTCTAAAACTAATTTTACAACAAGAATATTAGGAGAAAGGCACGACCACGAGGTATTAAGAATTACAACACACAATCACAAACTTTTTGGGACTAGGCCATAACCATGCACCATGTCATTTTAACTTTTAAAGACATTGGATATTTTATTATGTTTGAAAATTTGCTAATGCAATTATCAACTCATAATAAAATTTATCCTACTTCTATATCACATATAAAATAGAAAACCTATTTTTATACGATCTTTCATAAGTGGCTCGATACCCGTAGGAATTCTTGTATGCCTAATGGCATATCTTGCGGAAAATAGGATCCCTTCAAGTGATCCATGCGAAAACAAACTCGTATAAAATAAATTTCTCTAAACCAAACCTATCTTATAGGAGAGGATTACCTTTGTTGCGTGCCCTTGTTAATCCCGCTTTTCCTTTTTGGTTTGTTGGATCTTTAGCACGTTCAAGTGTCGTGCCTCTATCGTATCCACACGAGCACGCTCTTGTCTCACAAAGGAAAACTAGAAGAGCTCTCCTTTACTTCTTGCTAGAGAAGTCCCTAAAGGAGAGGAAGAGAGGGAAAAGGAGAAAGGAAGAAGAAGACTCCTCTTCTTGCTAGCCTACACTCACAAACCCACACAACTAAAGCTTCCACCAAGCTCTCTCACAACCACAACACCAAAAACTCCTTATGGCCGGCCACTCCATGGAGCCTTTTATAGGGTTGGAAAAACCCTTCCACCTCCTTCACATTCAATGCAATCCATTGCATTGAGACACACTCAAAAAGGATTTGGCTTCCTTGTTTGGCCGGCCACTTAAGGAGACAAAACCATTTTGTTTCCTTCCACCTTAACTAGCTTAGGTGGATGCTTAGGTGGCATGCTTATGTGGCATGCTTATGTGGCATGCTTATGTGGCATTCTTATGTGGCATTCATGCATGTTGAATTAATCTTATTAATTCAATTAAGCTTATGTTATCATATTGAATTAATCTTATTAATTCAATTAAGCTTATGTTATCATATTGAATTAATCTTATTAAATCAATAAGGTAACATATTGAATTAATCTCATTAAATCAATTAGCTAAAATTCTCATTAAGCTTAAAGTCCAAAAACCATTTTGTACTTAAGCTTATTCCCATATTATTCTAGTCAAACTAGAATACTCTAATTCCTCTAATTATCATGCTCTTTGTGTGTGACCCTATAGGCTCTCATAACGTTGGCAGTGGATCTAAACTCTTTTAGATACACAAGCAATGAGCGGCATCTAGCAATGCATCATTGCTACCCAAGTTACGAGATAAGTCAAGATCCGACTAACCTTTCCGTGACTACTATAATATATGACCGTGTCCTTCTATCCTTGATATCATATTGATCAATGAGGCATAGACCGTGTCATCCTCGATCAATCTATGTGTTTCTTGATCCCTGAGTAAACTAACTCAAACAAATGAGCTCAATATCTCATATTGACTCATTCGAGCATGACCATGCGTTTTAGTAGTTCTACTCAATCAAGGGGCCCACCGATATCACTCCCGTCATATGGAAGGGATAGATCCCATCTACATCACTCACATCCCTCCGCATAATTTGTTACATACCCAATAATCGCCTTTATGGTCCACCCTGTTACGGGTGACGTTTGACGATACCAAAGTACATAACTCCTTATGTAGGGAACCGTAGTGACTTCAGGTCTAAGGACTATTCATACCAATAGTCACATGAGAAAGTTTATGACACTCATATAACGATCCATGAAACTTTCTCATGGCGGGTCAGTTCAGTATATATTCTCCAATATATACCCATGTGTCAACTCGATATCATATATCCATGACTTGTGAGATCAAGTCATCAATTGACCTACATGCTAGTCTTTATGTATTAATATTGCCCTTGCATATTAATACTCGACTAGGAACATTTAGGAAAGTGTTCTCTACAACCTCTCATAATCAATTCTGCCAATTGATGTGCTGTAGATAAGAACCTACTTTTCTAGGGCATTATTATATTTACTATAGCTGGCACAAACAAGACATAAATATAATAACCAATCCTTTTGCCTTTATAGAATATGATACAAAATGTTCCCTATTCAACCATCACATGATTGGTTCTAGGGCTTTAACTAACATTTTCTTGATTCTTTTAGGACATTTACTCTTGTAATGTCCTACTTCCCTACACTCAAAGCATATGATATGATTTTTATTTTTAACTAAATTGCTTGAGTTACCTAGAGTGGTGGAAGCCTCTTGAGCTTGTTCATCACTTCTCTCGGAGGTTGATGGCTCCTCTTGATTTTGCTTCAGCATTGAGGATGGCCAAATCTCCTCCCCCTCAATCATAGAGGTGGAGACTTCTTCTCCTTTAGACGTTGATTCCTTCTCAACTTCTGAATCCTCACTTTCTTGTGAGGATGAACTTTCCTCTTCGGTCTCCTTCTCCAATTGAGTCGATAATGGTTCTTCATGGAGCTTTGCCAATTTGCTCCATAGCTCCTTGGCATCTTTAACTTCACCTATCTTGGACAATAACTCATTAGGTATTAAATCAATAAACATATCAATTACCTTGTCATTTAGTTCAGATTTTCGGAGTTGATCTTGGGTCCATCTCTTCTTCTTGAGATATCCTCCCTTCAACCCTCTTGGATATTCAAATCCTTCCATCAAAATGACCCAATCTTCAAAATCCCTCATCATAATGAATTCTTCAGTCCTTGTCTTCCATTGATTGAAGCCTTCTCGTCCATAGAGGGTGTATGAGATTGGTATGTTGATGTCCAATCCCAATCCATCGTTGGGAAACTCCATCTCCTCTAGCGCTTTTGCTCTCAGTTATTAATTCGTAGAAGAGCTCCTAGCTCTGATACCACTTGTTGGAACTTCGATGAGCGCTAGAGGGGGGGGGGGGGGTAAATGGCACTTTCGTTCGTCGATGGAATTCGATTGCGTTTGTCTCTACAATTTGTTAGTTTGCACAGCGGAATATAGAAATACAAAAGAAGACAAACACAAAAACACAATCACACGAACACAGAGATATACATGGTTCGGAACTTTAGGGTTCCTACTCCACGGAGCGAGCTTAATGAGCTCTAGTGATGCACACACCACTAATAAAACTCCTTTTCGATAACACGTCGGAGGTGGAGAAATCTCGTACAAGCAATTACAACAGTAATAAACAAATATACAAGAAAATATAAAGACAATAATGAAATACAAGTAAAGAACACTTTACAACTATTGCTTTAAACTCTTACTTGTTGCTTGTTTTGGTTTGCTCTTGAAGGTCTAGAATGCAGCAGCAATTCTCCTTCAAAATATTCTTAAAAGTTGCTGCAAAATTCTTCAACTCGAGCTCCTTTCATAACCTACATCGAGTTGATTTCACACTCAGCAGTCGACTGTCATAAGGCCCCAGTCGACTGCCAACAGTGTTGTTGTCTCACAATGACTTAATCCACATCGGCATTCCAGCCAACGGATACACTGACAGTCAACTGCTAGTTACCATCAGTCGACTGCTCATACCCATAGCTGACTACTCAGTCGGCTGTCGAGCGGTCTGCCATGTGACCAAACCTAGCATCAGTCGACTGCCCTCCATGGCAGTCGATTGCTCAATGTTGGCAGTTGACTGGCAAGGCCATTTGCCCACAGTCGAACACCAGTCAACTCATGATAGTCGACTGGTCATAATCCCAGTCGACTATTCAGTGTCAACTCAGCTGCCAAGTGTCAGACACTTGACCAATCGATTGGTCCATAACCCCAGTTGATTGCTACACCTCAACCATGAGATTTAACGCAAGTATGATGCTCTCATACTTGCTAGACCACCCTTAGCCTAGACCTAATCCTTCTAGCCACCTCCATCAGCCTCACGCCTATCGAATCCCTCCAAATCATCCATGACTTGTTCATCCTATGCTAGCCTTCAGGTGCTTCCATCGGCTATTGCCATGCTAAGCTGATCTACACCGCCAAGGCACATTGGGCTTACGTTTCCAAGACACATGCTTAGACTTTACGCCGCCAACCATTGTACTTATGCTGCCAAAACTCCATCCTTGGACTTTACGCCGCTAATATCAACCTTTGGACTTTCTATTTTCCAAGACTCAAGCTTGGACTTTCCCTTGCCAAGACCTATGCTTGGACTTTCCTTGCCAAGTACTCAAGACTTGGATTTTCCCATTGCCAAGACACATGCTTGGACTTTCCATCATATAGTCAACCGCATGTCAACCACATAGTCAACCCATTGTCCAACAATGGTCAACTCATCGTCAAAATCAAAACATCAACATCAAAATATGACTTGAGCCAAACTCGAGTATGGTGAATCGTGACCTAGGCCGATTGCACCAACAGTGTGTGCATCACTAGAGCTCATTGAGCTCGCCCTATGGCGTAGGAACCCTAAGATTCCAAACCATGTTATATTGTCATGTTCTTGTGATTGTGTATTTATGTTTGTCTTCATATTGTATTTCTATATTCCGTTATGTACTAACGGTTGTGTAGAGATGAACACGAGCGAATTCCATCATCGACGCTATCCCCCCTCTAGTGTCGTGCAATCTCCTACAAGTGGTATCAGAGTGGATCGCTCTTCACCGGCTTCACAACCAAAGGAGTAAGGCATAGAGGGCAAGATGGAACAAAATCTTGGATTCAGATGGGATATCAACACTCCGATTCCATATGCATTTTATGGACGAGAATGCTTCAATCAATGGAAGTCAAGGATCGAAGACTTCATGATGATGATGGACATCGAAGATTGGTCCGCCTTGATGGAAGGATTTGAATATCTAAGAGGGCCAAAGGGAGGATTACTCAAGATGAAGAAATGGACTGAGGAACAACTCCAAAAGTTCAAGAAAGATAAGAAGGTAATAAAATTTTTGATTGAATTAATCCCTAATGATATTTTGTGTAGATTAGGTGAATATAAGGATGTCAATAAGCTTTGGAGCAAGTTGATAAAATATCATGAAGACCCATCATCGGGTCAATTGGACAAGGAGACCGAAGAAATAAGCTCATCCTCACAAGAAAGTGAGGATTCGGAAGTTGAGAGGTCATCAACATCCAAAGAAGAGGTGGAAGAAGTAGAGGAAACCTCCACCTCTAGGATTGAGGGGGAGGAGAGGATTCCCACACCGGAGCAAAATCAAGAGGAAGCTTCAACCTCCAGAAGAGATGAAGAACCAACTCCGGCTCCCACCATCGACCTAGGTAACTCAAACACTTTAATTAACAATAAAAATTATATTATGTGCTTTGAGTGTAGGGAATATGAACACTGTAAGAGCAATTATCCTAAGAAGGTCAAGAAGGCTCAAACGACACCAAAAGTCAAGGATGTCAACACCCCAACAATTAAAAGCAAGGAGCACGTGGTGTGCTTCAAATGCAATCAAAAATGGCACTATAGGAGTCAATGCCCTAGGGGGAGGAAACAAACCAAGGGCCAAGAAGGAGCATCACATATAGGGTGAGCTTATATAGTAAACCCTAAGGTATACTTTAGTAATGCACCTTCGAACTTTAATAGGCATGTTTTTAATTCACTTGCTATTGCTCATGAAAAACATGCTAGAACTAACAATAAATATTTTTGTCTAGGTGCTAAGAGTTGTAATTATAGGCATAAGGATCATACTAGGCATACTTTACCTAAGGACAAATCTAGAAACAACAACTTTAGACCCATTCTACCTAGGGAGTCAATTAGAAAGGTAGAAAAAAATTTAGGTATTAACCCTAAGAAGGGTAGGCATATGCCTAAGAGAAAGAACCATTCCCAAAAGATTAATGAAAAATCAAAATTGGAAAAATTAGAATTGGAAAATCAAGCCTTGAGATCAAGGCTTGAGAAATTAGAAAAGACCCTTAGGAAGATGCAAAGTAAAATTCAAGGGTAAAATGATAAAAAAATTAGGGCCTAGAAGACAAGAACCATCTAGGGGCAAGAAAGGTTAGGGTTACAAACCTAAGCCCAAAGAGACCTATCATAGTGTTCCATTCAATTATGGAACAATTCATAGGTCTAGGAAAACCAAGGTTAATAGGGAAGTCATCCCTAAGGTTAACCATGGTGTGTGTCTAGCGGCTAAGGTTTCAAGGAAACCTAGGAAAGTCACTAAGAAGGTTACAAGGGGAGTTACCCCTAGAGTTAACCTAGTTAAGACCCAAATGACCAAGGCTTCAAGGCCTAGAAGGGTCATTAGGAAGGTATCAAGGGAGGCCATCCCTAGTGAATACCTAATTAATAGGTATTGGGTTCCTAGGAGCGTGATTCCTTCATGCTAGATGGGTTAGGGTGTATCAACCCTAAGTGGATGGGTAATTAACCTAACCATGGTAGAGTTGATACTTTAGGATATTTTCAAGGTTTTGGGATTCCTTGGAAATAAGTTTGATTTTATATCCTAAAAGATTTTAGGATGTGCCAATTAAATTTGATAAATTTGAAAATTTGATCAAATTGACACAATTTAGATCTTAGAGGTCATAGTGTGCCATTTTGGGTTTTTGGCACACTTGAGAGATGGATACCATTATGACAAATATGGATTTAATTCTAGAAATGACATTTTGAGCTTAGCACTTACATATTATATACATTTGTATACTATACTTTCCATACCTTGTTTGCCTTGCCATGTCATGACATCATATTTAGTTTTATCATATAAAATGTCATGATACCTTAGGTTTGTCTTTTAATGTCATGTATGTTTAGACTTAATCATATGTCATGTCATCATGATTATTGGCACACATTTTTAATTATGCTATCTGTATATGCCATAATCATCATTCATGTATGTAAGTTAATTAAAATTGATTTAAGGACTATGACATGATTTGAAGTCCCATGTATAAGGGAATCAAATAGTGTTGCCTAGGAAATGCATGAGACCTTAGATTAGGAATAACCAAAACCCACATCTCATATCAAATTGATGTATGTGTGTTTTCATATACCCTAGACACATGTGAGATGTTAGGAAAATGAGTTAAGTTCAAGGTGCATAGATGTTGCATCTAGATGAACTCAAACTCATCATATATCATGAAAAAATCATGTGGAAAGTTAGTATACAAGTCATGTATACTTAGTCCATAGACCATGATTGAAATTAAGGTTTTAAAAAATATTTCAAAACCATTTTGAAAAATCTTGGTGAAGTTTATCTTTTGATAGCAATCACCATAGGTAGAGTTGATACAAAGTAGCGTCAAAATTTTGAACTTTTCAATAGTTTTGAACTTTGTATCAATCTCATTATTTTATGGGTATTTTATTTTTCAAATATTTTTCACCCATAATGATTGATATAAGTATTATACATATGAAGTTTCATAATTTTTTGTATTATGTATAATTACTTATGAATTACCAAAATTCATTTCTGAAACTGGATTTTTGCATTTGCAAAAATCAGTCGACTGTCAGGTCTGATTTTGAGCAAACAATGTTGTTTAGCCCATGTTTCAGCCATGTTAGGCTACCCTAACCATTCCTAACCCTAGGATATGCCTTAGAAAGCATTAAAAGGGTGAAAATCTATTGGATATGGATTAAAAGAGTCGTTTAGGGTGATGTATCAATTTTAAGGTGTGTGAAAGTTCAAGTTTGAATTTTTTTTTTCTCCTTAAATTTGATGGTTTAGTGTTCCTTTAGGCTTAGGGACTCTTCGACGACATTGTTGGTGCAATGGTCAAGGGGGAGCAAGCCTTTAGGGGAAGGTTATCCATCATGGGATGATAGATGTATTCTTCCTCATAAGGGGGAGAATTTAGAGAATGAGAGAAAATCGGAGGATTGTCTCTCTTTAGTGATATAGGACTTATCACTAGGAAGAGTGAAGGTATCCTAGATGTTTTTGGATCAAGGGGGAGATTGTAGGATCTCATTGGGATATGAGATATTGATACACTTGGAGAGAGCCTTTTTGATGTATGTAAAAAATGGGGAGAATTTAAGTGAGAAATTGGGAACTCCTAAATGGGAGAATTGGGAGGTTTGGTTTGAGTTAGGTGGCCTAACTCAAAGGTTTTGTAGATTTTTATGGTTTTTGTCAAACATCGAAAAGAGGGAGAGTGTTGGTGCAATTGGCCCAGGTCACGATTGACCAGACTCGAGTTTGACTCGAGTAGTGTTTTGATATTTTGACGATGAGTTGACTATATGGTTGACATGGGATTGACCATATGATGGAGAAGTCCAAGTGGGACACTTGACAATTGGAAAGTCCAAGTCTTGTGTACTTGGCGTGGGAAGTCCAAGTCTTGAGCACTTGGCATGGAAAGTCCAAGCATGGGTCTTGGCAATGGAAAGTCCAAGCATGGGGCATTTGGAAAGTCCAACATAGAGTTGACACGGAAAGTCCAAGGGTGTAGTCTTGGCCACGTAAGTCCAAGTATGTAGTCTTGGTGGTGAAAGTCCAAGTCATGGGTACTTGGCAATTGGGAAGTCCAAGGGTATGATATTGGCGGCATAAAGTCCAAGCGTTTGTCTTGGAAGCGTAAGTCCAAATGTATCTTGGCAGTGTAGACATCATTAGCATGATAATATCCGATGAAAACACCTGAAGGCTAGAGTATGGATGAACAAGTCATGGATGACTTGGAGGGATCCAATAGGCGTGAGGCTGATGGAGGTGGCTAGAAAGCTTAGATCTATGCTAATGGTGGTCTAGCAAGTATGAGGGCATCATACTTGGGGTAAACCTCATGGTTGAGGTTTAGCAGTCGACTGGGGTTATAGACCAGTCGACTGGTCAAGTGTTCTGACACTTGGCAACCGAGTCGACTCTGGATAGTCGACTGGGATTATGACTAGTCGGCTGGTCGAAAATCAACTGACGCTCGACTGCAGCTGAGTGACCTTATCAATCGACTACCATCCTTGGGTAGTCGACTGGCCTTTATCAGTCGACTGACATGGATGAAAGTCGACTGATGGATGCAACAACAGAAGCAAGGAAAGTTTGACTAATAGCTTGATTGCCTGTGCATTAGTCAACTGGTCGACTATCCATTGGAGTTACTCCAACATTGATTAAGTCATTGTGAGACAATGGCTACAGGAAAAGTCAACTGATGGGTATGAGCAGTCGACTGCTAGGCTGAAATCAGCCCGAGTTGCATCTTTATAAGGAGCACGAAGGGAAGGTTTTTGGCCATGGTTCTTGGGGCGATTTAGAGGGAAATTGCTGCTGCATTCCAGATCTTCAAGAGCAAACCAAAGCAATCAACAAGCAAGCAATCCAAAGCTCTTAGTGTAAAGTTTTCTTTACATGTATTTGTTTATAGCTTAGTTTACTTGTTGTATTTCATTGTATTACTTTTGTAATCATTTGTATGAGGTTTCTCCACCTCCGGCGTGTCACCGAGAAGGAGATTTAATAGTGGTGTGTGCATCACTAGAGCTCGTTGAGCTCGCCTCGTGGAGTAGGAACCCTAAGGTTCCAAACCATATTATATCATCGTGTTCTTGTGACTATGTATTCGTGTTTATCTTCATATTGTATTTCTATATTCCGCTACGTACTAACGATTGTGTAGAGACGAACATGAGCAAATTCCATCATCAACGCTATTCCCCCCCCCCCTCTCATGACGTTTGATCCCCTACAGTACTCACTCGATGGGGAAGAGTATTTAGTTACTATTAAACTAGGACCCACTTGGGAAAATGAAAATTCAGCTCTTCATTTTAAGCAACAGTATTACAAAAGGACCTTGGGGTTTTACGTGGTCATTAACCCGAAGGTCAGGGAACTTCATCGATTATCTTTTTCTCATTCGGATTAGCAAGCTTTGCCTCCTCTAGGTAGAATCGCAACATATGTACCTACCACAGAGTTGCTCTTTGGCCCGTGTGGGCACTGCAAAGGTTGCACTAACAAACCTCTCTAACTCCCACCATAAGGTATATATGCAGATTGCCAATGATCACAATTCCGTGCCGAGGTTCACGGTCATACCCTACAATTCAATGATTCGAAGTTGATCAGGGTTCAGGGGTTTGGCTTCTCAAGGGAGGTGATTCTCCATTCAGTAAGGGATTGCAAGGGGTAGAAGAGAAGTAGGAAGATGGGTGACCTATGACACCAAGGGGTAGAAGGTCGTGGAAGAAAGCAAAGCAAGTAGGTGAGAGACCAAACGTATTACTCACCTTTTATAATTGCGTTGGTCACCTTAGTAAGTGAAGAAGGGTGGATGATTGGTAAATGGGGCTTGCTTAAAGGGTTATTTAAGATGCCTTGGGAACATCAGGAGTTAGTTGATGAGGAAATTGTGATTAGTATTCATTGGAATTGATAATAGATGCGGTAAGGATTTAGCCCCTTTTGTCGAGTCCTCGTAGAGAGTTGATTCATAGGGATGATTTGCTTTATCGTAGCAAGTGCTTGTCCACTATAACTCAAGTCAAAGGGCATTGGTATTTCAGTGGTGCTCCTTTGATGCTTAATTAAGACAAGATAAGATGTAAGAAAGATGTAAAATTTAGCTAGTAGAGAAAAAGTGTACCCTTTGCCTCAATCAACACTTATATAGGAGTTTTGATCCATTTGATGACCATAATTACCTGCCAGTTGAGCCCTTTGATGGGTTGTAGGGGACAACCATTATAGAGAATCTTCATCTGGCTTATCACGTGTTTTGAAGCTATCATTGGGTGGGGTTGTTAAGAGACTGGAGGTGACAACTATTGAGAAGAGTATCATCAATAGTCTCCAGGTTCCCGACTCCTCATGATCTCGCCTTATGAGTTCTCAACTTCTGAACTCCCTCGACTTCTGAGCTCCTGACTTCTAAATTATCGATACTTTTGAGCTCCCAACTTCCAAGTTTCTCGACTTCTAAATCCCCATGACTTCTGAGCTCCTGACTTCTGAGCTCCCGACTTTCGGAACTCCCGACTTGTGAGTTTTTCGACTTTTGAATTTCTGACTTCCCACGCTCCCAACTCCTCATGTTCCCGACCCCTCGACCTTCGAATCCTCACTCTCTCAACTCCTCATGATCACAACCCCTCGACTCTCGACCCTCAACCCTCGACCCTTGACTCCTCATGCTCTGGCCTCTTAAACTCCCAACTCCAAGTGTTTTTGATTTTTTCTATTGGCCTTTGAACTCCTTCATACCTACCCCACTTGCTACAGGCACCTCTACATGTGGGCCCAACCCATTAGCTTTTCCCATCAGTATCAGTAGCCACCCCCTCAAATAATCAAGGTGTTTGATGTCAGTCGATCTGCTCTATTAATGTCATGTCATCATTATTAACATTGCCCACACCACCATTAATCGCTCCTAAAATCTGTGTTTATTGAATCGGTCATAACTGTTTCTGAAACTACATTTTCCAATCAGACAGATACATACATTAGGTGCGACTTTAATCGCTCTTAAAACCTACGTTTATAGACCCAATCACAAGCATTTGTGAAACCATGTTTCCTAATCAGACAATCATATAATGGGAGCGGTTGAAACCCGATCCTAAAACTTTAGAACCAGTTAAAAATGGTTCTATAGTTGTTCAATAGAAGCGGTTAATTGTTTTGAACCATTGGTTTATTTTATCACTTTGGTTGCCTTTAGCATTGCCATTATCTACAACGGTTAAAAATCGATCCTAAATATTTAGAAGCGGTTAATAAATGTTTCTAAAGGCTTTATAAAACCACTTCTAAAAGGTTTTTTTTGTAGTATGATTTTTATTTTTAGAAACTGCATTTGAGTTACCTAGAGAAGAGTCTTGAATTTGTTCTTCATTTTGTCTAGAGGTAGATGTTTCTTCTTGTTTTTGCTCCGGTGCCAATGCTCTCTCCTCCCCATCAATCCTAGAGGTAGAGGCTTCTTCAACATCGTCTTTCTCTGATGTCGAACACCTCTCAACCTCCAAATCCTCACATTCTTGAATCGATGATGAGCTTTCCTTGGCTTCCTCCTTATCTTATGCCGGTGAGGATTTTTCATGGAACTTGACTGAATTGTTCTACAACTCCCTTGTGTCCCTAAATTCTCCTAATCTACACAAGATATCATTAGGAATCAAATTTAATAGCATATTTGTTACCTTGTCATTTTTTTTTCAAATTTTTCTAGTTGCTCTTCCGTCAACTTCTTCATCTAAAAAATTTTATCCTTCTTATCCATGGGAGCTTCAAATCCTTGCATCAAAACAAATCAATTTTCTTTTTCACACATTAGAAAATGTTCCATCCTCACCTTCCAATATGCGAAGTCTTTGCGGTAGAAGGAAGGTGGAACCATGATGTCGTCCCCCAATCTATCTTGAAACTCCATTTCTTCTGGCGCGTGCTCCCTTGGAGATGAGTCCGTAGAAGAGCAACCTTGCTCTGATACCAATTATAGAGGAATCGATGACTGCGCTAGAGGGGGGTGAATAGTATTTTTCTAGATTTTGTCGTTCGATCGCGTGCTCATCTACAACAATGTTAGTGCATAGCGGAATATACAAATAAAATGCACATACGAAAATAAAAGACAAGCACAACCACAAGATAAGATTTTATGTGGTTCGAAACTAGGGTTCCTACTCCACAGTCGGGCTTTAGTGTCTACTCCACTAACTTCGTCTCCTTCTCGAAAAACAATCCGAAGGTGGAGAAACCTTGTACAATATGAATATTTACAACAATAAACTAGGAAACAACCAAATACAACAATATACAAAAGCAAATAAAAGAAATGCAAACACTTTACAAGAAGCTTGCTTTTGATCACTTGTTTGTTGATTGCTTTGAATGCCTTGGAAGATCTAGAATGGAACAATAAAACCTCTCCCAAATGCCTAAGAGTCGGCTGCTACTCCTTCTCCCATCGAGCTCCTTTTAAAGCATACCTCAGGTTGGATTTTTGCCTAGCAGTTGACTGCCAAAAGGCATTAGTCGACTGCCCACATTGCCATTATCTCACAACGGACTTAATCCATGTTGAAATCACCCAACAGACACCTTAGTAGTTCACTACCCTTTCCCAGTCGACTAGTCCATAACCCCAGTCGATTGGTGAGCCTTAAATATGAGGTTTAACCCAAGTATGATCCTCTTGTACTTGATAACCACTCATAGCTTAGACCTAAGCCTTCTAGCCACCTCTATCAGCTTCACACCTCTTGGATCCCTTGAGTCCATGACTCTTCATCCTTCGCATTAGTCTTCAGGTGCTTCCATCGGCTATGTCACTCTAACCGGGTCCTTTGCCAAGGTCCATTTGGACTTATGCCACCAAGACACATGCTTGTGTTAGTGCAATCAACCCGTGATATGGTTTTGATGTGTGTGGAAAAAGGTTTAAGTTAGGTTGTTATTATGATTTGATATGTGTGTTGGAGTCTTGCAGGACTTAGTAATTCGCACATGGAGCCTTGGCGAGTTTCACATCTCATGATTCGGTCTTTGAGTCGGTGAAGGATGGCTTTGCGGAATCCGTGCACTTGGAGCATCCGAGGGATCGTCGGACGAGGAGCTTGGAGTGAAGCCGGAGGAAGCAGACTTCAGGGCGAGATGCAAAGGATGGTGCTGCAGAGTCGTACGCTTGGCACATCCGAGGGATGTGGCCGGACGAAGTCAACTTCAAAGGCGAGGGACTTCAAGGGATGAGAGTGAGTGAATGTAACCCGGGAAAGGGTAGTGCTCTTAGGTGAAACTTGGCCATTTGGCTAAGTGTCGGATGAGGTTTCCTGACACTAGTCGACTACCATAAAATGGCAGTCGACTGCTCTGAGTCGAACGGGGTTCGACTGGTATCCGACTGATGGTTTTATGCCCAGCAGTCAACTGCCATGGAATGAAAGTTGACTGCCAGAGGAAGTCGCGAGCACAGAACCTCTCGTAACCGACTGGGCAGTCGACTACGGAGGCAGTAGTCGACTGATGGTTACATCAGTCGACTGCCAAGGGATCCATTGGACTACAACGGTCGGGATTCGACGTGTTCAGAGGTCGTTGTAGTGGCGACAGTCGACTGCCAAGGGCAGTAGTAGACTGGTGGCGGTCAACGGGAAGAAATCAGCCCTCTCTATAAAAAGAGAGGGTGTTGGGCTTTGGGAGGTTAATGCTTGAACTCCTAACTGCTCCCAAAGTGCCCTAAACGTTTTCCCACTCTTCTACTAGTCCTAATCTTCATTCTATTGTAGAAGAGTGATCCTTGTGTAAAAGAGGTTACCTCCACCTAGCTTTGTGCAAAGGAGAGATCTAGTGGATTTGACAAAGGAGTGATTCACCTTGGACGAATCGGGGACCGTGGATTAGCGGCGTAGCTGTGAACCACGTTACATATTTTGTTAGCATCGGTTTTATTCTTGTTGTTTTGATTTGCTTGTCTTGTTGTGTTTTCCGTTGCACTAATATTGTTTGTAGACAAGTGAATTCCACCATCGAACGAAAGAGGGCTATTCACCCCCCTCTAGCCGGCTAACACATACACTTCATCGACCCTACAACTTGGACTTTATGCTGCCAAAACCTCACCCTTGGACTTCTTTGCCAAGATTTATTTGGACTTATGCCACCACGACCCATGCTTGGACTTTACGCCACCAAATCTACCCTTGGACTTTCACATTGTCAAGATTCATTTGAGTATACACTGTCAAGACCCATGCTTGGACTTTACGCTGCCAAACCTACCCTTGGACTTTCCCTTTGCCAAGTACCCATGACTTGGACTTTTAATAGCTAAGTGTAGGGACCATTGGTGACCGCTAGAAGGGGGGTGAATAGCGCATCTTCATCGTTTGATGGAATTCGTTTGTGCATCTCTGCAATTATCGTTAGCACAGTGGAATATAGAAATACAAATGTAGAAACAAACACAAATACAAATACACACGATATACGTGGTTCGGAACCTTAGGGTTCCTACTCTATGAGGTGAGCTCAACAAGCTCTAGTGATGCACTCACAACTAATAAAACTCCTTCTCGATAACACGTCGGAGGCAGAGAAACCTCGTACAAAGGTTCTTACAATAATAAGAAATAAAATACAAGTGAAATACACAAAAGAATGTAAATAACACTTTACAAATGATCATTTGCAAGCTTGCTTGTTGATTGTTTGAACCGTGCTTGGAGACCCTGATTTGCACCAGCAAATCACCTCAAAAACATCGAAGAAATCACTGTCAAATCCTCCTCCATGAGTTGCTTTTATAACTTGCATTCGGGCTGGATTCGTGCCTAGCAGTCGACTGCCAAAAGGCCCCAGTAAACTACCAATAATACGGTTGTGAGACAACGCCTTAATCCACATGACATTCAGGCCAACGGTTACACTAGCAATCAACTTCCATTACCTAACAATCGACTGCCAGGGCCGTAGCCAACTGACCAGTCGGCTACCAAGCATTCTGCTCCCACAACCCTGACCAACAGTCGACTACCATCGATGGCAGTCAACTTCCATCAATCGACTGCCAAGGCATTTTGTTTAAAGTTAACTGCCCAATTCTGGCAGTCGACTGCCAAGGCATTTTGCCACAGACCAACCCTAGTCGACTCACGACAGTCGATTGCTCATAACCCCAGTCGACTCGGCTGCCAAGTATCAAAACACTTGACCAATCAATTGATCCGAAGCCCCAGTCGACTAATAACCTCAAACATGAGGTTTAATCTCAAGTATGATGCCCTCATACATACTAGACCACCCTTAGCCTAGACCTAAACCTTCTAGCCACCTCCATCAGTCTCACACCTATCGGATCCCTCCAAGTCATCCATGACTTATTCATCCATACGCTAGCCTTCAGGTGCTTTCATCGGCTATTGTCATGCTAAGCTAATCTATATCGCCAAGGCACATTGGACTTACGTTGCCAAGACTACTGCTTGGACTTTACGCCGCCAACCATTGGACTTATGCTGCCAAGATTCTCACTTGGACTTTACGCCATCAATATCAACCCTTGGACTTCCCTTGCCAACCAATGTTGGCCTTTCTATTTGCTAAGACTCAAGCTTTGACTTTCCCTTGCCAAGACCCATGGTTGGACTTTCCATGCCAAGTATTCATGACTTGGACTTTCCATTGTCAAGTACTCAAGACATGGACTTTCCATGCCAAGTACCCATGACTTGGACTTTCCAATTGCCAAGACTCAAGCTTGGACTTTCCATGACAATCACATTGCTATACATTTTGTCGAACATCAAAATACCTCTCAAGTCAAACTCGAGTATGGTAAATCATGACCTGGGCCGATTGCACCAATAATCTCCTCCTTTTTTATGTTTTCCAAAAACCACAAACACCTTTGAGTTAGGTCACCTAACTTAAATCTCCTTACCAATTCTCCCAAATTGGTAATTCAAATTTTTCCATAACTTCTCGCGTTAATTCTCCCCAAGGGTGTCAATGTCTCATATCCCAATGAGATCTTACAATCTTTACCTTGGTCCAAAAATATCTAGGATGCCTTCACTCTTCCTAGTGATAAGTCCCATATCACTCAAGAGAGGCAATCCTACAAACTCTCCCAATTTCCAAATTGGGCATCTCACATTCTCAAAATTCTCCCCCTTATGAAGAAGAACACATCCATCATCCCATGATAGATAACCTCCCCTTAAAGGCTTGCTCCCCCTTGACCATTGCACCAACAATGTCCTTGGAGAGTCCCTAAGCCTATAGGAACACTAAACTATCAAAATTAAGGTCAAAAGTACAAACTTGAACTTTCACACTCCTTAAAATTTGATACACACCCAAACAACTCTTTTAATCCATATCTAATGGATTTTCACCCTTTATAATGCTTTTCAAAGCATATCCTAGGGTTAGGAGCAGTTAGGGGAGCCTTACAAAGCTGAAATCAGGCTAAACAAACCTTGTTTACCCGAAATCAGGCATGACAGTCAACTCTGACAGTCAGCATTCGACTGTCGTTGACACTAGTCGACTGTCATAAGTAGTAGTCGATTGATTTCTACAAATACAAAATTTCAGTAGTCAGAAATAGAATTCAGAAAATCATAAGTAATTATACATAAATCGAAAAATCACAAAAATTTATATGTATAATACTTATGTCAAACATTATGGGTGAAAAATATTTGAAAAATTAAATACCCATAAAATAATGAGATTCACACAAAGTTCAAAACCATTGAAAAGTTTAATGTTTTGTCCCTACTTTGTATCAACTCTCTCAATAGTGACTTCTATCAAAAGATAGACTTCACCAAGGTTTTCTAAAATGATTTTAAAATGTTTTTGAAAACCTATATTGGATCATGATCAATGGGCTCAATGCACATGACTTGCACATTAGCTTTCCCTATGATCCATACATGATATATGATGAGTTTGAGTTCATATAAATGTAAGAACTATGCACCTTGAACTTAACTCATTTCCTAGCATCTCACATGTGTCTAAGGTGTATCAATACACATACATGTCAATTTGATGTGAGATGTGAGTTTTGTTCATCCTAATCTAGGGTCTTATGTATTTTTCTAAGACAACACTACTTGATTCCCTTATACATGAGACTTCAAGTGATGTCATAGTCCTTAAATCAATTTTAATTACCTTCAATGCATGAAATATGATCATGGCATATAATGATAGCATAAGTGAAATATGTGCCAATAATCATGATGTCATGACATAAATATAAACCTAAGCATTCATGACATAAAACTAAACCCTAGAAATTAATCATGATATTTTATATGATAGAAGAATATGTTGGATCAAAGCGGATCGCTAGAGGGGGTGAATAGCCATAAACCCTTTTTTTTCGAGTTCGTTTCAAGACAATTAAATGCAGCGGAAAGTAAAATCAAACACAAAGAAGACAAATGATTTTTTTACTTGGTTCGTAGCCTTCGGCTACTACTCCAAGGCCCTAGTGATCCTTGATCATGCACGGAGGGAAAATCACTAAAGAACTCCTCCTCGTTGGAGGTAGGAGTTAATTGAGTACAAGAAAAATCACAAAGCTTTGAGGTAGAGGGACACTCCCCCTCTCCTCGCAACGATAAAAACCCCGAGATAATTGATATGAAAAATATAAACTGAAATGAAGATTATACCAATGAAACAAAAATATAAACAATTAAACCTAGACATCGGAGAAGTAGAACTTCGTTGTCGGAGAGTCGTAGCGTTGCGGAGGCTTTTTGGAAGCTTAGGATTGATGAAGAAACCCTAGGATAGGCCCTCCTTTTATAGCCTTTAAGCCCCTTTTCGAGAGGAACCCTAGCCAATCACATTTGAGCACCACTCCCCTTGAAATGAGGTGATAAGCCTTGACTCCTCGAAGCTGATCCTTGACCATCAGTCGACTGATAGCCATCATCAGTGGACTGATGGCAGCATCAGTCAAATGCTGACCGTAGATAGTCAACTGATTGACAGTAGTCGAGTCCTCCAAGCTAGCAGTCGACTGATGCTAGCTGAAATGACAAGTTAGCTGAACAATAACATTATTTCGACGGCCTCCGACCATCCGATCTCGACCTAGACCACCGATGAGATGTCTTGGGTCGGATCTACACTTAAGTCTATCCCCATAAAGAGGATACGACCTCACTTACACTCGCACACACACGAGCTT
This sequence comes from Wurfbainia villosa, assembly GCA_025175895.1. NCBI lineage: Eukaryota > Viridiplantae > Streptophyta > Magnoliopsida > Zingiberales > Zingiberaceae > Wurfbainia > Wurfbainia villosa. The sequence goes on from CM045998.1 coordinate 20,929,991, forward strand.
ACCTCGATACTTACTGTGTCATTTTCGCTTCCTACCTTCCACTCAATTCCTTTGGCTCCCTCCGAAGTCACTCGAGTGTCGCCCGACCATCGCGGCTTCCTCCGGGTGTCGCTAGCCTTCAGCTCCAACTATAGCACTTTTCTGCATACTCAATTCAGCTTGTGAGATAACGATATGAGCTTAACTTTGTATCGTTTGCTATAATCAAAACTCAGGTTCGACTTAGGTGCCTACTGCACCAACAATCTCCCCCTTTTTGATCTATGGTAAACCACATACAAAGTTAAGAAAATAGCATGTATGAAGAATAATAAAGTGCATGAGAAATAATAATAAAAGGATTAAGTAGGAGTTGTAAATGTGCATGAGAAATAATAATAAAAGGATTAAGTAGGAATTGTAAATGTGCATGAGAAAGAATTAAGAAGGAAACCCTTAATCTTCCCCCTTGAGGGTTGCTAGTTAGGAAGAGTTTAAGTAATTAACATTACTTGAATGTTAATTACTTAGCAATATGTTTAAGTTAAGTAAGCATTTACTTAACTTTTGGCCATGTGAATAAATATGAAGTGAGTTAAGTTATCAAAATTTGATCCCTTAACTTTGGCCTTTTTCTCCCCCTTTTGCCATATATCGAAAAGAGTGGGGATGTGTGAAAGACAAAAATAAGTATTAAATTTAAAGTCCATCATGTTCCATATTATTTTGAAAATAATATACTGAAAATAAACTCATCTATAAAATGTTCGACTCATATTTGGCTTGATTGATATGAAAGATCAACCAGTCCTGGTCAGAGTCGGTTAGTATGTATGATTATACTCTATGGTTCATGGCAATGCACTAGCTCTACATCTGGAACCAGGAGTAAGGTCCTAACATCTCACGCCCATCTACGTGGCTAAGTACACAAACACATTAGTCCTATGTGTTGTGAGATGTATTGGCTCCTTAAATCTATAGGTGCATGATATCTAAGGTATGTCCTATGCTAGTTCCATGAAAAGTAAGAAATAGTAGTAAGAAAATGTAATTTGTAAGTTCCTATTCTACTACGCACATGCCCAATTTTCGTCTTAATAGACTAAATTCGGCTTCGGTTAGGGGTTTAGTAAATAGGTCTGCCAAGTTAGACTTCGATTCGACGTATTCGAGTTGTATAGCTCCGTTGGCCACATGTTCTCGAATGAAATGGTGTTTGACCTCTATATGTTTGGTCCTAGAGTGACATATCGTATTCTTAGTAAGGTTAATTGAACTAATGTTATCTACGTGAAGTTTAGTGTGTGTAAAGTCTAATTTAAAGTCTCGGAGAGTGTGCTTCATCCAAAGAAGCTAAGTGACACACTCATCCATCGCAATGTATTAGGCTTCGGTGGTAGATAAGGCAACACAGTGTTGCTTCCTACTGTACCAACTCACTAGACTCGAGCCGAGAAGTTGACAACAACCACTCGTACTCTTTCTATCGAGCTTACTACCGGCATTGTCCGAATCGGAGTAGCCAGTTAGTTCGAACTCGGTAGATCTAGGGTACCAAATACCGACATTAAGTGTACCCTTTAGATATCTAAGGATACGCTTGACTAGAGTTAGGTGAGACTCTTTGGCACATGTTTGAAACCTTGCGCACATACTTACTGCAAATAAGATATCAGATCGACTTGCAGTTAAGTAAAGGAGACTCCCTATTACGCTCTTATAGTATTTTAAATCAATTAAGTTTCCAATTAAATCTTCTTCTATATTCACATTAGTTGCCATTGGGGTATTAATAATTTTAGCGTCTTGCATTCCAAAGCGTTTAATTAATTCCCTAGTATATTTACATTGGTGTAGGTATATTTCATCTTTAGTTTGTTTAATTTGTAGACCTAGGAAGAAACTCAACTCGCCTACTAAATTCATTTCAAATTCACTCTCCATAAGTGAAATGAATTCATTCAGTAGGATCGAGTTGGTGGTTCTGAAAATAATATCATCTACGTAGATTTGGGCTATGAATATGTCTTTACCTAAGGTTTTTACGAAAAGGGTTGGATCAACTACACCCTGGTTAAATCCTTTGGACTTAAGATACACCGAAAGTCTCTCGTACTAAGCTCGAGGAGCTTGTTTAAGTCTATAGAGGGCTTTCTTTAACCTAAGGACATGGTCAGGTTTATCTAGGCTTTCGAAACCGAGGGGTTGACTAACATAAACCTCTTCTTTAATGTATCCATTTAAGAACACTGATTTCACCATTTGAAACAACTTAAATCCTCGATGTGCAGCATATGCTAATAGTATTTGAATGGACTCTAATCTAGCTACTGGGGCATAGGTTTCATCGTAATCTAAACCTTCGACTTGGTTAAACCCTTTAGTGACTAATCTAGCTTTATTTCTAACTACTTCACCTTTGTCATCAAGTTTATTTCTAAACACCCACCTTGTTCCAACGATTGTTTTATCTTTAGGGGGTGGTACTAATTCCCATACTTCGTTCCTAGTGAATTGAGCCAGCTCTTCTTGCATAGCAATAATCCAATCGGGATTAAGAAGAGCTTGATCAATAGTCTTGGGTTCAATTTTGGAAATCAAGGAGATTTGACTAAGGTTTCTGTAAGAGGCTCTAGTTCGAACTCCTAGACTTGGATCACCTATCACTTGGTCGATAGGATGATTTGTTTGAGTCCTAGTTGGATTTGGGTTTGAGTCTACCACTTGGTCAATAGGATGACTCGTTTGAGTCCTAGTTTGATTAGAGTCATCTACCACTTGGTCGATAGACTGACTTGGTTGACTTAGGTTAGGATTAATACTAGACTTGATCTCCAGATCGGAGTTGAGTCTGGTATGAATCGGCTTGCTAATTGGGGTTGCCGGGGGTTTTGTAGGTTCGTGTCCTTCATTAAATACTACATTGATAGTCTCCTCGACTCTAAGGGTGTCATGTTTATATACTCTATAAGCCCTACTTGTAGTCGAGTATCCAAGAAAGATTCCAGTCGTGATTTTGGATGTAAACTTCCCTAGGTAATCCTTAGTGTTTAGGATATGTACCTTACACCCAAATACCCTAAAGTACTTGATGTTAGGTATTTTATCATGATAAATCTCGTATGAGGTCTTAAGGTGCCTCTTTACCATAAGGATCCTATTCTGGACATAGCTTGTCATACTCACGGCTTCCGCCCAAAACCTATTGGGTAGATTATACTCGTTTAACATTGTCCTAGCAGCTTCTTGTAGGGTTCCATTCTTATGTTCTACTAGGACATTCTGTTGTGGGGTTCTAGGGCAAGAGAACTCATGGTGGTATCCATTTAGATTACAGAATTCTCTAAACCTATGGTTCTCGAATTCACCACCATGATCAGTCCTAAGTCTTTTAATTTTAATGCTTTGTTGATTTTCTATTAGTTTAAATAGTTTGATTAATTGATCTAGGGTGTCACTTTTGTGTTTAATGAACCTAACCCAAGTAAATCTAGAGTAGTCATCAATTATGACTAAACAGAATTTACTTCCATTAAGTGACTTAGCTCTGTGTGAATCAAATAGATCCATGTGTAGGAGCTCAAGAATACTTTTGGTTCGTTCTTGATTAGTTAGTTGATGTTGTGTCCTAGATTGTTTACCTTGTTGACAAACATTACATATTTTATTATCCAAGTTATTGAGGTTAGGAAAACCTCTGACTAAGTCACTCTGACTCATCTTGTGGATGAGTCTTGGGTGTGAGTGACCGAGTCGTCAGTGCCACAACCATGATTCCTCTTGCTGTGTCATAAGACACTTAGTTAAGGAGTTAGTTAAGTTAATAGTGTAAATATTGTTATTTCTGGTTCCCTTAAGGATTGTTTTAGAGGTTTCATTTATATTAATTAAGCATTCATTTTCTAGAAATATGACTTTATAGTTGTTATCACACAATTGGCTTACACTAAGTAAATTATATTGAAAATTTTCTACCAATAAGTCATTTTGAATAATAAAGTTAGAGTTGAACTCAATATCACCTGATCCGATGATTTTAAGCTTGTCGTTGTTTCCGAAGGCTACCAATCCTTGTCGTTTGAATCGATGCTTCAAAAACTTGAGTTGATCCCCGGTCATGTGTCAGGAGCAACCACTATCCAACATCCATTGATCCTACACGCAAGGTAGTTGGATCGGATATTGGATTTATTAAAAATTAGTTGAAGATTATTAACCTAAATCATCTCACCCATGTCTACATGATCAAACATGTTAACCCTATATGTTCTTGTGAGATGACTTCCAATTTTACTTGATTTAAATTTAATGATTTGAACACTTGTCAACCTTGCGTTAGATTCGGATTTGACCTTAGGCTCATCAAGTCACCTTTTCAAGATCATGGCTTCCAGGTCGTGGCGAGGCACAGAGGCCTTCTTTGATCGAAATAACGACCACTTCCTTAGACAAAGTCATTTTCAAGAAAATAGAGACTTGACTCACCTACAACCACTTCTTGGTCTAACTAGTCTAGAATACGGTGAGGTAGCTTCAGCTAGTTCCACTCGGTCAAGTGCACCGAACTAGATACGCCTTATCTAGCCCGAATACACAAGACTTCGCTTTCTTAGCGCATTATCATCTCACCGTGTCCTGGTACTATGTTATCAAGTATTGACGAGTTATAGTCCTATCTAACCATTCTAAAAAGAAAAATCAAACTAAATAAAAAACCTAAGCATGCAATTTCTAAATTAAAATACAAACAAGTTTCGTACTAGCTCCCCCTGGACCGTTGAATCGGTTCGGTCTCTCCACATAGTGGATTTGGTCCTTGGGAACCCAGTAGTGGTTCGATCCTGAGTTTGAAATCAAGGTGGTCTTAGGGACCCATGCTTGGACACATTTTTTATGTCGACTTACAATCGACATATACGAATTGTTGGTTGTATTTGAGCTAAACCCTAGCCCGGCCTTGTTGTACACGACCCTTTGCGATCCAAGTAGGAGGTCAAGTCCTTTGGATCCCAAAGTAAACCTTTCCAACGTGTTCCTAAGATCTTCGACTTGACTCTTCAAGAGTGAGTTCTCAACTTCGAGCTTTTCAACCCGAGTTGAGTCCTCCTCTCGAACTTGACTAGTCGAAGAGGTTAGGGAGACCTCGTGTTTGAAGAGTTTAACTTCCTCAACTAGGGTCTCGACCTTGGACTCAGACTTAGCTAATTTTCTAGTTAAAAACTTAATTGCACTATAAAGTGTACTAATGAGAGATTGACTTACCTTGAGTGTATCTTTTGAACCGGATGCGTATCTGTGGCTTGTCTTGAATAGTGCTTCGCAGTCCAACTCATCTTCGGTTTCCGATTCATGTTCCAGTTCCAACTCCATCTCTGATTCAATTGGTTTAGCCATGAGGACGTGATCATTATCTTCTTCCTCGGATGCTTCTTCCCAAGTAGCGTTGAGTGCCTTTTTGTGTTTTGGTGCTTTGTTCTTGAGTTTTGGGCATTCGGACTTGATGTGTCCAAACCTGTTGCATTCGTAACATCTAATATTTGAACTTTTAGGCTTACCTTCGTTTGATCGAGTGACGGTTCATTTTCGGCCCTTGACTATCCTCCGAACTAGGTTGACTAGTTCGGCCTCCATTTCGGAGTCGACCTCCGAATCGGACTCATCCTCTTCTTCCTTCGGGGATGGCTTGCTTGCGGTTTTCTTCCTTAAACCTACAAAAAGTGCTATACCCTTCTCGGGTTCCGAGTTAGACTACTCATGAAGTTCAAAATTAGAAAATAATTCATCTAACCTAAGTTTCGAAGATCCTTGAAGACCTTGTAGGCATCGACCATGGATGCCCACAAGGAAGTCCTCGGAAAAGAGTTAAGAACATACCTTATAAGGTCGTGGTTTTCGACCTTTTGCCCGATCGCGTGTAGATTATTCACTATGTCTTGAACGTGGGCATGAAGTTGTGTCGCCGTTTCGTGTTCCTGCATTTTTAGATTATAGAATTTATTAAACAAAAGATCGCGCTTACATACCTTGGCTTCATCGGTCCCTTCGTGTAGCTCCACTAGCTTTGTCCAAAGGTCCTTTGCGCTGATGAAGGGGCCGACGCGATTAAGCTTTTCCTTGGACAAGCCGCATTGGAGGATTTGAGTTTCCTTGGAGTCGGCTTCGACTTGTCATTTTGTCGCAATGGTCCATTGGTCATAATCCAAGGATTCACCCACTTCGTTAGTCGGAAGTGTGAATCCCGTTTGGATTATGATCCACATCTTGATTTGAGTTTTGAGAAAGCATTCCATTCGACTCTTCCAATAACGAAAGTCATCTCCGTTGTAAAACGGAGGTCGGACGGTGCTAAAACCCTCGAGATGGGCCATTGATACAAAATAAACAAGGAGATGATGACGAAAAAATCTAGCAACAACAAAAACACACGAAATGTACCAAGACTCGTGTTTTGGATTAGTAGTGCGGGAGAAAAATTGACCAAATGAAATAAATTCGAAATAAACAGAATAAAAAGGAAAAAAAATATGTAAAAAGCTAGATCGGTGGTTTCACCAAATCTTCGCAACCCCCCGCTCTGATACCAATTGTTGGATCGAAGCGGATCGCTAGAGGGGGGGTGAATAGCGATAAACCCTTTTTTTTCAAGTTCGTTTCAAGACAATTAAATGCAGCGGAAAGTAAAATCAAACACAAAGAAGACAAATGATTTTTTTACTTGGTTCGTAGCCTTCAGCTACTAATCCAAGGCCCTAGTGATCCTTGATCACGCACAGAGGGCAAATCACTAAAGAACTCCTCCTCGTTGGAGGTAGGAGTTAATCGAGTACAAGAAAAATCACAAAGCTTTGAGGTAGAGGGACACTCCCCCTCTCCTCGTAACGATAAAAACCCCGAGACAATTGATATGAAAAATATAAACTGAAATAAAGATTATACCGATGAAACAAAAATATAAACAATTAAACCTAGATGTCGGAGAAGTAGAACTTCGTTGTCAGAGAGTCGTAGCGTTGCGGAGGCTTTTTGGAAGCTTAGGATTAATGAAGAAACCCTAGGATAGGCCCTCCTTTTATAGCCTTTGAGCCCCTTTTCGAGAGGAACCCTAGCCAATCACATTTGATCACCACTCCCCTTGAAATGAGGTGATAAGCCTTGACTCCTCGAAGCTGATCCTTGACCATCAGTCGACTGATAGCCATCATCAGTCTACTGATAGCAGCATCAGTCGAATGTGTTGCTGCAACAATGTCCCAAGCATTTATATATTTTGATGTTTGGATAATCACCTAAGTTAGGCAATTCTTTGTGATCTAATTGTGAACATGTTTAAGTGATAGGAAAATCCAAGTATGAAGACTTGGTAAAAGACAAGTCCAAGTGTGATCTTGGCAAAAAGAAGTCAAAGGAAAGGTCTTGGCGGCATAAGTCCAAGCATGTAGTCTTGGCGGTGTAAAGTCCAAGCAGTCCTTGGCAAAGAAAGACCAAAGGCAAGTTTTGGCGGCATAAGTCCAAGCATGTAGTCTTGGCAGCGTAAAGTCCAAGCGTACTTTGGCAAAGAAGAAACACAAAGCATGACGAAACCGAAGGAAGCTTTTGAAGGCAAGCGCATGGATGGAGTCGTGGACTCAGAGAAATCCTGGAGGCGCAAAGCTGATGGAGAAGCTAGAAGGTTAAGTCTAGGCTTAGGGTATATTTTCAAGTATGAATTAGTCATACTTGGGGTGTGCCAGTCGACTGGAATATGGTGGCAGTCGAACTGGCCTTTAAAATGCAATATTAGAGGTTGGAGAGCTGCTGGCGGATCGGGAGTTATCCCGAATCGGCCGAGAGTCGACTGCACTGCATCACAGATAGCGCGGCGATCGCCATTATTGGCAATCGATCGCCACGAAAGACCGTAGCCGATCGCGGCGGCTACGGGCGATCGTCGAATCGCTCATCGTTGGCAGTCGACTTATAGTCTTCTCATTGGCGATGATGACGACAAATCCCGTGAATCCGACTGTTCAAAAGCCGTTAGAATCGACGATAGTCGACTGATGTAAGTCATCAGTCGACTGATAGACCTCTAATGGGAAAAGAGGCTCTTTCCTATAAAAAGAGGCCAAGGGGAGCAAGAAGAGCCTAATGCTTATATTCTGATCATTCTCCTAAGCTCCCACAAGTTTTCCAAGCTTTCTAAGTGTGTTAATTTCTTTCCTCCTCTCAAATCTTCATTGTCATCTTTTGTAAGAAGAGGAGGTTTTGTAAAAGAGAAAGCTTATTAGTGAAGATTGATTTGGGTTGATCCACCTTAAGGATCGCCATGGAGTAGGAGCGTTATCTCTGAACCACGTAAAAGCTTCCACGTTAGCATTGAATTCTCATTTCTATTATTATTGTATTTGTTGTATTTCCATTAATCATTTGTAGAAAACGAAAAGAGGCTATTCACCCCCCTCTAGCCACTCAAGGATCCAACAAGTGGTATTAGAGCTCGGATCGCATCGGAAGATCTAACAATCAACCAGAGCACGATGGCTTTCCAAGAGGGGTATAGCACGACGAGGCCTCCATTCTTCGATGGCAACGATTTCGGCTACTGGAAAGGTAGGATGGAATACTACCTTATGAATGATATTAATAACTGGTTTAGCATTATAGACAAATTTGAGAAGTCGGTCGACGAACATGGACCGCCAATACCGACCAAAGATTGGACGAGAGACATGGCCAAAAAGGCTCAAGCCAACGCCAAGGCAACAACCACACTTCAATGTGGGTTGTCAAAAGAGCAACTAAGCAAGGTGGGGCCATTTGAATCGGCAAAGGAGCTTTGGGAGAAGTTGATAGAGCTCAACGAGAGATCCAAGGAAACAAGAAGAGCCAAGAGAGATCTCCTAATTGGTCAACTTCAAAGTTTCTCCATGAAGACAAATGAAACCGTGAGCCAAATGCACAGTCGCTTCAAAGAAGTAGTCAACGGACTACATGTAATAGGTGAGAAGGTCGACAACCGAGACCTTGTAAGGTATGTGCTCCAAGCCTTCCCTAGAACAAACTTATGGGCTTCAATGGTAGATGCCTATAAAGTCTCTAGGGATCTCTCTTTAGTTAAGTTTGATGAGTTATTTTGTGAATTTAAATTGCACGAACAAGCTAACACTTCATCCAAAGAGAAGGGTATAGCTCTTTTTGTAGGGAAGAAGGATAAAAAGAAGAAGGAGAAGAAAGAAGTGTCTTCTTCATCCGAATCCGAGGAAGATTCATCTAGTAGTGAAGATGAGCTATCGGCAAACGAGGTGGCTCATTACGTCAAGAAGTTTGGTGGGAGATCAAGGAAACTCACCAAGAAAGATGTGAGGAGGATGTTCCAATCCTCAAGAGGTAAGCCTTCAAATAGTTCAAATTCTTCATCTAATGTAACTTGTTATGGTTGCAATAAGAAAGGGCACATCAAGCCAAATTGCCCGGAACTAAAGAAGAAGGAGGAGAAAGAAAAGAAGCATAAGGAAAAGAAGGAAAAGAAGGAAAAGAAGAAGAAAGAAGCAATGGTGGCTCAAACATGGGACACCCTAAGCATGGAGGACTCTTCCGATGATGAAAAAGTATGCTATGCCACCCGAAATCTAGCCCTCATGGCCTTAAAGGAAGAAGCCGGGAGCTCAAGTGAGGAGTCTTCATCCTCTTCATCAAGCGACGAATCATCATCAAGTGATGATGATGAGGTAAACAACTCCCCTAGGGTAGATTTACTTTACAAGACAATTGCATGTCTTCAAAATGCATTGAATAGATCAAAAACTAGGATTAAGGACTTAAAAGTAGAAATTAAATCACTTAAGAATGTAGAACCATCTTGTGATAAATTATCTTGTGATGATGCATGTACCCTTAGAGATGAAAATTATGAATTGAGAAAAGAAATAGGTAATCTAAGAGCATGTTTAGAAAAAATTACTAATGACTCTAAATACCTAGATATGATAATTAAGGATCAAAGGGCTATTTACAACAAGGCCGGACTAGGATATAGGCCTAAGGAAAAGGAGGTAGCATTTACATCTCTTGTTAGTAGAAGATCCATAATTAGAAGCAAGGGTAGAAAGGCTTGGGTCCCTAAGAAATTCTAATTGATGCTAGTAGTCCTAAAATTTGGATACCTAAGGCTTGTATCTTTCATGTGATATAGGTAGAAGAACCAAGCTTGTGGATTGTTGATAGTGGATGTTCAAAACACATGACCGGTGATGAGAGAAAATTCTCCACTATCAACCACACTAGCAAGGGAAAGGTATCATTTGGTAATAGTGACAAACTTAAGATTCTAGGAAAGGGCACAATTGAGGTATCCCCCAACCTTGCCATTCATAAAGTGTTATTAGTCAAAAATATGAAATTTAATTTACTTAGTGTAAGCCAACTATGTGATGCAAATTTTGATGTTAAATTTGACTCCTCAAAATGTTTTATAAGACATAAAACTCTAAATGATTGCATGTTAGTAGGTTTTAGGAAATCAAATATATATTATGTTGATTTATCCTATGCTACTAATGCTTCTACTAAGTGTCTTATTGCAAAAGAGGAAGAAAGTTGGCTTTGGCATAGGAGGCTAGGACACATAAACACGAAGAGCATAGCCAAAATAGCAAAACTGAAGTTAGTCAAAGGGTTGCCTAAAGTCAAATTTCTCAAGGACAAAATGTGTGATGCATGCCAAGAAGGGAAACAATCAAAAACATCACACAAAGGTAAAACTTTACTTAGTACCACTTTACCTTTAGAACTTTTACATATGGACTTATTTGATTGTCATAGTGCCCCTTCTATGATTGGTAGTAGATATTGCTTAGTAATAGTAGATGATTTCTCTAGGTTTACTTGGGTATTTTTCATGAAAAATAAAGATGAAACATTAGGAATAATCATAGGATTTAGCAAGAGAGTAGAGAATGAAAGAAAACTCAAAATCAACCGGATCCGTAGTGATCATGGTGGAGAATTTGAGAATTCTAATTTCTCAACTTTTTGTCTAGAACAAGGGTACAAGCACGAATTTTCTTGTCCTAGAACACCCCAACAAAATGGGGTTGTGGAAAGGAAAAATCGTGCCCTACAAGAAGCGGCTAGGACTATGCTAAATGCATATTCTTTACCTAGCTACTTGTGGGCGGAAGCGGTTAACACTGCTTGCTATATTCAAAATAGGGTTTTAATTCATAGGTTTTTAGTAAAAACCCCATTTGAATTATGGAATGGTACAATTCCAAAAATTCACTATTTTAAGGTCTTTAGATGCAAAGTTTATATTTTAAATACCAAAGACAACCTAGGTAAGTTTGAGTCCAAAGCGGATGAGGGAATCCTAGTTGGATACTCATCCACTAGTGTAGGGTATAGAATTTACAATAAAAGGACTCAAAAGATTGAGGAATCTTCAAATGTCCAATTTGATGAAACTTTCAATACATATCCTAGGAAATCCCCTATTGATGATGATATTAATAATGAGCATCAAGAAATTACCCAACAATTCCAAGATTTAACTTTAGGGGGTAATGATCAAGGGGGAGGATTGAATCAAGAGGGAGTAAGAGGTGATTCCGATGATGAGCAAAGGATTGAGATTAATTATGATCAAACTCAAATTAATACACCTCCTAGAACCATAAGAGTTTATCAAAATCATCCCTTAGATCAAATTGTGGGTGAATTATCTCAAGGTGTTAGGACTAGGTCATTTCATAGGGATCCCACTAGTCATATAGCTCTAATTTCTCAAATTGAGCCCAAAACAATCAAAGATGCATTACTTGATCCGGATTGGATCTTAGCAATGCAAGATGAATTGGCTCAATTTGAAAGGAGTCAAGTATGGGAGTTAGTTCCTAGACCTAATGAAAACACCATCATTACTACAAGATGGGTCTTTAGGAACAAACTAGATGACCAAGGGAATATTACTAGGAATAAGGCAAGATTAGTTGCAAGGGGCTTTAATCAAGTTGAAGGACTTGACTATGATGAAACATATGCCCCGGTTGCTAGGTTAGAGTCTATTAGGATGCTATTAGGGTATGCCTCTTATATGGGTTTCAAACTCCATCAAATGGATGTTAAATCGGCATTCCTAAATGGGTTTATTAAGGAAGAGGTATATGTAGAACAACCTCCCGGGTTTGAGAATATGAACTATCCAAACCATGTATACAAGCTTAGGAAAGCTTTGTATGGTTTGAAACAAGCTCCCCGGGCTTGGTATGAAAGATTATCATCTTTCTTAATCTCTAAGGACTTTAAGAGGGGTAGTGTAGATCAAACTCTATTTATAAAGTCAACAACAAAGGACATCTTTGTAGCCCAAGTATATGTTGATGACATTATCTTTGGGTCAACAAATGATGAACTTCTCCAAGACTTTATTAAGAATATGGAAAAAGAGTTTGAAATGAGTCTAGTTGGGGAATTAAATTTCTTCCTAGGATTGCAAGTCAAACAAACAAGTGAAGGTATTTATATTTACCAAACCAAATATGCTAAGAAAATGATTAAGAAATTTGGTTTGGAAAATGCTAAGGTAGTTTCAACTCCAATGGCAACCAATACAAAAATAGATAGTGATAATGAAGGAAAACAAATTGATCTCACACTCTATAGGAGTATGATTGGTAGCCTTTTGTACCTAACCGTTAGTAGACCCGATATATTATTTACGATTGGTATGTGTGCTAGGTATCAATCATGAGCAAAAGAATCTCATTTAGTTGCCGTTAAGAGAATCTTATGATATATTAAAGATACACTAAATGTAGGACTATGGTACCCTAGGACTAGGTCTTTTGATTTGGTTGGGTACACCGATTCCGATTATGCCGGTTGCAAATTGGATCGTAAGAGTACTAGTGGTGGATGCCAATTCCTTGGGTCCTCCCTAGTTAGTTGGAGTAGTAGGAAGCAACCTTGTGTTGCCCTATCCACCACCGAAGCCGAATATGTGGCTATAGGTGGTTGTGTAGCTCAACTTCTATGGATGAAACATACTTTAGAGGACTATGAGCTATCTTACTTTAACATAAAATTATTTTGTGATAATGTGAGCACCATAAATTTGACTGAAAATCCGGTACATTACTCTAGGACCAAGCACATTGAAGTGAAACATCACTTCATTAGGGATCATGTGGCTAAGGGGGACATTGAGCTCAATTACATTGAATCTAAGTCCAACCTAGCCGACATCTTTACCAAGCCTCTCCCCGAAATAGAATTTTCATCACTTAGGAGAGAACTTAGAATGTGCTTTGTAGAATAGAAGTGTAGGTTTGCATGATCCCATAAAAATATAGGTTTTATACCTCTAACCATCTCACAATAGACCTAAGAAACCATAATTTATGTATTTAGCCACTTAGAAATCATGTGAGATGTTAAGAAGATGCACTTGGTTCATCATGCTTGTTATGATGCATTACAATGAACCAAAGTGCCATCTAGAGACATTAATCCTTCATTGGACCAATCATTGGGAAGGCTTATGTACAATTAATGTGCATATAGCTCCAAGAATATGATTGGAAATGTCAAATAAAACAAAATTTAAACTATGTCTATCAAACTTTGAGAAACAATTTTCAATTGATAAGCCAAAGTGATACAAAGCTTGCAAAAATATCATAACTTTTGCAAAATCTCAAGTTTGTGTCAATATCAAAATCTAGAGGTGATATATTTTTAAAATAATTTTTCCTTGATAGGAAATGATCTAACAACATTAACCACAAAATTTCGTAATTTTTTTATCTTTATTGAATTAATTATGAATTTTTTAATCTGATCAAAAAGGCATATCAGACTGATATCAGTCGACTGGCGCTTATCGCCAGTTCGACTGATACGACGTTATCGAACCGGGCTTACCTAGTTCGCTAGCAGTTCGACTGCCATTTATGGTAGTCGACTACCGTGCACAGAAGCACTCGTATCCGACTGGCCGGTTCGACTGATCTCCATCGGTTCGACTGCCGACTAATGGCAGTCGATTGTTGTCGCGGTTTTTAGGGTTTTCCCACCGGTTCGACTCGCCAAAAATTCCCGACCTTCCTTCTTATTCTTCTTCCGACAAATTTCCACTGCATTTCTCTCGCCGTTTTTTCTCATTTTTCGGCGATTTCACCGACCGGTGCTCCCGTTTGAAGTGTTCTCTGACTCGAGGACCACCTCCTCTCACCCGGTTCCCGCCCTAGTCTCCACCGCAGACCACTCGCTTGGTTAGGGTTTCATGGAAACTACCTTCCGACACCTTTCTTTGATTGTTCACCATGCCACCTAGGTAAACCCTCATCCCTGCTCATAGTTTAGTTGTTTCTATAGTTTTGTTTCACTAACCATTGTTTGTTTGTTGTCTTTGTGTATGCATTCATCATCTTTGACCTACATTGTTCTTTTCATACATTTAGAACTAAGCATTATGTATGTAAGCGTGCCCGGGTACCACCAGTCAACGAGAGCCCGTCAAACCCTCCACCCATTGTCGATCCTAGGTTTCCAAACTCCACACTTGAAAATGCTTTCAATAAAAACAAATTTCAACTCATCCCGCCTCGATCAACGGACCCAAAATTTCTTAAGGACAACTGCTTCGATATTGTCCAAATTATCCAATTTTACCAACTTGAATCCTTAGTCTTTTGTGGCCACCATGTCAATATTACCCTTCTTTCTGAATTCTTCAACAATTTGCGACCGCTTGGAGATGGCTTGAGATACCGAACTCGCCTCGCTCAATGCGATCTAGATTTTAGCCCCATATCTGGATGGACTTTCTCAGATGTCGCTCTTCTGAGAATGACTTTGTTTTTTATCCGTCTTGGAGTGATCCACTTCCACCTCCCTTTGAGGAGATTTCTTTAGACTCACTTCATACTACCTTCTATAATTCTCCTCGTCCTTTAAACACCAATCTTTTTCAATCCCAAGAGCTTTCTGTTTCTGACAATGTGCTTTATAAGGTCATTGCTCATTGTATTCTTCCTATAGTTACACGTGGGTTGGCCTTAGTTCGACCTGTACACCTCTTCCTCATGCATATCTTCCATCAGTTCTTAGACATCGACATTGGTCTCAACACCTTCCACTGCATTACTCATTTCATAAAGTCAAACAATGGGAAGGTTCATATGCCACTTGGAAATGTCATTACTCAGTGGCTTAGTTCCGTAGGCATTGATGTAAGCATAGGGGTCATTAAAATCATGAATAAGAAATATGACCAGATGAACCGTCGGAGTTTCTCCTTGGCAAGCTTGAAGGCTCACGAGGGGTCTATTTTCTGGGACCCTGCATGCGCTAGCGGTGGCACTCGGCACCGAGGTGTCATTCTGCGAGAGATCTTGAGGTGCCGCTATCTGCGAGAGATCGAGGGTCTTTGCTACTGCGAGAGCCGATGCGGAGGGGACTACTGCAGGCGATGCTATTTTGCCAAACCCATCCTTCATAGCCCGCTTCGATGCTTTTGCAGAGCGGGTAGATACACGCCTTGAGGAGCTTCGCCTGGGGCAACAGGAGCTTCGCCGGGAGCATCAGGAGCTCCTCTCTCTCATGAGTGGGATGTATCGTTAGCAGCAGAACATTTTGGTGATTCTCTGCCCTCCTGCACCCGGACACCCACCTCCTCATGATGGTTCATCATCTGCACCGATGGATGCTGATGACGACGATCTTTAGCTAGCATGTTTTTTTTTATTTATTTTCTTTTTGGCCGTATGTACGACACAAACTCAAACTTGTGTAATGATTTTTTGTTTAATGAAATGAAGTTGTGTTTTTAGTTCATTTCTATTCGTGCCTACATTACTATAATTTGTTATTTTCAAGTTTAGAAATTGAGCACATAGTACTAAGTTTTTCTTAAAAAAACTTTATTGTAATCCTAAGTTATGAATATTGATACGATACAATTCCATTTTTGCTTCATATTTTTATCATTTTGAATATCGTATCAATCCGTTAATCTGATGAGCATGTTTTTAGTCTAATATTTTTTATATGTTATATTAGTCAAATATAATGTGTATGCTGAGTTTCATGATTTTTGGACATCCACGGAATTTTCTATGCGTTTTTAAACCTTGACTGAAAAATTTTGATTTGAATTATCGATATCGATCATTGCCGTTATTAGCGATCATTTATAGCCGGCGATTGGTGATGAGTTTGATCAGGTGGTGACATATTTTGGAATCAGCGGTTTTCATCGGTTAAAAAGTCCAATTTTGGACATTATATCTCCATACTATGATTCCCACAGTATATACATGATAACTTGTATGGAAAGAAGGATTTTCTTTATGCACTGGTTTAGGGGGAGCTACATCCCTTAATTCTATAATTGTTGGTGCAAAGCTAGGACATATTTGCCTATTCTATTGTTTATACTTTGCTTCACATGTTATTTCCACATCATGAATCATGTCTTGGATTAAGGGGGAGCTTCATATCAATTTTATACCTTAGTTCAAGATGTGTCAATTATAATTCTTTCCTGAACTTATTGGATAAACTCTTCTCTTTTTGTTGTATGTCAAAGGGGGAGAAGGGATATTTAAGTTAGAATTCATATTGAAATATGTTTATGTGCATGTGTTAAAGACCTAACTTAAATGATTGCCAAACATCAAAAAGGGGGAGATTGTTGGTGCAACAATGCCCCAAGCATTTATATATTTTGATGTTTGGATAATCATCTAAGTTAGGCAATGCTTTGTGATCTAATTGTGAACATGTTTAAGTGATAGGAAAATCCAAGTATGAAGACTTGGTAAAAGACAAGTCCAAGTGTGATCTTGGCAAAGAGAAGTCAAAGGAAAGGTCTTGGCGGCGTAAGTCCAAGCATGTAGTCTTGGCGGCGTAAAGTCCAAGCAGTCCTTAGCAAAGAAAGACCAAAGGCAAGTCTTAGCAGCATAAGTCCAAGCATGTAGTCTTGGCAGTGTAAAGTCCAAGCGTACTTTGGCAAAGAAGAAACCCAAAGCATGACGAAATCGAAGGAAGCTTTTGAAGGCAAGCGCATGGATGAAGTCGTGGACTCAGAGAAATCCTGGAGGCGCAAGGCTGATGGAGAAGCTAGAAGGTTAAGTCTAGACTTAGGGTATGTTTTCAAGTATGAATTAGTCATACTTGGGGTGTGCCAGTCGACTGGAACATGGTGTCAGTCGAACTGGCCTTTAAAATGCAGCATTAGAGGTTGGAGAGCTGCTGGCAGTCGACTGGGAGTTATCCTAGTCGAACTGCTGAGAGTCGACTCAGACTAGACTGCCACATACAAGGCGGTCGGATCGCCATGAACGAAGGCGTGGCCGACTAGCGGTCGGCTACGGGTAGTATCGATTGAGCGCTCGTTGGCGATCGATAGTCTTCCCGTTGGCGATGATGACGACAAATCCTGTGAATCCGACTGTTCAAAAGCTGTTAGAATCGACGACAGTCGACTGGTGTAAGTCATCAGTCGACTGATAGACCTTCAACGAGAAAAAGAAGCTCTTTCCTATAAAAAGAGGCCAAGGGGAGCAAAAAGAGCCTAATGCTTATATTCTGATCATTCTCCTAAGCTCCCACAAATTTTCCAAGCTTTCTAAGTATGTTAATTCCTTTCCTCCTCTCAAATCTTCATTGTCATCTTTTGTAAGAAGAGGAGGTTTTGTAAAAGAGAAAGCTTATTAGTGAAGATTGATTTGGGTTGATCCACCTTAAGGATCGCCGTGGAGTAGGAGCGTTATCTCCGAACCACGTAAAAGCTTCCGCGTTAGCATTGAATTCTCGTTTCTATTATTATTGTATTTGTTGTATTTCCACTAATCATTTGTAGAAAATGAAAAGAGGCTATTCACCCCCCTCTAGCCACTCAAGGATCCAAGCGAGAATCTTTGGCCGTAGAGATAGTCGGTGATTGACGTGATCGGAGTCCTCCAAGCTAGCGGTGATGCTAATTTGAAATGACAAGTTAGTTGAACAATAACATTATTTCGACAACCTCCGACCATCCGATCTCAACCTAGACCACCGATGAGATGTCTTGGGTCGAATCTACGCTTAAGTCTATCCCCGTAAAGAGGATACGACCTCACTTACACTCGCACACACACGAGCTTACCTCGATACTTACTGTGTCACTTTCGCTTCCAGCCTTCCACTCAATTCCTTCGGCTCCCTCTGAAGTCACTCGAGTGTCGCCCGACCACCGCGACTTCCTCCGGGTGTCACTAGCCTTCAGCTCCAACTATAGCACTTTTCTGCATACTCGATTCAGCTCGTGAGATAATGATATGAGCTTAACTTTGTATCGTTTGCTATAATCAAAACTCAGGTTCGACTTAGGTGCCTACTGCACCAACAGAATAAACATGATGTCATGACATGACATATGACAATCAAGGCATGACAAATAAAATATAAGGCATAAGAATACCTAAATTTTAATATTTGTTGCCATTTTTTAGAATTAAATTCATTTTTCCATATTATCAACTTTCTCCCAAGTGTACCAAAAATCCAAAATGGCACACTATGACTCTAAGACCTAAATTGTGCCAATTTTATTAGTTTTTCAAACTTCTTAAATGATATTGGCACATCCTAGAAATCCTTTAGGATTATAGATCAACCTCCATTTCCAAGGTACCCATGACCTTGAAAATGACCTAAAATGCTACCTTTACGATGGTTAGGTTAACTACCTATCCATTTAAAGTTAGCACAATCTAACCCATCTAGCATGAGTCTATCACGCTCCTAGAAACCCAAAATCTATTTGAGCTCCTTGAGTTAACTAGTTATTCCTTAGGGATAACCTCCCTAGATACCCTTCTAATGACCCTTCTAGGCTTGGTAGCCTTGGTCATTTGGGTCTTGCCTAGGTTAACCTTAGGGATTGCCTTCCTAGTAACCTTCTTAGTGGTCTTCCTAGGTTTGATGGAAACCTTGGCCAATAGACACTTGCCTTGCTTAACCTTAGGGATGACTTCCTGATGCACGCGAACGCGACCTCAAATCTCGCAACGAAGGCCGTCGAGGACTCAAAGCATACACTCACACTCAACGCCCGCAAGTGCAGGGTTATCGTCAAGTAATAAAAGATTATCGATCCCACAGGGACTGAGACTCGAGTACCGATTTATTCAGTGGGTGAAATTGTTCGGAAGTAAAATCTAAAGTTTTCGATTGCGAGGGTTGTTGATGGAGTAAACTCTAGTACGGTGTCACACGGAGGAAGAAAGGAGCGTGCCAAGATCTTTAAAAGAGATTCTAGGACTTCGATTTCGCCTGTGTGTCGCAAAACATGCTATCAACTGGGCATTGTCTAAACATCTATGGTTTTGTAGAAGGGACATCATACACTCTTCCGATGAGCCACCGCATCTATCGGGAGCTATCTCTACCTTACAAGGATGGAATAGGCGGTACAAGGATGCTAAATCAATCCCTGCGACGAATCATTTCTAGTTCCATCGCATCCTTCTACCCACGGTTATAGGAGATTAGGTTTACCCCTAGGTTCCTTGTATAAATCCCCTAAATCTTAGATACGAGGGTTGTCACCCCTCGTATCGCCTAAGCATAGCAGATAGAAAACCAAATATGCATAGATATTTGTATAAACAATTTCCAATTGCAAATTCAAACTCAAAATAGAATTCAATTTGAAGAAACATGTCATGCACACACAAGCTACTCCCTAATCCTAGAATCGAAGGAACTACTCCATATATAGAAGAGGAGAATCACAAGGCATGTTCATGTTCGAATATATCAGAAATAAAATGCAAGAACAAGAGGTTACAATGCCGATGTTGCCTTCTCTTCAGCGTTTAAGTGCAGAACTTGGATCTCCGACGGCGTTCTTCCTCCCCGTTGTGAGTTCTCGAAGCTTTTTAGGGCTTCTGTGTGTTGTACTGGCCGTTGTACCTCCCCCTAGGGTTTGGGCGGAGCCATCCTTATACAGACATCACCTCGGACCGCTGCAAAATCCGGAAAAAATCCTAGTCGCATCAATCTACTGGGCCGCCACACGATCGTGTGTTTCCACACGACCAGGTCGTGTACGGCCCTGGGGTGGCTGATCTCGCCCATTGGACACGGTCGTGTGTAGCCACACACCCTGGTCGTGTCCCATTCTGTGTGTAGCTGCAAAATATCCTTCTTTTGCTCCGAAAGTGCTTCTTTTTCCCCCTAAATGCTATCCTGCACACAAAAGTACAAAGAGCAGACCTCCGAACCAGAAAATAGGAAATGCATGCAAAATTGAGTGACATATGCATGAAACCAACATAAAATGTAATGAGATGTGAGCGGAAACTACTCCTAAAATCCTATATGTTTTGCTCACATTACTTCCCCCAGACTTAAATCTTTGCTTGTCCTCAAGCAAACCTCAATGCCATGATTTTTTTTTTAAAAAAAGATATTGTTACATACTTAGCATGTTAACTAAATTTATCAAGTGGTATTTGCAATCAAAGCAAAATAGATATATTCTAGAAATTCACTACATTAGCTCCTCGTGCTCATGCTAAGCGAATCGTCTTAGGGGATACTCGTTTCATGGTGAGTTAAGTCGTCATCCTATAGCATTCCTAAGGTCTCTGGCTCTTAGGCACTTACCTGCCCAAAGCGAGGGGAGTTCTCTAGATCTAGCACAAAGTCTCAAAGGCGTGCTCGGTATTGAGAGAAATTGGTAGGTGTTTCCCTAGTAATCTAACTCGGTCTCAAAGGGGCACCTAGCCATTTCCACCCACGATAACTGTTTTTTTATCTCTCATAATCTCTCTCTCTCTTTTTTTCATTTCTTTTTTTCTCTCTCTCTTTCTTATTTCTCTTTTCTTTTCCTTTCTCTCTTTTATTTTTCGGCTCACCGGGATTTTGATTTTTTCTAATGGGATTACACAATCTGAGCATCTCCAGTAACTAAAATGCTAGCCTAGAGTCACCTGTGGATTCCAAAGTACTAGACTACTGAGATGAATCATAACTAGGTAAGTACTAAACTCTCCCTTTCAGAGTGTTCGACATGTGTAGGTGTAAAAATAGAAGCTAACCAGTTAAGTCTAGAACATTCATTAGAGCAAATAAAATAAAATACCACGAGATAAATGAAGTTACACTACTCATGGAAACAACTCATGAAGAAGACTTTTAAAAATACTACTGAGGCAGCTTTACAGATAACAAAAACTAAGTGTTGAAAGGAACTCAACAACCTGTACATGAATAAATGAATGCTAATAACAATGCAAATACCAAGAAAGAAACTACTGCTAGAAACAAAATAAAATTTGGGGTCCCCCCAGACTTAAATGAAAGTATACCTATAGTATGGTGGACGAGGTGGAAAGTCTAGAAGCCTTGGCATCTCGGGATCCTAGAAGAACCTGCTGCTGAGCCACTGATGCCACATGTACATGTGGTCGATCTGAGAGCTGGTGGATGCAGCGGTTGCTCGGTGATACTCCTCCCTAGCCCACTATGTCTGTTGGGCATGCATGTGCTGCCGTATCTCCTGGCGGTAGGCGGCCTCATCCTAGCGATGGGCAGCTTCCTCCTGGAAGTAGATGCGGGCCTCGTCGTAGAACTCCTCAACCCACTGAAAGTGCTCCCAGAAACCCTAGAACTCCGCCTGCGTGTAGGCGCTCTGCTCCTCCCATCGCTGCCTCTGCGTCTGCTGCTCGGCGTATATGTCATCGAGGCATGATCGAAACTCCGAGAAATCATAAACCGACGTACCTGCATCCTGCTCAAAAGTGGAAAAAGGTGGTGGTGTAGGTGCAGGCTCATGTCAGCGTGGACTAGGTGGGCTCCTATGCGTGTGTGGACTAGAGGGAGAGTGATGTAAAGGGGAAGAGATGGGTGCCGATGCGGATGGTCCCTCATGTGGAGGGGACTCCACTATCAGGTCCAAGCGCCAGTTGGCGTGTGTAGTGATGGTGGTACGATCAAGGTCGGGGAGCCTAAGGGCCGTCAAATTTTTCCTTACAAAGCATAAGGAGTGTCCTTCTCTCACAATCATCTTCATGGCCATGCACACTCCTAGGTCGATCCTAGGGCTCCCCTCTATACTCTCTAATGTAGTGTAATCGTACCCCATCCTATGACAAATATGGGTAAGTAGGCCCCCCACATTAATCTCTCCTCGTGCTGCTTTGCCCATCTTCACTAAGTGTCTGATGAAGTGGGACCCTACATCAATGCTACTCCTTTCTTGTAGCATGTCCCAGAGGCAAAGCAGCTCGCTAGCTCTAACCACACTACCACTCTCCCCACGACCAAATATAGTACTGGCCATGATGCGGTGGAGGTATCAGAAAATGGGATTTTGGAGGTGCAACGCTTTGGCCCTAGAAGGGTCATAAGCGTGCTCCCCCGTCAACTCGGTCCAAAATATCCGAGAGTTAAACCCAATAGAGATTCTTCTCTCTCCCCCACTTGGCAAGTCAAAGCATGAATTCCATTGGTGAAGGGTCCATTCATGCTCAATGTTAAAAATCCTAAAAGTTATCCTACCCTCTTTGCTTTCTCTACCCGTTAAAATTTCCGCCTCTAAGGAACTCAAAAATTCTAGAACTATCCTAGGGTAGGTTGGGTGTCTTATTCTCATTATCTCTTCCCACCCCATTTTTACAAATAGGGCTTGAATGTCACCCAACAACCCTAAAGACTCTAGCAAATCTTCATCTAGGTACCTAGTAGCAGTGAGTTTACGAGTAGAAAGCATATTATATCTATCTCTATGTTCATTATTGCAAAAAAGAAGGGTTGGTAGGGTGTTACCCTCCTCCAGAGCTTGAGGGGTGTCGGTTCTCCTTGTTCGTCGCTCCGAAGCACCGGATCGAGATGCTACATGCTTGGTCCTCCTCATCCTTGCTTCTTTTGGCTTCCTTGAAGGTTAGAAAAGCTTCTAGGTGGCGGGGAAGAAGAAACCACACGGCTAGGGCAAGAGAAATCAAAGCACACGATGCAAATGGGGTGAAAACACACGGCTCTCCCTATTTAACCTTGCGCGACACAGCCGTGTGCACCTCAGGTCAGTCGAGCATGGCCGTGGGAAAACACACGGCCAGGCCGTGTGTTCCACTTTTTCTCCCATTTTTGCATAACGGTCCGAATTTCCTCATACACTTCGCTGTGTAAGCTAATATGGATTTTATTTTTACCTAGAAAAGTTCCTTTCTAGTCCTAATTCTAAATGAGATGGAAATCAAAATTCAAATTAACTAAATGCATGCAATACGATCAAAGGGAAATCTAAAAGCCTAACTTGGGTTGCCTCCCAAGAAGCGCTTTGTTTAAGGTCATTTAGCTCAACTGCACTCCACTATCAACTTGGCTTTGGAGGTTCAGTGAACTTCCATTCATCCGTCTCAGAGTCTTTATCTAGTGGCCCCAGCTTCATTCTACTAAAAGTGAAGCCGTCGAGGTAGGGGGCTCTATGCTCCGAAAGGCTGAAGAGGATGATCTCCCCATCTACCTCTAGGGAGATCTGGTGTGCCTTCACATCTATGCACACTCCCACAGTTGCCAGAAAAGGCCTTCCCAGAATGATGGGATTCTGGGGATTGGGTCCTGTGTCTAGTATGAAGAAGTCCGTGGGTATCACGAAATTCTCGACATCCACAGGCACGTGTGCTAGCAAGCCGACGGGTTCCTTGACTGAGTTATCCCCCATACGAATACCAAGATTCACTGGTTGGAGCCCATTCAGTCCTATCTTCAGATAGTATGCATAGGGCATCACACTTATGTTGGGGTTGATCCGTGAGGGGAAACTTCTCTTCCCCTTCACCTCGGTTGCTTGACCATGGTGATCCCTTTGATGTCCCCGGATTAAAAATTTAATCTTAGACAAAAGGGATTCCCAAAGCAACCAAGTCATCGTCGTGCTATTCATTTAGAGAGGTCACTTGAACAAACTAGTTGTTCAAGCGACCATCCTCTATCCTACGAGTAGCCGCGGAATAGATGATGTCCGGATCGCCGGTTTTTGTGTTTGTACTCGGGATCCAAGTATTATTTAGCCTATTTACAGAAATATAACATGCTTATATTTTGAAAAACAAACACAAGCAATGAATAAAAGAGATAGAAGAATAGTTATACCTCTTGGTCTTCTAATGTATGACCCTCCTCCTTTTGGACGTCGTGTGGGCGACGATCCACCAAAAGTCGAAGCTCCTAGATCGCAAAACTTCCTTCCTTGCTTTCCCAAGCAAGAGGAAGAAGAGAAACAATGTTTTTCTCCTTCCAAAACTCAACCAACAAGGAATCAATCCCTTCCTTGCCGCCAAGTAAATGAAGGAGATGGTGGTGGGAAGCAACCAAGATACCTAGGAAACCCTATATCTTGTTTCCACCACCTAAGGAGAAGAAGAAGGAGGCTTTGGGCGTCGGCCAAGGCTGGAAAAAGCTGAGAAGCTGCTGGACGTTGGCACAAAGAGGAAGAAGAAGAGAGAAAGAACCTTCCTTATTTGGTGCCACCCTAGCCTCAAAACCCTAACCCTAATTCCAATCCTATCTCAACTAGGATTGCCCTATTCTGCCGCCCAAGCCTTGCTCCTCTCTATGATGATCTTCACGCCAACCCCATGCCACCTTTTATAGAGTTTGGGGATAAGCCATGAATTAATCTCCTCCATTGGTTCTAGGGATTTAATCTCAACCGTCGGATCTAGAGATTTAATCTCAACCGTCGGATCTTAGAGATTTAATCTCTACCAATGGATCTTAGTGTTTTGTTTCTATCCATTGGATCTAAGCATCTTGAGGTGTTAATGGGCTACATTAGGGACCATGAGGAGGAGTTGGGTCTTGGTCACCCATGGATCAAGCCCACATAAAGTCCGATCCACTAATGATGGTCCAATCCACTAAAGGTCCATCATTGATCTACCTCACCAACCCCATATGATAATATGGGCTCCATATATTATTTGTACATTTTCTCCCGTGTTTAAGATCTCGAATGTCCACAATTAATTAATTTACTGACCATTAATTAATCAACATCTAACTCCATGAGTAGTACCACTCAACCTTTTCATCATGCCGGACCAAGTCCACCTGCAGGGTTTACATGATGAACCTTATGAGCTCCTCAAGGGGACATCATCATCCTAATATATAGGACACGGTTTCCTCCTATAATCAACGACACACCATATAAATAATATCATCTCCCAACTTACCGAGTCTATCAATTTAATCTATAAATCTCGCCCATTGGTAAATCAAAGAGATGAGTACCAAGTATATGTGCCCGTTATTATATCGGGATTAAGAGCATGTACTAAATAATATCTGAGATCCGATTCGATTATGTAGTCAGCAATAAATCGAATCACCTCTGTGTCGGTCCTGCTCAATACACACAAAGTGCACTAGTGTGATTCTATGGTCAAGACAAACCAATACCAAATCACACTACAACCATTCCGATGGTTTGTCCAAAGCCATCTCGGTTGTGAGCCTTTACTTATACTTTACAAGGAGCCGATAACATGATCTCCCATGTGACACCACACACCATGTTATCTACAATGTAAGGTATTAGACAATATTGCATAATCATAAAAATATGCAAACAATGATCATGTGATTCTTATTTCAAAATAAAGATGTTCATACAAAAAATAGACTTTTAAGTATACATCCCTACAATCTCCCACTTATACTAAAAGACTATCTTTGTCCTCAAAGTGCCATACATCCGATCCCCATTCCCTCCACATGCCTATCAAAGCTCTCTAGGAAGGCCTTAGTGAAAGGATGCCAGTTATCCTCCGATGCAATCTTGGCCACAAGAACTTCTCCTCGCTTACGATTTCGCGTATCGGTGGCGCTCTATGTGTTTACTAGCCTTATGGGCTCGTGGTTCCTTCGAGTTTGCAACTGCACCACTATTATCACAATAAATCGTGATAGTTCTGGGCAAACCAGGAATCACATCCAAGTCCATCAGAAAGTTCCTGAGCCATACAACTTCTTTGGCCGCCTCAGAGGCCGCCACATACTCAGCTTCCATGGTGGAGTCTGCCACGCACTTTTGCTTGACACTCCTCCATACAATGGCTCCACCTCCCAAAGTAAACACAAAACCAGAGGTAGACTTCTTGTTATCCCTATCATATGGAATCGAACTGTAACCCATGAGGAGTAATTGGTCCGCCTTGGTGAAACCAAAGATATAATCCCTAGTCCTTCTCGGGTACTTCAATATATGCTTTACTGTCCAATGTCCTCGCATCTGGATTACTCGATATTCACGACCATGCCTACGGCAAAGCAGATATCTGGTCTCGTACAGAGCATCGCATACATGAGGCTTCCTACTATCGAAGCATAAGGAACCACCTTCATCTCCTCTATCTCTGCAGATGATCTAGGACACATCTCCTTAGATAAAGGTACTCCATGCCTGAAAGGTAGAAAACCCTTCTTGGAGTTCTGCATGCTAAAACGCTCCATAATCGTGTCTATATATGAAGCTTGGGATAAGCACAACATCCTTTTCTTGCGATCCCTTATAACCTTGATCCCAAGGATGTGTCCCACTTCTCCCAAGTCCTTCATATCAAACTGTTTGGACAACCATACCCTTACGTCCGATAACACCTTGATATTGTTGCCAATCAACAAAATGTCATCTACGTATAGTACAAGAAATACCACTACGTTTCCGTCACATCTCTTGTATACACAAGACTCATCCGGACTTTGAATAAATCCATAAGACTGGATCACCTCATCAAACCGAATGTTCCAAGACCTCGAAGCTTGTTTCAATCCATAAATGGACCGATTAAGCTTACATACAAGATGCTCTTTTCCCTTAGCAATGAATCCCTCTGGTTGCTTCATGTAGATGTTTTCCTCAAGACTTCCATTAAGGAAAG
The DNA here is from genome assembly GCA_025175895.1 of Wurfbainia villosa. NCBI lineage: Eukaryota > Viridiplantae > Streptophyta > Magnoliopsida > Zingiberales > Zingiberaceae > Wurfbainia > Wurfbainia villosa. Next base: position 20,956,888 of record CM045998.1, read on the forward strand.
CTGTCTTGACATCCATCTGCCACACCTCATAATCCATATGAGCTGCTATGCATAAGAGAATGGGATAGATTTAAGCATAGCTACGTGAAAAGGTCTCCTCATAATCGATACCCTCTTTCTGAGTATACCCCTTCGCAACAAGCCTCGCTTTGAAGGTCTCAACCTTCCCATCTATTCCTCTCTTTCTTTTGTAGATCCACTTGCATCCAATGGTTTTACACCATCGGGTGGTTCTACTAGCTCGCAGACCTGATTTGAATCCATAGATTCAATCTCAAAGATTCATTGCACTCGCCAAGAATCGCATCTTTATCTTGGATTGCCTCATCATATGAGGATCAGGTTCATGTTCGTCAGGGACCAAATCGAAAGATTCTCCCAAGAACATGAATCTATCAGGCTGTCTCACAACCCTCCCACTACGATGAGGTATCACCTGTGTATCCTCTGTGACACGCGGTGCAGTGACATGTGGTATATCCTCTTTTACCGGTGGTACTAAAGAAGTGACTTCCCTTTTAACTCCTCCAACAATTTTACTCGTGGGCTTGTGGTTCATCACATAGTCCTCCTCTAGAAATCTGGCATTCGTACTCACGATCACCTTCCGATCTCTAGGACTATAGAACAAACCACCCTTCGTTCCCTTAGGGTAGCCAACAAACATGCACATACATGCGAGGTTCCAACTTACCAAAGATTCGCTTCGACATGTCTTTGGACTCCCCATATCCGAATATGTCTCGAGACTAGGCTTTCGCCATCCACAATTCTACGGGAGTAGAAGGCGCGATTTAGATGGAACCAAGTTCGAATGTATACCGCAGTATCTAGAGCATATCCCGAGCAGAATCGGCAAGTCGAATAACTCATCATTGATCTAACCATCTCCATAAGAGTCCTATTCCTTCGCTCGCTACACCATTCTCACTGGGGTGTGTCAGTGCGATACAATTGGGATTGAATCGACCTCCGATAAGTAATTCCTAAACTCTCCCAAGAGGTATTCACCACCACGATTAGATCATAGGGTCTTGATACTTTTACCTTGGCGGTTCTCCACATCGACCTTGAATTCTTTGAACTGTCAAAGCATTGGACTACTTGCGCATCAAGTAAATGCATCCATATCTTGAATAATCGTCTATAAAAGAGACGAAATATTCAAAGCCACCTCTAGCCTGGATAGACATAGGACCACACAAATCAGAATGAACCAATTCTAACACATCTTTGGCTCTATACCCCTTGGCCTTGAAAGGCCTCTTGGTCATCTTACCCTCCAAACAAGATTCACAGGTTGGGAGATCCTCCACCACTAATGAGCCCAAAGGTCCATCAGCTATCAACCTTTGAATCTTGCTTAGGTTAATGTGACCAAGCCTAAGATGCCAAAGATATGTTTGGTTCATCTTCGAAGGTTCTTTTCTCTTATTGGATTTAGAAGATGAGTTATTAACTTCAATTTGCATCGTGGGAGGTTTTGGTTCAAGTGTGTACAAATTTCCTATCAATGTACCCAAACAGATAATGTCCCTATTCCTTCTTATAACAACTCTGTCTTTAAAAGAAATAGAATATCGATCCATAAACAATTTAGAAACTGAAATTAAATTCTTTCTAAATAAGGGTACATAAAGGCAATTCTTAAGAACCAAAAGTTTATTTTTCTCAAAAGATAAATGAACGTCTCCTTGCACTGTGCAGTTTCACTGGAACCCCCTGCAAAGTATTGCGGACATGATCGATGGCTCGATCTACACACCAAAGCCGTAGATAACACCGCTAAACATGTTTCAACGACTAGTCCAAAAGATATACCTTTGTTCTTGCGGTTGGGGCAGTCCTTCTTCCAGTGTCCAGTCTGCTTACAAGTGAAGTACTTTCCTTTTGGCTTCTTCACTCCTCCCTGAGTACCTCCCACCGCCTTTGCCCCGGTTTGTTTCTTCTTCTTCTTGCCTTCGGAAGCGTAAAACCTTCATACAGTCATCACGGCATGCACTGAGCACTCGACGAAATAGTCCCTCTGCGCTGGAGTTACTTCGGAAGTTCAGCCAACGAATACAACCTCTTGTTCATGTTGTAGTTGAGGCGAAACTGCTCAAAACTCCTAGGCAGAGACTGGAGTATGATATCGACCTGGGTTTCCCCATCGATCTCAGCTCCTAGGACCTCCAGCTCATTCAAATGAGCCATCATCTTGAGAACATGATCCCTCACGGGTGTTCCCTCGATCATGGTGGTCGTCATCAAGTTTATCATGGCCTCTTGCCTCGCAACCCGATTCTGGTGTCCGAAAAGCTCCTTGAGATTGAGCATCATATCATAAAGGGCATGGCTTGATGCTGATGTTGGAGTACATTTGACATAGATGCCAAAATATAACACCGTGCCATCTCATCGGCCTTGTTCCACTTCCTATAGCTCTCTCTCTCCTTTTCCCCAGAATTATCTGTAGGCTTGGGAGGGCACTCTTCGAGGAGTACATATTTGTATTCCTCGTGATCAAGACAATATCTAGATTCCTCTTCCAATCTACATAGTTGGGTCCGAAGTTTGTTCTCTTTCGATTACAAATAAAGTGGGTTGAAAGTCATTTTGAAAGAAAACCTAAGAATCACATAAATCAAAACATTAGATTTCAAAAAATTATTGATTCCTCAAACAATAAAATTTTGATATCAACCAACACCTCAATCCACCGAGAATATCGCATGCCATGCAGTGTGGACGTATACGAAATCTACATTTGTAAGAGGAGGTTTTACCCATTAATTTTATTATCTTGTCAACCTTACTTTTCGACAAATAAAATTAATAGTTGGTTCCTCTTTGGCCCTACAAATAAAAGCAGTGACTCGATGGGAGGATACTTTTAATTTGCATCTAAGTGTGCACCATTACGATACTAAGGGAATTATTTGGATTATGTGCCTTACCGTGGAAGTACACATGCTCCTAGATAATTTCCTATAACCATTATTTGACCTAGTGATCCGCAAACAAACTCATCCGCAGGAGGAAGGCACTCAGTCAACACGCAAGTTTGTTGCATCACACGTCAAATTGTAATGGAGGCCGCGGAATTAATTAAAATATCCTCTCCCACTTAGTAAATTAAAAATGAGGAATTTTCCTACATGCATATCAAACAAAAGCAATAAATATGAAAATAAATTATTTTCCAACTATTATGGCCTTTGTCTTCAATATGGCTCCGTCGCATCGCCATCTCGTCCGCCTCCTCCTACGCCATGTACAAGCCCTCCGAGATCCGAGCCGAGACTAAAACCTATTTTAATTTACATCCATCGATCCTATACTCCACGAGGAGTGTACATGAATCTAGATCGAAAGTAAAATAAAATAAAGAGCGGCTAAACAATGCCGTATTTAATTTACAAAAAAATAAATACTAGCCTCACAACCCCGAGGATTCAAAAAAATAAATATTTACACACATACAATCACATACACACACATGCCATAATAGTCGGATCTTATGCCTGCAACCAAAGAGTTAAACTACGCATATCCTACTATTATCCGGCACATATAATATATGAAAAAGTGCATAAAATTAACCGAATCCTAAACACACAAAACCGGAATCCTTGGCTCTGATACCAATTGTTGGGGTTGATCCGTGAGGGGAAACTTCGCTTCCCCTTCACCTCGGTTGCTTGACCATGGTGATCCCTTTGATGTCCCCGGATTAAAAATTTAATCTTAGACAAATGGGATTCCCAAAGCAACCAAGTCATCATCGTGCTATTCATTTAGAGAGGTCACTTGAACAAACTAGTTGTTCAAGCGACCATCCTCTATCCTACGAGTAGCCGCGGAATAGACGATGTCCGGATCGCCGGTTTTTGTGTTTGTACTCGGGATCCAAGTATTATTTAGCCTATTTACAGAAATATAACATGCTTATATTTTGAAAAACAAACACACGCAATGAATAAAAGAGATAGAAGAATAGTTATACCTCTTGGTCTTCTAATGTATGACCCTCCTCCTTTTGGACGTCGTGTGGGCGACGATCCACCAAAAGTCGAAGCTCCTAGATCGCAAAACTTCATTCCTTGCTTTCCCAAGCAAGAGGAAGAAGAGAAACAATGTTTTTCTCCTTCCAAAACTCAACCAATAAGGAATCAATCCCTTCCTTGCCGCCGGCCAAGTAAATGAAGGAGATGGTGGTGGGAAGCAACCAAGATACCTAGGGAAACCCTATATCTTGTTTCCACCACCTAAGGAGAAGAAGAAGGAGGCTTTGGGCGTCGGCCAAGGCTGGAAAAAAGCTGGGAGAAGCTGCTGGACGTTGGCACAAAGAGGAAGAAGAAGAGAGAAAGAACCTTCCTTATTTGGTGCCACCCTAGCCTCAAAACCCTAACCCTAATTCCAATCCTATCTCAACTAGGATTGCCCTATTCTTGCCGCCCAAGCCTTGCTCCCTCACTATGATGATCTTCACGCCAACCCCATGCCACCTTTTATAGAGTTTGGGGATAAGCCATGAATTAATCTCCTCCATTGGTTCTAGGGATTTAATCTCAACCGTCGGATCTAGAGATTTAATCTCAACCGTCGGATCTTAGAGATTTAATCTCTACCAATGGATCTTAGTGTTTTGTTTCTATCCATTGGATCTAAGCATCTTGAGGTGTTAATGGGCTACATTAGGGACCATGAGGAGGAGTTGGGTCTTGGTCACCCATGGATCAAGCCCACATAAAGTCCGATCCACTAATGATGGTCCAATCCACTAAAGGTCCATCATTGATCTACCTCACCAACCCCCATATGATAATATGGGCTCCATATATTATTTGTACATTTTCTCCCCGTGTTTAAGATCTCGAATGTCCGTCAATTAATTAATTTACTGACCATTAATTAATCGACATCTAACTCTATGAGTAGTACCACTCAACCTTTTCATCATGCCGGACCAAGTCCACCTGCAGGGTTTACATGATGAACCTTATGAGCTCCTCAAGGGGACATCATCATCCTAATATATAGGACACGGTTTCCTCCTATAATCAACGACACACCATATAAATAATATCATCTCCCAACTTACCGAGTCTATCGATTTAATCTATAAATCTCGCCCATTGGTAAATCAAAGAGATGAGTACCAAGTATATGTGCCCGTTATTATATCGGGATTAAGAGCATGTACTAAATAATATCTGAGGTCCGATTCGATTATGTAGTTAGCAATAAATCGAATCACCTCTGTGTCGGTCCTGCTCAATACACACAAAGTGCACTAGTGTGATTCTATGGTCAAGACAAACCAATACCAAATCACACTACAACCATTCCGATGGTTTGTCCAAAGCCATCTCGGTTGTGAGCCTTTACTTATACTTTACAAGGAGCCGATAACATGATCTCCCGTGTGACACCACACACCATGTTATCTACAATGTAAGGTATTAGACAATATTGCATAACCATAAAAATATGCAAACAATGATCATGTGATTCTTATTTCAAAATAAAGATGTTCATACAAAAAATAGACTTTTAAGTATACATCCCTACAACTTACTGATGACCCCAAGTCACATAGTGCTTCATCGAAGTTTTCCCCATAAATCGAGCAGGGGATAACAAATTCACCGGGGTCCTCAAGCTGTGGTGGAATCTTGTCTTCAATTTCAACTTGGTCATATAGGGTGGAAATCATGGTTGCACACCCCTTGGCGAATTTGCTACTCTGCCCCCACTCCTTCCTCTCTAGCTTGACTCCGCTCGGGTAATGACGGAGAACTCTTCATGTGTTGAGACACGGTTTGGGCTATCTGGGCCACTTGTGTCTCCAACATCCTTATGTGACTTGCAAGGCCATCAACAGTGGCCTTCAAGTCTCTGTGTGATTCTTCAGCTTTCTGATGTTGGCGACAAAATTCCTCATTGGCCTTAGTTTGGGTAGCAATGAAGTCCTCCATCATCAATTCCAGTCTGGACTTCTGTGGTTGCTGCCCATTGCCCTACTGCTGCCTATACCCCCCTGATGGTTGGGAGTTTCCCGAGTTATTCTTATAGGAGAAATTTAGGTGATTCCTCCATCCGGGATTGTAGGTACTAGAGTATGGGTTGTTGGGTCTTTGATTATAGTCCCCAACCGGATCAACATGCTCAATCTTCTCTTTTGAGGTTCCCTTCCCTCCATAATGGTCCTCTCGATATGCTGCCGCTCCCTCTCCAAAGTCAATGGTCGCGCATGCAGATGAAGGATCTAATGATTCGAACCGTCTGCTGAGTGTGTCCATCCTTGCTGCTAGGTGGTCCATGGAGTTGACAGTGTATCATCCCGCTGCAGGAGCTGGTTGACCACGTACGGAAGTCCACTGATGGTGGTTCGAGGCCACCTCTTCTATCAGCTCCTCTGCTTCCTCTATGGTCTCATTCATAAGTGCTCCTCCTATAGAAGAATCCAGGGACATCTTCGTGGCTTACATGATCTCATTGTAGAAGATATGGATCACCAGCCACCTTTCCAATCCGTGGTGGGGGCATTGGTAGAGTAGCACCTTGTAGTGATCCCAGGCTTCGAATAGGAACTCTCCCTCCTTCTGATGGAAGCTTGTGATAAGATGGTGCATGCGAGCAATCTTGCTTGTTGAGAAGTATTTGTTCAGGAATAGCTGCTCATATTGCTCCCATGTAGTGATGCTTCCCGAAGGCAGGGAGTGCAACCATGCCTTAGCCTTATCCCGCAATGAGAACGGGAATAGGCTTAGGCAGATCGCGTTCATAGGGACTCCATTCATCTTCATTGTTGAGCATATTTCTAGAAATGTCTCTAGGTGCCTGTTCGAATCTTCAGTCGCGGCTCCCCCGAAATGACTCTACTGGACCATATGTATGAGTGTCGGCTTCAGTTCAAAGTTGTTTGCCGAAATAGATGGTCCAGCTATACTCGGCCTAAATCCTCTAGCGATAGGAGCTGCGTAATCCCGTAGAGGTCAGCTACCTATATGTACTTCGGATGCAGCTTGATCCTCCATCCTCTTTTGTTCTGCTCTCCGGCGATGATAGGTTCGTTCGATTTCTAAGTCGATCGGAATCAAACCTTCCGATCCTAAGCGTCTAAGCATACAAAGAACCGAGCCACAAAAATTAGGAAGTGCTACCTAATTCTAAGAAGCAGGAAATAAAACAATCTAGCTAATAAAATCAAAGATGCAATAAGGAAATAGAAACCTACTGCTAAAAATAAAAATCAAAAACTAAATCTAAATATGGAAAATTTAGAATTAAAGTAAATAAGGCAAACTAAAAAGAAAATAAAACAAGTAAATAAATCTAATCCTAGATCCGATCCAATTTTCCACTGTTCAATTCGATATCGAATCGATCAGTCCCCGCAACGGTGTCAAAAACTTGATGCAAGCGAACGCGACCTCAAATCTCGCGGCGGAGGTCGTCGAGGACTTGAAGCGTACGCTCGCGCTCAACGCCTACAAGTGCACGGATGTCGTCAAGTAATAAAAGATTATCAATCCCACAGGGACTGAGACTCGAGTACCGATTTATTCAGTGGGTGAAATTATTCGGAAGTAAAATCTAAAGGTTTCGATTGCGAGGGTTGTCGGTGGACTAAACTCTAGTACAATGTCACACGGAGGAAGAAAGGAGTGTGCCAAGATTTTTAAAAGGGATTCTAGGACTTCGATTTTTCTTTTGTGTCGCAAAACATGCTGTCAACTGGGAGTTGTCTAAACGTCTAACTATGGTTTTGTGGAAGGGACATCATACACTCTCCCGATGAGCCACCGCATCTATCGGGAGCTATCTCTGCCTTACAAGGATGGGATAGGCGGAACGAGGATGCCAAATCAATCCCTGCGACGAATCGTTTCCAGATTCATCTCATCCTTCTACCTATGGTTATAGGAGATCAGGTTTATCCCTAGGTTCCTTGTATAAATCCCCTAAATCTTAGATACAAGGGTTGTCACCCCTCGTATCGCCTAAGCACAACAGGTAGAAAACCAAATACGCATAGATATTGGTATAAACAATTTCCAATTGCAAATTCAAACTCAAAACAGAATTCAATTTGAAGCAACATGTCATGCGCACACAAGCTACTCCCTAATCCTAGAATCAAAGGAACTACTCCATATATAGAAGAGGAGAATCACAAGGCATGTTTATGTTCGAATATATTAGAAATAAAATGCAAGAACAAGAGGTTACAATGCCGATGTGGCCTTCTCTCCGGCGTTTAAGTGCAGAACTTGGATCTACGACGGTGTTCTTCCTCCCCGTTGCGAGTTCTCGAAGCTTTTTAGGGCTTCTGTGTGCCGTCCTGGCCGTCGTGACTCCCCCTAGGGTTTGGGCGGAGCCATCCTTATACAGACATCACCTCAGAACGCTGCAAAATCTGAAAAAAATTCTAGTCGCGTCAATCTACTGGGCCGCCACACGACCGTGTGTTTCCACACGACCAGGTCATGTGCGGCCCTAGGGTGGCTGATCTCGCCCATTGGAAATGGTCGTGTGTAGCCACATGGCCTGGTCGTGTCCCATTCTGCATCTAGCTGTAAAATGTCCTTCTTTTTCTCCGAAAGTGCTTCTTTTTCCCCCTAAATACTATCCTGCACATAAAAGTACAAAGAGCATATCTCCGAACTAGAAAATAGGAAATGCATGCAAAATTGAGTGACATATGCATGAAACTAACATAAAATGTAATGAGATGTGAGCGGAAACTACTCCTAAAACCCTATATGTTTTGCTCACATCACTTCCCTATTAACCTTGGCTTTCCTAGACCTAGATTGTGTTCCATAATCAAATGGAACATTGTGATAAGTAGGCATTACCTTCTTGGACATAGGCTTGTGACCCAAACCTTGCCTCCTAGATGGTTCTTGCCTCTTACATCCTAGGTTTTGACTCCTAGCTCCTACAGTTTGACCATTTGACCCTTTAATTTGATTTTGCATCCTTGCAGGAATCTTTTCAAGTTTTTCAAGCCTTGACCTCAAGGCTTGATTTTCTACCTCTTATCTTCCCAGTTTAGATTTTTCATTAATCTTTTGGGAATGAGACTTCCTAGGCATATGCCTATGATTCTTGGGATTAATGTCTAGATGGTCTTCTATCTTCCTAATACTTTCCTTAGGTAGGATTTTTCTAGGGACACTAGTCCCAAATTTCTCCTTAGTTGAAATAGGTCTAGAGTCATTATTTCTAGACTTGTCCTTAGACCTAAAATCAACATGCTTAGCCCCTAAACAATAAAGCCTATTATTCCTAGCATGCTTTTGTTCATGAGTAATAGCAATAGCATTAAAATTGTTCCTATCATTCTTTTAACTATTAATTGAAGAGGGAGCATACTTAAAGGTTACCTTGGGGTTTGCCTTAACTCCCCCTACATTTAATGCTCCTTCATTTCTCCTAGGGCATTAGCTCCTATAATGCCCCGGTTGTTGGCACTTGAAGCACACCATGTGCTTCTTGCTCTTCTTAATTGAGGCACCGACATCCTTGACCTTTGGTGTCGGTTGAGCCTTCTTGACCTTCTTCGGACACTTGCTCTTGTAGTGTCTAGCTTCCCTACACTCAAAACATATTATATGAATTTTATTATTAACATATGTGTTTGAGTTACATAGGCTGGTGGTGGAATCTTGAACTTGTCCTTGGCTCCCGGAGGTAGAAGCTTATTCTTGATCTAGCATGGAAGGTGATCTCTCCTCCCCCTCAAACTTAGAGGTGGAGGCTTCCTCTACTTCTTCCTCTTCTACCGATCCAAAAGTTGACTCCTTCTCAACTTCCGACTCTTCACTTTCTTGTGAGGATGAGCATGTTTCTTCGGCCTCCTCCGATTGAGTCGATGAGCATTCCTCGGGCTCCTCTATTTCTTGAGTCGTTGAGGGTTCTTCATAATATTTCGCCAATTCGCTCCAAAGCTCCTTGGCATCCTTGTATTCACCTAAGCTATACAAGATATCATTAGGAATCAAATCAACCAAGAATTTAATTACCTTATTACTTCTTTTGAATTCTTGGAGTTGTTCCTCGGTCCACTTTTTCACTTTAAGGAATCCTCCCTTATACCCTCTTGGAAATTTGAATCCTTCCATCAAGGTGGCCCATTCTTCAAAGTCCCTCATCATGATGAAGTCTTCAATCCTTGTCTTCCATTGATTGAAGCCTTTTCGTCCATAGAGTGCATACGGGACTGGAGTGTTGATGCCTCATCCCAAATTTTCTTCAAGCTCCATCTTCTTCCTCTAGAGGTGCTCCCTTAGCTGTTAAACCTTTAAGAGTGGCCTCGATCTGATACCAATTATAGGAGTCATTGGTGACCACTAGAGAGGGGTGAATAGCGCGTCTTTGTCGCTTGATGGAATTCATTCGTGCATCTCTACAATCATTGTTAGCACAGTGGAATATAGAAATACAAATGTAGAAACAAACACAAATACAAATACACGCGATATATGTGGTTCAGAACCTTAGGGTTCCTACTCCATGGGGCGAGCTCAATGAGCTCTAGTGATGCACTCATCACTAATAAAACTCCTTCTTGACAACACGTTGGAGGCGGAGAAAACTTGTACAAAAGTTCTTACAATAATAAGAAACAAAACACAAGAAAATACAAGTGAAATACACAAAAGAATGTAAAGAACACTTTACAAACGATCTTTTGGAAGCTTGCTTGTTGATTGCTTGAACTGTTCTTGAAGACCATGATTTGCACCAGCAAATCACCTGAAAAACATCCAAGAAATCTATCACGCCCCAAGAGTATGCCGTGCCGAAAAGCAAACGGATGACATCTCCCCTGTACGTGGCAACATATCGGATTAATACAAGGCCCGTAGGCCCACAACAACAATATGATATACACAGATATCAACATATCAAACACACTAAACACAGCGGAAACAATACAAACAGATCAACAAGATACAAAGACCAACTGTGCACTCCGGAGTGACTTGACACGACAAGAATCATAACAGAAATCGAATCAAAGACCAAATACATACAATATGTCCGTATATCACAAATACAGAAACAATAGAGGGAAAAAAACCCAAACCAACAATCTGTAAGGATACAACAACACGGAAAACATATCCATTCGTCCGGTGTGAGATGGGATCAGCTGGCGGAGCTCCAAACGTCCAAGGAATCTTCTACCTGTTATCTGGGCGACAGGAAGCCCAAGGTCCAGGGGTGGTGAGTATAAACTCAGGGGTAATATATAGAAAGTGCATGAACAACATATAAGGATAGATCTGCAAGTATACATGTGAAGATCTACAGGTATACAACATGAGTCCAATAAACATACAGTCATATCCAAATCTAATAACAAGTAACTACAGTAAAGTCATACTCAGTGTATATATTAAACTAATAAACTGAACATAAAGTAATGTACCAACGTACCTGACGGTCTGTAACGCCATATGCTAGATCATCCTGAACAGGTATACTATAACATAACCATATAATGTACCAGGTCAATCCCAAACCTGACCAATACTCAGACATATGAACAGTATATGATCACCTGTATAATAACCCGGTCCGTACCACACAATGACATGATGCTAATCAAATGCATATAACAGTCTGAATCAACGCATGTATCATGCTCAACACATAGCAGTAAATAAAATGCAAATGGCATGTATCATGATGTACAAGCATGTGCAACAATCATAGCTCAATCAAATGCAGCATCTCACAGGCATATGTAAAACATATATCAAATACATGCATACATATATATATCAGCAATGCATATGCATGACCATGTCTGCGGACCCGTCCAACCACAACCCCAGTATGGCCCGGGTGGCACGGCATGACGACTAGCCCGACTCCAGCCGTCACTACTCTCGAGTGATCGAGTTGGGTAGTATGAATGAGTAGCATATAAGCGTAAAGAGCTAACTACTCCCCGGGGGTCCCTGCTACTGGTCGCTCCGTCACTACCCATGAGTAGACGAGCTCTGCACACAGGACAACTGCACGTCACACAACCACCGTCTATAGTGGGCGAGTGCTAACACCACTCTGCTCAGTGGCCAGGTGCGCATCTCCAGCTACCACCATCCCTAGTGGCCGAGCGCGGCACATCCAATGCTCTGCCCTCAACCCTGCTACCACTACCCCGAGTGGCCGGGGAGGCAGGATGACTGACGACCCGTCTCATCCACAAGGGAGACCCAGTCGTCAGCATGCATGCAATGTAATGATGCATAGCTCCATACATGTATCCTCGCCTCACTCCCTATCCCATGGGGAGTCCTGGTCAACCAAAAGTCAACTATGCAAGGACTACAATCACAAGACTCTCTATCGCACAAAGAGTCATACTCATCTGATAGTCCACCACGCTAAGACCTTGATGTGTGTAAATCATGCTATGTTTTCACTACTCCATATACATGCATTCTATCACATTTCATATCCTAGGCATGTATTTTATCATGATTCAGTTAAAGATTAGCATATTTTGGACGAAGAGACTGCTTTTGGGTGTTTTTGTGTTAACAGGGCGAAGAAACAGGCGTATCAAAACAACACAGGCGTGTTAGAAATCAACACGCTCGTGTCATGAGAGCCAGCAGCCAACACGCCCTAGTTCACCGATTGACACGCCTGTGTCAGGGGTTCCAGCAGCCGACACGCCCAGTTCAGCTCCAACACGCCCTGGCTCACCGATTGACACGCCTGTGGCAGGGGTTCCAGCAGCCAACACGCCCAGTTCAGCTCCAACACGCCCCAGTTCAAGTGCAACACGCTCGGTGGGAAATGCCCGACACGCCAGTGCCCTCATTTGTCACGGGTGTGTTGGCCTGATTCCAGAATTCCTTTTCTGCGAGCAATCAGGATCTTCGTCTCAATTACGGGGAAATCTATTGCCTTAATTGAAGATGAGGCCAAGGCTATAAAAGAGGAGAGATTCTAACCCTAAAGGGAGGACGGCGGGTGGTCAGAGATCGACGACAGAAGAAGATAAAGAGAAGGAGTTGGCAGAAGAAGGATATGGCACCCAGTATCGTAATTTCTTTCTCTAGTAATTCTTGTCGGACTATGGAGTAGTATCCTGTAATCTTAGGATGGGGGAGTAGCCCTTGACGATTTATGACGGATGATATAATCTATACTACCTGAACTATTGTTTATTTTGATATGGTTCTTTTGGATTCTTATTGATAAACCTAAGGAGCAAAGGGGAAGTACCTAACAGTGAACCCGAGTTCCCGAAAGCCAGAACCAACTAGGGAATAACTCCTACTAGTAGCGGTAGTGTATCTATGAGGGCTTGCGGGGGTCTCGTGACAGGTCCCCTTAGCTGATTATGGTCCCGTGTGCAAACCTACCGTGAAGAGGAAATTTGACTCTAGAGGAACTCTCATAAACTTAATGGATCTATCAAATCCAGTTTTTACCAAGTAACGGAGGTAAGACATAGGGAGGTTTGCGGGGGTCTCGTGACAGGTCCTCTTAGCTGATTATGATCCCCTATGCTCGAACATCGTGATAGGTAAATTGAGTTTGATAGGTACAGTTAACGTAGACCTCGAAAGGGGCCGTTGATTTACCTTAGGATAGGTTCCATCAAAACAACTCTAATAAGGTTAGGAAAGAATTAAATCACCTTATAAATCGTTGACGTGGTGAAACCCATATCCTTAGATTCTCCTCAACTCTTGACTTTCAGCTCATTCTTCTCATTCGTTGTTCTTGACTTCTCAGGTTCTTTGCTTAAACCACAATTCGATTGACTAGATAACTTGGTATCACGACCACTCGGTAATTGACCCAATCCCTGTGGGATCGATATTTTTTTTACTTGACGACAACCGTGCACTTGCAGAAAACAACACATCAAGTTTTTGGCACCGTTGCCGGGGATTGGCACTCAATATTGAATTGAGCGTGATTTAGTTAATCTAGATTCCTGTTATTGTTTTTTTTTTCTTTTTCTTGTGTCTATTCTGAATTCTTGTTTTGGGAGCCTCCCTTGTTGTTGCATGCACAGATTTAATAGGGAAATCCTCAATATTGACCCTGAGATAGAGAGAACGTTCCTTGCTAGAAGACGATTTCAAAGAACGACAGAAGAAAATCGACCTCCAACATGGCTGATCGGAATGAGAATAAACCTCTAAGAGATTATGCGGCACCTAGTACAAGGATTGAGATCGAGTATTAGAAGACCCTATTGCGAACAATTTTGAATTAAAACCGCTCTACTATCCATGGTCCAACAAAGATCAATTCGAGGAGCACTCCAAGATTCAAATCTACACTTGGAAGTATTTTTGGAATTTTCATGAAACTTTAAAATTGAATGGAGCCTCGGTGATGCTATTAGATTGCGCTTGTTTCCTTTCTCATTCGGGACAAAGCTAGAGCTTGGCTACACTCTCTTCCAGATTGTATAACTACAGGATCACTTTGGAGCAAAGATTTAGACAAGTATTTTCCACCCAAAAAACTACAAGTCTTCGTCATCAAATCACGAATTTTGCGCAAAAGGATGGAGAAACATTATTTGAAGCCTGGGACAGATTTAAGGGATTACTACAGCAATGCCCTCATCATGGGCTGGAGAAGTGGCTCATTGTTCATACTTTCTACAATGGAATCTCGTATGCTACTAAAGTTTCTCTTGATTTTGCTGCAAGAGGAGCTCTTATGAACAAAACATTGGATGAAGCTTTTGAGATCATCGAGAATGTGGCAATGAATTCTCACCAATGGGCTACAGAACGAGGATATCAAACTAAAATGCCAGGTAAGTTTGAGGTAAGTACCATTGATCTACTCGGTCACGAAAGTCGATCGTTAACTCAAAAGCTCGAACATTTTAATGTATCTCATCGTAAACTCATCTAATGTCACTTGAGATATGTGGTGTAACAGACATGTAGCAATGAATTTCCAAATCCTACACGCACCATCCAAGGAGCCGATTGAGCAAGTTGATGCGCTAAATAATTTTAATCAGAAGCCTAATGGTGGCAACCCTTACTCGAACACGTACAATCCCGATTGGAGGAATCATCCCAACTTTTCGTATAGAGCCAACCAAAATTCTTCGGGACAGAACAGTTTTGGAGCACCTTCGGGATTTCAGCCAAGACCCAAGTCGAGCTTAGAAAAGATGATGGAAAATTTTATTACGTGTCAGGGGAAGATAAATGATGAATTTCGACAGCATATTGTAGAATCAAATCGGCAACATCAAAATAATACCGAGGCAATCAAGCAATTGGGAAGCAAGGTTGATAATTTGACTAATCACACAAGAATGCTGGAAAATCAAATTTCCCAAATTGCCCACAAGATCAGGACGCCTTGATTTCGAAATTCGTATAAACCTAGCCGAGCATTGTAATTCCATAAGTTTGAGAAGTGGAAGGATTTTAGAAGGAGACAGAGCTCAACAAACAGCCCCTGTGCTAAATGACACGAGCGTGCCAGAGTTGGAAGAAGACAACAGCACGCCTGGGTTGAGTAGCAAAGGAAGCCGACAACACACCTTGACCCAGGGCGTGTTGTTCAACACGCCTTAGGGAAAGCAAACACACGAGCGCGTGTCAGTCGACACACCCGTGTCGGGTAACTCTAGCAGCCGACACGCCCAGCCTGTGCCGAACGACACAGGTGTGTCGAATAGGGAACCAAGAACATATAAGCCCCCTATCCCGTTCCCTCAAAGGCTGATTAAGGAAAAATTGGATGAACAATTTGGTAAGTTCCTTGAGGTAATTAGGAAGCTGTATATCAATATACCTTTTATAGAAGCTCTTCAACAAATGCCTACATACACCAAATTCTTGAAGGATATCTTAACCAATAAAAGAAAAGTCGAGGAGCATGTAATAAAGGGCTCTTCTTGAGGAGGCTTTAATTAAGAACATGGTACCTCCCAAACTAAATGATCCGGGTAGCTTTTCTATACCTTGCATAATTAATGACTCAAATTTTGATAAGGCTTTTTGCGATTTGGGCGCCAGTGTAAATCTGATACCTCTTTCCATATGCAAGAAATTGGATTTGGGAGAAATGAAACTAACTACTATGGCCTTACAGTTAGCCGATCGCTCCATTAGATATCCTTTGGGAATCTTAGAAGATGTACCAGTGCAGGTGGGAAATTTTATTATTCCTGCAGATTTTGTAGTGCTTGACATGGATGAAGACCCATGCATTCCACTCATTTTGGGGAGACCTTTCTTGGCTACTGCAGGGGCAATGATAGATGTCAAGAACCACAAACTCTCACTTGCATTTGGAAACGACAAAATTGAATTCGACCTTTCAAAAGCTGTTAAACAACCTTCTGTTTTTGATGATTGTTGTAGGATTGACAGTCTCCAGTCAACAACACTAGAAGGAGCACCAGAACAAACTTATCTTAATAAGCTCAAAGGGGGGTCTGAGGATAAAGAGCTGGAGATTTCTGACCCCAACCTAACACCACGGATCTGGTTGAGGAGGAAGAGGGGCAGAGCACACTCCTCGAGCCATATCCCCAAAACTAGGGGATAACTGAGGGGTCAAGCTAACGACCTTAAACAAGCGCTTCTTGGGAGGCAACCCATGCTATTTTCATTTTTTTTAGTCATTTTATTTTATTTTATTTTATTCTTTATTCTATTTTTATTTTTTTTCAGGTTTTCAGGATACGTGCCACTGCGTGCCAAGTTGACACGACCGCTTTGTCTTAGAAACGACACAGCGTGTTGTTCAACACCAAGACAACCAGGTGGCGTCGACTAGCACGCCTGTCGCACCATCTCAACCTCGACGCTGGCGGGCGCGGATGCGCACGGGAGCAACGGAGCACGCCTATGTTGCGCTTAAACGGGTCGGGTATTTGCGTATGAGGATGCCCGACACGCCTATGCTGCGGATAGCCCTCTAAAGCCGACCCGAGCATGCCCTAATTTTCCACTCGCGATCCAAGGTTGAAGCAGCCGCCGTCGGTCTCTCTCTCAAGCAGCCGAGGAGCTAACCTGCTGTCTCTCCATCACCAACGCCATGAGCAAGTGAGTGAAGACTAGAGGAGGAGCTTCTTCCTCTTCGGCAAGGGACAAGGGGAAAAGAAAAGCTCAGGATTTGGGTAACGAACCTCCTCCGACCTCTAGCCATCCATATGGAATTGTTTTTAGAGATGATGTTATGAAGACTAAATTCAGTAAGCTTGAAAAAAGGAAGTTAGTATCTACAAGAACTATAGACTTCTACACGTTGACCACCCTAGGGTTAAGAGATGACATAACTTGGTTAACCAATAGGATAGGATGGACCGAGTTTATCACGCACCATCATCTTACTTACCCGAGCATCACTCTTGAATTCCTTAGCTCCCTGTCTACTGAAATACTGCAAGGAAAGGATTGTGAGGAAGGAAAAATAAAATTTAGATTAATGAACCATGAGTTTACCCTTTCTTTAAGTGATTTTAATACGATATTTGATTTTCCTAGCGGAGGGGAGAGGCAAATTCATAGACATTTTATTGATCATCAATTTTGGAGATTATTTTCTGATGACCCTCGCCCCTATGATGCATCTAGGTCCAAATCATTTAACATCCCTAATCCTACTTTTCGTTATCTCCTTAGATTCATGGCTAATACAATCTCGGGAAGATATGATAGTGCAGGGGTGGCTAGGCAAAGTGAGTTACAATTTTTATGGGCCATGCTAAATGAAGTTAATATTGATTCTGGAGCCCATATGGTTAGACATCTAGTTAAGGTTAGTAATAGCCCATCCGGAGTCATAGTCATAGGTGGTATTATCACTAGGATTGCTGTAGCCTTAGGATGTGATTTGGATGACCTTGAATATTGTCCTGCTAGCCCTAGATTGGATTTGGATGCTTGTATAAATATGAAGATGATTGAGACATGTGACGAGGGATATTGTTTGGTGTTAAGAAATGGAATTAAAATCCCTCTTCCGAACCCTGAGCGGATAACTGTACGTAATTCATCCAATTGGCTTTTTAGAGATGTCCAGGAACCCTTTCCTACCCCCACTGCCCATGCTCCATCACCCTCCTATGGAGCCATCTCACATAACCCCTGAGCCATCACATTCGACTCCTGAACCCCCACGGTTTCCTACTGACAATGTTTCTGCAGGGTACTCTTCTTTTGATTTTTCAGGATTCCGATCATCATTCGAAGCTTTCAGGGTCGAACATACCTCGCACATAGGTATGTGGGATCGGTATGCCCAAGCTACGGAGGAGCACCATCGTATAGTGACACAACATTTGGACAGGGCAGCTGATTTTTACAGGAGAGCTGATGAGTTTTTCACTGCTGAGTCCGCCCGGAGGGAAGATGATGATAGATTTCGACAGGAGTCCCGGGAATTTTACCAGGAGCAGCGACGTAGGTGGGCAGAGGAGGATGCTAGTAGTGAAGACGATGACCATTGACCACCTTGAACTATTTTGTGAGTTTCGATGCACATCCTTTATTGTTTGTTCTATCTCTACTTAGATTTTTAGTTTGGTTACTGCCATTTTGTTTGCATCTTTTCATATATCATAACAGTGCATTTTTTTATATCATCTAGCGTAATACAACTGAACATTGGTCGGATCATGATATTCCTTTTTGCCTATTTGATAAGAACCCTATTTCACTTCTAACACAGTCTATAGGTCTGAGGTATCCAAAGAAAAGATTTAAATCCCCCATATCGGACGAGTACTCGATTTTCCATTGGAGACTTACTTGCGCAACTTGGTTACTGGAGAAACACTTTCACTAGAAGTATTGATAAAAAAAAAATCACTGGAATTGTTTTCAAGCACCCCTTTGAGACCAAGTAGTTACTGGGGAAACACCTAAAAGGTGCCCCTTTGAGACTAACTAGTTACTGGGGAAATGCTCTCTATAATTCCTTTCCTTCTCTCTTCTTAGAAAGTGCTCCTTTGAGACCTTTTGATGATAGGTAAGAATGATCCATGCATTAAGGCAGGTAAGTGCCTCTATGCCGGAAATAAGAATGTTCTACGATAGAAGGGATGTCAAGTCCAGATTGGTGTCCAATGACTTTAGTCCACCTTTTCACGTGCACTATATAGGGATCTTTCAAACTTGGCAACTAGGAATGATTTGAAAAGATTAAGATCAGATTGTATACCTCTGGATGGTGTCTAGCATTTCCACAATTAAGTTGTCTTTTGGGTTTTCTTTGCTTGAGGACAAGCAAAAGTTTAGGACTAGGGGATTTTGATGTGTGTAAATCATGCTATGTTTTCACTACTCCATATACATGCATTCTATCACATTTCATATCCTAGGCATGTATTTTATCATGATTCAGTTAAAGTTTAGCATATTTTGGACGAAGAGACTGCTTTTGGGTGTTTTTGTGTTAACAGGGCGAAGAAACAGGCGTATCAAAACAACACAGGCGTGTTAGAAATCAACACGCTCGTGTCATGAGAGCCAAGCACCAACACGCCTCGTTCACCGACGACACGCTGTGTCGGGTTCCAGAGCCGATATGCCCGATTCGGCTCAGCTCCAACACGCCCTGGCTCACCGATTGACACGCCTGTGTCAGGGGTTCCAGCAGCCGACACGCCCAGTTCAGCTCCAACACGCCCCAGTTCAAGCGCAACACGCTCGGTGGGAAATGCCCGACACGCCAGTGCCCTCATTTGGCACGGGTGTGTTGGCCTGATTCCAGAATTCCTTTTCTGCGAGCAATCAGGATCTTCGTCTCAATTACGGGGAAATCTATTGCCTTAATTGAAGAGGAGGCCAAGGCTATAAAAGAGGAGAGATTCTAACCCTAAAGGGAGGACGGCGGGTGGTCAGAGATCGACGACAGAAGAAGATAAAGAGAAGGAGTCGGTAGAAGAAGGATATGGCACCCAGTATCGTAATTTCTTTCTCTAGTAATTCTTGTCAGACTATGGAGTAGTATCCTGTAATCTTAGGATGGGGGAGTAGCCCTTGACGATTTATGACGGATGATATAATCTATACTACCTGAACTATTGTTTATTTTGATCTGGTTCTTTTGGATTCTTATTGATAAACCTAAGGAGCAAAGGGGAAGTACCTAACAGTGAACCCGATTTCCCGAAAGCCAGAACCAACTAGGGAATAACTCCTACTAGTAGCGGTAGTGTATCTATGAGGGCTTGCGGGGGTCTCGTGACAGGTCCCCTTAGCTGATTATGGTCCCGTGTGCAAACCTACCGTGAAGAGGAAATTTGACTCTAGAGGAACTCTCATGAACTTAATGGATCTATCAAATCCAGTTTTTATCAAGTAACGGAGGTAAGACATAGGGAGGTTTGCGGGGGTCTCGTGATAGGTCCTCTTAGCTGATTATGATCCCCTATACTCGAACACCGTGACAGGTAAATTGAGTTTGATAGGTACAGTTAACGTAGACCTCGAAAGGGGCCGTTGATTTACCTTAGGATGGGTTCCATCAAAACAACTCTAATAAGGTTAGGAAAGAATTAAATCACCTTATAAATCGTCGACGTGGTGAAACCCATATCCTTAGATTCTCCTCAACTCTTGACTTTCAGCTCATTCTTCTCATTCGTTGTTCTTGACTTCTCAGGTTCTTTGCTTAAACCACAATTCGATTGACTAGATAACTTGGTATCACGACCACTCGGTAATTGACCCAATCCCTGTGGGATCGATATTTTTTTTACTTGACGACAACCGTGCACTTGCGGAAAACAACACATCAGACCTCTAGTCAGTAACGATATACAATCGACCATCCATATAACCATACACAGGCACACAATCCATAATGGATATACAATCACGCTAGGACCTCTAGTCCATGGTCACATACTGACAACCATACACTTATCTATGCACAAACAACTAGATCCACCATAAATGCACCCCTAATACGGTTATGATATAACGATCGACTCCATAATCCAATCCATCACCTAACTCTAGTTAGGTAACACAGTAACCCAATCCGAGGTCACAAAGATAACCCTAACTACACGTACTTACTGAACTTCTATCAGCTAATACATAATAGGGTTTATAGTTCCTATCCGTGCTAGATAATCAATGAGTAACAGAGTATATATCTCAAAGGTCAAGGCAGTACAAG
Source organism: Wurfbainia villosa (assembly GCA_025175895.1). Taxonomy (NCBI): domain Eukaryota; kingdom Viridiplantae; phylum Streptophyta; class Magnoliopsida; order Zingiberales; family Zingiberaceae; genus Wurfbainia; species Wurfbainia villosa. The sequence continues at coordinate 20,978,041 of CM045998.1, forward strand.
CATATGATTAAATAAGAGTGGATTTAAGGTAAACAGATATAAACATATATCCAAGATCATGCACAGGAATTTGATCAAAACTACCGGACCAGGTAGATATTACCCTCCTGATACGAAGCTCGAATAATCCTCACGGCCGTGGACCTGCTTCGTATCCCAAACCTGCACAATAGTAACAAATTACGGTTAAGTACAATCACCGATACTTTTACGAATAAAATACTAACTCATTTATATTCGTATTCTTTTTCCCTTGTTTAACCCAATCATCATCTTCCTAACAATATATAACCAATATCATCCAATACCTTAAAATCTCCCAGATTCAGACATGTCAAATATCTACTAGTATTAATCGAGCATAATTAATACCCGAACAACAACACAATCAAACCTTAACTTAACCTAGCCATCCACAGAACCTACACCTAATCAAATCGATCTTCTACACAAATCAACCAATGGAAAGCCTAATTAACAACTTTCCCGAGCTTGAATTTCTTCCAACAAGACTCCTCACCCTTGACACCAACAGAGCATCTCCTGGCACCTGTTCAACCTCTGCTCACCGAAGAAAATCCCGATTAAAACCCATCATCAACAGAACACAACTCATCCTATCAACTAGTATTTCCCGAGCATTAATACCGAATTCAACCCGTATCAAAACAATTACCGTAATCATCCAACCCCACAGTTCCGATTCCCAAATCCATAGCATAAATCAACATCCATAAACAAGCCAACAAGATCGAACAATACACGGTAATAAAGCTTACCAGTTCTAGACCTCTATCGAATTTTTCGGCTGCTCCCGATGGAATCCCAATTCAAATCCCGAACTCTGCACTCCACCGGAAATCCACCTTACTCATCCCCTGATTACCGGCGAAGATCGGAGCTCTGATCCCTAGCTCCGGCGACAGGCGACTTTTCCCCTTTGGTCGCCATCACCAACCAACCGCCGATCACTGCCAATACCTCGATCTGAGCTAAAAACAACCCAAAAATCCAGATCTCCACTCGAAAAGGGAAGGGGATGATCGATCCTTACCTTTCGGCTAGCTCACCGTTGCGGTGCCCGCAATGTCGTCTCGTCGAGCGAAGGAAACGCCGACACCCCTTTACGGCGACGCACCTATCGACCTTCGACCGGAGATCAGCTACTAGGCGGCGCTGTCGAGCGGCTCTCACCGGACGCCGACGCTCTGGAATCCGGCGACACGACTCCGCGGAGCGACGGAACGAGGCGAAGGGGAAATGGAAACGGGATCGCGATGGAATGCTGATCAGCATTCGGCCGGCATTTTAAATGCCTTTCAATTGATCCGGTTAACCCAGCCCAGCCCAAACCCACTCTGATTGGGTTCAGCCCAGCCGGTTCAGTCCAAGCCCCATTTCCATCCCAATTCCAAATCCGGTTCAAGCCCGATTTCAGCCCAAGCCCAGTTTCAGCCCAGGCCCAGTTTCAGCCCAATTTCATCCACTAATTAACCCAATTAACCCACTAATTAAATCCAATTAATTAAAGGGTTAATCCATATAATAAATTTTTTTTTCCATACTTTACATTCTCCCTCACTTATAAAAATTTGGTCCCCAAATTTCCGACTCATGTACGAGTACGAGATGTCACAATAATCATCTCAAGTATCCGAAGAAAGTCACACACATCAAATACTAAGTGGGGTACTGAGCTCGAATATTATATTCCAGCTCTCCTACAATCTCAATTAACCTATTACAAGGTAAATAACTGTACCACAGTGGAGCTCTATACCTGTAACCGATGGGAAACTTTGCCAGAATCGTAAGGTGAATCATGAATCACTACCAGAAATGATACTCAAGGTTACTCCATGGATATACTTCCATCAAGCGATCCAACGGAGTCCATCTTACGACTTGGAAGAAAAATGAGCGGACCTAGCTAATCGATCATCGACTACCCAAATCCGATCAAGTCCTTTCCGAATTCTAGATAATCTCCCAACACAGTCTAACATACTAGGCTCCCACTTCATCACGGTACGTAACCTACTAATCATAATAATCCACCTTTGCTTGTTGGCATACCCAACATCAAACTACGAAATCAACCGTGTCTCATATATCGTTCCACCAACCGGAATGTCTCAATACTCACTATTTTTGGATACACTCCGAATAAATCATTACTCTCGAATGAAGAGTCTCTTGAATGAAGAGTCTCCTGAAACAACTCTTTCTAAAACGAATGCAACTCTGGGAACCACTATCCTTCCCAGAGACGGAGATTTATTCTCGCAAGAGAAATTAACTAATGTCCAAAATTCACTCTGTCACCCAGAACTAAAAATAACTGGAAGACTATAATGACTAATCTCCCCAGTTGCATCTATCTATGCTCTAACAACCCTATAGCAGCTACCCAGTAGCTAGCCAAAACTCCCTGAGCACTCCTGCTCTATACATCTACTACTCAAGATAATAACTGCTAAGCTCCACATCATATATATGACAGTTTATCTCGCAGTTCCTCAACTGACGTAAGCATAAGACACATCTCGTACGACTGCATCGGAATCGCTCTAATCCCTGAAATGATGCATCTGCATACAATACTCTTCTATCCATATCGAACGGATTAACTAACACTGACGCAAAAGTCAGTCATCGTCTAGGCCTTGCAACCTAGCCTCACAAACTTCCGACCAGGTGATTTCCATCACCTTCCTTGGTCCAACAAGTCGGCGGTATAGTATCGCTAGAACATCATATCCTCATCCATGGTAAATACCAAATCAATCTAAAGAAACCACAACTTCCTTCAAGATTGGGAATATATCCATAAATGTATCCTCCACAGATATGATGACAATCGATCTCAAATACTCCAAGAGTACTTGATTCCTCAAATCCATGAACGACTAAATCGTCGATAAGTCTATCAACATTATCAATTGGCTTTATACACCCGAATATATCCTTTTACTTTACGCTAATGATAGCTCAATCATCACACCGACACTGATAATTGTATGACACTGTCACTACAATATCAAACCTCCAATCGTAGACCAACCCTAGGATATACACAGGTGTCATTTAGCTGATCTAACAGATCCTCTATCCACAATGCAGGATACTCATTCTCAACTATTGCGTTCAAATCATCGATAATCGATGCATAACCTCAAAGGTCTGTCTCTCTTTTGACAAGAGTTACGAGTCTTTTCAAGAAGAAACACTTAGGAAAGATAAATCTCCCATGGTGTTTAGCAACACTAATACTAATAAAATCATCTCCCGGTATGAGGTCCCCAATATCAGGACTATTCCCGAAATCACCTCAATCGCATATTCCACTTGCCCATGCAGTGGCAAGCCTAGGAGTTTATCCAAAACTATATCCGAATACTCTCGAATTATACGTACATCCGAGAGTCCTAGTATACCAACGCTCCAACAATCTAACTATCCATAAGGATATGTCTATAGTAGAGGTATGTCTAGCAAAGGCTAAGGGTATCCCTTGACTTTGATTGTTGATCAACATCTCAACTGACGGTAGAGAAAATCACCAACCCACAAGTCGATAGGAACCCTTCGAACCCTATCCAAGAATGTTCTAAACAAAGATACCTGTAAACTACCAGTATCTCTCGATATATCCGCAAATAGGATAACCTAAAGTAATACCCCGAAAGACCGATCCTTCGGTCTTCTATACTTTTTCTCGAGTAATCATGTAAACTTGTCCAACATCTGTTCTGGACGGCCGAGCTCATGTAGATGCAAAGACTATTATGGAGGAACTGAAGTCAACTGCTGAAACTGAGGTACAATCTGAAACAACTGCATTGGAGATGATAAACACTGTTGTACTGGCAAAAGATACACATCCGACTGTATATATCAAGAATCAGAAACATCGTAGCACGCGCTCCAACTCGCGAAAGGTACAAATCGCAATCAAGAATACCGTATAGATACGACCATCGTCGTATACTCTCTCTCCTCTGAACAAATCATAACTACGCTCGAAGGTACTTGTTGTTGTCCAGAATGCGAATCTTCCGAGATGTCTTGGTGAAATCTTTACTTCTTCCAGATGAAAGTATCAAAGAACTCCAACTATATCTGGGGTAGTAGATCGCTGCTGATGTGATAACCTAATCTTCTGTAATAATCTCGGCTTTCGAGGTTGTGGATCGTCCGCTCGAAAGCATCATCCATAGTCTTCAACTGAGTCTTCAAAATACATACTCTCCTCGTAGATACCGGCTGCTTATAGTAGAAACAGATACAATGGTCCATCGGATAATCTGACTCTGTGTCTCGTCGTAACCCGCACTGCACACACATAATCTCCCTTCGGAGTCTTTCCTCTGAGTTCACTAATAAACATGAGAAGCTACTGACAATCTGCAATCGCTCTTCTATGATCGGAAAACTCTCCAATAGTCGCTCGTGACTTATGACTTTAATCTTGCTCCTTTTATCCAACATTTGGAGATTTCGAATTCCAATAATTTGACTCGCAATATCTACTTATCAAATCTCCAACTCTTTAAAACACTTACTACGGAGTCATTTCTATACACATGACTCGGTCTATACACTTTCGGTAGGAGATCCAAACATCCTGATAAAGATGTCAACCGATAACCTGTGGGTGGTCAAAACCAACCCAATCACATTCTTGGGCTATTAAATAGTCGTAACCTTCGCAAGTCTAACGACTCTGCATGGTACCTTCGTAATCAAACGATCACCCTACTCGATGCCCAAGAATTCTCTGACAATGAGTCAAAGAAGATGACGGGGGAAAATACTATCTCACAACATCACTGAATTGTGACCAAGTGATACATTATTTCCCGTAGGTTATTTCCTATATCTTCCATCAAGTACCAGCTAAATCCGGATAATGGTATTCAGCTAACTTAGCTTCCTCTGTATAATACGAGTTAAGTACTCAAAAGTACCCTCGATGTTATACAACCTAGAACGACCAACTCAGGGATCAAAATCTCTATGAATATCTCCAAACTAATCCTCTACTATCTACATCAACAATAGTGTACTCGCGCAGTTCATTACCCCATAGGTAATGATCTGACTAACATAATTAGTGGAAATCTTAAAACTGAAATCCTTGATCTCCACAAGAGATGTGACTACCTAATCTCTGCTTTCCGACTCGGTATCAGTCGGCTCTCAAAGGTAATTACCTTTTCGATAGCAGATACATATCTAATAACCTCAACATATCGTTCCCGTGGCAAACTCAAACCATGGTTACGAATACTAACCAATATCCTACAAGTCATCCATGTTATAAGCAACTAAATGCATAACCAATAGAAGGATATGTAATAACAATTAACATACCTTAAACCTTGTAGCTCGGAGATGTCCGCAACAGCCAGATCCCAGAACTCACAAAACCAAGACCGAGTAAAGCAAAACTCGATGTCCGAACGAAATAAAATCCGAAAATGGACTTCGCAACCTAGGGCTCTGATACCAATAAAATTGTCACGCCCCGAGAGTATGCCGTGCCGAAAAGCAAACGGACGGCATCTCCCCTGTACGTGGCAACATATCGGGTTAATACAAGGCCCGTAGGCCCACAACAACAATATGATATACACAGATATCAACATATCAAACACACTAAACACAGCGGAAACAATACAAACAGATCAACAAGATACAAAGACCAACTGTGCACTCCGGAGTGACTTGACACGACAAGAATCATAACAGAAATCGAATCAAAGACCAAATACATACAATATGTCCGTATATCACAAATACGGAAACAATACAGGGAAAAACCCAAACCAACAATCCGTAAGGATACAACAACACGGAAACATATCCATTCGTCCGGTGTGAGATGGGATCAGCTGACGGAGCTCCGAACGTCCAAGGAATCTTCTACCTGTTATCTGGGCGACAGGAAGCCTAGGGTCCCGGGGTGGTGAGTATAAACTCAGGGGTAATATATAGAAAGTGCATGAACAACATATAAGGATAGATCTACAAGTATACATGTGAAGATCTACAGGTATACAGCATGAGTCCAATAGACATACAGTCATATCCAAATCTAATAACAAGTAACTACAGTAAAGTCATACTCAGTGTATATACTAAACTAATCAACTGAACATAAAGTAATGTACCAACGTACCTGACGGTCTGTAACGCCATATGCTAGATCATCCTGAACAGGTATACTATAACATAACCATATAACGTACCAGGTCAATCCCATACCTGACCAATACTCAGACATATGAACAGTATATGATCACCTGTATAATAACCCGGTCCGTACCACACAATGACATGATGCTAATCAAATGCATATAACAGTCTGAATCAACGCATGTATCATGCTCAACACATAGCAGTAAATAAAATGCAAATGGCATGTATCATGATGTACAAGCATGTGCAACAATCATAGCTCAATCAAATGCAGCATCTCACAGACATATGTAAAACATATATCAAATACATGCATACATATATATATCAGCAATGCATATGCATGGCCATGTCTGCGGACCCGTCCAACCACGACCCCAGTATGGCCCGGGTGGCACGGCATGACGACTAGCCCGACTCCAGCCGTCACTACTCTCGAGTGACCGAGTTGGGTAGTATGAATGAGTAGCATATAAGCGTAAAGAGCTAACTACTCCCCGGGGGTCCCTGCTGCTGGTCGCTCCGTCACTACCCATGAGTAGACGAGCTCTACACACATGTAACACCCCCCTAGTCTTTCCACTCTCTACCAAGGGAGATGTCACTACTTTTTTACTGTCTCTATCTTTAATTCATGCAATATACTAATGCAATATACTAACAACTAAAATAATCATAAGGACCTTTACATCACTTAAACAATAATCATTTCAAGATCTTCACCTAACATGCAAGTATTAAAACTAACCCAATATGGCTCTAGCATTCTTTGGTCTCAACCATAAATAATCTAGTTGAACTTTAACAATATCAAAAGAAAACAAGAAACTAAAAATCTGATTTAGACATCTGCACTTAGGATCTTTTACTTCCACTGTTCCGTCACCACACACCCAGCACTTCATCCGCCATGCCACCTTACTGAAGCTTTTCTTTACCTTTATCTGCAGTATAAGGAAATGCAAACTATAAGCAATAACGCTTAGTAAGTACTTTCTATGCTCACAAAAAAACATGCACTGTATGAAATCATGCAACTAGTTCTCTTACCCTTGATACATTGATACACATGCAAGCACAACTGAAAATCATAATTCTGAATACATGTCTCTTGTATAAACCATGCTCTTAAGTATTTTAAAACTTATAAACAGTGTATCTGAACTGGAATGATTAACTTTGAAAACTTTTACTTATACTTATACTGATACTTCAAAATAATAATCATCCTGGATATGAGCTCGGCATAGTACTAATGCACGCATTCCTAATAGGCCGGGGTGGCCAACCACCGAACCTACTAGGGTAATCAAATCAGGGCCTCGGCCGTGGTAAGTAAATCGATGCAGTACATGCCTCATCAAAAAGTAAAATACTTCCTTTATAAATATATTCTTATACAAACTGAAGGAAATGCTCTTAATCCCCAAAATCACGAATGGGGAGCACCATAAATATCATTATGCTCTTGACCCCAAACTGAAATGGGAGCATCAAGATCGTTGTGCTCTTAATCCCCAATTCAAGCAGGAGTATTTTTGAATTTTCTTTATAAAGGAAATATTTTTACATCTTACTCTACATTATGCATATAATTGTAAGCTACAACTCATCTACAACATGCATGATCATAAATCACATTCTTATCATGGATCTAAACATGATGCTGAATTACCCATAACATAACGGTAAAATCACGTAACTGAAAACATCATGCATAACTGGAAATAACATGCACATAAAAATATATCAATGATATACGATAACTACTTATACTACAGGTGAGCAATACTTACCTCCTATGCTTTTTCACCAATTTATACCGTTAGATTTCGTAAAGAGAAGACCTCCTACGTGTTCCTTTGCTTTAGCGTGATCCTCTACCAAGTCCTTGAGGAGATCCTTCTTGAAAATCCCCTCTTGAATTATCCCACGATGAAGAAATTATAGAGGTTTTTTTTTCGCTCTCTTATTTTCCTCGATGGAGAAAGCGGAAGGGAAAGCTTCTTCCGTTTTTTTTTATTATGTGGCGGGAGGAAACGAGAGAGAGAGAGAGAAGAGAGGTGAGGTGATCGGCATTGGAAGAGAAGAGGGAGAGAGGGGTTGGCGGCGTTGGAATTAGAGAGAGGAGAGGAGGCGTGAGATTTAAAGAGAGATGGAAAAAATATATATATAAAAATTAGAATTTTTCTTAACCTAATTACCCCTTTAAATAATTAGTCAAATCAATCAATCTCTCTTTTTTTTTCGCCTATAGATATATTTTGTTATATCCTACTCATTGGTAATCTTATGACTTAGTGGTGGAAAGCCTATTCCCCCAAACCAACGGTTCATGATTCGAGCCTCGGCTAACGAACCAATTATTTCTATTCTTCTTTTTATTATTATTATTATTATATTCCTATTTTTATTATTTCTATTTTTATTCTTATTTCTATTTTCCTCTAATAAAAATATAAGAATTAAAATTTGGGATGTTACAATCCCTTATATCTTATAAAAGTTTCGTCTTCGAAACTTAGAACAGCTTTGGGTACTTTTGCTTCATGTCATCCTCACGTTCCCAGGTTGCTTTTTTAACCCTTTGACTTTTTCATAAGACTTTTACTAACGGTATTTCTTTATTTCTTAGTTTCCTGATTGCTCGATCTATTATCTGAATAGGTCGACTTTCATAACTTAGATCTGTCTGAATCTGTACCATCTGTGGCTCAACCACTTGGTTGGTGTCTGGGACGTGCTTCTTAAGCATCGAAACATGAAATATATTGTGGATAGCTGACATTTCCTGTGGTAGCTCTAGCTCATAAGCTACCTTACCAACTCTCTTGGTGATCAGGTAGGGGCCTACATATCTGGGACTTAACTTGCCTTTCTTCCCAAATCTCATTACCCCTTTCATAGGAGCTACCTTAATGAACACTGAAACTCCGACTTGGAACTCTAGGGGTCTGCGTCGGACATCGACGTAACTCTTCTGTCGACTTTGGGCAGTCTCTATCCTTTGACGTATGTTCTTTATAGTTTTGGTGGCGTCATCTATAAAATCAGTCTTGAGTCCCATTTCTTTCTTCTCGCCACCCTCATACCAATAGATAGACGATCTGCATTTCCTTCCATACAAGGATTCATAAGGTGTCATTCCAATTGTGGTTTGATAACTATTATTATAGGTAAACTCTGCCAAACACAAATATTTGCACCAGCTTCCTTTAAAATCTAAGGCACAAGCTCTGAGCATGTCCTCCAAAATCTGATTCACTCTTTCTGTTTGCCCATCTGTCTGAGGATGAAATGTAGTGCTGAATCGTAACTTAGTGCCGAGGGCTTTCTGAACACACTCCCAGAAGTGTGAAGTGAAGCGACTGTCTCTATCTGAGATAATGGTCTTAGGTACTCCATGCAGTCTAATCACTTCCTTGACGTATAACTGGGCTAACTGCTCCATGGAGTATGATATTTTGATAGGCATGAAGTGAGCAGACTTTGTCAATCTATCGACAACTACCAAAATAGAATCGTAGCCATTGGTTGTTTTGGGAAATCCTACTATGAAATCCATGGCTAGTTCCTCCCACTTCCATTCTGGAATCTGGTGTTCGGCTTTCACTCTCTGACATGTCAGACAAGTGCTAACATACTTAGCCACGTCCCTCTTCATACCAAGCTACCAGAATTTCTCTTTCATATCTTGATACATCTTGGTGGATCTAGGATGCATCGAATATGGGGTCCCATGAGCTTCTTCTAGGATATTCTTTCTTAAGTCTGGGTCATTGGGGATAAATAGGCATTCACCCAAATATAATACCCCACTATCAGAGACACGGAATCCTTCATCGTTCCCTTCATGGATCTCTTGCTTGATCCTTTGGATGCTAGGATCTTTGTCCTGTCTCTCTAATATATCCTCAAACAGTGTAGGTATTATGGTCAAGGCGGAGAGCTGTCCAAAAATGATCTCAACTCCAAAATTCATTATCTCTTTCTCTAGTGGTTGGGATAGTGTTGCTAGGGACATCAAAGTGGCGCATGATTTTCTATTCAGCGCGTCAGCTACTTTGTTTGCCTTTCCAGGATGGTAGTAGATTTCACAATCATAATCCTTTACTAGCTCAAGCCATCTGCGTTGTCGCATATTCAGATCCTTCTGAGTGAAGAAATACTTCAGACTCTGGTGATCTATGTAAATCTTGCATTGGACTCCATATAAGTAATGTCTCCAAACTTTCAGAGCAAAGACCACTGCTACTAACTCAAGGTCATGAATGGGGTAATTCTTTTCGTAGTCCTTGAGTTGTCTAGATGCATAAGCAATGACTTTACCCTTCTGCATAAGTACTGCTCCGAGTCCCATCTTGGATGCATCACTATACAGGTCAAATCCCTCATTACTTTCTGGAAGGGTAAGCACTGGAGCACTTGTGAGTCTCCTCTTTAATTCAAGGAAGCTCTTTTCACAATCTTCGGTCCATTCGAACTTCTTGTTCTTTCTGGTAAGAACCGTCAACGGTGAAGCTATCCTTGAGAAGTTTTCCACAAACTTTCGATAGTACCCTGCTAATCCGAGGAAACTTCTGACGTCACTGGCATTCTTTGGTTGACCCCAATTACTGACTGCTTCTATCTTTGTCGGGTCTACCATAACTCCATCTTTTGAAATAACATGTCCCAAAAACGACATTTGATCAAGCCAAAACTCACACTTGGAGAACTTTGCATATAACTATCTTTGCTGAAGGGTCTGCAAGACTGTCTTCAAGTGTTCGGCATGTTCCTCCTGGGTTCTCGAGTAGGTAAGGATGTCGTCAATGAAGGCGACCACAAACTTGTCAAGGAACTCCTTAAATACCCGATTCATCAAGTCCATAAACATAGCGGATGCATTTGTCATTCCGAAGGACATGACCACGAACTCATAGTGTCCATACCTCGTTCGGAAGGCTATTTTCGGTATATCATCCTCTTTAACTCTTACCTGATGATAACTGGACCACAAGTCAATTTTGGAGAAGACTGTGGCTCCCCTCAATTGATCAAATAAATCCTCTATCCTTGGCAGAGGATATCTGTTCTTGATCGTCACTTGATTCAAGGCTCGGTAGTCTATGCACATCCTCATAGATCCATCTTTCTTTTTCACGAACAACACTGGAGCTCCCCATGGGGAATGACTAGGGCGGATGAATCCCTTGTCCAATAACTCCCGTAATTGTTCCTGAAGCTCTTTCAATTCAGCTGGAGCCATACGGTAGGGTGCTTTTGAGATTGGGTTGGTACCAGGAATAAGCTCAATCTCAAACTCAACTTCCCTTCTAGGTGCTAGTCCTGGTAGCTCGTCAGGAAATACTTCTGGGTAGTCACATACGATTGAGACTTCTTCCAGCTTTTGACTTCTTTCTTGCTTAGTATCAACTATATGTGCTAAATACCCAGTGCATCCACTAGCTAGCATCTTCCGAGCTTCCATGGCGGACAAGAACTTCTTAGTCTTCTTCCTTGGTTCTCCAATAAACTCAAATTTGGCCTCGGTCTCGGGTTGGAATACTACCCTTCGCTTACGACACTCAATGGAAGCACCGTACTTGCTAAGAAAGTCCATTCCAAAGATGACATCATAGTCATGCATGTCCAGCAAGATCAAATCACTATAAAGCTCTCTGTCTGAAATTCTGACCAGCACGGCACGCAACTAGTGTGTAGATGTCATTATTTCACCCGAAGGTAGGGTCATTAAAAGCTGAATATCTAAGATACCCGGAGTTATATCTATCTTCTTAACAAATGTCATAGACATGAAAGAATGGGTTGCCCCAGTATCAAACAGTACGGTAGCATGCTGACTAAGGATAGGTATCTGACCTATGACCACCGTAGAAGTATTTGCTACCTCTTCCTTGGTGAGGGAGAAGATCTGGGCATTAGGTGTAACTGATGAGGCCTTCAATCTTCCTTGGCTGATGTAAGGACCCTCCAGTGCTCCCTGCATCTGATGTAGCTGAGCTGGTCTACCTCCATACTGAGTAGACTGTGGCGGAGGTAGATTGGTCTTGGTGGGGCACTATTTGGCGAAGTGTCCCTCGACACCACATATATAACATCCGCTCATGCCCTAGCGGCAAACTCCTGGATGCTTCCTCTCACACTTAGAACATGTAGGATACGTAGGCTGCTTACTGGCTGAATCTCCCTTTGCATTATTCCATTGTTGTTTCGCTTCCAGTTCGAATTACCGCTCTGAGGTTTCTGACCTCCTGAACTTCCCTGGATTGTGCTTTCTATCGGGGCTAGCTTTTGGTGCTTGACACTATTCATCTAATGCTCCATGATTAGAGCACTACTGACTAGCTCTTCAGTGGTCTGTGATCTATTAATTCCACCAACTACATTCAAAGCTATCTTCGGTCTCAACATCTTTAGCATCAACCTAACTCTTTCCTTCTCAAGATCTTGACCGATTCGGGCATAAAGTAGCCAACCTATTGAACTTTTTTTTTACCGCTTCATCTACTGATAAATCCCCTTGTCGGAACTCCGTGAACTCATCATAAGATGATCAAGTGAAACCACTATCAGGCTATTATCACTATTTTTTTTTTCATCTTCACATACATATCTAGGTATGCTCTATTACGTACTGTCTATCATCTTCATATATATATATATGCAAGCATGTTTAACTCAAAGAGAACATTCTAATTGAGCATGTTTAACTTAAAAGAAGCATTCCTTACTACTTATAAAGTAAATAAAGCAGATAAATACTTGCTTACTTGGAGGCGGCAGGACTGATGCTCGATGTGTGTGTGACGGAAGGGCGGAACCCGCTCTGATACCATCTTGTAACACCCCCCCTAGTCTTTCCACTCTCTACCAAGGGAGATGTCACTACTTTTTTACTGTCTCTATCTTTAATTCATGCAATATACTAATACAATATGCTAACAACTAAAATAATCATAAGGACCTTTACATCACTTAAACAATAATCATTTCAAGATCTTCACCTAACATGCAAGTATTAAAACTAACCCAATATGGCTCTAGCATTCTTTGGTCTCAACCATAAATAATCTAGTTGAACTTTAACAATATCAAAAGAAAACAATAAACTAAAAATCTGATTTAGACATCTGCACTTAGGATCTTTTACTTCCACTGTTACGTCGCCACACAAACCCAGCACTTCATCCGCCATGCCACCTTACTGAAGCTTTTCTTTACCTTTATCTGCAGTATAAGGAAATGCAAACTATAAGCAATAACGCTTAGTAAGTACTTTCTATGCTCACAAAAAAACATGCACTGTATGAAATCATGCAACTAGTTCTCTTACCCTTGATACATTGATACACATGCAAGCACAACTGAAAATCATAATTCTGAATACATGTCTCTTGTATAAACTATGCTCTTAAGTATTTTAAAACTTATAAACAGTGTATCTGAACTGGAATGATTAACTTTGAAAACTTTTACTTATACTTATACTGATACTTCAAAATAATAATCATCCTGGATATGAGCCCGGCATAGTATCAATGCGCGCATTCCTAATAGGCCGGGGTGGCCAACCACCGAACCTACTAGGGTAATCAAAGGCCCGAGGGCCTCGACAGTGGTATGATGCATTACATGCCCTGTCAAAAAGTAAAATACTTCCTTTATACTTATATTCTTATACATACTGAAGGAAATGCTCTTAATCCCCTAAAGCACGAATGGGGAGCACCATAAATATCATTATGCTCTTGACCCCCAAAACTGAAATGGGGAGCATACTGAAGATCGTTGTGCTCTTAATCCCCAATTCGAACGGGGAGTATTTTTGAATTTTCTTTATAAAGGAAATATTTTTACATCTTACTCTACATTATGCATATAATTGTAAGCTACAACTCATCTACAACATGCATGATCATAAATCACATTCTTATCATGGATCTAAACATGATGCTGAATTACCCATAACATAACGGTAAAATCACGTAACTGAAAACATCATGCATAACTGGAAATAACATGCACATAAAAATATATCAATGATATACGATAACTACTTATACTACAGGTGAGCAATACTTACCTCTTATGCTTTTTTCACCAATTTATACCGTTAGATTTCGTAAAGAGAAGACCTCCTACGTGTTCCTTTGCTTTAGCGTGATCCTCTACCAAGTCCTTGAGGAGATCCTTCTTGAAAATCCCCTCTTGAATTATCCCACGATGAAGAAATTATAGAGGTTTTTTTTTCGCTCTCTTATTTTCCTCGATGGAGAAAGTGAAAGGGAAAGCTTCTTCCGTTTTTTTTTTATTATGTGGCGGGAGGAAACGAGAGAGAGAGAGAGAGAAGAGAGGTGAGGTGATCGGCGTTGGAAGAGAAGAGGGAGAGAGGGGTTGGCGGCGTTGGAATTAGAGAGAGGAGAGGAGGCGTGAGATTTAAAGAGAGATGGAAAATATATATATATAAAAATTAGAATTTTTCTTAACCTAATTACCCCTTTAAATAATTAGTCAAATCAATCAATCTCTCTTTTTTTCGCCTATAGATATATTTTGTTATATCCTACTCATTAGTAATCTTATGACTTAGTGGTGGGAAGCCTATTCCCCCAAACCAACGGTTCATGATTCGAGCCTCGGCTAACGAACCAATTATTTCTATTCTTCTTTTTATTATTATTATTATTATTATATTCCTATTTTTATTATTTCTATTTTTATTCTTATTTCTATTTTCCTCTAATAAAAATATAGGAATTAAAATTTGGGATGTTACAACACAGGACAACTGCACGTCACACAACCACCGTCTATAGTGGGCGAGTGCTAACACCACTCTGCTCAGTGGCCAGGTGCGCATCTCCAGCTACCACCATCCCTAGTGGCCGAGCACGGCACATCCAACGCTCTGCCCTCAACCCTTCTACCACTACCCCGAGTGGCCAGGGAGGCAGGATGACTGACGACCCGTCTCATCCACAAGGGAGACCCAGTCGTCAGCATGCATGCAATGTAATGATGCATAGCTCCATACATGTATCCTCGCCTCACTCCCTATCCCATGGGGAGTCCTGGTCAACCAAAAGTCAACTATGCAAGGACTACAAACACAAGACTCTCTCTATCGCACAAAGAGTCATACTCATCTGACAGTCCACCACGCTAAGACCTCTAGTCAGTAGCGATATATAATCGACCGTCCATATAACCATACACAGGCACACAATCCATAATGGATATACAATCACGCTAGGACCTCTAGTCCATGGTCACATACTGACAACCATACACTTATCTATGCACAGACAACTAGATCCACCATAAATGCACACCTAATACGGTTATGATATAACGATCGACTCCATAATCTAATCCATCACCTAACTCTAGTTAGGTAACACAGTAACCCAATCTGAGGTCACAAAGATAACCCTAACTACACGTACTTACTGAACTTCTATCAGCTAATACATAATAGGGTTTATAGTTCCTATCCATGCTAGATAATCAATGAGTAACAGAGTATATATCTCAAAGGTCAAGGCAGTACAAGCATATGATTAAATAAGAGTGGATTTAAGGTAAACAGATATAAACATATATCCAAGATCATGCACAGGAATTTGATCAAAACTACCGGACCAGGTAGATATTACCCACCTGATACGAAGCTCAAATAATCCTCACGGTCGTGGACCTGCTTCGTATCCCAAACCTGCACAATAGTAACAAATTACGGTTAAGTACAATCACCAATACTTTTACGAATAAAATACTAACTCATTTATATTCGTATTCTTTTTCCCTTGTTTAACCCAATCATCATCTTCCTAACAATATATAACCAATATCATCCAATACCTTAAAATCTCCCAGATTCAGACATGTCAAATATCCACTAGTATTAATCGAGAATAATTAATACCCGAACAACAACACAATCAAACCTTAACTTAACCTAGCCATCCACAGAACCTGCACCTAATCAAATCAATCTTCTACACAAATCAACCAATGGAAAGCCTAATTAACAACTTTCCCAAGCTTGAATTTCTTCCAACAGCAGCTCCTCACCCTTGACACCAAACAGAGCATCTCCTGCAGCACCCCTGTTCAACCTCTGCTCACCGAAGAAAATCCCGATTAAAACCCATCATCAACAGAACACAACTCATCCTATCAACTAGTATTTCTCGAGCATTAATACCGAATTCAACCCGTATGAAAACAATTACCGTAATCATCCAACCCCACAGTTCCGATTCCCAAATCCATAGCATAAATCAACATCCATAAACAAGCCAACAAGATCGAACAATACACGGTAATAAAGCTTACCAGTTCTAGACCTCTGTCGGATTTTTCGGCTGCTCCCGATGGAATCCCAATTCAAATCCCGAACTCTGCACTCCACCGAAAATCCACCTTACTCATCCCCTGATTACCGGCGAAGATCGGAGCTCTGATCCCTAGCTCCGGCGACAAGCGACAGCCGGCTTTTCCCCCTTTGGCTGCTCACCGAACCAACCAGCTCCGATCACTGCCAATACCCCGATCTGAGCTAAAAACAACCCAAAAATCCAGATCTCCACTCAAAAAGGGAAGGGGATGATCGATCCTTACCTTTCGGCTAGCTCACCATCGCGGCGCCCGCACTGTCGTCCCATCGAGCGAAGGAAACGCCGACACCCCTTTACGGTGACGCACCTATTGACCTCCGATCGGAGATCAGCTACTAGGCAGCGCTGTCGAGCGGCTCTCACCGGACGCCGACGCTCTGGAATCCGGCGACGCGACTCCGCGGGATGACGGAACGAGGCAAAGGGGAAATGGAAACGGGATCGCGATGGAATGCTGATCAGCGTTCGGCCAGCATTTTAAATGCCTTTCAATTGATCCGGTTAACCCAGCCCAGCCCAAACCCACTCTGATTGGGTTCAGCCCAGCCGGTTCAGCCCAAGCCCCATTTCCAGCCCAATTCCAAATCCGGTTCAAGCCCGATTTCAGCCCAAGCCCAGTTTCATCCCAGGCCCAGTTTCAGCCCAATTTCATCCACTAATTAACCCAATTAACCCACTAATTAAATCCAATTAATTAAAGGGTTAATCCATATAATAAATTTTTTTTTCCATACTTTACAAAATCATTGTCAAATCCTCCTCCACGAGCTGCTTTTATAATCTGCATTCGAGATGGATTCACGGCTGGCAGTCGACTACCAATATATCATTGTGAGACAATGGCTTAATCGACGTCAGCATTCAAGCCAACGGTTACCCAAGCAGTCGACTACTAGGGTCATACCCGATTGACCAGTCGGCTACCAAGCATTTTACTCCCACAACCCTGACCAGCAGTCGACTGCTATCAATGACAGTTGACTACCATCAATTGATTACCCAATTTTGGCAGTCGACTGCCAAGGTATTTTGCCACAGTCGAACCCTAATCGACTCACGACAGTCGACTGCTCATAACCCCAATCGACTGTCAAGAGTCAACTCGGCTGCCAAGTGTCAAAACTCTTGACCAATCGACTAGTCCAAAGCCCCAGTCGACTGATAACCTCAAACATGAGGTTTACCCCCAAGTATGATGCCCTCATACTTGCTAGACCACCCTTAGCCTAGACCTAAGCCTTCTAGCCACCTCCGTTAGCCTCACGCCTATCGGATCCCTCTAAGTCATCCATGACTTGTTCATTCATATGCTAGCCTTCAGGTGCTTCCATCAGCTATTGTCATGCTAAGCTGGTCTATACCGCCAAGGCACATTGGGTTTACGTTGCCAAGACTACCGCTTGGACTTTACGTCGCCAACCATTGGACTTATGCTGCCAAGACTCCCGCTTGGACTTTACGTCACTAATATCAACCCTTGGACTTCCCTTGCCAACCCATGTTGGACTTTCCATTTGCCAAGACTCAAGCTTGGACTTTCCCTTGCCAAGACCCATGCTTGGACTTTCCATGCCAAGTACCCATGACTTGGCTTTCCATTGCCAAATACTCAAGACTTGGACTTTCCATGTCATGTACCCATGACTTGGACTTTCCAATTGACAAGACTCAAGCTTGGACTTTCCATGACAATCACATTGTCATACATTTTGTCGAACATCAAAATACCGCTCGAGTCAAACTCGAGTCTGGTCAATCATGACCTGGGCTGATTGCACCAACACCAAGTAACCATGAATTAGACTTTCCAATTGCTAAGACCATGCTTTGACTTTCCATGCCAAGACCATGCTTAGACTTTTCATGCCAAGTATCCAAACTTGGACTTCCAGATTGATTGCTACAACAATCTCTCTTAAATAATCACCTTCATATGACTTTGGATATCCCAATCATCCACTAGTCATATGTTCATATATGGTCAAACTATATTGTCAAACAATGGTTAAATCCATTATCAACCCATTGTCAAACATCAAAATACTATTCGAGTCCCACTCGAGTTCGATCAATATTGTCCCGAGGCTTGTTGCACCAATAATTTCCCTCATGGATGCCTACCAAGGATACCACCAAATTCCATTGGCTCTAGAAGACCAAAGTAAAATTATCTTTATCGCTTCTAGAGGCAGCTATGCCCATGTGGTGATGCTTTTTAAGCTGAAGAATGTGGGAGCAACTTATTAGAAGCTTATGGATCGCATCTTCATGAAGCAAAGGAGGAATGTAGAAGTGTACATTGATGATATTCTGATCAAATCGCGACTAATAATTGATTTGATTCCTGACTTAGAGGAGATGTTTTCTATGCTAAGATGATATAATATGAAGCTAAATCCAAAGAAATGCATATTCAGAGTGAGAAGTGAGAAATTCTTCGGGTACATTATGTTGGATCGAAGCGGATCGCTAGAGGGGGGGTGAATAGCGATAAAAACTTTTCTTTTGTTTCGTTCGTTAAAACCCGAGTAGATAATTAATTACAGCGGAAAGATAAATGATAAATAAAAAGAGACAAATAGTTTTTTTACTTGGTTCGTAGCCTTCGACTACTACTCCAAGGCCCTAACGGTCCTAGACCATGTACGGAGGGCAATTCACTAAAACACTCCTCCTCATTGGAGGTAGGAGTTAGACGATTACAAAAACCTTCGAAAGCAAATGATAGAGAAACAAACCCTCTCTTCTATTAATGTAAATTGCAACGATAGAAAACCTCGATCAAAAAGAATTGCAGTATTAAAGAGATGACAAAATAAGATTATACAAACAACTAGGAAATATAAATTAAGATAGGGTTGTTGGCAGCACTTCGTCGTTGTAGAGTCGTCGGAGAGTCGTAGCGTTACGGAGGCTTTTGAGTACTTAGAGATGATGAAAACCCCTAGGAAAGGCCCTCCTTTTATAGCCCTTGAGCCCCTTTTCGAGAGGAACTTCAACCAATAGGAATTGGGCACAAGACTCCTTGAAAAATGGTGATAAAGCTTGACTCCTCGAGGCTGATCATTGACCATCAGTCTACTGATGGCCATCATCAGTCGACTGATGGCGACATCGATCGAATCGCGACCATACGATCGGTGATAGGCGGCGATCGATCGAGTCCTCCAAGTATGATCGTGATACTAGCTGTAGGGCAAATTTAGCTTAACAAAAACAATATTTTGATGGTCGCTGACCATCCAATCTCGACCTAGACTATTTATAGGATGTCTTTGGTCGGATCTACGCTTAAGATCATCCCTGTACGGAGGATACGACCTCTCTTACTCTCACACACACACGAGCTTACCTCGATACTTACTGTGTCGCTTTCGCTTCTGGCCTTCCACTCGATTCCTTCGGCTCCCTCCGAAGTCACTCGAGTGTCGCCCGACCATCGCGGCTTCCTCCGGGTGTCGCTAGCCTTCAGCTCCTAGCGTTGACACTTTTCTGCACACTCAATTTAGCTCGTGAGATAACAATATAAGCTTAACTTTGTATCGTTTGCTATAATCAAAACTCAGGTTCGACTTAGGTGCCTACTGCACTAACAATCTCCCCCTTTTTTATCTATGGCAAACCCACATACAAAGTTAAGAAAATAGCATGCATGAAGAAAAATAATGTGCATGAGAAACAATAATAAAAGGATTAAGTAGGAGTAGTAAGGATTTTCTTCAAGTACTCCCTGAGGAAACTCTCCCTTGACCGAGGGTGAGTCTTGAAAGAAAAACCTTAATCCTCCCCCTTGAGGGTTGCTATTTAGGAAGAGTTTAAGTAATTAACATTACTTAAAGTTGGCCTTAGTGAAACGTTTAAGTTAAGAAAACTTCTTAACTTGGTCCTTTCTCCCCCTTTCTTAAGTAAAGCATTAACATTTGGCCATAGTATTTAAAAAAATAAGTTTAAGTTAAGAATTCTCTTAACTTGGCCTTTACTTCCTTTTAAGTAAATTTTCAAAACTTAAAGTTAAGTAAACATTTACTTAACTTTTGGCCATGAAAAACAAGCCTTTACTTCCTTTTAAGTAAATTTTCAAAACTTAAAGTTAAGTAAACATTTACGTAACTTTTGGCCATGAAAAACAAGTTAAGTTATCAAAAAATTTTATCCCTTAACTTTGGCCTTTTTCTCCCCCTTTTGCCATATATCAAAAAGAGTGGGGTGTGTGAAAAACAAATATAGATATTAATTTTAAAGTCCAAGCATGTTCCATATTATTTTGAAAATAATATACTGAAAATAAGCTCATCTATAAAATGTTCGACTCACATTGACTTGATTGATATGAAAGTTCAACTAGTCCTGGTCAGAGTCGGTTAATATATATGATTATACTCCGTGGTTCATAGCGATGCACTAGCTCTATATCTGGAAGCAAGAGTAAGGTCCTAACATCTCACGCCCATCTACGTGGCTAAGTACACAAACACATTAGTCCTATGTGTTGTGAGATGTATTGGCTCCTTAAATCTATAGGTGCATGATATCTAAGATATGTCCTATGCTAGTTCCATGAAAATGAAAAGTAAGAAATAGTAGTAAGAAAGTATAATTTGTAAGTTCCTATTCTACTACGCACATGCCCAATTTTCATCTTAATAGACTAAATTCATCTTTGGGTAGGGGTTTAGTAAATAGGTCTGCCAAGTTAGACTTCGATTCGACATATTCGAGTTGTATGGCTCCGTTGGCCACATGTTCTCGAATGAAATGGTGTTTGACCTCTATATGTTTTGTCCTAGAGTGACATATCGGATTCTTAGTAAGGTTAATTGAACTAATGTTATCTACGTGAAGTTTAGTGTTTGTAAAGTCTAACTTAAAGTCGCGGAGAGTGTGCTTCATCCAAAGAAGCTAAGTGACACACTCATCCATCGCAATGTATTCAGCTTCGATGGTAGATAAGGCAACACAGTGTTGCTTCCTACTGCACCAACTTACTAGACTCGAGCCGAGAAGTTGACAAAAACCACTCGTACTCTTTCTATCGAGCTTACTACCGGCATAGTCCAAATCGGAGTAGCCAGTTAGTTCGAACTCGGTAGATCTAGGGTACCAAATACCGATATTAAGTGTACCCTTTAGATATCTAAGGATACGTTGGACTAGAGTTAGATGAGACTCCATGGCACAGGTTTGGAACCTTGCGCACATACTTACTACAAATAAGATATCAGGTCGACTTACAGTTAAGTAAAAGAGACTCCCAATTACTCTCCTATAGTATTTTAAATCAATTGAGTTTTCGATTACATCTTCTTCTATATTCACATTAGTTGCCATTGGGGTATTAATAATTTTAGCATCTTGCATTCCAAAGCATTTAATTAATTCCCTAGTATATTTGCGTTGATGTAGGTATATTCCATCTTTAGTTTGTTTAATTTGTAGACCTAAGAAGAAACTTAACTCACCTACTAAATTTATTTCAAATTCACTTTCCATAAGTGAAATGAACTCATTCAGTAGGATCGAGTTGGTGGTTCCAAAAATAATATCATCTACGTAGATTTGGGCTATGAATATGTCTTTACCTAAGGTTTTTACGAAAAGAGTTGGGTCAACTACACCCTGGTTAAATCCTTTGTACTTAAGATAAATCGAAAGTCTCTCGTACCAAGCTCGAGGAGCTTGTTTAAGTCCATAGAGAGCTTTCTTTAACCTAAGGACATGATCGGGTTCATCTAAACTTTCGAAACCGGGGGGTTAACTAACATAAACCTCTTCTTTAATGTATCCATTCAAGAATGCCGATTTCACATCCATTTGAAACAACTTAAATCCTCGATGTGCAGCATACGCTAATAGCATTCGAATGGACTCTAATCTAGCTACTGGGGCATAGGTCTCATCGTAATCTAAACCTTCGACTTGACTAAACCCTTTAGCGACTAGTCTAGCTTTATTTCTAACTACTTCACCTTTATCATCAAGTTTATTTCTAAACACCCACCTTGTTCCAACGATTGTTTTATCTTTAGGTGGTGGTACTAATTCCCATACTTCATTCCTAGTGAATTGAGCCAGCTCTTCTTGCATTGCAATAATCCAATCGGGATCAAGAAGAGCTTGGTCAATAGTTTTGGGTTCAATTTTGGAAATCAGGGAGATTTGACTAAGGTTTCTGTATGAGGCTCTAGTTCGAACTCCTAGACTTGGATCACCTATCACTTGGTCGATAGGATGATTCGTTTGAGTCCTAGTTGGATTTGGGTTTGAGTCTACCACTTGGTCAATAGGATGACCCGTTTGAGTCCTAGTTTGGTTAGAGTCATCTACCACTTGGCCGATAGACTGACTTGGTTGACTTAGGTTAGGATTAACATTAGACTTGATCTCCGGATTGGAGTTGAGTCTGGTATGAATCGGCTCGCTAATTGGGGTTGCCAGGAGTTTTGTAGGTTCATGTCCTTCATCAAATACTACATTGATAGTTTCCTCGACTCTAAGGGTGTCATGATTCTATACTCTATACGCTCTACTCGTAGTCGAGCATCCTAGAAAGATTCCGATCGATGTTTTGGATGTAAATTTCCCTAGGTAATCCTTAGTGTTTAGGATATGTACCTTACACCCAAATACCCTAAAGTACTTGATGTTAGGTATTTTATCATGATAAATCTTGTATGAGGTCTTAAGGTGCCTCTTTACTATAAGGATCCTATTTTGGAAATAGCATGTCGTACTCATGGCTTCCGCCCAAAACCTATCGGGTAGGTTATACTCGTTTAACATTGTCCTAGCAGCTTCTTGTAGGGTTCTATTCTTACGTTCTACTAGGTAATTCTGTTGTGGGGTTCTAGGACAAGAGAACTCATGGTGGTATCCATTTAAGTTACAAAATTTTGTAAGCCTATGGTTCTCGAATTCACCACCATGATCAGTCCTAAGTCTCTTGATTTTAATGCTTTGTTGATTTTCTATTAACTTAAATAGGTTGATTAATTGATCTACGGTATCACTTTTGTGTTTGATGAACCTAACCCAAGTAAATCTAGAATAGTCATCAATTATGACTAAACAGAATTTACTTCCATTAAGTGACTTAGCTCCATGTGAATCAAATAGATCCATGTGTAGGAGCTCAAGAACACTTTTGGTTCGTTCTTGATTAGTTAGTTGATGTTGTGTCCTAGATTGTTTACCTTGTTGACAAGCATTACATATTTTATTATTCAAGTTATTGAGGTTAGGCAAATCTCTGACTAAGTCACTCTGACTCATCTTGTGGATGAGTCTTGGGTGTGAGTAATCGAGTCGTCGATGCCACAATCATGATTCCTCTTGTCGTGTCATAAGACACTTAGTTGAGGAGTTAGTTAAGTTAATAGTGTAAATATTGTTATTTCTGGTTCCCTTAAGGATTGTTTCAGAAGTTGCATTTGTATTAATTACACATTCATTCTCTAGAAATATGACCTTATAGTTATTATCACACAATTGGCTTACACTAAGTAAATTATATTGAAAATTTTCTACCAATAACACATTTTGAATAATAAAATTAGAGTTGAGCTCAATATCACCTGATCCGATGATTTTGAGCTTGTCGTTGTTTCCGAAGGCTATCGATCCTTGTCGTTTGAATCGAAGCTTCGAAAACTTGAGTTGATCCTCGGTCATGTGTCGGGAGCAACCACTGTCCAACATCCATTGATCCTACACGCAAGGTAGTTGGATCGGATATTAAATTTATTAAAGATTGGTTGAAGATTATTAACCTAAATCATCTCTCCCATGTCTACATGATCAAACACGTTAACCCTATATGTTCTTGTGAGATGACTTCCAATTTTACTTGATTTAAATTTAATAATTTGAACACTTGTCAACCTTGCGTTAGATTCGGATTTGACCTTAGGCTCATCAAGTCACCTTTTCAAGATCATGGCTTCTAGGTCATGGCGAGGCACAGAGGCCTTATTTGATTGGAACAATGACCACTTCCTTAGACAAAGTCATTTTCAAGAAAATAGAGACTTGACTCACCTAAGACCACTTCCTGGTCTAACTAGTCTAGGATACGGGGAGGTAGCTTCAGCTAGTTCCACTCGGTCAAGTGCACCGAACTAGATACGTCTTATCTAGCCCGAATACACAAGACTCCGCTTTCCTAGCGTACTATCATCTCTCCGCGTCCTGGTACTAGGTTATCAAGTATTGACGAGTTATAGTCCTATCTATCCATTCTAAAAAGAAAAATCAAACTAAATAAAGGACCTAAGCATGCAATTTCTAAGTTAAAATACAAACAAGTTTTGTACTATCTCCCCCTGGACCGTTGAATCGGTTCGGTCTCTCCACATAGTGGATTTGGTCCTTGGGAACCCAGTACTGGTTCGATCCTAGGTTTGAAATCAAGGCGGTCTTAGGGACCCATGCTTGGACACAATTTTTATGTCGACTTACAATTGACATATACGACTTGCTGGTCGTATTTGAGCTAAACCCTAGTCCGACCTTGTTGTACACGGCCCTTTGCGATCCAAGTAGGAGGTCAAGTCCTTTGGATCCCAAAGTAAACCTTTCCAACGTATTCCTAAAATCTTCGACTTGACTCTTCAAGAGTGAGTTCTCAACTTCGATCTTTTCAACCCGAGTTGAGTCCTCCTCTCAAACTCGACTAGTCGAAGAGGTTAGGGAGACCTCGTGTTTGAGGAGTTTAACTTCTTCAACCAGGGTCCTGACCTTGGACTCGGACTTAGCTAATTTCCTAGTTAAGAATTTAATTGCACTATAAAGCGTACTAATTAGAGATCGACTTACCTTGAGTGTTTCTTTTGAACCGAATGCGTATCCGTGGCTTGTCTTGAATAGCGCTTCGCAGTCCGACTCGTCTTCGATTTCCAATTCGTGTTTCGGTTCTGGCTCCATCTCCGATTCAACTGGTTTAGCCATGAGGACTCGATCATCGTCTTCTTCCTCGGACACTTCTTCCCATGTAGCGTTGAGTGCCTTTTTGTATTTTGGTGCTTTGCTTTTGAGCTTTGGGCATTCGGACTTGATGTGTCCAAACCTGTTGCATTCGTAACACCTAATATTAGAACTTTTAGGCTTACCTTCATTGCGTTGAGTGATGGTTTGCTTTTGGCCCTTGACTATCCTCCGAACTAGGTTGACTAGTTCGGCCTCCATTTTCGGGTCGACCTCCGAATCGGACTCATCTTCTTCTTCCTTCGGGGGTGGCTTACTTGCGGTTTTCTTCCTTGAACCTGCAAAAAGTGTTATACCCTTCTCGGGTTCTGAGTTAGACTACTCATGAAGTTCAAAATCAGAAAATAATTCATCTAACCTAAGTTTCAAAAGATCCTTGAAGACCTTGTA
Source organism: Wurfbainia villosa (assembly GCA_025175895.1). Lineage (NCBI taxonomy): Eukaryota > Viridiplantae > Streptophyta > Magnoliopsida > Zingiberales > Zingiberaceae > Wurfbainia > Wurfbainia villosa. Next base: position 21,004,020 of record CM045998.1, read on the forward strand.
GGCATCGACCATGGATGCCCACAAGGTAGTCCTCGGAAAAGAGTTAAGAACATACCTTATAAGGTCGCGGTTTTCGACATTTTGCCCAATCACGTGTAGATTATTCACTATGTCTTGAACGTGGGTGTGAAGTTGTGTTGTCGTTTCGTGTTTCTGCATTTTTAGATTATACAATTTATTAAACAAAAGATCGCGCTTACATACCTTGGCTTCATCGGTCCCTTTGTGTAGCTCCACTAGCTTTGTCCAAAGGTCCTTTGCGCTGATGAAGGGGCCGACGCGATTAAGCTCCTCCTTGGACAAGCCGTATTGGAGAATTTGAGTTGTCTTGGCGTCGGCTTCGACTTGTCGTTTTGTCGCAATGGTCCATTGGTCATAATCCAAGGATTCACCCACTTCGTTAGTCGGAAGTGTGAATCTCGTTTGGATTATGATCCACATCTTGATTTGAGTTTTGAGAAAGCATTCTATCCGACTCTTCCAATAACGGAAGTCATCTCTGTTGTAAAACGGAGGTCGGACGGTGCTAAAACCCTCGAGATGGGCCATTTGGATGGGAAACCTTGCACAAAAAATAATAAAAAAAACACAAAAAAGGTTCCAAGACTTCGCCTTGGATTAGCAATGTAGGAAATGAAAAGAAACAAAAGTAATAAACGAGAAATAACCAACTAAAATAAAAGATGAGCACTTACAACCTTCGATGTCCCTGAAATGGTACTAAACGTTAGTTTTTGGAGATGAAGACAGCTTGTTATGAGGGTAAACCCTGGTAAGAAGTGTAGATCTCTCCGAGAGCTTCATTTTGGTAGGTAGCCTGTTTCGTGGGTCAACTTGTACGAAAAGTTATGCCTGTTTTACCGTCGGCTACTTCAAAAGCGAATACTTGCAAAACAAAACCAAAAGAAGAGTACCAAGACTTCGTCTTGGATTAGTAGTGCGGGAGAAAATTTAAACGAACGAAAAAAAAATCTGTAAAAAAAAAGCTAGATTGGTGGCTTCACCAAATCTAAGCGCCCCCGGCTCTGATATCAATTGTTGGATCGAAGCGGATCGCTAGAGGGGGGTGAATAGCGATAAAAACTTTTCTTTTGTTTCGTTCGTTAAAACCCGAGTAGACAATTAATTGCAGCGGAAAGATAAATGATAAATAAAAGGAGACAAATGGTTTTTTTACTTGGTTCGTAGCCTTCGGCTACTACTCCAAGGCCCTAACGGTCTTAGACCGTGTACGGAGGGCAATTCACTAAAACACTCCTCCTCGTTGGAGGTAGGAGTTAGACGATTACAAAAACCTTCGAAAGCAAAAGATAGAGAGACAAACCCTCTCTTCTATTAATGTAAATTGCAACGATAGAAAACCTCGATCAAAAAGAATTGCAGTATTAAAGAGATGACAAAATAAGATTATACAAACAACTAGGAAATATAAATTAAGATAGAGTCGTCGGAGAGTCGTAGCGTTACGGAGGCTTTTGAGTACTTAGAGATGATGAAAACCCCTAGGAAAGGCCCTCCTTTTATAGCCCTTGAGCCCCTTTTCGAGAGGAACTTCAACCAATAGGAATTGGGCACAAGACTCCTTGAAAAATGGTGATAAAGCTTGACTCCTTGAGGATGATCATTGACCATCAGTCGACTGATGGCCATCATCAGTCGATTGATGGCGACATCGATCGAATCTTGACGTAGACGATCGTGATGGATGGCGATCGAGTCCTCCAAGCCGGGCTGATCGATACTAGCTGCAGGGAAAAGTTAGCTTAACAAAAACATTATTTTGATGGTCACTGACCATCCGATCTCGACCTAGACTATCTATAGGATGTCTTTGGTCGGATCTACGCTTAAGATCATCCCCGTACGGAGGATACGACCTCTCTTACTCTCGCACACACACGAGCTTACCTCGATACTTACTGTGTCACTTTCGCTTCCGGCCTTCCACTCGATTCCTTCGGCTCCCTCCGAAGTCACTCGAGTGTCGCCCGACCACCGCGGCTTCCTCCGGGTGTCGCTAGCCTTCAGCTCCTAGCGTTGGCACTTTTCTGCACACTCGATTTAGCTCGTGAGATAACAATATAAGCTTAACTTTGTATCATTTGCTATAATCAAAACTCAGGTTCGACTTAGGTGCCTACTGCACCAACACATTATGACCAAGAGAGGGATTGAAGCTAACCCCAAGAAGGTACAAGACTTGTGCAACATGAAATCACCTAGTAATATAAGGGAGATACAAAGGCTAGTCAGAAGAGTTATAGTCTTGTTAGGTTCATTTCTAAGTCAATTGACATGGGTTTACCCTTCTTCAGAATACTCAAGAAAGTGATTTGATTCCAATGGGATGATCAATGTGAATAGGCCTTTCAAGACTTAAAGAAATACTTAGCCGACCTCCCTATCCTTGCTAAGCCTAATATAGGGGAGATCCTCTAGGTATATTTTGTCATGTCAAAGGGGCAGTTAGCTTAGTTCTACTCAAATAGGATGGCTTGTAACAACAACCCATATATTACATGAGTCATATTTTGAAAGGTGCTAAGCTCTTATACTCTGAGCTGGAGAAGTTGGCATATGTTTTGATTTTGACAATGTAAAAATTATGACCTTATTTTTTGGCACACTCAGTAATTGTGCTAACTAAAAGCGAGCTAAGATGGATACTAATAAAGCCTGATTTTTTATGGTGGTTGGCGAAGTGGATGGTAGAGATGAGTGAGTATGATATCTAGTACCAGCAGAGGACTACTATCAAAGCCAGACCTTAGTGAATTTCTTAGCTAGTTGTCGAATCTCGAGTTATCTAATTCGAAAGTGGAGTCACAAGATATTTGGCATGTTTTTGTGGATGGATTTGTTGGAGCAAAGGGAGGTGGGGTTGGGATACTCCTCGTATATATCCCCTTCTACTTACTTAGTCGAGGCAGTTCTTAAGCCCTTGGTCTGACTCGAGTAGTCTTTTATGAAGCATTGTTGGGAGAGAAGTATTTTTACTCACTGAGCTGAGGTAGTTCGTAAGCCATCAGTCTGACTCAAGCATTCTTTTATGAAGTGTTGTCTGGAGAGAAGTAAATTTCCTCGAAGTGATAAAATAGGGAGGAGTGAGGCACCTTACTTAATCCATTCAGGGTAGTTGGTTAGCCCTTGGTCTGACCTCAGTGCTTTTTATGAAGTGTTGTATTCCTCTTGACATGGTGAAGCGGAGAACTATGAAGTGTTGTATTCCTCCAAATAGAATGAAGCGAAGATTCTCGAAGTGTTGATATTCCTCCTAATAGGGTGAAGTAGAGATTGTCGAAGTGGTGATATCCCTTCTGACAAGGTGAATCGGTAATTTTCAAAGTGTTAAAATTCCTCCTGATAGGGTGAAACAAAGATCTATTAAGTATTGTATTACTCTTGATAGGGTGAAGTGGAGATCTATCAAGTGTTGTATTCTTCTTGACAGGGTGAAGAAGATATCTATGAAGTGTTGTATTACTCCTAATAGGGTGATGCGGAGATCTACGAAGTGTTGATATTCCTCCTAATAGTGTGAAATAGAGATATATGAAGTGTTGTATTCCTCCTGATACGATGAAGCGGAGATCTATGAAGTGTCGTATTCCTCCTGACAGGGTGAAGTAGAGATCTATAAAGTATTGTATTCCTCCTAATAGGGAGAAGCAATGGTCTATGAAGTATTATATTCCTCTTAACAAGGTTAAGCGGAGATCTATGAAGTGTTGATATTTCTCCTAACAGGGTGAAGTGGAGATCTATGAAGTGTTGTTTTCCTCATGATTGGGTGAAGCAGAGATCTATGAAGTATTGTATTCCATCTAACAGGGTGAAGAAGAGATTTATGAAGTGTTATATTCCTCCTGATAGGGTGAAGCAGAGATCTATGAAGTGTTGTATTCCTCTTAAAAGGGTGAAGCAAAGATCTATGAAGTGTGGTATTCTCCTCGACAGAGTGAAGAGGGGATCAAAAATATTATTACTCGATCTAGCTTGGGTGCTTTCATATGTAGTGTTATGGAGTGAAGTGTTCCACTGAGTTTGGTCGAGGCAGTTTGTAACCCCTCATTCCAGCTTGGATGCTTTCATATGAAGTAGTGTTATGGAGTGAAGTGTTCCATTGAGTATGGTGAGGCAGTTTATAAGCCCTCATTCCAACTCGAGTGCTTTCATATGAAGTAGTGTTATGGAGTGAAGTGTTCCACTATGCATGGTTGAGGTGGTTTATAAGCCATCAGTCTAGCTCGGGTGCTTTCATATGAAGTAGTGTTAGGGAGTGAAATATTCCACTGAGCTCGGCTGAGGCAGTTTGTAAGCCCTCAATTTGGTTTGGGTGCTTTCATATGGAGTAGTGCCATGGAATGACATATTCGCTCGACCCATATGAGGTCGTTTGTAAGTCCTTTTTCGACCGAAGCACTTTTTTATTCCCCCAGCTAGTGGTGAAGCGGGGCGGCATGAAGTACTCACTCGATGGGGAAGAGGATTTGTTACTATTAAACTAGGAGCCACTTAGGAAAATGAAAAATCAACTCTTCATTTTAAGCAACAGTATTACAACAGGACCTTGGGGTTTTACATGGTCATTAACCCTAAGGTCGGGGAACTTCTTCGATTATATTTTTCTCAGTCAGATTAGCAAGCTTTGCCTCCTCTAGGTAGAATCGCAGTATATGTACCCGCTACAAAGCTACTCTTTGGCCCGTGTAGCCACTGCAAAGGTTGCACTAACAAAAATCTCTAACTCCCACCGTAAGGTATATATGCCAACAATCACAATTCCATCCCAAGGTTCACAACCATACCCTCCAATTCAATAATTCGAAGCTGATCGGGGTTTACAGGCTTGGCTCCTCAAGGGAGGTGATTCTCCATTCGGTAAGGGATTGCAAGGGGTAGAAGAGAAGTAGGAAGATGGGTGACCTGTGACACCAAGGGGTAGAAGGTCGTGGAAGAAAGCAAAGCAAGTAGGTGAAAGACCAAACGTATTACTCACCTTTTATAATAGCATTAGTCACCTTGATAAGTGAAGAAGGGTGGATGTTTGGTAAATGGGGCTTGCTTAAAGGGTTATTTAAGATGCCTAGGGAACATCAGGAGTTAGTTGATGAGGAAATTGCGATTAGTATTCATCGGAATTGATAACAGATGCGGTAAGGATTTAGCCCCTTTTGTCGAGTCCTCGCAGAGAACTGATTCGTAGGGATGATTTGCTTCATTTCAGAAAGTTCTTGTCCATTATAACTCAAGTCAGAGGGCATTGGTATTTCAGTGGCGCTCCTTTGATGCTTAAGTAAGACAAGATAAGATGTAAGAAAGATGTAAAATTTAGCTAGTAGAGAAAAAGTGTACCTAGAACCCCTTCTTTACCTCAATCGACACTTATATAGGAGTTCGAATCCATTTGATGACCATAATTACCTGCCAGTTGAGCCCTTTGATGGATTGTAAGGGGACAACTATTATAGAGAATCTCCACCTGGCTTATCACGTGTTTCGAAGCTATCATTGGGTGGGGTTGTTAAGAGACCGGAAGTGACAACTGTTGAGAAGAGTATCATCAGTAGTCTCTAGGTTCCCGACTCCTCATGATCTCGCCTTTCGAGTTCTCAACTTCTGAACTCGCACGACTTCTGAGCTCCCAACTTCTAAATTACCAATACTTTTGAGCTCCCAACTTCCAAGTTTCTCGACTTCTGAATTCCCATGACTTTTGAGCCCCTGACTTCTGAGCTTCCGACTTTCAGAACTCCCGACTTGTGAGTTTCTGACTTCTGAATTCCTGACTTCTCAGGCTCCCAACTCCTCATGTTCCCGACCTCTCGATCTTCGACTCCTCACACTCTTGACTCCTCATGATCACGACCCCTTGACTCTCACCCCTCGATCCTCAACCCTCGACTCCTCATGCTCTCGCCTCTGAAACTCCCGACTCCTAGTGTTTTTGATTTTTTTTTTTCTATTGGCCTTTGAACTCCTTCATACCTAGCCCACTTGCTACAGACACCTCTACATGTGGGCCCAACCCATTAGCTTTTCCAATCAGTATTAGTAGCCACCCCCTCAAATAGTCAAATAATCAGGGTGTTTGATGTTGGTCGATCTGCTCTATTAATGTTGTGTCATCATTATTAACACTGCCCACACCACCATCAACCTAGGATTTTGTGCCCCACACATTTCCTCTTCTCCTTTTGCCAACATCGTTCAAATATCTCTTCATCTTTGCTCCTTTGTGCCTTGGGCATCATGACCATTACTATCTGTTCCTATGGCATCTAGTGCCCCAACTCCCTTCCTTCCTCTTTTAAGGACGATTCCTGGTTTGATCGCTTTCACCTGTTATGCTCTCATTTCCTTGTTCCTGGTGATTCCTTCCTCTCTCTCAAGTAAGTGGACTTCTCATCTAATGTGTGTGAATCATACATTCTTTTAAGATTTATTTAGCATATATTTATCGCATTTGATTAGCATATCTAGGGCAAATATATAGAATTTTGCATTCATTCTATATTTTTAGTTCAGATAACTATGATTGCATGTTTTTATTATCCGGAGGGCACAACACAGGACAAGAAAAGACATAATCAAATCATGAAGGAAAACTACATAGACATACAATCAAACAGTGAGCAAACGAAGCCAAAATACCACCTCCAGGCTATTCCACAACCTTCCCATGGGTTGTGGACCCTTCTGCTAGATCATCCCTGAGATTAGATTTTGGTACGGTCGGGTTGTGCCATCTAGCATGACCATGTTGCATTATATCACAGTGTTGTTTCTCCAATTTTTTTTGGCATAAACCCTATAAAAAGAAGCCTAGGTTTATGAGAAAGCACTTTTGGACAGAGAAACAGGTAGGAGGTAGCAAGGAGCATTGGGGAGCCATCAAGGGAGTCGCTCCAAGGAGCAGAAGCCATCCACAACATCGACAAACTGAGTTTACCTTTTCTCTACCTTTTTACAATTTATCGATTGTTATCTATGATTCCTTCAACCATGGAGTAATATCTTGTAATCCTAGGACTAGGGAGTACCCCTTTAATGATTTGACATGCATGTTGATTCCTTTTCTTATTAAATTGATATGTTTATCTTTGATTCTTTTAGAGTGTTTGCTCATATGATCATGGGGATTAAGGGATGAACTGAAAGGAGAACTTTAACCCCAGAACTATAAGACTGAACTTGAGGAATTGTTCATGAGTAATGGTAGTGTGTCTAGATGGGCTTGTTGGGTTCTAGTAACAAGTTCCTTTAGCTGATTTTCATCTACTATGCATGCCTACCACGAACAGTTCATGACTTCTCGAGGATTCCATCATCTATCATAGAACATAAAGGCTCAACTCTAACCAACCTCACTTAGTAATGGTAGTAAGTCTAGTCGGGCTTGTGGGGTTCTTGTGATAGGTTTCTTTAGCTTATTTTTGTTCGCTACACACAAATACTCGAAATGTAGGGGTTGTGTTTGTGATGCAGGTGAGGCAACGAGATGATGCTAAAAACCTTCCATACATGAGGTTAGGATAGAGGGGATAGAGAGAATCGAAGGAGAAGAGAGAATTCGTAAACAAAAGAGGGACACCTCTTAGTTTAAATAAAAAGAAATATTATTAATCAAAACTGAATATCTTATAAGAGTCTAAACCTATGTTTAAATGGGCTTAGAGAAAGAGAAAATTTCTTAAAAAAATAAAATAAACTAACTTTAATAGAAATTTCTTAACAAGCCAAAAAAGAAACTTTAATAGAAAAAGTCAAAATCCTATCTAGATCGAATAATAAAATAAATAAATAAACTTTAATAGAAAAAGTCAAAACCCTATCTAGATAGAAAAATAAACAACCTTTAATAGAAAAAGTCAAAACCCTATCTAGATCAAAAAATAAACAAACTTTAATAGAAAAAGTCAAACCCCTATTTTAGTGCATCTAGATCGTGTTTACTGTTAGATGCCCTTGTATCAAGCGTCCGGGGTTGAAATTAACTTGTCCTCGAGTTCGAACCAATGACATCTTCTTTAGAATAAGGATTTATGCTTTCTCTTTCATCCACTAGCTCCATCATCTATCGCTTTGCTTTTAAATCTAAAATGTTGCTCGGGAGAAGTAGTAGGACGTAGGTGGCTTTCTCTTGTATGATCATCTCTAAATACCTGAACATAGAAAGGAAAGGAGAGGTAGAAGATATCAAAATAAGAGTGAGATCCTCTAACTGGAGTATAATCTTCTATCATTCAATATAGGTGTTTTTTGTTGGGAATCAGTACGTCGCTAGAGGGGGGTGAATGGTGCGTACGTTGCGTAGATGGAAATCGATCGTGTGCTTGCTACAAAACTTGTTATGCGCATTAGATATACAAATAATAAAGCAATAACAAAATACAAGCACAACAAAACACGCGATATAATGTGGTTCAGAACCTTAGGGTCCCTACTCTACGGATTGGGCTCGAATGAGCCCTAGCGATGCAAACACCACTAATAATCAATAACACTCCTTCAGAGGCGGAGAAACCTCTTACAACGATTACAAAAGTAATACAATAAGTAAACAACCAAATACAAATAAAATACACAAAAGAATGTAAAGAACACTTTACAAAAAATCTTTTGGAAGCTTGCTTGTTAATTGCTTGAACCGAGCTTGAAGACCCTGATTTGCACCAGCAAATCGTCTCAAAATTGCTCAAGAAATTGCTGCCAAGTCCTTCTCCACGAGCTGCTTTTATAACTTGCATTTGGGTTGGATTCATGCTTGGCAGTCGACTGCCATAAAGCCCTAGTCGACTGCCAATAGTATCGTTGTCTCACAATAGACTTAATCCACGTCGGCATTCAAGCCAACGGATACACTGGTAGTCCACTACCATTACCCATCAGTCGATTGTCGAAGCCATAGCCAACTGACTGGTCGGCTACCGAGCATTATGCTCTCGTAACCACGACCATCAGTCAACTGCCATCAATGTCAGTCGACTTCTCAAGCCATCAGTCGACTATCCAATGCTGGTAGTCGACTGCCAAGGCTTTTTGTCGTAGTCAAAACCCAGTCGACTCATAGCAGTCGACTGGTCATAATCCCAGTCAACTGCCCAATGTCAATCGGTTGCCAAGTGTCAAAACACTAGACCAATCTGAAGGTTTAGTTTCATTGATCCGTGAGGGGAAACCTCGCTTTCCACTTCACCTCGATTGTTTGTTCATGGCGATCCCATCGATGTCCCCGGATTAAAAAAAAAATAATCCTAGACAAAAGGGATTGCTCAAACAACCAAGTCATCGTCGTGTTATTCGTTTAGAGAGGTCACTTGAACAAACTGTTGGTGCAGTAGGCACCTAAGTCGAACCTGAGTTTTGATTATAGCAAACGATACAAAGTTAAACTTATGTCATTATCTCACGAGCTGAATCGAGTGTGCAGAAGATTGTTAAAGCTGGAGCTGAATGCTAGCGACACCCGGAGGAAGTCGGGTGGTCGGGCGACACTCGAGTGACTTCGGAGGGAGCCGAAGGAATCGAGTGGAAGGCCGGAAGCAAAAGCGACATGGTAAGTATCGAGGTAAGCTCGTGTGTGCGAGCGTAAGTGAGGTCGTATCCTCCTTACGGGGATGGTCTTAAGCGTAGATCCGACCAAAGACATCCCATCGATGGTCTAGGTCGAGATCAAATAATGTTTTCTTTGAGCTAACTTTGCCTTGCAGCTAGCATCAGTCGACTGCCAGCTTGGAGGACTCGACTGCCCTTCATCAGTCGACTGTCTACTATCAGCACTCGACTGATGCTACCATCAGTCGACTGATGATGGCCATCAGTCGACTGATGGTCAATGATCAGCTTCGAGGAGTCAAGGCTTATCACCCCATTTCAAGGAGGTTTTGTGTCCATTTGTGATTGGTTGAAGACCCATTCGATGAGGGGCTCAAAGGCTATAAAAGGAGGGCTTGTCTTAGGGTTTTTCATCAATTAAAAAGGCTTCCAAGTGCTTCCGATACGCTCCGACTCTCCGACATCCCTACGACGAAGCGCTGCCGAGACGACGACTAGAGCTTCAACCTCCAACCTTTGAAGTCGTCGGTAACGAAAGTTTAAATTGTATTTCAGTTTATTTTTTAGTAAAGCTTTCATTATAACGAGGAGAGGGGGAGTGTCCCTCTACCTCGAGCTTTTGTCATTTTGTGTATCCGTCTAACTCCTACCTCCAACGAGGAGGAGTTCTTTAGTAGTTTGCCCTCCGTACGTGGTCAAGGACCACTAGGGCCTTGGAGTAGTAGCCTTCGGCTACGAACCAAGTAAAACCCTTGTGTCTATTGTCTCGCTTGTTTTGTTTTTATCTTCCGCTGTGTCTACTCGCATTTTAACGAACGATTTTGAACGAAAAATTTCTATCGCTATTCACCCCCCCCCCTCTAGCGATCCGCTCGATCCAACAATTGGTATCAGAGCCGGGGGCGCTCAGATTCGGTGCAACCACCAATCGAGCAATTTTCTTTTCGTATTTATTGTTTTAAGATTTCTCCCACACTACTAATCCAAGACCAAGTCTTGGTACATAGTTTTTGGTTGTGTTTTTTTGCAAGTACTAATCGCCTTCGGAGTACCTCACGATCAAACGAGCATAACTTTTGCTACAAGGGGACTCATGAAACGATCTACCCACCAAATCGAAGCTCTCTGAGAGATCTACACTTCTTACGGGGGTTTACCACCGTAACAAGCTATTTTCATCCTCAAAAATCGATGTTTAGTAGCCTTTCGGGGACATCGAAGGTTGTGAGTACTTACTTTTTATTTAGTTTCTTATTTCTTTGCTTAACTTTCTATTTCTCGTTTGTTTCTTTTTATTTCCCACACCACTAATCCAAGGCGAAGTCTTGGAACCCTTTTTCGTGTTTTTTGTATTTTTTTGTGCAAGGTTTTCCTTCCAAATGGCCCATCTCGAGGGTTTTAGCACCGTCCGACCTCCGTTTTACAACGGAGATGACTTCCGTTATTGGAAGGGTCGGATGGAATGCTTTCTTAAAACCCAAATCGAGATGTGGATCATAATCCAAACGGGATTCACACTTCCGACTAACGAAGTGGGTGAATCCTTGGATTATGACCAATGGACCATTGCGACAAAAAGACAAGTCGAAGCCGACGCTAAGGCAACTCAAATCCTTCAATGCGGCCTATCCAAGGAGGAGCTAAATCACGTCGGCCCCTTCATAAGCGCAAAGGATCTTTGGACAAAACTAGTGGAGCTACACGAAGGGACCGATGAAGCCAAGGTATGTAAGCGTGATCTTCTATTCAATAAACTATATAACCTAAAAATGCAGGAACACGAGTCCGCGACGCAACTCCACGCCCGTGTCCAAGACATAGTCAACAACCTACACGCAATCGGGCAAAAGGTCGAAAACCGCGACCTTATAAGGTATGTCCTAAACTCTTTTCCGAGGACTACCTTGTGGGCATCCATGGTCGATGCCTACAAGGTCTCCAAGGATCTTTCTAAACTTAGGTTAGATGAACTCTTTTCTGATTTCGAACTTCATGAGCAGTCTAACTCGGAACCCGAGAAGGGTATAGCACTTTTTGCAGGTTCGAGGAAGAAAACCGCAAGCAAGCCACCCCCGAAGGAAGAAGAGGATGAGTCGGATTCGGAGGTCGACTCGGAAATGGAAGCCGAACTAGTCAACCTAGTTCGGAGGATAGTCAAGGGCCGAAAATGAGCCATCACTCGACCCAACGAAGGTAAGCCTAAAAGTTCAAACATAAGATGTTATGAATGCAACAGGTTTGGACACATTAAGTCCGAGTGCCCAAAACTCAAGAGCAAGGCACCAAAACATAAAAAGGCACTCAACGCTACTTGGGAAGAAGCCTCCGAGGAAGAAGACAACGATCGAGTCCTTATGGCTAAATCGGTGGAATCGGAGACGGAGTCGGAACCGGAACCAGAATCAGAAACCGAAGACGAGTCGGACTACGAAACACTATTCAAGACAAGCCACGGATACGCATCCGGTTCAAAAGATACACTCAAGGTAAGTCGGTCTCTTATTACTACTCTTTATAGTGCAATTAAGTTTTTAAATAAAAAGTTAGCTAAGTCCGAGTCCAAGGTCGAGACCCTGGTTGAGAAAGTTAAACTCCTCAAACATGAGGTCTCCCTAACCTCTTCAACTAGTCGAGTTCAAGAGAAGTACTCAACTCGAGTTGGAAAACTCGAAGTTGAGAACTCACTCTTGAAAAGTCAAGTCGAAGATCTTAGGAATACGTTGGAAAGGTTTACTTTGGGATCCAAAGGACTTGACCTCCTACTTGGATCGCAAAGGGCCGTGTACAACAAGGTCAAGCTAGGGTTTAGCTCAAACACGACCAATAAGTCGTATATGTCAATCGTAAGTAGACATAGAAAACGTGTCCAAGCATGGGTCCCTAAGACCACCTTGATTTCAAACTTAGGATCAAACCAGTACTGGGTTCCCAAGGACCAAATCCACTATGTGGAGAGACCGAATCGATTCAACGATCCAGGGGGAGCTAGTACGAAATTTGTTTGTGTTTTAACTTAGAAATTGCATCCTTAGGTTTTTATTTAGTTTGATTTCCCTTTTTAGAATGGTTAGATAGGACTATAACTCGTCAATACTTGATAACATAGTACCAGGACGCGGCGAGATGATAGTACGCTAGGAAAGTGGAGTCTTGTGTATTCGAGCTAGATAAGGCGTATCTAGTTCGGTGCACTTGACCGAGCGGAACTAGCTGAAGCTACCTCACCGTATCCTAGACTAGTTAGACCAGGAAGTGGTCTTAGGTGAGTCAAGTCTCTATTTTCTTGAAAATGGCTTTATCTAAGGAAGTGGTCGTTGTTCCGATCAAAGAAGGCCTCTGTGCCTCGCCACGACCTGGAAGCCATGATCTTGAAAAGGTGACTTGATGAGCCTAAGGTCAAATCCGAATCTAACGCAAGGTTGACAAGTGTTTAAGTCATTAAACTTAATTCAACTAAAAAATTGGAAGTCATCTCACAAGAACATATAGAATTAACATGTTTGATCATATAGACATGGGTGAGATGATTTAGGTTAATAATCTTCAACCAATTTTTAATAAATCCAATATCCAATCCAACTATCTTGCGTGTAGGATCAATGGATGTTGGACAGTGGTTGCTCCCGACACATGACCGGGGATCAACTCAAGTTTTCGAAGCTTCGATTCAAACGACAAGGATCGGTAACCTTCGGAAATAACGACAAGCTCAAAATCATCGGATCAGGTGATATTGAGCTCAATTCAAATTTTGTTATTCAAAATGTTTTATTAGTAGAAAATTTTCAATATAATTTACTTAGTGTAAGCCAATTGTGTGATAATAACTATAAGGTCATATTTCTAGAAAATGAATGCGTAATTAATACAAACGAAATCTCTAAAACAATTCTTAAAGGGACTAGAAATAACAACATTTACACTATCAACTTAACTAACTCCTCAACTAAGTGTCTTATGACACGGCAAGAGGAATCGTGGTTGTGGCACCGACGACTCGGTCACTCACACCCAAGACTCATCCACAAGATGAGTCAGAGTGATTTAGTCAGAGGTTTGCCTAACCTCAACAACTTGGATAATAAAATATGTAATGCTTGTCAACAAGGTAAACAATCTAGGACACAACATCAACTAACTAGTCAAGAACGAACCAAAAGTGTGCTTGAGCTCCTACACATGGATCTATTTGATTCACACGGAGCTAAGTCACTTAACGGAAGTAAATTCTGCTTAGTCATAATTGATGAATATTCTAGATTTACTTGGGTTAGGTTCATCAAACACAAAAATGATACCCTAGATCAATTAATCAATCTATTTAAGTTAATAGAAAATCAACAAAGCATTAAAATCAAAAGACTTAGGACTGATCATGGTGGTGAATTCGAAAACCATAGGTTTACAGAATTCTGTAACCTAAATGGATACCACCACGAGTTCTCTTGCCCTAGAACTCCACAACAAAATGGCCTAGTAGAACGCAAAAATAGAACCCTACAAGAAGCCGCTAGGACAATGTTAAATGAGTATAACCTACCCGATAGGTTTTGGGCGGAAGCCGTGAGTACGGCATGCTATGTCCAAAATAGAATCCTTATGGTAAAGAGGCACCTTAAGACCACATACGAGATTTATCACGATAAAATACCTAACATCAAGTACTTTAGGGTATTTGGATGTAAGGTACATATCCTAAACACTAAGGATTACCTAGGGGAATTTACGTCCAAAACCACGACCGGAATCTTTCTACGATACTCGACTACAAGCAGAGCTTATAGAGTATATAACCACGACACCCTTAGAGTCGAGGAGACTATCAATGTAGTATTTGATGAAGGGCACGAACCTACAAAACCCTCGGCAACCCCAATTAGCGAGCCGACTCATACTAGACCTAACTCTGATCCGGAGATCAGGTCTAGTGTTAATCCTAACCTAAGTCAACCAAGTCACTCTATCGACCAAGTGATAGATGACTCCAACCAAACTAGAACTCAAACAAGCCATCCTATGGATCAAGTTGTAGACTCAAACCCAAATCCAACTAGGACCCAAACGAATCATCCTATCGACCAAGTGATAGGTGATCCAAGTCTAGGAGTTCAAACTAGAGCCTCATACAGAAACCTTAGTCAAATATCTTTGATTTCTAAAATTGAACCCAAAACTATTGACCAAGCTCTTCTTGATCCCGATTGGATTATTGCAATGCAAGAAGAGTTGGCTCAATTCACTAGGAACGAAGTATGGGAATTAGTACCACCACCTAAAGATAAAACAATCATTGGAACAAGGTGGGTGTTTAGAAATAAAATTGATGATAAAGGTGAAGTAGTTAGAAATAAAGCTAGACTAGTTGCTAAAGGGTTTAGTCAAGTCGAAGGTTTAGATTACGATGAGACCTATGCCCCAGTAGCTAGATTAGAGTCCATTCGAATGCTATTAGCATATGCAGCACATCGAGGATTTAAATTGTTTCAAATGGATGTGAAATCTACATTCTTAAATGGATACATTAAAGAAGAAGTTTACGTTAGTCAACCCCCCGGTTTCGAAAGTTTAGACAAACCCGATCATGTCCTTAGGTTAAAGAAAGCTCTTTATGGACTTAAACAAGCTCTGCGAGCTTGGTACGAGAGACTTTCGATTTATCTTAAGTCCAAAGGCTTTAACCAAGGTGTAGTTGACCCAACCCTTTTCGTAAAAACCTTAGGTAAAGACATATTCATAGCCCAAATCTACGTAGATGATATTATTTTCGGAACCACCAACTCAATCCTACTAAATGAGTTCATTTCACTTATGGAAAGTGAATTTGAAATGAATTTAGTAGGCGAGTTAAGTTTCTTCTTAGGTCTACAAATTAAACAAACTAAATATGGAATATACCTACATCAACACAAATATACTAGGAAATTAATTAAAAGCTTTGGAATGCAAGACGCTAAAATTATTAATACCCCAATGGCAACTAATGTGAATATAGAAGAAGATTTAATCGGAAACTCAATTGATTTAAAATACTATAGGAGCATAATAGGGAGTCTCCTTTACTTAACTGCAAGCCGACTTGATATCCTATTTGCAGTAAGTATGTGCGCAAGATTCCAAACCGGTGCCAAGGAGTCTCACCTAACTCTAGTCAAGCGTATCCTTAGATATCTAAAGGGTACACTTAATGTCGGAATTTGGTACCCTAGATCTACCGAGTTCGAACTAACTGGCTACTCTGATTCGGACTATGCCGGTAGTAAGCTCGATAGAAAGAGCATGAGTGGTTGTTGTCAACTTCTCGGCTCGAGTCTAGTGAGTTGGTGCAGTAGGAAGCAACACTGTGTTGCCTTATCTACCACCGAAGCCGAATACATCGCGATGGGTGAGTGTGTCACACAGCTTCTTTGGATGAAGCACACTCTCCGCGATTTCAAGTTAGACTTTATGAACACAAACTTCACGTAGATAATATTAGTTCAATTAATCTTACTAAGAATCCAATATGTCACTCTAGGACCAAACATATAGAGGTCAAACACCATTTCATTCGAGAACATGTGGCCAACGGAGCCATACAACTCGAATACGTCGAATCAAAGTCTAACTTAGCAGACCTATTTACTAAACCCCTACCCGAAGCCGAATTTTGTCTATTAAGACGAAAATTGGGCATGTGCATAGTAGAATAGGAACTTGCAAATTATATTTTCTTACTACTATTTCTTAAATTTTCATTTTTATGGAACTAGCATAGGACATACCTTAGATATCATGCACCTATAGATTTAAGGAGCCAATACATCTCACAAAACAAAGGACTAATGTGTTTGTGTACTTAGCCACGTAGATGGGCGTGAGATGTTAGGACCTTACTCCTGGTTCCAGATATAGAGCTAGTGCATCGCTATGAACCACGGAGTATAATCATATATACTAACCGACTCTAACCAGGACTGGTTGATCTTTCATATCAATCAAGTCAAATATGAGTCAAACATTTTATAGATGAACTTATTTTCAGTATATTATTTTCAAAATAATGTGGAACATGCTTGGACTTTATATTTAACACTTATTTTTGTTTTCCACACACACCCTCACTCTTTTCGATATATGGCAAAAGGGGGAGAAAAAGGCCAAAGTTAAGGGGTCAAAATTTTTTTATAACTTAACTCTTACTTTATATTTAAACCAGAAGTTAACTTTAAGTTTTGAAAACTTATTAAGACCAAGTTAAGATAATTCTTAACTTAAACTTATTTGTGCCATCAACGTTTTACTCATTTTTAATGTTTTACTTAAGGGGGAGAAAGGGCCAAGTTAAGAAGAACTCTTAACTTAAACGTTTTACTAAGGCCAACTTTAAGTAATGTTAAGAAACCCTCAAAGGGGGAGGATTAAGGTCTTTCCTCAAGACTCACCCTCGGTCAAGGGGGAGGTTTCCTCAAGGGGGAATGCTTGAAGAAAATCCTTACTACTCCAACTTAATCTTCTTTATTTTTTTGTTGTTTGTTTCTAATACACATTATTCTTCATGCTTTCTATTTACTTAACTTTGTATGTGGGTTTGCCATAAATCAAAAAGGGGGAGATTGTTGGTGCAGTAGGCACCTAAGTCGAACCTGAGTTTTGATTATAACAAACGATACAAAGTTAAACTTATGTCGTTATCTCATGAGCTGAATCGAGTGTGCAGAAGATTGCTAAAGCTGGAGCTGAATGCTAGCGACACCCGGAAGAAGCCGGGTGGTCGGGCGACACTCGAGTGACTTCGGAGGGAGCCGAAGGAATCGAGTGGAAGGCCGGAAGCAAAAGCGACATGGTAAGTATCGAGGTAAGCTCGTGTGTGCAAGCGTAAGTGAGGTCATATCCTCCTTACGGGGATGGTCTTAAGCGTAGATCCGACCAAAGACATTCCATCGATGGTCTAGGTCGAGATCGGACGGTCGAAGGTCGTCGAAATAATGTTTTCTTTAAGCTAACTTTGCCTTGCAGCTAGCATCAGTCGACTGCCAGCTTGGAGGACTCGACTGCCCTTCATCACCGATCGTCTCATCGTCGGCCTCGTGATGCTACCATCGATCGGATGATGATGGCCATCAGTCGACGGATGGTCAATGATCAGCTTCGAGGAGTCAAGGCTTATCACCCCATTTTAAGGAGGTTTTGTGCCCATTTGTGATTGGTTGAAGACCCATTCGATGAGGGGCTCAAAGGCTATAAAAGGAGGGCTTGTCTTAGGGTTTTTCATCAATTAAAAAGGCTTCCAAGTGCTTCCGATACGCTCCGACTCTCCGACATCTCTACGACGAAGCGCTGCCGAGACGACGACTAGAGCTTCAACCTCCAACCTTTGAAGTCATCGGTAACGAAAATTTAAATTGTATTTCAGTTTATTTTTTAGTAAAGCTTTCATTATAACGAGGAGAGGAGGAGTGTCCCTCTACCTCGAGCTTTTGTCATTTTGTGTATCCGTCTAACTCCTACCTCCAACGAGGAGGAGTTCTTTAGTAGTTTGCCCTCCGTACGTGGTCAAGGACCACTAGGGCCTTGGAGTAGTAGCCTTCGGCTACGAACCAAGTAAAACCCTTGTGTCTATTGTCTCACTTGTTTTGTTTTTATCTTCCGCTGTGTCTACTCGCATTTTAACAAACGATTTTGAACGAAAAATTTCTATCGCTATTCACCCCCCCCCCTCTAGCGATCCGCTCGATCCAACACAAACTTGTTGTTCAAGTGACCAACCTCTATTCTACGAGTAGCCACGGAATAGACGATGTCTGAATCATCGGCTTTCATGTTTATGTTCGGGATCCAAGTATTATTTAGCCACAAACAGATTATATCATGCTCATAATTGAAAAACAAAAACAAACATGTTACAAAAGAGAATAGAGAATCGATATACCTCTCGATCTTCTAATGTATGACCTTCCTCCTTTCGGACGTCGTGTGGCCGATGATCTACCAAAAGTTGAAGCTCCTAGATCGCCAATCTTCCTTCCTTGCTCATTCTGAACAAGAGGAAGAATAGAAACAAGGCTCTTTTCCTTCTTTCAACCAACCAACAACCTCCAAGGATGGAGCTTGCTGCCGGCCAAAAAGGAAGAGGAGATTAATGGTTGCCGGCCAAAAGCTTCAAGGGAGGACCCTAAGCCTTTGTTCCATAGGCCAAGGACAAGGAGAGGACCTACTTTGGATGCCGGCCAAGAGCTGGTAAGGCTTCAATGGGTGCCGGCAGCTTGAGGAAGAAGAAGAAGGCAAGGAAAAACTTTCCTTATTAGGTGTCGCCAAGCCCAAACCCTAGCTCCAACCTCTTGTTGCCAACTCGAAAAACCCTAGCTTCTCTCAATTAATTCTCCACGCCAACCCCTTGTACTCCTTTTATAGAGTTAAGGATAAGCCTCCTTTTAATCTCCACCATTGGTTCTAGGGATTTAATCTCAACCGTCGGATCTAGAGTTTAATCTCAACCGTCGGATCTAGAGATTTAATCTCTACCTTTGGATCTAGAGTTTTGTTTATATCCATTGGATCTAAGCTTCATGAGGTGTTAATAGGCTATATTAGGGACCATGAGGAGGAGTTGGATCTTGGCCACCCAATGGATCAAGCCCACATAAAATCCGATTCATTAATGATTATCCATTCCACTAGAGGATTATCATTGATCTATCTCACCAACCCCCATAAGTTAATATTGGCTCCATATATTATTTGTACATTTTCTTCCCGTGTTTAAGATCTCGAATGTCCGTCGATTAATTAATTTATTGACCATTAATTAATCAACATCTAACTCCATGAGTAGTACCACTCAACCTTTTCATCATGCAGGACCAAGTCCTCCTGCAGGGTTTACATGATGAACCTTATGAGCTCCTCAAGGGGACATTATCATCCTAATATATAGGACATGGTTTCCTCCTATAATCAACGGCACACCATATAAATAATAACATTTCCCAACTTACCGAGTCTATCGATTTAATCTATAAATCTCGCCCATTGGTAAATCAAAGAAATGAATACTAAGTATATGTGCCCGTTATTATATCGGGATTAAGAGCATGTACAATATAATATCTGACGTCCAATTCGATTATGTAGTCAGCAATAAATCGAATCACCTCTAAGTCGGTCCTGCTCAATACACACAAAGTGCACTAGTGTGATTCTATGGTCAAGACAAACCAATACTAAATCACAATACAACAATTCCGATGGTTTTTCCAAAGTCATCTCGATTGTGAGCCTTTACTTATACTTTACAAGGAGCCGATAACATGATCTCCCGTGTGACACCACACACCATGTTATCTATAATGTAATGTATTAGACAATATGCATAACCATAAAAATATGGAAACAATGATCATGTGATTCTTATTTCAAAAATAAAGATGTTCATACAAAAGATAGACTTTTCAGTATACATCCTAACAATCTCCCACTTATACTAAAAGACTATGTTGTCCTCATACTGCCATACATCTGATTCTCATTCCCTCCACATGTCTATTAAAAGCTCTCGCTTGAAAGGCCTTAGTGAAAGGGTCTACCAGGTCATCCTCTGATGCAATCTAGGCGATAGCAACTTCTACCTCCTTTACGATTTCTCGTATCAGGTGGTACTTGTGCTCTATGTATTTACTTACCTTATGGGCTCGTGGTTCCTTCAAGTCTGCAACTGCACCACCATTATCACAATAAATTGTGATAGTTCTGGGCAAACCAGGAATCACATCCAAGTCCATCAGGAAGTTCTTGAGCCACACAGCTTCTTTGGCTGCCTCAGAGGCTGCCATATACTCAACTTCCATGGTGGAGTCCGCCACGCATTTCTGCTTGACACTCCTCCATACAATGGCTCCACCTCCCAAAGTAAACACAAAACCTAAAGTAGACTTACTGTTATCCCTATCAGATTGGAAGTCAGAATCCGTGTAACCCACAGGGAGTAATTGGTATGCCTAGTAAACTAGCATATAATCCCAAGTACTTCTCAGGTACTTCAATATATGCTTTACCGCAGTCCAATGTCCCTATCCTGGATTACTCTGATATCTACTGACCATGCCCACGGCAAAGTAGATATCTGGTCTCGTACATAGCATCGTATACATGAGGCTTCCTACTGCCAAAACATAAGGAACCACCTTCATCTCCTCTATCTCCTCAAATGTTCTAGGACACATCTCCTTAGATAAAGGAACTCCATGCCTGAAAGGTAGAAAACCCTTCTTGAAGTTCTGCATGCTAAAACGATCCATAATCGTGTCTATGTATGAAGCTTGGGATAAGCACAACATCCTTTTCTTGCGATCCCTTATAACCTTGATCCCAAGGATGTGTCCCAATTCTCCCAAGTCCTTCATATCAAACTGTTTGGATAACCATACCCTTACGCCCAATAACACCTTGATATTGTTGTCAATCACCAAAATGTCATCTGCATATAGTACAAGAAATACCACTACGTTTCTGTCACATCTCTTGTATACACAAGACTCATCCAGACTTTGAATAAATCCATAAGACTGGATTACCTCATCAAAGTGGATGTTCCAAGACCTCGAAGCTTGCTTCAATCCATAAATGGACCGATTAAGCTTACATACAAGATGCTCTTTGCCCTTTGCAATGAATCCCTCTGGTTGCTTCATATAGATGTCTTCCTCAAGACTTCCATTCAGGAAAGATGTCTTGACATCCATCTGCCACACCTCATAATCCATATGAGCTACTATGCATAAGAGAATCTGGATAGACTTAAGCATGGCTACCGACGAAAAGGTCTCTTCATAATCGATACCATCTTTCTGAGTATACCCCTTCGCAACAAGCCTCGCTTTGAAGGTCTCAACCTTCCCATCTATTCCTCTCTTTCTTTTGTAGATCCACTTGCATCCAATGGTTTTTACACCATCGGATGGTTCTACCAGCTCCCAGACTTGATTTGAATCCATAGATTCAATCTCAGCATTCATTGCACTTTGCCAAGATATTGTATCTTTATCTTGGATTGCCTTGTCATATGTCTAGGGATCAGGTTCATGTTCGCCAGGGACCAAATCAAAAGATTCTCTCAAGAACATGAATCTATTAGGCTGTCTCACAACCCTCCCACTACGACGAGGTATCTCCTGTGTATCCTCTGTGACACGCGGTGCAGTGACTTATGGTATATCCTCTTGTACCGGTGGTACTGAAGAAGTGACTTCCCTTTTTAATTCCTCCAGAATAATTTTACTCTTGGGCTTGTGGCTCATCACATAGTCTTACTCTAGAAATCTGGCGTTCGTGCTAACGATCACCCGCTAATCTCTAGGACTATAAAACAAACCACCCTTCATTCCTCTAGGATAGCCAACGAACATGCATACTTCTATATGAGGTTCCAACTTACCAGCATCTACCTTCAGCATATGTGCTGGACTCCCCCATATCCGAATATGTCTTAGACTAGGCTTTCGCCCAGTCTACAACTCTGTGGGAGTAGAAGGCACTGATTTAGATGGAACCAAGTTCAGAATGTACACTGCCGTAGCTAGAGCATATCCCCAGAATGAATCTGGCAACTCAGAATAACTTATCATCGATCTAACCATCTCCATAAGAGTCCTATTCCTTCGCTCTGCTACACCATTCTACTGGGGTGTGCCAGGTGCAGACAATTGGGATTGAATCCCAGCCTCTGATAAGTAGTTCCTAAACTCTCCCAAGAGGTACTCACCACCACGATCAAATCATAGTGTCTTGATACTTTTACCTTGATGTTTCTCCACATCAGCCTTGAATTCTTTGAACTTGTCAAAGCATTCAGACTTGCGGCGCATCAGATAAATGTATTCATATCTTGAGTAATCGTCTATAAAAGAGACGAAATACTCAAAACCACCTCTAGCCTGGATAGTCATAGGACCACACAAATCAGAATGAACCAATTCTAACACATCTTTGGCTCTATACCCCTTGGCCTTAAAAGGCCTCTTGGTCATTTTGACCTCCAAGCAAGATTCGCAGGTTGGGAAATCTTCCACCACTAATGAACTCAAAGGTCCATCAGCTATCAACCTTTGAATTCTTCTTAGGTTAATATGACCAAGCCTAAGATGCCAAAGATATATTTGGTTCATCTTCGAAGGTTCTTTTCTCTTATTGGAATTAGAAGATGAGTTATTAACTTCAATTTGCATCGTGGGAGGTTTTGGTTCAAGTGTATACAAATTTCCTATCAATGTACCTAAACAGATATTCTCTCTATTCCTTTTTATAACAACTCTGTCATTAAAGGAAATAGAATATCCATCCATAAACAATTTAGAAACTGAAATTAAATTCTTTCTAAAGGTACATAAAAGGAATTTTTTAGAACCAAAGTTTTATTTTTCTCAAAAGATAAATAAAACATCTCCCACTGCAATAGCCGTCACCTTCATGGCATTGCCCAAGTAAACGGTAATCTCTCCCTCAGCTCGTCGTCGGGTTTCCTGGAACCCCCGCAAAGTATTACAGACATGATCAGAGGCTCCCGTATCTACACACCAGGTCCTGGTAGATAACACCGCTAACCATGTTTCAACGACTAGACAAAGGATATACCTTTGTTCTATTTTGGATTGGGGCAGTCCTTCTTCCAATGTTCATCCTGCTTGCAAGTGAAGTACTTGCCTTTCGGCTTCTTCACTCCTCCCTGAGATCCTCCCACCACCTTTGCTCCATCTTGTTTCTTCTTCTTCTTGCCTTTCGGCTTAGAAGTAGAAAGCTTCTGAGCAACCATGGCCTGAGCTTGAGCAAGCCTTTCTGTCGACTAGAGAATGATATCAACCCGGGTTTCCCCATCGATCTCAGCTCCAAGGACTTCCAGCTCATTCGCAGGCTTAGGAGGACACTCTTCGAAGAGTACATACTTGTACTCCTTAGCAGATAAGACAATATCTAGATTCTTTTCCAATCAACATAATTTGGGTACAGTAAACTTATTTTCCTTTAGTATCATAACAAGTGGACTGAAAGTCATTTTTGAAAATCCTAAGAATCACATAGATCATTACTTTAGATTTCAAAAAATTATTGATTCCTCAAACAATAAAATTTTAAAATCAACCAACACCTCAAAACACCGAGAATATCATATGTCACGATAGTGTGGACGCATACGAATTCTGCATTTGTAAGAGGTGGTTTTACCCATTAATTTTACTATCTTGTCAACCTAACTTTTTGACAAGTAAAATTAATAGTTGATTTCTCTTCGGCCCTACAAATAAAAGCAGTGACTCCGATGGGGAGGATACTTATATTTGTATCTAAGTTTTCACCATTACTTGGTACCAAGTTAATTATCTCGGGTTATGTGCCTTACGATGGGGAAGTACACACGCTCCTTAATAATTTCCTATAACCATATTCAACCTTGTGATCCGCAAACAAACTCATCCAATGGGGAGGAAGGCACTCAGAGCCGACGCGTAAGTTTGTTTGCATCACTTGTCAAATCGTAATGGAGGTCGTGGGAATTTATAAAAATATCCCTCTCCCACTTAGTAATTTGAAATTAAGGAATTTTCTAGCCTACGATATGCATATCAAACAATAAGCAATAAATATAAAAAATAAATTATTTTCCAACTATTATGGCTTTTGTCTTCAATATGTCTCCCGTCGCATCGCCTTCTCGTCCGCTCCTCCTACGCCATGTACGAGCCATCCGGAGATCCGAGCCGAGACTAAAATCTATTTTAATTTACATCCATCGATCCTATACTCCATGAGGGAGTGTACATGAAATCTAGATCGAAAGTAAACTAAAATAAAAAGAGTTGCTAAACAATATCGTATCTAATTTACAAAAAATTAAATACTAGCCTCGTCAACCCCGAGGATTCAACAAAATATACACATACAATCACATACACACATATGACCATAATAGTCGGATCTTATGCCTGCAACCAAAGAGTTAACCTACGCATATCCTACTATTATCCGGCACATATAATATATGAAAAGTGCATAAAAATTAACCGAATCCTAAACACACAAAACCGAAAACCTTGGCTCTGATACCAATTGAAGGTTTGGTTTCATTGATCCGTGAGGGAAAACTTCGCCTCCCACTTCACCTCGGTTGTTTATTTATGGCGATCCCATCGATGTCCCCGGATTAAAAAAAAAATAATCTTAGACAAAAGGGATTGCTCAAACAACCAAGTCATCATCGTGTTATTCGTTTAGAGAGGTCACTTGAACAAACTGGTTGTTCAAGCGACCAACCTCTATTCTACGAGTAGCTGCGGAATAGACGATGTCCAGATCGCCGACTTTCATGTTTATGTTCAGGATCCAAGTATTATTTAGCCACAAACATATTATATCATGCTCATAATTGAAAAACAAAAACAAACATGTTACAAAAGAGAATAGAGAATCTATATACCTCTCGATCTTCTAATGTATGACCTTCCTCCTTTCGGACGTCGTGTGGGCGACGATCTACCAAAAGTTGAAGCTCCTAGATCGCCAATCTTCCTTCCTTGCTCGTTCCGAGCAAGAGGAAGAATAGAAACAAGGCTCTTTTCCTTCTTTCAACCAACCAACAACCTCCAAGGATGGAGCTTGCCGCCGGCCAAGAAGGAAGAGGAGATTAATGGTTGCCGGCCAAAAGCTTCAAGGGAGGACCCTAAGCCTTTGTTCCACCGGCCAAGGACAAGGAGAGGACCTACTTTGGACGCCGGCCAAGAGCTGGTAAGGCTTTAATGGGCACCGACAGCTTGAGGAAGAAGAAGAAGGCAAGGAAAAACTTTCCTTATTAGGTGCCGCCAAGCCCAAACCCTAGCTCCAAGCTCTTGCCGCCAACTCCAAAAAACCTAGCTTCTCTCAATTAATTCTCCATGCCAACCCCTTGTGCTCCTTTTATAGAGTTAGGGATAAGCCTCCTTTTAATCTCCACCATTGGTTCTAGGGATTTAATCTCAAACGTCGGATCTAGAGTTTTAATCTCAACCGTCAGATCTAGAGATTTAATCTCTACCTTTGGATCTAGAGTTTTGTTTATATCCATTGGATCTAAGCTTCATGAGGTGTTAATAGGCTACATTAGGGACTATGAGGAGGAGTTGGATCTTGGCCACCCAATGGATCAAGCTCACATAAAGTTCGATCCATTAATGATTATCCATTCCACTAGAGGATTATCATTGATCTATCTCACCAACCCCCATAAGTTAATATGGGCTCCATATATTATTTGTACATTTTCTCCCCGTGTTTAAGATCTCGAATGTCCGTCGATTAATTAATTTACTGACTATTAATTAATCAACATCTAACTCCATGAGTAGTACCACTCAACCTTTTCATCATGTCGAACCAAGTCCACCTGCAGGGTTTACATGATGAACCTTATGAGCTCCTCAAGGGGATATCATCATCCTAATATATAGGACACGGTTTCCTCCTATAATCAACTGCACACCATATAAATAATATCATTTCCCAACTTACCGAGCCTATCGATTTAATCTATAAATCTCGCCCATTGGTAAATCAAAGAAATGAATACTAAGTATATGTGCCCGTTATTATATCGGGATTAAGAGCATGTACAATATAATATCTGAGGTCCGATT
This sequence comes from Wurfbainia villosa, assembly GCA_025175895.1. Lineage (NCBI taxonomy): Eukaryota > Viridiplantae > Streptophyta > Magnoliopsida > Zingiberales > Zingiberaceae > Wurfbainia > Wurfbainia villosa. The sequence continues at coordinate 21,030,212 of CM045998.1, forward strand.
CGATTATGTAGTCGACAATAAATCGAATCACCTCTAAGTCGGTCCTGCTCAATACACACAAAGTGTACTAGTGTGATTCTATGGTCAAGACAAACCAATACCAAATCACACTACAACCATTCCGATGGTTTGTCCAAAGCCATCTCGATTGTGAGCCTTTACTTATACTTTACAAGGAGCCGATAACATGATCTCCCGTGTGACACCACACACCATGTTATCTACAATGTAATGTATTATACAATATGCATAACCATAAAAATATGGAAACAATGATCATGTGATTCTTATTTCAAAAATAAAGATGTTCATACAAAAGATAGAATTTTCAGTATACATCCTAACACAATCGACTGGTCCAAAGCCCCAGTCGACTGATAACCTCAATCATGAGATTTAACCCCAAGTATAATGCCCTCATACTTGCTAAACCACCCTTATCCTAGATCTAAGCATTCTAGCCATCTCCGTCAGCCTCATGCCTATCGGATCCCTCCAAGTCATCCATGACTTGTTCATCCATATGCTAGCCTTTAGGTGCTTCCATCGGCTATTGTCTGTTAGAGATCGTTTGGAAGCTAGAGGGGGGGTGAATAGCATTTTTCGGTTTCTACAAAAAGATTAGCGGAAGCAAACACAATAATATATGTAAAAACAAAATCAAACGCAAACAAGGCCTTTTACGTGGTTCGGAGATAACGCTCCTACTCCACGGCGATCCTTGAGGTGGATCAATCCAAGCAAATCCACTAATGAGCTTTCTTTACACCACAACTCCTCTTCTTTACAAAAGATGAAGATCTAAGCTTAGAGAGAAGAGGAGGAGATTTAAATCACTTAGAAAGCTAAAGAATTCGTGGAGGCTGTTGAGAAAGATTAGAGAATAAGCATTAACCCCAAAAACCTCCACCAGCCCTCTTTTTATAGAGAAGAGGCTGATTTTCCCGTTGGAGCCCGATCAGTCGACTGCTGGCGTGGTTAACGGCTTCTGAATAGCCAGATTCGCGGGATTCAGAGTCGTTTCATCCAACGGCACTTTCATCAGTCGACTGATCCCTCCATCGATCGATGGAGGGATCGATCAATCACCGACCGACAATCGCTGGTTGGCCGATCGATCGCAACATCCGATCGCCTTGGTCACATCGATCGATGGTCGGGGTTTCACCGACTCGGTCGAGCACTGACTCCGATCGATACATCGACGTTGATCGATACTCATCAAATGTGAATATTTCACACTTGATTTTACCCCCTAGACCTAGACTTAACCCCTTAGCTCTTCCTTAAGCCTTGCGCCTCCAGGATCCCTCCGAGTCCGCGACTTGTTCATCCTTTGCGCTTTGCTTCCAAGAGCTTCTTTGGTTTTGTCATGTCTAGAGTTTTCCTTTTCCAAAGCGTGCTTGGACTTTACGCCGCCAAGTCTACATGCATGGACTTACGCTGCCAAGACTTGCTTTTGGACTCCCTTTGCCAAGGTCCGTTTGGACTTAATGCTGCCAAGACAACATGCTTGGTCTTATGCCGCCAAACCTTTACCTTGGACTCTTCTTTCACCAAGTCTTCATACTTGGATTTTCCTGTTACTTAAACATCATCACAATTTAGATCACAAATTGTTGCCTAACTTAGATGATTATCCAAACATCAAAACATAAAATGCTTAGGGCATTGTTGCACCAATAATCTCCCCCTTTTTGATGTTTGGCAATCATTTAAGTTAGGTCTTTTAAAGATACACATATTATCACATCATATATTCAATTCCAATTCTAACTTAAACATTTCTTCTCCCCCTTTGACATACATCAAAAAGAGAAGAAAGATAAAAACATACATATCATGAAAGAATTGAGTGTGTAACAATCTTGAACTAAGGCATAGATTTTAAGATTGAACTCCCCCTTAATCCAAGATATAGATTATGATGAATAAAATACATGTGGAGCTAAAGTCATCAAACAATTTGGAAGTTTAAATCCTAACTTTGCACCAACAATGTAAATTCTTAGAAGAGAAAGATATATTTTGTGAAACTCCCCCTAAAACATGGCATCGAACAGCCATACACGTTGTTTAGACTCAATACTATCATGCTATTGCTTTAGGATATCAACAATATACCAAACCTCAGAAAATGAGACTGATTTTTTGAAAACGTATATCGATCATTGGTTTACGAACGATCATGATCGCTACACGTATCTAAAATCAGCCTTTTCAGGCCAAATTCAGAAATGCGTCAGAAATTCTAGAAACCTCGAAAAATCATGAAAATTTGTGGACACATTTTCTGAAATCATACTCTATCAAGGAAAAATATTTTGAAAAATATATGTTTTCCAGATTTCAATATTGATACAGATTTGGAAACTAGCAAAAAGTTCTAAAATTTTGCAAACTTTGTATCACTTTTGTGTTTCAATTGAAAATAGTTTTTCAAAGTATGATAAACATAGTTTAAAATATGTTTTATTTGATATTTCCAATCATGTTCTTGGAGCTATATGCACATCAATTGTGTATAAGTCTTCCCAATGATTGGTCTAATTAAGGATTAATGTCTCTAGATGATACTTTGGTCCATAGTAATGCATCATAACAAGCATGATGAACCAAGTGCATCTTCCTATCATCTCACATGTTGTCTAGGTGGTTCAACACAAAAATCATGGTTTCTTAGGTATTTTGTGAGATGGTTAAAGGTATAAAACCTAGTATTTCTATAGGATCATGCAAACCTACACCTTCACTCAACCAAGCACATTCCAAGTTCTCTCCTAAGTGATGAAAATTCTACTTCGGGGAGAGCCTTGGTAAATATATCGGCTAAGTTGGACTTGGATTCAATATAATTGAGCTCAATATCCCCCTTAGCCACATGGTCTCTAATGAAGTGATGCTTCACTTCAATGTGCTTGGTCCTAGAGTGATGCACCGAATTTTTGGTCAAGTTAATGGTGCTTACATTATCACAAAATACTTTCATGTTGGAGTAAGATAGCTCATAATCTTCTAGGGTATGTTTCATCCATAAGAGTTGAGCTACACAACCACCCATAGCCACATATTCGGCCTCGGTGGTGGATAAAGCAACACAAGGTTGCTTCCTACTACTCCAACTTACTAGGGAGGACCCAAGGAATTGGCATCCACCACTAGTACTCTTCCGATCCAATTTGCAACCGGCATAATCAGAATCGGTGTACCCAATTAAATCAAAAGACCTAGTCCTAGGGTACCATAGACCTACATTTAGTGTGCCCTTGACATATCTTAAAATTCTTTTAACGGCAACTAAATGAGATTCCTTAGCACATGATTGATACCTAGCACACATACCAACCGCAAATAATATGTTGGGTCTACTAGCGGTTAAATACAAGAGGCTACCAATCATGCTCCTATAAAGGGTAAGATCTATTTGTTTTCCTTCACTATCACTATCTATTTTGGTATTGGTTGCCATTGGAGTTGACACTACCTTAGCATTTTCTAAACCAAATTTCTTAATCATTTTCTTAGCATATTTGGTTTGATAAATGTAAATTCCTTCACTAGTTTGTTTAACTTGCAAACCTAGGAAGAAATTTAATTCTCCAACTAGACTCATCTCAAACTCTTTTTCCATATTTTGAATAAAGTCTTGAAGAAGTTCATCATTTGTTGACCCAAAGATAATGTCATCAACATACACTTGGGCTACAAAGATGTCTTTAGATGTTGACTTTATAAAGAGAGTTTGATCTATACTACCCCTTTTGAAATTCTTAGAGATTAGGAAAGTTGACAATCTTTCATACCAAGCCCGGGGAGCTTGTTTCAAACCATATAAGGCTTTCCTAAGCTTGTATACATGGTTTGGGTAGTCCATATTTTCAAACCCGGGAGGTTGTTCTACATACACCTCTTCCTTAATAAACCCATTTAGGAATGCCGATTTGACATCCATTTGATGGAGTTTGAAACCCATATAAGAGGCATATGCTAAAAGTATTCTAATGGACTCTAATCTAGCAACCGGGGCATATGTTTCATCATAATCAAGTCCTTCAACTTGATTAAAACCCCTTGCAACTAATCGTGCTTTATTTCTAGTGATATTCCCTTGGTCATCTAGTTTGTTCCTAAAGACCCATCTTGTAGTAATAATAGTGTTTTCACTTGGTCTAGGAACTAACTCCCACACTTGACTCCTATCAAATTGAGCCAATTCATCTTGCATTGCTAAGATCCAATCTGGATCAAGTAATGCATCTTTAATGTTTTTGGGCTCAATTTGAGAGATTAGAGCTATATGACTAGTTGGATCCCTATGGAATGACCTAGTTCTAACTCCTTGAGATAATTCACCCACAATTTGATCTAAAGGGTGACTTTGATGAACTCTTATGGTTCTAGGAGGTGTATCAAGTTGAGTTTGATTATGATTAACTTCAATCCTAAGTTCATCATCGGAGTCATCCCTTACTCCCCCTTGATCCAATCCACCCCCTTGATTAATACCTCCTAAGTTTAAATCTTGAAATTGTTTGGTAATTTCTTGATTTTCATTATTTATGTCATCATCAATAGGGGATTTTCTAGGGTATGTACTTGAAGTTTCATCAAATTGAACATTTGAAGATTCTTCAATCTTTTGAGTCCTTTTATTGTAAACTCTATATCCTACACTAGTGGATGAGTATCCAACTAGGATTCCCTCATCCGCTTTGGACTCAAACTTACTTAGGTTGTCTTTGGTATTTAAGATATAGACTTTACATCCAAAGACCTTAAAATAATGAATTGTTGGAATTGTACCATTCCACAATTCAAATGGAGTTTTTCCTAAGAACCTATGAATCAATACCCTATTTTGGATATAGCAAGCGGTATTAACCGCTTCCGCCCACAAGTAGCTAGGTAAGGAATATGCATTAAGCATTGTCCTAGCCGCTTCTTGTAGGGCACGATTTTTCCTTTCCACAACCCCATTTTGTTGGGGTGTTCTAGGACAAGAAAATTCATGCTTGTACCCTTGTTCTAAGAAAAAATTTGAAATATTAGAATTCTCAAATTCTCCACCATGATCACTACGGATCCGGTTGATTTTGAGTTTTCTTTCATTTTCTACTCTTTTGCTAAATCCTATGATTATTCCTAAGGTTTCATCCTTATTTTTCAAGAAAAACACCCAAGTAAACCTAGAAAAATCATCTACTATTACCAAACAATATTTACTACCAATTATAGATGAGGTACTATGGCAATCAAATAAATCCATATGTAATAATTCTAATGGTAAAGTGGTACTAAGTAAATTTTTACCTTTGTGTGATGTTTTTGATTGTTTCCCTTCTTGACAAGCATCACACATCTTGTCCTTGAGATATTTGACTCTAGGCAATCCTTTGACTAGCTTCAATTTTGCTATTTTGGCTATATTCTTCATGTTTATGTGACCTAGTCTCCTATGCCAAAGCCAACTTTCTTCCTCTTTTGCAATAAGACACTTAGTGGAAGGATTAGTAGCATAAGATAAATCAACATAATATATATTTGATTTTCTAAAGCCTACTAACATGCAATCATTTATAGTTTTGTGTCTTATAAAGCATTTTGAGGAATCAAATTTAACATCAAAATTTGCATCACATAATTGGCTTACACTAAGTAAGTTAAATTTCATATTTTTAACTAATAGAACTTTATGAATAGCAAGATTGGGAGATACCTCAATGGTGCCCTTTCCTAGAATTTTAAGTTTACCGCTATTACCAAATGACACTTTTCCTTTGCTAGTATGGTTGATAGTGGAGAATTTTCTCTCATCCCCGGTCATATGCTTTGAGCACCCACTATCAACTATCCATAAGCTTGGTTCTTCTACCTATATCACATGAAAAACACAATCCTTAGGTACCCAAATCTTAGGACCACTAGCATCAATTATAAATTTTTTAGGTACCCATGCTTTTCTCCCCTTGCTTTTAATCATGGATTTTCTACTAACTAGGGATGTAAATGCTACCTCTTTCTCCTTAGGTCTATATCCTAAACCGGCCTTATTGTAAATTGCCCTTTGGTCCTTAATAATCATATCTAGATATTTAGAACCATTAGTGAACTTTTCTAGGCATGTTCTTAATTTACTTATTTCTTTTCTTAACTCATCATTTTCATCCCTAAGAGTACAATCATCATCACTAGATGGTTTATCACATGATGCATCTATATTCTTAAATGATTTGATCTCTAATTTTAGATCCCTAATCCTAGTTTTTGATCTATTTAAAGCATTTTGTAAGCATGCAATAGTCTTATATAGTAAATCTACTTTGGGTGAGTCATTTACCTCATCATCATCACTTGATGATGATTCATCGCTTGAAGAGGAAGAAGACTCCTCGGTTGAGCTTCCGGTTTCTTCCAATGCCATGAGGGCTAAGTTTCGGATTGTATGGCAAACTTCTTCATCGTCGGAAGACTCCTCCATACTTAGAGTATCCCACGTTTGTGCCATCATCGCCTCCTTCTTCTTCTTTTCCTTCTTTTCCTTCTTCTTCTTATCCTTCTCCTCCTTTTTCTTTAGTTCCGGGCAATTTGGCTTTATGTGCCCTTTCTTGTTGCAACCAAAACACGTCACGTTAGAAATAGAATTTGAATTGTTAGAAGATTTACCTCTTGAGGATTGAAACATCCTCTTCACATCTTTCTTGGTGAGCCTCCTTGACTTCCCACCAAATTTCTTGACGTAGTGTGCTACCTCACTTGCCGACAACTCATCCTCACTACTTGATGAGTCCTCCTCGGATTAAGATGAGGAAGACACCTCCTTCTTTTCCTTTTTCTTCTTCTCCTTCTTTCCTACAAAAAGAGCTATACCCTTCTCTTTGGATGAAGTGTTAGCTTGTTCATGCAATTGAAATTCACAAAATAACTCATCTAATTTAACTAATGAAAGATCCCTAGAGACCTTATAGGCATCTACCATTGAGGCCCATAAGGTGGTCCTAGGGAAGGCTTGTAGTACATACCTCACAAGGTCTCGGTTGTCGACCTTTTCACCTATAACGTGTAGTCCGTTGACTACTTCCTTGAAGCGCCCGTGCATTTGGCTCACGGTTTCGTTTGTCTTCATAGTGAAGCTTTGGAGTTGGCCAATCAAAAGATCCCTCTTGGCTCTTCTTGTCTCTTTGGATCCTTCGTTGAGTTCGATGAGCTTCTCCCAAAGCTCTTTTGCGGAGTTGAATGGCCCGACCTTAGAAAGTTGCTCCTTGGATAGACCACATTGAAGTGTGGTCGTTGCTTTTGCATTTGCTTGTGCTTTCTTGGCCATCTCTCTTGTCCAATCTTTTGTTGGTAATGGTGCTCCGAATTCGTCGACCGGCTTCTCAAAACCATCTACAACACTAAACCAATTCTCAATATCGTTCATTAAATAATACTCCATCCTACCTTTCCAATATCCGAAATCGTTGCCGTCGAAGAACGGAGGCCTCGCCGTGCTATACCCCTCTTGAAATGTCATCTTTGCTCCGGTTGATTGCTAGATCTTCCGATGCGATCCGGGCTCTGATACCACTTGTTAGAGATCATTTGGAAGCTAGAGGGGGGGTGAATAGCATTTTTCGGTTTCTACAAAAAGATTAGCGGAAGCAAACACAATAATATATGTAAAAACAAAATCAAACGCAAACAAGGCCTTTTACGTGGTTCGGAGATAACGCTCCTACTCCACGGCGATCCTTGAGGTGGATCAATCCAAGCAAATCCACTAATGAGCTTTCTTTACACCACAACTCATCTTCTTTACAAAAGATGAAGATCTAAGCTTAGAGAGAAGAGGAGGAGATTTAAATTACTTAGAAAGCTAAAGAATTCGTGGAGGCTGTTGAGAAAGATTAGAGAATAAGCATTAACCCCAAAAACCTCCACCAGCCCTCTTTTTATAGAGAAGAGGCTGATTTTCCCGTTGGAGCCCGATCAGTCGGTGATGTACGATCATCGATCACGCGTGGTTAACAGCTTCTGAATAGCCGGATTCGCGGGATTCAGAGTCATTTCATCCAACGGCACTTTCATCAGTCGACTAATCCCTCCATCAATCGACTGATGGAGTGATCAGTCGAGTGATCACGGTCGCAGTCGAGTGCGACTCCATTTTGTGCTCATTTTTACGTCCTATCACCGACCGACAGTTGGCGCCGATCGATTGCAACATCGATCGGCGCCTTGGTCATCATCGGTCGATCGATGGTCGTTTCACCGACTCGACCGAGCACCGACTCGGCCGATCGATACATCGTATCAGTCGACTGATACTCATCAAATGTGAATATTTCACACTTGATTTCACCCCCTAGACCTAGACTTAACCCCTTAGCTCTTCCTTAAGCCTTGCGCCTCCAGGATCCCTCCGAGTCCGCGACTTGTTCATCCTTTGCGCTTTGCTTCCAAGAGCTTCTTTGGTTTTGTCATGTCTAGAGTTTTCCTTTGCCAAAGCGTGCTTGGACTTTACGCCGCCAAGTCTACATGCTTGGACTTACGCTGCCAAGACTTGCTTTTGGACTCCCTTTGCCAAGGTCTATTTGGACTTAATGCTGCCAAGACAACATGCTTGGTCTTATGCCGCCAAACCTTTACCTTGGACTCTTCTTTCACCAAGTCTTCATACTTGGATTTTCCTGTTACTTAAACATCATCACAATTTAGATCACAAATTGTTGCCTAACTTAGATGATTATCCAAACATCAAAACATAAAATGCTTGGGACATTGTTGCACCAACATTGTCTTGCTAAGCTGGTCTACAACGCCAAGGCACATTGGGCTTACGCTGCCAAGACTACCGCTTGGACTTTACGTCGTCAACCATTGGACTTATGCTGCTAAGACTCCCGCTTGGACTTTACGCCGCCAATATCAACCCTTGGACTTTCCTTGCCAACCCATATTGGACTTTCCAATTGCCAAGACTCAAGCTTGGACTTTCCCTTGCCAAGACCCAAGCTTGGACTTTCCATGCCAAGTACCCATGATTTGGACGTTCCCATTGCCAAGTGTCCCACTTGGACTTTCCCATGACAATCACATTGTCATATATTTTGTCGAACATCAAAATACTGCTCAAGTCAAACTCAAGTCTGGTCAATCATGACCTAGGTCGATTACACCAACAATCTTCCCTTTTTTGATGTTTGACAAAAACCACAAACACCATTGAGTTAGGCCACCTAACTCAAATCTCCTTACCAATTCTCCCAAATTGGTAATCTCAAATTCTCCCATTGATTTTCCCATCAATTCTCCCCCTTTTTTGACATACATCAAAAAGGTTCTCTCCCCAAGAGTGTCAATGTCTCATATCCCAATGAGATCTTACAATATCTCCCTTAGTCCAAAAACATCTAGGATGCCTTCACGCTTCCTAGTGATAAGTCTCATATCACTCAAGAGAGGCAATCCTCAAACTCTTCCAATTTCTAAAGTGGGCATTTCACATTCTCAAAATTCTTCCCATCATGAGGAAGAACACATCCATCATCCCATGATGGATAATCTCCCCCTAAAGGCTTGCTCCCCCTTGACCATTGCACCAACAATGTCCTTGGAGAGTCCCTAAGCCTATAGGAATACTAAACCATAAAAATTAAGGTTAAAAGTTCAAACTTGAACTTTCACACATCTTAAAATTGATACACACCTAAAACAACTCTCTTAATCCATATCCAATGGATTTTCACCCTTTCCAATGCTTTCCAAAGCATATCCTAGGGTTATGAGCAGTTAGGGTAGCCTAACATAGCTGAAATCAGGCTAAACAAACCTTGTTTATTAGAAATCAGGGCACGATAATTAACTCACATCCAATGATTATGCCCTTGGCCTTGATCGTATTATAAGCGACGAATCGGTGATTTACTGCAAATGCAAAAAATTCGAATTCAAAAATGGAAATTGAGAAATATATATTTTAAAAAATCTTGAAAATTCATACGTACATTACTTATAACAAATACAATGGGTGAAAATATTTGAAAAATAAAATACCCATAAAATAATGAGATTGACACAAAGTTCAAAACCATTAAAAATTTCAATGCTTTGACCCTACTTTGTATCAACTCTATCAATGGTGATTGCTATCAAAAGATAAACTTCACTAAGGTTTTCTAAAATGATTTTAAAATATTTTTGAAAACCTATATTGGATCATGATCAATGGGCTCAATGCACATGACTTGCACATTAGCTTTCCCATGATACCATGGTATATGATGAGTTTGAGTTCATCTAGATGCAAAAACTATGCACCTTGAACTTAACTCATTTCCTAGCATCTCACATGTGTCTAGGGTATTTGAAAACACACACATGTCAATTTGATGTGAGATGTGAGATGTGAGTTTTGTTCATCTTAAACTAAGGTCTCATGCATCTTTCTAAGGCAACACTACTTGATTCCCTTATACATGGGACTTCAAGTCATGTCATAGTCCTTAAATCAATTTTAATTATCTTAAATACATGAATAATGATTATGGCATAAAATGATAGAATAAATAAGCATGTGCCAAAAATCATGATGTCATGGCATATAGATAAAAACTAAACATACATGACACAAAACTAAACCCTAGAAATTAATCATGACATTTTATATGATTTAAATAAATATGATGTCATGACATGACATATGACAAATAAAGAATGGAAAATAAAAGGTATAGGTATAACAATACCAAAATTTTAATATTGATTGTCATTTGTTATTATTAAGTTCATTTTTCCATATAATCACTTATCCCCCAAGTGTGCCAAAAACCCAAAATGGCACACCATGACTCTAAGACCTAACTTGTGTCAATTTGATTAGTTTTTCAAACTTCTTAAATGATATTGGCACATCCTAAAATCCTTTAGGATATAAGATAAAACTGATTTCCAAGGTACCCATAACCTTGAAAATGACCTAAAGTGTCACCATTACCATGGTTATGTTAACTACCCATCTATTTAAAGTTGGCACAATCTAACCCATCTAGCATGAGTCGATCACGCTCCTAGGAACCCAAAACCTAGTTGAGCTCCTTGGGTTAATTAGGAATTCACTAGGGATAACTTTCCTAGATACCTTCCTAATGACCCTTCTAGGCTTGGTAGTCTTGGTCATTGTGGTATTGCCTAGGTTAACTCTATGGGTGACTCCTCTTGTAACCTTCTTAGTGGCCTCCCTAGGTTTCCTTAAAACCCTAGCCACTAGGCACCTACCATGGTCAACTCTAGGGATGACTTCCCTTGTGACCTTGGTTTTCCCAGATTGTGTTTCATAATCGAATGAAACACTATGGTAGGTCTCCTTGGGCTTAGATTTGTGACCCAAACCTTTTTTGCTCTTGGGTGGACCTTGCTTCCTAGACTCTAGGTTTTGACAATTTGACTCTTTGATTGAATTTTGCATCTTGGCAAGGGTCTTCTCCATCTTCTCAAGTTTTGACATCAAAACTTGATTCTCTAACTCTAATTTTTCAATTTTGATGGGCTCATTGTTTCTTTGATCATTTTTTCCCTTCCTAGGCATATGTCTAATTTTCTTTGGATTAAAGCCTAGATGGTCTTCTCTATTCCTAATACTTGCCTTAGATAGAATTGTTTTAGGGACATTAGTCCCAAATTTCTTCTTGGTTCTAAAATTATATGATTTTTCACCTAAGCAATAAAATCTATTTCTAGCATGTTCTTTATGATAAATTGCAAGTTAATTAAAAGCATGCTTTTTCCTATTACTTAAAGAAGGTGCATTATTGAATTTTACCTTAGGGTTTGCCTTAGAGGCTCCCCCTACATGTGATGCTCCCTCTTGAGTCTTCTTCCTTCTCCTAGGCATTGACTCCTATAATGCTCTTTTTGGTTGCATTTGAAGCACACCACGTGCTCCTTGCTCTTCCTAATTGAGGCACCAATATCCTTGACTTTTTCTTGACTTTTTGACACCGGTTGAGTCTTCTTGACTCTTTTTCGACACTTGCTCTTGTAGTGTCCTTGTTCCCTACACTCAAAGCATATAATATGGATTTTATTTTTAATTGAAATGCTCGAGTTACCTAGGGTGGTGGTGGAATTTTGATCTTGTCCTTGGCTCCCGAAGGTAGAAGCTTCCTCTTGCTCTTGCCTTTGCTCCGGCGATCTAATCTCCTCCCCCTCAATCCTAGAGGTGGAGGCTTCCTCTACTTCTTCCTCTTCCATTGATCCGGAAGTTGACTCCTTCTCAACTTCTAACTCCTCACTTTCTTGTGAGGATGAGCTTGTTTCTTCGGCCTCCTCCAATTGAGCCGATGAGCATTCCTCTTCTTCCTCTTCTTCTTGGACCGGTTGTGGGTTCTCATAGAATCTTGCCACTTTACTCCATAGCTCCTTGGCATCCATGTAATCACCTAAACTACACAAAATGTCGTTAGGAATTAAATCAACCAAGAATTTAATTACCTTCTTATTTTTCTTTAATTCTTGGATTTGTTTCTCGGTCCACTTCTTCATTTTGAGGAATCCTCCCTTTGGCCCTCTTGGATAATTTAATCTTTCCATCAAGATGGTCCATTCTTCAAAGTCCCTCATCATCATGAAGTCTTCAATCCTTGCCTTCCATTGATTGAAGCCTTCTCGTCCATAGAGCACATATGGGATTGGGGTGTTGATGTCCCATCCCAATTTTTCTTCAAACTCCATCCTTCTTCGTCTAGCGTACTCCCTTGGCGGTTAGTCCAAATGAAGAGCGGTCTTTCTTCTTCTTCTTAAAGCCACCGGGCTTTGATACCACTTGTTGGGAATCAGTACGTCACTAGAGGGGGGTGAATGGTGTGTACGTTGCGTAGATGGAAATCAATCACGTGCTTGCTATAAAACTTGTTATGGACAGCGGATATACAAATAATAAAGAAATAAAAAAATATAAGCAATAAAAAAATATAAGCACAACAAAACACGCGATATAACGTGGTTTGAAACATTAGGGTTCCTACTCCATAGATTGGGCTCGAATGAGCCCTAGCGAAACAAACACCACTAATAATCAATAACACTCCTCAACAACAAGTCGGAGGTGGAGAAACCTCTTACAACGATTATAAAAGTAATACAATAAGTAAACAACCAAATACAAATAAAATACACAAAAGAATGTAAAGAACACTTTACAAAATATCTTTTGGAAGCTTGCTTGTTGATTGCTTGAACCGAGCTTGAAGACCCTGATTTGCACCAGTAAATCGCCCAAGAAATCATTGTCAAATCCTCCTCCACGAGATGCTTTTATAACCTGTATTCGGGCTGGATTTGTGCCTGACAGTCGACTGTCATAAGGCCCAGTCGACTGCTAACAATACTATTATCTCACAATGGACTTAATCCACGTCGGCATTCAAGCCAACGGATACACTGGCAGTCGACTGTCATTACCCATTAGTTGACTGCCGAGGTCGTAGCCGGCTGACCAGTCGGCTACCAAGCATTCTGCTCCCATAACCTCGACCATCAGTTGACTACCAAGGCTTTTTGCCGCAGTCGAACCCCAGTTGACTCACAACAATCGACTAGTTATAATCTCAGTTGACTGCCCAGAGTCAACTCGGCTGCCAAGTGTCAAAATACTTGACCAATCGACTGGTCCAAAGTCTCAGTCGACTGATAACCTCAACCATGAGTTTTAACCTCAATTATGATGTCCTCATACATGCTAGACCACCCTTAGCCTAGACCTAAGCTTTCTAGCCACCTCCGTCAGCCTCACGCCTATCGAATCCCTCCAAGTCATCCATGACTTGTTCATCCATATGCTAGCCTTCAGGTGCTTCCATCAGCTATTGTCCTGCTAAGCTGGTCTACACTGCCAAGGCACATTGGGCTTACGCTGCCAAGACTACCGCTTGGACTTTATGCCGCCAACCATTGGACTTATGCTGCCAAGACTTCCTCTTGGACTTTACTCCGCCAATATCAACCCTTGGACTTTTCTTGCCAACCCATGTTGGACTTTCCAATTGCCAAGATTCAAGCTTGGACTTTCCCTTGCCATGTCAAGTACCCATGACTTGGACTTTTCCATTGCCAAGTGTCCCACTTGGACTTTCCATGCCAAGTATCCATGATTTGGACTTTCCCATGACAATCACATTGTCATACATTTTGTCGAACATCAAAATTCTGCTCGAGTCAAACTCGAGTCTGGTCAATCATGACCTGGGTTGATTGCACCAACAATTTTATTTCCTTCATGTATAGCTTCGTGATCAGGCGGCCAAGGTGGTTCCAACAATATGCAATATGCAACCATCGCTTCAACCTTAGGGAGAAGAAGATTCTTTTGAACAGTCATCATATCATAGTTATCTCTGTAAAGTACCTTATTATCATTACTGATGAAGTTGACCATGACTTCTCCAATCAATTGAATTTTGCTCTCGGTGTTCTCGTGTTGTAAGATACAGGAAAAAAAAATAAATAAATAATAAAATAAAATAATAGCCCTTACTAATTGAGAATTAGTTTGTGGAATTTTTAGGAATTTTTCAGAATTAAAAAGGGGTTCATATGATCGAATAGGAGGAAGATTAAGGTTAATTGGTGATTGGGTTAGACTTAAGTTAGCTCAATCAAGTGGCCAGTTTTTAAAAGCCTGCTCAGACCGCGAACCCAAGTCCAATTTCTCGATTCCTTCGTTCACGATTTCCACAGCTTCTCGTCGCCTCTAGAGCCAGTTCGCCGGGTCGCTCATCGTCGCCACTTCACCGTCGGGGATCACCTGGAGCGGAAGGCCATCAATCGCGTCCTTCTCCCTCCGCGAGCCACTGCCGTCGACGGTGGAAGATCCGGCCGGTGGGAGAGACGTTGAGCTCTCTGCTTTCGATCTGCTCCTTCATCTCTTATCTCCTCCGCATCTCACCGCCGTCGTTCGTCGGGCAGATCCAGCTGGAGGGAGGGACTCCAGTCGAGCTCCGACAGGTGAGGGACTCCGCTGGGAGCTGGGAGTCGGCGGTGATACGATCGGAGCACCAACTGTGAGCTAGGATTCATGAGTTCTGCCGAGATTTGGGTAAGCAGTTGATTTTTCCCCTTGATTTAAATGAAATCCATCCTTGCTTGTGATTTTCACTGCCAGTAGTTTAGATCCAGGTTTTGTGTAATGATTGGAGCAGTTTTCGTGGGTGAACAGGGGAGAAACGGTGCTGGTGGAGATCCAAAATCGGTAAGCTTGGTTTATTTTTCTGTATTGGCTGTAGATTGCTATGTATTCTGGGATGTGTCATTGTTGTTGAAATTCCGATGGATTTTGCAAATGGATTGTGGTATGGCGGCTGTGGTTGGAGTGGTGGCAGCCGTGATCAGAGATTTACCCTCTAATCAACGTGAACCCATCTGTGAGTAACCAAGCTACTTAGGGAATTGATTGTCGTTGAGATATATGGACTATTGGGTGGGTGTGTGATAACTGTCATTTTGTTGTAATATTTTGGTCCTTAATATCACTGTTTTTTATCCTCTCGAGTGATTTATTATTGATTATTATCATGTTTTATGAGTTGGATATATTTTTAGACCTTATTGTAAATTCTCATAATTTTTAGACTTATATGTAAATTTTATCTTTGTTTGTAGGAGATCGAGATGAGCCACTGAACTAGACTCAAGTTGGATCAAATATGGCTTCATCTGGGGTCAAAATGGACATTTCAAAATGATTTAATCTGAGCCCTTCATCCAGATCAGAAGGCAAATTAAATCAAGGGTTCAGATCTGAGCATTATGGATCGTCCGAGGAAAGTGATTGATTCTAAGCCATCCATCTGGATCTGGAGCGATCCGGCCCATACATTAAGATCTACACGTCTTGGTCGTTCATCCAAACCGTTGGATCGTGATTATACCTTCAGACAGATCAGATCCGTCCATTTCAAATCAGACTGATTTTAGCCGTTGGATGGAGCAGCCTAATTAAGCAGTTAATATATCCATCAAACCCTAGCTTGTTTGGACGGCTGGGATCAGAGGAGGCTCCCATCGGACGGCTCAGAAAAAACACTTAATTAAGCCTCACTCGAGCGAACAGAGAACAACGCGCAGAAAAATCGAGCGGCGTCTTCTTCCTCTCGCGAGCGTGGCGACCAGCGACTACACGAGTGATCGGCGACAGTCCAGCACTCCACTCCGGTGACCTTCCCTCCGACAGTCGGCGATGATCCCAGGCGAGCCTCGGCGGACGATTAGATGTCGTGATTCGGACAGCTAATCGGAAGAGGGGCGAGCGTAGGATTTCGTTGAGTACAACCTTCACTGGCATTCACTCCATTCCGGCGGCTGGGATAGGCCTTTCCATCTCGCCGGAGCCACCCACACGCTGCGCCAGTTTAGGACAGCGCCATCTCCACCAGTGAAGGTCCATTTCACTGTCCGGTGACTCCACAGCTATCGGAACGGTGATCGCATTCCTCCGTTTGTCCATCCTCCCTGTTGCGCCGATCGGGGCAGCTTCACATTCACCGCCGGAGTGGTTGTTCGGTTTGTTGTGATCGCTGTGTGGTTACCGATCGTTATTTTATTTGGATCAATATGCATGTTTGTTTGTGTGTTGAACACCTAATTAGTTGGGATTTTGTGTTAGTTACGTTCTGTTAATTATTCCTGTTAGATTATGCATTTGTTAGTAGTTGATTAGGTTTGTTTGTTTACGTGCAATGTTATTTCTATAGGTTTGGTTGTTGCTTAGTTGTTTAATTTTGTTCGTTATTTAGTTGTAGGTTAGTTTAATTTCTTGTTGCTGATGTACTAACCCCATCAATTAAAATTGTCTAATCAATGCATCGTATAGTGACAGTATGGTGTTTGGTTGGAGTGCTTTCATTATTAGGTTAGATTTCCTTGACATTGACGATTGTCGTATAGTAATGATCTGATGCTGATTGAATTGCTTACTTTCCTTGTATTTAGTTTAGCTTTTCAGTGACTGTTTGATCACTGTGTTGTATAGTGACAGTGCGGTACTTGGTTAAATTGTTCACCTTTGTTTCTTGACCACTATGCCGTATAGTGACAGTGCGGTGCTTGGTTGAGCTATTTTCTATCTGTTAGTGTAGCTTTTTAGTGACTGTTTGATCACTGTGTCGTATAGTGACAGTGTGGTACTTGGTTGAATTGTTCACCTTTGTTTCGTGATCATTGTACCGTATAGTGACAGTGCGGTGCGTGATTACTTACTTTTGCGCATTAGGATAGTTACTTGTTAATTGTTATTTGGTAGTTAGATTTACTTCCTGCAGATTTTATTTCCATGTCTATTTACCAGAATTGTTTGGCCATTGCATCGTATAGTGACAGTGTGGTGCAAGGTTGAATCGTTCTTGCATTAGGTTGGCTTTGAATAATTGTTTTAATAAATTGTAAAAACCCCCAGTGTTTGCTTATGTTTAAAAACAAACGTCCAACCATTAGGTTCGTTGGGAGATGATCCGAGTCAATCCTATACTGCATTAGTGTAGTTAGGGTGTTCGGTAAATAATTTGGGAACGGTATCACGACAAAATAACCGGTCTATCAAATTTTGGCGCCGTTGCCAGGGAGCTTTAATGGGTTCGTTTGTCTTTAAACTGTAACTTGTTTGTTTGTTTTCTTTTTCTTTTGTTATTATTACCTTTCTTATTATCTATATTTGTTTCTCATTGTATTTGTTTGTGTGGATGACTAGGTCTTCAGGCGATAATCTACTTGAGTTTTATGCAGCAGTTTTTCTCTTCCCTTAGAGGCCCAGCCTAGGAAGGGGGTTGTTGAAGAAAAGGCTAGGGAATTTCAAGAGCTAGCAGATTCCCAAGTATGCCAAGTTTTTTTTTTTTTTAAGATATGTGTGTTCACGAGAAGTTGTACTCTTTCTATGGAGGTAGGAGATATTATAGTTCGGTTCAGTATTTTGGACGCTTTGAAGCACCTGATGGAGGATCATTATATTCTTAGCGTGGTTATAGCTGATGAGTTGGACTGCATGAACTTTATTTTTTAGTGTGTTTTTCATTTGGATATCTCTGCACCTTCTACATTTTGTTGTGATTTTATTGATTCTGTTGATTCTGATGTAGATGATGATTTGTTATTAGGACCTATCTGTGGGCCCTTTTATGTAGACAGGGATATGGAATGTGTAGGGACGCCCCAAGGATCACTTCCATCAGATGTTTGTGAGAAATATTATTTCATGGTCGAGCATGGGATATCTTAGGTTATATTATCTTTGTGTATGGTATTGAAGTAGATCCTGCTAAAATTCATGTTATATCTTCTTTATCTTACCCCGCTTCTGTGCGGGAAGTTCGTGCTTTTCTGGGTTATGCAGGTTTCTACAGACATTTTATCAGAGACTTTAGTCAGATTGCCCTACCCTTGACCAACTTGTTGCAGAAGGAGGTGATATTTCAGTTTGACCAGGATTGTGAGGGAGATCGAGCCACCCCCATAGCAGATTCTTTTTCAGATGAGCAATTTTTCACCTGTAGGGGTAAGACACCATGGTATACATATCTTGCTATTTATTTAGTTGCCGTGTTGTACCTTCATATTTTACTCGTGCACAAGTCCAGAAATTGAACAGTGATGCTAAGTATTATGTATGAGATGATCTTTATCGTTGAAAATTTTGTAGAGATCAGATTATTAGATGATGTGGACTTGATTATGAGTTTCATTTCATACGTACTTACTTTTTGTTATTCTCTGGCTTGTGGGGGGTACTTTGGACCCCAAAAGAACTGCTAGGAAAGTTTTATAGTCTAGTTTGTATTGGCCCACCTTATCTCATGATGCCTCTGAATTCTACAAGTCTTGTTAGCGATGTCAATGAACAAGGAAAATAGGACGTAGAAATGAAATGCCTCAAAAACTTTTGTTATTCTGTGAGATTTTTGATATTTGGGGTATTGATTTTATGGGTCAGTGTCCTGTATCTTTTGGATTTCCATATATTCTGTTGGTATATGATTATGTTTCCAAATGGGTGGAGGCCATCCCCACCAGGACTGATAATTCTCTAGTTGTTGTGGATTTTGTTAGGTCTCACATATTTTGCAGATTTGGAGTTCCCAGGGCGATCATTAGCGATCAAGGGTCTCACTTTTGCAACAGACTCATGAAGTGTCGAGCAAAGAGATCAAGTCTATTCTAGAGAATACGGTGGGGCCAGACATGATGATGCTTCTTCTCCGACATGAAAGGGGAGTGTGTTCTTTTATTTATTGCATTTATTTTCTTCCTTTCATGTTCAGAATAATTTGTGTGGTTGATTGCATGTTTGCCTGTTTACCTAGGTTTGTTTGTCTATTGTTGAGTCAAATAATATTCCCTATGCATGCCTTAGTATCATTTCAGAGGTGGTAAAAATTAGTTAAGTTTGATCATCAAATTATAGATTTTTGTGTATGATAGGAGACTTCACTTGCATGCAGTCACTTGTTATGATGGTGAACTTTTTATTGATAGTCTAAGCTTGATGTTTATTCACCTAGTGAGGTTACAAGCCATTCTTATCATCTACCCACTTTTATGTGATAACACATGTGATTCTTGTTACTCTAGAACTTGCTTTGAGTCTTTTCAAAACTGCAGTAACATTTATTTGCATGAATATGATGAAGGATTTCATTCTTGACTCTTTTTCTGACTTGGTTTGCTTGTTTAATCCACGTGATACTTACTTATTCCATGTCTTACTTGTCATATCTCTTCATTTGCTATCCATTGTCTTTGTATCTTTGTGGATTATCTTTTTCATATCTATTGTTTTCCATGTTGGAGGAATAGTTTGATGGGTTGTATTGTCCGAGACGGACAAAATTTTAAGTGTGGGGGAGGAGCTATATTATTTTTGTTGGAAATATGATATGGAAGATATAGTTTTCAGAGGTCATTGGTTCTGAGATATATTTGTCTGTGATTAGTACTTGAGTTTCTGCACACACAAAAAATTGGCGCCGTTGATGTTTCTTTTGTAAAAAAGAAAAAAAGAAAAAAAATGTGCAATTGTAATGCAGGCAAATGGAATTGTAATGTGTTGGATAGAGTCATTTGATCCTGAATCCAATTCTAAAGTTTCCAATTGTCCTAGCCTCTTCCCATATTGCTGGTTACTGAGTATTTCATAGAGCAACTCATCAAGTTTATTTCTCCAATTCTTCTCTTGTTCCCTATTCATTTGTACCTTTGTTTTGTACTTATCTTTGCATACTTTATCTACACTCTACTTTTGATCTTATTCTGATTCATGATAAATCCTTTTGATTCATGTATGAGATGTATTGATAGCAATAGAGAAGTAGATGATAAGCAAGCATATGGTAGGACAAGATTACATGGTGTTTTGAGGGTACCCCACTCCTACGATCATTATGTGAGCATGAGTGCATATATCCATTTGGGAGGTTTTGTATCAGGTTTGGTTTATTTGATTTGACTGTAAACCATCATACATGTTGACTGTTGTAGGAGTAGGATCTTTTGAATACCCTAGATCTTGATGAATTTGGTGATCCTAAGTAACTTATTTTTTCTGTCTCTGAATTATTGATCTAGGTATTGCTAGGGGAATGAGTTAGGGAGTTAGTGTTTCTTTATTTTCATTATTGCTCGGGACGCGCAAAAATAAGTGTGGGGGAAGTGATAACTGCTATTTTGTTGTATTATTTTGGTCCTTAATATCACTGTTTTTTATCCTCTCAAGTGATTTATTATTGACTATTATCATGTTTTATGAGTTGGATATATTTTTGGATCTTATTGTAAATTCTCCTAATTTTTGGACTTATATGTAAATTTTATCTTTGTTTGTAGGAGATCGAGATGAGCCACTGAACTAGACTCAAGTTGGATCAAATATGGCTTCATCTGGGGTCATAATTGACATTTCAAAATGATTTAATCTGAGCCCTTCATCCAGATCAAAAGGCAAATTAAATCAAGGGTTCAGATCTGAGCATTATGGACCGTCCGAGGAAAGTGATTGATTCTAAGCCATCCATCTGGATCTGGAGCGATCCGGCCCATACATTAAGATCTACACGTCTTGGTCGTTCATCCGGGCCATTGGATCGTGATTATACCTTCAGACAGATCAGATCCGTCCATTGCAAATCAGACTGATTTCAGCCTTTGGATGGAGCAGCCTAATTAAGCAGTTAATATATCCATCAAACCCTAGCTTGTTTGGACGGCTGGGATCAGAGGAGGCTCCCATCGGACGGCTTAGAAAAAACACTTAATTAAGCCTCACTCGAGCAAACAGAGAGCAACGTGCAGAAAAATCGAGCGGCATCTTCTTCCTCTCGCGAGTGCGGCGACCGACGACTACATGAGCGATCGGCGACAGTCCGGCACTCCACTCCGACGACCTTCCCTACGACAGCCGGCGATGATCCCAGGCGAGCCTCGACGAACGATTAGATGTCGTGATTCGGACAGCTAATTGAAAGAGGGGCGAGCGCAGGATTTCGACGAGTACAACCTTCACTGGCGTTCACTCCATTCCGGTGGCTGGGATAGGCCTTTCCATCTCGCCGGAGCCACCCACACGCTGCGCCAGTTTAGGACAGCGCCATCTCCACCGATGAAGGTCCATTTCACTGTCCGGTGACTCCACAGTGTTGGATCGAAAGTGTCGCTAGAGGGGGGGGTGAATAGCGATACGGTGTCGTTAAAAAACTTTTGCAATAAGTAGAAAGCAAGTAGAGAGTGCACAGCGGAAATATAAAGTAGACAAGATATTTTTACGTGGTTCACAATCTTTCGATTGCTAATCCACAGCCCTAGTGATCCTTGATCACGTACGGAGGGCAATTCACTAAAACCACTCCTCCTCGTTGGAGGTAGGAGCAACGATTACAAAAAGAAATCAAGGCAAAGGGACACTCCCCCTTTCCTTGTTACGATTAAAGCACAAAGACAATTTAAAGAAGTAGAACTTAAATAAATATACCGACAACTCTTATAAGTAGAAGATGTAGCTTTCGTTGTCGGCGGCACTTCGTCGTAGCAAATGTGAGTAGTAGTAGCGGCGTTACGACGGCGTGTTGAGAGCTCTTGAATTCTTGTGATTTGCTTGGCTTGAACATGTCTATTTATGGATATTGATCTATGAATTTAGACATAGGTAGTGTCCAAGGTGAGGTTCTTATCCCCCAAGACTTGTTCATCCACATCCTTTGCGCCAACTCAAGGATGAGGTGTTTCATCCAACCACCTTATGCCACCTCCAACCTTCTTGTGCGCCAACTCAAGGATGAGGTGTTTCATCCAACCACCTTGTGCCACCTCCAACCTCCTTGGGCGCCAACTTGTTGGAGCCATTCAACTTGTGTCACATCATGGGAGCCAACCATCTTGTGCCAACTCACCTTATTTTGGGCGTCCACCACAAGGAAGCTTGGTGATGGTTTGGATGTCCACCTTGATGCCACATCACCCTTTGTACCAAAACACGAGTCAAGTCCAAATTCACCCTTGAAATTCGAGCTCTTCTCGAGGTCGAACTTGACTAGCAGCTGACCGTAGTCAAAGGGTTTTGGACCGCAGATACAAGTTAGCTTAAAATATAAAGTACGATGGTTCTAACCATCCGATCTACCTAGACCTTCCATTGGAGGTATTGGGTCGGATCTACGCTTAACGACCTTGCTTCGCTTTCACACGAGCTTACCTTGTAGCCTCGCTTCCGGTCTTCACCCGAGTACCTCGGCTTCCTCCGGTCCCTCTGGCGTTGCGACCACCTCGGTTCCCACCGGTGTCGCGACCTTCCGCTCAACTTTAGCATTTCTGCACACTTAATTGAGCTCGTAAGATAACAAATATACCCTTAACTATTGAGCCTTTTGCCATAATCAAAATACCGGTTCGACTTTGGTGCCCACTGCACTAACAATCTCCCCCTTTTTGATTCATGGCAAACCGACACAAAAGTTAAGGAAAAATTAAGCATAACAGTAAGCTAGCATAATGATTAAGCATGAATGAGCTAGCATAAAGATTAAATATGAATGAGCTAGCATAATGATTAAGCATGAATGAGCTAGCATAAAGATTAAATATGAATGAGCTAGCATAAAGATTAAATATGAATGAGCTAGCATAATGATTAAATATGAATGAGCTAGCATAATGATTAAGTATGAATGAGCTAGCATAAAGATTAAGCATGAGTGAGCTAGCATAAAGATTAAGCATGAGTGAGAAATATTATTGTTTCAAGTTCTCCCCTTTGAGGTAACCTCCCCCTTGACCGAAGGTGAGTTCTTGAAAAATAATTTTTACTCCCCCTTAATAGTTGCTTAAGTAAACGGAATTACTTAATATAAAAGGTAATAATTTTGTTTACTTTCTTCCTTACTTTTGTGACTTTCTCCCCCTTTTGCCTTAACTCAAAAAGTTTGTAAATATATTTTAAGGTTTGTAAGTCCAAGCAAGTTCCCAATATAAATATATAGATATATATATATATATATATATTTTTTTTTAAAATAATAATAAGCTTGAAAATATGTTCATCTAAAATGTACAACTCCGGTTGGACTTGATTGATATAGAATGATCAATAAGTCTTGAAGGAGTTGATTAATTTTAAATAATTATACTCCATGGTTCATGTCGATGCATCAATCTACATCTGGAACTGTGAGTAAGGTCCTCTAACATCCACGCCTGCCTACGCATATTACACAAACACATTAGTCCTATGTGTTGTGAGATGTGTTGGCTCCTTAAATCTATAGGTATATGATTTCTAAGGTAAGACTTAGGCTAATTTCATAAAAAGAAGCAAAAGTAGAGTACATATATAGAAAAATTTAAATCCTACTCTATTACGCACATACCTAACTTTCGTCTTAATAAACTAAATTCGGCTTCGGGTAGTGGTTTGGTGAAGATGTCCGCTAGGTTTGATTTGGACTCAACATACTCTAGTTGTATAGTTCCATTAGTTACATGTTCCCTAATTAAGTGGTGTTTAACTTATATATATTTTGTCCTATAATGACATATTGGATTTTTAGTTGTTAATTGAACTAATGTTATCTATGTAGGTTTTAATGTTGTTAAAGATTAAGCTAAAGTCTTGGAGAGTGTGCTTCATCCACAGTGAGTCGAGAGACACACTCACCCATCGCAACGATTCGGCTTCGGTGGTAGATAAGGCAACGCAATGTCGCTTCCATCGCACTAACTTACTAGACTCGAGCCGAGGATTTGACAACAACCACTCGTACTCTTTCTATCGAGCTTACTACCGGCATAGTCCGAATCGGAGTAGCCAGTTAGTTCGAACTCGGTAGATCTAGGATACCAAATACCGACATTAAGTGTACCCTTTAGATAGCTAAGGATACGCTGACTAGGTTAGGTGAGACTCCTTGGCACAGTTTGTAACCTTATGCACATACTTACCGCAATAAAATGTCGGGTCGGCTCATTAAGTATAGAGACTTCCTATTGCGCCTCTATAGTATTTTAGGTCAACGGGTTTTCCTTCTACATCTTCGCTTATATTAACATTAGTTGCCATAGGTGTATTGATTATTTTAGCATCTTGCATTCCAAATCGATTTATTAAGTCCTTAGTATATTTTTGTTGATGTAAATATATTCCATCTTTAGTTTGTTTAATTTGTAAACCTAAGAAGAAACTTAACTCTCCCACTAAATTCATTTCAAATTCACTTTCCATAAGTGAGATGAATCTTAGCAGATCGAGTTGGTAGTTCCAAAAATTATATCATCTACATAGATTTGGGCTATAAAGATTTCTTTTCCTACGGTTTTAACGAATAAGGTTGGGTCGACTAAACCTTGGTTGAATCCTTTGGACTTAAGATAGATCGAAAGCCTTCGCATCAAGCTCTTGGGGCTTGTTTGAGTCCATATAGGGCTTTCTTAAGTCTAAGGACATGGTCAGTTTATCTAGATTTTCAATCCGGAGGTTGATCGACGAAACTTCTTCCTTAATGTATCCATTCAAAAATGCTGACTTGACATCCATTTGAAACAATTTAAAACCTCGATGTGCAAGATATGCTAACAACATTCTGGATGGACTCTAGTCTGCAAGCACGGGCGAGGTCTCATCGTAATCTAAACCTTCGACTTGACTAAACCCTTTGCGACTAACCTAGCTTTATTTCTAACTACTTCACCTTTATCATCAAGTTTATTTCAAATACCCACCTTGTTCCAATAATTGATTTTTCTTTAGGTGGTGGTACTAATTCTGCATTTCATTTCTAGTGAATTGAGCTAGCTCTTCTTGCATAGCAATAATCCACTGGGATCAAGAAGTACTTGTTCAATAGTTTTGGGTTCGATTTTGGAAATTAACGAGATTTGACTAAGGTTTCGATATGAAGCTCTAGTTCAACCCTAAATTTGGATCACCTATAACTTGATTGATAGGATGATTTGTTTGAGTCTTAGTGTGACTGGGTTAGGGTCATCTATCACTTGGTCGATAGGATGACTTGGGTGAGTTCTAGTTTGACTTGGGTTAGAGTCATCTATCACTTGGTCGATAGGATGACTTGGGTTAGACGAGATTCAAGTTCAAGATCAGTCGGGTTCGCTATAAGTTGATTTGCTAGTTGGTTTTGTTAAGGATTGAACGGGTTCGTGTCCTTCGTCAAAACTATATTAATGGTTTCTTCGACTCTAAGAGTGTCGATTGTATACCTATAAGCTCTATGGGTGGTTGAGTATCCTAGAAAGGTTCCAAAGAGGTTTTGGATTTGAATTTCCTAGGTAATCCTTAGTGTTTAAGATATGTACCTTGCATCCAAATACCCTAAAGTACTTGATGTTCGGTATTTTATCGTGATAAATCTCGCACGAGGTCTTTTGGTGCCTCTTTACCATATGGATCCTATTTTGGACATAGCAAGTCCGTACTAACGGCCTCTCGCCAAAATCTATCTGCAGGTTATACTGCTAACATTGTCCTAGCGGCTTCTTGTAGGGTTCTATTTTTCCGCTCGACTAACCCATTTTGTTGTGGGGTTCTAGGACATGAAAACTCATGGTGGTATCCGCTTAGGTTACGTAAATCAGAAACCTCGTGGTTTCGAATTCACCACCATGATCGCTTCTAAGTCTTTTTAATCTTAAGGTTCTTTTGATTTTCGATTAACCTACAAAGATTGATTAGTTGGTCTAGGGTATCATTTTTATGTTTGATAAACCTAACCCAAGTAAATCTAGAATAGACGTCAATTATGACTAAGCAAAAATGACTACCATTGAGTGACTTAGCTCCATGTGAATCAAATAGATCCATGAGTAGGAGCTCAAGAACACTTTTGGTTCGTTCTTGATTAGTTAATTGATGTTGTGTCCTAGATTGTTTACCTTGTTGACAAGCATTACATATTTTATTATCCAAGTTGTTTAGTTTAGGCAAACCTATAACCAAGCCACTCGACTCATCTTGTGGACGAGTCTTAAAAGTGCAGTGTCCGAGTCTTCTGCCATAACCAAGATTCCTCTTCCGTGTCATAAGACAGTTGGTTGAGTAGTTTGTTAAATTTATTGTGTAGATGTTGCTACTCCTAGTTCCTTTAATTATTATTTTAGATGTTGCATTTATTTTGATTACGCATTCATTTTATAGAAATATTTCCTTATAATTGTTATCTCACAATTGGCTTTCACTTAGTAAATTATATTGTAAGTTTTCTACTTATTAGACATTTTTAATTGTTAAGTTATAGTTGAGCTCAATATCTGCTGATCCTTTGATTTTGAGCGTGCAGTTATTTCAAGGCTACCGATCCTTGTCGCTTTGAATCGTAACCAAAATTTGAGTTGATCCCCGTCATGTGTCGGGAGCAACCATCGTCCCAACATCCATTGATCCTACACATAAGGTAGTTGGATCGGATATTGGAATTACTAAAGGGTTGTTTGTAAGTTTTAAACCTAAATCATCTCACCAATATCTACATGATCAAAACATGTTATTCCTATGTGTTATTGTGAGATGACTTTCAATTTTACTTGATTAATTTTAATGAATTTAAATTAACCAACATTAGGTTAGATTCGATTTAGTCTAAGCTCATCAAGTAATCTTTTCAAGAGATTAGCTTCGTGTCGTGCGAGGCACAGAGGCCTTCTTTGATCGGAACAACGACCACTTCCTTAGACAAAGCTAATTTCAAGAAATTGATAACTCGACTTACTTGAGACTACGCCTCTTGGTCTAACTAGTTATTTTTGAAAAGAGGCTCCCGAGGCTCAATCTTTCGTAGGATTTTAGTTGGTTTATTTTTGAAAAGAGGCTCCCGAGGCTCAATCTTTTCGCAGGATTTTAGTTGGTTATGAGTCCTATCTAACCATTCTAAAAATAAAGGAAAAACTAAGCATGCAATTTCTAAGACTTAACAAAAATACATTTTGTATTGGCTCCTGACCATTGAATCGAGTGGGTCTATTCACATAGTGAATTTGGTCCTTGGGAACCCAATACATGTTAGATCCTAAAGTTGAAATCAAAGTGGTCTTAGGGACCCATGCTTGGACATTTTTCTTATGTTGGTTTACTATAGACATATATGACTTATTGGTTGTATTTGAGTTAAACCAGTCCGGCCTTGTTGTACACGGCCCTTTGTGATCCAAGTAAGAGGTCAAGTCCCTTGGATCCCAAAGTGAACCTTTCCAACGTGTTCCTAAGGTCTTCGACTTGTGTTTTCAAAAGCGAGTTCTCAACTTCAAGCTTTTCAACTTGAGTTGAGTCCTCCTCTTGAATAGTAGTCGAAGAGGTTAGGGAGACCTCATGTTTGAGAAGGTTAACCTCCTCAATTAGGGTCTCGACCTTGGACTCGGACTTAGCTAGTTTCTTATTTAAAAATTTAATTGCACCATACAAAGTATTAAGTAACGACCGACTTACTCTTAATGATTCTTTTGAACCGGATACGGATCCGTGGCTTGTCTTGAATGGAAGCTCATCATCGGATTCGGACTCGGACTCTTCTTCGGTTTCGGAGTCGTGCTCGGTCGGCTTGGCCATTAGAGCTTGGATATCGTCTTCTTCCTCCGAGGGTGGCTTGCTTGGGGGCTTCTTCTTCTTGGAACCTGCAACTAACTCAATACTCTTCTCGGCCTGGACCACGTTAGTTTGCTCATGTAATTCAAGTTCCGAAAACAATTCGTCTAACCTAATCTTAGAAAGGTCCTTGGAGACCTTGTAGGCATCGACCATGGATGCCCACAAGGTGGTCCTAGGAAACGAGTTAAGAGAATACCTGATAAGGTCGCGATTCTCGACCTTTTGTCCGATGGCATGGAGTTGGTTGACGATGTCTTGGATACGAGCATGTAGTTGAGTTGCGGTCTCGTTTTCCTGCATTTTCAAGTTATACAATTTATTTAAAAGTAAATCTCTTTACATACCTTCGTGATCGCCGGTGCCTTCGTGTAGTTCCACTAGCTTGGTCCATAAGTCCTTTGCACTAATGAAGGGGCCGACGCGTTGAGCTCTTCCTTGACAACCCACATTGCAAGATTTGAGTTGCCTTGGCATCGGCTTCTACTTGTTTTTCATGGAATTTGACCATTGATCGTAACCCAAAGATTCACCATCTTCATTAATAGGAAGTGTGAAACCGTTTGATTACGATCCACATCTCGATTTGGGTTTTAAGAAAGCATTCCATCCGACCTTCCAATAACGAAAGTCATTACCGTTGTAAAACGGGTCGGGCGTGCTAAACCCTTCGAGATGGGCCATTTAAAAACAAGAAGAAGAACGATTTAAAAGAATCTTGCAAAACACACACGAAAGAATATTCCAAGACTTTCGCCTTGGATTAGTAGGGAAGTAAAAAGATATATATAAATGTAACTTGCAAAAAGAAATAAACAATCAAATGCGAATGTCGTTGAAGTTCCGAGGACAACCTTACTCGGATCTAACCCAAGGACAACCTTATCCGGATCCTAAAGCCTCTAATGCAATTCTATATGTAGGAGAAGATAAGCAAGTGAAATAATTATACAAAACAGAAATAAATAAATAAAAATATGTAAAAAAGAAAAACAAAGCTAGATTGGTGGTTTCACCGAATCTTAGCGCCGCTCGATACCAATTGTTGGATCGAAAGTGTCGCCAGAGGGGGTGAATAGCGATATAGGTGTCGTTAAAAACTTTTGCAATAAGTAGAAAGCAAGTAGAGTGCAGGAAATATAAAGTAGACAAGATATTTTTACGTGGTTCACAATCTTTCGATTGCTAATCCACGGCCCTAGTGATCCTTGATCACGCACGGAGGGCAATTCACTAAAACCACTCCTCCTCGCTTGGAGGTAGGAGCAACGACATAAAAGAAATCAAGGCAAAGGGACACTCCCTTTCCTTGTTACGATTAAAGCACAAAGACAATTTAAAGAAGTAGAACTTAAATAAATATACAACTCTTATAAGTAGAAGATGTAGCTAGTTGTGTCGGCGCACTTCGTCAGAGCAAATGTGAGTAGTAGTAGCGGCGTATTACGGGCGTGTTGAGAGCTCTTGAATTCTTGTGATTTGCTTGGCTTGAACATGTCTATTTATGGATATTGATCTATGAATTTAGACATAGGTAGTGTCCAAGGTGAGGTTCTTATCCCCCAAGACTTGTTCATCCACATCCTTTGCGCCAACTCAAGGATGAGGTGTTTCATCCAACCACCTTGTGCCACCTCCAACCTTCTTGTGCGCCAACTCAAGGATGAGGTGTTTCATCCAACCACCTTGTGCCACCTCCAACCTCCTTGGGCTCCAACTTGTTGGAGCCATTCAACTTGTGTCACATCATGGGAGCCAACCATCTTGTGCCAACTCACCTTATTTTGGGCGTCCACCACAAGGAAGCTTGGTGATGGTTTGGATGTCCACCTTGATGCCACATCACCCTTTGTACCAAAACACGAGTCAAGTCCAGGCTTGAAATCGTGAGCTCTTCTATGTGGAACTTGACTAGCGGATTGTTATAGTCAAAGGGTTTTGTTTATGATACAAGTTAGCTTAAAATATAAAGTACGATGGTTCTAACCATCTGATCTCGACCTAGACCTTCCATTGGAGGTATTGGGTCGGATCTACGCTTAACGACCTTGCTTCGCTTTCACACGAGCTTACCTTGTAGCCTCGCTTCCGGTCTTCACCCGAGTACCTCGGCTTCCTCCGAAGTCCCTCTGGCGTTGCCCGACCACCTCAGTTCCCACCGGGTGTCGCAGACCTTCCGCTCAACTTTAGCATTTCTGCACACTTAATTGAGCTCGTAAGATAACAAATATACCCTTAACTATTGAGCCTTTTGCCATAATCAAAATACCGGTTCGACTTTGGTGCCCACTGCACCAACACACAGCTGTCGGAACGGTGATCACATTCCTCCATATGTCCGTCCTCCCTGTTGTGCCGATCGGGGTAGCTTCGCATTCACCGCCGGAGTGGCTGTTCGATTTGTTGTGACCGTCGTGTGGTTACCGATCGTTATTTTATTTGGATCAATATGCGTGTTTGTTTGTGTGTTGAACACCTAATTAGTTGGGATTTTGTGTTAGTTACGTTCTGTTAATTATTCCTGTTAGATTATGCATTTGTTAGTAGTTGATTAGGTTTGTTTCTGTTAAGTGTTTGTTTGTTTACGTGTAATGTTATTTCTATAGGTTTGGTTGTTGCTTAGTTGTTTAATTTTGTTTGTTATTTAGTTGTAGGTTAGTTTAATTTCTTGTTGCTGATGTACTAACCCCATCAATTAAAATTGTCTAATCAATGCATCATATAGTGATAGTATGGTGTTTGGTTGGAGTGCTTTCATTATTAGGTTAGATTTCCTTAACATTCGACCAGTGTGTCATATAGTGACAGTGCGGTGCCTAGTTGAATTGCTTACTTTCCTTGCATTTAGTTTAGCTTTTCAGTGACAGTTTGATCACTGTGTCATATAGTGACAGTGCGGTACTTGGTTAAATTGTTCACCTTTGTTTCTTGAATACTGTGTCGTATAGTGACAGTGCGGTGCTTGGTTGAGCTATTTTCTGTCTGTTAGTGTAGCTTTTTAGTTACTGTTTGATCACTGTGTCGTATAGTGACAGTGCGGTACTTGGTTGAATTGTTCACCTTTGTTTCATGATCATTGTACCGTATAGTGATAGTGCGGTGCGTGATTACTTTGTTTTTGCGCATTAGGATAGTTACTTGTTAATTGTTATTTGGTAGTTAGATTTACTTCCTGCAGATTTTATTTCCATGTCTGTTTACCAGAATTGTTTGGCCATTGCATCATATAGTGACAGTGCGGTGCAAGGTTGAATCGTTCTTGCATTAGGTTGGCTTTGAATAATTGTTTTAATAAATTGTAAAACCCCCCAGTGTTTTCTTCTATTTAAAAACAAACGTCCAACCATTAGGTTCGTTGGGAGACGATCCGAGTCAGTCCTATACTGCATTAGTGTAGTTAGGGGGTTCGATAAATAATTTGGGAATGGTATCACGACAAAATAACCGGTCTATCAGTGTGCCAGCTATGAGTGGGAAGGAGAAGACAGCTTGGTTTGAGCTGAGAAATCCAATTGATGATTGGTTGATCCGTGAGTGTAATAGATATTGATTTGCGATTGGTAAGGTGTGTGTACAGTGTGTGTATGGGTTGTACATTGGATTGTTTGTGAACGGGATAAAGGTGATCTATTGTGAGTTTGGTTATGGTGTATCAGATTGGGATAGTCGAGTATCTAACTCGTAGGTGAGGAAAGGATGCGAGTATAAGAACGATGTAGTATTTAGTTCCTATGTTTGTTGGATACTTGTATTTAATCATTGTTTTCTATTATGTGCAAGTTTGGGATACGAAGCGCATCCACGGCCGTGAGGATAGTTCGAGCTTCGTATCAGGTGGGTAATATCTACCTGGTCCGGTAGTTTTGATCAAATTCCAGTGCATGAATTTGGATATATGTTTATATTTGTTTACCTTAAATCCACTCATGTTTAATCACATTCTTGTACTGCCTTTGACCTTTGAGATATTATTATTATTTCATTGATTATCTATCATGGATATGAATTACAAACCCTATTATGTGTTAGCTGATAGATGTTCAGTAAGTACATGTGGTTAGGGTTATCTTTGTGACCTCAGATTGGGTTACTGTGTTACATCACTAGGGTTAGGTGATGGATTGGATTATGGAGTCGATTGTTATATCATACCCGTATTAGTGGTGCATCTATGGTGGATCTAGTTGTCTGTGCATAGATAAGTGTGTGGTTGTCAGTATGTGACCATGGACTAGAGGTCCTAGCATGATGGTATATCCATTATGGATTGTGTGCCTGTGTATGGTTATATGGACGGTCGATAGTATATCGCTACTGACTAGAGGTCTTAGCGTGGTTGGCTATCAGATGAGTATGACTCTTTGTGCGATAGAGAGAGTCTTGTGGATTGTAGTCCTTGCATAGTTGACTTTTGGTTGACCAGGACTCCCCGTGGGATAGGGAGTGTTGCGAGGATACTTGTGTGGAGCTATGCATCATTACATTGCATGCATGTTGTTGACCGGGTCTCCCTTGTGGTTGAGACGGGTCATCAGTCATCCTGCCTCCCCGACCACTCGGGGTAGTGGTAGCAGGGTTAAGGGCAGAGCATTGGATGTGTCGCGCTTGGCCACTATAGACGGTGGTAGCTGGAGATACGCACCTAGCCACTGTGCAGAGTGGTGCTAGCACTCGCCCACTATAGATGGTGGTTTTGTGACGTGCAGTTATCTTGTGTGTGGAGCTCATCTACTCATGGGTAGTGACGGAGCGGCCAGCAACAGGGACCCCCATAGAGTAGTTAGCTTTTTACGCTTATATGCTACTCATTCATACTACCCAACTCGGCCACTCGAGAGTGGTGGTAGCTGGAGTCGGGCTAGTCGTCATGTCGTGCCACCCGGGCCATACTGGGGTCGTGGTTGGATGGGTCCGCAGACTTGGTCATGCATATGCATTGCTGATATATATGTATGCATGTATTTGATATATGTTTACATATGCCTGTGAGATGCTGCATATGTTTGTACATCATGATACATGTCATTTGCATATTATATACTGTTGTGTGTTGAGCATGATATATGTGTTGGTCCAGACTGTTGTATGCATTTGATTAGTGTCATATCATAGTGTGGTATGGACCGGGATGTTATTACAGGTGATTATATATTGTTCATATGTCTGAGTATTGGTCAGGTATGGGATTGACTTGGTACGTTATATGGGTTATGTTATTGTATATCTGTTTAGGATGATATAGCTTATGGTGTTGCAGACCGTCAGGTACGTTGGTACATTACTTCATGTTCAGTTGATCAGTTTAGTATATACATTGAGTATGACTTTACTGTGGTTACTTGTTATTAGATTTGGATAGGACTGTATGTCTATTGGGCTCATATTGTATACCTGTAGATCTTCACATGTATACTAGTAGATCTCTATATCCTTATATGTTGTTCATGCACTTTCTACATATTACCCCTGAGTTTATACTCACCACCCCGAGACCCTAGGTTTCCTGTCGCCCAGGTAACAGGTAGAAGATTCCTTGGATGTTCGGAGCTCCGTCAGCTGATCCCATCTCACACCGAACCATTGGGGTTTTCCACGTATTTGTTTTCGCTGCTGTTTTGTATTATGGCCATGTATAATCAATGTTGTATTTGGTTGTTGGTTTGTATGTTATTTTTGGTGTAGTATGTTAGAGTCGCACCGATGCGCACCTTTTGTGTTGTTGTGGATGTATTGTTTGGTATTGTTCATATATATGTCATGTTGTTGTGGGCCTACGGGCCTTGTATTAACCCGATATGTCGCCACGTACAGGGGAGATGTCGTTCGTTTGCTTTTTGGCACGGCATACTCTCGGGGCATGACAATTTTATTGGTATCAGAGCCCTAGGTTACAAAGTCCATTTTCGGATTTTATTTCGTTCGGATATCGAGTTTTGCTTTACTCGGTTTTGGTTTTGTGAGTTCTGGGATCTGGCTGTTGCGAACATCTCCGAGCTACAAGGTTTAAGGTATGTTAACTGTTATTACATATCCTTCTGTTGGATATGCATTTAGTTGCTTATAACATGGATGACTTGTAGGGTGTTGGTTAGTATTTGTAACCATGGTTTGAGTTGACCACGGAAATGACATGTTGAGGTTATTAGACATGTACCTGCTATCGAAAAGGTAATTACCTTTGAGAGACGACTGATACCGAGTCAAAAATTAGGGGTTAGTAGTCACATTTTTTTGTGGAGATCAAAGATTACGGTCTTAGGGATCTTCACTAACTGTGCTAGTCAGATCATTACCTGTGGGGTAATGAACAGACTAGTATACTATTGTTGATGCAGATAGTAGGAAATTAGTGGATGATATCCATAGGGATTTTGATCTCTGAGATGGTCGTTTTAGGTTGTATAACTTTGAGAGTACTTTTGAGTACTTAACTCGTGTTATACGAAGATAGTAGAGTTGGTGGCATACCATTATCGGGATCAAGTCGATACTTGGTGGAAGATATAGGAAATAACCTACGGGAAATAATGTATCGATTGGTCACAGTTCAGTGATGTTGTGAGAGAGTATTTCCCCATGTCATCTTCCTTGACTCATCGATAGGGAATTCTTGAGTCTCGGGTTGGGTGATCGTTTGGTAACAGAGTACCATGCAAAGTCGTTATACCTGCGAGGGTTATGACCACCTAATAGCTCGAGAATGTGATCGACATGTCTTAAGCCACCCATGGTTTATTGGTTGATATCTTGATTAGGATGTTTGGATCTCCTATCAGATCCTACTAGAAGTCCTTAGACCGAGTCATGTGTAGAGAAATGACTCCATAACAAGTGTTTTAAGAGTTGGAGATTTGATAAGCAGATATTGCAAGTCAAATTATTGGAATCCGAAGTCTCCAAATGTTGGATAAAAGGAGCGAGATTGGAGTTATGAGTCATGAGCTACTATTGGAGAGTTTTCCGACCATAAAATATCGACTGCAGATCGACAGTATTTTCTCATGTTTATCAGTGAAATCAGAGGAAAGACTCCGAAGGGAGATTATGTGTGTGCAGTGTGGGTCACGACGAGACGCAGAGTCAGATTATTCGATGGATTATGTTATCTGCTTCTACTGTATCTACGAGGGGAGTATGTACTTTGAAGACTCAGTTAAAGACTATGGATGATGCTTTCGAGAGGACATTCCACAACCTCGAAAGCCGAGTTCATCACAAAAGATTAGATTATTACAACAGCAGCGATCTTACCTCAGATATAGTTGGAGTTCTTTGATACTTCCATCCGGGAGAAGCAATTTACTCAGCAGTATCAGTAGAAGACATCTCAGAAGACTCAGACGTTCAGACAACAACTGTTACCTCTCCAGACGACAACAACTGTTACCTTCTCAGGCGTGGTTATGCTTTGTACATAGGAGAGTGTATACGACGATGATCGTATCTATGCGATATTCTCCAGTTGCAGCTATACCTTTCACAGAGTTAGAGCATGCTATGATGTTGACATTTCTTCAGTATTTTACAGCCGAATGTGTACCCTTTGCTAGTACAATAGTGTTTACCATCTCCATTGCAGACATTTTGAGTATTGCACCTCAATATCAGCAGTTGACTTCAGTTCCTCCATGGTAGTCTTTTGCATCTACATGAGCTCAGCCGTCCAGAATAGATGTTGGGCAAGTTTACATGGTTACTTGAGAAGAGGTATAGAAGACCGATGAATTGGTCATTCGAGGTATTACTTTAGGTTACCCTATTTGCGGATGTATCGAGGGATACTAGTAGTTACAGGTATCTTTATCTTGAACATTCTTAGATAGGATTAAAATAATTTCTATCGACTTGTGGGTTGGTGATTTTCTCTACCGCCAAGTGAGATGTTGATCAACAACCAAGAAGTCACGGGATACCCTTAGCCTTTGCTAGACATACCTTCACTATAAACATATCCTTACAGATAGTTAAATTGTTGAAATGAGTAATTGGTGTCTCGGATGTACATATAATCCGAGAGTATTCGGATGTAGTTTTGGATGAACTCCCGGGTTTGCTACTGCATGGGCAAGTAGGAATATACGATTGAGGTGATTTCGGGAATAGTTCTGATATTGAAGACCTCATACCGGGAGATGATTTTACGGGTATTAGTGTTGCTAAACACTATGGGAGATTTATCTTTCCTAGTGTTTCTTCTTGAGAAGACACGTAACTCTTTGTTAAAAGAGAGATGGACCTTTGAGGTTATGCATTGATTATCGATGATTAGAATGCAGTAGTTGAGAATGAATATCCTTTGTTGAGGATAAAGGATCTGTTTAGCTTAGCTAAATGACACCTGTGTATATCCTAGGGTTGATATACGATTAGAGTGTTGATATTGTAATGACTTAGTGTCATACAATTATCATTGTTGGTGTGATGATTGATATGTCATCAGCATAGAGTAAAAGGATGCAGGTGTGTAGAAGACGACATTTCATACTTGGTATGAAATTTAGGAGATGTTGATAATGTTGTTATACTTATCGACGATTTAGTCGTTCATGGATTTGAGGAATCAAGTACTCTTGGAGTATTTGAGATCGATTGGCATCATATCTATGGAGGATATATTTATGGATATAATCCCAATCTTGAGGGAAGTTGTGGTTTCCCTAGATTGATTTGGTATTTACCGTAGATGTGGATAGGATGTTACTAGCGATACTATACTGCCGATTGGTTGGACCAAGAAGGTGATGGAAATCACCTGGTCGGAAGTTTGTGAAGCTAGGTTTCAGGGCCTAGACGGTGACTGACTCTCGCGTCAGTGTTAGTTAATCCGTCCGATATGGATGGAAGGGTATTGTAAACAGAGGCATCATTTCAGGGATTAGGAGAGATTCCAATGTCGTTGAATGAAACGTATATTATGTGTATGCTAATTGAGAAACTAGCGAGATTAGTCATTATAGTCTTCCAGTTACTTTCAGTTCTGTGTGACAAAGTGAATTTTTGGGCATTAGATTAATTTCTCTTGTGAGAATAAATCTCTGTCTTTGGGAAGGATAGTGGTTCCCAGAGTTGCATTCGATTTAGGAAGAGTTGTTTCAGAAGACACTTCATTCGAGAGTGATGATTTATTCGGAGTGTATCCAAAAATAGTGAGTATTGAGACGTTCATGTTGGCGGAACGATATATGGGACATGGTTGATTTCGTAGTTTGATGTTGGGTATGCCAACAAGCAAAAGTGGAACATTAGTGACTAGTAGGGTTACGTACCGTGATGAAGTGGGAGCCTAGTACGATGGACAACGTTGGAAGATTATCTAGAATTCGGAAAGGACTTGATAGGATTTGGGTAGTCGATGATTGATTAGCTAGGTCCGCTTATTTTCTTCTGAGCTGTAAGATGGATTTCGTTGGATCGCCTAACAGAATTATATTCATGGAGTATCCTTGAGTATCATTTCTGATAGTGATTCATGATTTATCTTACGATTCTGTCAAGGTCTCCAACATGTCATGGTCATAGAGCTCCACTCTGGTACAGTTATTTATCTTTTAATAGGTTGGTTGAGAGTATATATAATAGTTGGAATATAATATTTGAGCTCAGTACCCCACTTAGTATTTGAGGTATGTGACTTTTCTCCGAATAATTGGGATGATTATTGTGACATCTCATACTCGTACATGAGTCAGAAATTTGGGGACCAAATTTTTATAAGTGTGGGAGAATGTAAGATACAGAAAAAAAAATATAATAAATAAATAATAAAATAATAGCCCTTGCTAATTGAGAATTAGTTTGTGGAATTTTTCAGAATTAAAAAGGGGTTCATATGATCGAATAGGAGGAAGATTAAGGTTAATAGGTGATTAGGTTAGACTTGAGTTAGCTCAATCAAGTGGCCAGTTTTTAGAAGCCTGCTCAGATCGCGAACCCAAGTTCGATTTCTCGATTCCTTCGTTCGCGATTTCCACAGCTTCCCGTCGCCTCTAGAGTCAGTTCGTCGGGTCGCTCATCGTCGCCACTTCACCGTCGGGGATCACCTAGAGCGGAAGGCCATCAATCGCGTCCTTCTCCCTCCGCGAGCCACTGTCGCCGATGGTGGAAGATTCGGCCAGTGGGAGAGATGTCGAGCTCTCTGTTTCCGATCTGCTCCTCCGTCTCTTATATCCTCTGCATCTCGCCGTCGTCGTTCATCGGGTAGATCCAGCTGAAGGGAGGGACTCCAGTCGAGCTCCGACGGGTGAGGGACTCCGCTGGGGGCTAGGTGTAAAATACCGCAGAAAAAAAATATAAAACAAAATAAAATAAAATGTTGGATAATTGGGACAATACCGTATGGAATTTTCCAGGAATTTTTAGAAATTTTTTCTGGATTTAAACGGAAGGTTTATGGATGTTTCATGGGGATAAAGCGAACAGGCTTTTGTAAAGCCTTTTTAGACTATCTGCTAGGAATTAATGGGTTTAATTAAAACCCTTTATATTCCTTCCGTTTCCCTTATTTCCCAATCGCGCCGTATCTCTTCCCGTTTCTCCCAATCGCGTGCGACCCCTCCCCTTCGCTGTCGTCGTTCGAGCGCGCCTCTTCACTGCCGCCGGTGCCGATCCAGCCCGATCTCTGCCCCATCTTCGCCTCGAGCTTGTTGCCGTTGGTGTCGCCTACTCGATAAACTCACTGCACATGCCACCGAGCCATAGCCACTGCCATCGTCACGCTGCTGCCGTCGCCTCGCCGCTGGTCGTTTTCCCCCTCGCCGCGAGATCAATTTGCTTCTGGCCTTCCCTGAATTGGATCTCACCAATCGCCTAGATCTCCATTGTCGGAGATCTCAAGTTGAACAGTCGCTCGATCGTCGTTGCCCCTGCTCAATCCATCGCTGTAATTTCCTATCTCTCGATCTCACAGCCGAATGCCATGAGATCCACTTGTCGTCACCGTCGATCTCATCCCTTCACCGAATGTTGCTGACATAACTGCGGATCATTACAGTTTCGCCGTCGGAGATTTCCACCACGGCAGGCAATCGATCACCCAGCCTTCTTGTCCTCACATCACCGACGGTTTGTTTTGACTTCCATTTCCTCTCCTTCGCATCCTATCATGAGCACAACCATTGACCAACACTGCCCCCATCAGTAGCTTATGGTGGTTCGAGGGAATTGAATCAGCTAATCTTCCCTATGATTTCCTATAGTCTCTGCCTTCAATTGGTCACAAAAGGCCTCTATTTTTGTTCTATTTCTTTAGAGCAAGGAAATATGAGAAGTTACAAATTGGATTAAACGTGGATACTGTGATTGCAGGTGTTTAGAGTTATTGAAATTGGGTATAGGTTACAGTTTAACTGATTCATTTGGATCATATATGTGTAGAGGTATCAAGAAGCTATTTGGATTTAAATCTAAGATCGCTGATCAGAAGCTTTGGAATTAAAGCCAAGTTGGGTAAGTTGAGATTTGAAAACTTTATCGACAAATATATGTTTCGACAGCTAGGTTCTGTGTTATGGTTGTGATGATAGATGGCAGCTACGGCTAAATTCATCTGGTTGGTATAAGTTGCTATTTCAGACATGGAACAAGAAGTTGTGAAGGAAGTTAGGCTTGGTAAGTCCAAACTTGAATGTTTTGGATGCATACCAATGTTATTTTGTTAACAGGTATGGTGGTTGCTTCTAATCTGCCTTTTAGTGCAGGTGATGAAGACAAACGTGGATAAGCTTGTCATTTCCTATTTGGATGTGAAGCTTCTCAGAGGAATCTTCGTAGCAGGTGGGTAATTCCTACCCTGGTCAGGTAGATTTAATGCATACAGATTTAGATGCATGATCCTCTTATATGATCATGTTACCTTGACCCTACTCTTATTATCTTATGCTTGAACTTATCGTTGGATGTATTTATGCTCAATTGTTGATATCACATATTCTCTATCATGATTTAGGAGTTATAGATGTGATATAAATTGGCCTAGATGTTTAGCAGGGTGTAAATGTTAGTACGGGGGATGACCCAATTTATAAATTGGCAAAAAGGTCATCCGTGGGTAGGTAATGCCCTAAATGTAGGATTTATTTCCAATACCCGTATGTTGCATACTTGTTACCAACCATGTGTTGTGTAATGGTTAAGTGAAGGGTGATTAGTGTGCTGCTACTGACCGATGGTCCTAGCTGGATATGATTAGTCGAGTACGACTCTCTATAGGATAGAGAGTGCATCGATCAGTTGAGTACGACTCTCTATTGGATAGAGAGTTATGATCAGTTGAGTACGACTCTCTATTGGATATAGAGTTATGATCAGTTGAGTACGGCTCTCTACAGGATAGAGAGTCCGCCGATCAGTCGAGTACGACTCTCTACAGGATAGAGAGTGTATTGATCAGATGGGTATGACTCTTTGCTGAACAGAGAGTCTGTGGTAGATGGTTGTACGTGTGACAGTATACTCATGTCATTTGCATGCATTCTGACGACATAGTCTCCCTTGGGATTGAGAGAGTTGTCAGTCATCTTGCCTCCCAGAGCACTCCCCGATGAGTAACTAGTGTGAGGACAGACTCTACCACTATAGACGGTGGTAGTTGGAGTTGCGTGCAGTTGTCCTGGGTGTGTGGTACTCGACCACTCATTGGTAGTGTTAGTCAGAGTGGCCAGCAGTAGGGACCCCCATTGTGTAGCGAGCTCTTTACACTCATATGCTACTTGATCATACTGCCCACTCGGCCACTCTATAGCAGTGGTTGGTGTGAGTTGGGATAGTTGTCATGTCGTGCCACCTAGGCCACACTGGGGTCGTGGTAGCGAGTAGGGGTGAGCAGGCATGACCATGCATATTGCATTATCGTATCTGATGGCGCTTTGCATATTACCATATATATATACATATATGCATGTATATATATATATATGGATGGTTGTGATTAATATATATATAGATGCGGTCTATATATATATATATGATTATTGTGATGTTGCATTTGATTGTACTATGCTTGCTACATTTGGGTGTACATCATATTCATGCATGTTTCTTGCATTTGTTGTACGATTGTGTCGGATACTGGTATGTGTTGGACAGACCATTAGATACCTTAACCTGTAGCTTGAGTATATTGTGAGTTGATCTTACTCTTCCTGTTATATATATGTTGGATATATGTTCAGGTTTGATCAGAGTAGAATAGCAGACTTCAAGTATGTCTGCATTTTACGTTGTTCATTTGGTTAGACGGTATATGCTTGTATTTATATACTATGTTGATATACCTGTTGTACCTATAGATTATGTTGTTGAAATACATGTGATATTACATATATACATGTTTTTCTATTACCTGTTGAGTTTTACTCACCACCACCACGGACCCTGGGTTTTTCTCACGCCTGTAATGTAGAAGACTTCGTGACATCTCGCATGGAGCATCTCACCTCCGAGGCTCCCGTGTTTATTTTGGGCTTTCCATACATTGTGTTATGTATTTGGAGTTCGTGATATACTATGTTGTAGATTCGGACTTTGTCGAGGTTTCGTGTTGTTGTGATGTGTTAGTCATACCAGTATGCATGTGTGTAGCTTGTTGTATTATGTTTCCGCTGTGCTTTGAGTAGTTGTTGTATTTACTTTATATGTTATGTTGTTGTTATTGTGGGCCTACGGGCCTTGTATTAACCCGAAATGTTGCCACGTACAGGGGAGATGCCGTCCGTTTGATTTTCAGCTCGGCATGCTCTCGGGGCATGACAACTTTAGTGGTATCAGAGCCCTAGGTTCTGCGATGCCATACAATGTTGTTTTGTGTCGAGTCTTGGATTCTTGGGAGTCGATTTGTTCGGTTTTAGTTTTCTGAGATGAGATGGGCAGCGGCCTAAGCTCCAAGAAGCACGAGGTAAGAATTCCTGATAACTTATGGTTTAGTAGATATTTATCTAAACTTGATCAGTAGGTGTATACAATAGAGTTATGACACCTGTGCAGACTTGTAGTAGGGGTCGTCCACCGAAGCGATCAACCGGAGTTGCCGTTAGGGTTTATACTCTTGGTTTTGTTGGCTATGCATTTAGATGCTTACAACAGGGAATAACTAGTAGTATGTTGGTTATTGTTCGTAACCGTGGTATGAGTTAACCATGGGAAACGACTTGTTGAGTCTGTGAGTCTTGAACCTGTGTCGCAAAGGTGATTTACCTTTGAGAGCCGACTGATACCGAGTCGAAAAACAGGGGTCAAGTCGTCATATTTCTTGTAGAAATCAGAGACTACAGTCTTAGGGATTTTCACTAATTATGCTAGTCAGATCATTACCTATTGGGTAATGGACAAGACAAGTAGACTATTGTTGATGCAGGTAGCAGAAGGCTAGTTTACAGTGTTTTATAGGGATTTTTATTCCTGAGTTGTTTGTACTGGGTTGTATAACTTTGAAGGTACTTTTGAGTACTTAACTTGTGTTATACAGAGAAGGTAGAGTTATTTGCATACCATTATCGGGATCAAGTCGGTATTTGGTGGTAAATGCAGAAAATAACATTCGGGGAATAAAAAATCACTTGATCATGATTTAGTGATGTTGAGAGAGAGTATTTCCCCGCGTCACTTTCAGTGGCACCTTGTAGGAAATTCTTGAGCGTCGAGTAGGGTGATCGTCGGTAACGAGAATATCATGCAAAGTCATTAGACTTGCAGAATTTATGCTCACCTAATAGCTCAAGAAGAAGAAGGAATGTTTTAAGCCACCTATAGTTATTGGCTTACTTTTGGAGAAAGATCACTGGATCTTCTATCAGATCCTGCTGGAAGACATTGGATTGAGTCAGGAGTTTAGAAATGACTTCGTACAAGGGTTTGAGAGTGGGAGATCGATAAGCAGATATTGTAGGTCAACTTAATAGAGTCAGAAGTCTCCGACTGTTAGATAAAGGAGCAAGATCAGAGTCATAGGCTTTGAGCTATTTTTCGATTATAGAAGACCAATCGCAGATCATTAGGATGTTCTCATGCATATCAGTAAAAATCAGAACAAAGACTCCGGAGGGATTATTTGCGTGCAGTGCGGATCACGAAGACACACGA
Organism: Wurfbainia villosa; assembly: GCA_025175895.1. Taxonomy (NCBI): domain Eukaryota; kingdom Viridiplantae; phylum Streptophyta; class Magnoliopsida; order Zingiberales; family Zingiberaceae; genus Wurfbainia; species Wurfbainia villosa. Next base: position 21,073,383 of record CM045998.1, read on the forward strand.
AGTCAGATTGTCTGTTGGATCAGTTCATCTATTTCTATTGTAAGCAACCAGTACATTTGAGGAGCTATACTTTGAAGACTCATTTGAAGACTACCAATGGTGTTCCGGGAGGATGATGCACCATCTCGACAGCAGAGATTAGCACAGAAGATGTGGGTTACCTGCATCAACCTACTACTTCAGGTGTGGTTAGAGTTCCTTGATATTACCCTTCAGCACAGAAGCAGCATCAGCAGAAGACATCGTAGAAGACTCATGCAGACAACAACAGTTACCTCCAGATGTGATTTGATTTGTACAGAGGAGAGAGTATACGATGATGGTCGTATCTATTTTGTATTCTATAGTTGCAGCTCGTAGGATTTAGGGATGGGATCAGATGATCTAGGAAAAATCCCCGAGGCATTCATCGCAGAAATGCGACTGAATTGTCACGGATTGCAAGATCTGATCTTATTCTCTTCGGAGAAAGGCCGAGACCTGCGGGGAGCCTTTGGATCTGATTGACAGATAATGGATTGTTCAGGGTATGACTTTAGTTTACCCACAAGGTTAATATATTGAGAGATGCTTGTAGTTACATGTATCTGTGTCTAGAACATTCTTAGTTTGATTAGAAGGTTCCTATACATCGACTTGTGGGTCGGTGGTATCTCTACTGTCTGGTGAGATGTGGATCAACAATTAAGAAGTCAAGAGAGGCCCTTAGACTTGGATAGACATATCTTTACTGTAGACATATCCTTACGGATGGTCAAATTGTTGCAAGTATGGTATGATATGTCTCTCGGATGTGCGTATAATCCGAGAGCCTTCGAATGTAGTTCGAATGAACTCCTAGCCTTGTCGTTGCATAAGCAAGTGGAGTAGGCTATCAGAGTGATTTTGGAGATAGTGTCGATATTGAATACTTCATATGAGTGATAATTTTGTTGGTATCAGTGTTGTTAAACACTATAGAAATGGGAAGATCATGAGTTGCGATTATAGGAAATATTGGAAGGGATATTTATCTATCCCAGTATTCCTCCTTGAGAAGATCCAGAACTCTTTGTTGAAAGAGAGATGGACCTTTGAGATTATGGATCGATTATCGATGATGGAATGCGATAGTTGTTGAAAGTAAATATCCTTCGTTGAGGATGAATGATCTATTTAGATCATCCAATAACACCTGTGTATACTCTAGGGTTGGTTTACGACTAGAGCATTGATATTGTAGTGACATGGTGTCATACAATTATCATTGTCGTTGTGATAATTAATATATATCATCATCTTAGAGTAAAGGGGATGTTGGTGTGTAGAGACGATAATTTCATACTTGGTATGAATTTTTATGAGTTTTGATTAAGTTGTTAGACTAATTGACGATTTAGTCGCCACTGGATTCGAGAATCGTGTATCCTAGACACGATGGGATCATATTGTGGTTGTTGGAGTTGCGTAACTTGGCCATTGTTGATTGTGGTAGTTGGAGTTGTGCACTTGACCACCGTAAAAGGTGGTTTTCCTTGTATGTTTTGGTTAATTTTGTAGATGTGGATAGAATGTTTGACATTACTATACCACGGACTTGTTTGACAAAGGTAATGATGGAAATCATTTAGTTGGAAGCTGGTGACACCAGTTTATAGGACTTAGATGGCGGTTAACTTTTACATGAGTATTAGTTAAACCTTCCAGAGTGGATAAAAGGATGTACACAAATGCATTGTTTCAGGGATCGGAGTGATTCCGATGCAGTTGAGTGAGACGTATCATATGCCTACATCAGTTAAGAAACTACGAGATAAGCTGTTATACACGTGATGTGGTTTTAATAGATATGATCTCGTATGGTAGTGATATGGAGCAGGAATGATTATGGGATTTTGACTAGCTACTGGGTAGCTACTTTTGAGTTGCTGGAACATGAACAGTTGCAACAAGAGAGATTGGTCGCTATAGTCTCCCATGCACTTACAGAGTGTGTGGTGAAGTGTATCTTGGATGGTTGATGGGTTTCTCTTTTGAGAGGATAATTCCCCGTCTCTGATGAGGATAGTGGGTTCTGGAGTTGCATCATTTAAGAAAGAGTTGTTGCAGGTGACACATCATTTGAGATTTGCCCTATATCCTAGTGGTACTTGGATGTACCGAGACTTGAAATGCTTATACTGGTAGAACGGTATAAAGAGAGATATAGCAGATTTTGCTGCTCGATGTTTAGTATGCCAGTAGGTGAAGGCTAAACATCAGAAACTCGCTGGATTGCTCTAGAAAATTCCGATTCTGGAATGGAAGTGGGAGCATATCATGATTGATTGCGTTACGAGATTGCCTAGAACCCGTAAAGGACGTGATGCGATTTGGGTGATTGTGGATCAACTGACCAAATCAGCTCATTTCCTTCCTATTCGTGGGTCGTACTCGTTGGACCATCCGGCAGTGTTGTATTACCGGAAGATTATCAGATTGTGTGGGGTACTTTTAAGTACCATATCGGATAGAGATTCGTGATTTACCTCGCGATTTTGGCAGAGTCTACACCAGACTATGGGCACAGAGCTTCGGCTTAGTGCAACATTTCATCCGCAGACAGATGAACAGTCTGAGTGTATCATTTAGACGTTGGAGGATCTATTCAGATCTTGTGTTGTGGATTATAGAGGTGTAGCTTATCCGTTGACTTTACCTCCGACACTTGTGGGTGTTCATAACGTATTTCATGTTTATACACTAAGAAAATACGTGCCGCGATCTGACCATGTTCTGTAAGAGGTTCCGATACTACCTTAGTCTAATGCAACTTACGAGGTGATTCCAGGGTGGAGCCTGGGTCGTAAGGAGCGACAGTAGTGGGATGAAAACCATCCGACTCGTAAAGGTTGGATGACAGTATCATACCGATGAGGAGGCTATGTGGGAGCTAGAAGATACTATTCGAGCTCGATAGTCTCATCTGGTCACTTGAGGAAGGTATGTGGTCCTTTCGAAAACTTGCTTGAAGTAAATTTTTGCATGTTAGTACGAAATTTGGGGACCAAATTTTTATAAGTGGGGGAGAATGTAAAATACCGTAGAAAAAAAAATATAAAACAAAATAAAATAAAATGTTGGATAATTGGGAGAATGACCTATGGAATTTTCAAGGAATTTTTAGAAATTTTTTCTAGATTTAAACGGAAGGTTTATGGATGTTTCATGGGGATAAAGCGAACAGGCTTTTGTAAAGCCTGTTTGCACTATCTGCTAGGAATTAATGGGTTTAATTAAAACCATTTATATTCCTTCCGTTTCCCTTATTTCCCAATCGCACCGTATCTCTTCCCATTTCTCCCGATCGCGTGCGACCCCTCCCCTTCGCTGCCGTCATTCGAGCGTGCCTCTTCACTGTCGCCGATGCCAATCTAGCCCGATCTCCACCCCATCTTCGCCTCGAGCTTGTTGCCGCCGGTGCCGCCTAGTCGAGAAGCTTGCTGCACACGCCATCAAGACGTAGCCACTATCATCATCATGCTACTGTCGTTGCCTCGCTACTGGTCGTTTTCCCCCTCGCCTCGAGATCCATCTGCTTCTGACCTTCCCTGAATTGGATCTCACCAGTCGCCTAGATCTCCATTGTCAGAGATCTCAAGTTGAACAGTCGCTCGGTCGTCGTTGCCCCTACTCAATCCATCGCTGCAATTTCCTATCTCTCGATCTCACAGCCGAATGCCATGAGATCCACTTGTCATCACCGTCGATCTCGTCCCTTAACCGAATGTTGCTGACATAACTACGGATCATTGCAGTTTTGCCGTTAGAGATTTCCACCAGGGTAGGCAATCGATCACCCAGCCTTCTTGTCCTCACATCGCCGATGGTTTGTTTCAACTTCCATTTCCTCTCCTTCGTGTTGGTGCAATCGGCCCAGGTCACGATTGACCAGGACTCGAGTTTGACTCGAGTGATGTTTTGATGTTTCGACAAAAACATATGACAATGTAATTGTCATGGGAAAGTCCAAGTCATGGGTACTTGGCATAGGAAGTCAAAGTGGGACACTTGGCATTTGAGAAAAGTCCAAGCATGAGTCTTGGTAAATGGAAAGTCCAAGCATGGGTCTTGGCAAGGTAAAGTCCAAGTCTTGAGTACTTGGCATGGAAAGTCCAACATGGGTTGGCAAGGAAAGTCCAAGCATGGTCTTGGCATGAGAAGTCCAACATGGGTTGGCAAGGGAAAGTCCAAGTTTGAGTCTTGGCATGAGAAGTCCAAGGGGTTTGATATTGGCGGCGTAAAGTCCAAGCTGAAGTCTTGGCAGCATAAGTCCAATGGTTGGCAGCGTAAAGTCCAAGCAGAGTCTTGGCGGTGTAAGTCCAATGTGCCTTGGCGGTGTAGACACCGTTAGCATGACATAGCCGACGGAAGCACCTGAAGGCTAGCGCGATGGATGAACAAGTCATGGATGACTTGGAGGGATCTGAGAGGCGTGAGGCTGATGGAGGTGGCTAGTGTTGGGTTTTTCCGAGCCGCAAAAACCGCTTTTTGCGTTGCGGAAACCTCGGAAGCCCCCGGCCACGGATCCGTGCGAAGAAGTATTAAAACAAAACATGTATGTGCTTGTATAAAAAAAACCCTAGATCTACCTTAGATCTAAGAGATAAGAGCGTTACCCTCGATGCGATGCCCTTCGCAAATCCCGCTCGTCCAAAAGTCCGCCGGAACTCGAGAGTGTCAAGTGCACACTCCTCTATGGTATCCACACAAGCAATAGGTGGAAGAAAAACACACTTGAGTGTGCTAGCACTCCTAGGGTGTCTCGGCAAGATGAGGAAGGAGAGGGAGAGAGCTTGAGGGAAGAGTTCCAAGGTTGAAGATGAAGTCAAGAGTGTAACCCACAAAAAAATGAATTTCCACTCACATAACCCCCAAATGGTGGCCGGCCACTTCATGGAGGGGGAGTTACATGCATGCATGTAACTCCCATGACCCTTGGTCTCCCTCATGATGTGACACTAATTGACCAAGTCAATGATGATGTGGAGCATCATCATTGGCCGGCCATGCCTAGTCATCATCATGACATGGCATTTGGTCAAGTCAAACTTGACCTTTCATCTTCCCTCTCAAGTCAAGTCAAACTTGACCTCTAATCTCCCATGGTTGATCAAATCTAACCACTTGACTCAAGTCAATTTAATATAATGAATCTCTATTCATTAATTTAAAATTGATTTGATGAATCAAATCTCAATTAGACTCATTCAACACTTGAATCAACTTGAGTCTAACTCAATTAGTCTAATTTGGATTACTCTTAATCCAATTTGGTTCATCCCATGAACCTAATCCTCATGGTTCATCATATGAACCTAATCTCCATCTAATTGCTCTTATGTGTGTGACCCTATAGGTTCTTGTAACGTTGGCAATGTCCCTAAACCGATTTAGGAACATAAGCAATGAGCGGTATCTAGCAACACATCATTGCTACCCAAGTTACAAGAATGTTGAGCTCCAACATCACCTTTGTGACTACTAATTGTGACTCTCACAATATGTGACAAGGTCCCTCTATCCTTGACATCTAGATTGACCAATCGAGGCATAGACCGTGTCATCCTGCATACAATCTATATCTTGAACTCCAAGTAGACTCACTCTAATCAAATGAGCTCAATATCTCATATTGACTCATTTGGGCATGGCCATGCACTTCGTGGTCTCACTCTATCAAGAATATCGATGTCACCCCCGTCATATAGGAGGGATAGATCCCATCTACATCACTCACATCCCTCCGCATAATTCGTTACATACCCAGTAATCGCCTTTATAGTCCACCCATTTACGGGTGACGTTTGACGAAGCCAAAGTATGCAATTCATTATGTAGGGAACCATGGTGACTTCAGGTCTAAGGACTAATAGTCATACTAATAGCCACATGAGAAAGTATATGACACTCATATAACGATCCATGATACTTTCTCATGTCGGGTCATTCAGTATACATTCTCCAATGCATACCCATGTGTCAACTTGATATCTCATATCCATGACTTGTGAGATCAAGTCATCTTGTTGACCTACATGCTAGTCTCTACGCATTAACATTGTCCCTGAATGTTAATACTGACTAGGAATGATTAAGAGTAGTGTTCTCTATATCATCTCATTATCGATTCAACCAATCGATTGATATAGATAAGAACCTACTACTCAAGGACATTATTATATTTAGTTATTTGGCACCAATACAAGTAAATATAATAACCATGCCTTAATAAATAGGAATATGATACAATAAAGTCCATACAACAATCATCATATGATTGGCTCTAGGGCTTTCACTAACAATCTCCCACTAGCACTAGTGCCAATCACCGTAGTATCTAATACCCAATGACCTAGTGTGACCATCATGCTTTTACGTACAAAGCCTTGGTCAAGGGATCCGCGATGTTAGCCTCTGGGTACTCGCAAATCTTCACATCTCCTCGATCGACAATCTCACGAATGAGATGGAAGCACCGATATATTCGGCCTTTTTGTAGAATCAATAACTGTGTCCTGCTTGGAACTCTTCCAGCTCACAGTGCTACCTGTTCAAGCAAAACACGAACCCTGACTGCGATCTATAATCATCCCGGGTGGTTTGGCATCGCATCAGAACCCTTTACTAGCTCCTCATCGCCTTCCAATATCAAGAAATATTCTTTAGTCCTTCTCAAGTACTTAAGAATATTCTTCGCTTACTATCGATGACGCGCTCACCGGATCTCGGTGGTATCTACTCGTCATGCTCAAAGCATACGAGACATCAGGACGAGTACACAGCATGGCGTACATGATAGATCCTATAGCAGATGCGTAAGGGATCTTATCCATGCGGTCTCTCTCCTCTCTAGAAGAGGGACTTTGAGTCTTCGAAAGACTCACACCATGTGACATCGGCAGAAGTCCTTTCTTGGAATTCTGCATGGCAAACCGAAGTAATACCGTGTCAATGTATGTACTCTGACTTAGGCCAAGCAATCTCTTAGATCTATCTCTATAGATCTTGATGCCTAGAATACAGGCTGCTTCACCTAAGTCCTTCATTGAGAAGCACGCCCCTGACCAAGTCTTCGCATCAGCGAAGGGATGTCATTCCCAATAAGTAGTATGTCATCCACATACAATACAAGGAACACAACTGTGTTCCCATTAACCCTCTTGTAGACACAGGGTTCATCTTCATTCTTGATGAAACCAAACTGTTTGATCGCATCATCGAATCGAAGATTCCAGCTCCGAGAAGCTTGCTTTAGCCCATAAATGGACCTTCGGCTTGCATACCTTCCCGATGTCGTGGATCTACAAAACCCTCAGGTTGTGTCATGTACACATCCTCGAGTAAGTTTCCATTCAGAAACGCGGTTTTGACATCCATCTGCCAGATCTCATAATCGTGGTATGCTGCAATAGCAAGCAAGATCCGAATGGACTTAAACATCGCCACTGGAGAAAAGGTTTCATCATAGTCAATACCATGAATTTGCTTGAAACCTTTAGCCACCAATCGGCCCTTATAGGTATGCGTAAGTCCATCCATGTCAGTCTTTCTCCTAAAGACCCACTTACACCCAATGGGTTTGACCCCTTCAGGTGGATCAACCAAAGTCCATACTTGGTTAGTGTACATGGATTCCATCTCGGATCTCATGGCGTCTAGCCATTTCTCGAATCTGGGCTCATCACGGCTACGATAGGAGGTAGGCTCATTCTCAATGAGCATAACGTCATCATGGTCGACAAGAGAAATGAGTATCTCTCAGCCGACGACGCACGTCTATCGGACACTGCAAGAGGTAGGTCTACTTGACAGTGGTTGTTCCACAACTCTTTGTGCAACAACCTCATCACCCACAACACTTTGTGGTTCTGCTCAACCTCCATCAAGGCCTCTATGGTCCTTATCTTGAATTTCTTCAAGATCGAAGGTACTCCCACCAGCTTTTCTAGAAACAAAATCCCTTTCTAGAAAAACCCAGTCTTTGCCACAAACACTTTGTCTTGGGGAATGTTGAAGTAATATCCCTTTGTATCCTTGGGATATCCAACAAAATAGCACCTATCGGATTTGGGTCCCGGTTTATCGAGACTTGACGTCGAACGTAAGCCTCACAACCCCAAATCCTCATAAAAGACATCTTGGGATTTTTCCCGTCATATCGTATATATGGTGTCTTTACCATGACCTTGGATGGTACACTTAAGGGTAAAGGCGTGTCTGCAGAGCATATCCCCAAAAGGATATAGGAAGATCATGTGACTCATCATAGATCGTACCATATCCAATAGGGTACGATTCCTCCTTTCGGATACACCATTCCATTGTGGTGTTCCAGAGGAGTGAGGATAGAATCCCACACTCAGCTAGATAGTCACGAAACTCATGGCTAAGGTATTCACCACCTCGATCTGATCGAAGTATCTTAATACTCTTGCCAAGCTGGTTTTGTACTTCATTCTTGAATTCTTTGAACTTTTCAAAGGATTCAGATTTATGTGTCATAAGATACACATAACCATATCTACTGAAGTCATCAGTAAATGTAATGAAGTACCTGTAACCACCTCTAGCAACATTGAAAGGACCACATACATCACTATGTATAAGTCCTAACAAATCTGTTGCTCTTTCGCTATGTCCACTAAAGGGAGTCTTGGTCATCTTGCCTAAAAGGCAAGACTCGCATGTCTCATATGATTCAAAATCAAATGAGTCTAGCAGCCCATCCTTATGGAGCTGAGATAAGCGACTCTCATTTATGTGACCTAAGCGACAATGCCAGAGATAGGTTTGGTTCAATTCATTTGATTTGAACCTCTTTGTACTTATGTTATAGATAGGGCTCTCTAAGTCTAGAAAGTAGAGTCCGTTCATTAGAGGTGCACTACAATAGAACATATCATTTAAATAAACTGAACAACATTTGTTCTTTATTATAAATGAAAACCCTTTCTTGTCCAAACAAGAAACTGAAATGATGTTCTTAGTTAAAGCAGCACATAACAACATTCTTCTAATTCTAGTACAAGCCGAGGAGGGAGATAGATCATAAGTTCCTACAAAGAATAAAAGAACCCTTGCTCCATTGCCTACTCGTAGGTCCACCTGCGCCTTTGTCAATGCCTTGCTATTTCTCACCGCACATTGGTACAAATGTGAGATGCACATCCTATCTAATACCCATGATGAAGAAATAGATAGATTGACTTCTATAACATTTATACCAAGTAGAAGTCTCACTTCTTCTTCTTAAGATCTTCTATGCCTTGCGATTCACGCTTCAGTGTCTGCTTCCTGCAGAAAATAGCAAGCCCCTTCCTCTTGCTACCCCTCCTTTGGGTTTAAGTTCTTTGCCTTTGCCCTTGGCTTGGGACTTTCCCTTACCTTTAGGCTTGCCCTTGCCTTTCTTTTACGCACCATCAAAATGGTGTCGATTTACCCTTCTTAAGGTTAAGCTCATAGATTCTCAACATACGAGCATTTCAGTAATGGCTTATCAATTTCATTCATGTTATAATTCATGACAAATTGATCGAAGGCTCTTGGCAAAGATTGCAAGATTAGGTCAGTGGCCAACTCTTGGCCAAGTGGAAATCCCAGCCTTTGTAGGTTTTCTACGTACCCAATCATTTTGAGTACATATGTACCTACGGGAGTCCCGTCTTGCATTTTGGACCCAAATAATGCCTTAGAGACTTCATATCTCTCATGCCTAGCTTGTCCTTGATATAGTTGACGAAGATGTCCAACCATATCATAAGCATTCATGAACTCGTGTTGCTTCTGAAGCTCAGAGTTCATGGTCGCGAGCATTAGACATGACACATCTAATGCATCATCTTGATGCTTCTTGTAAGCATCTTTGTCAGCTCGTGAGGCATTGGCAGGAGGTGCCTCCGGAATGGGCTGCTCCAGGACGTACAGCTTCCTTTCTTGGGTGAGAACAATTCTCAGGTTCCTGTACCAGTCCAGGAAATTTGCTCCATTGAGCTTGTCCTTCTCAAGGACAGATCGCAGAGAGAGAGTGTTCGTGTTTGTTGACATAGTAATCTACAACATACAATGCAGAGGATTAATATCATATTCCTTTTATCATTTAATTAGGCCTTTAATCAAATGATGCTCCCACTAAATTATAGGAATTTTGTAGAATCGAGTTATGGATGTGGTCAAACCACTTTTACTAGATTCATACAAACTAGCTATAATTCTTGCGGGACAAGATCCACATCATACTAAGCCTTGAGTTAGCTTTGGCTAAATCGCCCAAGACTTAGTACGATCGGTGGGTAACACATTACCGATTACATCTCTATGCAACTCTTGTTTATAGGATTAAGACCCACATTTACAAAAGACCTTGAGTTAGCTTTGGCTAAATCGCCCAAGATTTAGTGTAAATGCGATCTTAACCTATCTTTCCAACGATTGGAATATGCCTATAGTTCTACTCGATCCAATTGAGTTAACTAGTTTTGCTCAATCTAATTGAGCTTACTCTACCCCGAGTCGTGATAGGCGGGACCAAGATTGTCCCTCCGCACCCTACCAAGATAATATGCGTTGCTCTGCTTTGGCAGATTCAACAACAACAAATGATCGAGGTAGTGATGGGTATCAAGGCTCGGTAGGCATTTTCGAGTTGATTCGATTATGATCTAATCTAATCGTAATGTGTATCTTATACGCATTTAGGCCTTTATTATCCTATATTAGCATGCATCATATACATACATTAATTATTCTAGCATGCATCATATACATACAAGAAAATTAACCTAGCATGCATCATATACATACAAACATGTTTCTACTAGCATGCATCACATACATACAAGCAAAATCAATTAAATATACATATATATATATCAACATATATATATATCATTAAATGTGATATAGTCATGGCCCTACTACGATCTTCTCAAGCCAATGAGAAGATCGGACGGTCAACCTAAGGCTAGCGGCTTCTCCAAGCGCTTCCTTTGACCGCCATGTGTCGTCGTCACCCTTCTCGTAAGCTCGTCTTCAAGTGGACTTTCCACCGCTTCATTTTTTACATTACAAATATGAAACTCGAGTTACATTCGAGTCTAAAAACTAATTACAACTAGAATATTAAAAGAATAGGTGCGACGCGCAGGTCGCAAACACTTTACAACACGCACAACCACAAAATGGCACGCAGTATTATGAATTACAACACTTAATCCAATCCAATTGGGTTATTGGGCCATGACAATCACAGAATTATACATAATTCTAAATTATGTATTTTACAGAAATTTCTATAATTTTTCTTAATTTATTTCGAATTTATGAGTCAACTCTCCGTAGCAGTCCCGCTAAGCGATTTAAAGCGCGATCGCGGGACATGGCCCCTTTCGGGATAGGGGCAGCGCCCTACTGCAAAATAAACTTGAGTGTCCCTACAATGATCTTACAGCGACTTAAGTCGCTGTCCCAAAAACCTAAAGCGAGAACTCGCCGATTCGGAGAGTTTTTCTCGACGGTTGAAGCCTACGAGTGTCCCAACACTCGTTGCTTCGACTCTACGAGAAAAATACCCAAAAATTCTATAAAATAAGAAAATTTACAGAAACATATAAATCTGTAATTTTTATATCTAATATAAAAACTACAAAAACGAAACACATACATGCTTCGCACGTGGCTCTGATACCACTGTTGGGTTTTTCCGAGCCGCAAAAACTGCTTTTTGCGTTGCGGAAACCTCGGAAGCCCCCGGCCACGGATCCGTCAAGAAACAAAACATGTATGTGCTTGTATAAAAACCCTAGATCTACCTGAGATCTAAGAGATCAGAACGTTACACTCGATGCGATGCCCTTCGCATTTCCCGCTCGTCCTATAGTCCTCCGGAACTCGAGAGTGTCAAGTGCACACTCCTCTATGGTATCCACACAAGCAATAGGTGGAAGAAAAACACACTTGAGTGTGCTAGCACTCCTAGGGTGTCTCGGCAAGATGAGGAAGGAGAGGGAGAGAGCTTGAGGGAAGAGTTCCAAGGTTGAAGATGAAGTCAAGAGTGTAACCCACAAAAAAATGAATTTCCACTCACATAACCCCCAAATGGTGGCCGGCCACTTCATGGAGGGGGAGTTACATGCATGCATGTAACTCCCATGACCCTTGGTCTCCCTCATGATGTGACACTAATTGACCAAGTCAATGATGATGTGGAGCATCATCATTGGCCGGCCATGCCTAGTCATCATCATGACATGGCATTTGGTCAAGTCAAACTTGACCTTTCATCTTCCCTCTCAAGTCAAGTCAAACTTGACCTCTAATCTCCCATGGTTGATCAAATCTAACCACTTGACTCAAGTCAATTTAATATAATGAATCTCTATTCATTAATTTAAAATTGATTTGATGAATCAAATCTCAATTAGACTCATTCAACACTTGAATCAACTTGAGTCTAACTCAATTAGTCTAATTTGGATTACTCTTAATCCAATTTGGTTCATCCCATGAACCTAATCCTCATGGTTCATCATATGAACCTAATCTCCATCTAATTGCTCTTATGTGTGTGACTTATAGGTTCTTGTAACGCGTTGGCAATGTCCCTAAACCGATTTAGGAACATAAGCAATGAGCGGTATCTAGCAACACATCATTGCTACCCAAGTTACAAGAATGTTGAGCTCCAACATCACCTTTGTGACTACTAATTGTGACTCTCACAATATGTGACAATGTCCCTCTATCCTTGACATCTAGATTGACCAATCGAGGCATAGACCGTGTCATCCTCGGTACAATCTAAATCTTGAACTCCAAGTAGACTCACTCTAATCAAATGAGCTCAATATCTCATATTGACTCATTTGGGCATGGCCATGCACCTCGTGGTCTCACTCTATCAAGAATATCGATGTCACCCCCGTCATATAGGAGGGATAGATCCCATCTACATCACTCACATCCCTCCGCATAATTTGTTACATACCCGATCGCCTTTATAGTCCACCCATTTACGGGTGACGCGTTTGTGAAACCAAAGTATGCAATTCATTATGTAGGGAACCATGGTGACTTCAGGTCTAAGGACTAATAGTCATACTAATAGCCACATGAGAAAGTATATGACACTCATATAACGATCCATGATACTTTCTCATGGCGGGTCATTCAGTATACATTCTCCAATGCATACCCATGTGTCAACTTGATATCTCATATCCATGACTTGTGAGATCAAGTCATCTTGTTGACCTACATGCTAGTCTCTACGCATTAACATTGTCCCTGAATGTTAATACTCGACTAGCAATGATTAAGAGTAGTGTTCTCTATATCATCTCATTATCGATTCAACCAATCGATTGATATAGATAAGAACCTACTACTCAAGGACATTATTATATTTAGTTATTTGGCACCAATACAAGTAAATATAATAACCATGCCTTAATAAATAGGAATATGATACAATAAAGTCCATACAACAATCATCATATGATTGGCTCTAGGGCTTTCACTAACAGCTAGAAGGCTTAGGTCTAGGCTAAGGGTGGTCTAGCAAGTATGGGGGAACCATACTTGGGTTAAAACATCATGTTTGAGGTGTGCCAGTCGACTGGTGACATGTGGCAGTCGACTGGACCGAGTCAACTAGGATTTGACTATGGGTTATGGCCTAGCAGTCGACTGCCAGAGTTGTGCAGTCGACTGATGGCTCGAGCAGTCGACTGGTGCTCGAGAAATCAGCCACAAAATGGAGTCGAGACTCGACTGGTCGAGACTCGACTGGTCTAGTGAGGACTCCATCAGTCAACTGATGGTCATAATCAGTCGACTGATGAAGGTTCCGTTGGACTTATCCAGCGTGGATCTAGCCGTTGTCTCACGACAACAGTGGCATCAGTCGACTGATGGTCCCGATCAGTCGACTGATCGACTTTTTCCAGCACATGTTGAAGCTATATATGGAGCTCGTGATGGAGGAAAAACTAATCGATTTCTTGGACGTCTTGAGGCGATTTGCTGTTGCAAATCAGGGTCTTCAACCACGATTCAAGCGATCAACAAGCAAGCAATCCAAAGGCATTTGTAAAGTTGTTTTCTTTACTAGTTTTGCATTGTATTATTGTATATTGCTTGTATTTATATCTTATTGTTGTAAGATTATTTGTAAGGGGTTTCTCCACCTCCGACTTGTGTTGAGAAGGAGTATTTGTCATTAGTGAGTGTGTGTGCATCACTAGAGCTCGTAGAGCTCGATCCGTGGAGTAGGAACTGTGCGGTTCCGAACCACGTTAAATCTTCGTGTCTTTGTGTGTGCTTGTCCATTTCGTTATTGTATTATATCTATATTCCGCTGCGCTAACGAAATTGTAGACACGAACGCGAAAGAATTTCATCTACGCTATTCACCCCCCCCCCTCTAGCCGTTACAAATATTCCTAACAAGTGGTATCAGAGCCCGGGGCTCTTCTACGGACTAACCGCCCGGAGCTAAGACAAAAGGCTAGAGGGTGAAGATGGAATTCCAAGACAAGCTTGGATGGGATATCAACACTCCACCTCCATATGATCCAGAAGATTTTCCGGCATGAAGAGCAAGAATGGAAACATTCTTGATGATGAACATAGAGGATTGGTTCATCCTCGTTGAAGGCCTTGAACCCCCTAGGGATAAGAAGGGAAATGTCCTAAAATTGAAAAAGTGGACCCAAGAGCAACGCCAAAAGCTCAAGATCGAAATTAAGGTAACGAAACTTTTGGAAGATTTAATCCCTAATGATGTTTTGTGCAAGCTAGGGGATTACATATATGCCAAGGAGCTATGGAGAAAATTGGCAAGATTCCATGAGGAGAGTTCATCCTCAAGTGAAAGTGAGGAATCGGAAGCTGAGATGGAGTCAACTTCCGGATCAGAGAAAGAAGAAGTAGAAGAGATGGAAGAAGCATCTACTTCTAGGATTGAGGAGGAGAGACCATCCTCTACACCGGAGCAACCTCAAGAAGAGCCTTCAACATCCGATCAAGATGAGGAAGCTCAAAATTCAACTCCGGCACCTACCACCACCCTAGATAACTCAAACACTTTATCTTCCAATAAAAATCATATTATGTGTTTTGAGTGTAGGGAATTTGGGCACTATAAGAGCAAGTGCCCAAAGAAGATTAGGAAAGCTCCACCGGCACCAAAAGTCAAGGATGCCGGTTCCCCAACACCTAAAGGCAAGGAGCACATCATATGCTTCAAGTGCAACTCAAAGGGACATTATCGGAGTCAATGTCCAAGGGGAAAGAAGAAAGGGCAAGAAGGAGCAACACAAGTAGGGGGAGCCTCCAAGGCAAACCCTAAGGTAAAATTTATTAATGCACCTTCAATTTCTAGGGATAAGAAGCATGCTAGGAATAATTTTAATAGTCTTGCTATTGTGCATGAAAAGTATGCTAGAAATAATAGATATATTTGCCTAGGAGCTAAGAGTGTTCACTTAGGAAATAAGAAGAAATTTGGGACTAATGTCCCTAAAAATATATTACCTAAGGAAAGCATTAAGAAAATAGGAGAACATCTAGGCCTTAATGCTAAGAAATCTAGACATATGCCTAGAAATAAAAATATCTCAAGAGAAAATGAAAAATCAAAAATTGAGATATTAGAAAAGGAAAATCAAGCCTTGAGATCAAGGCTTGAAAAACTTGAAAAGACCCTTAAGGGTATGCAAAATCAAATGCAAGGGTTAATTAGTCAAACTTCTAGGTCCAAAAGTCAAAGTCAACACCTAGGACCTAGGAGTCAAAAGTCAACCAAGGGCAAGCAAGGTTTGGGTCACAAACCTAAGCCTAAGGTGGCTTACCATAGTGTTCCATTTGATTATGGAACACAAACTAGGTCTAGGAAGACTAAGGTCAATAGGGAAGTCATCCCTAGAGTTGACCAAGGGTTGTGCCTAGTGGCTAAGGTTTCTAGGAAACCTAGGGTGGCCACTAAGAAGGTTGCAAGGGGAGTTACCCCTAGAGTCAACCTAGGTAAGACCCAAATGACCAAGGCTAATAAGCCTAGGAGGGTCATTAGGAAGGTATCTAGGGAGGTTATCCCTAAGGAATACCTAATTAACCCTAGGAGCTCAAATCGGTTTTGGGTTCCTAAGAGCGTGATTGATTCACGCTAGATGGGTTAGGGTGTGTCAACCTTAAATGGATGGGTAGTTAACTCAACCATGGCAAAGGTGGCACTTTAGGTTATTTTCAAGGTTATGGATACCTTGGAAATAGATTTGAATTATCATCCTAAAAGATTTTAGGGTGTGCCAATATTATTTGAGAAGCTTGATAAAATGGTCAAATTGGCACAATTTAGGTTTAGAGGTCGTAGTGTGCCATTTTGGGTTTTTGGCACACTTGGGAAAATTTAGGTATTACCATACCTATATATTTTATTTGCCATGCCTTGATTGTCATATGCCATGACATCATATTTTTTTTAATCATTTTTATATGTCATGATTATGCTTAGGTTTAAGGTTTTAAATGGCATGTGTTTTTAAATTTTATCATATGCCATGACATCATGATCATTGGCCATATTTTAATAATGCTATTATTTCTGCCATGATCATACATTCATGCATTAACTTGATTAAAATTGATTTAAGGACTATGGCATGACTTGAAATCTCATTTATAAGGGAATCAAGTAGAGTTGCTTCAGAAGATGCATGAAACCCTAGTCTAGGGAGAACAAAACCCACATCTCACATCTAATTGACATGTATGTGTATTTATACACCATAGATACATGTGAGATGCTAGGATATGAGTTAAGTTCAAGGTGCATAGTTTTTGCATCTAGATGAACTAAAACTCATCTAATTCTATTTGTGGATCATTGGGAAAGCTTGTGTACAAGTCATGTGCATAGAGCCCAAGGAATATGATCCAAAATAAGGTTTTGAAAATATTTTAAAATCATTTTGAAAAACCTTGGTGAAGTCTATCTTTTGATAGCAATCACCATTGATGAGATTGATACAAAGTGAGCTTAAACTTTAAAGTATTTAGGGCTTGTATTAATTTTAAGGTGTTGGAAAGTTCAATGTTGAATTTCTAACCTTAATTTTGATGGTTTAGAGTTCCTATTGGCTTAGGGACTGCCCAAGGACATTGTTGGTGCAATGGTCAAGGGGGAGCAAGCCTTTAGGGGGAGATATCCATCTTGGGATGATGGATGTGGTTTTCTCCTTGAAAAGGAGAAGTTATTGGGAGAACATGACATCAATTGGGAAATTGATGGGACTTTTGAGAGACCCAATTTGGAAATTGGGAGAGTAAATGGGATTGTCTCTCTTGAGTGATATTGGACTTATCACTAGGAAGATGGTAGGCATCCTAAGTATTTTTAGACCAAGGGGGAGATTGTAAGATCTCATTGGGACATGAGACATTGACCCTCTTGGGGAGAAAACCTTTTTGATGTTAGTCAAAAAGGGGGAGAATGTTTGGGGGAGAACATTTGGAGAGTATTTACCAATTTGGGATAATTGGTAAAGGATTTGAGTTAGTGTTCTAACTCAATCATTTGTTTGGTTTTTGTCAAACATCAAAAAGGGGGAGATTGTTGGTGCAATCGGCCCAGGTCACGATTGACCAGGACTCGAGTTTTACTCGAGTGATGTTTTGATGTTTCGACAAAAATATATGACAATGTAATTGTCATGGGAAAGTCCAAGTCATGGGTACTTGGCATGGGAAGTCCAAGTGGGACACTTGGCATTTGAGAAAAGTCCAAGCATGAGTCTTGGTAAATGGAAAGTCCAAGCATGAGTCTTGGCAAGGTAAAGTCCAAGTCTTGAGTACTTGGCATGGAAAGTCCAACATGGGTTGGCAAGGAAAGTCCAAGCATGGTCATGGCATGAGAAGTCCAACATGAGTTGGCAAGGGAAAGTCCAAGTTTGAGTCTTGGCATGAGAAGTCCAAGGGGTTTGATATTAGCGGCGTAAAGTCCAAGCTGGAGTCTTGGCAGCATAAGTCCAAGCAGAGTCTTGGCGGCGTAAGTCCAATGTGCCTTGGCGGTGTAGACACCGTTAGCATGACATAGCCGACGGAAGTACCTGAAGGCTAGCGCGATGGATGAACAAGTCATGGATGACTTGGAGGGATCTGAGAGGTGTGAGGCTGATGGAGGTGGCTAGAAGGCTTAGGTCTAGGCTAAGGGTGGTCTAGCAAGTATGGGGGAACCATACTTGGGTTAAAACCTCATGTTTGAGGTGTGTCAGTCGACTGGTGTCATGTGGCAGTCGATTGGACCGAGTCAACTAGGGTTTGACTGCGGGTTATGGCCTAGCGATCATTGCCGAGTTGTGCGCGATCGATGATGGCTCGGCAATGATCGATCGTAATCGCGTCGATCGTGCTCGAAATCGACCACGAGAATCGGAGTCGAGACTCGACCGGTCGAGTGAGGACTCCATCAGTCGACTGATGGTCACAATCACCGGCCGATCGATGAAGGTTCCGCTGGACTTATCCTGGATCTAGTTGTCTCACGACAACAAGGCATCGATCGATCGATGGTCCCGATCAAGATCGATCGACTTTTCCAAAGATATATGGAGCTCGTGATGGAGGAAAAACTAATCGATTTCTTGGACGTCTTGAGGCGATTTGCTGTTGCAAATCAGGGTCTTCAACCACGATTCAAGCGATCAACAAGCAAGCAATCCAAAGGCATTTGTAAAGTTGTTTTCTTTACTATTTTTGCATTGTATTATTGTATATTGCTTGTATTTATATCTTATTGTTGTAAGATTACTTGTAAGGGGTTTCTCCACCTCCGACTTGTGTCGAGAAGGAGTATTTGTCATTAGTGAGTGTGTGTGCATCACTAGAACTCGTAGAGCTCGATCCGTGGAGTAGGAACCATGCGGTTCCGAACCACGTTAAATCTTCGTGTCTTTATGTGTGCTTGTCCATTTCGTTATTGTATTATATCTATATTCCGCTGCGCTAACGAAATTGTAGACACGAACACGAAAGAATTTCATCTACGTTATTCACCCCCCCCCTCTAGCCGTTACAAATATTCCTAACACTTCGCATCCTATCATGAGCACAACCATTGACCAACTCTGCCCCCATCAGTAGCTTACGGTGGTTCGAGGGAATTGGATCAGGTAATCTTCCCTGTGATTTCCTATAGTCGCTGCCTTCAATTGGTCGTAAAAGGCCTCTGTTTTCGTTCTATTTCTTTAGAGCAAGGAAATATGAGAAGTTGCAAATTGGATTAAACGTGGATACTGTGATTGCATGTGTTTAGAGTTATTGAAATTGGGTATAGGTTGCAGTTTAACTGATTCATTTGGATCATATACGTGTAGAGGTATCAAGAAGCTATTTGGATTTAAATCTAAGATCGCTGATCAGAAGCTTTGGAATTAAAGCCGAGCTGGGTAAGTTGAGATTTGAAAACTTTATCGACAAATATATGTTTCGACAGCTAGGTTCTGTGTTATGGTTGTGATGATAGATTGCAGCTACGGCTAAATTCATCTGGTTGGTATAAGTTGCTATTTCAGACGTGGAACAAGAAGCTGTGAAGGAAGTTAGCCTTGGTAAGTCCAAACTTGAATGTTTTGGATGTATACCAATGTTATTTTGTTAACAGATATGGTGGTTGCTTCTAATCTGCCTTTTAGTGCAGGTGATGAAGACAAACATGGATAAGCTTGTCATTTCCTATTTGGATGTGGAGCTTCTCAGAGGAATCTTCGTAGCAGGTGGGTAATTCCTACCTTGGTCAGGTAGATTTAATGCATACAGATTTAGATGCATGATTCTCTTATATGATCATATTACCTTGACCCTGCTCTTATTATCTTATTCTTGAACTTATCATTGGATGTATTTATGCTCAATTGTTGATATCACATATTCCCTATCATGATTTAGGAGTTATAGATGTGATATAAATTGACCTAGATGTTTAGCAGGGTGTAAATGTTAGTACGGGGGATGACCCAATTTATAAATTGGCAAAATGGTCATCCGTGGGTAGGTAATGCCTTAAATGTAGGATTTATTTCCAATACTCGTATGTTGCATACTTGTTACCAACCATGTGTTGTGTAATGGTTAAGTGAAGGGTGATTAGTGTGTCGCTACAGACCGGTGGTCCTAGCTGGATATGATTAGTCAAGTACGACTCTCTATAGGATAGAGAGTGCGTCGATCAGTTGAGTACGACTCTCTATTGGATAGAGAGTTATGATCAGTCGAGTACGACTCTCTACAGGATAGAGAGTGCATCGATCAGTTGAGTACGACTCTCTATTGGATAGAGAGTTATGATCAGTTGAGTACGACTCTCTATTGGATAGAGAGTTATGATCAGTTGAGTACGGCTCTCTATAGGATAGAGAGTCCACCGATCAGTCGAGTACGACTCTCTACAGGATAGAGAGTGTATTGATCAGATGGGTACGACTCTTTGCTGAACAGAGAGTCTGTGGTATATGGTTGTACGTGTGACAGCATACTCATGTCATTTGCATGCATTCTGACGACATAGTCTCCCTTGGGGTTGAGAGAGTCATCAGTCATCTTGCCTCCCAGAGCACTCCCCGAGGAGTAACCGGTGTGAGGACAGAGCATATGTTGTGTCGCACTCTACCACTATAGACGGTGGTAGTTGGAGTTGCGTGCAGTTGTCCTGGGTGCGTGGTACTCGATCACTCATTGGTAGTGTTAGTCGAAGTGGCCAGCAGCAGGGACCCCCGTTGTGTAGCGAGCTCTTTACGCTCATATGCTACTTGATCATACTGCCCACTCGGCCACTCTATAGCAGTGGTCGGTGTGAATTGGGACAGTTATCATGTCGTGCCACCTAGATCACACTAGGGTCGTGGTAGCGAGTAGGGGTGAGTAGGCATGACCATGCATACTGCATTGACATATCTGATGGCGCTTTGCATATTTCCATATATATATACATATATGCATGTATATATATATATATATGGATGGTTGTGATTAATATATATATAGATGCGGTATGTATATATATATATATATATGATTATTGTGATGTTGCATTTGATTGTACTATGCTTGTTGCATTTGGGTGTATATCATATTCATGCATGTTTCTTGCATTTGTTATACTATTGTGTCGGATATTGGTATGTGTTGGACAGACCATTAGATACCTTGACCTGTAGCTTGAGTATATTGTGAGTTGATCTTACTCTTCCTGTTATATATATGTTGGATATATGTTCAGGTTGGATCAGAGTAGCGTAGCAGACTTCAGGTATGTCTGCATTTTACGTTGTTCATTTGGTTAGATGGTATATGCTTGTATTTATATACTATACTGATATACCTGTTGTACCTCTAGATTATGTTGTTGAAATACATGTGATATTACATATATACATGTTTTTCTATTATCTGCTGAGTTTTACTCACCACCACCACAGACCCTGGGTTTTTCTGTCGCCCAGGTAACAGTTAGAAGACTTCGTGACGGCATGGAGCACCACTGGCTGACTTATCATCTCACCTCCGAGGCTCCTGTGTTTGTTTTGGGTTTTCTGTACATTGTGTTATGTATTTGGAGTTCGTGATATACTATGTTGTAGATTCGAACTTTGTCGAGGTTTCGTGTTGTTGTGATGTGTTAGTTCTACCAGTATGCATGTGTGTAGATTGTTGTATTATGTTTTCGCTGTGCTTTGAGTAGTTGTTGTATTTACTTTATATGTTATGTTGTTGTTATTGTGGGCCTACGGGCCTTGTATTAACCCAAAATGTTGCCACGTACAAGGGAGATATCGTCCGTTTGATTTTCAGCTCGGCATGCTCTCGAGGCGTGACACTGGGAGTCGGCGGCGATGCGATCAGGGCACCGACTATGAGCTAGGATTCATGAGTTCTACCGAGATTTGGGTAAGCAGTTGATTTTCCCCCTTGATTTGGATGAAATCCATCCTTGCTTGTGATTTTCACTGCAAGTAGTTTAGATCCAGGTTTTGGGCAGTGATTGGAGCAGTTTTCGTGGGTGAACAGGGGAGAAACGATGCTGGTGGAGATCCAAGATCGGTAAGCTTGGTTTATTTTTCTATATTGGCTTTAGATTGCTGTGTATTCTGGGATGTGTCATTGTTGTTGAGATTTCGATGAATTTTGCCAATGGATTGTGGTATGGCGGCTGTGGTTGGAGTGGTGGCAGCCATGATCTAAGATTTACCCTCTAATCAACGTGAACCCATTTGTGAGTAACCAAGATACTTAGGGAATTAATTGTCGTTGAGATATGTGGACTATTGGGTGGGTGTGCCAGTTGTGAGTGGGAAGGAGAAGACAGCTTGGTTTTAGCTGAGAAATCCAATTGATGATTGGTTGATCCGTGAGTGTAATAGATATTGATTTGCGATTGGTAAGGTGTGTGTACAGTGTGTGTATGTGGTGTACATGGGATTGTTTGTGAACGGGATAAAGGTGATCTATTGTGAGTTTGGTTATGGTGTATCAGATTGGGATAGTTGAGTATCTAACTCGTAGGTGAGGAAAGGATGCGAGTATAAGAACGATGTAGTATTTAGTTCCTATATTTGTTGGATACTTGTACTTAATCATTGTTTGCTATTATGTGCAGGTTTGGGATACGAAGCGCGTCCACGGCCGTGAGGATAGTTCGAGCTTTGTATCAGGTGGGTAATATCTACCTGGTCTGGTAGTTTTGATTAAATTCCAGTGCATGAATTTGGATATATGTTTATATCTGTTTACCTTAAATCCACTCATGTTTAATCACATGTTTGTACTGCCTTTGACCTTTGAGATATTGTTGTTATTTCATTGATTATCTATCATGGATATGAACTACAAATCCTATTATGTGTTAGCTGATAGATGTTCAGTAAGTACATGTGGTTAGGGTTATCTTTGTGACCTCAGATTGGGTTACTGTGTTACATCAATAGGGTTAGGTGATGGATTGGATTATGGAGTCGATTGTTATAGCATACCCGTATTAGTGGTGCATCTATGGTGGATCTAGTTGTCTGTGCATAGATAAGTGTGTGATTGTCAGTATGTGACCATGGACTAGAGGTCCTAGCGTGATGGTATATCCATTATGGATTGTGTGCCTGTGTATGGTTATATGGACGGTCGATAGTATATCGCTACTGACTAGAGGTCTTAGCGTGGTTGGCTGTCAGATGAGTATGACTCTTTGTGCGATAGAGAGAGTCTTGTGGATTGTAGTCCTTACATAGTTGACTTTTGGTTGACCAGGACTCCCCATGGGATAGGGAGTGTTGCGAGGATACTTGTGTGGAGCTATGCATCATTACATTGCATGCATATTGTTGACCGGGTCTCCCTTGTGGTTGAGACGGGTCGTCAGTCATCCTGCCTCCCCGACCACTCGGGGTAGTGGTAGCAGGGTTGAGGGCAGAGCATTGGATGTGCCGCGCTCGGCCACTATAGACGGTGGTAGCTGGAGATGCGCACCTGGCCACTGTGCAGAGTCGTGTTAGCACTCGCCCACTATAGACGGTGGTTGTGTGATGTGCAGTTGTCCTGTGTGCGGAGCTCGTCTACTCATGGGTAGTGACGAAGCGGCCAGCAGTAGGGACCCCCGTGGAGTAGTTAGCTTTTTACGCTTATATGCTACTCATTTATACTACCCAACTCGGCCACTCGAGAGTGGTGGTAGATGGAGTCGGGCTAGTCGTCATGTCGTGCCACCCGGGCCATACTGGGGTCGTGGTTGGACGGGTACGCAGACATTGCCATGCATATGCATTGCTGATATATATGTATGCATGTATTTGATATATGTTTTACATATGCCTATGAGATGCTGCATTTGTTTGTTGCAAATGTTTGCACATCATGATACAGGTCATTTGCATATTATATACTGCTGTGTGTTGAGCATGATATATGTGTTGGTCCAGACTGTTGTATGCATTTGATTAGCGTCATATCATAGTGTGGTATGGACCGGGATGTTATTATAGGTGATTATATACTGTTCATATGTCTGAGTATTAGTCAGGTATGGGATTGACTTGGTACGTTATATGGGTTATGTTATTGTATATCTATTCAGGATGATATAGCTTATGGTGTTGCAGACCGTCAGGTACGTTGGTACATTACTTCATGTTCAGTTGATCAGTTTAGTATATACATTGAGTATGACTTTACTGTGGTTACTTGTTATTAGATTTAGATAGGATTGTATGTCTATTGGACTCATGCTGTATACCTGTAGATCTTCACATGTATACTTGTAGATCTCTATATCCTTATATGTTGTTCATGCACTTTCTACATATTACCCCTGAGTTTATACTCACCACCCCGGGACCCTGTGTTTCCTGTCGCCCAGGTAACAGGTAGAAGATTCCTTGGACGTTCGGAGCTCCGTCAGCTGATCCCATCTCACACCGAACCATTGGAGTTTTCCACGTATTTGTTTCCGCTGCTGTTTTGTATTATGGCCATGTATAATCAGTGTTGTATTTGGTTGTTGGTTTGTATGTTGTTTTTGGTGTAGTATGTTAGAGTCGTACCGGTGCGCACCTTTTGTGTTGTTGTGGATGTATTGTTTGGTATTGTCCATATATATGTCATATTGTTGTGGGCCTACGGGCCTTGTATTAACCCGGTATGTTGCCACATACTGGGGAGATGTCGTCCGTTTGCTTTTCGGCATGACATACTCTCGGGGCGTGACACGTGCCCATCTTCATATTTGATCTTGTCAAAATCATCCTCGTCATAGATAGGGTCTTTCATATTTTCTTCAATCACCTCATCACTACAAGAAAATAGGGCTTCAGTGACAAAAAATTTTGTTTCTAAAAGTCATTTTTCTGTCTCTAAATATAATTTGAGACGAAATATTCCGTCTCAAAAATCCGTTAGTGAAAGCCCCGTAGCTAATTTTAAGACAAAAATATTTTGTCTCTAATTTCATAAACAAATTAAAATATTGTTTATAAATCCATTTTTAAATTAACCAAATGAAAATAATTTCAAATATATATTCCGTGTCTAATTTTGTTTTACATCCGTTAATAATCTGTTTCAAATAATATATCACATATAATTTTAATCTGTTTATAAATCTATTTATATTTCTATTTATTAATACATATATGATTTTGTTTTAGAATATATCATTAAAGTTTTATTATATGTTAAATTTACATTTCTCATCTACATAGTAATTTACATGAAACAATCATACATTTCAAATAAATTATTTTTTTAAACAATTAATTTCTAATCCAAAAGTACTATACAATTAAAAATTAAAATAAATAAATATTCACATCATTCAAATCAATACATTTTTATATCCCAACCCAAGTAATCTAATCTTTATTTTGTTTATCGCGATGCTCATGAGGTCCAAATCTTCCGGGATATAAATGATTTATATATCCCATCTCTTGAATCATTTTACAAACCAACTCCTTGAGATGTTCTTCTCTGCTTGACATCCTGCATCAATATTATTTAATCATTATATTGAACTAATTAAAAGTAGATGCATAATGTCATAGACCTAATTGCTAAGCAAACAAATGACTAAAAGCAAAGGAAATATAAAAGCAAAGTAGTTGTATCTTGAAAAGTACATAGCTATAAAATCTTGGATTGTACACAACTATAAAAACATGAACCTTTCAAACTAATAAAAAGAGAATAAATTTTGGTCCTCTTCAATTCTATTTTTTGCAAGAATAAATTGATTTATGGACTTTCGATTTTTTTTATTAAAATACAAATAGGAAAATGAAAAATAATAAATCATGTAGCTTAAATATAAACAAATGGTAAGAGTAACAATGAACAATTAAAAAAATATATCATCTTAGTTTGACAAAGTTCATTAGCAAATAGAAGAAAAATTCATCAGTCGCAAGTTAAATTTCTCAAAAGGGTGCTTGTAGACAAAAGATTCAATATGAAACAACGTACTCTGTCAGTAGTATCCATAGAATTTCCATTTAATAATTTGAGGAGTTGTTCTTTAGATCGACCATCCTTTTCCTTTGTGCTCGATTGAAGCAATGACAGAGACAAACTAGAACGATCAGGCATTTCTGTGGAGAGGCGGCAAATGATTTTTTATGCTTATCGACGCTGTGAGGTCTCAAAAACATGGTAGTGTCAAGAAAAGGGCTCTTACCTGGTAGCTTTTTGTTGACAAAAAATACTGCCAAATTCATAGAATACCTGCACGGCGACCATACCTGTCAAAACTCGTCAAAATGATAAAAGAAAGAGAGGTTGTTGGTCGAGCACTAACCACGCGACGATGACATCGACTATGTAATGTTTGCACGAAGCTACGATGAGTAGACTTTGAACTACAGCAAGGGCCCATGCCAAGAGTTTAATGAGCATGCAAGGAGCTACATTCATGTAACTTTGAAAGGCATCAAAAAAGAGTTCTTGCTTTATCACACATTAGGAATAGTTGATTCACAGACCTGGGTACCAAGAGCTTTCAATAGATTGCCACACTCATTTTCCATTTGAGCACGAGCTCTAGCATAACATAAAGCAGCTTTTGATAGTGTATTCCCACTGGTGCAGGTATTTTCAGCACCATATTTTCGACTATCCTCAGACAATTTATTCCCTAGATTTTGGAATTGATTAGAAATTGATTAAATTTATCTACAAAAAACATTTTGATAGTTATAAATAATAATAATCATAATAAATATGAATTAACAGGAGGAAGAAATACAAACAACTTTAAAAATTACCTATTTCAACTTGTTTGGATCCTGTAACAATATAACCTTCCACACCACGAACTATATCCCTTTGAAAATGTTGTAAAATGATTCAGAGGCTTTTACCCAAAAAGAAAAAAAAATGC
The DNA here is from genome assembly GCA_025175895.1 of Wurfbainia villosa. Lineage (NCBI taxonomy): Eukaryota > Viridiplantae > Streptophyta > Magnoliopsida > Zingiberales > Zingiberaceae > Wurfbainia > Wurfbainia villosa. The sequence goes on from CM045998.1 coordinate 21,100,312, forward strand.
AAAAATAGGGAAAGAAAAGAAATAAAAGATTCCAAGTTCCAACCTTGGCAGCACGGGTTGATGTATGAAGCTTTTCAGACTTTGATGCTGCTGATATGCTGCTGAATCTGCGAATGCATTATCAGAATTTCCATATGCAGCACCTCCAAATTGCTTGAAAATTGCTTGTTGAAGCAATGAAAGATATTACATATCTTTGACATGCTATCAGTAGGTATTAGATCTATTGTAGTCGATGTGAAAATTTTGCAGCATATGTTGAATTTATGAAGTAGTTCCTATGAAAGTCTATATAAATCCACAAGAAGCTACAAATCATGTCACAAAAAGCAAATTATGTTTAGTTAAACAAAAAAGTCACTGCAACAAAAGAGGGAAAAGCAGCTCTATTTTTTACAAGTTCTTTTAGTGAAAAAATAAATAAATAAAGAACAACACTCTAATAAATGATTCTTCAAGTAACCAGAACAGAAGTCTCACATGACCACTTGAATTGTGGCAGAAAGAAAAGAGGAAAAAAACCGAGGTAAGAACTAAGAAGTAAATAAAATAGACAATCAATGAGTATTTAAAAAATTTTGGCATCTATAGAGAGATGCAACTTGGCAGATACAACATATAATTGTGAATTACCATATACAGTTTTGTATTTTTGCACCAAAAAAAAGGCAAGGATAGAGATTAGAGAGTAAGAATATTGTTCTAAGGCATGCCCCATTCTTTACAAATGACTAGTTATTAGCAATTACCTTTCCTGATTTCAATTGCTAGATAGAATTAAGGGCCATAAATGCATACCGCATCCTTTCTATGTAGTTATAGAGTCCCATGGAACACAGATTGTTCAAGATTATAACCTTGAAATCTATGAAATAAAACTCCGATAAGGTAGTCTACTCTTCTATAATCATTGCCCATTCATCGAGATTAACCTTTTGGATTATGGTCATGACAAATTGTCACTCTTTCCTAGAAAAAAAATGCACCAATAAAAGCAGAAAAAAAAAAGTTGCATTCGTAACTCCCAACTTACGTCAATCACGCCACGACTCGACCGCCTAGATAAAGAAATAAAGAAGGCCTCGACCATCAATACGCAGCGATGAGCAAACGCGATCTTCCCTCGATTTCTTTCATCAGATTAAATACACGAAAACAAGTTATTGGAAAATAAGAGGTAACTGTTTGACTTTGATGAGTCCATGGTCGCAGAGTTGCTAGCGGCGGGGAGGCAAAGTGGGCGGCGACGATGAGGAGAGGCACTCGATCGATAGAAGAGGAAGAGAAAGGGGAGGTGGCTATGGAAGAGAGGCGTCGGAAGAAAATGAGAGAGAAAACTTAGGTTTTGATAATTAAAACTAAGTTAATTTAATTCTATAAAAATCTATTCATTTTATCCTCCACATAGAAATTTATTTAAATCTTGAAAAATTCTTATTTTTTTAAAAAAATCGGTAAGATAATTTTTTCATTAGCAAGTATTATTGATAAAATAATTTTATTTTATTTTTATAATCTTATATATTTATACATTTAAAAAACTAATTTTTTATAATAAAAAATAATATTAATAATAAAAAATTTATTTGTATTAAAATTGTTTTAGAATTAATAATTAGTATTAATGAAATATATTGTATTTTTCTGATTTAATCTGAGTTCAAAATTACGATCTTTTAAAGTCTCCTACATTACTTCATAATATTTAATTATAAAATTGAACATAATTAGTGTAACACTGTCACAAGAAAATGTGGTCAGATTATAGGAGAAGATTAACTGGTGAATATGTTAATTGTTATCTATCAAATCTCCAAAAAAAAATATGGAAAAAGAAGATAATTAGAGAATAAAATTTCAGTCTACTAGAAATAATTCAATTTATTAATATTTAATAAATTTATTTTTAATTTATAAACAGATTTTATGACAAATATAATTTTGTATCAAATTCCATTTCTAATTCGTGTTTATTTTTGTTTATAAAAATTTATTTTATAAATTTGTTTATAATTCATTTTAAATTCTGTCTTAAATATATCTATATATGTTATATTTTATTTAAGTGAAACGGATTTGTAATTCTGTTGTAAATCTGTTTCTAATTTATAAATATTTAAAACTAATTTTAATTCTGTTTTAAAAATCTGTTTCTGAAGCCCTATTTTCTTGTAGTGCATCTTCATCGTCATAGATGGGATCCTCCATGTCTTCAATTATCTTGTCAACATTATCATCATTGTAGATGCAATCTTCTATTACCTCATCAATATCATAGTCATCATAGATGGGGTCTTCTATTGCCTCATCAATATCATTGTCATTGTGGATGGGGTCTTCTATTACCTCATCAATATCATAGTCATCGTTGATTGGGTCTTCCAAGTTTTCTTTAATCACCTCATCTTCATTGTCATAGACGGGGCCTTCTATGTCTTCAATTAACTTGTCAATGTTATCGTCATTGTAAATGGGATCTTTTATTACCTTATCAATGTAATTTTTGTCGTAGATGGGATCTTCCATGTTTTCGATGCTCTCAAGGTCGTCCTCATCATAGTCAGGATCTTCCATGCCTTTTTTATCATCATAGATGGAGTCTCTTGTGTCTTCTTCAATCAAGTACTACTCCTCCATCCTTTACCCAATTTTAGAAAGAACTCGACCACGAGTTCGAGTCGGGGTCAACCTCTGTGCAAGACCTCTTGCTTCATTAATCGATCGAGACGACTCCTTGATTGTTTGGGTGTCCTGTCCCAAGGTAGGAAGATGTGTAAAGCTAAGAAGAAGGAAATGACATTTCATCTTCTCCCAATCAATAATCTTGGCTTTGCCTTATTTCATACGGGACTGATGCAATAGTAACCACCAAGTGAAGGCTTCTCCCTTAAGCATCATGGCTACCAACTTTACTTTAGCATGATCGGGAACTTCTTAAAAATAAAAATTTGTTCGACTTCGTCAATCCAATCAATAATATTTTCTGCGTATAATGCACCGGAAAACTCGGGAAGCTTGATCCAAAAACCAAGGTCTTCATACTGATCTTCACGAATACGGTGATCTAGATGATACAGTTGTTTAAAATTCAAAGTAGTATGTCGATTAAATACCTTACAATCTTTTAGATTTAGATGTCGAGATAACTCTGCAACTTGTCTCTGTAGATCCATGATGGTTTCTTGGGAACATCAATCTTGGGATACGGCTTCCTCAATCCGAACCTACCGATCACGTCCATAATCATGGCCATAATAACTATTCATGGATCACCAAGATAACTCCGTGATTGATCTCTGTAGATCGATGAACTCGCGGGTACTTGTTAGGACCTATGTGCCCGCTAGAGGGGGGGTGAATAGCATCTCGTCATCGTGCGATGGAATTGATTGCATGCTTGCTACAATTTAGTTAGTGCACAGCAGAATAATAATAACAACAAATACAAATAAGCAAATTGCACAAGCACAACACAAAGATGTAATGTGGTTCGGAACCGTATGGTTCATACTCCACGGATTAGGCTCTAAAAGCCCTAGCGATGAAAACACACACCACTAATCACAAATACTCCTTCTCGACAATAAGTCGGAGGTAGAGAAACCTCTTACAGTGATTACAAAAGTAATAATAAGCAAATACAAGAAAATACAAAATGAATACAACAATATATGTAAAGAGAACTTTACAAATGAGCTTTTTGATGCTTTCTTGTTTGGTTGCTTGAGTTGCACTTGGAGACCCTGAATTACAGCAGCAAATCGCCCCAAAACTCCTCAAAGAACCATGCCAAAAATCCTCTCCACAAGCTGCTTTTATAACCTGCATTCGAGCTGGATTTCGCCTAGCAATCGACTGATCGAGACCATCAGTCGACTGCTCCTGTAGCCATTGTCTCACAATGGCATGAGCCACGTTGGATAAGTTCCAACGGATAGACCATCAGTCGAATGATCATACCCATCAGTCGACTGATCGAGTCATCACTCGACTGTTGAACTCTAACAGTCGAGTCGAAAACTTTCTGTCCCCGAATACTCGACCAACAGTTGACTGATCTCTAGATCAGTCGACTGCTCAGGCCATCAGTCGACTATCCAATGTTGGCAGTCGACTGCTAGGCCATTTCTTGCAGTCGAACACTAGTCGACTCCCATCAGTTGACTGACTATAATATCAGTCAACTGATAACCTCATACATGAGATTTTAACCCCAAGTATGGTGTCCTCATACTTTCTAGACCACCCTTAGCCTAGACCTAAGCCTTCTAGCCACCTCTGTCATCCTCGTGCCTATCGGATCCCTCCAAGTCATCCATGACTTGTTCATTCATATGCTAGTCTTCAGGTGCTTCCATCGTCTATTATCATGCTAACAGTGTCTACGCCGCTAAGTCACATTAGACTTACGCTGCCAACACCACGCTTGGACTTTACGCCGCCAACCATTGGACTTATGCTGTCAAGACTCCACCCTTGGACTTTACGCCGCCAATATTCCCCTTGGACTTCTCAATTGCCAAGTACCCATGACTTGGACTTTCACGGCCAAGACTACGCCCTTGGACTTTCCATGCCAACTCCATGTTGGACTTTCCAATTTCCAAGTATACAAGACTTGGACTTCTCCCATGACAATGGTCAAGCCATCGTCAAACATCAACATCATGACCTGGGTCGATTACACCAATAATCTCCCCAACACATTTTCAGACATCAATGTCAGTCATCAATGTCAAACATCAAAATACTACTCGAGTCAAACTCGAGTCTGGTCAATCGTGACCTAGGTCGATTGCACCAACAATTTCCCCCTTTTTTATGTTTGATAAAAACCAAACACCTTTGAGTTAGGCCACCTAACTCAAATCTCCTTACCAATTGTCCAAAATTAGTAGTTTCACTTTCTCCCCCCTTTTGACATACATCAAAAAGGTTCTCTCCAAGGAGGTCAATGTCTCATATCCCAATGAGATCCTACAATCTCCCCCCTAGTCCAAAAACACCTAGGATGCCTTCACTCTTCCTAGTGATAAGTCTCATATCACTTAAGAGAGGCAATCCTATAAACTCTCCTAATTTTCAAATTGGGTATCTCAAATTCCCATTTCTCCCCCTCATGAGGAATACATTCATTATCCCATGATGGATACCTCCCCCTAAAGGCTTGCTCCTCCTTGACCATTGCACCAACAATCCTTGGAGAGTCCCTAAGCCAATAGGAACACTAAACCATCAAAAATAAGGTTAAAAGTTCAACATTGAACTTTCCCACACCTTAAAATTGATACATCACCCTAACAACTCTCCTAATCCATATCCAATGGATTTTCACCCTTTCCAATGCTTTCCAAAGCATATCCTAGGGTTAGGAGCAATTAGGGAACCCTAACATAACTGAAACATGGGCTAAACATCCTTGTTCACTCGAAATCAGCTCTGCCAGTCGAATTTATCAGTCAATAGTCGACTGCCCTCATCATCAGTGACTGTCATCCATAGTAGTCGATTGATATCTACAAAATGCAAAAATCAATTTTCATAAATGAGTTTTCGAAATTCATAAGTAATTATATATAACTTGAAAAATTATGAAAATTCATACGTATAATACTTATAACAGATACAATAGGTAAAAAAAATAATTTACCCATAAAATAGTGAAATTGATACAAAGTTCAAAAATGAAGAAAAGCTTCAATGTTTGAGCCCTCTTTGTATCAACATCATCAATGGTGACTTCTATCAAAAGATAGATTGCACTAAGGTTTTTCAAAGTGATTTTAAAATGATTTTAAAACTTTATATTGGATCATGTTCTTTAGGTTCATTGTACATGGCTTGAACATGAGCTTTCCCAATGATCCATCCATGATTTTAGATGAGTTTGAGTTCATCTAGATGCAAAAACTATACACATTAAACTTAACTCATTTCCTAACATCTCATATATGTCTAAAGTGTATGAAAACACATACAAGTCAATTTGATGTAAGATGTGGGTTTTGTTCATCGTAAACTAGGGTCACATGTATTTTTCTAAGGCAAACTACTTGATTCCCTTATACATGGGACTTCAAGTCATGTCAATTGTCCTTAAATCAATTTTCATAAATGCATGAATGATCATGGCATAAAAGATAACATAAATAAACATGTCCAATGATCATGATGTCATGACATATGATATAATCTAAATATATATGACATTAAAAGACAAACCCTAAGCATAATCATGACATTTATATGATTTAAATGAATATAATGTCATGGCATAGTATATGGTAATCAAGACATGACAAATAAAATATAAAGGTATATAATACCTAAATTTTAATATTAGTTTTCATTTGTTATTATTAAACTCATTTTGCCATATTACCATTTATCTCCCAAGTGTGCCAAAAATCCAAAATGGCACACTATAACCTCTAACCCTAATATGCCAATTTGATTGATTTTTCAACTTCCATAAATTATATTGGCACATCCTAAAAACCTTTAAGATATAAAAATCATCTTTATTTCCAAAGTACCCAATTACCTTGGAAATGACCTAAAATGTCACCTTTACCATTTTTAGGTTAACTACCTATCCATTTAAGGTTGGCATACCTAAACCCATTTAGCGTGAATCGATCACACTCTTAGGAACCCAATACCTATTGGAGCTCCTTGAGTTTACTAGGTATTCCTTAGGGATAACTTCCCTAGATACCCTCCTAATGACCCTCCTAGGCTTTGAAGTCTTGGTCATTTGGGGCTTGCCTAGGTCAACTCTAGGGGTAACTCCCCTTGTAACCTTCTTAATGGCTTCCCTATGTTTCCTTGAAACCTTAGCCACTAAGCACATACCTTGGTCAACCTTAAGGATGACTTCCCTATTGACCTTGGTTTTCCTAGACCTAGATTGAGTTCCATAATCAAATGGAATACTATGATAAGTCCTTTTGGGCTTAGGTTTGCGACCCAAACCTTTATTGCCCTTGGTTGGACCTTACTTTATAAACCCTAGGTTTTGACTCCTTGACCTAGATTCTTGATCATTTGACTCTAGAATTTGATTTTGCATTTTTGCAAGGGTCTTTTCTAGTTTCTCAAGCCTTGACCTCAAGGCTTGATTTTCTAATTCTAATCTTCCCAATTTTGAATTTTCATATGTCCTTTGGGAATTATTTTTCCTAGGCATATGCCTAGTCCATTTAGGGTTAAAACCTAGGTGCTCTTCTACCTTTCTAATTGTCTCCCTAGGTAGGATTTTTCTAGGATTATTAGTCTCAAATTTCTCCTTATTTGAAATAAGTCTAGAGTCATTATTTCTAGACTTGTCCTTAGAACTAAGGTCAACATGCTTAGCCCCTAAGCAATAAAACCTATTATTTCTAGCATGTCTTTCATGAATAATTGCAAGATTACTTCTAGCATGCTTTTGATAATTAATTAAAGAAGAAACATACTTAAAGGTTACCTTAGAATTTGCCTTAGCTCCCTCTACATGTGTAGCTCTTCCTTCATGAGTCTTCTTCTCCCCCTTTGGGCATTGACTCCGGTAGTGTCCCAGTTGTCGGCATTTGAAGCAAACGATGTGCACCTTGTTTTTAATTATTGGGGGACCGACATCCTTAATCTTTGGCACCGGTTGAGACTTCTTGACCTTCTTTGGGCACTTGCTCTTGTAGTGCTCATATTCCCTACACTCAAAGCACATTATATAAATTTTATTTTGAAATAATGTGCTTGAGTTACCTAGGTCAACGGTGGGAACCGGAGTTGATTCTTAATCTCCTCGACCGGAGGTAGATGGCTCTTCTTCTTGCTCCAGCATGGAAGGTGATCTCTCCTCCCCCTTAATCCTAGAGGTGGAGGCTTCTTCTGATTCTTCTACTTCTTCTTCCACCAATCCGAAAGTTGACTCCTTCTCAACTTCCGACTCCTCACTTCCTTGTGAGGATGAGCTCTCTTCCTCTTGTGTCGAGTGAGACTCCTCATGGAATTTTGCCAACTTACTCCATAGCTCCTTGGCATCCATGTAATCCCCTAGCTTGCACAAAATGTCATTAGGGATCAAATCAATAATAAATTTTACTATCTTCTTGTTTTTCTCGAATCCTTGGATTTGTTCTTCATTCCATCTCTTCATCTTGAGGAATCCTCCCTTTGGCTCTCTTGGATATTTGAATCCTTCCATTAGGGCGGACCAATCTTCGATGTCCTTCATCATCATGAAGTCTTCAATCCTTGCCTTCCATTGATTGAAGTCTTCTCGTCCATAAAGCACAAATGGGACCGGTGTGTTGATGTCCCATCCTAATTGTTCTTCAAATTCCATCTTGTTCCCTCTAGCACTTTTGCTCCTAGGTGTTAGTCTGTAGAAGAGCTCCAAGCTCTAATACCACTTGTTAGGGCATGTGCGCCCGCTAGAGAGGGGGGTGAATAGCATCTCGTCGTCGTGCGATGGAATTGATCGCGTGCTTGCTACAATTCGGTTAGTGTGCAGTGGAATAATAATAACAACAAATACAAATAACCAAAATGCATAAGCACAACACAAAGATATAACGTGGTTTGAAACTGTATGGTTCCTACTCCATGGATTGGGCTCTAAAAGCCCTAGCGATGCAAACACACACCACTAATCACAAATACTCCTTCTCGACAATAAGTCGGAGGTGGAGAAACCTCTTACAGTGATTACAAAAGTAATACTAAGCAAATACAAAATGAATACAATAATCTATGTAAAGAGAACTTTACAAATAAGCTTTTTGATGCTTGCTTGTTTGGTTGCTTGAGTTGCACTTGGAGACCCTGAATTACAGCAGCAAATCGCCCCAAAACTCCTCAAAGAACCATGCCAAAAATAAGTTTAAGTTTAGAGAAAGAGAAAGTTTCTTTAAAAAAAATAAAATAAAATAACTTTAACAGAAATTTCTTAACAAGCAAGAAAATAAACTTTAATAGAAAAAATCAAAACCCTATCTAGATCGAATAATAAAATAAATAAATAAACTTTAATAGAAAAAGTCAAAACTGTATCTAGATCGAAAAATAAACAAACTTTAATAGAAAAAGTCAAAATCCTATCTAGATCGAATAATAAAATAAATAAATAAATTTTAATAGAAAAAATCAAAACCCTATCTAGATCGAAAAATAAATAAACTTTAATAGAAAAAGTCAAACCCTATTTTAGTGCATCTAGATCGCGTTTACTGTTAGATGCCCTTGCATCAGTTTGGATAGATACATCAGTGTGACTTTGAAAGAGGCCATTGATTACCATAGGATAGACCACCTTCAGGATAACTTATCATTGTAAGAGAGAGAGAGAGAGAGAGAGAGAGTTCAATCATCATGTAGTTATTTTGGTGAAATCGACACTTTAGGATTATCCTCAACCTTGTCTTCCAAGCCATTCTTTATCTTTTATCTTATCTTTGTGTATTGATTCTTCATTATTCGATTTTTCTAGATAATCTTCCATTGTATATATTTGGTACTTGACCAGTCCCTGTGGGATTGATATTTTTATTACTTAACGACAACCGTACACTTGCGGTTACACAACTGTTAGTGAAAGCCCTAGAGCCAATCATATGATGATTGTTGTATGGACTTTATTGTATCATATTCCTATTTATAAAGGCATGGTTATTATATTTACTTGTATTGGTGCCAAATAACTAAATATAATAATGTCCTTGAGTAGTATGTTCTTATCTATATCAATCGATTGGTTGAATCGATAATGAGATGATATAGAGAACACTACTCTTAATCATTCCTAGTTGAGTATTAACATTCAGGGACAATGTTAATGCGTAGAGACTAGCATGTAGGTCAACAAGATGACTTGATCTCACAAGTCATGGATATGAGATATCAAGTTGACACATGGGTATGCATTGGAGAATGTATACTGAATGACCCGCCATGAGAAAGTATCATGGATCGTTATATGAGTGTCATATACTTTCTCATGTGGCTATTAGTATGACTATTAGTCCTTAGACCTGAAGTCACCATGGTTCCCTACATAATGAGTTGCATACTTTGGCTTCGTCAAACGTCACCCGTAAATGGGTGGACTATAAAGGCTGTTAAATATCGAAATTTAAAATATTAAATTAAATAGCCAAGGAATTAGGAAAATAATCCTAGGAATTTTTTTTAGGATTTTTGGAGAATTTAGGAATTTTTCCAGAATTTTTCTGGATTTAAACGGAGTTTATACGAGATATTTATGGGGATAAGAGAAACAGGCTTTTAAAAGGCCTGTTTAGATGAGTAAATAGGATAAATTTAACCTAGGTTATAAATCGAGGTTTTTGTTTCCTAATTCCGGATTTCTTTCTTTCCACGCCGCGCCCGACGGTTCCCTCTTCGCGAAACACTCTCCTCGCCGCAACCAGCAGCCCGACGCCGCCTCAGCCGCTCATCGCCGCCCCCATCACCGCCTCTTCTCTTCCTCTCCCGACGGGCGGCCTCTCTTTTGCCTCCTTGCTCGAGTGAGGGAAGCGATGCTGCTGCCAGATTTGTTCCGCTGCCTTCCCCTCGTTCGCCCTTTTTCCTATCGCCGGCGACATTGACCTCGGCGAAAGGCACTCGGTGCCATTGACAACCATGGCAGACACAGGGAAGCGGCGGGTTCACCGGATGTGGGTCCTTCGCCCCATTCTGGGCAGCGACTGGGACCTACTCCGATTCCACGCCGACGATTACATCGCCTCTTCCATTGTCAACTTGCCGATAGCCAGTCTCGTCGTCCTTGAGCAGGGACGACCACCAAGAGCAAACTTTCCATCTTTGTCGTGTCAGATGGATGAATCCACCGTCGTTTACCTCACTAGCTGCTTGCCCATGGTCAGAGGGAAATTGATGGGTTGTGGGTGAAGGTGTTGTGGATAGGGATTTCTTGCAAACCAACCTGATTATTCCAGCTGGAGTATTAGTCATTTCGATCATCGATGGTCACTCTTCCACGAATAGGAGGAGAATATTTTGGATGGGCTGTGGAAGCTGAACGATTGAGGTCAAGAAGTTGTGCCGATTGAATTGGAGTAGCTACAGCTGAGTTCATCTTGTTGTTATAGATTTCTACTTCAACAGTGGATCCAAAGGTAAGTGAAGGTAAGCAAGGACTTTGATTTGAGACAGAGTTCTCGGATGTGAAGATAACTGGTGTTCTTCATATCAGGTTTCGGTCACGAGATAGATCCACGAGCGTGAAGATTTGCATTTATCACGAGTTTCATAACAGGCGGGTACTTTGACTTATCTTTTAGATATAGTCAAGTTGATATGTTAGTTAGGATAGCATGCAATACTTTTCATGTTTATATGCCTAGTATGATTTGTGCCTACTTGCTACATGCATTTGATCAGTATGATTATATCTTCCCTGTTTTATTTGGATCATGGTTGCTTGGATCAGTTATATGCACTTATTGATTTTGCATATTATTCGGATGGATATTTGTAGTTGGATTTACATGCTTTAGTATCATGCACCATCTTGCATGATTGCATGCTGGCTGGACGGGGTTCCATTATTGTTGAGCCCGCAGCTAGTTACATGGCCTGCACACACTGCCACTCATGGGTTAGTGGTACATCAGGAGGGTGTGTGCAGTTGCTCTGTCAGGCTCCGCTGGACCGCTCATGGGTAGCGACGAGACAGCGTGGTAGCGGGCAGGGATCCCTCCTCTGGTCTATGACACCGGGAGATGAGAGCTTAGCTCCCCCACTATGTTTGGGGCAGGAGGATAGGTGTACTCCGACAGCATCCTGTCCACTCGGTCACTCAGGAGCAGTGATGGCAGAGTGCACAGTTGTCATAGCCCTACCCACTCGGCTTCACCATCGCGTGTGAGGCGGCTGACTGGCGTCAGGGGTGACCATGTCATTTGCACGACATGCATTTTGCACGGATTGCATTTGTATTGTGTTTGCTGCATTATTGTATTGATGCCTTGGATGTTGCATATGATTGACATGCATACATATTCTTATATGGTGATGACTTTATCTCTTATAGTAGGGCACATGCTCCTATCGGGTAGGAGACTTCGGTGAGTCTGATCCTTTTGCATTTATTTCTTGCTTACCATATATATGAGACTATACTGGCATGATTAGTATTGTTAGCTATTTCTTACTATTCATATCGACTAGTATCCGCTAAGTTCTTTGAACTTACCCCGTGGTTTTATATCTATTTCGTGATGGAGTCCGTCAGAGAGTCCAAACGCCAAACCCCTCGCCGTGTAATTGTATTTTGTTATTTGTGTTTACGGTTTTTGGGTATTTGGATTAGAATATATGTTTAGGACTGGAGTTGGATATCTGTACCTGTGGATGTTTTGGTATGTCCTTAGGGACCTTTGATCGGATTTTTATTTCGATTGGATTTGGTTGAGTATTCTGCCCGGATGGCGAGAAGGGTAAGTCTAGTTAGAGTAGACTTTTGTTTACCTAGATTTGTTGGCACGAGGCCTTATTATTATCTGCGTGTGATGTGGTATGATTCGGTCGTGTTGGCCGATGTATAGTGGCGTGTAGGCCTTGTATAAAAATTGGTATTGTCACGTCTGAGAGATCTTTGCCGGATTTTATCGGGGACTCCTCGGCGTGACAATTTACGTTTCAGTTGCGTATTGCTATAGATACACATTATATTAAACGATTTGATATAGATCATAATGAATCAAATTATTCTATATTATATGCCCTCACCCAGAGCCTTGATACCCATTTTGGCTCGACCTTATTGTTGAAAACTTAAGGACGTAGAGCAGCATAATTATCTTGGTAGGTGTGCGCGGTGTTGGACAATCACCAAATTTTCTAGATTTAGTACATATTGTATTGGTTATATTTGGTTATCGGGATATCATGTTTTATCTAGTGTTGTTTTAACGATATATGTTGGACAATTAGATTTTTAGGTTCTTTGGTTTATAGATAGCATTTGGTTATAAATTGCTATTCTTCTTGCTATCGTAGATTGTTATCATTGTGATATAAATGATAAGATATATTGGTAGATATTTACCTCTTAGGATTTGACTAGTATTAGGATTATTAGACTAGGTGAATAATATGACTAAGATGGATAAATTCGTAGAAGGCATGATGACATGATTACAGTTTATGTAGTTTAGAGTATATATAAGCATCTGATGCTTTATTTAGTATTGCCTTGACCTTGTCTGGCATGACCCTTTAGCTATACCTAAATTAATTTCGGCTATTGATTGCCATTGGTATGACTATGTTGTCGTTTATTAGACAGCGTGTTACATGTTTATATGGTTATGTGTTTTGTGGTGGATACCATAATTAAGACTGGTAGAGATAGAATAACTTAGATGAGGTTATTCGGTAGGAGCGGATTTCAGGAATGAAACAATATTAGTAGAACCCTAGGTGTTGGAACCCTAGGCGTAATAACCGGATGTGCATATTGGTATGTGATTACCCATTTACTGTTTCTGTGATATGGTGATCGGAGGTCGAATGATTAGGATGCGATTAATCCTTACTATATCTCCCATTCTTGGTTGAGAGAGAGTACTGCAGTCTCTCTATAGGTAGGTGCTTTGTATACATGTGGTCTCTCATGCATGGTTGAGATGACCTACTGCAAGATATACTCTTGCGTTATTCGTTCAGAGTTGGTGATAATCGGATTCGTATGATGTCTGTAGCAAGATAGCTACTTTACGTCTTAAGTACCCACGAGATATGTTCGTGGTAGCAGATTGGGGCATGCATGATTGAACTGGTAGGACGATATAATTTAGGCTTAACCCTCTTGAAGGGCTTGATAGTAGATTTGTGGCCTTTATTGGCTTTGATAGGCGTTTCCTGTTAGTTGGGATGAAACCCTATGATTAATCGTCTCGACGCGATTATTAGTGGACTTATGATTTTGATCGACCTTGATACCGATCATGTTGGAAGGGTTGGAAGGCTAGATTTAATCATCTAGACTTATTTATTTATAAGTTGATGATCTTTATCGTATTTGATAAACATTTCGTATTAGAAGTGTTGAAACCCTCGCTTGACCGCCTCAATGGGTTTAATTGTAGATCGATGATCTTAGTTGACGTTGAAAGTCGACTTATGCTGGATGTATTGGATAACCCTTGGCTTAACAACCTAGGATAATCGACTGCTCACGTGACCTATTGGTGGTAGTACGTCAGAGCGTGCAGTCAATAATTAGATATTTACGCTCGCTCATCCACGAGTCTCATTCGTGGTAGCATATAGTTGCGCGTAGACCGTGCTATTGATTGTTGGCCCATGGGTTACGTTCGCGGTAGCTCATAGATAGTTTCCTTTTTGTGCGAGAGCCACGAGACTTTATCGTGGTATCCGGATGTACACTGCTTGTTGCAGTGGTTGTGTATGTTGCAGGTATATTTATTATACACCGATCAGTTAATAGTGCATCGATATTGGGTACTCTGAGGGTTGGGTTACTCTAGCTTGTTCCCTGTGACTTCCATTATGTGCATTATGATTTTGCACTATTGTCTATACATCCACAGAGTGGTTGTACTTATCCCCTCCTCATTTATCCTCTAGGTTAACTGATGGAGGACGTGTCATATTGACCTACCTTCGAGTCGCTCAGAGAGTTCCTTGTCGTGCTTGTCCCACTGCATCGTCGAGATGCCGCTTTGTTTACTTTATTGGTATTGCATTTTATTTATGCACTTTGGATTTTTGGTCGCAATTTGATTTGGTGTCACAAAACTATTTTACTTTGTTTGATATATGTTTAGTCGTGCATGCATGCAGTTATTGAAATACTTATATTTCTATAATTATTTCGAGGTTTTTACCAGATTTGGTCCATGGATTCTGGATATTGTCACTAAGGGGCTCCCTTGTCATTTGGATGACGGATATGCCCCCAGGACGTGACAATTTATTGGTTTGCGGGTTTTGTGTTTTGAGGATTTTATTTTCCTTGGATTTTTGGGAGTTCTCGTGTTTTGAGACCAAGCAATCTGAAGGATATCTCTGAGCTATAGGAAAAGTATTGTCTTTAGTGGTTACTGTACTTTAATGGTTAGGAAAAGTATTGACTTAGGGAAATTGCCCCTACTCATGGTCGTGGACGAGTTCGACGACGTATTGATCTTGAGTAATCTAATGATGATTTCAGAGGTACGGATTCTTTAGAGGTGTCGACTGATGTCGAATTAGAAAGCTAGGAATATGGCCTGCTAGTCATCCATTTGAAGGTCAAGGAGTAAACCCTCAGAAAATATCAGTCTCTGCTATTAGTGATTTGGTTATGGATAAGACGTGTATGCCTACACTGGTTAAGACGATGAAAGATCATTTTACCTTATTATAGGAGGTGTTGTATGGGATATTTATCTGTCCCAGTAGTTTTCCAGAGAAGATCCGAAACTCTTTGTTAAAAGAGAGACGGACCTTTGAGGTTATGCATCGATTATCGATGATAGAATGCGGTAGTTGTGGAAGGAAATGAATATCCTTCATTGTGGATAGAGGATCTATTTAGATCAACTATAGGATACCTATATATACTCTAGGATTGATTGGTGACTAGTGTGATGATATTGTAGTGACATGGTGTCATACAATTATCATTGTCGTTGTGATGATTGTTATATCATCAGCTTAGAGTAAAGAGAATACATGTGTGTAGCGATGACAATTTCATACTTGGTATGAATTGTTTGAGCTTTTGATTATCTTATTAGACTTATTGACGACATAGTCGTCCAGGGATTTGGGAAATCGTGTATTCTGGATACGATTGGATCATTTGTGATGGTGGTAGTTGGAGTTGAACACTCGGCCACCGTAGATGATGATTTCTTTTGGTATTGATTTGATTATTACCATAGATATGGATAGGATGTTCTAGTGGTACTATACCGCTGACTGGTGATGGAATTTATTTGGTCTAAAGCTTGTGAAATTAGTTTCACCTGCATAATGATTGACTTTTACACCCGTGTGGTTTGATCATTCTCGGGTGGAAGGAAGGGTATTGTATGCGGATGCAATGTTTCAGAGAATGGAGCGTTTCTGATTTAGTTGATCGAGACGTATTCCGTGTTTACGTCAAATGAGGAACTACGAGATGGGTTGTCATATATTTATGACGTGGACTTCGCAGTTATTATATGATTTAGAAGAGGTGAGGAGCAGAAATGCTCATGGAGTTTTGGCTAGCTACTGGATAGCTACTATAGAGTAGCTGGAACACGAACGGTTGTAACAAGGAAGTTTGATCGCGATAGCCTACCATGCACTTACAGAGTGTGTGGTGGAGTGGATTTTGGACGGTAGATGGACTACCATCTCTGACTTCGAGGAGGATAATGGTTTCCGGAGTTGCATTATTTTAAGGAACAGATGTTTCAGGAAATTCCGATTCCAGAATGGAAGTGGGAGTATTTCATTATGGATTTTGTGGAGGTTTGCCTAGGACACGTCAAGGCCATGACACGATTTGGGTGGTCGTTGACCAACTAACCAAATCAGCGCACTTCTTAGCGATTCAGAAGACCGACTCTTAGGATCGATTGACGGAGAGTTATATCGTCGGGAGATCATCAGATTTCATGGTGTCCCTTTGAGCATTTCATCAGATAGAGATCCCTGGTTTACGTCTCGATTTTGGCAGAGTCTGCAGCAGGCCTTAGACATGCAGCTTCGTTTTAGTACTGCATTCCATCCACAGATAGATGGACAGTCCGAGCGGACCATTTAGATACTAGAGAATTGCTGGGGTCCTGTGTTATGGATTTCGGGGGCAACTGGGAGGACAAGTTGCTAGGACCCATAGAGCTCAGTAGGAGACAGGGTTGGTCTGTACTATCAGACGTAGGATGACAGAGGCACAGGATCGCCAGAAGAGTTATGCAGATCGTAGACAGAGACCTTTGGAGTTCTCTGTTGGTGATCATGTATTCTTGCGAGTCTCACTCATGAAAGGGGTGAAGAGATTTAACCTCCGTGGTAAGCTAGCCCCTAGATATATTGGTTCATTTGAGATTTTGGAGAGGATCGGAGCAGTCGTTTATCGACTAGCGCTACCACCATCCTTGGCTGGTATCCATGATGTGTTTCAGGTGTCCATGCTGAGGAAGTATGTGTCATACCCTACACATATTCGGTCAGGTGTGTCAGGTTCTATTCAACCTGATGCTACTTATGCAGAGGTTCCGGTACGGATTTTGGATTACAAGGAACGACAGTTGCGAAACAAGGTTGTGCGACTTGTCAAGGTCGGGTGGAGTCACTACACCGACAAAGAGGCTACTTGGGAGCTTGAGGAAAAAATCAAAGCTCAATATCCCCACTTGTTTACTTAAGGCACGTGAAATATATTTTTCAGTACTTGTGGTATTTCTTACTCGTTATGCATCTGAGTAGGAAATTTGGGGACCAAATTTTTATTAGTGGGGGAGAATGTTAAATACCGAAATTTAAAATATTAAATTAAATAGCCAAGGAATTAGGAAAATAATCCTAGGAATTTTTTTTAGGATTTTTGGAGAATTTAGGAATTTTTCCAGAATTTTTCTGGATTTAAACGGAGTTTATACGAGATATTTATGGGGATAAGAGAAACAGGCTTTTAAAAGGCCTGTTTAGATGAGTAAATAGGATAAATTTAACCTAGGTTATAAATCGAGGTTTTTGTTTCCTAATTCCGGATTTCTTTCTTTCCACGCCGCGCCCGACGGTTCCCTCTTCGCGAAACACTCTCCTCGCCGCAACCAGCAGCCCGACGCCGCCTCAGCCGCTCATCGCCGCCCCCATCACCGCCTCTTCTCTTCCTCTCCCGACGGGCGGCCTCTCTTTTGCCTCCTTGCTCGAGTGAGGGAAGCGATCTTCACGCCAGATTGTTCCACGCCTTCCCTCGTTCGCCCTTTTCCTATCGCCGGCGATATTGACTCACGAAGGCACTCGGTGCCATTGACAACCATGGCAGACACAGGGAAGCGGCGGGTTCACCGGATGTGGGTCCTTCGCCCCATTCTGGGCAGCGACTGGGACCTACTCCGATTCCACGCCGACGATTACATCGCCTCTTCCATTGTCAACTTCCTCGCCGCCCTTGGAGCAGGGACGACCACCAAGAGCAAACTTTCCATCTTTGTCGTGTCAGATGGATGAATCCACCGTCGTTTACCTCACTAGCTGCTTGCCCATGGTCAGAGGGAAATTGATGGGTTGTGGGTGAAGGTGTTGTGGATAGGGATTTCTTGCAAACCAACCTGATTATTCCAGCTGGAGTATTAGTCATTTCGATCATCGATGGTCACTCTTCCACGAATAGGAGGAGAATATTTTGGATGGGCTGTGGAAGCTGAACGATTGAGGTCAAGAAGTTGTGCCGATTGAATTGGAGTAGCTACAGCTGAGTTCATCTTGTTGTTATAGATTTCTACTTCAACAGTGGATCCAAAGGTAAGTGAAGGTAAGCAAGGACTTTGATTTGAGACAGAGTTCTCGGATGTGAAGATAACTGGTGTTCTTCATATCAGGTTTCGGTCACGAGATAGATCCACGAGCGTGAAGATTTGCATTTATCACGAGTTTCATAACAGGCGGGTACTTTGACTTATCTTTTAGATATAGTCAAGTTGATATGTTAGTTAGGATAGCATGCAATACTTTTCATGTTTATATGCCTAGTATGATTTGTGCCTACTTGCTACATGCATTTGATCAGTATGATTATATCTTCCCTGTTTTATTTGGATCATGGTTGCTTGGATCAGTTATATGCACTTATTGATTTTGCATATTATTCGGATGGATATTTGTAGTTGGATTTACATGCTTTAGTATCATGCACCATCTTGCATGATTGCATGCTGGCTGGACGGGGTTCCATTATTGTTGAGCCCGCAGCTAGTTACATGGCCTGCACACACTGCCACTCATGGGTTAGTGGTACATCAGGAGGGTGTGCGCTTGCTCACAGTTCGCCGACCGCTCATGGGTAGCGGCGAGACAGCGTGGTGGCGTGGCGAGATCCCTCCTCCGGTCTATGACACCGGAGATGAGAGCTTAGCTCCCACTATGTTTGGGGGCAGGAGGATAGGTGTACTCGACAAGATCCTCGCCCACTTGGCCACCAGAGTAGTGATGGCGAGTGCACAGCTTGTCATAGCCCTACCCACTCGGCTTCACCATCGCTAAGGCGTGGAGGTGATGGCTCGTGGGTGACCATGTCATTTGCACGACATGCATTTTGCACGGATTGCATTTGTATTGTGTTTGCTGCATTATAGTATTGATGCCTTGGATGTTGCATATGATTGACATGCATACAGGATTCATATTCTTATATGGTGATGACTTTATCTCTTATAGTAGGGCACATGCTCCTATATCAGGGTAGGAGACTCAGGTGAGTACAGTCCTTTTGCATTTATTTCTTGCTTACCATATATATGAGACTGTACTGGCATGATTAGTATTGTTAGCTATTTCTTACTATTCATATCGACTAGTATCCGCTAAGTTCTTTGAACTTACCCCGTGGTTTTATATCTATTTCAGGATGGAGCTGTCAGGAGAGTCCAGCTGCCAAACCCCCTCGTCGTGGAAGTGTATTTTGTTATTTGTGTTTACGGTTTTTGGGTATTTGGATTAGAATATATGTTTAGGACTGGAGTTGGATATTTGTACCTGTGGATGTTTTGGTATGTCCTTAGGGACCTTTGATCGGATTTTTATTTCGATTGGATTTCGATTGAGTATTCCTGCCCAGATGGCAGAAGGGGTAAGTCTAGTTAGAGTAGACTTTTGTTTACCTAGATTTGTTGGCCTGAGGCCTTATTATTATCTGCGTGTGATGTGGTATGATTCCGGTCGTGTTGACCGATGTATAGTGGCCGTGTAGGCCTTGTATAAAATTGGTATTGTCACCCGTACAGGGGAGATGCTGCCGGATTTTCGTCTGGCGGGGACTCCCTCGGGGCATGACAAAGGCGATTACTGGGTATGTAACAAATTATGCGGAGGGATGTGAGTGATGTAGATGGGATTTATCCCTCCTATATGACGGGGGTGACATCGATATTCTTGATAGAGTGAGACCACGAAGTGCATGGCCATGCCCAAATGAGTCAATATGAGATATTGAGCTCATTTGATTAGAGTGAGTCTACTTGGAGATCAAGATTTAGATTGTACCGAGGATGACACGGTCTATGCCTCGATTGGTCAATCTAGATGTCAAGGATAGAGGGACATTGTCACATATTGTGAGAGTCACAATTAGTAGTCACAAAGGTGATGTTGGAGCTCAACATTCTTGTAACTTGGGTAGCAATGATGTGTTGCTAGATACCGCTCATTGCTTATGTTCCTAAATCGGTTTAGGGACATTGCCAACGTTACAAGAACCTATAGGGTCACACACATAAGAGCAATTAGATGGAGATTAGGTTCATATGATGAACCATGAGGATTAGGTTCATGGGATGAACCAAATTGGATTAAGAGTAATCCAAATTAGACTAATTGAGTTAGACTCAAGTTGATTCAAGTGTTGAATGAGTCTAATTGAGATTTGATTCATCAAATCAATTTAAATTAATGAATAGAGATTCATTATATTAAATTGATTTGAGTCAAGTGGTTAGATTTGATCAACCATGGGAGATTAGAGGTCAAGTTTGACTTGACTTGAGAGGGAAGATGAAAGGTCAAGTTTGACTTGACCAAATGCCATGTCATGATGATGACTAGGCATGGTCGGCCAATGATGATGCTCCACATCATCATTGACTTGGTCAATTGGTGCCACATCATGAGGGAGACCAAGGGTCATGGGAGTTACATGCATGCATGTAACCCTCCTTCCATGAAGTGGCCGACCACTTTGGGGTTATGGGTGGTGAATTCATTTGGTGAGTTACACTCTTAACTTCATCTTCTTCCTTGGAACTTTTTCTCTCAAGCTCTCCCTCTCCCATCCCACTCTTTGGCCGAACCAACCAAGGAGTGCTATCACACTCAAGGTTGAGTTTTCTCCACCTATTGCTTGTGTGGATACCATAGAGGAGTGTGCACTTGACACTCTCGAGTTCCGGCGAACTTTTGGACGAGCGGGATAAGCGAAGGGCGTCGCTACGAGGGTAACGTTCTAACCTTTTAGATCTAAGGTAGATCTAGGATTTCTGTAAGCACATACATGTAATTATAATTTTTATACTTCGCACGGATCCGTGGCCGGGGCTTCCGAGGTTTCCGCAGCGGTTGTGCGGCTCGGGAAATCCCAACAGTGGTATCAGAGCCACGTGCGAAGCATGTATGTGTTTCATTTTTGTAGTTTTTATATTAGATATAAAAATTACAGATTTATATGTTTCTGTAAATTTTCTTATTTTATAGAATTTTTGGGTATTTTTCTCGTAGAGTCGAAGCAACGAGTGTTGGGACACTCGTAGGCTTCCACCGTCGAGAAAAACTCTCCGAATCGGCGAGTTCTCGCTTTAGGTTTTTGGGATAGCGACTTAAGTCGCTGTAAGATCATTGTAGGGACACTCGCGAAGTTTATTTTGCGAGTAGGGGCGCTACCCCTATCCCCGAAAGGGGCCATGTCCCGCGATCGCGCCCGGAAACCGCTTAGCGGGACCGTTTCAGAGGGGTGACTCATAAATTCAAAATAAATTAGGAAAAATTATAGAAATTTTCTATAAAAATACATAATTTAGAATTATGTATAATTCTGTGATTGTCATGGCCCAATAACCCAATTGGATTGGATTATGTGTGTTGTAATTCATAATACGGCATGTGTGCCGTTTTGTGGTTGTGCGTGTTGTAAAGTGTTTGCGACCTGCACGTCGCACCTCTTCTTTTAATATTCTAGTTGTAAATAGTTTTACACTCGAATGTAACTCGAGTTTCGTATTTGTAATGTACAAAAATGGAGCGGTGGAAAGTCCACTTGAAGACGAGCTTACGAGAAGGGTGACGACGACACATGGCGGTCAAAGGAAGCGCTTGGAGAAGCCGCTAGCCTTAGGTAGACCGTCCGATCTTCTCATTGGCTTGAAAAGATCATAGTAGGGCCATGACTATATCACATTTAATTATATATATATATATTGATATATATATATATATATATATATATATATATATATATATATTTAATTGATTTTTTGCTTGTATGTATGTGATGCATGCTAGTAGAAAAATGTTTGTATGTATATGATGCATGCTAGGTTAATTTTCTTGTATGTATATGATGCATGCTAGAATAATTAATGTATGTATATGATGCATGCTAATATAGGATAATAAAGGCCTAAATGCGTATAAGATACACATTACGATTAGATTAGATAATAATCAAATCAACTCAAAAATGCCTACCGAGCCTTGATACCCATCACTACCTCGATCATTTGTCGTTGTTGAATCTGCCAAAGCAGAGCAACACATATTATCTTGGTAGGGTGCGGAGGGACAATCTTGGTCCCGCCTATCACGACTCGGGTTAGAGTAAGCTCAATTAGATTGAGCAAAACTAGTTAACTCAATTGGATCGAGTAGAACTATAGGCATATTCCAATCGTTGGAAAGATAGGTTAAGATCGCATTTACACTAAATCTTGGGCGATTTAGCCAAAGCTAACTCAAGGTCTTTTGTAAATGTGGGTCTTAATCCTATAAACAAGAGTTGCATAGAGATGTAATCGGTAATGTGTTACCCACCGATCGTACTAAGTCTTGGGCGATTTAGCCAAAACTAACTCAAGGCTTAGTATGATGTGGATCTTGTCCCGCAAGAATTATAGCTAGTTTGTTTGAATCTAATAATGTGGTTTGACCACATCCATAACTTGATTCTACAAAATTCCTATAATTCAAAGGGAGCATCATTTGATTAAAGGCCTAATTAAATGATAAAAGGAACATGATATTAATTCTGCATTGTATGTTGTAGATAACTATGTCGACAACCACGAACACTCTCTCTCGCGATCCGTCCTTGAGAAGGACAAGCTCAATGGAGCAAATTTTCCGGATCGGTACAGAACTTGAGAATTATTCTCACCCAAGAAAGGAAGGCATGCGTCTGGAGCGACCCATTAGAGGCACCTCACGCCAATGCCTCGGGTGACAAAGATGCTTACAAGAAGCATCAAGATGATGCATTAGATGTGTCATGTCTAATGCTGCGACCATGAACTCGAGCTTGGAAGCAACACGAGTTCATGAATGCTTATGATATGGTTGGACATCTTCAACTATATCAAGGACAAGCTAGGCATGAGAGATATGAAGTCTCTAAGGCATTATTTGGGTCCAAAATGCAAGAAGGGACTCCCGTAGGTACATATGTACTCAAGATGATTGGGTACGTAGAAAACCTACAAAGGCTGGGATTCCCACTTGGCCAAGAGCTGGCCACTGACCTAATCTTGCAATCTTTGCCACAATCCTTCAATCAATTTGTCATGAATTATAACATGAATGAAATTGATAAGCCATTACCCTAACCGCCAAAGATATTGAGAATCACGAGCTTAACCTTAAGAAGGGTAAATCGACACCATTTTGATGGTGCGAAGAAGAAAGGCAAGGGCAAGCCTAAAGGTAAGGGAAAGTCCCAAGCCAAGGGCAAAGGCAAAGAACTTAAACCCAAAGGAGGGTAGCTAAGGAAGGGGCTTGCTTCCACGCAAGGAAGGACATCGAAGCGTAATCGCAAGGCATACTGGAAGATCTTAAGAAGAAGAGAAGTGAGACTTCTACTTGGTATAAATGTTATAGAAGTCAATCTATCTATTTCTTCATCATGGGTATTAGATAGGATGTGCATCTCACATTTGTACCAATGTGCATGAGAAATAGCAGGCATTGACAAAGGCGAGGTGGACCTACGAGTAGGCAATGGAGCAAGGGTTCTGCTATTCTTTGTAGGAACTTATGATCTATCTCGCCTCCGGGCTTGTACTAGAATTAGATGAATGTTGTTATGTATGCGCTTTAACTAAGAACATCATTTCAGGTTTCTTGTTTGGACAAGAAAGGTTTTCATTTATAATAAAGAACAAATGTTGTTCATTTTATTTAAATGATATGTTCTATTGTAGTGCACCTCTAATGAACGGACTCTACTTTCTAGACTTAGAGAGCCCTATCTATAACATAAGTACCAAGAGGTTCAAATCAAATGAGTTGAACCAAACCTATCTCGGCATTGTCGCTAGGTCACATAAATGAGAGTCGCTTATCTCGGCTCCATAAGGATGGGTTGCTAGACTCATTTGATTTTGAATCATATGAGACATGCGAGTCTTGCCTTTTAGGCAAGATGACCAAGACTCCTTTAGTGGACATAGAAAGAGCAACAGATTTGTTAGGACTTATACATAGTGATGTATGTGGTCCTTTCAATGTTCTTCGCTAGAGGTGGTTCTGAGTACTTCATTACATTTCTTGATGACTTGATGAGATATGGTTATGTGTATCTTATGACACATAAATCTGAATCCTTTGAAAAGTTCAAAGAATTCAAGAATGAAGTACAAAACCGGCTTGGCAAGAGTATTAAGATACTGATCGGATCGAGGTGGTGAATACCTTAGCCATGAGTTTCGTGACTATCTAGCCGAGTGTGGGATTCTATCCCAACTCACTCCTCTGGAACACCAGTGGAATGGTGTATCCGAAAGGAGGAATCGTACCTATTGGATATGGTACGATCTATGATGAGTCACACAGATCTTCCTATATCCTTTGGGATATGCTCTGACACGCAGCGGCCTTTATCCTTAACCGTGTACCATCCAAGGTTGTAATAAAGACACCATATACGATATGAACAGGGAAAAATCCCAAGATGTCTTTTATGAGGATTTGGGGTTGTGAGGCTTACGTTCGACGTCAAGTCTCAGACAAACTGGGACCCAAATCCGATAGGTGCTATTTTGTTGGATATCCCAAGGATACTAAGGGATATTACTTCTACATTCCCAGTCAGCACAAAGTGTTTGTGGCAAAGACTGGGGTTTTTCTAGAAAGGGATTTTGTTTCTAGAAAAACTAGTGGGAGTACCTTCGATCTTGAAGAAATTCAAGATAAGGACCATAGCACTGAGGCCTTGATGGAGGTTGAACAGGAACCACAAAGTGTTGTGAGTGATGAGGTTGTTGCACAAAGAGTTGTGGAACAACCAACTGTTCAAGTAGACCTACCTCTTCGCAGGTCTGATAGGGTACGTCGTCAGCCTGAGAGATACTCATTTCTCTTGTCTGACCATGATGACGTTATGCTCATTGAGAATGAGCCTACCTCCTATCAGGAAGCTGTGATGAGCCCAGATTCTGAGAAATGGCTAGACGCCATGAGATCCGAGATGGAATCCATGTACACTAACCAAGTATGGACTTTGGTTGATCCACCTGAAGGGGTCAAACCCATCGGGTGTAAGTGGGTCTTTAGGAGAAAGACTGACATGGATGGACTTGCGCATACCTATAAGGGTCGATTGGTGGCTAAAGGTTTCAAGCAAATTCATGGTATTGATTATGATGAAACCTTTTCTCCAGTGGCGATGTTTAAGTCCATTCGGATCTTGCTTGCTATTGCAGCATACCACGATTATGAGATCTGGCAGATGGATGTCAAAACCGCATTTCTGAATGGAAACTTACTCGAGGATGTGTACATGACACAACCTGAGGGTTTTGTAGATCCACAGCATACTGGGAAGGTATGCAAGCTGCAAAGGTCCATTTATGGGCTAAAGCAAGCTTCTCGGAGCTGGAATCTTCGATTCGATGATGCGATCAAACAGTTTGGTTTCATCAAGAATGAAGATGAACCCTGTGTCTACAAGAGGGTTAATGGGAACACAGTTGTGTTCCTTGTATTGTATGTGGATGACATACTACTCATTGGGAATGACATCCCTTCGCTACAGTCTGTGAAGACTTGGCTGGGGACGTGCTTCTCAATGAAGGACTTAGGTGAAGCAGCCTGTATTCTAGGCATCAAGATCTATAGAGATAGAAGTCAGTACATCACATGACAGTATTACTTGGTTTGCCATGCAGATTCCAAGAAAGGACTTCGACGATGTCACATGGTGTGAGTCTTTGAAGACTCAAAGTCCTCTTCTAGAGGAGAGAGACCGCATGGATAAGATCCCTTACGCATCTGCTATAGGATCTATCATGTACGCCATGCTGTGTACTCGTCCTGATGTCTCGTATGCTTTGAGCATGATGAGTAGATACCAGTCAGATCCAGGTGAGCATCACTGGATAGCAGTCAAGAATATTCTTAAGTACTTAAGAAGGACTAAAGAATATTTCTTGATATTTGGAAGCGATGAGGAGCTAGTCAGAAGGGTTACGCGATGCCACCTTCCAAACCGACGTGATGATTACGATCGCTGTGGTTCGTGTTTTGCTTGAATGGTGGCGCTGTGAGCTGGAAGAGTTCGAAGCAGGACACAGTTGCTGATTCTACAACAGAGGCCGAGTATATCACTGCATCTGAGGCAGCAAAGGAGACAGTTTGGATCCGCAAGTTCATTACTGAGCTTGGGGTGGTTCCTAGCATTGCAGATCCTATAGAGCTCTATTGTGACAACAATGGAGCGATTGCACAGGCTAAGGAACCTCGCTCACACCAGCGGACCAAACACATACTACGGCGCTTCCATCTCATTCGAGAGATCATCGATAGAGAAGATGTGAAGATTTGCAGAGTACCCACAGAGGCTAACATCGCAGATCCCTTGACCAAGGCTTTGGCACAGAAAAAGCATGATGGTCACACTAGGTCATTGGGTATTAGATACTACGGTGATTGGCACTAGTGCTAGTGGGAGATTGTTAGTGAAAGCCCTAGAGTCAATCATATGATGATTGTTGTATGGACTTTATTGTATCATATTCCTATTTATAAAGGCATGGTTATTATATTTACTTGTATTGGTGCCAAATAACTAAATATAATAATGTCCTTGAGTAGTAGGTTCTTATCTATATCAATCGATTGGTTGAATCGATAATGAGATGATATAGAGAACACTACTCTTAATCATTCCTAGTCGAGTATTAACATTCAGGGACAATGTTAATGCGTAGAGACTAACATGTAGGTCAACAAGATGACTTGATCTCACAAGTCATGGATATGAGATATCAAGTTGACACATGGGTATGCATTGGAGAATGTATAATGAATGACCCGCCATGAGAAAGTATCATGGATCGTTATATGAGTGTCATATACTTTCTCATGTGGCTATTAGTATGACTATTAGTCCTTAGACCTGAAGTCACCATGGTTCCCTACATAATGAGTTGCATACTTTGGCTTCGTCAAACGTCACCCGTAAATGGGTGGACTATAAAGGCGATTACTGGGTATGTAACAAATTATGCGGAGGGATGTGAGTGATGTAGATGGGATCTATCCCTCCTATATGACGGGGGTGACATCGATATTCTTGATAGAGTGAGACCACGAAGTGCATGGCCATGCCCAAATGAGTCAATATGAGATATTGAGCTCATTTGATTAGAGTGAGTCTACTTGGAGATCAAGATTTAGATTGTACCGAGGATGACACGGTCTATGCCTAGATTGGTCAATCTAGATGTCAAGGATAGAGGGACATTGTCACATATTGTGAGAGTCACAATTAGTAGTCACAAAGGTGATGTTGGAGCTCAACATTCTTGTAACTTGGGTAGCAATGATGTGTTGCTAGATAGCGCTCATTGCTTATGTTCCTAAATCGGTTTAGGGACATTGCCAGCGTTACAAGAACCTATAAGTCACACACATAAGAGCAATTAGATGGAGATTAGGTTCATATGATGAACCATGAGGATTAGGTTCATGGGATGAACCAAATTGGATTAAGAGTAATCCAAATTAGACTAATTGAGTTAGACTCAAGTTGATTCAAGTGTTGAATGAGTCTAATTGAGATTTGATTCATCAAATCAATTTAAATTAATGAATAGAGATTCATTATATTAAATTGACTTGAGTCAAGTGGTTAGATTTGATCAACCATGGGAGATTAGAGGTCAAGTTTGACTTGACTTGAGATGGAAGATGAAAGGTCAAGTTTGACTTGACCAAATGCCATGTCATGATGATGACTAGGCATGGCCGGCCAATGATGATGCTCCACATCATCATTGACTTGGTCAATTGGTGCCACATCATGAGGGAGACCAAGGGTCATGGGAGTTACATGCATGCATGTAACCCTCCTTCCATGAAGTGGCCGACCACTTTGGGGTTATGGGTGGTGAATTCATTTGGTGAGTTACACTCTTAACTTCATCTTCTTCCTTGGAACTTTTTCTCTCAAGCTCTCCCTCTCCCATCCCTCTCTTTGGCCGAACCAACCAAGGAGTGCTAGCACACTCAAGGTTGAGTTTTCTCCACCTATTGCTTGTGTGGATACCATAGAGGAGTGTGCACTTGACACTCTCGAGTTCCGGCGAACTTTTGGACGAGCGGGATAAGCGAAGGGCGTCGCTACGAGGGTAACGTTCTAACCTTTTAGATCTAAGGTAGATCTAGGATTTCTCTAAGCACATACATGTAATTATAATTTTTATACTTCGCACGGATCCGTGGCCGGGGCTTCCGAGGTTTCCACAACGCAAAAAGCGGTTTTTGCGGCTCGGGAAATCCCAACAGTGGTATCATAGCCACGTGCGAAGCATGTATGTGTTTCGTTTTTGTAGTTTTTATATTAGATATAAAAATTACAGATTTATTTGTTTCTGTAAATTTTCTTATTTTATAGAATTTTTGGGTATTTTTCTCGTAGAGTCGAAGCAACGAGTGTTGGGACACTCGTAGGCTTCCACCGTCGAGAAAAACTCTCCGAATCGGCGAGTTCTCGCTTTAGGTTTTTGGGATAGCGACTTAAGTCGCTGTAAGATCATTGTAGGGACACTCACGAAGTTTATTTTGCGAGTAGGGGCGCTGCCCCTATCCCCGAAAGGGGCCATGTCCCGCGATCGCGCCCGGAAACCGCTTAGCGGGACCGTTTCAGAGGGGTGACTCATAAATTCAAAATAAATTAGGAAAAATTATAGAAATTTTCTATAAAAATACATAATTTAGAATTATGTATAATTCTGTGATTGTCATGGCCCAATAACCCAATTGGATTGGATTATGTGTGTTGTAATTCATAATACGGCATGTGTGCCGTTTTGTGGTTGTGCGTGTTGTAAAGTGTTTGCGACCTGCGCTTCGCACCTCTTCTTTTAATATTCTAGTTGTAAATAGTTTTACACTCGAATGTAACTCGAGTTTCGTATTTGTAATGTACAAAAATGGAGTGGTTGAAAGTCCACTTGAAGACGAGCTTACGAGAAGGGTGACGACGACACATGGCGGTCAAAGGAAGCGCTTGGAGAAGCCGCTAGCCTTAGGTAGACCGTCCGATCTTCTCATTGGCTTGAAAAGATCATAGTAGGGCCATGACTATATCACATTTAATTATATATATATATATATATTTAATTGATTTTTTGCTTGTATGTATGTGATGCATGCTAGTAGAAAAATGTTTGTATGTATATGATGCATGCTAGGTTAATTTTCTTGTATGTATATGATGCATGCTAGAATAATTAATGTATGTATATGATGCATGCTAATATAGGATAATAAAGGCCTAAATGCGTATAAGATACACATTACGATTAGATTAGATCATAATCGAATCAACTCGAAAATGCCTACCGAGCCTTGATACCCATCACTACCTCGATCATTTGTCGTTGTTGAATCTGCCAAAGCAGAGCAACACATATTATCTTGGTAGGGTGCGGAGGGACAATCTTGGTCCCGCCTATCACGACTCGGGTTAGAGTAAGCTCAATTAGATTGAGCAAAACTAGTTAACTCAATTGGATCGAGTAGAACTATAGGCATATTCCAATCGTTGGAAAGATAGGTTAAGATCGCATTTACACTAAATCTTGGGCGATTTAGCCAAAGCTAACTCAAGGTCTTTTGTAAATGTGGGTCTTAATCCTATAAACAAGAGTTACATAGAGATGTAATCGGTAATGTGTTACCCACCGATCGTCTAAGTCTTGGACGATTTAGCAAAAACTAACTCAAGGCTTAGTATGATGTGGATCTTGTCCCGCAAGAATTATAGCTAGTTTGTTTGAATCTAATAATGTGGTTTGACCACATCCATAACTCGATTCTACAAAATTCCTATAATTCAGTGGGAGCATTATTTGATTAAAGGCCTAATTAAATGATAAAAGGAACATGATATTAATTCTCTGCATTGTATGTTGTAGATAACTATGTAAACAACCACGAACACTCTCTCTCTGCGATCCA
Organism: Wurfbainia villosa; assembly: GCA_025175895.1. Lineage (NCBI taxonomy): Eukaryota > Viridiplantae > Streptophyta > Magnoliopsida > Zingiberales > Zingiberaceae > Wurfbainia > Wurfbainia villosa. The sequence continues at coordinate 21,130,705 of CM045998.1, forward strand.
GTCCTTGAGAAGGACAAGCTCGATGGAGCAAATTTTTCGGGTGATGCAGGAACTTGAAATTGTTCTCACCCAAGAAAGGAAGTTGTATGCGTCTGGAGCAGCCCATTAGGAGGCACCTCCGCCAATGCCTCGCGAGCTGACAAAGATGCTTACAAGAAGCATCAAGATGATGCATTAGATGTGTCATGTCTAATGCTCGCGACCATGAACTCTGAGCTTCAGAAGCAACACGAGTTCATGAATGCTTATGATATGGTTGGACATCTTCGTCAACTATATCAAGGACAAGCTAGGCATGAGAGATATGAAGTCTCTAAGGCATTATTTGGGTCCAAAATGCAAGAAGGGACTCCCGTAGGTACATATGTACTCAAGATGATTGAGTACGTAGAGAACCTACAAAGGCTGGGATTCCCACTTGGCCAAGAGCTGACCACTAACCTGATCTTGCAATCTTTGCCACAATCCTTCAATCAATTTGTCATGAATTATAACATGAATGAAATTGATAAGCCATTGCCTAAACTGCTCAGCATATTGAGAACTGCTGAGCTTAACCTTAAGAAGGGTAAATCTGACACCATTTTGATGGTGCAAAAAAAGAAAGGTAAGGGAAAGTCCCAAGCCAAGGGAAAAGACAAAGAACTTAAACCCAAAGGAGGGGTAGCCAAGGAAGGGGCTTGCTTCTACTGCAAGGAAGCAGGACACTGGAAGTGTAACTGTAAGGCATACCTGGAAGATCTTAAGAAGAAGAGAAGTGAGACTTCTACTTCAGGTATAAATGTTATAGAAGTCAATCTATCTATTTCTTCATCATGGGTATTAGATACCGGATGTGCATCTCACATTTGTACCAATGTACAGGGGCTGAGAAATAGCAGGGCATTGACAAAGGGCGAGGTGGACCTACGAGTAGGCAATGGAGCAAGGGTTCTTTGCTATTCTTTGTAGGAACTTATGATCTATCTCGCCCTGGGCTTGTACTAGAATTAGATGAATGTTGTTATGTGCACGCCTTAACTAAGAACATCATTTGATTTCTTGTTTGGACAAGAAAGGTTTTTATTTATAATAAAGAACAAATGTTGTTCAGTTTATTTAAATGATATGTTCTATTGTAGTGCACCTCTAATGAACGGACTCTACTTTCTAGACTTAGAGAGCCCTATCTATAACATAAGTACCAAGAGGTTCAAGTCAAATGAGTTGAACCAAACCTATCTCTGGCATTGTCGCTTAGGTCACATAAATGAGAGTCGCTTATCTCAGCTCCATAAGGATGGGCTGCTAGACTCATTTGATTTTGAATCATATGAGACATGCGAGTCTTGCCTTTTAGGCAAGATGACCAAGACTCCCTTTAGTGGACATAGCGAAGAGCAAGATTTGTTAGAACTTATACATAGTGATGTATGTGGTCCTTTCAATGTCTTTGCTAGAGGTGGTTCTGTGTACTTCATTACATTTCTTGATGACTTCAGTAGATATGGTTATGTGTATCTTATGACACATAAATCAATCCTTTGAAAAGTTCAAAGAATTCAAGAATGAAGTACAAAACCGACTTGGCAAGAGTATTAAGATACTTGATCGGATCGAGGTGGTGAATACCTTAGCCATGAGTTTCGTGACTATCTAGGTGAGTGTGGGATTCTATCCCAACTCACTCCTCTGGAACACCAGTGGAATGGTGTATCCGAAAGGAGGAATCGTACCTATTGGATATGGTACGATCTATGATGAGTCACCAGATCTTCCTATATCCTTTTGGGGATATGCTCTGACACTGACCTTTACCCTTAACCTGTACCATCCAAGGCTGTGGTAAAGACACCATATACGATATGAACAGGGAAAAATCCCAAGATGCCTTTTATGAGGATTTGGGGTTGTGAGGCTTACGTTCGACGTCAAGTCTCAGACAAACTGGGACCCAAATCCGATAGGTGCTATTTTGTTGGATATCCCAAGGATACAAAGGGATATTACTTCTACATTCGGTCGGCCTACAAAGTGTTTGTGGCAAGGCGGGGTTTTTCTAGAAAGGGATTTTGTTTCTAGAAAAACTAGTGGGAGTACCTTCGATCTTGAAGAAATTCAAGATAAGGACCATAGCACTGAGGCCTTGATGGAGGTTGAACAGGAACCACAAAGTGTTGTGAGTGATGAGGTTGTTGCACAAAGAGTTGTGGAACAACCACCTGTTCAAGTAGACCTACCTCTTCAGTGTGCGATAGGGGTCGTCGTCGACTGAGAGATACTCATTTCTCTTGTCGACCATGATGACGTTATGCTCATTGAGAATGAGCCTACCTCCTATCGAGAAAGGCTGTGATGAGCCCAGTCGAGAAATGGCTGACGCCATGAGATCGAGATGGAATCCATGTACACTAACCAAGTATGGACTTTGGTTGATCCACGAAGGAATCAAACCCATTGGGTGTAAGTGGGTCTTTAGGAGAAAGACTGACATGGATGGACTTGCGCATACCTATAAGGGTCGATTGGTGGCTAAAGGTTTCAAGCAAATTCATGGTATTGATTATGATGAAACCTTTTCTCCAGTGGCGATGTTTAAGTCCATTCGGATCTTGCTTGCTATTGTAGCATACCACGATTATGAGATCTGGCAAATGGATGTCAAAACTGCGTTTCTGAATGGAAACTTACTCGAGGATGTGTACATGACACAACATGAGGGTTTTGTAGATCCACAGCATACTGGGAAGGTATGCAAGCTGCAAAGGTCCATTTATGGGCTAAAGCAAGCTTCTCGGAGCTGGAATCTTCGATTCGATGATGCGATCAAACAGTTTGGTTTCATCAAGAATGAAGATGAACCCTGTGTCTACAAGAGGGTTAATGGGAACACAGTTGTGTTCCTTGTATTGTATGTGGATGACATACTACTCATTGGGAATGACATCCCTTCGCCTCGATGCGAAGACTTGGTAGGGGCGTGCTTCTCAATGAAGGACTTAGGTGAAGCGGCTGTATTCTAGGCATCAAGATCTATAGAGATAGATCTAAGAGATTGCTTGGCCTAAGTCGAGTACATACATCATTGACGGTATTACTTGGTTTGCCATGCGAGAATTCCAAGAAAGGACCTGGATGTCACATGGTGTGAGTCTTTCGAAGACTCAAAGTCCCTCTTCTAGAGAGGAGAGACCGCATGGATAAGATCCCTTACGATCCGCTATAGGATCTATCATGCGCCATGCCGTGTACTCGTCACGATGTCTCGTATGCTTTGAGCATGATGAGTAGATACTGATCCAGATCGGTGAGCATCATCGGATAGCGATCAGAATATTCTTAAGTACTTAAGAAGGACTAAAGAATATTTCTTGATATTTGAAGCGATGAGGAGCTAGTCAGAAGGGTTCAATGATGCCGACTTCCAAACCCGGCGAGATGATTACAGATCGCAATCGGGGTTCGTGTTTTTGCTTGAATGGTGGCGTGAGTCGGAAGAGTTCGCGAGGACACGATTCGATTCTACAACAGAGGCCGAGTATATCACCGCATCCGAGGCGAAGGAGGCGATTTGGATCCGCAAGTTCATTCGAGCTTGGGGTGGTTCCTAGCATTGCAGATCCTATAGAGCTCTATTGTGACAACAATGGAGCGATTACCTGAAACTAAGGAACCTCGCTCACACTAGCGGACCAAACACATACTACGGCGCTTCCATCTCATTCGAGAGATCATCGATGAGAGATGTGAAGATTTGCAGTACCCACAGAGGCTAACATCGCAGATCCCTTGACCAAGGCTTTGGTACGAAAAAGCATGATGGTCACACTAGGTCATTGGGTATTAGATACTACGGTGATTGGCACTAGTGCTAGTGGGAGATTGTTGGTGAAAGCCCCAGAGTCAATCATACGATGATTGTATGGACTTTATTGTATCATATTCCTATTTATAAAGGCATGGTTATTATATTTACTTGTATTGGTGCCAAATAACTAAATATAATAATGTCCTTGAGTAGTAGGTTCTTATCTATATCAATCGATTGGTTGAATCGATAATGAGATGATATAGAGAACACTACTTAATCATTCCTAGTCGAGTATTAACATCTGTGGACAATGTTAATGCGTAGAGACTAGCATGTAGGTCAACAAGATGACTTGATCTCACAAGTCATGGATATGAGATATCAAGTTGACACATGGGTATGCATCGAGAATGTATACTGAATGACCCGCCATGAGAAAGTATCATGGATCGTTATATGAGTGTCATATACTTTCTCATGTGGCTATTAGTATGACTATTAGTCTTTAGACCTGAAGTCACCATGGTTCCCTATATAATGAGTTGCATACTTTGGCTTCGTCAAACGTCACCCGTAAATGGGTGGACTATAAAGGCGACATCGGGTATGTAACAAATTACGCGTGAGGGATGTGAGTGATGTAGATGGGATCTATCCTCCTATATGACGGGGTGACATCGATATTCTTGATAGAGTGAGACCACGAAGTGCATGGTTATGCCCAAATGAGTCAATATGAGATATTGAGCTCATTTGATTAGAGTGAGTCTACTTGAGATCAAGATTTAGATTGTACCGAGGATGACACGGTCTATGCCTCGATTGGTCAATCTAGATGTCAAGGATAGAGGGACATTGTCACATATTGTGAGAGTCACAACTAGTAGTCACAAAGGTGATGTTGGAGCTCAACATTCTTGTAACTTGGGTAGCAATGATGTGTTGCTAGATACCGCTCATTGCTTATGTTCCTAAATCGGTTTAGGGACATTGCCAACGTTACAAGAACCTATAGGGTCACACACATAAGAGCAATTAGATGGAGATTAGGTTCATATGATGAACCATGAGGATTAGGTTCATGGGATGAACCAAATTGGATTAAGAGTAATCCAAATTAGACTAATTGAGTTAGACTCAAGTTGATTCAAGTGTTGAATGAGTCTAATTGAGATTTGATTCATCAAATCAATTTAAATTAATGAATAGAGATTCATTATATTAAATTGACTTGAGTCAAGTGGTTAGATTTGATCAACCATGGGAGATTAGAGGTCAAGTTTGACTTGACTTGAGAGGGAAGATGAAAGGTCAAGTTTGACTTGACCAAATGCCATGTCATGATGATGACTAGGCATGGCCGGCCAATGATGATGCTCCACATCATCATTGACTTGGTCAATTGGTGCCACATCATGAGGGAGACCAAGGGTCATGGGAGTTACATGCATGCATGTAACCCCCCTTCCATGAAGTGGCCGACCACTTTGGGGTTATGGGTGGTGAATTCATTTGGTGAGTTACACTCTTAACTTCATCTTCTTCCTTGGAACTTTTTCTCTCAAGCTCTCCCTCTCCCATCCCTCTCTTTGGCCGAACCAACCAAGGAGTGCTAGCACACTCAAGGTTGAGTTTTCTCCACCTATTGCTTGTGTGGATACCATAGAGGAGTGTGCACTTGACACTCTCGAGTTCCGGCGAACTTTTGGATGAGCGGGATAAGCGAAGGGCGTCGCTACGAGGGTAACGTTCTAACCTTTTAGATCTAAGGTAGATCTAGAATTTCTGTAAGCACATACATGTAATTATAATTTTTATACTTCGCACGGATCCGTGGCCGGGGCTTCCGAGGTTTCCGCAACGCAAAAAGCGGTTTTTGCGGCTCGAGAAATCCCAACAACAACATCATCCTCTCATGGCTTCTTCATCACAAACCTCTTCTGAACTCCCTTGGTTTGAGACTCTTGCTTCTTGTTTGGCCCCTTTACATCCTTTTACGACACATAGCGGCTAATATGTCACAGACACCATCTCGCTTTTGTTTCCCAAGTCCACCAACCGTCCTCATCACCTCCTCCCAGCTATCATTAATTCTTTCTGTGCTAATTCGAAGGTTGACTCTACCTACCCATCCCCTCCATTTACCGTCACATTCTTTTATTTTATTGTAGACATATAAATCAACTTGCTCCAAATGTCTTTCGCATTCTAGCTGGGGCAGTCATTGTCTTTAAACATTTACAACTTTCCCTTTCTCCTATAATGCTCCATTGCCTCTTTCAGATGAAGATGAGGGAACCATGAGTGTGTTGGTGCAATCAGCCTCAGGTCAATGTTGACCAAGCTTGAGTAGGACTCGAGTAGTGTTTTGACATTTGACAATACACTTGATAATATGTATGATCGTATGACTAATGGATAGTTTGGGACATCCAAGGTCATATGAGGGAGATTGTTAGGAAGTGATTGTTGGAGCAATCAACCTCAGGTCAAGGTTGACCAAGCTCAAGTAAGACTCGAGTGGAAGTCCAAGTTTGGGGACTTGGCAAAGGAAAGTCCAAGTATGGATACTTGTCAATACAGAAGTACAAGAATAACTAGTCGACTAGTCAAGTAGTCGACTCAGAAAACTGACTATGGCTCTAGCAGTCAACAAGTCACTGACAGTCGACTACTAGGATTGAGCAGTCGACTAACTTTAGTGGACAAGAGCACAAAATATTTTTGAGTCTAATGTTGGCTCATGGAAATAGACTGATGGATATGACAGTCGACTGATCGACTATTTTCAATGTGGATTAATCCGTTGCGAGACAATGGTCAAGCAGGAAGTTGACTAGTGGGTAAGGGCAGTCGACTGATCGATAAAAATCAACCCGAGCAATGCGTTAAAAGGAGGTTGTGGTGGAGGAAAGAATAAGCCAATTCTTGGAGCTTTTGGAGAGGAATTGTTGTTGCATTCTAAGTCTTCAAAAGCCTTTTAAAGCAACCAAAGCGTGATCAAGCAAAAGCATTCTTGTGTAAAGTGGTTTCTCACTTGTGTTTTGTTTTTACTTGTAGTTGGTTGTTATTTATTCTTGTAAGCTCTTGTAAGAGATTTCTCCACCTTCGGAAGTGTCTAAGAAGGAGAAAGAGTTAGTGGTGGTGCATCACTAGAGCTCACTCTAGAGCTCGACCGTGGAGTAGAAACTAGGGTTTGGAACCACGTAAAATCTTGTGTTGTTGGTTATGTTGTGTATTTGTATTTGCATTTTCACTGCGCATTAACTATTATAGACAAGCACGATCAAAGAAATCAAAGAATCACTATTCACCCCCTCTAATGCACAATAAGATCCTCAACAATTGATATCAGAGTCAGATCGCTCTTCAAGAATTAACCGCCAAGAGAGCACAAAAGCTAGAGGAGAATGGGGCCTAGTGATGGACTTGGATACAACATCCGAGTTCCACCTTCCTACGTATTCTATGGACTAGGGGGATTTGATCAATGGAAGGTGAGGATGGAGACCTTCTTCATGATGAATATCAAGGGGTGGTTTCCCCTGATGGATGGATTTGAAGTTCCTAAGGATAGAAAGGAAAGACTCCTCAAGAAAGAAAAAATGGTCTGAAGAGAAAGTTCAAAAACATGATTCAAATAAAAAGGTAACAAAAACTTTAGCTAATATAATTCCTAATGTGATATTATGCAAGATAGGTGAGTATCAAGATGCTAAGGATCTAAGGAGCAAGCTCGTCAAGCTTCATAAAGAACCTTCCGTGACCCAACATGATGATGAGTTCGAAGAGCAATCTTCGTCATCCCAATATCTTGATGATTTGGAAGTTGATGTAGGAACTTCAGTGAGCGTTAGAGGGGGTGAATGGTGTGTTTCCATTGCTTGATGGAACTCGATCATGTCGCTTGTCTACAATGTCGTTAGCACAGCGGAAATACAAAAGGCATAAACAAAATACAAGCACAACAATACACATGATGTAATGTGATTCGGAACCCTAATTCCTACTCTACGGGGCGAGCTCGATAACGAGCTCTAGTGATGTACACACCACTACTCAATAAAACTCCTTCTCGACAATAAGTCGGAGGTGGAGAAACCTCGTACAAGTGATTAAAAAATAAAACAAGCAATTACAAATGAAATACAACAAAAGATGTAAAGAGAACTTTACAAAAACTCTTTTGAATGCTTGTTTGGTTGATCGCCTTGGACTAGCCTTAAACGACTGGAAAGCACCAACTATCCCCTTCAAATCGCCCAAGAAAATTGTTATGGAAATCCTCCCCATCGAACTCCTTTTATGCCTCCGTGTGACCTGGATTTTCGCTTGACAGTCGATTACCAAAAGGCCCCAGTCGACTACCAACTGTGTCATTGTCTCACAATGGACTTGATCCATGTTGGAATTCAAGCTAACAGATACATTGGCAGTCACCTTCCATTTCCAACAGTCGACTGCTCAAGCCCGTAGTCGATTGCTCAGTCAGCTACCGAGCATTCTGTCCTCGCGACCACAACCAGCAGCAGTCGAATGCTCTCCATGGCAGTCGACTGCTCAGGTCTAGTCGACTACCCAATGCTAGCAGTCGACTGCCAAGGACACTTGCCGCAGTCAAAAGCCAGTCGACTCACGGCAGTCGACTAGTCATAATCTCAATCAACTGCTCAGTGTCGACTCGACTGCCAAGTGTCAAAACACTTGACCAGTCGACTGGTCTATAACCCCAGTCAACTGCTAAGCCTCAACCATGAGGTTTAACCCCAAGTATGATGCCCTCATACTTGCTAAATCACCCTTAGCCTAGACCTAAGCCTTCTAGGCACCTCCATCAGCCTCACATCTATTGTATACCTCCAAGTCATCCATGACTTATTCATCCATATGCTAGCCTTCAGGTGCTTTCATCGGCTATTTTCATGCTAACGATGTCTACACTGCAAAGGCACATTGGGCTTATACTGTCAAGACCCACGCTTGGACTTTACGCTGCCAATATCAAACCTCGGACTTCCCAATTGCCAAGTACCCATGACTTGGACTTTCGCCTCCAAGACTACACACTTGGACTTACGTGGCCAAGACTACACCTTTGGACTTCCCAAATGTCAAGTACCTATGACTTGGACTTTCACCACCAAGACTACACACTTGGACTTACGTGGTCAAGACTACACCCTTGGACTTTCCATGCCAACTTCATGTTGGAATTTCCAATTGCCAAGACTCAAGCTTGGACTTTCCCTTGCCAAGACCCATGCTTGGACTTTCCATGCCAAGTACTCATGAGTTGGACTTTCCATGACAATCACATTGTCATATGTATCATCAAACATCAAAATACTACTCGAGTCAAACTCGAGTCTGGTCAATCGTGACCTGGGTCGATTGCGCCAACAGTTGAGAGGTGTTCAACATCCAAAGTTGAAGAAGTCTTGGAAGTCTCCACCTCTAGGATTGAGGGAGAGGATAGGGAAGTGACACCAGAGCAAGAGGAGACTTCAACCTCCAGAGTTGACAAAGAATCATCCCACATTTCCCCTGACACCAAAGAAGGTAACTCAAATGAAATTCATAAAGATAAAAATCATGTTATATGTTTTGAGTGTAGGGAGAAAGAGCACTATAAGAGTAAGTGTCCAAAAAAAATCAAGAACAAGGCTCAAGCGACACCCAGGACCAAGGAGAAGGTCAAGGGGGTCAGAGTCCCAATTCACAAAGGCAAGGAACACATTGCGTATTTCCGGTGCAATCAAAAGGGACATTACTGAAGCTAATGTCCGAGGGGGAGGCACCTAACCAAGGACAAGGTAGAGAGCTCAAGTGTAGGGGGAGCTCCTAAGGTTAAGGTATCATCTTTAAAAAAAAATACAATTTTAATTTCTCATAACAAAAAGCATGCTAGTAATGTATCACATTTTAATGCACTTGCAATTTATTATAAGGAGCATGCTAGTAGTAAGGCCTATTGTTTAGGTGCTAAACATCATGATATTAAGACTAAGGAGAATTCTAGGATTGTTAGCTCTAAAACTACCCCACCTAAGGATAAAAAGGTAGAAAAAAAACCTAGGCATTAACCCAAAGAAGACTAGACATATGACTAGGAAGAGGAATGCCCAAAGAGAGAATGAAAATTCAAAAATTAGAAAACTAGAAGTTGGAAATCAAACTTTGAGGTCAAAGCTTGAGAAATTAAAAAAAAGGCCTTCAAAAGATGGAAAATATGCTTAAAGGGTCTAGTGGACAAAACCTAAGTTTTGGTAGGCAAAATCTAGATAAGGACAAGAAAGGTTTAGGTTACAAGCCTAAGTCCAAGAAAATAATACAATCCTACTATAGTGTTCTATATAGTTATGGAACTAGTCCTAGGTCTAGGAATATCAAGGGTACTAGGGAAGTCATCCATAGAATTGACCTTGATAAGAGTCAAGTGACTAAGGTTTCAAAGAAACCTAGAAAAGTCACCAAGAAGATTACAAGGGAAGATATCCCTAGGGTTAACCTTAAGTAGACCAAAATGGCTAAGGCTTCCAAGAAGTCTAGGAGAGTTATTAGAAAGGCATCAAGGGAAGTTATCTCTAGTGAATACCTAGAAAACTCAAGGAGTTTCAATAGATATTGGGTTCCTAGGAGTGTGATTCCCTCACACTAAATAGGTTTAGGGTGTGTCAACTTAAAATGGAAAGATAGTTAACCTGATCATAGTGGAGTTGACACTTTAGACCATTTTCAAAGTATAGTAATACTTCATAAATGAGATTGAAATTTGATCCTAAAAGATTTTAGGATGTGCCAATAGGAAAATGAAGTTTGAAAATTGATCATAATTGATACAATTAGATTAGAGTCAATAGTGTGCCAAGTTGAGATTTTTGGCACACTTGAGGGATTTGGTTATCATTATGGAAAAATTTGTATTTGATAGAAAATGACAATTTGGTTCAAAACTTAGGTATTTTTATACCTTTATATTTTATATATTTGTCATACTTTATTTTCCATAACCCATGTCATGACATTATTTTCCATATGATTATTTAAAATGTCATAATAGTACTTAGATTGATTAATGTCATGCTAATTGATGGATGATTTGTATCCGATGCACACCGAGTCCTAAAACATGATGTGGTATCTTTACAAGTGCACGATTGTCATCAAGTAATAAAAATATCGATCCCCCAGGGGCTGGTCAAATACCATATACGAGTGATGGAAGATTATCTAGAAGAATCGAAAGTGGATGAGTCGATAAAAGAAAAGACAATCGAACAGATTAAAAGATAAGATAGAGAATAATCCTAGGATTTCAATTTCACTACTATGTCTATTATCTTGGCAATTCTCTATTATATCAATGTGTATTCTTGAAGGAAATTTATCAAAAGTTATCGGATGTCCCTTATGAGATCAACCTTATGTATTCACCTAACTTGGTTTCTACTTTCACAGTGTTAGCACTTAGAAGGAACTTGTTTGCAATATGGGCACCTATGATGAGAACCCCAATGGATTCATTCGAGAACTATCAATTATTACTTATAGGAACCGAGGTAAGATAAATTGTTATGTTCTAGGATAAGTTATGGAACCCTCGAAAGGTCCTAATAGCTTTTGAGATATTCACACATAGTTGACCTTGTTCACAACATGGGTATTCGTCACGAATACCTTGGCGGATCAATCTAGGTGAAAGCCCTTAGTTGTCATAATTCCTCATGATTAGGTTAGATCCTCGAGAGGTTCTAATAGTTTTTTGTTGGATTGAGTGACTCGCTAGGGGGGAGGGGTGAATAGCGATCGGAAGTCTTTCTTTTTGTTTTTGATAAAACCAAAGTATTGCAGCAGAATGTAAATAATAAGTAAAGAAACACTTTTGTTTTTACTTGGTTCACAACCTAACAGTTGCTACTCCAAGGTCCCGCAGTCCTAGATCGCATACGATGGGGTATGTAGGGGATTTGTGACCGCTAGAGGGGGTGAATAGCGATGATTCATTGCGTGATGGAAATCGTTCGCGTTCGTCTACAATTTTCCTTAGCGTGTAGCGGAAATAAAACAAATAGCAATAATGAAATACGACAAACATAATTCACAACATAAACATATAACATGGTTCGGAACCGAACGGTTCCTACTCCACTGATCGAGCTCTAAAGAGCTCTAGTGATGCACACGCAATCACTAATCACAAATAACTCCTTCTCGGAACAATCCGAAGGTGGAGAAACCTCGTACAAGTATCTTACAATAGTAAGAAATAATACAAGCAAGATACAATACAAATACAAAAGACAAGTAAAGAAAACTTTACAACACTTTGCTTTTGATTGCTTGAATGCTTGGTTGCTTGACTTGCACTTGGAGACCCTAATTTGCAGCAACAAATCGCCCCAAAAGCTCTCAAGAACCGGTGGTGATTTCCTCCTCCACGAGCTCCATTTAAAGCTGCAACCTGAGCTGGAAATCGCCGATCAGTCGACTGCTCGGGACCATCAGTAGACTGATGTCACTGTTGTCGTGAGACAACAGCTAGATCTATGCTGGAAAGATCCAACGGATCCATCATCAGTCGACTGATCATACACATCAATAGACTGATGGAGCCTTCACTCGAATGCTAAGCCCGCAGTCGAGTCTCGACTCCATTCTGTGCCCGAATTCTCGAGCACCAGTCGACTGATCACAAGATCAGTCGGCTGCTCGGCCAATCAGTCGACTACCCACCTCTAGCAGTCGACTGCTAGGCTAATTCCCGCAGTCAAACCCTAGTTGACTCACGCCAGTCGACTGTCACATGGCACCAGTCGACTGGCACACCTCAAATATGAGATTTTAACCCAAGTATGGTTCCCCCATACTTGCTAGACCACCCTTAGTCTAGACCTAAGCCTTCTAGCCACCTCCATCAGTCTCACACCTCTCGGATCCCTCCAAGTCATTCATGACTTGTTCATCCATTGCGCTAGCCTTCAGATGCTTCCATCGGCTATGTCATGCTAACGGTGTCTACACCGCCAAGGCACATTAGACTTACGCTGTCAAGACTCCGCTTGGACTTTACGCCGTCAACCATTGGACTTATGCTGCCAAGACTCCCGCTTGGACTTTACGCCGCCAATATCAAACCCCTTGGACTTCTCAAATGCCAAGCTCAAGCTTGGACTTTTCCTTGCCAACCCATGTTGGACTTTCCATGTCAAGTACTCAAGACTTGGACTTTACCTTACCAATACCTATGCTTGGACTTTCCAATAATCACATGGTCAACCCTAGTCAACCATCAAAGTCTCCCTCGAGTCAAACTCGAGTCCGATTAATCATAACCCGGGTCGATTGTTCCAACAATCTCCCCAAAATATTATTAGACATCAATGTCAAACATCAATGTCAACTCTCTATGTCAAACATCAAAATATCACTCGAGTCAAACTCGAGTCCGGTCAATTGTGACCTGAGTCGATTGCATCAATAGGGTACTCCACTAACAAAGTCTTCTCCTCATTGGAGGTAGGAGACGATGATTACAAAGAACAAAAGATTGAGGAAGAGGCACAAGCCCACTTCTCCTCTTTACAACGAAAAGCTCGATAAAAAGAAGCTCGAATGCAAAGGTAAGACAACTAAAAGACAAGACTACCAACTTAAAAAGGTTGAAGCTCGGCATGAAGTCAGCGTAGCGATGTCATAGACCTTCGGCGTTGTGGGAGCACTTTAAGAGCAATTAAGATGACCTAAAGGGGTAAAACCCCCTTCTTTTATAGCCCTCCAAGCCTCATCTCGTTGAGATCTAGATCTAGATTAAAAGGACACCTCACCCCAAGATAAGGCGATCTTATCTTGACCTTCATCGAGCTAAACAGTTTGAATAACAGTCGACTGATGGCCTTCATCAGTCGACTGATGCTAACAGCAATCGACTACCAAAAGCCAACAATCGACTGTCAGCTAGGTTATTCACCTACAACAAAGAGTTAGCATAGTAAACAAAAGTAATGATAAATTCGACGACTACCAACCGTCCGATCTCGACCTAGACCTTCCACTGTAAGTCTTAGTCGGATCGCCACCTAAATTTGTCCCCGTACAGAGGACCCGACCTTACCATTACTCCGCACTCATGCTTACCTATGGTCCTTTCCGACCTGTTGCTTAGCTTCCAGTCTCCGCCTAAGTTCCTCGACTCCACAAGGTTCTCCTGGCATCGTCCGACTATCACGGTTTCTCGACTCGAGATTCTTTGGGTGTCGCTTGACCTTGGGCTTAGCTTAAATACTTTCTGCACACTTAACACAGCTCATGAGATAACAATAATACTTTAACTTTGAACCTTTGCCATAGTCAAAACCTAGATTTGATTATCAGATATCCCTGCACCAACAATCTCTCCTTTTTTTTATCTATGACAAACCGATATAAAGTTGCAAAGATCCCACTTATCATCCCAAGGTGTGATAATACTAGAGAGTTTTGCTGATTTTAGACTCTTCTATATACAAATTGCAAAGATCATTGCAAATAGGTTGAAAAAGGCGACGCGTCCTTTTGTTAAGGCAACATATGCTGAATAATTCGCCAAGCATAAGGCTTCCTAAGATGCGCATCAATATTGACTTGTACAAGGCCTTCAACTATTAAACTAAATGCCAGCAAATTCTGGGGTTGCCTATGAGTGAGGAAGATGTTGAAAGACTTCGAAAAAAAAAGCTCTAATACCATATCAATTGAGAAATTGAATAGCAGAAAGCCAGTATTGATATTCAGTTATATCATAAGATACCCCAAATTAAGTTCAAACTATTCATTTCCTCCCCGACTCAACTGAACTACTAAAGCTACTAGCTGAAAAGACTACAAACAATAAAGCAGCCCTGATGACAAACTGATCAACTAAAACATGCTCCAGGCATTTGAGTTCGATACGAACCTATTCAGTTCATGGTTATGTAAGTGTATCTGTCACAAGGCATAATTAAATACAACTGTTATTACAGTACTTATCCAACTCCTGGTGCAAACAGGCAACTTCATTAGAAACCAAATTCAATGCCTGATAGTTACTTATCTTACTGACCCTGCACTTTGACAATTAAATCTTGTATTTTTTTTAAAAGCAATTTGTATGAAAACAAATTAATAGCAAGATTCAACTACTTTCCTCTTACTCGAGTGAAGCAACAAAGTTGCTCAGAATCTACGCGTGTTAGTGCTTAGCTCCACTCATCATCTTCAGCATATCTAATTATGTTTCTAGAGAATGATATTCAGATATGAACCAGAGGTCACACCTAGAAAAAGGCTAAATTGTCTTTTAGTGCAACATGCGGTTACATTCATTGATGACTTCTTCAGATAGTTCATGAGTTTTCTTTGTCTATATATAATAAAGTAAAAAGAGATTCAATGCCTAAGAAAATAAAATAAAACAATAATTAACATTTCTATACACCTCACAATAAAATGGAATCGTGTAGAGGAAAAAAATAGATATCTTGCAAAAATATAAAAGCATGTCGCATGCCAAAAATATTTCAAGAAGATTTTGGGCTGAGTGTATATATGTTCATGCATGGGAGCCCATGTTATAAATAGACTTCTTCAAGCTAAGTTAGGATATTTCTCACCCTTTTTAAAAATAGTGAAATATTAAACCCATAGTGAGTCATTTTCGAATTTTTGGTGTGTGTGTGATGCATTTGTGCCTTCTCAACTATGTCCTAAACTTGATAAGAAGGCAATACATTATATTGCATCTTTGTTCGGTGTGGCAACCAAAGAAAAGGGTGGAAGCGTTGTGACCTTGACAATGGAAAATGTTATACTTCAAGGAATGTGGTATTTGATGAAGCAACATCTTAGTAAACATCTCAAAATGTAGCACTTCCAATTCAAAAGACACAAAACTACAAGCAATGGAGGAGCAACCGAGTGAAGACTATCGAATCCTAGAAACTAAATAAGAATGAAATGAAAACGAGCCTACACAAAATCCTTGACAAACTAGGGAAATAAGTGAGGCATGGTTTCAACAATATGACAGAGGATCTATCTAGCAATTACAAAGGCAACAAAACTTAAATCCCAAGTTTGCTAATGCAGCATTAACCAAAGATCGATGACGACCTTAGAGAACTTAACTCATATGCGGAAACTTCTCTAAGTCCTAAATTGAGGAAAGCAGAGGAAGGAATTTTTGCATTAAATTAAGATTAAACCTAGAACTCGGTGTCTAAACCTAAGGATGTAGAACCCATTTCATCTAAATGGGTGTTTAGAAGAAAAAAAAAATAAACCAAATGGGTCAATTGAACAATATATGATTCAGTTAGTTATTAAAAGATTTTCTCAACAATATGGACAAGATGATGATGAAATATTTAATCTAATTACAAAGATCACTATTCTATGGGCTTTACTAGCATTGCACATAGTAAAGATTGAAAGTTATGGTAAATGGATATAAAGAATATTTTATTACATAGAAAATTAGACATAGAGATATATATGGATCAATTAAAAGGATTTGAAAGCAAGTTAAAGTATGCATGTAAATTGAGGAAGACAATCTATAGTTTAAAATAAGCTCCATGAGTATGGTATGGAAAAATTGCAAAAATTTCTAATATAAAATAATTTCAAAATGACATCACTAGACTCTAGCCTATTCATCAATGTTACAATGTAGAAGAAATTAAGCTAGCTATAATGCTAGTATATGTGGATAACGTAATAATTATTAGTGATCTTCAAGAAGAAATTTTGCAAATTAAAAAAAATTGTTAGTTTGCTTTCAAAGGAATGTTCATTTATTTGTCAATAAGCGTATATTATAAATTTATTAAAGAAAGTGAGAATGCTAGATTGCAAATTGACATCAACAACAACAGAGGCAAATATAAGATTTTCTACTCATAAAGGAAAAAAATTTGGAGAATGTTTATGCGGTGAAAATTGATGGAAAGTCTAATTTTATCTTATTTTGAGAAGGTCGTGATATTTCATTTGTAGTAGCAATGAGTTATACATGCCAACCTCAAAAAAGTCACATTTATAATTTGTTCAACTAATATTATAGTATGCCAAAGATACCATTAATTTTGGACTTTTCTATAGGAAAAGAGAAAAATATAATTTAGTTGGACTCTGTGATACTGATTATGATAGAGATCATGATATAATATGATAATCTATTGAATATGAATTCTATATAGGTTCGAAAGTAATACTTGGTGCAATGAATGACAACCATTAGTTTTTTTTTTATCGACAATAGAAGTAGAATAGAGAGTACCAACCATGACAATCAAACAAGATATATAGTTAATATTATGAAATATGAATAAATAAAATATCTTTTGAGAGAAGAAAAGAGAAATAATTGAAAGAGGAATAATTTTATTCCTTTCATTCAATCTATATCATATATTTTACAAAGATACATGTATATATATATAAGTATAGATATAAGAAATGTTTCTATTTACTATGGTAACCTTAAAAGGTTACTCATAGACATCCAATCAATTACTTAAATTATTCATAATACTCCCCTTTGGATGTCTATTTTATAAAGAATATACCTCATTAAAATCTTACTAGAGAAAAACCCAGTGGGATAAAAATCCTAGTAAAGGAAAAAGAGTACATCCTTATTTATACATGTATTTCGATATAAAACTCCCCCTGTTAAGGACATTACTTAATATCTCTATAACGTCGCATTCCAATCTTATGGATCAACTTCTCAAATATTGTTATGGGTAATGATTTTGTGAATAAGTCTGTAAGATTCTCACTTAATTGAATTTTGTGTACATCAATGTATTCACTCTGTATTAAATCATGTGTGAAAAATAATTTTGGGGAAATATGTTTCGTCCTATCACCTTTGATATATCCACCTTTTAATTGGGTTATGCAAGCTACATTATCTTCATGAAGTATCATTGGAGCCTTCTTATTTATTAACAAACCATGTATATGACTCTTGAATATGATTAGTCATTGCTCTAAGTCATACACATTCACGACTTGCCTCATGAATTGCAATTATTTCAGCATGATTTGATAAGTTTGCTGTTATAGTTTGTTTCATAGATCTCCAAGATATTGTTGTGCCACTATATGTAAATACATATCCCGTTTGTGACCTAACTTTGTGTGGATCTGATAAATATTCTGCATCTGCATACCCAATTAATTGTGCATTTGGTTCATACGGGTAGAATAGACCCATATCAATTGTTCCACGGAGATATCGAAAAACATGTTTAATTCCATTCCAATGTCTTCTGGTTGGAGTAGAACTATATCTTGCTAATAAATTTACAGCAAAAGCAATATCAGGTCCGGTATTATTAGCAAGGTACATTAAAGCACCAATTGCGCTTAAGTATGACACTTCATGACCAAGAATTTTCTCATTTTCATCTCGAGGATAGAAGGGATCCTTTTGTATATCAAGTGATCGAACAACCATTGGATTGGTTAATGGATATGAATTGTTCATATTAAATCGTTTTAAAACTTTCTTAGTATAAGTTGATTGATGAACAAAAGTTTCATTCTTTAAGTACTCGAACTACAGGCTGAGACAAAATTTAATTTTACCAAGATCTTTCATTTCAAACTCTTTATTTAAATAGTTTATTGCATTAGAGATCTCTTCAGGAGAGCCAATAATATTTAAATCATCAACATAAACAACGATTATTACAAAATCATGTCCAAATTTCTTTATAAAAACACATGGGCAAATATGGTTATTTGTATAACCATCTTTTAGCAAATATTCACTAAGACAATTGCACCACATTCGTCGAGATTACTTTAAACCATACAAAGATCTTTGTAATCTAATAGAAAGTAATTCTCGAGAATTGCATGTTTTTGAAATCTTTAGTCCTTCTGGGACTTTCATATATATGTCATTATCTAGTGCACCATATAAATATGTTGTAATGACATCCATCATTTGCATATGAAGTCTTTTCTGTGCTATTAAACCAATAAGATAATGAAAAGTAATAGCATCCATTACAAGAGAATATGTTTCTTTATAATCAATTCCAGATTGTTATGAAAAACCTTGTGTAACTAGTCGGGCTTTATATCGCACAATCTCATTTTTCTCATTTCTTTTTCGTACAAATACCCATTTGTATCCTATTGGTTTAACACCTTTAGGTGTTTTGACAATAGGCCAAAAAACCTCATGTTTAGAGAAAGATGTTTATTCTGTTTGAATTGCTTCTTTCCATTTTGGTCAATCTTCTTTTGATTGACATTCTTTTAAAGTCATGGGTTCAAAATCCTTGTTTTCACTCAAAATATCATTTTCCACATTATATACAAATACATCATCAATATTTGTATTTGTTCGATCCCATGTTTTTATTGTAGAAATGTAATTTATCGATATTTCTTGATTATCTATTTTAACTTCTTCTGGAAGTTTTTCTTCTTGGATCGACTTATTTCCTTTTTCTAGACGATCAATTTGTTCATGTGTTCCCTTTTTCTTTTGAGGGTTTTTATCTTTAGAACATGTTGGTCTTCTACGCTTCAGGCATGGTTTAAGTTCATTTGTCGAGAGAGGTCTTTCAAAGACATCAATTCTGATAGGAGCATTTTTTGCTGGAACATGTGATTTTGTTACTCGTTTTGTATCAGAGAAATTATCTGGCAATTGATTTGCAGTCTGTTGCAAATGAATGATCTGTTGAACTTCTAGTTCACATTGTTTTGTGCGAGGATCAAAATGACATAAGGATGGATTATTCCATATAATCTCTTTTTCTATCTTTTCTTTACTAGTATTATTACCCTCTAAAGTTGGAAAAAATGCTTCATCAAATCAACAATCAAGAAATCTAGCAGTAAAAATATCTCCTATCATGAGTTCAAGATATTTGATAATGGACTGAGAATCAAAGCCAATATAAATGCCTAATTTCCTTTGAGACCCCATTTTGTTCTATGAGGAGGAGCAATGGGGACATAAACTGCGCATCCAAAGGTTCATAAATGAGAGATATTAGGTTCTCTTCCAGAGAAATTATTTGGAAAGTGGAAGCTTGAGAAGTAAACTCTCCAGCATTATCAAGGCGAATTATTTTGATGGGATAATCAGAAAAATGTGCGCGTAATCGAATTATTTGAGCAAGTAATCTCGAAAACGCTAAGTTTCGAGTTGATAATAAGCACACATGTGACCATCTTGTAGATGCATCTATTAAAATCATAAAATATCTAAATGGTCCACATGGTGGGTGAATCGGTTCACATATATCACCTTGAATCCGATTTAAAAATGTAGAGCATTCAAATTCAATCTTACTCGGTGAGGCTTTTACTATTAATTTGCCTTGATAACATGCAACACATGAGAATTCATTTGATTGAAAAATCTTCTGATTCTTTAATGGGTGTCTGGAAGAATGTTCCATAATTCATCGCATCATTAAGATCCAGGATGACCCAATCTATTATATCATAAAAGGAATTCATTTTGACTAGTAAACTTCTGATTTACTATGACATTTATTTCAATAGGTTTAATGTATGTATAATAAAGACCCGAAGAGAAAATAGATAGTCTTTCCAAAACTTGTTTATGCCCTATCTTAACATAAGTAATGCACAAATACTCATTATTTCTCATATTAGTTGTTTCTATATGATGGCCATTAAGGCGAATATCTTTGAAACTTAATAAATTTTAATGAGACTTGGGTGAATATAATGCATTACTGATCAAGAAATTTGTCCCTTCTGGTAGTAAAATGTTTGCTCTTCCGGAGCCTTCGATTAAGGTTACACTACCAGATATAGTATTCGCATTTTATTTTTGCATGATAAGATGAGAGAAATATCTTTTACTTTTGAGAATTGTATGTATAGTTGCACTGTCTACAAGACAGAGATTCTCATCTTCAATCTTTGACCCAATAATATCCATAGGTCTTAAAAAAAAAAAAATTAGCAATAAGTTTGAATTTAAAATATTGAGAAATAAAAATAATTACATTAATTAAAATCACCATATTCAGCATTCTCAAGAAAGTCACCAACTTCTAATTGGGACAAATTTTTAAGACCCTCAAAAATATTATTAGGGTCATTATTTTGATATAAGACATTTGCCTCCACATTCTTATCCTTTTCCCTCAATGAGGCTTGATAAAGCTCGACAAGATGCTTTGGCATACGACAGATACATGACCAATGTTCAATCACCTCACATCGATAGCATTTATTCTCAACATTCTGACTAGATCCATTTTTTTCTAATTTTTTTATCATTATATTTCCACTTCTGGTTGTTTGTATGTCCACTATGATCATTACGGTAAACATTCTAGCCACGGCCACGACCACGACCATGACTACGACCACGACCACGGTCGCATCCTCGTCCACGATCATTTTCAAATCCTCATCCATGTCCAGAATTGTTATGAGTTGTCGCATTCACTTCAAGGAATGGACTAGAGCCAGTTGGACGAGAGTCATGATTTTTCTTTAATAACTCATTATTTTGTTCAGCCACAAGCAAATAAGAAATTAGTTCAGAATATTTCTTGAACCCTTTCTCTCGATATTGCTGCTGTAGGAGCATATTCGAGGCATGAAAAGTGGAGAGTGTTTTCTCTAACATATCATAATCAGTAATATTCTCTCCACATAATTTTAATTGAGAACTGATTTTAAAAATGACTGAATTATATTCACTCACAGATTTAAAATCTTGGAATCACAAATGAATCCAATCATAACAAGCTTTAGGAAGTATCACCCTTTTTTGGTGATTAAACCTTTCCTCTAAACTTTTTCAAAACTCAAGTGGATCTTTTATTGTTAAATACTCGATTTTTAAATCTTCGTGGAGGTGATGACGGAGAAAAATCATTGTCTTAGCTCGATTTTACAAAGTCTCTTTATTATTTTCTTTAATTATTTTTCCGAGTCTATTTGCATTCAAATGGATTTCAGCATCAAGGATCCATGATAAATAATTTTTTTCCGAAATGTCGAGAGCCACAAACTCAAGTTTGGTGAGGTTTACCATAAAATACTAACACATAAGCATAAAATTAGAATAAGATTTATATAGGCGTAAAAATAAAACAATATAGAATAAGAATTATAAAAAAAAATCAACAAGTGTATCGTAATTTTTTATAATTCAATGAAAAGATTATGACATATTTCACCTTATGATTTATAAAGGTTAATAATAAAACAAGTTGATAATTTTGAAATAATCTTGTTATTCAATAAATTATTCAAATTCCTAAGTTATTAATGTGTGATCATTAGGTCAAAAATCTTGATTTATCTAAACAAGAAAATAAAAAGAAAATATATAATATTTAATATCATGTCACTAGTTCTAATATTAGCTATATATGCAT
Source organism: Wurfbainia villosa (assembly GCA_025175895.1). Taxonomy (NCBI): domain Eukaryota; kingdom Viridiplantae; phylum Streptophyta; class Magnoliopsida; order Zingiberales; family Zingiberaceae; genus Wurfbainia; species Wurfbainia villosa. The sequence goes on from CM045998.1 coordinate 21,152,917, forward strand.
AATTATATCGAATTTATCACAAATTATTAATAATAATTTTAGACAATAATAATTAGTTATATGAGCTATCAATTCTTACATATAATATTGTCAAAAATAAAAACTAATATGTCACATAATTATTTTCTAATATTTTTGAAAATCTAATGCTATCAAAGTATAATTTTTAAAACTATAAAGCTTAAAATTGTGATTACCGAAGATAAACTTTGACGTTGAGTATGTATAAAATTGGAGCAAAGGTCGTGCTGATAACGTGTTATGAAATATGAATAAATAAAATATCTTTTGAGAGAAAAAAAAAAGAGAAATAATTGAAAGAGGAATAATTTTATTCCTTTCATTCAATCTATATCATATATTTTACAAAGATACATGTATATATATATAGGTATAAATATAAGAAATGTTTCTATTTACTATGATAACCTTAAAAGGTTACTCATAGACATTCAATCAATAACTTAAATTATTCATATAGTTAAAAGGATTATTAAAAGAACTATATTAAACATAGACTATGCAATAGTACTATTTTATTATGATAATCAATAAGCAATACACTCCGAAAACTCAATCTTTCATGTAAGAACTAGGCATATAGAAATGCATTATCATTTTATTATAAGAAGTTAAAATGCCTTTTTATTCAGCTAAATAATTTAATGTCTATAGCTGTATTTTTTTAATTAAAAGGTGATGATCACTTACTGTAACGACAAGAAAAATATACTTTGCATTCGGGAATACGATGCAGCGGTAGCTAAGGTATTTAGTTTGGTTCCTAAGTATTTATGATTCGATCCTTAGCATATATTTACATTTTTTTTTTCAAATAAAGTGACAAATCAAGAACACCCCAGCTAGTTGTCCACGCGAGCATTTTCCTTTACTCCGGTGACCAATGAAAAATTTTCGAGGGATAGAATTGGTCATCCCTAAAATTAATCGGATCAAAAGCCTGAATACTTGGTACTATATATAGAGAGGAATGATCCCCTATATAATTCATTTGTGAGCATCCATTAGCACCTCGGTTATTCACTGTCTGATCGGTTATGTACTATAGTACAATCCTTGAATCCTAGAGAATCGGACGGTCGATAATAGAGGTGTTATATATATATACACCCATTTCATGTGCGCTCGTGCATGAAAATGAGGAATGTATAGTAACTCTATGTTTCTTTTTCCCCGCGTGTGCTGTGCACCTTGGCATCGCCCAGTGACCATCGAATTCTGACCAGAATCCTATCACAATATGATCAGAATCAGAGTCCGATCAGACCGCAGTCAAATTTTGATCGGATCGTGGTCAGAATCTGACGCGATTGCGGTTGTCGGCGGTGTTGGTCACCGCAATCCGATTAGATTTTGGCCGAAATCCGGTACAGTCCGATCAGACTTCAACTCTGGTCGGATCACGGCTAGATTCCAGCCAGATTGTGGTTGGAATCCCATCCGATCGTGACCGCTAGCAGCCGTGATTAAGTCGGATTTCGTCCACAATCCGGTCAAAATCTGATCTCGATCCAACGAGAGTGACGCCGATAGCAACCTGAGGGGTTCATGAGAAGAGCTATAGTGTTTATCGAAGAAGGACATCTTGAGCGGATGTACTATATATGTATTTTTCGTTACTATGCAATCCCACATGATTGAACGATGGAGAAACCGTCGTGCACGCGACGCACAAGATAAGATACCTAGGAGTATATATATATACTTTTTATGAGGGTAATAGAGGATGGTACTTCCTCACCTGCCTATGACTCCAAAGATGCAGCATTCAACTACTATTAGAATGTCTTTGGTTGCAAGTTTAGTTATGCTAGTGGGTTAGGTTTGGAACTCACACCGCTGCTAAAGGATTTCTACATTTAATTACATCTCCTATAACATTCAATAAATTGGAAGAGGTGGATGCCCTATGAGAGACCATAGTCTTACAATACATAGTAAAATGATGCAAGAGGCACAAGTTCAATGAGACGCTTGAGAGTATGAATGACAAATGTAAGATGTGTAATATGTTGTAGTAGCGTCTCATGTGGCACCAATCTATTAAATTGCTCATGCAGCTTGGGTTGACTTCACACACAGCAATCATGAAAGTTAAGATGTTCTAAATATTTTTAGACATCATATTTGGATTTTCCATTATTTGACATTCATTTTTATATAATCCAAATTTATCAATCATTATCTCACCCTTACTTCCAAATTTATCATTCATTATGTCAGATGATGTAGTTGTTAAGTTGAAAAAAAAATGACCGGTAATTTATTTATAAAATTTTAATTTAATTTTATTTTGCTGATAAATGATATTTACTGATTATAAATTAACGATTAACTCCCAGGAAATTTTTTTAACTGAGATAATATATATATTTACCAGTAAAAAAAAAAGAATTACCAACCATAACTGGACGAACAAGATACAGTGGCAAAGACGAATAAGTTGAAGATACAGTACGTGGATACACAAAATGTTTTAATTGAAATAGTATGCAACAACAGATTTGTCATAGGAACTCGGACGAATCTAATTTTTCACAGTAAGTCCAATCACATTGCCATCAGTGTCACTCAATTGGAGAAACAATAACAAATAATTAAATATATTAAACTAAAATCCTACAAGACAAAGAACAACTTGAATAAAAGTGTTGCCACCAACAAAGCTCAAGCCACTCCACAAAATATGTTCAGAGCATCATTAATTAAGGAAGGAGAGTTAAGTTAAAACAGCGTTCTTGAAAAGTTTAACATAAACAATATGGAGCACTTTTTTTTTTAAAGTATGGGGATTATTTTGCATCACCAAATTGAGGGAACAACTGGACAAAATGAACTACCTTCCCAAACTAAGGGATTAGTGTGCTGTGTGCATTTAGATCAAGAAAGGTGAAATCAGCAACTGTATCTCCTCTAAAGAGCTTGAGCTTTTCTGTACTTAAAACTGCCTCCCTAAACTAACTTGTGAACCACCTAAACAATCCAAAAACTCTTGTATGTAAAAAAAAAGAAAAAAGTCACAACGAATAAATTTCTCTCATTTTGCATTCCCAATATCATTTTTTCCTTTAGAACCAACAGTGCATGCGTAATGATTCTTAAAACTAGTTCCAAGTATGACTCAATTTGATAATCAAATTTCTCATAGTATGATGAATCACAATATATAATTTCAAGGCCTATAATATATGGATAAGGATGCTCAATCCATCAATTAGAACCTTAACTAATCAATTTCCTTGAGGTGATTCAAGTAGACGAGTCAGTAATGAAATGAAGTAAAGGGAATTGATACTGCTTGACCATTTAAATAAACAAAATGCAGCAAATGACTTCAGATGTGACAACTTATCTTAATTCCTAAAGGAAGGTGTGTAAATTCACCATCATCATGGCTTACTATTGTTATAATCTGTGTAGATATCATAAAGACTGAAGTGGTAATCACATAGAAACTTAAAATAGAGAAACACGAGAGGACATGTATTCTTGTCCCACTGCCTTTAGTGCAAGACAATGGAATCTTTGAATGGTAAGGTCTCAAAAAAATTTCAAGAAAATCCCAAAACACTTGTTGTTGGATGCATGTATAGATCGACAAAGAGGGTTAAATTAAAGATTCCCTGGGAATTGCTTCGAGAAAGTAAAAGCTACCGGTCTTTCTGTTCAAGGACATGCACACGTGGGATCACAATGCTTCATTTACTCCCCCAAGCCCTATTCCAATTATTTATGATTAAATCCATGATCATTCCTTGTTTTTTTCATCCAATTATCTCCATGATCCAAGCTGAATGAATTACTGATAAGATTAACAAACAAGCTCTTATACAATATCTCAGCACATATAGTTTTGTGGAGACAATTAAAGATGGAGTTGTAGCGCATGTTAATGGCATGATTCTTCTAACCTTTGCCGGCGAAGTAAGCTAATTAAGCAGTGTGGTATGGATATCAGAACGGCGCCGGCCGGCCGGTGGACGAGCCAGCCCAACCGTGTCCGTCCACTCCTGGCAGCTGGTTCATGTTGTTGAGCGGAAAATTGAACAATGGCAGCATCGAGGACGGGTCAGGGAAGGGATTGTTCCCGCCACCGCCGCTGCTGGTGCCATCTCCTGCTTGTTGTTGGAGCGCTTCCTCCTCCTCCAGCGGTAGCCGCTCGTAGGCCACGTTGGTGAACGACGCGGCGATGACGATGACCGGCCCGGCTGCGTAGAGCGCCCCCACGACGTTGCCTCCCACCACCTGCCCCTGCCCACCGGCGAGGAAGATGGAGAGGCTGGTGGCCCCGGGCGGCGCCGGTGGCGGAAGGAACGACCCCGCCAGCGACAGGATCTCGAAGCGCCCCTGCAGCGTCACCACCCCACCCGCTGCGCCTGACCCCGAGGGCTGCCGGAGCGTGACGTTGGTGACGACGCCGCTGCCGCTGAGGACGCAGACGCCGCGCTGCCGGCGGTGGGCGTAGGTGGCGATGCAGTCGAAGACGTCGCAGCCGGCGCCGACCTCCAGCATGTGGGCGCGCAACACGTTGGCGCTCTCACGCGTGATGATCACTGGAGGCTTCGGCTTGTTCTTCGACCCCGGCGGCCGCCCTCGCGGGCGCCGCGACACCACGTCTCCTCCCTGCGGCGCAGACGGCGACGATCCGTCTCGCTCAGCCGCGCCGCTGAATTGGTCGTGGTTCTCGCCGTTGGCGCTGCCGTTGTTGTCGTCGTCGGAGTTGGGCTGCTGGTGCGCGAGGTGGAGATCGGGCCGGTGATGGAGATGGTGAACGTACCTCGTGGCGGTGCTCAGATCCAAGCCGGCCATAACCTCATCCAACAAAAACAACTGTGAGGTAACGAAGATAAAATAATAATAACAATCACTAAAGAGTTGATCTTCTAATTATATTTAAAAATAGTGAAGAAAAGTGAATAAACCATATTTAAATGGGTTTTCTAATGATCGAGGACGAAAAATAAGTGGAAGGAGAAGAAGCAATCGAGCAAGAAGGAAGAGCTAGCTAGCCGAGAGTGGAAGAAGTATGCGCAAACGAGGATCGAGTGCAAAGAAAGAAAGGAGAAGGTGGTTTTCCAATGGAGGAGACAAAAGGAGAGGCGGGCGGAAGGCGATTGCCTAGGAGTTGAAGAAACTTATAAAATAATACAAATTGGTACAGCGATTGAGAAAGAGAGAGAAGGCCGTGATTGCATATAATATATTTGTTGTGGTGTTTGGATGGCGATGCATTTCCATCCATTAATGCCTGGCTTAAACCATGGTTAAGGAGTTGTTAGTCTAGGGTTTAGTGAGTTGACCTAGGGTTTGGATTAAAGGGGAGGAGGGAGCGAGTGGATAGGTTCATGAACGAGTGGCTGTGGACCCCACACTTTGTCTCCCTGCCCCTCTGCTGCCTCCGGTTGCGTATGGTTGTGTTTTCTACCATGCCACCGGTCCAAGTTATACCCAGACGAACCCGGTTCGAATAAATAATGACGAACCAGCTCGAACTCATTATGGTAATTTTCTACAACTTTCCGGTCAAGTCTGGTTTTAACTAAATCTGACGATGATAATTTCCGAAGAACCGGTCCGGACCGCAAAATCAACCGAATCGGCCTACTGCAGTGCCTGCGTTTTTGTCGGCGGTGGACCCCGACATTCTTCACATCTCCGAGCGGCCCCACCACAGAGACCCAATAATCAGTAGGCGCCCGCCCGCCCCCTCTCCGCTACCCCCGGGGATTCCGGGCTCGCCCTCGGCACCAGCTCCGGGTGGTGGCCCACCGCGCCTAGAGATTTTGTTGACCAAACAGTAGCCCCCACATCAGCGCATTTAGATTACGTGTTGGCGGACATAAATATAACGTGATTAGGTGCAGATACTGAAGGGGACCAGCTACCTAAGGCCCGCCGCCCGCCCCGGTCGAAGCCAGAAAATGAAGGCGAATCTTCGGAGTGCAGTTATTAGATTATCGTGATCTGGCGAAAGATTAATTACCTAGAGGAAGAAGAGGAGGAGGAGGTGGTGGTGGCGGCGGTGGCGGTGGCGGTGGCGCCGGTGTCTGGCTCAAGATCTAAAGCAAGTACGTCTATATGCATATGCGCTGCTGCTTTTGACCGGCATGGGAGACGCCGCAGTACATGTTGTCTTCTTGCGGTGGAAGGGTGCCATGGAGAATGACTCGCACTGTCTGTCGCCTTTATCTTTAAGAAAGTGATTAAAGAAGGGATTAAAATACTGGGATGTCATAATCACCAAGGTCGCTGTGCGTTTGGACATCAGCAAATTATATAAACTAATTAAGCCAGCCAATCCAGCTTAAGTGATTAATTAATCAACCTCTAGCTCCATTATTTGATGTTCCAAGTAAACTCTTATATGCATACTCAGTACTTTAATTAGGGTCCTTTAATTTGGTGAGCGTATGATCAACAAGGTCTGAAGATGGCGAGGCTATAGCACAGCTGCAACTTGCCTTCTGATTTGCACTCATTTGGTGGATGATGTAGTTGTTTAATTTGTTCTTGTTAATTTGCCAACTGTTGGAGGACAAACAAGAAAGTTGTTTAATTTGGAGATGCCTTGGCTTATTTTGATTATTCCCCGTATATTTTCAGATAAATGAATAATAATACTCTTATTATGTTATTAATGTAATCCATTCTTTTTGTCAAACCCCCTTAATCATGAATAATTGTTGAGCTACTGTGCCATCAGATAAGACTAAATAGAAGGTCAACCAAAAGATATCGATCGAAATGGTAGTTGAGAATATAGCAAATATGCATAGTTTCTTCCAAGATGAAGCGATATAATTAATCTTCCTTCAGTGTTTGGCCAACAACCCATATGATTTCGTATTTTTATGTTTCCATCGACCATCATTAGAACTTTCTCTCTTTTTTTTTTAGTTAAAATATCAGGGACAGCGTTATTTAAAGAATTGAACTTAAATAACTACGTAGTATGTATAGGGATTATCAATAGATCACATTCATTTGTTCTCAAACCTTCAGAAAATCATTAACTAATCATATATTTAAGTGATATGAGAAAAAAATTACCTTTGACATTTTTAATACTAAAGTATACAAATAACTGCCACAAGCACTAGGTTAATTATTATATATAATTAAGCACGCGCGACCAGTCCTAGCTAGAATTGATTAGAAGTTTAGAGCTCCAAGTTTGGATTTTTCTATTGGGCTTATCCCATAAAGTTTATTTTAGAGATTATGTGCCAATCAAATTTGTTCTAAAAAAAGATTAATTAAGAAATGAAGGAACAGTGGATAGAATTCTATGAGATCGATGTCGAGCAATTAATTAGGAAAAAAATAATCCACTAAATAGAGGTTTAATGGTGTATCTTTAGACGAATTATGCAGTGACAAATCAATTTGGTCAAACTGGTTCTTAATTGCTTTTTCAGCGTGGAATTCAAAGAAGAATGGTTTAGGGATTAATTAATTACTCAGATTTATGAAGCACATATAAATGATGAGCGATTGCCATTTCTTGGAAAGTTCATAATTGTGGCACGAGCCCTCCCGAGCCATTTCTTGGAACGTCTCGCCCTTGAATGTGAGTAAATAGTTGTGCTTTTAGATTTACTCGATGCACAAATCAGGAGGAGGGTCGTTCATCTCTTTAAAAAGAATTATTTATGGCACAAATTAAATAAAATAATTGCTTTCATATACACACACATACACACACGGATTTTCGGTCTCCTTTAGAGCGAAGATATCAGGGAGGTACTGGGTCCTCTCCGACTGCATAACAGTAAAAAACAATGAAAGAGTAATGAGAGCGGAAGTGATGATAAGAGATTTAACGTGGTTCAGAATTTCAATTCTTACTAATCCACAGATGAGTTCTAGAGTGAGCTCTGACGTTAGACACTTTTACTATAATATCTTCTTCTCGAAAGTACTTCTGGAGGTGGAGAAAACTTCTTACAGATGCAAATGTGTACAAAGTAAAGAAAGTAAGACTCGTATGACTTTCTACCTCCTTCTTGATGGATTAAATCAAAATTCAAGAATCAAATATCTCTTCTACTTCTACAAGAAGCAAAGTCTAATTTATCTTCTACTTCTACAAGATGCAAAATGCAATTACATCTCAAGTGACTTTTCATGAATTCATTGATTGATGCAACTCTTCATGGATTCATGAATCTATTAGTTATTGCCCCCAGGGCAACGGCGCGTCGGTAAGAACTTGGGCGGTCCCTGTGGCAAGCCATAGTTCGATCCCTGCTGGCTGCAGTTTGCGGAGGAAATTTCACCGTTTTTCACTCGCTTGCGGGTTACGGAGGCGGGTTCCCGTTTTCCAACTGGGTTGGTGTGGGATGCGGACCATAATTGACGTACATACCTCTCACGGCGACTTGGCGGCGCGTCATCCTGATTTACCCTTGTGGCCCGGTAGAGACTCTTCAGAGGTCGTGGGGCAGGGCCGGTTCACCAAGTGGATTAGTCGGGCGAAGCTTGGATACCACTTGTAAATAAATAAAAAATAAAAAATGAATCTATTAGTTATTGAATTTAATATCTTGTTGATTTACATGCCATCCAAAAATGTATAAATAGGAATGAAATGTTAAGTGTTTAGAACGTGAGAACCAAAAGAAATCCAATACAAAAAAACCATTTTGCTTCATAATCTTCTCCTTTTCTTCCCTAAGTTCCTTGATCTCTCTCTCTCTTTTCTATTATCTGCCTTCAAACTGGTATCAGAGCTTGGTTATTTGGAAAACAACAAGTTGTGCAGATTTTCTTCGTAAAGCTACTGGAAAATCCCAGGTGTTAAACTCCATCATTTGGTTGCTTCTATTTTAACTATTGAAGCTAACAAAAATCGCCAACAACCTTGTTTCTCTTGTACCCCAATTCAATGGTGAAAATTTTGATTATTGGAGCAATCTCATGAAGTTATGTCTTGAATCACAAGACTTATGGAGTGTTATAGAAGGAGTAGATTTACCAGAGGAGGAAGATCATCTAACCGAAGCACAAAGAAATATTTTGAAGAGCAAGAAGCAAAAGGATAGAAAAGCTCTTTTTCAAATTTATCAAGCCCTTGAAATTCCGGTTTATGAAAGGATTTCAAAAGCAACAATGTAGGGTCGATGTTGGCCGACTAGAGGGGGGTGAATAACCCTCTTTCGTAGATGTTGGAATTCGTTCGTTCGTTGCTCATCTACAATTGTCGTTAGCGCAGCGAAATACTAATACAAATACGAATACTAACAACAAATATAATCACACAAACACACACGATATATGTGGTTCGGAACCGAATGGTTCCTACTCCACGGACGAGCTCACCGAGCTCTAGTTATGCGCACGACACTAACTAAACCACTCCTTATCGACAACACATCGGAGGTGGAGAAACCTCTCACAAGCAATTACAATGTAATATAGAAATACAAGCAAATACACAAATACAATACACAAGAAAATTTTCACCGATTGCTTTGATCGTTTTGCTTGTTGCTTGCTTTAGATGACTCTTGAAGGTCTGGAATGCAGCAGCAATTCCCCTCCAATAGCTTCACAAAAGCCTCGGCGAAATCCCCCATCTTGAGCTCCATTTATAACCTGCATCAAGCTGATCTCGCACGCATCAGTCGACTGATCGTGACCATCAGTCGACTGGTCCTGTGGCCGTTGTCTCACAACGGCCAGATCCATGTTGGTCAAGTTCCAACGGATCACACATCAGTCGACTGATGGCACCCATCAGTCGACTAGTACCCATCAGTCGAGTGCTGGCGAGCTTGACTAGCTTCTGTGCCCGTGCACAGTGCTATCAGTCGACTGCTTCCCTTAAGCAGTCGACTGATATTGTCAACAACCGATTGCCCTCCCAATGACCTTCTTAGTGGCCTTCTTGGTTTTCCTTAAGTCCTTGGCCACTAAACACATACCATGGCTAGACTTAGGGATGACTTCCCTATTAGTCTTGGTTTTTCTAGACCTAGATGTTGTTCCATAGTTAAATGGAACATTGTGATAGGACATAGGTTTGTGATCCAAACCTTTCTTGCCCTTTGACCGTTCTTATTTCCTAGGCCTTGACTTTTGTACATTAGACCCCTTTACTGAATTTGTGATTATTGCTAGGGTCTTCTCAAGTTTTTCTAGCCTTGACTTCAAGGCTTGGTTTTCTAGCTCTAATTTTCCCAATTTTGAGTTTTCATTTATCTTTTGGGAAAAGTTCTTCCTCTTGGGCATGTGCCTAGATTTCTTGGGATTACTACCCAAATTTTCTTTAATTCTCCTAATTGACTCCCTAGGTAAAATAGTTCTAGTGTTATTGGTCCTAGGTTTATCCTTAGTTATATGAACATACTTAGCACCTAAACAATAAACCTTATTATTTCTACTAGCATGCTTTTCATTAATAATGGCAAGAGAACTAAAATAATTTTTAGCATGTTTTTTATCCCTAGAAATTGAAGGTGCATTATTTAAATGTACCTTAGGGTTAGCTTTGGAAGCTCTCCTTACATGAGATACACCTTCTTGCCCTTTCTTCCTCCCCCTAGGGCATTGACTTCGGTAGTGTCCCCGTTGGTTGCATTTAAAGCACACAATGTGCTCTTTGCTTCTAGTCGTGGGGACTCCGACATCCTTTGACTTATGGTTGACTTTTGGTGTCAATGCCTTTTCCTTAGCCAATTTTGGCCATTTACTCTTGTAATGCCCTTCTCCCTACACTCAAAGCATATTATATGATCTTTATTTAAAATTATAATACTTGAGTTACCTAGGGAGGTGATGGAGGCCTTTTGATCACTTCTCCTAGATGTGGATGTTTCTTGTTCTTGCTCCGGGATGGAAGCTTGCCTTTCCTCCCTCTCAATGCTAGAAGTGAAGGTTTCCACCAAGTCATCCACATCTTCAAATGTGGTGGGTGCTTCTTCCTCGGCATCCTCCTCTATTTGTGCCGGTTGAGAATTTTCTTGGAATTTCATTACCTTATTCCATAGCTCCCTTGCATCCCTATAGTCACCCAATCTAGACCAAATAGTGTTAGGGATCAAATCACTAAGTAATTTGATTACCTTGAGATTTGTCTTGAAGTCTTTGATTTGGTCTTGGGTCCACCTTGATTTCTCAATGGGCTTGTTGTCTTTGTCTCTAGGCATTTCAAAACCGTTTTCTATAATAAGCATGAAATCGAAATCGATTTCGAGATATACCTCCATTTTTCTTCTCCACCATAGAAAATCTCCTTCGAATTTTGGTGGGTGAATGTTATAGTCGGCCATCTTATAGTGCTTGTGTCGGCGGTTAGTCCTCGACAAACTCCTTGGCTCTGATACCACTTGTAGGGTCGATGTTGGCCGGCTAGAGGGAGGGTGAATAGCCCTCTTTCGTAGACGTTGGAATTCGTTCGTTCGTTGCTCGTCTATAATTGTCGTTAGCGCAGCGGAATACTAATACAAATATGAATACTAACAACAAATACAATCACACAAACACACACGATATACGTGGTTTAGAACCGAATGATTCCTACTCCACGGGTGAGCTCACCGAGCTCTAGTTATGCGCACGACACTAACTAAACCACTCCTTATCGACAACACGTCGGAGGTGGAGAAACCTCTCACAAGCAATTACAATGTAATATAGAAATATAAGCAAATACACAAATACAATACACAAGAAAACTTTCACCGATTGCTTTGATCGCTTTGCTTATTGCTTGCTTTAGATGACTCTTGAAGGTCTTGAATGCAGCAGCAATTCCCCTCCAATAGCTTCACAAAAGGCTCGGCGAAATCCCCCATCTTAAGCTCCATTTATAACCTGCATCAAGCTGATTTCATGCGCATCAGTCGACTGATCATGACCATCAGTCTACTGGTCCTGTGGTCGTTGTCTCACAATGGCCAGATCCACGTTGATCAAGTTCTAACGGATTATACATCAGTCGATTGATGGCACCCATCAGTCGACTGGTACCCATCAGTCGAGTGTTGGAGAGCTCGACTAGCTTCTGTGCCCGTGCACAATGCTATCAGTCGATTGCTTCCCTTAAGTAGTCGACTGATGTTGTCAACAGTCGACTGCCCTCCCATGGCAGTCGACTGATCAGCCAGACTCTGTTCAATCGAACACTGGTCGAACCTATACGACCTAGAGCAGTCGACTAGCACCTATGCCAGTCGACTGATGTCGGGTAAAACCTCAAACATCAAGTTGTTTTAACATCCGACAATCAGTCTTAGCCACTTGGCCAAGTCCACCTCATCCCTCATGGAGTTCTCCACCGAAGCTCTCTTCCCTCGGCCTATGTCCCTCGGATGCGCCAAGCGCACAACTTCGTAACGCCATCCTTCGCGTCTCTTGCCCTAGAAGTATGCTTCCCTTGGGTCTCACTCCATTCGCTCCCCGTCCGGCGGTCCCTCGGATGCACCAAGTGCACGACTTCGCAATGTCATCCTTCACCGACTCAAGGACCCCGAGCCTAATGAACTTGTCAAGTCCTCAAGACTTCCCACATGCACCAAGCGCACGGCTTCACAAATGCATTTCTCACTAAGCACCAAGCGCACGGCTTTGCAATGCTTTGGATTTCCCATGCCAAGCACCAAGCGCACGGCTTCGCAATGCTTTGGACTTTCCCACACCAAGCTCCATGCTTGGATTTTCCATGCCAACCCCATGTTGGACTTTCCCATAACAATCTCATGTCATGAGTTTTGTCTATCATCAAAATACTGCTCGAGTCAAACTCGAGTCAATCTGGGCTGATTGCACCAACAAACAAATGCTCAAAGAGCATGGGAGATTTTACAAACAACTTATTCCAGACAAGACCAAGTAAAAAAAATTCTCTTACAGTCTCTACGAGCAGATTTTGAAAAGTTAGAGATGAAAGACAATGAAAAAGTTTCAGAATACTTAACACGAACCAGTTCTATTGTGAATCAAATGGCATCAAATGGAGAAATCATGGAGACCCAAAGGGTGGTGGAGAAAATCTTGCGAAGTCTACCAAGCAAATTTGATCATGTGGTAGTCGCTATTGAAGAATCACAAGATCTTTCGTTGATGTCATTGGAAAGTTTGCAAGAAAGATTGGAAGATCATGAGGTTAGAATCCTTCACCGAAACCCTCTTATTTCTTCTTCAAATCAAGCTTTGAAATCCCAGTACACATCCACGGGAGGTCTCGTGGATGTGGAAGAGGTTGGAATCAAAGAAGAGGTGATAGACATTTTTACCAACAGTCATAAGAAAAAGGAAACGAAGAGTCTCAAAAGGAGGAGAAACCATTCTCTTATAATTCCCAAAGAGGAAGAGGACGTGGAAATTACAAAGATACAAAACCTTATATTGAATGTCGTTATTGTCATAAGCCAGGACATAAAATAAATGATTGTTGGGAAAAATATCCGAAGAAAAAATGTGAAGCTGGCTTAGTACATGAAAATGAAGTTCAAAATTCTGAAACTTTATTAATTGCTTGTGATGGAAATGTGGAGAATATTTGGTATTTGGATAGTGGTGCAAGTCAGCATATGACTAGAAATAGAAGCTTATTTCAACTATTGTGAAAGCTAACTATGGGTAGGTAACTATTTGAGATGCTAAATCCTACAAAATAGGAGTAGGAGAAATCACTTTCAAGACAAAGTCTAAAAAAGTTGAAAAGATGTCTGTATTTTATGTTCCTGGTTTACGAAGTAATCTTCTTAGTGTTGGACATCTTTTACAAAAAGGTTTTGATATACACTTTGCTAGTAAATTTTGCACCATGAAGAAGAAAAATCAAGATGTTGCAAAGATTGGTATGAGTTCAAATAATTTATTTCCTCTCAAACTTGATGTTATAAATGCTACTTGCTATCTTACAGCTAATGAAGAAATTTTTAAGTTGTGGCACGACAGATTTGGGCACCTGAATTTTCAGAGCTTGAAAGAATTATCAAGCAAAAATATTGTTCAAGGGCTACCTAAAATTGATAGTATAAGTGAAGTACGTGAAGAATGTCAATTTGGAAAACAACACCGAGTGCCATTCCCATCTAAATCTAAGTGGGAATCACATTCACCATTAGAACTTGTTCACACCGATCTGTGTGGACCCATGCGAGTACCATCTCTTGGAGGTAACTCATACTTCTTATTATTTATTGATGATTACACCAGAAAAACTTGGATATATTTTGTTAAATGAAAAATCAGAAGCTCTCTCTTGCTTTAAAGTTTTCAAAAGTCAAGTAGAAAATTTTTCTGGTTGTCAAATAAAAAATTTGAGAAGTGATCGCGGAGGTAAATTTTTATTTTTTTATTTGAAGAATTTTGTCAATGCCATGGCATTAGACATGAATTGGCAACTCGTTATTCGCCACAACAAAATGGTGTTGCAGAGCGGAAAAATAGGACAATCATGGATATGGTCAGATGTATGTTGAAGAAGAACAATATGTTAGCTGAATCCTGGGCCGAAGCAGCATCATGTGTCATCTATCTAATCAACAGATCACCTACAAAAAGGTTACCAAATTCTACTCCAAATAGACTTGGTATGGAAAGAAACCAAATGTTCATCATTTAAAAACTTTTGGTTGTCTTGCATATGCCCATATTCCTGATTCTTTAAGAACGAAGCTTGATGACAAGTTTGAAAGTGCATCTTCATTGGTTATAGTGAAAGGAGCAAATCTTACAAACTTTATAATCCAAAAACAAAAAGGATTGTGATTAGCAAGGATGTTCATTTTGATGAAAAGGCTTCTTATAGTTTTTCAGAATTGACAGGTTTATCAAATTGACAATTTCTTGACTTTGATGAGGACTCCCCTTTGCAACCTGATAATCTTGAAAGTAGTAATTCTCCATAAAATTCACCATCATCGTCGCAAAGAAAAACAAGGAGTCTAAGAGTTATTTATGATGATACTGAAGAGGTAAATATGACAGATCAATTCTTTTTTGCATTCTTTGTAGGAGAAGATCCAATTACATATGAAGAAGCATCAAAAGAGAAAAAAATGGGTTCATGCCATGAATGAAGAAATAAGCTCTATTGAGAAGAATGATACATGGGAGATCACTACTTTACCATCGCATAAAACTGCAATTGGAGTTAAATGGATCTTCAAGACCAAAACCAATCTAGATGGCTCTATTAATAAATATAAAGCAAGATTGGTTGCAAAGGGATACAAGCAAAAAGAAGGAGAAAGTTATAATGAGGTATTTGCTCCTGTTTCTAGACTTGATATAGTTCGATTAATTATTGCCCTTGCTACTCAAAATGGTTGGAAATTATTTCAAATGGATGTTAAATCAGCCTTTTTAAATGGTTTTCTTCATGAAGAAATTTATATTGAACAACCACCTCGTTTTGTGAACATTAGTGATAAGGACAAAGTATATAAACTCAGAAAGGCTCTCTATGAATTGAAGCAATCACCTCGTGCATGGTATGACCGAATTAATAACTATTTTATTTAAATATGATTTTCAAAGATGTCCTTTTGAGCATACACTTTATGTAAAACAAAATTCTGAAGGTGGTTTTATGCTTGTGAGTCTTTATGTTGATGATCTTATTTTTACTGGAAATAATCTGGAGATATTGACTGAATTTAAGAACGCTATGATGTGTGAGTTCGAAATGACAGATTTGGGTGAGTTGCATTAGTTTTTGGGCATTAATGTTCAACAATCAAGAGAAGGAATTTTTATCTCACAAGAATTCTATGCAACTCAAATTCTTAAAAGGTTCAAGATGGAACATGCAAACCCAGTCTCAACTCCTTGCATCACAGGTTTGAAACTAAGTAAGGTTGGTGAAGGAAAGATGGTAAATCCAACTATGTTTCGTAGCTTGGTTGGGAACCTAATGAATTTTACTGCCACTAGACTTGATATTATGTTCGCAGTGAGTTTGATTAGTAGATTTATGGAAAAACCTTATTCAAACCATTGGGAAGTTGCAAAAAGGATTCTTCGATATATTAAAGGAACTATTTATTATGACATTTTCTACAAAGCACACGTGCCCATCAAACTTGTTGGTTATACAGATAGCGATCTTGGAGGAAATATTGATGATTCTCTACATATGGTTATATTTTCAACCTTGGAAGTGGGGCAATCTCTTGGTGTTCAAAGAAGCAATCAATTATGGCACTTTCAACTATTGAAGCAGAATATATAGCAGCTTCTTCAGCAATATGTCAAACTTTATGGTTAAGAGGAGTTCTTGAAAATTTAAAATACAAGCAAAAAGACCCAACCGTATTATATTGTGATAACAGTTCTGCAATTTCTGTATCAAAGGACCCAGTACTGCATGGAAGAACAAAGTACATCCGCCTACGATTTCATTTTCTAAGAGAACTTGTTAATGAAGGTGAAATCAACCTAGAATATTGTCCTAGCAATGAACAATTGGCTGATATTTTTACAATGCTGCTTGGAGGATCTATATTTTCAAGAAATCTTGTAGCCCTAGGAGCAAAAAGCATATTTGGTTTACAGGAGGCATTGTTGGATTGAACCAAAATTCAAGAATCAAATATCTCTTCTACTTCTACAAGAAGCAAAGTCTAATTTATCTTCTACTTCTACAAGATGCAAAATGCAATTTCATCTCAAGTGACTTTTCATAAATTCATTGATTGACGCAACTCTTCATGGATTCATGAATCTATTAGTTATTGAATTTAATGTCTTATTGATTTGCATGTCATCCAAAAATGTATAAATTGGGATGAAATATTAAGTGTTCAGAATGTGAGGTACCAAAAGAAATCCAATACAAAAAAAACCATTTTGCTTCATAATCTTCTCCTTCTTCCCTAAGTTCCTTGATCTCTCTCTCTCTTTTCTATTATCTGCCTTCACTTCTTCCTCCTAGGATCTATTCTCTCCCTTCCGGTGATCAATCTTTGTTCCGAAAACTCCTCCTCTAGAGAGAGAGAGAGAGAGAGAGAGAGAGAGTTCCAATGTTCAGAGGTTGAAGCCCTCGTTGAATCCCTCTTCTTCTTCCTCCTTCTCTCCTTTTATACATGTTGCCCCCTAGAGTCAACTATTGCGTAACAAACCACCCAGATCATCATCCATGTGGAAGGCTCTTCCAACCTGAGGAATAATACTGTTATGATATTAGTGAATGAAGGTTATTAAGAATCTTCTGTGGGGTCTTTCCGGTGTCTTGGTTTATCATGTCGCATAACAAACTCTCATGAGAGAGTATAATAGAAAACACCTTCCCCTTTCTTTACCCTCACCTTACCGTTGAGTCATTCTTTCTCCTAGTCACCTCTTCTTATCCCTATCCCAACTCGGCTATGTTTCCTGAGTTGCTCTGCCACTGGTCATGCACTTATAACCCATCTTAACTTTTCCGAGTCGATGTTTGTCACTATTCTGGCCACTAACCCAACTCGGCTGCCCGAAATGTCATCCCCTCAACCTGACTTATTTTTCGAGTCACTATCTAGTTTCGTTTTGATCACTAGACTTCCTCTCCCTTCCCCAAGTTACCACCTCATGAACTCGGATCATTTTCCCGAATTGGATCTTGCTAGACTAGAGCCTATATCCTACCTTATGATTTCATCCTATCAACCATAATTTCTTTTTCTAGCTCCTAAGTCATATTATAGAAATATCAATATAAATGACCGAGAACTCACCGTGTAATAGCAGATGATCGAGCTCACTGTGAAATCACCGTCAAGCTTAGCTATGATTAAGCTATCTGTAAAATTGTTGTTAAATTGGTCATGAAATTATTTTGAGATCGAGCTCAAGCTTAGTTATGATTTTGTAGTAGCCTCCGTTGCCTATTCGAGTTGTTGGCATTCTTATAAAGAGAGGAGAAAGATAGATAGCCTAGGAAAAATTTATTTTGAGAAATAAGTGTGTGCGATAATAATTTTACAAATAAGATGTGTAATTTATGTTTTATAAAATTAGGTGTATGGTGTAAATTTTCATTTAATTAACTATTTAATTAGTAAACGTATAAAAGTGACATTTATTGAACTATATATTAAGTTTTTCAAATAACTAGGCTATAAACAAGTCAAATCGAACTAAACTTTATATTATTCAAATTTTTTTGACAAGGTAACGAAGCAAAGATAAGTTAAGTCTAAAATGAATCAAGTTATTCAAATAGTTGTTCAGATTTGACTTTATTTCTATTTTTAAGAGCTTGAGCTTTGTTCATTTAGATTTTTTTGTAATTTTTATATGTTTAAATTTTTTTGGTTTGATTAGTGAGCTTAATATTTTAAGTTTTATTATTTATAAATTTGTTAATAACTTTGTCGATAATAACTTGTAAACTTTATTCGTTGATATTATTTATTCATGAACATTAGTTACAAACAATCCACGATCCTTATTTATAAATATTAATAAACTTGTTTATTTAGTGTAACGATATGTTCAAATTTCTCCATTTAATTGATTTTATTTATATTGAAAAAAATATAAATAAGTTATTATGAAATTGAATATTAAGTTTGTTCATAAATATTTGCTTTCTTTATAATCGTGTAAATAGCCAAATCACACACCCCATTTTTAAAATTACCAACTCACATAACAAATTTTTAAAAATACCCTTTCCTTTTATTATTTTGTCTTCTTTTTTTTTTGCATTTTGTATATCAAAATTATAGATCAATATATTTTGTGGCTCAATTTGATTGTAATTTCATGATCAACAAATCACAAATTTGCTGCTAGACTTGATCATGTTTTGCGGCCAAATCTGATTACAATTTTAGTCTTAATTTCACAGCCAAGCCTAGTCACTATTTTGCGCCCAAGCCTAGCTAGTTGTCCATGATGTTGTGGTTGTCGATCGAACAAGAAGCGAAGGAGGTAAGCAGCTGTAAAAAAAGAAGAGTAATTTGGGAAATATATATGTATGTCGGTAATTTAAAAATTAAGTAATTTGAAATTTGTGGTTGATTTAGTAAATCATGATATGCAATTAATAGATTTAATGAGCTTGCCGAACGAAAACAGTACATTTTATTGTTGGCCCACAAATGATTGATTTGGTTGTCATGGTTGGACCAAACACGTACACACATTAAAGCGGAATATTATTTTTTTTATGATTTCATAATTCTGGCTGAATTTGAAAAGAGGTGGACGGACGGTTGTGATGGGAGGAGGGTGAGGGATGTACGCCCACGTGATGATGGAGGTTTTTTCATTGGATTCACGTGGAAGGCAAGGCGGCAGTCGCACGGCCAGCGAGATATTCTGCGTGCTGGCTCACGCGCGACAGCTCATCCACAATAGCGCACGGAATTTCACGAGGATGGGCGGGAATCTGTACCAACGCGTTGCTATAATTTCAGTGGGAGCCATCCAACCCCACCTCCCACGTGGAGGGTGTGGTCAGCGTGTACATCGGAGTGTACACGATCCAAATAATTTCGACCCGTTAATAAATTTAATTGGTGGACGTGTCAAGGGACGTATCATTTGACACGGGCTCTCGTGACAGATCGGATCACGAGACGAATCCGATTCATTCGGATCCGTAACCATGTCAATAGATCGATTATCTATTGATCCAAATTAAAGGGTTGAAAGCGGAACCAACCCGTCAAGGAATGGACCGATTCAATAGTTATTTTTTTTATAAAACATTTAGTTCGTTGGAATCCAATCCACGGTTCCAACTAGTTAAAAAGTTTTTTTTTTTCAACAATCGAGATTATTTAATTATTTTTTATCAATAACTATGATTTATATGTTATTCTCTAAACTATCATTTTTTATAAGAATATTATTCTATATAATTCATCCATGAGCATTTTCATTATCCAATGCCGATCCTGTGATAACAATTATGAATTCTTAGATCTTGATTTTGTATTTTGTTGGCGGGAGAAGTTGCTAGATCCAAATAGTTTAATTTGTCAATCATTCCTTTCCCTAGGTCGAAGGGCTCTATACCAAAATTTAGTTTTTTTTTTTTTTTTTTGCATGTGTGTTCTTACAAGGTCTTTAGTAGGCCTCACCTCTCTATTAGTTCCTATTGAGCTCCGATTTTTAGACTTCCTAGTCTTACCGACATAGGCCTTACCAATTAGCTTAGGGAGTTATCTTTGAAAGAGAAAAAGGATTGAAGAAGTACCTTATAAGAATACGATTTAAAGATTCAGCATAAATAAATACATGCTTACAAATCATAGACATGCTCATGCTTAGCAAACTGAAACTAACTTAGACATGCTTATATAAGAGACTGAAAAATATAAGGAACTGAAACTTAAGGATACTTACAGGACTGCAGAATGAGATGAAAACAGGACACCAAAAGTGAGACTACTAACAACACACTTAGAGAAGTAGAAGATAGTACTCCGGGGATGTCCTCTAGATCATAAGGAGAGCCTCTCTTTATATTGTTGAGATTGCTTAAAGGAGAAGTCTTCTTTTCGGGAGTAGAGATTGTTTTTGCCTGAATTATTTACTTTTGCTTTCTCAGAGCATCTTTATCTTTTTGGGAGTGGAGCTTACTTTTGCATGTGATATTTGCTTTGTCTGGTCACTTTGTTTTTGGAATCTGTTTTATGAGTTGTCATTTTAACTTTCCATCATGTTGTCCATATTCATATCTTATGTTGATGTGGTGGAACTGGGTGTGTCCTGTGGCTGAAAAACTACCATGATTATTCTGTATTCTCGTGCTGTAATCTAGCTTGATTTTTTGAAGAGCTATTTAAAGTGTCATCGTTTATAATGTTCTATTAGTTTAGTGTTTTTGGTATGATACTTGAAAGGGAAAAATTGGTATCCCATGTGGACTGGCCAGTATATTTTTTCGATAAATGTCTCTACTATGAGGGTGTAATCGAGACTATCTCTGGTTTCGTCCTAGAGCCAACAGGTGTCTTGGATCGAGGTTCGCTAATTGTTAACTTGTTCTAATATAGGAGTTATTCCTCCTTAATGTTCATCAGGATCGTTTGGAAAAACATCTTCGTTTGCTTCAGGCTCATGTATAATTTCTTTGGCTTAGAGTTTGATGACGTGCCTGACAGATTCTATTTTGTGATCGATCCATTCTAGGGGTGTGCTCTGTATGGAACATGCCACGTAACTTTCAAACAACTCCATTTCTATGAGCATTCTGATGGTATTCCTTAATTTGTAAGGAAATGCATCAGTGATGTTGTTCATCTGGACCCATAATTCATTCAGGATACCATGATCCAGTGAAAGAATGGTGTTATGTCTAGATCTCGAAATTTTTGTGAGGTATAAACACTTAGATCTATACTTACCTTTCTGATAGCGTATAAGAGTTGACATCTGCACTTGCTGTTTTGTTCAAGGATATAGTCTTTGAACTTGTTTTGGTATTTGAATTTAAAGTTGTACTCAACTTCGTATAGGACGGTGATCCCAAGTTGGGGTTCTACTTGGAACCATTGTAGTGCCTCTTGTAAGATAGCAATTGTTCTCTATTCTACGTGCTCAGTTGTATGTCTTATGTATACTGCCAGATCTATTGGTAGGCTATTAATCGACCCATGTCTATTCTTGTACTTTCCTTTTGTTCTTTGGTATGGATAAGATATTTACCTTTGTCTTGGGTTGCTTCGGCATAAGTTTGTTGTGGTTTCGCCTTGAGTAGGTGCTTGTTTTTTATTGCGGTGCTTAAGAAATAGTTTGGTCCTACTTCCTTTCGGATGGTCTCCAAGGCTAACTCAAGGGAGTCAAACCCCTAGCTCTTCACCTTTGGTGTCTCCGAGAAGTAGCTCTTTGGCTTCGTCCCAGGTGTAGAGCCCGACATGTGATCCTATCGCGATACCATAGTATGTATACCATCCTGTCTTCTGGGTTGCACTATGGATCTCTTTAAGATGTAAAAAGTAGTAGATGAGGGCATTAATAACCCCTATCTTGTAATGTGCAACTCTCGAAACATGGGAATGTTCTATATGTTGTCAATGATGTTTGTTTATTTGTTCAAGTTGTGGCCGGTGTTCAGTCCGAAATTGTTCTTCAATTCGAGAATATACCCGTAGTTCTTGAGGCCCTATTTTTGTAGTTTTGTACTATCTCCATACTCGATTGGAGGGGTCATGTGTCTTTCTTCGTTATATCTTCTCCATCTGTAAAAACATCATGTTAATAATCAAGAAAGTGTGTCTGCAAGGGAATTATTACTTCCTTTAATGTGTTCCCATTGTATTTTTATGTCTTTGTTGATAATTGTATATGTAAATTTTATCCATCTTTTAGTAGATAGTGTTTGCTTTTTTACTTTTGCTATGTTCGTGATTTTTTAATATGGCTTCGCAATCAGTTCTGATAGTAATCTCCTTCTTGTCACATATGAACAGATAGAATGCTTCTAAACAATATATTACTGTCAGAATTTCATAATCTAAGGATGTCAGGTTTCCCTTTTCGTGGAACTTTTCGGATGCATATCTACAGACTTTCGTGGCCCTTGGTATCATATTTATTAGATTTCCTAAGTAGGACTCTGCCCATCTAGTTTCACACCCATCTGTTTCGATAACCAAATAATCTGTATCTAAAGGTAATGCTACTGTGGGTAGATTTTTACCTGTTATTTTATGGTTTTAACTAGCTAGATATTTTGTTGGTTGAAATGACATTGTCCTTTAGAGCTAGTTTTGTTATACAATGGACCACTGATGTTACCTATGTCTTTTATATATTATCTTGCATAGTTCAACAGGCCTAGGAAAGCCTATAGGTCTTTTACATTTTCTATTTTGTAAGAAAAATTTAGAATTTTCATTGTTATATGTGGTTGTAACGAGATTTTTCCTTTTCCTATTTCTGTTCCTAGAAACTTGATATGCTTAGTTGCCAACTGCATTTTCTTTTCTGAGATCATAAGGCCATTGGCTTCTATAAGAGTGAAAACTAAGTGTAGGTGTGCAAAATGTTCTTGCTTGATTTTTGAGAAAACTAAAATGTCATCTATGTAAACACAAGTAAATTTTTTTGTTTCTTTGAAAATATCATCCATCTTTCGTTGAAATATTTGGGGTACAATTTTTATTCTGAATGACATTACCAGCCATTCGAAATGTCCTTCAAGACAGGTAAATGTGGTCCATTCAATGGATTCCGAGTGCATCTTAACTTGTCAGAAGCCTGATTTCATATTGCATTTAGAATACCATTCAGAGTTTTGTATTTTATTAATAAGAGCTTCCTTATTCGGAATCTTATAACCATCATCATGATAGTTATCATTCGATCATTTGTAATTGAAAACCATTCTAGATTGGCCTCATTTTTGCTCTGAACTTTTGTTTACTATGAACGCAGGACTCCGATGTCTAGAGATGGATCGTCTAATTAGGTTCAATTTTAACATTTGTTGTATGTGGAGTCTACACTCTTCTGCTTCTCAATTTGTGTATTTCAGTTCTTGTGTCTTTATAGTTATATTGGGGTTTATGATTTCTAGTTTACATTGTGTTTGATTTTTGTCCCAAGTCTTCTGGAGTATTTAAGTGTCTGAGTACATATGAAATATTTAGGAATTGTGGATCTCCTATGTCTAGTTCATCATCTATTTCTAAATTTATAACTTCGTATTCTTCATACATAGCATTGTCTATTGTGGTGTTGGAGCAGTCACATGTCTGATCAATATTTCCCTTATCCGAGAAGGTACATTGATGTGGATTTTGTTCTAGAGTACGAAAAGAGGAAGGGTATTTTAACAGGACAGGAGAGATTATGGGATTCCATAGGAAGAATACATAGTCAGGTGATAAGAAGAGGGCTCTGTCTTTTATAAGGAGGAACTGGAGGCCAAGAATAAGTTGAAGATCTGGATGATTGAGGGGGCGTATGATTACATGGGGTAGGGGTACTAGTGGGCTGTATTGGCTACAGTTATTGTAAATTTTTATATGGGAATTTTTAATAAAGGTATGATAGGCCAGATGTTGGCCATTAAATTGGGTGCTAAGCATAGGTTCAAATGTGTATTTAATTATATTTTTGGGAAGCATATCTTGTATAACCTTTAGGTCTAGTGTAGAACTGGTAGCTCCAGTATCTAATAGAGCATGACGTTTAAATTAATGTCCTTGGATGTTCAGAATGCATTGAATTCTTAGATCCATAGATTTTTTCGGTATTACACATACTAGGAGTCTTAATAAAAACCATATTGTTCTCAGTGGGATGTTCCGGTAGCCTATTTTCTTGTTCGTTTTTCAAATTCTTCATAATGTTGGTTATGTATTGTTTGTCTTAGAAGGTTTAGGTCATTTTCTAAGATGTTAATTCTAGTTTCTAGAATGGATATTCTAGTTTCTAATAATATGGTCTTGGTATTATTTTTAAGTGACCAACTTGGATTTCACTCATCTCTATATGACTACGGATGCCTCATACCATCCCATAGTCACACTTTCATCTACACTCAAACACAATGTTAAACATAAAAACACTACTCGAGTCCCACTCGAGTTTGGTCAATCGTGACCAGGGTCGATTGCACTAACAATCTCTCCCTTTTTGATGTTTGACAACACCTTTGAGTTAGGCTTACCCATAAGCCCAACTTCCCTCTTCTTATGCCCAAGCATAATGAAGAGTTCCTAACTTCAGAATTTTAAATTTTGAAATTTTGAGGTTTAGTATATATTTGGGTTTATAGGACATCTTTATGCACTAAACATCTCAAGCCTAACTTAACCCCTTCCAACTCTCCCCCTTTGACACACATAAAAAAGTCTCTCATCTTCCAATGAAATCCTTTATTCTCTCCCTTGTGTCAAAATTATCCTACATGCCTTCATTCTCTCTAGTGATATACCCTTATCACTAAATGAAGAGCATTTTTCACTTCTCCCCCTTTGGTCAAAAATGCATCCATTATTCCTTGATGGACACACTCCCCCTAAAGGCTTACTCCCCCTAGACTATTGTACCAACAATGTACTTGGAGAGTTCCTAAGCCTATAAGAATTCTGAACTATCGAAAATAAGGGTAAAGATTTAAACTTGAACTTTAACTCCCTTAAAATTCGATTTTCACCATAAATGACTCTCCTATTCAGTTTCACTGAAATTCTTACCCTTCCAATGCTTTTCAAAGCATATCCTAGAGTTAGGAGTAGTTAGGGTACTTAGGGTTGAAGTCTAATGGCTAATTCAAACTAAATCAGCCAAAAATAGACTCAACAGTTGACTGAGTGCTAGCCTAGTCGATTGATTTCTGAAATTTTAGAAATCGATAGATTTTTCAATTTTTTAGACTAAATTTTAAAAATACATAAGTAATTCTATAAATTTCAAAAAATCTTGAAATTTCATATACATATTACTTATGCCAAATACTATCGGGGGAAAAATAAATTTCTATGAAAATAACTTTTAAATTCAAAGAATGATACAAAGTTTAAAAGCATTGAAAACTTCAATGTTTTATTTAACTTTGTGCCAATCTTCTCAAGGATGATTTCTATCAAAGATAACTTCACTAAGATTTTTTAAAATGATTTCAGACCTTATATTGAATCATGGTCAATGGGCTAGATGTACATGACTTGTACACTAGCTTTCCTCATGATTCATCCTATAATTGAATGAATCTTGAGTTCACTTTGATGCACCATTACAAGCACATGAACTTAACTCATAATCCTAACATCTCACATGTGTCTAGAGTGTATGTAAACACACACAAGTCATCCTTATAGTTTTTGTGAGATGTGGGTTTATGTTTTTCCCTAATCTAAGGGGTTCATGTATTCTATCTAGGCATTCAAATTTGATTCCTTTATATAGGACATCAAATCATGTCATTTATCCTTAAATCAATTTTAATGCATGACTATGATCATGGCATAGATGATTTGCATAATTAAGAACATTTTCTCATGATTCAAGATGTCATGGCATGATATAGATAAACCTAAACATTAGTTATTCCATCAACCTAAGTGCTATCATGACATTTTAAAAGACCATATGAGCATGATGTCATGACATGACATATGACAAATGAAACATGACAACTTTATAATATAAGATATAGAAATACCTAACTTTAAACCTAATTGCCTTTTGCTAAACCTATACCCAATTTGCTGTAATACCTGTTGGTGCAATCGACCCAGGTCACGATTGATAAAACTCGAGTTTGATTGAAGTATTATTTTGATGTTCGGCAAAACATATGACAATGTAATTGTCATTGATGTTCGACAAACGTATGACATGTGATTGTCATGGAAAGTTCAAGTCATGGGTACTTGGCATGAACAGTCCAAGTGGGACATTTGACATGGAAAGTCCAAGTCTTGTGTACTTGGCATGAAAAGTCCAAGTCTTGAGTACTTGGCATGGAAAGTCTAAGTGTGAGTTTTGGCAATGGAAAAGTCCAAGCATGAGTTTTAGCAATGGTAAAATCCGAGTCATGAGTACTTGTCAATTGGAAAGTCTAACATGGAGTTGGCAAGGGATAAGTCCAATGGTTGACAGCATAGAGTCTAAGTGTGCATCTTGGTAGCGTAAACCAAAATGTACCTTGGCGGTGTAGACTCGGTTAATATGACAATAGTCGATGGAAGCACTTGAAGGCTAGCATATAGATAAACAAGTCATGGATGACTTGGAGGAATCCGATAGGCGTGAGGCTGATGGAGGTGGGTAGAAGGCTTAGGTCTAAGCTAAGGGTGGTCTAGTAAATATGAGGGGATCATACTTGGGGTAAACCTCATGATTGAGATTTAGCAGTCGACTGGAGTTATGAACCAGTCGACTGGTCAAGTATTTTGACACTTGGTAGCCGAGTCAACTCTGATCAGCTGACTAGGATTATGACCAGTTGACTGGCATTCGACTGCGGCCGCGTGGCCTTGGTAATCGACTGCCAGCCTTGGGAAGTCGATTGCCATGGAGGGAAATCAGTTGCTGGTTGAGGACACGAGCACAAAAAACTCGATAGACGACTGAACAGTGGGCTACGGGCTTGGTAGTCGACTGCTGGTAATGGCAGTTGGTTGCTAGTGTATCATTTGGATTGAATGCCAACGTGGATCAAGCCCGTTGTGAGACAACGACACTATAGGCAATCGACTGGTGCCTTTTGGTAGTCGACTGCCAGGCAGAAATCTAGGTCACACGAAGGCATAAAAGGAGCTTGACGGAAAGAATTTCAGCAGGTGTTTCTTGAGGATTTGAAGGGGAGTTGCTGCTGCGATTCCAGTCCTTCAAGGCATCCTAAAGCAACCAAAAGCTCAAGCATTCAAAAGCTCACTTCTGTAAAGTGTTGTTTCTTTCATTTCATTTACGTGCTTATATTTGGCTTGCTTATTCTTATTGTTGTAAGATTATTGTACGAGGTTTCTCCACCTCCGATGTGGTGTCTGTTGGGAAGATCGGGCCGGCCGGCTAGAGGGGGGTGTATAGCCCTCGTTCGTTGGATGTCGTATTTTGCTCGTCTACAAAATGTTAGCGCAAGCGGAATATGCAAATATAAATAAAGATAAGCAAAATATAAACAAGCAATACAAACACCGAGATGTAACGTGGTTCACGGCTACGCCGCTAATCCACGGTCCGATTCGTCCACGGTGAATCACTCCGCAATCTATCCACTAGATCTCTCCTTTGCACAAAGCTAGGTGGAGGTAACCTCTTTACACAAAAACACTCCTCTTACAAATATAATGGAAATAAGCTCAAGTAAGAGGATGGAAAGCTTTAGGGAACTTTGGAAGAGTATTAGAGCATAAGCATTAGCCTCCCAAAGCCTCATCCCCTTCCTTTTTATAGAGGAAGAGGGTTTCTTCCCGTTGACACAGGAGCAGTCGATTGATGGCACCCATCACCGATCGTCCCGTAGCCGCTGCCCAATAACGATCGCTTTCCACGCTGATTCCATCCAGCGGTATTATCGATCGAGATGGCACCCATCACCGATTGATGTCAATCACCGAGTGCTCGCGAGATCGACTCCCACGTGTCCGCACGTGTCATCGCGATCGGCCGTCCTTGGCGATCGGCCGATCAACTCATCGATCATTGCCCATGCCGAACGATCGGTGATCAACTTGATTCATGACTTAAACCGGTCGATAGAACCAATCATTCGACACTTGGCCAAATGGCTAAGTTTCACCTAAGAGCTACCCCTTCCCGGGTTACATTTGCTCACTCTCATCTCTCGGAGTCCCTCGCCTTCGAAGTTCTCTTCGTTCGCGCCACGTCCCTCGGCAGCATCAGGCGCACGACTCTGCAATGCTCCTTCACGTCTCTTGCCTCGAAGTCTACTTCCTCCGGCTTCACTCCAAGCTCCTCGTCCAGCGGTCCCTCGGATACTCCAAGCGCACGACTTCCGCAAAGCTATCCTTCACTGACTAAAGGCCCGAGTCATGAGATGTGAAACTCGCCATGACTCCATGTGCGAATTACTAAGTCCTGCACGACTTCAACGCACATATCAAATCAACATAACAAACTAACTTAAACCCTTTGTCACACACATCAAAACCTAATCATGGCAAGAGATTGCCCTAACAATCTCCCCCTTTTTGATGTGTGGCAATCCGTTTAAGTTAGGTAAAAACATTTGATAAAAATTTCTAAGGTAAGAAAGCATGTAAACATAAACATGATATAACAACATGCAACTCCCCCTTAATCCATGAAACTCTCTCTACAAATTCTCCCCTTATCATAATTTACTTAAATATAATTATTTCTCCCCCTTTGACACCATCAAAAAGATAAATACTAAGTTATAAACTTATGACATCAAGTCTAATAGAAGAAAAATACCAAACATTAGTCTAAAACCTGAATTCGGCCTTTACTGTTCTGATTTTCAGGCCACCAGTCGACTGGTTCAGACTACCAGTCGACTGGCACAAGGTTTTCAGGAATTCCTGATTTTTGGACCAAAATTCAGAAATGCATTAAAAATTCCAGAAAATTCTAAAAATCATGAAATTTGGGGAACATATTTCTTGTAAGTATATCTATCAATGAAAAATAGTTTTTCATGAAAAATCATTATATTTTCTGATATTTGCCAAAAATCCAAAAGTTTTAAAACCACTAGGTTTTTGATCATTCTAGTATCAAGTTTAACACCTAGTTTTGCATCCAATTGTTTCAAAACATGAATACATATATTTTAAAGTAAGAAATTGTTTTGAAAATATATGAAATATCCAACCATGATATTTGGGCAATATGTCTATGAATTAAACATAAGCCTTCCCCATGATTGGTCTATTATTGCTATTTTGATACTTTAAATGACCATCTAAATGCCATAGGCATTAGTGGACATTTGTATCATCCTAACATCTCACTCATGCTAAGTTTTCAATCATAGTAGCCTATAGTGAGTGTGAGATGTATCCTAGAGGTTATTTGTATATACTTAACCATTATATTTATACAATTCTATCAAGGTTAAGTATCATCCTAGCACTCAACATGATCATAATGACATATATGAATGAATTCTACATTATGATCATGAAACACATGTATTCATCAGTTTTAATCATGCATTAGGTATTATATCATGATAATAAACAAAGTATCACCTAAGGCATGATTTAAACCCTATTTCTCATGATGATGTGCCAAATTTTAAAATCATAAATCATGATTGCAAATATACATAGCAATTACATTAATCATCATGATTTAAGCATTATTAACTATTTATATGCACGTTATCATCACCTAACACTATTTAAAAATGTTGTCCCGCCATCCTAAGTCAACCAAAAATAAGATATAGGTGAATTCCATTTGGTTGACTATCCTAGGGTTTTTTAACCCTTAAGGATGGATTTTGTAACCCAATACAAATTCTTGCCTATGGGGTTCACTAGAAATTCCTTAGGAATTCATTTCCTAGCAATTACTTTATTCTTATCTTGTCCCCTAGCAATTAGGCATTTATAGGCCTTTTCATTTTTCTTTTCTTTATATCCTAGGCCTTTCTTATTAAAACTAGCTCTTTGGCTCCCTATAATCATGTTCAAGGTGTTGGAGCCTATAGTGAATTTTTCTAGGGCTTTGGTTAAATAATCTACCTTTTCCCTTAAAGCCCTATTTTCATCCATACATACATCACTAACATTAAATGACATATATTCATGTGAGCATGCATGGCAAGAAGAAATATTTTCATTTTGATTTAAGCATGCTTTTTCTAATTTTTGTTCTAATTCCTTAATTTGTTCAAGCATGCATTTATTTTTCTTCTTTACTCTAAATAAGTCCTTAGTGAGGCTAGAAATCATAGACATAATTTGCTTAGGGGGTAGATTTGTTACCTCACTTACCAAATCCTCTTCTTCGGATGAGGATGATGTAGAGGCTCCCCCTTCACTTGAGCTCTCTCCACTTGAGCTTGATTCTTCATTTTCGGTGGAGGAGCAATCCAAGTCATCGAAAGCCATCAATGCAAGGTTGGAGTAGACATGCTCTTCTTCATCGGATGAGGAAGAGGAAGAAGGATCATCCCATGTCTTGGCCTTGAATGCTTTGGCCTTCCCCTTTTCCTTTGCTTTCTTCTCCTCTTCCTTTTTCTTCTTGCTCCCCTTTTTCTTCTTCTTTTCTTCCTTGCTCTTGTTTAGAAGAGGACAATTGTCCCTTATGTGCCCCTCTCCTTGGCAATTGTAGCATATGACCTTCCCCCTTGGTCTTCTATTCCTATCATTAGATTTATTAAAATGAAAACCCTTTAAAGCACACCTTACCCTCCTTACCATGTACACTTCTTCCGTGCTATCCATGGAGGAGGAGGAGGATGCTTCATCATCGGAGGAGGAGGGGATCTCTATCTTCTTCTTCCCCTTGTTTGCTATCAAAGCTACTCCTCTTGAAGGTTGGATTTTTGGCTCTTCTTGTATTCCTTCAAGCCTCATTTCGTGGAGCTCCATTGTTGAGAAGAACTCCTCCAAGGTACTTACTTCCAAGTTCTTGGAGATGTAGAACGAATCCACCATAGAGCTCCATCTTGAGGACCGGGAAAAGGCATCTATGGCCTTCATTACCATATCCCAGTTGGAAAGCTTTTCACCTACACTTGTTAAACCGGTTAGTATTTCCTTAAATCTAGAGTGTAGGGATTTTACCTTCTCTCCCTTTTCAAGTTTGATATTGGACAATTGGGAGCGAAGAACATCTCTCCTTGCTAGCTTTGCCTCGGATGTGCCTTCATGGATTTCTATTAGTTTCTCCCACATTTCCTTGGCGCTAGCACACTCTCCTATCCTATTGACTTCTTGTTGAGGGAGGACATTGTATAGGTGGTGCTTGACCTTTGAATTTGCCAAGTATTCTTCTCTTTGCCTCTTGCTCCACCTTGATTTCTCCAATGGTTCCCCATTTTCATTCCTAGGCAACTCGAAACCGTTTTCCAATATTAATAGAATTTCAAAGTCGGTTTCGAAGAATACTTCCATTTGCTTCTTCCACCAAGCGAATTCGCCGTCGAACTTCGGTGGGTGGATGTTGGAGTCGGCCATTTTGAATGTTGCTTGTTGTGGCAGTTAGTCCTCGACAAACTTTCCTTGGCTCTGATACCACTTGTTGGGAAGATCGGGACGGCCGGCTAGAGGGGGGTGAATAGCCCTCGTTCGTTGGATGTCGTATTTTGCTCGTCTACAAAACGTTAGCGCAAGCGGAATATGCAAATATAAATAAAGACAATCAAAATATAAACAAGCAATACAAACACCGAGATGTAACATGGTTCACAGCTACGCCGCTAATTCATGGTCCGATTCGTCCACGGTGAATCACTCCGCAATCTATCCACTAGATCTCTCCTTTGCACAAAGCTAGGTGGAGGTAACCTCTTTACACAAAAACACTCCTCTTACAAATATAATGGAAATAAGCTCAAGTAAGAGGATGGAAAGCTTTAGGGAACTTTGGAAGAGTATTAGAGCATAAGCATTAGCCTCCCAAAGCCTCATCCCCTTCCTTTTTATAGAGGAAGAGGGTTTCTTCCCGTTGACACAGGAGCAGTCGAGTGATGGCACCCATCAGTCGACTAGTCCTGTAGCCGTTGCCCAATAACGACTGCTTTCCACATTGGATTCCATCCAACGGTATTGGCATCAGTCGAGTGATGGCACCCATCAGTCGACTGATGTCAATCAGTCGAGTGCTCCGCGAGATCGACTCTATTCTGTGCGATGCAGTGTCATCGATCATTGTCGTCCTTGGCGATCGGTGATCAAACCATCGATCGGGCCCATATCGGCGATCAACTGATCAACTTGATTCAGCTGACTTAAACCAGTCGATAGAACCATCGACTCAGAGCAGTCGACTGGTGTCAGGAAAACTCATCCGACACTTGGCCAAATGACCAAGTTTCACCTAAGAGCTACCCCTTCCCGGGTTACATTCGCTCACTCTCATCTCTCGGAGTCCCTCGCCTTCGAAGTTCTCTTTGTTCGCGGCCACGTCCCTCGGCAGCATCAGGCGCACGACTCTGCAATGCTCCTTCGCGTCTCTTGCCTCGAAGTCTACTTCCTCCGGCTTCACTCCAAGCTCCTCGTCCGGCGGTCCCTCGGATGCTCCAAGCGCACGGCTTCCGCAAAGCTATCCTTCACCGACTCAAGGCCCGAGTCATGAGATGTGAAACTCACCATGGCTCCATGTGCGAATTACTAAGTCCTGCACGACTTCAACGCACATATCAAATCAACATAACAAACTAACTTAAACCCTTTGCCACACACATCAAAACCTAATCATGGCAAGAGATTTCCCTAACAGTGTCGAGAAGGAGTTGTATTAGTGGTGGTTTGCATCACTAGAGCTCATTTGAGCTCGACCCGTGGAGTATGAACCTAGGTTTCGAACCACGTTATATTCTTATTTTGTGTGTGTGTTTGTATTGTTGTTATCGTGTTATTTGTTATTTGTATTCTATTGCACTAACGACAATTATAGACAAGCAACACGATCGATTTCAATCGATGCCAAATCACTATTCACCCCCCTCTAGCGACGTATGATTCACCCTACAATTGGTATTAGAGCAAGGTCGCTCTTCACGGCTTAACAATCAAGGGAGCATTGCTAGAGGGAAGAAGGAGGATAGAGTTGCCCAACAATGGATTTGGCTGGAACATCAATACTCCAATTCCATACAACTTCTATGGATGAGAAGGGTTCGATCAATGGAAGACACATATGGAGAATTTCTTCATGATGTACTTTGAAGATTGGGTTATCCTAATGAAGGGATTTGAATTTCCAAGGGGTCCAAAAGGAGGATACCTCAAGGAGAAGAGATGGATCAAAGAGCAAGTCCAAGCCTTCAAAATAAATGAAAAGGTAACAAATATTTTAGTTAATGTAATCCCTAATGACATTTTATGTAGTTTAGGTGATTATAAGGATGCCAAGGAGCTTTGGAGTAGATTGGTAAAATATCATGAAGACCCATCATTGGCTCAATTGGACAAGGAGACTGAAGAGGCAAGTTCATCCTCACAAGAGTGTGAGAATTCGGAGGTTGAAAGACCATCAACATCCGACGAAGAAGAATTGGAGGAAACCTCCACCTCTAGGATTGAGAGGGAGGAGAGATCTTCCATGCCATAACAAGAAGAACATGAACCATCTATCTTCGGTAGAGAAGAAGAGGAAGTTCAAGATATCCATACCATAGAAGGTAACTCAAACATTTTAATTAAAAATAAAAATAACATGATATGCTTTGAGTGTAGGGAAGTAGGACACTACAAGAGCAAGTATTCTAAAAGAGTCAAGAAGGTTCAACTAGCACCGAAGGCGAAGGAAAAGTCAAAGGAGGTCGGTGTCCCAACACATAAGAGCAAGGAGCACGTGGTATGCTTCAAATGCCAACAAAAAGGACATTATAGGAGTCAATGCCCTAGGGGGAGGAAGCAAACCAAAGGCTAAGAAGGAGCATCACATGTAGGGGGAGCTTCTAAAGTAAACCCTAAAGTAAAATTTAGTAATGCACCTTCCTTGTTTCATAATGAAAAGTATGCTTTTAATTCACTTGCAATTGTGCATAATCATAAAGAGCATGCTAGAAATATATCTTATTGCTTAGGTGTTAAATCTTGTAATTTTATGGTTAAGGACAAATCTAGAAACAATAACCCTAAAACAATTATATCTAGGGAAACTATTAGGAAGGTAGAAGATCACTTAGGCATTAACCCTAAGAAGGGTAGACATATGCCTAAAAGAAAGCACTATGCCCAAAGAATTAATGAAAGATAAAAAATTAGGTAATTAGAGTTGAAAAATCAAGCCTTGAGGTCAAAGCTTGAGAAATTAGAGAAGACCCTTAGGAAGATGCAAAATCAAATTCAAGGATCAAATGATCAAAAATTAGGGCCTAGGAAATAAGAACCGTCTAGAGGCAAGAAAGGTTTGGGTCACAAACCTAAGCCCAAGGAGACCTACCATAGTGTTTCATTCGATTATGGAACTATCCATAGATCTAGGAAAACCAAGGTTAATAGGGAAGTCATCCCTAAGTTTAACCATGGTGTGTGCCTAATGGCTAAGGTTTCAAGGAAACCTAGGAAAACCACTAAGAAGGTTACAAGGGGAGTTGCCCCTAGAGTTAACCTAGGTAAGACTCAAATGACTAAGACTTCAAAACCTAAAAGGGTCATTAGGAAGGTATCAAGAGAGGTCATCCCTAGTGAATACCTTGTAAACCTATAGAGCTCCAATAGGTATTAGGTTCCTAGGAGTGTGATCAATTTACGCTAGATGGGTTAGGTTGTGTCAACTTTTGAATGAATGGGTAGTTAACCTAACCATAGAAAAGTTGACACTTTAGATTATTTTCAAGGTTATTGGATACTCTGGAAATAAGGTTGGATTTATATCCTAAAGAATTTTAGGATGTGCCAATTAAATTTGAGAAGATTGAAAAATTGATCAAATTGGCATGGGTTAGGTTTTAGAGTCATGATGTGTCAT
The DNA here is from genome assembly GCA_025175895.1 of Wurfbainia villosa. Classification (NCBI taxonomy): domain Eukaryota; kingdom Viridiplantae; phylum Streptophyta; class Magnoliopsida; order Zingiberales; family Zingiberaceae; genus Wurfbainia; species Wurfbainia villosa. Next base: position 21,187,924 of record CM045998.1, read on the forward strand.
TTTGGATTTTTGGCACATTTGAGAGATGAGTAGTATTATGAAAAATATGGATTTAATTCTAGAAATGACAATTTGAACTTAACACTTAGGTATTATAGACCTTTGTATTTTATACTTGTCATGCTTTGTTTGTTTTGCCATGTCATGACATCATATTTCATTTTATTATAAAAAAATATCATGATAATGTTTAGGTCTAATTTTTAATGTCATGTTGTACTTAGGTTATATTTTTATACTATGATATCATGATTATTGACACATGCTTCATTTATGCTATCATCATATGCCATAATCATCATTCATGCATTTGGATTAACTAAAATTGGTTTAAGGGCTATGACATAATTTGAAGTCCCATGTATAAGAGAATCAAATAGAGTTGCCTAAAAAAATGCATGAGACCTTAGTATAGGAATAATTAAAATCCACATCTCACATCAAATTGACATATGTGTGTATTAATACACTCTAGATATATGTGAGATGTTAGAAAAGTGAGTTAGGTTCAAGGTGTATAGATTTTGCATCTAGATGAACTCAAACTCATCTTATACCATTGATGGATCATGGAGAAAGCTAATGTGCAAGTAATGTGCATTGAGCTCATAGATCATGGTTCAATATAAGATTTTAAAATCACTTCAAAATCATTTTGAAAAACCTTAGTATAGTCTATCTTTTGATAGAAGTCACCATTGATGAAGTTGATACAAAGTAGGCTCAAAACATTGAAGTTATCTTTGTTTTTGAATTTTGTACAAATCTCACTATTTTGTGGGTATTTTATTTTTAAAATATTTTTCGCCCATAATGATTAACATATGTATTATACGTATAAAGTTTCATTATTTTCAAATTACGTATACTTATAAATTAACAAAAATTATTTTCTAAATTTGATTTTTGCATTTACAGAAACCAATTGACTGCCGCCTTGGACAGTCGACTAGTTGCTGACCGAGTCGACTGCCAAGTCTGATTTCAGGTAAACAAGGTTGTCTAACCCATGTTTCAGCCATTTTAGGCTACCTAACTGCTCCTAACCCTAGGATATTCTTTGGAAAGAATTGGAAGGTTGAAAATCCATTGAATATGGATTAGAAGAGTTGTTTAGGGTAAGAATCAAATTTAAAGCATGTGAAAGTTCAAGTTTGAACTTTTCCCCTCATTCTTTATGGTTTGGTGTTCCTATAGGCTTAGGGGCTCTCCAAGGACATTGTTGGTGCAATGGTCAAGGGGGAGCAAGCCTTTAGGGGAAGATTATCTATCATGGGATGATGGATGTGTATTCCTCAAAGGGGGAGACATGAAGGGATTGGAAACCCTCATTGTGCTCACCAAAGGGGGGAAATTGGAAAATAAGGATTGCCTCTCATTTAGTGATATGAGACTTATCACTAGAAAGAGTGAAGACATCATAGATGTTTTTAGAGCAAGGGAGAGAATGTAAGATCTCATTGGGATATGAGACATTGATATCCTTGGGGAGAGCCTTTTTGATGTTTGTCAAAAAGAGGGAGAATTTGAGAATTGCCCAATTGGGAGAATTTGGAGTATTGAGTTAGGTGGCCTAACTCAAAGGTTTTATTGTGGTTTTTGTCAAACATCAAAAAGGGGGAGATTGTTGGTGTAATCGATCCAGATCATAATTGACTAAACTCGAGTCTGACTCGAGCAGTATTATGATGTTCGATAAAATGTATGACAATGTAATTGTCATTGATGTTTGACAAACGTATGACATGTGATTGTCATGGAAATTCCAAGTCATGGGCACTTGGCATGGAAAGTCCAAGTCTTGTGTACTTGGCATGGAAAGTCCAAGCATGGGTCTTGGCAATGGAAAAGTCCAAGCATGGGTCTTGGCAATGGTAAAGTCCATGTTATGGGTACTTGGCAATTGAAAAGTCCAACATGAAGTTAGCAAGGGATAAATCCAATGGTTGACGACGTAAAGTCCAAACGTGTGTCTTGACAGCGTAAGCCCAAATGTACCTTGGCGGTGTAGACCCGGTTAGCATGACAATAGCTGATGGAAGCACCTGAAGGCTAGCGTATGGATGAACAAGTCATGGATGACTTAGAGGGATTCGATAGGCGTGAGGCTGATGAAGCTGGCTAGAAGGCTTAGGTTTAGGCTAAGGATGGTCTAGCAAGTATGAGGGGATCATACTTAGGGTAAACCTCATAGTTGAGGTTTAGCAGTCGATTGGGGACCAGTTGACTGGTCAAGTATTTTGACACTTGGCAGTTGAGTCGACTCTAAGTAGTCAACTGGGATTATGACCAGTCAACTGGTTGGTAGTCGACTGACATTCGACTGCGGTTGCATGACCTTGGCAGTCGACTGCCAACCTTGGGCAGTCGACTAGCCTTGGGCAATCGGCTGCCATGGAGGGTAGTTGATTGTTGGTCGAGGACATGGGCACATAAAGCTTAGTAGACGACTGAGCAATCATCTACGGGCTTGGCAGTCGACTGTTAGTAATGGCAATCGACTGCCAGTGTATTCGTTGGCTTGAATGTCAACGTGGATCAAGCCCATTGTGAGACAACGATACTGTAGGCAGTCGATTGCTAGACGGAAATTCAAGTTGCACAGAGACATAAAAGGAGCTCGACAGGAAGTATTTTGACAAACGTTTCTTAAGGATTTGAAGGGGAGTTGCTGTTGCAATTCTAGTCCTTCAAGGCATCCTAAAGCAACCAAAATCTCAATCATTTAAAAACTCACTTGTGTAAAGTGTTGTTTCTTTCATTTCATTTATGTGCTTGTATTTGGCTTGTTTATTCTTATTGTTGTAAGATTCTTGTATGAGATTTTTCCACCTCCGACGTGTTGTCGAGAAGGAGTTGCATTAGTGGTGGTTTGCATCACTAGAGCTCATTTGAGATCGACCCGTAGATTAGGAACCCTAGGTTCCGAACCACGTTATATTCTTGTCTTGTGTGTGTGTGTGCTTGTATTGTTGTTATTGTGTTATTTGTATTCCATTGCACTAACGACAATTGTAGACAAGCAACACGATCGATTTGAAGCGATGCTAAATCGCTATTACCCCCTCCCTTTAGCAACATATGATTCACCCTACAATACCTAGCCAAATCCCTTGGTGTGCCAATTTTTGATCAATTTTTATTTTCCATTAAATCCATTGGCACATTCTAAACTCTTTTAGGACCATAATTCTAATTTCATTTTTAAGGGATCACATAACCTTGAAAATGTCCTAAAGTGTCAACCTCACTATGGTTATGCTAACTACCTTTTCATCTTGAGTTGACATGCCCTACCCATCTAGCGTGAGGGAATCACGCTCCTAGAAACCCAAAATCTATTTGAACTCCTTGGGTTCACCAGATATTTATTGGAGGATTGGTGGTCGGCTAGAGGGGGGAGAACAACCCACTTCATGTAGATGATGGAATTCGTTCGTTCGTTGCATGCTTGTCTACAATATTCGTTAATACGCAACGGAAATAATAGTAATACGAATACAAGACACACATGCACAAATACAATACGATATACGTGTTTCAGAATCTTAGGGTTCCTACTCCATGGGGTGAGCTCAACAAGCTCGTGTTATGCACACGACACTAACAAGACTCCTTCTCGACCACAAGTCGGAGGTGGAGAAACATCGTACAAGCAATTACAACAATGTAATACAAAAGTACAAGCAAAATACAAAGATAAGAAGAAATACAAGTAAAGAACACTTTACTAAACTTCGCTTTGATCACTTGCTTGTCGCTTGCTTTGGATTGCTCTTGAAGGACTAGAATGCAGCAGCAAATCTCCTCCAAAATCTCCCCAAAAACTATGGCAAAATCCTCCATCTCGAGCTCTATTTATAACCTACATCGAGCTGATTTTGCACCAATCAGTCGACTGATCATGACCATCAGTCGACTGGTCCTGTAGCTGTTGTCTCACGACTCAATCCACGCTGGACAAGTTTCAACGAATCCATCATCAGTCGACTGATCATGCCCATCAGTCGACTGATGAACCCATCAGTTGAGTGCTCGACGCGATCACTCGACTGGAAGACATTCTGTGCTCGAATTCACTCTGATCAGTCGACTGCCCTCCCTCGGCAGTCGATTGATGGTGTCGGCAGTCGACTGCCATCCCTTAGCAGTCGACTGTTTGGCCAGTAATAGATTAGTCGAACACCAGCCGAACTCATTCGACTTGGAGCTGTCGACTGATGTCGGATAAAACCTCAAACTCCAAGTTGTTTGAGCATCCGACACTCAGTCTTAGCCACTTGGCCAAGTCCACCTCATCCTCTCATGGAGTTCCCCACCGAAGCTCTCTTCCCTCAGCCTACGTCCTTTGGATGCACCAAGTGCACGACATCGCAATGCCATCCTTCGTGCCTCTTTCCCTCGAAGTCTGCTTCCCTTGGGCCTTACTCTATTCGCTCCCCATCCAACGGTTCCTCGGATGCACCAAGCGCATGACTTCGCAATGTCATCCTTCACCGACTCAAGGACCCTAAGCCTATGAGACTAGTGAACTTGCCAAGTCCTCAAGACTTCCCACACCAAGCCTCATGCTTGGATTTTCCATGCTAAGCCCCATGCTTGTACTTTCACCGCCAAAACTACACACTTGGACTTACGTGGCCAACCCATGTTGGACTTTCCCAACACTAAGCCTTATACTTGGATTTTCCCAGCACCAAGCCCCATGCTTGGACTTTTCACAACCAAGGCTACACACTTGAATTTACGTGGCCAACCCATGTTGGACTTCTCATGACAATCCCATGTCATACGTTTTGTTTAACATCAAAATACAGTTCGAGTCAAACTCGAGTCTGGTCAATCGTGACCTGGACTGATTGCACCAACAATCTCCTCCTTTTTGATGTTTGACAAAACCTCAAACTCAAGTCTACCAATTATCCTCAATTGGAAATTCTCACATCCCAATGAGAATTCCAACTAACCCCAATTGGTAACTTCTCTCCCTTTTTGACATACATCAAAAAGGTCCTTCCCAAGGGTATGAATGTCTCATATCCCAATGAGATCTTACAATCTCTCCCTTAGAGGAAAATACATGCCTTCAATCTTTCTAGTGATAAGTTCCATATCACTTAAGAGAGGCACTCCTCCAATTTTCCTCCCATGAGGAAAAATACACATTCATTTTCCCATGATACATACCTCCCCCTAAAGGATTGGCCCCCCTTGACCGTTGCACCAACAATGTCCTTGGAGAGTCCCTAAGCCAATAGGAACACTAAGCAATCAAAATTAAGGGAAAAGATTCAACATTGAACTTTCACCTCCCTTAATTCGATACACACCCTAAATATTTCTCTTAATCCATGTCCAATAGATTTTCACCCTTTCTAATGCTCTCCAAGGCATGTCCTAGGGTTAGGAGTAGTTAGGGAACCAAAACATAGCTAAACATGGGCCTAACAAATATTATTTATCCAAAATCAACATTATCAGTCAACTCTTCCAGCTACCAATGATCTTGATCTCGATGATCGCCATCCATGGCGATCGATAATTCAAAATGATTTTGATTTTGAAATGAAATTTCGAAAATCATAAGTAATTATACATAAGGTGAAAAATCATGAAAATTCATATGCATAATACTTATAAGAATTAATATGGGTGAAAAATATTAGAAAAATAAAATACCCATAAACTAATGAGATTGACACAAAGTTCAAAATTATTGAATTTTTCAATGTTTGAGCCTACTTTGTATCACCTCATTCAATGGTGATTGCTATCAAAAGATAGACTTCACTAAGGTTTTTCAAAATGATTTTAAAATCTTTAAGTTCATTTTCCTAAACATCTCACTTGTATCTAGGTGTATGAAACACACACAAGTCAAGTTCTTTAGTGAGATGTGAGTTTTAGTTATTAGGGTCTCATGCATTTTTCTAGGTAATACTATTTGATTCCCTTATGCATGAGACTTCAAATCATGCCATTGTCCTTAACTCAATTTTATTTAATGCATGAATAATGATTATGACATAATTACACAAGAATAAAAAAATGTGCCAAAATCACGATGTCATGGCATGTGATTCTAATTTAAGCATATCATGACATCTAAAAATAAACCCTAAGCATGATCATGACATTTTATATGATAAAATGTAAATATGATGTCATGGCATGACAAGACAAATAAAATATGACAAGTATAAGATACTAAGGTATAAAATACCTAAGTGTTAAATTCAAATTACCATTTCTTAAAATTAAATTCATTTTACCTTAATACCATTTATCCCCCAAGTGTGCCAGAAATACAAAATGACACACCATGACTTCTAAACCTAAAGTGCCAATTTTGATCAATTTTTAACTTTTCAAAACACATTGGCACCTCCTAAAGTGTCAACTCTACCATGACTAAGTTAACTACCTATCCACTTAGGGTCGACACACCCTAACCCATCTAGCGTGAATCGATCACGCTCCTAGGAATCCAATACCTATTGGAGCTCCTTGGGTTAACAAGGTATTCACTAGGGATAACTTCCCTAGATACCTTCCTAATGACCCTTTTTGGCTTTGAAGCCTTAGTCAATTGGGTCTTTCCTAGGTCAACTCTAGAGGTAACTCCCCCTTTGACCTTCTTAGTGGTTACTTTAGTTTTTCTTGAATCCTTAGCCACTAAACAAACACCATGGTTAATCTTAGGGATGACTTCCCTACTAACCTTGGTTTTTCTAGACCTAGATTTAGTTCCATAATCAAATGAAACATTGTGATAGGACTTAGGTTTGTGACCCAAACCTTTCTTGCCCTTAACCGGTTCTTGTCTCCTTCATCTTAAATTTTGTTCCTTTGACCCTATAATTGAATTTGTCATAATTTTGAGGGTCTTTTCAAGTTTCTCAAGCCTTGACCTCAAGGCTTGGTTTTCTAATTTTAACCTTTCCAATTTTGATTTTTCATTTATCTTTTGGGAATGACTCTTCTTAGGCATATGCCTAGATTTCTTGGGGTTAATGCCTAGGTGGTTTTCAACCTTCCTAATAGACTCTCTAGGTAAAATAGGTCTAGTGTTATTGGTCCTAGATTTGTCCTTAGGCAAGTTTACATGCTTGGAACCTAAACAATAGTATTTATTTCTACTAGCATGCTTTTCATTAATAATATCAAGTGAATTAAAGTAATTTCTAGCATGCTTCTTAGTCCTAGAGCTAGAAGGTGCATTAAGATATACCTTAGGGTTTGTTTTAGAAGCTCCCCCTACTTGTGTAGCTCCTTCTTGCCCTTTCTTTCTCGCTCTAGGGCATTGGTTTCAGTAATGCCCTCTTTGGTTGTATTTGAAGCACACAATGTGCTCTTTGCTCTTTCTAGCGAGGACTCCGACATTCTTTGACTTTTGTTTGACTTTTGATGCCGGTGCCTTCTCCTTAGCCAATTTTGGGCACTTACTCTTGTAATGCCCTTTCTCCCTACACTCAAAGAAAATTATGTGATCTTTATTATTAATTACATTGCTTGAGTTACCTAGGGTGGTGGAAGCCTCTTGATCACTTCTTCCGGAAGTAGATGCTTCGTCTTGATCTTGCTTTGGAATGGAAACCCTCTCCTCTCCCTCAATGCTAGAGGTGGAGGTTTCCTCCAAGTCATCCACATCTTCGAATGTTGATGATGATTCTTCAACATCCTCGGATTCGGATATTGATGAACATTCTTCCTCGGCCTCCTTCTCCGATTGAGCCAGTTCGGGATGTTCATGGAATTTGACTAATTTGTCCCATAGATCTTTGGCATCCTGATATTCACCTGGCATGCACAAGATCTGGTTAGGTATTAAATCTAATAGCATTTTTGTTACCTTAACCATTGTCTTGAATTCTTGATGTTGCTCTTGTGTCCATCTTGATTTTTCTATCAGCTTTCCCTCTTCGTCCCTAGGTACTTCAAAATCGCTTTCCATGATTAGCATGATATCGAAATTGGTTTCCAAGTATACCTCCATCCGTTTCTTCCACCAAGAAAAATCTTCATCGAATTTTGGTGGATGGATGTTGGAACCGGGCATCTTGTCGTGCTTGTGTTGGCGATTAATCCACGACAAGCTCCTCGCTATGATACCACTTGTTGGAGGATCGATAGTCGGCTAGAGGGGGGTGAATAGCCCAATTCGTGTAGATGATGGAATTCGTTCGTTCGTCATGTGCTTATCTACAATTTTCATTAATATGCAGCGGAAATAATAGTAATATGAATACAAGACACACAAGCACAAATATAACACGATATACGTGGTTTGGAACCTTAGGGTTCCTACTCCATGGGGTGAGCTCAACGAGCTCGTGTTATGCACACGACACTAACAAGACTCCTTCTTGACCATAAGTTGGAGTTGGAGAAACCTCGTACAAGTAATTATAACAATGTAATACAAAAGTACAAGCAAAATACAAAGACAAGAAGAAATACAAGTAAAGAACACTTTATAAAACTTCGCTTTGATCACTTTCTTGTTGCTTGCTTTGGATTGCTCTTGAAGGATTAGAATGCAACAACAATTCCCCTCCAAAATCTCCCCAAAAACTCTTGCAAAATCCTCCATTTCGAGCTCCATTTATAATCTGCATCGAGCTGATTTTGCGCCAATCAGTCGACTGATCGTGACCATCAATCAACTGGTCTTGTAGCTGTTGTCTCACAACGACTCGATCCACGTTGGACAAGTTTCAACGGATCCATCATCAGTCGACTGATCATGCCCATCAGTCGACTGATGAACTCATTAGTCGAGTGCTTGATGCGATCACTCGATTGGAAGACATTCTTATACTGATCATTGCCCTCCTCGTGATCGGTGATGGTGTCGGCGATCGTGACATCCCTTGATCATTATTCGGCCAGAAATAGGTCAGTCGAACACCAGTCGAACTCATTCGACTTGGAGCAGTCGATTGATGTCGGGTAAAATCTCAAATACCAAGTTGTTTGAGCATCCGACACTCAGTCTTAGCCACTTGGCCAAGTCCACCTCATCCTCTCATGGAGTTCCCTAGCGAAGCTCTCTTCCCTCAGCCTACATCCCTCGGATGCACCAAGCGCACGACTTCGCAATGTCATCCTTCATGTCTCTTGCCCTCGAAGTCTACTTCCCTTGGGCCTCACTCCATTCGCTCCCTGTCCGACGGTTCCTCGGATGCACCAAGCGCATGGCTTCGTAACGCCATCCTTCACCGACTCAAGGACCCCGAGCCTACGAGACTAGTGAACTTGCCAAGTCTTCAAGACTTCCCACAACAAGCCTCATGCTTGGATTTTCCATGCCAAGCCCCATGCTTTGACTTTCATTGCCAAGGATACACACTTGGACTTACGTGGCCAACCCATGTTGGACTTTCCCAACACTAAGCCCTATGCTTGGATTTTCCCAACACCAAGCCCCATGCTTGGACTTTTCACAACCAAGGCTACACACTTGGATTTACGTGGCCAACCCATGTTGGACTTCTCATGACAATCCCATGTCATACATTTTGTCTAACATCAAAATACAGTTCGAGTTAAACTCGAGTCCGGTCAATTGTGACCTGGGCCGATTGCACCAACATTATTCACTAGGGATAACCTCCCTAAGTACCTTCCTAATGGCTCTTCTAGGATTAGAAGCCTTGGTCATTGTGGTATTCTCAAATTTGACCCTAGTACCTTTCTAACTTCCCTTGTAACCTTATTAGTGACTTTCTTAGGCTTCTTTGAAACCTTAGCCACTAGACACCTATCAAAGTCAACTCTAGAGATGATCTCTTGTGACATTGCTAATGACTTTCTTAGGCTCGGAAGCCTTAGTCATTTGAGTCCTAATATGGTCAACTCTAGGGATGGCCTCCCTTGTGACCTTGACACTCTAAACCTAGAGTTTGTTCCATAGCTAAATGGAACATTATGGTAGGTAGGCTTACCTACCTTGGACTTAGGCTTGTGACTCAAGCCTTTCTTGCCCATTGATGAACCTTGCTTCATAGACCCTAGTTTTTGCCTATTTGACTTTTTAATCAAAATTTTCATATTTTGAAGGGTCCTCTCCAATTTCTCAAGTTTTAACCTCAAGGCTTGATTTTCTATTTCTAATTTCCCAATTCTTGATTTTTCATTAATCTTTTGGAAAATTTTCTTCCTAGGCATATGCCTAGTCTTTTTAAGGTTGATGCCTAGGTTGTTCTTTTCTACTTTTTTTTTATCCTTAGGTAGAGTTGATTTGTCCTTAGATGGTACGGTCTTAGTGTTAATGGTTCTAGATTTGTCCTTAATCCTATTATCATGATATTGAGCACCAAAATGATAGTATTTATTTCTAGGATGATTTTTATCTTGATAAATTGAAATTACACTAAATAAAAATACCTTAGGGTTTGCCTTAAAAGGCTTCCCCTATATTTGAGCTCTCTTTGTTCTTCTTTGGACACTTTCCGTCCGGGCATTGAGTGTGGAAGTGCCCCTTTTGGTTGCATTGGAAGCACTCAATGTCTTCCTTGCCTTACGAGTTAAGGCTCTGGACTCCTTTGGTTTCGGTGCCACTTGACTTTTCTTCTTGAATTATTTTGGGTACTTACTCTTATAATGTCCTCTCTCCCTACACTAAAAGCATATTATGTGACTTTTATCTTTATGAATTGAGCTTGAGATACCTTCCTTAGTGGTAGGGGAATCGTGGTCAAATTCTTCATCATTTTCGGATGTAGATGACTCCTCTTGATTTGGTATTGATGACCTCTCCTCCTCCTCAATCCTAGAGGTGGAGACTTCTATGAGCTCTTCTATTTCAGATGTTGAACACCTCTTGACTTCTGAATCTTCAAGGCCTTGAGATGATGAGCATTCTTCTTCCTTGGACTCATCATCATCTTCATTTTGGGTTGAGGTAGGTTCTTCATGGAGCTTAGCAAGCTTGCTCCATAACTCCCTAGCATCCTTATATTTTCCTAACTTTGTTGGAGGATCGTGGCTCGGCTAGAAGGGGAGTTGAATAACCTAATCGTTGTGCTTGATGGAAATCGTTCATTCATCTCTACAATTTTTGTTAGCACAGTAGAATATACAATAATGACAATGCACAACAAGAATACAAGCACACGACACACGATATATGTGGTTTGAAACCTTAGGGTTCATATTCCACCGGACGAGCTCAACGAGCTCTAGTGATGTACACACCACTAATAAAACTCCTTCTTGACAACAAGTCATAGGTGGAGAAACTTCGTACAAACAATTATAAAGTAAGACAAAAGTACAAGCAAAATACAAAGACAATATGAAATACAAGTAAAGAAAAACTTTACAACACTTTACTTTGATCACTTGCTTGTTGCTTGCTTTGGTTTTCTCTTGAAGGTCTGGAATGAAGCAGCAATTCCCCTCCAAAATCTCCCTAAATATCGCTGTGGAAATCCTCTCCATACTCCTCCTTTTATCCTTGTCTCGGGCTGATTCCACGCCTAGCAGTCGATTGCTCATGACCATCAGTCGACTGCTCTTGTAGCCGTTGTGAGACAACGACTTGATCCACGCTGGAAAAGTTCCAATGGATCACTCACCAGTCAACTTTCAAACCCTAGCAATGATCGCTTCCTCGACGACTTCAATCGGCCACGGAGTTTCGCGCTGCGCCTCTACCAATAGTCAACTTCCCTCCATGGCGATCGCTCAAAGCCATCGATCATTGTCTATCTTTGTCGGGCATTGCCATGACATATGACGCAGTCGAACAATAGTCAACTCTCATTAGTCGACTGGTCCATACCACCAGTCGACTGTTGTCAGGTAAAACCTCAAACACAAGTTATTTGAGCATCTTACCGTTGGGTAAAATCTCAAACACAAATGTTTGAGCATCCAACACTAATCTTAGCCACTTGGCCAAGTTCACCTCATCCTCCCATGGAGTTCCCCATTGAAGCTCTCTTTCTCTGGCCTACGTCCCTCGGATGCACTAAGCTCACGACTTCTCCCCGTGCCATCCTTCGCGTCTTGCCCTAAAGTATGCTTCATGTTGGACTTCCAATGCCAACTTGGTCTTCCCTTGCCAACTTCATGTTGGACTTCCAATGCCAAGCCCCATGCTTAAACTTTCACCTCCAAGGCTACACACTTGGACTTACATGGCCAAGGCTACACACTTGGTCTCCCCATGACAATCACATCTCATATGTTTTGTCTAACATCAAAATACTACTCGAGTCAAATTCGAGTCCAATCAATCATGATATGGGTCGATTGCACCAATGATCTTCCCCTTTTTGATGTTTCATAAAACCATAAATACCTTTGAGTTAGGTGACCTAACTCTAGCCTACGAATTATCCCCAATTGATAATTCTCACATTTTGTGAGAATTCCAACTAACCCCAATTTGTACATTCTCCCCCTTTTGACATACAATAAAATGGTCCTCCCCAAGGGTGTCAATGTCTCATATCCCAATGAGATCTTACAATCTCCCCCTTGGTCCAAAAACACATCTAGGATGCCTTCACTCTTCCTAGTGATAAATTCCATATCACTTAAGAGAGGCAATCCTTCAATTCTCCTCACATGAAGAGAAATACATCCATCATCCCAAGATGGATAATCTCCCCCTAAAGATTTGCTCCCCTTTGACCATTGCACCAACAATGTCCTTGGAGAGTCCCTAAGCCAATAGGAACACTAAACAATCGAAATTAAGGGCAAAGATTCAACATTGAACTTTCACCTCCCTTAATTCGATACACACCCTAAAAATTCTCCTAATCCATTTTCAATGGATTTCCACCCTTTCAATGCTCTCCAAAGCATATCCTAGGGTTAGGAGTAGTTAGGGAACCAAGAAATAGCTGAACATGGGCCTAACAAACCTTGTTTACCTGAAATCAACATTGATAGTCGACTCTCTCAGCTATCAATCGACTGCCATTGACTCCAGTCAACTGTCATCCATAGCAGCCAATTGATTTTTGCAATGTACATAAATCAAACTTCAGAAATGAAAATTCGAAATTCATAAGTAAAAATATATATTTTGAAAAATCTTGAAAATTTATACGTACATTACTTATAACGAATATTATGGGTGAAAACTATTTAGAAAATAAAATACCCATAAACTAGTGAGATTGACACAAAGTTCAAAACCATTGAAATTTTTAATGTTTGACCCTACTTTGTATCACCTCCTTCAATGGTGATTGCTATCAAAAGATAAACTTCACTAAGGTTTTTCAAAATGGTTTTGAAATGATTTTAAAACCTTAAATTCATTTCCTAACATCTCACTTGTATCTAAGTGTATGAAACACATACAAGTCAAGTGTTCTTGTGAGATGTGGGTTTTGGTTATTTAAGTTCTCATGCATATGCTAGGCAACTCTATTTGATTCCCTTATACATGGGACTTCAAATCATGTCATTGTCTTTAACTCAATTTTAATTAATGCATGAATGATGATTATGGCATAAATGATAACATAAATAAGCATGTGCCAATAATCATGTTGTCACGGCATGTGATTCTAACTTAATCATAACATGACATTCTTAAGCATAAATCATGACATTTTTATGATTAAAAATAAATATAATGTCATGACATGACAAGATAATCAAAGCATAGCAAATAAAAGGTAAAGGTATAGGAATACTTAGATTTTAATATTAGTTGCCATTTGATAGAATTAAGTTTATTTTGCCATATTTACCAACTCTACCAAGTGTGCCAAAACCCAAAATGGCACACTAAGACCTCTAACCCTAATTATGCCAATTTGATTAATATTCAAACTTCTCAAAACACATTGGCACATTCTAAAGTGTCCACTCTATCATGGTTAGGTTAATTACCTATCCACTTAGGTTTGACACAACCTAACCCATCTAGCGTGAATCGATCACGCTCCTAGGAACCCAATATCTATTGGAGCTCCTTGGATTAACAAGGTATTCACTAGGGATAACTTCCCTAGATACCTTCCTAATGACACTTTTTGGCTTTGAAGCCTTAGTCATTTGAGTCTTTCCTAGGTTAACTCTAGGGGTAACTCCCCTTGTAACCTTCTTAGTAGCTTCCTTAGGTTTCCTTGAAATCTTAGCCACTAGACACCTACCTTGGTTAACCTTAGGGATGACTTCCCTATTAACCTTGGTCTTCCTAGACCTAGATATTGTTCCATAATCGAATGGAACATCATGGTAGGTATTTGTTGGATCAAAGCGATTCGCTAGAGGGGGGGGGGTGAATAGCGAAAAACCTTTTTTTTTGAGTTCGTATCAAAACAATTAAGTGCAGCGGAAAGATAAATGAAACAAAAAGAGACAAGATATTTTTTTACTTGGTTCGTAGCCTTCGGCTACTACTCCAAGGCCCTAACAGTCCTAGACCGTGTACGGAGGGAAATTCACTAAAACACTCCTCGTTGGAGGTAGGAGTTTGACTATTACAAAAACCTTCGAAGCAAAAAGATAGAGAGACAAACCCTCTCTTCTATTTAAGTAAAATGCAACGATAGAAAACCTTGATTAAAAAGAATTGCAATATTGAAAGCAATAATAAAGTAAGATTATACCAACAACTAGAAAAAAAGAACTTAAGCTAGGGTTGTTGGCAGGACTTCGTTGTTGTAGAGTCGTCGGAGAGTCGCAGCGTTGCAGAGGCTTTTGAGCACTTAGAATTGATGAAGAAACCCTAGGTTAGGACCTCCTTTTATAGCCTTTGAGCCCCTTTTCGAGAGGAACCCTAGCCAATCATATTTGAGCACCACTCCCCTTAAAATTTGGTGATAAGCCTTGACTCCTCGAAGCTGATCCTTTGACCATCAGTCGACTGATGGCCATCATCAGTCGACTGATGGCAGCATCAGTCGAGCGCTAACCTCCGGCAGTTGACTAATTGACGGCAGTCGAGTCCTCTAAGCTGGCAGTCGACTGATGCTTGCTGTAAGTCAAAGTTAGCTCAACAAAAACATAATATCGACAGTCGTCGAACATCCGATCTCAGCCTAGACCATCTATAGGATGTCTTTGGTCGGATCTATACTTAAGATCATCCCCGTAAAGAGGATACGACCTCACTTACGCTCACACACACACGAGCTTACCTCGATACTTACTGTGTCGCTTTCGCTTCTGACCTTCCACCCGATTCCTTCGGCTCCCTCCGAAGTCACCCGAGTATCGCCCGACCACCGCGGCTTCCTCCGGGTGTCGCTAGCCTTCAGCTCTAGCTATAGCAATTTTCTGCACACTCGATTCAGCTCGTGAGATAACGACATGAGCTTAACTTTGTATCGTTTGCTATAATCAAAACTCAGGTTCGACTTAGGTGCCTACTGCACCAACAATCTCCCCCTTTTTGATTTATGGCAAACCCACATACAAAGTTAAGAAAAATAACTTAAGTGCATTAAGCAAAATGAGTAAGAGATATGCATGAATGAGCAGGAGTATAAAAACTTTTATGCATGAATGAGCAGGAGTATATAAAAACTTTTTGTTCAAGTGCTCCCCCTTGAGGAATCCTCCCCCTTGACCGAGGGTGAGTACTTGAGAAAGAGTTTTAACTCTCCCCCTTGGTCTTGAGAAAGAGTTTTAACTCTCCCCCTTGGTGTTTTCTACTAAACAAAAGAATTAAGTAACCGAAATTACTTAATATTGGCCATAGTGTTTAAAATAAGTTTTAAGTTAAGAGATCAACCTTGGCCTTTACTTCCCCTTGTTAACAAGTTAACTTAAAGTTAAGTAAATTACTTTCGTTTTGTTAACAAGAACAAGTTAACTGAATGTGTTTAAGTTAAGAAAGCCTTTGCCATACAAAAAAAAAAATGATTCCTTAACTTTGGCCTTTTCTCCCCCTTTTGTTATATACCGAAAAGAGTGAGGGTGTGTGTGAAATAAGTATTAATTTTAAAGTCCAAGCATGTTCCACATTATTTTGAAAATAATATACTAAAAATAAGTTCATCTATAAAATGTTCGACTCATATTTGGCTTGATTGTTATGAAAGATCAACCATTCCTGGTCAGAGTCGGTTAGTATGTATGATTATACTCCGTGGTTCATAGCGATGCACTAGCTCTACATCTGGAACCAGGAGTAAGGTCCTAACATCTCACGCCCATCTACGTGGCTAAGTACACAAACACATTAGTCCTATGTGTTGTGAGATGTACTGGCTCCTTAAATCTATAGGTGCATGATATCTAAGGTATGTCCTATGCTAGTTCCATAAAAATGAAAATTAAGAAATAGTAGTAAGAAAATATAATTTGCAAGTTCCTATTCTACTACGCACATGCCCAATTTTCGTCTTAATAGACTAAATTCGGCTTCGGGTAGGGGTTTAGTAAATAGGTCTGCTAAGTTAGACTTTGATTCGACGTATTCGAGTTGTATGGCTCCGTTGGCCACATGTTCTCGAATGAAATGGTGTTTGACCTCTATATGTTTGGTCATAGAGTGACATATCAGATTCTTTGTAAGATTAATTGAACTAATGTTATCTACGTGAAGTTTAGTATTCGTAAAGTCTAACTTAAAGTCGCAGAGAGTGTGCTTCATCCAAAGAAGATGAGTGACACACTCACCCATCGCGATGTATTCGGCTTCGGTGGTAGATAAGGCAACACAGTGTTGCTTCCTACTGCACCAACCCACTAGACTCGAGCCGAAAAGTTGACAACAACCACTCGTACTCTTTCTATCGAGCTTACTACCGCCATAATCCAAATCGGAGTAGCCGGTTAGTTCGAACTCGGTAGATCTAGGATACCAAATACCGACATTAAGTGTACCCTTTAGATATCTAAGGATACGCTTGACTAGAGTTAGGTGAGACTCCTTGGCACAGGTTTGAAACCTTGCGCACATACTTACTGCAAATAAGATATCAGGTCGGCTTGCAGTTAAGTAAAGGAGACTCCCTATTACGCTCCTATAGTATTTTAAATCAATTGGGTTTCTAATTACATCTTCTTCTATATTAACATTAGTTGCCATTGGGGTATTAATAATTTTAGCGTCTTGCATTCCAAAGCGTTTAATTAATTCCCTAGTATATTTGCGTTGATGTAGGTATATTCCATCTTTAGTTTGTTTAATTTGTAGACCTAAGAAGAAACTTAACTCGCCTACTAAATTCATTTCAAATTCACTTTCCATAAGTGAAATGAACTCATTTAGTAGGATTGAGTTGGTGGTTTTAAAAATAATATCATCTACGTAGATTTGGGCTATGAATATGTCTTTACCTAAGGTTTTTACGAAAAGGGTTGGGTCAACTACACCTTGGTTAAAGCCTTTGGACTTAAGATAAATTGAAAGTCTCTCGTACCAAGCTCGAGGAGCTTGTTTAAGTCCATAAAGAGCTTTCTTTAACCTAAGGACATGATCGGGTTTGTCTAAACTTTCGAAACCAGGGGGTTGACTAACATAAACTTCTTCTTTAATGTATCCATTTAAGAATGTAGATTTCACATCCATTTGAAACAACTTAAATCCTCGATGTGCTGCATATGCTAATAGCATTCGAATGGACTCTAATCTAGCTACTGGGGCATAGGTCTCGTCGTAATCTAAACCTTCGACTTGACTAAACCCTTTAGCAACTAGTCTAGCTTTATTTCTAACTACTTCACCTCTATCATCAATTTTATTTCTAAACACCCACCTTGTTCCAATGATTGTTTTATCTTTAGGTGGTGGTACTAATTCCCATACTTCGTTCCTAGTGAATTGAGCCAACTCTTCTTGCATTGCAATAATCCAATCGGGATCAAGAAGAGCTTGGTCAATAGTTTTGGGTTCAATTTTAGAAATCAAAGATATTTGACTAAGGTTTCTGTATGAGGCTCTAGTTCGAACTCCTAGACTTGGATCACCTATCACTTGGTCGATAGGATGATTCGTTTGAGTTCTAGTTTGGTTGGAGTCATCTATCACTTGGTCGATAGAGTGACTTGGTTGACTTAGGTTAGGATTAACACTAGACCTGATCTCCGGATCAGAGTTAGGTCTAGTATGAGTCGGCTCGCTAATTGGGGTTGCCGGGGGTTTTGTAGGTTCGTGTCCTTCATCAAATACTACATTGATAGTCTCCTCGACTCTAAGGGTGTCGTGGTTATATACTCTATAAGCTCTGCTTGTAGTCGAGTATCCTAGAAAGATTCCGGTCGTGGTTTTGGATGTAAATTTCCCTAGGTAATCCTTAGTGTTTAGGATATGTACCTTACACCCAAATACCCTAAAGTACTTGATGTTAGATATTTTATCGTGATAAATCTCGTATGAGGTCTTAAGGTGCCTCTTTACCATAAGGATCCTATTTTGGACATAGCATGCCGTACTCACGGCTTCCGCCCAAAACCTATCGGGTAGGTTATACTCATTTAACATTGTCCTAGCGGCTTCTTGTAGGGTTCTATTTTTGTGTTCTACTAGGCCATTTTATTGTGGAGTTCTAGGGCAAGTGAACTCATGGTGGTATCCATTTAGGTTACAGAATTCTGTAAACCTATGGTTTTCAAATTCACCACCATGATCAGTCCTAAGTCTTTTGATTTTAATGTTTTGTTGATTTTCTATTAACTTAAATAGGTTGATTAATTGATCTAGGGTATCACTTTTGTGTTTGATGAACCTAACCCAAGTAAATCTAGAGTAGTCATCAATAATGACTAAACAGAATTTACTTCCATTAAGTGACTTAGCTCCGTGTGAATCAAATAGATCCATGTGTAGGAGCTCAAGCACACTTTTGGTTCGTTCTTGATTAGTTAGTTGATGTTGTGTCCTAGATTGTTTACCTTGTTGACAAGCATTACATATTTTATTATCCAAGTTATTGAGGTTAGGCAAACCTCTAACTAAGTCACTCTGACTCATCTTGTGGATGAGTCTTGGGTGTGAGTGACCGAGTCGTCAGTGCCACAACCATGATTCCTCTTGCCATGTCATAAGACACTTAGTTGAGGAGTTAGTTAAGTTAATAGTGTAAATGTTGTTATTTCTGTTAGGATCTTTGTAATGGCTAGAGGGGGGGGGGGTGAATAGCGCGTGTTCGTTCGTTGATGGAATTTGATCATGATTGTCTCTACAATTTCGTTAGTACGCAGCGGAAATAGATATAATACAATAACAAAATAAATAATCACACACGAACATAATTGTTTAACGTGGTTCGGAACCACACGGTTCCTATTCCACGGATCGGGTTCGTACGAACCCTAGCGATGCCAATCACACACCACTATAAAACACTCCTTCTCGACACAAGTCGGAGGCGGAGAAACCCCTTACAAATTACTCTTACAATAATAAGAGATGAATACAAGCAATATACAATAATACAATGCAAAACTAGTAAAGAAAACAACTTTATAAATGCCTTTGGATTGCTTGCTTGTTGATCGCTTGAATCGTGGTTGAAGATCCTGATTTGCAACAGCAAATCGCCTCAAGATGTCCAAGAAATCGATGCCAAATTCCTCCATCACGAGCTCCTTATAAAGCTTCAACCTGTGCTGGAAAAAGTCGATCAGTCGATTGCTCGGGACCATCAGTCGACTGATGCCACTGTTGTCGTGAGACAACGGCTAGATCCACGCTGGATAAGTCCAACGGATCTACCATCAGTCGACTGATCAAACCCATCAGTCGACTGATGGTGTCCTCACTCGACTGTTGATCCCAGCGGTCGAGTGAGACTACACTCAGGTCGATTTCGAGCACCACGACCGATCATGCAATCACGATCGCTGAGGAATCGGCCGATCGCCCACCTATGGCGCAATGATCGCTAGACCACTTCCCACAAACCCTAGTTGATTTCGGTCCACCGATCGCCACATGGCACACCTCAAACATGAGGTTTTAGTCCAAGTATGGTGCCCCCATACTTGCTAGACCACCCTTAGCCTAGACCTAAGCCTTCTAGCCACCTCCATCAGCCTCACACCTCTCGGATCCCTCCAAGTCATCCATGACTTGTTCATCTATCGCGCTAGCCTTCAGGTGCTTCCATCGGCTATGTCATGCTAACGGTGTCTACATCGCCAAGGCACATTGGACTTACGCTGCCAAGACTCCGCTTGGACTTTACGCCGCCAAACATTGGACTTATGCTGCCAAGACTCCCTCTTGGACTTTACGCAGCCAACCATTGGACTTATACTGCCAAGACTCCCGCTTGGACTTTACGCCGCCAATATCAAACCCTTGGACTTCTCAAATGCCAAGACTCAAGCTTGGACTTTCCCTTGCCAACCCATGTTGGACTTCTCAAATGCCAAGACCATGCTTGGACTTTCCCTTGCCAACCCATGTTGGACTTTTACATTGCCAAGACCCATGCTTGGACTTTTCATGTGCCAAGTGTCCCACTTGGACTTTTCATGCCAAGTACTCAAGACTTGGACTTTACCAAATGCCAAGTGTTCCACTTGAACTTTCCAGGCCAAGTACCCATGACTTGGACTTTACCTTGACAATTACATTGTCATATATTTTTGTTGAACATTAAAACATCACTCGAGTCAAACTCGAGTCCTGGTCAATCGTGACCTGGGCCGATTGCACCAACAATCTCCCCCTTTTTGATGTTTGACAAAAACCAAACAAATCATTGAGTTAGAACACTAACTCAAATCCCTTACCAATTATCCCAAATTGGTAATCTTAAACATTCTCCAAATGTTCTCCCCCAAACAATTTCTAGTTCCCTTAAGAATTGTTTTAGAGGTTTCGTTTGTATTAATTACGCATTCATTTTCTAGAAATATTACCTTATAGTTATTATCACACAATTGGCTTACACTAAGTAGATTATATTGAAAATTTTCTACTAATAAAACGTTTTGAATAACAAAATTTGAGTTAAGCTCAATATTACCTGATCCGATGATTTTGAGCTTGCCGTTATTTCCGAAGGCTACCGATCCTTATCGTTTGAATCGAAGCTTCGAAAACTTGAGTTGATCCCCGGTTATGTGTCGGGAGCAACCACTGTCCAACATCCATTGATCCTACACGCAAGGTAGTTGGATCGGATATTGGATTTATTAAAGATTGGTTGAAAATTATTAACCTAAATCATCTCACCCATGCCTACATGATCAAACACGTTAACCCTATATGTTCTTGTGAGATGACTTCCAATTTTACTTGATTTAAATTTAATGACTTAAACACTTGTCAACCTTGCGTTAGATTCGGATTTGACCTTAGGCTTATCAAGTCACTTTTTCAAGATCATGGCTTCTAGGTCGTGGCGAGACACAGAGGCCTTCTTTGATTGGAACAACGACCACTTCCTTAGACAAAGCCATTTTCAAGAAAATAGTAACTTGACTCACCTAAGACCACTTCCTGGTCTAACTAGTCTAGGATACGGCGAGGTAGCTTCAGCTAGTTCCACTCGGTCAAATGAACCGAACTAGATACGCCTTATCTAGCTTGAATACACGAGACTCCATTTTCCTAGCGTACTATCATCTCGCCGCATCCTGGTACTATGTTATCAAGTGTTGATGAGTTATAGTCCTATCTAACCATTCTAAAAAAAAATCAAACTAAATAAAAACCTAAGCATGCAATTTCTAAGTTAAAACACAAACAAATTTCGTACTAGCTCCCCCTGGACCGTTGAATCGATTCGGTCTCTCCACATAGTGGATTTGGTCCTTGGGAACCCAGTACTGGTTTGATCCTAAGTTTGAAATCAAGGTGGTCTTAGGGACCCATGCTTGGACATGTTTTTTATGTCGACTTACAATCGACATATACGACTTATTAGTCGTGTTTGAGCTAAACCCTAGCCTGGCCTTGTTGTACACGGCCCTTTGCGATCCAAGTAGGAGGTCAAGTCCTTTGGATCCCAAAGTAAACCTTTCCAACGTATTCCTAAGATCTTCGACTTGACACTTCAAGAGTGAGTTCTGAACTTCGAGTTTTTCAACCCGAGTTGAGTCCTTCTCTTGAACTCGACTAGTCGAAGAGGTTAGGGAGACCTCGTGTTTGAGGAGTTTAACTTCCTCAACTAGGGTCTCGACCTTGGACTCGGACTTAGCTAACTTTCTATTTAAAAACTTAATTGCACTATAAAGTGTAGTAATGAGAGACCGACTTACCTTGAGTGTATCTTTTGAACCGGATGTGTATTCGTGGCTTGTCTTGAATAGTGCTTCGCAGTCCGAATCTTCTTCGGTTTTCGATTCAAGTTCCGGTTCCGACTCCATCTCTGATTCCACCGGTTTAGCCATGAGGACTCGATCATCGTCTTCTTCCTCAGAAGCTTCTTCCCAAGTAGCATTGAGTGCCTTTTTGTGTTTCGGTGCCTTGCTCTTGAGTTTTGGGCATTCGGACTTGATATGTCCAAATCTGTTGCATTCATAACATCTAATATTTGAACTTTTAGGCTTACCTTCGTTGGGTCAAGTGACGGTTCATTTTCAGCCCTTGACTATCCTCTGAACTAGGTTGACTAGTTCGGCCTCCATTTCCGAGTTGACCTCCGAATCCGACTCATCCTCTTCTTCCTTCGGGGATGGCTTGCTAGCGGTTTTCTTCTTTGAACCTGCAAATAGTGTTATACCTTTCTCGGGTTCCGAGTTAGACTGCTCATGAAGTTCGAAATCAGAAAAAAGTTCATCTAACCTAAGTTTAGAAAGATCCTTGGAGACCTTGTAGGCATCGACCATGGATGCCCATAAGGTAGTCCTCGGAAAGGAGTTTAGGACATACCTTATAAGGTCGCGGTTTTCGACCTTTTGCCCGATTGCGTGTAGATTGTTGACTATGTCCTGGACGCGGGCGTGGAGTTGCGTCGCCGTTTCATGTTCCTGCATTTTTAGATTATATAATTTATTAAATAAAAGGTCGCGCTTACATACCTTGGCTTCATCGGTCCCTTCGTGTAGCTCCACTAGCTTTGTCCAAAGGTCCTTTGCGCTGATGAAGGGGCCGACGCGATTTAACTCCTCCTTGGACAAGCTGCATTGGAGGATTTGTGTTGCCTTGGCGTCGGCTTCGACTTGTCATTTTGTCGCAATGGTCCATTGGTCATAACCTAAGGATTCACCCACTTCGTTAGTCGGAAGTGTGAAACCCGTTTGAATTATGATCCACATCTCGATTTGGGTTTTGAGAAAGCATTCCATCCGACCTTTCCAGTAACGGAAATCATCTCCGTTGTAAAACGGAGGTCGGACGATGCTAAAACCCTCGAGATGGGCCATTTGGAAGGGAAACCTTGCACAAAAAAATACCAAAAAAAAAACACAAAAAAGGTTCCAAGACTTCGCCTTGGATTATTAATGTAGGAAATGAAAAGAAACAAAAGGAATAAACTAGAAATAACCAACTAAAATAAAAGATGAGCACTTACAACCTTCGATGTCCCGGAAATGGTACTAAATGATGGTTTTACGGGATGAATACAGCTTGTTACTAGGGTTTAACCTCATAAGAAGTGTAGATCTTTCCGAGAGCTTTGTTTTGGTAGGTAGACCATTTCGTGGGTCAACTTGTACGAAAAGTTATGCCCGTTTTACCGTCGGCTACTCCAAAAGCGAATACTTGCAAAACAAAACCAAACGAAGAGTACCAAGACTTCGTCTTGGATTAGTAGTGCGGGAGAAAAATTTAAATGAACGAAAAACAAATTTGTAAAAAATTCTAGATTGGTGGTTTCACCAAATCTAAGCGCCCCCGGCTCTGATACCAATTGTTGGATCGAAGCGGTTCGCTAGAGGGGGGGGGGGTGAATAGCGAAAAACCTTTTTTTTTCGAGTTCGTATCAAAACAATTAAGTGCAGCGGAAAGATAAATGAAACAAAAAGAGACAAGATATTTTTTTACTTGGTTCGTAGCCTTCGGCTACTACTCCAAGGACCTAACGGTCCTAGACCGTGTACGGAGGACAATTCACTAAAACACTCCTCGTTGGAGGTAGGAGTTTGACGATTACAAAAACCTTCGAAGCAAAAAGATAGAGAGACAAACCCTCTCTTCTATTTAAGTAAAATGCAACGATAGAAAACCTTGATTAAAAAGAATTGCAATATTGAAAGCAATAACAAAGTAAGATTATACCAACAACTAGAAAAAAAGAACTTAAGCTAGGGTTGTTGGCAGCACTTTATTGTTGTAGAGTCGTCGGAGAGTCGCAGCATTGCGGAGGCTTTTGAGCACTTAGAATTGATGAAGAAACCCTAGGTTAGGACCTCCTTTTATAGCCTTCGAGCCCCTTTTCGAGAGGAACCCTAGCCAATCATATTTGAGCACCACTCCCCTTGAAATTTGGTGATAAGCCTTGACTCCTCGAAGCTGATCCTTTGACCATCAGTCGACTGATGGCCATCATCGATCGTGATCGATGGCGATCGATCAGTGCTAACCTCCGACGATCGTGATTGGCGGCGTTCGAGTCCTCTGATGCTTTAGCTCAACAAAAACATAATATATCGACGGCCGTCGATCCTAGACCATCTATAGGATGTCTTTGGTCGGATCTATGCTTAAGATCATCCCCATAAAGAGGATACGACCTCACTTATGCTCACACACACACGAGCTTACCTCGATACTTACTGTGTCGCTTTCGCTTCCGGCCTTCCACCCGATTCCTTCGGCTCCCTCCGAAGTCACCCGAGTGTCGCCTGATCACCGCGGCTTCCTCCGGGTGTCGCTAGCCTTCAGCCCTAGCTATAACAATTTTCTGCACACTCGATTCAGCTTGTGAGATAACAACATGAGCTTAACTTTGTATCGTTTGCTATAATCAAAACTCAAGTTCGACTTAGGTGCCTACTGCACAAACAGTATTCTTGGGGTTAGGTTTGTGACCCAAATATTTCTTCCCCCTTGTTGGTTCTTGCCCCCTAGAATCTAATTTTTGACCATTAGATCCCATAAATGAATTTGTCATTTTTGCTAGGGTCTTTTCCAATTTTTCAAGACTTGACCTCAAAGCTTGATTTTTCAATTCTAATTTTTAATTAAACTTTTGGGAATGACACTTCCAAGGCATATATCTATGATTCTTGAGATTAATGCCTAGGTGATTCTCTACCTTCCTAATACTCTCCCTAGGTAAAATAGGTCTAAAGTTATTGTTCCTAAGTTTGTCCTTAGATGTAAGTTCATAGGATTTAGCCCCTAAGCAAAAATATCTATTCTTACTAGCATGCTTATGTTAATGGGCAATAGAAAGTGAATTAAAATAATTTTTAGCATGCTTTTTAACCTTAGAACTAGAAGGTGCATTAAAATATAACTTAGGGTTTGCTTTAGAAGCTCCCCCTATATATGATACTCCTTCTTGGGTTTTCTTCTTCCCCCTAGGGCATTGGCTTCGGTAGTGTCCCCTTTGGTTGCATTTAAAGCACACAATATGCTATTTGCTTTTCTTAGCGAGGACTCCGGCATCCTTTGACTTTTGATTGACTTTTGGTGTTGGTGCTTTCTCCTTGGCCAATTTTGGACACTTACTCTTGTAATGCTTGGCTTCCCTACACTCAAAGCATATAATGTGATTTTTATTCTTAATTACAATGCTTGAGTTACCTAGGGTGGTGGAGGCAATATGGGAAGATTCTTCACTTCTCCCGGAGGTGGATGCTTCTTCTTGTTCTTGCTCCGGGATAGAAGATCTCTCCTCCCCCTTAATGCTAGAGGTGGAGGTTTCCTCCAATTCATCCACATCCTTGAATGTTAATGGACCTTCTTCCTCGGTTTCCATTTCTACTTGTGCCAGTTCAAAATTTTCGTGGAATTTGACCACCTTATTCCACAAATCCTTTGCATCCCTATAATTCCCTAATCTAATCTAGACCAAATATTATTAGGAATCAAATCACTTAGTATTTTGATTACCTTGATATTTGTCTTGAACTCCTTGATTTGTTCCTTGGTCCATCTTGATTTTTCTATTGGCTTGTTTTCCTTATCCCTAGGCACTTCAAGACCATTTTCAATAATTAACATAATATCAAAATCGATTTCGAAGTATACCTCCATCCGTTTCTTCCACCATGAAAAGTCTCCTTCGAATTTCGATGGATGGATGTTGAAGCCGGTCATTTGATTTGCATATCACGGTGATGAGTCCAACAGTAAGCTCTTCGCTCTGATACCACTTGTTGGAGGATCGTGGCTTGGCTAGAAGGGGGGGTTGAATAGCCTAATCGTTGTGCTTGATGGAAATCATTCGTTCATCTCTACAATTCTTGTTAGCACAGCGGAATATACAATAATGAAAATACACAATAAGAATACAAGTACACGACACGTGATATACGTGGTTCGAAATCTTAGGGTTCCTACTCCACGAGATGAGCTCAACGAACTCTAGTGATGTACACACCACTAATAAAACTCCTTCTCAACAACAAATTGGATGTGAAGAAACCTCGTACAAGCAATTACAAAGTAATATAAAAGTATAAGCAAAATACAAAGACAATATGAAATACAAGTAAAGAAAAGCTTTACAACACTTTGCTTTGATCACTTGCTTGTTGCTTGCTTTGGTTTGCTCTTGAAGGTCTAAAATACAGCAGCAATTCCCCTCCAAAATCTCCCCAAATATCGTTGTGGAAATCCTCCCCAAGTTCCCCCTTTTATGCTTGTCTTAGGCTGATTCCATGTCTAGCAGTCGTGTTAAATACGAAAAATTTAAAATATAAATTTTTAATGGCCAAAAATTTAGAGAAATAATCCTAGAAATTTTGGGAATTTTTCTGGAATTAAACAGAGCCTGTACGAGATAATTACGGGGATAGGGAAAATAAGCTTTTAAAGGGCCTGTTTAGATGAGTAAATAGGATAAATTATAAGTTTAGGTTTTTCTATTTTCTTTTCTATTTTCCTCGCCGTGACTTTTTTCCCCTTCGACAGTTCCTCTCGCGATTCCCTTTTTCCTCACCGTCGAACCCCTCTGATTGCCGAGTGAACCTTCCTTCTCTCCCGCACCTTTCCTTCACGCGCCCGAAGCCATCCCTTCTTCTTTTGTGCCTATAGCCACAGGATCGCCGATGCCCCTCTTCCTCCGCAAGCGCCGACGCTCTCCCTTCCTCGCGGCCGAGTCTTCTTCTCCCCGTGCGTCGGCCACACAGTCTCCCTTATCGCCATATCCGCCACCACTCTTCTCCACCACCCCGCAATGCCTTTTTACCGAGCCCAATCCCACGACACCTCCCTCCTCGCCTCTGCGCGTTGCTTGCACGCGGCGAACATTCTCGACCCCTCTGCGCGCTTGTCGCCCACGAGCACAGAGCGTCTTCTTCTTCGCATCTGCGACCGCAGGACCGCCGCCTAGGATAGAATTAGAGACTTAGTTGTTTTTCTTGTCTCATTTCGATGATCTATTGTTTTGGGAAGAATTTGGTTTCGATGAACAGGTCAAAAATTTGGGGATTTCTGCCGGTGAGGTTTCCAAGGTTAGTAAGGTTTCTTTCCTCTTGTTATTATTGGCAGAGGTTGTGAGTCGGAGTTGTGGTCGGGTTAGGGGCTATAAATTTAGGGATTTGCTAATTGTGTTGGGGGTGGATCTACTTTGGGTTGTGATGTGATTTCAATTAGGGTGATTAGATCCCTAAATTGGTGTAATTGGGAGTTGTGAGGGCTGTGAAGGGTTGTAAATGGATTGTGGGTGCCAAGTTGTGAGATCTAAGTGTTGGATCGAGTTTGAGGTAAGGTTTGGTTGAGCTGTGTATATGTCACCTAGGGTTAGGGTTGGAGGTAGTCGTGCAGGAACGACTGTAAATGGGCTGATTTTGGAGTTGTTGGTCGGTTGTGAAGGAGGAGGTGATTATGGACCGTGTTTTGGGTTGTTCATAGGTTGTAAAAGGATGTGGACCAGATTTATGGTCGATTTGGGCTGATTATAGAGTTTGAGCCGGTTGTGCCCGGCTGTGCCGACTATGCACAACCAGGAGTTTGGAGGTTGGTTCTTGATTGTGGGGTTTTGTTTGGGAATGGGCGGATGTGTTGATGTCGACTGAAATTGGAAGTCTATTTGTGATGTCCTGTTGGTGAGTTGTTGTGGGGCTGTGATTGATCGGTTGGATTACATACAGAATGATTTTAATTTAATTATAGGTTATTGACAGTGGTTGTCTGTAATTTGGTTATGTGATTTGGGTGTGAGTTAATTCTTAGTGATCTATGGTTGGCTGGGTTGTTGAGTTTGGTGTGATGATGATCGGTTTTGTAATTATGTATGGAGGATTGATTAGGTTGAATAGGATAATTAAATCAATCTAGTGGATCGGATATGAGGTCGATGTAGGATTCGATTCGATCATTTGTTGTGTACTTGGATTTAATGGATTTACTTTGGATTAATTGGTTATGGAAGGAATCGATTAAGTATTCGATTTGTCGATGAATGGTATTTTGTGCTTAACAATAGTTATGCATTATGCGGGTTTCGGTCACGAGGCAGGTTCACGGTCGTAACGATCTGGTTCTTTTTGCGGACATTTTATTCAGGCGGATATTTTGACTTATCTTTTAGATATAGTCAAGTTGATATGCTAGTTAGGATAGCTTGCAATAATTTTCATGTTTATATGCCTAGTATGTTATGTGCCTACTTGATACATGCATGTGATAGGTTATGATTATACCTTCCCTATTTTATTTGGATCATAGTTACTTGGATTATGGATATGTACATATTGATTGTGCATATTATTCGGATAGGTGTATTTAGTTGGATTTACATGCTTTAGTATCATGCACCATCTTGCATGATTGCATATTGGCTGGACGGGGTTCCTTTATTGTTGAGCCCGCAGCCAGTTACATGGCCTGCACACACTGCCACTCATGGGTTAGTGGTACATTAGGAGAGTGTGTGCAGTTATTCTGTCAGGCTCCATTGGTCCGCTCATGGGTAGCGATGAGGCAGCGTGGTAGCGGGCAGGGATCCCTCCTCTGGTCTATGACACCGGGAGATGAGAGCTTAGCTCCCCCACTCTGTCTGGGGTAGGAGGATAGGTGTACTCCGACAATATCCTGTCCACTCGGTCACTCAGGAGCAGTGATGGCAGAGTGCACAGTTGTCATAGCCCTACCCACTCGGCTTCACCATCACGTGTGAGGTGGCTGACTGGCATCAGGGGTGACCATATCATTTGCACGGTATGCACTTTGCACGGATCGCATTTGTATTGTGTTTGCTGCATTATTTTATTGATGCCTTGGATGTTGGATATGATTTCCATGCATACAAGATTCATATTCGTATATGGTGATGACTTTATCTCTTATAGTAGGGCACATGCTCCTATATCAGGGTAGGAGATTCAGGTGAGTACAGTCCTTTTGCATTTATTTATTGCTTACCCTATATGTGAGACTGTACTGGAATGATTTTTATTGTTAGCTATATCTTACTTTGCATATCGACTATACCCGCTGAGTTCTTTGAACTTACCCCGTTGATTTATATCTATTTCAGGATGAAGCTGTCAGGAGAGTCCAGCTGTCAAACCCCACTCGTCGTGAAAGTTTTTATTTGTTATTTGTTTCTATGGTTTGGATATTTTAATTAGAGGACATGTTTAGGATTGGAGTTGGATATTTGTATTCGTGGATTTTTGGCGTCCTTATGGACCTTATTTGGATTTTGTTTGGATTGGTTTTGGTTGAGTATTCCTGCCCAGATGGCAGAAGGGGTAAGTCTAGTTATGTAGACTGTTTACCTTTTTCTTTGATAGTTGGCCAGAGGCCTAATTTATTATCTGCATGGATTGTTTGGATTCTGGTCGTGTTGACCGATGTATAGTGGTCGTGTAGGCCATGTATGTAAATTGACATTGTCACCCGTACAGGGGAGATGCTGTTGGATTTTCGTCTGGCGGGGACTCCATCGGGGCGTGACAATTTATTTGGTATCAGAGCGCCTAGGTTTTCGAGTTCCTAGGGGTTTTTGGATTTTTCGGAGTTCGCCACGTTTGGCAGGTTTTACGAGGCAATTTGGAAAAGCTTGGATTGGTATGGATTTCCGACGATTTTTTTTTATGTTTCGGAAATTCGAGCATTTATGACGAGGTCAATATGGGGATTTGGCGGCGATGGGACCTCTCCTGCGGTGAGATAGGTATGCTGAAAAATTTTATATATTTTTTTTACTTCTAGTAACATCTGTTCTAGTAACATCTATAATAATTTAATAGATATGAGACGAGGTGAGCGTGCTCTTGCTTCGAGACGTGGTGCAAGGTAACCACGCAAGAGGACAGTGAGATCTCTGGCTAAGGAGTTGCCAGAAGGGTCTATAGAGTTTTGACTCATGTGCAGACTCGTAGTAGGGGTCGCCCACCAAGGTGACCAGCCAGAGTTGCCGTAGTGTTTATACTCCATGTTAGATTGGCTATGTGTTTAGTGGATAATAGGAAATAACATTTAGTGTATTGGTCACTATTCGTAATCGTGGATGGAGTTGACCACGTGAACAATCTGTTCAGTTTGTGAGTCTTGAACCTGTGACGAAAAGATGAATTTCCTTTGAGAGCTGACTGATACCGAGTCAGAAAGCAGGGGTCAAGTCATCACATTGGTTGTGGAAATCAAGGACTACAGTGTTAGGGATTTTCACTAATTATGCTAGGCAGATTATTACCCTGGTGGGTAATGGACAAGGAATGTATACTATTGTTGATCCAGACAATGGAGGATTAAGTTACTAAGTTCCATAGGGATTTTGGTCCTTGAGCTACTTGAGCTTAGATCGATAACGTTGAAGGTACTGTTAAGTACCTAACTGGTATTTATATAGGGGGAGTGGAGTTAGTTTCTTACTATGGTAATGATCAAGTTGTTACTTGGTGGAATATGTAGAAGAAATTTTGGGGAAATAAACTATTACGGGATCACGGGTTCAGGATGTTTTCGAGAGACAATATTTTCCCTATGTTATTTTGTATGACTCATTGTTGGGGAATTCTTGAGCCTTAAGATGAGTGATCAATAGTTAATGGAGTTTTACTAGAGAGTTTATTAGACTAGAGAGTTTACCCCCCATTTAAAGGCTCAAGATAGTGTTTGAGTTGTTTTCGATCACCCATGATTTATTGGCTTACATTTGGATTAGGATAGTTGGATCTTCCATCAGTTCCTATCGGGAGGCATTAGGGTGAGTCATATTTATGAAAATGACACTACAGCAAGTGTCTCCAGATAATAGTGTAGTCAATCTAGTGATAATAACCTACACTTCTGATAAGGCAACCGTAGAAGTCGTGAACGTGCTCTTCTAGCTAAATTCACGTGGCATTATTTCACTCCCATGTTGATGTTCGATATTGATTATGTCGGTTGCTAGAGATGGTAACTTGATGTTGATGATGGAGGTTTACAACCTCTTGAGTGATTGAGGGTTTAGTTGGAATTTTAGTTTATTTTGGTGGTGATCAAGGCTCTGTCCCGGGAATGAAAGATTGATGAAACACCTCATTTCCCAGTGGAAAACAGGAATATGGATTAAATCTTTCTCCTCAGATTTATGTGGCTATCAGAAGTGGTTTGTGCACTTGTGGAGATATGAGGCTGGTTGTGTGGTTCTTGGAGAACATGATAGGAAGAGGTGTACACCTAGATGCATACAGTTACCACCTAGATGCATCTGATTCTAGAATTCTTATTCTAGGTCACTGTGAAATAGGGAATCCGTTAAGAGCAGAACTTGGATGAGTTTGCATCTTTACTCGAAAGGAATTGTAGATGGCTGAAGGATTGATCATTAAGGTATTACTATAGTTTACCTTACTCGATGATATATTGAGAGATACAGGTGTTTACAGATATCTGTGGTTAAAACATGTACAGATAGGATTAAAAGGGTTTCTATATTTGGATCATGTGGATTAATAGTGTTTCCACCAACAGGTGAGATGTTGAGATGATTACTGTGATGGTTATCAGAGGGGTATGAAAATGATTTTTGATGTTTAGAGGATGATTGATGGAAATGTTATATTATGGTGAGAGAGTTGACTTAGTTGTTTTATAGTTGACTTGGTTAATATTGTTGGTGCAATCGGCCCAGGTCACGATTGACCAGGACTCGAGTTTGACTCGAGTGATGTTTTGATGTTCGACAAAAACATATGACAATGTAATTGTCATGGGAAAGTCCAAGTCTTGAGTACTTGGCATGGGAAGTCCAAGTGGGACACTTGGCATTTGGTAAAGTCCAAGCATGGTTCTTGGCAATGGAAAGTTCAACATGAGTTGGCATGGAAAGTCCAACATGGGTTGGCAAGGGAAAGTCCAAGCTTGAGTCTTGGCATGAGAAGTCCAAGGGGTTTGATATTGGCTGCGTAAATTCCAAGCGGGAGTCTTGGCAGCATAAGTTCAATGGTTGGCGGCGTAAAGTCCAAGTGGAGTCTTGGCGGCGTAAGTCCAATGTGCCTTGGCGGTGTAGACACCGTTAGCATGACATAGCCGATGGAAGCACCTGAAGGCTAACGCGATGGATGAACAAGTCATGGATGACTTGGAGGGATCCGAGAGGCGTGAGGCTGATGGAGGTGGCTAGAAGGCTTAGGTCTAGGCTAAAGGTGGTCTAGCAAGTATGGGGGCACCATACTTGGGCTAAAACCTCATGTTTGAGGTGTGCCAGTCGACTGGTGCCATGTGGCAGTCGACTGGTGTAGTCAACTAGGGTTTGACTTGTAGGGAGTCGCTTCGGAGGCTCATTGGCTCCCATGTCCCCGGATTAAAATTTTCACTAATGAAAGAATTAATCCGGATGGGATGAGCTTCCTTAGCACAACCATTTCGTCGTCGTGCTAACAACTTGAGTGGTCGCTTGAACAAACTAGTTGTTCAAGCAACACAACTCTTCTAGTTGGTTAGCCACGGAAGAGACGACGGACGGATCGCCGGTTTTTGTGTTTGTCTTCGGGGTCCATGATTATACAATATATATTCATACGCATACATGTATAATCAAAACATAAAAGAACATGCTCAGATCTGTAAATAAAGTTAAAAAAAACTTTATACCTTACGATCTTCTACCGTATGTCCTATCCTTCTCGTGGACGACGTGTGGACGAAGATCCTCCACGAGTAGAAGCTTTCTAGATCGCGTTCTTTCCTTCCTTGTCCGCTTCGAACAAAGAGAAGAACCAACAAATACCTATCCTTTCTAGAACCGGCCACCAAATTAGGGAATTTGGTGCAACCGCCGGCCAAGGAGCAAGTGGATGAAGCGCCGGCCAACTTGAAGAGGGGTTGCCGCCGGCCACCAAGGAGAAAGGGAGGAGGAAGAGCATCGGCCACCAATGGAAGGAGAACCGCCGGCCAAGGAATAAGAGAGAGGCCTTGAGAATGGGCGCCGGCCAAGTCTAGATGGAAGAAGGTTGGGCGCCGGCAACTTCTTGGAGGAAGGAGGTTGCCGCCCAAAACAAACCCTAGCTCCCAAACCCTAGCCGCCCACTTGTGGAAGAGCCAAACCCTAATTCTCTATCAATATCTTGTGCCGCCCAAGCCTAAACCCCCTATTTATAGAATTGGGCTTAAACCTCCTTTAATCTCCACCGTCGGATCTAGGGATTTAATCTCCACCGTCGGATCTAGGGTTTTATCCCAACCGTCGGATCTAGGATTTCATCCCAACCGTCGGATCTAGGATTTCATCCCAACCGTCGGATCTAGGGTTTCATCCCATCCGTCGGATCTAGGGTTTTAACCCAACCGTCGGATCTAGGGATTTAATCCCAACCGTCGATTCTAGGGTTTCATCCTAACCATCGGATCTAGGGATTTAATCCCAACCGTTGGTTCTAGGGTTTCATCCTAACCATCGGATCTAGGGATTTAATCCCAACCGTTGGTTCTAGGTTTTGTTTTACATTCTTGGATCTAGACTTCACAAGGATTATATTAGGCTACGATAGGGACCATAAGGAGGAGTTGGATCTTGGCCACCCGATGGATCGGAACCACACAAACTTGATCCATCAATGATGTTCCATTCCACTAGAGGATCATCATTGAACTACCTCACCAACCCCCATAAATTAATATGGGCTCCATATATTATTTGTACAATAATCTCCCCGTGTTTAAGATATCGAATGTCCGTCAATTAATTGATTTACTGACCATCAATTAATTAATATCTAATTCCTCGAGTAGTACCACTCAACCTTATCATCATGTTGACTAAGTCAACCAGCTGGGTTTACATGATGAACCTTATGAGCTCCTCAAGGGGACATCATCAACCTAATATATAGGACACGGTTTCCTCCTATAATCAACGGCACACCATGTAAATAATATCATTTCCCAACTTACCGGGCATATTGATTTAATCCATCTAAATCTCACCCTCTGGTAAATCAAAGAAATAAATACTAAGTACTTGTGCCCGTTATTATATCGGGATTAAGAGCATGTACAACATAATATCCGAGGTCCGATTCAATCATGTAGTCAGTACTAAATTGAATCACCTCTATGTCGGTCCTGCTCAATACACCTAAGTGTACTAGTGTAACTTTATGTTCAAGACAAAACAATACCAAGCTACACTACAACCATGCCAATGGTTTGTCCAAAACCATCTTGGTCGTGAGCCTCTACTTATATTTTACAAGGGACTGATAACATGATCTTCTGTGCCACACCAAGCACCATGTTATCTACAATGTAAAATATTAGACAATATGCACACATATAAATATATAAAGTGCAAACAATGATCATGTGATTCTTATTCCAAAATAAAATGTTCATACAAAAAGAGCTAGGCTTTCAGTATACATTCCAACATGACTGTGGGAAGTGGCCTAGTAGTCGACTGCCAGAAGATGGCGATCGGTGATCTCAGCGATCGGCGGATTGCATGATCGATCGTGGTGCTCACTCGACCTCTGGGACCAACAGTCGAGTGAGGACACCATCAGTCGACTGATGGGTTTGATCAGTCGACTGATGGTAGATCCGTTGAACTTATACAGCGTGGATCTAGCCGTTGTCTCACGACAACAGTGGCATCAGTCGACTGATGGTCCTGATCAGTCGACTGATCGACTTTTTCCAGCACAGGTTGAAGCTTTATAAGGAGCTCGTGATGGAGGAATTGGGTATCGATTTCTTGGACGTTTTGAGGCGATTTGCTGTTGCAAATCAGGGTCTTCAACCACGGTTCAAGCGATCAACAAGCAAGCAATCCAAAGGCATTTGTAAAGTTGTTTTCTTTACTAGTTTTGCATTGTATTATTGTATTTGCTTGTATTCCTTTCGTTTATTGTTGTAAACGTTTGTACGAGGTTTCTCCGCCTCCGACTTATTGTCGAGAAGGAGTTTATTGTTTAGTGATTGCATTGGCGTTGCTAGAGCTCGTTAGAGCTCGATCCGTGGAGTAGGAACCGTGTGGTTCCGAACCACGTTAAATCTTCGTGTTATTGTGTTTCGTTATTGTTATTATATATATATTCCGCTGTGCTAACGAAACTTGTAGACACGAACACGCAATCGAATTCCATCTACGAACGGTCAAATGCTATTCACCCTCCCTCTAGCGGCGTCAAATATCCTACAATTGGTATCAGAGCCCGGGGCTCTTCTACGGACTAACCGCCGGGAGCTAAGACAAAGAGGCTAGAGGGTGAAGATGGAAGAACCATTGGGATGGGACATCAACACCCCAATTTCCTATTCCTTCTATGGACGAGAAGGTTTCAATTCTTGGAAGGCGAGAATTGAAGATTTTTTGATGATGAGAGACCTTGAGGAGTGGTCCGCATTGATGGAAGGATTTGAATATCCTAAGGGACCAAAGGGAGGGTTTCTCAAGAAGAAGAAGTGGAGTGAGGAGCAACTCCAACAATTCGATAAAAATAAGAAGGTAATCAAATTCATTTTTGATTTAATTTCTAATGGCCTCTTGTGTAGTCTAGGTGACTATGTGGATGCCAAGGAGCTATGGAGCGATTTGGCCAAGCTCCATGAAAGTCTATCATCGGTCCAAGAAGAAGGACCATCACCCTCTCAAGCTCAAGCAAGCACATCCCCATCTAAAGAGCTTGAGGAGTCGAAAGTTGATAGGGAGTCGACTTCCGGATCGGAGAAAGAAGAGGTGGAAGAGGTGGAAGAAGCATCCACCTCAAGGATTGAGGGGAAGGAGAGAACTTCCACACCGGAGCCGGAACAAATTCAAGAAGAAGTCTCAACCTCCGGGAGGAATGAAGAATCCACTCCAATCACCACATCCACCATAGGTAACTCAAACATATCAATTTGTAATAAAAATCATATCATATGTTTTGAGTGTAGAGAAGCCGGGCACTACAAGAGCAAGTGCCCAAAGAAGGTTAGAAAAAGTCAAGGATGCCGATGCCCCAAGTCAAAAGAGCAAGGAGCATATCATATGCTTCAAGTGCAACTCAAAGGGCATTAGGAGTCAATGTCCTAGGGAGCAAAAGACCCAAGAAGGAGCTACACATGTAGGGGGAGCTAAGGCTAACCCTAAGGTATATTTTAGTAATGCTCTTTCTAATTCTTATAGTCAAAAGCATGCTAGGAATAATTTCAATAGTCTTGCTATTTATCATAAAGAGCATGCTAGAAGTAAGGAATTTTGTTTAGGAGCTAAGAGAGTCCATGTAGAAGGAAAATTTGGGACTAATGTCCCTAGAAAAACCTTACCTAAGGAATCTATTAGGAAAATACAAGAACAATTAGGTTTTAACCCTAAATGGACTAGGCATATGCCTAGGAAGTCCAATGCCCAAGATTTAAATCAAAATTCTAAAATTGGGCAATTAGAAAAGGAAAATCAAGTCTTGAGGTCAAGGCTTGAAAAACTTGAAAAGACCCTAAATAAGATACAAAATCAATTTAAAGGGTCTAGTGGTCAAAGTCAAAGTCAACACCAAGGACCTAAGAGTCAAAAGTCAACCAAGGGCAAGCAAGGTTTGGGTCACAAACCTAAGCCTAAGGTAGCTTACCATAGTGTTCCATTTGATTATGGGACACAAACTAGGTCTAGGAAGACCAAGGTCAATAGGGAAGTCATCCCTAAGGTTGACCAAAGGTTGTGCCTAGTGGCTAGGGTTTCTAGGAAACCTAGGGTGGCCACCAAGAAGGTTGCAAGGGGAGTTACCCCTAGAGTCAACCTAGGCAAGACCCAAGTGATCAAGGCTAATAAGCCTAGAAGGGTCATTAGGAAGGTATCTAGGGAGGTTATCCCTAAGGAATACCTAATTAACCCTAGGAGCTCAAATCGATTTTGGGTTCCTAAGAACGTGATTGATTCACGCTAAGATGGGTTTAGGGTGTGCCAACCTTGATTGGATGGGTAGTTAACTCAACCATGGCAAAGGTGACATTTTAGGCCATTTTCAAGGTTTTGGTTACCTTGGGATGTGGTTAGATTTGAATTCTAAAAGATTTTAGGATGTGCCAATATTAATTGAGAAGTTTTGATAAAATGATCAAATTGGCACAAGTTGGGTTTAGAGGTTAGTGTGCCATTTTGGGTTTTTGGCACACTAGGGAGATTAGGTTAATATGGAAAAATATGATTAATCCCAACAAATGGCAATTAATATTAAAATTTAGGTATTATTATACCTATATATTTTATATGTCATGCTTTGTTTGCCATATAACATGCCATGACATCATGCTTACTTTTAATCATTTTATATGTCATGTTCATGTTTTAGGATTAAGGTTTTAAATGTCATGTGTTTTTAGATTTCATCTTATGCCATGTCATCATGATTATGAGCATATGCTTATTTATATCATCATTAATGCCATAATCATTCATGCATTTAAGAAAATTTCGATTGAAATTGATTTAAGGACTATGGCATGACTTGGAGTCCCATTCATAAGGGAATCAAGTAGGGTTGCCTTAGAAGATGTATGAAACCCTAATTTAAATGAACCAAAACCCACATCTCACATCCAATTGACATGTATGTGTATTTATACACCCTAGATACATGTGAGATGCTAGGATATGAGTTAAGTTCAAGGTGCATAGTTTTTGCATCTAGATGAACTAAAACTCATCTAATTTCAATTGTGGATCATTGGGAGAGCATGTGTACAAGTCATGTACATAGAGCCCAAGGAATATGATCCAAAATAAGGTTTTGAAAATATTTTAAAATCATTTTGAAAAACCTTGGTGAAGTCTATTTTTTGATAGCAATCACCATTGATGAGATTGATACAAAGTGAGCCAAAAACTTAGAAGTTTTCTTCACTTTTGAATTTTGTATCAACTTCGATATTTTACAGGTAAAATATTTTTCAAACATTTTTCACCCATTGTATTGGTCATAGGTATTATACGTATCAAATTTCGTGATTTTTCGATATACGTATAATTTTTTATGATTTTCTGAAATTCGATTCTGATAACTGAAATTCGGAAATTTCAGTTATCAGTCGACCGCCATTGGTGGTAGTCGACTGATGGAGGTGCCAGTCGACTGATGTTTGAATCACTCGACTGGTAGCCTGATTTCGGGGTAACCAAGGTTGCTTAACCCGATTTCAGCTATGGTTAAGGTCCCTAATCCCTCCTAACCCTAGGATATGCTTTGGGAAGCATTATAAAGGGTGAAAATCCATTGGATATGGATTAGTAGAGTTGTTTAGGGTTTGTATCAATGTTAAGGTGTTGGAAAGTTCAATGTTGAATTTCTAACCTTAATTTTGATGGTTTAGAGTTCCTATTGGCTTAAGGACTTCCCAAGGACATAGTTGATGCAATGGTCAAGGGGGAGCAAGCCTTTATGGGGAGGTATCCATCTTGGAGTGATGGATGTGTTTTTTCTTTCTTCTTGAAGGGGAGAATATTATCAATTGGGAAAATTGATGGATTTTTAGAAACCCAATTTGGAAATTGGAAGAGTGTATATGATTTTCTCTCTTAAGTGATATGGGACTTATCACTAAGAAGATGGTAGGCATCCTAGGTATTTTTAGACCAAGGGGGAGATTGTAAGATCTCATTAGGACATGAGACATTGACCTCCTTGGAGAGAAAACCTTTTTGATGTTAGTCAAAAAGGGGGAGAATGTTTGGGGGAGAACATTTGGAGAGTGTTTACCAATTTGGAATAATTGGTAAGAGATTTGAGTTAGTGTTCTAACTCAATGATTTGTTTGGTTTTTGTCAAACATCAAAAAGGGGGAGATTGTTGGTGCAATCGGCCCAGGTCATGATTGACCAAGACTCGAGTTTGACTCGAGTGATGTTTTGATGTTCGACAAAAACATATGACAATGTAATTGTCATGGGAAAGTCCAAGTCTTGAGTACTTGGCATGGGAAGTCCAAGTGGGACACTTGGCATTTAGTAAAGTCCAAGCATGGTTCTTGGCAATGGAAAGTCCAACATGAGTTGGCAT
Source organism: Wurfbainia villosa (assembly GCA_025175895.1). Classification (NCBI taxonomy): domain Eukaryota; kingdom Viridiplantae; phylum Streptophyta; class Magnoliopsida; order Zingiberales; family Zingiberaceae; genus Wurfbainia; species Wurfbainia villosa. Next base: position 21,227,332 of record CM045998.1, read on the forward strand.
GGAAAGTCCAACATGGGTTGGCAAGGGAAAGTCCAAGCTTGAGTCTTGGCATGAGAAGTCCAAGGGGTTTGATATTGGCTGCGTAAAGTCCAAGCGGGAGTCTTGGCAGCATAAGTCCAATGGTTGGCGGCGTAAAGTCCAAGCGGAGTCTTGGCGGCGTAAGTCCAATGTGCCTTGGTGGTGTAGACACCGTTAGCATGACATAGCCGATGGAAGCACCTGAAGGCTAACGCGATGGATGAACAAGTCATGGATGACTTGGAGGGATCCGAGAGGCGTGAGGCTGATGGAGGTGGCTAGAAGGCTTAGGTCTAGGCTAAAGGTGGTCAAGCAAGTATGGGGGCACCATACTTGGGCTAAAACCTCATGTTTGAGGTGTGCCAGTCGACTGGTGCCATGTGACAGTCGACTGGTGTAGTCAACTAGGGTTTGACTGTGGGAAGTGGCCTAGCAGTCGACTGCCAGAAGATGACGGATCGATGGCTCGAGCGATCGTCGATTGCATGATCACCGACCGCACTCGAATTCTACCGGAGTGTAGTCTCACTCGACCGCTGGTACCAGCAGTCGAGTGAGGACACCATCAGTCGACTGATGGGTTTGATCAGTCGACTGATAGTAGATCCGTTGGACTTATCCAGCGTGGATCTAGCTGTTGTCTCACGATAACAGTGACATCAGTCGACTGATGGTCCCGATCAGTCGACTGATCGACTTTTTCTAGCATAGGTTGAAGCTTTATAAGGAGCTCGTGATGGAGGAATTGGGTATCGATTTCTTGGACGTTTTGAGGCGATTTGCTATTTCAAATTAGGGTCTTCAACCACGGTTCAAGCGATCAACAAGCAAGCAATCCAAAGGCATTTGTAAAGTTGTTTTCTTTACTAGTTTTGCATTGTATTATTGTATTTGCTTGTATTCCTTTCGTTTATTGTTGTAAACGTTTGTACGAGGTTTCTCTGCCTCCGACTTGTTGTCGAGAAGGAGTTTATTGATTAGTGATTGCATTGGCGTCGCTAGAGCTCGTTAGAGCTCGATCCGTGGAGTAGGAACCGTGTGGTTTCGAACCACGTTAAATCTTCGTGTTATTGTGTTTGTGATTGTGTTTCGTTATTGTTATTATATATATATTCCGCTGTACTAACGAAACTTGTAGACACGAACACGCGATCAAATTCCATCTATGAACGGTCAAACGCTATTCACCCCCCTCTAGCGGCGTCAAATATCCTACAAATATGATGTGGATATCTGGATATTAACTTGGAGGTTATGATTGTGGCATGATGGTATAAGAATGTCTCTCGGATGCCTGTCTAATTCGAGAGTATACTTCGTTCGGTACGTATTGCTCAGTGTCGATACTTCTAGAGCTTACTTTGTATAGCGGAAAGCGTGATTTCGGAAATAGTTTCGATATCGAAGATCCTCTACTGTGAGATAATTTATTTGGTACTGAGGTAATGATATTTAACGAGCCAAATGTTTTTACTTGTGGTGCGTTGGCTGAGGGATAGTGTAAAGCGCACAAGGTTGTTAAAGCTCGTGATGTACTCAAGGCAATGTCATTCAATTGGTTGTGAGCCCAATCGAGTTGCTTAGATACCGTCATCGATCGGTCTTTCAAAGTTGGCAAGGTTGATGATGCCGAGAGGTATTTGTTAGAATGATGATTTTTCCAGGGGATAATTTAGTTGGTATCAGTGTTGCTTAACACTATGGGAATTAGAAGAATCTAAGTTCCAATTATAGGAGGTGTTGGATGGGATATTTATTTGTCCCAGTATTTTATTTTTTTGAGAAGCTATGGAACTCATTGTTCAAAGAGAGATGAACCTTTGAGGTTATACATCGATTATCGATGGGAATGCGGTAGTGGTAGAAGGAAATGAATATCCTTCATGGTGGATCGAGGATCTATTTAGATCAGCTATAGGACACCTATGTATACTCTAGGATTGATTTATGATTTGTATGTTGATATTGTAGTGACAGGGTGTCATACAATTATCAAAGTCGTAGGGATGATTGATATTGTAGGGATAAATTTTATGCAAAATAGCATATGCGCAACGGAAAAATAGGATCCCTTCTAAGTGATCCTTACGAAAGAAAACCTCGTACAAAAAAATAAATTTCTCAAAACCTATCTTATAGGAGAATATTACCTTTGTTGCGTGCCCTTTTTAATCCCACTTCTCCTTGGGTTTGTTGGATCTTTTAGCATGTTCAAATGTCCGTGCCTCTATATGTATCCACACGAGCAAGCTCTTGTCTCACAAAAGAAACTAGAAGAGCTCTCCTTTACTTCTTGCTAGAGAAGTCCCTAAAGGAGAGGAAGGTAGGGAAAAAGAGAAAGGAAGAAGAAGACCACTCTTCTTGCTAGCCTACACTCACAAAAGCCACACAACCAAAGCCTCTCACCACCAAGCTCTCTCCAAGCCTCAAGCTTCCACCCCCTTTGGTCGGCCACCCCATGGAGTGTTTTATAGAATTGAAAAAACCTTTCACCTCCTATCATATTCAATGCAATCAATTGCATTGAAAAATAATCAAACACACTCCTTGTTTGGCCGGCCACATGTGGAGAAATTCCAAAGGTCAAAACCCTTTGTCTCCTTCCACCTCATCAAGCTTATGTGGCATGCTTATGTGGCATGCTTATGTGGCATTCATGCATGTTGAATTAATCTTATTAATTCAATAAGCTTATGTTATCATATTGAATTAATCTCATTAAATCAATAAGGTAACATATTGAATTAATCTTATTAAATCAATTAAGCTTAGGCTATCATGATAACATATTTATTTAATCTTATTAAATTAATAAGCTTAGCATATTGAATTAATCTCATTAAATCAACAAGCTAAAATTCTCATTAAGCTTAAAGTCCAAAAACCATTTTGTACTTAAGCTTATTCCCAAATTATTCTAGTCAAACTAGAATGCACTAATTCTTCTAATCATCATGCTCTTTGTGTGTGACCCTATAGGCTCTCATAACATTGGCAGTGGATCTACACTCTTTTAGATACACAAGCAATGAGCGGCATCTAGCAATATATCATTGCTACCCAAGTTACGAAATAAGTCAAGATCCGACTAACCTTTCCGTGACTACTATAATGTATGATCGTGTCCTTCTATCCTTGATATCAGATTGACCAATGAGGCATAGACCGTGTCATCCTCGATCAATCTATGTGTTTCTTGATCCCTGAGTAAACTAACTCAAACAAATGAGCTCAATATCTCATATTGACTCATTCGAGCATGACCATGCGTTTTAGTAGTTCTACTCAATCAAGGGGCCCACAGATATCACTCCCATTATATGGGAGGGATAGATCCCATCTACATCACTCACATCCCTCCATATAATTTGTTATATACCCAGTAATCGCCTTTATGGTCCACCCTGTTACGGGTGACGTTTGACGATACCAAAGTACATAACTCCTTATGTAGGGAACCGTAGTGACTTCAGGTTTGAGGACTAGTCATACCAATAGTCACATGAGAAAGTTTATGACACTCATATGACGATCCATGAAACTTTCTCATGGCGGGTCAGTTCAGTATATATTCTCTAATATATACCCATGTGTCAACTTGATATCATATATCCATGACTTGTGAGATCAAGTCATCAATTGACCTACATGCTAGTCTTTATGTATTAATATTGCCCTTGCATATTAATACTTGACTAGGAACATTTAGGAAATTGTTCTCTACAGCCTCTCATAATCAATTCTGCCAATTGATGTGCTGTAGATAAGAACCTACTTTTCTAGGGCATTATTATATTTAATTTAGCTGGCACAAGCAAGACGTAAATATAATAACCAATCCTTTGCCTTTATAGAATATGATACAAAATGTTCCATATTCAACCATCACATGATTGGTTCTAGGGCTATAACTAACAATCTCCCACTAGCACTAATACCAATCACTATAATATCTAATACCTAGTGACCTAGTGTGACCATCATGCTTCCTCTGTGCCAAAACCTTGGTCAATGGATCTGCGATGTTAGCTTCTGTCGGTACTCTGCATATCCTCACATCTCCTCTATCGATGATCTCTCGAATGAGATGGAAGCGCCGCAGTATGTGTTTGGTCCGCTGATGTGATCGAGGTTCCTTAGCCTGTGCAATAGCCCCATTGTTGTCACAATAGAGGTCTATTGGATCTGCAATGCTAGGAACTACCCCAAGTTCACTGATGAACTGCAGAGCCAAACTCCTTTGCATCGACGCAAGAATATACTCGCCTGCGTTGTAGAATCAAGAATCGTATCCCGCTTCGAACTCTTCCACCACACCCACCATTCGTGCAAAACACGTACTCGATTGCGATCTATAGTCATCCTTGTCCTGCTTGGAAGCTTGCATCACGTAACCCTTACGCTAGCTCTCATTGCCTTCCAAATATCGAAATATTCTTTCGCTCTTCATAAGTATTTAAGAATATTTTTGATCGCTATCCAAAGGACTTTCACCGATCCGATCGTATCTACTCGTCATGCTCAAAGCATACGAGACGCCGTGACGAGTACAAAGCATGGCGCATGATGATAGACCCTATAGCAGATGCATAAGGGATCTTATCCATGCGATCTCTCTCCTCCTTAGAAGAGGGACATTGAGTCTTCGAAAGACTCACACCATGTGATAAAGGCAGAAATCCTTTCTTGGAATTTTGCATAGCAAAACGATCTAGCACTTTATCAATGTATGTACTCTGACTTAGGTCAAGTAATCTTTTAGATCTATCTCTATAGATCTTGATGCCTAGTATATAGGCAGCTTCACCTAAGTCTTTCATCGAGAAACAATTCCCTAACCACATCTTCACAGACTGGAGTGAGGGAATATCATTTCCGATGAGAAGTATGTCATCTACATACAAGATAAGAAATACAACTGTGCTCCCACTATTTCTCTTGTAGACACAAGGTTCATCTTCATTCTTGATGAAACCAAACTCCTTGATTGCATCATCGAATCGAAGATTCCAGCTTCGAGAGGCTTGCTTTAGTCCATAAATGGACCTTTGCAGTTTGCATACCTTTCCAGGATGCTTTGGATCTTCAAAACCCTCAGGCTGTGTCATGTACACATCCTCGAGTAGCTTTCCATTCAGAAAAGCGGTTTTGACATCCATCTGCCAGATCTCATAATCGTGGTAGGCTGCAATAGCAAGTATGATCCGAATGGATTTAAGCATCGCAACTGGTGAAAAGGTTTCATCATAGTCAATACCATGAATTTGTTTGAATCCTTTAGCCACCAATCTACCTTTATAGGTATGCTTATTACCATCCATGTCAGTCTTTACTTTAAAGACCCACTTACACCCAATGGGTTTTACCCCTTCAGGTGGATCAACCAAAGTCCATACTTGGTTAGTGTACATGGATTCCATTTCGGATCTCATGGCCTCTAGCCATTTCTCAGAATCTGGGCTCATCATAGCTTCTTGATAGGATGTAGGCTCGTCAAGATCGACAAGCAATACATCACCGTTGTCAGTCAAGAGAAAAGAATATCTCTCGGGTTGACGACGGATCCTATCAGATCTACGAAGAGGTTGGTCTACTTGAACAGGTGTTTGCTCCACAACTCTTTGGGTAACAATTTCCTCATCCACAACACTTTGTGGTGCCTGTTCATTTTCCATCGAAGCCTTAGTGTTATCTTCATCTTGAATTTCTTCAAGATGAATTTTACTCCCACTAGTTTTTCTAGAAATAAATTCTCTTTCTAGAAAGACAGCATTTCTGGCAACAAACACCTTGCCAAGTGTGGGATTGTAAAAGTAATATCCCTTAGTTTCCTTGGGATATCCTACAAAATAACACTTATCTGATTTGGGTCCTAGTTGATCTGAGACTTGACGTCTAACATAAGCTTCACAACCCTAAATCTTTATAAAAGACATTTTGGGACTCTTCCCAGTCCATAACGTATATGGTGTCTTTTCTACGGCTTTTGATGGGACGCGATTAAGTGTGAAAGCGGCTGTCTCTAGAGCTAAACCCCAAAAGGAAGTAGGTAGATCAGTCTGGCTCATCATTGATCGTACCATATCTAATAGAGTACGATTTCTCCTCTCAGATACACCATTCCATTGTGGTGTTCCAGGTGGAGTGAGTTGGGATATTATCCCACACTCAGCCTGGTGATCACGAAACTCTTGACTAAGGTATTCACCACCTCGATCTGATCGAAGTAGCTTAATACGCTTACCAAGTTGGTTTTGTACTTCATTCTTGAATTCTTTGAACTTTTCAAAGGATTCTGACTTATGTCTCATCAAATATATGTAGCCAAATCTACTCATATCATCAGTGAAAGTAATAAAGTACTTATAGCCTCCTCTGGCTTCGACATTGAAAGGGCCACATACATCAGTATGTATGAGTCCTAACAAGTCCGTCGCTCTCTCTCCATGTCCACTAAATGGAGTTTTAGTCATCTTTCCTAAAAGACAAGATTCGCATACCTCATATGATTCAAAATCAAATGAGTCCAATAATCCATCTTTATGGAGTTGGGATATGCATTTTTCATTTATGTGACCTAGGCGACAGTGCCAGAGATATGTTTGGTACAAATTATTCGATTTGAACCGTTTGGTATTTACGTTATAAATTGGGTTTTCTAAATCTAGAACATAGAGACCATTCATAAGTGGTGCATTACAATAGAACATTTCATTCAAATAAATGGAACAACATTTGTCCTTTATTATAAAAGAAAAGTTTTTCTTGTCTAAACAAGATCTGAAATTATGTTCTTTGTTAATGTAGGTACATAAAAGCACTCCTCTAGTTCTAAGATAAGCCCAAGTGGGCAAAGACAAAGAATATGTTCCTACACGAACTTTTGCGCCATTGCCTACTCGTAGGTCCACTTCGCCCTTTGCCATTAGTCTACTATTTCTCAGTCCCTGCACATTAGTACAAATGTGAGATGCACATCTGGTATCTAATACCCATGTAGAAGAAATAGATAGATTAACTTCTATAACGTGTATACCTGAGGCAAAAGTCCCACTTCTTTTCTTCTTTACTTCCTCAAGGTAGACTTTGCAGTTCCGCTTCCAGTGTCCAGTCTCACCGCAATGGAAACAGTCCCCTTCCTTAGGTACTTTACCTTTACCCTTTGAAGTGGATGAATTGGCCTTGCCTTTAGCTTGGGTCTTACCCTTGCCTTTGCGCTTACCTTTGCCCTTCTTGACCATTAGTACGTTACTAACTTTCTTCTTGAGATTCGGTTCAGCAGTTCTTAACATGCTGAGAATCTCAGACAAAGGCTTATCAATTTCATTCATATTATAATTCATGATGAATTGATTATATGCTTCCGGCAATGATTGCAGGATAACATCGGTTGCCAATTCTTGGCTCAGTGGAAAACCTAGTCTTTCAAGGTTCTCAACGTACCCTATCATTTTAAGTACGTGAGTTCCTACAGGTGTTCCTTCTTGCATCTTGCATGCAAAAAGAGCCTTATTCAAAATGCTGGAATTACCTAGCTTGTCCTTGATATAGTTGTTTCAAATGCTCAACCATATCATAGGCATCCATGTTCTCATGTTGCTTCTGAAGCTCAGAGTTCATGGTGGCAAGCATAAGACATGACACATATAATGCGTCATCTTGATGCTTCTTATAAGCATCCTTTTGGCCGCAGTGGCCGCAGTAGTGTTTCAGGATAGACGCTCTAGGACATACAGTTTACGTTCTTGCTTGAGGATAATCCTCAAGTTCCTATACGATCTAAAGTTAGCTCCATTGAGCTTGTCTTTCTCAAGGAGGCAGATCACAAGTTGAGGGTGTGTGTGATGACATGGTGATCTACAACATTAAAATGCAAAATTAAGTATCATACCTAAGTCATTTAATTAGGCCTTTAATTAAATGAGGCTCCCACTAAATTCTCATAGCTTTGATATGAGCTAATCATTGATGTAGGCAAACACATTTTGCTTACATCATTAGCTTCTATTTAGCTATAAATTTATATGGGATAAAGATCCACATCATACTTCGTCTTGAGTTAGCTTTGGCTAATCGCCCAAGACGTAGTATGATTAGGTAGGCAATCTTTTGCCAATTACATCTGATGTAACTCTTTAATAGCTTTGGTTAAGTTTAGATTAGTTTAGTGCTTATTCCTAAACCAGCTTCGGTAGTGGCGGCACGAGGCCTTCTTTGATATCGAACAATGACCACTTTCTAAGACAAAGCTGATGTTCGGAAATCACACAAAACTAATTTTTAAAACTTATGTTCAAAGCTAATATATGCCTCTACTTTCTTAATTAATTAAGAAAAACTTAATTAAGTCTTAACCAAGTTTGATAGCGGGACATCACGATTGTCCACTCGCACTCTTCCAAGATAAAATGCATTGCTTTGCTTTGGCAAACCCAACAACAAATGATCGAGGAAGTAGTGAGTACCAAACTTTGGTAGGCATATCGTTTTTGACTTATTAAGAAATAAACTTAAACATGCATCACATACATATTAGCATACATCACATATAAGCTAAATTAACATGCATCACATACATATTAAACTAAGCATGTCATGGTTATGACCCTTATTCTACAATCTTCTCAAGCCAATGAAAAGATTGATTGGTCAACCTAGGGATAGCATCTTCTCCCAAGTGCTTCCTTTTGGTTGTCTTGTGTTGTTGGCTTCCTCCTTGTAACGTCATCTTCCAATGGACCCTCCATCTTTATTTTGTATATTACAAAAGGAGAAATACTCGAGTTACATTCGAGTCTAAAACTAATTTTTACAACAAGAATTTTAGGAGAAAGGCACGACACGCAGGCCGTATTAAGAATTACAACACACACATTCACAAACTTTTTGGGACTAGGCCATAACCATGCACCATGTCAATTTTAACTTTTAAAAGACATCGGATATTTTATTATGTTTGAAAAATTGCTAATGCAATTATCAACTCATAATAAAATTTACCCTACTTCTATATCATATATAAAATAGAGAAAACCTATTTTTTTTATACGATCTTTCGCAAGGGGCTCTGATACCACTGTAGGGATTTTTTATGCAAAATAGCATATGCACAACGGAAAAATAAGATCCCTTCCAAGTGATCCTTGCGAAAGAAAACCTCGTACAAAAAAATAAATTTCTTAAAACCTATCTTATGGGAGAATATTACCTTTGTTGCGTGCCCTTTTTAATCCCGCTTCTCCTTGGGTTTGTTGGATCTTTTAGCATGTTCAAATGTCCGTGCCTCTATATGTATCCACACAAGCAAGCTCTTGTCTCACAAAAGAAACTAGAAGAGCTCTCCTTTACTTCTTGCTAGAGAAGTCCCTAAAGGAGAGGAAGGTAGGGAAAAAGAGAAAGGAAGAAGAAGACCACTCTTCTTGCTAGCCTACACTCACAAAAGCCACACAACCAAAGCCTCTCACCACCAAGCTCTCTCCAAGCCTCAAGCTTCCACCCCCTTTGGTCGGCCACCCCATGGAGTGTTTTATAGGATTGAAAAAACCTTTCACCTCCTATCACATTCAATGCAATCAATTGCATTGAAAAATAATCACTCCTTGTTTGGCCGGCCACATGTGGAGAAATTCCAAAGGTCAAAACCCTTTGTCTCCTTCCACCTTATCAAGCTTAGGTGGCATGCTTATGTGGCATGCTTAGGTGGCATGCTTATGTGGCATTCATGCATGTTGAATTAATCTTATTAATTCAATAAGCTTATGTTATCATATTGAATTAATCTCATTAAATCAATAAGGTAACATATTGAATTAATCTTATTAAATCAATTAAGCTTAGGCTATCATGATAACATATTTATTTAATCTTATTAAATTAATAAGCTTAGCATATTGAATTAATCTCATTAAATCAACAAGCTAAAATTCTCATTAAGCTTAAAGTCCAAAAACCATTTTGTACTTAAGCTTATTCCCAAATTATTCTAGTCAAACTAGAATGCACTAATTCTTCTAATCAGCATGCTCTTTGTGTGTGACCCTATAGGCTCTCATAACGTTGGCAGTGGATCTACACTCTTTTAGATACACAAGCAATGAGCGGCATCTAGCAATACATCATTGCTACCCAAGTTATGAAATAAGTCAAGATCCGACTAACCTTTCCGTGACTACTATAATGTATGATCGTGTCCTTCTATCCTTGATATTAGATTGACCAATGAGGCATAGACCGTGTCATCCTCGATCAATCTATGTGTTTCTTGATCCCTGAGTAAACTAACTCAAACAAATGAGCTCAATATCTCATATTGACTCATTCGAGCATGACCATGCATTTTAGTAGTTCTACTCAATCAAGGGGCCCACAGATATCACTCCCGTCATATGTGAGGGATAGATCCCATCTACATCACTCACATCCCTCCGCATAATTTGTTATATACCCAGTAATCGCCTTTATGGTCCACCCTGTTACGGGTGACGTTTGATGATACCAAAGTACATAACTCCTTATGTAGGGAACCGTAGTAACTTCAGGTTTGAGGACTATTCATATCAATAGTCACATGAGAAAGTTTATGACACTCATATGACGATCCATGAAACTTTCTCATGGCGGATCAGTTCAGTATATATTATCTAATATATACCCATGTGTCAACTTGATATCATATATCCATGACTTGTGAGATCAAGTCATCAATTGACCTACATGCTAGTCTTTATGTATTAATATTGCCCTTGCATATTAATACTTGACTAGGAACACTTAGGAAAGTGTTCTCTACAGCCTCTCATAATCAATTCTGCCAATTGATGTGCTGTAGATAAGAACCTACTTTTCTAAGGCATTATTATATTTAATTTAGCTGGCACAAGCAAGATGTAAATATAATAACCAATCCTTTGCCTTTATAGAATATGATACAAAATGTTCCCTATTCAACCATCACATGATTGGTTCTAGGGCTATAATTAATAGATATATCATCAGCCTAGAGTAAAGAGGATGCAGGTGTATAGTGGTGACAATTTCATACTTGGTATGAATTGTATGAGGTTTGATTATCTTATTAGACTTATGATGACGTAGTCGTTCAGGGGTTTGGGAAATCGTGTATTCTGGACACGATTGGATCATTTGTGATGGTGGTATTCGGAGTTGAGCACTCGGCCACCGTAGATGGTGATTTTTCTGGTATTGATTTGATTATTACCATAAATATGGATAGGATGCTCTAGTGGTACTACACCGCTGATTGGTGATGGAATTTACTTGGTCTAAAGCTTGTGAAACTAGTTTCACAGCTCAGACGATGGTTGACTTTTACACCAATGTTGTTTGATCATTCTCCGGTGGAAGGAAGAGTATTGTATGCGGATGTAATGTTTCAGAGAATGGAGCATTTCTGATGTAGTTGATCAAGACGTTTCCCATGTTTACGTCAAAGGAAGAACTACGAGATGGTTTGTCATAGATATGACGTGGACTTCGGAGTTGTTATGTTGTTTTGTATAGGTGAAGAGCCGGAATGCTCATGGGGTTTTGACTAGCTACTGGGTAGCTGCACAGAGTTGTTAGAACACGGATAGTTGTAACTGGGGAGACTGGTCAGTAAAGTTTTTCAGTCACCTTCCATTCTGTGCGATAGAATGGATTTTTGAAAGTAGGTTTCTCTTGTGAGGAAATATTTCTCCATCTCCGAGAAGAATGGTGGGTTATATAGTTGCATTCGAATTTAGGAAGAGTTACTATTGATTCAGGAACAATAGATAGATTCCTGTTGGGATGATAGAGAGCATCTACCATAGAGTTGTACTCTTACTCTACCGGTTCGGAATTAGTGATAGTGGAATTTGTATGTCGTAGGTGGCTAGATAGCTACCTGACATCTTGACTGGCTACGAGTCTCGGTCGTGGTAGCATGTCGTTGCCTGTAAGTAGTGCCTTTTGCATTACTCCGAGAGCCACGAGGCTTGGTCACGATATTTTGATAAGTATTGCTGAAGATTGCAATAGGTTCTATATGTTGCAGATGTATATGATTGTATCCGGAAAGTAGTAAATATTGAAACGTTCTCCATGGTGGAACGACATGCTGAACATAGTTGATTTGGAAGTCTGGTGTTCAGTGTGTCAACTAGTAAAGGTGGTATATAAATAATCAGCAATGTTTTGCACCGAGATGGACGTAAAAGCCTAGTATGATGGTCAGTGTTGGAAGATTATTTAGAATTCGAAAAGGACTTAGTATGATTAGCTAAGTCCGCTCATTTTCGTACGATCCATACGATGAGTTGTTGGATCGCTGGATAGGTTATATTGTGGAGATTTTCAGTTCATAGAGTATCTTTGAGTATCGTATGCGATAGCGATTCAAGATTTACCTTAGGATTATGGTAAAGTCTTTAACAGGTCACGGATATCGTGCTCCACTCGGGTACAGTTAGGTACTTATGATAGGTGGTCGATATGAAGATACTATTCATACTTTGGAAGGGCTGCTAGAAGCAGGTGTGATTTGATTTTAGGGGATATCAGTAACCCCACTTGGTCACTTGAGGTATGACTTGTCTCTAGATGCTTGAGATAGTTGTTGTGACATCTCGTACTCATACATGAGTAGGAAATTTGAGGACCAAATTTTTATTAGTGAAGGAGAATGTTAAATACGAAAAATTTAAAATATTAATTTTTAATGGCCAAAAATTTAGAGAAATAATCTTAGAAATTTTTCGGGATTTTTAGAAAATTTTGGGAATTTTTCTGGAATTAAACAGAGCCCGTACGAGATAATTACGGGGATAGGGAAAACATGCTTTTAAAGGGCCTGTTTAGATGAGTAAATAGGATAAATTATAAGTTTAGGTTTTTCTATTTTCCCCTCCGTGACTTTTTTCCCCTTCGACAGTTCCTCTCGCGATTCCCTTTTTCCTCGTCGCCGAACCCCCTGATTGCCGAGTGAACCTTCCTTCTCTCCCGCACCGTTCCTTCACGCGCTCGAAGCCATCCCTTCTTCCCCCGCGCCTGCAGCCACAGGACCGCCGACGCCCCTCTTCCTCCGCAAGCACCGACGCTCGCCCTTCCTCGCGGCTGAGTCTTCTTCTCCCCGTGCATCGACCACACCAGGTCTCCCCTTCGCCGTCCGGCGCTGGGGTCGTTGCTCATAGGCATGCCTTCCGCCGCTCTTCTCCACCACCCCGCAATGCCTTTTTCCCGAGCCCAATCCCACGGTGCCGCCCTCCTCGCCTCTGCACGTTGCTCGCATGCGGCGAACATTCTCGACCCCTCTACGCGCTTGTCGCCCACAAGCACAGAGCGTCTTCTTCTTTGCGTCTGCGGCCGCAGGACCGCCGCCGCGAGCTTCTTCAGTGTCGCCGGTGATTGTGGTATCTAGGTAAGGGTTGGTCCCTCGCTATCTAGGATAGAATTAGAGACTTAGTTGTTTTTCTTGTCTCATTTCGATGATCTATTGTTTTGGGCAGAATTTGGTTTTGACGAACAGGTCAAAAATTTGGGGATTTCTGCTGGTGAGGTTTCCAAGGTTGGTAAGGTTTCTTTCCTCTTGTTATTATTGGCAGAGGCTGTGAGTCGGAGTTGTGGTCGGGTTAGGGGCTATAAATTTAGGGATTTGTTAACTGTGTTGGGGGTGGATCTACTTTGGGTTGTGATGAGATTTCAATTAGGGTGATTAGATCCCTAAATTGGTGTAATTGGGAGTTGTGAGGGCTGTGAAGGGTTGTAAATGGATTGTGGGTGCCAAGTTGTGGGATCTAAGTGTTGGATTGAGTTTGAGGTAAGGTTTGGTTGAGCTGTGTATATGTCACCTAGGGTTAGGGTTGGAGATAGTCGTGCAGGAACGACTGTAAATGGGCTGATTTTGGAGTTGTTGGTCGGTTGTGAAGGAGGAGGTGATTATGGACGGTGTTTTGGGTTGTTTATAGGTTGTAAAAGGCTGTGGACCAGATTTATGGTCGATTTGGGCTGATTATGGAGTTTGGAGGTTGGTTCTTGATTATGGGGTTTTGTTTGGGAATGGGCGGATGTGTTGATGTCGAATGAAATTGGAGGTCTATTTGTGATGTCCTGTTGGTGAGTTGTTGTGGGGCTGTGATTGATCGGTTGGATTACATACAGAATGATTTTAATTTAATTATAGGTTATTGACAGTGGTTGTATGTACTTTGGTTATGTGATTTGGGTGTAAGTTAATTCTTAGTGATCTATGGTTAGCTGGGTTGTTGAGTTCGGTGTGATGATGATCGGTTCTGTAATTATGTATGGAGGATTGATTAGGTTGAATAGGATAATTAAATCAATCTAGTGGATCGGATATGAGGTCGATGTAGGATTCGATTCGATCATTTGTTGTGTACTTGGATTTGATGGATTTACTTTGGATTAATTGGTTATGGAAGGAATCAATTAAGTATTCGATTTGTCGGTGAATGGTATTTTGTGCTTAACAATAGTTATGCATTATGCAGGTTTCGGTCACGAGGCAGGTTCACGGTCATGACGATCTGGTTCTTTTTGTGGATATTTTATTCAGGTGGGTATTTTGACTTATCTTTTAGATATAGTCAAGTTGATATGCTAGTTAGGATAGCTTGCAATAATTTTCATGTTTATATGTCTAGTATGATATGTGCCTACTTGATACATGCATGTGATAGGTTATGATTATACCTTCCCTGTTTTATTTGGATCATAGTTACTTGGATTATGGATATGTACATATTGATTGTGCATATTATTCGGATAGGTGTATTTAGTTGGATTTACATGCTTTAGTATCATGCACCATCTTGCATGATTGCATGCTGGCTATACGGGGTTCCTTTATTGTTGAGCCCGCAGCCAGTTACATGGCCTGCACACACTCCACTCATAGGTTAGTGGTACATCAGAAGGGTGTGTGCAGTTGCTCTGTTAGGCTCCACTGGTCCGCTCATGGGTAGCGATGAGGCAGCGTGGTATCAGACAGGGATCCCTCCTCTGGTCTATGACACCGGGAGATGAGAGCTTAGCTCCCCCACTCTGTTTGGGGCAGGAGGATAGGTGTACTCTGACAGCATCTTGTCCACTCGGTCACTCAGGAGAAGTGATGGCAGAGTGCACAGTTGTCATAGCCCTACCCACTCGGCTTCACCATCGCGTGTGAGGCGGCTGACTGGCGTCAGGGGTGACCATATCATTTGCACGACATGCACTTTGCACGGATCGCATTTGTATTATGTTTGATGCATTATTTTATTGATGCCTTGGATGTTGCATATGATTGCCATGCATACAGGATTCATATTCGTATATGGTGATGACTTTATCTCTTATAGTAAAGCACATGCTCCTATATCAGGGTAGGAGATTCAGGTGAGTACAATCCTTTTGCATTTATTTCTTGCTTACCCTATATGTGAGACTGTACTGGCATGATTTTTATTGTTAGCTATATCTTACTTTGCATATCGACTATACCCGCTGAGTTCTTTGAACTTACCCCGTTGATTTATATCTATTTCAGGATGAAACTGTCAGGAGAATCTAGCTGCCAAACCCCACTCGTCGTGAAAGTTTTTATTTGTTATTTGTTTCTATGGTTTGGATATTTTGATTAGAGGACATGTTTAGGATTGGAGTTGGATATTTGTATTCGTGGATTTTTGGCGTCCTTATGGACCTTATTTGGATTTTGTTTGGATTGGTTTTGGTTGAGTATTCCTGCCCAGATGGCAAAAGGGGTAAGTCTAGTTATGTAGACTGTTTACCTTTTTCTTTGATAGTTGGCCAGAGGCCTAATTTATTATCTGCATGGATTGTTTGGATTTCGGTCGTGTTGATCGATGTATAGTGGCCGTGTAGGCCATGTATGTAAATTGACATTGTCACCCGTACAGGGGAGATGCTGTCGAATTTTCGTCTGGCGGGGACTCCATCGTGGCGTGACAAGTCGACTGCTCATGACCATCAGTCGATTGCTCCTGTAGTCATTGTGAGACAATGGCTTGATCCATGTTGGAAAAGTTCCAACGGATCACTCACCAGTCGACTTCCAAATCCTAGCAGTCGACTGCTCCCTCGACAATCGACTTCCAGTCAGCTACGGGAGCTTCTGTGCTTGCATCCTCTACCAGAAGTCGACTACCCTCCATGGTAGTCGACTGCTCAAGCCATCAGTCGACTGCCCAATGCTGGCAGTCGACTGCCATGACATATGACGTAGTCGAACAATAGTCAACTCTCACCAGTCGACTGTTGTCGGTTAAAACCTCAAACACAAGTTATTTGAGCATCCGACCATCAGGTAAAACCTCAAATACAAATTTTTGAGCATCCAACACTGATCTTAGCCACTTGGCCAAGTTCACCTCATCCTCCCATGGAGTTCCCTATCGAAGCTCTCTTCCTCCGGCCTACATCTCTCGGATGCACTAAGCTCACGACTTCTCCCTGTGCCATCCTTCGCGTCTTGCCCTAAAGTCTGCTTCCTTTGGCTTAACTCTATTGCTCCTTATCCGGTGGTCTCTCGGATGCACTAAGCTCATGACTTCTCCCTGTGACATCCTTCATCGACTCAAGGCCCCAAGCCATGAGACAAGTAACCTTGCCAAGTACTCAAGACTTTCCCATTTCCAAGGCTACACACTTGGACTTTCCCTTGCGAACCCATGTTGGCCTTTCACCGCCAAGGCTACACACTTGGACTTACGTGGCCAAGGCTATACACTTGGACTTACGTGGCCAAAGCTACACACTTAGACTTCCCATTGCCAATGCCAACCCATATTGGACTTTCACCGCCAAGGCTACACACTTGGACTTACATGGCCAAGGCTACACACTTGGTCTTCCCTTGCCAACTCCATGTTGGACTTCCAATGCCAAGCCCCATGCTTGGATTTTCACCGGCAAGGCTACACACTTGGACTTACATGGCCAAGGCTACACACTTGGACTTACGTGGCCAAGGCTACACACTTGGTATTCCCATGACAATCACATGTCATATGTTTTTTCTAACATCAAAATACTGCTCGAGTTAAACTCGAGTCCAATAAATCGTGACCTAGGTCGATTGCACCAATAAACTTACATAGATTTCCGTTAGGAATCATGTTAACTAAGACTTTAGTTACCTTGTCATTTGTGTTGAATCTCAACACTTGATCTTTGATCCACTTTCCCCAGTTGAGGATTCTCCCCTTCTTGTCTATCGGAGCCTTGCACCCTTTTGTCAGAGAAAACCATTCTTCCAGGTTCATCTGGAAGAACACCTCTATCCTTGATCTCCATTGATCAAATCCTCCAAGCCCATACGGAGTAGGAAACCTTGTATCAAGTCCAAATTTGTCCATAAACTCCATTTTCTCTCCAGCTCTGAGCTCCCTCGGCGATCAGTCCGTAGAAGAGCAACTTTGCTTTGATATCACTTGTTGGCTCATTAGCGTGCTAGAGAGGGGGGGGGGTGAATAGCAATCGCTCGATTCTTCGACGTTCGATCATTTCAGTCATGCACGTCTCTACAAAGCGTTAGCACAACAGAATCAAAACAAATAGAAACAATTATGTAAGAAACAAGCACAACCACTAAACACAATATTTTACGTAATTCGGAACTCAAGTTCCTACTCCATGGCGGTGTTTTAGTGATCTACCCTCACTATAATTACACATGATAAGATACCCACTAATTGTGATCCATTCACAATATCTCTCATGCTATGCATCATATTGTGGACTTCAATAAATGAGTTTAAGATCCAATCAAATACACATAGAATGTACACTCAAATAGTGAATTGTATTAATATCCAATGTGATTGTCTTAGAATACCTCTCTATTACAACAGTAGATACATCACCGTAACTTCGAAGGAAGCTGCCAATTACCTTAGGATAATCCTCCTTTAGGAATACATATCGATACAAGAAAGAACTACCATAATAATAGATATTGTTAGTGAAACCAAGTCCTAGGGATGTTCTTCTAAATCATCTTTGACATGTTGGATGTCCCTTTCGCTCGATACATTATTTGATTTTGATTATTTTTAGATAATATGATATTGTGAATAGAAGGTATTTGACCTGTCCCTGTGGGATCATTATTTTATTACTTGACGATGACCATGTGCTTGAAGTATTAAACACGACATTAGATAACAAGTTTCCATGCATCATTCAAGTGATTTGTCAGCATTTTTCTCCAATCTAAAATGTTTAGGGGCAACACAAGTCCATTCCATGCAATAGTCCCAATAAAATTTGCAAGCGTTGATTGTAGATCACCATAAGGTTATCCTCTTTCATTGAATTTCACTACTATCACATGATCGGGATGTAATACACGAATATCTCTCATAATAGTCTTGCTATGTCTTCTTTGCTGAGCTTGAGATGAAGACATGACCTCATTTTCATCTGAAAAATGAAAATTTAACTTGGGCAAAAATAATTCACTATTTATATCAAAAAATTTTATCACCTTGCTCATTAACCTCCTCATTTTGTGTATCATTTTGTATCTCCAATGGTGAATGAGATGTTGTGTATCGTGATTTATTTTCTTAATCAACACCTCTATTAATTCTTCTCCCCTAGATCATCTTTGACTATTTTGGATCAACTTTCACATTCTTTTGTTTGTCATTTTTGAAAGTTACCTAAAAATACCACTATAAACACAAGTGATCCCATTACAAATGCTTATGATACAAATTTTAACTCAATGATTGTGTGGATGAGTTGATGGAGAAATTGATGTTTGCTACCTCTTGCTATCATTACTAACAAGTTGTGATGGCTACAACTACTATGACTGTTGGGGAAAACAAAAAAATATAAAGGGGAAACAATTCTGTTGCTAGCTCCGACAAGAGCCGACGATGCTACTGTGACTTAAAATAGCAACAACTGATGCTTTGTGGTTGCGAAAAGAAAAGAGTGTTAGAAGAAAACAACAATTAGAAGAATGGTTGTTGGAGGAGAAGAAGAAAAGGACAACACGAGAACCCCATCAGATTGAATTCTAGTACTCAAAAAATCCTATATTAGTAAAATTATTACGTTCTAGGATAATTCATATAATCTTCGAGAGGTCCTAATTACCTTCAAGGTATTCGAAGATAGATGACCTTGTTTGCGATGGGTACTTGTTACTAGAACTCCAATGGATCAATCTAATCGAATGCCTTTTCTTGTAATAATTCCTCAAGATCAATTTTACACTTCAGGGATCAAGGTTTACCTGTCGATAAACCCTAAAAACAAGCGAATAGGTGGTGAACAAACTCGTAAGATAGTCAATACGTTCAGTAAACCCAATTCAGGGAAATCACACTTAATAAAATAGAAGAGTTTTAACAATCTAAAACAAATAAACAAGAGCTACTCCGTAATCCTAAGATCACAAAGAATTACTCCATAATATAGAGAGAAGATTGAAATAATATGTAGAGAGACATTTAACAAGTTTAAAAAGGAAGAAAAGAATTCAAAATGATTTTGTCAATGTCATATAAGGCTTCCCTCGGATTAGAACTTCATCTCTTTTGCTCCTCAACGTGCCCCAAGATGTTCCTTAACGACTCCTTCGAATATCCTCTGTGCCTCCTCGTTTGCATTGTTACTAGGTGAAACCCGTGATAGCCCCGTTTCATGTCTAAAAAATATTATTTAAAGTATTTTTGGATTCATCAAGGGGTTTCGGTCAAAACCCATTAATTGACCTAAAGAGCTCCGATCAGACCCATTCAAAGTGTTATAGGTTTCTGAAGTGTCATAGAGTCTATACATATCCAAAATCCATGGTGGTGCTAGATTTACAAAAATATTGTCACAAACATTTCCATGAGTATTACATGGATTGTGTAGAATTGTCTGTACTGGCATAATCTTATATTTGGTGTTGAGTAGCTTCAGTAGCCAAAGCCTCAAGATGTTTCGATGAATCTTATTGTAGGAAAAGGATGGATACTGGAATATGGTTTTAGAATGTAGGCAAGGCCATATTGTGAGTATAACAGGAAACATATTGTGAGTATAATGTTGGAAAACATAAAGGATTCTCAAAGACCCACTTTATTCCTATCGATTAATCAAGCATTAGTTCTTCTCCCAAAAAACTTGTATTCAGAATTAGGAAGATTAAAGCATAAGCAGTGAACAAATGGTTGGTACTTAGTGCTTTGATAGAACTTGATTTTGATAACATCTTTAAGTGAGATCCTTTGTTGGATGAAACCTAAACAAATGGTTGGTACTTAGTGTTAGGACCTATGCGCCTGCTAGAGAGGGTGAATAGCGATTCGACATTCTTGCAATGGATCTCGATCGTGCTTGCTACAAAACTTGTTATACACAGCGAAAATAGAAATAATACAATACAAAATGCACAAACACAATCATAACACGAAGATGTAATGTGGTTCGGAACCTCAAGGTTCCTACTCCATGGATTGGGTTCGAATGAGCCCTAGAGATGCAAACACACACCACTAATCACAAATACTCCTTCTCGACAACAAGTCAGAGGCGGAGAAACCTCTTACAATGATTACAACAGTAATACTGTTGGATCAATTTGAGTGTTAGAGGGGGGGGGGGTGAATAGCGCACGTTAAAACTTTTTGTTCGTTCGATATAAAATATGAGCAATAAAGAAATGCACAACGGAAAAAAAAAATAACACTATTTCTTTTTACTTGCTTCACAGCCTTCGGTTGCTAATCCAAGGCCCTAACGGTCCTAGACCGTGTACGGAGGGCAATCCACTAAAATACTCCTCCTCGTTAGAGGTAGGAGTGAACGATTACAAGAAAACAATAACACTCAAGGCAGAGGGACACTCCCCCTCTCCTTGTTACGATTAAATCTTTGAAAATAAAAGAAATTCACAATTAAGACTCTAAATAAAAGATTTTTATACCGACGATGAAGAAGATCTTGAGCTAAGGTTGAGTCGTCGTCGATGCGGTGGCACTTTGGCGTAGTAGAGTTGTCGTAGAAGATTGGCATTATGGGAGCGATTTGGAGCACTTGGAATGATGGAAAAGGGCTGGAGAACCCCTAATTTTATAGCCTTGTGAAACCCTAAATGTTGAGATGAGGTTTCATGAGGTGATGCCACCTAGCCCTTGAGAAATGGTGATAATCTTTGACTCTCCTCGAGGCTGATCCTTGACCAGTAGTCGAATGATCAACCCTATCAGTCGACTGCTGGAGGTATCAGTTGACTGATACAAGCCATCAGTCGACTGATGGCAGGGTTCCAGCTGCAATGAAGAGTTAGCTCAAAAATACAGTTAGTATAAGTAAGATCGATAGCCATTTATCATCCGATCTCGACTTAGACCTTCCATGGGAAGCCTTGGTAGGATCAACGCCTAAGGATGTCCCCGTACAGAGGACACGACCTTACTTACACTCACTCACACGAGCTTACCTAAACCTTTATCTTTGAATCTTTGCTTCCGGTCTTCACCTGAGTTCTTCGGCTTCATCTGAAGTCCTCCCAGTGTCGCCCGACCACCACGGTTCTCTCCGGGTGTCGCTGACTTTTAGCTCTAGCTTTAGCACTTTATGCACACTTGATTTAGCTCATGAAATAACAAAATGAGCTTAACTTTGTATCGTTTTCTATAATCAAAACTCAGGTTCGACTTAGGTGCCTACTGCACCAACAATCTCCCCCTTTTTGATCCATGGCAAACCCATACAAAGTTAAGGAAATAATATGCATTATCATGAAATTGAAATGAGGAATTCAATTTTAAAATTAAGTAGGAGTAATAGAGACTCTCTTTCAAGTACTCCCCCTTCACCGAGGGTGAGTTTTTGAAAGAAGGTCTTAACCCTCCCTCTTGATGTTTGCTACTTAGGAAGAGTTTAAGTGATCAACAATTACTTAAAGTTAGCCTTAGTATTAAAAATAAGTTTAAGTTAAGAAGATTTCTTAACTTGGCCTTTCTCCCCCTTTTTCAACTAATAGAATTAAGTTTACAAAAATTAAGTTAAGTAAACATTAACTTTTGGCCATGAGAATATAGATTATGTTACTAAGTTAAGTTATAAAAAAAAATGATCCCTTAACTTTGGCCTTTTCTCCCCCTTTTGACATAAATCGGAAAGAGTGGGTGGGGGGGGGGGGTTTGAGAAACATAGTTTTTTTTTGTGAGATGTGTTGGCTCCTTAAATCTATAGGTACATGATATCTAGGGTAAGCCCTAAGCTAATTCCATTAACAAGAAAAGTAAATAATAGAGTTATAATAAGTTATGATTTGTAAATCCTACTCTATTACGCACATGCCTAATTTTCATCTTAATAGACTAAATTCGGCTTCGGGTAGGGGTTTAGTAAAAAGGTCCGCTAAGTTCGATTTTGATTCCATGTATTCGAATTGTATGGCTCCGTTGGCTACATATTCTCGAATGAAGTGATGTTTAACCTTTATATGTTTGGTCCTAGAATGTGACATACGGGGTTTTTTTGTTAAGTTAATTGAACTAATATTATCTACGTGAATTTTAGTATTTATGAAGTCTAACTTAAAATCTCGGAGAGTGTGCTTCATCCAAAGAAGCTGAGCAACACACTCACCCATTGCGATGTATTCGACTTCGTGGTAGACAAGGCAATACAATGTTGCTTCCTACTGCACTAACTCACTAGACTCGAGTCGAGAAGTTGACAACCACTCGTGCTCTTTCTATCGAGTTTACTACCGGTATAGTCCAAGTCGGAGTAGCCGATTAGTTCGAACTCGGTAAATCTAGGGTAAAAAATACCTATGCTTAGTGTGCCCTTTAGATATCTAAGGATACACTTGACTAGGGTTAGGTGAGACTCCTTGGCACAGGTTTGAAACCTTGCGCACATACTTACTGCGAATAAAATGTCGGGTCGACTCGCAGTTAAGTATAGAAGACTCTCTATCGCACTCCTATAGTATTTTAGGTCAATGGGCTTTCCTTCTAAGTCCTCTCCTATATTGACATTAGTTGACATGGGTGTATTGATGGTTTTAGCATCTTGCATTCCAAAATGTTTAATTAATTTCATAGTATATTTTTGTTGACGTAAATATATTCCATCCTTAGTTTGTTTAATTTGCAGTCCTAGAAAGAAACTCAATTCACCTACTAAATTCATTTCAAATTCACTTTCCATAAGTGAAATGAACTCGTTTAGTAGGATCGAATTGGTTGTTCCGAAAATGATATCGTCTACGTAGATTTGGGCTATAAAGATTTCCTTACCTATGGTTTTTACGAAAAGGGTCGGATCGACTAGGCCTTGGTTAAACCCTTTTGACTTAAGATAAATTGAAAGTCTCTCATACCAAGCTCGAGGAGCTTGTTTGAGTCCATAAAGAGTTTTCTTTAGTTAAGGACATGGTCGGGTTTATCTAGACTTTCGAATCCGGGGGGTTGGTTAACATAAACCTCTTCCTTAATATATCCATTCAAGAATGCTGACTTGACATCTATTTGAAATAATTTAAATCCTCGATGTGCAACATATGCTAACAACATTCGGATGGATTCTAGTCTAGCTACTTCGGCATAGTTCTCATCGTAATCTAATCCTTCGACTTGACTAAACCCTTTAGCGACTAATCTCGCTTTATTTCTAAATACTTCACCTTTATTATCAAGATTGTTTCGAAAGACCCACTTTGTTCCAATGATTGTTTTATCTTTAGGTGGTGGTATTAATTCCCAAACTTCATTCCTAGTGAATTGAGCTAGCTCTTCTTGCATTGCAATAATCCAATCGGGATCAAGAAGGGCTTGTTCAATGGTTTTGGGTTCGATTTTAGAAATCAAGGAGATTTGGCTAAGATTTCAGCATGAAGCTCTAGTTTGAACTCCTAGGTTAGGATCACCTATCACTTGGTGATGTGAGCAAAACATATAGGATTTTAGGAGTAGTTTTCGCTCACATCTCATTACATTTTATGTTAGTTTCATGCATATGTCACTCTATTTTGCACGCATTTCCTATTTTCTGGTTCGAATGTCTGCTCTTTGTATTTTTGTGTGCATGATAGCATTTCGGGGGAAAAGGCGCACTTTCGGAGTAAAAGAAGGACATTTTGCAGCTAGACGTAGAATGGGACACGACCAAGGCATGTGGCTACACACGGTCGTGTCCAATGGGCGATATCAGCCACCCCAGGGCTGCACATGGCCTAGCTGTGTAGAAACACACGGTCGTGTGGCGACCCTGCAGATTGATGCGACTAGGGCTTTTTTCGAATTTTGCAGCGGTCCGAGGTGATGTCTATATAAGGATGGCTCCGCCCAAACCCTGGGGGGAGGCACGACGGCTAGGACGATACACCGAAGCCCTAAAAAGCTCTGAGAACTCGCAACGGGGAAGAAGATCAGACACAAGGATCATAAGTCTAGTTGCAAAACCCTTAATGCCATGATGAGACAACATGAAGAAAGCCAACTCCATGATGAAGGGTCCCAAGCCAAATACTTACTGTTGGGTTTCCAGCACCGCGGCGTGTGTGTGTTCGATCACGTTTCGTAAACATGAACACAGTGGAAGCAATAAAAATAATAAATCTACATTTATTACAACACACACAACACACGCATGATTATTACAACAAGTGTAGACATAACCGTAAATTTAAATTTGCAATAAAAGGAAATTTAACTACGTTATACCTTTAATTATGGCGTGTAAGCGGGAGCGGCATGAGCGATCCTCGCTAGAATCGTCTCTATCCGTATCCAGCGAGTTCCTCGGGATGACCGCTAAGCCACGAGCCGTCTTACGTGCGGGTTACTAGCCTCGTGTTGAAGGCGGCGTGATCGAGATGATCACGATCGAATCAAATTCGGATCTATCTGAGTTCTCAAAACTTCGCTTCTCCGGAGAGGTATTCGTCAACCAATTGGAATCCGCGTCCTCCACCTCAGAGGATTACGGAGATCGAATCTGTAAGTTAGCCGCTGTCGGAGCTCTAACCGTCGTCCAAGCGATGCTCCGGCGAGAGGAGAAAAGCTGTCAGAAAACTGGACAGCTTTGGTGGAAGAGTAAGGCGCCCGGCCAAAACAAGGAAGCCAAGTGCTCACCTTTTCACGAGGCCTAGGAAGATCACGGTGAGAGGTTCACCGGCTGAGCTTGGCCAGGTGAGGAGCTAGGCTCATACGGGCCCGGTTGGAGGGAGAAGGTTAGGCGGCAAGGGATTAGGGCTTAATTATCCATTAAGCCCTCTTTTATAGAGAACTAATTCTCTTAATGGTTATTGGATCATAACCATTAGGCCCGTTAACCGCTCCATTAAGATAAGTTAAAATAAACCAAACCATGATGGTTTATTTTAAGTTAAAACGAACCGAACCAACTTTTGGTTCATTCGTTTAAAATAAACCAAACCCTTTGGTTTATTCTCCTCCATTGGATTAGAACCAAACCATTTTGGTTTATCCATTACGTCTTCATAAGACTCGGCCCATCCACGCTTCCATTGCGACTGAAACGATTTCATGCTCGCTTTATGTTTGGTCCAACCAAACCTAGTTTCTCTCGGTCTGAGAATCTCATTCTCAAGCTCGTTTTAAATCCTTTGGATTACGCTGCGTTGTGCGTGTGACCAAATAGGTTCTCGGTTTATGTTGGCCGTCTATAATTAACCATTAATTATAGAACGATCATGAGTGGCACCTAGTAGTACATCATGATCCCCAATTAACCGAAAAGATCAGCGGTTGATCGAACTATTTACGAAACCCTTGATGGCTCGAATGATTCGTGCCCCATTCCCTTCACTCATCTTATACCCACTTGGTTGGACATGGTCTATTGTGTCGGTCCCACACTAGTGACTCGTCACCTAGCCCAAGTATCATTTCCTCGTCCTCACAGTTCTAGTTACTCACATGTATCGAAGAGTACTTACTCTAAACATGTAATGCTTTGGCCAAAGACTTTAGTAACAATCCGACGAGGCCATGGGTATACATCTCCTCGCAAGGAGTGGTGAATCCTTTATAGGCTATTCAAACACCTTCGATCACTTCGACTTATACCCAATCATCCCGGGTCCACATCTCCTTGGAGATGTTTGCTTAAGATGTCAAAGCATAAGTCTCCATGATCAAGATGACTTGAATACCGCAAGTCAAAGGAACATCGCACTTAAGCTACAGTAAGAACTTCATTGACATATCTATATATGAGAACCATATGAAGTCTTACGGTGGTCACTCAATGAACTAGTTACCATAACTAGCATCCACGATTAACTCAGGACATCACAATGTCTCCGGCCCGGTGAGAATCGGTGCTTGGATACACCAAGGAGTATACCTCGTGCTAGTCTCGGCAATTGATGGTGTCCAAATCCATCAATTCATCGACTAGGGATAATTCCGATACATCACAATTACACATGTAGAGATACTCACTAGTTGTGATCAATCACAAATTCTCTCATCTTTGTGAATCGCATCGTGGACATTGATAAATGAGTTTAAGATCAATCAAATACATGAAACATGTATACTCAAATAGTGAATCTTCATTTATCATATAAATGGTTCATACATAAAGCGATTGCCTTAGGACATCTCTCATATATTACTAACGGACTCCACTTGGCCTAATGCCAATCGCTACGGTATCCAATACCATAAGCTCAACATGACCCTCAAACTTATTTTGAGGTAATGCCTTAGTCAAGGGATCCGCTAAGTTCCTTTCGGGGAATTTTCTCGATTTGTATTTCGTTCCTCGATAATCTCTCGATAAGATGATAGCGGCGAAGCACATGTTTGGATCGTGATGAGACCTTGGCTCTTTCGCTGCAATTGCTCCATTGTTGTCGCGATGACCGGTATTGCTTCAACAATGGCCGGAATCACACCAAGTTCATGAACGAACTTTTTGATCCAAATCGCTTCCTTTGCTGCTTCCGAAGCTGCAATGTATTCTGCCTCAGTGGTAGAATCGCTCTGATCTCTTGTTTGGAACTTTTCCAACTCACTGCGCCCCCATTCAAGGTGAACACGTATCCAGACTGAGACCTGGAATCATCCTTGTCTGTCTGGAAGCTGGCATCCGTATACCCGCATTTCACCATGTCCCCTTCTCCATATATTAGGAACACATCCTTAGTTCTTCTCAAGTACTTAAGGATCGTCTTAACGCCCAATGATCCATTCTGGATCGGTGAGTATCTGCTCGTGACACTCGAGCATACGATACATCGGGCCTCGTACATAACATAGCATACATGATAGATCCTATTGCGGATGCATAGGGAATCTTACTCATGCAAATCCTCTCGTCTTACGTGCGCGGACACATAGACTTGAAAGGTGTACCCCATGCACGATGGTAGGAAACCTTTCTTGGATTCCGACATGCTAAACCTCTTTGCACTTTCGGTCTATATATGTGGCTGAAAGACCAAGCAACCGTTTCGATCTATCTCTATAGATCTTAATCCCGAGGATGTAGGTTGCTTCTCCCAGGTCTTTCATGGAGAATGTCTTGGATAACCAAACCTTCATTGACTGTAAGATTGAAACATCGTTTCCTATAAGTAGTATGTCATCGACATACAATACTAGGAATCTGTTGCCTCCCACTAACCTTTTGTACACACAAGGTTAAATGCGGATTTTGTGAGAAATCAAACTTTTTGATCGTCTCATCAAAATGGATATTCCAGCTCCTGGATGCTTGCTTTAATCCATAAATGGACCGTCGCAATTTGCATACCTTGGTTTTATCAACCGATGTGAAACCCTCAGGCTGTATCATATACACGTCCTCGAGCAGGTTTCCATTAAGGAAAGCTATTTTCACATCCATCTGCCATATCTCATAATCATAATGAGCCGCTATGGCCAGGAGCATCCGAATGGATTTAAGCATAGCTACCGGCGAATAGGTTTCGTCATAATCAACACCTTGTTTTTGACGATATCCTTTCGCCACCAATCTAGCCTTATAGGTAATCACATTACCATCCATGTCGGTTTTCTTCTTGAAAACCCACTTGCACCCTATAGGCTTTATCCTTCAGTGGGTCAACCAAGTTCCAAACTTGGTTTTCATACATGGAATCCATTTCGACTTCATGGCACCAAGCCACTTATCCCTTACGAACTTGTCGGCCACTTCTTCATATGGTAGGCTCCTCATCATCAATGAGTAACACGTCGTTCGATTCACTTACGAGAAATCCATATCTCTCGGGAATATTGCGTGTTCTACCGGATCTCTGAAGATGTGGTGTTACAATAATAGGTCGATGATTGCTCATCACTATGAGTTGTCATTTGTTGTGCTCATCAATGTCTATTTGAGTCTCTCGAGCCTCCTCAAGCTCGGACACTCCCACTATTTTCTTGCAAGAGAAACTCTTTCTCTAGAAACACACAACATGCCTTGAAACAAACACCTTTTGTTCCACAGGATGATAGAATTGGTAACCCCTTGTTTCCTTAGGGTATCAATAAATAGACATTTATCGGACTTAGCATCCAATTTATGCGTCTGATCGCTTCACATAAGCGAGACAACCCCATATCTTCAAGTAAGATACATGAGGTTTCTTACTATTCCATATCTCATATGGAGTAGTTGAGACTACCTTGGTAGGCATTCTGTTTAACAAGTAAACAGCTGTCTGAAGTGCATAGCCCCAAAAGGACTTGGGAAGAGTTGGATGATTCATCATTGACCTGACCATGTCCAACAAGGTCTGGTTACGCCTCTCAGATACACCATTATGCTGTGGTGTATAGGGCGGAGTCCATTGAGACAATATACCATTGTTTCTTAGATAATCAAGAAACTCTTGACTTAAGTATTCAGCCCCTCGATCCGATCGAAGTATTTTAATACTCTTGTCATGTTGTTTCTTTACTTCATTTCTGAATTCTTTGAACCTTTCAAAGGCTTCGGACTTGTGTTTCATCAAGAACACATACCCAAACCGTGAGTGATCATCGGTGAAGGTAATGAAGTAGCTATAGCCTCCTAATGCTTGAGTTGACATAGGTCCACATACATCAGTATGTATTAGACCTAGTAACTCTCCCACTCGTTCACCTTTTCCAGTAAAAGGTAACTTAGTCATCTTGCCTTTTAAGCATGATTCGCATGTATCGTATGGATCCAATTCAAACGATTCCAGAATTCCACATCGGTGTAATTCGGACATGCGTTTCTTGCTTATATGGCCAAGACGACAATGCCACATATAGGAGTCTATTTGATTATCCTTTCGAGCACGCGTGTTGCTCGCTTCGATATTGAAAATGTCACTGGATACGTCCAACGTATAAATGCCATTACTCAAGGTTCCAGTTCCATAAAGTACGCCATTTAAAGTTATATAACAACAATTGTTACTAAAGCGTCGAATGGAAACCATTTCTATTTAAGCAGGAAATAGAAACAATGTTCTTTATTAGAGAAGGAACATAATAGCAATTGTCCAGTTCCAAGACTAGTCCACTAGGGAGCTTCAGCAAATAAGTTTCGATGGCGACCGCAGCAACCTTTGCTCCATTGCCAACTCGCAAATTTGACTCCTCGACAAGTCTTCTTCTATTCCTTAGCCCTCAGTATGTCATTACATATATGTGAGCTACACCCAGTATCCAATACCCAAGTGTCCAAGGAAATAGAATGACAATCAATAACGAATATACCTGAAGAGGATGGGGCATCGGATGCCTTCTTCTTCTTCATGGACTCAAGATAAATCTTGCAGTTTCTTCGCCAGTGGCCTTCCTTGCCACAGTGATGGCAAGTGCCCTTTTTATAGTTCCGCCTTCTTTGCCTTTTTCTTCTTTCCTTTCTTTCTTTTGCCTTTTGCTCTTAGAACCTTTCTTTGAGGAATCAACTATGAGAACCGCCTTCTCCTCATGCTTCATGAAGGCTCCACGGTCTTGACATATTGAGGAGCTCGGGAATGGTGGATTCCAATTTGTTCATCCGATAGTTCATCACAAATTGCGAGAAACTCTTGGGCAAACAATGCAGAATTAAGTCAATACTTAACTCATGATCCATCACAAAACCGAGGGTAGCTAGCCGCTCGATGTACCCGTTCATCTTTAGCACAAACTGCACTACAGATGAACCTTCTTGCATCTTCGTGGTGAAGAGGAGCCTAGAGACCTCGAACCTTTCGGATCTCGCTTGCTCATCGAACAACTCATGAAGATGGAAGACCATAGTATTAGCATCCATATGCTCATGCTGCTTTTGCAGCTCAGGTACCATCGCCGCTAGCATGATGCAACTCGCCAGCTCAGAATCTGCCACATGCTTTTGATAGACCAACATTTGGTCTGGAGTTGCATCGTCCTTAGGACGGTCAGGAAGAGGCTCTTCAAGGACATATGCAAGCTTTTCCGCCTTGAGAACAATTCTCAGGTTTCTAAGCCAGTCCAGGAAGTTAGGCCCAGTCAATTTATTCGAATCCAAAATGGAACGCAAATTAAAAGACAACATGATCAATTTTAGAAATACAAAACGAGCATATATGAGAAAGATGATTTTTAAAATGCATTAATATACATTTATAAATCCCATTCATTTTTCGAATTCAAAAACCCTTGAAATCAATTCGGGAGATCGTAGGTCAATCTCCGAATGGGCTGATATCCAATATAGATAAGAACAACCTTGGAGTGAGTCCAACAAGCCATTCTTAGCTATGATGGTGGGTATCAAGTATACCGATTACATATCATGTATATGTAACTATCACAATGTGCTATCAACTAATTGAATGTTTACACATACATTGGGTTGTTAACACATTAACAAGTATGCATCATATGCATAGCACCCAACTTCACCTCTCTTCACATCGACCTTGGAGTGAGTCCAACAAATCGATGCTCCAAGTTAGAGCCAACCCATTAATCGCGAAATAGTTTTAATATGGTTAGAGCGCATTCAACCAATTAGTCAGGCTTGGAGTGAGTCCAACAACCCAAACTAACGATTGACCTCTGACTCTTACCATATTAGAGTTAAACTATTCCAATGATTTGAACATGTTCGAGTTGGCCGGGCTTGGAGTGAGTCCAACAACCCAAACAAGAAGCAGAACTCGGTTCTAACCATATTAATGGAAGGTGTAGGCTTTAATATTGAGTTAGGGTTTTATGTCTCATCCTCTTTGCATGCAAATAACTATTATCTACATGGCATGACATACATGACATACATCTACATGTCACGACACGCATGACATAATGTTATGCATCTAATGCAATTACATGGCATACAATTATGTCATGTATATAATTTCCTTATATGTCATAACTATTTATGGAAATAAAATATGTTTAAGATTTGATTCTCCAAATCAAATCATAATTAAATTAGGAAACAAATTTCCAAATCTAATCACATATTTTATTCATGGAATTATTTGATTAAGGAAAATCTATTTAGAAACCAATTTCCTAAATCATTAAAACTACTTATGGAAATAAAATATTTTAAGATTTGATTTCCCAAATCAAATCATGATTAAATTAGGAAACAAATTTCCAGAATCTAATCAAATATTTTATTTATGGAAAATATCAATTTCCATAAATACTTCCAACTTTCCAAAAGTGGAAGATTTTCATAAATACTTCTAGACTTTCCAAAATTCAAAAATTTCCATAAATACTTCTAAATTTCCAAAATTAGAAAATTTCCAGAAATATATTATGACTATCGCAAAACCATTTTTACGATTATGTCGAAACACAACCTGGGCTCTGATACCACTGTTGGGTTTCCGGCACCGCGGCGTGTGTGTGTTCGATCACGTTTAGTAAACATGAACACAGCGGAAGCAATAAAAATAATAAATCTACATTTATTACAACACACACAACACACGCATGCATATTACAACAAGTGTAGACATAACCGTAAATTTAAATTTGCAATAAAAGGAAATTTAACTACGTTATACCTTTCGTATGACGTGTAGCGGGAAAGACATCAACCGGAACGATCCTCGCTAGAATCGTCTCTATCCGTATCCACGCCGAGTTCCTCGGGATGACTTTGCTAAGCCACGAGCTTCGTCTTCGTACGGGTTACTAGCCTCGTGTTGAAGACGACGCGATCGAGAGATGATCACGATCCGAATCCAAATTCGGATCCTAATACGAGTTCTCAAAACTCGCTTCTCCGGAGAGGTATTCGCCAACCAATTGACGAATCCTTCGTCCTCCACCTCAGAGGATTACCGGAGATCGAATCCCCGGTAGTTTAGCCGCTGTCGGAGCTCAAACCGTCCTCCAAACGACGCTCCGACGAGAGGAGAAGAAGCTGTCCAGAAAACTGGACAGCTTGGTGGAGGAGTAGGCGCCGGCCAAAACAAGGAAGCCAAGTGCTCACCTTTTCACCGAGGCCTAGGAAGATCACCGGAGGGTCGCCGGAGGGTTCACCGGCTGAAGCTTGGACGCTGGCAGCAAGGTTGGCTAGACTGGCGGCACAACTAGGTTGGGCGGCAACTCCAAGCTAGGGTTTGGATTAGGGCTTAATTATCCATTAAGCCCTCTTTTATAGAGAACTAATTCTCTTAATGGTTATTGGATCATAACCATTAGGCCCGTTAACCCGCTCCATTAAGATAAGTTAAAATAAACCAAACCATGATGGTTTATTTTAAGTTAAAACGAACCGAATCAACTTTTGGTTTATTCGTTTAAAATAAACCAAACCCTTTGGTTTATTCTCCTCCATTGGATTAGAACCAAACCATTTTGGTTTATCCATTACGTCTTCATAAGACTCGGCCCATCCACGCTTCCATTGCGACTGAAATGATTTCATGCTCGCTTTATGTTTGGTCCAACCAAACCTAGTTTCTCTCGGTCTGAGAATCTCATTCTCAAGCTCGTTTTAAATCCTTTGGATTACGCTCATTGTGCGTGTGACCAAATAAGTTCTCGGTTTATGTTGGCCGTCTATAATTAACCATTAATTATGGAACGATCATGAGTGGCACCTAGTAGTACATCATGATCCCCAATTAACCGAAAAGATCAACGGTTGATCCAGAACTATTTCTGAAACCCTTCAGCAGCTCGAATGATTCGTGCCCCATTCCCTTCACTCATCTTATACCCACTTGGTTCAGACATGGTCTATTGTGTCGTCCCCACTAGGTGACTCGTCACACCTAGCCCAAGTATCATTTCCTCGTCCTCACAGTTCTAGTTCTTGCACATGTATCGAAGAGTACTTTACTCTAAACATGTAATGCTTTGGCCAAAGACTTTAGTAACAATCCGACGAGAGGCCATGGGTATACATCTCCTCGCAAGGAGTGGTGAATCCTTTATAGGCTATTCAAACACCTTCGATCACTTCGACTTATACCCAATCATCCCGGGTCCACATCTCCTTGGAGATGTTTGCTTAAGATGTCAAAGCATAAGTCTCCATGATCAAGATGACTTGAATACCGCAAGTCAAAGGAACATCGCACTTAAGCCACAGTAAGAACTTCATTGACATATCTATATATGCAGAGAACCATATGAAGTCTTACGGCTGGTCACTCCAATGAACTAGTTACCATAACTAGCATCCACGATTAACTCCGGACATCACAATGTCTCCAGCCAGTGAGAATCAGCTGCTTGGATACACCAAGGAGTATACCTCGTGCTAGTCTCGATAGAATTGATGGTGTCCAAATCCATCAATTCATCGACTAGGGATAATTTCGATACATCACAATTACATATGTAGAGATACTCACTAGTTGTGATCCAATCACAAATTCTCTCATGCTGTGAATCGCATCATGGACATTCAGTAAATGAGTTTAAGATCCAATCAAATACATGAAACATGTATACTCAAATAGTGAATCTTCATTTATCATATAAATGGTTCATACATAAGGCGATTGCCTTAGGACATCTCTCATATATTACTAACACTTACCACTCTCAAGACTAAAGCCATTCCTCCGTCGACTAAAAAGGATCTTATGCTTTCAAGTGTAATCATTAATGGAAAAAAGGTTTGAACCATGCTGGATACAGAAGCAAAACACAATTTCATTGTCGAGGGTGAGTCTAAGTAGTTGGGCCTCAAGATTAGTAGTGGTGGAGGTTCCCTCAAAGTTGTGACCTCACCAGTTAAGCTCATTGCTAGCATGGCCAAGTTGATTCAGGTTCATCTTGGAGAATGGAGTGAAAGCATAGATTTCTCCATTGTGTCAATCAATGACTTCCAAATGGTGTTAGAATTGGTGTTCTTCAACCAACCAACTCTATTTCCTCATTTAGCAGCCCACTCCCTCAACATACTTGCAGATATAAGGCATGTGTGATTCCAACAGAGTGTGTCACTAAGGTAGAATCCAAGGCGCTATTGGCTCTATAATTCAAGCAGGGGTTGAAGAAGGATCCACACTATCTTATCACTATATGGGAGTTGAACTATGGAGGATCTTTCCTATCACAAGGAGTTCATACAAGAGGTGCTTGTAGCATTAAGGATATAATGCCACAAGGGCTTCCGAAAAAGCTTCCACCAAGGCATGCAGGAGATCACTGGATTGAGTTGGAGACAAGTTCTAAGCTATCGGCTGTGGCATCTTATTGCATGACACCTCCTAAGTTAGCTGAGTTATGGAAACAACTTCATGACTTTCTAGACAAACTATATTTGTCCTTCCATATCCCACTTTAGTGCCCTAGTATTGTTTCAAAAATAGGATGGGTCTCTTCGCATGTGCATCGATTATCAAGGCTCCACGTTCTGCACTTCAACGCCAGAGAAGAGGCCACATAGGCATTGTAATTCCTTGTTCTTGCACTTTATTTATGATATATTCAAACATGTACATGCCTTGTGATTCTCTTCCTTTATATATGGAGTAGTTCCTTTGATTCTAGGATTAGGGAGTAGCTTGTGTGAGCATGACATGTTGGTTCAAAATAAATTCTATTTTTGAGTTTGAATTTGCAATTGGAAATTGTTTATGCCCATATCTATGCGTATTTGGGTTTCTACCTACTGTGCTTAGGCGATACGAGGGTGACAACCCTCGTATCTAAGATTTAGGGGATTTTATACAAGGAACCTAAGGGTAAACCTGATCTCTTGTAACCGTGGGTAGAAGGATGCGATGGAACTAGAAATAGTTCGCCGC
The DNA here is from genome assembly GCA_025175895.1 of Wurfbainia villosa. Taxonomy (NCBI): domain Eukaryota; kingdom Viridiplantae; phylum Streptophyta; class Magnoliopsida; order Zingiberales; family Zingiberaceae; genus Wurfbainia; species Wurfbainia villosa. The sequence continues at coordinate 21,262,529 of CM045998.1, forward strand.
AGGGATTGATTTGACATCCTCGTATCGTCTATCCCGTCCGTGTAAGGCAGAGATAGCTCCCGGTAGATGCGGTGGCTCATCGGGAGAGTATATGATGTCCCTTCCACAAAATCATAGCTAGACGTTTAAACAACGCCCAATTGACAACATATTTTGCGACACACAAGCGAAACTGAAGTCCTAGATTCCCTTTTAAAGATCTCGGCACGCTCCTTTCTTCCTCCGTGTGACACCGTATTAGAGTTTAGTCCACCGACAACCCTCACAATCGAACCTTTTTGATTTTACTTCCGAACAATTTCATCCACTGAACAAATCGGTATTCGAATCCCAGCCCCAGTGGGATCGATAATCTTTTATTACTTGACGATATCCGTGCACTTACGGGCGTTGAGCGCGAGCATGCAAGGAACATAGTCAACAATTCACGGAGTTTATGCGACAAAATCTGGTAGATGAAGAAACCAAACGACTAGAAGGTGGTTTTGATGACTGGATTACACCTAATATGGCAGAGACTCACTTTGAACGAATGGATGAGGAGGACGTAGATGACATTGGAAGGACAATCCATTCAATCACCACTTGAAGAAGAACTTGAGGATTAATTAATTAATACTTCAATCAGGGAGTGCATTGCTTCAATTAAAACACCTCCTAACCTCAAGGATCTAGAAGAGCCTACCTTAACCCTCATTGAAACTTTAGTTACTAGTAACAAAACCCTTTTGGTGATTGATAATGATAAAATTTCATTCGACATAATAGAATCTACTAATCAATCTTTTGGTGAGGATGTCTATGGTGAGTTAAATTATTTACATCATTTAGAATATAATGATCAAACTATTGATGATTCGTTGAGACTAAGCATGTTCAACCTCAAGTCAAGGAAAACAGCGCACAAGTATCTTGTCCCTCCATGAGGAAGATTTAAAAGATATAGTAATGGAGGACCAAAAGGCAGGAAGCGAAATGTGAGAAAGTATTTGGCCCCTCCACGAGCAAGATTTAAGGGATATAGTGATGGAGGACCACCAGGCAAGAGGAATAAGGTGAGAAAATATCTTTCTCCCCCACGAGCAAGATTCAAATGCCTTATATGAAACGTAGGAATAAGGTCGACCTAAAAGACCTTAAACAAAGTGCTTCTTGGGAGGCAACCCAAGTTTAGATTTTGTGTTTATTTCTTATTAGTTTGTTGCATTCGTTTGTTTTGAACTTTGATTTATATTCATTCAGCATGTTGCATTTGAATTAGGACTAGAAAGGACTTGCTAGGTAGAAACAAAAATCATTTTGAACCTGCACGACTAAGCGTGTAAGGAGAATTCAGACCGTTGTGCACCATGATAGAGAAACGGGGGGGGGGGGGGGCGGCACACGACCTAGCAGTGTGTTTTCACATGACCCAACTGTGTATTTTCACACGATCGTGCCCCACATTCTAGCAGTGCACACGACCTGGTCATGTGTTTTCACACAGCCATGTTGGACATGGGAAAAAGGGGCGCCGCACTGTGCATTTCGCCCCTATACATCACTCTCCCTCCAGTCCACACATGAATAGGAGCCTATCTAGTCCACGTCGACATGAGCCTGCACCTGCACCACCACCTTTTTGTACTTTTGAGCAGGATGTAAGTACATCTGCCTATGATTTTTCAGAGTTCCGATCGCGCCTCGATGACATATATACTGAGTAGCAGACGCAGAGGCAACGATGGGATGAGCAAAGCGCCTACACTCAGGCAGAGTTTTGTTAGTGCAATCGGCCCAGGTCACAATTGACCAGGACTCGAGTTTAACTCGAGTGATGTTTTGATGTTTCGACAAAAACATATGACAATGTAATTGTCATGGGAAAGTCCAAGTCTTGGGTACTTGGCACAGAAAGTCCAAGTGGGACACTTGGCATTTAGTAAAGTCCAAGCATGGGTCTTGGCATGGAAAGTCCAACATGGGTTGGCATTTGGAAAGACCAAGGGGTTTGATATTGGCGACGTAAAGTCCAAGGGTGAAGTCTTGGTACCATAAGTCCAATGGTTGGCGGCGTAAAGTCCAAGCGAAGTCTTGGCGACGTAAGTCCAATGTGCCTTGGCAGTGTAGACACCGTTAGGATGACATAGCCGATGGAAGCACTTAAAGGCTAGCACAATGGATGAACAAGTCATGGATGACTTGGAGGGATCCGAGTGGCGTGAGGCTGATGGAGATGGCTAGAAGGCTTAGGTCTAGGCTAAGGGTGGTCTAGCAAGTATGAGGGCACCATACTTGGGCTAAAACCTCATGTTTGAGGTGTACCAGTCGACTGGTGTCATGTGGCAATCGACTGGCATAGTCAACTAGGGTTTGACTGCGGGAATAGGACCAGTAGTCGACTGCTAGAAGTGGAAAGTCGACTGATCTTGTGATCAGTCGACTGGTGCTCATGAAATCGGGCACAGAATGGAGTCAAGACTCGACTGGTCGAGTGAAGGCTCCATCAGTCGACTGATGGGTATCATCAGTCGACTGATTATGGATCCGTTGGACTTATCCAACGTGGATCTAGCCGTTGTCTCACGACAACAGTGACATCAGTCGATTGATGGTCCCGACCAGTCGACTGATTGACTTTTTCCAACACAGGTTGAAGGTTTATAAGGAGTTCGTGATGGAGAAAAATGGATCCGGTTCTTGAGAGCTATTGGGGCGATTTGTTGCTGCAAATCAAGTCTCCAAGTGCAAACAAGCAATCAAGCAATCAAAAACAAGTGTTGTAAAGTTTTTTTCTTTACTTGTCTTTCATATTTGCATTGTATATTGCATGTATTTCGTTCTTGCTGTTGTAAGATCGTTTGTACGAGGTTTCTCCACCTCCGACTTGTGTCGAGAAGGAGTTATTGTGATTAGTAGTGCGTGTTTGCATTGCTAGGGCTTTTAGAGCCCGATCCATGGAGTAGGAACCGTTCGGTTCCGAACCACGTTAAATACTTGCGTATTTATGTTTGTCTATTTCGTATTGCTTAATTATTATTCTGCTGCGGACTAACGAAGTTTGTAGACGAACGCGAAACGAATTCCATCACGCGATGCTATTCACCCCCCTATAGCGGCCTCAAATCACTTACAATTGGTATCATAGCCCGGGGCTCTTCTACGGATTAACCACCGGGAGCTAAAGAAGCTAGAGGGAAGATGGAATTCCAAGACAAGCTTGGATGGGACATCAACACTCCACCGCCATATGATCGAGAAGACTTTTCGGCGTGGAGAACAAGAATGGAGACATTCTTGATGATGGATATAGAGGATTGGTTCATCCTCGTAGAAGGCTTTGAACCTCCTCGGGATAAGAACGGAAATGTCTTGAAATTGAAGAAGTGGACACAAGAGCAACGTCTCAAGTTCAAGACCGAAGTCAAGGTAACAAAACTTTTAGAAGATTTGATACCTAATGACATTTTGTCTAGTTTAGGTGAATTTCAAGATGCCAAGGAGCTATGGGACAAATTGGACAAGTTCCATGAGAAGCCTCACTTGGCACAAGTAGAAGAAGAAGAATTTTCATCGGCTCAAGAAGAGGAAGAAGCCGAGGAAGAATCATCATCATCTTCACAAGCGAGTGAGGACTCAGAAGTTGAGAAGGAATCAACTTCCGGATTGGTGGAAGAAGAGGAGACCTCCACCTCTAGGATTGAGGGGGAGAAGATTAGAGCATCTACACTGGAGCAATTTCAAGAAGAATCATCTACATCTGGTAGAGAAGAAGAGCAAGCTCAAGAGAACCTCACCACCACCCTAGGTAACTTAAGCATGTCAATTAATAACAAAATTCATATAATATGCTTTGAGTGTAGGGAATCCGAACACTACAAGAGTAAGTGTCCAAAAAGGGTTAAGAAAGCTCCTCCGGCACCAAAAATCAATGAAAAAGTCAAGGATGTCGGCGTCCCCACCAAGAAGAGCAAGGAGCACATGGTGTGCTTTAAATACCGACAACCGGTACACTATAGGAGCCAATGTCCTAGAAGAAAGGAGGGAGCTTTACAAGTAGGGGGAGTCTCTAAGACTAACCTTAAGGTATATTCTCATAATGCTCACTTTTTAAATTCTAAGCAAAAGCATGCTAGAAATAATTTAACAATTTTGTTATTACTCATAAATCAAAGCATGCTAGAAATAATAATTATGGGTGTCTAGAAGCTAAACATGTTGGTTTTGGTCTAAGAAGAAATCTAGAAATGATGACTCTAGACCTATTTCAAAGAAGGAGAAATTTGGGACTAATGTCCCTAGAAATGTCCTTCCTAAGGAAACAATTAAGAAAATCAAAAATCATTTAGGCATTAACTCTAATAAGGGTAGGCATATGTCTAAAGAGAATGGTAATGCCCAAAAACCTAATCAAAAATCAATTGGGCAATTAGAGTTAAAAAATCAAGCCTTGAGGTCAAGGCTTGAGAAATTAGAAAAGACCCTTGCAAGTATGCAAAATCAATTTAAAGGGTCAAATTGTCAAACTCTAGGATCTAGAAGTCAACAAAAAGGGTGTAAGAGGCAAAAATCATCTAGGAGACAAAGTTTGGGTCACAGGCCTATGTCTAAGAAAGTAATGCCTACTTATCACAATGTTCCATTTGATTATAGAACTAAACCTAAATCTAAGAAAACCAAAGTCTCTAGGGAAATTATCCCTAAGGCCAACCATAGTATGTGCCTAGTGGCTAGGGTTTCTAAGAAACCTAAGGAAGTCACTAAGAAGGTTACTAGGGAGGCAATCCCTAAGGCTAACCATGGCAAGACCATAATGACCAAGGCTAACAAGCCTAGAATGGTTATTAGAAAGGTATCTAGGGAAGTCATCCCTAAGGAATACCTAATTAATCCAATGAGCTCAAATAGATTTTGGGTTCCAAGGAGCGTGATTGACTCACGCTAAATGGGTTAGGATGTGTCAACTTTGGTTGGATGGGTAGTTAACTCAACCATAGCAAAGTTGACATTTTAGGTTATTTTCAAGGTTATGGATACCTTGGAAATAGGTTTGATCTTATATCCTAAAAGATTTTAGGATGTGTCATATATTTTTGGAATCATGAAAAATCAATAAAATTGACACAAACTAGATTTAGAGGTCATGGTGTGCCATTTTAGGATTTTGACACACTTTAGGAATTAATGTATCAAGAGAAGTGCTTAAAGTTTATAAGTCACATCAAGAGTGATATTTAAGTGCCACACACCTTGATATCTTACACTTACCATGCTTCATGTGTTTTACCATATGTTTGCATGGAAGAAATATTTATGGTATATTGCATCTCACAAAATAGGTCATTCATCTTGATTGTGTATTTCCACACTTAGAAAGGGTGAGATGTTAGGATTTTAAAATCATTGGATGCTAATGATTGTTAAAATGAAATAAAATACCAAAATACATTAACAAATACATGAATATAAGCATAACATTAATATATTCGACATACAAGAGTAAACATGATAAAATGAAACAAATTGAGTGAAGAAATCGAAATTCACTCAATTTCAGAACTGGAAATCAGAGATCAGTCGACTGATACAGTTTATCAGTCGACTGTTACTACTGTAGCACGATACGGTGAGTCCGGCAGTCGAGTGCTGTTTCTAGGACTCGACTGTTTTGTACATCAGTCGACTGATGGTACTGTTCATCGAGGCAGAAGGATCATCAGTCGAGTGGTCGCTGAGCAGTCGAGTGATGATCGCATCAGTCGACTGATGTTACTGTAGCATGACATGTAATGCTCAATATGAGTCTTTGGCCGGAGCAACATCACGCTCAAGAATCGCTCATAACCGCCATCGGATCGATGTCACACATCAGTCAACTGGAGTCACAATTTTATAACGCCGAACCGCTAGGGTTCGGCATCTTCACACTCATTTTCCCTTGCGATTTTTGCTCAGATCGGTGCTCATCGTCTCCGACCAGCCTTTCCTCGTCCACGCCGGCGACCAAAGCCCTAGGGTTGGTAGTCTTCTCTTCCGGTTGTGTCTTTCATCTCTCTATAACCCTAATGGCATCTCACAACCCTAGTTTTTTCTTCTCCAAACGATTAGGGTTCCGGCAAGACCATTTCTCCGGCGATCCTTCTGGCGTTCCCCTCAGCAGCTGCCTTGTGCCTTCCCTTCATCACCTTCAAATGACACCAAATTATAAATTCTATACCCTTTAAACCCTAAATTTTTGTCTTTATAACTCATTGTGATCTAATCGTGTATTTGTATCATTGCATTCCATTCCACTGCATTGCATTCATATAGACGACAACGTAGGAACGACCCGACTGAGGTCACATCACGATTGTACCAACCCATGTCGATTAGGTACATCGATATCGACTTCTTTAGCCATTATTGTGGCGATATCATGGAGATTCTAGCATACTATCAACTCATGAAGGTAGTTCTTTGCACTCATGCCATAAATGATGATCTCCTTAAGGAGTTCTATCAAAACTTAATGAAGGTAGACGATGGTCCTACCTACACTACTCGCGTTGCAAAATGCGACTTAGAGTTCACTCCTGTGATATTGCAGGAGTTTCTTGAGTGTAGGCCATCAGATGATACTTTCATCTTCTATCCTACCTTCGATGCCCCTCCTCCTGAGCCATTTGATCATATTTCTTTGGACTCCATGCATGAGGACATTTTTCACCATCCTCGCCCACCAGCTCAGAACCTATTCCCTATCACTGAGCTATCTGCCCATGACAATATACTTTACAAAGTCATTGTTGGGTGTTTTCTCCCTATCGTGACTCGGGGTCTGGCCAAGATTCGGCCTCCCCATCTTTTTCTTATGTATGCCATGCGTCATAGATTAGATATAAACATTGCATTGAACATATTTCATTGCATTGTACATTTCATATCCCCTGTGTAAGGGAAAGTGCATATGCCTTTTGGCCATCTCATCACTGCATGGCTAGAGTCTATAGGCATTAACATTAACAGGGGATCTCTGAGGGCGCTTTCCGAGGTTTACGACTGTATATCAGTTCATAACTTCTCATTGGCGAAGCTGCGGATCGGACATGAGCAAATGGAGTTGGTACCTCGACCTCCGCCCAGGCCACGTGGGGAGCCACCTCTAGTACCAGAGGAGCCTGCAAAACGATATGAGGACCCTGATGCTGCTGATGAGGATGATCAGATACCAGCAAATGCATCAGGAGTAGGTCCTTCAGATCGAGTTGCAGATATGGAGGTCAGATTTCAGGAGTACCAGCAGACTGTGGACTCTCGACTAGCTGAGATTCTGGAGGGGCAGGGCCGCATTGAGCAGCGTCAGCTGGAGATGTACGAGATGATGCGAGCCTGGACCTTGGGTCAGCAGCCACCTCCGCCTCCACCTTCCGCAAAGGACTAGCGCTATTAGGATGTTTAGCGATTTAGGATGTCTCTTTGTTTGAACATTTCATATTTTGGATGTAAAAAACTTGAAGTTTTTAATGAAATATTTTGTTTCTAAAATTATTGGTGTCTGATTGTATGTTTGGTTGAAATGTGTTTGTTTGTGTAAGCTTGCTATGTCATCGCATCTAATTCCATTTTCTCATATACCATATCATGCTGTTGATTAGGACTTTTGTAGATGTCATGTTCATTTTTTTTTTAAAAAAAGCTTATTTATATATCATGACATCATGATCATTGCTATGCTTTATTATTGTTATCATTCATGCATTTAACTTGATTAAAATTGAGTTAAGGACAATGACATGACTTGGAGTCCCATTTATAAGGGAATCAAGTAAGGTTGCCTAGAAAATGTATGAGGACATAATAATCCTAACTCCACATCTCACATCTAAATTGACATGTATGTATGTGTATACACCTTAGATAACATGTGAGATGTTAGGATAATAAGTTAGGTTCAAGGTGCATAGATAGTGCATCTAGATGAACTCAAACTTATTTCAATCATCACTAAGAATCATGAGGAAAGTTAATATACAAGTTATGTATATTTAGCCAATAATCCATGGTTCAAAATAGGTTTTCAAAACATTTTAAAATCACTTTAGAAAACCTTGGTGAAGTCTATCTTTTGATAGCCATCATCATTGTAGAAGTTGATATAAAGTAGATCAAAAACTTTAAAGTTTTAATAGTTTTTGAACTTTGTACCAATCTCCTATTTCAATAGTTAAAATATTTTTCTAAGATTTTTCACCGTTTGTATGTGTGATAAGTATTATACATGTGAAATTTCATGATTTTTCAAGCTATGTATATTTAGTTACGATTTTTCAAAGTTGGAGTCTGATAATTGAAAAATAGGTTTTTTCAGTTATCAGTCGACTGCCTCTACAGGGCAGTCGACTGATGGGCAGCGGCTGGAACTGTCCTGGCGCAGTATCACTCGACTGCTGCTCGGTGCCAGTCGACTGATGGGCACATCAGTCGACTGGTTTCTGTAGGACTCGACTGATAGTCTGATTTCAGGATAAACAAGCTTGTTTAACCCGATTTCAGCTATGGTTAAGGTCCCTAATCACTCCTAACCCTAGGATATGCTTTGGGAAGCATTATAAAGGGTGAAAATCCATTGGATATGGATTTGAAGAGGTGTTTAGGGTTTGTATCAAATTTAAGGTGTTGGAAAGTTCAATTTTGAATTTCTAACCTTATCTTTGATGGTTTAGAGTTCCTATTGGCTTAGGGACTTCCCAAAGACATTGTTGGTGCAATGGTCAAGGGGGAGCAAGCTTTTAGGGGGAGGCATTCATCTTGGGATGATGGATGTATTTTTTCTCCTTGAAGAGGAGAAGTTATGGGGAAAATGTCATCAATTGGGAAAATTGATGGGTTTTTGAGAGACCCAATTTGGAAATTGGGAGAGTGAATAGGATTGCCTCTCTTGAGTGATATGAAACTTATCACTAGGAAGATGGTAGACATCCTAGGTATTTTTGGACCAAGGGGGGGATTGTAAGATCTCATTGGGACATAAGACATTGACCTCCTTGGAGAAGACCTTTTTGATGTTAGTCAAAAAGGGGGAGAATGTTTGGGGGAGAATATTTTGGAGAAAGATAAGATTACCAATTTGGAATAATTGGTAAGGGATTTGAGTTAGTGTTCTAACTCAATGGTTTGTTTGGTTTTTGTCAAACATCAAAAGGGGGGAGATTATTGGTGCAATCGGCTTAGGTCACAATTGACCAAGACTCGAGTTTGACTCGAGTGATGTTTTGATGATTCGACAAAAACATATGACAATGTAATTGTCATGAAAAAGTCCAAGTCTTGGGTACTTGGCACGGAAAGTCCAAGTGGGACACTTGGCATTTGGTAAAGTCTAAGTATGGGTCTTGGCATGGAAAGTCCAATATGGGTTGGCATTTGGAAAGACCAAGGGGTTTGATATTGGCGGCGTAAAGTCCAAGGGTGAAGTCTTGGCAGCATAAGTCCAATGGTTGGCGGCGTAAAGTCCAAGCGGAGTCTTGGCGGCGTAAGTCCAATGTGCCTTGGCAGTGTAGATACCGTTAGCATGACATAGCCGATGGAAGCACCTGAAGGCTAGTGCAATGGATGAACAAGTCATGGATGACTTGGAGGGATCCGAGCGGCGTGAGGCTGATGGAGGTGGCTAGAAGGCTTAGGTCTAGGCTAAGGGTGATCTAGCAAGTATGGGGGCACCATACTTGAGCTAAAACCTCATGTTTGAGGTGTGCCAATGACCGGTGGCCATGCATGTGGCCGATCGGCATAGTCAACTAGGGTTTGATCCGCAGGGAATAGGACTAGCAATGATCGATAGGTTTAGCAATGACTGATCTTGTGATCAGTCGATTGGTGCTCGTGAAATCGGGCACAGAATGGAGTCGAGACTCGACTGGTTGAGTGAAGGCTCCATCAGTCGATCGATGGGTATCATCAGTCGATTGATTATGGATCCGTTGGACTTATCAAGCGTGGATCTAGCCGCTGTCTCACGACAACAGTGACATCAGTCGACTGATGGTCCCGACCAGTCGACTGATTGACTTTTTCCAGCACAGGTTGAAGCTTTATAAGGAGCTCATGATGGAGAAAAATGGATCCAGTTCTTGAGAGCTATTGGGGCGATTTGTTGCTGTAAATCAGGTCTCCAAGTGCAAACAAGCAATCAAGCATTCAAGCAATCAAAAACAAGTGTTGTAAAGTTTTTTTCTTTACTTGTCTTTCATATTTGCATTGTATATTGTTTGTATTTCGTTCTTGTTGTTGTAAGATCGTTTGTACGAGGTTTCTCCACCTCCAACTTGTGTTGAGAAGGAGTTATTGTGATTAGTAGTGCGTGTTTGCATTGCTAGGGCTTTTAGAGCCAGATCCGTGGAGTAGGAACCGTTCGGTTCCGAACCACGTTAAATACTTGCGTATTTGTGTTTGTCTATTTCATATTGCTTAATTATTATTCTGCTGCGGGCTAACGAAGTTTGTAGACGAACGCGAAACGAATTCCATCACGCGACGCTATTCACCCCCCTCTAGCGGCCTCAAATCACTTACAAGTTTCAGGGCTTCCGGAAGCACTTCCAGCGGGCCTAGGAGTTCTACGATGAGGCCGATATTTATTTCCAGGAGGCTGTCCACCATAGGGAGATTCAGCAGCACATACGTGCCTAGCAGGCATAGTGGGCCCGGGAGGAGGAGCACAGAGCAGTCGGTGAATCCACCAGCTCTTAGATCGACCACATGTATATGTGACATCGGCGGTTGAGCACCAGGTTTTCTCAGGAGTCCGACATGCCGAGACTACCGGACTTCACACCTCGTCCACCATATTAGAGGTACTGCTTCGATTAAGTCTGGTGGGACCCCAAGTTTTGATTTATTTTGTTTCTAGCGGTAGTTTCTTTCCTAATATTTGTATTTTAGTTTTAGTTAGCATTCATTTATTCATGCATAGTGTGTTTAGTTTCTTTCTACACTTAGTTTTTACTATCTTTAAGTTGTCTCAGTAGTATATTTTAAAGTTAGTTACATGGCTTGTTTCCATGGGTAGCTTAACTTCATTTACCTCGTGATATTTTATTTTATTTGCTCTTATAAATGTTCTAGACTTACACTGGTTAGCTTTTATTACACCTATACATGACGAATATTCTGAAAGGAAAAATCTAATACGTACCTAGTTATGATTCATCTCAGTAGTATAGTTCTTTGGAATCCATAGGTGACTCTAGATTTAGCATTTTAGTTACTGGAGATGCTCGGATTGTGGAAGCCAATTCGGAAAAATCAAAATCCCAAGAGAGAGAAAAAAATGGAATAAGAAAAAGAAAAAAAAAGAGAAAAAAAAAAATTGAAAAAAAAATAAAAAATTGAGGGATAAAAAAACTATTGTCATGGGAGGAAATGGTTAGGTGCCACTTTGAGACCGAGTTAGGTTACTTACTGGGGAACACCTATCAATTTCTCTTAATACCGAGCACGCCTTTGAGACTTTGTGCTAGATCTAGGGAACGACCCTCGCTTTGGGTAGGTAAGTGCCTAAGAGTCGGAGACCTTAGGAAAGCTATAGGATGATGACTTAACTTACCATGGAATGGGTACCCCCTAAGAATGATTCACTTAGCACGAGCACGAGGAGCTAGCCTAGTGAATTTCTAGAACATATTTATTTTTCTTTGAGTGCAAATACCACTTGATAAATTTAGTTAACATGCTAAGCATGGAACAATATCTTTTTAAAATTTCATGACACTAAGGTTTGCTTGAGGACAAGCAAAAATTTAAGTCTGGGGGAAGTGATGTGAGCAAAACATATAGGGTTTTAGGAGTAGTTTTCGCTCACATCTCATTACATTTTATGTTAGTTTCATCCATATGTCACTCTATTTTGCACACATTTCCTATTTTCTGATTCGGAGGTCTGCTTTTTGTACTTTTGTGTGCAGGATATCATTTCGGGGGGATAAGGTGCACTTTCGGAGCAAAAGAAGGACATTTTGCAGCTAGACGCAGAATGGGACACGACCAGGGCGTACGAAATCTATCACGACATAGTACCTAACATCAAGTACTTTAGGATATTTTGATGTAAGGTACATATCCTGAACACTAAGGACTTCCTAGGAAAGTTCACCTCCAAAACCTCTACTGGAATCTTCTTAGGAAACTCGACTATAAGTAGAGCTTATAGGGTATATAACCATGACACCCTTAAAGTTGAAGAGACCATTAATGTAGTGTTTGATGAAGGACACGAACCTACAAAACCCATAGCAACACCAACTAGCGAACCGATTCATACTAGACTCAACTCCGACCTTGAGACCGAGTCTAGTATTAATCCTAATCTAAGTCCTACGAGTCATCCAATCGACCAAGTGATAGGTGACCCTAACCCAAGTCAAATTAGGATTCAAATGAATCATCCTATCGACCAAGTAATGCACGCGAATGCATCCCCAAATCTCGCGACGGAGGCCGTCGAGGACTCGAAGCGCACGCTCGCGCTCAATGCCCGCAAATGCACGGATGTCGTCAAGTAATTAAAGATTATCGATCCCACAGGGACTGAGATTCGAATACGAATTTGTTCAGTGGATGAAATTGTTCGGAAGTAAAATGAAAAAGGTTTCGATTGCGAGGGTTGTCGGTGGACTAAACTCTAATACGGTGTCACACGGAGGAAGAAAGGAGTGTGCCGAGATCTTTAAAAGGGAATCTAGGACTTCGGTTTTGCTTGTGTGTCGCAAAACATGCTGTCAACTGGGCGTTGTCTAAACGTCTAGCTATGGTTTTGTGGAAGGAACATCATACACTCTCCCGATGAGCCACCACATCTACCGGGAGCTATCTCTGCCTTACACGGACAGGATAGACGGTACGAGGATGCCAAATCAATCCTTGCGGCCAACTGTTTCCGGTTCCATCGCATCCTTCTACCCACGATTACAGGATATCAGGTTTACCCCTAAGTTCCTTGTATAAAATCCCCTAAATCTTAGATACGAGGGTTGTCACCCCTCGTATCGCCTAAGAACAGCAGGTAGAAAACCAAATACACATAGATATGGGCATAAACAATTTCCAATTGCAAATTCAAACTCAAAAATAGAATTTAATTTGAACCAACACGTCATGCGCATACAAGCTACTCCATAATCCTAGAATCGAAGGAACTACTCCATATATAAAGGAAGAGAATCACAAGGCATCTACATGTTCGAATATATTAGAAATAAAGTGCAAGAACAAGGAATTACAATGCCTATGTGACCTCTTCTCCAGCGTTGAAGTGCAGAACGTGGACCTCCGGCAGCGTTCTTCCTCCCCGTTGCGAGTTTTCGAAGCTTTTTAAGGCTTCGGTGTGTCGTCCCAGCCGTTGTGCCTCCCCCCTAGGGTTTGGGCGAAGTCATCCTTATATAGACATCACCTCGGACCGCTGCAAAATCCGAAAAAAGCCCTAGTCGCATCAATCTGTAGGGCCGCCACACGACCGTGTGTTTCCACACGGCCAGGTCATGTGCGACCTTGGGGTGGCTGATCTTGCCCATTGGACACGGTCGTCTATAGCGAGGGGGGGGGTGAATACCGCACGTTAAAACTTTTCATTCGTTCGATATAAAATATTAGCAATAAAGAAATGCACCGCGGAAACAAAAAATAACACTATTTCTTTTTACTTAGTTCATAGCCTTTGGCTGCTAATCCAAGGCCATAATGGTCCTAGACCATGTACGGAGGGCAATCTACTAAAATACTCCTCCTCGTTAGAAGTAGGAGTGAACGATTACAAGAAAACAATAACACTCAAGGTAGAGGGACACTCCCCCTCTCTTTGTTACGATTAAAGCTCCGAAAATAAAAGGAATTCACAATTAAGACTCTAAATAAAAGGATTTTATACCGACGACGAAGAAGATCTTGAGCTAAGGTTGAGTTGTCGTCGATCCGGCAACACTTTGGCGTAGTAGAGTCGTCGTAGAAGATTGGCATTGCGGGAGCGATTTGGAGCCTTGTGAAACCCTAAACGTTGAGATGAGGTTTCATGAGGGATGCCACCTAGCCCTTGAGAAATGATGGTAAACTTTGACTCTTCTCAAGGTTGATCCTTGACCAGCAGTCGATTGATCAACCCTATCAGTCAACTGCTGAAGGCATCAGTCGACTGATACAAGCCATCAGTTGACTGATGGTAGGATTTCCAGCTGTAATGAAGAGTTAGCTCGAAAATGCAGTTAGTATAAGTAAGCTCGATGGTCATTTACCATCCGATCTTGACTTAGACCTTCCATGGAAAGTCTTGGTCGGATTGACGCCTAAGGATGTCCTCGTACGAAGGACACGACCTTACTTACACTCACTCACACGAGCTTACACTACAACAAAAATTCGAATAGACAACGGTGAAAAACCGTTGTCTATGATCTAAAAAATCCGTGGTAAATCGATCCGTTGTGAAAAGTGGGGCGCTCAAAGACAACAGTTAAAAATCGTTGTCAATTTAACGAAAAGACAATGATTTTTAACCGTTGTCTTTAAGCGCCCCACTTTTCACAACGGATCGATTTACCATGGATTTTTTGGATCACAAACAACAATTTTTCACTGTTGTCTTTCAACTAAAATTACAACGAATTATAACCGTTGTCTTTGAGCGTCCTATTTTTCTCAACGCATGAATTTATTATAATTTTTTGAGTCATAGACAACGATTATTAACCGTTGTCATTTCTCAACTATTACTCTAGAGAACAATAAACTGTTGTCGATTTATAGTGTTGTGTTTTTAATATAAATCATACAACAACATCAAAAAGAATTATAGAAAACACATATACACTCGCACTTGTAGCAATGTAAAGTACAAGGTCACATCATCCCATTTTAAATAATCACTCTTAAAAACATATATAAAAAAGTACTATAGCAAAACAACTACACATCATATGCTTAGTACTGCACTAAAAGTATTATGCATAATAACCAAAACACTTATAGATTACCACATCTAACCAAAAGAGGTATGTACACCTAAATCTTTTAATCATCAGATATGTGATCTTGTATGCATTCAGTCCACTCCGAACGTACTTCATCAATTTCCTTTGCAGCTATCACAGATTTTGCGAACTGCATGTGAATAAATGAATGAAAATGTAAACACTCTAGTACTATGTGATAATTAATTGCACAAATCATTTTACAAATATGTATCAATAAGAAAATTTAAAAATATATCTAATATTATTATTTGCCATAGGGAAGGTTTGTCAATGGATGTGGTGTCTTCAATTATATCTCTCATACATCGCAAAATGAAATAATCGCATTGAGCTCCATCCGATTGAAGGGGAATCTGTGATGAAAAAATTTATAGTAGTTATGCAGAGATTTTCACAAAGCTTTTCTCAACGAGGAATAACACAAGAAAGTATGAATTATGCATCTTCAATATTTCCAAGTTATTTCTCACCATTGAAAGCTTTTCATTGCAGGTTGAAGAATTCAAGCTATCATCCCTCCCTGTAAAAGGCCGAAATTCCAAATAGCTTGAGGAGAATTAGAAACAGAGGCGAAGAAAAGAAAATTGAAGCGCACCAGAATCAGAGGACTCAAAGATCAAGCGCTCTAAATAATGACAATTGGCACCAACAACATCCATTGTTCTTATGAGTTCAACGTGTCTGTCAACATATACAAGTTAAGAACCTCGTTCCAGCAACAAAACATAAAAGTTCACATGTTTTCCTCTAACTGTGCCAATGATGACACTTTTCAATAGGATAACATATCAGCTTTAAGGGAAGCTGAGATGTAGCATAGGGCTACAACTTCAAAGTCTAAAGATGGGTATACAAGATCTGATGTAGTGGATATCTCATACAACATAATAGACATACCTATATTTATTGATGATAGAAAAATTGTAAGCTTGGTTTATGCTGCATGCACAATTTCCTAAACTATCTAAATGAAATGTGCAGTCCCTTGAACTAGGAGGTCCATTTTCATAGTTCCAGAGGCGCATCCTATTATTTAGTAGAAGTTTCAATCATTTCATAATAGTATTGGTAAATTGTAGAATCAAACACAATGAATATGATTTACAATTAAACACAAAAGATCAATTTGAAAGGTAATAGAACAAAAATGTTCTAGAAAGGAAAGGGAACAAGTATGTGTAGCTAAATAAATATAGTCTGTCTGAAATGATTGGTATGAAAAAGTTATCAAAATATTGAAAAAGTGATGATAAACAAAATGCAAAGACTGTTTTCTAATAAAAATCACAAAAGATATTAATAAATGTCTAACCCCCGATATGTATAGTTGTATATCTAACAAAATGACATGTTTTAGATATATTCCAGAAGATTGAACCGAAGAATGACTATTAAAAGGTATAAAGCTTATGTCCAGCTAGAACTTAAAATAAAGCAAGTTAAATCATATTATACATAAATGATGATAAAGACAGTCTAGAAAAGATCCTCACCATCTATTATGAAATGCAAGAGATCATATGCGTACATTCTTATTTATTTTAAAATTTTTGGGGGGTTGGACTCTTTAAAAGAACCTCTGTTTGCTCATGTTTATCATCTTTGCATAATAAAATTTCTCCTTTGTGAGTTTTCATTCTAAGCTTCAAAGTATGGATTGGTATTTTTTTGCATGAGATTGTTCGTTCTTTTGCTACATCAAATGTTACTAGATCTCTGCGTGAATTTTGAACCTCATGCTGCATTGACTGCTCTAGCACTCTAGTGCAAGCAGCAAGACAGAGTGTCAAAATCTTAATTAAAACAGAACCTATATTGGTTCAGTCAAAGCAACTGAAATTCGTTTTTTCCATCTAAATTGGATCATTGAATATCTTGACCATATGATATGTGTAAGGTATCACTGCAAACCAACTGAATTATAGGTACTGTAGAAGAACTTCAGTGAATAAATAATATAAAAAAAATATCAGCAATAACATAAAAAAAATTAACATCTTTCCAAACCTGCAAGCAAAACCCTATGAACCAATAGAATCACAGAATGCTGTTCAATGAACTGGAAAATGAGGTCATGCAACCAAGATCCTACCTTTAGAGTGTCGGAAGCCTTCTTGAGCTCGATCTCAAGCTCCATCATGGTAGTCGCCTCGCTGGATCGGATGACGGCGGCGAGGGCCATGATGGCGGCGACGGCTTCGGCGAGGTCGACCTTCTTCCGCCAGTGGTTGAATTCGTCGATGACGCTCAAGGGCTTCACGATGGAGCTGGAGGCAGATGGTGGTAGATCCTCCTCCTCCTCCGAGGCTTCTCAGCTCCGGTCGCAGGCGCTGGAAAGTTCGCCGGTGAAGTTGGACCGGAATCCCTACCTCCGCTCGCTGCAACTCAAGCTGTCAAACCACCACATCTTGGGCTGCCGGCGGAATGGAAGGAGATTGACGCCGGAGATGGAGGGAAGGGTCCACCAGAAGTGGGCTGCCGAGCTGTCACCGCCGGAAATGGAGTCGCCGCTCGCGAGTGAGGAGGACATCGTGCGGCCGCTGCGCGACGAGAAAGTTCCGTCGTGCGATTCTGCGATGGAGGAAATGTTGGCATTTCTAAAAACCCATTTCCTTAACCGTCCGATCGTAGCACCTTCAATCTCGCCCGTCCAATTAAAGCTAGGGTTTAATTGCCTTGATTAATCGATTAAGCTGGCTGTGCATCCAACGGCTCAGATTCCTCTGATTTTGAATGAACAGATCTGATCAATATGAAGGGATAATCACGATCGATCGAATCTGGATGAAGGGCTCAGACGTCCAGATCTAAATGTATGGACTGGATTTCTCTAGATCTGGATAGATAGCTCAGAATCAATCATTTTCCTCGGACGATCTATATTGTTCAGATCTGGTCCCTTGATTTAATTGCCTCTGATCTGGATGAAGGGCTCAGATTAAGTCAGCTTGAAATGTCCATTTATGACCTTAGATGAAGTCATATTTGATTTACCTTAAATCTAGTCTATTGGCTCATCTCGATCTCCTACAAACAAAGATAAAATTTACATATAAGTCCAAAATTTAGGAGAATTTACAATAACGTTTAAAATAAATTCAAACTCATAAAACATGCTAATAATTAACAATAAATCATTCGAGAGGATAAAAACAGTGATATTAAGGACTAAAATAATACGATAAAATGATAGTTATCAATAGGCGGAGATGTCGGGCCTAGGATTCAAGCAATCCATGGAGGAGGATTCCGTGGACGAGGAATAGGGGGAAGGGAACTGGCTAAGATTGTTCTTGTCAAGGATGAAGAGGAAATGACGGAAGCGCTATCGGGCAGAAGCTCGGGAAAACGACGAAAGTGTGGGAAAACGACGGACGAATAGAAAAGCAATGAGGTTTATGAAATTAACCTTTTAACCTATATATATATATATATATATATATATATATAGGTTAAAAGGTTAATTTCATAAACCTCATATACACCATATACACCATGATTTAAATTTTGTAATATATTAAAATTTATTTAATTTATTATTGGTTAAATAAGTTTATTTTATTTTTGTAATCTTATATATTTATAATTTTTAAAAAAAAAATTATTTCAATAATTAAAAAAAAAAATAGTATTAATAATAAAATAATTTTTATTTGTTTTAAAATAGTATTTCATTGACAACGATTTATAACCGTTGTATTAGTATTACAATGACAACGGTGTTTTATCGTTATACCAAATGTTATGAAAATCTTCTCATTGACAACAGTTCATAGTACCGTTGTCCCAACTATTGTTAAGATAAAAATAAAAATTAACAATTTACAATAGTTTTGAAAAACCGTTGTAAATTGTGTTGTTGATTAAAAAAAAATTACACTCAACGACAATGGATAGTGTTAAACTGTTGTCTTTTGTGTTATATGGACACTCAAAGACAACGATTTTGTCAAAAACTATTGTCGTTTACCAAAATCACAACGGTTTCTCTAAAAACCGTTGTCTTTGTGATGTTGTCTTTTCATATTTTTGTTGTAGTGTTACCTCAACCTTTATATTTGAAGCTTTGCTTTCGGTCTTTACCTGAGTTCTTCGGCTTCATCCGAAGTCCTCCCGGTGTCGCCCGACCACCACGGTTCCCTCAGGGTATCGCTGACCTTTAACTCTAGCTTTAGCACTTTCTGCACACTTGATTTAGCTCGTGAGATAACAAAATGAACTTAACTTTGTATCGTTTGCTATAATCAAAACTCAGGTTTGACTTAGGTGCCTACTGCACCAATAAATACAAAGTAAAACAAGCAATTACAAATGAAATACAACATAAAAATGTAAAGAAAACTTTACAAACGATCTTTTGGAAGCTTGCTTGTTTGGTTACTTGAGTTGCACTTAGAGACCCTGAATTGCACTAGAAAAATACCTCAAATCTCCTCAAAGAACCATAGCCAAATCCCTCTCCACGAGCTATTTTTATAACCTGCATTCGGGTTAGATTTCGCCTAGCAGTCGACTGATCGTGACCATCAGTCGACTGCTCCTATAGCCGTTGTCTCACAATGGCCCGAGCCACGTTGGATAAGTTCCAATGGATAGACCATCAATCGACTGATCATGCCCATGACGATCGGTCATCACTCATTATCAAACCCTAACGATGACTCGTAAACTTTCCGTCCCGAAAACTCGACCGATGAGTCATCGCTAAGGCCATCAATCAATCATCGCTAATGTTGGCGTCATGCCGCTAGGCCATTTCCTACTGATCGAATGCGGTCACTCACATCACCGACCATAGTCCACTGATCGATACACCTCAAACACGAGGTTTTACCCCAAGAATGATGACCTCATACTTACTAGACTACCCTTAGCCAAGACCTAAGCCTTCTAGCCACCTCTATCAGCCTGACGCCTATCAGATCCCTCCAAGTCATCCATGACTTGTTCATCCATACGCTAGCCTTCAGGTGCTTTCATCATCTATTGTCATACTAATGTGGTCTACACCGCCAAGGCATATTGGACTTACGCTGCCAAGACCACACTTGGACTTTACCCCGCCAACCATTGGACTTATGCTGTCAAGACTCCACCCTTGGACTTTACGCCGCCAATATCAACCCTTGGACTTCCCAAATGCCAAGTATTTATGACTTGGACTTTCACCGCCAAGACTACACACTTGGACTTACGTGGCCAAGACTGCACCCTTGGTCTTTCCATGCCAACCCAATGTTGGGCTTTCCAAATGCCAAGACTCAAGTTTGGACTTTTCCTTGCCAAGACCCATGCTTGGACTTTCCTTGTCAACCCATATTGGACTTTCCATGCTAAGTACATAAGACTTGGACTTCTCCCATGACAATGGTCAAACCATCATCAAACATCAATCATGACCTGGGTCGATTGCACCAACAATCTCCCCAACATATTATTTCAGTTTTATTTCATTTTAGATTTTTGCTATTCAATTTGCAGTTTAGATTAATTACATCTTTCTTTCTTTCAGTTTTTAGTGGTGCTATAGTTTAATAAAAAAAAAGGGGAGACTCTTGCCGACCCAATGTTATTCCTTTCCTTACCTATAATTTCCTGTGTATAATGATGCATGCTTTTACTCATGATTATGGTCAATTGAATGCTGTAAGTTTTGGTTACATTTATTGTGAACATTGTGGTGAAACATGGCATACCATTAACGATTGTCCGGATATATTCGAACCTTCACAATTTGAAAAAGAAGATGTCACCTACAATTACAACCAGTGGCCACAAGATGATTTCTATTCATATAGTTATGACCCTGGGTACTTAAACCCTCAATATTGCCCGCCTAAATCCCGGCTTGAGAATGTTGGACTATCCGAGTCGCAAAAACCGCTTTTTGCATTGCGGAAACCCCGGAAGTCGGCCACAGATCTGTGCGAAGGTAAATAAAACTACATGTACGTGTTTAAAAACTTTAGATCTACTCTAGATCTACATGTTAAGAGTTTACCCTCGATGTGATGCCCTTCTCTTATCCCGCTTGTCCAAACGGCTTGCCGAAATTTAAGAGTGTCAAGTGTACACTCCTCTATCGGTATCCACATGAACAATATGTTGGGATGTATACTGAAAGCCTAGCTCTTTGGTATGAATATTTTATTTTGAAATAAGAATCACATGATCATTGTTTGCACTTAAATATGTGCATATTGTCTAATACTTTACATTGTAGATAACATGGTTCTTGGGTGTGGCACAGAAGATCATGTTATTAGTCCCTTGTAGAGTATAAGCAGAGGCTCACAACCAAGATGGTTTTGGACAAACCATTGGCATGGTTGTAGTGTAGCTCGGTATTGTTTTTTCTTGAACATAGAGTTACACTAGTACACTTAGGTGTATTGAGCAGGACCGACATAGAGGTGATTCAATTTATTGCTGACTGCATAATTGAATCGGACCTTGGATATTATGTTGTACATGCTCTTAATCCCGATATAATAACGGGCACATGTACTTAATATTTATTTCTTTGATTTACCAGAGGGTGAGATTTCTATGGATTAAATCAATATGCCCGGTAAGTTGGGAAATGATATTATTTACATGGTGTGTCGTTGATTATAGGAGGAAACCGTGTCCTATGTATTAGGTTGATGATGTCCCCTTGAGGAGCTCATAAGGTTCATCATGTAAACCCTGCAGGTTGACTTAGTCAACATGATGATAAGGTTGAGTGGTACTACTCGAGGATTTAGATGTTAATTAATTGATGGTCAGTAAATCAATTAATTTACGGACATTCGATATCTTAAACACGGGGAGATGGATGTACAAATAATATATGGAGCCCATATTAATTTATGGGGGTTGGTGAGGTAGTTCGATGATGATCCTCTAGTGGAATGGAACATCATTGATGGATCAAGTTTGTGTGGTTCCGATCCATCGGGTGGCCAAGACCCAACTCCTCCTCATGGTCCCTATCGTAGCCTAATATAAACCTCATGAAGTCTAGATCAAATGATGGAAAACAAATCTCTAGATCCGACGGTTGAGATTAAATCTCTAGAACCAATGGAGGAGATTAAACCAAGGCCTAAACCTAACTCTATATATATGGGCTTAGGCTTGGGTGGCAAAAGAGATGAAAAACCTAATTGAGACAAGGTGGCTTAAGCGTGAAAGAAAGAAGGAGATTAGGGTTAGGGTTTGGTTCATTGTGTTGGGCAGGCTTCTTCTTCTTCCCATTGATGGCCGCAACCCTTCCTCCCTTTTCCTCCTTGGTTTGGCCAAGGCCCAAGCTTTTCCTTTCCTTCTATGGCTTAGGTTGGATGGAATTAGGATGGCTTCCTTGGCGCAACCAAAACCTAGATGGGATAGGATTGGGGTTGGGCGGCTAGGGTTAGGGTTTTGGGATTAGGGTGGGCGGCAACATGGAGATGAAGATCTTTTTCTTCTTCCTTCTAAGTGTTGGCCGGCCACTATCCATGTTCCCTATACCTTGGCCGGAGCTCAACCTATTCTCCTTCCCTTCATCCTTGGCCGGAAATTAGGAAAGCTTTGTCTAGGGTTTGGGCGGCAACAAGGAGGAGGATTGTTTTCCTTTCCTTTCTCCAAGTGTTGGCCGGCGCCCATACCCTTGGTGTTTCTCTTTCGGTTGGCTTCCATACTCCATTCCATCTTCTCTTTGGACCGACGGCAAACATCACGCTTGGAGCTTGATGGTTGGTCCTAGATAAGAGAAGAGTTTTGTTTCCATTTTGTTCTCTCTATTCTTGGGGCCGGCGGCATCAATCCTTTGTGGATTGGTGGTTGGCTCAAGCAAGAAGGGAAAGAGAGTTCTTCTTTATTTGAATTGAAGAAGATCTAGGATGCTTCAACTTGTGGAGGATCTTCGCCCACACGAAGTCTACAAGGAGGTTAGGACATACGATAGAAGATCAAGAGGTATAAAAGTTTTATAACTTTTATTATTGTTCTTTGCATGTTCTTATTTGATATGCTAGCTTATGTTCTTTATGTTAGTATATGTTGATTATACTAGTTTACATTTGCATGTATTTGTATAATCATGGACCCCGATAAGAAACACAAAAACCGGCGATCCGTCCGTCGTCTCTTCCGCGGCTAATCGACTAGAAGAGTTTGGTTGCTTGAACAACTAGTTTGTTCAAGCGATCGCTCGAGTCGTTGGCACGACGATGAATTGGTTGTGCTTAGGAAACTCATCCCATCCGGATTAGTTTTCATTAGTGAAAATTTTAATCCGGGGACATGGGAGCCTATGAGCATTCCGAGGTATAGCACGGTTGCCAACAAAAGGTATCAGAGCCACGGTTTCGGTTTTGTGTGTTTTGGATTGATTACTTTCACGCACTTATCATATATTGTGTATGCCGGATAATAGTAGGATGTCGTAGGCTAACTTTTTGATTTGGCATAAGATCCAACTATTATGGCTATATATGTGTGTATGTGATTGCATGTGTGTGTGATTGTATATTATTTGAATCCTCGGGGTTGACGAGGCTAGATTAGTATTTAATTTTTGTAATTAAATATGACATTGTTTAGCCACTCTTTATTTTATTTTACTTTCGATCTAGATTTCATGTACACTCCCTCGTGGAGTATAGGATCGATGGATGTAAAATAAAATAGGTTTTATTCTCGGCTCGGATCTCCGGATGGCTCGTACATGGCGTAGGAGGAGCGGACGAGGTGGCGACACGACGGGATGCATATTGGAGAACAATGCCATAATAGTTGGAAAAATTATAATTTTTCCATATTTATTGCTGATTTGTTTTATATGCATGTTGTGTGTGCTTGAAAATTCCTCATTGTCAATTTACTAAGTGGGAGAGGGACATTTTAATTAATTCCCGCGGCCTCCATTACAATTTGACATGTGATGCAATAAACTTGCGCGTCGGCTCTGAGTGCCTTCCTCCCCATCGGATGAGTTTGTTTGCGGATCACTAGGTCAAATAATGGTTATAGGAAATTATTTAGGAGCGTGTGTACTTCCCCATCGGTAAGGCACATAATCCGAGATAATTCCCTTAGTATCGTGTAATGGTGCACACTTAGATGCAAATAAAAAGTATCCTCCCCATCGGAGTCACTGCTTTTATTTGTAGGGCCAAAGAGGAACCAACTATTAATTTTATTTGTCAAAAAGTAAGGTTGACAAGATAATAAAATTAATGGATAAAACCTCCTCTTACAAATGTAGAATTCGTATACGTCCACACTATCGTGGCATGCGATATTTTCGGTGTTTTGAGGTGTTGGTTGATTTCGGAATTTTATTGTTTTGAGGAATCAATAAAATTTGAAATCTAATATTTTGATCATTGTGATTCTTAGGATTTTCAAAATGACTTTCAGTCCACTTATTTTGATACTAAAGAAAATAAACTTACTTTACCCTAATAATATTGATTGGAAAATAATCCAAATATTGTCTTATCTACTAGGAAGTACATGTATGCACTTTTCGAAGAGTATCCTCAAGCCATGGTTGCTCAAAAGGTTTCTACTTCTAAGCCGAAAGGCAAGAGGAAGGAGAAACAGGGTGGAGCAAACGTGGTGGGAGGATCTCAGGGAGGAGTGAAGAAGCCGAAAGACAAGTACTTCACTTACTAGCATGATGGACATTGGAAGAAAGACTGTCCCAATCCAAAGAAGAACAAAGGTATATCCTTTGGTCCAGTCGTTGAAACATGGTTAGAGGCATTATCTACCGGCACCTGGTGTGTAGATACGAGAGCCACTAATCATGTCTGCAACACTTTGCAGGGGTTCCAGGAAACCCGACGACTAACTAAAGGGGATATTACCATTTACTTGGGCAATGCCATGAAGATGGCGGCTATTGCAGTGGGAGATATTTTATTTATCTTTTGAGAAAAATAAAGGTTTTTGGTTCTTAAGAATTTCCTTTATGTACCCTTATTTAGAAAGAATTGATTTCGATTTCTAAATAGTTTTTGGATGGCATTATCTATCTGTACATAGATAGGAAATTTATAACTTGAACCACAAGCTCCCACGATACAAATAGAAGTTATTAACTCATCTTCTAAGTCTAATAAGAGAAAAGAACCTTCGAAGATGAACCAAACATATCTTTGGGATCTTAGGCTTGGTTATATTAACCTAAGTAGAATTCAAAGGTTGATAGCTGATGGACCTTTGGGTTCATAAGTGGTGGAGAATCTCCCAACCTGCGAATCTTGCTTGGAGGGTAAGATGACCAAGAGGCCTTTCAAGGCCAAGGGGTATAGATCCAAAGATGTGTTAGAAATGGTTCATTCTGATTTGTGAGGTCCTATGACTATCTAGGCAAAAGGTGGTCTTGAATATTTCGTCTCATTTATAAACAATTGTTCAAGATATGGATGACACTACGATCTGATCGTGGTGGTGACAACCTCTTGGGAGAGTTTAGGAACTACTTATCAGAGGTTGGGATTCAATCCCAATTGACTGCACCTGGCACACCCCAGCAGAACAGTGTAGCAGTACGAAGGAATAGGACTCTTATGGAGATGGTTAGATTGATGATGAGTTATTCTGACTTGTTTTATAGTCCTAGAGATCAGAGGGTGATCGTTAACACGAATGCCAAATTTCTAGAGGAAGACTATGTGATAAGCCACAAGCCCAAGGGTAAAATTGTTCTGGAGGAGTTAAAAAGGGAAGTCACTTCTTTAGTACCACCGGTACAAGAGGACATACCACATGTCACTGCACCGCGTGTCACAGAGGATACACAGAAGATACCTCGTCGTAGTGGGAGGGTTGTTAGACAACCTCTCAGATTCATGTTTTTGGACAAATCTTCTGATTTGGTCCCTAGCAAACATGAACCTGATCCCTAGACATACGACGAGGCAATCCAAGATATAAATATAGTATCTTTGCAAAGTGCAATGAATACTGAGATTGAATCTATGGATTCAAGACAGGTCTGGGAGCTCTTATGCATAGCAACTCATATGGATTATGAGGTGTGAAAGATGGATGTCAAGACAGCATTCCTTAGTGGAAGTCTTGAGGAATCCATCTACTTGAAGCGACCAGAGGGATTCATTGCTAAGGGCAAAGAGCATTTTATATATAAGCTTAATCGGTCCGTTAATGGACTGAAGCAAGCTTTGAAGTCTTGGGACATCCGCTTTGAGGAAGTAAATCCAGTCTTATGGATTTATTCAAAGTTCGGATGGGTCTTGTGTATATCAGAGATGTGACGGAAACGTAGTGGTATTTTTGTACTATACGTAGATGACATTTTGGTGGTTGGCGACAACATCGAAGTGTTATCAGACGTAAGGGTATGGTCATCCAAACAGTATGATATGAAGGACTTGGGAGAAGTGGGTCACAACCTTGGGATCAAGGTTGTTGTGCTTATCCCAAGCTTCATACATAGACATGGTTTTGGATCGTTTTAGCATACAAAACTCCAAGAAGGGTTTTCTACCCTTCAGGCATGGAGTTCCTTTATCTAAGTAGATGTGTCCTAGATCATCTGAGGAGATAGAGGAGATATAGGCAGTTCCTTATGCTTCGGCGGTAGGAAGCCTAATGTATGCTATGTACGAGACCAGATATCTGCTTTGCCGTAGGCATGGTCAGCAGATATCAGAGTAATCCAGGACAGGGACATTGAACTGCGGTAAAACATATATTGTAGTGCCTGAGAAGGACTAGGGATTATATGCTAGTTTACCGGGCAGACCAATTACTCCCTGTGGGTTACACGGATTCTGATTTCCAATCTGAAAGGGATAATAGTAAGTCTACCTCAGGGTTTGTGTTTACTTTTGGAGGTGGAGCCATAGTATGGAGGAGTGTCAAGCAGAAATGCGTGGCGGACTCCTTTCATGGCGAGGCGGCCAAAGAAGCTGTGTGGCTCAGGAACTTTCTGATGGACTTGGATGTGATTCTTGGTTTGCCCAAAACTATCACAATTTATTGTGATAATAATGGTGCAGTTGCAAACTCGAAGGAACCACGAGCCTATAAGGCTAGTAAACACATAGAGTGCAAGTACCACCTGATACGAGAAATCGTAAAGGAGGTAGAAGTTGCTGTCGCCTAGCATGCATCAGAGGATGACCTGGTAGACCCTTTCACTAAGGCCCTTCTAGCGAGAGCTTTGATAGACATGTGGAGGGAAGGGGAATTAGATGTATGGCAGTATGATGACAGCATAGTCTTTTAGTATAAGTGGGAGATTGTTGGGATGTATACTGAAAGCCTAGCTCTTTGGTATGAACATTTTATTTTGAAATAAGAATCACATGATCATTGTTTGCACTTAAATATGTGCATATTGTCTAATACTTTACATTGTAGATAACATGGTGCTTGGGTGTGACACAGAAGATCATGTTATTAGTCCCTTGTAGAGTATAAGCAGAGGCTCACAACCAAGATGATTTTGGACAAACCATTGGCATGGTTGTAGTGTAGCTCGGTATTGTTTTGTCTTGAACATAGAGTTACACTAGTACACTTAGGTGTATTGAGCAGAACCGACATAGAGGTGATTCAATTTATTGCTGACTGCATAATTAAATCGGACCTCGGATATTATGTTGTACATGCTCTTAATCCCGATATAATAACGGGCACATGTACTTAATATTTATTTCTTTGATTTACCAGAGGGTGAGATTTCTATGGATTAAATCAATATGCCCGGTAAGTTGGGAAATGATATTATTTACATGGTGTGTCATTGATTATAGGAGGAAACCGTGTCCTATGTATTAGGTTGATGATGTCCCCTTGAGGAGCTCATAAGGTTCATCATGTAAACCCTGCAGGTTGACTTAGTCAACATGATGATAAGGTTGAGTGGTACTACTCGAGGATTTAGATGTTAATTAATTGATGGTCAGTAAATCAATTAATTTACGGACATTCGATATCTTAAACACGGGGAGATGGATGTACAAATAATATATGGAGCCCATATTAATTTATGGGGGTTAGTGAGGTAGTTCGATGATGATCCTCTAGTGGAATGGAACATCATTGATGGATCAAGTTTGTGTGGTTCCGATCCATCGGGTAGCCAAGACCCAACTCCTCCTCATGGTTCCTATCGTAACCTAATATAAACCTCATGAAGTCTAGATCAAATGATGGAAAACAAATCTCTAGATCCGACGGTTGAGATTAAATCTCTAGAACTAATGGAGGAGATTAAACCAAGGACTAAACCTAACTCTATATATATGGGCTTAGGCTTGGGCGGCAAAAGAGATGAAAAACCTAATTGAGACAAGGTGGCTTGGGCGGCAAGAAAGAAAAGGAGATTAGGGTTAGGGTTTGGTTCATTGTGTTGGACGGCAAGGCTTCTTCTTCTTCCCATTGATGGCCGGCAACCCTTCCTCCCTTTTCCTCCTTGGTTTGGCTGGCGTCCAAGCTTTTCCTTTCCTTCTATGGCTTAGGTTGGATGGAATTAGGATGGCTTCCCTTGGGCGGCAACCAAAACCTAGATGGGATAGGATTGGGGTTGGGTGGCTAGGGTTAGGGTTTTGGGATTAGGGTGGGCGGCAACATGGAGATGAAGATCTTTTTCTTCTTCCTTCTAAGTGTTGGCCGGCCACTATCCATGTTCCCTATACCTTGGCCGGAGCTCAACCTATTCTCCTTCCCTTCATCCTTGGCCGGAAATTAGGAAAGCTTTGTCTAGGGTTTGGGCGGCAACAAGGAGGAGGATTGTTTTCCTTTCCTTTCTCCAAGTGTTGGCCGGTGCCCGTACCCTTGGTGTTTCTCTTTCGGTTGGCTTCCATACTCCATTCCATCTTCTCTTTGGACCAGCGGCAAACATCACGCTTGGAGCTTGATGGTTGGTCCTAGATAAGAGAAGAGTTTTGTTTCCATTTTGTTCTCTCTATTCTTGGGGCCGGCGACATCAATCCTTTGTGGATTGGTGGTTGGCTCAAGCAAGAAGGGAAAGAGAGTTCTTCTTTCTTTGAATTGAAGAAGATCTAGGATGCTTCAACTTATGGAGGATCTTCGCCCTTCGTTCAGTTTACGTATTGCTGTATATATCCATTGGACCAGAAGAGAGAGAGTTTTATAACTTTTATTATTGTTCTTTGCATGTTCTTATTTGATATGCTAGCTTATGTTCTTTATGTTAGTATATGTTGATTATACTAGTTTACATTTGCATGTATTTGTATAATCATGGACCCCGATAAGAAACACAAAAACCGGCGATCCGTCCGTCGTCTCTTCCGCGGCTAATCGACTAGAAGAGTTTGGTTGCTTGAACAACTAGTTTGTTCAAGCGATCGCTCGAGTCGTTGGCACGACGACGAATTGGTTGTGCTTAGAAAACTCATCCCATCCGGATTAGTTTTCATTAGTGAAAATTTTAATCCGGGGACATGGGAGCCTATGAGCATTCCGAGGTATAGCACGGTTGCCAACACAATAGGTGGAGAAGATCACTTAGAGTGTGCTAGCACACTAAGAAACCCACGACAAGAGGAGAGGGAGAGAGCTTGAGGGAAGATCCAAGGAAGAAGATGATGAAGTTACACAAATTAACTTCAACCTAATGCTAACTAAAGTGGCCGACCACTATTTGGGGGGTTACATGCATGCATGTAACTCCAAGAGCCAATGGCTCTTGGTCTCCCTCATGAGGTGGCACTCCATGATGAGTCCATGATGATGTGAAACATCATCATTGGCCGACCCCAAGCCAAGTCACCATGACATGACAATTGGTCAAGTCAAAATTGACCATTCATCTTCCCTCTCAAGTCAAGTCAAACTTGACCTCTTATCTCTCATGGTTGATCAAATCCAACCATTTGATTCAAGTCAATTTGATTTAATGAATATCTATTCATTATTTTAAATTGACTCAATGAATTAAATCTAAATTAGACTCATTCAACACTTGAATCAAATTGAGTCTAACTCAATTAGTCTAATTTGGATTACCCTTAATCCAATTTGTTTCATCCCATGAACCTAATCCTCATGGTTCATCATATGAACCTAATCTCCATCTAATTGCCCTTTGTGTGTGACCCTATAGGTTCTTGTAACATTGACAATGCTCCTAAACCGACTTAGGAACATAAGCAATGAGCGGTATCTAGCAACACATCATTGCTACCCAAGTTACAAGAATATTGAGATCCAACATCACCTTTGTGACTACTAATTGTGACTCTCATAATATGTGACAATGTCCCTCTATCCTTGACATCTAGATTCACCAACTGAGGCATAGACCGTGTCATCCTCGGTACAATCTGTTGGTGCAATCGGCCCAGGATAGGTTGACTCGAGTTTGACTCGAGCAGTACCTTAATGATATTTTGATGATAGACAAAACTCATGACATGGGATTGTCATGGGAAAGTCCAACATGGGGTTGGCATGGAAAATCCAAGCATGGAGCTTGGTGTGGAAGTCCAAGGGGGAAGCCTTGGCATGGGAAAGTCCAAAGCATTGCGAAGCCGTGCGCTTGGTGCTTGGCATGGGAAAGTCCAAAGCATTGCGAAGCCTTGCGCTTGGTGCTTGGCATGGGAAAGTCCAAAGCATTGCGAAGCCGTGCGCTTGGTGCTTGGCATGGGAAATCCAAAGCATTGCGAAGCCATGCGCTTGGTGCTTGGTGAGAAATGCATTGCGAAGCCGTGCGCTTGGTGCATTTGGGAAGTCTTGAGGACTTGGTAAGTTCACTAGGCTCGGGGTCCTTGAGTCGGTGAAGGATGACATTGCGAAGCCGTGTGCTTGGTGCATCCGAGGGACCGCTGGACGGGGAGCGAATGGAGTGAGCCCAAAGGGAAGCATACTTCTAGGGCATGAGACGCGAAGGATGGCGTTGGCCCTCGCTTGCGCATCCGAGGGACGAGGCCGAGGAAGAGAGCTTCGGGGAACTCCATGAGGATAAGGTGGACTTGGCCAAGTGGTGAGGATCGAGTGTCGAGGCTCAAACTTGATGTTTGAGGTTTACCCGACGGTCGGATGCTCAAACAACTTGGTGTTTGAGGTTTTGCGACATTAGTCGACCGCATAGGTGCCGGTTCGATCGATCCAAGTCGACTAGAGTCGACCGTGTAAGGGTAGGGTTTTATTCTTGGCAGCGATCGCTATGGATCGCCAAGTCGGCCGATGATTAGCGATCCCGAGGGATGGCGTGATCGGTGATGGGAGTGTCGCGAGCACAGAACGCTCCTAGCCGATCAACGATTATTGAGTCACCGATGATCATGGGCATCATCACGATCGTAGGTGATCCGTTGGAACTTGTCCAACGTGGATCTGGCCGTTGTGAGACAACGGCTACAGGGGCAGTCAACTGGGGCCTTTTGGCAGTCGACTGCTAGGCGCGAAAACAGCTTGATGCAGGTTATAAAAGGAGCATGAGTTGGAGGATTTCGCCAAGTCTTTTGTGAAGCTATTGGAGGGGAATTGCTGCTGCATTCCAGACCTTCAAGAGCCATCTAAAGCAAGCAACAAGTAAAGGGTTCAAAGCAAGCGTTGTAAAGTGTTCTTTACGTGTATTTCGTATTTGTCTTTGTATTGCTTGTATTTCATTACTTAGTGTAATTGCTTGTGAGAGGTTTCTCCACCTCTGACTTGTAGTCGAAAAGGAGTGTTATAGTTAGTGTCGTGCGCATAACTAGAGTTCGAGGAGCTCACCCGTGGAGTAGGAACCATTCGGTTCCGAACCACGTATATCTTGTGTTGTGTGATTGTGTATTGTTGTTAGTTTCATTATTATTATTATTCCGTTGCGCTAACGACAATCGTAGACAACCAACGCAAGAAGAACGAGCGAATTACGACATCCAACGAACGAGGGCTATTCACCCCCCTCTAGCCGGCCAATCATTCGATCCGACCTCCCAACAAGTGGTATCAGAGCCGAGGTCGCTCTTCAAGGACTAACCGCCGCGAGAGCACTACAAGATGGCCGGCTTCATCCATCCACCGAAATTCCATGGAGATTTTTCTTGGTGGAGGAAACGGATGGAGGTATATCTCGAAACCGATTTTGATTATATGATTATTGTAGAAAATGGTTTTGAGATGCCTAGGGACAAACACAACAAGCCCATTGAAAAATCAAAGTGGACCCAAGACCAAATCAAGAACTTCAAGACAAATCTCGAGGTAATTAAATTGATTAGTGATTTGTTACCTAACACTATTTGGTCTAGATTGGGTGACTATAGGGATGAAAGGGAATTATGGAATAAGGTAATGAAATTCCAAGAAAATTCCCAACCGGTACAAGTAGAGGAGAATGCCGAAGAAGAAGCACCCACATTTGAAGATGTTGATGACTTGGTGGAGACCTCCACCTCTAGCATTGAGGGGGAGGAAAGGGTTTCTATTCCGGAGCAAGACCAAAACGAAGCATCTACCTCCGGAAGAAGTGAAGAGGCCTCCACCACCTCCCTAGGTAACTCAAGTGTTGTAATTTTAAATAAAAATCACATAATATGCTTTGAGTGTAGGGAGAAAGGGCACTACAAGAGTAAATGCCCTAAATTGGCTAAGAAGAAGGCATCGACACCAAAAGTCAACCCAAAGTCAAACGATGCCGGTGTTCCCAAAATCAAGAGCAAAGAGCACATTGTGTGCTTCAAATGCAATCAAAAGGGACACTACTGAAGCCAATGCCCTAGGGGGAGGAAGAAAGGGCAAGAAGGTGCAACTCATGTAGGGGGAGTTCCTAAAGCTAACCCTAAGGTACATTTAGTTAATGCACCTTTAATTCCTAAAGTCAAAAAGCATGCTAAAAATTATTTTAGTTCTCTTGCTATTATCAATGAAAAGCATGCTAAGAGAAATAATAAGGTGTATTGTCTAGGTGCTAAACATGTTAGTTTCTCTAAGGACAAACCTAGGACTCAAAACTCTAGAAATATCTTGCCTAGGGAGTCAATTGGGAGAATTAAAGAAAACTTGGGTGTTAATTCCAAGAAATCTAGGCATATGCCTAAGAAGAAGAACATTTCCCCTAAACCTAATGAAAATTTAAAATTGAGGAAATTAGAGCTAGAGAACTAAGTCTTGAGGTCAAGACTTGAGAGAATGGAGAAAGCCCTTAGAATCATAGAAAATTCAATTCTAGGGTCAAATGCCCAAAAGTCAAGACCTAAGGTTCAAAAATGGTCTAAGGGCAAGGAAGGTTTGGGTCACAAACCTAAGCCCAAGAAGACTTATCATAATGTTCCATTTAATTATGGAACTATTTCTAGGTCTAGGAAAACCAAGGCTAATAGGGAAGTCATCCCTAAGACTAGTCATGGTGTGTGCTTAGTGGCCAAGGACTTAAGAAAAACCAAGAAGGCCACTAAGAAGGTCAATGGAGGAGTCACCTCTAGAGTTGACCTAGGAAAGACCCAAAAGACTATGGCTTCAAAGCCTAAAAGGGTCATTAGGAAGGTATCTAGGGAAGTTATCCCTAGAGAATACCTTGTTAACCCAAGGAGCTCCAATAGATATTGGGTTCCTAAAAGGGTGATCGATTCACGCTAAATGGGTTAGGGTGTGTCAACCCTAAGTGGATGGGTGGTTAACCTAGCCATTGTAAGTTGACACATTAGGGTGTGCCAATATGGTTTGAGAAGTTAAAAATGATTTAAATTGGCACAATTAGGTCATAGAGGTATTGGTGTGCCATTTTGGGATTTTGGCACACTAGGAAAATGAATGGCATTAAGGCAAAATGAACTTAATCCCTAGAAATGACAAAATGATTTTAACACTTAGATATTCTATACCTTAGTATACTTTACTTGCCATGATTTGTTTGACTTGCCATGTCATGACATCATTCTCATTTTTAATTATAAAAATGTCATGATAATGTTTAGACTTATGTTTGTATGTCATGTATGCTTAATTTTCATTCACATGCCATGACATCATGATTTTGGCATATGCTTCTATCTATATCATAATTATGCCATAATCATCATCATGCATAAATTAAAATGAAATTAAGGACTATGGCATAATTTGATGGGAATCAAATAATATTGCCTTAGAAATATGCATGAGAATTTAAAAGAACAAAAACCCACATCTCACTAGATTAATTGCCTTGAATGTGTTTTACACATCTAGATATTGGTGAGATGTTTAAGGAAAAGAAATTAAAGGGTTGAAAAACATTTTTAAAACATTTTTAAAAACCTTGGTGAAGCCTATCTTTTGATAGCTATCACCATTGAATGGGATGATACAAAGATGGATCTTTATTGAAGCTTTTCTAAACTTTTGAACTTTGTATCAATCTCCTAATTTAGTGGGTAAAATAAATTTTCAATATTTTTCACCCATAGTGTTTAGGATAAGTATTATACGTATGCATTTTCAAGATTTTTAAAATTACGTATATTTACTTATGGATTTCGGAAATCCATTTCTGAATGTCAAAACTGAATGTGATTATCGATCATTTACCATGGGTATGATCGATGATAAGATTTGGTTAGGCCCATGTTCAGCTAGGTTAAGGTCCCCTAACCACTCCTAACCCTAGGATATGCTTGGGAGAGCATTAGAGAGGGTGGAAATCCATTGGATATGGATTAGGAGTTGGGTTGACGGTGAGTATCAATTTTAAGGTGGATGTGAGTTCATTGTTGAACTTTACCTTAATTTTGTTTGGTTAATGTTCCTATTGGCTTAGGGACTCTCCAAGGACATTGTTAGTGCAATGTGTTGGGGATTTGACGCCGCTAGAGGGGGGGG
The DNA here is from genome assembly GCA_025175895.1 of Wurfbainia villosa. NCBI lineage: Eukaryota > Viridiplantae > Streptophyta > Magnoliopsida > Zingiberales > Zingiberaceae > Wurfbainia > Wurfbainia villosa. The sequence goes on from CM045998.1 coordinate 21,297,268, forward strand.
GTGAATAGCGTTGTGACCGTACGAAGATGGAATTCAATCGTGATCGTGTCTACAATTTCGTTAGCGCAGCAGAATATAGAAATGAAAGCAATAACGAAATACAACAATCACTAACACAAAGATATAACGTGGTTCGGAACCACACGGTTCCTACTCCACGGATCGAGCTCTAACGAGCTCTAGCGACGCCAATGCAATCACTAATCAATAAACTCCTTCTCGACAACAAGTCAGAGGTGGAGAAACCTCTTACAATAGATTACAACAATAATCTAAAAGCAACAAGCAAATACAATGAAGAATAATGCAATACAAGTAAAGAAAACAATTTACAAATGCTTTGGATTGCTTGCTTTTGGTTGCTTGAAGAGTGGTCTTGGAGACTCTGATTTGCAGCAACAAATCGCCCTAAAGATGCTCAAGAAAACATTTCCAAAAATCCTCCCGTCGAGCTCCTTTTATCCTTCCGCGTGACCTGGATTTCTGCCTATCAGTCGACTGCCATAAGTCACCAGTCGACTGATGCCACTGTTGTCGTGAGACAACGGCTCGATCCACGCTGAAAAAACTCCAACGGATCTCTTGGCAAATGACAACATTGGCGCCGATCGCCAAGAACAGAGTCGACCGCCTGGCATGGAGCATTCTGTGCTCGCGGGCCGAACTAGCAATGATCACGACTGGCAATGACATCAGAGACATCGATTGCTCCAATGACTACATGAGGTTTTAACCCAAAGTATGGTGCCCCCATACTTGCTAGACCACCCTTAGCCTAGACCTAAGCCTTCTAGCCACCTCCATCAGCCTCACGCCTCTCGGATCCCTCTAAGTCATCCATGACTTGTTCATCCATCGCGCTAGCCTCCAGGTGCTTCCCTCGGCTATGTCATGCTAACGGTGTCTACACCGCCAAGTCACATTGGACTTACACCGCCAAGACTCCGCTTGGACTTTACGTCGCCAACCATTGGTCTTATGCTGCCAAGACTCCCGCTTGGACTTTACGCTGCCAATATCAAACCCTTGGACTTCTCAAATGCCAAGACTCAAGCTTGGACTTTCCCTTGCCAAGACCATGCTTGGACTTTCCTTGCCAACCCATGTTGGACTTTTCATGCCAAGACCATGCTTGGACTTTCCTTGCCAACCCATGTTGGACTTTACATTGCCAAGACCCATGCTTGGACTTTTCCTTGCCAACCCATGTTGGACTTTCCATGCCAAGTACTCAAGACTTGGACTTTACCAAATGACAATTACATTATTATATGTTTTTGTCGAAACATCAAAACATCACTCGAGTCAAACTCGAGTCCTGGTCAATCGTGACCTAGGCCGATTGCACCAACAATCTCCCCCTTTTTGATGTTTGACAAAAACCAAACAAATTATTGAGTTAGAACACTAACTCAAATCCCTTACCAATTATCCCAAATTGGTAAATACTCTCCAAATGTTCTCCCCCAAACATTCTCCCCCTTTTTGACTAACATCAAAAAGGTTTTCTCCCCAAGAGGGTCAATGTCTCATGTCCCAATGAGATCTTACAATCTCCCCCTTGGTCCAAACATACTTAGGATGCCTACCATCTTCCTAGTGATAATTCACATATCACTCAAGAGAGGCAATCCTATACTCTCTCCCAATTTCCAAATTGAGTATCAAAAACCCATCAATTTTCCCAATTGATGATACTCTCCCAATAACTTCTCCTCTTCAAGAAGAAAAACACATCCATCATCCCAAGATGGATACCTCCCCCTAAAGGCTTGCTCCCCCTTGATCATTACACCAACAATGTCCTTGGGAACCCCCTAAGCCAATAGGAACTCTAAACCATCAAAATTAAGGTTCTAAGTTCAACATAGAACTTTCACTCACCCTAAATTTGATACTTTGACCTAACACAGCTCCTAATCCATATCCAATGGATTTTCACCCTTTATAATGCTTCCCAAAGCATATCCTAGGGTTAGAAGTGGTTAGGGACCTTTACCATGGCTGAAAATGGGCTAAACAAACCTTGTTAACCCAAAATCAGACCTGGCAGTCGACTCCTAACGATGTCGATCACATTATGCCACACACACATCGATCAGGAGGCGATCGATAATCAAAATCTCGATTTTTATCGTAAATGAATTTTGGAAATTCATAAATAATTATACGTAATTCGAAAAATCGTGAAAATTCATACGTATAATACTTATGACACACATAATGGGTGAAAAATATTTGAAAATTATTTTACCCATAAAATAGTGAGTTTGATACAAAACTCAAAACCATTGAAATTTTCAATGTTTTGGCCCTATTTTGTATCAACTCTATCAATGGTGATTGCTATCAAAAGATAGACTTCACCAAGGTTTTTCAAAATGATTTTAAAATATTTTTAAAACCTTATTTTGGATCATATTCCTTGGGCTCTATGTACATGACTTGTACACAAGCTTTCCCAATGATCCACAAATAGAATTAGATGAGTTTTAGTTCATCTAAATGCAAAAGCTATGCACCTTGAACTTAACTCATATCCTAGCATCTCACATGTATCTAGGGTGTATAAATACACATACATGTCGATTGGATGTGAGATGTGGGTTTTGGTTCATTTAATCTAGGGTTTCATGCATTTTTTCGAAGGCAACCCTACTTGATTCCCTTATAAATGGGACTCCAAGTCATGCCATTGTCCTTAAATCAATTTTAATCAAAATATCTTAAATGCATGAGTGATTATGGCATTAGAGATGATATAGATAAACACATGCTCATAATCATGATGTCATGGCATAATATGAAATCTAAAAACACATGACATTTAATCCTTAATCCTAAACATGAACATGACATATAGAATGATTAAAAATAAGCATGATGTCATGGCATGTTATATGGCAAACAAAGCATGACATATAAAATATATAGGTATAGTAATACCTAAATTTTAATATTAATTGTCATTTCATATAATTAATTATATTTTGCCATATTTCTATTTTTCTCCCAAATGTGCCAAAAACCCAAAATGACACACTAACCTCTAAACCTACATTGTGCCAATTTAATTGATTTTTCTTAATTTCAAAAGTGCATTGGCACATCCTAAAATCTTTTAGGATATTGATTCAAATCTATTTCCAAGGTAACCAAAACCTTGAAAACATCCTAAAGTGCCACCTTTACCATGGTTGAGTTAACTACCCATCCAATCAAGGTTGGCACACCCTAAACCCATCTAGCGTGAATCAATCACGCTCTTAGGAACCCAAAACCGATTTGAGCTCCTAGGGTTAATTAGGTATTCCTTAGGGATAACCTCCCTAGATATCTTCCTAATGACCCTCCTAGGCTTATTAGCCTTGGTCATTTGGGTCTTACCTAGGTTGACTCTAGGGATAACTCCCCTTGCAACCTTCTTAGTGGCCACCCTAGGTTTCCTTGAAACCCTAGCCACTAGGCACACCCTTTGGTCAATTCTAAGGATGACTTCCCTATTGACCTTGGTCTTCCTAGACCTAGTTTGTGTTCCATAATCAAATGGAACACTATGGTAAGCCACCTTAGGCTTAGGTTTGTGACCCAAACCTTGCTTGCCCTTGGTTGACTTTTGACTCTTAGGTCCTAGGTGCTGACTTTGACTTTTGGACATAGAAGTTTGACTAATTTACCCTTGCATTTGATTTTGCATAACCTTAAGGGTCTTTTCAAGTTTTTCAAGCCTTGACCTCAAGACTTGATTTTCCTTTTCTAATTGCCCAATTTTAGAATTTTGATTTAAATCTTGGGCATTGGACTTCCTAGGCATATGCCTAGTCCATTTAGGGTTTAGACCTAGGTGCTCTTGCACCTTTCTAATTGTCTCCCTAGGTAAAAATTTTCTAGAGTTATTTGACCTAGGTTTGTCCTTAGATAAGTTATTTTTAGGGACATTAGTCTCAAATTTCTTCCTATTATCTAAGTGAATATTTTTAGCTCCTAAACAAAAGTATTTATTTCTATTAGCATGCTTTTCATGGCAAATTGCTAGGGAATTGAAATTTCTAGCATGCTTTTGTCTATTAACTAAAGAAAGAGCATTATTAACTTGATATACCTTAGGGTTAGCCTTAGTAGCTTCCCCTACTTGTGATGCTCCCCTTTGCCCCTTCTTCTCCCCCTTCGGGCATTGACTCCGGTAATGACCCGGTAGTCGGCATTTGAAGCAAATCACTTGCTCCTTGCTCTTTTTGATTGAGGCACCGGTCTCCTTGACTTTTGGCACGGGTGGAGTCTTCTTAACCCGTTTAGGACACTTACTCTTGTAGTGTCCTTTCTCCCTACACTCAAAGCATATAATATTCATTTTATTATTAATTGACATGCTTGAGTTACCTAGGGTGGTTGTAGTGGTTGGAGTGGATTCTTGAGCTTGCTCTTCCTCTCTACCGGATGTAGATGGTTCTTCTTGTTGCTCCGGTGTTGAGGTTCTCTCCTCCCCCTTAATCCTTGAGGTGGATGCTTCTTCCACTTCCTCCACCTCTTCCGATCCGGATATTGATTCCCTATCAACCTCCGAATCCTCACTTCCTTATGAGGATGATCTCTCATCTTCACCCTCCTTATCTTCTTGAATTGATGGTGAACTTTCTTGAGCTTGAGAGGGTGAGCACTCCTCTTCTTCTTCTTCTTCTTCTTGGACCGATGATGAGTTTTCATGGAGCTTTGCCACTTGGCTCCATAACTCTTTAGCATCTACATAATTACCTAACATACACAAGATATTGTTAGGCATTAAATCAATTAAAAATTTTATCACCTTATCATTTTTCTCGGATGCTTGAACTTGCTCTTCGGTCCATCTTTTCTTTTTGAGGAATCCACCTCTTGGTCCTCTTGGATATTCAAATCCATCCATCAAAATGGACCATTCCTCAAAGTCTCTCATCATAATAAAATCCTCAATTCTTCCCTTCCAAGAATTGAATCCTTCTCGTCCGTATAGAGTGTAGGGCACCGGTGTGTTGATGTCCCAACCTAATTGATCTTGGACTTCCAACTTTTACCCTCTAGCGTTTTGCTCCCGGTTGTTAATCCGTTGAAGAGCAACCTTGCTCTGATACCACTTGTTGGGGATTTGACGCCGCTAGAGGGGGGGGGGTGAATAGCGTTGTGACCGTACGAAGATGGAATTCAATCGTGATCGTGTCTACAATTTCGTTAGCGCAGCGGAATATAGAAATGAAAGCAATAACAAAATACAACAATCACTAACACAAAGATATAACGTGGTTCGGAACCACACGGTTCCTACTCCACGGATCGAGCTCTAACGAGCTCTAGCGACGCCAATGCAATCACTAATCAATAAACTCCTTCTCGACAACAAGTCAGAGGTGGAGAAACCTCTTACAATAGATTACAACAATAATCTAAAAGAAACAAGCAAATACAATGAAGAATAATGCAATACAAGTAAAGAAAACACTTTACAAATGCTTTGGATTGCTTGCTTTTGGTTGCTTGAAGAGTGGTCTTGGAGACTCTGATTTGCAGCAACAAATCGCCCCAAAGATGCTCAAGAAACCATTTCCAAAAATCCTCCCGTCGAGCTCCTTTTATCCTTCCGTGCGACCTGGATTTCCGCCTATCAGTCGACTGCCATAAGTCACCAGTCGACTGATGCCACTGTTTTCGTGAGACAATGGCTCGATCCATGCTGGAAAAACTCCAACGGATCTCTTGCCGATCGGCCAACATTGGCGATCGTACGGCACAGCGTCGATCGCCCGATCGACTTCTGGAACATTCTCAGCTTTCATGGTGAACTAGCGATCATTTGCCGACCTTAAGCGATCAATGCCGAACATAAGATGAGGTTTTAACCCAAAGTATGGTGCCCCCATACTTGCTAGACCACCCTTAGCCTAGACCTAAGCCTTCTAGCCACCTCCATCAGCCTCACGCCTCTCAGATCCCTCCAAGTCATCCATGACTTGTTCATCCATCGCGCTAGCCTCCAGGTGCTTCCCTCGGCTATGTCATGCTAACGGTGTCTACACCGCTAAGGTACATTGGACTTACGTCGCCAACCATTGGTCTTATGCTGCCAATACTCCCGCTTGGACTTTATGCTGCCAATATCAAACCCTTGGACTTCTCAAATGCCAAGACTCAAGCTTGGACTTTCCCTTGCCAAGACCATGCTTGGACTTTCCTTGCCAACCCATGTTGGACTTTTCATGCCAAGATCATGCTTGGACTTTCCTTGCCAACCCATGTTGGACTTTACATTGCCAAGACCCATGCTTGGACTTTTCCTTGCCAACCCATGTTGGACTTTCCATGCCAAGTACTCAAGACTTGGACTTTACCAAATGACAATTATATTGTCATATGTTTTTGTCGAAACATCAAAATATCACTCGAGTCAAACTCGAGTCCTGGTCAATCGTGACCTAGGCCGATTGCACCAACACAATGGTCAAGGGGGAGCAAGCCTCTAGGGGGAGGTATCCATCATGGGAAGATGGATGTGTATTTCCTCATGGGAGGAAAATTGGGTTGCCTCTCTTTAAGTGATATGGGATCACTAGAAAGATGGTAGGCATGTGTTCCTCCAAGGGAGAGATTGTAAGATCTCATTGGGATATGAGACATTCATACCCTTGGGGAGGACCTTTTTGATGTAATGTCAAAAAGGGGGAGAAGTTACCAAGTTACCAATTAGGGTTCGTTGGAATTCTCATTGGGATATGAGAATTGCCAATATGGGAGAATTGGTAGACTTGAGATGGTAGTTTTGTCAATCATCAAAAAGAGGGAGATTGTTGGTGCAATCGGCCCAGGTTAGGTTGACTCGAGTTTGACTCGAGTAGTACCTTAATGATATTTTGATGATAGACAAAACTCATGACATGGGATTATCATGGGAAAGTCCAACATGGGGTTGGCATGGAAAATCCAAGCATGGAGCTTGGTGTGGAAGTCCAAGGGGGAAGCCTTGGCATGGGAAAGTCCAAAGCATTGCGAAGCCGTGCGCTTGGTGCTTGGCATGGGAAAGTCCAAAGCATTGCGAAGCCGTACGCTTGGTGCTTGGCATGGGAAATCCAAAGCATTGCGAAGCCGTGCGCTTGGTGCTTGGTGAGAAATGCATTGCGAAGCCGTGCGCTTGGTGCATTTGGGAAGTCTTGAGGACTTGGTAAGTTCACTAGGCTCGGGGTCCTTGAGTCGGTGAAGGATGGCATTGCGAAGCCGTGCGCTTGGTGCATCCGAGGGACCGCCGGACGGGGAGCGAATGGAGTGAGCCCAAAGAGAAGCATACTTTTAGGGCATGAGACGCGAAGGATGGCATTGCGAAGCCGTGCGCTTGGCGCATCCGAGGGACATAGGCCGAGGGAAGAGAGCTTCGGTGGGGAACTCCATGAGGGATAAGGTGGACTTGGCCAAGTGGCTAAGACTGAGTGTCGGAGGCTCAAACTTGATGTTTGAGGGTTTACCCGACGGTCGGATGCTCAAACAACTTGGTGTTTGAGGTTTTGCCGACATCGATCCGCAGCATAGGTGCCGGTTCGGTGATCCAAGTCGACTAGAGTTCGACTGGTGTAAGGCTAGGGTTTTGTGCTTGGCGATCGCCATGGTATCGATCGGCCGACCGAAATCGGCAATGATCGGCCAGGGAGGATGGCGATCGATGGGAGTGTCGCGAGCACAACGCTCCGTAGCCGACGCAATAACTCGGTCACCGGTTGGTGATGGGCATCATCGATCCGATCGGTAGGTGATCCGTTGGAACTTGTCCAACGTGGATCTGGCCGTTGTGAGACAACGGCTACAGGGGCAGTCGACTGGGGCCTTTTGGCAGTCGACTGCTAGGCGCAAAAATAGCTTGATGTAGGTTATAAAAGGAGCACGAGTTGGAGGATTTCGCCAAGTCTTTTGTGAAGCTATTGGAGGGGAATTGTTGCTGCATTCCAGACCTTCAAGAGCCATCTAAAGCAAGCAACAAGCAAAGGGTTCAAAGCAAGCGTTGTAAAGTGTTCTTTACGTGTATTTCGTATTTGTCTTTGTATTGCTTGTATTTCATTACTTAGTGTAATTGCTTGTGAGAGGTTTCTCCACCTCTGACGTGTAGTCGAAAAGGAGTGTTATAGTTAGTGCCGTGCACATAACTAGAGCTCGAGGAGCTCACCCGTGGAGTAGGAACCATTCGGTTTCGAACCATGTATATCTTGTGTTGTGTGATTGTGTATTGTTGTTAGTTTCATTATTATTATTATTCCGCTGTGCTAACGACAATCGTAGACAACCAACGTAAGAAGAACGAGCTAATTACGACATCCAACGAACGAGGGCTATTCACCCCCCTCTAGCCGGCCAATCATTCGATCCGACCTCCCAACACAATCTATATCTTGAACTCCAAGTAGACTCACTCTAATCAAATGAGCTTAATATCTCATATTGACTCATTTGGGCATGGCCATGCACTTCGTGGTCTCACTCTATCAAGAATAACGATGTCACTCCCATCATATAGGAGGGATATATCCCATCTACATCACTCACATCCCTCCGTATAATTTATTACATACCCAGTAATCACCTTTATAGTCCACCCATTTACGGGTGACGTTTGACGAAGCCAAAGTATGCAACTCCTTATGTAGGGAACCATGATGACTTTGTTAGAGCAATCTCTTGCCATGATAAGGTTTTGATGTGTGTGACAAAGGGTTTAAGTTAGGATGATATTGTTATTTGATATGTGCGTTGGAGTCTTGCAGGTCTTAGTAATTCGCACATGGAGCCATGGCGGGTTCACCCTCACAACCTCGATCCTTGAGTCGGTGAAGGATGACTTTGTGGAAGCCGTGCGCTTGGAGCATCCGAGGGACCGCCGGACGAGATGACTTGAAGTGAAGCCAAGAAGACTTCGGAGGCAAGAGATGTGAAGGAGCATTGCAGAGTCGTGCGCCTGATGCTGCCGAGGGACGTGGCCGCGAACAAAGAGAGCTTCGGCGAGGGACTTTGAGTGAGATGAGAGAATGAGTGAAATGTAAGTAGCTCATTAGGTGAACTTGGCCGTATGGCTGAGTGTCGGAGACTTGACCGCAAGGGTTAAGGTTTACCCGACCGCCGGAAGCTCAAACTTATGTTAAGTTTGAGTTTCACACGGCACACCGATCGCCATGTAATGGCAAATGCGCCCTAAGTCGAGTGTGTGTTCGACCGTATCCGAAGTGATGGGTTTATGCCCGTGATCGCCAGAGGATATTGCGACGCAGAACCACTCGTAGCCCGGCCGGGCGTCGACTACGAGGCGCGCCGATCGTGGTCCTCCATCGATCATTGCCAAGAGTTCCGTTGGACTACAACGGTCGGGATCCGACGTGTTCAGAGGTCGTTGTAGTGAGGCAGTCGACTGCCAAGGGCAGCAGTCGACTGGTGGCGGCCAACGGGAAGAAATCAGCCCTCTCTATAAAAAGAGAGGGTGTGAGCCTTTGAGAGGCTAATGCTTATGCTCTAAGTGATCTTCCTATTGCCCCACAAGTTCTAAACTCTTCTTACTTGTTTTTACTCCATTCTTATTGTAAGAAGAGTGATCTTGATTGTAAAGGTTACCTCCACCTAGCTTGGTGCAAAGGAGAGACCAATAGTGATTGGCTTTGGAGGAGTGATTCACCTCGGACGAATTGGGATCGTGGATTAGCGGCGTAGCCGTGAACCACGTTACATCTTCTTTGTTAGCATTTGTGTTTTTGTTTATTGCTTTGTCTTTATTGTTTATGCTTCCGCTTGCGCTAACGATTGTGTAGACGAGCAAACGAACGAGAGAATTCCGACATCCATCGTAAGAGGGCTATTCACCCCCCTCTAGTCGGCCGTTCGATCCCCTACAAGTTGTATCAGAGCCAAGGAAAGCTTGTCGAGGACTAACCGCCACAACAAGCAACATTCAAAATGGCCGGCTCCAACATCCATCCTCCGAAGTTTGAAGGAGAATTCGCTTGGTGGAAGAAGCGAATGGAGGTATTTTTCGAAACGGATTTTGATATTATGATTACAATGGAATCCGGTTTCGTTTTGCCTAGGGATGAAGAGGGGAAGCCAATAAGGAAATCTAGGTGGACCAAAAGGCAAAGGGAAGAGCACCTTGCAAATTCAAAAGCCAAGCATCATCTCTTCAATGTGCTCCCCCAACAAGAAATCAACCGAATAGGAGAATGCCTAAGTGCCAAGGAGATGTGGGAGAAGCTAATTGAGCTTCATGAAGGCACATCCGAGGCGAAGCTAGCAAGGAGAGATCTCCTCCGCTCCCAACTATCCAACATTAAATTAGAAAAGGGAGAAAAGGTAACTTCTTTGCATTCTAGATTCAAAGAAATTTTAATTGGACTAACAAGTGTAGGAGAAAGGCTCTCCAACCGGGATATGATAATGAAGGCCATAGATGCCTTTCCCCGGTCCTCAAAGTGGAGCTCCATGGTGGACTCATTCTATATCTCAAAGAATTTAGAAGTGAGCACCTTGGAGGAGTTCTTCTCAACAATGGAACTCCACGAAACGAGGCTTGAAGGAATACAAGAAGAGCCAAAAATCCAACCTTCAAGAGGAGTAGCTTTGATGGCAAACAAGGGGAAGAAGAAGATAGAGATCTCCTCCTCCTCCGATGATGAAGCATCCTCTTCCTCCTCCATGGATAGCACCGAAGAAGCCTATATGGTAAGGAGGGTAAGACGTGCTTTAAAAGGTTTTCATTTTCATAAATCAAATGATAGGAATAGAAGACCAAGGGGGAAGGTCATATGCTACAATTGCCAAGGAGATGGGCACATAAGGGATAATTGTCCCCTCCTAAACAAGAGCAAGGAAGAGAAGAAAAAGAAAGAAGAAAAGAAGAAGAAAAAGGGGAGCAAGAAAAAGAAGGAAGAGGAGAAGAAGACAAAAGAAAAGGGGAAGACCAAAGCTCTAAAGGCAAGGACTTGGGATGACCCATCCTCATCCTCCTCATCATCATCGGATGAGGAGAATGCCTTTGTCACCAATTTGGCCTTGATGGCCTTTGATGATTTGGATTGCTCTTCCTCCGAAAATGAAGGATCAAGCTCAAGAGGAGAGAGCTCAAGTGAAGGGGGAGCTTCTACATCCTCCTCATCCGAAGAAGAAGAAGAAGATATGGAAACTATGGTAACGAATGCCTCTCCTAAGAAAATAATTTCCATAATTTCTAGTTTAACTAAGGACTTATTTGGAATGAAAAAAAAAAAATAAAAGCATGCTTAATCAAATTAAGGCATTGGAAAATAAGCTAGAAAATGCATGCTTAAATGATAATATTTCTTCTAGCTTAAATGATGCATGCTCACATGATCTTTATGTGCCATTAGATGTTAGTGATGCATGTATAAATGAAAATAGGGTCTTAAGGGAAAAGGTAGATTATTTAACAAAAGCCCTAGAAAAATTCACTATTGGCTCCAACACATTGAACATGATCTTAGGGAGCCAAAGAGCTAGTTTCAACAAAAAGGGCCTAGGTTATAAAGAAAAAAAAAATGAAAAGGCCTATAAATGCCTAATAGCTAGGAAATGGATTCCTAAGGAATTTCTAGTGAACCCAATAGGCAAGAACTTATTTTGGGTTCCAAAATACATCCTTAAGGGTTAGAAAAACCCTAGGGTAGTCAACCATATGGAATTAACCTATATCATATTTTGGTTGACTTAGGATGGCGGGACAACATTTTTAGAATAGTGTTGGGTGATGATAACGTGCCCATAAATAGATAATAATGCTTAAATCATGATGATTAATGTAATTGCTATGTATATGTGCAATCATGATTTATGATTTTGATATTTGGCACATCATCATAAGAAATAGGTTTTAAATCATGCCTTAGGTGATAATTTGTTTATTATCATGATATATACCTAATGCATGAGAAAAATTCAATGAATACATGTATTTCATGATCATAATGTGAAATTAAGTCATATATATCTTTATGATCATGAGGATTGTTAGGTTGATACTTAACCTTGATAGAATTGTATGAATATGATGGTTAAGTATATACAAATACCCCCTAAGATGCATCTCACACTCACCATAGACTACTTTGATTGAAAACTTAGCATGGGTGAGATGTTAGGATGATACAAATGTCCACTAATGCCTATGGCATTTAGATGGTCATTTAAGGTATCAAAATAGCAATAATAGACCAATCATGGGGAAGACTTATGTTTAATTCATAGACATATTGCCCAAAGATCATGGTTGGATATTTCATAGGTTTTCAAAACAATTTCTTACCCTAACATCTATGTATTCATGTTTTGAAACAATTGGATGCAAAACTAGGTAGTTAACTTGATACTAGAATGATCAAAAACCTAGTGGTTTTTAAAGCTTTTGGATTTTTGGCAAAAACAAGAAAATCTAATGAATTTGCATGAAAACCTATTTTTCATTGATAGATATACTTAAAAGAAATATGTTCCCCAAATTTCATGATTTTTTGAATTTTCTGGAATTAATAATGCATTTATGAAATTCATCCAGAAAATCAGAAATTTGGATTCCTTTGTGCCAGTCGACTGCCATACTGATAGTAGTCGACTGATGGACTGTGAACAAGTACAGTAACCTAATTTTATCAGGTTTTGACTGATTTTAATGTATGTTTCTCTTTATACTTGATGCCATGAGTTTGTAACTTAGTATTAATATTTTTGATGGTGTCAAAGGGGGAGAAATGTATGTTTAAGTAACGGGGAATATATTTTGGGGGAGAAATGATCATGCTTATGATAGGGGGAGAAAATTTTTATGGGGAGTTTCATGGATTAAGGGGGAGTTGCATATTGTTATATCATGTTTATGTTTACATGCTTTCTTACCTTAGAAATTTATATCAAATGTTTTTACCTAACTTAAACGGATTGCCACACATCAAAAAGGGGGAGATTGTTAGGGCAATCTCTTGCCATGATAAGGTTTTGATGTGTGTGGCAAAGGGTTTAAGTTAGGATGATATTGTTATTTGATATGTGCGTTGGAGTCTTGCAGGACTTAGTAATTCGCACATGGAGCCTTGGCGGGTTCACCCTCACAACCTCGGTCCTTGAGTCGGTGAAGGATGACTTTGCGGAAGCCGTGCGCTTGGAGCATCCGAGGGACCGCTGGATGAGATGACTTGAAGTGAAGCCAAGCAGACTTCGGAGGCAAGAGACGTGAAGGAGCATTGCAGAGCCGTGCGCCTGATGCTGCCGAGGGACGTGGCCGCGAACGAAGAGAGCTTCGGCGAGGGACTTTGAGTGAGATGAGAGAATGAGTAAAATGTAAGTAGCTCATTAGGTGAACTTGGCCATATGGCTGAGTGTCAGAGACTTGACCGCAAGGGTTAAGGTTTACCCGACCGCCGGAAGCTCAAACTTATGTTAAGTTTGAGTTTCACACACACGACCGCCATGTAATGGCTGATCGCTCCGAGTCAGTGTGTTCATCGGTATTCGATCGATGGGTTTATGCCCGCAGATGATCGCCAGAGGATATCGCGAACCGCTCATAGCCGCCGCTACCGATCGAGGCTCTGAAGCCGATCGTGGTGAGGTCCATCAGTCGACTGCCAAGATTTCCGTTGGACTACAACGGTCGGGATCCGACGTGTTCGGAGGCCGTTGTAGTGACGGCAGTCGACTGCCAAGTGTTAGGGCAATCTCTTGCCGTAATATGGTTTTGATGGTGTGGCAAAGGGTTTAAGTTAGTTTGATATGTTGATGTGATATGTGCGTTGAAGTCGTGCAGGACTTAGTAATTCGCACATGGAGCCGTGGCGAGTTTCACATCTCATGACTCGTGCCTTGAGTCGGTGAAGGATAGCTTTGCGGAAGCCGTGCGCTTGGAGCATCCGAGGGACCGCCGGACGAGAAGCTTGGAGTGGCCGGAGGAAGTAGACTTGAGGCAAGAGGCGTGAAGGAGCATTGCAGAGCCGCGCGCTCGATCGCCGCCGAGGACGGGCCGAGAACGAAGAGAACCGGCGGCGAGGACTCAGAAATGAGTGGCGATTGTAACCCGGGAAGGGTAGCTCTTAGGTGAAACAGCCATTTGGCCAAGTGTCGGATGGGTTTCGACACCACCGATCGCTATGTGCGGCAATGATCGCTCGAGTCGAGTGAGTTCGACCGTATACGATCGACCGGATTGGCGCTGATCGCCATACGCATCGTGGCCGATCGCTAAGACCATCGATCGATCGAAGCGCGAGCCGATCGTCAATAAGGGTTCGGCCACGGAACCGTTCGTAGCCGATCGCGCCGATTACGGAGGCGCGCGGCGTGATGAGGTCCATCAGTCGACTGCCAAGAGTTCCGTTGGACTACAACGGTCGGGATCCGACGTGTTCGGAGGCCGTAGTAGTCAGCTGATCGCTGCGCGGCCCGATCGATGGCGGCAAACGGGAAGAAGTTAGCCCTCTCTATAAAAAGAGAGGGTGTGAGCCTTTGAGAGGCTAATGCTCATACTCCAAACGATCTTCCTAGTGCCCCACAAGCTCTAAACTCTTCTTACCTGTTCTTACTCCATTCTATTTGTAAGAAGAGTGTGCTTGATTTGTAAAGGTTACCTCCACCTAGCTTGGTGCAAAGGAGAGACCATTTAGTGGATTGGTTTAACGGAGTGATTCACCGAGGACGAATCGGGGACCGTGGATTAGCGGCGTAGCCGTGAACCACGTTATACCATCGTGTTAGCGTTTATTTTATTGCTTTGTCTTTTGCTTTGTATTTGTATATTCCGCTTGCGCTAATCTTTTGTAGACGAGCAATTTACGACGTCCAACGTACGAGGGCTATTCACCCCCCTCTAGCCAGCCATACCGATCCCCAACACCAAGGGCAGCAGTCGACTGGTGGTGGCCAACGGGAAGAAATCAGCCCTCTCTATAAAAAGAGAGGGTGTGAGCCTTTGAGAGGCTAATGCTTATGCTCTAAGTGATCTTTCTAGTGCCCCACAAGCTCTAAACTCTTCTTACTTGTTTTTACTCCATTCTTATTGTAAGAAGAGTGATCTTGATTGTAAAGGTTACCTCCACCTAGCTTGGTACAAAGGAGAGACCAATAGTGATTGGCTTTGGAGGAGTGATTCACCTCGGACGAATCGGGATCGTGGATTAGCGGTGTAGCCGTGAACCACGTTACATCTTCTTTGTTAGCGTTTGTGTTTTCGTTTATTGCTTTGTCTTTATTGTTTATGCTTCCGCTTGCGCTAACGATTGTGTAGACGAGCAAACGAACGAGAGAATTCCGACATCCATCGTAAGAGGGCTATTCACCCCCTCTAGCCGGCCATTCGATCCCCTACAGACTTCAGGTCCAAGGACTAATAGTCATACTAATAGTCACATGAGAAAGTATATGACACTCATATAACGATCGATGATACTTTCTCATGGTGGATCATTCAGTATACATTCTCCTATGCATACCCATGTGTCAACTTGATATCACATATCCATGACTTGTGAGATCAAGTCATCGAGTTGACCTACATGCTAGTCTCTTTGCATTAACATTGTCCCCGAATGTTAATACTTGACTAAGAATGATTAAGAGTAGTGTTCTTTATATCATCTCATTATCGATTCAACCAATCGATTAATATAGATAAGAACCTTCTACTCAAGGATGTTATTATACTTAGTTATTTGACACAAATACAAGTAAATATAATAACCATGCCTTTATAAATAGGAATATGATACAACAAAGTCTATGCAACAATCATCACATGATTGACTCTAGGGCTTTCACTAACAATCTCCCACTAGCACTAGCACCAATCACTGTAGTATCTAATACCCAATGACCTAGTGTGACCATCATGCTTTTTCTGTGCCAAAGCCTTGGTCAAGGGATCTGCGACGTTAGCCTCTGTAGGTACTCTATAAATCTTCACATCTCCTCTATCAATAATCTCTCGAATGAGATGGAAGCGTCGTAGTATATGTTTGGTCCGCTGGTGTGAGCGAGGTTCCTTAGCATGTGCAATCGCTCCATTGTTGTCACAATAAGGCTCTATAGGATCTGCTATGCTAGGAACCACCTCAAGCTCAGTAATGAACTTGCGGATCCAAACTACCTCCTTTGTTGCCTCTGATGCAGCGATATACTTGGCCTCTATTGTAGAATTAGCAACTGTATCCTGCTTCAAACTCTTCCAGCTCACAACGCCATCATTCAAGCAAAACACGAACCCTGACTGTGATCTATAATCATCCTGGTCAGTTTGGAAGCTAGCATCACTGTAACCCTTTACAGCTAGCTCCTCATCGCCTCCAAATATCAAGGAATATTCTTTAGTCCTTCTCAAGTACTTAAGAATATTCTTGACTGCTATCAAGTGATGCTCACCTGGATCTGATTGGTATCTACTCATCATGCTCAAAGCATACGAGACATCAGGACAAGTACATAATATGGTGTACATGATAGATCATATGGCCGATGCATAAGGGATCTTATCCATGCGGTCTCTCTCCTCTCTAGAAGAGGGACTTTGAGTCTTCAAAAGACTCACACCATGTGACATGGACAGAAGTCCCTTCTTGGAATTCTGCATGGCAAACCGTAGTAATACCGTGCCAATATATGTACTCTGACTTAGGCCAAGAAATCTCTTAGATCTATCTCTATAGATCTTGATGCCTAGAATACAGGCTGCTTCACCTAAGTCCTTCATTGAGAAGCACGTCCCCAACCAAGTCTTCACAGACTGTAGCGAAGGGATGTCATTTCCAATGAGTAGTATGTCATCCACATACAATACAAGGAAGACAACTGTGTTTCCATTAACCCTCTTGTAGACACAGGGTTCATCTTCATTCTTGATGAAACCAAACTGTTTGATCACATCATTGAATCGAAGATTCTAACTCCGAGAAGCTTGCTTTAGCCCATAAATGGACCTTTGCAGCTTGCATACTTTCCTAGTATGCTGTGGATCTACAAAACCCTCAGGCTGTGTCATGTACACATCCTCGAGCAAGTTTCCATTCAGAAATGCAATTTTAACATCCATCTTCCAGATCTCATAATCGTGGTATGCTACAATAGCAAGCATGATCCGAATGGACTTAAACATCGCCACTGGTGAAAAGGTTTCATCATAGTCAATACCATGAATTTGCTTGAAACTTTTAGCCACCAATCGACCCTTATAGGTATGTGTAAGTCCATCCATGTCAGTCTTTCTCTTAAATACCCACTTACACCCAATGGGTTTGATGCCTTCAAGTGGATCAACCAAAGTCCATACTTGGTTGTTATACATGGATTCTATCTCATATCTCAGGGCCTCTAGCCATTTCTCAGAATCTGGGCTCATCACAGCTTCCTGATAAGAGGTAGGCTCATTCTCAATGAGCATAACATCATCATGGTCAGACAAGAGAAATGAGTATCTCTTAGACTGACGACGTACCCTATTAGACTTGCGAAGAGGTAGGTCTAGCTGAACAGGTGGTTATTCCACAACTCTTTGTGCAACAATCTCATCACTCACAACACTTTGTGGTTCCTGTTCTACCTCCATCAAGGCCTCAGTGCTATGGTCCTTATCTTGAATTTCTTCAAGATCGAACGTACTCTCACTAGTTTTTCTAGAAATAAAATCCCTTTCTAGAAATACCCCAGTCTTTGCCACAAACACTTTGTGCTGACTGGGAATGTAGAAGTAATATCCCTTCGTCTCCTTGGGATATCCAACAAAATATCACTTATCGAATTTGGGTCCCAGTTTGTCTGAGACTTGACATCGAACGTAAGCCTCACAACCCCAAATATTCATGAAAGGTATCTTGGGATTTCTCCCTGTCCATATCGTATATGATGTCTTTATCACATCCTTGGATGGTACACGGTTAAGTATGAAGGTTGTTGTGTCTAGAGCATATCCCCAAAAGGAAATAGGAAGATCTGTGTGACTCATCATAGATCGTACCATATCTAATAGTGTACGATTCCTCCTTTCGGATACACCATTCCACTGTGGTGTTTTAGGATGAGTGAGTTGGGATAGAATCCCACACTCAGCTAGATAGTCACGAAACTCGTAGCTAAGGTATTCACCACCTTGATCTGATCGAAGTATCTTAATACTCTTGCCAAGCTGGTTTTGTACTTCATTTTTGAATTCTTTGAACTTTTCAAAGGATTCTGACTTATGTGTCATCAGATACACATAACCATATCTACTGAAGTCATCAGTAAATGTAATGAAGTACCTGTAACCACCTCTAGCAGCAACATTGAAAGGGCCGCATACATCACTATGTATAAGTCCTAACAAGTCTGTTGCTCTCTCGCTGTGTCCACTAAATGGAGTCTTGGTCATCTTGCCTAAAAGGCAAGACTCGCATGTCTCATATGATTCAAAATCAAATGAGTCCAGCAGCCCATCCTTATGGAGCTGGGATACGTGACTCTCATTTATGTGACCTAAGAGACAATGCCAGAGATAGGTTTGGTTCAACTCATTTGACTTGAACCTTTTGGTACTTATGTTATAGATGGGGCTCTCTAAGTCTAGAATGTAGAGTCCGTTCATTAGAGGTGTACTACAATAGAACATATCATTTAAATAAATTGAACAACATTTGTTCTTTATTATAAATGAAAAGCCTTTCTTGTCCAAACAAGAAATTGAAATTATATTCTTAGTCAAAGCAGGCACATAACAACATTCATCTAGTTCTAGTACAAGCCCAGAGGGCAGAGATAGATCATAAGTTCTAATAGCAACAACAACAACCCTTGCTCCATTGCCTACTTGTAGGTCCACCTCGCCCTTCGTCAATGCCCTGCTATTTCTCAGCGCCTGCACATTGGTACAAATGTGAGATGCACATCCGGTATCTAATACCCATTATGAAGAAATAGATAGATTGACTTCTATAACATTTATACCTGAAGTAGAAGTCTCACTTCTCTTCTTCTTAAGATCTTCCAAGTATGCTTTGTAGTTACGCTTCCAGTGTCCAGCTTCCTTATAGTGGAAGCAAGTCCCTTCCTTGGCCACCCCTCCTTTCGATTTCAGTGCCTTATCTTTGCCCTTGGGTTGAAATTTCCCTTACCTTTAGGCTTGCCCTTGCCTTTCTTCTTTTGCACCATCAAAATGGAGTCAGATTTTCCCTTCTCAAGGTTGAGATCAGTAGTTCTCAACATGCTAAGCATCTCAGGCAGTGGCTTATCAATTTCATTCATGTTGTAATTCATGACAAATTGATTGTATCTTTGTGGCAAAGATTGCAAGATCAAGTCAGTGGCCAGCTCTTGGCCAAGTGGGAATTCCAGCCTCTGTAGGTTTTCTATGTACCCAATCATCTTGAGTGCATATGGACCTACGGGAGTCCCATCTTGCATCTTGGACTGAAACAGTGCCTTAGAGATCTCATATCTCTCGTGCCTTGCTTGTCCTTGATACAGTTGACAAAGATGTTCAACTATATCAAAAGAATTCATGAACTCATGTTGCTTCTGAAGCTCAGAGTTCATGGTCGCGAGCATGAGACATGACACATCTAATGCATCATCTTGATGCTTCTTGTAAGCATCTCGGTCAGTTCGCGAGGTAGTGGAAGGAGGTGCCTCCGGAATGGACTGCTCCAGGAGGTACAATTTTTTTCTTGAGTGAGAACGATTCTCAGATTCCTGTACCAGTCCAGAAAATTAGCTCCATTGAGATTGTCCTTCTCAAGGACAGAACGCAGGGAGAGAGTGTTCGTGTTTGTCGACATGGTAATCTACAACAAACACAATGCAGAAAATTAATATCATATTCAATTTATCATTTAATTAGGCCTTTAATCAAATGATGCTCCCACTGAATTATAGGACTTTTGTAGAATCGAGTCATGGATGTGGTCAAACCACATTACTAGATTCATACAAACTAACTATAATTCTCGCGGGACAAGATCCACATCATACTACGCCTTGAGTTAGCTTTGGCTAAATCACCCAAGACTTAGTATGATCGGTAAGTAATAAATTACCAATTACATCTCTATGCAACTCTTGTTTATTGGATCAAGATCCACATTTACAAAAGACCTTGAGTTAGCTTTGGCTAAATCGTCCAAGATTTAGTGTAAATGCGATCTTATCCTATCTTTCCAACGGTTGGAATATGCCTATAATTTTACTCGATCCAATTGAGTTAACTAGTTTTGCTCAATCTAATTGAGCTTATTCTCACCCAAGCCATGATAGGCGGGACCAAGATTATCCCTCCGCACCCTACCAAGATAATATGTGTTGCTCTGCTTTGGCAGATTCAACAACAACAAATGATCGAGGTAGTGATAGGTATCAAAACTTGATAGGCATTTTCAAGTTGATTCGATTAAGATCTAATCTAATCATAAATGTGTATCATATACACATTAAGGCCTTTATTACCCTACACTAGCATGCATCACATACATACAAGCAAAATATACTAGCATTCATCATATACATAAACAAAATATCCTAGCATGCATCATATACATACAAGCAAAATTTACTAGTATGCATCACATACATACATGAAAAAACAAATATATATATATATATATATATATATATATATATATATATATGACCGCCATGTGTCGTTGGCACCCTTCTCGTAACTCCGTCTACTAGTGGACCTTCCACCTCTCCTTTTTGTACATTACAAATATGAAACTCGAGTTACATTCGAGTCTAAAACTATTTACAACTGGAATATTAAAAGAAGAGACACGACACGCAGGTCGCATACTATATACAACATGCATAACCATAAAAATGGTGCGCAAGCCGTATTATAAATTACAACACATTTATCCAATCATATTGGGGTACTTGGGCCATGACTATCACAATATTATACATAATTCTAAATTATGTATTTTACAGAAATTTTTATAATTTTTCCTTTTTCTTTTCAGGTTTATGACTCACATCTCCGTAACGGTCTCGCTAAGCGATTTCAGGGCGCGATCGCGGGACAATGCCCCTACTTGTAAAATCAACCTTTGCGAGTGTCCCATCTTGATCTTACAGCGACTTAAGTCGCTGTCCCAAAATCCTAAAGCGAGAATTTGCCGTTCCGGAGAGTTTTTCTCGGTGGTTGAAGCCTACAAGTGTCTCAACACTTGTTGCTTTGACTCTTCGAGAAAAAAACCCAAAAAATCTAAAAAAATAGAAAATTTACAGAAACTTACAGATCTGTAATTTTTATATCTAATACAAAAACTACAAAACTAAACCACATACATGCTTCGCACGTGGCTCTGATACCACTGTTAGACTATCCAAACTGTAAAAACCGCTTTTTACGTTGCGAAAACTCCAGAAGTCGGCCACGGATCCGTTCGAAGGTAAATAAAACTACATTTACATGTTTAAAAACTTTAGATCTACTCTAGATCTACATGTTAAGAGTTTACCCTCGATACGACGCCCTTCGCTTATCCCGCTCGTCCAAACGACTTACCGAAACTCGAGAGTGTCAAGTGTTCACTCCTCTATCGGTATCCACACGAACAATAGGTGGAGAAGATCACTTAGAGTGTGCTAGCACACTAAGAAACCCACGGCAAGAGGAAAGGGAGAGAGCTTGAGGGAAGATCCAAGGAAGAAGATGATGAAGTTACACAAATTAACTTCAACCTAATGCTAACTAAAGTGGCTGGCCACTATTTGTAGGGTTACATGCATGCATGTAACTCCAAGAGCCAATGGCTCTTGGTCTCCCTCATGAGGTGGCACCCCATGATTATTCCATGATGATGTGGAACATCATCATTGTCCAACCCCCATGCCAAGTCACCATGACATGACAATTGGTCAAGTCAAAATTGACCATTCATCTTCCCTCTCAAGTCAAGTCAAACTTGACCTCTTATCTCTCATGGTTGATCAAATCCAACCATTTGATTCAAGTAAATTTGATTTAATGAATCTCTATTCATTATTTTAAATTGACTCAATGAATACAATCTAAATTAGACTCATTCAACACTTGAATCAAATTGAGTCTAACTCAATTAGTCTAATTTGGATTACCCTTAATCCAATTTGGTTCATCCCATGAACCTAATCCTCATGGTTCATCATATAAACCTAATCTCCATCTAATTGCCCTTTGTGTGTGACCCTATAGGTTCTTGTAACATTGGCAATGCTCCTAAACTGATTTAGGAATATAAGCAATGAGCGGTATCTAGCAACACATCATTGCTACCCAAGTTACAAGAATGTTGAGATCCAACATCACCTTTGTGACTACTAATTGTGACTCTCACAATATGTGACAATATCCCTCTATCCTTGACATCTAGATTGACCAACTAAGGCATAAACTGTGTCATCCTCAGTACAATCTATATCTTGAACTCCAAGTAGACTCACTCTAATCAAATGAGCTCAATATCTCATATTGACTCATTTGGGCATGGCCATGCACTTTGTGGTCTCACTCTATCAAGAATAACGATGTCACTCCCATCATATAGGAGGGATAGATCCCATCTACATCACTCACATCCCTCCGCATAATTTGTTACATACCCAGTAATCACCTTTATAGTCCACCCATTTACGGGTGATGTTTGACGAAGCCAAAGTATGCAACTCCTTATGTAGGGAACCATGGTGACTTCAGGTCCAAGGACTAATAGTCACATGAGAAGGTATATGACACTCATATAACAATCCATGATACTTTCTCATGACGGGTCATTCAGTATACATTCTCCAATGCATACCCATGTATCAACTTGATATCACATATCCATGACTTGTGAGATCAAGTCATCGAGTTGACCTACATGCTAGTCTCTTTGCATTAACATGACCCTTGAATGTTAATACTTGACTAGGAATGATTAAGAGTAGTGTTCTCTATATCATCTCATTATCGATTCAACCAATCGATTGATATAGATAAGAACCTTCTACTCAAGGACATTATTATACTTAGTTATTTGACACCAATACAAGTAAATATAATAACCATGCTTTTATAAATAGGAATATGATACAACAAAATCCATACAATAACCATCACATGATTGGCTTTAGGGCTTTCACTAACAGAGCAGATGATGGAAGATTTCATTCGAACAGAACAAGTGGCGAACGATGAATTCCGATGGCGGCATTCACAGCCAAAGACTCAATATTATGTCCTAGGTGAGAACGAGTGCTATGAATTGCCATGTGAATTTTATCCAGAACCAAGTCTCCACCCAGAAGCCTTGCAAGATAAAGTTACTAGGGAATGCAAGGAGCATAGTCAACAATTCACGGAGTTTATGCGACAAAATCTGGTAGATGAAGAAACCAAATGACTAGAAGGTGGCTTTGATGACTGGATTACACCTAATATGGCAGAGACTCACTTTGAGCGAATGGATGAGGAGGACGTAGATGACATTGGAAGTAAAGAAGGACAATCCATTCAATCACCACTTGAAGAAGAACTTGAGGATTATTTAATTAATACTTCAATCGAGGAGTGCTTTGCTTTAATTAAAACACCTCCTAACTTCAAGGATCTAGAAGAGCCTACCTTAACCCTCACTGAAACTTTAGTTACTAATAATAAAACCCTTTTGGTGATTGATAATGATAAAATTTCATTCGACATAATAGAATCTACTAATCAATCTTTTGGTGAGGATGTCTATGGTGAGTTAAATTATTTACAAAATCTAGAATATAATGATCAAACTATTGATGATTCGTTGAGACTAAGCATGTTTAACCTCAAGTCAAGGAAAGCAGCACACAAGTATCTTGCCCCTCCACGAGGAAGATTTAAAAGATATAGTAATGGAGGACCAAAAGGCAGGAAGCGAAAGGTGAGAAAGTATCTGGTCCCTCCACGAGCAAGATTTAAGGGATATAGCGATGGAGGACCACCAGGCAAGAGGAATAAGGTGAGCAAATATCTTGCTCCCCCACGAGCAAGATTCAAATGCCTCAAATGAAATGTAGGAATAAGGTCGAGCTAAAAGACCTTAAACAAAGCGCTTCTTGGTAGACAACCCAAGTTTAGATTTTGTGTTTATTTCTTATTAGTTTGTTGCATTCGTTTTTTTTTAACTTTGATTTATATTCATTTAGCATGTTGCATTTGAATTAGGACTAGAAAGGACTTTCTAGGTAGAAACAAAAATTATTTTGAATCTGCACGACTGAGCGTGTAAGGAGAATTCGGACCATTATGCACCATGAGAGAGAAATGGGGGGCACACGACCTAGCCGTGTGTTTTAACACGGCCCAACTGTATATTTTCACACGGTCATGCCCCACATTCCAGCAGCACACATGGCATGGCCGTGTGTTTTCACACGGCCGTGTTGCGCAAGGGAAAAAGGGACACCACACCATGCATTTCGCCCCTGTACATCACTCTCCCTCCAGTCTACACATGAATAGGAGCCCACCTAGTCCATGTCGACATGAGCCTACACCTGCACCACCACCTTTTTCTACTTTTGAGCAGGATGCAGGTACATATGCCTATGATTTTTCGAAGTTTTGATCGTGCCTCGGCGACATATATAATGAGTAGTAGACGCAGAGGCAGCGATGGGATGAGCAGAGCGCCTACACTAAGGCAGAGTTTTAGGGCTTCCGGGAGCACTTCCAGCAGGCCTAGTGTTGGGATGTATACTGAAAAGTCTATCTTTTGTATGAACATCTTTATTTTGAAATAAGAATCACATGATCATTGTTTGCATATTTATGGTTATGCATACTGTCTAATACATTACATTGTAGAGAACATGGTGTGTGGTGTCACACGGGAGATCATGTTATCGACTACTTGTAAAGTATAAGTAAAGGCTCACAACCTAGATGGCTTTGGACAAACCATTGGTATGCTTGTAGTGTGATTTGGTATTGGTTTGTCTTGACCATAGAATCACACTAGTGCACTTTGTCCGTTCATTAGAGGTGCACTTTGTTGGGAAATGATATTATTTATATGGTGTGCTGTTGATTATAGGAGGAAACCGTGTCCTATATATTAGGATGATGATGTCCCCTTGAGGAGCTCATAAGATTCATCATGTAAACCCTGCAGGTGGACTTGGTCCGGCATGATGAAAAGGTTGAGTGGTACTACTCATGGAGTTAGATGTTGATTAATTAATGGTCAGTAAATTAATTAATCGACGGACATTCGAGATCTTAAACACGGAGAGAAAAATATAGAAATAATATATGGAGCTCATATTAACTTATGGGGGTTGGTGAGGTAGATCAATGATAATCCTTTAGTGGATTGGATTATCATTAATGGATCGGACTTTATGTGGGCTTGATCTATTGGGTGGCCAAGATCCAACTCCTCCTCATGGTTCCTATTGTAGCCTATTAAAACCTGATGAAGCCTAGATCCAATGGATGAAAACAAAACTCTAGATCCAACGGTAGAGATTAAATCTCTAGATCCGACGGTTGAGATTAAATCTCTAGATCCGACGGTTGAGATTAAACCCCTAGAACCAATGGTGGAGATTAAAACAAGCCTTATCCCTAACTCTATAAAAAGGGGCTTTAGGGTGGGCGGCTAGAAGAATGAGAGAAGGAATAGGATTAGGGTTTGAGAGGCTTAGGGTTTGGAGGTGTTGGGCGGCCACAAATAAGGAAGTTTTTTCCTTTTCTTCTTCCTCTTCCTAGTTGGCCGGCGCCCAAGGTATTTGATTCCTCTCCCTTTGCCAGCGTCCAAACCTCCTCCTCTCTTCTCCTTGGTCGGTGGAAAGAAGTCTAGGGTCTCTTCCCTTAGAGTCTTGGCCGGCGTTCACTCTCCTTGTTCTCCTTCTTGGCCGGCGGCAAGCAATAAGCTTGGAGCTTGGTGGTTGGTTGAAAGAAGGAGAAGTGTTTTGTTTCTTATTCTTCCTCTTGTTCGGAGCGAGCAAGGAAGGAAGATTGGTGATTTAGGAGCTTCGACTTTTGGTAGATCGTCTCCCACACGACGTCTAAAAGGAGGAAGGACATACAATAGAAGATCGAGAGGTATATCGATTGTCTATTTTCTTTTGTAACATGTCTATAATTGTTTTTCAATTATATATGCATGTAGTATTCTGTTTTTATGGCTAAAATAACTTGGACCCCGAATATAAATACAAAATTCGGCGATACGTACATCGTCTATTCCGTGGCTATTCGTAGAATAGAGGTTGGTTACTTAAACAATAAGTTTGTTCAAGTGACTACTCTAATAGAATAGCACGACGATGAAATGGTTGCTTGGGTGATCCCTTTTGTCTAGGATTAAATTTTTATTAATCCTGGGACATCGATGGGATCGCCATGAACAAGCGACCGAGTTGAAGTGGGAAGTAAAGTTTCCTACCTTCAAGTGGTATTAGAGCTTCGGTTCCGGGACAAAAACCCTTCAAGTGGTATCAGAGTCACGGTTTCCGGTTTTGTGTGTTTAGGATTCGGTTACTTTTATGCATTTTTCATATATTATATGTGCCGGATAATAGTAGGATGTGCGTAGGTTAACTCTTTGGTTGCAGGCATAGGATCCAACTATTATGGCCATATGTGTGTATGTGATTGTATGTGTGTAATTGTATATTTTGTTGAATCCTCGGGGTTGACGAGGCTAGTATTTAATTTTTGTAATTAGATACGACATTGTTTAGCCACTCTTTTTATTTTAGTTTACTTTTGATCTAGATTTCATGTACACTCCCTCGTGGAGTATAGGATCGATGGATGTAAATTAAAATAGATTTTTCTCAGCTCGGATCTCCGGATGGCTTGTACATAGCGTAGGGAGGAGCAGACGAGATGGCGATACGATGGGAGACATATTGAAGACAAAAGCCATAATAGTTGGAAAATATTTATTTTTCATATTTATTGCTTATTGTTTGATATGCATGTCGTAGACTAGAAAATTTCTCAATTTCAAATTACTAAGTGGGAGAGGGATATTTTTATAAATTCCCACGGCCTCCATTACGATTTGACATGTGATGAAAACAAACTTGCGCGTCGGCTCTGAGTGCCTTTCTCCCCATTGGATGAGTTTTTTTCTGGATCACAAGGTCAGATATGGTTTTAGGAAATTATTTAGGAGCGTGTGTACTTCCCCATTGGAAGGCACATAACCCGAGATAATTTCCTTGGTATCGAGTAATGGTGAACACTTAGATGCAAATAGGAGTATCCTCCCCATCGGAGTCACTGCTTTTATTTGTAGGGCTGAAGAGAAACCAACTATTAATTTTATTTGTCAAAAAGTTAGATTGACAAGATAGTAAAATTAATGGGTAAAACCTCCTCTTACAAATGTAGAATTCGTATACGTCCACACGATCGTGGCATACGATATTCTCGGTGTTTTGAGGTGTTGGTTGATTTTAAAATTTTATTGTTTGAGGAATCAATAATTTTTTGAAATCTAAAGTTTTGATCTATGTGATTCTTAGGTTTTTCAAAAATGACTTTCAGTCCACTTGCTGTTATACTAAAGGAAAATAAACTTACTGTACATAATTATGTTGATTGGAAAAAGGAATCTAGATATTGTCTTAACTGCTGAGGAGTACAAGTATGTACTCTTTGAAGAGTGTCCTCCTAAGCCTGCGAATGAGCTGGAAGTCCTTGGAGCTGAGATCGATGGGGAAACCCAGGTCGATATCATTCTCCAGTCGATAGAAAGGCTTGCTCAAGCTCAGGCCATGGTTGCTCAAAAGGTTTCTACTTTTAAGCCGAAAGGCAAGAAGAAGAAGAAACAAGCTAGGGCAAAGGTGGTGGGAGGATCTCAGGGATGAGTGAAGAAGCCGAAAGGCAATTACTTCACTTGCAAGTAGACTGGACATTAGAAGAAAGACTGTCCCAACCAGAAGCAGAACAAAGGTATATCCTTTGGTCTAGTCGTTGAAACATGTTTAGCAGTGTTATCTACAGACACCTGGTGTGTAGATACAGGAGCCACTGATCATGTCTACAATACTTTATAGGGGTTCCAGGAAACTCGAAGACTAGCTGAGGGGGAGATTACCGTTTACTTGGGCGATGCCACAAAGGTGGCGGCTGTTGCAGTGGGAGATGTTTATTTGTCTTTTGAGAAAAATAAAGTTTTGTTTCTTAAGAATTGCTTTTATGTACCTTTATTTAGAAAGAATTTGATTTCGGTTTCTAAATTGTTTATGGATGGATATTCTATTTCTTTTAATGACAGAGTTGTTATAAAAAGGAATAGGGAGATTATCTATTCAGGTGCATTGATAGGAAATTTGTATACACTTGAACCAAAAGCTCCCACGATGCAAATAGAAGTTAATAACCCATCTTCTAATTCCAATAAGGGAAAAGAACCTTCGAAGATGAACCAAACATATGTTTGACATCTTAGGCTTAGTCGTATTAACCTAAGCAGAATTCAAAGGTTGATAGATGATGGACCTATGGGTTCATTAGTGGTGGAAGATTTCCCAACCTGCGAATCTTGCTTGGAGGGTAAAATGACCAAGAGGCCTTTTAAGGCCAAGGGGTATAGAGCCAAAGATGTGTTGAAATTTGTTCATTCTGATTTGTGTGGTCCTATGTCTATCCAGGCAAGAGGTGGTTTCGAATATTTCATCTCCTTTATAGACGATTATTCGAGATATGAATACATCTACTTGATGCGCTGCAAGTCTGAATGCTTTGACAAGTTTAAAGAATTCAAGGCTGATTTGGAGAAACGTTAAGGTAAAAATATGAAGACACTACGTTCTGATTGTGGTTGTGAGTACCTCTTGGGAGAGTTTAGGAATTACTTATCAGAGGTTGGGATTCAATCCCAATTATTTGCACCTGGCACACCCCAGCAGAATGGTGTAGAAGAGCGAAGGAATAAGACTCTTATGGAGATGGTTAGATCGATGATGAGTTATTCTAAGTTGCCAGATTCGTTCTGAGGGTATGCTCTGGATACGGTGGTGTATATTCTGAACTTGGTTCCATCTAAATTAGTGCCTTCTACTCCCACAGAATTGTGGACTGGGCGAAAGCCTAGTCTGACACATATTCGGATTTGGGGGAGTCCAGCACATATGCTAAAGGCAGATGCTGGTAAGTTGGAACCTCGTATAGAAGTGCACATGTTCGTTGGCTACCCTAGAGGAACGAAAGGTGGTTTGTTTTATAGTCCTAGAGATCATAGGGTGATCGTTAGCACGAACTCCAGATTTCTAGAGGAAGATTATGTGATGAACCACAAGCCCACGAGTAAGATTGTTCTGGAGGAATTGAGAGGGGAAGTCACTACTTCAGTACCACCGGTATAAGAGGATATACCACAAGGCACTGCACCGTGTGTCACATGTTAGTAATATATGAGAGATGTCCCAAGGCAATCGCCTTATGTATGAACCATTTATATGATAAATGAAGATTCACTATTTGAGTATACATGTTTAATGTATTTGATTGGATCTTAAACTCATTTACTGAATGTCCACGATACGATTCACAGCATGAGAGAATTTGTGATTGGATCACAACTAGTGAGTATCTCTACATGTGTAATTGTGATGTATCGAATTATCCTAGTCGATGAATTGATGGATTTGGACACCATCAATTCGCCGAGACTAGCACGAGGTATACTCCTTGGTGTATCCAAGCAACCGATTCTCACCGGCCGAGACATTGTGATGTCCGGAGTTAATCGTGGATGCTAGTTATGGTAACTAGTTCATTGGAGTGACCAGCCGTAAGACTTCATATGGTTCTCTGCATATATAGATATGTCAATGAAGTTCTTACTGTGGCTTAAGTGCGATGTTCCTTTGACTTGCGGTATTCAAGTCATCTTGATCATGGAGACTTATGCTTTGACATCTTAAGCAAACATCTCTAAGGAGATGTGGACCCGGGATGATTGGGTATAAGTCGAAGTGATCGAAGGTGTTTGAATAGCCTATAAAGGATTCACCACTCCTTGCGAGGAGATGTATACCCATGGCCTCTCGTCGGATTGTTACTAAAGTCTTTGGCCAAAGCAATACATGTTTAGAGTAAGGTACTCTTCGATACATGTGGAGTAACTAGAATCCGTAGGACGAGGAAATGATACTTGGGCTAGGTGTGACGTAGTCAGCCTAGTGGGGACTGACACAATAGACCATGTCCTGAACCAAGTGGGTATAAGATGAGTGAAGGGAATGGGGCACAATTCATTCAAGCATCTTGAAGGGTTTGAAAATAGTTCGGATCAACCGTTGATCTTTTCGGTTAATTGGGGATCATGATGTACTACTAGGTGCCACTCATGATCGTTCTATAATTAATGGTTAATTATAGACGGCCAACATAAACCGAGAACCTATTTGGTCACACGCACAATGAGTGTAATCCAAAGGATTTAAAACGAGCTTGAGAATGGGATTCTCAGACCGAGAGAAACTATGTTTGGTTGGACCAAACATAAAGCGAGCATGAAATTGTTTCAGTCGCAATGGAAGCGTGGATGGGCCGTGTCTTATGAATACATAATGGATGGACCAAAATGGTTTGGTTCTAATCCAATGGATGAGAATAAACCAAAGGGTTTGGTTTATATTAAACGAATGAACCAAAAGTTGGTTGGTTCGTTTTTAACTTAAAATAAACCATCATGGTTTGGTTTATTTTAACTTATCTTAATGGAGCGGGTTAACGGGCTTTATGGATATGATCCATTAACCATTAAGAGAATTAGTTCTCTATAAAAGTGGGCTTAAGGGATTGTTAAACCCTAATCCAATTAGTGGCCGCCCAACCCATCCTCCTTGTTGTTGGCGTCAACAACAAGGGCTGCCGCCCAACTTGATTGAGCTGCTGCCATCTCCTTGTCGGCGTCAAGTTTGGCCGGTGAACCTCCGGCGACCCTCCGGTGATCTCCTTGGGTTCGGTGTAAAGGTGAGCCTCCATCTCTTCTTTAGCGGCGCCTATTTCCTCCACCAAAGCTGTCCAGTTTTCTGGACAGCTTCTTCCCTCTCGTCGGGCGTCGTTTGGGCGACGGTTAGTGCCGACAGCGGATAACATACCGGGATTTGATCTCGGTAATCCTCTGAGGTGGAGGACGAAGCGATTCGCCAATCGGTTGACGAATACCTCTCCGGAGAAGCAAGTCTTGAGGACTTGTTTTAGGTCCGAATTTGGATTCGGACCGTGATCATCTCGATCACGTCGTCTTCAACACGAGGCTAGTAACCCCACGACGAAGCTCGTGGCTTGGCGAAGTCATCCCGAGGAGCTCGGCGTGGATACGGATAGAGACGATTCTTACGAGGATCGTTCCGGTTGATGCCGTTCCCGCTACACGTCATACGGAAGGTATAACGTAGTTTAATTTCTTTTATTGCAATTTTAATTTACGGTTATGTCTACACTTGTTGTAATAGCATGCGTGTGTTGTGTGTGTTGTAATAAATAGGAATATTTATTATTTTTATTGCTTCCGCTGTGCTCATGTTTACGAAACATGATCGAAC
Source organism: Wurfbainia villosa (assembly GCA_025175895.1). Taxonomy (NCBI): domain Eukaryota; kingdom Viridiplantae; phylum Streptophyta; class Magnoliopsida; order Zingiberales; family Zingiberaceae; genus Wurfbainia; species Wurfbainia villosa. The sequence continues at coordinate 21,328,789 of CM045998.1, forward strand.
ACACACACGCCGCGGTGCCGGAAACCCAACAGTGGTATCAGAGCCCAGGTTGTGTTTCGACATAATCGTAACATGGTTTTGCGATAGTCATAATGTATTTCTGGAAATTTTCTAAATTTTGGAAATTTAGAAGTATTTATGGAAATTTTTCAATTTTGGAAAGTCTAGAAGTATTTATGGAAATCTTCCACTTTTGGAAAGTTGGAAGTATTTATGGAAATTGATATTTTCCATAAATAAAATATTTGATTAGATTCTGGAAATTTGTTTCCTAATTTAATCTTGATTTGATTTGGGAAATCAAATCTTTAAATATTTTATTTCCATAAGTAGTTTTGAAGATTTAGGAAATTGGTTTCCTAAATAGATTTTCCTTAATCAAATAATTCCATGAATAAAATATGTGATTAGATTTGGAAATTTGTTTCCTAATTTAATTATGATTTGATTTGGAGAATCAAATCTTAAACATATTTTATTTCCATAAATAGTTATGACAAATAAATTATGTACATGACATAATTGTATGCCATGTAATTGCATTAGATGCATAACATTATGCCATGCGTGTCGTGACATGTAGATGTATGCCATGTATGCCATGCCATGTAGATAATAGTTATTTGCATGCAAAGAGGATGAGACATAAAACCCTAACTCAATATTAAAGCCTACACCTTCCATTAATATGGTTAGAACGCAGTTCTGCTTTCTTGTTTGGGTTGTTGGACTCACTCAAGCCCACTCAACTCGAACATGTTCAAATCATTGGAATAGTTTAACTCTAATATGGTAAGAGTCAGAGGTCAATCGTTAGTTTGGGTTGTTGGACTCACTCCAAGCCTGGCTAATTGGTTGAATGCGCTCTAACCATATTAAAACTATTTCGCGATTAATGGGTCGGCTTTAACTTGGAGCATCGATTTGTTGGACTCACTCCAAGGTCGATGTGAAGAGAGGTGAAGTTGGGTGCTATGCATATGATGCATACTTGTTAATGTGTTAACAACCCAATGTATGTGTAAACATTCAATTAGTTGATAGCACATTGTGATAGTTACATATACATGATATGTAATCGGTATACTTGATACTCACCATCATAGCTAAGAATGGCTTGTTGGACTCACTCCAAGGTTGTTCTTATCTATGATGGATATCAGCCCATTCGGAGATGGACCTACGATCTCTCGAAGTGATTTTAAGGGTTTTTGAAATTCGAAAAATGAATGGGATTTATAAATGTATATTGATGCATTTTAAAATCATTTTCTCATATATGCTCATTTTGTATTTCTAGGTCAATAAATTGATCATGACGTCTTTGAATTTGCGCACTATTTTGGATTCGAACAAACCGGGCCTAACTTCTGGGTGGCTTAGAAACACGAGAATTGTTCTCAAGGCGGAAAAGCTTGCATATGTCCTTGAAGAGCCTCTTCCGACCGGCCCTAAGGACGATGCAACTCGACCAAATGTTGGTCTATCGAAGCATGGGCGATTCTCGAGGCGAGTTGCATCATGCTAGCGGCGATGGTACCGAGTGCCGCGAAGCGGCATGAGCATATGGATGCTAACACTATGGTCTTCCATCTTCATGAGTTGTTCGATGAGCAAGCGAGATCCGAAGGTTCGAGGTCTCTAGGCTCCTCTTCACCACGAAGATGCAAGAAGGTTCGCCAGAGTACAGTAATGCGGTTTGTGCTAAAGATGAACGGGTACATCGAGCTGACTAGCTACCCTCGGTTTTGTGATGGATCATGAGTTAAGTATTGACTTAATTTGCATTGTTTGCCCAAGAGTTTCGCAATTTGTGATGAACTATCGGATGAACAAATTGGAATCCACCATTCCCGAGCTCCTCAATATGTCAAGATGTGGAGCCTTACGTGAAGCATGAGGAGAAGGCGGTTCATAGTTGATTCCTCAAAGAAAGGTTCTAAGAGGAAGGCAAAAGAATGTAAGAAAGGAAAGAAAAGGGCAAAGAAGGCGGAACTCAAATAAAAAGGGCACTTGCCATCACTGTGGCAAGGAAGGCCATGCCGAAGAAACTGCAAGATTTATCTTGAGTCCATGAAGAAGAAGAAGGCATCCGATGCCCTATCCTCTTCAGGTATCTTCGTTATTGATTGTCATTCTATTTCCTTAGACACTTGGGTATTGGATACTGGGTGTGGCTCACATATATGTAATGACATACAGGGGCTAAGGAATAGAAGAAGACTTGTCGAGGGGAGTCAAATTTGCGAGTTGGCAATGGAGCAAAGGTTGCGGTCGGGCCGCCATCTAACTTATTTGTCAAGCTCCTAGTGGACTAGTCTTGAATCGACAATTGCTATTATGTTCCTTCTCTAATAAAGAACATTGTTTCTATTTCCTGCTTAAATAGAAATGGTTTCCATTTAACGTTTAGTAACAATTGTTGTTATATAACTTTGAATGGCATACTTTATGGAACTGGAACTTTGAGTAATGGCATTTATACGTTGGACGTATCCAAAGGACATTTTCAATATCGAAGCGAGCAACACGCTGCTTCGAAAGGATAATCACATAGACTCCTATATGTGGCATTGTCGTCTTGGCCATATAAGCAAGAAACGCATGTCCGAATTACACCGATGTGGAATTCTGGAATCGTTTGAATTGGATTCATACGATACATGCGAATCATGCTTAAAAGGCAAGATGACTAAGTTACCTTTTACGGGAAAAGGTGAACGAGTGGGAGAGTTACTAGGTTTAGTACATACCGATGTATGTGGACCTATGTCAACTCAAGCATTAGGAGGCTATAGCTACTTCATTACCTTCACCGATGATCACTCGGTTTGGGTATGTGTTCTTGATGAAACACAAGTCTGAAGCCTTTGAAAGGTTCAAAGAATTCAGAAATGAAGTAGAGAAACAACATGACAAGAGTATTAAAATACTTCGATCGGATCGAGGTGGTGAATACTTAAGTCAAGAGTTTCTTGATTATCTAAGAGACAATGGCATATTGTCTCAATGGACTCCGCCCTATACACCACAGAATAATGGTGTATCTGAGAGGCGAATCGACCTTGTTGGACATGGTCGTCAATGATGAATCATGCAACTCTTCCCAAGTCCTTTGGGGTTATGCACTTGACAAATTGCTTACTTGTTAAATGTAATGCCTACCAAGGTAGTCTCAACTACTCCATATGAGATATGGAATGGTAAGAAACCTCATGTATCTTACTTGAAGATATGGGGTTGTCCTCGCTTATGTGAAGCTGGATCAGTATCGTATAAACTGGATGCTAAGTCTGATAAATGTCTATTTATTGGATACCCTAAGGAAACAAGGGGTTACCAATTCTATCATCCCGTGGAACAAAAGGTGTTTGTTTCAAGGCATGCTGTGTTTCTAGAGAAAGAGTTTCTCTTGCAAGAAAACAGTGGGAGTGTCGTCGAGCTTGAGGAGGCTCGAGAGACTCAAATAGACATTAATGAGATACCTGGTGAAGCACAACAGCCGACAACTCATAGTGATGAGCAATCGGCTGGACCTATTGTAACACCACATCTTCGTAGATCTGGTAGAACACGCAATATTCCTGAGAGATATGGATTTCTCGTAAGCGAATCGAACGACGTGTTACCCATTGATGATGAGGAGCCTACCAGTTATGAAGAAGTGCTGACAAGTTCAGAAAGGGATAAGTGGCTTGGTGCCATGAAGTCGGAAATAGATTCCATGTACGAAAACCAAGTTTGGAACTTGGTTGACCCACCTGAAGGCATAAAGCCTATAGGGTGCAAGTGGGTTTTCAAGAAGAAAACCGACATGGATGGTAATGTGATTACCTATAAGGCTAGATTGGTGGCGAAAGGATATCGTCAAAAGCAAGGTGTTGATTATGACGAAACCTATTCGCCTGTAGCTATGCTTAAATCCATTCGGATGCTCCTAGCCATAGCAGCTCATTATGATTATGAGATATGGCAGATGGATGTGAAAACAACTTTCCTTAATGGAAACTTGCTCGAGGACGTGTATATGATACAGCCTGAGGGTTTCACATCGGTTGATAAAACCAAGGTATGCAAGTTGCGACGATCCATTTATGGATTGAAGCAAGCATCCAGGAGCTGGAATATCCGTTTTGATGAGACGATCAAAAAGTTTGATTTCTCACAAAATCCAGACGAACCTTGTGTGTACAAGAAGGTTAGTGGGAGTGCAGTCGTGTTCCTAGTATTGTATGTCGATGACATATTACTTATAGGAAACGATGTGTCAATCTTACAGTCAGTTAAGGTTTGGTTATCCAAGACATTCTCCATGAAAGACTTGGGAGAAGCAACCTACATCCTTGGGATTAAGATCTATAGAGATAGATCGAAACGGTTGCTTGGTCTTTCGCAGTCTACATATATAGACCGAGTGCTAAAGAGGTTTAGCATGTCGGAATCCAAGAAAGGTTATCTGCCCATCGTGCATGGGGAACACCTTTCAAGTCTATGTGTCCGCGCACGTAAGATGAGAGGATTTGCATGAGTAAGATTCCTATGCATCCGCAATAGGATCTATCATGTATGCTATGTTATGTACGAGGCCCGATGTATCGTATGCTCGAGTGTCACGAGCAGATACCATCCGATCCAGAATGGATCATTGTATTGTCATAAGACGATCCTTAAGTACTTGAGAAGAACTAAGGATGTGTTCCTAATATATGGAGAAGGGTACATGGTGATACGCGGTATACGGATGTTGATCCGCATGCATAAGGATGATTCCATGTCTTAGTCCGGTATGTATTCACCTAGAATGGAGGCGCAATAAGTTGGAAAGGTTCCAAGCTTGACACTATAGCGGATTCTCGCCACTAAGGCGTAATATGTTGCGCCTTTAAGCAAAGAAAGGAAGCGGTTTGGATCAAGTAGTTCATCTATGAACTTGATGTGGTCTCATCAATGATCCAAACATGTGCTTCGCCGCTATCATCTTATTAGAGAGATCATAAGTAGGAACGAAATACAAATCGAGAAAATTCCCACTGAAAGGAACTTAGCGGATCCTTTGACTAAAGCATTACCTCAAAGTAAGTTTGAGGGTCATGTTAGAGCTTATGGTATTGGATACCGTAGCGATTGGCATTAGGCCAAGTGGGAGTCTGTTAGTAATATATGAGAGATGTCCCAAGGCAATCGCCTTATGTATGAACCATTTATATGATAAATGAAGATTCACTATTTGAGTATACATGTTTAATGTATTTGATTGGATCTTAAACTCATTTACTGAATGTCCACGATACGATTCACAAAGATGAGAGAATTTGTGATTGGATCACAACTAGTGAGTATCTCTACATGTGTAATTGTGATGTATCGAATTATCCTAGTCGATGAATTGATGGATTTGGACACCATCAATTCTCCGAGACTAGCACGAGGTATACTCTGGTGTATCCAAGCACCGATTCTCACCGGGCCGAGACATAGTGATGTCCGGAGTTAATCGTGGATGCTAGTTATGGTAACTAGTTCATTGGAGTGACCAGCCGTAAGACTTCATATGATTCTCTGCATATATAGATATGTCAATGAAGTTCTTACTGTGGCTTAAGTGCGATGTTCCTTTGACTTGCGGTATTCAAGTCATCTTGATCATGGAGACTTATGCTTTGACATCTTAAGCAAACATCTCTAAGGAGATGTGGACCCGGATGATTGGGTATAAGTCGAAGTGATCGAAGGTGTTTGAATAGCCTATAAAGGATTCACCACTCCTTGCGAGGAGATGTATACCCATGGCCTCTCGTCGGATTGTTACTAAAGTCTTTGGCCAAAGCAATACATGTTTAGAGTAAGGTACTCTTCGATACATGTGGAGTAACTAGAATCCGTAGGACGAGGAAATGATACTTGGGCTAGGTGTGACGTAGTCAGCCTAGTGGGGACTGACACAATAGACCATGTCCTGAACCAAGTGGGTATAAGATGAGTGAAGGGAATGGGGCACAATTCATTCGAGCTACTGAAGGGTTTCAGAAATAGTTCTGGATCAACCGTTGATCTTTTCGGTTAATTGGGGATCATGATGTACTACTAGGTGCCACTCATGATCGTTCTATAATTAATGGTTAATTATAGACGGCCAACATAAACCGAGAACCTATTTGGTCACACGACAACGAGTGTAATCCAAAGGATTTAAAACGAGCTTGAGAATGGGATTCTCAGACCGAGAGAAACTATGTTTGGTTGGACCAAACATAAAGCGAGCATGAAATTGTTTCAGTCGCAATGGAAGCGTCGATGGGCCGTGTCTTATGAATACATAATGGATGGACCAAAATGGTTTGGTTCTAATCCAATGGATGAGAATAAACCAAAGGGTTTGGTTTATATTAAACGAATGAACCAAAGGTTGGTTCGGTTCGTTTTAACTTAAAATAAACCATCATGGTTTGGTTTATTTTAACTTATCTTAATGGAGCGGGTTAACGGGATTTATGGATATGATCCATTAACCATTAAGAGAATTAGTTCTCTATAAAAGTGGGCTTAAGGGATTGTTAAACCCTAATCCAATTAGTGGCCGCCCAACCCATCCTCCTTGTTGTTGGCGTCAACAACAAGGGCTGCCGCCCAACTTGATTGAGCTGCTGCCATCTCCTTGTCGGCGTCCAAGTTTCGGCCGGTGAACCTCCGGCGACCCTCCGGTGATCTCCCTTGGGTTCGGTGTAAAGGTGAGCCTCCATCTCTTCTTTAGCCGGCGCCTATTTCCTCCACCAAAGCTGTCCAGTTTTCTGGACAGCTTCTTCTCCTCTCGTCGGAGCGTCGTTTGGACGACGGTTAGTGCTCCGACAGCGGATAACATACCGGGGATTTGATCTCCGGTAATCCTCTGAGGTGGAGGACGAAGGATTCGTCAATCGGTTGACGAATACCTCTCCGGAGAAGCAAGTCTTGAGGACTTGTTTTAGGTCCGAATTTGGATTCGGACCGTGATCATCTCTCGATCACGTCGTCTTCAACACGAGGCTAGTAACCCGTACGAAGACGAAGCTCGTGGCTTGGCGAAGTCATCCCGAGGAGCTCGGCGTGGATACGGATAGAGACGATTCTTACGAGAATCGTTCCGGTTGATGCCGTTCCCGCTACACGTCATACGGAAGGTATAACGTAGTTTAATTTCTTTTATTGCAATTTTAATTTACGGTTATGTCTACACTTGTTGTAATAGCATGCGTGTGTTGTGTGTGTTGTAATAAATAGGAATATTTATTATTTTTATTGCTTCCGCGGTGCTCATATTTACGAAACATGATCGAACACACACACGCCGCGGTGCCGGGAAACCCAACATCACAGATGATACACAGGTGATACCGCGTCGTAGTGGGAGGGTTGTTAGACAGCCTGATAGATTCATGTTCTTGGGAGAATCTTCTGATTTGGTCCCTGGCAAACAAGAACCTGATCCCTGGACATATGACGAGGCAATCTAAGATGCGGTATCTTGTCAAAGTGCAATGAATACTGAGATTGAATCTATGGATTCAAATCAGGTCTGGGAGCTAGTAGAACCACCTAATGGTGTAAAAGCAATTGGATGCAAGTGGATCTACAAGTGAAAGAGAGGAATAGATGGGAAGGTTGAGACTTTCAAAGCGAGGCTTGTTGCGAAGGGGTATACTCAGAAAGAGGGTATCGATTATGAGTATACCTTTTCGCCGGTTGCCATGCTTAAGTCTATTCGGATTCTCTTATGTATTGCTACTCATATGGATTATGAGGTATGATAGATGGATGTCAAGACAACTTTCCTTAATGGAAGTCTTAAGGAAAACATCTATATGAAGCAACCAGAGGGATTCATTGAAAGGGCAAAGAGCATCTTGTGTGTAAGCTTAATCGATCCATTTATGGATTGAAGCAAGCTTCGAGGTCTTGGAACATCCGCTTTGATGAGGTAATCCAGTCTTATGGATTTATTCAAAGTCCGGATGAGTCTTGTGTATACAAGAGATGTGATGGAAACGTAGTGGTATTTCTTGTACTATATGTAGATGACATTTTGTTAATTGGCAACAATGTCAAGGTGTTATCGGACGTAAGGGTATGGTTGTCCAAACAGTTTGATATGATGGACTTGGGAGAAGCGGGACACATCCTTGGGATCAAGGTTATAAGGGATCGCAGGAAAAGGATGCTGTGCTTATCTCAAGCTTCATACATAGACAACATAATGGATCATTTTAGCATGCAAGGTTTTCTACCTTTCAGACATGGAGTTCCTTTATCTAAGGAGATGTGTCCTAGAACATCTGAGGAGATAGAGGAGATGAAGGTGGTTCCTTATGCTTCGGCAGTAGGAAGCCTTATGTATGCGATGCTATGTACGAGACCAGATATCTGCTTTGTCGTGGGCATGGTCAGCAGATATCAGTGTAGGGATGCATACTGAAAAGTCTATCTTTTGTATGAACATCTTTATTTTGAAATAAGAATCACATGATCATTGTTTGCATTTTTATGGCTATGCAATATTGTCTAATATATTACATTGTAGATAACATGGTGTGTGATGTCACACGGGAGATCATGTTATCGGCTCCTTGTAAAGTATAAGTAAAGGCTCACAACCGAGATGACTTTAGACAAACCATCGGAATGGTTGTAGTGTGATTAGGTATTGGTTTATCTTGACTATAGAATCACACTAGTGCACTTTATGTGTATTGAGCAGGACCGACTTAGAGGTGATTCGATTTATTGTTTACTATATAATCGAATCAGATCTCAGATATTATTTTGTACATGCTCTTAATCCTGATATAATAACGGACACATATACTTAGTATTCATTTCTTTGATTTACCAATGGGCGAGATTTATAGATTAAATCGATAGGCTTGGTAAGTTGGGAGATGATATTATTTATATGGTGTGCCATTGATTATAGGAGGAAACCGTGTCCTATATATTAGGATGATGATGTCCCCTTGAGGAGCTCATAAGGTTCATCATGTAAACCCTGCAGGTGGACTTGGTCCGACATGTTGAAAAGGTTGAGTGGTACTATTCATGGAGTTAGATGTTGATTAATTAATGCTTAGTAAATTAATTAATCGATGGACATTCGAGATCTTAAACACAGAGAGAAAATGTACATATAATATATGGAGCCCATATTAACTTATGGGGATTGGTGAGGTAGATCAATGATAATCCTTTAGTGGATTGGATTATCATTAATGGATTGGACTTTATGTGGGCTTGATCCATGGGTGGCCAAGATCCAACTCCTCCTCATGGTCCCTAATGTAGCCTATTAACACCTCATGAAGCTTAGATCCAATGGATAGAAACAAAACTCTAGATCCAAAGGTAGATATTAAATCTCTAAGATCCGACGGTTGAGATTAAATCTCTAGATCCGACGGTTGAGATTAAATCCCTAGAACCAATGGTGGAGATTAAAGGAGGCTTATCCCTAACTCTATAAAAGGGGGGGCAAGGGGTTGGCGTGGAGAATAATTCAAGAGAATCTAGGGTTTTGGAAGTTGGCGGCAAGGCATAGGAATTAGGGTTTGGGCTTGGGCGGCACCTATTAAGGAAATTTTTCCTTGTGTTGTTCTTCTTCCCCAAGCTGCCGGCGCCCTTGGAATTCCTTCCAACCCTTGGACGGCATCCAAAACAAGTCCTCTCCTTCTCCTTGGCTAGTGGAACAAAGGTTTAGGGTCCTCCCTTGAAGCTTTTGGCCGACCACTCTCAATCTCCTCTTCCTTCTTGGCCGGCGGCAAGCTTCCTCCTTGGAAGTTGTTGGTTGGTTGAAAGAAGGAATAGAGCTTTGTTTCTATTCTTCCTCTTGCTTTGGAAGAGCAAGGAAGGAAGATTTGCGATCTAGGAGCTTCAACTTTTAGTAGATCGTCGCCCACACGACGTCCGAAAGGAGGAAGGTCATACATTAGAAGATCAAGAGGTATACCTATTCTTCATTCTCTTTTGTAACATGTTTGTTTTTGTTTTTCAATTATGAGCATGTAATATTCTGTTTGTGGCTAAATAATACTTGGATCCTGATCATAAATACAAAAGTCGGCAATCCGTACATCGTCTATTCTACGGCTACTCGTAGAATAGAGGATGGTTGCTTGAACAACGAGTTTGTTCAAGTGACCTCTCTAAACGAATAGCACGACGATGACTTGATTGTTTGGGAAATCCCTTTTGTCTAGGATTATTTTTTTTTTAATTCGGGGACATCGATGGGATCGCCTTGAACAAACAACCAAGGTGAAGTGGGAAGTGAAGTTTCCCCTCATGGACTCGATAAGAAAAACCCTTCAATTGGTATCAGAGCCAAGGTTTTTAGTTTTGTGTGTTTAGGATTCGGTTAATTTTTATGCACTTTTCATATATTATATGTGCCGAATAATAGTAGGATATGCGTAGTTTAACTCTTTGGTTGCAGGCATAAGATCCGACTATTATGGCCATATATGTGTATGTGATTGTATGTGTATATTTTGTTGAATCCTCGGGGTTGATGAGGCTAGTATTTGATTTTTTGTAAATTAGATACGGCATTGTTTAGCCACTCTTTATTTTATTTTACTTTCGATCTAGATTTCATGTACACTCCCTCGTGGAGTATAGGATTAATGGATGTAAATTAAAATAGGTTTTAGTCTCGGCTCGGATCTCCGGATGGCTCGTACATGGCGTAGGAGGAGCGGACGAGATGACGATGCGACAGGAGACATATTGAAGACAAAAGCCATAATAGTTGGAAAATAATTTATTTTTCATATTTATTGCTTTTTGTTTGATATGCATGTCGTAGGCTAGGAAAATTCCTCAATTTCAAATTACTAAGTGGGAGAGGGATATTTTTATAAATTCCCACGACCTCCATTACGATTTGACAAGTGATGCAAACAAACTTGCGCGTCGGCTCTGAGTGCCTTCCTCCCCATCGGATGAGTTTGTTTGTGGATCACAAGGTCGAATATGGTTATAGAAAATTATTAAGGAGCGTGTGTACTTCCCCATCGTAAGGCACATAACCCAAGATAATTAACTTGGTACCAAGTAATGGTGAACACTTAGATACAAATATAAGTATCCTCCCCATCGAAGTCACTACTTTTATTTGTAGGGCTGAAGAGAAACCAACTATTAATTTTACTTGTCAAAAAGTTAGGTTGACAAGATAGTAAAATTAATTGGTAAAACCTCCTCTTACAAATGTAGAATTCGTATACGTCCACACTATCGTGGCATACGATATTCTCGGTGTTTTGAGGTGTTGGTTGATTTTAAAATTTTATTGTTTGAGGAATCAATAATTTTTTGAAATCTAAAGTAATGATCTATGTGATTCTTAGGTTTTCTTTCAAACTGACTTTCAGTCCACTTGCTATGATACTAAAGGAAAATAAACTTACTGTACCCAAATAATGTTGATTGGAAAAGAATCTAATATTGTCTTATCTGCTAAGGAGTACAAGTATGTAGTCTTCGAAGAGTGTCCTCCTAAGCCTGCGAATGAGCTGGAAGTCCTTGGAGCTGAGATCGATGGGGAAACCCAGGTCGATATCATTCTCCAATCGACAGAAAGGCTTGCTCAGGCTCAGGCCATGGTTGCTCAGAAGGTTTCTACTTCTAAGCCAAAAGGCAAGAAGAAGAAGAAACAAGGTAGAGCAAAGGTGGTGGGAGGAGTGAAGAAGGACTGTCCCAATCTGAAACAGAACAAAGGTATCCGAACCAGAACAAAGGTATATCCTTTGGTCTAGTCATTGAAATATGGTTAGCGGTGTTATCTACCGACACCTGGTGTGTAGATACGGGAGCCTCTGATCATGTCTGCAATACTTTGCAGGAGTTCTAGGAAACCCGACGATAAGCTGAGGGAGAGATTACCGTTTACTTGGGCAATGCCATGAAGGTGAAGGCTATTGCAGTGGGAGATGTTTTATTTATCTTTTGAGAAAAATAAAGTTTTGATTCTTAAGAATTGCCTTTATGTACCTTTATTTAGAAAGAATTTAATTTCGGTTTCTAAATTATTTATGGATGGATATTCTATTCCTTTTAATGACAGAGTTGTTATAAAAAAGGAATAGGGAGAATATCTGTTCACGTACATTGATAGGAAATTTGTATACACTTGAACCAAAAGCTCCCATGATGCATATTGAAATTAATAACTCATATTCTAATTCCAATAAGAGAAAAGAACCTTCGAAGATGAACCAAACATATCTTTGGCATCTTAGGCTTGGTCACATTAACCTAAGTAGAATTCAAAGGTTGATAGCTGATGGACCTTTGGGTTCATTAGTGGTGGAGGATCTCCCAACCTGCGAATCTTGCTTGGAGGGTAAGATGACCAAGAGGCCTTTTAAGGCCAAGGGGTATAGAGCCAAAGATGTGTTAGAATTGATTCATTCTGATTTGTGTGGTCCTATGTATATCCAGGCTAGAGGTGGTTTTGAGTATTTCGTCTCTTTTATAGACAATTACTCAAGATATGGATACATTTACCTGATGCGCCGCAAGTCTGAATGCTTTGACAAGTTCAAAGAATTCAAGGCTGATGTGGAGAAACGTCAAGGTAAAAGTATCAAGACACTACGATCTGATCGTGGAGGTGAGTACCTCTTGGGAGAGTTTAGGAACTACTTATCAGAGGCTGGGATTCAATCCCAATTGACTGCACCTGACACACCCTAGCAGAATGGTGTAGCAGAGCGAAGAAATAAGACTCTTATGGAGATGGTTAGATCGATGATGAGTTATTATGAATTGCCAGATTCGTTCTGAGGATATGCTCTAGATACGGCGGTGTACATTCTGAACTTGGTTCCATCTAAATTAGTGCCTTCTACTCCCATAGAGTTGTGGACTGGGCGAAAGCCTAGTCTAAGACATATTCGGATATGGGTGTTGGAATGTATACTGAAAGCCTAGCTCTTTTTGTATGAACATTTTATTTTGAAATAAGAATCACATGATCATTGTTTGCATTTTATATATTCATTATATATGTGTGCATATTGTCTAAATATTTTACATTGTAGATAACATGGTGCTTGGTGTGGCACAGAAGATCATGTTATCAGTTCCTTGTAAAATATAAGTAGAGGCTCACAACCAAGATGGTTTTGGACAAACCATTGGCATGATTGTAGTGTAGCTTGGTATTGTTTTATCTTGAACATAGAGTTACACTGGTACACTTAGGTGTATTGAGCAGGATCGACATAGAGGTGATTCAATTTAGTACTGACTACATGATTGAATCGGACCTCGGATATTATGTTGTACATGCTCTTAATCCCGATATAATAACGGGCACATGTACTTAGTATTTATTTCTTTGATTTACCAGTGGGTGAGATATAGATGGATTAAATCAATATGCCCGGTAAGTTGGGAGATAATATTTTTTACATGGTGTGCCGTTGATTATAGGAGGAAACCGTGTCCTATATATTAGGTTGATGATGTCCCCTTGAGGAGCTCATAAGGTTCATCATGTAAACCCAACTGGTTGACTTAGTCAACATGATGATAAGGTTGAGTGGTACTACTTGAGGAATTAGATGTTAATTAATTGATGATCAGTAAATCAATTAATTGACAGACATTTGATATCTTAAACACGGGGAGATTAATGTACAAATAATATATGGAGCCCATATTGATTTATGGGGGTTGGTGAGGTAGTTCAATGATGATCCTCTAGTGGAATGGAACATCATTGATGGATCAAGTTTGTGTGGTTCCGATCCATCGGGTGGCCAAGACCCAACTCCTCCTTATGGTCCCTATCGTAGCCTAATATAATCCTTGTGAAGTCTAGATCCAAGAATGTAAAACAAAACCTAGAACCAACGGTTAGGATTAAATCCCTAGATCCGATGGTTGGATGAAACCCTAGAACCAATGGTTGGGATTAAATCCCTAGATCCGATGGTTAGGATGAAATCCTAGAATCGACGGTTGGAATTAAATCCCTAGATCCGACGGTTGGGATAAAACCCTAGATCCGACGGTTGGGATGAAACCTTAGATCCGATGGTTGGGATGAAATCCTAGATACGACGGTTGGGATTAAACCCTAGATCCAACGGTTGGGATAAAACCCTAGATTCGACGGTGGAGATTAAATCCCTAGATCCGACGGTGGAGATTAAAGGAGGCTTAAGCCCTATTCTATAAATAGATGCTTAGGGTTGGGCGGCAAGATTGATCAAAGAATTGGAGTTAGGGTTTTGGGCGGCTAGGGTTTGGAGCAAAGTGGGCGGCAACCTCTTCCATCTTGTTGATTGCCGGCGCCCACTTCCATTGATAATTCCTTGGCCGGCGCCCATCCTAGAAGCTTCCCCCTTCTTCCTTGGCCGGCGGTTCTCCTCCCATTGGTGGCCGGTTCTCTTCCTCCTCCCTATTCTCCAAAGTGGCCGGCGGCAACACTTCTTGAAGTTGGCCGACGCATCATCCATTGCTCCTTGGCCGGCGGTTGCACCAAATTCCCTAATTTGGTGGCCGGTTCTAGATAGGAAAGGTATTTGTGAGTTCTTCTCTTTGTTCACAGCGGACAAGGTAGAGAAGAAAGCGATCTAGAAGGCTTCTACTCGTGGAGGAACTTCGTCCACACGTCGTCCACGAGAAGGATAGGACATACGGTAGAAGATCGTGAGGTATAAAGTTATTTTAACTTTATGTACAGATCTGAGCATGTTCTTATTTGTTTTGATTATGCATGTGTGTGTATGAATATATATTGTATAATCATGGACCCCGAAGACAAACACAAAAACCGGCGATCCATCCGTCGTCTCTTCCGCGGCTAACCAACTAGAAGAGTTGTGTTGCTTGAACAACTAGTTTGTTCAAGCGACCACTCAAGTTGTTAGCACGACGACGAATAGGTTGTGCTAAGGAAGCTCATCCCATCCGGATTAATTCTTTCATTAGTGAAAATTTTAATCCGGGGACATGGGAGCCAATGAGCCTCCGGTGCGGCCCACCTAACAATTGGTATCAGAGCCATCGGTTTTCGGTTTTGTGTGTTTAGGATTCGGTTAATTTTTTATGCATTTTTCATATATTATATGTGCCGGATAATAGTAGGATATGCGTAGTTTAACTCTTTGGTTGCAGGCATAAGATCCGACTATTATGGCCATGTGTGTGTATGTGAATGGATGTGTGTAAAAAATTTATTATTTGAATCCTCGGGGTTGACGAGGCTAGATTAGTATTTAATTTTTGTAATTAAATACGACATTGTTTAGCCGATCATTTTAGTTTACTTTCGATCTAGATTATTTGTACACTCCTTCGTGGAGTATAGGATCGATGGATGTAAATAAAATGATTTATCTTGGCTCGGATATCTTTGGTGACTTGCGCACGGGAAAAGGTGGAGCGGACGAGGTGGCGACACGACGGGATGCATATTGGAGGACAATGCCATAATAGTTGGAAAAATTCTGTTTTTTCCATATTTATTGCTTATTTGTTTTATATGCATGTTGTGTATGTTTAAAATTCCTCGATCTCAATTTACTAAGTGGGAGAGGGATATTTTAATTAATTCCCGCGGCCTCCATTACAATTTGACGTGTGATGCAACAAACTTGCGCGTTGGCTTTGAGTGCCTTCCTCCCCATCGGATGGGTTTGTTTGCGGATCACTATGTCAAATAATGGTTATAGGAAATTATTTAGGAGCGTGTGTACTTCCCCATCGGTAAGACACATAATTCGAAATAATTCCCTTAGTATCGTGTAATGGTGCACACTTAGATACAAATAAAGGTATCCTCCCCATCGGAGTCACTGCTTTTATTTGTAGGGCTAAAGAGGAACCAACTATTAATTTTATTTGTCAAAAAGTAAGGTTGACAAGATAATAAAATTAATGGGTAAAACCTCCTCTTACAAATGTAGAATTCGTATACGTCCACACTATCGTGGCATGCGATATTCTCGGTGTTTTGAGGTGTTGGTTGATTTCAAGATTTTATTGTTTTGAGGAATCAATAATATTTGAAATCTAATATTTTGATCATTGTGATTTTTAGGATTTTCAAATGACTTTCAACCCACTTGCTGTGATTTTAAAAGAAAACAAACTTACTGGTCCAAACTACACTGATTGGAAAAGAAACCTGGATATTGTCCTACCTGTAGAGGAGTATAAATTTGTACTCTTCGAGGTCTGTCCTCCTAAGCCCTCAGATGACTCTGATGAAAAGGAGATAGAACGTTATAAGAAATGGGTTAAGGCAGATGAGATGGCGCGGTGTTACATTTTGGCATCTATGTCAAATGTGCTGCAACATCAGCATCAGGCCATAGCCACAGCTTATGACATGATGTTCAATCTCAAGGAACTTTTCGGACATCGAGTAGGCGGCTGGCAGAGGCAATGAGAAACTTGATGACGACCACCATGGTCGAGGAACACCCGTTAGGGATCATGTTCTCAAGATGATGGCTCATCTTAATGAGATGGAAGTCCCTGAGTGAGATCGATGGGAAACCCAGTCGATATCATTCTACCTCTGCCTAGGAGTTTTGGCGATTCGCCTCAACTACAACATGAACAAGAGGTTGTATTCGTTGGCGGAGCTTCTGACAGAACTCCAGGCGGCAGAGGGGCTTTTTCGTCAGAGTTCTCAAGCCATGGTCACTCAGAAGGTTTCTTCCTCTAAACCGAAAGGTAAGAAGAAGAAGAAGCAAGGTGGAGCGAAGAAAGTGGCAACAGGACCTTAGGCACGAGTGAAGAAGCCGAAAGGCAAGTGCTTCACTTGCAAGCAGACTGGACATTGGAAGGCGGACTGTCCTCGCCGAAAGAACAAAGGTATATCTTCTTGTTTAGTTGTTGAAACATGTTTAGTGGTGTTATCTACCAGTGCCTGGTGTGTAGATACAGGAGCCACTGATCATGTCTGCAATACCTTACAGGGGTTCCAGGAATCCCGACGACTAGCTGAGGGAGAGATTACCGTCTTCATGGGCAATGCTTCAAAGGTGGCGGCTATTGCAGTGGGAGACATTTATTTATCTTTTGATAGGAATAAATTTTTGGTTTTAAGAAATTGTCTTTATGTACCTACTTTTAGAAAGAATTTAATTTCAGTTTCTAAATTATTTATGGATGGATATTCTGTTTCTTTTAATGACAAGGTGGTTATAAAAAGGAATAGGGAGATTATCTGTTCTGGTACATTGGTTGGCAATTTATATACTCTTGAACCAAAAACTCCCACGATGCAAATAGAAGTAAATAGCTCATCTTCTAAATCTAATAAGAGAAAAGAACCTTCACAAATGAACGAAACATATCTTTGGCACCTAAGGCTTGGTCATATTAACCAAAGTAGAGTTCAAAGGTTGATAGCTGATGAACCTTTGGGTTCATTAGTGGTGGAGGATCTCCCAACCTGCGAATCTTGCTTGGAAGGTAAAATGACCAAGAGGCCTTTCAAGGCCAAGGGGTATAGAGCCAAAGATGTGTTAGAATTGGTTCATTCTGATTTGTGTGGTCCTATGTCTATCCAGGCAAGAGGTGGCTTTGAATACTTCGTCTCTTTTATAGACGATTATTCAAGGTATGGATACATTTACTTGATGCGCTGCAAGTCTGAATGCTTTGACAAGTTCAAAGAAATCAAGGCTAATATGGAGAACTGTCAAGGTAAAAGTATCAAGACATTACGATCTGATCGTGGTGGCGAGTACCTCTTGGGAGAGTTTAGGAGTTACTTATCAGAGGCTGGGATTCAATCCCAATTGTCTGCACCTGGCACACCCCAGTGGAATGGTGTGTCGGAGCGAAGGAACAGGACTCTTATGGAGATGGTCAGATCGATGATGAGTTATTCTGAGTTACCTGATTCGTTCTGGGGGTTTGCTCTGGAAACAACAGCACACATTCTGAACTTGGTTCCATCTAAGTCAGTACCCTCTACTCCCACAGAGTTGTGGACTGGGCGAAAGCCTAGTCTAAGACATATTCGGATTTGGGGTAGTCCAGCACATGTACTGAAGGGAGATGCTGGTAAGTTGGAATCTCGTACAAAAGTGCGCTTGTTTGTTGGCTACCCTAAGGGAACGAAGGGTGGTTTATTCTATAGTCCTAGAGATCAGAAGGTTATCGTGAGTACGAATGCCAGATTTCTAGAGGAAGACTATGTGATGAACCACAAGCCCACGAGTAGGATTGTTCTTGAGGAGATGACAGGGGAAGTCCCGACTTCAGTACCACCGGTACAAGAGGAGACACCACAAGTCACTGCACCGCGTGTCACAGAGCATACACAGGAGGCACCTCGTCGTAGTGGGAGGGTTGTTAGACAACCCGACAGATTCATGTTTTTGGGAGAGTCTTCAGACTTAGTCCCTGGTGAACATGAACCTGATCCCTGGACATATGACGAGGCAATCCAAGATAGAGATGCAGTATCTTGGCAAAGAGCGATGAATTCAGAGATAGAATCTATGGATTCTAATCAGGTCTGGGAGCTAGTAGAGCCACCCGATGGTGTAAAAACTATTGGATGCAAGTGGATCTACAAGAGAAAGAGAGGAGTAGACGGGAAGGTTGAGACCTTCAAAGCTAGGCTTATTGCGAAAGGGTATACTCAGAAAGAGGGTATCGATTATGAGGAGACCTTTTCGCCGGTAGCTATGCTTAAGTCTATTCGGATTCTCTTATCTATAGCTGCTCATATGGATTATGAGATTTGGCAGATGGATGTCAAGACAGCTTTCCTTAATGGAAGTCTTGAGGAGAACATCTATATGCGGCAACCAGAGGGATTCATTGCTAAAGGCAAAGAGCATCTTGTATGTAAGCTTAATCGGTCCATTTATGTATTGAAGCAAGCTTCTAGATCTTGGAACATCCGCTTTGATTAGGTAATCCAATCATATGGATTTATTCAAAGTCCGGATGAGCCTTGTGTATACAAGAGATGTGACGGAAACGTAGTGGTGTTTCTTGTACTATACGTAGATGACATTTTGTTAGTTGGCAACAATATCAAAGTGTTATCAGACGTAAGGGTATGGTTGTCCAAACAGTTTGATATGAAGGACTTGGGAGAAGTAGGACACATCCTTGGGATCAAAGTTATAAGGGATCGCAAGAAAAGGATGTTGTGCTTATCTCAAGCTTCATACATTGACACTATCCTTGCTCGTTTTAGCATGCAGAACTCCAAGAAAGGTTTCCTACCTTTCAGGCATGGAGTTCCTTTATCTAAAGAGATGTGTCCCAAAACATCAAAGGAGATAGAGGATATGAAGGCGGTTCCTTATGCTTCGGCAGTAGGAAGCCTTATGTATGCTATGCTATGTACGAGATCGGATATCTGCTTTGCCGTGGGCATGGTTAGCAGATATCATAGTAATCCTGGACAGGGACATTGAACTGCGGTAAAGCATATATTGAAGTACCTGAGAAGGACTAGGGATTATATGCTGGTTTACCGAGCAGATCAATTAGTCCCTGTGGGTTACACGGATTCGGATTTCCAATCAGATAGGGACAAGAGTAAGTCTACCTCGGGGTTTGTGTTTACTTTTGGAGGTGGAGCCATAGCATGGAGGAGTGTCAAGCAGAAATGCGTGGCGGACTCTACCATGGAAGCTGAGTATGTGGCAGCCTCTGAGGCAGCCAAGGAAGCTGTATGGCTCAGGAACTTCTTGATGGACTTGGATGTGATTCCTGGTTTGCCCAGAACTATCACAATTTATTGTGATAATAGTGGTGCAGTTGCAAACTCGAAGGAACCATGAGCCCATAAGGCGAGTAAACACATAGAGCGCAAGTACCACCTCATACGAGAGATCGTAAAGCGAGGAGAAGTTGCTGTCGCCAAGATTGCATCAGAGGATATCCTGGCGGATCCATTCACTAAGGCCCTTCCAGCGAAAGCGTTTGATAGGCATGTGGAGGACATGGGGATCAGATGTATGGCAGAGTGATGACAGCATAGTCTTTTAGTATAAGTGGGAGATTGTTGGAATGTATACTGAAAGCCTAGCTCTTTTTGTATGAACATTTTATTTTGAAATAAGAATCACATGATCATTGTTTGCATTTTATATATTCATTATATATGTGTGCATATTGTCTAAATATTTTACATTGTAGATAACATGGTGCTTGGTGTGGCACAGAAGATCATGTTATCAGTTCCTTGTAAAATATAAGTAGAGGCTCACAACCAAGATGGTTTTGGACAAACCATTGGCATGGTTATAGTGTAGATTGGTATTGTTTTGTCTTGAACATAGAGTTACACTGGTACACTTAGGTGTATTGAGCAGGACCGACATAGAAGTGATTCAATTTAGTACTGACTACATGATTGAATCGGACCTCGGATATTATGTTGTACATGCTCTTAATCCCGATATAATAACGGGCACATGTACTTAGTATTTATTTCTTTGATTTACCAGTGGGTGAGATTTAGATGGATTAAATCAATATGCCCGGTAAGTTGGGAGATAATATTTTTTACATGGTGTGCCGTTGATTATAGGAGGAAACCGTGTCCTATATATTAGGTTGATGATATCCCCTTGAGGAGCTCATAAGGTTCATCATGTAAACCCAGCTGGTTGACTTAGTCAACATGATGATAAGGTTGAGTGGTACTACTCGAGGAATTAGAAGTTAATTAATTGATGGTCAGTAAATCAATTAATTGACGAACATTCGATATCTTAAACACGGGGAGATTAATGTACAAATAAAATATGGAGCCCATATTGATTTATGGGGGTTGGTGAGGTAGTTCAATGATGATCCTCTAGTGGAATGGAACATCATTGATGGATCAAGTTTGTGTGGTTCCGATCCATCGGGTGGCCAAGACCCAACTCCTCCTTATGGTCCCTATCGTAGCCTAATATAATCCTTGTGAAGTCTAGATCCAAGAATGTAAAACAAAACCTAGAACCAACGGTTAGGATTAAATCCCTAGATCCGATGGTTGGATGAAACCCTAGAACCAACGGTTGGGATTAAATCCCTAGATCCGATGGTTAGGGTGAAATCCTAGAATCGACGGTTGGAATTAAATCCCTAGATCCGACGGTTGGGATAAAACCCTAGATCCGACGGTTGGGATGAAACCTTAGATCCGACGGTTGGGATGAAATCCTAGATCCGACGGTTGGGATTAAACCCTAGATTCGACGGTTGGGATAAAACCCTAGATCCGACGGTGGAGATTAAATCCCTAGATCCGACGGTGGAGATTAAAGGAGGCTTAAGCCCTATTCTATAAATAGATGCTTAGGGTTGGGCGGCAAGATTGATCAAAGAATTGGAGTTAGGGTTTTGGGCGGCTAGGGTTTGGAGCAAAGTGGGCGGCAACCTCTTCCATCTTGTTGATTGCCGGCGACCACTTCCATTGATAATTCCTTGGCCGACGCCTATCCTAGAAGCTTCCCCCTTCTTCCTTGGCCGGTGGTTCTCCTCCCATTGGTGGCCGGTTCTCTTCCTCCTCCCTATTCTCCAAAGTGGCCAGCGGCAACACTTCTTGAAGTTGGCCGGCGCATCACCATTGCTCCTTGGCCGGCGGTTGCACCAAATTCCCTAATTTGGTGGCCGGTTCTAGATAGGAAAGGTATTTGTGAGTTCTTCTCATTGTTCGCAGCGGAAAAGGTAGAGAAGAAAGCGATCTAGAAGGCTTCTACTCGTGGAGGAACTTCGTCCACACGTCGTCCACGAGAAGGATAGGACATACGGTAGAAGATCGTGAGGTATAAAGTTATTTTAACTTTATGTACAGATCTGAGCATGTTCTTATTTGTTTTGATTATGCATGTGTGTGTATGAATATATATTGTATAATCATGGACCCCGAAGACAAACACAAAAACCGGCGATCCATCCGTCGTCTCTTCCGCGGCTAACCAACTAGAAGAGTTGTGTGGCTTGAACAACTAGTTTGTTCAAGCAACCACTCAAGTTGTTAGCACGACGACGAATAGGTTGTGCTAAGGAAGCTCATCCCATCCGGATTAATTCTTTCATTAGTGAAAATTTTAATCCGGGGACATGGGAGCCAATGAGCCTCCGATGAGGCCTCCCTACAATGGGGGAGTCCAACACATGTGCTGAAGGCAGATGCTGGTAAGTTGGAACCTCGTACAGAAGTATGCATGTTCGTTGGCTATCCTAGAGGAACGAACGGTGGTTTATTTTATAGTCCTAGAGATCAGAGGGTGATCGTCAGCACGAACGCCAGGTTTCTAGAGGAAGACTATGTGATGAGCCACAAGCCCAAGAGTAAAATTGTTCTGGAGGAATTAAAAGGGGAAGTCACTTCTTTAGTACCACCGGTACAAGAGGATATACCACATGTCACTACACCGCGTGTCACAGAGGATACACAAGAGATACCTTGTCGTAGTGGGAGGGCTGTGAGACAGCCTGATAGATTTATGTTCTTGGGAGAATCCTCTGATTTGGTCCCTGGTGAACATGAACCTGATCCCTGGACATATGACGAGGCAATCCAAGATAAAGATGCAGTATCTTGGCAAAGTACAATGAATGTTGAGATTGAATCTATGGATTCAAATCAGGTCTGGGAGTTAGTAGAACCACCCGATGGTGTAAAAACCATTGGATGCAAGTGGATCTACAAGAGAAAGAGAGGAATAGATTGGAAGGTTGAAACCTTCAAAGCGATGCTTGTTGCGAAGGGGTATACTCAGAAAGAGGGTATCGATTATGAGGAGACCTTTTCGCCGGTAGCCATGCTTAAGTCTATCCGGATTCTCTTATGCATAGCAGCTCATATGGATTATGAGGTGTGGCAGATGGATGTCAAGACAACTTTCCTTAATGGAAGTCTTGAGGAAAACATCTATATGAAGCAACCAGAGAGATTCATTGTGAAGGGCAAAGAGCATCTTGTATGTAAGCTTAATTGATCCATTTATGGATTGAAGCAAGCTTCGAGGTCTTGGAACATCCGCTTTGATGAGGTAATCCAGTCTTATGAATTTATTCAAAGTCCGGATGAGTCTTGTGTATACAAGAGATGTGACGGAAACGTAGTGGTATTTCTTGTACTATACGTAGATGACATTTTGTTGATTGGCAACAATATCAAGGTGTTATCGGACATAAGGATATGGTTGTCCAAACAGTTTGATATGAAGGACTTGGGAGAGGTGGGACACATCCTTGGGTTCAAGGTTATAAGGGATCGCAGGAAAAGGAAGTTGTGTTTATCCTAAGTTTCATACATAGACACAATTATGGATCGTTTTAGCATGCAAAACTCAAAGAAGGGGTTTCTACCTTTCAGGCATGAAGTTCTTTTATCTAAGGAGATGTGTCCTAGATCATCTGAGGAGATAGAGGAGATGAAGGCGGTTCCTTATGCTTTGGCAGTAGGAAGCCTCATGTATGTGATGCTATGTACGAGACAAGATTTCTGCTTTGCCGTGGGCATGGTCAGCAGATATCAGAGTAATCCAGGATAGGGACATTGGACTGCGGTAAAATATATATTGAAGTACCTGAGAAGGACTAGTGATTATATGCTGGTTTACCGGGTAGACAAATTACTCTCTGTGGGTTACACGGATTCTGACTTCCAATCTGTTAGGGATAACAATAAGTCTACCTCGGGGTTTGTGTTTACTTTGGGAGGTGGAGCCATTGTATGGAGGAGTGTCAAGCAGAAATGCGTAGCGGACTCCACTATGGAAGCTGAGTATGTGGCAGCCTCTAAGGCGGCCAAAGAAGCTGTGTGGCTCAGGAACTTCCTGATGGACTTGAATGTGATTCCTGGTTTGCTCAGAACTATCACAATTTATTGTGATAAATAATGGTGCAGTTGCAAACTCGAAGGAACCACGAGCTCATAAGGCAAGTAAACACATAGAGCACAAGTACCACCTGATACGAGAAATCGTAAAGGAGGTAGAAGTTGCTGTCGCCTAGATTGCATCAGAGGATGACCTGGTAGACCCTTTTCACTAAGGCCCTTTTGGCGAGAGCTTTGATAGGCATGTGGAGGGAAGGGGAATCAGATGTATGGCAGTATGAGGACAGCATAGTCTTTTAGTTTAAGTGGGAGATTGTAGGGATGTATACTGAAAAGTCTATCTTTTGTATGAACATTTTTATTTTGAAATAAGAATCACATGATCATTGTTTGCATTTTTATGGTTATGCAATATTGTCTAATACATTACATTGTAGATAACATGGTGTGTGGTGTCACTTGGGAGATCATGTTATCGGCTCCTTGTAAAGTATAAGTAAAGGCTCACAATCGAGATGGCTTTGGACAAACCATCGGAATGGTTGTAGTGCGATTTGGTATTGGTTTGTCTTGACCATAGAATCACACTAGTGCACTTTGTGTGTATTGAGCAGGACCGTCTTAGAGGTGATTCGATTTATTGTTTACTACATAATCGAATCGGACCTCAGATATTATTTTGTACATGTTCTTAATCCCGATATAATAACGGACACATATACTTAGTATTCATCTCTTTGATTTACCAATGGGCGAGATTTATAGATTAAATCGATAGGCTCGGTAAGTTGGGAGATGATATTATTTATATGGTGTGCCATTGATTATAGGAGGAAACCGTGTCCTATATATTAGGATGATGATGTCCCCTTGAGGAGCTCATAAGGTTCATCATGTAAACCCTGCAGGTGGACTTGGTCCGGCATGATGAAAAGGTTGAGTGGTACTGCTCATGGAGTTAGATGTTGATTAATTAATGGTCAGTAAATTAATTAATCAACGGACATTCGAGATCTTAAATACGGGGAGAAAATGTACATATAATATATGGAGCCAATATTAACTTATGGGGGTTGGTGAGGTAGATCAATGATAATCCTTTAGTGGATTGGATTATCATTAATGGATCAGACTTTATGTGGGCTTGATCCATGGGTGACCAAGATCCAACTCCTCTTCATGGTCCCTAATGTAGACTATTAACACCTCATGAAGCTTAGATCCAATGGATAGAAACAAAACTCTAGATCCAAAGGTAGATATTAAATCTCTAAGATCCGACAGTTGAGATTAAATCTCTAGATCTGACGGTTGAGATTAAATCCCTAGAACCAATAGTGGAGATTAAAAGGAGGCTTATCCCTAACTCTATAAAAGGGGGGCAAGGGGTTGGCGTGGAGAATAATTCAAGAGAATCTAGGGTTTTGGAAGTTGGCAGCAAGGCATAGGATTTAGGGTTTGGGCTTGGGTGGCACCTAATAAGGAAATTTTTCCTTGTGTTGTTCTTCTTCCCTAAGCTGCCGGCGCCCTTGGAGTTCCTTCCAGCCCTTGGCCGGCATCCAAAACAAGTCCTCTTTTTCTCCTTGGCCAGTGGAACAAAGGTTTAGGGTCCTCCCTTGAAGCTTTTGGCTGACCACTCTCAATCTCCTCTTCCTTCTTGGCCAGCGGCAAGCTTCCTCCTTGGAAGTTGTTGGTTGGTTGAAAGAAGGAATAGAACTTTGTTTCTATTCTTCCTCTTGCTTTGGAAGAGCAAGGAAGAAATATTTGCGATCTAGGAGCTTCAACTTTTGGTAGATCATCGCCCACACGACGTCCGAAAGGAGGAAGGTCATACATTAGAAGATCGAGAGGTATACCTATTCTTCATTCTCTTTTGTAATATGTTTGTTTTTGTTTTTCAATTATGAGCATGTAATATTCTGTTTGTGGCTAAATAATACTTGGATCCCGATCATAAATACAAAAGCCAACGATCCGTACATCGTCTATTCCGCGGCTACTCGTAGAATAGAGGATGGTCGCTTGAACAACGAGTTTGTTCAAGTGACCTCTCTAAACGAATAGCACGACAATGACTTGATTGTTTGGACAATCCCTTTTGTCTAGGATTAATTTTTTTTTAATCCGGGGACATCGATGGGATCGCCATGAACAAACAACCAAAGTGAAGTGGGAAGCGAAGTTTCCCCTCACGGACTCGATAAGCAAAACCCTTCAATTAGAGTATTCCAAGACAGGGATATTGGACTACGGTAAAGCATATTTTAAAGTACCTGAGAAGGACTAGGAATTAAATGCTAGTTTACCAGGCAGACCAATTACTCTCTGTGGGTTACACAGATTCCGACTTCCAATCAGATTGGGATAACATTAAGTCTACCTCAGGTTTTGTGTTTACTTTGGGAGGTGGAGCCATTGTATGGAGGAGTGTCAAGAAGAAATGCGTGGCGGACTCTACCATGGAAGCTGAGTATGTGGCGGCCCCTGAGGTGGCCAAAGAAGCTGTATGGCTCAGGAACTTCTTGATGGACTTGGATGTGATTCCTAGTTTGCTCAGAACTATCACAATTTATTGTGATAACAGTGGTGCAGTTGCAAACTCGAAGGAACCACGAGTCCATAAGGCAAGTAAACACATAGAGCGCAAGTACCACCTGATATGAGAGATCGTAAAGTGGGTAGAAGATACTATCGCCTAGATTGCATCAGAGGATGACCTAGTAGATCCTTTCACTAAGGCCCTTCTAGCGAGAGCTTTGATAGGCATGTCGTGGGAATGGGAATCAGATGTATGGCAGTTAGAGGACAACATAGTCTTTTAGTATAAGTCAGAGATTGTTGGGATGTATACTGAAAAGTCTAACTTTTGTATGAACATCTTTATTTTGAAATAAGAATCACATGATCATTGTTTGCATATTTATGGTTATGCATACTGTCTAATACATTATATTGTAGATAACATGGTGTGTGGTGTCACACGAAAGATCATGTAATCGGCTCCTTGTAAAGTATAAGTAAAGACTTACAACCCAGATGACTTTGGACAAACCATTGGTATGGTTGTAGTGTGATTTGGTATTGGTTTGTCTTGACCATAGAATCACACTAGTGCACTTTATGTGTATTGAGCAGCACCGACATAGAGGTGATTCAATTTATTGCTGACTACATAATCGAATCGGACCTCAGATATTATATTGTACATCCTCTTAATCCCGATATAATAAAGAGCACATATACTTAGTATTCATTTATTTGATTTACCAATGGGTGAGATTTATAGATTAAATCGATAGGCTCGATAAGTTGGAAAATGATATTATTTATATGGTGTGCCATTGATTATAGGAGAAAATCGTGTCCTGTATATTAGGATGATGATGCCCCCTTGAGGAGCTCATAAGGTTCATCATGTAAACCCTGCAGATGGACTTGGTCCGACATGATGAAAAGGTTGAGTGGTACTACTCATGGAGTTTGATGTTGATTAATTAATGGTTAGTAAATTAATTAATCGACGGACATTCGAGATCTTAAACACGGGGATAAAAATGTACAAATAATATATGGAGCCCATATTAACTTATGGGGGTTGGTGAGGTAGATCAATGATAATCCTTTAGTGGATTGGATTATCATTAATGGATCGGACTTTATGTGGGCTTGATCCATTGGGTGGCCAAGATCCAACTCCTCCTCATGGTCCCTATTGTAGCCTATTAAAACCTCATGAAGCCTAGATCCAATGGATGAAAACAAAACTCTAGATCCAATGGTAGAGATTAAATCTCTAGATCCGACGGTTGAGATTAAATCTCTAGATTCGACGGTTGAGATTAAATTCCTAGAATCAATGGTGGAGATTAAAACAAGCCTTATCCCTAACTCTATAAAAAGGTGCTTTAGGGTGGGCGTCTAGAAGAATGAGAGAAGGAATAGGATTAGGGTTTAAGAGGCTTAGGGTTTGGAGGTGTTGGGAGGCCACAAATAAGGAAGTTTTTTCCTTTCCTTCTTCCTCTTCCTAGTTGGCCGGCGCCCAAGGTATTTGCTTCATCTCCCTTTTCCAGCGTCCGAACCTCCTCCTCTCTTCTCCTTGGCCGGTGGAAAGAAGTCTAGGGTCTCTTCCCTTAGAGTCTTGGCCGGCGTTCACTCTCCTTGTTCTCCTTCTTGGCCGACGGCAAGCACCAAGCTTTGAGCTTGGTGGTTGGTTGAAAGAAGAAGAAGTGTTTTGTTTCTTATTCTTCCTCTTGTTCGGAGCGAGCAAGGAAGGAAGATTGGTGATCTAGGAGCTTCGACTTTTGGTAGATCGTCGCCCACACGACGTCCAAAAGGAGGAAGGACATACAATAGAAGATCGAGAGGTATATCGATTGTCTATTTTCTTTTGTAACATGTCTATAATTATTTTTCAATTATATATGCATGTAGTATTCTATTTTTATGGCTAAAATAACTTGGACCCTGAATATAAATACAAAATCCGGCGATCTGTACATCGTCTATTCTACGGCTATTCGTAGAATAGAGGTCGGTTACTTGAACAACAAGTTTGTTCAAGTGACTACTCTAATCGAATAGCACGATGATGAAATGGTTGCTTGGGTGATCCCTTTTGTCTAGGATTATTTTTTTTTAATCCAGGGACGTCGATGGGATCGCCATGAACAAGTGACCGAGTTGAAGTGGGAAGCGAAGTTTCCTACCTTCAAGTGGTATCAGAGCTTCGGTTCCAGGACAAAAACCCTTCACCTAGGAGTTCTACGATGAGGCCAGTATTTATTTTCAGGAGGAGGCTGCCCACCATAGGGAGATTCAGTAGCACATGCGTGCCTAGCAGGCATAGTAGGCCCGGGAGGAGGAGCACAGAGCAGCCGCTGCATCCACCAGCTCTTAGATTGACCACATGTACATGTGGCATCGGCGGTTGAGCACCAGGTTTTCTTAGGAGTCCGACATGCCGAGACTACCGGACTTTACACCTCGTCCACCATATTAGAAGTACTGCTTTTTTTAAGTCTGGGGGGACCCCAAGTTTTGATTTATTTAGTTTCTAGCAGTAGTTTCTTTCCTAATATTTGCATTTTAGTTTTAGTTAGTATTCATTTATTCATGCATAGTGTGTTTAGTTTATTTCTGCACTTAGTTTTTGCTATCTTTAAGCTGTCTTAGTAGTATATTTTAAAGTTACTTATATGAGTTATTTCCATGGGTAGCTTAACTTCATTTACCTCGTGGTATTTTATTTTATTTGATCTTATGAATGTTCTAGACTTACACTGGTTAGCTTTTATTACACCTACACATGACGAACATTCTGAAAGAGAAAATCTAGTACGTACCTAGTTATGATTCTTCTCAGTAGTATAGTACTTTGGAATCCATAGGTGACTCTAGATTTAGCATTTTAGTTACTGGAGATGCTCGGATTGTGGAAACCCATTCAGAAAAATCAAAATCCCAAGAGAGAGAAAAAAATGGAATAAGAAAAAGGAAAAAAAAAAGAGAAAGAAAAAAAAAATTTTGAAAAAAAAATTGAGGGATAAAAAAATAGTTGTCGTGGGTGGAAATGGTTAGGTGCCCCTTTGAGACCAAGTTAGGTTACTGGGGAAACACCTACCAATTTCTTTCAATATCGAGCACGCCTTTGATACTTTGTGCTAGATCTAGGGAACGACCCTCGCTTTGGGCAGGTAAGTGCGTAAGAGTCGGAGACCTTAGGAAAGCTATAGGATGACGACTTAACTTACCATGGAATGAGTATCCCCTAAGAATGATTCGCTTAGCACGAGCACGAGGAGCTAACCTAGTGAATTTCTAGAACATATTTATTTTGCTTTGATTGCAAATACCACTTGATAAATTTAGTTAACATACTAAGTATGAAACAATATCTTTTTAAAATTTCATGGCACTGAGGTTTTCTTGAGGACAAGAAAAGATTTAAGTCTGGGGGAATTGATGTGAGCAAAACATATAGGGTTTTAGGAGTAGTTTTCGCTCACATCTCATTACATTTTATGTTAGTTTCATCCATATGTCACTCTATTTTGCACACATTTCCTATTTTCTGATTCGGAGGTCTGCTTTTTGTACTGTACAGGATAGCATTTCGGGGGGGATAAGGTGCACTTTCGGAGCAAAAGAAGAACATTTTGCAGTTAGACGCAGAATGGGACACGACCAGGGCGTGTGGCTACACACGGCTGTGTCCAATGGGCGAGATTAGCCACCCCAGTGCTGTACATGGCTTGGCCGTGTGGAAACACATGACCCGTGTAGAGACCCTATAGATTGACACGACTAGGGCTTTTTTTGGATTTTGCAGCGGTCTGAGGAGATGTCTATATAAGGATGGCTCCACCCAAACCCTAGGGGGGGAGGTACGACGGCTGGGATGACACACCGAAGCCCTAAAAAGCTTCAAGAACTCGCAACAGGGAGGAAGAATGCCACCGGAGGTCCACGTGCACTTCAACGCCGGAGAAGAGGCCACATAGGCATTGTAATTCCTTGTTCTTGCACTTTATTTCTGATATATTCGAACATGTACATGCCTTGTGATTTTCTTCCTTTATATATGGAGTAGTTCCTTCGATTCTAGGATTAGGGAGTAGCTTGTGTGCGCATGACATGTTGGTTCAAATTAAATTCTATTTTTGAGTTTGAATTTGCAATTGGAAATTGTTTATGCCCATATCTATGTGTATTTGGTTTTCTACCTGCTGTGCTTAGGCGATATGAGGGGTGACAACCCTCGTATCTAAGATTTAGGGGATTTTATACAAGGAACCTATGGGTAAACCTGATCTCCTGTAACCTGGGGTAGAAGGATACGATGGAACCGAAAATGGTTCACCGCAGGGATTGATTTGGCATCCTCGTACGGTCTATCCCATCCGTGTAAGGCAGAGATAGCTCCCGATAGATACGGTGGCTCATCGGGAGAGTGTATGATGTCCCTTCCACAAAACCATAACTAGACATTTAGACAACGCCCAGTTGACAACATATTTTGCGACACACAAGCGAAATCAAAGTCCTAGATTCCCTTTAAAAGATCTCGGCACGCTCCTTTCTTCCTTCGTGTGACACCATATTAGAGTTTATTCCACCGACAACCCTCGCAATCGAAACCTTTTTGATTTTACTTCCGAACAATTTCATCCACTGAACAAATCAGTATTTGAATCCCAGTCCCTATGGGATCGATAATCTTTTATTACTTGACAACATCCGTGCACTTGCGGGCATTGAGCGCGAGCGTGCGCTTCGAGTCCTCGACGGCCTCCGTCGTGAGATTTGGGGATGCATTCATGTGCATCACTTGGTCGATAGGATGATTCATTTGAATCCTAATTTGACTTAGGTTAGGGTCACCTATCACTTGGTCATTAGGATGACTTGTTGGACTTGGGTTAGGATTAATACTAGACTCGATCTCAAGGTCGGAGTCGAGTCTGGTATGAATCGGTTCGCTAGTTGGTGTTGCTATGGGTTTTGTAGGTTCATGTCCTTCGTTGAATACTACATTAATGGTCTCTTCAACTCTAAGGGTGTCATGGTTATATACCCTATAGGCTCTACTTGTAGTCGAGTATCCTAAGAAGATTCCGGTAGAGGTTTTGGAGGTGAACTTTCCGATAGTCTTTAGTGTTCAGGATATGTACTTTACATCCAAATACCCTAAAGTACTTGATGTTAGGTACTATGTCATGATAGATTTCATACGAGGTCTTAAGGTGCCTCTTTACCATAAGGATCCTATTTTGGACATAGCAAGCCGTACTAACGGCTTCTGCCCAAAACCTATCAGGTAGGTTATATTCGTTTAGCATTGTCCTAGCGGCTTCTTGTAGAGTTCTATTTTTACGTTCGACTAGGCCATTTTATTGTGGGGTTCTAGGACATGATAATTCATGGTGGTATCCATTTGGTTACAGAAATCTGTAAACCTGTGGTTTTCGAATTCACCACCATGATCGCTCCTAAGTCTTTTAATTTTAAGGTTCTTTTGATTTTCGATTAGTTTAAACAAACTAATTAGTTGTTCTAGGGTATCACTTTTGTATTTAAGGAACCTAACCCAGGTAAACCTAGAATAGTCGTCAATTATGACTAAGCAAAATTGACTTCCATTGAGTGACTTGGCTCCATGAGAATCGAATAGATCCAAATGAATAAGATCAAGCACACTTTTGGTTCGTTCCTGGTTAGTTAGTTGATGGTGTGTCCTAGGTTGTTTACCTTGTTGACAAGCATTACAAATTCTATTGTCTAAGTTGTTAAGGTTGGGCAAACCTCTGACTAAGCCACTCTGACTCATCTTGTGGACAAGTCTTGGGTGCGAGTGATCGAGTCGTTGGTGCCACAACCAAGATTCCTCTTGCTGTGTCATAAGACACTTGGTTGAGGAGTTAGGTAGATTAATAGTATAGATGTTGCTATTCCTAGTTCCTTTAAGGATTGTTTTAGAAGTTTCATTTATTTTAATTACGCATTCATTTTCTAGAAATATGACCTTATAGTTATTATCACACAACTGACTTACGCTAAGTAAATTATATTCGAAATTTTCAACTAGTAAAACGTTTTGAATGACAAAGTTTGAGTTGAGCTCAATATCACCCGATCCGATGATTTTGAGCTTGCTGTTGTTTCCAAAAGCTACTGATCCTTGTTGTTTGAATCGAAGCTTTGAAAACTTAAGTTGATCCCCGGTCATGTGTCGAGAGCAACCACTGTCCAACATTCATTGATCCTACACACAAGGTAGTTGGATCGGATATTGGAATTTTAAGATTTAGTTGTAAATTATTAGACCTAGATCATCTCACCCATTTCTACATGATCAAACACATTATCCTTATGTGTTCTAGTGAGATGCCTCCAATTTTACTTGATTTAAATTTAATGATTTAAAACTAGTCAACCTTGCGTTAGATTCGGATTTGACCCTAAGCTCATCAAGTCACCTTTCCAGATCTTGGCTTTCCAGGTCGTGGTGAGGCACAGGGGCCTTCTTTGATCGGAAAAATGACCACTTCCTTAGACAAAGCCAATTTCAAGAAAATAGTAACTTGACTCACCTAAGACCACTTCCTGGTCTAACTAGTCTAGGATACGATGAGGTAACTTCAACTTGTTCCACTCGGTCCCTAAGACTTCGCTTTCCTAGCGTACTATCATCTCACCGTGTCCTGGTACTATGTTATCAAGTATTGACGAGTTATAGTCCCTATCTAACCATTATAAAAAGAAAAAGAAAAATAAACTAAGCATGCAATTTTTAAGTAATAGCACAAA
The DNA here is from genome assembly GCA_025175895.1 of Wurfbainia villosa. Lineage (NCBI taxonomy): Eukaryota > Viridiplantae > Streptophyta > Magnoliopsida > Zingiberales > Zingiberaceae > Wurfbainia > Wurfbainia villosa. The sequence continues at coordinate 21,361,904 of CM045998.1, forward strand.
CAAATTTTGTACTGGCTCCCCCTGGACCATTGAATTGGTTTGGTCTTTCCACATAGTGGATTTGGTCCTTGGGAACCCAGTATTGGTTAGACCCTAATTGAGAAATCAAAGTGGTCTTAGGGACCCATACTTGGACAAGTTTTTTATGTCGACTTACAATCGACATTTATGACTTGTTAGTCGTATTTGAGATAAACCCAAGCCCGACCTTGTTGTACACGACCCTTTGCGATCCAAGTAGGAGGTCAAGTCCCTTGGATCCCAAAGTGAACCTTTTCAACGTGTTCCTAAGATCTTCGACTTGACTTTTCAAAAGTGAGTTCTCAACTTCGAGCTTTTCAACTCGAGTTGAGTCCTCCTCTTGAACTTGACTTGTTGAAGAGGTTAGGGAGACCTTGTGTTTAAGGAGTTTAACCTCCTCAACCAGGGTCTCGACCTTGGACTCGGACTTATCAAACTTCCTAGTTAGAAACTTAATTGCATTATATAAAGTACTAATGAGGGACCGACTTACCTTGAGCATATCTCTTGAATCGGATGCGGATCAGTGGCTTGTCTTGAATAGTGATTTGTAGTCCGACTCGTCCTCGGGTTCAGATTCTTGCTCAGGTTCAAACTCCGACTATGATTCGGTTGGTTTATCCATGAATACGAGGTCATCATCTTCTTCCTCCGATGTCTCCTCCTGTTGGAATGTATACTGAAAGCCTAGCTCTTTTTGTATGAACATTTTTATTTTGAAATAAGAATCACATGATCATTGTTTGCACTTTATATTTATTATATGTGTGCATATTGTCTAATATTTTACATTGTAGATAACATGGTGTTTGGTGTGGCATAGAAGATCATGTTATCAGTCCCTTGTAGAATATAAGTAGAGGCTCACAACCAAGATGGTTTTGGACAAACCATTGGCATGGTTGTAGTGTAGCTTGGTATTGGTTTGTCTGGACCATAGAGTTACACTAGTACACTTAGGTGTATTGAGCAGGACCGACATAGAGGTGATTCAATTTATTGCTGACTACATAATTGAATCGGACCTCGGATATTATGTTGTACATGCTCTTAATCCTGATATAATAACAGGCACATGTACTTAGTATTTATTTCTTTGATTTACCAAAGGGTGAGATTTAGATGGATTAAATCAATATGCCCGGTAAGTTGGGAAATGATATTATTTACATGGTGTGCCGTTGATTATAGGAGGAAACCGTGTCCTATATATTAGGTTGATGATGTCCCCTTGAGGAGCTCATAAGGTTCATCATGTAAACCCTGCAGGTTGACTTAGTCAATATGATGATAAGGTTGAGTGGTACTACTCGAGGAGTTAGATGTTAATTAATTGATGGTCAGTAAATCAATTAATTGACGGACATTCGATATCTTAAACACGGGGAGATGGATGTACAAATAATATATGGAGCCCATATTATCATATGGGGGTTGGTGAGGTAATTCAATAATGATCCTCTAGTGGAATGGAACATCATTGATGGATTAAGTTTATGTGGTTCCGATCCATCGGGTGGCCAAGATCGAACTCCTCCTCATGGTCCCTATCGTAGCCTAATATAATCCTCATGAAGTCTAGATCCAATGATGGAAAACAAATCTCTAGAACCGACGGTTGAGATTAAATCTCTAGAATCGACGGTGGAGATTAAATCTCTAGATCCGATGGTTGAGATTAAATCTCTAGAACCGACGGTTGAGATTAAATCTCTAGAACCGACGGTTGAGATTAAATCCCTAGATCCGACGGTTGAGATTAAATCTCTAGAACTGACGGTTGAGATTAAATCCCTAGAATCGACGGTTGAGATTAAATCTCTAGATCCGATGGTTGAGATTAAATCTCTAGATTCGACAGTTGAGATTAAATCTCTAGATCCGACGGTTGAGATTAAATCCCTAGAACCAACGGTGGAGATTAAACCAAGGCTTATCCCTAACTCTATAAAAGGGGGGCTTAAGAGTGGGCGGCAAGAGTAAGAGGTAGGATTTGATTTTTGGAGATTAGGGTTTTGCCCATCAATGGCTTGGGCGGCAAGAAACCCTAAGGAGGAAACCCTAATTAGATTAGGGTTTGGCTCCTTTGGTTGGGCGGCAAGGTTTGGAAGGAGAGGGGCGGCAACTATAGGAGAAGAGCTCTTCTTCTTCCTAGGGAAGGTGGCCAGTTCCTAGATCTCTTCCTTCCACCTTGGTTGGGCGGCAAGAAAGCCTAAGGAGGAAACCCTAATTAGATTAGGGTTTGGTTCTTATGGTTGAGCGGCTAGGGTTTGCAAGAAGGTGGGCGGCAACTATAGGAGAGGAGCTCTTCTTCTTCCTAGGGTGTTGCCGGCTCCTTCTCTTTTCCCTATACCTTGGCCGGCGCCCAACATATTCCCTTTCTCCTCTTCACTCCATCTTGGTCGGCGACACTAGAATCTAGGGTTTGTCCCTAGTTTGGTTCCTTGGTGGTTTCCATTTTGTTCTCTCTATTCTTGGGGCCGGCGGCATCAATCCTTTGTGGATTGGTGGTTGGATCAAGCAAGAAGGGAAGGAGAGTTCTTGTTTCTTTGGATTGAAGAAAATCTAGGAAGCTTCAACTTGTGGAGGATCTTCGCCCACACGAAGTCTACAAGGAGGTTAGGACATACGATAGAAGATCAAGAGGTATAAAAGTTTTATAACTTTTATTATTGATCTTTGCATGTTCTTATTATTTTGATTATGTATGTGTTGATTATACTAGTTTACATTTGTATGTATTTGTATAATCATGGACCCCGAAGATAAAGACAAAAACCGACGATCCATCCGTCGTCTCTTCCGCGGCTAACCGACTAGAAGAGTTGATTGCTTGAACAACAAGTTTGTTCAAACGATTGCTCGAGTCATTAGCACGATGACGAATTGGTTGTGCTTAGGAAACTCATCCCATCCGAATTAGTTTTCATTAGTGAAAATTTTAATCCGGGGACATGGGAGCCGATGAGTCTCCGAAGAAGCCGATTCCCAACAAATGGTATTAGAGCCACGGTTTCCGGTTTTGTGTGTTTTGGATTCGGTTACTTTCATGCACATATCATATATTGAGTATGCCGGATAATAGTAGGATGTGTGTAGGCTAACTCTTTGGTTGCAGGCATAAGATCCGACTATTATGGCCATATGTGTGTATGTGATTGTTTGTGTGTGATTGTATATTATTTGAATCCTCGGGGTTGACGAGGCTAGATTAGTATTTAATTTTTGTAATTAAATACGACATTGTTTAGCCGATCATTTTAGTTTACTTTCGATCTAGATTATTTGTACACTCCTTCATGGAGTATAGGATCGATGGATGTAAATTAAAATAGATTATCTCGGCTCGGATCGCTTTGGTGACTTGCTCACGGGAAAAGGTGGAGCGGACGAGGTGGCTACACGACGGGACGCATATTGGAGAACAAAGCCATAATAGTTGGAAAAATTCTGTTTTTTCCATATTTATTGCTGATTTGTTTTATATGCATATTGTGTGTGCTTGAAAATTCCTCATTTTCAATTTACTAACTGGGAGAGGGATATTTTAATTAATTCCCGCGGCCTCCATTACAATTTGACGTGTGATGCAACAAACTTGCGCGTCGGCTCTGAGTGCCTTCCTCCCCATCGGATGAGTTTGTTTGCGGATCACTAGGTCAAATAATGGTTATAGAAAATTATTTAGGAGCGTGTGTACTTCCACATCGGTAAGGCACATAATCCGAGGTAATTCCCTTAGTATCGTGTAATGGTGCACACTTAGATGCAAATAAAAAGTATCCTCCCCATCAGAGTCACTGCTTTTATTTGTAGGGCCAAAGAGGAACAAACTATTAATTTTATTTGTCAAAAAGCAAGGTTGACAAGATAATATTAATTTTATTTGTCAAAAAGAAAGGTTGACAAGATAATAAAATTAATGGGTAAAACCTCCTTTTACAAATGTAGAATTCATATACGTCCACACTATCGTGGCATGCGATATTCTTGGTGTTTTGAGGTGTTGGTTGATTTCGGAATTTTATTATTTTGAGGAATCAATAATATTTGAAATCTAATATTTTGATCATTGTGATTCTTAGGATTTTCAAAAATGACTTTCAATCCACTTACTATGATACGAAAGTAAATAAACTTACTGTACCCAAATAATGTTGATTGGAAAAGAATCTAGATGTTGTCTTATCTGCTAAGAAGTACAAGTATACACTCTTCAAAGAGTGTCCTCAAGCCATGGTTGCTCAAAAAAGTTTCTACTTCTAAGCCGAAAGGCAAGAAGAAAGAGAAACAAGGTGGAGCAAAGGTGGTGGGAGGATCTCAGGGAGGAGTGAAGAAGCCGAAAGGCAAGTACTTCACTTGCAAGCAGACTGGACATAAGAAGAAGGATCATCCCAATCTGAAGCAAGAACAAATGTATATCCTTTGGTCCAGTCATTGAAACATGGTTAGAGGCATTATCTCAGGCGGTGTGTAGATCGAGCCACTAATCATATGCGCAATACTTGCGGGGTTCCAGGAAACCCGACGACTAGCTAAAGGGGATATTACCATTTACTTGGGAAATGCCATGAAGATGGCGGCTATTGCAGTGGGAGATATTTTATTTATCTTTTGAGAAAAAAATAAAGTTTTTGGTTCTTAAGAATTTTTTTTTATGTACCTTTATTTAGAAAGAATTGCTTTCAGTTTCTAAATTATGGATGGATAATCTATTCCTTTTAATGACAGATTTGTTATAAAAGGAATAGGGACATTATCTATTCAGGTACATAGATAGGGAAATTTATAACTTGAACCACAAGCTCCCACGATGCAAATTGAAGTTTACAACTCATCTTCTAATTCCGATAAGAGAAAAGAACCTTTGAAAATGAACCAAACATATCTTTGGGATCTTAGGCTTGGTCATATTAACCTAAGCAGAATTCAAAGGTTGATAGCTGATGGACCTTTGGGTTCATTAGTGGTGGAGGATCTCCCAACCTGTGAATCTTGCTTGGAGGGTAAGATGACCAAGAGGCCTTTCAAGGCCAAGGGGTATAGATCCAAAGATGTGTTGGAATTGGTTCATTCTGATTCGTATGGTCCTATGTCTATCCAGGCAAGAGGTAGTTTTGAATATTTCATCTTTTTCATAGATGATTATTCAAGATATGGTTGACACCACGATCTGATCGTGGTGGTAAGTACCTCTTGGGAGAGTTTAGGAACTACTTATCAAAGGTTGGGATTTAATACCAATTGTCTGCACCTGGCACACCCCAGCAGAACGGTGTAGCAGAGCGAAGGAATAGGACTCTTATGGAGATGGTTAGATCGATGATGAGTTATTCTGACTTGCCAGATTCGTTCTGGGGATATTCTCTAGATACGACGGTGTACATTCTGAACTTGGTTCCATCTAAATCAGTGCCTTCTACTCCCACAGAGTTGTGGACTGGGCTAAAGCCTAGTCTATGACATATTCGGATATGGGGGAGTCCAGCACATGTGCTGAAGGCTGATGCTGGTAAGTTGGAACCTCGTACAGAAGTGCGCTTGTTTGTTGGCTATCCTAGGGGAACGAAGGGTGGATTGTTTTATAGTCCTAGAGATCAGAGGGTGATCGTTAGCACGAATGCTAGATTTCTAGAGGAGGACTATGTTTTGAACCACAAGCCCACGAGTAGGATTGTTCTTGAGGAGTTGACAGGGGAAGTCCCGACTTCAGTACCACCGGTACAAGAGGAAATACCACATGTCATTGCACCGCATGTCACAGAGGATACACAGGTGATACCTCGTCGTAGTGGGAGGGTTGTGAGACAGCCTGATAGATTCATGTTCTTGGGAGAATCTTTCGATTTGGTCCCTGGCGAACATGAACCTGATCCCTGGACATATAACGAGGCAATCCAAGATAAAGATGCAACATCTTTACAAAGTGTAATGAATACTGAGATTGAATCTATGGATTCAAATCAGGAATGGGAGCTGTTATGCATAGCAGCTCATATGGATTATGTGGTGTGGCAGATGGATGTCAAGACAGCTTTCCTTAATGGAAGTCTTGAGGAGAACATCTATATGAAGCAACCAGAGATTCATTGCTAAGGGCAAAGAGCATCTTGTATGTAAGCTTAATCGGTCCATTTATGGATTGAAACAAGCTTCGAGGTCTTGAAACATCCGCTTTGATGAGGTAAATCCAGACTTATGGATTTATTCAAAGTCCGGATGAGTCTTGTGTATACAAGAGATGTGATGGAAACGTAGTGGTATTTCTTGTACTATACGTAGATAATATTTTGGTAGTTGGCAACAATATCAGAGTGTTATCAGACGTAAGGGTATGGTTGTCCAAACAGTTTTGAAGGACTTGGGAGAAGTGGGACACATCCTTGGGATCAAGGTTAGTGTGCTAATCCCAAGCTTCAAACATAGACACGATTATGGATCGTTTTAGCATGCAAAACTCCAAAAAAGGTTTTCTACCTTTCAGGCATGGAGTTCCTTTATCTAAGGAGATGTGTCCTAGATCATCTGAGGAGATAGAGGAGATGAAGGTGGTTCTTTATGCTTCGCCAGTAGGAAGCCTCATGTATACGATGCTATGTACGAGACCCGATATCTGCTATGCCGTGGGCATGGTCAGCAGATATCAGAGTAATCTAGGACAGGGACATTGGACTGCGGTAAAGCATATATTGTAGTGCCTGAGAAGGACTAGGGATTATATGCTAGTTTATCGGGCAGACCAATTACTCCCTGTGGGTTACATAGATTTCGATTTCCAATCTGATAGGGATAACAATAAGTCTACCTCAGGTTTTGTATTTACTTTGGGAGGTGGAGCCATTGTATGGAGGAGTGTCCAGCAGAAATGCGTGGTGAACTCCACCATGCAAGCTGAGTATGTGGCAGCCTCTAAGGTGACCAAAGTAGCTGGGTGGCTCCGGAACTTCCTGATGGACTTAGATGTGATTCCTGGTTTGCCCAAAAATATCACAATTTATTGTGATAATAATGGTGCAGTTGCAAACTCGAAGGAACCACGAGCCCATAAGGTAAGTAAATGCATAGAGTGCAAGTACCACCTGATACGAGAAATCGTAAAGGAGGTAGAAGTTGCTATCGCCAAGATTGCATCAGAGGATGACCTGGTAGACCCTTTCACTAAGGCCCTTCTAGCAAGAGCTTTGATAGGCATGTGGAGGGAAGGGGAACCAGATGTATGACAGTGTGATGACAGCATAGTCTTTTAGTATAAGTGGGAGATTGTTGGAATGTATACTGAAAGCCTAGCTCTTTTTGTATGAACATTTTTATTTTGAAATAAGAATCACATGATCATTGTTTGCACTTTATATTTATTATATGTGTGCATATTGTCTAATATTTTACATTGTAGATAACATGGTGCTTGGTGTGACACAGAAGATCATGTTATCAGTCTCTTGTAGAATATAAGTAGAGGCTCACAACCAAGATGGTTTTGGACAAACCATTGGCATGGTTGTAGTGTAGCTTGGTATTCGTTTGTCTTGACCATAGAGTTACACTAGTACACTTAGGTGTATTGAGCAGGACCGACAAAGAGGTGATTCAATTTATTGCTGACTACATAATTGAATCGGACCTCAGATATTATGTTGTACATGCTCTTAATCCCGATATAATAACGGGCACATGTACTTAGTATTTATTTCTTTGATTTACCAAAGGGTGAGATTTAGATGGATTAAATCAATATGCCCGGTAAGTTGGGAAATGATATTATTTACATGGTGTGACGTTGATTATAGGAGGAAACCGTGTCCTATATATTAGGTTGATGATGTCCCCTTGAGGAGCTCATAAGGTTCATCATGTAAACCCAGCTGGTTGACTTAGTCAACATGATGATCAGGTTGAGTGGTACTACTCGAGGAGTTAGATGTTAATTAATTGATGGTCAGTAAATCAATTAATTGACGGACATTCGATATCTTAAACACGGGGAGATGGATGTACAAATAATATATGGAGCCCATATTATCATATGGGGGTTGGTGAGGTAATTCAATGATGATCCCCTAGTGGAATGGAACATCATTGATGGATCAAGTTTGTGTGGTTCCGATCCATTGGGTGGCCAAGATCCAACTCCTCCTCATGGTCCCTATCGTAGCCTAATATAATCCTCATGAAGTCTAGATCCAATGATGGAAAACAAATCTCTAGAACCGACGGTTGAGATTAAATCTCTAGAATCGACGGTGGAGATTAAATATCTAGATCCGATGGTTGAGATTAAATCTCTAGAACCGACGGTTGAGATTAAATCTCTAGAACCGACGGTTGAGATTAAATCCCTAGATCCGACGGTTAAGATTAAATCTCTAGAACCGACGGTTGAGATTAAATCCCTAGAACCGACGGTTGAGATTAAATCTCTAGATCCGATGGTTGAGATTAAATCTCTAGATCCGACGGTTGAGATTAAATATCTAGATCTGATGGTTGAGATTAAATCCCTAGAACCAACGGTGGAGATTAAACCAAGGCTTATCCCTAACTCTATAAAAGGGGGGCTTAAGAGTGGGCGGCAAGATTAAGAGGTAGGATTTGATTTTTGGAGATTAGGGTTTTGCCCATCAATGGCTTGGGCGGCAAGAAACCCTAAGGAGGAAACCCTAATTAGATTAGGGTTTGGCTCCTTTGGTTGGGCGGTAAGGTTTGGAAGGAGAGGGGCGGCAACTATAGGAGAAGAGCTCTTCTTCTTCCTAGGGAAGGTGGCCGGTTCCAAGATCTCTTCCTTCCACCTTGGTTGGGCGGCAAGAAAGCCTAAGGAGGAAACCCTAATTAGATTAGGGTTTGGCTCTTATGGTTGGGCGGCTAGGGTTTGCAAGAAGGTGGGCAACAACTATAGGAGAGGAGCTCTTCTTCTTCCTAGGGTGTTGCCAGCTCCTTCTCTTTTCCCTATACCTTGGCCGGCGCCCAACATATTCCCTTTCTCCTCTTCACTCCATCTTGGCCGGTGACACTAGAAGCTAGTGTTTGTCCCTAGTTTGGTTCCTTGGTGGTTTCCATTTTGTTCTCTCTATTCTTGGGGCCGGCGGCATCAATCCTTTGTGGATTGGTGGTTGGCTCAAGCAAGAAGGGAAGGAGAGTTCTTGTTTCTTTGGATTGAAGAAAATCTAGGAAGCTTCAACTTGTGGAGCATCTTCGCCCACACGAAGTCTACAAGGAGGTTAGGACATACGATAGAAGATCAAGAGGTATAAAAGTTTTATAACTTTTATTATTGATCTTTGCATGTTCTTATTATTTTGATTATGTATGTGTTGATTATACTAGTTTACATTTGTATGTATTTGTATAATCATGGACCCCGAAGATAAACACAAAAACCGGTGATCCGTCCGTCGTCTCTTCCGCGGCTAACCGACTAGAAGAGCTGATTGCTTGAACAACAAGTTTGTTCATGCGATTGCTCGAGTCGTTAGCACGACGATGAATTGGTTGTGCTTAGGAAACTCATCCCATCCGGATTAGTTTTCATTAGTGAAAATTTTAATCCGGGGACATGGGTGCCGATGAGTCTCCGAAGAAGCCGATTCCCAACACTTCCCACATAGTGTTGAGCGCCTTCTTGAACTTCGGTGCTTTATTCTTGAGCTTCGGACATTCTGACTTGATGTGTACGAACCTGTTGCATTCATAACACCTAATGTTTGAACTAGCTTTAGATTTACCTTCCTTGGGTTGAGTGATGGGTCATTTTGGCTCTTAATCATCCTTCGAACTTGATTGACTAGTTCGGTCTCCATCTCTGGATCGACCTCCGACTTGTACTCGTCTTCTTCTTCCTTCAGGGGTGGCTTACTTGCGGGCTTCTTCTTTGGACCTGCAAAAAGGGCTATACCTTTCTCGGGTACCAATTAGACTGTTCATGGAGTTCAAATTCTGAAAATAATTCATCTAACCTAATTTTTGATAAGTCCTTAGAAACCTTGTAGGGATCGACCATAGATGCCCACAAGGTAGTCCTAGGAAATGAATTCAAAACATACCTTATGAGTTCGCGATTTTCGACCTTTTGTCCGATGGCATGCAAATTGTTGACGATGTCTTGTACACGGGCATGTAGTTGAGTCGCCGTCTCATATTCCTACATTTTTAAATTATATAATTTATTGAAAAGAAGGTCCCGTTTGCATACCTTAGCTTCGTCGGTTCCTTCGTGTAGTTCCACTAACTTGGTCCATAAGTCCTTCGCACTCATAAAGAGGCCGACTCGATTGAGCTCCTCCTTGGACAAATCACATTAGAGGATTTGAGTCGCCTTGGCATCGGCTTCGACTTGTCTTTTTGTAGCATTGGTCCATTGGTCATAATCCAAGGATTCACCCACTTCATTAGTGGAAGTGTGAATCCTATTTGGATTATGATCTACATCTCGATCTGGGTCTTAAGGAAGCACTCCATCCGACCCTTTCAATAACGGAAGTCATCTCCATTGTAAAAAGAAGGTCGGATGGTGCTAAAACCCTCAAGATGGGCCAATGACAAAAAAAAACAAGTGAAGAGAAAGAATCTAGCAACGACAAAAACAACGAAATGTATCAAGACTTGCATGTTGGATTAGAAGTGCAGGAGAAAATTTAAACGAACGAAAAAAAACTCATAAAATTCAAAACAAATATGTAAAAAGGCTAGATTAGTGGTTTCACCAAATCTTAGCGCCCCCAACTCTGATACCAATTGTTGGATCGATTTGAGTGCTAGAGCGGGGGGGGGGGGTGAATAGCGCACGTTAAAACTTTTCGTTCGTTCAATATAAAATATGAGCAATAAATAAATGCACCGCGGAAACAAAAAATAACACTATTTCTTTTTTACTTGGTTCACAGCCTTTGGCTGCTAATCCAAGGCCATAATGGTCCTAGACCGTGTACGGAGGGCAATCCACTAAAATACTCCTCGTTAGAGGTAGGAGTGAACGATTACAAGAAAATAATAACACTCAAGGTCGAGGGACACTCCCCCTCTCCTTGTTACAAAATAAAAGGAATTCACAATTAAGACTCTAAATAAAAGGTTTTTATACTATCGACGAAGATGATCTTGAGCTAAGGTTGAGTCATCGTCGATCCGGTGGCACTTTGGTGTAGTAGAGTCGTCGTCGATCCAACGTCACTTTGGCATAGTAGAGTCGTCATAGAAGATTGGCATTGCGGGAGCGATTTGGAGCCTTGTGAAACCCTAAACATTGAGATGATGTTTCATGAGGGATGCCACCTAGCCCTTGAGAAATGGTGATAATCTTTGACTCTCCTCGAGGCTGATCCTTGACCAGTAGTCGACTGATCAACCCTATCAGTCGACTACTGGAGGCATCAGTTGACTGATACAAGCCATCAGTTGATTGATGGCAGGGTTTCCAGCTGCAATGAAGAGTTAGCTCGAAAATGCAGTTAGTATAAGTAAGCTCGATGGCCATTTACCATCCGATCTTGACTTAGACCTTCCATGGAAAGTCTTGGTCGTATCGACGCCTAAGGATGTCCTCATACGGAGGACACGACCTTACTTAGACTCACTCACACGAGCTTACCTCAACCTTTATCTTTGAAGCTTTGCTTTTAGTCTTCACCTGAGTTCTTCGGCTTCATCCGAAGTCCTCCCGGTGTCGCCCGACCACCACGGTTCCCTCCAGGTGTCGCTGACCTTTAGCTCTAGCTTTAGCACTTTCTGCACACTTGATTTAGCTGTGAGATAACAAAACGAGCTTAACTTTGTATCGTTTGCTATAATCAAAACTTAGGTTCAACTTAGGTGCCTACTGCACCAACAAATACAAAGTAAAACAAGCAATTACAAATGAAATACAACAAAAGAATGAAAAGAAAATTTTACAAATGTTCTTTTGGAAGCTTGCTTGTTTGGTTGCTTGAGTTTCACTTAGAGACCCTGAATTGCACTAACAAAACACCTCAAATATCCTCAAAGAACCATAGCCAAATCTCTCTCCACGAGCTGCTTTTATAACCTGCATTCGGGTTGGATTTTGCCTAGCAGTCGACTGATCGTGACCATCAGTCGACTACTCCTATAGCTGTTGTCTCACAACGGCCCGAGCCACATTGGATAAGTTCCAACGGATAGACTATCAATCGACTGATCATGCCCATCCGTCGACTGATTGGGTCATCACTCGACTGTAAAACCCTAACAGTCGACTAAGAAACTTTCTGTCTCCGAAAACTTGACCAGTAGTCGACTGCTAAGGCCATCAGTAAATTGCCCAATGTTGGCATTCGACTGCTAGGCTGTTTCCTACAGTCGAACACCAGTCACCTCTCATCAGTCGACTGACCATATCCCAGTCGACTGATACACCTCAAACATGAGGTTTTACCCCAATAATGATGCCCTCATACTTACTAGACCATCCTTAGCCTAGACCTAAGCCTTCTAGTCACCTCCATCAGCCTCATGCCTATCAGATCCCTCCAAGTCATCCATGACTTGTTCATCCATACGCTAGCCTTCAAGTGCTTTCATCAGCTATTGTCATGCTAATGTGGTCTACACCGCCAAGGCACATTGGGCTTACACTGCCAAGACCACACTTGGACTTTACACCGCCAACCATTGGACTTATGCTGCCAAGACTCCAACCTTGGATTTACGCCGCCAATATCAACCCTTGGACTTCCCAAATGCCAAGTACCCATGGCTTGAACTTTCACCGCCAAGACTACACACTTGGACTTATGTGGTCAAGACTGCACCCTTGGTCTTTCCATGCCAACCCAATGTTAGGCTTTCCAAATGCCAAGACTCAAGCTTGGACTTTCCCTTGCCAAGACCCATGCTTGGACTTTCCTTGCCAACCCATGTTGGACTTTCCATGCCAAGTACACAAGACTTGGACTTCTCCCATGGAAATGGTCAAACCATCATCAAACATCAATCATGACCTGGGTCGATTGCACCAACAATCTCCCCAACATATTGTCAAACATCAAAACACTACTCGAGTCAAACTCGAGTCTGGTCAATCGTGACCTGATTCGATTGCACCAACAATTTCTCGCTTTTTGATGTTTGAAAATTTTTTTTGAGTTAGGCCACCTAACTCAAATCTCCTTACCAATTGTCCCAAATTGGTAATCCCATAAATTCTCCCCCTTTTTGACATACATCAAAAAGGTTCTCCCCAAGGAAGTCAATGCCTTATATCCCAATGAGATCTTACAATCTCCCCCTTAGTCCAAAAATACCTAGGATGTCTTCAGTACTCTTCCTAGTGATAAGTCCCATATCACTTAAGAGAGGCTTCCTATAACTCTACCAATTTCCAAATTGTGTTGGTGCAGGGGCACTAGATAATCGAACCTAGGTTTTGATTATGGCAAAGATCCAAAGTTAAGGTCATATTGTGATCTCATGAGCTGAATTAAGTGTGCAGGAAATGGTTAAGCAAAGCTGAAGGTCAGCAACACCTGGAGAATCCTGAGTCGGGAAATCGTGGTGGTCAGGCGACACTGGGGAAAATTCATGGGAGTCGAAGAACCTAGGTGGAAGACCGGAAGCAAAGCGACAGGTCATAAAGGACCAGAGGTAAGCATGAGTGCGTAGAGGGATGGTAAGGTTGTGTCCTCTGTAGGGGGACGACCGTAGGCAGCGATCTGACTAAGACTTCCAGTGGAAGGTCTAGGTCGAGATCGGACGGTAAGGAACCGTCACATTTACCATTTTTCGTGCTAACCTCTTATTGTAGGGAAGTGGCCAGGCTAGCAGTTGACTGATGGTCATTGGGCAATCGACTGATGCACATCAGTTGACTGATGGAAGGCATCAGTCGACTAATGGCGATGAATCAGCCTTTTACGCTAGGTCAAAACGGATAATATTTGACGCGGCCACTTCGCGATAAGATAAGGAGCCACCTCGAGATCAATTCCAAAAGTTGAGGATTTCCATTAGGACTTATTCTAATGCAAAAGTCTATAAAAGGAGGGGAGGACTCCAACCCAAAAATCAATCATCTTGCTCTCAAAGTGCTCCTGCAATGCCAAAGCTCTAAACACCGTAACATCGACGCAATGCCAAGTTCAGAATATCTTCGTCAGTAGCAAGTATTTCTTTTATTTACTGTATTCATTGTTTTAATCATAATGAGGTGAGGTAGGCTTGTTGCCTCATCCTCGTGCTTTCATTTTTGTGATCGTTGTCTCCTACCTCCAACGAGGAGGAGACTTTATAGTGGATTTCCCCTTCGAACGTGGTCAAGGATTGCGGGGCCTTGGAGTAGCAACTGCTGGGTTGTGAACCAAGTAAAAATAAAGTGTCTATTTATTTTTTGTTATTTATCTTTCCGCTGTGCTTTCTCTTATCGAACGAACGAAATAAAATTTTACGCTCGCTATTCACCCCCCCTTTAGCGATGCTTCTCGATCCAACAAATTGGGTATCTCACATTCTACCAAAATTCTCCCCCTCATGAGGAAGAACATATCCATCATCCCATGATGGATAACTCCCCCTAAAGGCTTGCTCCCTCTTGACCATTATACCAACAATGTCCTTGGAGAGTCCCTAAACCTATAGGAACACTAAATCATCAAAAATAAGGTTAAAATTTCAACATTGAACTTTCCCACACCTTAAAATTGCTACATCACCCTTACAACTCTCCTAATTCATATCCAATAGATTTTCACCCTTTCCAATGCTTTCCAAAGCAAATCCTAGGGTTAGGAGAAGTTAGGCAACCCTACCATAGCTGAAACATGGGCTAAACATCCCTGTTTACCCGAAATCAGCTTTGGCAGTCGACTCTGACAGTTAATAGTCGATTGCCATTAGGTGGCAGTCGACTGATAACTGCAAATGCAGAATTCAGTTATCAGAAAATGAATTTTCAAAATGCATAAGTAATTATACGTAATTTGACAAAATCACAAAACTTCATATGTATACTACTTATAACAAATACAATGAATGAAAAATATTTGAAAATTATTTTACCCACAAAATAGAGAAATTGATACAAAGTTCAAAAATGAGAAAAACTTCATTGTTTTGAGCTCACTTTGTATCAACATCATCAATGGTGACTTCAATCAAAAGATAGATGATGCGCATGAAAGCGTCCTCAAATCGTGCGACGTATACCGTCGTGGACTCAAAGTGCGCGCTCGCGCTCAACGCCCGCAAGTGCATGGATGTCATCAAGTAATAAAGATTATCGATCCCACAGGGACTGAGATTCGAGTACCAATACACTAAGTGGTTGCGATTGTTCGGGCGTGATCCCTAAGAGAGAGTCGGTTGGTGAGGACTATCGGTGGACACTACTCTGTGCGGTGTCACACGGAAGAGGAAAAGAGGTGCCGGGGTCTTAAAAGGCGATCCTAGGACTTCGATTTCACTTGTGTACCACAGAACAATGTTGTCAATTGACGTCGTCTAAACTTCTACTTATGGTTTTGGGGAAGGGACATCATACACTCTCCCGCAGAGCCACCGTATTCACCAGGAGCTATCCTCGCCCAAAAGGACGGGATAGAGGGTACGAGGATGCCAAATCAATCCTTGCGGTGGACCGTTTCCGATTCCACCGCTCCCTTCTCCCTGCAGTTACAGGAGGTCAAGTTTACCCCTAGGTTCCTTGATCAAACCTCCTAAATCTAGATTGTGAGGGCTGTCACCACCTCGTATCGCCTAAGCACAGCAGAAAGAAAGCCAAATACACGTAGGTATAATAAAGAGCGACTACCAATTGTCAAATTAAACTTATGGCCAGAATTTAATATGAACCAACATTGTCTATGTACACAAGCTACTCCCTAATCCTAGAATCGAAAGTTCTACTCCATAAACACGAAGAAAGAATCACAAAACATGTTTAAGTTTGATTACAATAGAAAGAGAGCACATAAATAGAGATTACAATGCTTCGTGATCCTCTCTCCGATGTTGTATTGCAGGTTGTGGACCTCTGGCGGCGTTCCTCCTCCCCGCTGTGAGTTACCAAAGCTTTTTAGGGCTTCGGCGTGCTGTCCTAGCCGTCGTACCTCCTCCCTAGGGTTTGGGCGGAGCCATCCTTATATAGACATCGCCTCATATCGCTGTAAAATTCGGAAAAAGCCCTAGTCATGCAAATCCGTCCGGCCGCCACACGGCCAGGCCGTGTGCGGCCATGGGGTGCTGTTCTTCTCCCATCGGATACGACCGTGTGAATCCACATGCCCTGACTTTGTCCCACTCTGCGTCTAGCTACGAAAGTCCTTCTTTTGCTCCGAAAACGTGTCTTTTTCACTGAAAAGCTAACCTGCACACAAAAGTACAACGAGTAGACCTCCAAACCAGAAAATAGGCAATTCGTGCAAGAATAGAGTAACATGTGCATGAAACTAACATAAAATGTAACAAGATGTGAGCAAAAACTACTCCTCAAACCCTAAAAGTTTTGCTCACATCACTTCCCCCAGACTTAAATCTTTGCTTGTCCTCAAGCAAATCTCAGTGCCATAAAATTTTAAAAAGATATTATTCCATAATTAGCATGCTAACTAAATTTATCAGGTGATATTTGTAATCAAAGCAAACCAGATATGTTCTAAAAATTTACTAAGTTAGCTCCCCGTGCTCGTGCTAGGTGAATAATTCTTAGGGGATGCTCGTTCCATGGTGAGTTAAGTTGTCACCCCATAGCTTTCCTAAGGTTTCCGGCTCTTAGGCACTTACCTGTCCAAAGCGAGGGTCATTCCCTAGATCTAGCATAAAGTCTCAAAGGTGTGCTCAGTATTGAGAGAAATTGGGAGGTGTTTTCCCAATAACCTAACTCGGTCTCAAAGGGGCACCTAGCCATTTCCACCCACGACAACTATTTTTTTATCCCTCTCAATCTCTTTTTTTTTTCTTTTATCATTTCTTTTTCTCTCTTTTTTTTTTCTTTTATTTCTCTTTTATTTTTCGGCTCATAGGGATTTCAATTTTTCCGAATGGGCTTACACAATCTGAGCATCTCCAGTAACTAAAATGCTAAACCTAGAGTCACCTATGGATTCCAAAGTACTAGACTACTGAAGTGAATCATAACTAGATATGTACTAAATTCTCCCTTTCAGAATGTTCAACATGTGTGAGTGAAAAAAAATAGAGCTAACCAGTGCAGGTCTAGAACATTCAATAGAGCACATAGAATAAAATACCACAAGATAAATAGAGTTAAGCTACCTATGGGAACAACTCATGCAAGCAACTTTCAAAAATACTACTGAGGTAACTTTACAGACACCAAAATTTAAGTACTGAAAGGAACTAAACAACTCATGCATGCATGAACAAATGAAAATACCAGAAAAGAAACTACTACTAGGAAAACAAAACAAAATAGATTTTGGGGTTCCCCCCAGACTTAAACAAAAATATACCTCTAATATGGTGGACGAGGTGGAAAGTCTGGGAGCCTGGGCATCTCTGGATCCAGGGAGAACCTGTTGCTAAGTCGTTGATGCCACATATACATGTGATCGATCTGAGAGCTGGTGAATGTAGTGGCTGCTCGGTGCTCCTCCTCCCTAGCCCACTGTGCCTGCTGGGCGTGCATATGCTGCCGCATCTCCCTGCGGTAAGCTGCCTCATCCTGATGATGAACAACCTCCTCCTGGAAGTATATGCGGGCCTCATCGTAGAACTCCTCTGCCCGATGGAAATGCTCCCGGAATCCCTGGAACTCCACCTGCTGGTAGGCGCTCTGCTCCTCCCATCGCTGCCCCTGTGTGTGCTGCTCAGTGTAAATCTCGTTGAGGCACAATCGAAACTCCAAGAAATCATATGTCGATGTACCTACATCCTGCTCAAAAGTAGAAAAAGAGGGTGGTGCAGGTGTAGGCTCATGTCGGCGTGGACTAGGTGGGCTCCTATGCATGTGTGAACTAGAGGGAGAGTGGTACAAAGGTGGAGAGATGGGCACTGATGTGGATGGTCCCTCATGAGGAGGGAACTCCACTATCAGGTATAAGCGCCAATTGGCGTGTATAGCGATGGTGGTACGATCTGGGTCGAGGAGCCTAAGGGTCGTAAGATTTTTCCTTACATAGCATAAGGAGTCTCCTTCTCTTACAGTCATCTTCATGGCCATGCATACTCCTAGGTTGATCCTAGGGCTCCCCTCTATACTCTCCAATTCTGTGTAATCGTACCCCATCCTATAGTAAATGTGGGTAAGTAGGCCTCCCACATTGATCTCTCCGCGTGCTGCTTTGCCCATCTTCACTAAGTGTCTAATGAAGTGGAACCCTACATCGATGCTACTCCTTTCTTGTAGCATATCCCATAAGCAAAGCATCTCATTGGCTCTCACTACACCGTCACTCTCCCCACGACCAAATATAGTACTGGCCATGACACGGTGAAGGTATCAAAAGACGGGGTTTTGGAGGCACAATGCTTTGGCCCTAGAAGGGTCATAAACGTGCTCCCCTGTCAACTCAGTCCAAATCAAACGAGAGTTGTACCCATTAGGGGTTCTTCTCTCTCTCCCACTTGGCAAGCCAAAACATGAGTTGCATTGGTGAAGGGTCCACTCATGCTCAATATTAAAAAGTCTAAAAGTTATCCTACCCTCCTTGCTCTCTCTTCCCGTTAAAACTTCCACCTTTAAAGAACTCAAAAATTCCAAAACTATCCTAGGGTAGGTTAGATGCCTTATTCCCATAATCTCATCCCACCCCATTTTTGCAAATAGGGTTTGCATATCACCTAACAACCCTAAAGATGCTAGCAAATCCTCATCTAAGTACCTGGTAGCAGTAAGTTTACGAGTAGAGAGCATATTGAACCTATCTCTATGTTCATTATTGCAAAAAAGTAGAGGGGGTAGGGCGTTACCCTCTTCTGGAGCTTGAGGAGCGTCGGCTCTTCTTGTTCATCACTCCGAGGCACCGGATCAGGATGCTACGGTCTTGGTCCTCCTCATCCTTGCTCCTTTTGGCTTCTAAAGAGGTTGAAAATGCTTCTAGAGGAAGGGGAAACCGAAATCACACGGCTAGAGCAAGAACTTTTGAAGCACATGGCGCAAATGAGGTGAAAACACACGGCTCGCCCCTTTTAACCTCGTAAGCCATGGCCGTGTGAAAACACACGACCAGGCCGTGTGTCCCCATTTTTTGCCCCTTTTATACACCATGGCCTGAATTTGTTCATACACTTCGCCGTGTAGACTAATATGGGTTTCATTTTTGCCTAGCAAAGCTCTTTTCTACTCCTAACTCTAAATGTGATGGAAATCAAAACTAAAATCTAACACATGTATGCAATGCAATAGAAAAAGGGAAATCTACAACTAAACTTGGGTTGCCTCTAAAGAAGTGCTTTGTTCAAGGTCGTTTAGCTCGATCACACTCTTCTATCAACTCGTCTCCGGTGGTTCAGTGAACCTCCATTCATCCGTCTCAGGATCTGCATCTGGAGGTTCCGACTTCAATCTGCTAATTATGAATCCGTCAAAGTAGGAAGCTCTGTGCTCCGAAAGGCTGAAAAGAATGATCTCCCCGTCTACCTCCAGGGAGATCTGGTGTGCCTTCACATCTATGCACACCCCTACGGTTGCTAGAAAAGGCCTTCCCAGAATGATAGGATTCTGGGGATTCGATCCTGTGTCCAGTATGATGAAGTCTGTGGGTATCACAAAATCTTGAATCATCACAGGAACGTGTGGTAGTAGGCCAACGGGCTCCTTCACTGAGTCATCCCCCATACGAATACCAAGATTCGCTGGTTGGAGCTCACTCAGTCCCATCTTTAGAAAATATGTGTAGGGCATCACACTGACTGATGACCCCAAGTCTCATAGCGCTTCGTCGAAACTCTCCCCATAAATCGAGCAGGGAATAACGAATTCACCAGGGTCCTCAAGCTGTATTGGAATCTTCTCTTCGGACTCAGCTTGGTCTGGTAGGGTGGAAATCATGGTTGCACACCCCTTGGGGAATTGACTATTTTTCCCTACTCCTTCCTCCTTTCTTTTGCTCGCCGGAGAGTTCTTCATAGGTGGTGACACAGATTGGGCTATTTGGGCCACTTGTGTCTCTAACATCCTGGTATGACTTACAAGGTCGTCAACGGTGGCCTTCAAGTCTCTCAATACTTCTTCAGACTTTTGATGCTAGCGACGGAATTCCTCATTGGCCTTAGTTTGGGTAGCGATGAAGTCCTCCATCTTCTGTTCCAGTATGGACTTCTGTGGTCACTGGCCATTGCCCTGCTGCTGTTCGTATCCTCCGGATGGTTGGGGGTTTCCCGAGTTATTTTTGTAGGAGAAATTTGGGTGACTCCTCCATCCGGGATTGTAAGTATTAGAGTACGGGTTGTGGGGCCTTTGATCATAGTCCCCAATCGCATCACAATGCTCAATCTGCTCGTCTGCGGTCCCCTGCCCTACATAGTGGTCCTCACGATACGCTGCCGCTCCTTCTCCAAAGTCGTTGGCCATGCATGCAGATAAAGGATTCAAACCGTCTACTTAGCATGTCCATCTTCGTTGAAAGGTGGTCCATGGAGTTGATAATGTATCGTCCCGCTGCAGGCATGGTTTGACCACGTTCGGAGGCCAATTGATGGTGGTTTTGGGCCACCTCTTCGATAAGCTCCTCCGCCTCCTCTATGGTCTTGTTCATTAAAGCTCCTCCTGCGGCAAATCTAGGGACATCTTTGTGGCATAAGCGATCCCATTATAAAAAATGTGGATCACCAACCACCTCTCTAGTCCATGGTGCGGGTATTGATAAAGTAGCCCCTTGTAGCGATCCCATGCTTCGAATAAGGACTCCCCCTCCTTCTGGCGAAAGCTAGTGATAAGGTGGCGCATGTGAGCAGTCTTACTTGGCGGGAAGTATTTATTCAGAAACTGCTGCTCACACTGCTCCCATGTGGTGATGCTGCCAGAGGGTAAGGAGTGAAGCCATACCTTAGCCTTATAACATAGTGAAAATGGGAACAGGCTCAGGCAGATCACGTCGGAAGGGACTCCATTCAGTTTCATGGTTGAGCAGATTTCAAGAAAAGCCTCAAGATGCCGATTCGGGTCTTCAGTTGTAGCTCCCCCAAATTGGCTCTGCTGGACCATATGTATAAGTGTCGGCTTCAGCTCAAAGTTATTTGCCGAAATTGATGGTCCAGCTATGCTCGGCCTGAATCCTCTAGTGCTAGGAGCTACGTAATCCCACAGAGGTCGGCTGCCTATGTTCATCTCGAATGCAGCTTGATCTTCCATCTTTCGCTGTGCTGCTCTCCGACGGTGAAAGGTTCGCTCAATCACTAAATCGATCGGAATTAGACCTTCCGATCCTAGTCTTCTAAGCATACGATGAACCAACACACAAAAGTAAGAGTGCTAACCTAATGCTAAAAGCAGAAAATAAATAAATCTAGTAAATAAAAACCTAAGATGCAATAAGTAAATAGGAAACTACTACTGAAAAATAAAAACTAAATCTAAATATGGAAAATAAAACTAAAGCAAATAAGTAAACTAATAATAAAATAAAGCAAGAAAATAATCTAATCCAAAGTCCGATCCAATCTACCACCGTTCGATTTAATATCGAATCGACAGTCCCCGACAATGGCGCCAAAAACTTGATGCGCACGGATGCGTCCTCAAATCGCGCGACGGATACCGTCATGGACTCAAAGTGCGTGCTCGTGCTCAACGCCCGCAAGTGCACGGATATCATCAAGTAATAAAGATTATCGATCCCACAGGGACTGAGATTCGAGTACCAATACACTAAGTGGTTGCGATTGTTCGGACGTGATCTCTGAGAGAGAGTCGATTGGTGAGGACTATCGGTGGACACTACTCTATGCGGTGTCACACGGAGGAGGAAAAGAGGGTGCCGGGTTATTAAAAGGCGATCCTAGGACTTTGGTTTCACTTGTGTACCACAGAATATTGTTGTCAATTGGCATCGTCTAAACTTCTACTTACGGGTTTGGGGAAGGGACATCATACACTCTTCCGCAGAGCCGCCGCATTCATCGGGAGCTATCCTCTCCTAAAAGGATAGGATAGAGGGTATGAGGATGTCAAATCAATCCTTGCGGTGGACCGTTTCCGATTCCACCGCTCCCTTCTCCCCGCAGTTACGGGAGGTCAGGTTTACCCCTAGGTTCCTTGATCAAACCTCCTAAATCTAGATTGTGAGGGCTATCACCACCTCGTATCGCCTAAGCACAGCGGAAAGAAAGCCAAATACACGTAGGTATAAAAAAGAGCGACTACCAATTGTCAAATTAAACTTATGGCCATAATTTAATATGAACCAACATTGTCTATGTGCACAAGCTACTCCCTAATCCTAGAATCGAAAGTTCTACTCCATAAACACGAAGAAAGAATCACAAAACATGTTTAAGTTTGATTACAATAGAAAGAGAGCGCAGAAATAGAGATTACAATGCTTCGTGATTCTCTCTTCGACGTTGTATTGCAAGTTGTGGACCTCTGGCGGTGTTCCTCCTCCCCGCTGTGAGTTTCCGAAGCTTTTTAGGACTTCGGCGTGCCGTCCTAGTGATGTGTGTAAATCATGCTATATTTTCACTACTCCATATGCATGAATTTTATCTCATTTCATGTCCTAGGCATGTATTTTATCATGATTTAGTTAAGTTTAGCATATTTTTGACGAAGATACTGCTTTTGGGTGTTTTTCATGTTAACAGGGCGAAGAAGCAGGCGTATTAAAACAACACAAGCGTGTTATCAGTGACACGTCTATGTCAGGAGTTCCAGCGCTCGACATGCCCCAGTTCAGCCTTTAACACACCCTGGTTTAGCAACCAACATGCTCCGTTCAAAGCGCTGACACGACCGGCGTATCAAAACAACATAGGCGTGTTATCAGTGACACGTCCGTGTCAGGAGTTCCAGCGCTCAACACACCCCAGTTCAGTGCTCAACACGCCCCGTTCAAGCACAACACGGTCGGTGGGAAATGCGCGACATGCCTGTGCCCTCATTTGGCACGGGTGTGTTATCCTGATTCCAGATTTCCTTTTCTGCGAGAAACTCAACGAAGCCGTGATCTTCGTCTCAATTAAAGGAAAATCTTGTTGGATCGATTTGAAACGCTAGAGGGGGGGTGAATAGCGTTAAAACTTTCTTTTTTCGTTTGTTCGTTTAAAATCCGAGTAGATAATTAATTTACAGCGGAAAAGATAAGCAATAAGTAAAAGAGACAATTCTTTTGTAGCCTTACATTACTCCAAGGCCCTAGTGGTCCTTGACCACGTACGGAGGGCAAAAGCACTAAAGGAACTCCTCCTCGTTGGAGGTAGGAGTTAATCGATACAAGAAGGAAAAAACTTGAGGTAGAGGGACACTCCCCCTCTCCTCGTATACGATAAAAGCTCCGAAAGATTAAAGTAATGAACTTAAAATAAAAGCTAAAACCGACGTTACAATAAGAAAGAAATTAAGACCTAGACGTCGGAGAGAAAGCACTTCGTTGTCGGAAAAGTTGTAGCTTGGTGGAGGCTTTTGGAAGCTTTAGAATTGATGAAGAAACCCTAGGATTGGCCCTCCTTTTATAGCCTTTTAGCCCCTTTTCGAGAGGAACCCTAGCCAATCAAAATTGAGCACCAATCTCCTTGAAATGGCTGATAAGCCTTGACTCCTCGAAGCTGATCATTGACCATCAGTCGACTGATGGCCATCATCAGTCGACTGATGGCAACATCAGTCGAGTGCTGACCTCCGGCAGTCGGCCCGATTGGACGGCAATGAGTCCTCAGTAGCGATCGTGATGCTTCGCAAGTCAAAGTTAGCTTAAAGAAAATATTATTTCGACGACCTTCGATCGTCCAATCTTGACCTAGACCATCGATGGGATGTCTTTGGTCGGATCTACGCTTAAGACCATCCCCGTAAGGAGGATACGACCTCACTTACGCTCGCACACACGAGCTTACCTCGATACTTACCATGTCGCTTTTGCTTCCGGCCTTCCACTCGATTCCTTCGGCTCCCTCCGAAGTCACTCGAGTGTCGCCCGACCACCGCGGCTATAATCAAAACTCGATTCAGCTCTAGCTATAGCAATCTTCTGCACACTCGATTCAGCTCGTGAGATAACGACATGAGCTTAACTTTGTATCATTTGCTATAATCAAAACTTAGGTTCGACTTAGGTGTCTACTGCACCAACAATCTCCCCCTTTTTGATTTATGGCAAACCCACATACAAAGTTAAGTAAATAGCAAGCATGAAGAATAATGTGCATTAGGAATAAACAAACAAATAAAGAAGATTAAGTTGGAGTAGTAAGGATTTTCTTCAAGTACTCCCCCTTGAGGAAACCTCCCCCTTGACCGAGGGTGAGTCTTGAAGAAAGACCTTAATCCTCCCCTTGAGGGTTGCTTTAAGTAATTACTTAAAGTTGGCCTTAGTAAAACGTTTAAGTTAAGAGTTCTTCTTAACTTGGCCCTTTCTCCCCCTTAAGTAAAACATTAAAAATAAGTAAAATGTTGATGGCACAAATAAGTTTAAGTTAAGAATTCTCTTAACTTGGCCTTTAATAAGTTTTCAAAACTTAAAGTTAACTTTTGGTTTAAATATAAAGTAAGAGTTAAACCAAAAAATTTAAAAATTTGACCCCTTAACTTTGGCCTTTTTCTCCCCCTTTTGCCATATATCAAAAAGAGTGAGGGTGTGTGTGGAAAACAAAAATAAGTGTTAAATTTAAAGTCCAAGCATGTTCCACATTATTTTGAAAATAATATATTGAAAATAAGTTCATCTATAAAATGTTCGGCTCATATCTGGCTTGATTGATATAAAAGATCAACCAGTCCTGGTCAGAGTTGGTTAGTATGTATGATTATACTCTGTGGTTCATGGCGATGCACTAGATCTACATCTGGAACCAGGAGTAAGGTCCTAACATCTCACGCCCATCTACGTGGCTAAGTACACAAACATATTAGTCCTATGTGTTGTGAGATGTATTGGCTCCTTAAATCTATAGGTGCATGATATCTAAGGTATGTCCTATGCTAGTTCCATAAAAATGAAATTTAAGAAATAGTAGTAAGAAAATATAATTTGCAAGTTCCTATTCTATTACGCACATGCCCAATTTTCATCTTAATAGACTAAATTCAGCTTCGGGT
Source organism: Wurfbainia villosa (assembly GCA_025175895.1). Lineage (NCBI taxonomy): Eukaryota > Viridiplantae > Streptophyta > Magnoliopsida > Zingiberales > Zingiberaceae > Wurfbainia > Wurfbainia villosa. Next base: position 21,387,081 of record CM045998.1, read on the forward strand.
AGGGGTTTAGTAAATAGGTCTGCTAAGTTAGACTTCGATTCGACGTATTCGAGTTGTATGGCTCCATTGGCCACATGTTCTCGAATGAAATGGTGTTTGACTTCTATATGTTTGGTCATAGAGTGACATATCGGATTCTTAGTAAGATTAATTGAACTAATGTTATCTACGTGAAGTTTAGTATTCGTAAAGTCTAACTTAAAGTCATGGAGAGTGTGTTTCATCCAAAGAAGTTGAGTGACACACTCACCCATCGCGATGTATTCGACTTCGGTGGTAGATAAGACAACACAGTGTTGTTTCCTACTGCACTAACTCACTAGACTCGAGCCGAGAAGTTGACAACAACCACTCATGCTCTTTCTATCGAGCTTACTACCGACATAGTCCGAATCGGAGTAGCCGGTTAGTTCGAACTCGGTAGATCTAGGATACCAAATACCGACATTAAGTGTACCCTTTAGATATCTAAGGATACGCTTGACTAGAGTTAGGTGAGACTCCTTGACACAGGTTTGAAATCTTGCGCACATACTCACTGCAAATAAGATATCAGGTCGGCTTGCAGTTAAGTAAAGGACACTCCCTATTATGCTCCTATAGTATTTTAAATCAATTTGGTTTCCAATTACTTCTTCTATATTAACATTAGTTGCCATTGGGTTATTAATAATTTTAGCTTCTTGCATTCCAAAGCGTTTAATTAATTCCCTAGTATATTTGCGTTGATGTAGGTATATTCCATCTTTAGTTTGTTTAATTTGTAATCCTAAGAAGAAACTTAATTCGCCTACTAAATTCATTTCAAATTCACTTTCCATAAGTGAAATAAACTCATTTAGTAGGATTGAGTTGGTAGTTCCGAAAATAATATCATCTACATAGATTTGGGCTATGAATATGTCTTTACCTAAGGTTTTTATGAAAAGGGTTGGGTCAACTACACCTTGGTTAAAGCCTTTGGACTTAAGATAAATCGAAAGTCTCTCGTACCAAGCTCGCGAAGCTGGTTTAACTTCATAAAGCGCTTTCTTTAATCTAAGGACATGATCGGGTTTGTCTAAACTTTCGAAACTGGGGGGTTGACTAACATAAACTTCTTCTTTAATATATCCATTTAAGAATGCAGATTTCACATCCATTTGAAACAATTTAAATCCTCGATGTGCTGCATATGCTAATAGCATTCGAATGGACTCTAATCTAGCTACTGGGGCATAGGTCTCGTCGTAATCTAAACCTTCGACTTGACTAAACCCTTTAGCAACTAGTCTAGCTTTATTTCTAACTACTTCACCTTTATCATCAATTTTATTTCTAAACACCCACCTTGTTCCAATGATTGTTATATCTTTAGGTGGTGGTACTAATTCCCATACTTCGTTCCTAGTGAATTGAGCCAACTCTTCTTGCATTGCAATAATCCAATCGGGATCAAGAAGAGCTTGGTCAATAGTTTTGGGTTCAATTTTAGAAATCAAAGATATTTGACTAAGGTTTCTGTATGAGGCTCTAGTTCGAACTCCTAGACTTGGATCACCTATCACTTGGTCGATAGGATGATTCATTTGAGTCCTAGTTGGATTTGGGTTTGAGTCTACAACTTGATCCATAGGATGACTCGTTTGAGTTCTAGTTTGGTTGGAGTCATCTATCACTTGGTCGATAGAGTGACTTGGTTGACTTAGGTTAGGATTAACACTAGACCTGATCTCCGGATCAGAGTTAGGTCTAGTATGAATCGGCTCACTAATTGGGGTTGCCGGGGGTTTTGTAGGTTCGTGTCCTTCATCGAATACTACATTGATAGTTTCCTCGACTCTAAGGGTGTCATGGTTATATACTCTATAAGCTCTACTTGTAGTCGAGTATCCTAGAAAGATTCCGATCGTAGTTTTGGATGTAAATTTCCCTAGGTAATCTTTAGTGTTTAGGATATGTATCTTACACCCAAATACCCTAAAGTACTTGATGTTAGGTATTTTATCGTGATAAATCTCGTATGAGGTCTTAAGGTGCCTCTTTACCATAAGGATCCTATTCTGGATATAGCATGCCGTACTCACGGCTTCGGCCAAAAACCTATCGGGTAGGTTATACTCATTAAGCATTGTCCTAGCGGCTTCTTGTAGGGTTCTATTTTTGCGTTCTACTAGGCCATTTTGTTGTGGAGTTCTAGGGCAAGAGAACTCATGGTGGTATCCATTTAGGTTACAGAATTCTGTAAACCTATGGTTTTCGAATTCACCACCATGATCAGTCCTAAGTCTTTTGATTTTAATGCTTTGTTGATTTTCTAATAACTTAAATAGGTTGATTAATTGATCTAGGGTATCACTTTTGTGTTTGATGAACCTAACCCAAGTAAATCTAGAGTAGTCATCAATAATGACTAAACAGAATTTACTTCCGTTAAGTGACTTAGCCCTGTGTGAATCAAATAGATCCATGTGTAGGAGCTCAAGCACACTTTTGGTTCATTCTTGACTAGTTAGTTGATATTGTGTCCTAGATTGTTTACCTTGTTGACAAGCATTACATATTTTATTATCCAAGTTGTTGAGGTTAGGCAAACCTCTGAGTAAATCACTCTGACTCATCTTGTGGATGAGTCTTGGGTGTGAGTGACCGAGTCGTCGGTGCCTCAACCATGATTCCTCTTGTCGTGTCATAAGACACTTAGTTGAGGAGTTAATTAAATTGATAGTGTAAATGTTGTTATTTCTAGTCCCTTTAAGAATTGTTTTAGAGGTTTCGTTTGTATTAATTATGCATTCATTTTCTAGAAATATGACCTTATAGTTATTATCACACAATTGGCTTACACTGAGAAGATTATATTGAAAATTTTCTACTAATAAAACGTTTTGAATGACAAAATTTGAGTTAAGCTCAATATCACCTGATCCGATGATTTTGAGCTTGCCGTTATTTCCGAAGGCTACCGATCCTTGTCGTTTGAATCGAAGCTTCGAAAACTTGAGTTGATCCCCGGTCATGTGTCGGGAGCAACCACTGTCCAACATCCATTGATCCTACACGCAAGGTAGTTGGATCGGATATTGGATTTATTAAAAATTGGTTGAAAATTATTAACCTAAATCATCTCACCCATGTCTACATGATCAAACATGTTAATCCTATATGTTCTTGTGAGATGACTTCCAATTTTAGTTGAATTAAATTTAATGACTTAAACACTTGTCAACCTTGCGTTAGATTCGGATTTGACCTTAGGCTCATCAAGTCACCTTTTCAAGATCATGACTTCCAGGTCGTGGCGAGGCACAGAGGCCTTCTTTGATCGGAAAAATGACCACTTCCTTAGACAAAACCATTTTCAAGAAAATAGAGACTTGACTCACCTAAGATCACTTCCTGGTCTAACTAGTCTAGGATACAGCGAGGTAGCTTCAGCTAGTTCCGCTCGGTCAAGTGCACCGAACTAGATACGCCTTATCTAGCCCGAATACACAAGACTCCGCTTTCCTAGCGTACTATCATCTCGCCGCATCCTGGTACTATGTTATCAAGTATTGACGAGTTATAGTCCTATCTAACCATTCTAAAAAGAAAAATCAAACTAAATAAAAACCTAAGCATGCAATTTCTAAGTTAAAACACAAACAAATTTCGTACTAGCTCCCCCTGGACCGTTGAATCGATTTGGTCTCTCCACATAGTGAATTTGGTCCTTGGGAACCCAGTACTGGTTTGATCCTAAGTTTGAAATCAAGGTGGTCTTAGGGACCCATGCTTGGACACATTTTTTATGTCGACTTACGATTGACATATACGACTTATTGGTCGTGTTTGAGCTAAAACCTAGTCCGACCTTGTTGTACACGACCCTTTGCGATCCAAGTAGGAGGTCAAGTCCTTTGGATCCCAAAGTAAACCTTTCCAACGTATTCCTAAGATCTTCGACATGACTTTTCAAGAGTAAGTTCTCAACTTCGAGTTTTTCAACCCGAGTTGAGTCCTTCTCTTGAACTCGACTAGTCGAAGAGGTTAGGGAGACCTCGTGTTTGAGGAGTTTAACTTCCTCAACCAGGGTCTCGACCTTGGACTCAGACTTAGCTAACTTTTTATTTAAAAACTTAATTGTACTATAAAGAGTAGTAATAAGAGACCGACTTACCTTGAGTGTATCTTTTGAACCGGATGCGTATCCGTGGCTTGTCTTGAATAGTGTTTCACAGTCCAACTCGTCTTCGGTTTTTGATTCAAGTTCCGATTCCGACTCCGTCTCCGATTCCACCGGTTTAGCCATAAGGACTCGATCATTTTCTTCTTCCTCGGAAGCTTCTTCCCAAGTAGCGTTGAGTGCCTTTTTATGTTTTGGTGCCTTGCTCGTGAGTTTTGAGCATTCGGACTTAATGTGTCCAAACCTATTGCATTCATAACATCTTATGTTTGAACTTTTAGGCTTACCTTCGTTGGGTCGAGTGACGGCTCATTTTCGGCCCTTGACTATCCTCCGAACTAGGTTGACTAGTTCGGCTTCCATTTCTGAGTCGACCTCCGAATCCGACTCATCCTCTTCTTCCTTCGGGGGTGGCTTGCTTGCGGTTTTATTCCTCGAACCTGCAAAAAGTGCTATACCCTTCTCGGGTTCCGAGTTAGACTGCTCATGAAGTTCGAAATCAGAAAAGAGTTCATCTAACCTAAGTTTAGAAAGTTCCTTGGAGACCTTGTAGGCATCGACCATGGATGGCCACAAGGTAGTCCTCGGAAAAGAGTTTAGGACATACCTTATAAGGTCACGGTTTTTGACCTTTTGCCCGATTGCGTGTAGGTTGTTGACTATGTCTTGGACACGGGCGTGGAGTTGCGTCGCGGACTCGTGTTCCTGCATTTTTAGGTTATATAGTTTATTGAATAGAAGATCAGGCTTACATACCTTGGCTTTATCGGTCCCTTCGTGTAGCTCCACTAGTTTTGTCCAAAGGTCCTTTGCGCTTATGAAGGGGCCGACGTGATTTAGCTCTTCCTTGGATAAGCCGCATTGAAGGATTTGAGTTGCCTTAGTGTCGGCTTCAACTTGTCTTTTTGTCACAATGGTCCATTGGTCATAATCCAAGGATTCACCCACTTCGTTAGTCGGAAGTGTGAATCCCGTTTGGATTATGATCCACATCTCGATTTGGGTTTTGAGAAAGCATTCCATCCGACCCTTCCAATAACGGAAGTCATCTCCGTTGTAAAACGGAGGTCGGACGGTGCTAAAACCCTCGAGATGGGTCATTATAACAAAAGACACAAGGAGACGAAGACGAAGAAACTAGCAACGACAAAAACACACAAAAAAGTACCAAGACTCGCGTCTTGGATTAGTAGTGCGGGAGAAAAAGTAACAAAGCGAAATAAATCTGAAATAAACAGAATTAAAAAGAAAAAAAATCTGTAAAATGGCTAGATTGGTGGTTTCACCAAATCTTAGCAACCCCCGGCTCTGATACCAATTGTTGGATCGATTTGAAACGCTAGAGGGGGGGGTGAATAGCCTTAAAACTTTCTTTTTTCGTTCGTTCGTTTAAAATCCGAGTAGATAATTAATTTGCAGCGGAAAAGATAAGCAATAAGTAAAAGAGACAATTCTTTTTACTTGGTTCGTAGCCTTCTGCTACTACTCCAAGGCCCTAGTGGTCCTTGACCACGTACGGAGGGCAAAAGCACTAAAGGAACTCCTCCTCGTTGGAGGTAGGAGTTAATCGATACAAGAAGGAAAAAACTTGAGGTAGAGGGGCACTCCCCCTCTCCTCGTATACGATAAAAGCTCCGAAAGATTAAAGTAATGAACTTAAAATAAAAGCTAAAACCGATGTTACAATAAGAGAGAAATTAAGACCTAGACGTCAGAGAGAAAGCACTTCGTTGTCAGAAAAGTTGTAGCTTGACGGAGGCTTTTGGAAGCTTTAGAATTGATGAAGAAACCCTAGGATTGTCCCTCCTTTTATAGCCTTTGAGCCCCTTTTCGAGAGGAACCCTAGCCAATCAAAATTGAGCACCAATCTCCTTGAAATGGGGTGATAAGCCTTGACTCCTCGAAGTTGATCATTGACCATCAGTCGACTGATGGCCATCATCGGCCGATCGATGGCAAGATCGGTCAGTGCCGACCTCCGACAATGATCGATTGACGGACAATCGAGTCCTCCAAGCCGGGATCGATGCTTGCTGCAAGTCAAAGTTAGCTCAAAGAAAACATTATTTCGACGGCCTTTGACCGTCCGATCTCGACCTAGACCATCGATGGAATGTCTTTGGTCGGATCTACGCTTAAGACCATCCCCGTAAGGAGGATACGACCTCACTTATGCTCGCACACACGAGCTTACCTCGATACTTACCATGTCGCTTTTGCTTTCGGTCTTCCACTCGATTCCTTCGGCTCCCTCTAAAGTCACTCGAGTGTCGCCCGGCCACCGCGGCTTCCTCCGGGTGTCGCTAGCCTTTAGCTCTAGCTATAGCAATTTTCTGCACACTCGATTCAGCTCGTGAGATAACGACATGAGCTTAACTTTGTATCGTTTGCTATAATTAAAACTTAGGTTCGACTTAGGTTCCTACTGCACCAAAAAATCTTTTGCCTTAATTAAAGAGGAGGCCAAGGCTATAAAAGAGGAGATATTCTAACCCTAAGAGAGGACGGCGGAGGGTCAAAAGGACGACAGAAGAAGGAAGGAGTCAACGACAGAGGAGCACAGATGGCACTAAGTATCGTAATTTCTTTCTCTAGCAATTCTTGTTCGACCATGGAGTAGTGTCTTGTAATCTTAGGATGGGGGAGTAGCCCTTGATGATTTATGATGGATGATGTAATCTATACTACTTGAATTATTGTTTATTTTGATTTGTTTTTGGATTCTTATTGATAAACCTAAGGAGCTAAGGGGAAGTACCTAACAGTGAACCCAAGTTCCCGAAACCCAGAACCAACTAGGGATAAACTCCTGTCAAGTAGCGGTAGTGTATCTATGAGGGCTTGCGGGGGTCTCGTGACAGGTCCCATTAGCTGATTATGGTCCCGTGTGCAAACCTATCGTGAAAAGGAAATTTAGACTCTAAAGGAACTCTTATGGACTTAATGGATCTATCAAATCCAGTTTTTACCAAGTAACGGAGGTAAGACTAGGGAGGTTTGCGGGGGTCTCATGATAGGTCCCCTTAGCTGATTATGATCCCCTACGCTCGAATACCGTGACAGGTAAATTGAGTTTGATAGGTACAGTTAGCGTAGACCTCGAAAGGGGCCGTTGATTTACCTTAGGATAGGTTCCATCAAAACAACTCTAATAGAGGTAGGAAAGAATTAAATCACCTTATAAATTGTCGACGTGGTGAAACCCATATCCTGAGATTCTCCTCAACTATTGACTTTTACCTCGTTCTTCTCATTCGTTGTTCTTGACTGCTCAGTTTCTTTGCTTAATCCACAAATTGATTGACTAGATAACTTGGTATCATGATCATTCAGTAATTGTCCCAATCCCTATGGGATCGATATTTTTATTACTTGACGATAACCGTGCACTTGCAGAAAATAACACATCACCTAGCCGTCGTGCCTCCTCCCTAGCATTTGGGCGGAGCCATCCTTATATAGACATCGCCACGGATCGCTGCAAAATCCAAAAAAAACCCTAGTCGCGCAAATCCATCGGGCCACCACACGACCGTGTGTTTCCACATGGCCAGGGCATTTGCGACCCTGGGGTGCTGTTCTTCGCCCATCGGATACGGCCGTGTGAATCCACACACCCTAGCCGTGTCCCACTTTGCGTCTAACTGCGAAAGTCCTTCTTTTGCTCCGAAAATGTATCTTTTTCACCAGAAAAGCTAACCTGCACATAAAAGTACAACGAGCAGACATCCGAACCAGAAAATAGGCAATGCGTGCAAGAATAGAGTAACATGTGCATGAAACTAACACAAAATATAACAAGATGTGAGCGAAAACTACTCCTAAAACCCTATATGTTTTGCTCACATCAATAGATTACACGAAGGTTTTTCAAAATGATTTTGAAATAGTTTTAAAACCTTATATTGAACCATCGTCTATGGTCTTAATGCACATGACTTACACAATCTTTCCTCATGATTCATCCATGGTATAAGTTGAGTTTGAGTTCATCTAGATGCAAAAACTATGCACCTTGAACTTAACTCATTTCCTAACATCTCACATGTGTCTAGGGTGTATCAATACACACACATGTCAATGTGATGTGAGATATGGGTTTTGTTCATCCTAAACTAGGGTTTCATGCATTTCTAAGGCAACACTACTTGATTCCCTTATACATGAGACTTCAAATTATGTCATAGCCCTTAAATCAATTTTAATTAATGCATGAATGATCATGACATAAATGATAGCATAAATAAGCATGACCAATGATCATGATGTCATGATATATGATTAAATCTAAATATACATGACATAAACCTAATTCTAAGTATGATCATGACATTTTATATGATTAAAAATAGATATGATGTCATGACATGACATATGGCAAATCAATCATGCCAAATAAAATGTAAAGGTATAATAATACCTAAATTTTTGTGTTAATTGCCATTTGTTAGAATTAAACCCATTTTGCCATATTACTACTAATCCCCAAAGTGTGTTAAAAACCCAAAATGACACACTATGACTTTAAGATCTAAATTGTGCTAATTTGATCAATTTATCAAACTTCTTAAATAATATTGGCACATCCTAAAATCTTTTAGGATTAAGTTCCAATCACATTTCCAAGGTACCCATAACCTTGAAAATGACCTAAGGTGCCACCTTTACCATGGTTAGGTTAACTACCCATCCATCTAAAGTTTGTACACCCTAACCCATTTAGCGTCAATCAATCACTAATTTATTGGGCCCATGGTTTCTTTGATCATTTTTTTCCCTTCCTAAGCATATGTCTAGATTTCTTTGGAGTAAAGCCTAAATGGTCTTCAATTTTCTTAATACTTGCCTTAGGTAGAATATTTTTAGGGACATTAGTCCCAAATTTCTCCTTATTTGAAATATTATATGATTTTGCACCTAGACAATGAAATCTATTTTTAGCATGCTTTTGTTTATGAGTAATAGCAAGAGTGTTTAAATTATTTGTAGCATGCTTTTTGACATTAAAACTAGAAGGTGCATTATTGAATTTTACCTTAGGGTTTGCCTTAGAGGCTCGCCCTCCATGTGATGCTCCTTCTTGTCCTTTCTTCTTCCCCCTAGGGCATTTACTCCGGTAGTGTCCCAGTTGTTGGCATTTAAAGCAAATGACATGCTCCTTTCTCTTCTTATCGGGGACTCCGGCATCCTTTGAGATTTCTTGAAGTTTTGGTGTCGGTTGACTTTTCTTGACCGTCTTAGGGCACTTGCTCTTGTAGTGCCTATATTTCCTACACTCAAAACACATTATATGATTTTTATTTTGAATTAATGTGCTTGAGTTACCTAGGTCATCGATGGATGTTTGGGCTTCTTCATCTCTTTTGGAAGTTGATGGTACTTCTTGATTTTGCTCTTGCTCAGGAGTAGATGGTCTCTCCTCCCCCTCAATCCTAGAAGTTGAGGTTTCTTCCAATTCTACCTCTTCCTTGGACGTTGATGGCCTTTCAACCTCCAATTCTTCCACCTCGGATGTCGAACACTCTTCAACCTTCGAATCCTCACTTTCTTGTGAGGATGAGCTTTCTTCCTCTTCTTCTTGGACCAATTGCGGGTTCTCATGGAATCTTGCCACTTGGCTCCATAGCTCCTTGGCATCCATGTAGTCCCCTAAACTAGACAAAATATTAATGTTAGGTATTAAATCAATTAAAAATTTCATTACCTTCTTATTTTTCTTAAACCCTTGGAGTTGTTCCTCAGTCCATCTCTTCATCTTGAGGAACCCTCCCTTTGGTCCTCTAGGATATTCAAATCCTTCCATCAAAGCGGACCACTCTTCGATATCCCTCATCATCATGAAGTCTTCAATCCTTGCCTTCCATAAATTGAAGCTTTCTCGTCCATAGAGCGCATACGGGACCGGAGTGTTGATATCCCATCTTAATTGTTCTTCAAATTCCATCTTCCCTCTAGAGATCTTGCTCCCGAGTGTTAATCCGTAGAAGAGTTCCTAGCTCTGATACCAATTGTTACGACCTATGCACCCGCTAGAGGGGGGTGAATAGCAATTCGACGTTCTTGCGATGGATCTCGATTGTGCTTGCTACAAAACTTGTTATACACAGCAAAATTAGAAATAAAACAATACAAAATGCACAAACATAATCACAACACGAAGATGTAACGTGGTTCAGAACCTCAAGGTTCATACTCCACGGATTGGGCTTGAATGAGCCCTAGCGATGCAAACACACACCACTAATCACAAATACTCCTTCTCGATAATAAGTCAAAGGCGGAGAAACCTCTTACAATGATTACAACAGTAATACGAAGTAAAACAAGCAATTACAAATGAAATACAACAAAAGAATGCAAAGAAAACTTTACAAATGATCTTTTGGAAGCTTGCTTGTTTGGTTACATTTGGAGACCCTGAATTGCACTAGCAAATCACCCCAAATCTCCTCAAAGAACCATAGCCAAATCTCTCTCCATGACCTACTTTTATAACCTACATTCGAGCTAGATTTCGCCTAGCAGTCGACTGATCGTGTCTATCAATCGACTACTCCTGTAGCCATTGTCTCACAACGACCCAAGCCATGTTGGATAAGTTCCAACGGATAGACCATCAATCGACATGCCCATCAGTCGACTGATCACGGTCATCACTCGATTGTCAAACCCTAACAGTCGACTCAGAAACTTTCTGTCCCCGAAAACTAGACCAGTAGTCGACTGATCTCCAGATCAGTCGACTGCCTAATGCTGGCAGTCGACTGCTAGGCCATTTCTTGCAGTCGAACACCAGTCGACTAATACACCTCAAATATGAGGTTTTATCCCAAGTATGATGCCCTCATACTTGCTAGACCACCCTTAGCGTAGACCTAAGCTTTCTAGCCACCTCCATCAGCCTCACGCCTATCGGATCCCTCCAAGTCATCCATGACTTGTTCATCTATATGCTAGTCTTCAGGTGCTTCCATCAACTATTGTCATTCTAATGTGGTCTACACTGCCAAGGCACATTGGGATTACGTTGTCAAGACCACGCTTGGACTTTACGCTGCCTACCATTGGACTTATGCTGCTAAGACTCTAACCTGGGACTTTACGTCGCCAATATCAACCTTTGGACTTCCCAAATGCCAAGTACCCATGACTTGGACTTTCACCGCCAAGACTACACACTTGGACTTACATGGCCAAGACTGCACCCTTGGTCTTTCCATGCCAACCCAATGTTGGGCTTTCCAAATGCCAAGACTCAAGCTTGGACTTTCCCTTGCCAAGACCCATGCTTGGACTTTCCTTGCCAACCCATGTTGGACTTTCTATGCCAAGTACACAAGACTTGGATTTCTCCCGTGACAATGGTCAAACCATCATCAAACATCAATCATGACCTAGGTCGATTACACCAACAATCTCCCCAACACATTATGAAACATCACTGTCAAGCATCAAAATACTATTCGAGTCATACTCAAGTCCGGTCAATCGTGACCTGGACAGATTGCACCAATACTTAGTGTTGAAATAGTAGGATGATGGTAATACTTGATCAAAAATAGAAGATAAACAATACAATAATAGAAGATAAATGTGAACCAACTAAAAATACACATGGTAGGTTTCATTTTTTTTATCAAGATCCATAACTTGGATCTTAATAAAAGGGCACCCCATCTTTAAAAAAACTATAACAAATAAGCAAAACTTATAGGATATAATTGCCATTGAACACCTCACCTAAAAAGTTTCAGAAAGACAAATGCAAGGTGCCAAACCATTCTTTTGAAAAGTACACTCGAAACTGAGGATCCAGACTTGGCACCGCTATAGATATGGAATAGCTGCAAGACAATTTATATTGTTAAAATTTTGAAGTGTGATAAAAAACATGAGATAGATAGCTTAGAAAGACCAACGAAACTAAGGCATCCAATCTTCACGATTTTGGAACAGATAATTGGTATTTGCCTAAAAGAATTCCACTACTTTATCTTGCCTTTCAGATTGCAGAGCATGATTGATGTAATACTATAGAATTGAGAGTTACAATTTTTTTAAAGTAGCAATGAACAATGTAAGATATAAGAAAAATAAAATACCTGGTTATTTAAGAAATTATCTTATATAATTTTTCAAGAATTTTTAAAAAAATTTCTTGATTTAAATGGAAGTTTTATGATCTTTCATGGGGATAAAATAAATAGGCTTTGGAAGAACCTATTTAAGAGAGTTAATAAGTGTCATTAACCTAATGTTTAAATGCCTAAACCTAAGTTTAGTTTTCTCGATTCCTTCCCATTTCTTCCCCGATACCTATTTCTCCACCACTGCTCGTTTCTCCCGATCGCACCTCCCATCGCTGGCTTCTTCCTCTCTTCGGCGATCAAAGGTCCTCGACATCTCTTCTTCTTGTTAGTGCCTATAAGATTCACATATCTCCACAATGGCATGATATTGTCCACTTTGGGCCTAAGCCCTCATGGTTTTCCTTTTGGGCTTTACCCAAAAGGCCTCATACCAATGGGGATATATTTTGATCTTATAAGCACATGATCTTTTCCATGTCTTACCAATGTGGGACTTTGATTGTATTCCCAATCCCACCTCTCCTCGTTACCATTAGGAGCTTGATAAAAATAATTTTAATACACTAAATAGAAATGGAAACTTTAAACACTTATACCGACGACGAGTAGAAGTTTAGCTTGCAGTCGTGTGGTCGGCGTTCCGACAACATTTCGGTGTCGTAGAGGCATCGTAGAGTAGCGGCATTGCGGGATCACTTTGTAAGAACTTAGATGACTTAAAGGGGTTAATCCCCCCCTTCTTTTATAGCCTTGGAAGCTCCCCCAACGTTCAATGTTAGTGCCTATAAGATTCACATATCTCCACAATGATATGATATTGTCCACTTTAGGCCTAAGCTCTCATGATTTTTTTTTGGCCTTTACCCAAAAGGCCTCATACCAATGGAGATATCTTTTCATCTTATAAGCACATGATCTTTTCCATGTCTTACCAATGTGGGACTTTGATTGTATTCCTAATACTCCAAAAATCCCCCCCTCAAACAAAGGACCACCCCCCCCTCAAGCCTATCCATCCTCGAAGGACATCCTCTGCTTGATGTCTGATCCTTAACCCAATAGGACTTCTTGCCAACTATCTAGTCCTCTTGACCTAGCTGGACTTCCTGCCAGTTGTCCAACCCTTCTGGCCCAATTGAACTTCCTGCCAGTTTTTCGATCCTTCCGACCCAATTGGACTTCATGTATGGTGTATGGTTCTCTTGATCTAGACATGGGAGCTCAACTTCCTTCGTTCGAGGTTCATGGCTTAACATGAACCATGACTCTGATACCAATTGTTAGTGCCTATAAGTTTCACATATCTTTACAATGGTATGATATTGTCCACTTTAGGCCTAAGCCCTCATGGTTTTATTTTTGGGCTTTACCCAAAAGGCCTCATACCAATGGAGATATCTTTTCATCTTATAAGCTCATGATCTTTTCCATGTTTTACCAATGTGGGACTTTGATTGTATTCCCAATACTCCAACATTCAGTTCCAGCTCATGGTCAAAGAACCTCATCTCCCCAAGATAAGCGACTCTCCTCGAGGTGGGCAATTTGACTAGCAATCAATTGATGACCTCCATCAGTTGACTGATGACAACGACAGTCGACTGCCAATAGTCAGAAGTCGACTGCTAGCTTGTTTACTCCACTGCAACAACAAGTTAGATCGAAATGAAAATAATACAGGTGAATTCAATGACCACTTACCATCCGATCTCGACCTAGACCTTCCACAGGAAGTCTTAGTCAGATCGCTGTCTAAGGATGTCCCCGTACAGAGGACTTGACCTTACATTCACTCACACACGAGCTTACCTTAGGTCCTTTTGTGACTTGTAGCTTTGCTTGAAGTCTCCACCTGGGTTCTCCGGCTCCCTTCGAAGTTCTTCCGGTGTCACCCAACCACCACAGTTTCCTGACTCGGGATTCTCCGGGTGTCACCGACCTTTAGCTAAGCTTAACCATTCTTGCACACTTGGTTCAACTCGTTAGACAACAATATGACCTTAGCTTTGGGTCTTTTCCATAACCAAAATCTAGGTTCGATTATCTGGTACCTACTACACCAACAATCTCCCCCTTTTTGATCTATGACAAACCGACACAAAGTTAAGGGAAAAATAAATGTGCATTAATGAAATGATTATGAAATAAGCATAAATATGAAAGAGGCATAAATGCATAACTTAGTAAGTTAATGAGAGTAACTTAGTAAGTTAGCATAAGTAGGAGCATGAGTAAAACTCTTTTTCAAGTCCTCCCCCTTGAGGCAACCTCCCCTTTGACCTTAGGTGAGTACTTGAAAAAGGATCTTAGTTCTCCCCCTTAATGGTTGCAACTTAAGTAATCAAGATTACTTAACATTAGCCTAAATGTATAAGTTAAGTTTAAGTTGAGTTATCAAAAATTAATTTTTGATCCCTTAACTTTGGCCTTTTTCTCCCCCTTTTGCCATAAATCAAAAAGTGTGGGGGTTTATAGAAAAAAACTTTTCGAAGCATAGTGATTATGTTTTATAAGTCCAAGCATGTTCCTATTAGATTTTGAAAATAATACTCTAAACATAAGCTCAACTAATAGAATGTTCAACTCTATTTGACTTGATTGATATAGAATGATCAATAAGTCCTGATTAGAGTTGGTTAATTTAGATAATTATACTCCATGGTTCATGTCGATGCACTAGATCTACATCTGGAACCAGGAGTGAGGTCCTAACATCTCACGCCCATCTACGCGGCTAAGTACACAAACACATTAGTCCTATGTGTTGTGAGATGTATTGTCCCCTTAAATCTATAGGTTCATGCTTTCTAGGGTAAGCCCTAGGCTAGTTCCATTTTGCATGAAAAGTAAATAGAGTATAGAAAAAATATAAGTTTTATGTCCTACTCTATTACGCACATACCTAATTTACATCTAAGCAGACTAAATTTTACTTCGGGTAAAGGTTTCGTAAATAAGTCTACCAGGTTTGACTTGGATTCCACGTATTCAAGTTGTATGGTCCCGTTAGCTACATGTTCTCGAATGAAGTGGTGTTTGACCTCTATATGTTTGGTCCTAGATTGGCATATGTTGGATCGTTAGTGGCCGGCTAGAGGGGGGGGGGGGGTGAATAGCCCTCTTTTGTAGATGGTGGAATTCGCTTGCTTCTTGATTGTTTCCACTTAAGATTACCGCAACGGGAATATAAACAATAAGTACAATTAAAAAGACAAGCGCTAACAAACCAATATAATGTTGTTTGCAGCCCTTGACGCTAATCCATGGCCGGTTCGTCCAAGGTGAATCACGCCTACACAAATCCACTAATCTCTCCTTTGCACAAAGCTAGGTGGAGGTAACCTTTCTTACACAAGATCTCTCTCCTTACAATAGGATTGAAATAAATGCAAGTAAGAAGAGTAGGAAGCGTTTAGGCACTTGGGAGTATGTTTGGAGTTCAAGCATTAACCATCCCAAGTCACCCAAGGCCCCTTCTTATAGGGAAGAGCCCATTCTTCCCGTTGGGCGCCTAGCAGTCGACTGATGTCTTGATCAGTTGACTGCCGCTGTAGCCGTTGCCTCACAACGACTTCTTCCATGTTGGATTTTAACCAACGACTCCCACATCAGTCGACTGATTTTCCCATCAGTCGAGTGATCAACATGATCACTCGACTACTGAAGCTTCTGTGCCCGAAACCCTCGACATCGATCATTGCGCCATCGGCGATCGATGAGCTGGTGCGATCACAACCCTTAGCGATCATTCTTGGGACACAAACCAGACTCAAACATTAGTCGAGTCTTCAGTCGACTTGGAGCAGTCGACTGATGTCGGGAAAAACCCATCAGACACTTAGCTAATTGGCCAAGTTCACCTAAGAGCTACTCGTCCCGAGTTACAATCTCTCACTCTCATCTTCCCTTGGAGTCCCTCGCCTTTGAAGTTCTCTTCGTCAGGCCACGTCCCTCGGATATGCCAAGCGCACAACTTCACAGTGTCATCCTTCGCGTCTCACCCTGAAGTCTACTTCCTTCGGCTTCACTCCAATGCTCCTCATCCGGCAGTCCCTCGGATGCACCAAGCGCACGACTTCCACAATGCATCTTTCACTGACTCAAGGACCGAGTCATGAGATGGTGAATCTTGCCAATGCTATCCATCCATGTGCAAATTATTAAGTCCTGCATGACTTCAACGCACATATCAAATCTATAACAATCTAACTTAAACCCTTTATCACACACATCAAAACCACATCACATGGGTTGATTGCCCTAAAAATCTACCCCTTTTTAATGTGTGGCAATCCATTTAAGTTAGGTAAAACAATTACAAAAATACATAAGTCAAGAAAGCATGTAAGTAAACATGATTATCAAACTCCCCCTTAAACATGCAACTCCCCCTTAAACATGCAACTCCCCCTTAAGACATGCTAAATTTCTCCCTTAGCATGATTAAGTTAAACCCTCATAATTCTCCCCCTTTGACAACATCAAAAATATTATACAAATGTTATACACGCATGACATCAAATCTAATGGAATAAAATACCAAAATCAAGTTCAAAACCTGATAAAGCACCTTACTGTGCTCGTGCACAGTACATCAATCGACTGAATCAAAGCATCAGTCGACTGGTACCTAGTTTTCAGATTTTCTGATTTTCGAAATCCAGTTTTAGAAATACATTAAAAATTCTAGGAAATTCGAAATATCATGAAATTTGGAGAACATATTTTCAAATGAGTTCCTCTATCAGTGAAAAATAGTTTTTCATGAAAATTCATTTTATTTTCGAAAATTAGGCAAAAACTCAAAAGTTGTAAAATGTCTAAAGTTTGTATCATCTTTAAAGCCTAGTTTTGCCTTGAAACTTTTCAAAACATGAACTCATTGTTTATGAAACATGAAATGTTTTTAAATAATTTAAAATATCCAACTATGATCTATGGGCAATATGTCCATTAATTAAACATTTGCTTTCCCCATAGTTGGTCTATGATTAATCTATTGATACACTTAATGACCCATCTAAATGCCATAAGCATTAGCAGACCATTTGTATCATCCTATCATCTCACCCATGCTATGTTTTCAATCAAAGTAGCCTATAGTGAGTGTGAGATGAGCCTAAAGGTATTTATACTTAACCAATATTTCATGCAATTCTATCAAGGTTAAGTATCATGCATCCAAAAACCACCCAACATGATCATAAAAACATGTATTACCAATCATGATCAAATGTTATCATTAATTTCATATCATGATCAAAAATCAAATATTATTATGATCACATTATCATCACCCAACACTTAGATAAAAAAACTACCACCCTCATTATACTAAGTCAACCAATTGATATGATATAAAATAAAGTCCACTATGGTTGACTAACTTAGGGTTTTTCTAACCCTTGAGGATGGATTTGGGAACCCAATATAAGTTCTTTCCTATAGGGTTTACCAAAAACTCCTTAGAGATCCATTTTCTAGCTACCATTTTATTTTTAGCTTGACCCCTAGCAATCAAACAATGGTAGGCCTTTTCATTCTTGGTCCCATTATATCCTAAGTCTTTCTTATTGAAACTTGCCCTTTGGCTCCCAATTATCATATTTAAAGTGTTGGAGCCTATAGTGAATTTTTCTAAGGCTTTAGTTAGGTGATCTACCTTTTCCCTTAAAGTCTTATTTTCCTCAATACATGCATCATTAACATCTAGAGGAATATAATCATTAACATTTAAGCATGCATTTTTTAGTTTTTCTTCTAATTTTCTAATATCATCAAGCATGCATTCATTTTTCCTTTTAGCCTTAAATAAATCCCTAGTAATGCTAGAAATCATAGAAATAATCTTTTTAGGGGAAAGATTTGTTACCATAGTTTCCATGTCTTCTTCCTCCGATTCTGATGAGGATGAAGATGAAGCTCCCCCAACACTTGAGCTCTCCTCCTCACTTGTGCTTGCTTCTTGTTCGGAGGATGAGGTGGAGTCCATGTAACGACTGGGCCCCTATTGGCGGAATTCGATGCCCCTATTGGTCGACGTTCGTCGCCCCTGTTGGCGGAATTCGGCGACCCCTATTGGTCGACGACCGTCGCCCCTGTTGGCCCATCGTTACTCACCTGGACTTCCCACCCCTGGAAGTGGGTTTTTTGCCTTCCCCAGGATTCGAACTCTAGACCTCCAGGCTAAGTACTAAAGTTTATGAATCCTGGTAACCAAGTGATCCTGGATCACTTGGTTCAAAATCTTTAGTACTTGCACGGAAGGTCTAGAGTTCAATCTGAAGGCAAAACTCCTTCGAGTGAAGTCGGTGGAACGATGGGCCCAGGGCGATGGTCATCGACCAATAGAGTCGCCGCCGCCAACGGCGGCGACGGCGTCGATAAGGCGTCGAATCGCCAAGACGCCATCGTTAAAATAAAAGCGCCTTTTATTGTAACGACCGAGCCCTATTGGTGGGAATTCGGCGACCCTATTGGTCGGCGACCTTCGCCCTGTTGGTGGAATTGGCGACTCTATCGTCGGCGACCATCGCCTCTTCACTTGGTCTTCCCACCCCTGGAAGTGGGTTTTTTCCTTCCCCAACATTCGAACTCTAGACCTCCAGGTTAAGTACTAAAGTTTATGAATCCTGGTAACCAAGTGATCATAAATTGTCACGCCCCGAAGGAGACCCTGCCAGACAAAAATCCGACAGCATCTCCCCTGTACGGGTGACAATTGCCAATTTACATACAAGGCCTACACGACCACTATACATCAGTCAACACGACCGGAACAAAACTACACACGCAGTTAATAATTTGGCCACAGGCCATCAACCAAAATACGTAAAAGATCTAAAACATAAAGACCTACCCCTTCTGCCATCTGAGCAGGAACATACAACCAAAACAAACCGAATATACAATCCACACGTGAATCCTAAACATATCCTCTAATAAAATCTCAATCCATAAAACTAATAACCAAAACCATAAGCCTGATAAACCTATCCACTTCGACAAGGGGGATTGGCAACTGGACTCTCCTGACAACTTCATCCTGAAATAAATATAAAACCACGGGGTAAGTTCAAAGAACTCAGCGGATATTTATCGATATGAATAGCAAGATATAGTTAACAATACTAATCATGTCAGTACAGTCTCATATATATGGTAAGCAAGAAATAAATGCAAAAGGACTGTACTCACCTGAATCTCCTACCCTGATATAGGAGCATGTGCCCTACTATAAGAGATAAAGTCATCATTATATATGAATATGAATCCTATATGCATGGCAATCATATGCAACATCCAAGGCATCAATACAATAATGCAGCAAACACAATACAAATGCAATCCTTGCAAAAATGCATGCCGTGCATATGACATGGTCACCCCTGACGCCAGTCAGCCGCCTCACACACAATGGTGAAGCCGAGTGGGTAGGGCTATGACAACTGTGCACTCTGCCATCACTGCTCCTGAGTGACCGAGTGGACAGGATGCTGTTGGAGTACACCTATCCTCCTGCCCCAAACATAGTGGGGGAGCTAAGCTCTCATCTCCCGGTGTCATAGACCAGAGGAGGGATCCCTACCCGCTACCACGCTGCCTCATCGCTACCCATGAGCGGACCAGCGGAGCCTGACAGAGCAACTGCACACACCCTCCTGGTGTACCACTAACCCATGAGTGGAAGTGTGTGCAGACCATGTAACTGGCTGCGGGCTCAACAATAATGGAACCCCGTTCAGCCAGCATGCAATCATGTAAGATGGTGCATGACACTAAAGCATGTAATACCAACTAACATACGTATCCGAATAATATGCACAATAAAAAGGTACATATACATGATCCAAGTAAAACAGGGAAAGTATAACTATAAACTGATCAAATGCATGTGTCAAATAGGCATAATAACATGCAAGGTAGATAAACATGAAAACTATTGCAAGCTATAACTATCTAGCATATCAACATGACTATATCAAAAAGACAAGTCAAAATACCCGCCTTTTATGAAGAATATCAATTGTCTTTGCATCATAGAATCTACCTCCATCAAAGGCCTACAGGTAAAAATATAATTATTACCAAGTTCTATGATAAGTCCAACGAGGGTAATAAATTGAACTTAAATCCATACCTTGAATCTCCTAAAATAAACAAACATAATACCTCCTGTATGTGCAGTCTACTAACCATCTCCACCTCCAAGATTCTATCACAATCAAAGTCATCTCCATTCCATTCAAGTTCAATATCTGCCTCAGGATGTTTGAGATCCTAAACTTGGACAAGGCATTCGGATCAACAACATATGCTTCCTCCTTTTCCTAATGTAACCACCGCGCAGGCAGAAACCGATCACTGATCACCCTGTCAAAGGGGAGCTATGCTCCTGATCGATAGTCATCACAAAGAACAGCGGCGAATCCAGATCGAAAACATCGTAGAGAAGAAGATCAAGGATTAGAGTCATCACAGTGAATGCAAGGTCGTCGGTTCTCCCTCTCAGACTCGAGTTATCTCGGAAGATGATGGTTATCCAAATCAAGATTCGTCGTAGGGGACGAACACATCCGATGCGAGCCCACAAGCACTGAAAGAAAACGTCACTGGCTCGGGGAGGCGGCAATGGCCAAGGCAGCGGCCAGAGTTGCGACTGTGGATGGCGAAAGGGCGAAGGCGCCGGCGGTGCTGTGGGTGGCGACGCGAGGAAGAAAGCGGCGGTGTGGCCACGTGAGGAGGCGAGAAGGAAAAGAGTCAGCCAAAACCTGCGGCGGCTCGTGTAACAGCTGCGTCGGCCGAACTCGGCCGCGGAAAGAAGGGGCGCCGGATTCGGGTGAGGGTTGGTCGCGGATGGGGTGGCGAGCGCGCTTAGGGCGCCGACAAGCTAGCCGTGGGTGGCACGCGGGGAAAGGAAACGAGCAGTGGCAGCGGTCGGTGGTCGGAGGCGAGGAGCCGAAGAAGAGGTCGTCGCGGGCGCGGAGGGAGGTTGCACGATGGGAAGGAGTGCGGCGTGTGGAGAAGAAAACGGCGGAGGCAAGTGGGGAAAAAGTAAAAGTAAATAGAAATAGGTTAATAAAATTTATTAACCCCTCAAAATTGATATTTCAAATAGGCCCTCCAAAAGCCTATTTATTTTATCCTCGTAAATACCCCGTACGGACTCCGTTTAAATCCAGAAAAATTTCGAAAAAATTCCTAAAATTCCCTAAAAATCCCGAAAAATTTCCAGGATTATTTTACTTAATTCCTTGGCCATTTAATTTAATATTTTAAATTTCAATATTTAACATTCTCCCCCACTAATAAAAATTTGGTCCCCAAATTTCCTACTCAAATGCACAACGAGTAAGAAACACCACAAGTATTGAAAATATATCTCACGTACCTTAAGTAAACAAGTGGGGGTCTTAAGCTCTGATCTTTTTTTTTCTCGAGCTCCCAAGTAGCCTCCTCATCGGTGTGGTGACTCCACCCGACCTTGACAAGTCGCACAACCTTGTTCCGCAACTGTCGTTCCTTGAAATCCAAAATCCGTACCGGAACCTCTGCGTAAGTAGCATCAAGTTGAATGGAACCTGACACATCTGATAGAATGTGTAGAGTCTGACATATACTTCCTCAGGACACATGAACACATCCTGGATACTAGCTAAAAATGGTGGTAGTCCTAGACAGTAAGCGACTGCTCCGATCCTCTCCAAAACCTCAAACGGATCAATGTACCTAGGAGCTAGCTTACCACGGAGTCCAAATCTCTTCGCCCCTTTCATGGGTGAGACTCGCAAGAATACCTGATTACCAATAGAGAACTCCCGAGGTCTCTGTCTCCGATCTGCATAACTCTTCTGACGATCCTGCGCCTCTGCCATCCTACGTCTAATAGTACGGACCAACCCTGTCTCATACTGAGTTCTATGGGTCCTAGTAACTGGTCCTCCCAGTTGCCCCCGAAATCCATAACACAGGACCTCAACAAGTCCTCTAGTGTCTAAATGGTCCGCTCAGACTGTCCATCTGTATGCGGATGGAATACAATACCCAAACGAAACTGTGTTCCTAAGGTCTGCTGCAGACTCTGCCAGAACCGGGACATAAATCAGGGATCTCTATCTGATATAATGCTCAAGGAACACCATGCAATCTGATGATATCCCGACAATATATAACTCTATTAAATGATCCAAAGAGTTCGTCTTCCAAATCACTAAGAAGTGCACGGATTTGGTTAGTCGGTCAACGACTACCCAAATCACGTCATGGCCTTGATGTGTCCCAGGCAAACCCACCACAAAATCCATAATAGTATGCTTCCACTTCCATTCCGAAATCGGAATTTCCTGAAGCATCTGTTCCTCAAACTAATGCAACTCCGGAAACCATTATCCTCCTCGAAGTCAGGGACGGAATTATCTTTTCCCAAGAGAAGTCCATCTACCGTACAAAATCCACTCCACCACACACTCTGTAAGTGCATGGGAGGCTATCCTGACCAAACTTCCTTGTTACAACTGTTCGGGTTCCAGCTACTCTATAGTAGCTATCCCGTAGCTAGTCAAAACTCCACGAGCATTTCTGCTCCTCACCTCTACAAAACAACTTAATAATTGCTAAGTCCACGTCATATATATGACGACTTACTTCGCAGTTCTTTAACTGCCGTACGCTTAGGATACGTCCTATTCAACATCATCGGAATCACTCCGATCCCCGAAATGATGCATCCATGTAGACTACCTCCCATCCACACCAGAATGATTAATCAACACTGGCGTAAAAGTCAACCATTGTCTGAGCCCTGAAACTAGTTTCACAAGCTTCAGACCAAGTAAATTTCCTCACCTTCCTGATCCAACCAGTCAGCGATGTAGTACCGCTAGAGCATCCTATCCATATCTATGGTAATAACCAAATCAATACCAAGAAAACCACCATCTACTGCGGCCGAGTGCACAACCGATCCTATCGTGTCCAGAATACACGATTCCCCAAATCCCTGGACGACAAAGTCATAAATATGTCTAATAAGATAATCATAAGCTCATACAATTCATACCAAGTATGAGATTGTCGTCGCTATACAACTGCATTCTTTTTACTCTAGGTTGATGATATACCAATCATCACAACAACAATGACAATTGTATGACACCATGTCACTACAATGTCAACACACCAGTCATAAATCAATCATAGAGTATACACCGGTATCCTATAGCTGATCTAGATAGATCCTCTATCCACAATGAAGGATATTCCTTTCCTTCCATAACTACCGCATTCTATCATCGATAATCGATGCATAACCTCAAAGGTCCATCTCTCTTTTAACAAAGAGTTCCGGATCTTTTCTAGAAGACAATACTGGGATAGATAAATATCCCATCCAACACCTCCTATAATAAGGTAAAACGATCTTCCATCGTCTTGACCCGTGTAGGTATACACACCTTATCCATAACCAAATCACTATTAGTAGGGTCTGATATTTTCTGAGGGTTTACTCCTTGACCTTTAAATGGGTGACTAGCAGATCATATTCCTAGCTTCCTAATTCGACATCAGTCGGCACCTCTAAAGGATCCGTACCTCTGAAATCATCATTAGATTCCTCAAGATCAATACGTCGTCGAACTCGTCCACGACCATGAGTAGGGGCAATTTCACTAAGTCAATACTTTTCCTAACCATTAAAGTACAGTAACCACTAAAGACAATACTTTTCCTATAGCTCAGAGATATCCTTCAACTCGCCTGATCCCAAAACCCAAGAACTCCCAAAAATCCAAGGAAAAGATAATCCTCGAAACACAAAACCCGCAAACCAAAACCGCAAGCCAATAAAATTGTCACGTCCTGGGGGTATATCCGTCATCCAAATGATAGAGGAGCCCCTTAGTGACAATTTTCCAAAATCCATGGACCCAATCTGGTAAAAACCTCGAAATAATTATAGAAATACTAGTATTTTAATAATTGCATGCATGCACGACTAAACATATATCCATTAAAGTAAAATAGTTTTATGACACCAAATCAAACTGCGACAAAATCCAAAGTGCATAATAAAATGCAACACCGATAAAGTAAATAAAGCAGCATCTCGACGATGCAGTGAGACAAGCACGACAAGGAACTCTCTGAGCGACTCGAAGGTAGGTCAACATGACACGTCCTCCATCAATTAACCTAGAGTATAAGTGAGGAGGGGATAAGTACAACCACTCTGTGGATGGATATACAATAGTGCATAATCATAATGCACATAATGGAAGTCACAGGGAACAAGCTAGTGTAACCCAACCCTCATAGTACCAATATCAATTTACTACTAACCTGGTTGGTGGTATAACAAATATACCCGCAACATACACAACCACTGCAACAAGCAGTGCACATCCGGATACCACGACAATGCCTCGTGGCTCTCGCACACAAAAGGAACTATCTATGAGCTACCGCGAACGTAACTCATGGGCCGACAATCAATAGCACGGTCTACGCGCAACTATATGCTACCACGAATGAGACTCGTGGGTAGACAGGCCATAGAAAGACTCAGTGTCTGCAGCAACGACATGCTACCACGAATGGGTTTCTTGGGCAGACCGCGTATATAGATATCTAGTTATTGACTGTACGCACTAGTGTACTACCACCAATAGGTCGTGTGAGCAGTCGATTATCCTAGGTTGTTAAGCCTAGGGTTATCCAATACATCTCGCATAGAACGTCTATCAAAATCGATAAAGATCATCGATCTAAAATTAAACCCATTGAGGCGGTCAAGCGAGGGTTTCAACACCTCTAAAACGAAATGTTTACCAAAGTCGGTAAAGATCATCGACTTATAAATAAATAAGTCGAGATGGTTAAGTCGAGCATTCCAACCCTTCTAACATGATCAGTTATCAAGGTTGATCAAAATCATAAGTCTACTAACAAATACGTCGAGACGATTGATCATAAGGTTTCGTCCCAACTAACAGGAAATGTCTATTAAGGCCAATAAGGGCAACAAATCTACTATCAAACCCTTCAAGAGGGTTAAGCCTAAATTATATCGTCCTACCAGTTCAATCATGCATGCCCCAACCTGCTACCACGAACATATCTCGTGGTACTTAAGACGTAAAGTAGCTATCTAGCTACATGCATCATACGAATCCGATTATTACTAACTCCGAACGAATATCGCAAAAATATAACCTTACAGTAGGTCATCTCAACCATGATTGGGAGGCATGATTGACCACATGTATACAAAGCACCTACCTATAGAGAGACTCTACTGCAGACTCTCTCTCTCTCAACCAAAAATGGGAGATATAGTAAGGATTTATCGCATCCTAACCATACAAATTCTACTAGTTTGATCACCATATCCTTGAAATAGTAAATGGATAAACATATACCAATATGCACATCCGGGTTTTTACGCCTAGGGTTTCAACCCCTAGGGTTCTCCTAATGTTGTTTCCTTCCTGAGATCCACTCCTACAGAATAACCTCATCTAAGTTATTCTATCTCTACCAATCATAATCATGGTATCCACCTCAAAAACACATATCCCTATAAA
Source organism: Wurfbainia villosa (assembly GCA_025175895.1). Taxonomy (NCBI): domain Eukaryota; kingdom Viridiplantae; phylum Streptophyta; class Magnoliopsida; order Zingiberales; family Zingiberaceae; genus Wurfbainia; species Wurfbainia villosa. Next base: position 21,412,901 of record CM045998.1, read on the forward strand.
CATATAACACACTGTCTAATAAACGACAGCATAGTCATACCTATGGAAATCAATGGCGGAAATTAATTAGGGTATAACTAAAGAGTCATGCCGGAACAAAGTCAAGGCAATACTAATAAAGTATCAGATGACTATATATACGCTAATCTACGTAAGCAATGTAATCATGTCATCAACCACTAGGATCTAGAGAGTTCAAAGTAACTTTATGTATACTTTCTACGAATTTATCCACCTTAGTCATATTATTCAACTAGTCCACTCCTAATACTAGTAAAATCCTAAGAGGTAAACATCTACCAATAATATCTAATCATTTATATCATGATGATAACTAGCTACCTATAGCAGTAATAGCAATTTATAACCAAATGCTATCTATAAACCAGCAACCTAAAAATCTAATTGTCCAACAGATATCAGGTTAAAACAATACTAGATAAAACATGATATCACCGTATAACCAATATAAATATGTACTAAATCTAGAAAATTTTCTAGAATGTATTTACCTGTTAGTTGTCTGGAGATGTCCTGTCGCCGCCAAATCCCCCATATTGACCTCGTCAATAATACCTCGAATTTCCGAAACATAAAAAGCGTCGGAAATCCATACCAATCCGAAAATACCTCAGTTAACCTGTCAAACGTGGCAAACTCCGAAAACCCAAAGACCCTAAGAAACTCGGAACCTACACTATGATACCAAATAAATTGTCATGCCCCGAAGGAGACCCTGCCAGACAAAAATCCGGCAGCATCTCCCCTGTACGGGTGACAATTGCCAATTTACATACAAGGCCTACACGACCACTATACATCGGTCAACACGACCGGAACAAAACTACACACGCAGTTAATAATTTGGCCGCAGGCCATCAACCAAAATACGTAAAAGATCTAAAACATAAAGACCTACCCCTTCTTCCATCTGAGCAGGAACATACAAACAAAACCATAAGCCTGATAAACCTATCCACTTCGACGAGGGGGATTGGCAACTGGACTCTCCTGGCAGCTTCATCCTGAAATAAATATAAAACCACGGGGTAAGTTCAAAGAACTCAGCGGATATTTATCGATATGAATAGCAAGATATAGCTAACAATACTAATCATGTCAGTACAGTCTCATATATATGGTAAGCAAGAAATAAATGCAAAAGGACTATACTCACCTGAATCTCCTACCCTGATATAGGAGCATGTGTCCTACTATAAGAGATAAAGTCATCATCATATATGAATATGAATTCTATATGCATGGCAATCATATGCAACATCCAAGGCATCAATACAATAATGCAGCAAACACAATACAAATGCAATCCGTGCAAAAATGCATGCCGTACATATGACATGGTCACCCCTGACGCCAGTCAGCCGCCTCACACGCGATGGTGAAGCCGAGTGGGTAGGGCTATGACAACTGTGCACTCTGCCATCACTGCTCCTGAGTGACCGAGTGGACAGGATGCTGTCGGAGTACACCTATCCTCCTGCCCCAAACATAGTGGGGGAGCTAAGCTCTCATCTCCCGGTGTCATAGACCAGAGGAGGGATCCCTGCCCGCTACCACGCTGCCTCATCGCTACCCATGAGCGGACCAGCGGAGCCTGACAGAGCAACTGCACACACCCTCCTGATGTACCACTAACCCATGAGTGGCAGTGTGTGCAGGCCATGTAACTGGCTGCGGGCTCAACAATAATGGAACCCCGTCCAGCCAGCATGCAATCATGCAAGATGGTGCATGACACTAAAGCATGTAATACCAACTAACATACGTATCCGAATAATATGCACAATAAAAAGGTACATATACATGATCCAAGTAAAACAGGGAAAGTATAACTATAAACTGATCAAATGCATGTGTCAAATAGGCATAATAACATGCAAGGTAGATAAACATGAAAACTATTGCAAGCTATAACTATCTAGCATATCAACATGACTATATCAAAAAGACAAGTCAAAATACCCGCCTTTTATGAAGAATATCAATTGTCTTTGCATCATAGAATCTACCTCCATCAAAGGCCTACAGGTAAAAATATAATTATTACCAAGTTCTATGATAAGTCCAACGAGGGTAATAAATTGAACTTAAATCCATACCTTGAATCTCCTAAAATAAACAAACATAATACCTCCTGTATGTGCAGTCTGCTAACCATCTCCACCTCCAAGATTCTATCACAATCAAAGTCATCTCCATTCCGTTCAAGTTCAATGTCTGCCTCAGGATGTTTGAGATCCTAAACTTGGACAAGGCATTCGGATCAACCACATCTGCTTCCTCCTTTTCCTAATGTAACCACCGCGCAGGTAGAAACCGATCACCCTGTCAAAGGGGAGCTATGCTCCTGATCGATAGTCATCACAAAGAACAGCGGCAATCCAGATCGAAAACATCACAGAGAAGAAGATCAAGGATTAGGGTCATCATAGTGAATGCAAGGTCGTCGGTTCTCCCTCTCAGACTCGAGTTATCTCGGAAGGCGATGGTTATCCAAATCAAGATTCGTCGTAGGGGACGAAGACATCCGATGCGAGCCCACAAGCACTGAAAGAAAACGCCATCGCTCTGGGAGGCGAAATGGCCAAGGCAGCGTGAGAGTCGCATCGTGACAGCGAAAGGGCGAAGGCGCCGGCGGTGCTGTGGGTGGCGATGTGAGGAAGAAAGCAGCGGTGTGGCCACGTGAGGAGGCGAGAACAAAAAGAGTCGGCCAAAACCTGCGGTGGCTCGTGTAACAGCTGCGTCGGCCGAACTCGGCCGCGGAAAGAAGGGGCGCCGGATTCGGGTGAGGGTTGGTCGCGGATGGGGCGGCGAGCGCGCTTAGGGTGCCGGCGAGCTGGCCGTGGGCGGCGCGCGGGGAAAGGAAACAAGCAGTGGCAGCGGTCGGTGGTCGGAGGTGAGGAGACGGAGAAGAGGTTGTCGCGGGCGCGGAGGGAGGTTGCACGATGGGAAGGAGTGCGGCGCGTGGAGAAGAAAACGGCGGAGGCGAGTGTGGAAAAAGAAAAAGTAAATAGAAATAGGTTAATACAATTTATTAACCCCTCAAAATTGATATTTCAAATAGGCCCTCCAAAAGCCTATTTATTTTATCCCCGTAAATACCCCGTACGGACTCCGTTTAAATCCAGAAAAATTTCGAAAAAATTCCTAAAATTCCCTAAAAATCCCGAAAAATTTCTAGGATTATTTTACTTAATTCCTTGGCCATTTAGTTTAATATTTTAAATTTTAGTATTTAACAGTCCAAGTCATCTATCCTCATTAATGCGAGGCTTGTGAAGGCTTCTTCTTCTTCGGATGATGATGAAGGATCATCCTATGTTGCCTTGTGTGCCTTGGCCTTTCATTTTTCTTTAGTTTTCTTCTCATCTTCCTTTTTCTTGCTCCCCTTCTTTTCTTCTTTATTTCTCCTTTCCTCCTTGCTTTTGTTCAAGAGGGGACAATCATCTCTTATATGTCCCTCTCCTTGGCAATTGTTGCATATGATTTTTCTTCTAGGCCTTCTTTCCCTATCATGAGATTTATTTAATTTAAAATTCTTAAGTGTACGTCTCACCTTCCTTATCATGTAGGCTTCTTCATTGCTATCCATGGAGGAGGAGGATTCATCAGATGAAGAAGGTGCAATCTCTTTCTTATTCTTCCCTTTGTCGGCCATGAGTACTACTCCTCTTGATGAACTCCTTGGTTCCTCTACTATACCTTAAAGTCTAGTTTGGTGAAGTTTCATAGTAGAGAAAAATTCATCTAGAGTACTTACCTCTAGATTCTTTGAAATATAAAAGGAGTCCACCATGGAGCTCCATTTGGATGATCGGGGAAAAGCATCTATCACCTTCATGATCATGTCCCGATTTGATAGCTTCTCACCTACACTTGTTAGGCCATTGATAATCTCTTTAAACTGTGAATGAAGAGATATTACCTTCTCCCCTTTATCTAGCTTGATATTGTTCAATTGGGAGCGGAGAAGGTCCCTTCTTGGAAGCTTTGCCTCAGAGGTGCCCTCATGAAGTTCTACAAGTCTTTCCCACATCTCCTTGGTGCTTATGCACTCTCCTATCCAGTTTATCTCTTGTTGAGTGATGCGCACAGACGCGATCTCAAATCTCGCAATGGATATCGTCGAGGACTAAAAGCGCGCGCTCGCACTCAACGCCCACAAGTGCACGGATGTCGTCAAGTAATAAAGATTATCGATCCCACAAGGACTGGGATTCGAATACCAATATACTCAGTGGTTGTAATTGTTCGGACGTGACTCTAAGAGGTTTCGGTTGTTGAGGGATGTCGGTGGACTCTACACTGTACGGTGTCACACGGAGGAGGAAAGGAGTGTGCCGAGGTCATCAAAGGTTATTCTAGGACTTCGATTTCGCTTGTGTATCACAGAACAATATTGTCAATTGGCATTGTCTAGACGTTTAGCTATGGTTTTGTGGAAGGGATATCATACACTCTCCCGCAGAGCCATCACATCTACCGGGAGCTATCTCCGCCTAAAAGGACGGGATAGACGGTACGAGGATGCCAAATCAATCCCTACGGTGAACCGTTTCTGATTCCACCGCACCCTTCTCCCCGCAGTTACAGGAGATCAGGTTTACCCCCAGGTTCCATATATAAAATCTCCTAAATTTTAGATTGCGAGGGATGTCACCCCTCGTATCGCCTAAGCAGAGCAGAAAGAAAGCGAAACACGCATAGATATAGTAAAGAGAAACTACCAATTGTCAAATCAAACTCATAGGCAGAATTTAACATGAACCAACATTGTATGTGTACACAAGCTACACTCTAATCCTAGAATCGAAAGTACTACTCCATGTATATGAAGAAAGAATCACAAAGCATGTCTAAGTTCGAATACATAAGGAATAAAACACAGGAACAAAGATTTACAATGCTTTTGTGGTCTTCTTTTCAGCGTTGAAGTGCAAGGCATGGACCTTCGGCGGCGTTCCTCCTCCCCGTTGTGAGTTACCGAAGCTTTTTAGGGCTTCAGCGTGCTATCCTAGCTATCATGCCCCCGTAGGGTTTGGACAGAGCCATCCTTATATAGACATTGCCTCGGACCACTGCAAAATTTGGAAAAAGCCCTAGTCGCGCAAATCTGTCGGGCCACCACACGGCCGTGTGTTTCCACATGGCCAGGGCGTGTGCGGCCCTGGGGTGCTGATCTCGCCCATTGGACATGACCGTGTGAATCCACATGCCCTGGTTGTGTCCCACTCTGCGTCTAGCTATGAAATATCCTTCTTTTGCTCCGAAAATGCATCTTTTAATCCGTAAAGCTAACCTGCACACAAAAGTACAACAAGTAGACCTACGAACCAGAAAATAGGAAATGCGTGCAAAAATAGAGTAACATATGCATGAAACTAACACAAAATGTAATGAGATGTGAGTGAAAACTACTCCTAAAACCCTATATGTTTTTCTCACATCACTTCCCCCAGACTTAAATCTTTGCTTGTCCTCAAGCAAACCTCAGTGCCATAAAATTTTAAAAAGATATTGTTCCATAATTAACATGTTAACTAAATTTATCAGGTGGTATTTACAATCAAAGCAAAACAAATATGTTCTAGAAGTTCACTAAGTTAGCTCCTCGTGCTCGTGCTAAGCGAACCATTCTTAGGGGATGCCCATTCCATGGTGAGTTAAGTCATCACCCCATAGCTTTCCTAAGGTTTCCGGCTCTTAGGCACTTACCTGCCCAAAGCGAGGGTCGTTCCCTAGACTACCATAAAGTCTCAAAGGCGTGCTCGGTATTGAGAGAAATTGGTAGGTGTTTCTCCAGTAACCTAACTCGGTCTCAAAGGGGCACCTAGCCATTTCCACCCACGACAACTATTTTTTATACCTCATAAACTTTTCTCTCTTCTTCTTTTTTTTTTCATTTCTTTTTCTTTTTTTCTTTTCTCTCTTTTATTTTTCGGCTCACTGGGATTTTGATTTTTCCAAATGGGCTTACATAATCCGAGCATCTCCAGTAACTAAAATGCTAAACCTAGAGTCACCTATGGATTCCAAAGTACTAGACTAGTGAAGTGAATCATAACTAGGTATGTACTAGATTCTCCCTTTTAGAATGTTTGACATGTGTAAGTGCAAAAATAAAGCTAACCAGTGTAAGTCTAGAACATTCAATAGAGCGAATAAAATAAAATACCACAAGATAAATGGAGTTAAGCTACCTATGGGAACAAATCATGCAAGCAACTTTGAAAAAAAAAAAAAATACTACTGAGGTAACTTTACAAACAACAAAAATTAAGTAATGAAAGAAACTCAACAACTCAGGCATGAATAAATGAAAATACCAAAAAAGAAACTACTGCTAGGAAACAAAATAAAATAAACCTTGGGGTCTTCCCCCTAGACTTAAACGAAAATATACCTCTAATATGGTGGGCGAGGTGGAAAGTCTGGAAGCATGGGCATCTCTGGATCCTGGGAGAACCTGTTGCTGAGCCGCTGATATCACATGTACATGTGGTCGGTCTGGGAGCTAGTGGATGCAGCGGTTGCTCGGTGCTCCTCCTCCCTAGCCCACTGCGCCTGCTGGGCAAGCATGTGCTGCTGCATCTCCCTGTGGTAGGCGGCCTCATCCTGGTGACGAACAACCTCCTCCTGGAAGTATATGCGGGCCTAGTCGTAGAAGTCCTCAGCCCGCTGGAAATGCTCCCGGAATCCTTGGAACTCTGCCTGCTGGTAGGCGCTCTGCTCCTCCCATCACTGCCTCTGCGTCTGCTGCTTAGTGTAAATGTCATCGAGGCGTGATTAGAACTCCGAGAAATCATAGGTCGACATACCTGCATCCTGCTCAAAAGTAGAAAAAGGTGGTGGTGCAGGTGCAGGCTCATGTTGGCGTGTACTAGGTTGGCTCCTATGCATGTGTGGACTAGAGGGAGAGTGATATAAAGGTGGAGAGATGGGCGTCGATGTGGATGGTTTCTCATGTGGAGGGGACTCCACTATCAGGTCCAAGCACCAGTTGGCATGTATAGCGATGGTGGTACGATCTGGGTCGGGGAGCCTAAGGGCCGTCAGATTTTTCCTTACAAAGCATAAGGAGTCTCCTTCTCTCACAATGATTTTCATGGCCATGCACACTCCTAGGTCGATCCTAGGGCTCCCCTGTATACTCTCTAATGTAGTGTAATCGTACCCCATCCTATGGAAAATGTGGGTAAGTAGGCCTCCCACATTGATCTCTCCTCATGCTGCTTTGCCCATCTTCACTAAGTGTCTGATGAAGTGGGACCCTGCATCGATGCTACTCCTTTCTTGTAGCATATCTCATAGGCAAAGCAGCTCGCTAGCTCTAACTACACCATCACTCTCCCCACGACCAAATATAGTACTGGCCATGATGCGGTGGAGGTATCGAAAAATGGGGTTTTGGAGGCGCGACGCTTTGGCCCTAGATGGGTCATAAGCGTGCTCCCCTATCAACTCAGTCCAAACTATCCGAGAGTTGTACCCATTAGGGGTCCTTCTCTCTCCCCTACTTGGCAAGCCAAAGCATGAGTTCCATTGGTGAAGGGTCCACTCATGCTCAATGTTAAAAAGCCTAAAAGTTATCCTACCCTCCTCGCTTTCTCTACCCCTTAAAACTTCCGCCTCTAAGGAACTCAAAAATTCCAAAACTATTCTAGGGTAGGTTAGGTGCCTTATTCCCATAATCTCTTCCCACCCCATTTTTGCAAATAGGGTTTGCATATCCTCATCTAAGTACCTAGTAGCAGTAAGTTTACGAGTAGAGAGCATTTTGTATCTATCTCTATGTTCATTATTGCGAAAAAGAAGAGTGGGTAGGGCGTTACCCTCCTCCGGAACTTGAGGGGCGTTGGCTCTCCTTGTTCGTTGCTCCGAGGCACCGGATCGGGGTGCTACATGCTTGGTCCTCCTCATCCTTGCTTCTTTTGGCTTCCTTAGAGGTTAAAAATACTTCTAGATGGTGGGGAAGACGAAATCACACGGCTAGGGAAAGAACTTTCGAAGCACACGGCGCAAATGGGGTGAAAACACACAACTTGCCCCTTTTAACCTCGCGCACCATGACCGTGTGAAAACACACGGCCAGGCTGTGTGTGCCTTGGGTTGGTCGGGCACGACCGTGGGAAAACACACGGTCAGGCCGTGTGTCCCCATTTTTTTCCCATTTATGCACCATGGTCCGAATTTTCTCATACACTTTGCCGTGTAGGCTAATATGGATTTCATTTTTGCCTAGCAAAGTTCTTTTCTAGTCCTAACTCTAAATGGGATGGAAATCAAAAGTAAAAATCATACAAATGCATGCAATGAAATCAAAAGGGAAATCTAAAACTAAACTTGGGTTGTCTCCCAAGAAGCGCTTTGTTTAAGGTCGTTTAGCTCGACCGCACTCCACTATCAACTCGGCTCTGGTGGTTCAGTGAACCTCCATTCATCCATCTCGGAATCTTCATCTGGAGGTTCCGGCTTTATTCTGCTAAATGTGAAGCCGTCGAGCTAGGGAGCTCTATGCTTTGAAAGGCTGAAAAGGATGATCTCCCCATCTACCTCCAGGGAGATCTGGTGTGCTTTTACGTCTATGCACGCCCCTGTAGTCACTAGAAAAGGCCTTCCCAGAATGATGGGACTCTGGGGATTTGGTCCTGTGTTCAGTATGATGAAGTCTGTGGGTATCACGAAATCCTCAATCATCACAGGCACGTGTGGTAGCAGGCCAACGAGCTTCTTGATCGTGTTGTCCACTATACGTATACCTATACTCGTTGGTTGTATATTACCCAATCCCATCTCTAGGAAAAATGCATAGTGCATCACACTCACTGATGACCCCAAGTCACACAACGCGTTATCGAAGCATTCTCCATAAATCGAGCAAGGAAGAACAAATTCACCAGGGTCCTCAAGCTGTAATGGAATCTTCTCTTCAAACTCAGCTTGGTCAGGTAGGGTGGAAATCATGGCTGAACACCCCTTGGCAAATTGGCTACTTTGCCCCACTCCTTCCTCTTTTCCTTGACTCACCGGAGAGCTCTTCACAGGTTGCGACACAGATTGGGCTATCTAGGCTACTTGCGTCTCCAACATCCTGGTATGACTTGCAAGGCCTTCAACGGTGGCCTTCAAGTCTCTGAGTAATTCTTTAGACTTCTGATGTTGGCGACGAAATTCCTCATTGGCCTTAGTTTGGTAGCGATGAAGTCCTCCATCATCAGTTCCAGTCTGGACTTCTGTGATCGCTTCCCATTGCCCTGCTGCTGCCCGTACCCCCCTGATGGTTGTGCATTTCCCGGGTTATTCTTATAAGAGAAATTTGGGTGATTTCTCCATCCAGGATTATAAGTATTGGAGTATGGGTTGTGTGACCTTTGGTCATAGTCCCCAATCACGTCACAGTGCTCAATCTGCTCGTCTAAGGTCCCCGACTCTCCATAGTGGTCCTCTTGATATGCTGTCGCTCCCTCTCCAAAATCAATGGCCATGCATGCAGATGAAGGATTCAAAGATTCAAACCGTCTGCTGAGTGCGTCCATCGTTGCTGCAAGGTGGTCCATGGAGCTGATAGTGTATCATCCTGCTATAGGTGTAAGTTGACCACGTTCAGAAGCCCATTGATGGTGGTTCTAGGCCACCTCTTCAATAAGCTCATCTGCTTCCTCTATGGTCTTATTCATCAGTGCTCCTCCTACGGCAGAGTCTAGGGACATCTTCGTGGCGTAAGCAATCCCATTATAGAAAATGTGGATCACCAACCACCTCTCCAGTCCATGGTGGGGGCATTGGTAGAGTAGCCCCTTGTAGCGATCCCAAGCCTCGAATAAGAACTCCCCTCCTTTTGGCGAAAGCTCGCGATAAGATGGCGCATGTGAGCTGTCTTACTTGGTGGGAAGTATTTATTCAGAAACTGCTGCTCACACTGCTCCCATGTGGTGATGCTACCAGAAAGTCGGGAGTGAAGCCATGTCATAGCCTTATCCTGTAGTGAAAACGGGAACAGGCTCAGGCGGATCGCGTCAGAAGGGACTCCGTTCATTTTCATCGTCGAGAAGATTTCAAGAAATTCCTCAAGGTGCCGGTTCGGGTCTTCAGTCGCAGCTCCCCCGAATTGGCTTTGCTGGACCATATGTATAAGTGTTGGCTTTAGCTCAAAGTTATTTGCCGAAATAGATGGTCCAGCTATACTCGGCCAAAATTCTCTAGAGCTAGGAGTTGCGTAGTCCCCCAGAGGTTGGCTACCTATGTTCACCTCATATGCAGCTTGATCCTCCATCTTTCGCTGTTCTGCTCTCCGACGGTGAAAGGTTCTCTCAATTTCTAAGTCGATCGAAATTAGACCTTCCGACCCTAATCGTCTAAGCATACGATGAACCAAACCACAGAGTTAGGAGTGCTAATCTAGTTCTAAAAGCAGAAAATAAATCAATCTAGCAAATAAAATCTAAGATGCAATAAGTAAATAGGAAACTACTGCTAAAAATAAAAACTAAATCTAAATATGGAAAATATAGAACTAAAGCAAATAAAGTAAACTAGAAAGAAAATAAAGCAAGTAAATAAATCTAATCCTAAGTCCGATCCAATTTACCACTGTTCGATTTGATATCGAATTTATCAGTCCTCGGTAACGGTGCCAAAAACTTGATGTGCACGGACGCGACCTTAAATCTCATGACGGATACAGTCGAGGACTCAAAGCGCGTGCTTGCGCTCAACGCCCGCAAGTGCACGGATGTCGTCAAGTAATAAAGATTATCAATCCCACAGGGACTGGGATTCGAATACCAATATACTCAGTGGTTGTAATTGTTTGGACGTGACTCTAAGAGGTTTCGGTTAGTGAGGGATGTCGATGGACTCTACTCTGTACGGTGTCACACGGAGGAGGAAAGTAGTGTGCCGAGGTCTTCAAAGGTGATTCTAGGACTTCGGGTTCGCTTGTATATCACACAGAACAATGTTGTCAATTGGCATTGTCTAGACGTTTAGATACGGTTTTGTGGAAGGGACATCATACACTCTCCCGCAGAACCGCCGCATCTACCGGGAGCTATCTCCGCCTAAAAGGACAGGATAGACGGTACAAGGATGCCAAATCAATCCCTACGGTGAACCGTTTCCGATTCCACCGCACCCTTCTCCCCGCAGTTACAGAAGATCAGGTTTACCCCTAGGTTCCATATATAAAATCCCTTAAATTTTAGATTGCGAGGGCTGTCACCCCTCGTATCGCCTAAGCACAGCTGAAAGAAAGCCAAACACGCATAGATATAGTAAAGAGCAACTACCAATTGTCAAATCAAACTCATAGGCAGAATTTAACATGAACCAACATTGTATGTGTACACAAGCTACTCCCTAATCCTAGAATCGAAAGTACTACTCCATGTATATGAAGGAAGAATCACAAAGCATGTCTAAGTTCGAATATATAAGGAATAAAATGCAGGAACAAAGATTTACAATGCTTTCGTGGTCTTCTCTCCGACGTTGAAGTGAAAGGCGTGGACCTCCGACAGCGTTCCTCCTCCCCGTTGTGAGTTATTGAAGCTTTTTAGGGATTCAACATGCCGTCCTAGCCATCGTGCCTCCCCCCATGGTTTGGGCGGAGCCATCCTTATATAGACATCGCCTCGGACCGCTGCAAAATTCGGAAAAAGCCCTAGTAGCACAAATCTATCGGGCCGCCACACAGTTGTATGTTTCCACATGGCCAGGCCATGTCCGACCCTGGGGTGTTGATCTCACCCATTGGACATGACCGTGTGAATCCACACGCCCTGGCCGTGTCCCACTATGTGTCTAGCTGCGAAATGTCCTTCTTTTACTCTGAAAATGCGTCTTTTTCACCCGAAAAGCTAACCTGCACACAAAAGTACAACGAGCAGACCTCCGAACCAGAAAATAGGAAATGCGTGCATAAATAGAGTAACATATGGATGAAACTAACACAAAATGTAGTGAGATGTGAGCGAAAACTACTCCTAAAACCCTATATATTTTGCTCACATCATTGAGGAAGCACATTGAATAGATGGTGCTTGGTTTTTGAATTTGCAAGGTGCTCCTCCCTTTGCTTTTTGGTCCACCTTGACTTCTCTAGTAGTCTCCCCTCCTCATCCCTAGGCATCTCAAAACTGTTTTCCTTTATAAGCATAATATCAAAATCGGTTTTAAAGAATACCTCCATTCTCTTCTTCATCCAAGAGAATTCGCCTTCAAATTTGGGTGGATGAATGTTGGAGCCGACCATTGTAGTTGATTGTAGCGGCGGTGAGTCCGGTGACAATCTCTTGGCTCTGATACTACCTGTTGGATCATCGGTGGCCGACTAGAGGGGGGTGAATAGCCCTCTTTTGTAGATGGTGGAATTCACTCGCTTCTTGATCATCTACATTAAGATTAGCGCAAGAAAAATATAAACAATAAGGATAATTAAGAAGACAAGCGCTAACAAACCAATATAACATGGTTCATGGCCCTTGCCGCTAATCCACGATCGATTCATCTAGGGTGAATCACGCCTACACAAATCCACTAATCTCGCCTTTGCACAAAGCTAGGTGGAGGTAACCTTTCTTACACAAGATCTCTCTTCTTACAATAGCATTGAAATAAATGCAAGTAATAAGAGTAGGAAGAGTTTAGGCACTTGGGAGTATGTTTGGAGTTCAAGCATTAACCATCCAAAGTCACCCAAGGTAGGGAAGAGCCCATTCTTCTCGTTGGGTGCCTAGCAGTCGACTGATGCCTCGATCAGTCGACTGCCACTGTAGCCGTTACCTTGCAACGACTTCTTCCACGTTGGATTTTAACCAATGGCTCCCACATCAGTCGATTAATTTTCCCATCAGTCGACTGATGGAGCCATCAGTCGAGTGGTCAACGTGATCACTCGATTGCTAAAGCTTCTGTGCCCGAAACCCTCGACATCAGTCGACTGCTGCCATCAGTAGTCGACTGATGGTTTCGGCAGTCGACTACCAACCCTTGGCAGTCGACTGCTGGGACACAAACCAGACTCGAACACCAGTCGAGTCTTCAGTCGACTTGGAGTAGTCGACTGCCATATCATGGTAGTCGACTGATGTGGGAAAAACCCATCCGACACTTAGCCAATTGGCCAAGTTCACCTAACAGCTACCCGTCCTGAGTTACAATCGCTCACTCTCATCTTCCCTTAGAGTCCCTCGCCTTTGAAGTTCTCTTCGTCCGGCCATGTCCCTCAGATGCGCCAAGCGCACGGCTTCGCAGCGCCATCCTTTGCATCTCGCCCTAAAGTCTACTTCCTTCGGCTTCACTCCAATGCTCCTCGTCCGGCGGTCCCTTGGATGCACCAAGCGCACGACTTCCGCAATGCATCTTTCACCGACTCAAGGACCGAGCCATAAGATGGTGAATCTTGTCAATGCTATCCATCCATGTGCGAATTACTAAGTCCTGCATGACTTCAATGCACATATCAAATCCATAACAATCTAACTTAAACCCTTTGCCACACACATCAAAACCACATCACATGGGTTGATTGCCCTAACAGCATATAGGATTTTTGTTTAAATTAATTGAACTAATGTTATCGATGTAAATTTTAGTGTTGTTAAAATTTAAGTTAAAGTCTTGGAGAGTGTGCTTAATCCAAAGAAGCTGATCTAGACACTCATCCATCGCGACGTATTCGGCTTCGGTGGTAGATAAGGCAACACAGTGTTGCTTTCTACTGCACCAACTCATTAGACTCGAGTCGAGGAGTTGACAATAACCACTTGTGCTCTTTCTATCGAGTTTACTACCGACATAATCGGAGTCAGAGTAGCCGATTAGTTTGAACTCGATAGATCTAGGATACCAAATTCCTACGTTTAGTGTACCCTTTAGGTATCTAAGGATATGTTTAACTAACGTTAGGTGTGACTCCTTAGCACAAGTTTGAAACCTTACGCACACTTACTATGAATAATATATCGGGTCGACTCACAATTAAGTACATGAGACTTCCTATTGCGCTCCTATAGTATTTAAGGTCTATTGGTTTGCCTTCTAAGTCTTCTCCTATATTAACATTTGTGGCCATCGGTGTATTTATTACCTTAACATTTTGCATTCTAAATCGATTAATTAATTCTTTAGTGTATTTATGTTAGTGTAATTAAGTAAATTCCCTCCTTAGTTTGTTTAATTTGTAATCCTAGGAAAAAAGTTAATTCTCCTACTAAGTTCATTTCAAATTTATTTTCCATTAGTGAAATGAACTCGTTTAGTAGGATTGAGTTGGTTGTTCCAAAAATTATATCGTCTACGTAAATTTGAACAATAAAGATTTCTTTGCCTATGGATTTTACGAAGAGGGTTGGGTCGACTAGGCCTTGGCTAAACCCTTTAGACTTGAGATAAATAGGAAGTCTTTCATACCAAGCTTTAGGAGCTTGTTTTTAGCGCATATAAGGCTTTCTTAAGTTTAAAAACATTGGTCAGGTTTGTCTAAGCTTTTGAATCCTGGGGGTTGGCTAACATAAACTTCTTCCTTAATTATTCCATTTAAGAACGCTGACTTCACATCCATTTGAAATGGTTTAAATCCTCGATGTGCAATGTAGGCTAATAACATTCTGATTGATTCTAGTCTAGCTACGGGGGCGTAGGTTTCATCATAATCTAACCCCTCTACTTGACTAAATCTTTTTACGACCAATCTCGCTTTATTTCTAACTACTTCACCTTTGTCATCGAGTTTGTTCCAGAATACCCACCTTGTTCCAATAATCGATTTATCTTTAGGTGGTTGTACTAATTTCCAAACTTTGTTCCAAGTGAATTGAGCTAGCTCTTCTTGCATAGCAATAATCCAATCGGGATCAAGAAGAGCTTGTTCAATTGATTTGGGTTCGATTTTTGAGATTAAAAAGATTTGACTAAGGTTTCTGTATGATGCTCTAGTTCGAACCCCTAGGTTGGGATCATCTATCACTTGATCAATAGGATGATTCGATTGTAACCTAGACTGACTCAGGTTAGGATTTATACTAGACTCATTTTCATGGTCAGATTCGGATCTAGTATTAATTGGTTCATCAATTGGTTCTACTTCGGGTTTTGTGGTTTTATCTCCTTCATCGAATACTACATTAATGGTTTCTTCGATTTTTAGGGTTTTATTATTATAGACTCTATAGGCTCTACTTGTGGTTGAGTATCCTAGGAATATTACAGTTTTTGTTTTAGAGGTGAATTTGCCTAGGTAGTCTTTAGTATTTAGGATATATACCCTACATCAAAATACCATAAAGTAGTTAATGTTAGGTACTTTAACGTGGTAGATTTCGTATGAGGTCTTAAGGTGCCTCTTGACTAGTAGGATTCTATTTTGGACATAACACGTCGTACTAATGACTTCTGCCCAAAACCTATCGGGTAGGTTTGATCGAACGATTTTTAATTGTCGCAATACTGTTCCCAAATTATTTACCGAACCCCCTCACTACACTAATGCAGTATAGGACTGACTCGGATCGTCTCCCAACGAACCTAATGGCTGAACATTTTTTTTTAAATAGAAGTAAACACTGGGGTTTTTTACAATTATCAAAACAATAAAAATGAAAAATTAAAAGCAAACATGAGAATTAAACATGCAAAAAGTAAATCTAACTACCAAATAACAAGTAACAAGCAACTATCCTAATGCACAAAAGTAAGTGATCACACACCTCACTGTCACTATACGGTACAATGATCAAACAAATGTGAACAATTCAACCAAGCACCGCACTGTCACTATACAGCACAGTGATCAAACAGTCACTGAAAAACTAAACTAACAGGAAGGAAAGAAATCGACCAAGCACCGCACTGTCACTATACGGTACAATGATCAAACAAATGTGAACAATTCAACCAAGCACCGCACTGTTACTATACGACACAGTGATCAAACAGTCACTGAAAAACTAAACTAACAGGAAGAAAAGAAATCGACCAAGCACCGCACTGTCACTATACGGTACAATGATCAAACAAATGTGAACAATTCAACCATGCACCGCACTGTCACTATACGACACAGTAGTCAAACAGTCACTAAAAACTACAATAAATGAAATGCAATAAACGAAAGCAATTCAACCATGCACTGCACTGTCACTATACGACACAGTAGTCGAATGTAAATGAAACTATCCTAACAACTAAAGCATAACACAAATAAAACTCTAACTACGACTCGAATTAAACACAAGTTAGAATAAAGAATAAAATACAAGGTAAATCGCAGATTAAAACACAAAGTAAAATACTAGTGAAAACACAGGTTACGAACACTAATAAAAATACAATTCAAGAACACTGGTGAAACCACATATTAAAAACACTAGCGAAAACACAATTGAAAACACTAATGCAAACACAATGTAATAACACCAGTGACAACACAAATGAAAACACAAGTGCAAATATGAAGGAAAACACAAGTGCAAATACAAATGAAAACACAAACTGAACCATAAACTGAACCACAAACTAAAATCACACAAAGTAACAAGGTAACATAGTAAAACAATAACAAACACAATACTGAATCAACAGTAAATCAATAAAGTAAATCAACAGTCATCCACAAACACTGGAAAGGTACCACCCTCTTCGGTGACCTACGACAATACCGAACACTCCAAGGGTCTCAGGGTACGAATGCAGGACTATCGTGACCACGAGAAGTCAAGGTGGATGGAATCAGATTTGGGAACTGATGATCGTCGCCACCAGCTACTGTTGAAGACCACCCTGGATTGGAAGACGCGCTGCCGCTGGAGCTGGAAATAGATTCTGTGGGATCCCGACAGTAGCAAGTCACCCCTAGCTTCGCGTGACCACGTCCCACTAGGGTAGCTCAACTCCGCCGGTGAGGGATCTGAGGATCGCCGGTGAAGATAGACGAACTCCATCGCTCGGTCGATGGACTGCCGCCGCCCAAATGCAACTGCAAGCTCCGTCGGACCAAGGAAGGAGAGGACGCCGAGTGGAATGGAATCGGAAAGGAACATGGATTGTCGGAATCGTCATCGGAGTGATGAAGTGGAGCTGTCGCCGTGCTCGCGAGGAAGAAGACGGGGCTGCGCTACATGGATGCGATGAAGAAATAGGGAATGCCACCACCGGCCTTGGTGGAGAAAGGGAATGGCCGGCGGTGCTCTGGGCGGATGCTATGGAAGAAAACCGCCGGCGGAGTGCGATTTGGGGAGGAAGCTGTGCAGATTAGGGGAAGAAGAAAACTGCTGCTCGTGATGAAGAAGACGCGTGAAGAAGATGATTAAAGGTTTTTTCTGAGACGTTCGATCATTTAGCCCATTGATCTCAGCCGCCCAAATGAAACTAGGGCTTGATTAATCAATTAAGTTGGCTTTATTTGGCTGCCCAATCCAACAACTGTAATCAATCTAATTTCAAATAGATGGATCTGATCCATCTGAAGGGATAATTGAGATCCAACGGTCCGGATGAACAACCAAGATGTGTAGATCACAATGCATGGGTTGGATCGCTCCAGATTCAGATTAATGGCTCAGATCAAGCCATCACATTTGATGGTCCAGATTGCTACGATCTCTAATGAATGGAACTGATTGAATCTAAATGGAAAATCATGATTGACCGGATCTAGATGAAAGGATAAGATGTCCAGATCTAAATGTACGGACCGGATCTCTTCAGATCTAGATAGATGGCTCAGAATCGATCAGATCTCATCGGACGATCAGGATTGACTAGATCTGAACCCTTTGATTAAATTGCTTTTGATCTTGATGAAAGGTCCAGATTAATCACATTTGAAATAATCTTTCTAGCCCTAGATGAAGCCATATTTGATCCAACTTTAGTCTAGTCCAGTGGCTAATCTCGATCTCCTACAAACAAAGATAAAATTTACATATAAGTCGAAAATTTAAGAGAATTTACAATAAGGTCCAACTCATAAAACATGCAAATAATCAATAATTCAACACACGAGAGGATTAAACCGATGATATTAAGGACCAAAATAATACAACAAAATGGTAGTTATCAATTCCCCCACACTTATTTTTGCGCGTCCCGTGCAATAATAAAAATAAAGACACACTAACTCAATCACTCATTCCCCAAACAATACCCAGATCAATAATTCAGAGATAGGAAAAATAAGTTACTTAGCGTCACGCCCCGAGAGCATACCGAGCCGAAAATCAAATGGGCGGCACCTCCCCTGTACGTGGCAACATTTCGGGTTAATACAAGGCCCGTAGGATCACAAAAACAATAACATAACAAATAAAAACACAACAACATAACGAAACACAGCGGAAACTAATACAACGTCATACCCATAACCCCACATATACAATACATCCACATCATGCATACCGGTATGACTAACACACCACAACCACATACAGTACATCGACAAAATCCGAATCTACAAGTCCACAACACAGTACACTACGAAAACTCCAAATACAATACACGGCGGACGCAAAGCCCAAAACTAATACGGGAGCCTCGGAGGTGAGATGAGACGATGTCAGCCGGTGGTGCTCCAAGCTGTCACGAAGACTTCTACCTGTTACCTGGGCGACAGAAAAACCCAGGGTCCGTGGGGGGTGGTGAGTAAAACTCAGTAGGTAATAGAAAAATATGTATATATGCCATATCACATGTATTTTCAACAACATACTCTAGAGGTACAACAGGTATATCAGCATAGTATATAAATACAAGCATATACTGTCTAACCAAATAAACAACATAAAAATGCAGACATACCTGAAGTCTGCTACGCTACTCTGATCCAACCTGAACATATATCAAACATATATATATATATATATATATATATATATATATATATATATATATATATATATATATATATATATATATATATATATATATATATATATATATATAACAGGAAGAGTATATCAACTCACAATATACTCTAGCTACAGGTCAAGGTATCTAATGGTCTATCCAACACATACCAGTACCCGACACAACCGTATAACATATGCAGGAAGCATGCATGAATATAATTTACAATCAAATACAGCAAGCATAATACAATCAAGTGCAACATCACAATAAGCATATATATATAGACTGTATCTATATATATATTAATCTCAACCATCCATATATATATATACATACATATATGTATCTATATATGGTAATATGCAAAGTGCCATCAGATAAGACAATGCAACATGCATGGTCATGCCTGCTCACCCCTACTCGCTACCACGACCCAAGTGTGGCCTAGGTGGCACAACATGACAACTGTCCCAACTCACACCAACCACTGCTATAGAGTGGACGAGTGGGCAGTGTGATTAAGTAGCATATGAGCGTAAAGAGCTTGCTACACAACGGGGGTCCCTGCTGCTGGCCACTCCGACTAACACTACCAATGAGTGGTCGAGTACCACGCACCCAGGACAACTGCACACAACTCCAACTACCACCGTCTATAGTGGTAGAGTACGGCACAACAGATGCTCTGCCCTCACACCAGTTACTCCTCGAGGAGCTCTCTGGGAGGCAAGATGACTGACGACTCTCTCAACCCCAAGGGAGACTATGTCATCAAAATGCATGCAAATGACATGTGTATGCTGTCACACGTATAACCATCTACCACAGACTCTCTGTTCAACAAAGAGTCATACCCAACTAATCAATACTCTCTATCCTGTAGAGAGTTGTACTCAACAGATCGACGGACTCTCTATCCTATAGAGAGTCATACTCAACTGATCATAACTCTCTATCCAATAGAGAGTCGTACTCAACTGATCGACGCACTCTCTATCCTGTAGAGAGTCATACTCGACTGATCCTAACTCTCTCTCCAATAGAGAGTCGTACTCGACTAATCATAACTCTCTCTCTAATAGAGAGTCGTACTCAACTGATCGATGCACTCTCTATCCGATAGAGAGTCGTACTCGACTAATCATATCAAGCTGGGACCACTAGTCCGCAGCGACACTCTAATCACCCTTCACTTAACCATTACACAACTCATGGTTGGTAACAGTATGCAACATACGGGTATTGGAAATAAATCCTACATTTAGGGCATTACCTACCCATAGATGACCTTTTTCCAATTTATAAATTGGGTCATCCCCGTACTAGCATTTACACCCTACTAAACATCTAGGCCAATTTACATCACATCTATAACTCCTAAATCATGATAGGGTATATGTGATATCAACAATTGAGCATAAATATATCC
This sequence comes from Wurfbainia villosa, assembly GCA_025175895.1. Taxonomy (NCBI): domain Eukaryota; kingdom Viridiplantae; phylum Streptophyta; class Magnoliopsida; order Zingiberales; family Zingiberaceae; genus Wurfbainia; species Wurfbainia villosa. The sequence continues at coordinate 21,433,197 of CM045998.1, forward strand.
AACGATAAGTTCAAGCATACAATAATAAGAGCAGGGTCAAGATAATATGAACACCTAACATGCTCATATCTATGACTAAATATGAATGCAATATATCTACCTGGACCAGGTAGGAAATTACCCACCTGTTGTATATGCTCGTAGTAATAAAATCCTCACAGTCACGGACCCGTCTCGTATCCACGTCCTGTAAATATCATCAATTATAATTTAGTGAAAGCATACAACAACAATACGAATTAGCTACTACGTTATCCACAAAATCCATATCCCTTATCGAATACAGGTTATCACTCCCATTCGTAGCCAAGATCAGAGCATCTCATAGCTCGGCTGATAACCGACATTTCGCAATAATAGGAACTATGTTTAAGCACAAGCATTAAACAAATACACAACTTAACTACCACGTCATTTCTAGGTTCTCGTTCTTTCCTCGTCTACGAGTTAGAACTTCGAACTCACACCTCTCGTAACTCATACATTACCACACTTACCGAATATCCACATCCAACAGCTAGAACAAGGCTACAAATCTTACCTAACTATTTAACCATTGTAACTAGCTAAATCAAAGGCAACAAGGAGTTTATCTGCACTGACAGAACCAAAACTGAAGATGGCTTGCTTACCGACAATTCAATCCTTACCGGTAGCAACTCCTCAAAACTTGGCAACCCCGTTCAATTGCTCGAGACCGCTGCCTAAACCAACAGTCGGCTTAGTCAAGGAAGATGAACAGCAAGGTAAACGAAGGAGAATTCACACTTACCGACAGTCAAAATATCCCCCTAATATGCTTGGTTCGCCGGACACACCAACTACAACACCGCTGCCATAATTTCCTACGGTAATCCCCTGTTCACTGTCACAAGCCTCTGTCTACCATCGATCCAAGCTAGGTTGCACAACTAGGATAAATCTCTCGTCTAGGATAAGGAAAATGTCGATAGCTTACCTAGCTACAGCGGCGATCGGCCAAAACAGCTCACGCCCAAGTAGAGCGACGCCACTGTCAGTCCAAGCGCACGAGGAGGTCGAGGAGTTGGGGTGGGAAAGGCCGACGGGATCTCAACGTCAGAGCAGAGATCGTGCGAACGGAAAAAGTCCGCTGCTCAGAACTACCAGATCACCGGAGCAGGGAGATCGTGCGAATGGGAAAGGTTCGCTGCTCGAAACTGCTGGATCACCGAAGCAGGGAGATCGCTTCGCTTCGGGGGGGCGGATCGCCCACAACTATGATCATCGCAGCGATCGACGACGTCGCGTGCATGACGATGGTGGCACACGAGCGACAAGCAGCACTGCCGGCATAGCGATCGAGCGATCTGGCAGGCTGACGACGCCGATGAAGAGAAGCAAAGGAGGAGAAAGAATCAGCGGTGGAAGAGAGGGGAAGGAGAAGAATCGCGAGATTGGGGGAAAATCGCGGCGGCTGGAAACGCTCGAAGAAATCTAATCGGTGCGGAGGAGAAACAGCATGAAATGAATGGGGTTAAACGGGTTTAGAATAACGGATCCGGTTTAACCTATAAGAATTAAACCCAATCCAAAATCCCTTCATAAATAGATAGCCCAAACAGGCTTTCCCAAAGCCTATTAAATCTTTCTCCAAAAATACCTTAGAAATTTCCATTTAAGACTAGGAAAATTTCTGAAAAAAACTTGGAAAATTCCATAGGATATTTTCCTAATTAACAAGCATTATTTTATTATTAATATTTTTTTCTGGTATTTTACATTCTCCCCCACTTAATAAAAATTTGGTCCCCAAATTTCGTACTAATATGCAAAAATTACTTTAAGCAAGTTTCCAAAAGGACCACATACCTTCCTCAAGTGAACAGATGAGACTATCGAGCCCGGATAGTATATTCCAGCTCCCATATAGCCTCTTCATCGGTATGATGCTGTCATCCAACCTTTATGAGTCGGATAGTTTTCGTCCCACTACTGTCGCTCCTTGCGACCCAGGCTCCACCCTGGAATTTTCTCGTAAGTCACACTAGACTGAGGTGGAATTGCTATCTTCTTCAGAATATTCTCTGAATGTGGAACGTATTTCCTCAGCATAGAAACATGCAATACGTTGTGAACACCTGCAAGTGTCGGAGGTAAAGTCAACCGATAAGCTACACCTGTTAGGAATATTGTAACGGCTAGAGGGGGGTGATTAACCTTTCTTCGTTTCTACAAGCAAGTTAGTGGAAGCAATACAAATACAAATACAAATACAAATAAGAAACAAGAAAATCAATGCTAACACCCGATGTACGTGGTTCGGAGATGATGCTCCTACTCCACGACAATCCGTAAGGTGGATTAGCCCTAGCCAAGCTTCACTAAACACCTCCTTTGGATGAACCAAGGTGGAGAAACCTTTCTTACAATGCTCTCCTCTTCTTTACAATGATGGATGATTAAGAACTAGAGAAGAGGAGGTTTTGGATTGCTAAAACACTTGGGAAAGCTTGGTGAGCACAAGGATGTAGTTAGTAGTAAGAGCACTAGCTTCACCAAGCTCCCCAAGGCCCCTTTTTATAGAAGAGGGGCTATTTTTCCCGTTGGGCCTCGATCAGTCGACGATGCTTACCATCAGTCGACTGCCACCGAAGCCAACGATTTTTGAACCGAGATCTCCGCGGAGATTCGTAGCCGCAATTTCCAACGGCCAGGTGATCAGTCGACTGATCCCTCCATCAGTCGACTGATGGAGTGATCAGTCGAGTGATCAAGGCATCAGTCGAGTGAGACTACATTCTGTGGCGATTTTCTCCTTGATCGATCATTCGTGCGCTTTGGGCGATCGATCGCAACATCGATCGTTCTGACTAAGGCAAGCGGTCGATAGTCGTGGTTTTACCGACTACCGACGCTCGACAAGATCGATACATCGTATCAATCGACTGATACTCATCAAGTATGAGTAATTCACACTTGATTTTACACCCTAGACCTAGACTCAACCTTCTAGCTCCTCATTAAGCCTTGCGCCTTCAGGATCCCTCCGAGTCCGCGACTTGTTCATCCTTTGCGCTTTGCTTCCAAGAGCTTCCTTTGGTTTCGTCATGTCTTGGGTTGCCAAATTCTTGGACTTTACGCCACCAAGACTATAAGCTTGGGCTTATGCTGCCAAGACCTTACTTTGGACTTCCTTTGCCAAGATCATACTTGGACTTCCTTTGCCAAGGTTCACTTGGACTTTACGCTACCAAGACTACAAGCTTGGTCTTACGCTGCCAAGTCCATCCCTTGGACTTCTCTTTTACCAAGTGTTCATCCTTGGATTTCTCTGTCACTTAAACATATTCTCAATTAGATAACAAAACATTGCCTAACTTAGATGATTATCCAAACATCAAAACATATAAATGCTTGGAGCATTGTTGCACCAACAATCTCCCCCTTTTTGATGTTTGGCAATCATTTAAGTTAGGTCTTTAAAGATACACACATAATCATATTTTCAATATGAATTCTAACTTAAACATTTCTTCTCCCCCTTTGACATACATCAAAAAGAGAAGGATTCAAAAATGAAAGAATTAAGGTGTTGGATCTTGGATTAAGGTATAAGATTGAAATTAAGCTTCCCCTTAATCCAAGATATGCTTTATAATGTGTAAACAATATTTGAAGCAAAGCATAACAGAAATTTAAAACCATTAAGTCCTAACTTTGCACCAATAATGGATTTGGGGATGAAAAAGATACAATTTATGAAACTCCCCCTAAACCACTGCATTAAACAGTCCTAAACCTTTGTTTATACGCAATATTATCAAGCTATAGTTGTAGGACATCAAGGATACACTAAATACCAAAAAATGGAGCTGTTTCAGAAAATACAGTGTATCAGTCGACTGGTTTAGAACCGATCACTACGCCTGAAATCGAAATTTCAGCCTTTTCAGCCCAACTTCAGAAATGCGTTAGAAATTCTAGAAACCTCGAAAAATCATGAAATTTTGTGTACATATTTCTGGAATTCTACTTTATTAAGGAAAAATTGTTTGAAAAAATATATGTTTTCCTGATTTCAAGATTGATACAAACTTGGAACCTACCAAAAGTTCTAAAGATTTTGCAAACTTTGTATCACTTTTGTGTTCCACTTGAAAACTGTTTTTCAAAATATGATGAATATAGTTTAAAATATATATGATTTGGAATTTCCAGCCATGTTCTTAGGGCTATGTATCCATTACTTGAATACAAGCCTTCCCAATGATTGGTCCATAAGGTATTTATGTCTCTAGGTGTGTCATTGGCTCATAGTAATGCATCATAACAAGCATGATGAGTCAAATACACCTTCCCTATCATCTCACATGTTTCTAAGTATATCAATACAAAAATCAAGGTTTTTTAAGGCTTTTGTGAGATGCATCAAGGTATAAAGATACTATATAAGTATAGGATCATGCAAACCTAGAATTTTACTCTACAAAGCACATACTAAGCTCTCTCCTTAATGATGAAAATTCGGTTTCGGGAAGAGCTTTGGTGAAGATATCGGCAAGGTTAGACTTAGATTCTACATAATTAAGTTCAATGTCCCCTCTTGCCACATGATCTCTTATAAAGTGATGTTTCACTTCAATGTGCTTGGTCCTAGAGTGATGTACCGGATTTTTGGTCAAGTTGATTGTACTCACATTATCACAATAAACTTTAATGTTAGAGTAGTGTAGCTCATAGTCCACAAGAGTATGTCTCATCCAAAGTAATTGAGCTACACAACCACCCATAGCCACATATTCGGCTTCGGTGGTTGATAAAGCAACACAATGTTGCTTCCTACTACTCCAACTTACTAGGGAGGACCCAAGAAATTGGCATCCACCACTAGTACTCTTCCTATCCAATTTGCACCCGGCATAATCGGAATCGGTATACCCAAGCAATTCAAACGACCTAGTCCTAGGATACCAAAGTCCTACATTTAGGGTGCCTTTAATATATCTTAAAATTCTTTTGACGGCTACTAAATGGGATTCTTTGGCACAAGATTGGTATCTTGCACACATACCTACCGCAAATAAGATATCGGGTCTACTAGCGGTTAGGTATAGTAGGCTACCAATCATACTCCTATAAAGTTTAAGATCAATTGATTTACCTTCATGATCACTATCTATTCTAGTGCTAGTGGCCATAGGAGTGGTTACAATTTTGGCATTTTCCAAACCAAATTTCTTGATCATTTCATTTGCATATTTGGTTTGATAAATATGAATACCCTCATTGGTTTGTTTGACTTGTAACCCTAGGAAAAAATTGAGCTCTCCAACTAAACTCATTTCAAATTCATTTTCCATGTTTTTTATAAAGTCTTGAAGAAGATCATCATTTGTTGACCCAAAAATAATGTCATCAACATATACTTGAGCTATGAATATATCCTTTAATGTTGACTTTATAAACAAGGTTTGATCTACTTGGCCTCTTCTAAAATCCTTAGAAATTAGGAAGGATGACAATCTTTCATACCATGCCCGGGGAGCTTGTTTTAACCCATATAAAGCTTTCCTAAGCTTACATACATGGTTTGGATAATCTATGTTCTCAAAACCGGGTGGTTGCTCTACATATACTTCCTCCTTAATATAACCATTTAAGAATGCCGATTTGACATCCATTTGGTAAAGTTTAAATCCCATGTAGGAAGCATATCCTAAGAGAATCCTAATAGATTCTAACCTAGCAACCGGGGCATAAGTCTCATCATAGTCAAGCCCCTCAACTTGATTAAATCCCCTAGCAACTAACCTAGCCTTATTTCTAGTGATATTTCCTTGGTCATCTAGCTTATTCCTAAAAATCCATCTTGTAGTAATTATGGTGCTATCATTGGGTCTAGGTACTAACTCCCATACTTGACTTCTCTCAAATTGGGCCAATTCATCTTGCATTGCCAAAATCCAATCCGGATCATGTAATGCATCATTGATCGATTTGGGCTCAATTTGTGAAATAAGAGCCACTTGACTAGTAGGAGGTCTATGAAATGACCTAGTTTTTACTCCTTGAGATAGATCTCCTACTACTTGGTTAAGTGGATGATTTTGATGAATTCTTAGGTTTCTAGAAGGGGTTTCAAATTGATCATTGTTATCTTCCACCCTTCTTTCATCATCGGAATCTCCTCTTCCTCCCCCTTGATCATTACCCCTAATGGTCAAATTTTGAAGTTTTTGGGTGATGTCTTGATTATTGTCATTAATATCCTTATCAATAGAGGACTTTCTAGGGTAGGTACTAGTAGCTTCATCAAATTGAACATTGGAAGACTCCTCAATCCCTTGGGTTCTCTTATTGTAGACTCTATATCCTCTACTTGTGGATGAGTATCCAACTAGGATTCCCTCATCCGCTTTGGATTCAAATTTTCCTAAGTTATCCTTGGTGTTTAGAATATAAACTTTACATCCAAAGACTTTGAAATAATGAATTGTGGGAATAGTCCCATTCCATAATTCAAAAGGTGTCTTTCCTAAAAACCATATTTTGGATATAGCAAGCGGTATTAACCGCTTCCGCCCACAAGTAGCTAGGTAGAGAATATGCATTAAGCATAGTCCTAGCCGCCTCTTGTAGGGCACGATTTCTCCTTTCCACCACCCCATTTTGTTGGGGTGTTCTAGGACAAGAGAACTCATGCTTGTACCCTTGCTCTAAACAAAATTGTGAAAATTTTAAGTTTTCAAATTCACCACCATGATCACTACGGATCTGGTTGATTTTGATACTCTTTTCATTTTCAACCCTTTTACTAAATCCTATGATTATTTCTAAGATATCATCCTTATGTTTCATAAAGTAGACCCAAGTATACCTAGAAAAATCATCTACAATAACCAAATAATATTTGTTGCCATTTAAAGATGGAGTACTATGACAATCAAATAAGTCAAGATGCAATAATTCTAATGGTAAGGAAGTATTAGTTAGGGTTTTACCTTTGTGTGATGCCTTTGTTTGTTTTCCTTCTTGACATGCATCACACATTTTATTCTTGACATACTTGATCTTTGGTAGTCCTTTGACCAATTCCATCTTGGCTACCTTGGCTATGTTTTTCATGTTGATGTGCCCCAATCTCCTATGCCATAGCCAACTTTCCTCTTCTTTTGCAACAAGACACTTAGTAGAAATGTTAGAAGCATATGAAAGATCAACATAATAGATATTTGATTTCCTATATCCAACTAACATGCAATCATTTAATTCCTTGTGCCTAATCATGCATTTAGAGGATTCAAAGGAAACATGATAGTTTGCATCGCAAAGTTGACTAACACTTAATAAATTAAATTTCATATTTTCAACTAGTAAGACTTTGTGAATAACAATTTTGGGGGATACCTCAATTGTACCTCTACCTAATATCTTGAGTTTTCCACTATTTCCAAAAGACACCGCACCCTTTCTTCACATACTTAATTGTGGAGAACTTGCTCACATCCCCGGTCATATGTGTTGAGCAACCGCTATCCACAATCCACATACCTTGCTCTCCTACCTAAATCACATGAAAAACACAAGCTTTTGGTACCCAAATATTTGGACCGGTAATATTAAGTAGAAGCTTCTTAGGTACCCATGCTTTCTTAACCTTACCCTTAATGGTTGCTTTCCTATTAATCAATGAAACATAAGTAATTTCTTTTTCTTTTGGCTTATATTCTAAACCGGCCTTGTTGTAAACGGCTCTTTGTCTACTAAGAATCATATCAAGATATTTTGAGCCATTTGAGAATTTCTCTAAACATGCTTTTAATTCATTAACCTCATCCTTAAGTTTGTCATTTTCTTCCTTAAGCATGCAAGAATCAACATGTGAAGGTTTTTCATCCCTAATAGCCTTTAGTTCTACCTTCATGCTCTTAACCTTAGATTTAGACTTATCTAGAGCTTCTTTAAGATAGGCAATTGATTTATAAAGAAGCTTAACTTTGGGAGAGTTCATTACCTCATCGTCACTAGATGACGATTCATCACTTGAGGAGTCTTCTTGGCTTGATGTGCCGGAATCATCTTCTAGGGCCATGAGTGCCACATGGCGTGTGATGTGGCAAAGCTCATCATCGGAGGAGGAGTCTTCAACACTTGGTTTGTCCCAAGTGGTTTGAGCCACCATAGCCTCCTTCTTCTTCTTCTCCTTCTTGTCCTTCTTTTTCTTTTCTTTTTCTTCCTTCTTCTTTAGCTCCAGGCAATTTGGCTTTATGTGCCCCTTCTTGTTGCAAGCATGGCAAATCACATTGTTATTGAAACTTGAATTACCACTAAACTTACCTTTTGAAGAATGAGACCCCTTCCTTGCCTCTCTACTCTTGAACTCCTTTGATTTCCTATAGAGCCTCTTGAAAAAATTCGCCATCTTGCTAGACGAGTCTCCATCACTACTTGAGTCATGCTCCGATTCGGATGATGATGATGCTTCTTTTCTTTCCTTCTTCTTCTTTTACTTCTTTTCAACAAATAGAGCTAAACCCTTTTCCTTAGAGGACATGTTAGTTTGCTCATGTAATTCAAACTCACAAAATAATTCATCAATTTTAATTTGAGAGAGATCCCTAGTTACCTTAATGGCATCAACTATAGAAGTCCATAAAGAATTTCTAGGAAATGCTTGAAGAATATACCTTACCAAGTCCCGGTTGTCAACTTGCTCACCTATGATGTGGAGTCCGTTCACAATTTCCTTGAACCTTCCATGCATTTGGCTTACGGTTTCATGCATCTTCATTTGGAAGGCTTGAAGTTGTCCAATTAATAGGTCCTTCTTGGCCCTCTTTTACTCCTTGGAACCTTCATTTAGCTCAATGAGCTTTTCCCATAACTCCTTGGCAGATTCGAAAGGCCCCACCTTGTTGAGTTGCTCCATTGTAATGCCGCATTGGATGGTGAGTACGGCCTTTGCATTTGACTCGAACTTCCGATTCATCTCCCTTGTCCAATCCTTGCTTGGAATAGGGTTTCCATGTTCATCCACCGGTTCCTCGAAGCCATCTACAACACTATGCCAAATTTCAATATTGCTCATTAGATAATACTTCATCCTACCTTTCCAATATGCAAAGTGACTCCCATCGAAGAGCGGTGGCTTGGCGGTGCTATATCCCTCTTGAAGAGCCATTGATGCTTTGGTTGATGGTGAGATCTTCCAAGCTATCCGGGCTCTGATACCACTTGTTAGGAATATTGTAACGGCTAGAGGGGGGGTGATTAGCCTTTCTTCGTTTCTACAAGCAAGTTAGCGGAAGCAATACAAATACAAATACAAATACAAATAAGAAACAAGAAAATCAACGCTAACACCCGATGTACGTGGTTCGGAGATGACGCTCCTACTCCACGGCAATCCGTAAGGTGGATTAGCCCTAGCCAAGCTTCACTAAACACCTCCTTTGGATGAACCAAGGTGGAGAAACCTTTCTTACAATGCTCTCCTCTTCTTTACAATGATGGATGATTAAGAACTAGAGAAGAGGAGGTTTTGGATTGCTAAAACACTTGGGAAAGCTTGGTGAGCACGAGGATGTAGTTAGTAGTAAGAGCACTAGCTTCACCAAGCTCCCCAAGGCCCCTTTTTATAGAAGAGGGGTTGTTTTTCCCGTTGGGCCTCGATCAGTCGACTGATGCTTACCATCAGTTGACTACTGCCGAAGCCAACGACTTTTGAACTGAGATCTCCACGGAAATTTGTAGCCGCAATTTCCAATGGCCAGGTGATCAGTCGACTGATCCCTCCATCAGTCGACTGATGGAGTGATCAGTCGAGTTATCAAGGCAGCAGTCGAGTGAGACTACATTCTGTGGTGATTTTCTCCTTGATCAGTCAACTGATCGCAACATCGATCGGATCGCAACATCGATCATTTATCTGACTAAAGCGATCGGTGATAGTCGAGGTTTTACCCTGACTCGATCGGCGCTGACTCGATCGCGATACATCGTATCAATCGACTGATACTCATCAAGTATGAGTAATTCACACTTGATTTTACACCCTAGACCTAGACTCAACCTTCTAGCTCCTCATTAAGCCTTGCGCCTTCAGAATCCCTCCGAGTCCGCGACTTGTTCATCCTTTGCGCTTTGCTTCCAAGAGCTTCCTTCGGTTTTGTCATGTCTTGGGTAGCCAAATGCTTGGACTTTACGCCGCCAAGACTACAAGCTTGGACTTGCTGCCAAGACCTTACTTTGGACTTCCTTTGCCAAGATCATACTTGGACTTCCTTTGCCAAGGTTCACTTGGACTTTACGCTACCAAGACTACAAGCTTGGTCTTACGCTGCCAAGTCCATCCCTTGGACTTCTCTTTTACCAAGTGTTCATCCTTGGATTTCTCTGTCACTTAAACATATTCTCAATTAGATAACAAAACATTGCCTAACTTAGATGATTATCCAAACATCAAAACATATAAATGCTTGGAGCATTGTTGCACCAACAACACCTCCATAATCCACGACACAAGATCTGAATAGATCCTCCCACGTCTAAATGATACACTCAGACTGTCAGATCTTGTCTGCGGATGAAACGTTGCACTAAGACGAAGCTCTGTGCCCATAGTCTGGTGCAGACTTTGCCAAAATCGCGAGGTAAATCGCGAATCTCTATCCGATATGGTACTTAAAAGTACCCCACGCAATCTGATAATCTTTCGGTAATACAACACTGTCGTATGATCCAACGAGTACGACCCACGAGTAGGAAGGAAATGAGATGATTTGGTCAGTTGATCCACAATCACCCAAATCGCATCACGTCCTTTACGGGTTCTAGGCAATCCCGTAACGAAATCAATCGTGATATACTCCCACTTCCATTCCGGAATCGGAATTTTCTAGAGCAATCTAGCGAGTTTCTGATGTTCAGCCTTCACCTACTGGCATACTAAACATCGAGCAGCAAAATCTGCTATAACTCTCTTTAGGCCATTCCACCAGTATAAACATTTCAACTCTCGGTACATCTGAGTACCACCAAGGTATATAACCCATCTCGAATGATGTATTTTCTGTAGCAACTCTTTCTTAAACACTGCAACTCCGGAACCCACTATCCTTATCAGAGACGGGAATTATTTTCTCAAAAGAGACATCCATCAACCATCCAAGATACACTCCACACACGCTGTAAGTGCATGGAAGACTATAGCGATTAATCTCCCTTGTGGAAATTGTTGCAACTGTTCGCGCTCCAACAACTCCATTGTAGCTACCCAGTAGCTTGTTAAATTCAATGAGTACTTCTGCTCCACACAACTACAAATCCAGAAAATAACTACTAAAGTCACGTCATGTATATGACAGGCTATCTCGTAGTTTCTTAACTGACGTAACCATAAGGTACGCCTCATTCAACTACATCGGGATCGCTCCCATCCCTGAAACGATGCATCTGCATACATCATCCTTTTATCTACTCTAGAAGGATTAACTAATACTTGCGTAAAAGTTTACCGCCATCTAGGTTCTGTAAACTGGTTTCATCAGCTTTCGACTAAATGATTTCCATCATCATCTTTGTCAAACAAGTCCATGGTATAGTAATGCTAAGACATTCTATCCACATCTATAGTACTAACCAAACCATGCAAGGAAAACCACCATCTACGGTAGTCGAGTTCGCAACTCCAACTACCACAATCAACAGTGGCCAAGTTACGCAACTCCAACAACTACAAAAAGATCCAATCGTGTTCAGGATACACGATTCTCAAGTCCAGTGACGACTAAATCGTTAATTAGTCTAACATCTTAGTCAAAACTCATAAAATTCATACTAAGTATGAAATTGTCGTCCTCCATATACCTGCATCCTGCTTACTCCAAGTTGATGATATATCAATCATCACAACGACTATGATAATTGTATGATACCATGTCACTACAATATCAACACTCCAGTCGTAAACCAATCCTAGAGTATACACAGGTGTCTTTGGCTGATCTAAATAGATCATCTATCCACAACAAGGATATTTATCACGATAACTACTATATTCCATCATCGATAATCGATGCATACTTTCAAAGGCCCATCTCTCTTTCAACAAAGAGTTCCGGATCTTCTCAAGGAGGAATACTGGGATAGATAAATATCCCCTCCAACATCTCCTATAATCGCAACTCATGTTATTCCAATTCTTTTATAGTGTTTAACAACACTGATACCAACAAAAATATCACTCGTTATGTGATCTTCGATACCGGACTATTTTCGTAATCATTTCGATCACCTACTCCACTTGCCTAAGCAACGGCAAGACTAGGAGTTCATCCGAAACTACATCTAAATGCTCTCGGATTATACGTACATCTGAGAGACATAATCATACTATAATCTCAACAACCTGACCATCCATAAGGATATGTCTACAGCAAAAGTATGTCTATCAAAGTCTAAGGGTATCCCTTGACTTCTTAATTGTTGGTCCACTTCTCACTTGACGGTAGAGATACCACCGACCTACAAGTCGATGTAAAGAACCCTTCCAATCTAAACAAAGAATGTTCTAGACTAAGATACCCGTAAACTACAAGTATCTCTCAATATATTAACTCAGAGGGTAAACTAGAGTAATACCCTGGATGATCAAATATTTGTCGATCCGATCCAAAGGCTCCCTGCAGGTCTCGGCCTTTCTCCATAGAGAACCAGATCAGATCCATCAGTTTGCGATAAAGTGGTCGCATTTCTACAACGAATGACCCGAGGATCTTGCTAGATCATCTGATCACATCACTTAATCCTACGAGCTGCAACTATAGAATACAAAATAGATACGACCATCGTTGTATACTCTCTCCTCTGTACTTAGCAAATCACATCTGGAGGTAACTGTTATTATCTGCTGAATCTTCTAATATGTCTTCTGTCGACGCTGCTTCTGTGCTGATCTCTGCTGAAGGGGAGTATCAAGGAACTCCAACCAAGCCTGAGGTAGTAGGTTGTTGCTGTTGAGATAACCCAATCTTCTGTGTTGATCTCTGCGGTCGAGACGATGCATCTTCCTCCTGGAATACCATCGATAGTCTTCAACTGAGTCTTCAAAGTACACCTCCTCCACTGTACTGGTTGCTCACAATAGCAACAGCTGAACTGATCCAATGGATAATCTGACTTCGCGTGTCTTCGTGCTCCGCACTGCACGCACACAATCCCTTCGGAGTCTTTATTCTGATTTTGCTGATATCCACAAGAACATCCTGATGATCTGCGGTTGGTCTTCTATAATCGAAAAGTAGCTCAAGGCCTGTGACCCTGATATTGCTCCTTTTATCCAACATTCGGAGACTTCTAACTCTATTAAGTTGACCTGTAATATTTGCTTATCGGTCTCCAACTCTTAAACCCTTGTACGGAGTCATTTCTAAACTCCTGTCTCAATCCAACGTCTTCCGGCAAGATCTGGTAGAAGATCCCGTCATCTTAATCCAATAGTAAGCTAACAATCGTAGGTGGCTTAAATCATCCATTCATCTTCTTGAGCTATTAGGTGGTCGTAACCTCCGCAAGTCTCATGACTCTGCACAGTATACTATTACTAACCGAGCACCCTTTCTTGAAGCTCAAGAATTCCTTACAATGTGTCACTAAAAGTGACGTGGAGAAATACACTCTTTCAACATCACTAATCCATGATCAAGTGATATATTATTTCCCGAAGATTATTTTCTGCATTTATCACCAAATACTGGCTTGATCTTGATAATGGTATGCAAACAACTCTTCTTTCTCGGTATAACATGAGTTAAGTACTCAAAAGTACTCTCAAAGTTATACTACTCAGTACGAACAACTCAGCGATAAAATCCTTATGAAACACCGTAACCTAGCCTTCCGCTATCTGCATCAACAATAGTCTACAAGTCTGTTCATTACCCACAGGTAATGATCTGACTAGCATAGTTAGTGGAAATCTCTAAGACTGTAATCTCTGATTTCCATAATAAATGTGACGACTTGGCCCATGTTTTCCGACTCGGTATCAGTCGACTCTCAAAGGTAAATCACCTTCTCGACACAAGTTCAAGACTCACAGACTTAACAGATCGTTTCTGAGGTCAACTTATACCACGACTATGAACAATAACCAACACACTACAGGTTATTCCCTGGTATAAGCATCTAAATGCATAGCCAACATAACCGGGAGTATAAACCCTAAAGGTCACTCCGGTTGGTCGCCTCGGTGGACGACCCCTACTACAAGTCTATATAGGTGTCATAATTCTATTGTATACACCTACTGTTCAAGTTTAGATAAATATCTACTAAACCATAAGTTTTTCAGGAATTCTTACCTCGTGCTGCTTGGAGCTCAGGCCGCTGTCCATCTCATCTCAAAAACCAAAATCGAATAAATCGACTCCCGAGAATCCAAGACTCGACACAAAAACAACATTGTATGGCATCGCAGAACCTTGGGCTCTGATACCACTAAAGTTGTCATGCCCCGAGAGCATACCGAGCCGAAAATCAAATGGGTGGCACCTCCCCTGTACGTGGCAACATTTCGGGTTAATACAAGGCCCGTAGGCCCACAATAACAATAACATAACAAATAAAAACACAACAATATAACAAAACACAGCGAAAACTAATACAACGACATACCCATAACCCCACATATACAATACATCCACATCATGCATACCGGTATGACTAACACACCACAACCACATACAGTACATCGACAAAATCCGAATCTACAAGTCCACAACACAGTACACTATGAAAACTCCAAATACAATACATGGCGGACGCAAAGCCCAAAACCAATCGGAGGTGAGATGAGACGATGTCAGCCGGCGGTGCTCTAAGCCGTCACGAAGACTTCTACCTGTTACCTGGGCGATAGAAAAACCCAGGGTCCGTGGGGGGTGGTGAGTAAAACTCAGCAGGTAATAGAAAAATATGTATATATGCCATATCACATGTATTTTCAACAACATACTCTAGAGGTACGACAGGTATATCAGCATAGTATATAAATACAAGCATATACCGTCTAACCAAATAAACAACATAAAAATGCAGACATACCTGAAGTCTGCTACGCTACTCTGATCCAACCTGAACATATATCAAACACACACACACACACACACACACACACATATATATATATATATATATATATATAACAGGAAGAGTAGATCAACTCACAATATACTCTAGCTATAGGTCAAGGTATCTAATGGTCTGTCCAACACATATACCAGTACCCGACACAACCGTATAACATATGCAGGAAGCATGCATGAATATGATGTACAATCAAATGCAGCAAGCATAATACAATCAAGTGCAACATCACAATAAGCATATATATATAGACTGTATCTATATATATATTAATCTCAACCATCCATATATATACATACATACATATATGTATCTATATATGGTAATATGCAAAGTGCCATCAGATACGGCAATGCAGCATGCATGGTCATGCCTGCTCACCCTTACTCGCTACCATGACCCCAGTGTGGCCTAGGTGGCACGACATGACAACTGTCCCAACTCACACCAACCACTGCTATAAAGTGGCCGAGTGGGCAGTATGATAAAGTAGCATATGAGTGTAAAGAGCTCGCTATACAACGGGGGTCACTGCTGCTGGCCACTCCGACTAACACTACCAATGAGTGGTTGAGTACCACGCACCCAGGACAACTGCACGCAACTCCAACTACCATCGTCTATAGTGGTAGAGTGCGCCACAACAGATGCTCTGCCCTCACACCAGTTACTCCTCGGGGAGTGCTCTGGGAGGCAAGATGACTGACGACTCTCTCAACCCCAAGGGAGACTATGTCGTCAAAATGCATGCAAATGACATGTGTATGCTGTCACACGTACAACCATCTACCACAGACTTTCTATTCAGCAAAGAGTCATACCCATCTAATCAATACTCTCTATTCTGTAGAGAGTTGTACTCAATAGATCGACAGACTCTCTATCCTGTAGAGAGCCGTACTCAACTAATCATATCCCTCTATCCAATAGAGAGTCATACTCAACTGATCGACGCACTCTCTATCATGTAGAGAGTCATACTCGACTGATCATAACTCTCTCTCCAATAGAGAGTCGTACTCGACTGATAATAACTCTTTCTCCAATAGAGAGTCGTAATCAACTGATCGACGCACTCTCTATCCGATAGAGAGTCATACTCGACTAATCATATCAAGCTGGGACCACCGGTCCGCAGCGACACTCTAATCACCCTTCACTTAACCATTACACAACTCATGGTTGGTAACAGTATGCAACATACGGGTATTGGAAATAAATCCTACATTTAGGGCATTACCTACCCATAGATGACCTTTTTCCAATTTATAAATTGGGTCATCCCCGTACTAGCATTTACACCCTACTAAACATCTAGGCCAATTTACATCACATCTATAACTCCTAAATCATGATAGGGTATATGTGATATCAACAATTGAGCATAAATATATCCAACGATAAGTTCAAGCATACGATAATAAGAGCAGGGTCAAGGTAATATGAACACCTAACATGCTCATATCTATGACTAAATCTGAATGCAATACATCGACCCGGACCAGGTAGAAAATTACCCACCTGTTGTATATGCTCGTAGTAATAAAATCCTCACGGTCGCGGACCTGTCTCGTATCCACTTCCTGCAAATATCATCAATTATAATTTAGTGAAAGCATACAACAACAATACGAATTAGCTACTACGTTATCCACAAAATCCATATCCCTTATCGAATACAGGTTATCACTCCCATTCGTAGCCAAGATCAGAGCATCTCATAGCTCGACCGATAACCGACATTTCGCAATAATAGGAACTATGTTTAAGCACAAGCATTAAACAAATACACAACTTAACTACCACGTCATTTCTAGGTTCTCGTTCTTTCCTCGTCTACGAGTTAGAACTTCGAACTCACACCTCTCGTAACCCATACATTACCACACTTACCGAATATCCACATCCAACAGCTAGAACAAGGCTACAAATCTTACCTAACTATTTAACCATTGTAACTAGCTAAATCAAAGGCAACAAGGAGTTTATCTGCACTGACAGAACCAAAACTGAAGATGACTTGCTTACCGACAATTCAATCCTTACCGGCAGTAACTCCTCAAAACTTGGCAGCCCCGTTCAATTGCTCGAGACCGCTGCCCAAACCAACAGTCGGCTTAGCCAAGGAAGATGAACAGCAAGGTAAACGGAGGAGAGTTCACACTTACCGACAGTCGGAATCTCCCCCTAATCTGCTTGGTTCGCTGGACACACCAACTACAACACTGCTGCCCTAATTTCCTGCGGTAATCCCCTTTTCACTGTCACAAGCCTCTGCCAACCATCGATCCAAGCTAGATTGCACAACTAGGATAAATCTCTCATCTAGGATAAGGAGAAGGTCGACAGCTTACCTAGCTACAGCGGCGATCGGCCAAAACAGCTCACGCCCAAGTAGAGCGACGCCACTGTCGGTCCAAGCGCGCGAGGAGGTCGAGGAGTTGGGGTGGGAAAGGCCGGCGGGATCTCAACGTCAGAGCAGAGATCGTGCGAACGGAAAAAGTCCGCTGCTCAGAACTGTCGGATCATCGGAGCAGGGAGATCGCACGAATGGGAAAGGTCCGCTGCTCGAAACTGCTGGATCACCGGAGCAGGGAGATCGCTTCGCTTCAGGGGGGGCGTATCGCCCGCAGCTATGATCGTCGCAGCGATCGGCGACGTCGCGTGCATGACGGCGGTGGCACCGCGGCGACAAGCGAGAAGCAAAGGAGGAGAAAGAATCGGCGGTGGAAGAGAGGGGAAGGAGAAGAATTGTGAGATTGGGGGAAAATCACGGCAGTTGAAAACGCTCGAAGAAATCTAATCGGTGCGGAGGAGAAACAACATGAAATGAATGGGGTTAAATGGGTTTGGAAAAACGGATCCGGTTTAACCTATAAGCATTAAACCCAATCCAAAATCCCTTCATAAATAGATAGCCCAAACATGCTTTTCCAAAGCCTATTAAATCTTTCTCTAAAAATAAATTAGAAATTTCCATTTAAGTCTAGGAAAATTTCTGAAAAAAATCTGGAAAATTCCATAGGATATTTTCCTAATTAACAAGTATTATTTTATTATTAATATTTTTTTTTCTGGTATTTTACACTTAGGATCACCAAATAGGTCCGGATCTAGGGTAGTCAAAAAAATCTGACTCCTACAATAGTCAACATGTATGATGATTTACAATCATATCAAATAGACTAAGCCTGATACAAAACCTCCCAAAATGGATAAATACACTGATGCTCACATAATAAACGTAGGAGTGGGGCGCCCTCAAAACAACATGTAATCCTGTACTACCATATGCTTGCTTATCATCTACTTCTCTACTGCTATCAATACATCTCATACATGAATCAAAAGGATTTATCAAGAATCAAAATAAGATCAAAAGTAGATTGCAAATAAAGTATGCAAAGAGTAGTACAAGACAAAGGTACAAATGAATAGGGAACAATAGTAGAATTGGTGAAATAAACCTGATGAGTTGCTCTGTGACAATGCTCAATGACAACAGCAATATGGGAAGAGGCTAGGACAATTGGAAACTTTAGAATTGGATTCAGGATCAAATGGATCTGTCCAACACATTGCAATTCCATTTGCCTGCATTACAATTGCACATTTTTTTCCTTTTTTTTTCAATGGCGCCATTTTTTTTCTTTTTTTTTGCAGAAAATCAAGTACTAATCACAAGCAAATATATCTCAGGACTAATGACCTCTGAAAACTGTCTTTCATATCATGTTTCCAACAAAAATAATATAGCTCCTCCTCCACACTTAAAAATTTTGTCCGTCTCGGACAATACAACCCATCAAACTATTCCTCCAACATGGAAAACAATAGATATACAAAAGATAATCCATGAAGATACAAAGACAATGGATAGCAAATGAAGAGATAAGACAAGCAAGACATGGAAGATGGAAGTATCAAGTGGATTAGACAATCAAACTAAGTCAGGAAAAGAATCCAAGAAGGAAATCCTTCATCATATTCATGCAAGTAAATGTTACTGCAGTTTTGAAAAGACTCAAAGCAAGTTCTAGAGTAACAAGAATCACATGTGTTATCACACAAAAGTGGGTAGATGATAAGAATGTCTTGCAACCTCACTAGGTGAATCAAAATCAAGCTTAGTCTATCAATAAAAAGTTCACCATCATAACAAGTGACTGCATGCAGGTGAAGTCTCCTATCATACACAAAAATCCATAATTTGATGATCAAACTTAACTAATTTTTACCACCTCTGGAATGATACTAAGGAATGCATAGGGAATATTATTTGACTCAACAACAACACTAAACCTAGGTAAATAGGAAAACAAGCAATCAACCACACAAATTATTCCGAACATGAAAGGAAAAAAATAAATGCAGTAAATAAAAGAACACACTCCCCTTTCAAGTCGGAGAAAAAACATTATCATGTTTGGCCCCACCGTATTCTCCAGAATAGATTTGATCTCTTTCCTTAAAATGGCCTGCGTCTATTGCGAAAGTGAGACCCTTGATCACTAATGATCGCCCTGGGTACTCCAAATCTGCAAAAATATGTGAGACCTAACAAAATCCACAACAACTAGAGAATCATTAGTCCTGGTGGGGATGTCCTCCACCCATTTAGAAACATAATCATATGCCAAAAGAATATATGAAAATCCAAAAGATATAGGACACGGGCCCATAAAATCAATACCCCAAATATCGAAAATCTCACAGAATAACAAAAGTTGTTGAGGCATTTCATTTCTACGTCCTATGTTCCCTGTTCGTTGACATCGCTCGCAAGACTTGTAGAATTCAAAGGCATCATGAAATAAGGTGGGCCAATACAAACTAGACTATACAACTTTTCTAGCAGTCCTTTGGGGTCCAAAATACCCCCCGCAAGCCAGAGAATAACAAAAAGTAAGTACGTATGGAATGAAACTCATAATCAAGTCCACATCATCTAATAATCTGATCACTACAAATTTTCAATGATAAAGATCATCCCATACATAATACTTAGCATCACTTTTCAATTTATGGACTTGTGCATGAGAAAAATGTGAAGGTACAACACGGCAACTAAATAAATAGCAAGATCTGCATACCATGGTGTCTTACCCTACAGGTGAAAAATTGCTCATCTAGAAAAGAATCTGTTATGGGGGTGGGCTCGATCTCCATCACAATCCTAGTCAAGCTGAAATACCACCTCCTTCTGCAACAAGTTGGTCAAGGGTAGGGCAATCTTACTGAAGTCTTTGATAAAACGTTTGTAGAAACCTGCATGACCTAGAAAAGCACAAACTTCCCGCACAAAAGTGGGGTAAGATAAAGCGGATATAATATGAATTTTAGCAGGATCTACTTCAATACCATACACAGAGATAATATGACCTAAGACTATCCCATGCTCGACCATGAAATGACATTTCTTACCACCATCTGATGGAAGTGATCCTTGGGGCGTCACCTGAAGCGTGCAAGTCCCTACACATTCCATATCCCTATCTACAATAAATAGGACCCACAGATAGGTCCTAACAACAAATCATTATCAATATCAGAATCAATAGAATCAATAAAATCACAACAAAATATAGAAGGTACAGAGATATCCAAATGAAAAAAAAATAGACTAAGAAATAAAGTTCATGCAGTCTAACTCATCAGCTATAACCACACTAAGAATATAATGATTCTCCATTGGGTACCTTATAGTGTCCAAAATACTGAACCGAACTATAGTATCTCCTACCTCCATAGAAAGAGTACAACTTCTCATGAACACACAGATCTTTAAAAAAAAAACTTGGCATACTTGGGAATCTGCTAGCTCTTGGAATTCCCTAGCCTTTTCTTCAACAACCCCCTTCCTAGGCTGGGCCTCTGAGGGAAGAGAAAAACTACTGCATAAAACTCAAGTAGATTATCGCCTGAAGACCTAGTCCTCCACATAAACAAATACAATGAGAAACAAATACAGATAATAAGAAAGACAATAATAACAAAAGAAAAAGAAAACAAACAAACAAACTATAGTTTAAAGACAAACGACCCATTAAAGTTCCCCGACAACGGCGCCAAAATTTGATCGAACGATTTTTAATTGTCACAATACTGTTTCCAAATTATTTACTAAACCCCTTCACTACACTAATGCAGTATAGGACTGTCTCGGATCGTCTCCCAACGAACCTAATGGCTAAACGTTTGTTTTTAAACAGAAGTAGACACTGGGGGTTTTTATAATTATCAAAACAATTAAAATGCAAAATCAAAAGCAAACATGAGAATTAAACATGCAAAAAGTAAATCTAACTACCAAATAACAAGTAACAAGCAACTATCCTAATGTGCAAAAGTAAATGATCACACACCGCACTGTCATTATACGGTACAATGATCAAACAAATGTGAACAATTCAATCAAGCACCACACTATCACTATACGACACAGTGATCAAACAGTCACTGAAAAACTAAACTAATAGATAGAAAAGAAATCGACAAAGCACCGCACTATCACTATACGATACAATGATCAAACAAATGTGAACAATTCAACCATGCACCGCACTATCACTATACGACACAGTAGTCAAACAATCACTAAAAACTACAATAAACGAAAGCAATTGAACCATGCACCGCACTATCACTATACGGCACAGTAGTCAAATGTAAATGAAACTATCCTAACAACTAAAGCATAACACAAATAAAACTCTAACTACGACTCGAATTAAACACAAGTTAGAATACAGAATAAAATACAAGGTAAACCGCAGATTAAAACACAAAGTAAAATACTAGTGAAAACACAGGTTACGAACACTAGTAAAAATACAATTCAAGACCACTAGTGAAACCACATATTAAAAACACTTGCGAAAACACAATTGAAAACACTAATGCAAACACAATGTAATAACACCAGTGACAACACAAATGAAAAAACAAGTGCAAATACGAAGGAAAACACAAGTGCAAATACAAATGAAAACACAAACTGAACCATAAACTGAACCACAAATTGAAATCACACAAAGTAACAAGGTAACACAGTAAAACAATAACAAACACAATACTGAATCAACAGTAAATCAATAAAGTAAATCAACAGTCATCCACAAATACCGGAAAGGTACCACCCTCTCCGGTGACCTACAACAATACCGAACACTTCAAGGGTCTCAGGGTACGGATCTCTCATCGGATTCTGATGAGAGTTGGATCGATGCGGTAGTTCACAGCTCCGATGATGGATGTGGGACTGCCATGACCATGAGCAGTCAAGGTGGATGGAATCGGATCTGGGAACTGATGATCATCGCCACCAGCTACTATTAAAGACCGCCCTGGATTGGAAGATGCGCTGCCACCCGAGCTGGAAACAGATTCTACGAGATCCCGACAGTAGCAAGTCACCCCTAGCTTTGCGTGACCACGTCCCACTAGGGTAGCTTAGCTCCGCAGGTGAGGGATCTGAGGATCATCAGTTACGACAGACGAACTCCACCGCTCGATCGATGGACTACCGCCACCCAAATGTAGCTGCAAGCTCCGTCAGACCAAAGGAAGGAGAGGACGCCGAGTGGAATGGAATCGGGGAGGACCATGAATTGCCGGAATCGTCGTCGGAGTGCTGAAGTGGAGCTGTCGTCGTGCTCGCGAGGAAGAAGACGGGGCTACGCTGCGTGGATGCGATGAAGAAATAGGGAATGCCACCGCCGGCCTTGGTGGAAGAAGGGAATGGCCGGCGGTGCTCCGGGCGGATGCTGTGGAAGAAAACCGCCGGCGGAGTGCGATTTGGGGAGGAAGCTGCGCGGATTAGGGGAAGAAGAAAACTGCTGCTCGCGATAAAAAGACGCATGAAGAAGATGATTAAAGGTTTTTTCTAAGTCGTCCAAATGAAACTAGGGCTTGATTAATCAATTAAGTTGGCTTCATTTGGCTGCCCAATCCAACGACTATAATCAATCTGATTTCAAACGGACGGATCTGATCCATCTGAAGGGATAATCGAGATCCAATGGTCCGGATGAACAACCAAGATGTGTAGATCATAATGCATGGGTCGGATCGCTCCAGATTCAGATTAATGGCTCAGATCGAGCCATCACATTGGACGGTCCAGATTACTCCGATCTCTAATGAATGGAACTGATTGAATCTGAATGGAAAATCATGATTGACCGGATCTAGATGAAAGGATAAGATGTCCAGATCTAAATGTACGGACCGGATCTCTTCATATCTAGATAGATGGATCAGAATCGATCAGATCTCATCAGACGGTCAGGATTGACTTGATATGAACCCTTTGATTAAACTGCTTCTGATATTGATGAAAGGTCCAGATTAATCATGTTTGAAATAATCCTTCTAGCCCTAGATGAAGCCATATTTGATCCAACTTTAGTCTAGTCCAGTGGCTCATCTCGATCTCCTACAAACAAAGATAAAATTTACATATAAGTCCAAAATTTAAGAGAATTTACAATAAGGTCCAAAAGATGATCCAACTCATAAAACATGCAAATAATCAATAATTCAACACACGAGAGGGTTAAAACGATGATATTAAGGAAAAAATAATACAACAAAATAGCAGTTATCAAGGTTGTACTCGTTTAACATGGTTCTAGTGGCTTCTTGTAAGGTTCTATTCTTTCGCTCGACTAGACCATTTTGTTGTGAGGTTCTAGGACAGGAGAACTCATGGTGGTATCCATTTAGGTTACAGAAGTTGGTGAACCTATGGTTTTCGAATTCACCACCATGATCACTTCTAAGTCTTTTAATCTTAAGGTTCTTTTCATTTTCTATTAATTTAAATAAGTTGGTAAGTTGGTCTAAGGTATCACTTTTGTGTTTAAGGAACCTAACCCAGGTAAACCTAGAGTAGTCGTCAATTATGACTAAGCAAAATTGACTTCCGTTTAGTGACTTGGCTCCATGAGAATCGAATAGATCAAGTGTAGGAGCTTAAGCACACTTTTGGTTCATTCTTGCTTAGTTAGTTGATATTGTGCCCTAGTTTGTTTACCTTGTTGACAAGCATTATAGATTTTATTATCCAAGTTGTTAAGGTTGGGAAAGCCTCCGACTAAACCACTCTGACTCACCTTGTGAATGTGTCTTGGGTGCGAGTGGCTGAGTCGTCAGTGCCATAACCAAGATTTCTCTTGTTGTGTCATAAGACACTTGGTTGAGGAGTTGGGTAAATTAATTGTGTAGATATTGCTATTCCTAGTTCCTTTAAGTATTGTTTTAGAGGTTTCATTAGTTTTAATTAAGCATTCATATTCTAAGAATATAACCTTATAGTTGTTGTCACACAATTGGTTTACACTAAGTAAATTATACTCAAATTTTTTGACTAATAAAATATTTCGAATTGTAAAGTTGGAGTTTAGCTCAATATCACCTGATCTAATGATTTTGAGCTTGTCGTTGTTTCCAAAACCTACCGATCATTGACTTATGAATCTAAATTTCGAAAATTTTAGTCGGTCTCTGGTCATGTGTCGGGAGCACCCACTGTCCAACATCCATTGATCATACACATATAGTAGTTGGATCGGATATTGGAATTTTAAGTTTGTTAAATATTTTAGCCTAATAGTCATCTCATCTTTTCTACATGATCAAACATGTTAATCTTAAATGTTTTTGAGATGACTTCAATTTTACTTGTTAGATTTATTGAATTGAAACTAATCAACCTTGGGTTAGATTTGGATTTAACCCTTAGCTCGTCAAGTAACTTTTTCGAGAAATTGACTTCTAGGTCGTAGCGAGGCATAGAGATCTTCTTTGATCGAAACAACGACCACTTCCTTAGACAAAGCCAAATTCAAGAAATCGATTACTTGAGTCACTTAAGATTATTCCTGGTCTAACTAGTTAAGGATACGGTGTGGTAGCTTCAGCTAGTTCAACTTAGTCGAGTACACCAAGCTAGATACGTCTTAATTATCTAGTTCGGATGCACAAGACTTCGTTTCCCTAATGTAATATCATCTCGCCGCATTCTAGTACTATGTTGTCAAGATTGATGAGTTATTGACCCTATCTAGTCGTTCTAAGAGTATGAATGTTGGCAGCTCAGTCGGCGTTACGACGTCGTTGCATGGTGATGAACACTTAGATTGATGGAGCACTTTTTGGAAGCCTTTCAAGTTAGTGAAAAAGGGTGATTTGCCTCTTATTTTATATCCTTTCAAGCCCCATCTCGTTGAGATCCAAGTCTGAGTCAAACAAGCCTATCTCCCCCCATTTTGTGGCTCTTATATTGACTTTCTTCGAAGTGTCCAGATTTAGTAGCAGTCGACTGAAGCTTCCAGCAGTCGACTGATAGTGATCTAGTCGACTTCCTTTTTCTTCCAGTCGACTGATGGCTTGATAAATCACCTGCAACACATGGTTAGCACAAGAACTGTACAACGAACAAATCCGACGATGGTCCTGTACCGTCCGACCTTGACTTAGATCTTCCTCCGGAAGTCTTAGTCGGATGTCGCCTATGGTTGTCCCTATACGGAGGATGCATCCTTACCATCACTCTACACTCGGAGCTTACCTTTGGTCCTTTTGACTTGTCGCTTAGCTTTCAATTACTCGACCACCGAGGTTCTTCAACTTTCAGAGGTTCTCCTAGTGTCTTTTGACTTGGTCAACTGACCATCGAGGTTTCTCATCCCATCTAGATTCTTCTTGGTGCCGATCCATACAACCACCGAGGTTTCTTGACTTCTCGAGATTCTTCTGGCATCGTCGACCTTTACAAAGCTTAATACATTACTTGCACACTCAACATCACATATGAGATAACAAGATAGGTTAACTTTAAATCTTTGTCATTATCAAAACCTACGTTCGATTATCTGGTGCCCCTGCACTAACACAGAAGAACAAGCTTTACCGCCTCAAGAACCCATTCCATTAAGGAGATGTAATAGACAAAGGACAAGTATAGTGTTAAATGATTACATTTTATTTCTTCAAGAATATGAGATTGACATTGGAATGATGGAAGATGATTTAATCAAATTTTTTCAAACCACGCAGGACAACAACATCTAGAATCTTGTCCCATTGTCAGAAAGTGATAATCTCATTAGATGAAAATGAATATTTAAACCCAAAAGGGTTTTTAAGGAAAATGCGGAGAGCTACAAGACTCATCTTATTGTGAAGGTCTTTACACGGAGAGAAGGTAGGGCTTTACACATAGAGAAGGCATTGACTATAAAGAAACTTTCTCATCGATTTCTTCACTTTTTTAGGACCATGACATTAGTGGTGCATTTCAATCTTGAGCTACATCAGACAAATGTAAAGACCGCCTTACTCAATGGTGACATTAATGAGACAATCTATGTAACATCCCAAATTTTAATTCCTATATTTTTATTAGAGGAAAATAGAAATAAGAATAAGAATAGAAATAATAAAAATAGGAATAGAAAAATAATAAAAATAATAAAAATAGGAATAGAATAATAATAATAATTGAATAAATGGTTCGTTAGCCGAGGCTCGAACCATGAACCGTTGGTTTGGAGGAATAGACTTCCTACCACTAAGTCATAAGATTACCAATGAGTAGGATATAACAAAATACATCTATAGGCGAAAAAAAGAGAGATTGATTGATTTGACTAATTATTTAAAGGGGTAATTAGGTTAAGAAAAATTCTAATTTTTATATATATATTTTTTCCCATCTCTCTTTAAATCTCACGCCGACCACTCTCTCTTCTCTCCTAAATCCCTAGCGCTGCCCACCACCCACGTTCTCTCTCTCCCTCTCCTCTCCAACACCGATGCCCACCCTAACCTCACCTCTCTCTTTCTCTCTCTCTCTCTCATTTTGCTCTAGCCGTCGAGAAAAACAAGAGAGGAAAAAAAAAAGAGAGAGCCTTTATAATTTCTTCATCGTGGAATAATTCAAGAGGAGATTTTTGAGAGGGATCTCCTCAAGAACTTGATAGAGTATCATGCTAAAGCAAAGGAACACGTAGGAGATCTTTTCCTTACGAAATCCAACGGTATAAATTAGTGAAAAAGCGTAGGAAGTAAGTATTGCTCACCTGCAGTATAAGTAGTTATCGTATATCATTGATATGTTTTTATGTGCATGTTATTTTCAGTTATGTATGGTGCTTTCAATTATGTGATTTAAGATCATGTGTAGATTCATGATAAAAATGTGATTTATGATCATACATATTGTAGATGAGTTGTAGCTTACAATTATATGCATGATGTAGAGTAAGATGTAAAAATATTTCCTTTATAAAGAAAATTTAAAGATGCTCCCCGTTCGAATTGGAGATTAAGAGCACAACGATCTTCAGTATGCTCCCCATTTCAGTTTTGGGGGTCAAGAGCATAATGATCTTTATGGTGCTCCACATTCGTGATTTAGAGGATTAAGAGCATTCTGTCAGTATGTATAAGAATATAAGTATAAAGGAAGTATTTTACTTTTGAAAGGGCATGTACCGGGCATCAGTTTGCCCACTGGCCAAGGCCCTCAGTCTCAGTTACCCTAGTAAGTTCGGTGGTTGGCCACCCCGGCCTATTAGGAATGCGCGCATTGGTACTATGTCGGGCCCATATCCAGGATGATTATTATTTTGAAGTATCAGTATAAGTATAAGTAAAAGTTTTCAAAGTTAATCATTCCAATTTAGATACACTGTTTACAAGTTTTAAAATACTTAAGATCATGATTTATATAAGAGACATGTAATCAGAGTTATGATTTCCAGTTATGTTTGCATGTGTATCAATGTATCCAGGGCAAGAGAACTAGTTGCATGATTTCATACAGTGCATGTTTTTGTGAGCATAGAAAGTACTTACTAAGCGTTATTGCTTATAGTTTGCTTTTCTTTATACTGCAGATAAAGGTAAAGAAAAGTTTTAGTGAGGTGGCATGGCGGACGAAGTGCTTGGTGTGTGTGGCGACTGAACAGTGGAAATAAAAGATCCTAAGTGCAGATGTCTAACCCATATTTTAAGTTTCTAGTTATTTTTTTTATTGTTGAAGTTCAACTGGATTGCTTATGGTTGAGCCCAAAGAATGCTAGAGTCATGTTGGGTTAGTCTTAATACTTGCATGTCATGTGAAGATCTTGAAATGGTTATTATTTAAGTGATGTCAAGGTCCTTATGATCATTTTAGTTGTTAGCATATTGCGTTAGTATATTGCATGAATTTAAGAATAAGACAGTAAAGTCGTGACATCTCCTCTCGTAGAGAGTGTAAAGACTATAGGGGGGGTTACAAGATGGTATCAGAGCGAGTTTCCTACCGCCTCCAAGTAAGCAAGTATTTATCTGCTTTATTTATTTTATGAGTAGTAAGGAATGCTTCTTTTAAGTTAAACATGCTCACCTAGAATGTTCTCTTTGAGTTATACATGCTTGCATATATATATATGAAGATGATAGACAGTAAGTAATAGAGCATACCTATATATGTATGTGAAGATGAGAAAAAAAAATATAGTGATTATAGCTTGATAGTGGAATAATGCAAAGGGAGGTTCAACCAGTAAGCAGCCTACGTATCCTACATATTCTAAGTGTGGGAGGAAGCATCCAGGAGTTTGCCACTAGGGCGTGAGCAGGTGTTATATATGTGGTGTCGAGGGACACTTCGCCAAACAGTGTCCCACCAAGACTAATCTACCTCCACCACAGTCTACTCAGTATGGAGTTAGACCAGCTCAGCTACATCAGATGCAGGGAGCACTAGAGGGTCCTTACATCAACCAAGGAAGATTGGAGGCCCCATCAGTTACACCTAATGCCCGGATCTTCTCCCTCACCAAGAAAGAGGTAGCAAATGTTTCTACGGTAGTCACAAGTCAGATACCTATCCTTAGTCAGCATGCTACCATACTGTTTGATACTGGAGCAACCCATTCTTTCATGTCTATGACATTTGCTAAGAAGATAGATATAACTCCGGATATCTTAGATATTCAATTTTTAACGACCCTATCTTCTGGTGAAATAATGACATCTACACACTGGTTGTATGTCGTGCCGGTCAGAATTTCAGATAGAGAGCTTTATAGTGATCTGATCTTGCTGGACATGCATGACTATGATGTCATCTTTGGAATGGACTTTCTTAGTAAGTACGGTGCTTCTATTGAGTGCCGAAAGCGAAGAGTAGTATTCCAACCCGAGACCGAGGCCAAATTTGAGTTTATGGGAGAAACAAGGAAGAAGACTAAGAAGTTCTTGTCTGCCATTGAAGCTCAGAAGATGCTAGCTAGTTGATGCACTGGGTATTTAGCACATATAGTTGATACTAAGCAAGAAAGAAGCTAAAAGATGGAAGAAGTCTCAATTGTATGTGACTACCCGGAAGTATTTCCTGACGAGCTACCAAGACTAGCACCTAGAAGGGAAGTTGAGTTTGAGATTGAGCTTATTCCTGGTACCAACCCAATCTCAAAAGCACCCTATCGTATGGCTCTAGCTGAATTGAAAGAGCTTCAGGAACAATTACAGGAGTTACTAGACAAGGGATTCATCCGCCGTAGTCATTCCCTGTGGGGAGCTTCGGTGTTGTTCGTGAAAAAGAAAGATGGGTCTATGAGGATGTGCATAGACTACCAAGCCTTGAATCAAGTGACGATCAAGAACAGGTACCCTCTGCCAAGGATAGAGGATTTATTTGCTCAATTGAGGGGAGCCACAGTCTTCTCCAAGATTGACTTGTGGTCTGGTTATCATCAAGTAAGAGTTAAAGAGGATGATATACCGAAAACAGTCTTCCGAACGAGGTATGGACACTATGAGTTCGTGGTCATGCCCTTCGGAGTGACAAATGCACCCGCTATATTTATAGACTTGATGAATCGGGTATTTAAGGAGTTCCTTGACAAGTTTGTGGTCGTCTTCATTGATGACATCCTTATCTACTCGAGAACCCAGGAAGAACATGTCAAACACTTGAAGACAGTCTTGCAGACCCTTCAGCAAAGACAATTATATGCAAAGTTCTCCAAGTGTGAGTTTTGGCTTGATCGAATATCATTTCTGGGACATGATATTTCAAAAGATGGAGTTATGGTAGACCCGACAAAGATAGAAGCAGTCAGTAATTGGGGTCAACCAAAGAATGCCAGTGAAGTCAGAAGTTTCCTCAGATTAGCAGGGTACTATCGAAGGTTTGTGGAAAACTTCTCAAGGATAGCTTCACCGTTGACGGTTCTTACCAGAAAGAATAAGAAGTTCGAATGGACCGAAGATTGTGAAAAGAGCTTCCTTGAATTAAAGAGGAGACTCACAAGTGCTCCAGTGCTTACCCTTCCAGAAAGTAATAAGGGATTTGATCTGTATAGTGATGCATCCAAGATGGGACTTGGAGCAGTACTTATGCAAAAGGGTAAAGTCATTGCTTATGCATCTAGACAACTCAAGGACTACGAAAAGAATTACCCCACTCATGACCTTGAGTTGGTAGTAGTGGTCTTTGCTCTGAAAGTTTGGAGACATTACTTATATGGAGTCCAATGCAAGATTTACACAAATCACCAGAGTCTGAAATACTTCTTCACTCAAAAGGATTTGAACATGCGACAATGCAGATGACTTGAGCTAGTAAAGGACTATGACTGTGAAATCCACTACCATCCTAGAAAGGCAAACAAAGTAGCAGACGAGCTGAGTAGAAAATCATGCGCCACCTTAATGTCCCTAGCAACACTATCCCAACCACTGGAGAAAGAGATAATGAATTTTGGAGTTGAGATCATTTCTGGACAACTCTCTGCCTTGACCATAGTACCTACACAGTTTGAGGATATATTAGCGAGACAGGACAAAGATCCTAGAATCCAAAGGATCAAGCAAGGGATCCAAGAAGGGAAGGATGAAGGATTCCGTGTCTCTGATAGTGGGGTATTATATTTGGTTGAACGCCTATGTATCCCCAATGACCCAGACTTAAGAAAGAAGATCCTAGAAGAAGCTCATGTGACCCCATATTCGATGCATCCTGGATCCACCAAGATGTATCAAGATATGAAAGGGAAATTTTGGTGGCTTGGTATGAAGAGGGACGTGGCTAAGTATGTTAGCACTTGCCTGACATGTCAGAGAGTGAAAGCCGAACACCAGAGACCAGGAGGAGTTCTACAGCCTATCCAGATTCCAGAATGGAAGTGGGAGGAACTAGCCATGGATTTCATAGTAGGATTTCCCAAAACAATCAATGGCTACGATTCTATTTGGGTAGTTGTCGATAGATTGACAAAGTTTGCTCACTTCATGCTTATCAGAATATCATACTCCATGGAGCAGTTAGCCCAGTTATACGTCAAGGAAGTGATTAGACTGCATGGAGTACCTAAGACCATTATCTTAGATAGAGATAGTCACTTCACTTCACACTTCTGGGAGTGTGTTCAAAAAGCCCTCGGCACTAAGTTACGATTCAGCACTGCATTTCATTCTCAGACAGATAGGCAAACAGAAAGAGTGAATCAGATTTTGGAGGACATGCTCAGAGCTTGCGCCTTAGATTTTAAAGGAAGCTGGTGCAAATATTTGTGTTTGGCAGAATTTGCCTATAATAATAGTTATCAAACCACAATTGGAATGACACCTTATGAAGCCTTGTATGGAAGGAGATGCATATCGCCTATCTATTGGTATGAGGGTGGCGAGAAGAAAGAAATGGGACTCAAGACTGATTTTATAGATGACGCCACCAAAGCTATAAAAGGATAGAGACTGCCCAAAGTCGGTAGAAGAGTTACACTGATGTCCGACGCAGACCCCTAGAGTTCCAAGTCGGAGATTCAGTGTTCATTAAGGTAGCTCCAATGAAAGGGGTAATGAGATTTGGGAAGAAAGGCAAGTTAAGTCCCAGATATGTAGGCCCCTACCTGATCACCAAGAGAGTTGGTAAGGTAGCTTATGAGCTAGAGCTACCACAGGAAATGTCAGCTATCCACAATGTATTTCATGTTTCAATGCTTAAGAAGCACGTCCCAGACACCAACCAAGTGATTGAGCCACAGACGGTATAGATTCAGACAGATCTAAGTTATGAAAGTCGACCTATTCAGATAATAGATCGAGCAGTCAGGAAACTAAGAAATAAAGAAATATCATTAGTAAAAGTCTTATGGCAAAGTCAAAGATTTGAAGAAGCAACCTGGAAACGTGAGGATGACATGAAGCAAAAGTACCCCGAGCTATTCTAAGTTTCCAGGACGAAACTTTTATAAGGTATAAGGGATTGTAACATCCCAAATTTTAATTCCTATATTTTTATTAGAGGAAAATAGAAATAAGAATAAGAATAGAAATAATAAAAATAGGAATAGAATAATAATAAAAAAAAAAAGAATAGAAATAATAAAAATAGGAATAGAATAATAATAATAAAAAAAATCGAATAAATGGTTCGTTAGCCGAGACTCGAACCATGAATCGTTGATTTGGGTGAATAGGCTTCCCACCACTAAGTCATAAGATTACCAATGAGTAGGATATAACAAAATATATCTATAGGCGAAAAAAAGAGAGATTGATTGATTTAACTAATTATTTAAAGGGGTAATTAGGTTAAGAAAAATTCTAATTTTTATATATATATTTTTCCCATCTCTCTTTAAATCTCACGCCGACCTCTCTCTCTTCTCTCCTAAATCCCTAGCTTTGCCCACCACCCACGTTCTCTCTCTCCCTCTCCTCTCCAACACCAACGTCCACCCTAACCTCACCTCTCTCTTTCTCTCTCTCTCTCTCTCGTTTTGCTCCAGCCGCCGAGAAAAACAAGAGAGGAAAAAAAAAAAAGAGAGCCTTTATAATTTCTTCATCATGGAATAATTCAAGAGAAGATTTTTGAGAGGGATCTCCTCAAGAACTTGATAGAGTATCATGCTAAAGCAAAGGAACACGTAGGAGATCTTTTCCTTATGAAATCTAACGGTATAAATTAGTGAAAAAGCGTAGGAAGTAAGTATTGCTCACCTGCAGTATATGTAGTTATCGTATATCATTGATATATTTTTATGTGCATGTTATTTCCAGTTATGTATGGTGTTTTCAATTACATGATTTTACCCGTTATGTCATATTTGATTTAACATCATGTGTAGATCCATGATAAAAATGTGATTTATGATCATGCATATTGTAGATGAGTTGTAGCTTACAATTATATGCATGATATAGAGTAAGATGTAAAAATATTTCCTTTATAAAGAAAATTTAAAGATGCTCCCCGTTCGAATTGGGGATTAAGAGCACAATGATCTTCAGTATGCTCCCCATTTCAGTTTTGGAGGTCAAGAGCATAATGATCTTTATGGTACTCCCCATTCGTGATTTAGGGGATTAAGAGCATTCTGTCAGTATGTATAAGAATATAAGTATAAAGGAAGTATTTTACTTTTGAAAGGGCATGTACCGGGCATCAGTTCGCCCACGGGCCAAGGCCCTCAGTCTCAGTTACCCTAGTAGGTTCGGTGGTTGGCCACCCCGGCCTATTAGGAATGCGCGCATTGGTACAATGTCGGGCTCATATCCAGGATGATTATTATTTTGAAGTATCAGTATAAGTATAAGTAAAAGTTTTCAAAGTTAATCATTCCAGTTCAGATACACTGTTTACAAGTTTTAAAATACTTAAGAGCATGATTTATACAAGAGACATGTAATCAGAGTTATGATTTCCAGTTATGTTTGCATGTGTATCAATGTATCCAGGGCAAGAGAACTAGTTGTATGATTTCATACAGTGCATGTTTTTGTGAGCATAGAAAGTACTTACTAAGCATTATTACTTATAGTTTGCATTTCCTTATACTGCAGATAAAGGTAAAGAAAAGTTTTAGTGAGAGGGCATGGCGGACAAAGTGCTTGGTGTGTGTGGCGACGGAATAGTGGAAATAAAAGATCCTAAGTGAAGATGTCTAACCCATATTTTAAGTTTCTAGTTATTTTTTTTATTGTTGAAGTTCAACTGGATTGCTTATGGTTGAGCCCAAAGAATGCTAGAGTCATGTTGGATTAGTCTTAATACTTGCATGTCATGTGAAGATCTTGAAATGGTTATTATTTAAGTGATGTCAAGGTCCTTATGATCATTTTAGTTGTTAGCATATTACGTTAGTATATTGCATGAATTTAAGAATAAGACAGTAAAGTCATGACATCTCCCCTGGTAGAGAGTGGAAAGACTATAGGGGGGGGGGGGGGGGGGTTACAATCTATATGGTGGAACCAAAAAACTTTGTGTTGGGTCATTCTAAGAATATGGTTTGTAAACTTAAGAAATTCATCTACAAGCTCAAGCAAATATTTTGACAATGGTATTTCAAGTTTCATCAAGTGATCATCTTTTTCGATTTTGAGATAAATTTGGTCAATAATTGTATATACATTAAGTTCTATAGGAGTAGGCATTTTTTTTTAATTTTATATGTCGGTGATATTTGGCTTTCTAGTAATGATATAGACTTGTTACACAAAATCAAGATATTTATAGCTAAGAATTTTGAGATGAAAAATCTTGGTAATCCCTCTTTTGTGTTAGGAATGTTACAAATACATTGAAATTGCTCTCGTGATACTCTTGGATTATCACAAAAATGCTATATCAAAAAGGTTCTCAAAAGATACGACATGTAAAATTGTAAATCAGGTGATACCCTTGTGGCTAAGGGAAACATTTAATCTCAGTCAGTGCCCTAAGAATGGGTTTCAGAAAAAAAAATAGATGCAAAAGATTTCTTATGCATCAACAATAGGGAATTTAATATATTCTAAGGTTTATACACATCTAGACATTGTTTACATTATTGGGATATTGGGTAGATACTTAAGCAATCTAGAATTTGACCATTGAAATGAAGCCAAATGGGTTTTGCAGTACCTTCAGAGAATAAAATATTAATTGCTTACCTATTGGAAGTCAAATCAACTCAAAACATTGGATATACTAACTCTGATCTTACTAAATATCAAGATAATATAGAATTTATATCAAGCTACATCTACCTATTAATTAGGGGACCTATCTCCTGGAAGAGTACGAAATAATTATTGGTGCAATCGGCCCAGGTCACGATTGACCAGGCTCGAGTAGTGTTTTGATGTTTGATAATGTTTTAGGGAGATTGTTGGTGCAATAGAACCGGGTCATGGTTGACTGGACTCGAGTTTGGCTCGCGTGGTATTTTGATGATTGACGATGGTTTGACCATTGTTTGACTATATAGTTGACATGGGGTTGAACATATGATAAAGAAGTCCAAGTCTTGTGTACTTGGCATGGAAAGCCCAAGTCATGGATACTTGGCTTGGAAAGTCCAAGCATGGGTCTTGGAAAGGGAAATCCAAGCTTGAGTCTTGGCAAATTTAAAGTCCAACATCGGTTGGCAAGGAAAGTCCAAGGGGTGATATTGGTGGCATAAAGTCCAAGGGTGGAGTCTTGGAAGCATAAGTCCAATGGTTGACGGCGTAAAGTCCAAGCGGAGTCTTGGCAGCGTAAGTCCAATGTGCCTTGACAGTATAGACCAGCTTAGCATGACAATAGCCGATGAAAGCACCTGAAGGCTAGCGTATGGATGAACAAGTCATGGATGACTTGGAGGGATCTGATAGGCATGAGGCTGATGGAGGTAGCTAGAAGGCTTAGGTCTAGGCTAAGAGTGGTTTAGCAAGTATGATGACATCATACTTGGGGTTAAACCTCATGTTTGAGGTTATTAGTTGACTGGGGTTTTAGACTAGTCGATTGTGTTGGTGCAATCGGCTCAGGTCACGATTGACCAGGACTCGAGTTTGGCTCGAGTGATGTTTTGATGTGTTTTAATGTTTCGACAAAAACACATGACAATGTAATTGTCAAGGAAAGTCCAAGCATGGTCTTGGCAATGTAAAAGTCTAACATGGGTTGGCAATGTGAAAGTCCAAGCATGGTCTTGGCATTTGGGAAAGTCCAAGCATGGTCTTGGCATAGAAAGTCCAAGCATGGTCTTGGCATGGAAAGTCCAACATGGGTTGGCATTTGAAGTCCAAGGGGATTGATATTGGCGGCGTAAAGTCCAAGCTGTAGTCTTGGCAGCATAAGTCCAATGGTTGGCGGCGTAAAGTCCAAGCGGAGTCTTGGCGGCGTAAGTCCAATGTGCCTTGGCGGTGTAGACACCGTTAGCATGACATAGCCGACGGAAGCACCTGAAGGCTAGCGCGATGGATGAACAAGTCATGGATGACTTGGAGGATCCGAGAGGCGTGAGGCTGATGGAGGTGGCTAGAAGGCTTAGGTCTAGGCTAAGGGCGGTCTAGCAAGTATGGGGGAACCATACTTGGGTTAAAACCTCATGTTTGAGGTGTGCCAGTCGACTGGTGCCATGTGGTAGTCGACTAGACCGAGTCAACTAGGGTTTGACTGCGGGTTATGGCCTAGCGCCATCGCCATAGGTTGGTAGTCGTCGTGATTGCTCGAGCAATGATCGATCGTGTGATCACCGACCGGTGCTCGCCGATTTCGGGCGCACGTATCGGAGTCAAGACTCGATCGGTCGAGTGAAGGCTCCATCGCCGACCGATGAAGGTTCCGCTGGACTTATCCAACAGTGGATCTAGCCGTTGTCTCACGACGACAACAGCGGCATCCGATCGATGGTCTCGATCACTATATGGAGCTCGTGATGGAGGAAAAACTAGCGATTTTCTTGGGCGAAATTGAAGGGGGAAGTTGGTGCTTTCCAGTCCTTCAAAGCTAGTTCAAGGCAATCAAAGATCAAGCAATCCAAAGCTCTTGTAAAGTTTTTTTTCCTTTACTTGCATTGTATTTCTTACTTGTATTTGCTTGTATCTTGTGTATTACTTAGTGTAATCCTTGTACGAGGTTTCTCCGCCTCCGGATTGTTCTGAGAAGGAGTTATTAATCATTAGTGAGTGCGTGTGCATCACTAGGGCTCTTTAGAGCTCGATCCGTGGAGTAGGAACCGTGCGGTTCCGAACCACGTTATATCATTGTGTTAGCTTGTTGTCTATTTCGTTATTGTTATCATTATCTGTATTCCGCTGC
The DNA here is from genome assembly GCA_025175895.1 of Wurfbainia villosa. Taxonomy (NCBI): domain Eukaryota; kingdom Viridiplantae; phylum Streptophyta; class Magnoliopsida; order Zingiberales; family Zingiberaceae; genus Wurfbainia; species Wurfbainia villosa. The sequence continues at coordinate 21,470,380 of CM045998.1, forward strand.
GCTAACGAAATTGTAGACACGAACGAGATCGAATTCCATCCATGAACGGGTAAAACGCTATTCACCCCCCTCTAGCCGTTCCAATATTCTTAACAGATTGGTCAAGTGTTTTGATACTTGGTAGTCGAGTCGACTTGCAGCAGTAGACTGGGATTATAGCCAGTTGAACTGCTTAGAGTCGACTTGTGTTCAACTGTAGAAAATAGCTTGATAGTCGACTGATGGCTTGAGCAATCGACTACCATGGATGGCAGTCGACTGCTGGTCGGGATTACGGGAGTAGAATGCTCGGTAGTAGACTAGTCAGTTGGCTATGACCTTGACAATCGATTGTTGGGTTGTGGCAGTCAACTGCCAATGTATCCATTGGAACTTATCCAACGTGGATAAGCCATTGTCTCACAATGACTATAGGAGCAGTCGATTGATGGTCGCAATCAGTCGATTGTTAGGTGGAATTCAGTCCGAGGTGAAGCTTTAAAAGGAGCTTGTGGAGGAGGATTTGGCCAAGATTTCTTAGGGCGATTTGCTGGTGCAATTTAGGGTCTCCAAGTGCAGCTCAAGCAACCAAACAAGCAAGCATCTAAAAGCTCTTTGTAAAGTTTTCTTTACTTGCATTCTATTGTATTTGCTTGTATTTTTGTTGTATTACTGTTGTAATCTTTGTATGAGATTTCTCCGCCTCCGACGTGTTGTCGATAAGGAGTTTTATTAGTGGTGTTGTCATTACTCGAGCTCGTTGAGCTCGACCCATGGAGTAGGAACCTTGAGGTTCCGAACCACATTATATTGTTGTGTTCTTGTGCTTGTATTTGTGATTGTGTATATGTTTGCATTATTTTTATATTCCGCTGCGTACTAACAATCATAGGCAAGCACACGAACAAATTCCATCACGCAACATCGAAACGCTATTCACCCTCCCTCTAGCGACGGTCAATTTCCCAACAAGTGGTATCAGAGTGAGGCCGCTCTTCAAGGTTTAACAACTAAGGGAGCACACTAGAGGTAAGGAAATGGAGCTACCTAAGGATGATTGGGGTACGCCATCAACATTCCTCCACCATACGATCAAGAAGACTTTCCGACGTGGAGGGCAAGAATGGAGATATTTTTGATGATGGACATAGAAGATTGGTTCATCATCATGGAAGGCTTCAAACTCCCTAGGGATAAGAAGGTAGGTGTCCTCAAATTAAAGAAATGGACCCAAGAGCAACGCTTAAAGTTCAAGACCGAAGTTAAGGTAACAAACTTTTAGAAGGTTTGATACCTAATGATATTTTGTCTATACTAGGTGAATATCAAGATGCCAAGGAGCTTTGGAGCAAATTGGCAAAGCTCTATGAAGGTTCATCACCGGCTCAATTGGAGGAAGAGGCTGAAGAAGCAAGATCATCCTCACAAGAAAGTGAGGATTCGGATGTCGAGGAGTGTTCGACACTCGAGGAGGAAGAGGCGGTGGAAGAAGAAGAATTGCAGGAAGCCTCCACTTCAAGGTTTGAGGGGGAGGAGAGGCCATCTACTCCGGAACAAGAGAAACCTCAAGAGGAACCATCAACCTCTGGTCGAGAAGATGAACAAGCTCAAGAGGCTTCCACCACCGACCTAGGTAATTCAAACACATATGTTAATAATAAAATTTTTATAATGTGTTTTGAGTGTAGGGAATATGGGCACTATAAAAGCAAGTGCCCTAAATAGGTCAAGAAGGCTTCGCCGACACCAAAAGTCAACAAGAATTCAAAGGATGCCAAAGTCCACACTAGTAAGAGCAAGGAGCACGTGATGTGCTTCAAGTGTCATCAAAGGGGACACTATCGAAGTCAATTCCCTAGGAGAAAAGAAGGAGCATCAAATGTAGGGGGAGCTTTAAAAGAAAACACTAAGGTAACCTCTAATTATGTTCCTTCCTTAATTAATATGCAAAAGCATGCTAGGAATTTTATTGCTATTGCTCATGAACAAAAGCATGATAGAAATAAACTTTATTTCTTAGGTGCAAAGTCTTGCCATTTTAGGAATAAGGAGAAATTTGGGACTAATGTCCCTAAAACAATCCTACCTAGGGAAACAATCAAGAAGATAGAAGCCCATCTAGGCTTTAATCCAAAGAATTCTAGACATATGCCTAGGAAGGGCAAAAATACTCAAGGAAATAATGGGCCCACCAAATTAGAGAAATTAGAGTTAGAGAACTAAGCCTTGAGGTCAAGGCTTGATAAAATGGAAAAGACCCTTAGGAAGATGCAAAATTCAATTAAAGGGTCAAATAGTCAAAACCTAGGGTGTAAGAGGCAAGAACCATCTAGGAGGCAATGTTTGGGTCACAAGCCTATGTCCAAGAAGGTAATGTCTACTTACCACAATGTTCCATTTGATTATGAAACTAGTACTAGGTCTAGGAAAGCCAAGGTTACTAGGGAAGCCATCCCTAAGGCTAACCATGGAGTGTGCTTAGTGGCTAGGGTTTCAAAGAAACCTAGGGAAGCCACTAAGAAGGTTACAAGGGGAGTTACCCCTAGAGTTAACCTAGGCATGACCCAAATGACCAAGGCTACCAAGCCTAGGAGGGTCATTAGGAGGGTATCTAGGGAAGTCATCCATATGGAATACCTAGTAAACCCAAGGAGCTCCAATAGATATTGGGTTCCTAGGAGCGTGATCGATTCAAGCTAAATGGGTTAGGTAGTGCCAACTTTAAATGGATGGGTAGTTAACCTAACCATGGTAAAGGTGGCACTTTAGGTCATTTTCAAGGTCATGGGTACCTTGGAAATGGAGGTTGATATATATCCTAAAGGATTTTTGGATGTGACAATATATTTTGAGAATTATAAAAAATTAATCAAATTGGCACAAACTAGGTTTAGAGGTCTAGGGTGCCATTTTGGGGTTTTAGCACACTTGGAGGATTGATTGATAATATGACAAAATGAATTTAATCCTAGCAAATGGAAATCAATATTAAAATTTAGGTATTGTTATACCTATACATTTTATTTGCCATATGTCATGTCATGACATCATATTTATTTTTATCATATAAATGTCATGAGTATGCTTAGGTTTTTCTTTTATGTCATGTATATTTACATTTAATCATATGCCATGACATCATGATCATTGACATTGCTTTATTTATGTTATCACTTATGCCATGATCATATTTCATGCATTAATAAAATTAATTTATGGACTATGACATGACTTGAAGTCCCATGTAGAAGGGAATCAAGTAGTGTTGCCTAGACAATGCATGAGACCTTAGTAAGGTATAACCAAAGCCCACATCTTACATTACATTGACATGTGTGTGTTTTCAAACACCCTAGACACATGTGAGATGCTAGGAAATGAGTTAAGTTCAAGGTGCATAGTTTTTGCATCTAGATGAACTCAAACTCATCTTATACCATGGTGGATCATGGGGAAAGCTAATGTGCAAGTCATGTGCATTGAGCCCATTGATCATGATCCAATATAGGTTTTCAAAAATATTTTAAAATCATTTTATAAAACCTTGGTGAATTCTATCTTTTGATAGCAATCACCATTGATGGAGTTGATACAAAGTATGGCCAAAACATTGAACTTTTCAATGTTTTTGAACTCTGTATCAATCTCCTAATTTTATGGGTAATTTAATTTTTAAATATTTTTCACCCATTGTATTTGTTATAAGTAATGTACGTACGAATTTTCAAGATTTTTCAAAATATGTATATTTACTTATGTATTTTTGAAATTCGATTCTGATTTCTGAAATTCTGCATTTGTAGAAATCGATCATTGCCATGGCGTATAATGATCGTGACTCAATTGCCAAACTTAATTTCGGATAAACAAGGTTTGTTTAGCCTGATTTCAGCTATGTTAGGTTACCCTAACTCCTCATAACCATAAGATATGCTTTAGAAAGTATTGGAAAGGGTGAAAATCCATTGGATATGGATTAGGAGAGTTGTTGGGGTGTATATTGAATTTTAAGGGAGGTGAAAGTTCAATATTGAATCTTTGCCTTTAATTTCGGATGGTTTAGTACTGTTCCTATAGGCTTAGGGACTCTCCAAGGACATTGTTGGTGCAATGGTCAAGGGGGACAAAGACTTTAGGGAGAGGTATCTATCATGGGATAATGAATGTGTTCTTCCTCATGAGGGGGAGAAATGGGAATGTGAGATACCCAATTTGAAAATTAGGAGAGTTTATAGGAAGCCTCTCTTAAGTGATAGGAGACTTATCATTAGGAAGAGTGAAGGCATCCTAGACATTTTTGGACCAAAGGGAAGATTGTAAGATCTTATTGGGATATGAGACATTGACACCCTCGGGGAGATAACCTTTTTGATGTATATCAAAAAGGGGGAGAATTGGTAAGGAGATTGGAGTTAGGTAGCCTAACTCAATGGTTTTGTGGGTTTTGTCAAACATAAAAAAGGAGGAGATTGTTGGTGCAATCGACCCAGGTCACGATTGATAAAACTTGAGTAGTGTTTTGATGTTTGACAATGTTTTAGGGAGATTATTGGTGCAATCGACCCAGGTTATGATTGACCGGACTCGAGTTTGACTCGAGTGGTATTTTGATGATTGACGATGGTTTGACCATTGTTTGACTATATGGTAGACATGTGGTTGACCATATGATGGAGAAGTCCAAGTCTTATGTACTCGACATGGAAAGTCTAAGTCATGGGTACTTGGCTTGGAAAGTCCAAGCATGGGTCTTGGCAAGGGAAAGTCCAAGCTTGAGTCTTGACAAATGGAAAGTCTAACATGGGTTGGCAAGGAAAGTCCAAGGGGTGATGTTGGTGGCATAAAGTTCAAGGGTGGAGTCTTGGAAGCATAAGTCCAATGGTTGGCAGCGTAAAGTCCAAGCGGAATCTTGGCAGTGTAAGTCCAATGTGCCTTGGCAATATAAACTAGCATAGCATGACAATAGCCGATTGAAGCACCTAAAGGCTAGCGTATGGATTAAAAAGTCATGGATGACTTGGAGGGATCTGATAGGCGTGAGGCTGATGGAGGTGGCTAGAAGGCTTAGGTCTAGGCTAAGGGTGGTCTAGCAAGTATGAGGACATCATACTTGGGGTTAAACCTCATGTTTGAGGTTATCAGTCGATTGATCAAGTGTTTTGACACTTGGCAATCGAAGTCGCCTTGCGTTAGCCGATCGGATTATGACCAGTTGAATGCCGTAGTCGATCGGTGTTCAATCGTAGAAAATAGCTCGAAGTCAACCGCCATGGATGACAATGATCGCCGGTCGGGTTATAATGATAGAATTCTCGGTAGTCGACTAGTCAGTTGGCTATGACCCTGGCAATCGACTGCTAGGTTATGGCAGTCGACTACTAGTGTATCCGTTGGAACTTATCCAACGTGGATTAAGACATTGTCTCACAATGGCTACAGAAGCAGTTGACTGATGGTCGCGATCAATCGATTGCTAGGAGGAATCCAGCCTGAGGTGAAGCTTTAAAAGGAGCTTGTGGAGGAGGATTTGGCCAAGGTTTCTTAGGACGATTTGGGGCGATTTGCTGGTGCAATTCAGGGTCTCCAGTGCAACTCAAGCAACCAAACAAGCAAGCATCTAAAAGCTCTTTGTAAAGTTTTCTTTACTTGCATTCTATTGTATTTGCTTGTATTTTTGTTATATTATTGTTGTAATCTTTGTACAAGGTTTTCCGCCTCCGATGTGTTGTCGAAAAGGAGTTTTATTAGTGGTGTTGTCATCACTCAAGCTCGTTGAGCTCGACCCGTGGAGTAAGAACCTTGAGGTTCCGAACCACGTTATATTGTTGTGTTCTTGTGCTTGTATTTGTGATCGTGTATTTGTTTGTATTATTTCTATATTCCACTGCATACTAACAATCATAGGCAAGCATGCGAACGAATTCCATCATGCAACGTTGAAATACTATTCACCCCCCCCTCTAGCGACTGTCAATTTCCCAACAATAATCACTTGTGACTTCTTCTACCATGGAAGCAGAGTTCATAGTACATTATGAGATGTTCAATCACTAAATATGGTTGAAAAATTTTGTTACAGGGCTATGCATAGTGGATAGTATTGATAAACCACTTAAGTTATTTTATGACAATAAGTCATGATTTTATATTTCAACAACAATAGGAGCTCAACAAAATCAAAATATATAGAAAATAACTTCCTAGTTGTGTAAGATTCAGAGTGAACAATTGTTCATAAAGCATATTGGTACAAACTCCATGATTGTGAATCCGTTTACTGAAGGAGTACCACCCAAAATATTTCAAAAGCATATTATCTGTATGGGTGTCATGTTCTCAAATGATGTTCAATTTTAGTGGAAGTTTGTAATTTTGAATGCTTTTATGTTATGGACAAATTTTTTGTTTGCTCAGTTTATTATGTTTTGAGGTCATTTTCTATAGAAATAATGTCTTTTTGGTTCACACTTTGATTTTAATTTATGGTTTGATCTCACTAAGGTTTAAGATGGGCAAGTAGGAAATAGACATATTAAGATCACATTGCATGAAATTTTCTTACTCCACATGCATATCATGATCCATGTTATTCAGTTGTATTGACATATGTGATCATTGATAGGTTAAGTTACAATAGATGTAATGAATATCACTTTGATCCTATGTTGATATAGTTGATGGACCGGATTAGTTATAGATATATTTTGGTAATGATGACAAATTTGAGCATGTATAATTATTTTTGTAAAAATTTATTATTGTTGGTGTAGGGAGCATCATATAATCAAATCTGAATTTTGATGTTGGAAAAGGTTCAAAGTTAAGTTTATTATAATCTAATGTTATTTGTTATGTTTTCGGGACTTAATAGGTTGAAGTCCTAGTAGGTTGCTTACTAGGCACAAAACCCCTAGTAGGTCAGCTGGACCAAAGACTAGACAAGCAAAAAGTCCTAGTAGGTCGAGTTGGACATGACACTAGGTAAATGTAAAAGTCTTAGCAGATCAAAAAACGAATTTGATCGCGACTAAGCTGGAGGTGCCTGGAAGGATTCTAGGCAACCATATTAGGTCTATAAAAGTGACCTCAAACAAAGAGCTCAATAATCATGTTTACACTGTAATACACCTTCACCACTGGTATTCGACATTCATATCTCGACGATGTTACGTCGCAACTCTAACTTCGAGATTCGCTTCAACATTCCTTAGTTGATATACTTGTTTTAATTTACATTACATTGTGTTTTTATGTAGTCAATTTCTAAGGGACAAAATGTTTGTTACCTTACCCTAATCTTGTAAAAGAGATAAATCTCTTTCTCTCTGGAGAAAGAGATTTTTAATATTTTGCCCAATCGAAGCGATCATGGATCATGAGTCTTGGAGAAGTAGCCTTTAGCTATGAACAAAGTAAAATCTTGTGCCTACTTTTGTTGTTTTTTTCTTCTTACTTTTTGCTGCATATTTTATGACATTTTAACGAACAAGCAATTTGCGCTATTCACCCCATCCTCTAGCATGCTTTCGGATCCAACAATTGGTATTAGAACAGGGGGGATCAAATTTGATGCAACCACAGATCGAGATAGTTTTCCATTTATTTTATATTTTTTTTACTTCTTTTGCTACACTACTAATCCAAGACCAAATCTTGGAACATTTGTTTTTATTTTTTTTTGTATCAAGTTTTATGTATGATCCATCAAGAAGGTTACAGTACCATTCGACCCTCTTTTTCCAGCAAAATTTATGGTATTGGAAGGGTCCAATGGAATGTTTTTTTAAAGACACAAGTGGAAATGTGGTTCATCATTCAAACCAAATTCACATTGCCCATTAACGACCTCAGAGAACCCCAAGAATGTGACAAGTGGACAACTAGCATGAAGAGGCAAATTGAAGTTGACACAAAGGCAACACAAATTCTCCAATGTGACTTATCCAAAGAGGAGTTCAGCCAGGTCAATCCGTTCATAAGTGAAAAATATCTTTGGGATAAGCTAATTGAGCTTCATGAGGGACTTCCAACACTAAGGTATGTAAGCGTGATTTATTGTTGAATAATTTATATAACATTAAAATGCAGGATGGAGAATTGGCATGTCAACTCCATGCTCAAATTCAAGATATTCTGAATGGGCTCCACTCGATAGAACAACAAATGGAGAACCGAGATATTATCAAGTACACGTTAAAAGCTTTCTCGAGAAATGCCTTATGGGCATCGATGGCAGATGATTACAAAGTTTCAAAGGATTTATCTAAAATTAAATTAGATGAATTATTTTTTGAATTTAAGTTACATGAGCAGACTAACTTAGTCCAAGCCAAAAAAAGGTATAACTTTGGTTGTAGGTTAGGTCAAAAGCAAGGAGAACAAGCCTAAGACTAAACTGGAACCTTAGTCCAATGAGTAAAAGTTTGAACTAGAGAACAATGAGATGACTTATGAGCTAGTCAAATTGGTTCAGAAGCTATTCAAGAAAAAAAGAAGAAATCCTTGAAGTACTCAAAGGACAAGCAGTCAGGCTCAACTCAAACCACCAAATCCTAGTCATAATCAACATGCTATGAATGCAACCAAAACTACTTAGGGCGAGTCCTCATCGGATGAGGAAGAACAAGGTCAAGCAAGCTACCTAGCACTAATGGCAAATTATCAAAGGTCTGAATCTGAAATTGAAGTTAAGTTCAAGTCAAGACATAGATCCGTATTCATTTAAGAAGATCTATGTAACAAGGTAAGTCTGTATTTAGTTAAAAAAATTATATAAAATGGTCACATGTTTAACTAGAAAGTTAGCCAAGTCCAATGTCTAGATCAAGTTGCTTCTTAATGAGGTAGAAATCCTTAAGAAGAAGGTTAACCTGAGCTCTTCAACTAATCAAGATTAGGAAGGAGCCTCCATTCAAGATTGAGAAAGAGAGTTTCTTTTTGAAAACTCAAGTTCAAGAGCTTAGGGGAGCATTAGAAAGGTCCATGTTGGCTTTAAGTATTTAGACAGGATGCTTGGGTCTCAAAGAACCGTGTACAATAGGTCTGAACTTGGGTTTAAGGCTAAGACCACAAATCAATCATATATGTCACTTATTATTCAAAATAGAAATCAAATCCAAGCATGTATCCCGAAGTCAAGTCTAGTCAATTAAATAAGTATTCAATTTCCAAAGATCAAGTCCATTATTTGGATCGACTGTATCGAAGCCATGATCTAAGGAGAGATAATATAAAAATTATATTTTCTATTAAATGAGTTACATACTTTCTTGAATTTATTTTTAGTTATGAATGTTAGCTTAATTTTTTTTATTAGTGTAGAATGGATAGACAGGAAAAAGAGTTAGTTGATCTTGATAACCTAGTATCAGGACACGGTGAGATGAAAGAATATTAGTGAAACCTAGTCTAAGTGTATCCAAGTTTAATAAGGAGTATCCAATCTGGTGCACTTAGCTAAGTGAATCTAGCCGAAGCTACCTCATCATATCCTAAACTAGTTAAAAGTGGATTTTTCACTAAGTTTGCTAAGTGCATAATTCTCTGAGTTGCCTTTGTCTAAGGAAGTATTCATTGTTCCAATTAAAGAAGGCCTCTGTGCCTCACCACGACCTGGAAGCCAACTTTAAAATTGTTCACTTAATTGACTAAAGGTTAACTTTAAATCTAACTTAATGTCAAGTAATCTGTTGGTACAATCAACCCAGGTCACGATTGATCAGACTTGAGTGGGACTTAAGTGGGGTTTTGATGTTTGACAATGGGATTGTCAATATGTTTATCAATATGGTTTGACCATATGTTGACCATATGACAAGTGGATGTTTGGGATATCCAAGGTCATATGGGGGAGATTGTTAGGAGGCGATTATTGGAGCAATCAACCTCAAGTCAAGCTCGAGTGAGACTCGAGCGGAAGTCCAAGTTTGGAGACTTGCAAGGAAAGTCAAAGTATAGATATTTGGCAAGGAAAAGTCGAAGGGAGAAGTATTGGCAAGGGAAAGTCCAAGTATGGATACTTGGCAAAAGAAAAGTCCAAGTGTGTAGTCTTGGGCGTGTAAGTCGAAGTGTGTAGTCTTGATAGCGAAAGTCCAAATATGGATATATGAAAAAGGAAAGTCTAAGCATGTAGTCTTGGCTACGTAAGTCCAAGTTTGTTGTCATGCCCCGAGAGTATGCCGAGCTGAAAAAAACGGGCAGCATCTCTCCTGTACGTGGAATAATATCCTATTGACACAAGCCTTTCGGCCACAACCACAATAAGATATATAACTGTATATGTAACAAAACACATCGGAAACTATCAGATAGAGTAAAAACACTCGACATCTCTACATACCGATATGACTAACACCAAAATAAGAAAGTATCGTAACAAAATCAGAAAGACAAGTACAACACCAACAGTGTCCAACACTACAAACTATCATAGGAAACCAAGTCCATAACAAAATACCTACGATAAACCAAAAGCCAAGACCCTCAGAAGAGAGATGAGATGATGCCAACCAGTGATTCTCCAAGCCCATCACGAAGTCAGCTACCTGTTACCTAGGAGACAAGAAAATCCAAGGTCTATGGTGGTGAGTACAAAACTCAGTGGTTATAAGAATAGAAGTGCTTGCATAATATATATATCACATGCGAGTCAACAATATACTATCTAAAGGTATAATAGATATATTAGTATAATATAATAATTGTATAACCAACTGATCAATAATAACAATATAAGGTACTGACATACATGAAGTATTCAATTTCCAAAGATCAAGTCCATTATTTGGATCGACTGTATTGAAGCCATGATCTAAGGAGAGGTAATATAATAATTATATTTTCTATTAAATGAGTTACATACTTTCTTGAATTTATTTTTAGTTATGCATGTTAGCTTAATTTTTTTTATTAGTGTAGAATGGTTAGATAGGAAAAGGAGTTAGTTGATCTTGATAACCTAGTATCAGGACACGGTGAGATGATAGAATATTAGTGAAACCTAGTCTAAGTGTATCCAAGTTGAATAAGGAGTATCAAACCTGGTGCACTTAGCTAAGTGAATCTAGACAAAGCTACCTCATCATATCCTAAACTAGTTAGAAGTGGATTTTTCACTAAGTTGGCTAAGCGCATAATTCTCTGAGTTGGCTTTGTCTAAGGAAGTATTCGTTGTTCCAATTAAAGAAGACCTCTGTGCCTCACGATGACCTGGAAGCTAACTTTAAAATTGTTCACTTAATTGACAAAGGTTAACATTAAATCTAACTTAAGTTCAAGTAATCTATTAGTACAATCCACCCAGGCCACGATTGATCAGACTCAAGTGGGGTTTTGATGTTTGGCAATGGGATTGTCAATATGTTTATCAATATGGTTTGACCATATGTTGACCATATGACAAGTGGATGTTTGGAATATCCAAGGTCATATGGGAGAGACTATTAGGAGGCGATTATTGGAGCAATCGACCTTAAGTCAAGCTCGAGTGAGACTCGAGCGGAAGTCCAAGTTTGTAGACTTGGCAAGGAAAGTCCAAGTATGGATATTTGGCAAGGAAAAGTCGAAGGGTGAAGTATTGGCAAGGAAAAGTCCAAGTATGGATACTTGGCAAAAGAAAAGTCCAAGTGTGTAGTCTTGGGCGTGTAAGTCGAAGTGTGTAGTCTTAGTAGTGAAAGTCAAAATATGGATATATGGAAAAGGAAAGTCCAAGGGTGTAGTCTTGGCCACATAAGTCTAAGTGTATTGTCACACCCCGAGAGTATGTCGAGCCGAAAAAAATGGACAACATCTCCCCTGTACATGGCATAATATCCTGTTGATACAAGCCTTTTGGCCACAACCACAAAACATATATAAATGTATATGTAACAAAACACCGCGAAAATTATCAGATAGAGTAAAAATAATTGACATCCCTGCATACCGGTATGACTAACCCAAAATAAGAAAGTACTGTAACAAAATCAGAAAGACAAGTACAACACCAACAGTGTCCAACACTATAAACCATCAAAGGAAACCAAGTCCATACCAAAACACCTACGATAAACCAAAAGCCAAGACCCTCGGAAGTGAGACGAGATGATGCCAGCCAGCGATTCTCCAAGCCCATCACGGAGTCGGCTACCTGTTACCTGGGCGACAAGAAAACCTAGGGTCTATGGTGGTGAGTACAAAACTCAGCGGTAATAAGAATAGAAGTGCATGCATAATATATATATTACATGCGAGTCAACAATATATTATCTGAAGGTATAATAGATATATAACAGTATAATATAACAACTGTATAACCAACTGATAACAATAACAATATAAGGTACAAACATACCTGAAGATGGACAACGAAGCAACTCATACAACTTGAGTATAAGTAACATAATACAACACCTACAACATGGTATAGTAATATTAACTCTATAATCATCAAAACTGCTATACAAACATTCTATATCAAATACAACAATGAACCAGGTCCATCCCATATCATCTCAGGGTACAGGTCAAAGGTATACGATAGTTTGACCAACTCAACACTGGCAATCCACACACGACCATATAAAATATGCAAGTAGAATTCAAGATGATGTACAATCAAATGCAGCAAACATAGCTCAAACAAATGCAACATCACAACGATCATATATATAGACTCTATCTATATATATTCTCATCACACACATATATATATATGCCATCTACCATGGCAATGCAGATGTATGGTCATGCCTGCGCACCCTACTCGCTACCACGACCCCAGTGTGGCCTAGATGGCACGACATGACAACTCTCCCAACTCAACAACAACCACCGCTCTAGAGTGGTCGAGTGGGCAGTATAAACAAGTAGAATATAAGCGTAAAGAGCTAGCTACACAATGGGGGTCCCTGCTGCTAGCCACTCCAACAATCACTTCCCAAGAGTGGTCGAGTGCCACATACTCAGGACAACTGCACGCTACTCCAACAACCACTGTCAATAATGGGGCGAGTGCGACAAAATAAATGTTCTGCCATCACACCAGTTACTCCTCCATGAGTAACCTGGGAGGCAGGATGACTGACGACCCTCTCAACCACAAGGGAGACCAAGTCGCCAACATGCATGTAAATGACAGAATGCACAGTCACACTACATACATCCACCACAAACTCTCTATCCTACAGAGAGTCATACTCAACTGATCGATACACTCTTTATCCTATAGAGTCATACTCAACTGATCAATACACTCTCTATCCTGCAGAAAGGCATACTCAATTGATCAACACACTCTCTATCCTACAGGGAGTCATACTCAATTGATCACAACCAAGCTAGGACCACCGATCCATTGCGACACACTATCCACAATCCACATGACCATACATAAATACATGATCCGAAATGGATACATGATCCATAACCGTCATACCATGTAATTAATGTAATATGATAATCAACTCTACATCTAGGTCATCACCCATCCCCTGGATGAATTGTCTAAATTGCACAATTCGAATCTACAACCGAATTTAGCTACGTACACATAGGTAAACCACTATAGGTCAACTTACCATAACCTCTATAATTCATAACAATGATGAATGAATAGATAACAACAATGACAGAGCATTTAAGTGCAAAGGCAAGTATTAATCAACAGAAAAACTAGAGTGGAGTCAAGATCAAAGTGACAACAATATGCAATCTTATGCATCAGGGCTTAGCTACTACCTGACTAGGGTAGGAAATATTACCCACATGCTAAGAAGTTCGTGATAAATACCTTCATGCCCACGGACCTACCTTGTATCCACGTCTTGTATACAACGTAACTATTGTTAAGTACTATGATACGATCCACCGTCAAATCGAATCCTAAGCCAATTTCGTACATAAATCAATTAACTCAAATGCTTAATAAAATCCCGATCACATATGCTACATAATCCCCCTTCATTAGCCACCACAACTCACACTTTACACCTTCACAACCCATACACAACGCATACAGAGCATCACCATACACACACATTCAACTCACCTGTTCTTAGCTCTATACCCGAGCATCCCCAAACAGAGCATCACAGTTGCATCCCAACCCTGCACATCCCCTGATTACACCCATTTAGGGCTCTAACCAACTTCAAAATCAGATCCTCAAATCAAATCCCCCAACACAGTCAGCAAATCCTCCAATTCATAGCCGTACAATTGGAAATTCCTTGCTCATAGTCGCACAGCTGGCAAAATCCTCAACACCAACCCCTACCTAGCCAAGAGCAACCTTCACAACTCTCACCTATAACCATCACTCCGATCACACTCATTCACAACCTCCAACTCACAGCTAGCAAGACTCCACCGAATGGAAATCTACCCCCACAGATCACAATCCATTGACACACAACCAAAATCTAGTAATTATAGATGAAGAGAAAAGGGTAAATTAAGCTTACCAGCCCTAGAAAGTCCACCGTCAACCACCTTCCTCCTATCCCTTGTTCACCGGCTCCAGATCACTGCCCATATCGATAGGTCAAGCTCAGCGAAGGAAGTCACAACCATCCAAGATAAAGAGAAGGTCGACCCTTACCTAGCTACGACGACCATTGTGAAGAACGACCTCCAATCGAACTGCTGCCGATGCACTCTCCTAGCCCTAGCAACTCCACCGATGGCAATCTCCTCCTATCCCCTATTCCTCGGAGAAATCCATACTCAAGATCACTTGCTCCGACGACGATCGAGAAGGATAGCTCCTGATCGAACTGTTGCCGACCCGAACTCCCGACCATGCATGCTCGCCATTGGCTCATCCTTGGGCTCCATCAAGGCCGATCGTCATCGCTTGCCGCGAGGAGAAAGAACGAGAGGGAGAGGTTCGACTGCGAGAAGAGAGCGATGAGGCGGGTAGGGAGAAGTCATGACGGGGAGAAAGAAATCGGGGAAGGTGAAGAAATACTGAAAACAAAATGCTCGGTGGAGAGAAATGGCAGAAACAGCTTCGACCTTAATGGAAAATGGGTCGAGTTTGGGGAAAATTGGGTCAAGTTTGAGACCCTATAAAGCTTAATCCTAGATTTGATTAAACCCATACCATTAAGCCTAGGTTAGGTTTAATTAAATCCCTAATCATATTTTTTTTCCAATAATTATTATCACTCATTTAGCCATTTATTTGTGGTATTTTACATTCTCCCCCACTTAAAAAAATTTGGTCCCCAAATTTCGTACTTAAATGCAAGAACCAATACAAGAAATTTCCAGAACCATCACATACCTTAAGTGAACAGATGAGGGTATCGAGCTCGGATAGTATCTTCTAGCTCCCATGTAGCCTCCTTATCGTTATGATGCTTCCATCCAACCTTTATAAGTCGGATGGTTTTGTTCCTCAACTGACGCTCCTTGCGACCGAGAATTCGTACTGGAATCTCCTCATAAGTCGCATTAGGCTGAAGTGGAATCGGTTCCTCCTTCAGAACATGATCAGCTCATGGTATGTATTTCCTCATCATAGAAACATGAAATATGTTATGAACACCCTCAAGTGTCAGAGGTAAAGCCAACCGGTAAGCTACACCTCCAATCCGCTCCTATATCTCAAATGGACCAATGTAGCATGGAGCTAATTTTCCTTTTAGCCCAAATCTTTTAACTCCTTTTGTAGGGGAAACACACAGAAATAGATGACCCCCTACACCTGCTGGCATACTAAACATCGAGCAACAAAGTCTACAATATCTCTCTTCATACCGTTCCGCCAGTATAAACGTTTCAAATCTTGGTACATCCGAGTACCACCAGGATGTATAGCAAATCTCGAATGATGTACTTCCTATAGAAACTCTTCCCTAAACTAATGCAACTCCGGAACCCACTATCCTTATCAGAGACGGGGAATTATCTTATCACAAGAGAAGTCCATCTACCGTCCAAAATCCACTCCACGACACACTCTGTAAGTGCATGGGAGACTATAGCGACCAATCTTCTTTGTTGCAACTATCCATGTTCGAGCAACTCTATAGTAGCTACCCAGTAGCTAGTTAAAACTCCATGAGCACTTCTGCTTCATACAACTACTACACAAGATCATATCTGCTAAAACCACGTTACGTACATAACAGCTTATCTCGTTGTTTCTTAACTGACGTAAGCATAAGATGTGTCTCATGCAACTGCATCAGAATTACTCCAAACCCTGAAATGATGCATTTGCGTACACTACTCTTCCATCCACACTGGAAGGATTAGCTAACACTGATGTAAAAGTCAACCACCATCTAGGCTCTGAAACCTAGTTTCACCAGCTTCCGACTGAATGAATTCCATCACCCTTTTGGTCAAACAAATTTGTGGTATAGTAACGCTAGAAGCATCCTATCCTATCCTATCCAAGTTACGCAACTCCAACAACCCCAAATTTATCCAATCACATCCAAAACACACGATTCTCAAATCCATGGATGACTAAATCGTTAAATACGTCTAACAACATTATTAACAACTCATAAAATTTATACTAAGTATGTAATGTCCTCCTCCATACACATGCATCCCCTTTTTTTTCAAGCTGATGATACATCAATCATCACACAGACAATGATAATTGTATGACACTACGTCACTACAATATCAATGCACCAATCTTAAATCAACCTAGAGTCTACACAGGTGCCCTTTAGCTGGTCTAAACAGATCATTTATCCACAACGAAGGATATTCATTTTCTTTTACAATATCAGTGTTTAGCAACATTGATACCAATAAAATTATCTCCTTGTAAAATCGGCATTGTAATAAATGTTAGGGCAATCTCTTGCCATGATTAGGTTTTTGATGTGTGTGGCAAAGGGTTTAAGTTAGTTTGTTATGTTGATTTGATATGTGTGTTGAAGTCGTGCAGGACTTAGTAATTCGCACATGGAGTCGTGGTGAGTTTAACATCTCATGACTCGGTCCTTGAGTCGGTGAAGGATTGCTTTGTGGAAGCCGTGCACTTGAAGCATCCGAGGGACCACCGGACGAGAAGCTTGAAGTGAAGCCGGAGGAAGTAGACTTCGAGGCAAGAGACGCGAAGGAGCATTGTAGAGTCGTACGCCTGATGCTGCCGAGGGACGTGGCCGCGAATGAAGAGAACATCGAAGGCGAGGGACTCTGAGAGATGAGAGTGAGCGAATGTTACCCGAGAAGGGGTAGATCTTAGATGAAACTTGGCCATTTGGCCAAGTGTCGGATGAGTTTTCCCGACACCCATGCGCCGACCGCTATGTCATGGCAAATAACGCTCGAGTCAATGGTCTGATCGACCGTCGGCGTAAGCCGAATTGTTGATCACCGACTACACAAGATGGGCAAATAATCGATGAGTTTGATCACCGACCGCTAAGGGATGGCAATGATCGATGACACCGCAGACGGGCACAGAATGGAGTCGATCTCGTGGAGCACTCGACTAATTGACATCAGTCGACTGATGGGTGCCATCAGTCGACTGATGCCAATACTGTTGGATGGAATCCAATGTGGAAAGCAGCCGTTATTGGGCAACGGCTACAGGACCAGTCGACTGATGGGTGCCATCAGTCGACTGCTCCTGTGTCAACGGGAAGAAACCCTCTTCATCTATAAAAAGGAAGAGGATGGGGCTTTGGGAGGCTAATGCTTATGCTCTAATACTCTCCCAAAGTTCCCTAAAGCTTTCCATCCTCTTACTTCAGCTTATTTCCATTATATTTGTAAGAGGAGTGTTTTTGTGTAAAGAGGTTACCTCCACCTAACTTTGTGCAAAGGAGAGATCTAGTGGATAGATTGCGGAGTGATTCACCGTGGAAGAATCGGACCGTGGATTAGCGGCGTAGCCGTGAACCACGTTACATCTCAGTGTTTGCATTGGTTGTATTGTTATTTCTATTTGCTTTGTCTTTATCTTTTTGTATTTGCATATTCCGCTTGCGCTAACATTTTGTAGATGAGCGAATTATGACATCCAACGAACGAGGGCTATTCACCCCCTCTAGCCGACCATTTTGATCCCCCAACAAGTGGTATCAGAGATAAGGTTGCTCTTCAAGGACTAACCGCCGCGAGAGCACTACAAAAAGATGGCCGGCTCAAACATTCATCCACCGAAGTTCGAAAGGGAATTCTCTTGGTGGAAGAAGCAAATGGAGGTATTTTTTGAAACGGATTTTGATATTATGATTACAATGGAATCCGGTTTTGTTTTGCCTAGGGATGAAGAGGGGAAGCCAATAGAGAAGTCAAGGTGGACCACGAGGCAAAGAGAGGAGCACCTTGCAAACTCAAAAGCCAAGCACCATCTATACAATGTGCTTCCTCAACAAGAAATAAATAGAATTGGAGATTGCCTAAGTGCCAAGGAGATGTGGGAGAAGCTAGTAGAACTTCATGAAGGCACTTCGGAGGCTAAACTTGCAAGGAGAGATCTCCTCCGCTCCCAATTATCCAACATAAAATTAGAAAAGGGAGAAAAGGTAACTTCATTGCATTCTAGGTTTAAAGAGATTTTAATTGGGCTAACAAGTGTAGGTGAAAATCTCTCCAACCGGGATATGATAATGAAAGTCATAGATGCTTTTCCCCGATCATCCAAGTGGAGTTCAATGGTGGACTCATTTTATATTTCAAAGAATCTAGAGGTAAGTACTCTAGATGAATTTTTCTCCACTATGGAATTACATGAATCTAGGCTTGAAGGAATACAAGAAGAGCCAAGAATCCAACCTTCAAGAGGAGTAGCATTATTGGCAAACAAGGGAAAGAAGAAGATAGAGATCCCCTCCTCCTCTGATGATGAAGCATCCTCATCCTCCTCCATGGATAGCACGGAAGAAGCGTATATGGTAAGGAGGGTAAGGCGTGCTTTAAAAGGTTTTCGATTTAATAAATCCAATGATAGAAGTAGAAGACCAAGGGGGAAAGTCATATGCTACAATTGCCAAGGAGAGGGACACATAAGGGACAATTGTCCCCTCCTAAACAAGAGCAAGGAAGAGAGGAAGAAGAAAGAAGAAAAGAAGAAGAAAAAGGGGAACAAGAAAAAGGAAGAAGAAAAGAAGGCAAAGGAAAAGGGGAAGGCCAAAGCATTCAAAGCCAAGACATGAGATGATCTTTCCTCCTCATCCTCATCTGAAGAAGAGGAACAAGTCTATTCCAACCTTGCATTGATGGCCTTCGACGACTTGGATTGCTCCTCCTCCGAAAATGAAGGATCAAGCTCAAGTGGAGAGAGCTCAAGTGAAGGGGGAGCTTCCTCATCCTCCTCATCAAAAGAAGAAGACATGGAAACTATGGTAACGAATGTCTCTCCTAAGAAAATAGTTTCCATAGTTTCTAGCTTAACTAGGGATTTATTTAGAGCAAAGAAGAAAAATAAGAGCATGCTAGATCAAATTAAGGACTTAGAAAATAAACTAGAAAAAGCATGCTTAAATGAAAATGAAAATATTTCTTCGTGCCATGATGATGCATGCTCACATGAATATGTGTCATTTAATGTTAGTGATGCATGTATGGATGAAAATAGGGCTTTAAGGGAAAAGGTAGATTACTTGACAAAAGCCCTAGAAAAATTCACTATTGTCTCCAACACATTGAACATGATCATAGGGAGCCAAAGAGCAAGCTTTAACAAGAAAGGCCTAGGATACAAAGAAAAGAAAAATGAAAAGGTCTATAAATGCCTAATTGCTAGGGGACAAGATAAGAAGAAAGAAATAGCTAGGAAATGGATTCCTAAGGAGTATCTAGTGAACCCCATAGGCAAGAACTTATTTTGGGTTCCAAAATCCATCTTTAAGGGTTAGAAAACCCCTAGGGTAGTCAACCATATGCAATTGACCTATATCATATTTTGGTTGACTTAGGATGGCGGGATGACATTTTTAAATAGTGTTAGGTGATGATAACATGCCTATAAATAGTTAATAATGCTTAAATCATGATGATTAATGTAATTTCTATGTATGTTTGCAATCATGATTTATGATTTTGAAATTTGGCACATAATCATGAGAAATAGGATTTAAATCATGCCTTAGGTGATATTTGCTAATTATCATCATATAATACTTAATGCATGATTATTACTTGATGAATACATGTGTTTCATGATCATAATA
This sequence comes from Wurfbainia villosa, assembly GCA_025175895.1. NCBI lineage: Eukaryota > Viridiplantae > Streptophyta > Magnoliopsida > Zingiberales > Zingiberaceae > Wurfbainia > Wurfbainia villosa. The sequence goes on from CM045998.1 coordinate 21,490,491, forward strand.
TAAATTTAAGTCATATATATCTTTATGATCATGTTGAGTGTTGGGATGATACTTAACCTTGATAGAATTGTATGAATATAATGGTTAAGTATATACAAATACTCTCTAGGATGCATCTCACACTCACTATAGGCTACCATGATTGAAAACATAGCATGAGTGAGATGTTAGGATGATACAAATGTCCACTAATGTCTATGACATTTAGATGGTCATTTAAAGTATCAAAATAGCAATAATAGACCAATCATGGGGAAGACTTATGTTTAATTCATAGACATATTGCCCAAAGATCATGGTTGGATATTTCATATGTTTTCAAAACAATTTCTTAATCAAAAATCTATGTATTCATGTTTTGAAACAATTGGAACCAAAACTAGGTGCTAAACTTGATACTAGAATGATCAAAAACCTAGTGGTTTTTAAAGCTTTTGGATTTTTGGCAAATATCAGAAAATATAATGATTTTTCATGAAAAACTATTTTTCATTGATAGATATACTTACAAGAAATATGTTCCCCAAATTTCATGATTTTTCGAATTTTTTGGAATTTTTAATGCATTTCTGAATTTCCGTCCGAAAATCAGAAAGTTCTGAAAACCGCGTGCCAGTTGACTGGTAGTCTGAACCAGTCGACTGATGGCCTGAAAATCAGAACAGTAAAGGCCGAATTCAGGTTTTAGAATAATTTTTGGTATTTTCCTTCTATTAGACTTGATGTCATGAGTTTATAACTTAGTGTTAATCTTTTTGATGGTGTCAAAGGGGGAGAAAATATTATGTTTAAGTTAATTATGATAGGGGGAGAATTTGTAGAGAGAGTTTCATGGATTATGGGGAGTTGCATGTTACTATGTCATGTTTATGTTTACATGCTTTCTTTCCTTTAAAATTTTTATCAAATGTTTTTACCTAACTTAAACGGATTGCCACACATCAAAAAGGGGGAGATTGTTAGGGCAATCTCTTGCCATGATTAGGTTTTTGATGTGTGTGGCAAAGGGTTTAAGTTAGTTTGTTATGTTGATTTGATATGTGCGTTGAAGTCGTGCATGACTTAGTAATTCGCACATGGAGCCGTGGCGAGTTTCATATCTCATGACTCGGTCCTTGAGTCAGTGAAGGATTGCTTTGTGGAAGCCGTGCGCTTGGAGGATCCGAGGGACTGCCGGACGAGAAGCTTGGAGTGAAGCCGGAGGAAGTAGACTTCGAGGCAAGAGACGCGAAGGAACATTGCAGAACCGTGCGCCTGATGCTGCCGAGGGACGTGGCCGCGAACGAAGAGAACTTCGAAGGCGAGAGACTCTGAGAGATGAGAGTGAGCGAATGTAACCCGGGAAGGGGTAGCTCTTAGGTGAAACTTGGCCATTTGGCCAAGTGTCGGATGAGTTTTTCCGACACTAGTCGACTTCCCGGTGAATCAAGTTGATCGGTCATTTGCACCGGCGTAAGTCACCGATCGTTGATGACACTGTGCACGGGCATAGAATGGAGTCGATCTCGTGGAGCACTCGACTGATTGACATCAGTCGACTGATGGGTGCCATCAGTCGACTGATGCCAATACCGTTGGATGGAATCCAACATGGAAAGCAGCCGTTATTGGGCAACGGCTACAGGACCAGTCGACTGATGGGTGCCATCAGTCGACTGCTTCTGTGTCAACGGGAAGAAACCCTCTTCCTCTATAAAAAGGAAGAGGATGGGGCTTTGGGAGGCTAATGCTTATGCTCTAATACTCTCCCAAAGTTCCCTAAAACTTTCCATCCTCTTACTTGAGCTTATTTCCATTATATTTGTAAGAGGAGTGTTTTTGTGTAAAGAGGTTACCTCCACCTAGCTTTGTGCAAAGGAGAGATCTAGTGGATAGATTGCGGAGTGATTCACCGTGGACGAATCGGACCGTGGATTAGCGGCGTAGCCGTGAACCACGTTACATCTCAGTGTTTGCATTGGTTGTATTGTTATTTCTATTTGCTTTGTCTTTATCTTTTTGTATTTGCATATTCCGCTTGCGCTAATGTTTTGTAGATGAGCGAATTACGACATCCAACGAACGAGGGCTATTCACCCCCCTCTAGCCGGCCGTTTCGATCCCCCAACAATAAATACCTCCTGTGCATCATCAACCTTGCCAACTTTGCAAAACCGATCACTAAGGGTATCAAACATCCTAATTAGGCTCATAACCAATGAATGAAATTGCATTGAGTACATCACGAGCTTCAACTACTTTGTGTGCTTTACACTAGCCTTCAGCCAATACACCATAAGTAAAGACATTTGACTCAAAAATATCATTACCTCAATCATTAAAGTAATCATAAGAATTTTCTCCCGATATGAGGTCTTCAGTATCGAAACTATTCCCGAAATCACTCCGATCGTATACTCCACTTGACTATGCAATGGCAAGCCTGAGAGTTCATCCGAAACTACATCTGAATACTCTCGGATTATACACACATCCGAGAGAAATTTTATACCGTCATTTCAACATCATAACATCCAAGTTAATATCTAGATATCCACATCATATCAACCAAGTTAACAATATAACAACTAAGTCAACTCTCCCACCATAATATAACATCTCCAACAATCAACCTCTAAACATCCAAAATCAATATCATAACCCTCTGATAATCATTACTGTAATCAACTCAACATCTCACCTCTCGGTGGAAACACAACTAATCCACATGATCCAAATATAGAAATCCTCCTAATCCTATCTATGAATGTTCTAGACAAAGATACTTGTAAACTACCAGTATCTCTCAATATATCATCAAGTAAGGTAAACTACAGTAATACCCCAAATGATCAATCCTTCAACCCTCTACATCTCCTCTCGAGTAAAGATGTAAACTCATCCAACTTCTTCTCTTGGCGACTAAGCTCATGTAGGTGCAAAAGACTACCATGAAGAAACTAAAGTCAACTGCCAAAATAGAGATGGAAATCGGAATGGCTCATAACCCATGACTCCAATCTTGCTCCTTTTATCCAACATTCGGAGACTTTTGATTTTAATAATTTGACCTGCAATATTTTCTTATCGATATTCAACAACTTTCTCTGCAGACATAGGTTAAGTACTCAAAAGTACCCTCAAAGTCTTAAAACCCAACATAACCATCTCAGGGATCAAAATCCCTATGAATACCATATACTAATCCTCTACTATCTGCATCAACAATAGTATGCATGCCCTATTCATTACCCCCAAGGTAACGATCCAACTAGCATAATCAATGTTAATCTCTAAGACTGTAATCTTTGATTTCCACAAGAAATGTGACGACTTGACCCCTACTTTCTGATTCAGTATCAGTTGGCTATCAAAGGAAATTCACCTTTTCGACATAGGTTCAAGACTCACAGACTCAACAGGTCGTTCTAGAGGTCAACTCAAACCACGATTATGAATAATAACCAACACACTACATGTTATTCCCTGTTATAAACACTAAATGCATAGCCAACAAAACCGAGAGTATAAACACTAAAGGCAACTCTGACTGGTCGGCTTGGTGGATGACCCCTACAACAAGTCTGTATAGGTGTCATAAATCTGTCTGTATACACCTGTTGAACAAGTTTAGAGAAGTATCTAACTAGAATATAAGTTATCAGGAATTCTTACTGTTAGGATCTTTGTAACGGCTAGAATGGGGTGAATAGCATTTTCTCGTACGTTGGTGGAATTCGATCTCGTTTGTTTCTACAATTTCGTTAGCGCAGCGGAAATAGAAAAGTAATAACGATAATGAAATGCACAACACGCTAACACAAGGATATAACGTGGTTCGGAACCGCACAGTTCCTACTCCACGGATCGGGCTCAAACGAGCCCTAGCGATGCCAATAACACACCACTATAAAATAACTCCTTCTCGGAACAATCCAAAGGTGGAGAAACCTCGTACAATGTATACAACAGTAATACAAGATGAATACAAGCAATATAATGAAATACAAAAGCAATACAAGTAAAGAAAACACTTTACAAATGCTCTTTGAATGCTTGATCACTTGGTTGCTTGATATCAACTTGGAGACCCTGATTTGCAACAGCAAATCGCCCCAAATTGCCTCAAAGAAACCTTGGTTTTTCCTCCATCACGAGCTCCTTATAAAGCTTCAACCTGTGCTGGAAAAAGTTGATCAGTCGACTGATCGGGACTATCAGTCGACTGATGCCACTATTGTTGTGAGACAACGGCTAGATCCACATTGGATAAGTCCAACGGATCTACCATCAGTCGATTGATCATACCCATCAGTCGACTGATTAAGTCCTCACTCGACTAGTCGAGTCTTGACTCCATTCTGTGGTCGATTTCTCGAGCACCGCACCGATCACACGCGATCGATCGCTGAGCCATCACCGATCGCCCACCTGCAATGATCGCTAGGCCACAACCCGCAGTCAAACCCTAGTTGACTCGGTCCAGTCGACTGCCACATGGCACCAGTCGACTGGCACACCTCAAACATGAGGTTTTAACCCAAGTATGGTGTCCCCATACTTGCTAGACCACCCTTAGCGTAGACCTAAGCCTTCTAGCTACCTCCATCAGCCTCACGCCTCTCGGATCCCTCCAAGTCATCCATGACTTGTTCATCCATCGTGCTAGCCTTCAGGTGCTTCCATCGGCTATGTCATGCTAACGATGTTTACACCGCCAAGGCACATTGGACTTACGCCGCCAAGACTCCGCTTGGACTTTACGCCACCAACCATTGGACTTATGCTGCCAAGACTCCCTCTTGGACTTTAAGCCGCCAATATCAAACCCCTTGGACTTCTCAAATGCCAAGACTCAAGCTTGGACTTTTCCTTGCCAACACATGTTGGACTTTCCATGCCAAGACCATACTTGTACTTTCCTTGCCAACCCATGTTGGACTTTCCATTTGCCAAGACCCATGCTTGGACTTTCCATGCCAACCCATGTTGGACTTTCCATGCCAAGTACCCATGACTTGGACTTTCCCAAGACAATCACATTGTCATCCGTTTTTGTCGAACATTAAAACATCACTCGAGTCAAACTCGAGTCTGGTCAATCGTGACCTGGGCCGATTGCACCAACAATCTCCCCCTTTTTGATGTTTGACAAAAACCAAACCTTGAGTTAGGCCCCTAACTCAAATCCCTTACCAATTATCCCAAATTGGTAATTTAACCTTTCTCCCCCTTTTTGACATACATCAAAAAGCTTATCTCTCCAAGGAGGTCAAAGTCTCATGTCCCAATGAGATCTTACAATCTCCCCCTTGATCCAAAAATCTCTAGGATGCCAACCATCTTCCTAGTGATAAGTCACATATCACTCAAGAGAGGCAATCCTATACACTCTCCAATTTCCAAATTGGGTATCAAAATCCCATTTTCCTTTTTATGAGGAAAAATACCATTCATCATCCCATGATGAATTTCTCCCCCTAAAGGCTTACTCCCCCTTGACCATTGCACCAACAATGTTCTTGGGAAATCCCTAAGCCAATAGGAACTCTAAACCTTCAAAGATATGGTTAGAAATTCAACATTGAACTTTCCAACACCCTAAATTTGATACAAACCCTAACCACCTTTCCTAATCCATATCCAATGGATTTTCACCCTTCATCATGCTTCCCAAAGCATATCTTAGGGTTAGGAGTGGTTAGGGACCTTAACCGTAGCTGAAATCGGGTTAAACAACCATAGTTTTCCCGAAATCAGACAATCAGTCGAGTGGTTCAGCTACCAGTCGACTGACACACTCATCAGTCGACTGCCACCCAGGGCAGTCGACTGATAACTGAAAATCCTGATTTTCAGTTATCAGAAACGAGTTTTGAAAAATCATAACTAATTATACGTATATCGAAAAATCATGAAATTTGATATGTATAATACTTATGACCAATACAATGGGTGAAAAATATTTGAAAATTATTTTACCCATAAAATAGTGAAATTGGCACAAAGTTCAAAACCATTGAAATTTTCAATGTTTTGGTCCTACTTTGTATCAACTTCATCAATGGTGATTGCTATCAAAAGATAGGCTTCACCAAGGTTTTCTAAAATGATTTTAAGATGTTTTCAAAACCTTATCTTGGATCATATTCCTTGGGCTCTATGTACATGACTTGTACACATGCTCTCCCAATGATCCACATTGAAATTAGATGAGTTTTAGTTCATCTAGACGCAAAAACTATGCACCTTGAACTTAACTCATATCCTAGCATCTCACATGTATCTAGGGTGTATAAATACACATACATGTCAATTAGATGTGAGATGTGGGTTTTGGTTCATTTAATCTAGGGTTTCATGCATTTCCTAAGCAACCCTACTTGATTCCCTTATAAATGGGACTTCAAGTCATGTCATTGTCCTTAGTTCAATTTTAATCAATTTAATGCATGAAATGATCATGGCATAAAGATAGCAATAATTAAGCATGGCCAATGATCATGTCGTCATGGCATAATATGAAATCTAAAAACACATGACATTAATCCTTAAAACTAAGCATAATCATGACATATAAAATGATTAAAAATAAACATGATGTCATGACATGGCATATGACAATCAAAACATGGAAAATAAAAAGTATAGGTATAAGAATACCTAAATTTTAATAATAATTTCCATTTGATATAATTAGATATATTTTGCCATATTATCATTAATTTCCCTAGTGTGCCAAGAACCCAAAATGACACACTAACCTCTAAACCTAAATTGTGCCAATTTAATTGATTTTTCTTAATTTCAAAAATGCATTGGCACATCCCAAAATCTTTTAGGATATTAATTCAAATATATTTCCAAGGTAACCATAACCTTGAAAATATCCTAAAGTGCCACCTTTGCCATGGTTGAGTTAACTACCCCTCCAATCAAGGTTGGCACACCCTAACCCCATCTTAGCGTGAATCAATCACGCTCTTAGGAACCTAAAAACGATTTGAGCTCCTAGGGTTAATTAGGTATTCCTTAGGGATAACCTCCCTAGATACCTTCCTAATGACCTTCTTAGGCTTATTAGCCTTGGTCATTTTGGTCTTGCCTAGGTTAACCTTAGGGATTGCCTCCCTAACAATCTTCTTAGTGGTCACCCTAGGTTTCTTCGAAACCTTGGCCACTAGGCACAAATCTTTGTCAACTCTAGGGATGACTTCCCCATTGACCTTGGTCTTCCTAGACCTAGTTAGTGTTCCATAGTCAAATGGAACACTATGATAAGTCACCTTGGACTTAGGTTTGTGACCCAAACCATTCTTGCCCTTGGTTGACTTTTGACTATTAGGTCCTAGATGTTGACTTTGACTTCTTGACCTAGGAGTTTGACCATTAGACCCTTTAAATTGATTTTGCATAATGTTAAGGGTCTTCTCAAGTTTTTCAAGCCTTGACCTTAAGGCTTGGTTCTCTAATTCTAATTTCCCAATTTTAGAATTTTGATTTAAACCATGGGCATTGGACTTCCTAGGCATATGCCTAGTCCATTTAGGGTTAACACCTAGGTGCTCTTGCACCTTTCTAATTGTCTCCCTAGGTAAAATTGATCTTGAGTTATTTGACCTAGGTTTGTTCTTAGGTAAATTGTTTTTAGGGACATTAGTCCCAAATTTCTCCTTATTTCCTAAGTGGACATTTTTAGCACCTAAACAAATATGTCTATTACTTTTAGCATGTTTTTCATGTACAATAGCAAGAGAATTAAAACTCCTAGCATGCTTTTGCCTATTAACTAAAGAAGGTGCATCATTGAAATATACCTTAGGGTTAGCTTTGGAAGCTCCCCCTACATGTGTAGCTCCCTCTTGGGTCTTCTTCTTCCCCCTAGGACATTGATTCCTATAATGTCCTTTTGAATTGCACTTGAAGCATATAACATGCTCCTTGCTCTTTTGACTTGAGGGAACTGCATCCTTTGACTTTTGTTGTTGAATTTTCTTAACCTTCTTTGGGCACTTGCTCTTGTAGTGCCCGGTTTCCCTACACTCAAAGCAAATTATATATTTTTTATTTAAAACCAAATTGCTTGAGTTACCTAGTTCGGTGGTGGAGATCGGAATTGGACTTTGGGCTTCTTCATCTTGACCGGATGTCGAAGCTTCTTCTTGATGTTCCGGTATGGAGGTTCTCTCCTCCCCCTCAATCCTTGAGGTGGATGCTTCTTCCACTTCCTCCACCTCTTCCGATCCGGAGGTTGACTCCTCACTTTCTTGTGAGGATGATGATGATTCTTCTTTGGTCTCCTCCTCTTCCAAGTCGTCTTGGACCGATTCGGGATTGTCGTGGAACTTGATCAACTTGTTCCACAACTCCTTGGCATCCCTATAGCTTCCTAATCTAGACAAAATGTCGTTAGGTATCAAATTAGTCAACATTTTTGTTACCTTAACGGTTGTCTTGAACTTTTCCCATTGCTCCTCAGTCCATCGCTTCATTTTAAGGATTTCGCCGTTCTTTCCTCTTGGAGCATCAAAACCTATAGTCACGGCAAACCAATTTTCGATATTTGTCATTAGAAAATATTCCATCCTACCTTTCCAATATGCGAAATGTTCGCGGTTGAAGGAAGGTGGAATGTTGACGTCGTCACCCAATTTTTCTTGGAAATCCATGTTCTTTCCTCTAGCTTCTTGACTCCGGGTTGTTAATCCGTAGAAGAGCCCCGGGCTCTGATACCACTTGTTAGGATCTTTGTAACGGCTAGAGGGGGGTGAATAGTGTTTTCCCGTACGTTGGTGGAATTCGATCTTGTTTGTTTCTACAATTTCGTTAGCACAGCGGAAATAGAAAAGTAATAACGATAACGAAATGCACAACACGCTAACACAAGGATATAACGTGGTTCGGAACCGCACGGTTCTTACTCCACGGATCAGGCTCAAACGAGCCCTAGCGATGCCAATCACACACCACTATAAAATAACTCCTTCTCGAAACAATCCAGAGATGGAGAAACCTCGTACAATGTATACAACAGTAATACAAGATGAATACAAGCAATATAATGAAATACAAAAGCAATACAAGTAAAGAAAACACTTTACAAATGCTCTTTGAATGCTTGATCACTTGGTTGCTTGATATCAACTTGGAGACCCTGATTTGCAACAGCAAATCGCCCCAAATTGCCTCAAAGAAACCTTGGTTTTTCCTCCATCACGAGCTCCTTATAAAACTTCAACCTGTGCTGGAAAAAGTCGATCAGTCGACTGATCGGGACCATCAGTCGACTGATGCCACTGTTGTCGTGAGACAACGGCTAGAACCACGTTGGATAAGTCCAACGGATCTACCATCAGTCGACTGATCATACCCATCAGTCGACTGATTAAGTCCTCACTCGACCAGTCGAGTCTTGACTCCATTCTGTGGCCGATTTCTCGAGCACCAATCGACTGATCACACGATCAATGATCGCTGAGCCATCACGACCGCCCACCTCCGGGTATCGCTAGGCCTACAACCCAGCTTAAACCCTAGTTGACTCGGTCCAGTCGACTGGCACACCTCAAACATGAGGTTTTAACCCAAGTATGGTGTCCCCATACTTGCTAGACCACCCTTAGCCTAGACCTAAGCCTTCTAGCTACCTTCATCAACCTCACGCCTCTCGGATCCCTCCAAGTCATCCATGACTTGTTCATCCATCGCGCTAGCCTTCAGGTGCTTCCATCGGCTATGTCATGCTAACGGTGTCTACACCGCCAAGGCACATTGGACTTACGCCGCCAAGACTCCGCTTGGACTTTACGCCGCCAACCATTGAACTTATGCTGCCAAGACTCCCGCTTGGACTTTACGCCGCTAATATCAAACCCCATGGACTTCTCAAATGCCAAGACTCAATCTTGGACTTTTCCTTGCCAACACATGTTGGACTTTCCATGCTAAGACCATACTTGGACTTTCCTTGCCAACCCATGTTGGACTTTCCATTTGCCAAGACCCATGCTTGGACTTTCCATGCCAACCCATGTTGGACTTTCCATGCCAAGTACCCATGACTTGGACTTTCCCAAGACAATCACATTGTCATCCGTTTTTGTCGAACATTAAAACATCACTCGAGTCAAACTCGAGTCTGGTCAATCGTGACCTGGGCCGATTGCACCAACACTTACTTTGTGCTACTCATGTCATTGTCAATATCAACTCACAAAATCAAAACCAAAACAAATCAACTCCCGAGAATCCAAGACTCAATGAAAACATCATTGTATGGCATTGCAAAACCTAGGGCTCTAGTACCAATAAAGTTCACACCCCAAGAGTATGTCGAGCCGAAAAAATGGACAACATCTCCCCTGTACGTGGCATAATATCCTATTGATACAAGCCTTTCGACCACAACTACAACAACATATATAAATGTATATGTAACAAAACACAACGAAAACTATCAGATAGAGTAAAAACACTCGACATCCCTGCATATCGGTATGACTAACACCAAAATAAGAAAGTACTGTAACAAAATCAGAAAGATAAGTACAACACCAACAATGTCCAACACTATAAACCATCATAGGAAACCAAGTCCATAACAAAACACCTATGATAAACCAAAAGCCAGGACCCTCGGAAGTGAGATGAGATGATGCCAGCCAGCGATGCTCCAAGCCCATCACAGAGTCGGCTACCTGTTACCTGGGCGACAAGAAAACCCAGGGTCTGTGGTGGTGAGTACAAAACTCAGTGGTAATAAGAATAGAAGTGCATGCATAATATATATATCACATGCGAGTCAACAATATACTGTCTAAAGGTATAACAGATATATATCAGTATGATAAACAACTGTATAACCAACTGATCAACAATAACAACATAAGGTACAAACATACCTGAAGATCGACAATGAAGCAACTCATACAACCTGAGTATACATAATACAACACCTACAATACGGTAGAGTAATACTAACTCAATAATCAATAAAACCGCCATACTGACATTCTATAGAAAATACAACAATAAACCGGGTCCATCCAATATCATCTCAGGGTACGGGTCAAAGGTATACGACAGTTTGACCAACTCAACACTGGGAATCCACACACAACCATATAGAATAATCAAGTAGAATGCAAGATGATGTATAATCAAATGCAGCAAGCATAGCTCAAACAAATGCAACATCACAACGATCATATATATAGACTCTATCTATATATATTCTCATCACACTCAACTATATATACTGATATTCTATAGCAAATACAACAATGAATCGGGTCCATCCAATATTATCTTAGGGAACGAGTCAAAGGTATACGAAAGTTTGACCAACTCAACACTGGTAATCCACACACGACCATATAGAATAAGCAAGTAGGATACAAGATGATGTACAATCAAATGCAGCAAGCATAGCTCAAACAAATGCAACATCACAACGATCATATAAATAGACTCTATCTATATATATTCTCATCACACTCAACTATATATATACATGTATATATATACCAAACGCAATCTACCATGGCAATGCAGATGCATGGTCATGCCTGCACACCCTACTCGCTACCACAACCCAGTGTGGCCTAGGTGGCACGACATGATAACTATCCCAACTCAACAACAACCACCATTCTCGAGTGGCCGAGTGGGCAGTATAAATAAGTAGCATATAAGCATAAAGAGCTAGATACACAATGGGGGTCCTTGCTGGTGGCCACTTTGACTGTCACTACCCATGAGTGGTCGAGTGTCACGCACCCAGGACAACTGCATGCTACTCCAACAGGCATTATCAATAGTGAGGCAAGTGCGGCATAATAAATGTCTTGCCCTCACACTAGTTACTCCTCCACGAGTAACCTAGGAGCCAGGATGACTGATGACTCTCTCAACCACAAGGGAGACCAAGTCGCCAGCATGCATGTAAATGACATAAATGCACAGTCACACAAACATACATCCACCATAGACTCTCTATTCTACAGAGAGTCATACTCAACTGATCAATGCACTCTCTATGTTGCAGAGAGTCATACTCAACTGATCAATACACTCTATCCTGCAGAGAGTCATACTCAACTGATAAACACACTCTCTATCCTGTAGGGAGTCATACTCAAATAATCAACACACTCTTTATCCTGCAGAGAGTCATACTCAATTGATCACAACCAAGCTAGGACCACTAGTCTGTAGTGACACACTATCCAAAATCCATATGACCATACATAAACACATGATCTGAAATGGATATGTGATCTATAACCATCATACTACGTAAGTAATGTAATATGACAATCAACTCTACGTCTAGGTCATCATCCATCCCCTGGATGAATTGTCTAAATTGCACAATTCAGATCTACAATCGAATTTAGCTACGTACACGTAGGTAAACCACTATAGGTCAACTTACCATAACCTCTATAATTCATAACAATGATGAATGAATAGATAACAATAATGACAGAGCATTTAAGTGCAAAGGCAATTATCAAGCAACATAAAAACTAGAGTTGAGTCAAGATCAAAGTGACAACAATATGCAATCTCATGCATCAGGGTTTAGCTACTACCTGACCAGGGTAGGAAATATTGCCCACATGCTAAGAAGTTTGTGATAAATATCTTCATGCTCGTGGACCTGCCTCGTATCCACATCCTGCATACAACGTAACTATTGTTAAGTACTATGATATGATCCACCATCAAATCGAATCCTAAGTCGATTTTGTATATAAATCAATTAACCCAAATGCTTAATAAAATCCCGATCACATATGCTACATAATACCCCTTCATTAGCCACTACAGCTCACACTTGACACCTTCACAACCCCATACACAACGCATACAGAGCATCACCATACACACACATTCAACTCACCTGTTCTTAGCTCTATACCCGAGCATCCCCAAATAGAGCATCCCAACCACATCCTAGCCCTGCACAACTCCTAATTACACCCATTTGGGGCTCTAACCAACTTCAAAATCAGATCCCCAACTCAAATCCCCCAACATAGTCGACAAATCCCCCAATTCACAGTCGTACATTTGGCAATTCCTTGCTCACAGTCGCACAACCAGTAAAATCCTCAACACCAACCCCTTCCTAGTCAAGAGCAACCTTTACAGCTCTCATCCATAACCATCACTCCGATCACACTTATTCAAAGCCTCCAACTCACAGCCAACAAAACTCCACCGAAGAGAAATCCACCCCATAGATCACAATCCATTGACACACAACCAAAATCTAGCAATTATAGATGAAGAGAAAAGGGTAAATCAAGCTTACAAGCCCTAGAAACTACACCACCATCCACCTTCCTCCTATCCCCTATTCACTAGCTCTGGATCACTGCCCATATTGACAGATCAAGCTCAGTGAAGAAAGTCACAACCATCCAAGATAAGGAGAAGGTCGGCCCTTACCTAGCTAGGACGACCACTGTGAAGAATGTCCTGTAATTGAATCACTGCCGATGCGGACTCCCAGCCCTAGCAACTCCACCGGCGGCAATCTCCTCCTATCCCCTATTCCTCGAAGAAATTCATGCTCAAGATCACTTACTTCGACGATGATCAGGAAGGACAACTCTTGATCGAACTACCGCCGACCTGAACTCCCAGCCACGCATGCTCACCGTTGGCTCATCCTTGGGCTCCGTCAAGGCTGGTCGTCGCTGCTTACTATGAGGAGAAAGAACAAGAGGGAGAGGTTCGACCGCAGGAAGAGAGCGATGAGGCGGGTAGGGAGAAGTCATGACGGGGAGAAAGAAATCGGGGAAGGTGAAGAAATATCGAAAACAAAATGCTCAGCGGAGAGAAATGACAGAAACAACTTCAACCTTAATGGAAAATGGGTTGGGTTTGGGGGAAATCAGGTTGGGTTTGAGACCCTATAAAGCTTAACCCTAGATTTGATTAAACCCATACCATTAAGCCTAGGTTAGGTTTAATTAAATCCCTAACCATGGTTTTTTCCAATAATTATTATCACTCATTTATCCATTTATTTGCGGTATTTTACATGTGTAGTCTTGGTGGTGAAAGTCTAAGCATTAAGACTTAGCAATGGTGAAGTCCCAGAAGCGCGACCTCTTGTCAAAGTAGATTTGATGGCATGATATAGTTGATGGAAGAACTTGAAGGCTAGTGCGAAGAGTGAATGAGTCATTGAGGACTCAGATGGACCCTGAGGGTATGAGGCTGATGGAGCTGGCTAGAAGGCTTAAGTCTAGGCTAAGGGTGAGTATCAAGTATGAGGAAATCATACTTGGGTTAAACCTCATGTTTGAGGTATGCTAGTTGACTAATGATATTGTTTAGTCGATTGGTTGAGTGCACGACACTCGGGAGACCTAGTTGACTCAGGTAATCGATTAAAGTTATGACCCAGTCGACTGAGGCTTGACTGCAACATGTGTCTCTAACAATCGACAGATCACTGACAGTTGACTGCTAGAGTTGAGCAGTCGACTAATTTTGACGGATATAGACACAGAAGGATTGGTAGTCGACTGCTGGCCTATGACAGTCAATTGGTGATTTCTGACAATCTACTGTTGAGTAAGGATAGTCAATTGATCGACCTTAATCCTACATTGATTAGTCCGTTGTGAGACAATGATATTGTGGATAGTCAACTGGGGCCTTTTGGTAGTCGACTGTTAGGCAAAAATCCAGCCTGAGCGAAGCCATTAAATGCAGGTTGCGGGAGAAGGTGAAGGAGTTGGTTCTTGATGATTTAGGAGAGGATTTACTGCTGCATTTCAGACCTTCCAAGGCATTCAAAGCAACCAAATAAGCAAACAATCAAAAGTTCAATCTTGTAAAGTGTTTTCACTGGTTTGTTTCATTTACTTTTGTATCTTGTATTTTGGTTGATGTATTTATATTGTGAACCCTTGTAAGAGGTTTCTCCACCTCCAGAGTGTTTCCGAGAAGGAAAAAGAATATAGTGGGTGTGGATTACTAGCTTGGTCGTGGAGTAGGAACCGTAGATTTTGAACCACGTAAAAATGGTGTTGTGCTTGTGTGGTTTATTTGTTTCTACTTGTATTTGTATTTTGCTGTGCTAACATAATTATAGACAAGTACGACACGATTGACAATAAAAGAATCGAGAGAAAAATTGAAGAACGCTATTCACCCTCCCCCCACCCCCTTCAAGCGCATCCAAAGGTCCCCAACATAATCTTCACAACTCAATATTAATTTTAATTATGTAAAACTAAGAATCATCCCATAAAACTCATAGGAATAACATGGCTGATTACGTAGAATGAGTGAGATGTAAAATAGACTTAATCATTATATTTTATTGTTCTAAGGGCCCGAACAAATTCGAGTGCCCCTAAGGTCTTTAGTTTATATAAATTTTTATTTAACAAATAAAATCAAATTTAATCCAGGTGATGGGAACAAATCCAGGCACTTGTATTCTTTCTCGCCCAGTTTGATCGATTTTTGACTAGATTAGGCGATTGGATTTGATCCAGGTGCCTCATAGGTTAAAAATTAATTATTTCATTGATTCCTACGTTACTAGGTTCATGAACCCTTTCCAGGTTCCCGAGATGTCTGAGACATGTTAGAACAATGAGACCGATCCAAGCGCTCGAATAAGTTGTATAAATATGGGCCTGAGGCAGCCATTCCAGATGCCTCACACTACCTCCAAACTCATCCCAAACTTCTTAAACAAGTCCAAGCTTCCTTAGATTTTCACCCCTGACCTTAGTCATCATGCATAGGTAATTTCTAACTTAATCTTGCATTAAATTAAATTTTATTTCTATATTTTAGTTCATTAATTATTTTAGGATTAAGAGAAAGAACATTGAGGTTGACGCCTCTAGTATTCCCAATTTTGACAGTAGATTTTTTTACTGAAGAATTTAAATTTATATTTTTCATCCATTACAATTTTTTTCATGTCAACTAGATACTTAAGTAGGTCATTTTTCATTAGGTCATGTTTACCCTTCATAGAGGTCATTGACTACTATAGCTTAAACTACATAGTTTATTGCATGAGCTTCGTCAACATAGAATTATGTACTGAGCTCTACAATAATCTAATTAGGATATATGATCTTACCTGCTCCAAGGTTGGAAGTATGGATATCATATGTACACCCGAGGTAATTAGGAGTCATTTAGCACTTAGGGAGTCCTCATGCATTTTTTTCTTACTTTCCACCTAGGATTTTACCGTTTGGTGATTCCTAGTTCCACATCACTCTAGATACAATATATTCATATTTCTTTGATGAGGAGAGGGCACTGACGGTGAGTTAGTTCACCTTAATCAGACTCTAAGTATAAGACTATATCTTGTACCAGGTTCTAATTACTTCATTTTACCCCTCAACATTTTGGACATCACTATGATGCACTCTTTTTTTTCATTTTTATTTTATGTATTATGTTATAGATTAGATATAGATATTAGTTTGCATATATTTTATTCCATCATTTATTATTTTGGAGTCGTTACTAACAGTAAGGTCCATATGTCTTACTATCATATTTTGACATATTTGTTAGGATCCTTAAGGGTTAACATTACTTCAGGTAATGTCAAACCCCTAACTAAGTTTAATGTGATAGGCGATAGGTAGTTCGTATTAGCTTGGATAGAAATAGATATAGTAATAATGTCATGTAATGTAAGAGCAAGGCCCAATCTCATCCACCACCAATTGAGAAGGAGTAGATGCTTGATTTTGACTTCCCATACCATCCTCAGCTTCCTCCACCTCTCGTCGTTCCATCACTAGAGGATTGAGTCTCTAGACTTGAGGAGACTATGATCAAGGAATTACAGTGTATCGAGGAGTGGCAGTAAGAGATGATGGACATGTTGATATTATGGATCATGGGTCATCCACCACCGCCACCTCCACCTTCATCTTCAAACCAAGATAGCTTAAGTGATAGTGTACTTTTTTTTTTTTTAATATTTGACTTATGTAGTTGGCTATGTAAAACTTGAATTATCTTAGTTTATATGTTTTGGCTTATATTTCAAAAATTACAATTAGGTATGTGTGTTGTAGAGTAGGATATTATTTTTACTTGCATTATATATATATATATATATATATATATATATATATATATATATATATATATATATATATATATATATATATATATATATATATATATATATATATATATATATATATATATATATATATAAAATGAGTCTAGATTCTATCTTAAAAATTATGTACCTATAGATTTAAAGAGTCATTACATCTCACAACACCTAGGTTTATTTTGGTTGCGTATTGAGCCACATAGATTGACATGAGATATTAGGATCTTACTCCTGATTCTAGATGTAGATCTAATTCATCAATATGAATCTAGTATAAATACAAACTAATCACTTAGATGACCAACTTTTAACAAAACTTGATATCATTTGAGTTAAGAACCGAAATTAGATATTTCTTTAAAGATAATTTTTAGTTGATTTATTTTAAATATTATTTTCTTAATTAGAGTTAATTAAACTCATAAAGGGATATATGCTTGGATTCTTAAAATGACTCTATCGTACATATCTTGTATGTTTTAACTTGTTTTATGTTTCTTAACTTATTAAGATTTTTTTTATGAAAATAGACATTGAACCTTGTAATTGTTGGTGCAGGGGCACTAGATAATCGAACTTAGGTTTTGATAATGGCAAAGATTCATAGTTAAGCTATCTTGTTATCTCATATGTTATATTGAGTGTGTAGGTAATGTATTAGGCTTTGCTAAGTTCGACGACATTAGGAGAATCTTAGAAAGTCGAGAAACCTCGGTGGTCATATGAACCGACACTAGGAGAATTTTGATGGGACAAAAAACTTCGGTAGTTGGTTGACCAGGTCAAAAGACGCCAGGAGAACCTCGGGAAGTTGAGAAACCTCGGTAGTCAAGTGACCGAAAGCTAAGCGGCAAGTCAGAAGGACCAAAGGTAAGGAAGGTAAGAACTTTATGCGGAGAGGACAGGTCGCATCCTCAGTACGGGGGCAATTGTAGGCAACGATCCGACTAAGACTTTTAGAGGAAGGTCTAAGTCGAGATCGGACGGTACAGGACTATCTCACTGTTCACTATATTGTTCTTGTGCTAACCATGTAATGCAAATGACTATTCAAGCCACCAGTCGACTGGAGGAAAAAGGGCAGTCGACTGGATCACCATCAGTCAACTGATAGAAGCTTCAGTTGACTCCTAATGAATTTAGTCACTTCGAGGAAAGTAAAGATAAGAGACACAAATAGGGGAGTGGATGATGATGTTTGACTTAGATCTAAATCTCAACGGGGTAGGGTTTGGAAGGCTATAAAAGAAGAGGTATGTCACCTCTCTTAGACTATGAAAAAGTCTCCCAAATTGCTCAATTGATCCGAAGCTCTCGCCTCCATGTATCAACATCGTAACGGCGATAAAGCTTCTAACTTTCACTCCTTGTAGTCGGTATGTAAGATATCAGGATAATAATAATAATAATAAAATACTCCTAGTTAATTAATAAATTGTCTTGTGGAATTTTCTAGGAATTTTTAGAAATTTTTATGGATTTAAATGGAGTTTATTTGATATTTCATAGGGATAAAGTAAATAGGCTTTAGTAAAGCATGTTTATTGCAAAGTTAATAATAAGTGTTATTGACCTATGGTTAAATAGTTAAAACTAAGTTTTTATTCCCTTATTTTCCCCGATTCTATCTGATTCTTCTCCTCACCGCCGCTCCCCATTTTCCCTTTCTCATCGCCGATCATCTCCTCCTTTTTCCCGATCCGCAACTTTCCTCATGCGATTTCTTCTCTTCTTTCCTCCACCGTGCAATTTCCCCTCTTCACCATCGTCGCCCGAGCGAGCTTGATCTGTCGCCGTTGCAAGCCTCTATCGCACGCGGTCATTGGCCGCCAGTTCGTGAGCTAGATCGGTGAAACCATCACCTCCATTCCTCATCTCCGACCATCGTGATTCTCATCTTCCCCGTGCTCATTGCCATCACCTATAGTTGCTGCTCCCAACACCGTCGTTCAAGCTTTCTACTACTGTAGATTTCCACCTGAGCAGCTGCCGGATTACGCAACCACAGCGACACCTCACATCGCCAGCACCCAAGTCAGTGTGCCATCTGTTTTTGCTCGGCCATTATCGATTTACCTCAGGTTGTCGGTGCTCTTTTCTCCATCGTTGCCCTCAACCAGTGATTTGCAAGCAATGTCCGGTGATCTTCCTTCTCCATAGTGTTCCAGAGTTGTATCTTCATCGCGTGTTGCATCGGAGCAGAGGAGTTGTGGGAGGTATCAATTGATTGTTCTTGGTTGGGTTTTATTTGATGTTTATGGTAATTTAGCAATCTGTTGGGGAGTGTTTTTTTTATTATTATAGTTGTTATTGGGTGAATAAGATGATCTGTGTGGATTTACTGGAATGTAGCTGAAGAATTAAAATGATTGGAGTTTGGAGATGGATGGGTAGGAGGATTATGTTGTTGTTGTTGTTGCTGCCGGGGAAGGAGAGGTAAGTGTTATAGATTGCTACTTCAACTATTGATTTATTTTGTGGGTTAATTCATTGGTTCCATATGTTTATTGGATTAACAGATTCTTATAGGATGAGTAGATTTATTTATGGACCAAAGGTTTGGGGGGAATTGAAGCATCGTGAGGTAAGTATGGATTTAAGTGTTATGAATGCATACTATATTTGTAGTTAATATTGTAATCGATTTGATGATGGTTAGCGTGAATAGTGTAGGATCGTGTTTCTCCGAGAGAGGGGGTGAATCTCGGAGATTAAAATATTATTTTAATCTTTAAAAACTATTTAGAATATTTTAAAAAAATATTGTGAATTTGCAGCGAAAATGAAAATAAGATAATTTATTTTACTTGGTTCACAACCCTAGCTGGGTTGCTACTCCAAGGCTCGTAGCTCTTCCGAGAGCTACTTCGATTGGCAATTACTAAATGCCCTCCGACTCGAGAACTCTCGACTTCGGAGGGTTTCACTTTTTACAAATGTAGAGCTGGGTAACACACTACCCACTCTTTCAAATTAAGTACAGAAGAGAAAAATAAAGTAAGCAATTAGAAGAGCTTATACTGACACTAAGTAGATGATTGAAGTTTGCTCGGAGTGTCGGAAGATTGCCTTGTTGTGAAGATTTAGCTTTGGTGGATGAGAGTAGATTTCGACAAAACATCGACGTAGATTCTATGTTATGCTCGGATCCGGTCGAGCACATATTTTATAAACCTTTTCTAGTCGACTGGTATGCCTTCCAGTTGACTCCTCATCAGCCCGTTGATATGGAATTCGTGGTCTTCCAGTCGACTAAACCCTCTCTAGTTGATTCCATGTCACCCGACTCCGCATTGAGAAATTTGACTCTTTAGTCGACTCAAACCCTTCAGTCGCCTGAACCCCTTTCCATTTGCATCGCACGATCTCCGATCGATCACCAGCTGATCCTGCAAAATAGGTATCGACTGAACTTCAGTCGACTCGAATCCATCCAGTCGACTGATCCCTGCAAAATAGGATTAGCACAAATAGATAATATAAAAATATGATAGCAGTAGTAATACTGCTTGATCTCGACTACAAAGTCCCATGCATGCTTTTCGTCGGATCGACGCTAAGCTTTGCCCCCCTATAGAGGACTTGACCTCACCTCTTTGTAGGTGCAATCGGCCTAAGTCACGATTGACCGGACTCGAGTTTGACTCGAGCGATGTTTTGATGTTTGACATGGAAGTTTGACATTGATGTCTGATATTGTTTTGGGGAGATTGTTGGCACAATCGACTCGGGTCATGATTGACCAAACTCGAGTTTGACTCGAGGGGATTCTGATGGTTGATTAGGGTTGACCATGTGATGAAGAAAGTCCAAGCATGCGTCTTGGCATGGAAAGTCCAACATGGGTTGGCAAGGGAAAGTCCAAGTCATGAGTACTTGGCATTTGAGAAGTCCAAGGGGGTTTGATATTGGAGGCGTAAAGTCTAAGCGGGAGTCTTGGCAGCATAAGTCCAATGGTTGGCGGTGTAAAGTCCAAGCGGAGTCTTTGCAGCGTAAGTCCAATGTGCCTTGGTGGTGTAGACATCGTTAGTAGGACAATAGCCGATGGAAGCACCTGAAGGCTAGCGTATGGATGAACAAGTCATGGATGACTTAGAGGGATCCGATAGGCGTGAGGCTAATGGAGGTGACTAGAAGGCTTAAGTCTAGGCTAAGGGTGGTCTAGCAAGTATGGGGATACCATACTTGGGGTTAAACCTCATGGTTGAGGTTGTCAGTCAACTGGGTTTATGGACCAGTCAACTGGTCAAGTGTTTTGACATTTGGCAACTGAGTCGACACTCAGTAGTTGACTGAGATTATGGTCGGTTCGATTGCTATGAGTCGAATGGTGCTCGACTACCATTTAAGGGAAGAAAAGGCATGTCGATCGTATTTGTTTGGCCGCGAGCGAGAATGCTCATTGAGCTAACCGACAATCGACTACGCATTGATCGGACAATGTTGGCAGTCGAGTGATGAGAGTTCCATTGGAATTTTTCCAGCGTGAAACGAGCCGTTGTCTCACAGCAACAGTGTTGGCATTCGACTGGTGTCTTATGGTAGTCGACTGCCAGGTGGAAATCCTGCTTGATGCAAGTTAAAAGGAAGATGTTCATGGAGATTTTGGCATTGGTTCTTTGGGAGCTTTGGTGAAGCGATTTGAAGGTGAATTGTAGGTGCATTTCAGGGTTCTTCAAGCTCATCCAAGCAACCAACAAGCAAGTGCTCAAAAACCCTAGATTGTAAAGTGCTCTTTACATTTCTTTGTATTTTGCTTGTATTTTCGTGTATTTCTTTTGTAATCACTTGTAAGAGGTTTTTCCACCTCCGACATGTTGTCGAGAAGGAGTTTATTGTTTTGTGGTGTTTGTGGCATCGCTAGAGCTCTTTAGAGCTCGATCCATGGAGTAGGAACCATTCGGTTCCGAACCACGTTATATTATTGTGTTTGTGATTGCGTATTGTATTATTGTTTTCATTACTATTCCGCTGCGCACTAACACGCTTTGTAGATGCTATCTCGAACGAATTCCATCAAGCATCAAAACTCGCTATTCACCCCCCTCTAACGGTCAATGAATCCTCTACAATTAACCCAAGGAGCTCAAATAGGTTTTGGGTTCCTATGAGCGTGATCGATTCACGCTAAATGAGTTAGGGTGTGCTAACTTTGAATGGAAGGGTAGTTAACCTAACCATGGTTAAGGTGGCACTTTAGGTTATTTTCAAGGTTATGGATATCTTGGAAATATATTTGATTTTTAATCCTAAAAGGTTTTAGGGTGCGCCAATATATTTTTAAAATTATAAAAAATTAATTAACTTGACACATTTTGGGTTTAGAGGTCATAGTGTGCCATTTTGGATTTTTGGCACATTTGGGAGATAAGTAATAATATGGCAAAATGGATTAAATAATAACAAATGACTAATTAATATTACAACTTAGGTATTTAATACCTTAATATTTATACTTGACATGCTTTGTATGTTTTTCCATGCCATGACATTATGTTAAAACGTACTTTGAAAAACAATTTGTTCTTGATCAGCAAAAGTGGTACAAATTAGTTAAAAACTTTAAAGCTTTTGCTAGGTTTCAAGTTTGTGTCAATATTAAAATTTAAAAAAGATATATTTTTCGCCTTATTTTTTCTTGATAGTAAATGACATAAAAATGGTGTCCACAAAATATCATGAATTTTTTACCTCTCTTGGATTAGTTACGTATTTAACAACCTAGATGAATAAATCTATTAGTCTGATATGAGTCAACTGGCGTTTGTCACCAGTTCGACTGATAAGTGTGTCCCTGACCAGGTCATCCCGGTTCACTGAGCAGTCCACTGCCACTTGTGGCAGTCGACAACCGCGCCTACAGAATGCTCCGTAGCCGATGGACAAGTTCGACTGATCCACATCAGTCGACTATCGATATTCATAGTCGACTGTCGAGCTCACAGAATGCTTTGTAGCTAACTGGTCAGTTTGACTGTTCTACATCAGTCGACTGGAGTAATTCGTCTATTCGACTGATGGTGCGGATAATAGGGTAAATCGGCCGATTCGACTCGTAAAAACCCGAAGTCCTTCTCGTCTTTTTTCCTCCGCCGCGTTCCTCCGTCGAGTCCTTCTCGCTCTTCCCTCTTTTTCCGGCGATCTTATCGACTGGTTCTCATGCTCGAAGGTTCCTTCGACTCAAGGACCCTCTCCTCTCACCGTTTCAAGCCTCGATCTCCACCACAGCCTACCCCTTCAGTTAGGGCTTCGTGGAACCTCGACTCTGATGTCGTTTGTGGTCATTAGAAGCTTTCCACCATGCCTCCTAGGTAAACGCTCACCCCTACTCTTGGGTTCATTGTTTATCTACTCTTGATTCACTAACCATTGTTATCTTTGTTTGTTTTTGTGATGCATTTATCATCATCATGCATTTTTGACCTACATTGTTTCTTTTCTTTCAATCCGTACATTTAGAATTAAGCACTTTGCATCTAAGCGTACCCGATTACCACCTGTCAATGCGGGCCCGTCGAACCCTCCACCCACGACCGATCCTTGCTTTCCTAATTCGATACTTGAACATGGATTTCACAAAAACAAATTTTAACTCATTCCTCCTCGAGCATTGGACCCGAAATTCTTCAAAGACTACTGCTTTGACATTATCCAGATCATCCATTTCTACAACCTAGTGTCCTTGGTGTTTTGTGAACATTCGGTCAACTCTACTTTGCTTTCAGAATTTTTCAATAACTTGCAATTGGTTGGAGAGGGGAGGTACCGAACTCGTGTTGCTCAACGCGATCTAGACTTCACTCTCCAGATCTGGGCCGACTTTCTCGGGTGTCACCCATCCGAGAGTGAGTTTCTTTTCTATCCTTCTTTAGATGAGCCTCTTCCATCCCCTTTTGAGGACATTTCTCTAGACACCCTTCATGATTATTTCTATCACAGTCCACGTCCATTAAATGTAAATATTTTCCCCTCGAAAGATCTTTCTGCTCTTGACAATGTTCTTTATAAGGACATTGCTCATTGCATCCTTCCCATAGTCACTCGTGGATTGGCTTTGGTTCGGCCACCACATTTGTTTCTTATGCATGCATTCCACCAAGGGTTAGATGTGAATATTAGTCTAAACACATTCCACTACATCACTCATTTCATTAAGCCAAACAATGGAAATGTCCACATGCCTTTTGGTCACGTGCTCACTGAGTGGCTTGGTTCCGTCGGCATCGACGTAACTAAAGGGGTCATCAAGCCCATATCCACCAAGTATGCCCACATGAATGCACGTAGTTTTTCTTTAGCGGGCTTAAAGCCCTTAGAGGGATCCATGGTCTGGGCCGCTAGGCGATAGTAGGCAGGCGGTGCTCCAGCACCTAAGGGTGATGCTGCAGCGGATGCTGATGCAGAGGATGACACTGTGCCAGACTCGGACTTTGCAGTGCGCCTTGATGTATTTGAGGAGGAGATAGATACTCATCTTGCGAAGCTTCATCTGGAATATGAGGAGATTCATCTGGAGCACCAGGTGTTTCGCCAGGAGCACCGGGAGTTCTAGTCTTTGGTCATCTCCTAGCTGGGGAGATTAGACCGACAGCAGTAGGAGCTCCTAGCGCTTCTCCGTCCTCCTGCACTTGGACATCCGCTTGTTGCCGATGGTTCATAGTTGACGGCCATGGACACTGATGATCCTACATCTTAGATAGTCATCCCCTATAGTTTGATCTTCTTTTGTTTGCTTTTCTTTTACGGGTGTAAGGCGCTACCTTTGAACTTAGTGATTAATGAAACAAATTTGTTTTTAGAGTACGTCTCTATAGTTTATTTCATCTCTAAATGTCATGTATGTTTAGATCTCATCGTTATGTTATGTCATAGCATTATGATCATTGGCAATGTCAATTTATGCTATCATTTATGCCATGATCATTCATGCATTTATAGAAATTAAAACTGAGTTAAGGATTATGGCATGATTTAGAGTCCCATCTATAAGAGAGTCAAATAGAGTTACTTAGAAAGTGCATGAGACCATAATAACCCTAATCCCACATCTCACAATTACTTTGACTTGTGTGTGCTTAATACATCTTAGATACATGTGAGATATTTGGTAAATAAATTAAGTTCAAGGTGCATAGATAGTGCATCTAGATGAACTTAAACTTATCTCAGTCATCAATATGAATCATGAGGAAAGCTAATGAACAAGTCATGTACATCTAGCCAATAGTCCATGGTTCAAAATAGGTTTTCAAAATCATTTTAAAATCACTTTAGAAAACATTGGTGAAGTCTATCTTTTGATAGCAATCACCATTGAAGAAGTTGATACAAAGTAGATCAAAAACATTAAAGTTTTAATGGTTTTTGAACTTTGTTTCAATCTCTTATTTTAATGGGTAAAATATTTTTCTAATATTTTTCACCCATTGTATTGCTTATAAGTAATATACGTATAAATTTTTATGATTTTTTAGAATACGTAGAATTACTTACGTTTTTTCAAAACTCAATTTCTGAAACTGAAAATGGGCAGTTTTAGTTATCAGTCGACTGCCACTTAATGGCAGTGGACTGTTGAAAGGCAGTCGAACTGGTGACTGTAAGGAGTCGACTGCCAGGCTGATTTCAGGAAAAATAAGATTGTTTAGCCCATTTTCAACTACAGTAAGTTCCTTAACAACTCCTAACCCTAGGATATGCTTTGGGAAGTATTATAAAGGGTGAAAATCTATTGGACATGAATTAGGAGAGTTGTTAAGGTGATGTATCAAATTTAAGGGGTTGGAAAGTTCAATATTGAACTATGAACCTTATTTTTGATTGTTGAGAGTTCCTATTAGCTTAGGGACTTCCCAAGAACATTGTTGGTGCAATGGTCAAGGGGGAGCAAGCCTTTAGGGGGAGGTATCCATCATGGGATGATGGATGGTATTTTTCCTCATGAAAGGGAAAATGGAAATTTTAAGATACCCAATTTGGAAATTGGGAGAGTTTGTAGGATTGCCTCTCTTGAGTGATATGAGATATATCACTAGGAAGATTGTAGGCATCCTAGGTATTTTTGGACCAAGGGGGAGATTATAAGATCTCATTGGGATATGAGACATTGACCTCCTTGGAGAAAACCTTTTTGATGTTAGTTAAAAAGGGAGAGAATATTTGGGGGAGAATGTTTTTGGGAAAATTTATGGGATTACCAATTTGGGAGAATTGGTAAGAAGATTTGAGTTAGTGTTCTAACTCAAAGGTATGTGTTTTTGTCAAACATCAAAAAGGGGGAGATTTTTGGTGCAATCAGCCCTGGTCATAATTGACCGGACTCGAGTTTGACTCGAGCGATGTTTTGATGTTTGAAATGGAAGTTTGACAATGATGTTTGACATTGATGTCTGATATTGTTTTGGGGAGATTGTTGGCACAATCGACCTGGGTCATGATTACTCGGACTCGAGTTTGACTCGAGGGGATTTTGATGGTTGACTAGGGTTGACCATGTGATGAAGAAAGTCCAAGCATGGGTCTTGGCATGGAAAGTCCAACATGGGTTGGAAAGGGAAAGTCCAAGTCATGAGTACTTCGCATTTGAGAAGTCCAAGGGGGTTTGATATTGGCAGTGTAAAGTCCAAGCGGGAGTCTTGGCAGCATAAGTCCAATGGTTAGCGGCGTAAAGTCCAAGCGGAGTCTTGGCAGTGTAAGTCCAATGTGCCTTGGCGATGTAGACACCGTTAGCAGGACAATAGCCGATGGAAGCACCTGAAGGCTAGTGTATGGATGAACAAGTCATGGATGACATGGAGGCATCTCATAGGCATGAGACTGATGAGGGTGGCTAGAAGGCTTAGGTCTAGGCTAAGGGTGGTCTAGCAAGTATGGGGACACTATACTTAGGGTTAAACCAAATGGTTGAGGTTGTCAGTCGACTGGGGTTATGGACTAGTCGACCGTTGGTTTTCGACACTTGGCGGTGAGTCGACACTCAGCCAACCGATTATGGTCGCTAGGACATATGAGTCGATCGTGCTCACCGCCGCTTAAGGGAAGTAAAAATGGCAATGATCGCATGGATGGTAGTCGACTGACTGTTTGGCCGCGAGCATAGAATACTTGGTAGCCTACTGGTAGTTGGCTACGGGCACTAGCAATCGACTGACAATGTTGGCAGTCAACTGATGAGAGTTATGTTAGAATTTTTCCAGCGTGGAACGAGCCGTTGTCTCACAGCAACAGTGTTGGCAGTCGATTGGTGCCTTATGACAGTCGATTGGCAGGTGGAAATCCAGCACGATGCAAGTTAAAACGAAGCTGTTCATGGAGATTTCGGCATTGGTTCTTTGAGAGCTTTGGTGAGGCGATTTGAAATTACAGGTGCATTTCAGGGTTCTTCAAGCTCATCCAAGCAACCAACAAACAAGCACTCAAAAACCCTAGATTTTAAAGTGCTCTTTACATTTCTTTATATTTTTCTTATATTTTCATGTATTGCTTTTGTAATTACTTGTTAGAGGTTTCTCCGCGTCCGACGTGCTATCGAGAAAGAGTTTATTGTTTAGTGGTGTTTGTGGCATCACTAGAGCTCTTTAGAGCTCGATCCGTGGAGTAGGAACCATTCGGTTCCGTACCACATTATATGATTGTGTTTGTGATTGCGTATTGTGCTATTGTTTTCATTACTATTCCGCTGCGCACTAACATGCTTTGTAGACGTGATCACGAATGAATTCTATCAAGCATCAAAACTCGCTATTCACCCCCCTCTAGCGGTCAACGAATCCTCTAAAATTAACCCAAGGAGATCAAATAGGTTTTGGGTTCCTAGGAGCGTGATCGATTCACGCTAAATGGGTTAGGGTGTGCCAACTTTTAATGGAAGGTAGTTAACCTAACCGTGGTTAAGGTGACACTTTAGGTTATTTTCAAGGTTATGGATATATTGGAAATAGATTTGATTTTTAATCCTAAAATGTTTTAGGGTGTGCCAATATATTTTTGGAATTATAAAAAATTAATTAAATTGACACATTTTAGGTTTAGAGGTCATAGTGTGCCATTTTGGATTTTTGGCACATTTGGGAGAAAAGTAATAATATGGAAAAATGGACTAAATAATAACAAATGACTAATTAATATTAAAACTTAGGTATTTAATACCTTAGTATTTATACTTGCCATGCTTTGTCATGCCATGACATTATGTTAAAACATACTTTGAAAAACAATTTGTACATGATCAGCAAAAGTGGTACAAATTAGTGAAAAACTTTAAAGCTTTTGATAGGTTTCAAGTTTGTGTCAATATTAAAATTTGAAAAAGATATATTTTTCGACTTATTTTTCCTTGATAGTAAATGACTTAAAAATGGTGTCCACAAAATATTGTGAATTTTTTATCTCTCTTGAATTAGTTATGAATTTAACAACCTAGATGAATAAATCTATCAGTCTGATATAAGTCGACTGGCGTTTGTCACCAGTTCGACTGATAAGTGTGTCCTGGACCAGGTCATCCTACTTCACTGAGCAATTCGACTCCCACTTGTGGCAGTCGACTACCGCGCCTACAGAATGCTCCGTAGCCGATCGACCAGTTTGACTGATCCACATCACCGACCGCCGATATTCGCGACCAATTGTCGAGCCTCACATCGCTTCATAGCTAATCGGTTTTGACCGTTCTCCATCGATCGACCGAGTAGTTTGTCGCCGACTGATGGCACGAACATTAGGGTAAATCGGTCAATTCGACTCGCAAAAACCCGAAGTCCTTCTCGTCTTTTTTCCTTCGCCGCGTTCCTTCGTCGAGTCCTTCTCGCTCTTCTCTCTTTTTCCGGCGATCTTACTGGTCGATTCTCGTGCTCGAAGGTTCCTTCGACTCAAGGACCCTCTCCTCTCACAGTTTCAAGCCTCGGTCTCCACCACAGCCTACTCCTTCGGTTAGGGCTTCGTGAAACCTCGACTCCGGCGTCGTTTGTGGTAATTAGAAGCTTTCCACCATGCCTCCTAGGTAAACCCTCACCCCTACTCTTGGGTTCGTTGTTTATCTACTCTTGATTCACTAACCATTGTTATCTTTGTTTGTTTTTGTGATGCATTCATCATCATCATGCATTTTTGACCTACATTGTTTCTTTTCTTTCAATCCGTACATTTAGAATTAAGCACTTTGCATCTAAGCGTACCCGATTACCACCTGTCAATGCGGGCCCCGTCAGACCCTCGATCCTAGGTTTCCTAATTCGACACTTGAACATGCATTTCACAAAAACAAATTTCAACTCATTCCTCCTCGAGCATTGGACCCGAAATTCTTCAAAGAATACTGCTTTGACATCATCCAGATCATCCGTTTCTACAACCTAGAGTCCTTGGTGTTTTGTGAACATTCGGCCAACTCTACTTTGCTTTCAGAATTTTTCAATAACTTGCAATTGGTTGGAGAGGGGAGGTACTGGACTCGCATTGCTCAACGTGATCTGGACTTCACTCTCCAGATCTGGGCCGACTTTCTCGGGTGTCGCCCATCCGAGAGTGAGTTTCTTTTCTATCCTTCTTTAGATGAGCCTCTTCCGTCCCCTTTTGAGGACATTTCTCTAGACACCCTTCATGATTATTTCTATCACAATCCATGCCCATTAAATGTAAATCTTTTCCCCTCGAACGATCTTTCTGCTCCTGACAATGTTCTTTATAAGGTCATTGCTCATTGCATCCTTCCCATAGTCACTCGTGGATTGGCTTTGGTTCGGCCACCACATTTGTTTCTTATGCATGCATTTTTCCAAGGGATAGATGTGAATATTAGTCTAAACACATTCCACTGCATCACTCATTTCATTAAGCCAAACAATGGCAAAGTCCACATGCCTTTTGGTCACGTGCTCACTGAGTGGTTTGGTTCCGTCGGCATCGACGTAACCAAAGAGGGCATCAAGCCCATATCCACCAAGTATGATCGCATGAATGCATAAAGTTTTTCTTTAGCGGGATTAAAGCCCTTGGAGGGATCCATGGTCTGAGCCCTAGGCAATAGTAGGCGGCGCGCTCCAAAGACGAGGGTGACACTGCGGCGGATCTTGTCACGGGAGGATGTGACTGCGGACTCGGACTTAGCGTGACATTTGAGGAGGAGATAGATACTCATCTTGCGGAGCTTCATCTGGAGTATGAGGAGATTCATCTGGAGCACCAAGCATTTCGCCAGAAGCACTGGGAGTTCCAGTCTTTGGTCATCTCCTAGCTGGGGAGATTAGACCGACAGCAGTAGGAGCTCCTAGCGCTTCTCCGTCCTCCTGCACCCGGACATCCGCCTGTTGCCGGCGGTTCACAGTTGACGACCATGGACATTGATGATCCTACATCTTAGATAGTCGTCCCCTGTAGTTTGATCTTCTTTTGTTTGCTTTTCTTTTATAGGTGTAAGGCGTTGCCTTTGAACTTAGTGATTAATGAAATGAATTTGTTTTTAGATTACGTCTCTATAGTTTATTTAATCTCTAAATGTCATGTATTTTTAGATCTCATCGTTATGTTATGTCATGGCATTATGATCATTGGCAATGTCTATTTATGCTATCATTTATGTTATAATCATTCATGCATTTATAGTAACTAAAATTGAGTTAAGGATTATGACATGATTTGGAGTCCCATCTATAAGGGAGTCAAATAGAGTTGCCTAGAAAATACATGAGACCATAATAACCCTAATCCCACATCTCACAATTACTTTGACTTGTGTGTGCTTAATACATCTTAGATACATGTGAGATGTTAAGTAAATAAATTAAGTTCAAGGTGCATAGATAGTGCATCTAGATGAACTTAAACTTATCTCAGTCATCAATATGAATTATGAGGAAAGCTAATGAACAAGTCATGTACATCTAGCCAATAGTCCATGGTTCAAAATAGGTTTTCAAAATCATTTTAAAATCACTTTAGAAAACCTTGGTGAAGTCTATCTTTTGATAGCAATCGCCATTGAAAAAGTTGATACAAAGTAGATAAAAAATAGTAAAGTTTTAATGGTTTATGAACTTTGTATCAATCTCCTATTTTAATGGGTAAAATATTTTTCTAATATTTTTCACCCATTGTATTGCTTATAAGTAATGTACGTATAAATTTTCACGATTTTTCAGAATACGTAGAATTACTTACGCTTTTTCAAAACTCGATTTTAGCGAAAATGGCGATTCGATTATCGTTCATTGCCACTTAATGGCGTTGGGTATGAAAGCGATCGAGCGGTATTGTAGAGTCAAAACAAGGTTGTTTAGCCCGTTTCAACTACAATAAGTTCCCTAACCACTCCTAATCCTAGGATATACTTTGGGAAGCATTATAAAGGGTGAAAATCCATTGGACATGGATTAGAAGAGTTGTTAGGGTGAGTATCAAATTTAAGGGGTTGGAAAGTTCAATGTTGAACTATGAACCTTATTTTTGATGGTTGAGAGTTCCTATTGGCTTAGGGACTTCCTAAGGACATTGTTGGTGCAATGGTCAAGGGGGAGCAAGCCTTTAGGGGGAAGTATCCATCATGGGATGATGGATGGTATTTTTCCTCATGAAAGGGAAAATGGGAATTTTAAGATACCCAATTTGGAAATTGGGAGAGTTTGTAGGATTGCCTCTCTTGAGTGATATGATACTTATCACTAGGAAGATTGTAGGCATCCTAGGTATTTTTGGGCCAAGGGGGAGATTATAAGATCTCATTTGGACATGAGACATTGACCTCCTTGGAGAAAACCTTTTTGATGTTAGTCAAAAAGGGGGAGAATATTTGGGGGAGAATGTTTTTGGGAAAATTTATGGGATTACCAATTTGAGAGAATTGGTAAGAAGATTTGAGTTAGTGTTCTAACTCAAAGGTATGTATTTTTGTCAAACATAAAAAAGGGGGAGATTGTTGGTTCAATCGGCCCAGGTCACAATTGACCGAATTCCAGTTTGACTCGAGCGATGTTTTGATACATGGAAGTTTGACATTGATGTCTGATATTTGTTTTGGGAAGATTGTTGGCACAATCGACTCGGGTCATGATTGACCGGACTCGAGTTTGACTTGAGGGAATTTTGATGGTAGACTAGGGTGTGCCATGCGATGATGAAAGTCTAAGCATGGGTCTTGGCATGGAAAGTCCAACATGGGTTGGCAAGGGAAAGTCCAAGTCATGAGTACTTTGCATTTGAGAAGTCCAAGGGGGTTTGATATTGGCGGCGTAAAGTCCAAGCGGGAGTTTTAGCAACATAAGTCTAATGGTTGGCGGCGTAAAGTCCAAGCGGAGTCTTGGCAGCGTAAGTCCAATGTGCCTTGGCGGTGTACACACCGTTAGCAGGACAATAGCCGATGGAAGCACCTGAAGGCTAGCATATGGATGAACAAGTCATGGATGACTTGGAGGGATCTAATAGACGTGAGGCTGATGGAGGTGGCTAGAAGGCTTAGATCTATGCTAAGGGTGGTCTAGCAAGTATGGGGACACCATACTTGGGGTTAAACTTCAAGGTTGAGGTTGTCAGTCGACTGGGGTTATGGACCAGTCGACTGGTCAAGTGTTTTGACACTTAGCAGCTGAGTCGATACTCAGCAGTCGACTGGGATTATGGCCGGTTCGACTGCTATGAGTCGGCTGGTGCTCGACTGCTGTTTAAGGGAAGAAAAGGCATGACAGTCGACTGACTATTCGGCCGTGAGCATAGAATGCTCGGTAGTCGATTGGCAGTCGGCTACGGGCACTAGCAGTCGACTGATGAGAGTTCCGTTAGAATTTTTCCAACGTGGAACGAGCCATTGTCTCACAACAACAGCGTTGGCAGTTGACTGGTGCCTTATGGCAGTCGACTTTCAGGCAGAAATCCAGCCCAATGTAAGTTAAAAGGAAGCTGTTTATGGAGATTCCGGCATTGGTTCTTTGGGATCTTTGGTGAGGCGATTTGAAAGCGAATTGCAGGTGCATTTCAGGGTCCTTCAAGCTCATCCAAGCAACCAACAAGCAAGAGCTCAAAAACCCTAGATTTTAAAGTGCTCTTTACATTTCTTTGTATTTTGCTTGTATTTTTGTGTATTGCTTTTGTAATCACTTGTAAGAGGTTTCTCCACCTTCGACGTGTTGTCGAGAAGGAGTTTATTGTTTAGTGGTGTTTGTGGAATCTCTAGAGCTCTTTAGAGCTCGATCCGTGGAGTATGAACCATTCGGTTCCGAACCACGTTATATGATTGTGTTTGTGATTGCGTATTGTGTTATTGTTTTCATTACTATTCCGCTGTGCACTAACACACTTTGTAGACGCGATCACGAACGAATTCCATCAAGCATCGAAACTCTCTATTCACCCGCCCTTCTAGCAGTCAACGAATCCTCTACACTCTTCACTCGAGGCTTACCTATTGGCTACCTACCAGACTTACCACTCTTGACATCCGATCTGATCCATCAGGGATTCCACTAGCTATCCGGTCTGCCTGACCCAACTGGACTTTTTATCGATTATTCGATCTCCTGACCCAACCGGTCTTCATGCCAGATGTCTGGTCCATGTTACCCATCTAGACTTCATGTCTGGTGTCTGGTTCTCCTGATCTGTCAAGATACTTACCTAGTATCCGGTCAACACGACCTACTAGGACTTCTTGTTAAGCCTGTACATTTAACATTGATATTAGAATACAGGTGAATCCTAACTTTTAACTATGGTTCATACATCAAAACTAAGGAATGATGCTCACTGCATCAACAATCTCTCCCTTTTTGATGTATGACAATACATCAGTTAAAGTTAGGAGAATCAAATACTAATATCCAAATATTGACATGTATAAGAGATGAACCATCAAATTTTGACATGTATAATGGATGCATAAAATTAATCATGTATGAGATGCATAAAACCTTATCAATTTTTTGCATCTTTCTTTCAATAAATCTCTAACTTTATATCTCTTCTCTCCCCCTTTGGCATACATCAAAATAAAACTCAAATTTAAAAATACCAATATGATGTAGTGGAGAGTTGAAATTACAAAGACGAGAAATTTTCAAGCTCAAAATAATATTTCACCCACAAATTTAATTTGATTTCAAAAACTTAATTTAAGCTTTTCAAAAATATTCAAACAATTTTTCTAACTCCCCCTTAATAACAACTTATTTTCAAAATTTTCAAAAAATTTCAAACTTTTTAAAAATATTCAAACTTTTCAAACTTCCCCCGAATAACAACTTATTTTCAAAATTTTCAAACGTTTTAAATATTTTCAAACTTTTCAAAAAATTTCAAAACTCCCCCTTAAAATTTTCTAAATTTTAAAATTTTTCAAAATTTTCTAACTCCCCCTCAATTAAAGCTTTATAATGGTTAATTGTTTTCTTCCCACACATCAAAATCTAAGTAAAATTTTTACGTATTTAAACTTGAAACTATTTATGCTTAAGTTTTTCTCTCCCTTAATTTAAGTTTTAAATTTTCAGTACTCCCCCTTCATTAAAATTTTGAGACTTCTCCTTAATTAAAGTTTTAAGTTTTCAAAAAAATAGTTTCTCATAGATTCTTAGCTAGCTTTAAATTTTTCTGTTTCCCCCTTAAGAATATTTCTTATCCAATTCCAACATAATTTTAGAGAAGATTTTAAAAATATCATAATTTGGCAAAATATTTTAGGTTTCCCCTAGACTCTTGATCTCCCCCTTAAAGTAACATTGTTATATTTATACTTAATTTCTTTTCAAAATAAAATTTTAAATGTTTAACTCCCCCTTAATTATGTTGATTATCTTAGAATTAAAGTTGAGTTGATTAAAATAGATTATGTTGAGTTGATTAAATTGGTTAAATTGAAAAGTTGTTTAGTTAAGTTTAATTGAGTTGTTGTTAAGTTTAATTAAATTGTTGTTAAGTTTAATTAAGTTGTTATTAAGTTTAATTAAGTTGTTGTTAAGTTTAATTAAGTTGTTATTAAGTTTAAATAAGTTGTTATTAAGTTTAATTGATTTGTTGTTTAAGTTTAATTAAGTTGTTGTTAAAGTTTAATTGAGTTGGTGTTAAGTTTAATTAAGTTGTTGTTAAGTTTAATTGAGTTGTTGTTAAGTTTAATTAAGTTTTTGTTAAGTTTAATTAAGTTGATGTTAAGTTTAATTATGTTGGTGTTAATATTAATTAAGTTGTTGTTAAGTTTAATTAAGTTGTTGTTAAGCTTAATTAAGTTGTTATTTAGTTTAATTAAGTTGTTTATTTAAGTTTAGTTAGGTTAAGTTAAGTTTAATTGTTTAGTTAAGTTGTAAAGTTTAATTAAGTTGGTTGTTAAGTTTAATTATGTTTAAGTAAACTTGTTAAGTTTAGGTTTAGTCTAACTAAATTGTATTAAACTAATTAAACTTAATTAAATTCTAGATCATCTCACCCAGGCTAGGTTTTCAATACACGTTAATCCTATGGATTTTGTGAGATGAGAAGTTCTTTTTATCTTAATTCAGTTTAATAAACATCAAAGTTTTTAAAATTGTGTTAGATTCAAGCTTAGCTTGAGCTAGTCAAGTAAGTTTTTCCAGCATTGACTTCCAGGTTGTGGCAAGGCACTTGACCTTCTTGGTTATCGAAGCAATGACCACTTCCTAGACAAAGTCAATGAAGAAATCAAGTACTTGATTCACTTTGGACTAAGCCTTGGTCTAACTAGTCAATGACTTAGTGAGTTAACTTTGGTAAGTTCCACTCGACTTAGTGCACCAGGTCTTGGCGAGGCACATGACCTTCTTGAGTATTGGAGCAACGACCACTTCCTAGACATGCACTTCGAAGAGCTTCCCTAATTTACTATCAGTTCACTTCGTTTTAGTACTAGATTGTTCAAGTTTAAACTACTTTGTTTCTTATCTAGTCCGTTCTAAATTAAGCAAGTAAAGTAAACTAAAGCATGCAAGAGTTTTATCTAATTAAGGAAACAATCAACAAGTTAGCTCCCCCTACATAGTAGCTCAGTTGGGTCTTGTTCACTATGTAAACTTGTCCTTTGGGAATCAAAAATTGGTTCAGTCTAACTTGATTGACTAAGCTAGTCTTAGGAACCCAAGCTTGGACTCGACCCTTAGCATTTCTATTAAACAAGGGCATGTATGATCTATTTGTGTCCTTAGCCTTGTATCCAAGTTTGGACTTGTTGTACACGACTCGTTGAGACCCAAGCATCATGTTGAGATACTTGGAGCCCGAAGTGAACCTTTCCAACGATCCGGTTAGATCTTCTACTTGCCTTTTTAGGACCGAATTTTCTTCCTCAAGCTTTGCAACTCGAGTTGAGTCTCTATCCTTAATTTGGCAAGTCAAAGTCTTCGAGTTGACTTGCTCCTTAAGTACTTGCACTTCCTCAAGAAGCGAGTCGACTCGATTCTCGGACTTAGCTAGTTTCCTACCTAAGCATGCAATAATGTTATACAATTTATCTTCTAGGGGAGAGGTTACCTCATCAGAACCTTTGGAAATGGATGCAGATCCGTGACTTCTCTTGGACTTGGACTCGGAGTTTGTTTCATCTTCGGAATCGTCGGTTGCCACGAGTGCTACAAAGCAATTCGTTGATATTTCCGTATCCGACTCTTCCGACGATGACTTGTCCAATTTCGCCTTAGATGCTTTCTTCCTTTTCCTCTTTCTTGATTTGGATTTATTTCCTTTTGTGTTTATTCTTGCAATCAAAACTAAACCATCCCCGGGTTGACTCAAGTTAGCCTGTTCATGTAACTTAATTAATTTATCCCATAACTCTTTTAAATTTTAAACTGACCCGACTCGACTTAGCTCCTCATTCGTAACTCAGCATTGCAAGGTGTTTAAAGTCTTGTAATCGACTTGAGCTTTTTTCCTAAAATTTTTGGTCCATTTATCCGGATCTAACAACTCACCCAAGTCGTCTACCGGAGCTACGAACCCTTTCCTAATCGAAAATCAAACCTCTAGGTCGGTTTTTAGAAAACACTCCATTCGCCTCTTCCACGAGGGAAAATTCTCTCCGTTAAAGAGAGGAGGGTGAACGGTGCTTAGACCCTCTAAATGCGACATTAATAAATTTAATTTAAATTAATTAAAATTTAGAATTATTCCTAGAGTTGTTTTTAAAAAATTATTCTCAGTGCAAGAATTAATAAAGATTTTCTTAGATGCAGAAAATTAATAAAAATTTCTAAAATATAGAAAATTAATAATACTTTCCTAAATACAGAAAATTAATTAAATACTTTCCTATATGCAAAAAATTAATTAAATGCTTTCCTAAATACAGAAAATTAATTAAATATTTTTCTAAATGCAAAAAATTAATTAAATGCTTTTCTAAATACAGAAAATTTATTAAATTATCTAATATGCAAAAAATAAATTAAATTATCTAATATGAAAAAAATTAATTAAATTATCTAATATGAAAAAAATTAATTAAATTAATCTAAAGTGTAGAAAATTAATTGAATTAATCTAAAGTGCAGAAAATTAATTAAATTATCTAATATGTAGAAATTAAATTAAATTATTTAATATGTAGGAAATTAATTAAATTAATATAAAGTGCAAAAAATTAATTAAATTATCTAATATGCAGAAAATTAATTAAATTATCTAATATGGAGAAAATGAATTTCTAGTAATTTTTAAAATGCATAAAAATATTCTAAATTATTCTAAAGCAAGAAAAATTATTCTAAAGCTCACGATGGTGGTTGCACCAATTTGGAGCGCCCCCGCTCTGATACCAATTGCAGGATCGTGTTTCTCTGAGAGAAGGGGGTGAATATCGGAGATTAAAAACTTATTTTAATCATTAAAAATTATTTAGAATATTAAAAAAAAAATACTGTGAGTATACAGTGGAAATTAAAATAAGACAATTTGTTTTACGCGGTTCACAACCCTAACTGGTTTGCTACTCCAAGGCTCGTAGCTCTTTCGAGAGCAACCTTGATAAGCAATCACTAAATGCCTTTCGACTCGAGAACTCTCGACTTCGGAGGGTTTCGCTTTTTACAAATGT
Source organism: Wurfbainia villosa (assembly GCA_025175895.1). Taxonomy (NCBI): domain Eukaryota; kingdom Viridiplantae; phylum Streptophyta; class Magnoliopsida; order Zingiberales; family Zingiberaceae; genus Wurfbainia; species Wurfbainia villosa. The sequence continues at coordinate 21,528,629 of CM045998.1, forward strand.
AGAGCTGGGTAACACACTACCCACTCTTTGAAATTAAATACAGAAGCGGAAAAAAGTAAGCAATTACAAGAGCTTATACCGACACTAAGTAGATGATTAAAGTTTGCTCAGAGTGTCGAAAGTTCGCCTTGTTGTGAAGATTTAGCTTTCGTGGATGAGAGTATATTTCGATAGCACTTCGACGTAGATTCGATGTTCTGCTCGGATCCGATCGAGCACATATTTTATAAACCTTTTCTAGTCAACTGGAATGCCTTCCAGTCGACTCCACATCAACCCGTCGATATGGAATTCGTGGTCTTCTAGTCGACTGAACCCTCTCCAGTCAACTCCACGTCACCTGGCTCTGCATCGGGAAATTTGACTCTTTAGTCGACTCAAACTCTTCAGTCGACTGAACCCCTTTCCATCTGCGTTCCACAATCTTTGATCAATCACCAACTGATCCTGCTAAATAGGTATCCAGTCGACTGAACTTCAGTCGATCGAATCCATCCAGTCGACTGATCCCTGCAAAACAGGATTAGCACAAATAGATAATATAAAATACAATAACAGTAGTAATACTGCTCGATCTCGACTACTAAGTCCCACACGAACTTTTCATTGGATCGACACCTAGCTTTGTCCCCTATAGAGGACTCGACCTCACCTCTTCACTCGAGGCTTACTTACCGGTTACTTGCCAGACTTACCACTCTTGACATTCGATCTGACCCACCAGGGCTTCCACCAATTGTCCGATTTATCTGACCCAATTAGACTTTTTGCTGATTGTCTGATCTCCTGACACAACCAGTCTTCATGCTAGATATCCGGTCCACACAACCCATCTGGACTTCATGTCTGGTGTCCGGTCCTCCTGATCTGTCAAGATACTTGTCATGCCCCGAGAGTATGCCGAACCGAAAATCAAATGGACAACATCTCCCCTGTACGTGGCAACATATCCTGTTTATACAAGGCCCTTGGGCCTACAATAACAATAATATATACAAATGTAAACATAACAACATAACAAAGTACAACAGAACTAACACAACTACAATACAAACCACACACCATGCATACCGGTATGACTAACACCAAACTAAGAAAACACTGTAACAAAACCAGAAAGAACGGTACAATAATAGCAGTGTCCAACACTACAAATCATCGCATAAAACCAAATACATATCGAGAAATACACAAAATACTCAAAAAGTTCGGACCCTCGGAGTTGAGATGAGATGATGTCAGCCAGCGATGCTCCAAGTCCATCACGAAGTCGGCTACCTGTTACCTAGGCGACAGAAAAACTCAGGGTCTGTGATGGTGTGTATAACTCAGCGGTAATATGAGAGAACATGTATATATATCAAATATCACATGTAATTCAATAATATAACCAACAGGTACATCGGGTATACCAGCATAGTATATAAATACATGCATATACTCCCTAAACAAAATGAACATCGTAAAGTGCAGACATACCTGAAAGTCTGCTACGCTATATATATATCCAACCTGAGCATATATCCACAATATACAACATGAAGAGTAATACTACCTCATACTATAATCATGATACAGATCAAAGGTATCTAATAGTCCGACCAACAAGTATATAGGTATCCGACACAACCATATAACAGATGCGAGTAACATGTATGAAGATGATGTACAACCAAATGCAACAAGCATAGTATAATCAAATGCAACATCACAATGAGCATATATATATATAGACTTCATCTATATATATATACTAATCACAACCATCCATATATATATATATATATATATGTCAATATATAAGACGTCATAAGACATGACAATGCAGCATGCATGGTCATGCCTGTGCACCCCTACTCGCTACCACGACCCCAATGTGGCCTAGGTGCCACGACATGACAACTGTCATAACTCAACATCAACCACTGCTCTAGAGTGGTCGAGTGGGAAGTATGAACGAGTAGCATATGAGTGTAAAGAGCTCGCTACACAATGGGGGTCCCTGCTGCTGGCCACTCCGACTGACACTACTCATGAGTGATCGAATGCCATGCACCCAGGACACTGCACGTAACTCCAACTGCCACCGTCTATAGTGGTAGAGTGCGGCACAACAAATTCTCTGCCCTCACACCAGTTACTCCTCCAAGAGTAACTTGGGATGCAGGATGACTGACGACCCTCTCAACCACAAGGGAGACTATGTCGTCAGTATGCATGCAAATGACATGAATGCACAGTCACATATACAGACATCCAACACAGACTCTCTATTCTACAGAGTCATACCAATCTGATAAACGCACTCTCTATCCTACAGAGAGTCATACTCAACTGATCATAACACTCTCTATCCTATAGAGAGTCATACCAATCTGATCGATGCACTCTCTATCCTGCAGAGAGTCGTACTCAACTGATCATAACACTCTCTATCCTATAGAGAGTCATACCAATCTGATCGATGCACTCTCTATCCTGCAGAGAGTCGTACTTAACTGATCATAACACTCTCTATTCTGTAGAGAGTCATACCTATCTTTGCGACGCACTCTCTATCCTACAGAGAGTCGTACTCAACTGATCATAATAAGCTAGGACCACCAGTCCGTAGCGATACACTAATCACAAATCACCTGACCATTTACACAACACATGATCGGTAGTAAACATGCAACATAAGGGTATTGAAATCAATCATACGTTCAAGACCTTACTTACCTACAGATGCCCTTTTACCCAATTTACAAATTAGGTCATCATCCATACTCTACTATTTACACATAACTAAGCATTTATAGGTTTACTTACATCACATCTGTAACTCCTAATCATGATGAGGGAAAATGTGAGAACAACAACAGAGCATATATAGCCAAAGACAAAGTATCAAGCACAAGAATAAATAAGAGTGGAGTCAAGGTAATATGATCATATATCTAAATTTGCATGCATCAACAACTACCTGACCAGGGTAGGAAATTACCCACCTGATATGTAAACCATATCTTCATGTTCGCGAATTCGCCTTGCATCAAAGTCCTGAAATCGTAGAATACCAATATAACCAAATGCTAGCAAAAACCAATGGTAGGGATAATAATCTAACTCAATCTTAATCCCTGATTAATTAACCAAATCCCACAGTGGCATAATCCCATTCCATTTATTAATACCTAACAATTCTCCATTCTTAATTAGATTAAATTCACCATATTACTCATGCATCAACTCTAGCATCAACAATAAAGGTAACATATCCTACTTCATAACGTACCAAATCAAAGCTTACCTTTCAATTGTTGCAATCACTCACAGCTTCTTGATCTACATCAAGGTATCGGATTAAAGTTCAAATAGCTCAATTGGAAGCAACCTCATAACCCGATCTGTTCACCAACAATTGACTATCACTCCAATAATTAAATCTACTCATCCTATAGATATCAGTTAACTTAATCAACATATACAAACCTTACCTCTCATAACCAATCCAATAGTCGATTCACAGCTCCAATCCACCCCCTTTTCCTTGCCAAGAGCAGCCTTCGTAGCTCTTTCATAGTGATCACAACACACTCACAGCTAATTCCACTGTCCAATTCATAGATCGCAACCCTCAAATCACTGAAGTGAAGCCACCAACATAACAACACAACAATGATGCAACCCAAAACCACCGATCCATGCTCGATGAAGGATGTCATAGTTGTCCAAACTCATCACCTCACAGTCAACCGATAGAAATCCACACCACATCCATAATCAATCGACCAAAACCAATCAACATACTAAAAGGAGGAGACAGTTCGAGATATACCTGTGATTGAAATCTCCCCAATTGCTCAATTCGATGGCAATTTCCCTCGCTTCCCTAATGCAGTCAAAAGCTGGCGGTGATACAGAGGACTACGACAATCCCTAAGGAGGATCGATTGAGCGAAGAGAGGCGATGGCTGAAGGAAAGAGCTCGCGATGGCGATAGCAGAAAAATAGGTCGCGATGAGTGAAGGCATCCGGCGGAGTCTGGCCACGTGACGGCGAGCGACAAGGCTGTAGGATCGAGTAAACCGAGAGAGGGGGTGAATCTCGATATTTTATAAATTTTTCTAAACAGAATATGCAGCAGAAATTAAATAAGTTAGACACAGTAATTTACTTGGTTCACAACCTGAACCGGGTTGCTACTCCAAGGCCCATAGCTCTCCCGCGAGCTACCTCGAAGGGCAATTCACTAAATACCCTCCGATTCGAGAACTCTCGACTTCGGAGTGTTTCACTTTTTTACAAATAATAGAGATGGGTAACACACACTACCCACTCTTGAATTTAAGTACAATAGCGAAAAAATAAATAAACAAATACAAGATGTATACTGACATTAAGTAGATGGTAGAAGTACACTCGGAGTGTCGGAAGATCGCCTTGTTGTGAGAGTTTTAGCTTTGGTGGACGAGAATTGATTTCGACAGCACTTCGACGTCAAAAATTATAAATTGGAATTTGGTCAAGCACAACTTTTATAAACTATTTCCAGTCGAATGGAATGCCTTCCAGTCGACTCCACATCAGCCCGTGGATATGGAATTCGTGGTTTTCTAGTCGACTGAATCCTCTTGAGTCGACTCCACGTCACTCGGCTCCGCATCGGAAAATTTCCCTCTTCAGTCAACTCAAACTCTTCAGTCGACTCAAGCCCTTTAAATCTGAGTCGCACAATCTCCAATCGATCACCAACTGATCCTGCCAAATAGGTATCCAGTCGACTGATACATCTCTAGTCGACTGGACTTCAGTCGACTAGAATTCATTCAGTTGACTGATCCTTGCAAAATAGGATTAGCACAAAATATATAACATGAATGATAGCAGTAGTAATATTGCTCGATCTAAACTACTAAGTCCCACACAGACTTTTCGTCGGATCGACGCCTAGCTTTGTCCCCGTACAAAGGACTCTGCCTCACCTCTTCACTCGAGACTTACCTGCCGACTACCTGCCAGACTTACCATTCTTGACATCCGATCTGACCCACCAGGGCTTCCACCAACTGTCCGTTCTGCCTGACCTAGCTGGACTTTTTGTCGATTGTCTGGTCTCTTGACCCAACCGGTCTTCATGCCAAATGTCCGGTCCACATAACCCATCTGGACTTCATGCCTGGTGTCCGGTCCTCCTGATTTGTCAAGATTCATGCCTAGTATCCGGTAAACTCGACCTACTAGGACATCTTGTTAAGCCTACACACTTAACACTTATATTAGATTACACGTAAATCCTAACTCTTAACTGTGGTTCATACATCAAAACTAAGGAGTGATGCTTACTGCATCAACAATCTCCCCCTTTTTGATGTATGACAATACATCAGTTAAAGTTAGGAGAATCAAATACCAATCTTCATATTTTGACATGTGTAAGAAATGAATTTAAAACTTTTGTCATGCATAAGTTTAACCATGTATGAAATGCATTCATCCTTATCAAATTTTTGCATCCTTTTAAATTTATATCTTATTTTAAATCTATAATTTTATGTCTCTTCTCTCCCCCTTTGGCATACAACAAAATAAGGGTTAAGTTAAAGATATGAACATAATGTATTGGAGAGTTATTATGATATTTTATCAAGAAACATTTTCAAAACTCCCATTGAACAATTCAAAAAATTTCAAAATTTTCATAACTCCCCCTAAATAATTCAAAAGTTTCAAAAGTTTTCAATACTCACTTTGAACAATTCAACATTTTCAAAAAATTTAATTTTTCAAAATTTTCAAAAATCCCCCTGAATAATTTAAAATTTTCAAGTTTTTCAAAAAATTTAAAACATATTCAGAAACTCCCCCTAAATAATTCAAAATTTTAAAATTTCAAAATTTTTCAAAATTTCAAAAAATCTAAAAAATTTCAAAAATATTCAAAACTCCACTTGAATAATTTAAAATTTCAAAATTTTAATTTTTTAAAGTTTCGATGTAAAAGCTATAGGGATTAAGGCCAAGCATGAGTACCTAAAAATTAAAATTAAATTTTGAAAATACACATCTAAAAATTGTCCTTTAAGCAAATGTCAAACTCTTTTCTAGCTCAAATTGTCACGCCCCGAGAGGGGTACTGGTCCGACGAAAATCGGACATCACCTCCCCTGTACTGCGGACAATTGAAACTTGTATACAAGGCCCACATGACCCACTATACATCGACCAACATGTCCGTAACATCAAACACCACAATACATATAACATAAGGGCCTCAGGCCAACTACCAAAGTACATACTAAGTCTAAAACTTCTAGACTTACCCCTTCTGCCATCTGAGCAGGAATACACAACCATACACACATAACCAAAACCAAGCGAACAAAGAGACCATACAAAAACATAACCAAGTACCACCAAAACAACCACGAGTATAAAGTATTACAAGTTTGAAACATAGAATACTAGAAATAAAGATGCAGAAAACTAAAAAGAGGATAACGGAGTCGTCAGATCAGGGGACTGGCAACTGGACCCTCCGAAAGGCTTCATCCTGAAATAATATAAATATCAACGGAGTGAGTAAAACTCAGCAAATATCTAACAGTCATGCATAGTGAACTATAAGTAGCAATAATAATCATGCTGATATAGTTACTCAACAAAAATACATATCTAAAACTGTACATACCAGAATCACCTAAAAGGAAATAAAATACATCCACACAAATATATGTAGAATCACCAAGAACAAACAAACATAATACCTCATGTATGTGCATGGAAATCATATGCAACAACCAAAAGTGCAACAATCAATGCATATAGTAAAAACGTATGCACATGATGCAATCACCTATGTCACCCCTGACGCCAGTCAAGCCACCGATATGTCATGTGTGCCTACCGAGTGGGTAGGGCTGTGACAACTGTGCACTCTGTCGTCACTATACCTATGTGACCGAGTGGATAGGATGTTGGTGGAGTATCACCCTCCTACCCCATGTATGTATATGGGGGACATCACCTCGTCTCACAACAAAGGAGGGATCCCTTTCTGCTACCACATCGCAATACTAATCACCTGAGCAACCACCGTGGCACCCTGACAGAGCAACTACACACACAGCTGAAATACCACTAACCCATGAGTGGTTGTGTGTGTAGATAATGTAACTAACGATGGGCTCAACTTCTAAGTAGCATCACCTCCTATCGAGGAGCCGATGATCGTCAGTCATGCAATAATGCAAGATGGTGCATGTCACTAATGCACGATACACCTATCAATCCATGACTACCTATGGTATGTACCAATAGGAGCCCATATCAAATAACCTAAGTACATAAGTCTATGTACACATGAAAGTTATATTCATTATTCATCCAATGCTTAGTATGTAAGGTATGTCACTACTATAGTGCTAAATAAACAAATAATAAGTATCAAAGTGATAGAGCATAATATAATAAGCAGATGACACAACTATAACACGTACTAGGTAGTGACATATCAGGGCACTTAACAAGCATAGAAAACTACTACTAGCTATAGTAAACAATGCACCACAATATGATAATATCTAAAAGAAGATTAGTCAAAGATACTCGCCTGCTATAATGCTCCTAATAATAAAATCTTCACGCCCGTGGACATGTCTCGTATCCACGTCTTGCATACAACATAACTATTGTTAAGTACTATGATACGATCCACCGTCAAATCGAATCCTAAGCCGATTTCGTACATAAACCAATTAACCCAAATGCTTAATAAAATCCTAGTCACATCCCACCTAATATAACTGCCATTTCATCCAATTACTCGAATATGATTTTACAACCCCTATTATCATGTGTACAATATCCAAATAGAACCTCACAGCCTGTTCTATTCACCGGAATAGCCCAAACAAATCCTCTCCTCTCACTCACAGTCGTACAACCCAAAATCTAGCAATCACAGCTAAAAGAGAGAGAGCTAGATCAACTTACTCGCACATAGGACTCCACCAGAAGGAATTCCCCAACTTTGTTCACTGGAGAAAAATCTCGGTTGCCCTAAATCACTGCCCAAACACAAAGAATCAAGCTTAGAACGAGAAATCCACAGCTAGGTATAGGTCTCGTCCAGAATCAAGGAGGAGGTCGACCTCTTACCTAGCTACCGCGACCACCGGCAGTCCTTCAGTCGCACGCTTGCCGTCGGCTCATTTGTGGAGACCGGCGAGGCTGCTCCTCTCACTGTCACTTGTAGAGAAGAAGGAGAAGGGCTTAATCACTGCCGCTTGTCGCGAGGAGAAAGATCGAGAGAAAGGAGAAGAAGAGAAGGTGTCGCGAGATGATGGGGGCTCACGAGGAGTTGGGCGCGGCGGAAGAGAAAGTCGCGATGGGAAGGGTCGCGTGCGGCAGAGAAGAAAAACCAAGGAGCTAAATAAATCGGATCGGTTTTAATAAAGGACCGGTTCAATTATGTGCTGCTAAACCTAGATTAGGTTTAAATAAATCCATAAGCTTCCATATGTTAGGTTCAAATTAATCTCTAACCATGCGTCATTGATTTATTTTATCCATTAATGAATTCTCTAATTACACATCATAACAATATTATTTTATCGCCATTTATCTGTGGTATTTTACACAAATGATATAGAGTTAATCATCAAGCTTTGAATTAGAGTCAGACACTGAAGTGATCGATTTGTTGTTGTAAACCCCATTTTGGTTTATTTCGATGCACTGGATCTACATCTTGAATCAGGGGTGTAGTTCTAACATCTCACGCCCATCTTTGTGGCTCAATACACAAACAGGTAATCCTAGGTGTTTGTGAGATGTAAAGGCTACTTAGTTCTATAGGATCATGAAGTCTAGATTGATCTAATCTAGATTAATTTTCAATTTTTTAAAAAATTATAATATAATATTACTTTTCAAAATACTTCGAAATGATAAGCATGAAAAATAATATTCCTAATCTACCAAGCATAAACCTAATTGTCTTCTAAGCGTACTAAACTCTGCTTCCAGAAGTGGTTTAGTGAACATGTCGGCAAGGTTTGATTTGGACTCAACATAGTTGAGTTCAATATTACCTTTCGCCACATGATCCCTTACAAAATGATGTTTAACATCAATGTGTTTAGTACGTGAGTGATGAATTGGATTTTTTGTTAAATTTATTAAACTTATGTTATCAACTAAAGTGTTTACCTTTTTGTAATCTAGTTCAAAATCCTTAAGTGTGTGCATCATCCATAATAGTTGTGGTACACATTCACCTAATGTTATGTATTCTGCTTCAGTTGTGGAAAGTGCAATACAGTGTTGCTTCCTACTGAACCAGCTTACTAAGATCCTAAGAGCTGACATCCTCCACTAGTACTTTTCCTATATAGTTTACATCCTGCATAGTCCGAGTCAAAATATCCTATTAACTCAATGGTACTAGATCTTGGATACCACATTCCTACATTAATTGTTCCTTTAATTTATCTTAATATTCTTTTAACATGTATTAAATGTGACTCCTTAGCACATGTTTAATATCTGGCATACATGCTTACTGCAAATAGTGTTGGTGCAGTGAGGCACCGAAATCGAACCTGTATTTTGATTATAGCAAAGACACAAGGTTAAGTCTATTTTGTTATCTCATGAGTCTACTTGAGTATGCAGAAACAGGTTAAGCTTGAGTTGGAGATATGCGACACAGTAAGTGCAAGGTAAGACTCGTGTCCGACGAGCGTAAGTGAGGTCGGATCCTCCGTTTAGGAGTTGATCTTAGGCGACAATCCGACCCAAAACTTTCCATGAAAGTCTAAGTCGAGATCGGATGGTTAGAAACCATCTAAATCCATCACATTTAATATTTCTACATATTGCTTTGAGCTAACCCTTGTTTGAATTCGAAGTTACTCTAATTCGAATTAAAATTAGAATTCGAATTTATTCGAATTCGAATTAAAATTAGAACTCGAATTGAAATAAAATTAAATAACTAAAGTATCCTGAAAATGGGCAAAAGGAACTAAAAGCAAGGTGGCAACTTATCCCCCAAATCATGGTGAGGTGGCTGGTCAAAAGCAAGGTGGAAACTTATCCCTCAATTGGTGGTGAGGTGGCCGGATCTCAAGTGGGCGGACAAGGCTTCAAATAGAGGGGGGTGCTTCACATCTTAGATACAACAATTATTACAAAGCTCTCAAACGCCTCCACAACGCCGCTCTTCTACGACGCCACTAATTACAACGAAGTGTTGCCAACACGTAATCATTTTAGTCGATTAATTTAAGTTGTGTTTTTGAGCTTTTATATCAAAAGGAGAGAGGGGCTTGTCTCTCATCCTTGTGTTTTTGTTTAAAGTTTTGTAATCAGAACTCCTACCTCCAACGAGGAGGAGTGTTTTAGTGATTGCCTCTCAGACGTGGTTTAGGACCATTAGGGCCTTAGATTAGCATTGGCTGTGAACCAAGTAAAACTCCTTGTGTCTCTCTTTTAGCTGCGTTTATCTCTCACTTATCGTTTTACAACAAAGAAAAGAAAAACCGTTTGCGCTATTCACCCCCTCTGCTCATTTGATCCTCTGATTGGTATGATCGGTGGGGCACTCAAATTTGGTGAAACCACCAATTTGAGTAATTTTTATTTCTTTTGTTTCCTTTGTTTCTGTCTACGTTAATTTTTGTGTTTTTTTTAATTTTTCTAATTTTTTTTCAGACTTTTCTTTGATTTAATTTTATCGCTTTTAATCTTTCTATTGATCATCCTAACAAAAAAACAAACTCTTCATTACGATTTTTTAATTCTATTACTGATTAAAATTAGTTTTTCCCAGAATTAAAAATTCTTTCATTTTTTTTAAACACTTGAATTTTTCAAACCCTAAAATCTTTATATTTCGTTTTATAAAGTTTTCTCGTTAATCTTAGCATTGAATTAAATCTTATTTCCACTAAAATAGATTTTCAATCAATTTACAAAATTGAATCAATTAAAAATCAATTAAAAACTTATTTTAATTTTTAAATCTTGTCTAGAATATAAGTTTGGTTTTTCAATATTTTTTACTTAATTTCAACATTAGATTTTTTTTCTACAAAATAGTTTTTAATTAATTTTCGAAATTAATTAATTAATTATTTTTTTTACAGAATTAAAATTAATTTTCTAATTAGTTAATCTATTGATTGATTTATTTATCTTTTCTTCTTCCCGCACTACTAATCCAAGCCTTGAGTCTTGGGACCTTTATTGTGTTGTGTGTTTTCTTTTTTTCTCTTCTTACCATTTAGTGTTAATGGCCCATCTCGAGGTTTTAGCAGTCGACCACCGTTTACAGCGGTGGCGATTTCCGTTCTTGGAAAGGTCGGATGGAGTGCTTCCTAAAAACCCGAATAGAGATGTGGATTGTGATCAAGCGGGTTCACCCTTCCTACTAATGAAGAAGGTGAATCCTTGGATTACAATTAGTGGTCCATTACCACTAAGCGACAAGTCGAGGCGGATGCAAAGCGACTCAAATCTGCGGTCACGGGCTATCAAGGAGGAGGCTGAGAGTCGGACCCTTCATCGGTATAAGAGATCTCGGGCCGAGCGATCGAGTTACGAAGGATCGGATCAAGCTAAGGTTTGCTAACGCGATTTGTTGTTCAATAAATTGTACACACTAAAAATGCAGGAACACGAGACGGCAACACAATTGCACGCCCGCGTCTAGGACATAGTCAACCAGCTGCATTCAATAGGAGAAAGTCGGCGAGATCTAATCGGTATGTTCTAAATTCTTTCCCTAGGACCACCTTGTAGGCATCCATGGTCGATGCCTACAAGGTATCTAAGGACCTAGCTAAAGTTAGAATAGGCGAATTATTCTCGATTTGAATTACATGGCGATCCAACTCGGAACCCGAGAGGGTATAGCCTTGTTTGCGAGGTTTAAAGAAGAAGAAAATGCAAGCAAGCCACCACCAACCAGGGAGGAAGGCGAGTCAGAAGAAGAAGTTGACCGGAGTTGGTGCCGAACTAATGAACCTAGCTCGAAGGATAGCCAAGGGACGGCGAACCACTCGACCCAACCAAGGTAAGCCTAAAAGTTCTAATATTAGGTGTTATGAGTGTAACGAGGTTTGGACATATCAAGTCCAGAGTGCCCCAAGCTCAACCACCAAGCACCTAAGCACAAGAAGGCCCTCAGCGACATGGGAAGAAGCGTCGTCAGAAGAAGGCGAAGACCACGTCTTCATGGTGAAATCGATTAGTCGGACCACGAGACCGAACTGAACTTGAGTCGGAACACGAGGATGACTCGGACTATGAAGCTACCTTCAAGTCGAGCCACGGATCGCATCCGGTTCAAAGATACCCTTAAAGTGAGTCGAACTTTATTTAATACTTTACATAATACGGTAATGATTTTGTCTAGGAAATTAGTTAAGTCAGAGTCCAAGGTCGAGACCCTTGTTGAGGAGGTTAAACTCCTCAAACACGAGGTCTCCCTAACCTCTTCGACTAGTCGAGTTCAAGAGAAGGACTCAACTCGAGCTGAAAAGCTCGAAGTTGAGAACTCTCTCTTGAAAAGTCAAGTTGAAGATCTTAGGAACACGTTGGAAAGGTTCACTTCGGGATCCAAAGGACTTGACCTCCTACTTGGATCTCAAAGGGCCGTGTACAACAAGGCTGGACTAGGGTTTAACTCAAACACGACTAATAGGTAGTATATCTCGATTGTAAGTCGACATAGGAAACATGTCCAAGCATGGGTCCCTAAGAACTTTTTTATTTCAACTCTAGGATCCAACCTGTACTGGGTTCCCAAGGACCAAATCCACTATGTGGATAGACTGAACCGATTCAACGGTCTAGGGGGAGCCAGTACAAAACATGTTTGTGCTTTAACTTAGAAATTGCATGCTTTTTTTTTTAAACTTGTGAACTCACTTAGAACACGTACATAACCAACTAAAATCCTTCGAAAAGATTGAGCCTCGGGGAGCCTCTTTTCAAAAATAACCAGTTAGACTAAGAAATAGTCTTAGGTGAGTCAAGTCATCATTTTCTTGAAAATGGCTTTGTCTAAGGAAGTGGTCGATGATCCGATAAAAGAAGGCCCCTGTGCCTCGCCACGACCTGGAAGCCATGATCTTGAAAAGGTAAACTTGACAAGCCTAGGGTCAAATCCAAATCTAACATAAAATTACTTGAACCTAAATGCACTTAATCAACTTAATTGGAAGTCATCTCACAAAAAACACATAAGTATAACATGCTTGATCATATAGACACAGTGAGATGACCTAGGTTTAACAACTTACAACCAATTTTTTTAAAAATCTAACATCAATCCGACCACCTTGTGTGTAGGATCGATGGATGTTGACGGCGGTTGCTCGACACATGGCCAGGGGATCGACTCAAATTCACGAAGCTTGCCTTTGGGAATAACGGCAAGCTCAAAATCATCGGATCGGGTGATATCGAGCTTAACTCGAATTTTGTTATTAAAAATGTATTACTTGTAGAGAATTTTGAATATAACCTGCTTAGCGTAAGCCAATTATGTGACAATAACTATAAGGTCGTATTTTTAGAAAATGAATGTGTAATTAAAACAAATAAAACAGCTAAAACAATACTCAAAAGAACTAGGACAAATAACATTTATACAATTAACTTAATCAAATCCTCAGCCAAATGTCTTATGACACAGGAAGAGGAATCATGATTAATGGCACGACGACTTCATTAACTCACACCCAAGACTCGTCCACAAGATGAGTCAGAGTGGCTTAGTCAGAGGCTTACCCAACCTCAACAATTTGGTTAATAAAATCTGTAATGCTTGTCAACAAGGAAAACAACCTAGGACACAACACAAGTTAACTAACCAAGAACGAACCTCAAGTGTACTTGAGCTCCTGCATATGGATCTATTTGATTCACATGGAGCCAAGTCACTCAATAGAAGTCAATATTGCTTAGTCATAATTGACGACTACTCCAGGTTTACCTGGGTTAGGTTCATCAAACATAAAAATGATACCCTAGATCAATTAATCAATCTATTCAAATTAATCGAGAATAAAAAAAAACCTTAAGGTTAAAAGACTTAGAAGCGATCATGGTGGTGAATTCGAAAATCAAAGGTTCACCGACTTCTGTAACATAAACGGATACCACCATGAATTCTCTTGCCCTAGGACCCCTCAACAAAATGGCCTAGTGGAGCGGAAAAATCGAACTCTACAAGAAGCCGCTAGGACCATGTTGAACGAATACGACCTACCTGATAGGTTTTGGGCAGAAGCCGTTAGCACGGCTTGCTATGTCCAAAATAGGATCCTTATGGTAAAGAGGCACCTTAAGACCTCGTACGAGATTTATCACAATAAAGTTCCCAACATCAAGTACTTTAGGGTATTTGGATGTAAAGTACATATCTTAAACACTAAGAACCAACTAGGGAAATTCAAATCCAAAACCTCCACCGGAATCTTCTTAGGATACTCAACCACGAGTAGGGCCTATAGGGTATATAACCACGATACCCTTAAAGTCGAAGAGACTATTAATGTAGTGTTCGATGAAGTACCGAACCTCTGAAAACCCTTAATGACCCCAAGTGTTGGAGCCCATCGATACCAAACTCGTCTCCGACCCTGAGATCGAGTCTAATCCACATCAACCAACTTCTCTTGTCGACCAAGTGACAAGTGATCCGAGTCAAACTAGTGTTCAACCAAGTCACCCCATTGATCAAGCATTAGGTGACACAAACCCAACCCAATCTAGGATTCAGATTAACCACCCTATCGATCAAGTGATAGGAGATCCTAATCTAGGAGTTCGAACTAGAGCATCTTATAGGAACCTTAGTCAAATTTCCTTAATTTCAAAGATAGAACCCAAATCAATTGAACAAGCTCTTCTTGATCCCGATTGAATTATTGCAATGCAAGAAGAGCTAGCTCAATTTACTAGGAATGAAGTGTGGGAATTAGTACCACCACCTAAAGACAAAACGATAATTGGAACAAGGTGAGTGTTTCGAAATAAGCTTGATGATAAAGGTGAAGTAGTTAGAAACAAGGCTAGGTTAGTCGCCAAAGGGTTTAGTCAAGTCGAAGGCTTAGATTATGACGAAACCTATGCCCCAGTAGAATGAACTGAATCCATTCGGATATTTGCTAGCTTATACTCGAGGATTTAAAATTTATTTTGAATGGATGTTAAGTCGGCATTCCTAAATGGATACATTAAAGAAGAAGTTTATGTTAGCCAACCCCGGATTGAAAATCTAGATAAACCCGACCATGTTCTAAAACTTAAGAAAGCTCTCTATGGACTTAAACAAGCTCCTCGAGCTTGATGCGAGAGACTTTCAATCCATCTTAAGTCAAAGGGTTTAACCAAGGCTTAGATTGACCCAACTCTCTTTGTAAAAACCTTAGGTAAAGAAATATTCATAGCTCAATTTACGTAGATGATATAATTTTTGGAACCTCTAACTCAGCCTTACTAAGCGAGTTCGTTTCACTCATGGAAAGTGAGTTGAAATGAACTTGGTAAGAGTTAAGTTTCTTTAGGTCTACAAATTAAACAAACTAAGGATGGTATATACCTATATCAACAAAAATACACTAAGGAGTTAATTAAAGATTTGGAATGCAAGGCGCTAAGATAATAAACACCCCGATGGCGATTAATGTTAACATAGGAAGACCTAGAAAGTAAGTCCATTGACTTAAAATACTATAGGAGTGCGATAGAAGTCTCCTATACTTAGCTAGTCGACCCGACATCCTATTTGCGATAAGTATGTGCGCAGTTTCAAACACATGCTAAGGAGTCTCACCTAACCTAGTTAAGCGTATCCTTAGATATCTTAAAGGGTACACTTAATGTGGTATTTGGTATCCTAGATCTCTGAGTTCGAACTAATCGGCTACTCGATTCGGATTATGCGGTAGTAAACTCGATAGAAAGAGCACGAGTGGTTGTTGTCAACTACTCGGCTCGAGTCTAGTGAGTTGGTGCAGTAGGAAGCAACATTGTGTTGCCTTATCTACCACCGAAGCCGAATACGTTGCGATGGGTGAGTGTGTAACTCAGCTTCTTTGGATGAAGCACACTCTCCGACACTTTAGGTTGGACTTCACCAAAACTAAAATTTTTGTAGACAACATAAGTTCGATAAATCTAACTAAGAACCCTATATGCCATTCAAGGACAAAGCATATAGAGGTAAAACACCATTTCATTCGAGAACATGTAGCCAACGGCTCCATACAACTCGAATATGTTGACTCGAAGTCTAACCTAGCAGACCTATTTACTAAACCACTACCCGAAGTCGAATTTAGTCTCTTGAGATGAAAATTAGGCTTGTGCGTAATAGAATAGGTTAGCAAAAGTTTTCAAATGCTATTTTCAAAAATTTTATTTTCGAATTTTATTTTTCTTATTTTTTTTCTTTATGCAAATGGAACTAGTTTAGGACTTCCCATAGATATCATGATCCTATAGATTTAAGGAGCCAACACATCTCACAACACATAGGGTTAATGTGTTTGTGTATTAAGCCACCTAGAACGGCGTGAGATGTTAGGACCCTACTCCAGGTTCCAAGATGTAGATCAAGTGCGTCAATATGAACCTCGGAGTATAAATATGCAACTAATACTAACCAACTCTAATCAGGACTTGTTGATAATATCATTTCAATCAAGTAAAACTAGAGTTGAACATTTAGATGAATTATTTTCACATACTATTTTCAAAATCATCATGCTTGGACTTAGGGTTTTTTTAAACCCCCCCCCCCCCCCCTACTTTTTTTCTTGATTTATGTCAAGGGGGAGAAAAGGCCAAAGTTAAGGTTCAATAAATTCAAATTTTTGAATTTGATAACTTAACTTAAAACTTTGATTCTGGCCTAAGTTAAGGGGGAGTAAAGTTTAGGTTTCAACTCTTTGGAATTGAAAACTTTAAAGGCCCAAGTTAAGAAATCAAAAGTTAAACCTTTTGAATAATTAACCTTTTGACTTAACTTTTGATTACTTAACTTGCACTTATTTTTGACTCTAAAGAGCCTAAGTTAAGTAATGCCATTTACTTAACTCGTTATCTTTTGTGTTTGGAGAACTAAAAGTCTTTTTCAAGTACTCACCCTCGGTCAAGGGGGAGGGTTCCTCTAAGGGGAGAACTTGAGAAATATTTTTACTACTCCTACTTTTGCTTCATGTCTTTACTGTTTCATGCACTTAATTTCCTTAACTTTGTGTGTTTTGCCATAGATCAAAAAGGAGGAGATTGTTGGTGCAGTGAGGCACCGAAATCGAACCTGTGTTTTGATTATAGCAAAGACACAAGGTTAAGTCTATTTTGTTATCTCATGAGTCTACTTGAGTGTGCAGAAATAGGTTAAGCTTGAGTTGGAGATCTGCGACACAGTAAGTGCAAGGTAAGACTCGTGTCCGACGAGCGTAAGTGAGGTCGGATCTTCTGTTTAGGAGTTGATCTTAGGCGACAATCCGACCCAAAACTTTCCATGAAAGTCTAAGTCGAGATCGGATGGTTAGAAACCATCTAAATCCATCACATTTAATATTTCTACATATTGCTTTGAGCTAACCCTTGTTTGAATTCGAAGTTACTCTAATTCAATTAAAATTATAATTCGAATTTATTCTAATTCGAATTAAAATTAGAACTCGAATTGAAATAAAATTAAATAACTAAAGTATCCTGAAAATGGGCAAAAGGAACTAAAAGCAAGGTGGCAACTTATCCCCCAAATCTTGGTGAGGTGGCCGGTCAAAAGCAAGGTGGAAACTTATCCCTCAATTGGTGGTGAGGTGGCCGGATCTCAAGTGGGCGGACAAGGCTTCAAATAGAGGGGGGTGCTTCACATCTTAGATACAATAATTATTACAAAGCTCTCAAACGCCTCCACAACGCCGCTCTTCTACGACGACGCCACTACAACGAAGTGCTGCCAACACGAAGCTTCACCGTTAAAGTGTTGGTAATCGTTTTAGTCGATTAATTTAAGTTGTGTTTTTCGAGCTTTTATATCAAAAAGGAGAGAGGGGCTTGTCTCTCATCCTTGTGTTTTTGTCGAAAGTTTTGTAATCGTAACTCCTACCTCCAACGAGGAGGAGTGTTTTAGTGATTGCCCTCTGTACGTGGTCTAGGACCATTAGGGCCTTGGATTAGTAGCCGGTTGGCTGTGAACCAAGTAAAACTCCTTGTGTCCCTCTCTTTTTCGCTGTGTTTATCTCTCACTTATCGTTTTTACAACAAAAGAAAAGAAAAACCATTTTGCGCTATTCACCCCCCCTCTAGCGCTCATTTCGATCCTACAAATAGTATGTCGGCTACTTGTAGTTAAGTAAAGTAAACTACCTATGGCGCTTCTATAGTACTTTAGATCCACAGATTTTCCTTCTTTGTCTTCATTTAATATAACATTCATAGCCATAGGTGTTTTAATTTCTTTTGCATTTTCCATACCAAATTTCTTAATTAACTCTCTTGCATATTTATTTTGGTAAATATAATTACCGTCTCTTGTTTGTTTTATTTGTAAACCTAGGAAGAAGTTTAACTCACCTACTAAACTCATTTCGAATTCTTGTTCCATTAGGGTTATAAATTCCTTTAAAAAAAAAATTTGAATTTGTGGATCCAAAGACTATGTCATCTACATATATTTGAGCAATAAAAATATCTTTGTTTAACATTTTTATGAAAAGTGTTGAATCAATTTGACCTTGTCTGAACCCTTTAGAACTTAAGTATGATGATAGTCTTTCGTAGAAGGCTCTAGGAGCTTGTTTTAGACCATATAATGTCTTTTTTAATCTATATACATGATTAGAATATTCTAAGCTTTCAAAGCCGGGAGGTTGACCTACGTATACTTCCTCTTTTATTACTCCATTTAAAAATGCAGATTTTACATCCATTTGGTATAATTGGAACCCTTTCTGTGCCGTATATGCTAGCAACATTCTAATTGACTCAAGTCTAGCTACTGGTGCGTAAGTTTCATCATAATTTAGCCCTTCTACCTGACTGAATCCCTTAGCTACTAATCTAGCTTTATTCCTAATGATTTCTCCTTGGTCATTTAATTTGTTTCTAAACACCCATTTAATGTCTATTATTGATTTATTTGCAGGTGGAGGTACTAGGTCCCATACTTCATTTCTATCAAATTGTGCTATTCTTCTTGCATGGCTATTATCCAATCAGTTTCTGGTAATGCCTCCTATATTGTTTTTGGTTCTATTTTTGATATTAATGCGATTTGACATAAGTTTCTTAGAGCTGATCTGATTTGAACTCCTAAATTTGGATTTCCTAATTCTTGATCTATCGAATGAATAGGATTAATTCTAGATGTCTTTAAGTTTTCTTCACATTGGTTAGGATTAAGTTATTCTTCTTCATCATGTGTAATTTTATTTAGATCATTTTTGATTATTTTTCAATATATTTGATTGTTTATTAGTGGTTTCTTCCTCATCAAATTTTACATTTGTTGTTTCTTCAATTTTTAGGACTTTCTTATTATAAATTCTGTAGGCTCGACTAGTGTTAGAGTATCCTAAAAATATCCCTTCATCGGTTTTTGAAGAGAATTTTCCTAAATGGTCTTTCGTATTTAAAATAAATACTTTACATCCAAATACCTTAAAATATTTTATTAAAGATATTTTATTGTTAAAAATTTCATAAGATGTTTTGTCATGTATTTTATTAATTATTACTCTATTTTGCACATAACATGCAGTGTTTATTGCTTCGGCCCACAAGTAACTAGGTAGGTTATATTCATTTATCATTGACCTAACAGCTTCTTGTAAAGTTCTATTTTTTCTTTCTACTACGCCATTTTGTTGAGGTGTTCTAGGACATGAATATTCATGATGATATCCATTTTATAAACACATTATTGTAAATTTTTCATTTTTAAATTCTCCTCCGTTATCACTTCGAATTCTTTTTATCTTACGATCTTTTTCGTTTTCTATTTGTTTACTAAAATTTTTAAATACCTCAAATGTTTCATCTTTATGTTTTAAAAATTTTACCCATGTAAATCTAGAGTAATCGTCTACTATTACTAAACAATATAGATTACCATTTAATGATTTTACTCCATGTGAATCGAATAAATCTAAGTGGATTAAGTCAAGTATTGAGCTTGTTCTATCTTGATCAGTTAATTTATGTTGAGACTTGGTTTGTTTTCCTTGTTGGCAAGCATTACAAACTTTTTTTTCAATATTTTTAAGTTTGGGCAACCCTCTAAGGCTGCATTTGGTAGGACATAATGTAATCCAAGTTGTAATGTAATCCAATTTGTAATGGAATGCAATGTAATCTTGATTACATTATTATGTTTGGATAAAAATTGTATGTAATCTTGGATTACAAAGGTCATTATATTCTTTTATTTGGTGTCCATTATAAAGACGATAGGAATTGATCGACGATGATGACGACGATGACCAACCGATGATCGATTAGTCGGCCGACGACCGATCGACGACTATCTGCCGGTCACCGGTCGGTCACCGCCGATCGCCGATGGCCGTGATCGGCCCGTATCGATCGTCGGCCGATCCGCCGATCGCTTAATCGCTTCACGGTGATCGCGATCGCAATCTAAATCCATTTTAAATCACATTTGCATGCATGCAAATGCGATTTATTGGATACAAATGGGATTTAAGCTTGTAATGTAATCTAGAATACATAGGTTTTTCTTTGTAATCCAGATTACAAAACTTTAGTGCCTTTTATAATCCAGATTACATTACATTACAATTTTAAGATAGTAACAAACAAAGGAATATACCTTGTAATGTAATCTAGATTACATTATAAGGCAGATTACGGCATACCAAACGCAGCCTAACTAGATTAGTTTCACTTAACTTCGATATATTCCTAAAGTTGGTGTGAGCAAGTTGCCTATGCCACAACCAACTCTTCTCTTGTTATGTCATATGACACTTAATTGAGGATCTTTCTAAACTTATTGAATAAATATTTTTATCCCTAACTCCTTTAAGTAATATTTTTGAATTTTTAATATCGTTAATCAAACATTCATTAGATAAAAATTTTACTACATAACCAACATCACACAACTGACTTATACTAAGAAAATTAAATTTAAAATTATCTACTAGAAAAACTTTTTGTATAATAAAATTAGATTCTAATTCAATGTTACCTGATCCAATTACCTTAAGTTTGTTGTTGTTTCCAAAGGCAACTGTTCCTAGGTTCTTGTAGCTTAGTTCCGAGAACTTTTGACTATCTCCAGTCATATGTCTGGAGCAGCCACTATCCAGAATTCATTGGTCCATTCTGGAGTCCTACATGGATTAAGATAATTCAAACCTTGAGTAGGATGAATTTTCTATTTAAGTTGTAAATTTGTCAAGCAGGTAAATTAGGTTGGGTTGAATTAAATTAAGTTAAGATAATTTGTTTAGTCAGGTATATTTGTTTGTTGGTGCAACAATGCCCTAAGCATTTACATGTTTTGATGTTTAAATAATCATCTAAGTTAGACAATATTTTGTGATATAATTGTGATCATGCTTAAGTAACAGGAAAAATCCAAGTATGAAGACTTGGTAAAAGAAAAGTCCAAGTGTGATCTTGGCAAAAGAAGTCCAAGGAAAGGGTTTGGCGGCGTAAGACCAAGCATGTAGTCTTGGTGGCGTAAAGTCCAAGCGGACCTTGGCAAAGGAAGTCCAAAGGAAAGTCTTGGTAGCTTAAGTCCAAGCATGTAGTCTTAGCGGCGTAAAGTCCAAGCGTACTTTGGCAAAGAGAAACCCAAGACATGACGAAACCGAAGGAAGCTCTTGGAAGTAAGTGCAAAGGATGAACAAGTCACGGACTTGGAGGGATCCTGGAGGCGCAAGGCTAAAGGAAGAGATAGAAGGTTATGTCTAGGTCGAGGGAGTCAAATTCAAGTATGAATTACTCATTCTTGACGAGTATCAGTCGACTGATATGATGTAGCAGTCGACTGATAAGGTGCTCGACTAAGTCAGGCTGAAACCCTAATGATCAATTGACTGCCAATAGCTGGTAGTTGACTGATGCTGCAATCAGTCGACTGCCAATATCGACAGTCGACTGATCAAGTCGACGACGGGCATAGAATGGAGTCTCACTCGACTCCGCGCGGGGATCACTCGACTAATCTCTTCATCAGTCAACTGATCAGGCTGCCGTTGGAAATGGCGGCTGCGTATCTCCATGGATTTGCCTTGTCAGAAGTCGTTGGCTTTGACGGCAGTCAACTGCTGTACATCAGTTGACTAATCATGGCCCAACGGGAAAAACATCCCTCTCTCTATAAAAAGAGGGCTTGGGATGCTTGAGAAGGCTAGTGCTTATTTTCCAACCTTGTTCTCAAGCTCCCACGAATTTTTCAAAGGCTTTCTTTATGTTAATTCCTCCTCTTATGCTAAATCTCATTTTCATCATTGTAAGAAGAGGAGAGTGTATTGTTAAGGAAAGCTTCTTAGTGGAATTGCTTTGGGTTGATCCACCTTAAGGATTATTGTGGAGTAGGAGCGTTACCTCCGAACCACGTAAAAGGCTTCGTGTTACCGTTTGTGTTTAACTTCTTTTTTTAATTTAGTATTTGCTTCCGCTAACATTTCTTGTAGATTTCAAAAAGAGGCTATTCACCCCCCCCCCTCTAGCCTTCTAAGGATCTCTAACAAGTGGTATCATAGCCCGGATCGCATCGGAAGATCTAACAATCAACTGGATCATGATGGCATTCCAAGAGGGGTATAGCACGGTAAGGCCTCCTTTCTTCGATAGTAACGACTTCGTCTACTGGAAAGGTAGGATGGAACACTACCTTATGAATGATATTGAAAATTGGTTTAGTGTTGTAGATGGATTCGAGAAGCCGATCGATGAACACGGAGCGCCTATACCAACCAAGGATTGGATGAGGGACATGGCCAAGAAGGCTCAAGCTAACGCCAAAGCAACAACCACACTTCAATGTGGTTTGTCAAAAGAGCAACTAAGTAAAGTGGGGCCTTTCGAATCGGCAAAGGAGCTTTGGGAGAAGCTAATTGAGCTCAACGAGGGATCGAAAGAAACAAGAAGAGCCAAGAGAGATCTCTTGATAGGACAACTCCAAAGCTTTGCCATGAAGACCAACGAGACCGTAAGCCAAATGCATGGTCGCTTCAAGGAGGTAGTCAATAGACTACATGTGATAGGTGAGAAGGTCGACAACCGAGACCTTGTGAGGTATATTCTTCAAGCTTTCCCTAGAACAACCTTATGGGTATCAATGGTAGATGCTTATAAGGTGTCTAGGGATATTTCTTTGGTTAAACTAGATGAACTCTTTTGTGAATTTGAGTTGCACGAGCAAGCTAACACTTCATCCAAGGTGAAAGGTGTAGCTCTTTTTGTAGGAAAGAAGGACAAGAAGAAGAAGGAGAAGAAAGAAGTCTCTTCTTTATCCGAATCCGAGGACGAGTCATCTAGTAGCGACGATGAGCTATCGACTAGTGAGGTAGCTCATTATGTTAAGAAGTTTGGTGGGAGGTCAAGGAAACTCACCAAGAAGAATGTGAGGAGGATGTTCCAATCCTCCAAAGGTAAAACCTCAACTAGTTCAATTTCTACATCTAATGTAACTTGTTATGGTTGCAACAAGAAAGGGCACATCAAGACAAATCGCCCAGACCTAAAGAAGAAGGAGGAGAAGGAAAAGAAGAAGAAGGAAAAGAAGGAGAAAAAGAAGAAGGAGGCAATGGAGGCACAAACTTGGGATACACAAAGCATAGAAGATTCCTCCGATGATGAAGAAATTTGCCATGTCACAAGAAACATGACATTCATGGCCTTGGAGGATAGCTCAAGTGAAGAATCCTCCTCCTCCTCAAGCGATGAATCGTCATCTAGTGACGATGAGGTAAAAGACTCCCCTAGAATAGAATTATTATATGAAACTATTGCATGCATTCAAAATGCACTAAATAAATCAAAGTCTAGGATTAAGGATTTAAAAGTAGAAATTAGAGCCATTAAGAATGTAGAAATTTCTTGTAATGATGCATGTTCATTTAGGGATGAGAATGATGAACTTAGAAAAGAAATATGTAACCTAAAAGCATGCTTAGAGAAATTTACGAATGGGTCCAAATATCTTGATATGATTCTTAGGGACCAAAGGGTCATTTATAACAAGGCCGACATAGGATATAGGCCTAAGGAGAAGGAGGTAACCTTTACATCCCTTGTGAGTAGAAAATCAACCGTTAAGAGCAAGATTAGAAAAGCTTGGGTCCCTAAGGAATTTTTAATTGATGCTACCGGACCTAAAATTTGGGTGCCTAAGACTTGCATTTTTCATGTTGTATAGGTAGAAGGACCAAGCTTATGGATTGTTGATAGTGGTTGTTAAAAACACATGACCGGTGATGAGAGCAAATTCTCAACAATCAACCACATTAGCAAAGGGAAGGTGTCTTTTGGAAATAGTGGTAAACTTAAAATCCTAGGAAAAGGGACAATTGAGGTATCTCCAAACCTTGCAATTCACAAAGTACTATTAGTCAAAATTATGAAATTTAATTTGCTTAGTGTAAGTCAATTATGTGATGCCAATTTTGATGTTCAATTTGATCCTTCTAAATGCTTCATAAGACACAAAAATGAAAATGATTGCATGTTAGTAGGTTTTAAGAAATCAAATATATACTATGTTGATTTATCCTATGCTACTAACGCTTCTACTAAGTGTCTTATTGCAAAAGAAGAATAGAGTTGGCTATGACATAGGAAGCTAGGGCACATCAATATGAAAAACATTGCCAAAATAGCCAAGAAGAAGCTAGTCAAGGGGTTGCCAAAAGTCAAGTATCTTAAGGACAAAATGTGTGATGCATGCCAAGAAAGAAAGCAATCAAGATCATCACACAAAGGTAAAACTTTACTTAGTACCGCTTTACCTCTAGAACTTTTGCATGTTGATTTATTTGATTGTCATAGTACTCCTTCCATGATTGGTAGTAAATATTGCCTAGTTATAGTAGATGATTTTTCTAGATTTACTTGGGTATTCTTCATGAAACATAAGGATGAAACCCTAGGAATAATCATAGGCTTTAGCAAATGAGTAGAGAATGAAAAGAATATCAAAATCAACCGGATCTGTAGTGATCATGGTGGAGAATTTGAGAATTCTAACTTCTCAAAATTTTGCCTAGAACAAGGGTACAAGCATGAATTTTCATGTCCTAGAACACCTCAACAAAATGGGGTGGTGGAAAAAAAAATCGTGCCCTACAAAAAGCGGCTAGGACTATGTTTAATGCATATTATTTACCTAGCTACTTGTGGGCAGAAGTGGTCAATACCGCTTGCTATATCCAAAATAGGATTTTAGTTCATAGGTTTTTAGGGAAAACCCCATTTGAATTGTGGAATGGTACAATTCCAACAAATCACTACTTTAAAGTCTTTGGATGCAAAGTTTACATTTTAAACACCAAAGACAACCTTGGTAAATTTGAATCCAAAGTAGATGAGGAAATCATAATTGGATATTCATCCACTAGTGTAGGGTATAGAGTTTATAATAAAAGAACTCAAAAGGTTGAGGAATCTTCAAATGTCCAATTGGACGAAACTTCAAATACTTACCCTAGGAAATCCCCTATTGATGATGATATCAATGACAAAAATCAAGAAATTACCCAAAAATTTCAAGATTTGACTTTAGGGGGTAATGATCAAGGGGGAGAGTTAAATCAAGGGGGAGTAAGAGGTGATTTCGATGATAAAAGAAGGGTTGAGGATAATTATGATTAAAATCAAGTTAATACACCTCCTAGAACAATAAGAGTTCATCAAAATCACCCCCTAGATCAAGTTGTAGGTGAATTATCTCAAGGTGTTAGGACTAGGTCATTTCATAGAGCTCCCTCTAATCATATAGCCCTCATCTCCCAAATTGAGCCCAAAACAATCAATGATGCATTACTTGATCCGGATTGGATCCTAACAATGCAAGATGAATTGGCTTAATTTGAAAGAAGTCAAGTATGAGAATTAGTTCCTAGACCTAATGATAATACCATCATTACTATAAGATGGGTTTTTAGGAACAAACTAGATGATCAAGACAATATAACTAGGAATAAGGCAAGGTTAGTTGCAAGGGGCTTCAATCAAGTTGAAGGACTTGATTATGACGAAACATATGCCCCAGTTGCTAGGTTAGAATCCATTAGAATCCTATTAGGATATGCCTCTTTCATGGGCTTTAAACTCCATCAAATGGATGTAAAGTCGGCATTCCTAAATGAGTTTATTAAGGAGGAAGTATATGTAGAACAATCTCCCGGGTTTGAAAACATAGACTATCCAAACCATGTATTCAAGTTTAAAAAGGTTTTATACGGTTTGAAACAAGCTCTCCGGGCTTGGTATGAAAGATTGTCTTCTTTCTTGGTCTCTAAGGGGTCAAGTAGACCAAACTCTCTTCATTAAATCAAAGTCTAAGGACATCTTTGTAGCCCAAATATATGTAGATGACATTATCTTTGGGTCAACAAATGTTGATCTCCTTCAAGACTTCATCAAAAATATGGAGAATGAGTTTGAGATGAGTCTAGTTGGGGAACGAAAATTTCTTCCTAGGTCTATAAGTCAAACAAACAAATGAAGGAATTTATGTATAACAAATCAAATATACTAAGGAAATGATTAAGAAATTTAGTTTGGAAAATGCTAAAGTAGTGTCAACCCCAATGACAACTAATACAAAAATAGATAATGATCTTGAAGGAAAATAAATTGACCTTAAACTCTATAGGAGTATGATTGGTAGCCTTTTGTACCTAACTGCTAGTAGATCCGATATATTATTTGCAGTAGGGATGTGTGCAAGGTACCAATCATGTGCCAAAGAGTCCAATTTAGTGGTCGTAAAAAGAATCATAAGGTATATCAAGGGCACACTAAATGTAGGACTTTGGTATCCTAGGACAAAATCTTTTGATTTAATTAGGTACACTGATTTCGACTATGCGGGTTACAAGTTGGATTGGAAGAGTACTAGTGGTGGATGCCAATTTCTTGGATCCTCCCTAGTAAGTTGGTGTAGTAGAAAGAAATCTTGTGTTGCTTTGTCAACTATCGAGGCCAAATATGTGGCTATGGGTGGTTGTGTGGCTCAATTGCTTTGGATGAGACACACATTAGAGGATTACGAGCTACACTACTCCAATGTAAAAGTTTATTGTGATAATGTGAGTACCATAAATTTGACCAAAAATCCGGTACATCACTCTAGGACTAAGCACATTGAAGTAAAATATCACTTCTTTAGAGATCATGTGGCTAAGGGGGACAATGAACTTAATTACATAGAATCCAAGTCTAACTTAGCCGACATATTCACCAAGGCTCTCTCCGAAGCAGAATATTCATCACTTAGGAGAGAACTTGGAATGTGCTTAGTAGAATAGAGGTCTAGGTTTGCATGATCCTATAGAAATTCTAGGATTTATACCTTTAAGCATCTCACAAAACATCTAAGAAACCATGATTTTTGTATTGAGCCACTTAGACAACATGTGAGATGTTAGGAAGATGCACTTGAGTCATCATGCTTATTATGATGCATTACTATGAACCAAAGTGCCATCTAGAGACATTAACCCTTCATTGGACCAATCATTGGGAAGACTTATGCACAATTGATGTGCATATAGCTCCAAGAATATGATTGGAAATGCCAAATAAAATATAATTTAAACTATGTTTGTCATGATTTGAAAAATAGTTTTCAATTGCTAAGCAAAAGTGATACAAAGTTTGCAAAATATTTAAAGCTTTTGCTAGGTTTCAAAATTGTATCATTTTCGATATTTGGAAAACATATATTTTTTAAATTATTTTTCCTTGATAGAAAATAATTTCAGAAATGTGTACACAAAATTTCATGATTTTTTTTATGTTTCCTGAATTTTTGACGTATTTCTGAAGTTGGGCTGAAAAAACTTGAAAAATGGACTTTGAGCGTGGCAGTCGACTGAATCAGAATTCTGTCAACTGATACCCTGGTTTTTCTGCATTTCAGCCTTATTTATTGATCTTGAGTGTGCTATTAAGTCTCCTAACTCTATGGTATGTTGACTTAAGTAATTAAAAGGGTATGAGACTATTTGATGCAATGTTTTAGGGGGAGTTTCATAATATAAGTCTTTTCATTCCCTAAATTTATATTGTTGGTGCAAAGTTAGAATTTAACTTTCTATCTTTTGTTATTCTTTGCTCCACAATGTTATCGACACATCATGAATCATATCTTGGATTAAGGGGGAGCCTCATATCAATTTTATGCCTTAGTTCAAGATATATCAAATTTAATTCTTTCATGACCTTGTTATTGTATGAATTCTTCTCCTTTTTGATGTATGTCAAAGGGGGAGAAGGGATGTTTAAGTTAGAATTCATATTGGAAATATGATTATGTGCATATGTTAAAGACCTAACTTAAATGATTGCCAAACATCAAAAAGGGGGAGATTGTTGGTGCAACAATGCCCCAAGCATTTACATGTTTTGATGTTTGGATAATCATCTAAGTTAGGCAATATTTTGTGATATAATTGTGAACATGTTTAAGTAACAGGAAAAATCCAAGTATGAAGACTTGGTAAAAGAAAAGTCCAAGTGTGATCTTGGCAAAAGAAGTCCAAGGAAAGGGTTTGGCGGCGTAAGACTAAGCATGTAGTCTTAGCGGCGTAAAGTCTAAGCGGACCTTGGCAAAGGAAGTCCAAAGGCAAGTCTTGGTATCTTAAGTCCAAGCATGTAGTCTTGGCGACGTAAAGTCCAAGCGTACTTTGGCGAAAAAGAAACCAAAGACATGACGAAATCGAAGGAAGCTCTTGGAAGAAAGTGCAAAGGATGAACAAGTCGCGGACTCGGACGGATCCTGGAGGCCCAAGGCTAAAGGAAGAGCTAGAAGGTTAAGTCTAGGTCTAGGGAGTCAAATTCAAGTATGAATTACTCATACTTGACGAGTATCAGTCGACTAATACGATGTAGCAATCGACTGATAAGGTGCTCGACTGAGTCAGGATGAAACCTTGATGATCGATCGCTAAGAGCTAGCAAATGATCGATGCCGTGATTAGTCAATCGCTAATACCGCTACCGATCCGGTCGGTCGACGACGGCAACGCTGAATGAAGGCTCACTCGACTCCGCGCGGGGATCACTCGACTGATCGCTTCATCAGTCAACTGATCAGGCTGTCGTTGGAAATGGCGGCTGTGTATCTCTGCGGATTTGCCTTGTCATAAGCCGTTGGCTTGGACAACAGTCGACTGATGCTGTACATCAGTCGACTGATCATGACCCAACGAAAAAAACATCCCTCTCTCTATAAAAAGAGGGCTTGGGATGCTTGAGAAGGCTAGTGCTTATTTTCCAACCTTGTTCTCATGCTCCCATGAATTTTTCAAAGGCTTTCTTTGTGTTAATTCCTCCTCTTCTCCTAAATCTCATTTTCATCATTGTAAGAAGAGGTGAGTGTCTTGTAAAGGAAAGCTTCTTAGTGGAATTGCTTTGGGTTGATCCACCTTAAGGATTGCCGTAGAGTAGGAGCATTATCTCCGAACCACGTAAAAGGCTTCATGTTAGCATTTGTGTTTAGCTTCTTGTTTTTATTTAGTATTTGCTTCCGCTAACATTTCTTGTAGATTTCGAAAAGAGGTTATTCACCCCCCTCTAGCCTTCCAAGGATCCCTAACATTGTTAAGTTTAGTTTAATTAAGGTATGTTGTTGAAATACATTTGGTTTTAAGTGTATTAGGTTTAATTCAGCTTAATTAAGATCTATATCATCTCACCCAAGCTAGGTTTTCAATACACTTATTCCTACGAGTTTTGTGAGATGAGAATTTTTTTTATCTTAATTAAATTTAATGAGCAATTTCAAAGTGTTTAAACTTGTGTTAGATTCAAGCTTGGTTTGAGTTAGTCAAGTAGATTTTTCCAATATTGACTTCCAGGTCGTGGCGAGACACATGACCTTCTTGGTTATCGGAGCAACGACCACTTCCTAGACAAAGTCAATAAAAGAATCAAGTACTTGATTCACTTTAGATTAAGCCTTGGTCTAACTAGTTAAAGACATAGTGAGTTAGCTTCGGTCAGTTTCACTCGACTTAGTGCACCAGGTCATGGTGAGGCACATGACCTTCTTGATTATCGGAGCAACGACCACTTCCTAAACATGCACTTCGAAGAGTTTCCCCAACTTACTATCAGTTCACTTGTCTTAGTACTAGGTTGTTCAAGTTTAAGCTATTTTGTTTCCTATCTAGTCCATTCTACATTAAGCAAGTAAAGTAAACTAAGACATTCAAGTGTTTAACTAAAACATGGAAGGTTAACTAAAGCAAGCAAGTGTTAGACTAAAACAAGGAAAGTTAACTGAAACATGCAAGTGTTTTACTAAACAAGGAAACAAGCAAGGTGTTAGCTCCCCCTAAATGGTATCTAGTTTGACTTTTGTTCACTAAGTGAACTTGACACTTGGGAACCCAAAATTGATTTGGTCCAACTTGGTTGACTAAGCTAGACTTAGGAACCCATGCTTGGACTCAATTCTTAGCATTTTGGCTAAGTAATGACATGTAAGATTTATAGGTGGACTTAGCCTTATACCCGAGTCTGGATTTGTTGTACACAGCTCGCTGAGATCCAAGCATCATGTTGAGATACTTGGAACCTGAAGTGAACTTTTCCAAAAATCCAGTTAGATCTTCTACTTGCCTTTTTAGAACTGAGTTCTCTTCCTCAAGCTTTACAACTTGAGTTGAGTCTTTATCCTTAAATTGGTAAGTCGAAGTCTTCAAGTTAACTTGCTCCTTAAGTACTTGGACTTCCTTAAGTAGCGAGTCGACTCGATTTTCGGAATTAGCTAACTTCCTACCTAAGCATGCAATGATTTACATAATTTATCTTCTAGGGGAGAAGTTACCTTGTCAGAACCTTCAGAAACGGATGCGGATCCGTGGCTTCTCTCGGACTCAGAATCGGACTCATATTCGGAACTTGACTCGGCTCCACATCTTGATTCGGCCATAAACGCGATGAAGCTTCTCTTCGTCTCTTCCGCGTCCGACTCCTCCGATGACAATTCATCCCATGTAGCCTTAAGAGCCTTCTTCTTCTTTTCCTTTTTTGGTTTTTCTTCCTTTTTTAAGTTTGCGCACTCCGACTTGTAATGTCCTTTTCCGTTGCATTCGTATCAAGTCATTTCCGATCGAGATCTCGGCTTATTGTCGACCACCTTTTTGGCGTCTTTCTTTGTAAACCTCTTCTTTCGGTTGAACATTTTTCTTACCATATTTACAATCTCCTCTTCTCCCTTTGTTTCCGACTCCGACTCGTCTTCGGACTCAACCTTCACTTTTCTTTCCTTTTTAGTTGAACCTGCCATCAAAGCTATACCATTCTCGGTTTGACCCAAGTTAACTTGTTCGTGTAGTTCAAGTTCACAAAATAGTTCATCTAACCTAATTGTGGAGAGATCCCTAGATACCTTATAGGCATCGACAATCGATGTCCATAAGGCATTTCTCAGAAATGCCTTAAGGGTATACTTAATTAAGTCCCTATTCTCTATTTGGTGTCCTATTAAATGTAACCTATTTAATATGTCTTTAATCCTAGTATGAAGTTGACTAGCGTTTTCATTTTCGTTCATTTTACAATTAAATAATTTATTTAAAATCATGTCCCGTTTATCTATCCTAGTGTCATTTGTACCCTCATGCAATTCAATTAATTTCTCCCATAATTGTTTAGAATTTTCAAATGGACTTACCCTATGATACTGTTGTTACCCTTTTTCTCCGTGAACCAGGTGAAAGGGCTTCCGCACAATACATTATCCGAACCAAATAATCGGTCCGGTAAAGAAGACAAGGAAGAATGGTTCGAGCACGATCATCAGGGAAAATTGGAACGAGACGATGGGGTGAGGTAGTCGGCACGACAAAGCAATGATGGGGAACGCTTCGCTAGGGGATGAACGAGAAGCGGTTCAGCCTGGTAGGTCCCGCAACAGATGAGATAGGTAAGAGCCGATTTGCCACAAATGAAGCAGGTAAAAACTGGTTTGGCATCGTCAACCCGGAGATAGTTTGGTACGGGAAGAAGAAAAGTTGGTTCGGGTGGTTGAGAAGAACCTACGGGCTATGCCACACGTGAGCTATGGATCTAAATTAGTTTCACCGAAGGTAAGTGGCTAAAAGGGATAGGCTAGCATATTTCCCGAAATGTAGATGAGAAAGTGTTATACAACAGAAGGGGGGGTCCCCACATAATATTTTGAGGAGCCTTCGCTCCTCGTATCTGTAACAGAATTATTCTCCAAGTGGACGTGGTGGCCACGTGTACGATGGGGAAAGCTTGCAAGGCATCAACAGTTCAGAGGAGGAGAATAAAAGGGAGGGGGAGGACAGAAGGAAGGAGATCCCGCATTATTCCAACCAGTAAGAAACGAAGATACATTGGGTGAAGGAGAGCTACCACTTCACCGGAGAAGGAAAGTAGTGATCTTCACCTTTCGTGTACTCTTTCTTGTATTTTTATCCGACTGTAAGAGGTTTTCTCCACCACCTCCGGAAGTTTCCTTTCCGCGAAGGGGGACGTTCATAGTGAAAGATCTTTGGCACTGTATCCGGTGGGAGAGCTCACCTCCGTGGAGTAGGAATTCTTATTCCGAACCATATTATATCCTGTGTCTTGGTTTTATTGTCTGCGTTGGTTAGCGCTTCTCTACTTTTTTCTTTCTGTTAGGATGTATACTGAAAAGTCTATCTTTTGTATGAACATCTTTATTTTGAAATAAGAATCACATGATCATTGTTTGCATATTTTTATGGCTAGGTATATTGTCTAATACATTACATTATAGATAACATGGTGTGTGGTGTCACACGGGAGATCATGTTATCGGTTCCTTGTAAAGTATAAGTAAAGGCTCACAACCGAGATGACTTTGGACAAACCATTGGAATGGTTGTAGTGTGATTTGGTATTGGTTTGTCTTGACCATAGAATCACACTAGTGCACTTTGTGTGTATTGAGCAGGACCGACTTAGAGGTGATTCGATTTATTGCTGACTACATAATCGAATCAGACCTTAGATATTATATTGTACATACTATTAATCCAGATATAATAACGGACACATATACTTAGTATTCATCTCTTTGATTTACCAATGGGCGAGATTTATAGATTAAATCGATAGGCTCTGTAAGTTGGGAAATGATATTATTTATATGGTGTGCCATTGATTATAGGAGGAAACCGTGTCCTATATATTAGGATGATGATGTCCCCTTGAGGAGCTCATAATGTTCATCATGTAAACCCTGCAAGTGGACTTGGTCCGGCATGATGAAAAGGTTGAGTGGTACTACTCATAGAGTTAGATGTTGATTAATTAATGGTCAGTAAATTAATTAATTGACGGACATTCGAGATCTTAAACACGGAGAGAAAATGTACAAATAATATATGGATCCCATATTAATTTATGGGGGTTGGTGAGATAGATCAATGATAATCCTTTAGTGGATTGGATTATCATTAATGGATCGGACTTTATGTGGGATTGATCCATTGGGTGGCTAAGATCCAACTCCTCCTCATGGTCCCTATTGTAGCCTATTAAAACCTCATGAAGCTTAGATCCAATGGATAGAAACAAAACTCTAGATCCAAAGGTAGAGATTAAATCTCTAGATCCGACGGTTGAGATTAAATCTCTAGATCCGACGGTTGAGATTAAATCCCTAGAACCAATGGTGGAGATTAAAACAAGGCTTATCCCTAACTCTATAAAAGGAGGGCAAGGGGTGGGTGGCAACTAGAATCCAACTAGAGATAGGATTAGGGTTTTGGGCGGCAAGGCTTGGAGGCTAGGGTTTAGGGGTTGGCGGCACCAAATAAGGAAGGTATTTCCTTTCTTCTTCTTCCCTCAAGGTGGCCGGGGACCTAGCTTCCCTTTCCAGCCCTTGGCCGGTGTCCAAAGTAGCCCCTCTCCCTCTCTTTGGCTGGCAAAACCTAGGATTAGGGTTCTCCCTTGGATCTTTGGTTAGCATTTACCTATTCTCCTCTTCCTCCTTGGCCGGCGGCAAACTTGGAGTTTAGTGGTTGTTTGAAAGAAGGAGAAGAGGTTTGTTTCTATTTTTCCTCTTGCTCAGAATGAGCAAGAAAGGAAGATTGGCGATCTAGGATCTTCAACTCTTGGTAGATCATCGCCCACATGACATC
The DNA here is from genome assembly GCA_025175895.1 of Wurfbainia villosa. Classification (NCBI taxonomy): domain Eukaryota; kingdom Viridiplantae; phylum Streptophyta; class Magnoliopsida; order Zingiberales; family Zingiberaceae; genus Wurfbainia; species Wurfbainia villosa. Next base: position 21,562,996 of record CM045998.1, read on the forward strand.
CGAAAGGAGGAAGGTCATACAATAGAAGATCGAGAGGTATATCGATTCTCTATTTTCTCTTGTATCATGTTTATATTTGTTTTTCAATTATGTGCATGATATATTCTATTTTGTGGATAAATAATACTTGGATCCCGAACATAAACACAAAAGCCAGCGATCTGTACATCGTCTATTCCGTGGCTACTCGTAGAATAGAGGTAGGTCGCTTAAACAAAAAGTTTGTTCAAGTGACCACTCTAAACGAATAGCACGACGATGGAACGGTTGCTTGGGTATTTCCTTTTGTCTAGGATTAAATTTTTTAATCCGGGGACATTGATGGGATCGCCATGAACAAGCGACTGGGTTGAATTGGGAAGCGAAGTTTTCCCTCACGGATCAACTCAACAAATGGTATCAAATCCATAGTTTTCGGTTTTGTGTGTTTAGGATTCTGTTAATTTTTAAGCACTTTTCATATATTATATGTGTCGGATAATAGTAGGATATACGTAGGTTAACTCTTTGGTTGTAGGCATAAGATCTGACTATTATGGCCACATGTGTGTATGTGATTGTATGTGTGTAAATGTTTATTTTGTTGAATCCTCGGGGTTGACGAGGCTAGTATTTAATTTTTTGTAAATTAGATACGACATTGTTTAGCCACTCTTTTTATTTTAGTTTACTTTCGATCTAGATTTCATGTACACTCCCTCGTGGAGTATAGGATCGATGGATGTAAACTAAAATAGTTTTTAGTCTCGGCTCGGATCTCCAGATGGCTCGTACATGGCGTAGGAGGAGTGGACGAGAAGGCGATACGACGGGAGACATATTGAAGACAAAAGCCATAATAGTTGGAAAATTTGTATTTTTCATATTTATTGCTTATTGTTTGATATGCATGTAGTAGGCTAGAAAATTCCTCAATTACAAATTACTAAGTGGGAGAGGGATATTTTTATAAATTCCCATGTCCTCCATTACGATTTAACAAGTGATGCAAACAAACTTGCGCGTCGGCTCTGAGTGCCTTCCTCCCCATCGGATGAGTTTGTTTGCGGATCACAAGGTCAAATATGGTTATAGGGAATTATTAAGGAGCGTGTGTACTTCCCCATCGGAAGGCACATAATCCGAGATAATTACCTTGGAACCAAGTAATGGTGAACACTTAGATACAAATATAAGTATCCTCCCCATCAGAGTCACTGCTTTTATTTGTAGGGCCAAAGAGGAACCAACTATTAATTTTACTTGTCAAAAAGTTAGGTTGACAAGATAGTAAAATTAATGGGTAAAACCTCCTCTTACAAATGTAGAATTCATATACGTCCACACTATCATGGCATACGATATTCTCGGTGTTTTGAGGTGTTGGTTGATTTTAAAATTTTATTGTTTGAGGAATCAATAATTTTTTGAAATATAATGTTTTGATCTATGTGATTCTTAGGTTTTCTTTCAAAATGACTTTCAACCCGCTTGATGTGATATTGAAAGAGAATAAACTTACTGGACCCAACTATGTTGATTGGAAGAGGAATTTAGACATTGTCTTGACTACTAAGGAATACAAATATGTACTCCTCGAAGAGTGACCTCCTAAGCCTGCAGATGATTCTGGGGAAAATGAGAAAGAGAGTTATAAGAAGTGGATAAAGGCCGATGAGATGGCGCAGTGTTACATTTTGACATCTATGTCAAATGTACTGCAACATCAGTATCAAGTCATGCCCACAGCTTATGACATGATGCTCAATCTCAAAGAGCTTTTCGGACACCAGAATCGGGCTGTGAGGCAAGAAGCCATGAGAAACTTGATGATGACCACCATGATCGAGGGAACACCCATAAGGGATCATGTTCTCAAGATGATGGCTCATTTGAATGAGATGGAGGTCCTTGGAGCTGAGATCGATGGGGAAACCCAGGTCAATATCATACTCTAGTCTCTACCTAGGAGTTTTGAGCAGTTTCGCCTGAACTACAACATGAACAAGAGGTTGTATTCATTAGCGGAGCTTCTGACAGAACTCCAGGCGGCAGAGGGGCTATTTCGTCAGAGTGATCAGGCGCATGCCATGGTGACCCAAAAGGTTTCTACTTCTAAGCCGAAAGGCAAGAAGAAGAAGAAAAAACTGGGGCAAAGGCGGTGAGAGGTACTCAGGGAGGAGTGAAGAAGTCGAAAGGCAAGTGCTTCACTTGTAAGCAGACTGGAAACTGGAAGAAGGGCTGCCCCAACCGCAAGCAGAACAAAGGTATATCTTTTGGTCTGGTCGTTGAAATATATTTAGCGGTGTTATCTACCGGCACCTGGTGTGTAGATACTGGAGACACTGATCATGTCTGCAATACTTTACAGGGGTTCCAGGAAATCAGATGACTGGCCGACGGGGAGATTACCGTGTACTTGGGCGATGCCATGAAAGTGGCGGTTGTTGCAGTGGGAGACATTCATTTATCTTTTGAGGAAAATAAACTTTTGATTCTTAAGAATTGCCTTTATGTACCTTTGTTTAGAAAGAATTTAATTTCAGTTTCTAAATTATTTATGGATGGATATTCTATTTCTTTTAATGACAGAGTTGTTATAAAAAGGAATAGGGACATTATCTGTTCAGGTACATTGATAGGAAATCTATACACACTTGAATCAAAACTTCCCACGATGCAAATTGAAGTTAATAACTCATCTTCTAATTCCAATAAGAGAAAAAAAACCTTCGAAGATGAACCAAATATATCTTTGGCATCTTAGGCTTGGTCATATTAACCTAAGCAGAATTCAAAGGTTGATAGCTGATGGACCTTTGGGTTCATTAGTGGTGGAGGATTTCCCAACCTGTGAATCTTGCTTAGAGGGTAAAATGACCAAGAGGCCTTTTAAGGCCAAGGGGTATAGAGTCAAAGATGTGTTGGAGTTGGTTCATTATGATTTGTGTGGTCCTATGTCTATCCAGGCTAGATGTGGGTTTGAGTATTTCGTCTCTTTTATAGACGATTATTCAAGATATGGATACATTTACCTGATGCGCCACAAGTCTGAATGCTTTGACAAGTTCAAAGAATTCAAGGCTGATGTGGAGAAACATCAAGGTAAAAGTATCAAGACACTACGATCTGATCGTGGTGGCAAGTACCTCTTGCGAGAGTTTAGGAATTACTTATCAGAGGCTGGGATTCAATCCCAATTGTCTGCACCTGGCACACCCCAGCAGAATGGTGTAGCAGAGCGAAGGAATAAGACTCTTATGGAGATGGTTAGATCGATGATGAGTTATTCTGAGTTGCCAGATTCGTTCTGGGGATATGCTCTAGATACAACGGTGTACATTCTGAACTTGGTTACATCTAAATCAGTACCTTCTACTCCCACAGAGTTGTGGACTAGGCGAAAGCCTAGTCTAAGACATATTTGGATATGGGGAGTCCAGTACATGTGCTGAAGGCATATGTTGGTAAGTTGGAACCTCATACAGAAGTACACATGTTCGTTGGCTATCCTAGAAGAACGAAGGGTGGCTTGTTTTATAGTCCTAGAGATCAGAAGGTGATCGTTAGCACGAACGCCAGATTTCTAGAGGAAGACTATGTGATGAGCAACAAGCCCAAAAGTAAAATTGTTCTGGAGGAATTAAAAGGGGAAGTCACTTCTTCAGTACCACTGGTACAAGAAGATATACCACAAGTCACTGCACCGCGTGTCACAGAGCATACACAAAAGATACCTTATCGTAGTGGGAGGGTTGTTAGACAGCCTGATAGATTCATGTTCTTGGGAGAATCTTCTGATTTGGTCCCCGGCGAACATGAACCTGATCCCTGGACATATGATGAGGCAATCCAAGATATAGATGCAGCATCTTGGCAAAGTGCAATGAATACTGAGATTGAATCTATGGATTCAAATCAGGTCTGGGAGCTAGTGGAACCACCCAACAACAACAACAATAACAAAGCCTTATCCCACTAGGTGGGGTTGGCTATATGGATCCTTCTACGCCATTGGACTCTATCCCCTACTATATCATCATCTATATTTAAATAAATTTTATCTTGTTTTATTGTTGCTAACCAAGTCTTTTTTGGTCTTCCTCTTCCTCGTTTGATGTGTATATTTTGTATCGTTTTACATCGCCTAACTGGAGCATTTATTGGTCGTCTAAGTACATGTTCGTACCACCTTAAACGTGTCTCTCGGAGCTTTCCTTCAATAGATGCAACACCAACTTTTTCTCTAATGCTCTCATTTCTTATTCTGTCCATCCTCGTATGTCCACACATCCACCTTAACATCCTCATCTATGCAACTCTCATCTTTTGCTCATATGCTTGAGTCGTAGCCCAACATTCAGCTCCATATAACATAAGCGAGTCTAATTGCGTTTTGTAGAACTTCCCTTTAAGTTTTAGAGGCACTTTACGATCACATAAAATACCCGATGCTTTCCTCCATTTCAACCATCACTGCTTGTATTCTATGTAAGACATCTCTCTCGATCCCTCCATCGTCTTGCAAAATGATCCTAAATATTTAAAGCTCTCGATTCCAACTCATCATCTCCTATCTTAACACTTGTCTCATTCGTCTAATATTGCTAAATTTAAATTCCATATATTCATCTTTACTCTACTAAGCTTAAAACCTTTCACTTACAGTGTTTCCGGTCTAGTTTAGCATTTACTCCTTCACGTGTCTCATCTACTAAAACAATATCATAAACAACATGTACCATGGTAATGTGTTGATGAGTTCATCCATGATTAGTGTAAAAAGATAGGGACTTAAAATGATCCTTGATGTAACCCTATCTTTATTGGAAATGCTTGATTAATCCACAAGTCTTCACTCACAGTGCGTTACTTCCTTATACATATCCTTAATTAGTTGATATATGTTACACTAACACCTCTTTTTCTAAAATTCTCCATATTATTTCTCTTGGAACTCTATCATAAGCTTTTTCTAAATCAATGAATACCATGTAGATCCTGCTTTTGCTCTCTATACTTTTCAATTAGTTTATGCGAGAAGATGTATAGCTTCTATTGTTCTGGCATGAATCCAAATTGATTTTTAGAACCATGGTCTCCTTCCTTAATCTTTTCTATTACTTTTTCCCAAAGTTTCATGGTATGACTCATTAATTTAATACTATAGTTTTCACAAGTTTGTATGTCTCCTTATTCTTATATAAGGAATTAGGATCTTACCCTCCGTTGATCGAGGCATCCTTTTGTGTTTCAATATCATGTTAAATAATTTTATAAGCCATTCAATACCTTGTTTCCCTAGACACTTCCATACCTCTATCTAATATCATCCGTCCAACGGCTTTTCCATTTTGCATTCCATTTAAAGCTTGTTCTACTTCTGAAATTTGAATTCTACGATAAAAATTTAAATTTCTATACTCATTTGACCTACTTAAATTACCTAAATTAAGTTGGTCTCCTAAACCTTCATTAAAAAGTTGATAAAAATATCTCTTCCACTGCTCTTTTATTTCTTCATCATTTACTAGTACCCTATTGCATTCATCTTTAATACATCTTATTTGATTAAAATCTTTTGTCTTTCTCTCTCTCACTTTAGCTATTCTATAAATGTCTCTTTTCCCTTCTTTTGTATCTAATTTTTGATATAACTGTTCAAAAGTTTCAGTCTTAGCTTCATTCACTGCTTTCTTAGCCTCTTTTTTGGCTATTATATATTTTTTCAAATTTTCCTCATTTTAACAAATATTTAATTTCTTATATGCTATTTGTTTTTCCTTGACTTTTTCTTGCACTTTTTGATTCCACCACCAAGATTCTTTACTTGGTGGTGCATGTCCCTTTGACTCACCGAGTACACTCTTAGCTACTATTTTCAATTTTGATACCATCTTATCCCACGTCGTATTAGGGTCATTGTATATGTCATCTAATACTTGTACTCCTACATTCTCTTTGAATAGATGGGAACCACCCAATGGTGTAAAAACCATTGGATGCAAGTGGATCTACAAAAGAAAGAGAGGAATAGATGGGAAGGTTGAGACCTTCAAAGCGAGGCTTGTTGAGAAGGGGTATACTCAGAAAGAGGGTATTGATTATGAGGAGACCTTTTCGCCGGTAGCAATGCTTAAGTCTATCCAAATTCTCTTATACATAGTAGCTCATATGGATTATGAGGTATAGGAGATGGATGTCAAGACAACTTTCCTGAATGGAAGTCATGAGGAAGACATCTATATGAAGCAACCAGAGGGATTCATTGCGAAGGGCAAAGAGCATCTTGTATGTAAGCTTAATCGGTCCATTTATGGATTGAAGAAAGCTTCGAGGTCTTAGAACATCCGCTTTGATGAGGTAATCCAGTCTTATGGATTTATTTAAAGTCCGGATGAGTCATGTGTATACAAGAGATGTGACGAAAACGTAGTGGTATTTTATATACTATACGTAGATGACATTTTGTTGATTGACAACAATATCAAGGTGTTATTGGACATAAGGGTATGATTGTCCAAACAGTTTGATATGAAGGACTTGGGAGAGGTGGGACACATCCTTGGGATCAAGGTTATAAGGGATCACAGGAAAAGGATGTTGTGCTTATCCCAAGCTTCATACATAGACACGATTATGGATCGTTTTAGCATGCAGAACTCCAAGAAGGGTTTTCTACCTTTCAGGCATGAAGTTCCTTTATCTAATGAGATGTGTCCTAGAACATCTGAGGAGATAGAGGAAATTAAGGCAGTTCCTTATGCTTCGGCGGTAGGAAGCCTCATGTATGTGATTCTATGTACGAGACCAGATATCTGCTATGTCGTGGGCATGGTCAGCAGATATTAGAGTAATCTAGGACAGGGACATTGGACTGTGGTAAAACATATATTAAAGTACCTGAGAAGGACTAGGGATTATATGCTAGTTTACCAGGCAAACCAATTACTCCCTGTGGGTTACATGGATTCCAACTTCCAATCTGATAGGGATAACAGTAAGTCTACCTCAGGTTTTGTGTTTACTTTGGGAGGTGGAGCCATTGTATGGAGGAGTGTCAAGCAGAAATGCATGGCAGACTCCACCATGGAAGCTGAGTATGTGGCAGCCTCTGAGGCCGCCAAAGAAGCTGTGTGGCTCAGGAACTTCCTGATGGACTTGGATGTGATTCCTGGTTTGTCCAGAACTATCACAATTGATTGTGATAATAGTGGTGCAGTTGCAAACACGAAGGAACCACGAGCCCATAAGGCTAGTAAACACATAGAGCGCAAGTACCACCTGATATGAGAAATCATAAAGAGAGGAGAAGTTGCTGTGGCCAAGATTGCATCGCAGGATAACCTGGTAGATCCTTTCACTAAGACCCTTCCAGCGAGAGCTTTTGATAGGCATGTGGAGGGAATGGGGATCAGATGTATGGAAGTTTGAGGACAGCATAATCTTTTAGTATAAGTGGGAGATTGTTAGGATGTATACTGAAAAATCTATCTTTTATATGAACAACTTTATTTTGAAATAAGAATCACATGATCATTGTTTGCATATTTTTATGGCTATGCATATTGTCTAATACATTACATTATAGATAACATGGTGTGTGTTGTCACACGGGAGATCATGTTATCGGTTCCTTGTAAAGTATAAGTAAAGGCTCACAACTGAGATGACTTTGGACAAACCATTGGAATGGTTGTAGTGTAATTTGGTATTGGTTTGTCTTGACCATAGAATCACACTAGTGCACTTTGTGTGTATTGAGCAGGACCGACTTAGAGGTGATTCGATTTATTGCTGACTATATAATCGAATCGTACCTCAGATATTATATTGTACATACTCTTAATCCCGATATAATAACGAGCACATATACTTAGTATTCATCTCTTTGATTTACCAATGGGCGAGATTTATAGATTAAATCGATAGGCTCGGTAAGTTGGGAAATGATATTATTTATATGGTGTGCCATTGATTATAGGAGGAAACCGTGTCTTATATATTAGGATGATGATGTTCCCTTGAGGAGCTCATAAGGTTCATCATGTAAACCCTACAGGTGGACTTGATCCGGCATGATGAAAAGGTTGAGTGGTACTACTCATGGAGTTAGATGTTGATTAATTAATGGCCAGTAAATTAATTAATCGACGAACATTCGACATCTTAAACATGGGGAGAAAATGTACAAATAATATATGGAGCCCATATTAACTTATGGGGGTTAGTGAGGTAGATCAATGATAATCCTTTAGTAGATTGGATTATCATTAATGGATCGGACTTTATGTGGGCTTGATCCATTGGGTGGCCAAGATCCAACTCCTCCTCATGGTCCCTATTGTAGCCTATTAAAACCTCATGATGCTTAGATCCAATGGATAGAAACAAAACTCTAGATCCAAAGGTAGAGATTAAATCTCTAGATCCGACGGTTGAGATTAAATCTCTAGATCCGACAGTTGAGATTAGATCCCTAGAACAAATGGTGGAGATTAAAACAAGGCTTATCCCTAACCCTATAAAAGGAGGGAAAGGGGTGGGCGGCAACTAGAGATAGGATTAGGGTTTTGGGCGACAAGGCTTGGAGGCTAGGGTTTAGGGGTTGGCGGCACCAAATAAGGAAGGTATTTCCTTTCTTCTTCTTCCCTCAAGGTGGCCGGCGACCTAGCTTCCCTTTCCAGCCCTTGGCTGGCGTCCAAAGCAGCCCCTCTTCTTCTCTTTGGCCGGAAAAACCTAGGCTTAGGGTTCTCCCTTGGAGCTTTGGTTGGCATTCACCTATTCTCCTCTTCCTCCTTGGCCGGCGGCAAGCTCTAAACTTGGAGTTTGGTGGTTGTTTGAAAGAAGAAGAAGAGGCTTGTTTCTATTTTTCCTCTTGCTCGAAATGAACAAGGAAGAAAGATTGGCGATCTAGGAGCTTCAAATTTTGGTAGATCGTCGCCCACACGACGTCCGAAAGGAGGAAGGTCATACAATAGAAGATCGAGAGGTATATCAATTCTCTATTTTCTCTTGTATCATGTTTATATTTTTTTTCAATTATGTGCATGATATATTCTGTTTTGTGTCTAAATAATACTTGGATCCCGAACATAAACACAAAAGTCGGCGATCCGTACATCGTCTATTCCGTGGCTACTCGTAGAATAGAGGTAGGTCGCTTGAACAACAAGTTTGTTCAAGTGCCCACTCTAAACGAATAGCACGACGATGGAACGGTTGCTTGGGTGTTTCCTTTTGTCTACGATTAAATTTTTTAATCTGGGGACATTGATGGGATCGCCATGAACAAGCGACCGGGTTGAAGTGGGAAGCAAAGTTTCCCCTCACGGATCAACCCAACACTTTCATCTTTACTATTGCAGTCGGAGAGAACCCCCGAAGCTTCCTTCATGCTTCATCGCATCAAAAGGAGGCGAACAGATCTTCTTCACCACATCAGTTGGCGGCATCTGTGGGAAACACTTGAGCAAGATGTAGAGATGCAGCCTGAGGAAATACAACAACCAGTTGCCTCCGCTGTGGAGGAAAACCCCATTACAATACTACCATCACAGCTGAGAGCCCTAGTGGACAACGCTGTGATTGAGGCCCTTGCCAGAGAAAGGAGAAGGACAAGATATCTTCATCCTCACTCTGGTGAACCTTCTTCTCGAGGACCACCACCAGAGGTGCCCCCTCCACCTCGTACAACCATTAACATTGAAGTATCGCCCGGAGAGGGGCCGGGAGGGCGAGCACATCAGAACACTATACCATTGACCCAGAATCGACGAGAAGAACAAGCCGAAAGTAGGTCAACTAGGGCTCAGGAGGTATATGAGCCCAACCCTTTTACCATGGACATCCTCTCTGAAATCCCACCATCATACTTCCAGAATCCCCAAGTAGACAAGTACGATGCCTCAACAGATCCGGAAGAACATCTATCGTAATTCGCCGGAGCGACCTCGCTCCACTTCTACACCGACGCCCTCAAGTGCCGAGTATTCCGGACCACTTTAGTCGGTTCGGCACAAAAATGGTTCAACACCCTGCCCCTAGGGTCTATCACTTGTTTTGCTGACTTTCAGGGGTTGTTCCGCCAAGAGTTTGCCAGCTGCAAGGCGTACAAGCATGACGCCTCTATCCTGCTGCACATTACGCAGGGGCCCTCAGAATCACTCAGAGGGTATCTTCATCGGTTCACCTCCACCGCTAGAAGCATCCCTTCCGTGAGGTCGGATGCTTTCAGAGTCGCCATCCCACATGGGCTGAGGGAAGGTCCCTTCCTCAGCTCCCTCTTGAGAAAGCCTGCTAACAGCTACGAGGAGATGTTAAGCCGTGCGGAAAAGTACATCAACAAAGAAGAAGGACTGAAAGTGTGGAGGGTCGAACGCGCTGCTGCTGCTGTCCCTACCGAAAGGAATCGCCCCGCCACCCCTCAAGTGCCTCCTCGGCGGGGATACGCGCGACCTCTTTTACTGGAGGCTCCTAGGCCTCGGTTGTTACTACAAGGCCCTCATCCTGCGTCACCCTTGCAAATCATGGCGGCTGATGCAGTTCCTCCCCCGCGGACTTGGAAGGAGCGGGAGATGGAATTCTATGATCAACAGGGTCTGCTATAGCGACCCTCGTGAATCTGAGTACCACGTAATCTCCTCCACCCCCATTTTTCTGCCAATACCACATGGAGTACGGCCATGCCAACAACCAATGTTTCAAGCTGCAGGAGGAGTTGGAGTGCCTCCGAGCCGCCTACCCACAATTGCGGCCTCAAACGGGGGGGGGGGGGGGGCCGACACGGTGAGGGAAACGACCCAACGCGGCTCGTCCCGGGCCGTATAACCAACCATCGCAAGTTACTTTCTCTTCGGACCCCCAAACGCCGTCCTAGGAGGTTATTTCTCAAGGAGGCCCATCAGGTGAGGGCCCATCATCCAATCCAAATAATGCCCCCACACGGGAGGTTATTCATGTCATTGCAGGAGGGCCCACTAACAGGGACTCCAATCGGGCGCGGAAGTCATATGCCCGCCTCATGGAAAGTCTGGCCATTGTCACTGACCAGACTATCTACACCGCGCTATTGGTCTCGTTCGGGCTGGAAGATCTTCGAGGCATCATGCTGCCCCACACGGATGCCTTAGTGATCTGCATTTCCCTGGCCAACTACGAAGTGCCCAGGGTATTGGTTGATTCAGGAAGCTCTATCAACATCTTCTTCCAGGAGGCCTTTGGACAGATGCAGTTGGGAAATACCCAGCTAGAAGATGTGGCCACACCCCTCTTCGGGTTTGTGGGGCATTTGGTCCACCCCATAGGGCAGATTTCATTGCCCCTGACTCTGGGTACGAAGCCCAACCAAAAAACCAGTATAGTTCCCTTCCTCATTGTGAATGCTCCGTCCACTTATAATTCCATTCTTGGTCATCCTTTCTTTGCCATTTTTCAGGCGGTGGCTTCCCCGTACCACCAGAAGGTGAAATTCCCTGTCGGACAGTTGGTGGGAGAAGTCCGAGGCGAGCAGAAAGCCGTTAGGAGCTGTTATGTGCAAATGGTCCGAGATGATCAGAAGGGGGCCTGAACTGATCACCCCAAAGGAAAGGCCATAGTCATTTCTGATGTATGCGTCCTGGAAGAATCTCCTTCCAAGGCAGACAAGATAGAGGAAGGGGAGCTGGTGGAGATAGCTTCGGGAAAGGCCACGCGGGTGGCACAGCAGCTGGAGGCCAAGGAGGAGTTGGTGGCCTACCTGAAAAAGAATGAAGACATCTTCGCAGGAGACGTGCATGACCTTACTGGAATTGACCCTCACGTTGCTGAACATCATCTTAACATAACCAGAGGAGTCCGACCCGTCCAATAGAAGCGGCGACACTTTGGACCTGAGAAGGACAAGGTTATAGCCGAGGAAGTAGATAAATTATTAAAAGCGGGTCATGTGAAGGAGATCCAATTCCCCGAGTGGGTCTCTAATGTAGTCTTGGTCCCCAAGCCTTCTGAGCAGTGGAGGATGTGTATTGACTTTCGCTATTTGAATAAAGCGTGCCCTAAAGACTGCTACCCCTTGCCTCGTATTGATCAGTTGGTGGATTCTACAGTAGGGTATGAAGTGGTGTCCTTAATGGATGCATACCAGGGGTATCATCAAATACCCTTGGCTAAGGAAGATTAGAAGAGGGTTAGTTTTGTGACGACAGGAGGGTTATATGCTTATGTGGTAATGCCCTTCGGCCTAAAAACGTGGGGGCCACCTACCAACGGCTCATGGACAAGATCTTCGCGGAGCAAAAAGGAAAGAATGTGGAAGTTTATGTGGACGATATCCTAGTCAAATCAAAACCACTTGGGATTTAGTTAAGGATTTAAATGAAACCTTTGCTACGCTGAGACGGTATAATATGAAGCTGAATCCTAAAAAATGCTTGTTCGGGGTGAAAAGCGAAAAATTCTTAGGATATATAGTAACTGAGAAGGGGTTGCAGGCAAATCCAGAGAAGGTGCAAGCACTATGTAATAAGAAGTCACCCACTAATTTGTGAGAGACTCAAAAGCTGGTGGGGAGGATTGTTTCCTTATCTCAATTCATAGCCAGATTAGCGGAAAAAGGGCTACCTTTCTTCAAGATCCTGCGCAAAGCTACCAATTTTCAATGGGATGATCAGTGCGAGCAGGATTTCCAAGAATTGAAGAAGTATCTAGCCGGACTTCCGTTACTAGCCAAGCCAATGGCAGAAGAGCCGTTGTGGATGTACTTGGTCATCTCGGAGGGAGCCATCAGTTCAGTTTTGCTGAGGCAAGAAGGTTCTCATCAACAGCCTATTTATTATACCAGCCATATTTTGAAGGGGGTTGAATCCCGTTATACTGAGCTAGAGAAATTGGCATATATTCTGGTCTTGAAAGCCCGTAAATTGAGGTCATACTTTCTGGCTCATCCTATCACCGTTTTGACTCATAGTGAATTGGGGAAGGTGGTCACCAAGCCTAATTTTTCTGGGAGATTGGATAAATAGGTGGTAGAACTAAGCGAATATGACATTCATTACCAACCTCGAACCGTTATCAAGGCTCAGGCACTTGCTGACTTTCTGGCTGAAGTACCTGTTGGTTCGGAAGACAGTTTGTTGCCGAAAGAAGAAAGGTCAGAAGCATGGAATGTATTTGTGGATGGTTCTTTGGGATCCACGGGTAGCGGAGTCGGAGTCTTGTTGATTTCCCCTGATAGAGAGGATACGCGCATAGTCGTGCGCCTAGGGTATCGGGCATCTAATAACGAAGCAGAGTATGAAGCCATTCTAGCGGGGCTACAGGCTACCAAGGCTATAGGGGCCACCTCAATTATAATCCACTCGGATTCCCAATTGGCAGTATCACAACTTCAAGGCTCTTTCGCGGTTCGAGAAGAGAGACTGCACAAATACTCGAAGGCTTTTGAGAAAGAAAAGGCAAATTTCCGTCAGGTCCTCTTGAAGCAGATTCCAAGGGAGAACAATGGGAAGGCGGATGAATTGGCTCGGTTGGCTAGCGCAATGGAAGGAGTAAAGCCATTTGAAGCAGTCTGCATGGAAATCCCTACTTCTTTGACGATATGCAGTGTGGAGGAGGTTGTGCCCGACTCTGATCCGATCCTCGATTGGAGGACTAATATCATAGCTTACTTACAGCATGAAAGGGTCCCGGAAGAAAAAATGGCGGCATCTGCTTTAATGAGCAGAGCCAAACGATTCACCCTCTTAAACGGAGTCTTATACAAAACATCTTTTGGACGACCCCTGCTGAAGTGTTTGGGAAAGGAGGATGTTGAATGGGTACTTTGGGAGGTCCATGAAGGTTGATGTAGTAATCATTTGGGAGGGAGATCTTTGGCGAGGAAGGCCTTGTTAGCAGGATATTTCTGGCCTACCCTCCAACAAGATGCAGCTCATATAATGCAAACCTGCCCAGCCTATCAAAAGCATAGCAACCGATCCGAACGATCGACTGAATTAATGAAAGCTGTGGTTGCTTCACGTCCTTTTAATCAGTGGAGAATGGATATAGTGGGTCCTATGCCTGTGGCACCATTGCAAAAAAAAATTCCTATTGGTGGTTGTGGATTATTTCTCCAAGTGGGTGGAAGCAGAGCCTCTTGCAAAAATTACTAAGAATGCCGTAATACAATTCCTGTGGAAGAATATTGTCTGTCGGTACGGTATTCCTCGGAGGTTAGTTAGCGATAATGAACGATAATTCCAAAGCAAAAAAGATCAAAGAATGGTGCCAAAGTCTCAATATCCAGCAAGCTTTCACTTCGGTAGCCCATCCTCAAGCTAATGGGCAGGTTGAGGTCACTAACAGAATCCTTATCCAAGGACTGAAGACCAAATTGGGGGCTCAAAGAGGAAACTGGGTGGAAGAACTGTCTGGAATCTTGTGGGCCTACCAAACCACACCAAAAGTTGCAACTGAAGAAACTCCTTTCAGTCTGGTATACGGGATGGAGGTCATCATTCCGGTGGAAGCCCTTTTAAGTAGTGCCCGAGTGGAAATTTATGAGCCAGAGCAGAACCAAATTATTCGAAGCACTGAGTTAGACTTGGTGGAAGAAAAAAGGGAGACATCATGGAGGCGAGTGGAGTTTTATAAGCGGAGAGTGCAGCAAGCCTTTAACAAAAAGGTGAGGCCCTGAAGGTTTCAAGAGGGAGATTTGGTTTTGTGTAAAGTTAATCCTGCTGGAGATCCTGGAAAGTTAACTCTAAACTAGGAGGGGCCCTATAAAGTGACGCGTTGCGTAGCAGGGTCAGTGTATTATATAAAGGATGACCGGGGCAAGGAATTTCCTCGACTGGAATGCTATCCACTTGAAACCTTTTCACACTGTATAAGGAGTGATGGATAAAAGAAAAGGAGTTGGGGGGTTCCCGAAGGGATGTACTCGGCAATTTGTTGTATTGATTAGATGTATAGTAAATCCAAGTTTGATCAATGAGTTATTTACAGTAGTACTATAGCCCTTGTAGCGAGCTATGAAAAGAAAAGAAGATAAAAAGGGAGTCATGTCCCGAAGCAGTATATCAAGTTACAACTTAAATCGATCGGGAGGATAACGTCGAAAGTTGACCTCCCAATTTAAGGAGAGAGTGGGATGGTTCACAGGGGAAAGTCCTTGATCCGCATACTGCCGAACCGCCTCATTAAATCCATCTTGATAGGTGGCACGCATTAGAATGGCCAACCGCTCCTGCCGATTTGGGCGGTCAGGGCTTTGGTTCCAGTGGAGCCTGTGACATTTCTGTTGTTGCTCCCGAAGGGCTCGACACATTTCGCTATAACATTGGCATACTTCCATGATGACATTCGCCAGAACTGAGATGTCGTCTTCTCGGGAAGTTTGGTCATGCTGAAGGAGATTAGTCATATCCATCATGTTCTGGCATATTGAAGCCAAAATTCCCTCTACCGCCTCTGTATAGGATCTGGTGCGGACTAGTTCATTGCCCAGCCTCTGAAGGGATGTTTCTTACCTGCATATACGGGCGTGAGCATGTTCCCTAGAAGTTATTAAGGAGAAGTTTTCTTGTACCTCCTTGCACAGGCGGGTGCGGAGATCCCCTATCTTGTCCTTTGCCCTCTGGTGTCGGATTCGCAGGTTTGTGATGATCTCAGAGTCCTTTTTTTTCTCTTGCAGAAGTTTTGCCACCTGCTTTTGAAGGTCTGTTAATCCTTGAGGAGTGGGAGCTTCTTTGTCAGGCTGTGCTGGTTAAGCATCTTGTCGGATAGATAATAAATCTGTATGAGCCTGTTGTTGTTCTTGCAATGCCGCTATAATTTCAGCATCCTTGTGATGTTGTGAATGAGCCTCTTCCAGTTGTTCCTGGCACTATTTCAGCTACTGAGACAGGAATTGCTCTCGGTCCTGGGCAGTCGTTTGATCCTCCCGCCGCTATTGCCCCCATTTTAGGGATTGAGCCTGATATTGCTGGATGGAGCGATCCAGTTCTTGATAATTGGTTAGGGCCTGTAAGCCGTGTATCAAAAAGGAGGCATCAAATGAAGAAGGTCAGGTAATTCAGTCTGAGAAACATACCGTTCCAAAGCGTGATGCAGGCCTTCCATCCGGGGAATCATTTCTTCCAAATTTAGTATTTGAAGACTCCGGGCAGAGGAAGAAGAAGGGACGAATGACACCCGAGGTGAAGGCTCACTCATAATAGTGAGGGGAAGACGGAAGTCAGCGGCTGTATCGAGGGTTCTGGAGAAAAAGAAGAAGGAGCCCTCGCAAGGAGGCTCAAAGAGATAGGGGATGAGAAAGGAGGAGCAGAAACGTAGGGTGGGAGACTCAATGTGGTTGGCTGCAAGATTGGCACACGAGAATTCACGGAAGGGGATTGGTTTAGTGAGGAATCTGGGGAGGACGATATGGAAAGCATCAGGATGGAGAACTCTTCGCTGGGAAGGCGGAAAGTTGAAGGACCCGGGCTAGTGCCCATAAAAGGTGAAGGGATCTCCGAGTTATGAGCAGTGGGGGAAATGGGCAGTGGATGAATATCAACTACCATGGGTTCAGGGGCGGTGGAATGTTTCAGAGAAAGAGAAGGCAGGGATATAGAAGCATCTTTAGTCGACTGGCGTTGACGCACCACCTCTCTGGGTTCATCTTCAGGTTGTGATGAGAGAGGGGCGACTTCCGAATACCCAAGGCGGAGGGGGAGAAAATTGGAGAAATAGGGTTTATAAGTAACATGGGATATGAGGATGGGATGATTACTCCAATCTCATCTGGGGTGGATGGGACAAGAGTTTCAAGTGAAGGCGAAGAAGAAGGGAGAGATGAGGCAGGGGGTGAAACTGATGCTGGTGGCTGACCCTCACCCCGTTTGATGTGTGAATACCGGCTTGTTATTTCTCGGTAGAAAGAGGAATGCATCTTGCCCGTAGGAGAAAGAAGATAAGCGCTGGAGTTAGTTAAAGGGGGCACCGGAGGATGGCGGCGGAAAGAAGAATAGGCGAAGAAGAAGGAGACGAAAAGGCGGAAGGAATGACGGTTACAGAAGAAAGGAAAGATGAAACTCCCCCTATAAAAGGAGGGGGGAATGGGCTGACAATTGCTATTGGGCTCCTAGTTTATAGAAAGGGAGGCCCTAAGAAGAAGAAAAATGATGATCTGTCCCTCTGATGGCCCGTTATTTGTTAAAACCCTTGCTCTCATATGAGGGGATGGATGAGGGTATTCACCCTCAAGATGAAGGAAGAAAGAATAGCGGCACGAAAGAAGCGCACTCTTTATACGGAAGGCCTTGGTCTCCATTATTTTTATCCCCGTGCGGTGGCGGAACGGAAGAATTGAGTTTTCACTCAATTATATATTATTTTATCCCCGTGTGGTGGCGGAATGGAAGAGTTGAGCGTATTTCTCAACTATGTATTATTTTATCCCCGTGGGTGGCGAAAACGAAGAATTGAGTTTTCACTCAATTATATATTATTTTATCCCCGTGCTATGGCGGAACAGAAGAATTGAGTTTTCACTCAATTATAAATTATTTTATCCAAGTGTGATGGTGGAACGGAAGAGTCGAGCGTATTTCTCAACTATGTATTATTTTATCCCCGTGTTGTGGCGGAACGGAAGAGTTGAGCATTATTGCTAATTGCATATTATTTTATCCCCGTGAGATGGAAGAATTGAGTTTTCACTCAATTATATATTATTATTTTATCCCCGTATGGTGGCGGAACGGAAGAGTTGAGCGTATTTCTCAACTATGTATTATTTTATCCCCGTGCAGTGGCGGAACAGAAGAATTAAGCTTTCACTCAATTATATATTATTTTATCCCCGTGTGGTGGCCGAACAAAAGAGTTGAGCGTATTTCTCAACTATGAATTATTTTATCCTCGTGCGGTGGCGAAATAGAAGAATTGAGTTTTCACTCAATTATATATTATTTTATCCCCGTGCGGTAGCGGAACGGAAGAATTGAGTTTTCACTCAATTATATATTATTTTATCCCCGTGTGGTGGCGGAACGGAAGAGTTGAGCATATTTCTCAACTATGTATTATTTTATCCCCGTGCAGTGGCGGAACGAAAGAATTAAGTTTTCACTCAATTATATATTATTTTATCTCCGTGCGGTGGCGGAACGGAAGAATTGAGTTTTCACTCAATTATATATTATTTTATCCCCCTGTGGTGGCGGAACGGAAGAGTTGAGCGTATTTCTCAACTATGTATTATTTTATCCCCATACGGTGGCGGAACGGAAGAATTGAGTTTTCACTCAATTATATATTATTTTAACCCCGTTTGGTGGCAGAACAGAAGAGTTGAGCGTATTTCTCAACTATGTATTATTTAATCCCCGTGCGGTGGCGGAACGGAAGAATTGAGTTTTCACTCAATTATATATTATTTTATCCCCATGTGGTGGCAGAAAGGAAGAGTTGAGCGTATTTCTCAACTATGTATTATTTCATCCCCGTGTGGTGGTGGAACGGAAGAGTTGAGTGTTATTGCTCAACTGCATATTATTTTATCCCTGTGAGACGGAAGAATTGAGTTTTTACTCAATTATATATTATTATTTTATCCCCGTATGGTGGCGGAACTGAAGAGTTGAGCGTTATTGCTCAACTGCATATTATTTTATCCCCATGAGACGGAAGAATTGAGTTTTCACTCAATTATATATTTTTATTTTATCCCCATATGGTGGCGGAACGGAAGAGTTGAGCGTATTTCTCAACTATGTATTATTTTATCCCCGTGCGGTGGCGGAACGGAAGAATTGAGTTTTCACTCAATTATATATTATTATTTTATCCCCGTGTGGTGGCGGAACGGAAGAGTTGAGCGTATTTCTCAACTATGTATTATTTTATCCCCGTGCGATGGCGGAACGGAAGGATTGAATTTTCACTCAATTATGTATTATTGTATCCCCGTGCGGTGGCGGAATGGAAGAGTTGAGGTTATTCCTCAACTGCGTATTATGTTATGCCAGTAAAATGGAAGAGTTGAGTCATTCCTCAACTATATATTACTTTATTTTCGTACGGGTATATGCAGGATCTCTGCGCCATGAAATGGTGAAGAGGTACATCTATTTGATTTTCATACGAGGAAGATAGAATTTGATATAGCTCGAGAAATATTGGAAGAAGAAGATAGGCAGGACAAGTAGCGGTGAAGGCTTACATTATAGAAAGGTTACATATTACAACTCCTTCACAAGAAGAAAATAGCAAAACAAACCCTTATGTATAGGGTATTACAGTTCTTTATTGGGAGGAACTGATGGAGCTTCTTTGCGTGGCCGAGGTTGGCACCATAGTTGCCGAAGGTAAGATTGTTGCAGGGCGATGTGTTTAGATAGGTCCTTCTGGGACACTGCTAGTTGCTGGCGCAAAGAGTAGTTATCGATAGAAGCTTCCCTCAAGCGCCGCTGCAGATATGGCACTTGCTCCTCTAGGTTGGTGATATAGCGTTGTTCTTCAGTTTTTCCCTCAGGGGGACAAGAGCTGCTGCCCTGTTCAGAAGTTTCTACGATGACGGGGAGAAGAAAAAGAGAAGATGAAGGTTAAGTGGCGAAGGTTTGAGGTCCTTATAATGGCGAGGGAAGAAGGTGCATTAACTCATGGAGAAGGCAAAATAATAAATGCTAGTAAATAAGGAGAAACGTAAAGGTGGTGGGTGGAAATTAGTAGCGCAATAACTTCGAGAAGGACAACTTAAATTCCTCAAAAGCAGTAAGGGGAAACATGTTCAGACGGGATGACAGTCTTTTTTGGTGACAGTTGTCTTACATTTACTGGAAAATGACAAAGAGAAGTCTCAGTACCCTCTGTATTAATATTTTCGATCATATTTACATCCTTTAGGCTAACCCTTATACAAGTTTTTTAGGGTTATCCTTAACAAGAGGATTGTTGGAGGAGAAGGTGCCAAAACAACTATGTAAAGATCGCCTTGAACTGAAGGAATTGCTGGTGGAGCTTCATCAAAAGAGGACGGACGAATCCTCGCCGGAGAGACTGGAATGAACGCCAGGGCCGGCGGAAGTGGAGGAAGTTTAGCACCGGCCTGGGGATCTCCTACTGTGTATTCCCACGTAAGGGAGGGTTCCATACCCTGTTACGGAAGGAGGGGAAGGGTGCTCGGAAGGACCTCCCTGCTGGACGTAATGGAGCGGTGGTTAAAGGTGGAAAAGGAAGGGGGCAAAAGGCTGAAGTCGCAGTCGAGCATGTCTCGAATTCCTCTGAGTCTTCGGTGGTCCAGTTGTGCAGCTCAAAGGAATTAGAATATGAAGAAATTTCAATAGGGTGCCCCTCCGAAGCCATAAGAGTGAGATAGAAGGACGAATACATGGGGAATTATCATTTATCGTCGAGGGAAGAAGAACTGCATTCGTTCTCGGGAAGGAGAAGAAGATGAAGAGACTAATGTCATAATGACATCGGCATAGGTACTTGTCAATATATCATTTCCGAAGCAGCAAGGTAGACGAAGAAGATCAAGAGATCAAAGTAACCCGATCTTTAATCGAGCCAAAATTGGGTCGGGCATGAAAAGGATCATCCGGGACCTTCCGACGGGGTCCTCGAGCAAAGAATGTAATTGTTCCATGTGAGACGGGAGATGGGCCGCAATTGCAAAAAAGAAGGGAGCACAGAACCAACCTAAAATTCTCGACCCGTACCAAGATATACACGAAGAGTAATGAGAAGCCATACCAATATAAACATTCTTTAGCAACGAAAAGATAGTCAGTACAAGGAGTGAGACACGATGAATTAAAATTCGAAGAGTTCTGAGGGCATTTAGCTAATGCATCAACAGGGTTCAGATAGTTGGTGTCTGTGCCGGGAGGTGGATATCCTTGCTCAACATTTAAAGCTGAGGACCCATCAAAGCCCAGTATGAATAAATCTACCCCTTTCTTGACATACCACCCCTTCAGGTCAGCTTCTTGCTCCTTAAGTTGAGACTGGCAACTAGCTAGTTGAGCTTGACACGTGGTCAGTTGGGTTTGACTTTCGGCTAGTTGGGTTGCCATGCCATCTTTCTCAGTTGTTGATTTTATGGCTCTCTGACCCAGAGCCGAAAGAGTCTCGGAGTATTCTTGATGAAGTTCTGTTTGCTACCGAGCCACGACCGACAGGGCTTGAGGAAGGGTAGCCATCATTGAAGAGAGTTCTTGACACTTCTCTAAACAGGACTTTTGGGTGGCCTTCCACGCTTGGCGTTCTTGCCGAAGCTGCTGGCATTCTTGTCGGGCCAATTGTAGTCAAGAATCGCCAGAATAATTGCGTCCCCTGCCGCTCTTATATCCTGTTAGCTCGTGAGTCAGAAGATCCACCTGCTGAAGCTGGCTGGACTGTAAGAAAATTTGTTGTTCAAGGTATTTATTCTTACGTTGTAGTTCTTCATTCTCGCTTTGCGCTAGAGCCAGTCGGGTCATAGAATCTTCGCATTGGCTTATTAAGTCAGACTCCTTCTGCTCTTTTTCGCTCAGCTGGTGAGTGAACTTTTTCTGGTGCGCCAGGGAAGCAAAATGGAGCGTCTCTACATTGGACTGAAATTAGGCTATTTAGGATATCATTTTGTCATGCTTGGCCGAGGCATGAAGGAAAGATAATGCAATCGTAACCATTGGTTGTATATATATGTATATATATATGCTAAAGGTGGAAAGGGAAAGTAATTACCTCAGCCAGCAGTTTGCTCACTTGGTCGCACGGGCCCTGAATACCTGATTGGTTGAAGAACTTCACCTCTGAAAGATGACTGATCTTCAGGCGGGACCCCAGCGTAACCATTGAAGGGTTCGGGGGGGGGGGGGGGGAGATTTTCCACCTCTGAAGGAAGAGTGGGACCGGCATGCCGAAGGGGGGCTGGAGAAGGGAGTGCTTCTGGAGGGATAATGGCGAGGGTAGATTCGGTCGGAGAATTGGCAGGAGAGTCAAGAGGAATGGGGGATAAAATAAGAGAATGGGAAGGATAATCTTCCCCTTGGGGAGAAGAAGATGGGGCGGCTAATAAGGTATCCCTTATTCTTGGTTTATAAATAGTGATGCATTGGGATTCTTGCTGGTCAGAAGAAGAGGAAGGAAGAAAGGAAGAGTTGGGAACTCCTTCCTTAATTGGGCGCAATTTCTTTTGTGGAGAAGAAGGGGCAGCTACAGATTTACCTCGTTTGGTGGAGGTCTTCTTCTTCTTAGCTGCCTCAATATCTTCTCCCTTTACCAGAGCTTCCTGCATTAGGTTATCTGCAAAATTCGTTGATAAGGAAGATGGTCGATATAAATAAGAAGCTATGTTAAAATGTGGATGTCATCCTACCTATGGCGGCCGGGGCCATTGAAGGGAAAGGAGACAACCCGAAGTGACTTAGGAGAGGGGTTTTCATTAAGTGGTTTGAGCAATAATGGGATTCTCCCAGTACTTTATAAACCTCCAAGAAAGGACATCGAGTTCTCATTTCACGGAAAGGAGGTAATTCAGGGAGTTCTAGCTTCCAAGTGTCCGAGTGGGGTAGAGGTACTGGAAGATGAACAAAGAAATACAATTCTTCCCATCCTTTATGGGAAGTAGGCATATTCATTAAGAATTGGCAGTCCGTGCGGATAGAAAGGTAAAAAAGGCTTGCCTTGGAGGATTTTAATTGGAAGAAACAGTGGAATATTTGAGGGGATAAAGGGAGATTTAGGTGTTGAAATACTATAATAGCCCCCGACAAAATGCGAAAAGAATTGGGGGTAAATTGGTTTAGAGGCAGCCCGTAAAAATCTAAGATTTCTAGATAGGGGGAAGGCACAGGTAGAAACAAGCCATTAAGTAACTATTCGGAAAAGAAGCAGGTCAGACCAGGGGGAGGACGGTGTGGTCGGTGAGTCTTGGTAGTGAAACAACATTTTATGGAAGGGTCTATGAATTGATTTCTCATATTAACGAAGTAATGGTCGCCGGACAGTTGGGTGATGGTGTGCACGTACCAGGGAGATGAGGGTAAAGTCTTGGAAACCATAGGTGCAAAGCAAGGAGGAGCACTTACTTGAAGGATGAAGGATGAACGTTTGCAAAAGTGGGGACTGGGTCGCTGAAATGCTGCTGGAGAAAATCACTAGGAAGAAGAAGCAGGAGAGGCTGGATTGTTAGGCACGCTAAGTTCTGCCTAAAAAAGGAAAGATGAAGATTTATATAGGGTTTCGTATGACTATTCGACTACCCAAGGGAAAAGGGGAGAGCGGGGCCCATGAGCCCATTAAGCCGTTTCAAATATACAGAGTAAGGCAAAGGGCAAAGGACATTCATTACCAACCTCGAACCGTTATCAAGGCTCAGGCCTAAAATAAAAGAAAATTATTTTAGTGAATTTTTAAAATGCAAAAAGTTATTTTAAAATGAAGAAAATTATTTTATTGAATTTTAAAATACATAAAATTAATTTAAAATGCAGAAAATTATTTTAGTGAATTTTGAAATGCATAAAATTAATTTAATAAATTTTAAAATGCAGAAAATTAATTTAAAATGAAGAAAATTATTTTAGTGAATTTTGAAATGTAGAAAATTATTTTAGTGAATTTTTAAATTCAGAATTAATTTAAAATGAAGAAAAATTATTTTAATGAATTTTAAAATGCAAGAAATTATTTTAATACAATAAAAATTATTTTAATGCAATAAAAATTATTTTAGAGCAATAAAAGATATTCTAAAGTAATAAAAAAATATTCTAAGCAATAAAAATTATTCTTATGAAAAAAAATTATCTAAAGCAATAAAAATTATTCTAGAGCAATAAAAATTATTTTAAGGCAATAAAAATTATTCTAGAGCAATAATAAAAAATTATCTAATGCAATAAAAAATATTATAAACTAATCTAAAGCTCACAATAGTAGTTTCACCAACTCGGAGCGCCCCTTGCTCTGATGCCAATTGTATGATCGAGTAAACCGAGAGAGGGGGTGAATCTCGGTATTTTATAAAATTTTCTAAACAGAATATGCAGCGGAAATTAAATAAGTTAGACACAACAATTTACTTGGTTCACAACCTGAACCGGGTTGCTACTCCAAGGGTCGTAGCTCTACCACGAGCTACCTCGATGGGCAATTCACTAAATACCCTTCGATTCGAGAACTCTCGACTTCGAAGGGTTTCGCTTTTTTCATATAATAGAGATGGGTAACACACTACCCACTCGTGGATTTAAGTACAATAGCGAAAAAAATAAATGAGAAAATACAAGACGTATACCGACACTAAGTAAATGGTAGAAGTGTGCTCGAAGTGTCGGAAGATCGCCTTGTTGTGAGAGTTTATCTTTAGTGGACGAGAATGGATTTCGACAACACTTGGACGTGAAAAATTAATTTTATTCTTGGATCTGGTTGAGCATAACTTTTATAAACTGTTTCCAATCGACTGGAATGCCTTCCAGTCGACTCCACATCATCCCGTCGATATGGAATTCATGGTCTTCCAATCGACTGAATCCTCTTCAGTCGACTCCAGGTCACTCGGCTCTGCATCGGGAAATTTCCCTCTTCAGTTGACTCAAACTCTTCAGTTGACTCAAGCCCTTTCCATCTGCATCGCCGATCTCGGATCGATCACCAGCTGATCCTGCCAAAGAGGTATCCAATCGACTAGACTTTAGTCGACTAGAATCCATTCAGTTGACTAATCCCTGCAAAACAAGATTAGCACAAAATATACAACATGAATGATAGCAGTAGTAATACTGCTCAATCTCAACTGCTAAGTTGCACGCGGACTTTTCATCGGATCGACGTCTAGCTTTGTCCCCCTATAGAGGACTGGACCTCACCTCTTCACTCGAGGCTTACCTGTCGACTACCTGCTGGACTTACCATTCTTGACATCCGATCTGACCCACTAGGGCTTCCATCAGCTGTCCAGTCTACCTGATCCAGCTAGACTTTTTGCCGATTGTCCAGTCTCCTAACCCAACCGGTCTTCATGCCAAATGTGTAGGGATGTATACTGAAAAGTCTATCTTTTATATGAACATCTTTATTTTGAAATAAGAATCACATAATCATTATTTGCATTTTTATGGTTATGCAATATTGTCTAATACATTACATTATAGATAACATGGTGTGTGGTGTCACACGGGAGATCATGTTATCGGCTCCTTGTAAAGTATAAGTAAAGGCTCACAACCGAGATGGCTTTGGACAAACCATCGGAATGGTTGTAGTGTAATTTGATATTGGTTTGTCTTGATCATAGAATCACACTAGTGTACTTTGTGTGTATTGAGCAGGACCGACTTAGAGGTGATTCGATTTATTGCTGACTACATAATCGAATCGGACCTCAGATATTATTTTGTACATGCTCTTAATCCCGATATAATAACGACCACATATATTTAGTGTTCATCTCTTTGATTTACCAATGGGCGAGATTTATAGATTAAATCGATAGGCTCGGTAAGTTGGGAGATGATATTATTTATATGGTGTGTCGTTGATTATAGGAGGAAATCGTGTCCTATATATTAGGATGATGATGTCCCCTTGAGGAGCTCATAAGGTTCATCATGTAAACCTTGCAGGTGGACTTGGTCCGGCATGATGAAAAGGTTGAGTGGTACTACTCATGGAATTAGATGTTGATTAATTAATGGTCAGTAAATTAATTAATCGACGGACATTCGAGATCTTAAACATGGGGAGAAAATGTACAAATAATATATGGAGCCCATATTAATTTATGGGGGTTGGTGAGGTAGATCAATGATAATCCTTTAGTGGATTGGATTATCATTAATGGATCGGACTTTATGTGGGCTTGATCCATGGGTGGCCAAGATCCAACTCCTCCTCATGGTCCCTAATGTAGCCTATTAACACCTCATGAAGCTTAGATCCAATGGATAGAAACAAAACTCTAGATCCAAAGGCAGAGATTAAATCACTAAGATCCGACGGTTGAGATTAAATCTCTAGATCCGACGGTTGAGATTAAATCCCTAGAACCAATGGTGGAGATTAAAAGGAGGCTTATCCCTAACTCTATAAAAGGAGGACAAGGGGTTGGCGTGGAGTTTGAATCAAGAGAAGTTAGGGTTTTGGAGGTTGGCGGCAAGAGATAGGAGCTAGGGTTTGGGCTTGGGTGGCACCTAATAAGGAAAGATTTCCTTGCCTTCTTCTCCTTCCTCAAGCCGCCGGCGCCCCTCCAGCCCTTTCCAGCCATTGGCTGGCGGCCAAAGCCCCTCTTCTCCTTCTCCTTAGGTGGTGGAAACAAGATATAGGGCTTTGCCTTGGTGTCTTGGCCGGTTTCCACCTTAATCTCCTCCTCCTTCTTGGCCGGCGGCAAGCTCCATCCTTGTGAAGGGTTTTTACGCCGGAAGCTCTCGTACCAATTTAATGGTTTTGCTTATCGAGTCCGTGAGGGGAAACTTCACTTCCCACTTTACCCCGGTCGTTTGATCATGGCGATCCCTTCGATGTCCCCAGATTAAAAATTTAATCCTAGAAAAAAGGGATTGCCCAAACAACCAAGCCATCGTCGTGCTATTCGTTTAGAGAGGTCACTTGAACAAACTATCTGTTTAAGCGACCATCCTCTATTCTACGAGTAGCCGCGGAATAGACGATGTCCGGATCGCCGGTTTTTGTGTTTATGCTCAGGATCCAAGTATTATTTAGCCATATACAGATTTATATCATGCTCATAATTGAAAAACAAATACAAACATGTAACATATAAAGATTAGAGAATCGATATACCTCTCGATCTTCTAATGTATGACCTTTCTCCTTTCGGACGTCGTGTGAGCGACGATCTCCCGTAAGTCGAAGCTCCTAGATCACAAATCTTCCTTACTTGGTCTTCCAAAGCAAGAGGAAAAATAGAAACAAGGTTTTTCTCCTCCCTAAAACCAACCAACAAGGAGCACAAAAACTCCTTGCCGCCGGCCAACTAGAAGGAGGAGAAGATGATGGAAAACAACCAAGACACCAAGGTAAGCCCTATATCTTGTTTCCACCACCTAAGGAGAAGAGAGGAGAGGCTTTTTCCGCTGGACAAGGGCTGGGAAAAAGCTAGAGAGGCTGTTGGACGCCGGCCAATGAAGGAGGAAGAAGAAAACAACACCTTCCTTATTTGGTGCCGCCCTAGCCTCCAAACCCTAACCCTAATCCTATCTCAACTAGGATTCCCCTTCTTGCTGCCCAAACCCTAGCTCTCCTCTCATGTAGTTCACGCCAACCCCTTTGACCTCCTTTTATAGAGTTAGGGATAAGTCATGAATTAATCTCCTCCATTGGTTCTAGGGATTTAATCTCAACCGTCGGATCTAGAGATTTAATATCAACCGTCGGATCTTAGACATTTAATCTCTACCTATGGATCTTAGAGTTTTGTTTCTATCCATTGGATCTAAGCTTCATGAGGTGTTTATAGGCTACATTAGGGACCATGAGGAGGAGTTGGATTTTGGCCACCCATGGATCAAGCCCACATAAAGTCCGATCCACTAATGATGATCCAATCCACTAAAGGATCATCATTGATCTACCTCACCAACCCTCATATGATAATATGGGCTCCATATATTATTTGTACATTTTCTCCCCGTGTTTAAGATCTCGAATGTCCGTCGATTAATTAATTTATTGACCAGTAATTAATCGATATCTAACTCCTTGAGTAGTACCACTCAACCTTTTCATCATGCCGGACAAAGTCCACCTGTAGGGTTTACATGATGAACCTTATGAGCTCCTCAAGGGGACATCATCATCCTTATATATAGGACACGGTTTCCTCCTATAATCAACGACACACCATATAAATAATATCATCTCCCAACTTACCGAGCCTATTGATTTAATCTATAAATCTCGCCCATTGGTAAATCAAAGAGATGAGTACTAAGTATATGTGCCCGTTATTATATCGGGATTAAGAGCATGTACTAAATAATATCTGAGGTCCGATTCGATTATGTAGTCAGCAATGAATCGAATCACCTCTAAGTTGGTCCTGCTCAATACACACAAAGTGCACTAGTGTGATTCTATGGTCAAGACAAACCAATACCAAATCACACTACAACCATTCCGATGGTTTGTCCAAAGCCATCTCGGTTGTGAGCCTTTACTTATACTTTTCAAGGGGCCGATAACATGATCTCCTATGTGACACCACACACCATGTTATCTACAATGTAAAGTAATAGACAATATTGCATAACCATAAAAATATGCAAACAATGATCATGTGATTCTTATTCCAAAATAAAGATGTTCATACAAAACATAGACTTTTCAGTATACATCCCTACAATCTCCCACTTATACTAAAAGACTATGCTGTCCTTGAAGTGACATACATCTGATCCCCATTCCCTCCACATGCCTATCAAAAGCTCTTGCCGGAAGGGCCTTAGTGAAAGGATCTGCCAGGTTATCCTCCGATGCAATCTTGGCCACAGCAACTTCTCCTCTCTTTACGATTTGTCGTATCAGGTGGTACTTGCACTCTATGTGTTTACTAGCCTTATGGGCTCGTGGTTCCTTCGAGTTTGCAACTGCACCACTATTATCACAATAAATTGTGATAGTTCTGGGTAAACCAGGAATCACATCCAAGTCCATCAGGAAGTTCCTGAGCTATACAACTTCTTTGGCCGTCTCAGAGGCCGCCACATACTCAGCTTCCATGGTGGAGTCCGCCACACACTTCTGCTTGACACTCCTCCATACAATGACTCCACCTCCCAAAGTAAACACAAAACCTGAGGTAGACTTACTGTTATCCCTATCAGATTGGAAGTCAGAATCCGTGTAACCCACAGGGAGTAATTGGTTTGCTCGGTAAACCAGCATATAATCCCTAGTCCTTCTCAAGTACTTCAGTATATGCTTTACCGCAGTCCAAAGTCCCTATCCTAGATTACTCGGCATTCTGACCATGCCCACGCAAAGCAGTATATCCGGTCTCGCATGCAGCATCGTGATACATGAGTCTTCCTACTACCAAGCATAAGGAACCACCTTCATCTCCTCTATCTCCTCGTATTTATCTAGGACACATCTCTTAGATAAAGAAACTCATGCCCAAAGGTAGAAACCCTTCTCGAGTTCTCGTGATACTAAAATGCTCCATAATCGTGTCATGATCGGCTTCGGGATAAGCACAACATCCTTTCCGCGATCCTTATAACCTCGATCCCAAGAATGTGTCCCACCTCTCCCAAGTCCTTTATATCAAACCTGTTTGATAACTATAGCCTTACGTCCGATAACACTGATATATACGCTAATCAACAAAATGTCATCTACGATAGTACAAGAAATACCACTACTTTTCGCTACATCTCTTGTATACACAAGACTCATCCGACTAATAAATCCATAAGATCGATCACCTCATCAAAGCGATGTTCCAAGACCTCAAGCTTGTTTCAATCCATAAATGGACCGATTAAGCTTACATACAAGATGCTCTTGCCCTTAGCAATGAATCCTCCGTTGCTTCATGTAGATGTTTTCCTCAAGACTTCCATTAAGGAAAGTCCTCGACATCCATCCGCCACACCTCATAATCCATATGAGCCGCATGCATAAGAGAATCCGGATAGACTTAAGCATGGCTATCAATAAAAGGTCTCCTCATAATCGATACCCTCTTCCGAGTATACCCCTTTGCAACAAGCCTTGCTTTGAAGGTCTCAACCTTCCTATCTATTCCTCTCTTTCTCTTGTAGATCCACTTGCATCCAATGGTTTTTACACCATCGGGTGGTTCTACTAGCTCCCAGACCTGATTTGAATCCATAGATTCAATCTTAGCATTCATTGCACATTGCCAAGATACTGCATCTTTATCTTGGATTGCCTCATCATATGTCCAGGGATCAGGTTCATGTTCGCCAGGGACCAAATCAGAAGATTCTCCCAAGAACATGAATCTATCAGGCTGTCTCACAACCCTCCCACTACGATGAGGTATCACCTGTGTATCCTTTGTGACATGCGGTGCAGTGACATGTGGTATATCCTCTTGTACCGACGATACTAAAGAAGTGACTTCCCCTTTTAACTCCTCCAGAACAATTTTACTCTTGGGCTTATGGCTCATCACATAGTCTTCCTCTAGAAATCTGGCGTTCATGCTAACGATCACCCTCTGATCTCTAGGACTATAAAACAAGCCACCATTCGTTCCTCTAGGATAGCCAATGAACAAACATACTTCTGTACGAGATTCTAACTTACCAGCATCTGCCTTCAGCACATGTGCTGGACTCCCCCATATCCGAATATGTCTTAGACTAGGCTTTTGCCTAGTCCACAACTCTGTGGGAGTAGAAGGCACTGATTTAGATGGAACCAAGTTCAGAATGTACACCGCCATATCTAGAGTATATCCCCAGAACGAATCTGGCAAGTCAGAATAACTCATCATCGATCTAACCATCTCCATAAGAGTCCTATTCCTTCGCTCTGCTACACCGTTCTGCTGGGGTGTGCCAAGTGCAGTCAATTGGGATTGAATCCCAACCTCTGATAAGTAGTTCCTAAACTCTCCCAAGAGGTACTCACCGCCACGATCAGATTGTAGTGTCTTGATACTTTTACCTTTACGTTTCTCCACATCAGTCTTGAATTCTTTGAACTTGTCAAAGCATTCAGACTTGTGGCGCATTAGGTAAATATATCCATATCTTGAGGAATCATCTATAAAAGAGACGAAATATTCAAAACCACCTCTAGTCTAGATAGACATAGGACCACACAAATCAGAATGAACCAATTCTAACACATCTTTGGCTCTATACCCCTTGGCCTTAAAAGGCCTCTTGGTCATCTTACCCTCCAAGCAAGATTCACAGGTTGGGAGATCCTCAACCACTAATGAACCCAAAGGTCCATCAGCTATCAACCTTTGAATTCTGCTTAGGTTAATGTGACTAAGCCTAAGATGCCAAATATATGTTTGGTTCATCTTCGAAGGTTCTTTTCTCTTATTGGAATTAGAAGATGAGTTATTAACTTCAATTTGCATCATGGGAGGTTTTGGTTCAAGTGTGTACAAATTTTCTATCAATGCACCCGAACAGATAATGTCCCTATTCCTTCTTATAACAACTTTATCATTAAAAGAAATAGAATATCCATCCATAAACAATTTAGAAACTGAAATTAAATTCTTTCTAAACAAGGGTACATAAAGGCAATTCTTAAGAACCAAAAGTTTATTTTTCTCAAAAGATAAATGAACGTCTCCCACTGCAATAGCCGCCACCTTCGTGGCATCGCTAAGTACACTGTAATGAATCCTCACCACCATCTAGTTTCCTCGAACTCCTCAGAAGTATTGCAGATGATCATGGCTCTGTGATCTACACACCAGGTGCCGGTAGATAACACCGCTAAACATGTTTCAATGACTAGATCAAAAGATATACCTTTGTTCTTGCGGTTGGGGCAGTCCTTCTTCCAGTGTCCAGTCTGCTTACAAGTGAAGCACTTGCCTTTCGACTTCTTCACTCCTCCCTGAGTACCTCCCGCCGCCTTCGCCCTAATTTGTTTCTTCTTCTTCTTGCCTTTCGGCTTAGAAGTAGAAACCTTTTGGGTCACCACGGCATGCGCCTGAGCACTCTGACGAAATAGCCCCTCTGCCGCCTAGAGTTCTGTCAGAAGTTCCACCAACGAATACAACCTCTTGTTCATGTTGTAGTTCAGGCAAAACTGCTCAAAACTCCTAGGTAGAGACTGGAGTATGATATCGACCTGGGTTTCCCCATCGATCTCAACTCCTAGGACCTCTAACTCATTCAAATGAGCCATCATCTTGAGAACATGATCCCTCACAGGTGTTCCCTCGATCATGGTGGTCGTCATCAAGTTTCTCATGGCCTCTTGCCTCACATCCCAATTCTGGTGTCCGAAAAGCTCCTTGAGATTGAGCATCATATCATAAGCAGTGGACATGGCTTGATGCTAATGTTACAGTATATTTGACATAGATGCCAAAATGTAACACCGCGCCATCTCATCGGCCTTGATCCACTTCTTATAGCTCTCTCTCTCCTTTTCCCCAGAATCATCTACAGGCTTGGGAGGGCACTCTTCGAGGAGTACATATTTGTATTCCTCAGTAGTCAAGACAATGTCTAGATTCCTCTTCCAATCTACATATTTGGGTCCAGTAAATTTGTTCTCTTTCAGTATCACAACAAGTGGGTTGAAAGTCGTTTTGAAAGAAAACCTAAGAATCACATAAATCAAAACATTAGATTTCAAAAAATTATTGATTCCTCAAAAAATAAAATTTTAAAATCAACCAACACCTCAAAACATCGAGAATATCGTATGCCACGATAGTGTGGATGTATACAAATTCTACATTTGTAAGAGGAGGTTTTACCCATTAATTTTACCATCTTGTCAACCTAACTTTTTTACAAGTAAAATTAATAGTTGGTTCCTCTTTGGCCCTACAAATAAAAGCAGTGACTCCGATGGGGAGGATACTTATATTTGTATCTAAGTGTTCACCATTACTCGGTACCAAGGTAATTATCTCGGGTTATGTGCCTTACGATGGGCAAGTACACACGCTCCTTAATAATTTCTTATAACCATATTCGACCTTGTGATCCGCAAACAAACTCATCCGATGGGGAGGAAGGCACTCAGAGCCGACGCACAAGTTTGTTTGCATCACTTGTCAAATCGTAATGGAGGCCGTGAGAATTTTAAAAATTCCCTCTCCCACTTAGTAATTTGAAATCGAGGAATTTTCCTAGCCTACGACATGCATATCAAACAAAAAGCAATAAATATGAAAAATAAATTATTTTCCAACTATTATAGCTTTTGTCTTCAATATGACTCCCATCGTATCACCATCTCGTTCGCTCCTCCTACGCCATGTACGAGACATCCGGAGATCCGAGCTTAGACTAAAACCTATTTTAATTTACATCCATCGATCCTATACTCCACGAGGGAGTGTATATGAAATCTAGATCGAAAGTAAAATAAAATAAAAAGTGGCTAAACAATGTCGTATTTAATTTAAAAAAACTAAATACTAGCCTCGTCAACCCCAAGGATTCAACAAAATAAATATTTACACACATACAATCACATACACACATATGGCCATAATAGTCGGATCTTATGCCTGCAACCAAAAAGTTAAACTACGCATAACCTACTATTATCCGGCACATATAATATATGAAAAAGTGCATAAAAATTAACCGAATCCTAAACACACAAAACCGAAAATCTTGGCTCTGATACCAATTGAAGGGTTTTTACCCCAGAAGCTCTCGTACCAATTTAATGGTTTTGCTTATCGAGTCCATGAGGAGAAACTTCGCTTCCCACTTCACCCCGGTCGTTTGATCATGGCGATCCCTTCGATGTCCCCAGATTAAAAATTTAATCCTAGACAAAAGGGATTGCCCAAACAACCAAGCCATCGTCGTGATATTCGTTTAGAGAGGTCACTTGAACAAACTAGTTGTTTAAGCGACCATCCTCTATTCTACGAGTAGCCGCGGAATAGACGATGTCCGGATCGCCGATTTTAGTGTTTATTCTCGGGATCCAAGTATTATTTAGCCATATACAGATTTATATCATTCTCATAATTGAAAAACAAATACAAACATGTAACATATAAAGATTAGAGAATCGATATACCTCTCGATCTTCTAATGTATAACCTTCCTCCTTTCGGACGTCGTGTGGGCGACGATCTACCATAAGTCGAAGCTCCTAGATCTCAAATCTTCCTTCCTTTCTCTTCCAAAGCAAGAGGAAGAATAGAAACAAGGTTTTTCTCCTCCCTAAAACCATCCAACAAGGAGCACACAAACTCCTTGCCGCCGGCCAACTAGAAGGAGGAGAAGATGATGGAAAACAACCAAGACACCAAGGGAAGCCCTATATCTTGTTTCCACCACCTAAGGGGAAGAGAGGAGAGGCTTTTTACGCCGGCCAAGGGCTGGGAAAAAGCTGGATAGGTTGCTGGACGCCGGCCAATGAAGGATGAAGAAGAAAACACCACCTTCCTTATTTGGTGCCGCCCTAGCCTCCAAACCCTAACCCTAATCCTATCTCAACTAGGATTCCCCTTCTTGCCGCCCAAACCCTAGCTCTCCTTTCATGTAGTTCACGCCAACCCCTTTGACCTCCTTTTATAGAGTTAGGGATAAGTCATGAATTAATCTCCTTCATTGGTTCTAGGGATTTAATCTCAACCGTCGGATCTAGAGATTTAATCTCAACCGTCGGATCTTAGAGATTTAATCTCTACCTATGGATCTTAGAGTTTTATTTCTATCCATTGGATCTAAGCTTCATCAGGTGTTTATAGGCTACATTAGGGACCATGAGGAGGAGTTCGATATTGGCCACCCATGGATCAAGCACACATAAAGTCCGATCCACTAATGATGATCCAATCCACTAAAGGATCATCATTGATCTACCTCACCAACCCTCATATGATAATATGGGCTCCATATATTATTTATACATTATCTCCCCGTGTTTAAGATCTCGAATGTCCGTCGATTAATTAATTTACTGACCATTAATTAATCAACATCTAACTCCTTGAGTAGTACCTGTTGGATCGAAGCGGATCGCTAGAGGGGGGGTGAATAGCGATAAAACCTTTTTCTTTTCTTTTCGTTCGTTAAAACTCGAGAGATAATTAATTGCAGCGGAAATGTAAATGTAAAGTAAAAAGAGACAAAGGAGTTTTACTTGGTTCGTAGCCTTCGGCTACTACTCCAAGGCCCTAGCGGTCCTCGACCACCATCGGAGGGCAAAAACACTAAAGAACTCCTCCCCTTTAGAGGTAGGAGTTTAATCGATACAAGTAAAGCACAAAGCTTGAGGTAGAGAGACACTCCCCCTCTCCTCGTTACGATAAAATCTCCGAAAATGAAAGTACTAAACTAAAATAAAACTCTAACCGACGTAATAAAATGAAAACAAATAAACCTAGACGTCGGAGAAGAAGCACTTCATTGTCGGAGAAGTTGTAGCTTTGCGGAGGCTTTTGGAGGCTTAGAGTTGATGATGAAACCCTAGGTTAGGACCTCCTTTTATAGCCTTTAAGCCCCTCATCGAATGGGTCTTCAACCAATAGAAATTGGGCACAAAACTCCTTGAAAAATGGTGATAAAGCTTGACTCCTCGAGGCTGATTTTTGACCATCGGTTGAACAGATTTCTTGGCCGGTTGAACTGATGGCTCAGCAGTTGAACTGATCCTTGGCCGGTTGAACTGATGGCTTAGCAGTTGAACTGATTTTTGGCCGGTTGAACTGATTTTTAGACTTTTCGACTGTAATAAAGAGTTAGCTCGAAATATAAGTGAATTCGACGACCACTTGCCATCCGATCTCAACATAGACCTTCCATGGGAAGTCTTGGTCGGATCGTCGCCTAAGGATGTCCCCGTATGGAGGACTCGACCTTACTTACGCTCACTCACACGAGCTTACCTCAATATTTACCTTTGAAGCCTTGCTTTCGGTCTCCACCTGATTCCTTCGGCTCCCTCCGAAGTCCTCCCGGTGTCGCCCGACAACCGCGGCTTCCTCCGAGTGTCGCTAGCCTTTAGCTCCAGCTATAGCAATCTTCTACACACTCGATTCATCTCGTGAGATAACGACATGAGCTTAACTTTGTTTCGTTTGCTATAATCAAAACTCAGGTTCGACTTAGGTGCCTACTGCACCAACAATCTCTCCCTTTTTGATTTATGGCAAACCCACATACAAAGTTAAGTAAATAGCAAAGCATGAAGAATAATGTGCATTAGAAACAAGAAATAAAGAAGATTAAGTTGGAGTAGTAAGGATTTTCTTCAAGTACTCCCCCTTGAGGAAACCTCCCCCTTGACCGAGGGTGAGTCTTGAAGAAAGACCTTAATCCTCCTTTTTGAGGGTTTCTTTAAGTAATTAACATTACTTAAAGTTGGCCTTAGTAAAACGTTTAAGTTAAGAGTTCTTCTTAACTTGGCCCTTTCTCCCCCTTAAGTAAAACATTAAGGGCATAATAAAAAATAAGTAAAACGTTGACGCCACAAATAAGTTTAAGTTAAGAATTCTCTTAACTTGGCCTTTAATAAGTTTTCAAAACTTAAAGTTAACTTTTGGTTTAAATATAAAGTAAGAGTTAAGTTACCAAAAAAAATTTTGACCCCTTAACTTTGGCCTTTTTCTCCCCCTTTTGCCATATATCGAAAAGAGTGAGTGTGTGTGTGGAAAACAAAAATAAGTGTTAAATTTAAAGTCCAAGCATGTTCCACATTATTTTGAAAATAATATACTGAAAGTAAGTTCATCTATAAGATATTTGACTCATATTTGGCTTGATTGATATGAAAGATCAACCAGTCCTGGTCAGAGTCGGTTAGTATGTATGATTATACTACGTGGTTTATAGCGATGCACTAGCTCTACATCTGGAACCAGGAGTAAGGTCCTAACATCTAACGCCCATCTACGTGGCTAAGTACACAAACACATTAGTCCTATGTGTTGTGAGATGTATTAGCTCCTTAAATCTATAGGTGCATGATATCTAAGGTATGTCCTATACTAGTTCCATAAAAAATGAAAGTTAAGAAATAGTAGTAAGAAAATATAATTTGCAAGTTCCTATTCTACTACGCACATGCCCAATTTTCGTCTTAATAGACTAAATTCGACTTCAGGTAGGGGTTTAGTAAATAGGTCTGCTAAGTTAGACTTTGATTCGACGTATTCGAGTTGTATGGCTCCGTTGGCCACATGTTCTCGAATGAAATGGTGTTTGACCTCTATATGTTTGGTCCTAGAGTGACATATCGGATTCTTTGTAAGATTAATTGAACTAATGTTATCTACGTGAAGTTTAGTATTCGTAAAGTCTAACTTAAAGTCACGGAGAGTGTGCTTCATCCAAAGAAGCTGCGTGACACACTCACCCATTGCGATGTATTCGACTTTGGTGGTAGATAAAGCAACACAGTGTTGCTTCCTACTGCACCAACTCACTAGACTCGAGCCGAGAAGTTGACAACAACCACTCGTACTCTTTCTATCGAGCTTACTACCGGCATAGTCCGAATCGGAGTAGCCGGTTAGTTCGAACTCGGTAGATCTAGGATACCAAATACCGACATTAAGTGTACCCTTTAGATATCTAAGGATATGCTTGACTAGAGTTAGGTGAGACTCCTTGGCACAGGTTTGAAACCTTGCGCACATACTTACTGTAAATAAGATATCAGGTCGGCTTGTAGTTAGGTAAAGGAGACTCCCTATTATGCTCCTATAGTATTTTAAATCAATTGAATTTCCGATTACATCTTCTTCTATATTCACATTAGTTGCCATTGGGGTATTAATAATTTTAGCGTCTTGCATTCCAAAGCGTTTAATTAATTCCCTAGTATATTTGCATTGATGTAGGTATATTCCATCTTTAGTTTGTTTAATTTGTAGACCTAAAAAGAAACTTAACTCACCTACTAAATTCATTTCAAATTCACTTTCCATAATTGAAATGAACTCATTTAATAGGATTGAGTTGGTGGTTCCGAAAATAATATCATCTACGTAGATTTGGGCTATGAATATGTCTTTACCTAAGGTTTTTACGAAAAGGGTTGGGTCAACTACACCTTGGTTAAAGCCTTTGGACTTAAGATAAATCGAAAGTCTCTCGTACCAAGCTCGAGGAGCTTGTTTAAGTCCATAAAGAGCTTTCTTTATCCTAAGGACATGATCGGGTTTGTCTAAACTTTCGAAACCGGGGGGTTGACTAACATAAACTTCTTCTTTAATGTATCCATTTAAGAATGCAGATTTCACATCCATTTGAAACAACTTAAATCCTCGATGTGCTGCATATGCTAATAGCATTCGAATGGACTCTAATCTTGCTACTGGGGCATAGGTCTCGTCGTAATCTAAACCTTCGACTTGACTAAACCCTTTAGTAACTAGTCTAGCTTTATTTCTAACTACTTCACCTCTATCATCAATTTTATTTCTAAACACCCACCTTGTTCCAATGATTGTTTTATCTTTAGGTGGTGGTACTAATTCCCATACTTCGTTCCTAGTGAATTGAGCCAACTCTTCTTGCATTGCAATAATCCAATCGGGATCAAGAAGAGCTTGGTCAATAGTTTTGGGTTCAATTTTAGAAATCAAAGATATTTGACTAAGGTTTCTGTATGAGGCTCTAGTTCGAACTCCTAGACTTGGATCACCTATCACTTGGTCGATAGGATGATTCGTTTGAGTCCTAGTTGGATTTGGGTTTGAGTCTACAACTTGATCCATAGGATGACTCGTTTGAGTTCTAGTTTGGTTGGAGTCATCTATCACTTGGTCGATAGAGTGACTTGGTTGACTTAGGTTAGGATTAACACTAGACATGATCTCCGGATCAGAGTTAGGTCTAGTATGAGTCGGTTCGCTAATTGGGGTTGCCGGGGGTTTTGTAGGTTCGTGTCCTTCATCAAATACTACATTGATAGTCTCCTCGACTCTAAGGGTGTCGTGGTTATATACTCTATAAGCTCTACTTGTAGTCGAGTATCCTAGAAAGATTCCGGTCGTGGTTTTGGATGTAAATTTCCCTAGGTAATCCTTAGTGTTTAGGATATGTACCTTACACCCAAATACCCTAAAGTACTTAATGTTAGGTATTTTATCGTGATAAATCTCGTATGAGGTCTTAAGGTGCCTCTTTACCATAAGGATTCTATTTTGGACATAGCATGTCGTATTCACGGCTTCGGCCCAAAACCTATCGGGTAGGTTATACTTATTAAGCATTGTTCTAGCGGCTTCTTGTAGGGTTCTATTTTTGCGTTCTACTAGGCCATTTTGTTGTGGAGTTCTAGGGCAAGAGAACTCATGGTGGTATCCATTTAGGTTACTGCACTCAGAAACCTATGGTTTCAATTCACCACCATGATCACCCTAAGTCTTTTGATTTTAATGTTTTGTTGATTTTCTATTAATTTAAATAGATTGATTAATTGATCTAGGTATCACTTTTGTGTTTGATGAACCTAACCCAAGTAAATCTAGAGACTGCACACTTATTTACTCGCTTAAGTGACTTAGCTCCGTGTGAATCAAATAGATCCATGTGTAGGAGCTCAAGCACACTTTTGGTTCATTCTTGACTAGTTAATTGATGTTGTGTCCTAGATTGTTTACCTTGTTGACAAGCATTACATATTTTATTATCCAAGTTATTGAGGTTAGGCAAACCTCTAACTAAGTCACTCTGACTCATCTTGTGGATGAGTCTTGGGTGTGAGTGACCAAGTCGTCGGTGCCACAACCATGATTCCTCTTACCGTGTCATAAGACACTTAGTTGAGGAGTTAGTTAAGTTAATAGTGTAAATGTTGTTATTTCTAGTTCCCTTAAGAATTGTTTTAGAGGTTTCGTTTGTATTAATTATGCATTCGTTTTCTAGAAATATGACCTTATAGTTATTATCACACAATTGGCTTACACTGAGAAGATTATATTGAAAATTTTCTACTAATAAAACATTTTGAATGACAAAATTTGAGTTAAACTCAATATCACCTGATCCGATGATTTTGAGCTTGTCGTTATTTCCGAAGGCTACCGATCCTTGTCGTTTGAATCGAAGCTTCGAAAACTTGAGTTGATCCTCGGTCATGTGTCGGGAGCAACCACTGTCCAACATCCATTGATCCTACACGCAAGGTAGTTGGATCGGATATTGGATTTATTAAAAATTGGTTGAAAATTATTAACCTAAATCATCTCACCCATGTCTACATGATCAAACATGTTAATCCTATATGTTCTTGTGAGATGACTTCCAATTTTAGTTGAATTAAATTTAATGACTTAAACACTTGTCAACCTTGCGTTAGATTCGGATTTGACCTTAGGCTCATCAAGTCACCTTTTCAAGATCATGGCTTCCAGGTCGTGGCGAGGCACAGAGGCCTTCTTTGATCGGAACAACGACCACTTCTTTAGACAAAGCCATTTTCAAGAAAATAGAGACTTGACTCACCTAAGACCACTTCCTGGTCTAACTAGTCTATGATACGGCGAGGTAGCTTCAGCTAGTTTCGCTCGGTCAAGTGCACCGAACTAGATACGCCTTATCTAGCCCGAATACATAAGACTCCACTTTCCTAGCGTACTATCATCTCGCCGCATCCTGGTACTATGTTATCAAGTATTGACGAGTTATAGTCCTATCTAACCATTCTAAAAAGAATAATAAAAACCTAAGCATGCAATTTCTAAGTTAAAACACAAACAAATTTCATACTAGCTCCCCCTGGACCGTTGAATCGATTCGGTCTCTCCACATAGTGGATTTGGTCATTGGGAACCCAATACTAGTTTGATCCTAAGTTTGAAATTAAGGTGGTCTTAGGGACCCATGCTTGGACACGTTTTTTATGTCTACTTACGATTGACATATACGACTTATTGGTCGTGTTTGAGCTAAACCCTAGCCCGACCTTGTTGTACACGGCCCTTTGTGATCCAAGTAGGAGGTCAAGTCCTTTGGATCCCAAAGTAAACCTTTCCAACGTATTCCTAAGATCTTCGACTTGACTTTTCAAGAGTGAGTTCTCAACTTCGAGTTTTTCAACCCGAGTTGAGTCCTTCTCTTGAACTTGACTAGTCGAAGAGGTTAGGGAGACCTCGTGTTTGAGGAGTTTAACTTCCTCAACCAGGGTCTCGACCTTGGACTCGGACTTAGCTAACTTTCTATTTAAAAACTTAATTGCACTATAAAGTGTGGTAATAAGAGAGTGACTTACCTTGAGTTTATCTTTTGAACCGGATGCGTATCCGTGGCTTGTCTTGAATAGTGCTTCGCAGTCCGACTCATCTTCGGTTTCCGATTCAAGTTCCGGTTTCGACTTCGTCTCCGATTCCACCGGTTTAGCCATAAGGACTCGATCATTGTCTTCTTCCTCGTAAGCTTCTTCCCAAGTAGCGTTGAGTGCCTTTTTGTATTTTGGTGCCTTGCTCTTGAGTTTTGGGCATTCGGACTTAATGTGTCCAAACCTGTTGCATTCATAACATCTTATTTTTGAACTTTTAGGCTTACCTTCGTTGGGTCGAGTGATGGCTCGTTTTCGGCCCTTGACTATCCTCCGAACTAGGTTGACTAGTTCGGCTTCCATTTCCGAGTCGACCTCCGAATCCGACTCATCCTCTTCTTCCTTCGGAGGTGGCTTGCTAGCGGTTTTCTTCTTTGAACCTGCAAATAAAGCTATACCTTTCTCGGTTCCGAATTAGACTTCTCATGAAGTTCAAAATCAGAAAAAAGTTCATCTAATCTAAGTTTAGAAAGATCCTTGGAGACCTTGTAGGCATCGACCATGGATGCCCACAAGGTAGTCCTTGGAAAGGAGTTTAGGACATACCTTATAAGATCGCGGTTTTCGACCTTTTGCTCGATTGCGTGTAGGTTGTTCACTATGTCCTGGACTCGGGCATGAAGTTGTGTCGCGGACTCGTGTTCATGCATTTTTAGGTTATATAGTTTATTGAATAGAAGATCACGCTTACATACCTTGGCTTCATCGGTCCCTTCGTGTAGCTCCACTAGTTTTGTCCAAAGGTCCTTTGCGCTTATGAAGGGGCCGACTCGATTTAGCTCTTCCTTGGATAAGACACATTGGAGGATTTGTGTTGCCTTGGCGTCGGCTTCAACTTGTTGTTTTGTCGCAATGGTCCATTGATCATAATCCAAGGAGTCACCCACTTCATTAGTCGGAAGTGTGAAACCCATTTGGATTATGATCCACATCTCG
Source organism: Wurfbainia villosa (assembly GCA_025175895.1). NCBI lineage: Eukaryota > Viridiplantae > Streptophyta > Magnoliopsida > Zingiberales > Zingiberaceae > Wurfbainia > Wurfbainia villosa. The sequence continues at coordinate 21,604,807 of CM045998.1, forward strand.
ATTTGGGTTTTGAGAAAGTATTCCATCTGACCCTTCCAATAACGGAAGTCATCTCCATTGTAAAACGGAGGTCGGACGGTGCTAAAACCCTCGAGATGGGCCATTAGAACAAAAGACACAAGGAGACGAAGACGAAGAAACTAGCAACGACAAAAAAACACAAAGTACCAAGACTCGCCTTGGATTAGTAATCTTGGGAGAAAAAATAACAAAGCGAAATAAATCTGAAATAAATAGAATTAAAAAGAAAAAAAATCTGTAAAATGGCTAGATTGATGGTTTCACCAAATCTTAGCAACCCCCGGCTCTGATACCAATTGTTGGATCGAAGCGGATCGCTAGAGGGGGGGTGAATAGCGATAAAACCTTTTTCTTTTCTTTTCGTTCGTTAAAACTCGAGAGATAATTAATTGCAGCGGAAATGTAAATGTAAAGTAAAAAGAGACAAAGGAGTTTTACTTGGTCTGAGCCTTCGGCTACTACTCAAGGCCCTAGCGGTCCTCGACCACGCACGGAGGGCAAAACACTAAAGAACTCCTCCCACCTTTAGAGGTAGGAGTTTAATCGATACAAGTAAGTTAATAAAGCTTGAGGTAGAGGGACACTCTCTCCTCGTTAAGATAAAAGCTCAAAAATGAAAGTACTAAACTAAAATAAAACTCTAATCGACGTAATAAAATGAAAACAAATAAACCTAGACGTCGGAGAAGAAGCACCGTTGTCGGAGAAGTTGTAGCCATGGAGGCTTTTGGAGGCTTAGAATTGATGATGAAACCCTAGGTTAGGACCTCCTTTTATAGCGTATGCTTCGTTTCGGTTACGCATTGCTCGATGTGCTTGCTGACTTTAAAACTCCTTGAAAAATGGTGATAAAGCTTGACTCCTCGAGGCTGATTTTTGACCATCGGTTGAAGCGATTTCTTGGCGGTTGAGTGATGGCTCGATGGTTGAAGATCCTTGGCCGGTTGAACTGATGGCTTAGCAGTTGAACTTATTTTTGGCCGGTTGAACTAATTTTTAGACTTTTCGACTGTAATAAAGAGTTAGCTCAAAATATAAGTGAATTTGACGGCCACTTGCCATCCGATCTCAACATAGACCTTCCATGGGAAGTCTTGGTCGGATCGTCGCCTAAGGATGTCCCCGTATGGAGGACTCGACCTTACTTACGCTCACTCACACGAGCTTATCTCAACATTTACCTTTGAAGCCTTGCTTTCGGTCTCCACCTGATTCCTTCGGTTCCCTCCGAAGTCCTCCCGGTGTCGCCCGACCACCGCGGCTTCCTCCGGGTGTCGCTAGCCTTTAGCTCCAGCTATAGCAATCTTCTGCACACTCGATTCAGCTCGTGAGATAACGACATGAGCTTAACTTTGTATCGTTTGCTATAATCAAAACTCAGGTTCGACTTAGGTGCCTACTGCACCAATAGTACCACTTAACCTTTTCATCATGCCTGACTGTAGGATATTTGACGCCGCTAGAGGGGGGTGAATAGCGTAGAATTCGTTCGTCGATGGAATTCGTTTGCAGTTGTCTCTACAATTTCATTAGCGCAGCGAAAATAGAAAGATAATAATGATAACAAAATATACAACACGCAAACACAAATATTTAACGTGGTTCGGAACCGCACAGTTCCTACTCCACGGATCGAGCTTTACGAGCTCTAGTGATGCACACACACTCACTAATCACAAATACTCCTTCTCGACACAAGTCGGAGGTGGAGAAACCCCTTACAAGTAATCTTACAACAATAAGATATAAATACAAGCAATTACAATAATGAAATACAATGCAAGTAAAGAAAACTACTTTACGATTGCTTTTGGATTGCTTGATTGCTTGGTTGCTTGAAATCACCTTGGAGACCCTGATTTGCAACAACAAATCGCTCCAAAACCCTCAAGAAACCGATGCAAATTTCCTCCATCACGAGCTCCTTTTATAGCTTCAACCTGTGCTGGAAAAAGTCGATCAGTCGACTGATGCCACTGTTGTCGTGAGACAACGGCTAGATCCACGTTGGATAAGTCCAACGGATCTACCATCAGTCGACTGATTGTGACCATCAGTCGACTGATGGAGCTCCACTCGACTGCAGTCGAGTGAGACTCCATTCTGCGTGGTCAACCGCCAGCATCGATCGATCACATGATCGGCCGATCGCTCCATCATCGACCCTGCTGGCGATCATTCGCTAGGCCACTTCCCGCAGTCAAACCCTAGTTGACTCAGGCCAGTCGACTGCCACATGACACCAGTCGACTGACACACCTCAAACATAAGGTTTTAACCCAAGTATGGTGCCCCCATACTTGCTAGACCACCCTTAGCCTAGACCTAAGCCTTCTAGCCACCTCCATCAGCCTCACGCCTCTCGGATCCCTCCAATTCATCCATGACTTGTTCATCCATCGCACTAGCCTTCAGGTGCTTCCATCGGCTATGTCATGCTAACGGTATCTACACCGCCAAGACACATTGGACTTACGCCGCCAAGACTCCGCTTGGACTTTATGTCGCCAACCATTCGACTTATGCTGCCAAGACTACCGCTTGTACTTTACGCCACCAATATCAATCCCCTTGGACTTCAAATGTCAACCCATGTTGGACTTTCCATGCCAAGACCATGCTTGGACTTTCCTTGCCAAGACCATGCTTGGACTTTCCTTGCCAACTCATGTTGGACTTTCCATGCCAAGACCATGCTTGGACTTTCCTTGCCAACCCATGTTGGACTTTCCATTTGCCAAGACCCATGCTTGGACTTCCCATGACAATCACATTGTCATCCGTTTTTGTCGAACATCAAAACATCACTCGAGTCAAACTCGAGTCTGGTCAATCGTGACCTGGGCTGATTGCACCAATAATCTCCCCCTTTTTGATGTTTGACAAAAACCAAACCTTGAGTTAGGCCTCTAACTCAAATCCCTTACCAATTATCCCAAATTGGTAATTTAACCTTTCTCCAAATGTTCTCCCCCAAACATTCTCCCCCTTTTTGACATACATCAAAAAGGTTATCTCTCCAAGGAGGTCAATGTCTCATGTCCCAATGAGATCTTACAATCTCCCCCTTGGTCTTAAAAGTACCTAGGATGCCTACCATCTTCCTAGTGATAAGTCTCATATCACTCAAGAGAGGCAATCCTATTCACTCTCCCAATTTCCAAATTGGGTATCAAAAACCCATCAATTTTCCCAATTGATGATACTCTCCCAAAACTTCTCTTCCTCAAGAAGAGAAAAACACATCCATCATCCCATGATGGAAAACTCCCCCTAAAGGCTTGCTCCCCCTTGACCATTGCACCAACAATGTCCTTGGGAAAACCCTAAGCCAATAGGAACTCTAAACCTTCAAAGATATGGTTAGAAATTCAACATTGAACTTTCCAACACCCTAAATTTGATACAAACCCTAAACACCTCTCCTAATCCATATCCAATGGATTTTCACCCTTCATCATGCTTCCCAAAGCATATCCTAGGGTTAGGAGTGGTTAGGGACCTTATCCGCAGCTGAAATCGGGTTAAACAACCTAGGTTACCTCGAAATCAAAGCTATCGGAGTGATTGTAAATCGGTTGAATGGTATGCTCATCGATCATTTACCAGTAGGCGATCAGCGATAAAAAATCGATTTTGATTATCGAGAAATGAGTTTTGAAAAATCATAACTAATTATACGTATATCGAAAAATCACGAAATTTGATACGTATAATACTTATGACTAATACAATGGGTGAAAAATGTTTGAAAATTATTTTACCCATAAAATAGTGAAATTGACACAAAGTTCAAAACTATTGAAATTTTCAATGTTTTGGTCCTACTTTGTATCAACTTCATCAATGGTGATTGCTATCAAAAGATAGGCTTCACCAAGGTTTTCTAAAATGATTTTAAAATGTTTTCAAAACCTTATCTTGGATCATATTTCTTGGGCTCTATGTACATGACTTGTACACATGCTCTCCCAATGATCCACCAATCATATAAGATGAGTTTGAGTTCATCTAGATGCAAGACCTATGCACCTTGAACTTAACTCATATCCTAGCATCTCACATGTATCTAGGGTGTATAAATACACATACATGTCAATTGGATGTGAAATGTGGGTTTTGTTCTTCCTAATACTAGGGTTTCATGCATTTTTCTAGGCAACCCTACTTGATTCCCTTATAAATGGGACTCCAAGTCATGCCATTGTCCTTAGTTCAATTTTAATCAATTAAATGCATGAAATGATCATGGCATAAAGATAGCAATAATTAAGCATGACCAATGATCATGATGTCATGGCATATGATAAAATAAAAAAAAGACATGACATTGGTCCTTAATCCCTAAGCATACTCATGATATATAAATGATAGAACATAAACATGATGTCATGTCATGACATATGACAAACAAATCATGGCAAGTAAAAAGTATAGGTATAAGTATACCTAAATTTTAATATTCATTGCTATTTGATATAATTAATTATATTTTGCCATATTATCACTAATCTTCCTAGTGAGCCAAAAACCCAATATGGAAAACTAATCTCTAAAACTCAATTGTGCCAATTTAATTATTTTATCAAACTTCTAAAATAATATTGGCACATCCTAAAATCTTTTAGGATTAAAGCTCAAATGTATTTTCAAAGTAACTATAACCTTGAAAATATCCTAAAGTGCCACCTTTACCATGATTGAGTTAACTACTCATCCAATCAAGGTTGGCACACCCTAAACCCACCTAGCGTGAATCAATCATGCTCTTAGGAACCCAAAACCGATTTAAGCTCCTAGGGTTAATTAGGTATTCCTTAGGGATAACCTCCCTAGATACCTTCTTAATGACCCTCCTAGGTTTATTAGCCTTGGTCATTTTGGTCTTACCTAGGTTGACTCTAGGGGTAACTCCCCTTGCAACCTTCTTAGTGGCCACCCTAGGTTTCTTAGAAACCTTGGCCACTAGGCACAACCCTTGGTCAACTCTAGGAATGACTTCCCTATTGACCTTAGTTTTCCTAGGTTTAGTTCTATAATCAAATGGAACATTGTGATAGGTTTCCTTTGGCTTAGGTTTACCCTTGGATGAATCTAATTTCCTAGGTCTTGATTTTTGACCATTTGACTCTAGGCTTTGACTTCTAGACCCTACATGTTGACCTCTTGACCCTTTAAATAGATTTTGTATTTTTGCAAGGGTCTTTTCCATTTTTTCAAGCCTTGACCTCAAGACTTGATTTTCCTTTTCTAGTTGCCCAATTTTAGAATTTTGATTTAATCCTTGGGCATTGAACTTCCTAGGCATATGCCTAGTCCATTTAGGATTGAAACCTAGGTGTTCTCCTATTTTCTTGATAGATTCCCTAGGTAAAATATTTTTAGGGACATTAGTCCCAACTTTCTTCTTATTTCCTAAGTGGACACTCTTAGCACCTAAACAAATATGTCTATTATTTCTAGCATACTTTTCATGTACAATAGCAAGACTATTAAAATTATTCCTAGCATGCTTCTTGTCCCTAGAAATTGAAGGTGCATTAATAAATTTTACCTTAGGGTTTGCCTTGGAGGCTCCCCCTACTTGTGTTGCTCCTTCTTGCCCTTTCTTCTTCCCCCTTGGGCAATGACTCCGGTAATGCCCCTTTGAGTTGCACTTGAAGCATATGATATGCTCCTTGCTCTTTTGACTTTGGGGACCGACATCCTTGACTTTTGGTGCCGGTTGAGCCTTCTTTACCCTTTTTGGACACTTACTCTTGTAGTACCCGGATTCCCTACACTCAAAACAAATTATATGATTTTTGTTTAAAACCGAATTGCTTGAGTTACCTAGATTGGTTGTACGCCTCGGAGTGGATTCTTTATCTCTCTCGGAGGTGGATGGCTCCTCTTGAGATTGCCCCGGTGTGGAGGATGGTCTCTCCTCCTCAATCCTAGAAGTGGATGCTTCTTCCACTTCTTCCACCTTTTCTTTCTCCGATCCGGAAGTTGACTCCATCTCAACTTCCGATTCCTCACTTTCACTTGAGGATGAACTCTCTTCTTCATCCTCCTTGTCTTCATGGATTGAATGAGACTCTTCATGAAATTTTGCCAATTTGTTCCATACCTCCTTGGCGTCTTTACAATCCTCAAGGTCACCTAGCCTACACAAGAGGTCATTAGGAATTAGATCAAAAATAAGTTTGATTACCTCCTTGTTTTTATCGAATTGTCGGAGTTGCTCCTCACTCCATTTCTTCTTCTTGAGAAACCCTCCCTTTGGTCCCTTAGAATATTCAAACCCTTCCATCAAAGCGGACCACTCCTTAAGGTCTCTCATCATTAGGAAGTCCTCAATTCTCGCCTTCCATTGTCGAAATCCTTCTTGTCCATATAAGAAATACGGAATTGGGGTGTTGATGTCCCATCCCAATGGTTCTTCCATCTTCACCCTCTAGCATCTTTTATCTTAGCTCCCGGCGGTTAGTCCGTAGAAGAGCCCCAGGCTGTGATACCACTTGTAGGATATTTGACGCCGCTAGAGGGGGTGAATAGCGTAGAATTCGTTCGTCGATGGAATTCATTCGCGGTTGTCTCTACAATTTCGTTAGCGCAGCAGAAATAGAAAGATAATAATGATAACACAATATACAACACGCAAACACAAATATTTAACATGGTTCGGAACTGCACAGTTCCTACTCCACGGATCGAGCTCTATGAGCTCTAGTGATGCACACACACTCACTAATCACAAATACTCCTTCTCGACACAAGTCGGAGGTGGAGAAACCCCTTACAAGTAATCTTACAACAATAAGATATAAATACAAGCAATTACAATAATGAAAGACAATGCAAGTAAAGAAAACTACTTTACAATTGCTTTTGGATTGCTTGATTGCTTGGTTGCTTGAAATCACCTTGGAGACCCTGATTTGCAACAACAAATCGCTCCAAAACCCTCAAGAAACCGATGCAAATTTCCTCCATCACGAGCTCCTTTTATAGCTTCAACCTGTGCTGGAAAAAGTCGATCCCGATCGATCGGGACCATCACGATCGATGATCGCCTTTGTCGTGAGACAACGGCTAGATCCACGCTGGATAAGTCCAACGGATCTACCATCAGTCGACTGATTGTGACCATCAGTCGACTGATGGAGCTCCACTCGACTGCAGTCGAGTGAGACTCCATTCTGTGGTCGAACCGCCGAGCATCAGTCGACTGATCACATGATCGATCGCCGATCGCTGGCCCATCGATCAATCGCCTAACGTGGCGATCGGCGCTAGGCCACTTCCCGCAGTCAAACCCTAGTTGACTCAGGCCAGTCGACTGCCACATGGCACCAGTCGACTGGCACACCTCAAACATGAGGTTTTAACCCAAGTATAGTGCCCCCATACTTGCTAGACCACCCTTAGCCTAGACCTAAGCCTTCTAGCCACCTCCATCAGCCTCACGCCTCTCGGATCCCTCCAAGTCATCAATGACTTGTTCATCCATCGCGCTAGCCTTCAGGTGCTTCCATCGGCTATGTCATGCTAACGGTGTCTACACTGCCAAGACACATTGGACTTACGCTGCCAAGACTCCGCTTGGACTTTATGCCGCCAACCATTGGACTTATGCTGCCAAGACTACTGCTTGGACTTTACGCCGCCAATATCAATCCCCTTGGACTTCAAATGCCAACCCATGTTGGACTTTCCATGCCAAGACCATGCTTTGACTTTCCTTGCCAAGACCATGCTTGGACTTTCCTTGCCAACTCATGTTGGACTTTCCATGCCAAGACCATGCTTGGACTTTCCTTGCCAACCCATGTTGGACTTTCCATGACAATCACATTGTCATCCATTTTTGTCGAACATCAAAACATCACTCGAGTCAAACTCGAGTCTGGTCAATCGTGACCTGGGCCGATTGCACCAACACTGACCAAATCCACCTGCAGGGTTTACATGATGAACCTTATGAGCTCCTCAAGGGGACATCATCATCCTAATATATAGGACATGGTTTCCTCCTATAATCAACGGCACACCATATAAATAATATCATCTCCCAACTTACCAAGCCTATCGATTTAATCTATAAATCTCGGCCATTGGTAAATCAAAGAGATGAGTACTAAGTATTAGTGCCCGTTATTATATCGGGATTAAGAGCATGTACTAAATAATATCTGAGGTTCGATTCGATTATGTAGTTAGCAATGAATCGAATCACCTCTAAGTCGGTCCTGCTCAATACACACAAAGTGCACTAGTGTGATTCTATGGTCAAGACAAACCAATACCAAATCACACTACAACCATTCCGATGGTTTGTCCAAAGCCATCTCGGTTGTGAGCCTTTACTTATACTTTTCAAGGGGCCGATAACATGATCTCCTGTGTGACACCACACACCATGTTATCTACAATGTAAAGTAATAGACAATATTGCATAACCATAAAAATATGCAAACAATGATCATGTGATTCTTATTTCAAAATAAAGATGTTCATATAAAAGATAGACTTTTCAGTATACATCCCTACACCTTGGAGGTTGTTGGTTTGTTGAAAGAAGGAATAAAGCTTTGTTTCTATTCTTCCTCTTGCTCGGAACGAGCAAGGAAGGAAGATTGGCAATCTAGGAGCTTCATCTTTTGGTAGATCGTCGCCCACATGACGTCTGAAAGGAGGAAGGTCATACTTTAAAAGATCAAGAGATATATCTATTTCGTATTCTCTTTTGTTACTTGCTTGTATTTGTTTTTCCAATTATGAGCATGATATATTCTGTTTGTGGCTAAATAATACTTGGATCCCGAACATAAATACAAAAGTCGACGATTCATACATTGTCTATTCCACGGCTACTCGTAGAATACAGGTTGGTCGCTTGAACAACAAGTTTGTTCAAGTGACCTCTCTAAACGAATAGCACGACGATGACTTGATTGTTTGGGCAATCCCTTTTGTCTAGGATTAAATTTTTTTAATCCGGGGACATCGATGGGATCACCATGAACAAACAACCAAGGTGAAGTGGGAAGCGAAGTTTCCCCTCACGGACTCGATAAGCAAAAACCCTTCCTAGTGTTCGGTCCTCTTGATCTGTCAAGATTCATGCCTAGTATCCGGTCAACTCGACCTACTAGGACTTCCTGTTAAGCCTGCACACTTAACAATTATATTAGATCACATGTGAATCCAAACTCTTAACTATGGTTCATACATAAAAACTAAGGAGTGATGCTTACTGCATCAACAAAGGCTACGACTCGAGAAGGTGACCCTTGGGTGGCGATGGCTACTACTGATGGATCGGACGAGAAGAAGAAGAAGTGATGGTGAAGAACCGAAATAGGGGGAAAAGGAGATCGAGATCGGGAGAAAGAATCGGCAGATAGGGAAAAAATGGAAGAAGAAGAGAAACGCTCGCGTGCGAGCGGTGAGAAATCGCACGAACAAAAGTGGCTGGGGTTAAAGAAATAAGCAGATCAGGTTATCTAATGGGTTGGTTTAAAATCCTATAAGACTTAAACCTAGATCCACTTCAATCCCCTTTTATCATTAAGCCATGGTTTGGTTCAATTAAATCCCTCATCAAGCAAAATTTTTTTTTCCTATGCTATTTTACAATACTTGCCTAGTATCCGGTCAACACGACCAACTAGGACTTCCGGTTAAGCCTGCACACTTAACACTGATCTTAGAACACAGGTGAATCCTAACTTTTAATTATAGTTCATACATTAAAACTAAGGAATGATGCTCACTACATCAACAAATAGATGGTAGTTATGAATACTGGATTATATCTGCTTGATAAATTATGGAGAAGAAACTTGGATCAAAGAGTTATGTTATTGAAGAGATTGTAAAGACCTTGATTCGGGATAGTCTTATTGTAGGGACCGTCGTGACCGCAAGAGGGGGGGGGGGTGAATAGCAAGTATGACGTAGATGGATAAAATCTTTCGCGATTGCATGCTTGCTACAAATTGATTAGTACACAGCGGAAATAGACAAAATACAATGCAAACACACAAACATGATCACAACACAAAGATATAATATGGTTCCGAATCGAATGGTTCTTACTCCACGGATCGAGCTCAAACGAGCTCTAGCGATGTGTACTGTTGGTGCAACAATGCCCCAAGCATTTATATATATTTTGATGTTTGGATAATCATCTAAGTTAGGCAATGTTTTGTGATCTAATTGTATACATGTTTAAGTGACAGGAAAATCCAAGTATGAAGACTTGGTAAAAGACAAGTCCAAGTGTGATCTTGGCAAAGAGAAATCAAGGAAAGGTCTTGGCAGCATAAGTCCAAGCATGTAGTCTTGGCGGCGTAAAGTCCAAGCAGTCCTTGGAAAAGGAAGACCAAAGGAAAGTCTTGGCGGCATAAGTCCAAGCATGTAGTCTTGGCGGCGTAAAGTCCAAGCGTACTTTGGCAAAGAAGAAACCCAAAGCATGACGAAACCGAAGGAAGCTTTTGAAGGCAAGCGCATGGATGGAGTCGTGGACTCAGAGAAATCCTAGAGGTACAAGGCTGATGGAGAAGCTAAAAGGTTAAATCTAGGCTTAGGTTATGTTTTCAAGTATGAATTAGTCATACTTGGAGTGTGTCCGATCACGAACATGGTGTCGGTCGAACTGGCCCTTAAAATATAGCATTAGAGTTTGGAAGGTCGCTTATCGGTCGATCGGGTTATCGGTCAGTGACTGTGACGATCGACTCGATCGGCTGCATCAGATCTGGTGGCGGCGATCGACATTAGCGGCATTGCCGATCGCCATAATAATAGCCGAGTCGATCGCGGCGGCCGAGCGATCGCGATTCGAATCGCCATCATATCGGTCGATAATCTTCCCGTTGGCGATGACGACGGCAAATCCCGCAAATCCGGCTGTTCAGAAGCCGTTAGAATCGGCGGCAGTCGACTGATGTAAGTCATCAGTCGACTGATAGACCTCCAACGGGAAAAAGAGGCTCTTTCCTATAAAAAGAGCCCAAGGGGAGCAAGAAGAGCCTAATGCTTACATTCTGATCTTTCTTCTAAGCTCCTACAAGTTTTCCAAGCTTTCTAAGTGTATTAATCTCCTTTCTCCTCTCAAATCTTAATTGTCATCTTTTGTAAGAAGAGGAGGTCTTTGTAAAGAGAAAGCTTCTTAGTGAAATTGCTTGGGTTGATCCACCTTAAGGATCGCCGTGGAGTAGGAGCATTATCTCCGAACCACGTAAAGGCTTTGTTAGCATTGTCTTTTTGTTTTTACATATATTATTTGTGTTTGCTTCCGCTAATTACTCTTGTAGAAACGAAAAGCGCTATTCACCCCCCCTCTAGCCTTTAAAGCGATCCTAACAAGTGGTATCAGAGCCCGGATCGCATCGGAAGATCTAGCAATCAACCGGAGCAAAGATGGCATTTCAAGAGGGGTATAGCACGGCGAGGCCTCCGTTCTTCGACCGCAACGATTTTGGATATTGGAAAGGTAGGATGGAGTATTATCTAATGAACGATATTGAAAATTGGTTTAGTATTGTAGATGGTTTTGAGAAGCCGGTCGACGAATTCGAGCACCACTACCACAAAGGATTGGACAAGAGAGATGGCCAAGAAAGCCTGGCGAATGCAAAAGCAACGACCACACTTCAATGTGGTCTATCGAGCAACTATCTAAGGTCGGGCCATTCAACTCCGCAAAGAGCTTTGGGAGAAGCTCATCGAACTCGAAGGATCCAAAGAGACAAGAAGGGCCAAGAGGGATCTTTTGATTGGCCAACTCAAGCTTCACTATGAAGACAAATGAAGCACGGTGAGCCAAATGCACGGGCGCTTCAAGGAGGTAGTCAACGGACTACACGTTATAGGTGAAAAGGTCGACAACCGAGACCTTGTGAGGTATGTACTACAAGCCTTCCCTAGGACCACCTTATGGGCCTCAATGGTAGATGCCTATAAGGTCTCTAGGGATCTTTCATTAGTTAAATTAGATGAGTTATTTTGTGAATTTCAATTGCATGAACAAGCTAACACTTTATCCAAAGAGAAGGGTATAGCTCTTGTTGTAGGAAAGAAGGAGAAGAAGAAAAAGGAAAAGAAGGAGGTGTCTTCCTCATCCGAATCCGAGGAGGACTCATCAAGTAGTAAGGATGAGTTGTCGGCAAGTGAGGTAGCACACTACGTCAAGAAATTTGGTGGGAAGTCAAGGAGGCTCAGCAAGAAGGATGTGAAGAGGATGTTTCAATCCTCAAGAGGTAAATCTTCTAACAATTCAAATTCTATTTCTAACGTGACGTGTTTTGGTTGCAACAAGAAAGGGCATATAAAGCCCAATTGCCCGGAACTAAAGAAAAAGGAGGAGAAGGATAAGAAGAAGAAGGAAAAGAAGAAAAAGGAGGCGATGTTGGTACAAACGTGGGACACTCTAAGTATGGAGGAGTCTACCGACGATGAAGAAGTTTGCCATTCAACCCGGAACTTAGCCCTCATGGCATTGGAAGAAACCGGAAGCTCAAGCGAGGAGTCTTCTTCCTCTTCAAGTGATGAATCATCATCAAGTGATGATGATGAGGTAAATGACTCACCCAAAGTAGATTTACTTTATAAGACTATTGCATGTTTACAAAATGCTTTAAATAGATCAAAAACTAGGATTAAGGATCTAAAATTAGAAATCAAATCATTTAAGAATATAGATGCATCATGTGATAAATCATCTAGTGATGATGAGTGTACTCTTAGGGATGAAAATGATGAGTTAAGAAAAGAAATAAGTAAATTAAGAACATGCCTAGAAAAGTTCACTAATAGTTCCAAATATCTAGATATGATTATTAAGGACCAAAGGGCAATTTACAATAAGGCCGGTTTAGGATATAGATCTAAGGAGAAAGAGGTAGCATTTGCATCCCTAGTTAGTAGAAAATCCATGATTAAAAGTAAGGGGAGAAAAGCATGGGTACCAAAGAAATTTATAATTAATGCTAGTGGTCCTAAGATTTGGGTACCTAAGGATTGTGTTTTTCATGTGACATAGGTAGAAGAACCAAGCTTGTGGATAGTTGATAGTGGGTGCTCAAAGCATATGACCGGGGATGAGAGAAAATTCTCCACTATCAACCACACTAGCCAAGGAAAAGTGTCTTTTGGTAATAGCGGCAAACTTAAAATTTTAGGAAAGGGCACCATTGAGGTATCTCCCAATCTTGCTATTCATAAAGTTCTATTAGTTAAAAATATGAAATTTAACTTACTTAGTGTAAGCCAATTATGTGATACAAATTTTGATGTTAAGTTTGATTCCTCAAAATGCTTTATAAGACACAAAACTATAAATGATTGCATGTTAGTAGGCTTTAGAAAATCAAATATATATTATGTTGATTTATCTTATGCTACTAATCCTTCCACTAAGTGTCTTATTGCAAAAGAAGAAGAAAGTTGGCTTTGGCATAGGAGACTAGGTCACATAAACATGAAGAATATAGCCAAAATAGCAAAATTGAAGCTAGTCAAAGGATTGCCTAGAGTCAAATATCTCAAGGACAAGATGTGTGATGCTTGTCAAGAAGTGAAACAATCAAAAACATCACACAAAGGTAAAAATTTACTTAGTACCGCTTTACCATTAGATTTACTACATATGGATTTATTTGATTGCCATAGTACCCCATCTATAATTGGTAGTAAATATTGCTTGGTAATAGTAGATGATTTTTCTAGGTTTACTTGGGTGTTTTTCTTGAAAAATAAGGATGAAACCTTAGAAATAATCATAGGATTTAAAGTAGAAAATGAAAGAAAACTCAAAATCAACCGGATCCGTAGTGATCATGGCGGAGAGTTTGAGAATTCTAACTTTTCAACTTTTTGCTTAGAACAAGGGTACAAGCACGAATTTTCTTGTCCTAGAACACCCCAATAAAATGGGGTTGTGGAAAGAAAATCACCCTCCTCTCTGAATTTTTCAACAACCTACGACCAGTTGGAGATGGGCTGAGATACCGGACTCGCGTTGCTCAGCGCGATCTGGATTTCAGTCCCCAGATCTGGACCGATTTTCTTGGATGTCTTCCTTTCGAGAGTGATTTCACTCTATATCCATCTTGGAGTGAACCTCTTCCATCTCCCTTTGAGGAGATTTCTTTAGATTCCCTTCATGATACCTTCTATCACTATCCTCGACCTTTGAACACCAATTTATTTCAATCACAAGAACTGTCTGCCTCTGACAATGTCCTTTATAAGGTCGTTGCTCATTGTCTTCTTCCCATAGTTACCCGTGGTTTGGCCTTGGTTCGCCCTCCACACCTACTTCTCATGCATTTCTTTCGTCAATACTTAGACATTAACATTGGTCTCAATACCTTCCAATGCATCATTCATTTCATAAGGCCAAACAATGGGAAGATTCACATACCATTTGGAAATGTCCTCACCAATGGCTCACCAGAGGCATTGATGTGAATATAGGAGTCATTAAAGTCATGAATAGGAAATATGATCGGATGACTCACGGAGTTTCTCATTGGCGGGCCGACAGAGGATCCGTCTTCGGGACCCGGGCGGGTAGCAGTCGCTCGCACGAAGAGCCGCGGAAGGAGTTCTTTGAGGGTGGTCTGCGCAGTGTTGTTCGAGGGGCTGCTGCGGGAGGACTGCGAGCGATCTTGTCTACCAGACACATTCCTCAGTGCCCGCTTCGATGCTTTTGCGGAGCGGGTGGACACACGTTTTGAGGAGCTGCGCCCAGAGCATCAGGAGCTTCTCTCCCTCGTGAGAGAGGTGCATCGGCAGCAGCAGGACATCTTGGCGATTCTCCGCCCTGCTGCACCTGGACACCCACCTCACGATGGTTCGTCGCCGGCACGATGGATCGAGGACGACGATCGTTAGCTCGCTTGTTTTCTTTGTTATTTTCTCTTTGGCCGTATGTACGGCATAAACTCCTACTTATGTAATGACTTTTGATTGATGAAATGAATTTGTTTTTTTTTATTCACTTCTATTAGTGCCTACAATTTGTTGTTTATCAAGTTTAGAAGTTGAGCATATAGTACGATGAATATTGATACGATACAATTACACTTTTTGTGTCATAATTTTGTTGTTTTAAATATCGTATCAATCCATTAATCTGATGAACATGTTTTTCGTCTAATATTTTTCATATGTTATATTAGTCGAATAAAATGTGTATGCCAAGTTTCGTGATTTTTGGACACCCACGTAATTTTCTACGCATTTTCAAACCTTGACTGAAAAACTCGAAATTGATTTATCGATATCACGATCATTGCGTTATTAGCGATCATTGCCATGGTCGGCATTGCTTTCTATTCGATCGAACCGATGTCACTGCTTTGGAATGGAAAGCGGTTTTTCATCGGTTAAAAGGTTCAATTTTGGACATTATACAATTTCCACAGTATATATATGATACCTTGTATGGAAAGGCGGATTTTCTTAGTGCACTGTTTTAGGGGGAGCTACATCCCTTATTTAAATAATTGTTGGTGCAAGGCTAGGACATATTTGCCTATTGCTTATGTTTTGTTTATCATGTTATTTACACATCATGAAACATGTCTTGGATTTAGGGGGAGCTTCATATCAATTTTATACCTTTGTTCAAGTTGTGTCAATTATAATTCTTTCCTGCACTTATTGAATAACCTCTTCTCTTTTTGTTGTATGTCAAAGGTGGAGAAGGGATATTTAAGTTAGAATTCATATTGAAATATGTTAATGTGTTAAAGATCTAACTTAAATGATTGCCAAACATCAAAAAGGGGGAGATTGTTGGTGCAACAATGCCCCAAGCATTTATATATATTTTGATGTTTGGATAATCATCTAAGTTAGGCAATGTTTTGTGATCTAATTGTATACATGTTTAAGTGACAGAAAAATCCAAGTATGAAGACTTAGTAAAAGACAAGTCCAAGTGTGATCTTGGCAAAGAGAAATCAAGGAAAGGTCTTGGCAGCATAAGTCTAAGCATGTAGTCTTGGCGGCGTAAAGTCCAAGCGTACTTTGGCAAAGAAGAAACCCAAAGCATGACGAAACCGAAGGAAGCTTTTGAAGGCAAGCGCATGGATGGAGTCGTGGACTCAGAGAAATCCTAGAGGCGCAAGGCTGATGGAGAAGCTAGAAGGTTAAGTCTAGGCTTAGGTTATGTTTTCAAGTATGAATTAGTCATACTTGGAGTGTGCCGATCGAACATGGTGTCGGCCGAATCGCCCTTAAAATATAGAGTTTGGAAGAGTTCGAAGGTCAGGGTTATCACGATCAGTTATCCTACAATCGATTGACTCGACTCACTGATCGGCGATACAGCCGCACTCGATTCGCCATTATTAGCGATCGGCCCGCCCATAAATACGTAGCCGTGGCGATCGGCTCGGCTACGATATCGATCGACCGAATCGCCATTTATCGGTCAATCGATTGTCTTCCCGTTAGCGATGACGATGGCAAATCCATAATCCGGCCTGCTCGGCCGTTAGAATCGGTGATCGACTGATGTAAGTCATCAGTCGACTGATAGACCTCCAACGGGAAAAAGAGGCTCTTTCCTATAAAAAGAACCCAAGGGGAGCAAGAAGAGCCTAATGCTTACATTCTGATCTTTCTTCTAAGCTTCTACAAGTTTTCCAAGCTTTCTAAGTGTATTAATCTCCTTTCTCCTCTCAAATCTTAATTGTCATCTTTTGTAAGAAGAGGAGGTCTTTGTAAAGAGAAAGCTTCTTAGTGAAATTGCTTGGGTTGATCCACCTTAAGGATCGCCGTGGAGTAGGAGCATTATCTCCGAACCACGTAAAGGCTTTGTTAGCATTGTCTTTTTGTTTTTACATATATTATTTGTGTTTGCTTCCTCTAATTACTCTTGTAGAAACGAAAAGCGCTATTCACCCCCCCTCTAGCCTTTAAACGATCCCTAACAGTGGTATCAGAGCCCGGATCGCATCGGAAGATCTAGCAATCAACCGGAGCAAAGATGGCATTTCAAGAGGGGTATAGCACGGCGAGGCCTCCGTTCTTCGACCGCAACGATTTTGGATATTGGAAAGGTAGGATGGAGTATTATCTAATGAACGATATTGAAAATTGGTTTAGTATTGTAGATGGTTTTGAGAAGCCAGTCGACGAATTCGGAGCACCACTACCGACAAAGGATTAGACAAGAGAGATGGCCAAGAAAGCACAAGCGAATGCAAAAGAAACGACCACACTTCAATGTGGTCTATCCAAGGAGCAACTATCTAAGGTCGGGCCATTCAACTCCGCAAAAGAGCTTTGGGAGAAGCTCATCGAACTCAACGAAGGATCCAAAGAGACAAGAAGGGCCAAGAGGGATCTTTTGATTGGCCAACTCCAAAGCTTCACTATGAAGACAAATGAAACGGTGAGCCAAATGCACGGGCGCTTCAAGGAGGTAGTCAACGGACTACACGTTATAGGTGAAAAGGTCGACAACCGAGACCTTGTGAGGTATGTACTACAAGCCTTCCCTAGGACCACCTTATGGGCTTCAATGGTAGATGCCTATAAGGTCTCTAGGGATCTTTCATTAGTTAAATTAGATGAGTTATTTTGTGAATTTCAATTGCATGAACAAGCTAACACTTCATCCAAAGAGAAGGGTATAGCTCTTGTTGTAGGAAAGAAGGAGAAGAAGAAAAAGGAAAAGAAGAAGGTGTCTTCCTCATCCGAATCCGAGGAGGACTCATCAAGTAGTGAGGATGAGTTGTCGGCAAGTGAGGTAGCACACTACGTCAAGAAATTTGGTGGAAAGTCAAGGAGGCTCAGCAAGAAGGATGTGAAGAGGATGTTTCAATCCTCAAGAGGTAAATCTTCTAACAATTCAAATTCTATTTCTAACGTGACGTGTTTTGGTTGCAACAAGAAAGGGCATATAAAGCCCAATTGCCCGGAACTAAAGAAAAAGGAGGAGAAGGATAAGAAGAAGAAGGAAAAGAAGAAGAAGGAGGCGATGTTGGCACAAACGTGGGACACTCTAAGTATGGAGGAGTCTACCGACGATGAAGAAGTTTGCCATTCAACCCGGAACTTAGCCCTCATGGCATTGGAAGAAACCGGAAGCTCAAACGAGGAGTCTTCTTCCTCTTCAAGTGATGAATCATCATCAAGTGATGATGATGAGGTAAATGACTCACTCAAAGTAGATTTACTTTATAAGACTATTACATGTTTACAAAATGCTTTAAATAGATCAAAAACTAGGATTAAGGATCTAAAATTAGAAATCAAATCATTTAAGAATATAGATGCATCATGTGATAAATCATCTAGTGATGATGAGTGTACTCTTAGGGATGAAAATGATGAGTTAAGAAAAGAAATAAGTAAATTAAGAACATGTCTAGAAAAGTTCACTAATAGTTCCAAATATCTAGATATGATTATTAAGGACCAAAGGGCAATTTACAATAAGGCCGGTTTAGGATATAGACCTAAGGAGAAAGAGGTAGCATTTGCATCCCTAGTTAGTAGAAAATCCATGATTAAAAGCAAGGGGAGAAAAGCATGGGTACCAAAGAAATTTATAATTAATGCTAGTGGTCCTAAGATTTGGGTACCTAAGGATTGTGTTTTTCATGTGACATAGGTAGAAGAACCAAGCTTGTGGATAGTTGATAGTGGGTGCTCAAAGCATATGACCGGGGATGAGAGAAAATTCTCCACTATCAACCACACTAGCCAAGGAAAAGTGTCTTTTGGTAATAGCGGCAAACTTAAAATTTTAGGAAAGGGCACCATTGAGGTATCTCCCAATCTTGCTATTCATAAAGTTCTATTAGTTAAAAATATGAAATTTAACTTACTTAGTGTAAGCCAATTATGTGATGCAAATTTTGATGTTAAGTTTGATTCCTCAAAATGCTTTATAAGACACGAAACTATAAATGATTGCATGTTAGTAGGCTTTAGAAAATCAAATATATATTATGTTGATTTATCTTATGCTACTAATCCTTCCACTAAGTGTCTTATTGCAAAAGAAGAAGAAAGTTGGCTTTGGCATAGGAGACTAGGTCACATAAACATGAAGAATATAGCCAAAATAGCAAAATTGAAGCTAGTCAAAGGATTGCCTAGAGTCAAATATCTCAAGGACAAGATGTGTGATGCTTGTCAAGAAGTGAAACAATCAAAAAACATCACACAAAGGTAAAAATTTACTTAGTACCGCTTTACCATTAGATTTACTACATATGGATTTATTTGATTGCCATAGTACCCCATCTATAATTGGTAGTAAATATTGCTTGGTAATAGTAGATGATTTTTCTAGGTTTACTTGGGTGTTTTTCTTGAAAAATAAGGATGAAACCTTAGAAATAATCATAGGATTTAGCAAAAGAGTAGAAAATGAAAGAAAACTCAAAATCAACCGGATCCGTAGTGATCATGGTGGAGAGTTTGAGAATTCTAACTTTTCAACTTTTTGCTTAGAACAAGGGTACAAGCACGAATTTTCTTGTCCTAGAACACCCCAACAAAATGGGGTTGTGGAAAGAAAATCACCCTCCTCTCTGAATTTTTCAACAACCTACGACCGGTTGGAGATGGGATGAGATACCGGACTCGCGTTGCTCAGCGCGATCTGGATTTCAGTCCCCAGATCTGGACCGATTTTCTCGGATGTCTTCCTTTCGAGAGTGATTTCACTCTATATCCATCTTGGAGTGAACCTCTTCCATCTCCCTTTGAGGAGATTTCTTTAGATTCCCTTCATGATACCTTCTATCACTATCCTCGACCTTTGAACACCAATTTATTTCAATCACAAGAACTGTCTGCCTCTGACAATGTCCTTTATAAGGTCGTTGCTCATTGTCTTCTTCCCATAGTTACCCGTGGTTTGGCCTTGGTTCGCCCTCCACACCTACTTCTCATGCATTTCTTTCGTCAATACTTAGACATTAACATTGGTCTCAATATCTTCCAATGCATCATTCATTTCATAAGGCCAAACAATGGGAAGATTCACATACCATTTGGAAATGTCCTCACTCAATGGCTCAGCTCTGTAGGCATTGATGTGAATATAGGAGTCATTAAAGTCATTAATAGGAAATATGATCAGATGACTCGTGAGTTTCTCATTGGCGGGCTGAAGGCGCCGGAGGATCCGCTTCTGGGACCCGACGGCGTAGTAGGCCGCTTCACTGAGGATGCCGCCGCGGAAGGAGTTCTTGAGGGTGGTGCCGCAGGAGTAGCCGAGGGTGGTGTCAGAGGTGTTCTTTGAGGGACCGCCTGCAGGGAGACTGCTGCAGCGATCATCGTTCTACGGACACATCCCTCGGTGCCCGCCGATGCTTTTGCGAGCGGGTGGACACACGCTTGAGGAGCCGCGCCTAGAGCATCGGGAGCTTCTCTCCTCGTGAGAGAGGTGCATCGGCGGCGGGACATCTTGGCGATTCTCAGCCTGCGCACTGGACACCCACCTCACGATGGTTTCATCGCGGCAGATGGATCTTGAGGCGGCGATCGTTGCTTCGCTTGTTTTCTTTGTTATTTTCTCTTTGGTGTATATGCGGCATAAACTCCTACTTATGTAATGACTTTTGATTGATGAAATGAAATTGTTTTTTATTCACTTTTATTAGTGCCTCTGATTTGTTGTTTATCAAGTTTAGATGTTGAGTATATAGTACGAAGTTATGAATATTGATACGATACAATTACACTTTTTGTGTCATAATTTTGTTGTTTTAAATATCGTATCAATCCATTAATCTGATGAACATGTTTTTCGTCTAATATTTTTCATATGTTATATTAGTCAAATAAAATGTGTATGCCAGGTTTCGTGATTTTTGGACACCCACGTAATTTTCTACGCATTTTCAAACCTTGATCAAAACTCAAAATTCAGATATCGGCCGATCGTTATTGGGGCAAATGATCGCTATGGTCATATTGATCACGCTTATTCCAATAACCTGTCACTGCTTTGGAATGGAAAGTGGTTTTTCATCGGTTAAAAGGTTCAATTTTGGACATTATACAATTTCCACAGTATATATATGATACCTTGTATGGAAAGGAGAATTTTTTTGGTGCACTGTTTTAGGGGGAGCTAAATCCCTTATTTATATAATTGTTGGTGCAAGGCTAGGACATATTTGCCTATTGCTTATGTTTTGTTTATCATGTTATTTACACATCATGAAACATGTCTTGGATTTAGGGGGAGCTTCATATCAATTTTATACCTTTGTTCAAGATGTGTCAATTATAATTCTTTCCTGCACTTATTGAATAACCTCT
The DNA here is from genome assembly GCA_025175895.1 of Wurfbainia villosa. Classification (NCBI taxonomy): domain Eukaryota; kingdom Viridiplantae; phylum Streptophyta; class Magnoliopsida; order Zingiberales; family Zingiberaceae; genus Wurfbainia; species Wurfbainia villosa. Next base: position 21,626,125 of record CM045998.1, read on the forward strand.
TCTCTTTTTGTTGTATGTCAAAGGGGGAGAAGGGATATTTAAGTTAGAATTCATATTGAAATATGTTTATAAAGAAGATCTAACTTAAATGATTGCCAAACATCAAAAGGGGGAGATTGTTGGCAACAATGCCCCAAGCTTTTATATATATTTTGATGTTTGGATAATCATCTAAGTTAGGCAATGTTTTGTGATCTAATTGTATACATGTTTAAGTGACAGGAAAATCCAAGTACGAAGACTTGGTAAAAGACAAGTCCAAGTGTGATCTTGGCAAAGAGAAGTCAAGGAAAGGTCTTGGCAGCATAAGTCCAAGCATGTAGTCTTGGCGGCGTAAAGTCCAAGCGTACTTTGGCAAAGAAGAAACCCAAAGCATGACGAAACCGAAGGATGCTTTTGAAGGCAAGCGCATGGATGGAGTCGTGGACTCAGAGAAATCCTAGAGGCGCAAGGCGATAGAAGCTAGAAGGTTAAGTCTAGGCTTAGGTTATGTTTTCAAGTAGAATTAGTCATACTTGGAGTGCTAATGACCGAACATGGTGTCTGGCCGAATCGCCCTTAAAATATAGAGCCGTGGCGATTGGCTACGACGCAAGATGCTCCGAATCGAGCCGCTGTTATCGATCGGCGATAGTCTTCCGTTGCGATGACGACGGCAAATCCCGCAAATCCGGTTGTTCAGAAGCCGTTAGAATCGGCGGCAGTCGACTGATGTAAGTCATCAGTCGACTGATAGACCTCCAACGGGAAAAAGAGGCTCTTTCCTATAAAAAGAGCCCAAGGGGAGCAAGAAGAGCCTAATGCTTACATTCTGATCTTTCTTCTAAGCTCCTATAAGTTTTCCAAGCTTTCTAAGTATATTAATCTCCTTTCTCCTCTCAAATCTTAATTGTCATCTTTTGTAAGAAGAGGAGGTCTTTGTAAAGAGAAAGCTTCTTAGTGAAATTGCTTGGGTTGATCCACCTTAAGGATCGCCGTGGAGTAGGAGCATTATCTCCGAACCACGTAAAGGCTTTGTTAGCATTATCTTTTTGTTTTTACATATATTATTTGTGTTTGCTTCCGCTAATTACTCTTGTAGAAACGAAAAGCGCTATTCACCCCCCCTCTAGCCTTCAAACGATCCCTAACATGTACAACACCACTAATCAAATAAACTCCTTCTCGACAACAAGTCGGAGGTGGAGAAACCTCGTACAATGTATTACAATAGTAATAAACACAAATACAAGCTAATATAAGTAACCTACACAAAATATAAAGTAAAGAAATACTTTACAATTGTGAACTTGGATGCTTGCTTTGTGGTTGCTTGAATTGCACTTGGAGACCCTGATTTGCAGTAGCAAATCGCCCCAAAGATGTCCAAGAACCAATACCAAATCCTCCCTCCATGAGCTCCCTTTAAAGCTACTCCTTGGGTTAGATTTCACCTAGCAGTCGACTGATCGGGACCATCAGCGACTACTCCTGTAGCCGTTGTCTCACAATAGCATGAGCCACGTTGGATAAGTTCCAACGAATATGACATCAGTCGACAGATGACTCAATCAGTCGAGTGCTCGGGCTAATCACTCGACTAAAGGGCTTTCTGTGCCCGAAAGCTTGACCATCAGTCGACTGATCTCCAGATCAGTCGACTACACAAGCCATCAGTCGACTGCCCAATGTTGGTAGTCAACTACTAGGCCATCTTCTCGAAGTCAAACCCTAGTTGACTCCCATCAGTCGACTGATACACCTCAAAAATGAGGTTTTAACCCAAGTATGGTGCCCCCATACTTGCTAGACCACCCGTAGCCTAGACATAAGCCTTCTCCCCACCTCCATCAGCCTCACGCCTATCGGGTCCCTCGAAGTCATCCATGACTTGTTCATCCATACGCTAGCCTTTAGGTGCTTCCTTCGGCTATTGTCATGCTAACGGTGTCTACACCACCAAGGTACATTGGACTTACGTTGCCAAGACTCTGCTTGGACTTTACGTCGCCAACCATTGGCCTTATGCTGCCAAAACTCCCTCTTGGACTTTATGTCGCCAATATTCCCCTTGGACTTTCCAAATGCCAAGACTCAAGCTTGGACTTTCCCTTGCCAACCCATGTTGGACTTTCCATGCCAAGTACTCAAGACTTGGACTTTCCTAGTGCCAAGTGTCCCACTTGGACTTTCCATGTCAAGTACCCATGACTTGGACTTTACCATGACAATCATATTATTATATATTTTATGTCGAACATCAAAACATCACTCGAGTTTGGTCAATCGTGACTTAGGCCGATTGCACCAACAATCTCCCCCTTTTTGATGTTTGACAAAAACACCCTTGAGTTAGGCCCCTAACTCAAATTCCCTTACCAATTATCCCAAATCGGTAATTTTACCTTTATCCCCCTTTTTGACTAACATCAAAAAGGTTCTCTCCAAGGAGGTCAATGTCTCATATCCCAATGAGATATTATAATCTCCCCCTTGGTCCAAAAAAATCTAGAATGCCTACAATCTTCCTAGTGATAAGTCTCATATCACTGAAGAGAGGCAATCCAACAACTCTCCCAATTTCCAAATTTGGAACCTCAAATTCCCATTTCTCCCCTTCATGAGGAAAAATAACATCCATCATCCCATGATGGATACCTCCCCCTAAAGGCTTGCTCCCCGTTGACCATTGCACCAACAATGTCCTTGGGAAATTCCTAAGCTAATAGGAACTCTAAACCATCAAAAATAAGGTTAAAAGCTCAACATTGAACTTTCCAACACCTTAAAATTGATACACACCCTAACAACTCTCCTAATCTATATCCAATGGATTTTCACCCTTTCTAATGCTTCTCAAAGCATATCCTAGGGTTAGGAGTGGTTAGGGAACCCTAACATAGCTGAAACATGGGATAAACATCCTTGTTTACCCAAAATCAGCCTATCAGTCGACTCTTCCATAGAACAGTTGACTGAAATCATCATCAGTCGACTGATCCCTGATTTTCAGAAATAAGGTTTTCAAAAATGAAGTTTGAAAATGCATAAGTAAATATATGTATTTCAAAAAATTTTGAAATTTCATGCGTACATTACTTACATGGAATATAATGAGTGAAAAATAGTTTGAAAATAAAATACCCATTAAAATAGGAGATTGATACAAAGTTTAAAAACCATTAAAACTTTAATGTTTTTGATCTACTTTGTATCACCTTCTTCAATGGTGATTGCTATCAAAAGATAAACTTCACCAAGGTTTTCTAAAAGGATTTTAAAATGACTTTGAAAATCTATTTTGAACCATGGACTATTGGCTTGATGTACATGATTTGTACATTAGCTTTCCTCATGATCCATATTTATGATTGAAATAAGTTTAAGTTCATCTAGATGCACTATCTATGCACCTTGAACTTAACTTATTTTCCTAACATCTCACATGTATCTAAGTTGTATTAAGCACACAGAAGTCAATGTAATTGTGAGATGTGGGATTAGGGTTATTATGGCTTCATGCATTATCTAGGCAACTCTATTTGATTCCCTTATACATGAGACTTCAAATCATGCCATAGTCCTTAACTCAATTTTAATTAATGCATGAATGATCATGACATAAATGATAACATAAATAGGCATGGCCAATGATCATGATGTCATGGCATGTGATTGAAATCTAAGCATACATGACATATATAAATAACCCTAAATATGATCATGACATTTTATATGATAAAAATAAATATGATGTCATGTTATGACAAGGCAAACAAAGCATGACAATTATAAAGTGCTAAGGTATAAAATACCTAATTGTTAAGCCCAAATTGTCATTTCTAAGATTAAATCCATTTTTGCCTTAATGTCATTTACCCCCCTAGTGTGCCAAAAACCCAAAATGGTACACCATGACCTCTAAGACCTAATTGTGCCAATTTAATAATTTTTAACTTCTCAAAGCACATTGGTGTTGATGCAGTAAGCATCACTCTTTAGTTTTGATGTATGAACTACAGTTAAGAGTTAGGATTCACGTGTGATCTAATATAAGTGTCAAGTGTTCAGGCTTAACAAGAAGTCCTAGTAGGTTGAGTTGATCGGATACTAGCATGAATTTTGACAGATCAGGAGGACCGGACACCAGGCATGAAGTCCAGATGGGTCAAGTGGACTGGACATTTGGCATGAAGACCGGTTGGGTCAGAAGACCGGACAATCGGCAAAAAGTCCAGCTGGGTCAGGCAAATCAGATAGCTAGTGGATGCCTTGTGGGTCAGATCGAATGTCAAGAATGGTAAGTCTGGCAGGTAGTCGGTAGGTAAGCCTCAAAGGAAGAGGTGAGGTCGAGTCCTCTATAGGGGGGTAAAGCTAGGCATCGATCCGATGAAAAGTCCGCGTGGGACTTAGTAGTCGAGATTGAGCAATATTACTACTGCCATCATAATTCATGTTATATGATGCGGTGACGGGGAGGAAGATCTGTTGACTTCCTTTCAATGCAAGGGGGCACGAAGGAAGCTTAGGGGGTTCTCTCCGGTCGCAACAGTAAAATGAAACGTGAAGCAAAGACATGCAAGCCAACGCAAGCAACACACAAAGGCACAGGATGTAACATGGTTCGGAATGAGGATTCCTACTCCACGGAGGAGAGCTCTCTCATCGGCTACTGTGCCAAAGCACTTTCACTATGAACGTCCTCCACGAAAAGAACTTCCGAAGGTGGAGGAGAAAACCTCTTACAATTAGATCAAGATACAAGAAACAATACAAGAAAATTAGAGATCACCACTCTCCTTCTCCCCTCCTCCGGTGAAGTGGTTGCTTTCCTCTTTATGAATGTGCCTCCGTCTCTTACTGGTTGAAATAATGCAGATCCTCTTCCTTTTGTCATTCTTCTCCCTTTTATTCTCCTCCTTTGATCAGTTGTTGCATCGCAAGCTTTCCCCGTCGTACACATGGACACCACGCCCATCAGGAGAATCATTCTGTTATAGACACGAGGAGCGAAGGTTCCTCGGAATATTATGTGGGGCCCCCTTTCTGTGGTGTAACAACTTCTTATCTACATTTTGGGAAATAGTCTAGCCTGTCCCTTTCAACCATTTGCCTTCGATGAAACTAACCTAAACCTATGGCTCACATGTGGCGTAGCCCTTAGGTTTCTTCCAGCAGCCAGAACCAACTCCTCTTTTTCCCGAACCGAACTATTTTCGGGCTTGCTATGCTGAACCAATTCTCATCTGCCCCATCTCATAACGAAGTGATCTCTGCCATCGCCTCACCATGTCGATTACCTCGACTTGTCCACCCGTTCCAATTGTCCTAAGCGATCACGCCCAAACTATTCTACCTTGCTTTCTTTGCCGAACCAATTATTTGGTTCGGATAGTGTCTTACACGCGAGCCCTCTTACCCGGTTCACAGAAAAGAGGTAACAACAGTATCATTAGTCAACCCCCAAAAATAGTCAAGAGAAGTCATAAGCTTGACTTTCTACATGCATAAAGTCTCCATTTCACCCTTTGCTCGCCAATTCAAACTTACTCTTTTCTCATGGCCCTACTCTATATATTCGAAGCGGCTTAATGGGCCCATGGGCCCCACTTCTCCTTTTCTCTTAGATAGTCGAACAGTTACACAAAACCCTATATATAAATCTTCTCCCTTTCCCTTTAGGCATAACTTAGCGTGCCTAACAATCCAACCTTTTCCACTTCTTCTTCCTAGTGATTTTCTCCAGCAACGTTTCAGCGACCTAACCCCCTATTTTGCAAACTTTCCTCCTTCAACCTTTAAGTAAGTGCTCTTCCCTGTTCTGTACCTATGTCCCCTAAGACCTTACCCTCACCTCCTTGGTACGAACATACCATTACCCAACTAAATAGTGACCATTACTTCTTTAACATGAGGGACCAATTCATAGACCCTTCCATTCAATGTTGTTTCAACACTAAGACGTATCGACCACATCGTCCCCCCTGGCCTAACCTGCTTCTTCTCCGAACAATTTCTTAACGGCTTGTTTTTACCCGTGCCCTCCTCTTACTTGGAAATACTAGACTTTTATGGTTTGCCCCTAAATCAATTTACCCCTAATTCCTTCCGCCTCTTGTCGGGGGCCATCATAGTATTCCAGCACCTAAACCTCCCTTTATCCCCCAACTATTCCATTGCTTCTTCCAACTGAAATCTTCTAAGGCAAGCCTTTTTTACCTCTCCAGCCGCACAAACTGCCAATTTTTAGTGAATATGCCTTCTTCCCACAAAGGATGGGAAGAATTATATTTCATTGCTCAGCTTCCAACACCCCTACCCCATTCGAATACTTGGAAGCTAGATCTCCCCGAACTACCTCCCTTTCGCGAAATGAGGACTCAATGTCCCTTCTCAGAGATTTATAAAGTGTTGGGAGAATCCCACTATAGCTCAGGCCATCTAATGAAACCTCCTCTCTTCAGTCACTTTCGGCTATCCCCTTTCCCTCTAACGACTCCAGTCGCCATAGGTAGGACGATGTGCGTATTTTGATATAGCTTATTATCTGGATCAACTTATCCTTCTTACCCATGGATTTCACAGATAACCTAATGCAGGGCGCTTTGGTAAAAGGCAAAGAGATCGATGCAGCCAATAAGAAGAAGACCTCCACTAAGCGAGGTAAATCTGTGGCTACCTCTTCTTCACCTCGGAAGAAATTACGTCCTGTCAAGGAAGGAGTTCCCAGCTCTTCATCTCTTCCTTCCTCCTCTTTTGATCTGGAGAAATCCCAATGCCTAACTATCTATGAACCGAGGATGAGAAATACCACACTGGCCACCCCATCCTCTTCCCCCTAGGGGGAAACTCTCCTTCCCAGTCTCCTGTTTGATCCCCCATTCCTCTTGACTCTCCCACATATTCCCCGACCGAATCTATCCCAGTCATCGTTCCTCCAGAAACACATCCTTCTCCTGCTCCCCTTCGACGTGTAGGTCCCCCTCCCCTTTCGGAGGGGGGAGATCTTCCTGTCCCGAACCCTTCGTTGGTTACGCTGGGGTCCCTCCTGAAGATCCGTCACCTCTCAGAAGTGAAAATTTTCAACCAATCAGGTGTACAGGGTCCCTGTGACCAGATGAGCAAACTGCTGGCCGAGGTAATTGCTCTCCTTCTTTACCTTTACCTTCAGTATATATATATATATATATATATATATATATATATATATATATATATATATATATATATATATATATATATATATATATATATATATATATATATATATATATATATATATATATATATATATATTTGTCTCCTTTCTTCTTTAGGTAACGGTCACGCATAATAAGATGATGTCCCACATGGCCCAATTCCAAGCCAACGTGGAGACGCGCCATTTTGCTTCCTTGGCGCACCAAAAACAACTCACTCAGCAGCTGAGTGAAAAGGAGCAGAAGGAATCTGATCTAATCGGCCAATGCAAAGATTCCATGACCCAATTGGCCCTGACTCAAAGCGAGAAGGAGGAGCTTCAACGGAAGAATAAAGACCTCGAGCAACAAATCTTCTTGCAGTCTAGCCGGCTTCAGTAGGTGGACCTTCTTGCCCACGAGCTAACAGGGTACAAAAGACAGCTTGGGGACGCAATTATTCAAGCTGCTGATTCTTCAAATACTATTCAGCAGCTGCAGCAAGAACGCCAAGCATGGGAAACCACCCAAAAATCTTACTTGGAGAGGTGTGAAGAACTCTCTACCCTGGTGGTGACCTTCCCTGAAGCCCTATCATCTATGGCTCGATAGCAACAAGAACTTAATTGTGAATATACCGAGGCTTTTTCTGCTTTGAGTCGGTGGGCCATGACGACAGCAACAGAAAGAGATGGCCTGGCAGCCCAATTAGCTGAATGCCAAGCCCAACTTGCCGCCTGCCAATCCCAATTAAAGGAACAAGAGGCAGATTTAAAGGGGCGTTATGTCCAAAAGGGGGTGGACCTGTTCATACTGGGCTTTGATGGATCTTCATCTTTAAATGCCGAACGAGGATATCCTCCTCCTGGTACGGACACCAGCTACCTAAATCCTGCAACAGCCTTATCCAAATACCCCCCCCCCCCCCCGAACTCTTTGAGCTGTAATTTATTATATCTTCTCTTTGTAACGACTATTCCTTCACTATTAAAGAATATTTGCACTGACACGACTTTTGGTTATTCTTCATGTATGCTTTGATGTGGGTCTAGATTTTTAAGTCTGTTATATGCTTCTTTCTCTTCGCAATTACTGCCCATTTTCTGTCTTGTATGAAATGATGACATTTTTCGCTCGGGAATCTATTCAGGATACCCCCCTGGTGATCTTCTTCTGACCCAAACCAATTTTGGCTCGGCCAACAATTAAGTGACTTCGGTCTCTTAATCTTCTCAAGCTACCTGGCCAATCCAGAAATGATATCTCGACGATTTCCTCTGCTAACGCCATTATGATATTAGTCTCTTCTTCTTCTTCTCCTTCCCGAGGACAAATACAGTCCCTCCTCCCTTGATTATAAATTGTCATCCCTAATGTCTTCAACCTTCCATCTCACGCTCATGGCTTCGGTGGAACACCCCATCGAGATCTCTTCAGATTTTGACTCTTTTGAGTTACATGATTGGTCCACTGAAGACACTGAAGAGTCCGAGACACGTTCGACTGTAACTTTGGCCTTTCACCCCTTTCCTTCTCCATCCCTAACCACTGTTCCAACTCCTAACACAGGACAGGGAGGTCCTTTCGAGCCCTCTTTCCTTCCTTCCGCAATTGGGTGTGGAACCCTCCCTTGACGTGGGAATACACAATAAGATGTTAGGATCTTTGTAATGGCTAGAGAGGGGTGATTAGCCTTTCTTCGTTTCTATCAATACGTTAGCAGAAGCAATACAATACAAATAAGAATACAACTAAGAAAACAATGAAAGCGATGCTAACACCCGATGTACGTGGTTCGGAGATGACGCTCCTACTCCACGGCAATCCGTAAGGTGGATTAGCCCTAGCCAATCTTCACTAAAACCTCCTTTGGATGAACCAAGGTGGAGAAACCTTTTCTTACAATGCTCTCCTCTTTTTTACAATGATGGAAGATTAGAATCTAGAGAAGAGGAGGTTTAGAATCACTAAAGCACTTGGGAAAGCTTGGTGAGCACGAGGGTATTGCTAGGAATGAGAGCACTAGCTTCACCAAGCTCCCCAAGGCTCCTTTTTATAGAAGAGGGGTTGTTTTTCCCGTTGGGCTTCGATCAGTCGACTGATGCTTACCATCGATCATCGCCAATGGCTTCCACGAACAATCTCGCGGGGATTTGTAGCCGCAATTTCCAACGGCCAAGTGATCAGTCGACTGATCCCTCCATCAGTCGACTGATGGAGTGATCAGTCGAGTGATCGTAGGCCGCAGTCGAGAGTGACTACATTCTGTGCTCGTATTTGCGTTGATCAGTCGACTGCCACTATTGGCGATCGGCCGATCGATGCAACATCGATCGCCACCGCCAGCGATCGTGATGGTCGAGTTTCACCGACTAATCAAGCACTTGACGGTCCGGTGATACATCGTATCGATCGATACTCATCAAGTATGAGTAATTCATACTTGATTTTACACCCTAGACCTAGACTCAACCTTCTAGCTCCTCATTAAGCCTTGCGCCTCCAGGATCCCTCCGAGTCCGCGACTTGTTCATCCTTTGCGCTTTGCTTCCAAGAGCTTTCTTCGGTTTCGTCATATCTTGGGTTGCCAAATGCTTGGACTTTACGCCGCCGAAACTACAAGCTTGGACTTATGCTGCCAAGACCTTACTTTGGACTTCCTTTGCCAAGATCATACTTGGTCTTCCTTTGCCAAGATCATACTTGGTCTTCCTTTGCCAAGGTTCACTTGGACTTTACGCTGCCAAGACTACAAGCTTGGTCTTATGCTGCTAAATCCGTCCCTTGGACTTTCCTTGCCAAGATCATTCTTGGACTTCTCTTTTACCAAGTCTTCATCCTTGAACTTTCCTGTCACTTAAACATGTTCGTAATTAGATCACACAATATTGCCTAACTTAGATGATTATCCAAACATCAAAACATATAAATGCTTGGAGCATTGTTGCACCAACAATCTCTCCATTTTTGATGTTTGACAATCATTCAAGTTAGGTCTTTTAAAGATACACATAATCATATTTTCAATTCTAACTTAAACATTCCTTCTCCCCCTTTGACATACATCAAAAAGAGAAGGATTCATCAATGAAAGAATTAAACTTGTTGTATCTTGGACTAAGGTATAAGATTGATATTAAGCTCCCCCTTAATCCAAGATATGCCTTATGATGTGTAAATAGTATTTGAAACAAAGCATAACAAAGATTCAAAAATTAAGTCCTAGCTTTGCACCAACAATGGAAGTTTGGGGATGAAAAAGATATAACTTATGAAACTCCCCCTAAAACATTGCATTAAACAGTCCTAAAACTTGTTTATACTCAATATTATCTTGCTATAGTTTTAGGACATCAAGGATACACTAAATATCAGAAAATGGAGCTAATTATCAGAAAATACGATTATTATCGATCATTGGTTTACGAACGATCATTGCACGCCTGAAATCGAAATTTCATCCTTTTCAGCCCAACTTCAGAAATGCGGTAGAAATTCCAGAAATCTCGAAAAATTACGAAATTTTGCGTACACATTTCTGGAATCATACTTTGTTAAGGAAAAATAGTTTGAAAAATATATGTTTTCCAGATTTCAAGATTGATACAAACTTGGATCCTAACAAAAGTTCTAAAGATTTTGCAAACTTTGTATTACTTTTGTGTTCCACTTGAAAACTGTTTTTCAAAATATGATGAATATAGTTTAAAATATATATGATTTGGAATTTCCAACCATGTTCTTAGAGCTATGTATCCATTACTTGAATACAAGCCTTCCCAATGATTGGTCCATAAGGTATTTATGTCTCTAGGTGTGTCATTGGCTCATAGTAATGCATCATAACAAGCATGATGAGCCAAGTACACCTTCCCTATCATCTCACATATTTCTAAGTGTCTCAATACAAAAATCAAGGTTTCTTAAGGCTTTTGTGAGATGTATCAAGGTATAAAGCTTAACATGGGATCATGCAAACCTAGACTTTTACTCTACAAAGCACATACCAAGCTCTCTCCTTAATGATGAAAATTCGGTTTCAGGAAGAGCTTTGGTGAAGATATCGGCAAGGTTAGACTTAGATTCTACATAATTAAGTTCAATGTCCCCTCTTGCCACATGATCTCTTATGAAGTGATGTTTCACTTCAATGTGCTTGGTCCTAGAGTGATGTACCGGATTTTTGGTCAAGTTGATGGTACTCACATTATCACAATAAACTTTAATGTTAGAGTAGTGTAGCTCATAGTCCACAAGAGTATGTCTCATCCAAAGTAATTGAGCTACACAACCACTCATAGCCACATATTCGGCTTCGGTGGTTGATAAAGCAACACAATGTTGCTTCATACTACTCCAACTAACTATGGAGGACCCAAGAAATTGGCATCCACCACTAGTACTCTTCCTATCCAATTTGCATCCGGCATAATCAGAATCGGTATAACCAAGCAACTCAAAGGACCTAGTCCTAGGATACCAAAGTCCTACATTTAGGGTGCCTTTAATATATCTTAAAATTCTCTTAACGACTACTAAATGTGATTCTTTGGCACAAGATGGGTATCTTGCACACATACCTACCGCAAACAAGATATCGGATCTACTAGCGGTTAGGTATAGTAGGCTACCAATCATACTCCTATAAAGTTTAAGATCAATCGATTTACCATCATGATCACTATCTATTCTAGTGCTAGTGGCCATAGGAGTGGTTACAATTTTGGCATTTTCCAAACCAAATTTCTTGATCATTTCATTTGAATATTTGGTTTGATAAATATGAATACCTTCATTGGTTTGTTTGACTTGTAACCCTAGAAAAAAGTTGAGCTCTCCAACTAAACTCATTTCAAATTCATTTTCCATGTTTTTTATAAAGTCTTGAAGAAGATCATCATTTGTTGACCCAAAAATAATGTCATCAACATATATTTGGGCTATAAATATATCCTTTAATGTTGACTTTATAAACAAGGTTTGATCTACTTGGCCTCTCCTAAAATCCTTAGAAATTAAGAACGATGACAATCTTTCATACCATGCCCGGGGAGCTTGTTTTAACCCATATAATGGTTTCCTAAGATTATATACGTGGTTTGGATAATCTATGTTCTCAAACCCGGGTGGTTGCTCTACATATACTTCCTCCTTAATATAACCATTTAAGAATGCCAATTTTACATCCATTTGGTAAAGTTTAAATCCCATATAGGAAGCATACCCTAAGAGAATTCTAATAGATTCTAATCTAGCAACCGGGGCATAAGTCTCATCATAGTCAAGCCCTTCAACTTAATTGAATCCCCTAGCAACCAACCTAGCCTTATTTCTAGTGATATTTCCTTGGTCATCTAGCTTATTTCTAAAGACCCATCTTGTAGTAATTATGGTGCTATCATTTGGTCTAGGTACTAATTCCCATACTTGACTCCTCTCAAATTGAGCCAATTCATCTTGCATTGCCAAAATCCAATCCGGATCATGTAATGCATCATTGATCGATTTGAGCTCAATTTGTGAAATAAGAGCAACTTGACTAGTAGGAGGTCTATGAAATGACCTAGTTCTTACTCCTTGAGATATATCTCTTACTACTTGATCAAGTGGATGATCTTGATGAATTCTTAGGGTTCTAGAAGGGGTTTCATATTGATTATTGTTATCTTCCACCCTTCTTTCATCATCGGAGTCTCCTCTTCCTCCCCCTTGATCATTACCCCTTATGGTCAAATTTTGAAGTTTTTGGGTAATGTCTTGATTATTGTCATTAATATCCTTATCAATGGAGGACTTTCTAGGGTAGGTACTAGTGGTTTCATCAAATTGATCATTGGAGGACTCCTCAATCCCTTGGGTTCTCTTATTGTAGACTCTATACCTCTACTTGTGGATGAGTATCCAACTAGGATTCCCTCATCCGCTTTGGATTCAAATTTTCCTAAGTTATCTTTGGTATTTAGAATATAAACTTTACATCCAAAGACTTTGAAATAATGAATTGTGGGAATAGTCCCATTCCATAATTCAAATGGTGTCTTTCCTAAAAACCTATGGATTTGAACCCTATTTTGGATATAGCAAGCGGTATTAACCGCTTCTGCCCACAAGTAGCTAGGTAGAGAATATGCATTAAGCATAGTCCTAGTCGCCTCTTGTAGGGTACGATTTCTCCTTTCCACCACCCCATTTTGTTGGGGTGTTCTAGGACAAGAGAACTCGTGCTTGTACCCTTGCTCTAAACAAAATTGTGAAAATTTAGAATTCTCAAATTCACCACCATGATCACTACGGATCCGGTTGATTTTGAGACTCTTTTCATTTTCAACCCTTTTACTAAATCCTATGATTATTTCTAAGGTATCATCCTTATGTTTCATAAAATAAACCCAAGTATACCTAGAAAAATCATCTACTATGACTAAACAATATTTGTTACCATTTAAAGAAGGAGTACTATGACAATCAAATAAATCAAGATGCAATAGTTCTAATGGTAAGGAATTATTAGTTAAGGTTTTACCTTTGTGTGATGCCTTTGTTTGTTTTCCTTCTTGGCATGCATCACACATTTTGTTCTTGACATATTTAATCTTTGGTAGCCCTTTGACCAACTCCAACTTGGCTACCTTGGCTATGTTCTTCATGTTGATGTGCCCCAATCTCCTATGCCATAGCCAACTCTCTTCTTCTTTTGCAACAAGACACTTAGTAGAAATGTTAGAGGCATATGAAAGATCAACATAATAAATGTTTGATTTCCTATATCCAACTAACATACAATCATTTAATTCCTTGTGTCTAATCATGCATTTAGAGGATTCAAAAGAAACATGGTAGCTTGCATCACAAAGTTGACTAACACTTAATAAATTAAATTTCATATTTTCAACTAGTAAAACTTTGTGAATGACAATTTTGGGGGATACCTCAATTGTACCTCTACCTAATATCTTGAGTTTTCTACTATTTCCAAAGGACACCGCTCCCTTCTTCACATACTTAATTGTGGAGAACTTGCTCACATCCCCGGTCATGTGTGTTGAGCAACCACTATCCACAATCCACAAACCTTGCTCACCTACCTAAATCACATGAAAAACACAAGATTTTGGTACCCAAACATTTGGACCGGTAGCATTAAGTAAAAACTTCTTAGGTACCCATGCTTTCTTGACCTTACCCTTAATGGTTGCTTTCCTATTAATCAATGAAATATAAGCAACTTCCTTTTCCTTTGACTTATATCCTAAACCGGCCTTGTTGTAAACGGCTCTTTGTCGACTAAGGATCATATCAAGATATTTTGAGCCATTTGAAAATTTCTCTAAACATACTCTTAATTCACTAACCTCATCCTTAAGTTTGTCATTTTCTTCCTTAAGCATGCAAGAATCAACATGTGAAGGTTTTTCATTCCTAATGGCCTTTAGTTCTACCTTCATGCTCTTAACCTTAGATTTAGACTTATCTAGAGCTTCTTTAAGATAGGCAATTGATTTATAAAGAAGCTTAACTTTGGGAGAGTTCATTACCTCATCGTCACTAGATGATGATTCATCACTTGAAGTGTCTTCTTGGCTTGATGTACCGGAGTCATCTTCTAGGGCCATGAGTGCCACATGGCGTGTGATGTGGCAAAGCTCATCATCGGAGGAGGAGTCTTGAACACTTGGTGTGTCCCATGTGGTTTGAGCCACCATGGCCTCCTTCTTCTTCTTCTCCTTCTTATCCTTCTTTTTCTTTTCTTTTTCTTCCTTCTTTTTTAGCTCCGGGCAATTTGGCTTTATGTGCCCCTTCTTATTGCAAGCATGGCAAATTACATTATTGTTAAAATTTGAATTACCACTAATTTTACCTCTTGAGGAATGAGACCCCTTCCTTGCTTCTCTATTCTTGAATTCCTTTGATTTTCTAAGGAACTTCTTGACAAAATGGGCCATCTCACTAGCCGAGTCTCCATCACTACTTGACTCATGCTCCGACTCGGATGATGATGACACCTCTTTCCTTTCTTTCTTCTTCTTTTCTTTCTTCTCAACAAATAGAGCTAAACCCTTTTCCTTAGAAGACATGTTAGTTTGCTCATGCAATTCAAACTCACAAAATAATTCATCAATTTTAATTTGAGAAAGATCCCTAGTTACCTTAATGGCATCAACTATAGAAGTCCATAAATAATTTCTAGGAAATGCTTGAAGAATATACCTTACCAAGTCCCGATTGTCAACTCGCTCACCTATGATGTGAAGTCCATTCACAATTTCCTTGAACCTTCCATGCATTTGACTTACGGTTTCATGCATCTTCATTTGGAAGGCTTGAAGTTGTCCAATTAGAAAGTCCTTCTTAGCCCTCTTTGACTCCTTGGATCCTTCATTTAGCTCAATGAGCTTTTCCCATAGCTCCTTGGCAGATTCGAAAGGGCCTACCTTATTGAGTTGCTCCATGGTAATACCGCATTCAATGGTGAGTACCGCCTTTGCATTTGATTCGAACTTCCGATTCATTTCCCTTGTCCAATCCTTGCTTGGAATAGGGTTTCCATGTTCATCCACCGGTTCCTCGAAGCCATCTACAATACTATACCAAATTTCAATATTGCTCATTAGATAATACTTCATCATACCTTTCCAATATGCAAAGTGACTCCCATCGAAGAGCGGTGGCTTGGCGGTGCTATATCCCTCTTGAAGAGCCATTGATGCCTTGGTTGATGGTGAAATCTTCCAAGCTATCCGGGCTCTGATACCACTTGTTAGGATCTTTGTAATGGCTAAAGGGGGGGGGGTGATTAGCCTTTCTTCGTTTCTAACAATACGTTAGCGGAAGCAATACAATACAAATAAGAATACAACTAAGAAAACAATGAAAGCGATGCTAACACCCGATGTACGTGGTTCGGAGATGACGCTCCTACTCCACGGCAATTCGTAAGGTGGATTAGCCCTAGCCAATCTTCACTAAAACCTCCTTTGGATGAACCAAGGTGGAGAAACCTTTTCTTACAATGCTCTCCTCTTCTTTACAATGATGGAAGATTAGAATCTAGAGAAGAGGAGGTTTAGAATCACTAAAGCACTTGGGAAAGCTTGGTGAGCACGAGGGTATTGCTAGGAATGATAGCACTAGCTTCACCAAGCTCCCCAAGGCCCCTTTTTATAGAAGAGGGGTTGTTTTTCCCGTTGGGCTTCGATCAGTCGACTGATGCTTACCATCAGTCGATTGCCGCCGAAGCCAACGACTTCTGAACCGCAATCTCCGCGGAGATTCGTAGCTGCAATTTCCAACGGCCAAGTGATCAGTCGACTGATCCCTCCATTAGTCGACTGATGGAGTGATCAGTCGAGTGATCGTACCCGATGCGACTACATTCTCGTTTCGTATTTACGTTGATCGATCCGATCACTTGTTGGCGATCGGATCGACAACATCGATCGGATCGCATCAAAGCGAGCCGATCGATGGTCGTTTCACCGACTCGATCGAGCACCGACGATCAATCGATACATCGTATCAGTCGACTGATACTCATCAAGTATGAGTAATTCATACTTGATTTTACACCCTAGATCTAGACTCAACCTTCTAGCTCCTCATTAAGCCTTGCGCCTCCAGGATCCCTCCGAGTCCGCGACTTGTTCATCCTTTGCGCTTTGCTTCCAAGAGCTTCCTTCGGTTTCGTCATATCTTGGGTTGCCAAATGCTTGGACTTTACGCCGCCGAGACTACAAGCTTGGACTTATGCTGCCAAGACCTTACTTTGGACATCCTTTGCCAAGATCATACTTGGTCTTCCTTTGCCAAGATCATACTTGGTCTTCCTTTGCCAAGATCATACTTGGTCTTCCTTTGCCAAGGTTCACTTGGACTTTACGCTGCCAAGACTACAAGCTTGGTCTTATGCTGCCAAATCCGTCCCTTGGACTTTCCTTGCCAAGATCATTCTTGGATTTCTCTTTTACCAAGTCTTCATCCTTGGATTTTCCTGTCACTTAAACATGTTCGTAATTAGATCACACAATATTGCCTAACTTAGATGATTATCCAAACATCAAAACATATAAATGCTTGGAGCATTGTTGCACCAACATAGGAGATTCTCGGGCCTCAGCTGAACTTCCTCCGCTTCCGCTGGCCCTAGCTTTCATTCCAGTCCCTCTAGCAGAGACTCACCCACCTCCTTTTGTTGGAGCTCCACCAGCGGCACCTCCAGTTCAAGGAGATCTCTACAGAGTTGTCTTGGTGCCTTCTCCTCCGGAGGACCCCTCTAACGATCCTCCTATTAGTGATAACCCTAAAAAACTTGTATAAGGGTTAACCTAAATGATGTAACTATGATAAAAAATATTAATAAAAAGAAAAAAGAGGGTACTGAGACTTCTCTTTGTCGTTTTCCTATAAATGTAAAATGACTGGCACCAGAAAAGACTGTCATCTCTATCTGAACATACTTCCCCTTACTGCTTTTGTGGAATTCGAATCGTCTTTCCCAGAGTTATTGCGCTAACAACTTCCACCCACTGTCTTTACGTTTCTCCTTCTTTACTAGCATTTATTATTTTTATCTTCTCCATGAGTCAATGCACCTTCTTCCTTAGCCGTTATAAGGACCCCCGACCATCATTTGGTTAACATTCATCTTCTCTTCGCCATGGAACAAACCTCTGAACAGGGTAGCAGCTCTTTTCCTTCTGAATAAAAGACTGAAGAACAATGCTATATTGTCGCTCTGGAGGAATAGGTTGGATATCTGCAGCGATGCTTGAGGGAGGCTTCTACCAGCAACTGGTTGTATCCCAGAAGGACTTATCCAATCACATCTTCATATAATAGTCTTACCTTCGGCAGCTACTACGCCAACCCAAGCCATGCAAAGAGGCTCCTTCAATAGCTTCCAACAAAGAACTATAATACCCTAGGGATAAGGGCTGCTTTTGTTATTTTCTTCTTTTGGGGAAAGTTGTAACATGTAGCCCTTCCAAAGTAATGATCTTTCTGCAATATAAGCTTTCGCCTACATCCTTTCCCACTTACGCTCTTCTTCCTGCATTCCTCCGGCCGTGTCAAATTTTATACTTCCCTGAGATAATACAAAAATTAAATAAACAGATAACTTCTTCGTCCTTCCATTACGGAGGAATCATGTATACACCTCCATTGCACGAGAATAAAATACTATATAATTGAGGAGTACTCAGTTCTTCCGTTCCACCTATGCACGGGGATAAAATAATATATAACTGAGGAATGCTCAGTTCTTCCGTTCCCTCACTGCACATGGATAAAATAATATATAACTGAGGAATGCTCTCAACTCTTCCATTTCACCACCACACGGAGATAAAATAATATACAGCTGAGGAATAAACTCAACTCTTCCGTTCCACCACCACACGGGGATAAAAATTAATATGTAGTTGAGAGATAAACTCAACTCTTCCGTTTCGCCACCACACAGGGATAAAAATAATATATAGTTGAGGAATGCACTCAACTCTTCCGTTCCGCCACCACACGGGGATAAAATAATATACAGTTGAAAAATAAACACAACTCTTCCGTTCCATCACCAGACGGGGATAAAATTAATATGTAGTTGAGAGATAAACTCGACTCTTCCGTTCCGCCATTACACGGGGATAAAAATAATATATAGTTGAGGAATGCACTCAACTCTTCTGTTCTGCCACCACACAGGGATAAAATAATATACAGTTGAGGAATAAACTCAACTCTTCCGTTCCACCACCACACGGGGATACAATAATATACAATTGAGGAATAAACTCAACTCTTCCGTTCCCCCACCACACGGGGATAAAAATTAATATGTAGTTGAGAGATAAACTCAACTCTTCCGTTCTGCCACCACATGGGGAAAAAATAATATATAGTTGAGGAATGGACTCAACTCTTCCGTTCCGCCACCACATGGGGATAAAAATAATATATAGTTAAGGAATGCACTCAATGTTGGATCGAGCGGATCGCTAAAGGGGGAATGAATAGCGATAAAACTTTTTCTTCGAATTCGTTCGATAGACAATTAAACGCAGCAGAAAGATAAATGAATAAATAAACAAGACAAATGGATTTTTTACTTGGTTCGTAGCCTTCGACTACTACTCCAAGGCACTAACGGTCCTAGACCATATACGGAGGGAAATTCACTAAAACACTCCTCCTCGTTGGAGGTAGGAGTTAAACGATTATAAAAACCTTCAAAAGCAAAAGATAGAGAGACAAACCCTCTCTTCTATTAATGTAAAATGCAACGATAGAAAACATCGATTAAAAAAAAGAATTGCAATATTAATGAAACAACAAAATAAGATTATACCAACAACTAGGGAATAGAAATTAAGCTAGGGTTGTTGGTGTTTCGACAGCACTTTGTCGTTGTAGAGTCGTCGGAGAGTTGCAGCATTGTGGAGGCTTTAGGGCACTTAGGATTCATGAAATAGTGAGAAATGGACCTTCTTTTATAGCCCTAGAAGTCCCCTCCTCGAGCACATCAAGATCCTACATGAATGGCCACCTCACCCTTGAAGAAAGGGATGAGTTTTAACTCATCTCGAAGTTGATCCTTGACCAGCGGTTGAACTGATTTCTTTATCGGTTGAACTGATGGCTCAGTAGTTGACTGGCCGGTTGAACTGATGTCCAGTAGTTGACTGGCCGATTGAACTGATGGCTAGAATTTTTGACAACAATAAAGAGTTAGCTCGAAATATAAGTGAATTCGACGGCCACTTGCCATCCGATCTCAACATAGACTTTCCATGGGAAGTCTTGGTCGGATTGTCACTTGAGGATGTCCCCGTATGGAGGACTCGACCTTACTTACGCTCACTCACATGAGCTTACCTCGATACTTACTGTGTCGCTTTCGCTCTCGGCCTTCCACTCGATTCCTTCGGCTCCCTCCGAAGTCACTCGAGTGTCGCCCGACCACTGAGGCTTCCTCCGGGTGTCACTAGCCTTCAGTTCCAGCTTTAGCACTTTTTTGTACACTCGATTCAGCTCGTAAGATAATGATATATCCTTGACTTTGCGTCTTTTGTCATAATCAAAATACAGGTTCAACTTAGGTGCCCCTGCACCAACAATCTCCCCTTTTTGATCCTATGGCAAATTTACGCAAAGTTGAGGGAAAATATAAAGCAGAAAATGAGTAAGATAAATGTTACGCTCATTTGTAGTGAACTCCTTCTTAACCTTCAGTGAGTTTTAAAACAAAAGTTTAATTTTCAAAATTTTAAATTTTGTTCTCCCCCTTAACTTATGCTCTTCTCCCCCTTTTGCCATGATCAAAAAAGCTATGGGGTTTTATATAAAAAGTAGGGGTTTTTTAATAGAAAAGGTATCATGCATAAAGATTATCTAACATGAGTCCAAGCATGTGTCTTGATTTAATTTGGTTCGAGGTATAGCCCTCTGCACCAACAATGTAAGTTTTTTGGAAACTAAGTTTGATTTTCAAAATACTTGTAAAATTAGCTTTGAGTTCCACAATACTTATACGCTAATATCTTTTGAAAATATATAACCCTTAGGGTTAGTTTGTTCTCCCCCTTAATCAAATATACAAGGTATAGAAGAGTTAGGAGGCGCTAAACATTGACCTAGAAGGTTGTATATTTAGAGTTTTGTCCGAGTATAAATAAACGTTTAAGCTCAATAGTTTGAAAAATAGATAGCATTTTTAAAAAGATTATGTAAATTGAAATTGTTCCTTATTCATCTCACCCATTCTTAGTGTCTTAGAATTGGTTCACCTTATATGTTGTGTGAGATGATTCCAATTTTATCTTGATTAAGTTTTAATGATTTGAAACTGGTCAACCTTGTGGTAGATTCAGATTTGATCCCAAGCTCATCAAGTCACCTTTTCAAGATCTTAGCTTCCAGGTCGTGGCGAGGCACAGGGGCCTTCTTTGATCGAAAAAACGACCACTTCCTTAGACAAAGCCAATTTCGAGAAAATAGTAACTTGACTCACCTAAGACCACTTCCTGGTCTAACTAGTCTAGGATACGACGAGGTAGCTTGAGCTAGTTCCACTCGATCAAGTGAACCGAACTAGATGCGCCTTATCTAGCTCGAATGCACAAGATTCCATTTTCCTAGCGTACTATCATCTCGCCGCGTCCTGGTACTATGTTATCAAGCATTGACGAGTTATAGTCCTATCTAACCATTCTAAAGAAAATAAGAGGTTTAGGTTACCGGATATACTATTTTGGTATTAGCTCCCCATGGATCATTGAACCAGTATAGTCTGGTCAAGTAATGAACTTGATCCTGGGGAATCCAAAACCTATTGGTCCTTATATGTGAGTTTAATAAGGTTTTCGAGACCCACGCTTGGACTTGATGATGACTACAGTTTACGATAGACATATAAGATCTACTCGTAGTCTTTGAGCTATATCCGACTCCGCCTCTGTTGTACACGGCTCTCTGAGTTCCAAGAAGTCGGTTTAGATTCTTGGACCCCGTCGAGAACTTGTTCAACTGAGCTTCGAGCTCTTGGACTCGTCCTTTCAAGAGAGAGTTCTCTTCTTTGAGTTTTTCAACTCAAGTTGAGTCCTCCTCTTGAACTCGACTAGTCGAAGAGTTTAGGGGTGTCTCTTGTTTGAGGGTTTCAACCTCCTCAACCAAGGACTCGACCCTAGACTCGGATTTAGCTAATTTCTTAGTTAGCAATTTAATTGCATTGTAAAGCATATGAATTAGTGACCGGCTAACCTTAATTTTCTCTTTTTGTCCGGCTTTGAGTTGCTTCTCGAAGTAGTTCTCGAGTTCGGAGTCAGTGTTGCAATTGGATTCGGATTCGGACTCTGACTCGGACTCTTCAGGTCTTGCCATGCATGCTATGCCGATGCCTTCTTCGTTGTCCCATGTTGCATGAAAAACCTTCTTTTGATTTGATTTGATTTGTGCCCTCTTTTGGTTCTTTAGTAGCCTCCTTTCCCTCCGAATGATCTTACGTACTACATTTACTATTGCTTCCACCTCTTCGGATTCGGACTCTGATTCGTCTTCGGGTTCGAGTCCATCTTCTTGCCTGGTAGGTGGCTTGCTTCTTTGTCCTACAAGTAGAGCAATACCTCTCTCGGTCAGGACCATGTTAGTCTGCTCGTGAAGTTCAAACTCGGAAAATAACTCGTCTAACCTAAGCTTCGAAAGGTCCTTAGAGATCTTGGAGGCATCGACCATGGATGCCCACAAGGTAGTCCTAGGAAATGAATTAAGAACGTACCTTAGGAGGTCGCGATTTTCGACCTTGTTGTAGGAGATCGATTGGCCGACTAGAGGGGGGTGAATAGCCCTTTACGTTTGGATGCCGGTATTTGCTCGTCTACAAAACTAATTAGCGCAAGCGGAAGACTAATAAAGATAAGCAAATAGAAATACGAGAAAACAAACGCTAACAAAGAATGTAACGTGGTTCACGGCTACGCCGCTAATCCACGGTCCCCGATTCGTCCTCGGTGAATCACTCCGCTAAACCAATCCACTAAATGGTCTCTCCTTTGCACCAAGCTAGGTGGAGGTAACCTTTACAATCAAGATCACTCTTCTTACAAATAGAATGGAGTAAAAGCGGGTAAGAAGAGTTTAGAGCTTGTGGGGCACTAGGAAGATCACTTGGAGCATAAGCATTAGCCTCTCAAAGGCTTACACCCTCTCTTTTTATAGAGAGGGCTGATTTCTTCCCGTTGGCCGCCATCAGTCGACTGCTGCCCTTGGCAGTCGACTGCCGTCACTACAATGGCCTCCGAATACGTCGGATCCCGACTGCCGGGTAGTCCAATCTGCCGGAACTCTTAGCGATCGGCCCGATGGACCTCACGCCCGTAGTCATCGCCTTCGGCCGCATCGAACGCGATTCTGGCTAAAACCCTATTGATCGATCATTGCGCGCCTGATCGATGGTCTTGTCGATCGCACGTATGGCGATCGCTAACCGCCGCAATCGGTCAATCGTATACCAATGAACTCACTCGATTCGGCGATCGATCGCCATGACATGGCAATCGGTGGTGTCGAAAAACCCATCCGACACTTGGCCAAATGGCCAAGTTTCACCTAAGAGCTACCCTTCCCGGGTTACAATCGCCACTCATTTCTGAGTCCCTCGCCGGTTCTCTTCGTTCTCGGCCACGCCCCTCGCGGCAAAGATCAGCGCGACGACTGCAATGCTCCTTCGCGTCTCTTGCCTCGAAGTCTACTTCCTCCGGCTTCACTCCAAGCTTCTCGTCCGGCGGTCCCTCGGATGCTCCAAGCGCACTGCTTCCGCAAAGCTATCCTTCACCGACTCAAGGCACGAGTCATGAGATGTGAAACTCGCCACGGCTCTATGTGCGAATTACTAAGTCCTGCACGACTTCAACGCACATATCAAATCAACATATCAAACTAACTTAAACCCTTTGCCACACCATCAAAACCATATTACGGCAAGAGATTGCCCTAACAATCTCCCCCTTTTTGATGTGTGGCAATTCGTTTAAGTTAGGTAAAAACATTTGATATAAATTCTAAGGTAAGAAAGCATGTAAAGATAAACATTATATAGCAACATGCAACTCCCCCTTAATCCATGAAACTCTCTATGCAAATTTTCTCCCCCTATCATATATTTCTCCCCCTAAAATATATTTCTTCCCCCTAAAATGATTAACTTAAACATAAATTATTTCTCCCCCTTTGACACCATCAAAAAGAATAACACTAAGTCATAAGCTCATGGCATCAAGTATAATGGAGGGAAAATATGACAAGTTGATTTAAAATTGGGTACCACTTGTTGGTTTACAAACTGAAATCGGCCTTCAATGTTCGATTCTGAGCCACGACCGCTATCGTAATGGCAATGATCGGCACAAAGGAATCCAAATTTTTGATTTTCTGGACGAATTTCAGAAATGCATTATAAATTCCAGAAAATTTGAAAAATCATGAAATTTGGGGAACATATTTCTTTTAAGTATATCTATCAATAAAAAATAGTTTTTCATAAAAACTCATTATATTTTCTTGTTTTTGCCAAAAATCCAAACACTTGAAAAACCACTAGTTTTTGAGCATGTTAGTATCCATTTTAACACCTAGTCTTGCTTTGAATTGTTCCAAAACATGAATACATAGATTTTAGATTAAGAAATTGTTTTGAAAACATATGAAATATCCAACCATGATCTTTGGGCAATATGTCTATGAATTAAACATAAGCCTTCCCCATGATTGGTCTATTATTGCTATTTTGATACTTTAAATGACCATCTAAATGTCATAGGCATTAGTGGACATTTGTATCATCCTAACATCTCACTCATGCTAAGTTTTCAATCAAGGTAGCCTATGGTGAGTGTGAAATGCATCCTAGGGGGTATTTGTATATACTTAACCAATATATTCATGCAATTCTATCATGGTCAAGTATCATCCTAACCATTAACATGATCATAATGACATATATGAATGAATTGTACATTATGATCATGAAATGCATGTTTTCATCAATTTATAACCATGTATTAGGTAATATGTGATGCTAAATAAAGTATTACCTAAAGCATGATTCAAACCTATTTCTCATGATAACGTGCCAAATTTCAAAAACATAAATCATGATTTAAAACATACATAGCAATTACATTAATCATCATGATTTAAGCATTATTACCTATTTATGGGTACGTTATCATCACCCAACACTATCTAAAAAATGTTGTCCCGTCATCCTAAGTCAACCAAAATATGATATAGGTTAGGTCTATGTGGTTGACTACCCTAGGGGTTTTCTAACCCTTAAGGATGGATTTTGGAACCCAAAATAAATTCTTTCCTATTGGGTTCACTAAATACTCCTTGGGGATCCATTTCCTAGCAATTACTTTCTTTTTATCTTGTCCCCTAGCTATTAGGCATTTATAGGCCTTTTCATTTTTCTTTTCTTTGTATCCTAGGCCTTTCTTGTTGAAACTAGCTCTTTGGCTCCCTAAGATCATATTTAAGGTGTTGGAGTCAATTGTGAATTTCTCTAGGGCTTTGGTTAAGTAATCTACTTTTTCCCTTAAGCCCTATTTTCCTCTATGCATGCATCATTAACATCCAAAGGCATATAATCATGTGAGCATGCATCATCATGGCAAGAAGAAATATTATCATTTACATTTAAGCATGCTTTTTCTAATTTTTGTTCTAATTCCTTAATTTGTTCAAGCATGCATTTGTTTTTCTTCTTTGCTCTAAATAAATCCTTAGTTAAACTAGAAATCATAGAAACTATTTTATTAGGTGAAGCTTTCGTTACCATAGTTTCCATGTCCTCTTCTTCTTCGGATGATGAGGATGTAGAAGCTCCCCCTTCACTTGAGCTCTCTCTTCTTGAGCTTGATTCTTCATTTTCGGATGAAGAGCAATCCAAGTCATCAAAGGCCATCAAGGCCAAATTGGTGACAAAGGCATTCTCCTCTTCCAATGATGATGAAGAGGATAAGGAAGGATCATCCCATGTCTTGGCCTTGAATGCTTTGGCCTTCCCCTTTTCTTTTGCCTTCTTTTCTTCTTCCTTTCTCTTGCTCCCCTTCTTCTTCTTCCTCTTCTCTTCTTTCTTTTTCTTCTCTTCTTTGCTTTTGTTTAGGAGGGGACAATTGTCCCTTATGTGCCCCTCTCCTTGGCAATTGTAGCATATGACCTTCCCCCTTGGTCTTCTATTCCTATCATTAGATTTATCAAATCTAAAATTCTTAAATACGCGCCTCACCTTCCTTACCATATAGGCTTCTTCGGTGCTATCCATGGAGGAGGAGGAAGACGCTTCGTCATCGGAGGAGGAGGGGACTTCTATCTTCTTCTTCCCCTTGTTTGCCAACAATGCTACTCCCCTTGAAGGTTGAATTCTAGGCTCTTCTTGTATTCCTTCAAGCCTCGTTTCGTGGAGTTCCATTGTTGAGAAGAACTCCTCCAAGGTGCTCACTTCTAAATTCTTTGAGATATAGAATGAGTCCACCATGGAGCTCCATTTTGAGGACCGGGGAAAGACATCTATGGCCTTCATTAACATATCCCGGTTTGATAGCTTCTCACCTACACTTGTTAGCCCAATTAAAATTTCTTTAAACCTAGAGTGTAGTGAGGTTACCTTTTCTCCCTTTTCTAGTTTTATATTGGATAGTTGGGAGCGGAGGAGGTCTCTCCTTGCTAGCTTGGCCTCGGATGTGCCTTCATGGAGTTCTATAAGCTTCTCCCACATCTCTTTGGCGCTAGCACATTCTCCGATCCGGTTAATCTCTTGTTGGGGGAGCACATTGAAAAGATGATGTTTTGCCTTTGAGTTTGCAAGGTGTTCTTCCCTTTGCCTTTTGGTCCACCTAGATTTCTCTATTGGCTTCCCTTCTTCATCCCTAGGCAAAACGAAACCGGATTCCATTGTAATCATTATATCAAAATCCGTTTCGAAAAATACCTCCATTCTCTTTTTCCACCAAGAGAATTCTCCTTCAAACTTCGGAGGATGGATGTTGGAGCCGGCCATTTTGAATGTTGCTTGTTGTGGCGGTTAGTCCTCGACAAGCTTTCCTTGGCTCTGATACCACTTGTAGGAGATCGATTGGCCGGCTAGAGGGGGGTGAATAGCCCTTTACGTTTGGATGCCGGTATTTGCTCGTCTACAAAACTAATTAGCGCAAGCGGAAGACTAATAAAGATAAGCAAATAGAAATACGAGAAAACAAACACTAACAAAGAATGTAACGTGGTTCACGGCTACGCCGCTAATCCACGGTCCCCGATTCGTCCTCAGTGAATCGCTCCGCTAAACCAATCCACTAAATGGTCTCTCCTTTGCACCAAGCTAGGTGGAGGTAACCTTTACAATCAAGATCACTCTTCTTACAAATAGAATGGAGTAAAAGCGGGTAAGAAGAGTTTAGAGCTTGTGGGGCACTAGGAAGATCACTTGGAGCATAAGCATTAGCCTCTCAAAGGCTTACACCCTCTCTTTTTATAGAGAGGGCTAATTTCTTCCCGTTGGCCGCCATCATCATTGCCGCCCTTGGCGATCGGCTCATTCTCTGACCTCCGAACACGTCGGATCCCGGCCGGTAGTCCAACGGAACTCTTGGCGATCGGGATGGACCTCATCGGTCACCCGTAGTCGACGCCGATCGGCTACGAAGCGCGTGTCAAACCCTATTGATCGATCGATTCGCCGATCGATCGATGGTCTTGTCGATCGCTCACGTATGGCGATCATTGCCGCTACAATCCGATCGATCGTATACTAGTCGAAATCACTCGACTCAGAGCAGTCGACTGCCATGACATGGCAGTCGACTGGTGTCGGGAAAACCCATCCGACACTTGGCCAAATGGCCCAGTTTCACCTAAGAGCTACCCTTCCCCGGGTTACAATCGCTCACTCTCATTTCTCGGAGTCCCTCGCCTTCGAAGTTCTCTTCGTTCTCGGCCATGTCCCTCGGCAGCATCAGGCGCACGACTCTGCAATGCTCCTTCGCGTCTCTTGCCTTGAATTCTACTTCCTCCGGCTTCACTCCAAGCTTCTCGTCCGGCGGTCCCTCGGATGCTCCAAGCGCACGACTTCCGCAAAGCTATCCTTCACCGACTCAAGGCACGAGTCATGAGATGTGAAACTCGCCACGACTCTATGTGCGAATTACTAAGTCCTGCACGACTTCAATGCACATATCACATCAACATATCAAACTAACTTAAACCCTTTGCCACACCATCAAAACCATATTACGGCAAGAGATTGCCCTAACACTTGTGTCCGATAGTGTGCAGGCCGTTGACAATGTTCTGGACGCTGGTGTGTAGTTTCGTCGTCGTCTCGTGTTCCTGCATCTTAAGATTATACAACTTATTGAAAAGACGGTCATGTTTACATACCTTATCATCAGACGTTCCTTCGTGTAGCTCGATTAATTTGTTCCACAGGTCCTTTGCGCTGATGAAGGGTTCGATGCGGTTGAGCTCCTCTTTGGACAGACCGCACTGCAACATTTGGGTCGCCTTTGCATCGGCTTCGATTTGCCTGTTGGTTGCATTGGTCCACTTGTTGAAATCCAAGGGCTCACCTTGATCATTGGTGGGTAGAGCAAAGCCGGTTTGGATGATTATCTAAGTCTCGACTTGTGTTTTTAGAAAACACTCCATCTGACCTTTCCAATAACGAAAATCATCTCCGTTAAAGAACGGAGGTCGGATGGTGTTGTACCCCTCAATGTGGGTCATTTGGAAGGAAAACCTTGCACACAAAAAAAACACGAAAGAGGTTCCAAGACTTTGCCTTGGATTAGAAATGTAGGAAATGAAAATAAACAAAAGGAATATACGAGAAATAACCAACTAAAATCAAAGATGAGCACTTATAACCTTTGATGTCCCCGAAAGGGTACTAAACGTCACTTTTTGGGGATGAAGGAAGCTTGTTACAAGAGTAAACCCCTTGTAAGAAGTGTAGATATCTCAGAGAGCTTCGTTTTGGTAGGTAGCCCGTTTCATGGGTCAACTTGTACGAAAAGTTATGCCTATTTTACCATCGGCTACTCCAAAAGCGAATACTTGCAAAACAAAACCAAAAGAAAAGTACCAAGACTTCGTCTTGGATTAGTAGTGCGGGAGAAAATTTAAATGAATGAAAAAAGATCTGTAAAATTCAAAAACAAATCTGCTAGATTGGTGGTTTCACCAAATCTTAGCGCCCCCGGCTCTGATATCAATTGTTGGATCGAGCGGATCGCTAGAGGGGGGTGAATAGCGATAAAACTTTTTCTTCGAATTCGTTCGATAGACAATTAAACACAGCGGAAAGATAAATGAATAAATAAACAATAAAAATGGATTTTTTACTTGGTTCGTAGCCTTCGTCTACTACTCCAAGGCCCTAATGGTCCTAGACCGTGTACGGAGGACAATTCACTAAAACACTCCTCCCCATTGGAGGTAGGAGTTAGACGATTACAAAAAAATTCGAAAGCAAAAGATAGAGAGACAAACCCTCTCTTCTATTAATGTAAAATGCAATGATAGAAAACCTCGATTAACAAAATGAATTGCAATATTAATGAAATGACAAAATAAGATTATACCAACAACTAGGGAATAGAAATTAAGCTAGGGTTGTTGGTGTTTCGACAACACTTCGTCGTTGTAGAGTCATCGGAGAGTTGCAGCGTTGTGGAGGCTTTAGGGCACTTAGGATTCATGAAATGGTGAGAAATGGACCTTCTTTTATAGCCCTAGAAGTCCCCTCCTCGAGCACATCAAGATCCTACATCAATGGCCACCTCACCCTTGAAGAAAGGGATGAGTTTTGACTCATCTCGAAGTTGATTCTTGACCAGCGGTTGAACTGATTTCTTTGTCGGTTGAACTGATGGCTCAGCAGTTGACTGGATGATTGAACTGATGTCTAGCAGTTGACTGGCCGGTTGAACTGATGGCTAGAATTTTTGACTACAATAAAGAGTTAGCTCGAAATATAAGTGAATTCGACTGCCACTTGCCGTCCGATCTCAACATAGACCTTCCATGGGAAGTCTTGGTTGGATCGTCGCCTAAGCCGTATGGAGGACTCGACCTTACTTACGCTCACTCACACGAGTTTACCTCGATACTTACTGTGTCGCTTTCGCTTTTGGCCTTCCACTCGATTCTTTCGACTCCCTCCAAAGTCACTCGAGTGTCGCCCGACCACCGCGGCTTCCTCCGGGTGTCGCTAGCCTTCAGCTCCAGCTTTAGCACTTTTCTGCACACTCGATTCAGCTAGTGAGATAATGATATATCCTTGACTTTGCGTCATTTGTCATAATCAAAATACAGGTTCGACTTAGGTGCCCCTGCACCAACACTCAACTCTTCCGTTCCGCCACTACACAGGGATAAAAATAATATATAGTTGAGGAATGCACTCAACTCTTCTGTTCCACCACCACACAGGGATAAAATAATATACAGTTGAGGAATAAACTCAACTCTTCTGTTCCATCACTACATGGGGATAAAAATTAATATGTAGTTGAGAGATAAACTCAAGTCTTCCGTTCCGCCAGCACACAGGGATAAAAATAATATATAGTTGAGAAATACACTCAACTCTTCCGTTCTGCCACCACACGGGGATAAAAATAATATATAGTTGAGGAATGCACTCAACTATTCCGTTCCACAACCACACGGGGATAAAAATAATATATAGTTGAGGAATACACTCAACTCTTCCGTTCCACCGCCACACGGGGATAAAATAATATACAGTTGAGGAATTAACTCAACTCTTCCGTTCCACCATCATACGGGGATAAAAATAATACGTAGTTGAAAGATAAACTCAACTCTTCCATTCTGCCACCACACGGGGATAAAAATAATATATAGTTGAGGAATAAACTCAACTCTTCCGTTCCGCTACAACACGGGGATAAAATGACAGCAATCAACGCCCTTCTGCATAAAGAATGCGCTAACTCGACCCCAGGACCTGCCTTCATACTATCATCATTTCTTCATTCATCTTGAAGTTGGATACCCTCGTTCACTTCATCATATTAAGACAAGGGTTTTAGCGGACCAAAGGCCATTAAAGGAATAAATCATCACTTCCCTTTTTCCCCGGGGTCCCTTTTACAGCCTAGTAGCCCAATTAATATCACAAGCCCATGTAACACCCCCTTCTCTATAAGACACTTCATCTTTCCTCCTCTTTGCTTTCATCTTTCCTATTTTCCGATTCGTCATTTCCTTTTTCTTTGTCTTTCTTTCTTGCCACTGCCATCCTTCGGCGTTCCAGTCATTAACTATAGCGCTTCTTTTCTTTCTCCGGCAGGCAAGATGTACTCCTTTTTCCAATGGGAAATGACAAAGCATTTCCCAGAATCCAGGCGGAGTGAGGGCCAATAGATAGCAGTCATTTCACCGTCACCTTCTCCCTTACATTCATCCATTACCACCACGTCTGTCTCCTCTCTACCTTTTCCTCCTCATTCTTCTGAAACCCCTATCTTCCCCTCCTTAAATGAGATTAGGGTAACCAATCCATCCTCATCTCCGATGTTACTTATAAACCATAACTCTCCCGTCTTTTCCCCTTCCACCTTGGGTATTCGAAAATCGCCCCCTTCATTATCGCTGTAGGGATTTTTATGCAAAATAGCATATGCACAACGGAAAAATAGGATCCCTTCCAAGTGATCCTTGCGAAAGAAAACCTCGTACAAAAAAAATAAATTTCTCTAAAAGAAAAACCTATCTTATAGGAGAATATTACCTTTGTTGCGTGCCCTTTTTAATCCCGCTTCTCCTTGGGTTTGTTGGATCTTTTAGCACGTTCAAATGTCCGTGCCTCTATATGTATCCACACGAGCAAGCTCTTGTCTCACAAAAGAAACTAGAAGAGCTCTCCTTTACTTCTTGCTAGAGAAGTCCCTAAAGGAGAGGAAAGTAGGGAAAAAGAGAAAGGAAGAAGAAGACCACTCTTCTTGCTAGCCTACACTCACAAAAGCCACACAACCAAAGCCTCTCACCACCAAGCTCTCTCCAAGCCTCAAGCTTCCACCAAGTTTTGCCGGCCACCCCATGGAGTGTTTTATAGGATTGAAAAAACCTTTCACCTCCTATCACATTCAATGCAATCAATTGCATTGAAAAATAATCAACACTCCTTGTTTGGCCGACCACATGTGGAGAAATTCCAAAGGTCAAAACCCTTTGTCTCCTTCCACCTCATCAAGCTTAGGTGGCATGCTTATGTGGCATGCTTAGGTGACATGCTTATGTGGCATTCATGCATGTTGAATTAATCTTATTAATTCAATAAGCTTATGTTATCATATTGAATTAATCTCATTAGATCAATAAGGTAACATATTGAATTAATCTTATTAAATCAATTAAGCTTAGGCTATCATGATAACATATTTATTTAATCTTATTAAATTAATAAGCTTAGCATATTGAATTAATCTCATTAAATCAATAAGCTAAAATTCTCATTAAGCTTAAAGTCCAAAAACCATTTTGTCCTTAAGCTTATTCCCAAATTATTCTAGTCAAACTAGAATGCACTAATTCTTCTAATCATCATGCACTTTGTGTGTGACCCTATAGGCTCTCATAACGTTGGCAGTGGATCTAAACTCTTTTAGATACACAAGCAATGAGCGGCATCTAGCAATACATCATTGCTACCCAAGTTACGAAATAAGTCAAGATCCGACTAACCTCTCCGTGACTACTATAATGTATGACCGTGTCCTTCTATCCTTGATATCAGATTGACCGATGAGGCATAGACCATGTCATCCTCGATCAATCTATGTGTTTCTTGATCCCTGAGTAAACTAACTCAAACAAATGACCTCAATATCTCATATTGACTCATTCGAGCATGACCATGCGTTTTAGTAGTTCTACTCAATCAAGGGGCCCACAGATATCACTCCCGTCATATGGGAGGGATAGATCTCATCTACATCACTCACATCCCTCCGCATAATTTGTTATATACCCAGTAATCACCTTTATGGTCCACCCTGTTACGGGTGACGTTTGACGATACCAAAGTACATAACTCCTTATGTAGGGAACCGTAGTGACTTCAGGTTTGAGGACTATTCATACCAATAGTCACATGAGAAAGTTTATGACACTCATATGACGATCCATGAAACTTTCTCATGGCGGGTTAGTTTAGTATATATTCTCTAATATATACCCATGTGTCAACTTGATATCATATATCCATGACTTGTGAGATCAAGTCATCAATTGACCTACATGCTAGTCTTTATGTATTAATATTGCCCTTGCATATTAATACTTGACTAGGCACATTTAGGAAAGTGTTCTCTATAGCCTCTCATAATCAATTCTGCCAATTGATGTGCTGTAGATAAGAACCTACTTTTCTAGGGCATTATTATATTTAATTTAGCTGGCACAAGCAAGACGTAAATATAATAACCAATCATTTGCCTTTATAGAATATGATACAAAATGTTCTCTATTCAACCATCACATGATTGGTTCTAGGGCTATAACTAACAATCTCCCACTAGCACTAGTACCAATCACTATAATATCTAATACCTAGTGACCTAGTGTGACCATCATGCTTCCTCTGTGCCAAAGCCTTGGTCAATGGATCTGCAATGTTAGCTTCTGTCGGTACTCTGCATATCCTCACATCTCCTCTATCGATGATCTCTCGAATGAGATGGAAGCGCCGCAGTATGTGTTTGGTCCGCTGATGTGATCGAGGTTCCTTAGCCTGTGCAATAGCCCCATTGTTGTCACAATAGAGGTCTATTGGATCTGCAATGCTAGGAACTACCCCAAGTTCACTGA
The DNA here is from genome assembly GCA_025175895.1 of Wurfbainia villosa. Classification (NCBI taxonomy): domain Eukaryota; kingdom Viridiplantae; phylum Streptophyta; class Magnoliopsida; order Zingiberales; family Zingiberaceae; genus Wurfbainia; species Wurfbainia villosa. The sequence continues at coordinate 21,659,667 of CM045998.1, forward strand.
TGAACTTGCGGAGCCAAATGACCTCCTTTTATGCATCGCATACGCGAATATACTCGGCCTATTGTAGAATCAAGAATCGTGTCCTGCTTCGAACTTTTCCAGCTCACAACTCCACCATTCAGGCAAAACACGTACCCCGATTGCGATCTATAGTCATCCTTGTCTGTTAGGAAGCTTGCATCACTGTAACCCTTTACTGTTAGCTCCTCATTGCCTCCAAATATCAAGAAATATTCTTTCGTTCTTCGTAAGTATTTAAGAATATTTTTGACTGCTATCCAGTGACTTTCACCTGGATCCGACTGGTATCTACTCGTCATGCTCAAAGCATACGAGACGTCAGGACGAGTACAAAGCATGGCGTACATGATAGACCCTATAGCAGATGCATAAGGGATCTTATCCATGTGATCTCTCTCCTCCTTAGAAGAGGGACATTGAGTCTTCAAAAGACTCACACCATGTGATAAAGGCAGAAATCCTTTCTTGGAATTTTGCATAGCAAAACAATCTAACACTTTATCAATGTATGTACTCTGACTTAGGCCAAGTAATCTTTTAGATCTATCTCTATAGATCTTGATGCCTAGTATATAGGCAGCTTCACCTAAGTCTTTCATCGAGAAATAATTTCCTAACCACATCTTCACAGACTGGAGTGAGGGAATATCATTTTCGATGAGAAGTATGTCATCTACATACAAGATAAGAAATACAACTGTGCTCCCACTATTTCTCTTGTAGACACAAGGTTTATCTTCATTCTTGATGAAACCAAACTCCTTGATTGTATCATCGAATCGAAGATTCCAGCTTCGAGAGGCTTGCTTTAGTCCATAAATGGACCTTTGCAGTTTGCATACCTTTCCAGGATGCTTTGGATCTTCAAAACCCTCAGGCTGTGTCATGTACACATCCTCAAGTAGCTTTCCATTCAGAAAAGCGGTTTTGACATCCATCTGCCAGATCTCATAATCGTGGTAGGCTGCAATAGCAAGTATGATCCGAATGGATTTAAGCATCGCAACTGGTGAAAAGGTTTCATCATAGTCAATACCATGAATTTGTTTGAATCCTTTAGCCACCAATCTACCTTTATAGGTATGCTTATTACCATCCATGTCAGTCTTTACTTTAAAGACCCACTTACACCCAATGGGTTTTACCCCTTCAGGTGGATCAACCAAAGTCCATACTTGGTTAGTGTACATGGATTCCATTTCGGATCTCATGGCCTCTAGCCATTTCTCAGAATTTGGGCTCATCATAGCTTCTTGATAGGATGTAGGCTCGTCAAGATCGACAAGCAATACCTCACCGTTGTCAGTCAAGAGAAAAGAATATCTCTCGGGTTGATGACGGATCCTATCATATCTACGAAGATGTTGGTCTACTTGAACAGGTGTTTGCTCCACAACTCTTTGGGCAACAATTTCCTCATCCACAACACTTTATGGTGCCTGTTCATTTTCCATCGAAGCCTTAGTGTTATCTTCATCTTGAATTTCTTCAAGATGAATTTTACTCCCACTAGTTTTTCTAGAAATAAATTCTTTTTCTAGAAAGACAACATTTCTGGCAACAAGCACCTTGCCAAGTGTGGGATTGTAAAAGTAATATCCCTTAGTCTCCTTGGGATATCCAACAAAATAACACTTATCTGATTTGGGTCCTAGTTTATCTGAGACTTGACGTCTAACATAAGCTTCACAACCCCAAATCTTTATAAAAGACATTTTGGGACTCTTCCCAGTCCATAACGTATATGGTGTCTTTTCTACGGCTTTTGATGGGACGCGATTAAGGTGAAAGTGGTTGTCTCTAGAGCTAAACCCCAAAAGGAAGTAGGTAGATCAGTCTGGCTCATCATTGATCGTACCATATCTAATAGAGTACGATTTCTCCTCTCAGATACACCATTCCATTGTGGTGTTCCAGGTGGAGTGAGTTGGGATATTATCCCACACTCAGCCAGGTGATCACGAAACTCTTGACTAAGGTATTCACCACCTCGATCTGATCGAAGTAGCTTAATACACTTACCAAGTTGGTTTTGTACTTCATTCTTGAATTCTTTGAACTTTTCAAAGGATTTTGACTTATGTCTCATCAAATATAAGTAGCCAAATCTACTCATATCATCAGTGAAAGTAATAAAGTACTTATAGCCTCCTCTGGCTTCGACATTGAAAGGGCCACATACATCAGTATGTATGAGTCCTAACAAGTCCGTCGCTCTCTCGCCATGTCCACTAAATGGAGTTTTAGTCATCTTTCCTAAAAGACAAGATTCACATACCTCATATGATTCAAAATCAAATGAGTCCAATAATCCATCTTTATGGAGTTGGGATATGCGTTTTTCATTTATGTGACCTAGGCGACAGTGCCAGAGATATGTTTGGTTCAAATTATTCGATTTGAACCGTTTGGTATTTACGTTATAAATTAGGTTTTCTAAATCTAGAACATAGAGACCATTCATAAGTGGTGCATTATAATAGAACATTTCATTCAAATAAATGGAACAACATTTATCCTTTATTATAAAAGAAAAGTTTTTCTTGTCTAAACAAGATACAGAAATTATGTTCTTCGTTAATGTAGGTACATAAAAGAACTCCTCTAGTTCTAAGATAAGCCCAGTGGGCAAAGACAAAGAATATGTTCCTACAGCTACAGCAGCAACTTTTGCGTCATTGCCTACTCGTAGGTCCACTTTGCCCTTTGCCATTAGTCTACTATTTCTCAATCTCTGCACATTAGTACAAATGTGAGATGCACATCCGGTATCTAATACCCATGTAGAAGAAATTGATAGATTAACTTCTATAACGTGTATACTTGAGGCAGAAGTCCCACTTCTTTTCTTCTTTACTTCCTCAAGGTAGACTTTGCAGTTCCGCTTCCAGTGTCCAGTCTCACCGCAATGGAAATAGTCCCCTTCCTTAGGTACTTTACCTTTACCCTTTGAAGTGGATGAATTGGCCTTGCCTTTGGCTTGGGTCTTACCCTTGCCTTTGCGCTTACCTTTGCCCTTCTTGACCATTAGTACGTTACTAACTTTCTTCTTGAGATTCGGTTGTGATTCTTAACATGCTGAGAATCTCAGGCAAAGGCTTATCAATTTCATTCATGTTATAATTCATGACGAATTGATTATATGCTTCTGACAACGATTGCAGGATAACATCGATTGCCAATTCTTGGCTCAGTGGAAAACCTAGTCTTTCAAGGTTCTCAACGTACCCTATCATTTTAAGTACGTGAGTTCCTACAGGTGTTCCTTCTTGCATCTTGCATGCAAAAAGAGCCTTAGACACTTCAAAATGCTCGTGCCTAGCTTGTCCTTGATATAGTTGTTTCAAATGCTCAACCATACCATAGGCATTCATGTTCTCATGTTGCTTCTGAAGCTCAGAGTTCATGGTGGCAAGCATAAGACATGACACATCTAATGCGTCATCTTGATGCTTCTTATAAGCATCCTTTTCAGCACGAGTGGCCGCAGGGGCGGGTGTTTCAGGGATAGACTGCTCTAGGACATACAGTTTATGTTCTTGCTTGAGGATAATCCTCAAGTTCCTATACCAGTCTAGAAAGTTAGCTCCATTGAGCTTGTCTTTCTCAAGGACAGATCGCAAGTTGAGGGGGAGTGTCGTGTTAGATGACATGGTGATCTACAACATTAAAATGAAAAATTAAGTATCATACCTAAGTCATTTAATTAGGCCTTTAATTAAATGAGACTCCCACTAAATTCTCATAGCTTTGATATGAGGTAATCATTAATGTAGGCAAACACATTTTGCTTACATCATTAGCTTCTATTTAGCTATAAATTTATATGGGATAAAGATCCACATCATACTTCGTCTTGAGTTAGCTTTGGCTAATTGCCCAAGACATAGTATGATTAGGTAGGCAATCTTTTGCCAATTACATCTGATGTAACTCTTTAATAGCTTTGGTTAAGTTTAGATTAGTTTAGTGCTTATTCCTAAACCAGCTTCCAGGTCGTGGCAAGGCACAGAGGCCTTCTTTGATATCAGAGCAACGACCACTTTCTAAGACAAAGCTGATGTTCGAAAATCACACAAAACTAATTTTTAAAACTTATGTTCAAAGCTAATATATGCCTCTACTTTCTTAATTAATTAAGAAAAACTTAATTAAGTCTTAACCAAGTTTGATAGCGGGACATCATGATTGTCCACTCGCACTCTTCCAAGATAAAATGCATTGCTTTGCTTTGGCAAACCCAACAACAAATGATCGAGGAAGTAGTGAGTACCAAACTTTGGTAGGCATATCGTTTTTGACTTATTAAGAAATAAACTTAAACATGCATCACATACATATTAGCATACATCACATATAAGCTAAATTAAAATGCATCACATACATATTAAACTAAGCGTGTCATGGTTATGGCCCTTATTCTACAATCTTCTCAAGCCAATGAAAAGATTGATTGGTCAACCTAGGGATAGCATCTTCTCCCAAGTGCTTCCTTTTGGTTGTCTTGTGTTGTTGACTTCCTCCTTGTAACGTCATCTTCCAATGGACCCTCCATCTTTATTTTGTATATTACAAAAGGAGAAATACTCGAGTTACATTCGAGTCTAAAGCTAATTTTACAACAAGAATTTTAGGAGAAAGGCACGACACGCAGGCCGTATTAAGAATTACAACACACACATTCACAAACTTTTTGGGACTAGGCCATAACCATGCACCATGTCAATTTTAACTTTTAAAAGACATCAGATATTTTATTATGTTTAAAAAATTACTAATACAATTATCAACTCATAATAAAATTTATCCTACTTCTATATCATATATAAAATAGAGAAAACCTATTTTTTTTATACGATCTTTCGCAAGTGGCTCTGATACCACTGTAGGGATTTTTATGCAAAATAGCATATGCGCAACGGAAAAATAGGATCCCTTCCAAGTGATCCTTGCGAAAGAAAACCTCGTACACAAAAAATAAATTTCTCTAAAAGAAAAACCTATCTTATAGGAGAATATTACCTTTGTTGCGTGCCCTTTTTAATCCCGCTTCTCCTTGGGTTTGTTGGATCTTTTAGCACGTTCAAATGTCCGTGCCTCTATATGTATCCACACGAGCAAGCTCTTGTCTCACAAAAGAAACTAGAAGAGCTCTCCTTTACTTCTTGCTAGAGAAGTCCCTAAAGGAGAGGAAAGTAGGGAAAAAGAGAAAGAAAGAAGAAGACCACTCTTCTTGCTAGCCTACACTCACAAAAGCCACACAACCAAAGCCTCTCACCACCAAGCTCTCTCCAAGCCTCAAGATTCCACCAAGTTTGGCCGGCCACCCCATGGAGTGTTTTATATGATTGAAAAAACCTTTCACCTCCTATCACATTCAATGCAATCAATTGCATTGAAAAATAATCAAACAAGTGGAGAAATTCCAAAGGTCAAAACCCTTTGTCTCCTTCCACCTCATCAAGCTTAGGTGGCATGCTTATGTGGCATGCTTAGGTGGCATGCTTATGTGGCATTAATGCATGTTGAATTAATCTTATTAATTCAATAAGCTTATGTTATCATATTGAATTAATCTCATTAGATCAATAAGGTAACATATTGAATTAATCTTATTAAATCAATTAAGCTTAGGCTATCATGATAACATATTTATTTAATCTTATTAAATTAATAAGCTTAGCATATTGAATTAATCTCATTAAATCAATAATCTAAAATTCTCATTAAGCTTAAAGTCCAAAAACCATTTTGTACTTAAGCTTATTCCCAAATTATTCTAGTCAAACTAGAATGCACTAATTCTTCTAATCATCATGCTCTTTGTGTGTGACCCTATAGGCTCTCATAACGTTGGCAGTGGATCTAAACTCTTTTAGATACACAAGCAATGAGCGGCATCTAGCAATACATCATTGCTACCCAAGTTACGAAATAAGTCAAGATCCGACTAACCTTTCCATGACTACTATAATGTATGACCGTGTCCTTCTATCCTTGATATCAGATTGACCAATGAGGCATAGACCGTGTCATCCTCGATCAATCTATGTATTTCTTGATCCCTGAGTAAAGTAACTCAAACAAATGAGCTCAATATCTCATATTGACTCATTCGAGTATGACCATGTGTTTTAGTAGTTCTACTCAATCAAGGGGCCCACAGATATCACTCCTGTCATATGGGAGGGATAGATCCCATCTACATCACTCACATCCCTCCGCATAATTTGTTATATACCCAGTAATCGCCTTTATGGTCCACCCTGTTACGGGTGACGTTTGACGATACCAAAGTACATAACTCCTTATGTAGGGAACCGTAGTGACTTCAGGTTTGAGGACTATTCATACCAATAGTCACATGAGAAAGTTTATGACACTCATATGACGATCCATGAAACTTTCTCATGGCGGGTTAGTTCAGTATATATTCTCTAATATATACCCATGTGTCAACTTGATATCATATATCCATGACTTGTTAGATCAAGTCATCAATTGACCTACATGCTAGTCTTTATGTATTAATATTGCCCTTGCATATTAATACTTGACTAGGAACATTTAGGAAAGTGTTCTCTACAGTCTCTCATAATCAATTCTGCCAATTGATGTGCTGTAGATAAGAACCTACATTTCTAGGGCATTATTATATTTAATTTAGCTGGCACAAGCAAGACGTAAATATAATAATCAATCCTTTGCCTTTATGGAATATGATACAAAATGTTCCCTATTCAACCATCACATGATTGGTTCTAGGGATATAACTAACAATCGTAACCTGAGGATGATCCCAGAGAAGTGGTGCATCAACGCCTGTCGACGACAGACGTCTCTGCGTCCCCTCCTTCTCTTTCCCCAGAGCATTCTCTTGCACCTGAACCCATGGTAGTCGAGATTCCCTCATCATCATTTTCCCCCGATGCCCCTAACTTGGGAGACATTTCTTCTCTTCTGGACCCAGACTAGGGCCCTTCTACTTTTCCTCTCCCCAGTGGAGAGCTTTCCACCCCCGCGCTCTCTATATCTTCCTCACCAAACTCTTCACCGGACCACTCCCCTTCTACAGATTCTTCTGTGCCCGTTTCACAACCAACCACATTGAGTCTTCCACCCCACACTTCTGCTTCTTCTCTTTCGTCCCCTATCTCTTTGAGCCTCCTCACAAGGACTCCTTCTTCTTTTCCTCCTAAACCCCCCACACAACCTCCGGCTTCCATCTTTCCTTCTCCCATCATGAGTGAGCCTTCACCTCTGGTGTCATTCGTCCCTTCTTGTTCCTCTACCCGGGGTCTTCGAATATTAAATTTGGAGGAACTAATCCCCCAGATGGAAGGCCTATGCCATGCTCTGGAATTGGTATGTTCCTCAAACTGACTTCTCTGACTCTCTTTGCTTGATGATTTCTTTTTCATAAATGATCTCCAGGCCTTTACCAATTATCAAGAACTGGACCGCTCCTTCCAACAATATCAGGCTCAATCTCTAAAATGGGAGCAACAGTAGTGGGAGGATCAGACAGCTGCCCAGCGAGAGCAGCCAGCCACACAAGAATAAACAATGCCAGAGAAATCGACAGAGGCTCGCTGGCATTACAAGAACAACAATGGGCTCATACAGAATCGCTACTTATTCGGTAGGAAATTCAAACAGTGCAGTCTAACAGAGAGACTTCCCCTCCTCAAGAATTAACAGACCTTCGAGAGCAAGTAGCAGAACTCCTTGGGAGAAACAAAGGGACTCTGAGGTCATCGCAAACCTGCAGGTTCAACACCAGAGAGTGGAGGACAAAATAGGGGATCTCCGCACCCGCCTGTGCAAGGAGGTACAAGAAAACTCCTCTTTAATAACTTCTAGGGTGTATGCTCACGCCCGTATACGTAGGCAAGAAACATCCCTCCAGAGGTTGGGCAATGAGCTTGTTCACACCAGATCCTATACAGAGGTGGTAGAGGGAATTTCAACTTCAATACTCCAGAATATGATGGATATGACGAGCCTTCTTCAGCATGACCAAACTTCCCGAGCTGATGACATCTCGGTCCTGGGCTGATGATATTATGAAAATATCCCGGCGTTATAGCGAAATGCGCCGAGCCCTCCGGGAGAATCAAGAGAATTGCCACAGGCTTCATCGAAATCGAAGTCCTGACCATCCGAACTGACAAGAGCGGTTAATAATCCTGATGCGTGCCACCTTCCAAGATGGATTTAATGAGGCGGTTCGGCAGTATGCTGACCAAGGACTACCCCCTGCGAATCATCCTGCTCTTTCCTTACACTGGGAAACCGACTTCTGACGCTATCCTTTAGATCATTTTAGATTATAACTTGATGTATTGCTTTGGGACAGGGCTCCCTCTTTATCTTCTTTTCTTTTCATATCCCGCCAAAGAGAATATAGTTTTAATGTAAATGATTCATCAATCAGATTTGGGTTTGCCACACATCTAACCAATATAGAAAATTGTCAAATACATTTCTCCGGGAACCTCTCAATTCCTTTTTTCATCCATCACCCCTTACACAGTATAAAAATGTTTCAAGTGTACAACGTTCAAGGGTCGAGGAAATTCCTTTCCCTGCCCATCTTTCAAATAATATGTTGATCCTGCTACGCGGCGCATCACTTCGTAGGGTCCCTCCCAGTTTGGAGCTATCTTTCCAGGATCTCCAACAGGATTAACTTTGCACAGAACCAAATCCCCCTCTTGAAATCTTCGGGACATCACCCTTTTATTAAAGGCTTGTTGTACCCTCCGCTTGTAAAATTTCGCTCGCCTTCGCGCCAATTCCCTCTTTTCTTCCACCAAGTCTAACTCAGTGCTATGAATAATTGGGTTCTTCTCTGGCTCGTAAACTTCCACGCGGGCGCTACTTAAAAGGGCTTCCACCAGAATAACGACCTCCGTCCCGTATACCAGGATGAAAGGAGTTTCACCTGTTGCAGTTTTTGGTGTGGTTCGGTAGGCCTACAAGATCCCCGACAATTCCTCCACCCAGTTACCTTTCTGAGCCCCCAGCTTAGTCTTCTATCCGTGGATAAGGATTCTATTAGTGACATCGACCTACTCGTTAGCTTGAGGATGGGCTACCGAAGTGAATGCCTGCTGAATATTAAGGCTCTGACACCATTCCTTAATCTTCTTGCCCTGGAACTGCCGCCCGTTGTCACTAACTAACCTCCGAGGAATACCATACCGGCAGACAATATTCTTTCACAAGAATTGTATCATAGCATTCTCAGTTATTTTAGCAAGGGGCTCCGCCTCCACCCACTTGGAGAAATAATCCACAGCCACCAATAAGAATTTTTTCTGCAGCGGTGCCACAGGCATGGGACCCACTATATCCATGCCCCATTGATCGAAAGGGCATGAAGAAACAACAACATTCATTAATTCAGTCGACCATTCAGACCGGTTGCTATGCTTCTGATAGGCCGAACAGGTTTGCACTACATGAGCTGCATCTTGTTGGAGGGTGGGCCAAAAGTATCCTGCTAACAAGACTTTCCTTGCCAAAGCTCTCCCTCCCAAATTATTGCTGCAACAACCTTCATGGATTTCCCGAAGTACCCATTCAGCATCCTCCTTTCCCAAGCACTTTAGTAGGGGGCGTCCAAACGATGTCTTGTACAAGTCTCCATTTAGGATGGTGAATCGTTTGGCTCTATTCATTAAAACAGATGTCGCCCCTCTTTCTTCTGGGACTTTTCCTTGCTGTAGATACGTTATAATGCCAGTCCTCCAATCAGGGATCGGATCTAGCTCAGGTACAATTTCCTCCACATTGCATATCACCAAAGAGGTAGGGACTTCCACACAAACCATTTCAAGCTGCTTTACTCCTTCCATCATGCTAGCCAACCGAGCCAATTCGTCTGCCTTCCCATTGTTCTCCCTTGGAATCTGCTTTAAGAGGACTTGGCGAAAGTGAGCCTTTTCTTTCTCGAAAGCCTTCAAATATTTTTGTAACCTTTCTTCTCGAACCGTGAAAGAGCCTTGAAGTTGTGATACTGCCAACTGGGAGTCCGAATGAACTATAACAAAGGTTGCTCCTACAACCCTGACGGCTTATAACCCTACTAAAATAGCTTCATATTCGGCTTCATTGTTGGACGCCCGATATTCCAGGTGCACGGCTATGCGAGTTTTTTCTTTCTCAGGGGATATAAATAGGACTCCCACCCCGCTACTTGCAGACCCAGAAGTGTAGGGTCGCAGTTGGCCGGCTAGAGGGGGGTGAATAGCCTTTATCGTAGACGGTGGAAGTCGTTCATTCGTTGCTCTCTACAATCACTATTAGCGCAAGCGGAATATACTAATATGTAATTAAAACAAAGCAAGTAGAGAATAGACGCACAAACGCTAACAAGGAATGTAACATGGTTCACGGCTACGCCGCTAATCCATGGTCTGATTTGTCCAAGGTGAATCACGCCTCAAGCTTTCACTATTCTCTCTTTTGCACCAAGCTAGGTGGAGGTAACCTCTTTACAATCCCTCTTCTTACAATAGAATGGAATAATAACAAGTAAGAAGAGTGAGAATCCTTTAGAGAACTTTGGGAGATGTTATGAGTTGAAGCATTTTGCCCCCAAAGCCCCTCACCTCTTCTTTTTATAAAAGAAGAGGGTTTCTTCCCGTTGACATAGGACCAGTCGACTGATGCCCCAATCAGTCGACTGATCCTATAGTCATTACCCAATAATGGTTGCTTTCCACGTTGGATTCCAACCAATGGCTCCCACATCAGTCGAATGATCTTACCATCAGTCGACTGATGGAGCTATCAGTTGAGTGCTGGGAGCGGACACTCCATTCTGTGCCCGAATTCCTTGTGACCCGATCGTGATGCCTTCATCGATCGGCCGAGTGGTCTCAGCCGATCGCCAATCCATGGCGATCATTGTTGGCACATGAACCGGACTTCGTATACCGGTCGAGTCACTGATTGACTTGACGGTCATTGTCATGGACATGAGCGGTCGTGATGTCGGGAAATCCCATCCGACACTTAGCCAATTGGCCAAGTTTCACCTAAGAGCACTACCCCTTCCCGGGTTACATTCGCTCACTCTCATCCCTTGGAGTCCCTCGCCTTTGAAGTTGTCTTTGTCCGACCACATCCCTTGGATGCGCCAAGCACAAGGCTCTGCAGTGCCATCCTTCGCATCTCGCCCTGAAGTCTACTTCCTCCGACTTCACTCCAAGCTCCTCGTCTGGCGGTCCCTTGGATGCTCCAAGCGCACGGCTTCCGCAAAGCCATCCTTCACCGACTCAAGGACTGAGTCAAGAGAGGTGAAACTCGCCAATGCTCCATGTGCGAATTACTAAGTCGTGCAAGACTCCAACACACATATCAAATCCAAACATCCTAACTTAAACCCTTTGCCACACACATCAAAACCATATCATGGGTTGATTGCCCTAACAAGAAGAGTCGTCCACAAATACATTCCATGCCTCCTATCCTTCTTCTTTTGTCGACGAGCTATTTTCTGAACCAATAGGTACTTCAGCCAGAAAATCAGCAAGAGCCTGAGCCTTGATAATGGTTCAGGGTTGGTAGTGAATGTCATATTCACTTAGTTCTACTACCCATTTAGCCAATCTCCCAGAAAAATTAAGCTTAGTAACCACCTTACCCAATTCACTGTGAGTCAAGACATTGATAGGGTGAGCCAGAAAGTATGGCCTCAGCTTACGGGCTGTCAAGACTAGAATATACGCCAACTTCTCCAGTTCTGTGTAACGGGATTCAACCCCTTTCAGAATATGGCTGGTATAATAAATAGGTTATTGATGAGAACCTTCTTGCTTCAACAAAACTGAACTGATAGCTCCCTCTGAGATGGCTAAATACATCCACAATGGCTCTCCCACCACTGGCTTGGCTAACAGCGGAAGTCTAGCTAGATACTTTTTCAACTCTTGGAAAGCCTACTCACACTGATCATCCCATTGAAATTTTATAGCTTTGCGCAAAATCTTGAAGAAAGGTAGCCCCTTGTCCGCCGATCTGGCTATAAATCGAGATAAGGAAACAATTCTCCCCACTAGCTTTTGAGTATCTCGCAAATTAGTGGGTGACTTCATATTGCATAATGCTTGCACCTTCTCTGGGTTAGTCTGCGGTCCCTTCTCAGTTACTATATATCCCAAAAATTTCCCGCTCTTCACCCCGAACAGACATTTTTTAGGGTTCAGCTTCATGTTATACCGCCTCAAGGTAGCGAAAGTTTCATTTAAATCCTTAACCAAATCCTGGGTGGTTTTTTATTTAACTAGGATATCATCCACAAAAACTTCCACATTTTTCCCTTTTTGCTCTGCAAAGATCTTATCCATGAGTCGTTGGTATGTAGCCCCCGCATTTTTTAGGATGAAGGGCATTACCACATAAGCATATAACCCTCCTGCCATTACAAAACTAACCCTCTTCTGATCTTCTTTGGCCAGTGGTATCTGATGATATCCCTGGTAAGCATCCATTAAAGACACCGCCTCATATCCTACTGTAGAATCCACAAACTGATCAATACGAGGCAAGGGGTAGCAGTCTTTAGGGCACACTTTATTTAAATCACAAAAGTCAATATACATCCTCCACTACCCAGAAGGCTTGGGGACCAGGACTACATTGGAGACCCACTCGGGGAATTGAATTTCTTTCACATGACCCACTTTTAACAATTTTTCTACTTCTTCGACTATCACCTTTTCCTTCTTGGGTCCAAAATGTTGTCGCTTCTGCTGGACGTGTTGGACTCCTCTGGTGATGTTGAGGTGGTGCTCAGCAATGCGAGGGTCAATTCTGGTAAGGTCATGCACATATCCTATGAAGATGTCTTCGTTCTTTTTTAGACAGGTCACCAACTCCTCCTTGGCCTCCAGTTGTTGTGCCACCCGAGTGACCTTTTCGGGAGCTATCTCCACCAGCTCTCCTTCCTCTATCTTGTCCGCCTTGGGGGGCGATTCTTCCAGCACGCAGACATCAAAAATCACGATGGCCTTCCCTTTGAGGTCATCGGTTCGGGCTTTCTTTTGGTCATCCCGAACCATTTGTATGTAGCAGCTTCTTGCAGTCTTCTGCTCGCCTCTGACTTCCCCAATCAGCTGCCCGACTGGAAATTTCACCTTTTGGTGATACGAAGAAGTCACCGCCTGAAAAATGAAGAGGAAGGGACAACCCAAAATTGCATTATAGGTGGACGGAGCGTCCACAATAAGAAAAGGAACTATACTGGTTTTTGGCTGAGCTTTGTGCCTAGAGTCAAGGGCAATGAAATCTGCCTTGTGGGGTGGACCACATGTCCTGCAAATTCGAAGATGGGTGTGGCCACATCTTCTAGTTGAGCATTTCCCAACTGCATCTGTCCATAGGCCTCCTAGAAGAGAATGTTGACAGAACTCCCCAAATCAACTAGTACCTTGGCCACTTCATAGTTGGCCAAGGAAATACGGATCACCAAGGCATCCGTGTGAGGCAGCAAAACACCTCGAAGATCTTCTGGTCTGAACGAAACCGATGGCACTATCTGGATAGACAGATCAGTGACTATAGCCAGGCTCTCCATGAGATGGGCATATGACTTTCGCACCCGGTTGGAATCCCCGTCAGTGGGTCCTTGTGCAATAACGTAAATAACCCCTCGTATGGGGGAATTATTCATATCAGATGATGGGCCCTCACCTGATGGGCCCTTTTACGAGATACCTTCCGGGGCCGGCGTCTAAGCATCCAGAGGGAAAGTAACTTGCGGTGGTTGGTTATATGGCCCTGGACGAGCCACATTGGGTTGTTGGCCTCACCATGCTGGTCCTCTAGTCTGAGGCCCCAGTTGTGGGTAAGCGGCTCGGAGGCACTCCAGGTCCTCTTGCAACTTGAAATATCGGGCACTAGCATGGCCGTACTCCATGTGGTACTGGCAGAAGAATGAGGTGGGAGGATTGCGAGGTAGTCCCTTGTACCCCTTGGGCTGCTGTAATAGACCTTGCTGGTCGTATAATTCCATCTCTCGCTCCTTCCAAGTCCTTGGGGGAGGAACTGCATCTGCAGCCATGATCTGCAATGGCTACCCGAGGCGAGTGCCCTGTAGCAATAACCGAGGCCTGGGAGCCTCCAATAGAAGAGGTCGTGCATATCCCTGTCTGGGAGGTGCTTGAGCGGCTGCAGGGCGATTTCTTTCGCCAGGGACCATCGCGGAGGCTCGTTCGACTCTCCGCACTTTCATCCCTTCTTCCTTGTTGATATATTTCTCTGCACGGCTTAACATCTCCTCGTAGCTGTTAGTGGGATTCCTCAAAAGTGAGATGAGGAAGGGGCCTTCCCTCAGCCCGTGCGGGATGGCTACTCTAAAAGCATCCGACCTTGCTGAAGGGATGCTTCTAGCGGTGGAAGTGAACCGATGAAGATACCCTCTGAGTGATTCTGAGGGCCCCTACGTAATATGCAGCAGGATGGGGGCATCGTGCTTGTACGCCTTGCAGCTGGCAAACTCTTGGCGAAACATCCCCTGAAAATTGGCAAAACAAGTAATAGACCTCGGGGACAGGGTGTTGAACCATTTTTGTGTCGAGTCGGTTAAGGTGGTCCGGAAGACCCGACACTTGAGGGCGTCGGTATAGCAGTGGAGCGAGGCCACTCCAGCAAATTGCGATAGGTGTTCTTCCTGATCCATTGTGTCGTCATACTTGTCTACTTGGGGATTCCTGAAGTACGATGGTGGGATTTCGGAAAGAATGTCCATGGTGAAAGAGCTAGGCTCGTAGATCTATGGAGCCCTAGTTGATCGGCTTTCGCCCTGCTCTTCTCGTCGATTCTGAGTTAAGGGCAAAGTAGCCAGATTTACATGCCCCCCTAGTCCTTCTCCAGGTAATGCTTCAATGTTAGTGGTTGTACGAGGTGGAGGGGGCATTTCTGGTGGCAGTCCACGAGAGGAAGGTTCTCCAGAATGAGGGTAAAGGTATCCTTTCCTTCTTCTTTCTCTGGTAAAGGCCTCAGCCACAGCGTTGTCCACCATGACTCTCAGTTGTGATGGCAGTATCGTGATAGGGTTTTCCTCCGTAGCGGAGGCAACTGGGTGTTGTATCTCTTATGGTTGCATCTCTACGTCTTACTCAGATGTTTCTCACAGACGGCGCCAACTGATGCGGTGATGGGGAAGAAGATCTGTTGACTTCCTTTCAACGCGAGGGGGCACGAAGGAAGCTTAGGGGGTTCTCTCCGGCCGCAATAGTAAAATGAAACGTGAAGCAAAGATACGCAAGCCAACGCAAGCAACAAACAAAGACGCATGATGTAACGTGGTTCGGAATGAGGATTCCTACTCCACGGAGGTAAGCTCTCTCACCGGCTACTGTGCCAAAGCACTATCACTATGAATGCCTCCTTCACGAAAAGAACTTCCGGAGGTGGAGGAGAAAACCTCTTACAATTAGGTCAAGATACAAGAAAAATAAAGATCACCACTCTCCTTCTCCCATCCTCCGGTGAAGTGGTTGCTCTCCTCTTTTTGAATGTGCCTCCGTCTCTTGCTGGTTGGAATAATGCAGATACTCTTCCTTCTGTTCTGCTTCTCCCTTTTATTCTCCTCCTCTAATCAATTTTTGCATCGCAAGCTTTCCCCGTTATACACGTGGCCACCACGCCCATCAAGAGAATCATTCTGTTATAGACACGAGGAGCGAAGGCTACTCGGAATATTATATGGGGGGCCCCTTTCTGTGGTGTAACAACTTCTTATCTACATTTCGGAAAATATGCTAGCCTGTCCCTTTCAACCATTTGCCTTTGACGAAACTAACCTAAACCTATGGTTCACATGTGGGGCAGCCCTTAGGTTCTTCCCAGCAGCCTGAACCAACTCCTCTTTTTCCCGAACCGAACTATTTCTGGGCTTGCTATGCTAAACCAATTATCATCCGCCCCATCTCATAACGAAGTGATCTCTTCCATCACCTCACCGTGTCGATTACCTCGACTTGTCCTCCCGTTCTAATTGTCCCAGGCGATCGCACCCGAACCATTCTCCCTTGCTTTCTTTGTCAAACCGATTATTTGGTTCGGATAGTATCTTACACGCGAGCCCTCTTACCCAGTTCACAAAAAAGAGGTAATAGCAGTATCATTATATATTTTGTGCTAAGCTTGTTTTGCAGGGATCAGTTGACTGAATGGATTCTAGTCGACTGAGTCCAGTCAACTGGAGATGTATTAGTCGACTGGATACCTATTTGGCAGGATCAGCTGTTGATCGATCGGAGATCATGCGACACAGATGGAAAGGGCTTGAGTCGACTGAAGAGGGAAATTTCCCGATGCGGAGCCGAGTCACGTGGAGTCGACTGAAGAGGATTCAGTCGATTGGAAGACCACAAATTTCATATCAACGGGCTGATGTGGAGTCGACTGGAAGGAATTCCAGTTGACTGGAAACAGTTTATAAAATTTTTGCTTGACCAGATCCCGAAAAAATCAATTTTTACGTCGAAGTGCTGTCGAAATTCATTCTCGTCCACCAAAACTAAAACTCTCACAACAAGGCGATCTTCCGACACTCTGAGTGTACTTCTGCCATCTACTTAGTGTCGGTATACGTCTTGTTTTTGTTTATTTATTGTTTCACTATTGTACTTAAATTCAAGAGTGGGTAGTGTGTTACCCATCTCTATTATTTGTAAAAAAGCAAAACCCTCCGAAGTCGAGAGTTCTTGAATCGGAGGGTATTTAGTGAATTACCCTTCGAGATAGCTCGCGGGAGAGCTACAGGCCTTGGAGTAGCAACCTGTTTCGGGTTGTGAACCAAGTAAATTGTTGTGTCTAACTTATTTAATTTTCGCTGCATATTTTGTTTACAAAAAAATGTATAAAATACCGAGATTCACCCCCTTCTCTCGGTTTACTCGATGCTACAATTGGTATCAGAGCAAGGGGCGCTCCGAGTTGGTGAAACCACCATCGTGAGCTTTAGATTAGTTTACAATATTTTTTACTGCATTAGAATAATTTTTATTGCTCTAGAAAAATTTTTATTGCTGTAGAATAATTTTTATTTCTCTAAAATAATTTTTATTACTTTAAAATAATTTTTATTGCTCTAGAATAATTCTTATTGCATTAGAATAATTTTTATCATTTTAAAATAATTTTTTGCATTTTAAAATAATTTTCTACATTTTAAAATTTACTAAAATAATTTTCTACATTTTAAAAATAATTTTATGCATTTTAAAATAATTGTTTGCATTTTAAAATTCATTAAAATAATTTCCTGCATATTAAATTAATATTCAACATTTTAAAATTTACGAAAATAATTTTATGTATTTTAAAATTTACTAAAATAATTTTCTGCATTTAAAAATTTACTAAAATAATTTTCTTCATTTTAAAATAATTTTTTGCATTTTAAAATAATTCTGCATTTTAAAATTTATTAAAATAATTTTCTGCATATTAAATTAATATTCAACATTTTAAAATTTACTAAAATTATTTTCTGTATATTAAAAATTAATAATCTGCATTTTAAAATTCATTAAAATATTTTTCTGCATATTAAATTAATATTCAACATATTTAAATTAATTAAAATAGTTTTCTACATATTAGGATTTTCTGCATACTAGATTTATTTCAATTAAATTAATTTTTTTCCTTAGAAAATATTTTATTAATGATGTCACACTTAGAGGGATACAACACCGTTCGCCCTCCTCTATTTAACGGAGAGGACTTTTCCTACTGGAAAAGGCGAATGGAGTGTTATCTGAAAACCGACCTAGAAGTCTGATTTTCAATTAGGAAAGGGTTCATAGCTCCGGTAGACGACTCGGGGAAGTTGTTAGAACCAGAGAAATAGACCTCGGATATTAGGAAGAGAACTCAAGTCGATTACAAGACACTTAACACCTTATAATGCGGACTTATTAAAGATGTGCTAAATAGGCTAGGTCCATTTGAAAATTCTAAAGAATTATGGGAGAAATTAATTGAATTGCATGAGGGTACAAATGACACTAGGATAGCCAAACGGGACATGCTTTTAAATAAATTATTTAATTATAAAATGAACGAAAATGAAAATGCTAGTCAACTTCATACTAGGATTAAAAATATATTAAATGGATTACATCTAATAGGACACCAAATAGAGAATAGGGTCTTAAATAGGTATACCCTTAAGGCATTCCTGAGAAATGCCTTATGGACATCGATTGTCGATGCCTATAAGGTATCTAGGGATATCTCCACAATTAGGTTAGATGAACTATTTTGTGAACTTGAACTACACGAACAAGATAACTCGGGTCAAACCGAGAATGATATAGCTTTGATGGTAGGTTCAACTAAAAAGGAAAGAAAAGTGAAGGTTGAGTCCGAAGTGTTGGTGCAGGGGCACCAGATGATCGAACCTGTGTTTTGATTATGGCAAAGATGCAAAGTTAAGATTACATTGTTATCTCACGAGCTGAATCAAGTATGCAGAAATGCTAAGCTAAGCCAAAGATCAGCGACACTCGGAGAAAACCATAGTGGTCGGGCGACACCGGGAGGACTTCGGAGGGAGCCGAAGGAATCAGGTGGAGACCGAATGCAAGGCTTCAAAGGTAAATGTTGAGGTAAGCTCGAGTGAGTAAAGTGAAGTGAGGTCGTGTCCTTCATACGGGGAAATCCTTAGGCGACGATCCGACCAAGACTTCCCATGGAAGGTCTATGTTGAGATTGGACGGCAAGTGGTCGTCGAATTCACTTATATTTCGAGCTAACTCTTTATTACGATCGAAAGTAAAAGTCCGATCAGTTCGGGCCAACCAGGATCAGTTCAACTGCTGAGCCATCAGTTCAACCGGCCAAGGATCAGTTCAACTGCTGACCCATCAGTTCAACTGGCCAAGAAATCAGTTCAACCGATGGTCAAAAATTAGCCTCGAGGAATCAAGCTTTATCACCATTTTTCAAGGAGTTTTGTGGCCAATTCCTATTGGTTGAAGACCCATTCGATGAGGGGCTTAAAGGATATAAAAGGAGGACCTCTCCTAGGGTTTTTCATCAATCTCTAAGTGCTCAAAAGCCTCCACAACGCTACAACTCTTCGACGACTCTACAACGACGAAGTGCTGCCAACAACCCTAGCTTAATTTATATTTCCTAGTTGTTGGTATAATTTTATTTTTTCATCTCTTTTATAATGCAATTCTTTATTGAGGTTTTCTATCGTTGCATTTTACATTAATAGAAGAGAGGGTGTGTCTCTCTATCTTTTGCTTTCGAAGGTTTTTGTAATCGTCTAACTCCTACCTCCAACGAGGAGGAGTGTTTTGCCCTCCGTGCATGGTCAAGGATGTAGAATACGAAAAAAAAAAATATATATATATATATGTATATATATATATATATATATATATATATATATATATATATATATATATATATATATATATATATATATATATATATATATATATATATATATTAATTAACTCGTTAATTAATTAGGATTAATTAGGAGATTAATTAGGCTTAAATAAGTGGGCGAAATTAAAATTGAAATTAAATAACATGGGCTTGGTGAGATGGGCTTAATGAACATGGGCTTTGAGATGGACTTGGGGCCAACATGGGTCAATGAATCTAACTGATTGAGTTTAGGTTTCGAGCTGGTTAATCAGATCAATCGAACGGCATTTAAAAGTCGCACAACGCCGATCGCCTCATTTCCATCACGATCACTCGTTTTCTCCCAACGCCAAGGCTGCTTTCTCCTGCCGGGCGATCCGGCGAAAGTAGCCTGACCGACGGCGCCGCTTGGTAGATCTCCTACGGGATCAAGGGAGGGTTCTCGCCGAAAGAAGTCGCGCGACGCTCGAGGATACGACGTTGTCGCAGCGCGAATGCCCATCGAGGTAAGCAATCTATCTAGGGTTGGAGTTCCATCGAGGATTTCGTGGATCTACAGATTTGATCTGCTGGCATTAAGTTGGATCTATCCCAATATAAATCATGTGATATCTATGGATTGTGATACTCTGTTAAAGTGATTTGGTATTCGTATGATGAGTTTAGTTCGGTTAAATGTGATGTGGGTGTTTGTTTGAATCGAATTATAGCATGATGATTGTTAGGAATTGCGGATGTGGTTGGGAGTAAATCTGTGATTTGGTGATTGATTAGGGATTAGATGTTCTTTGGGTATTTGTTTGATTCGATCGGATGTATTGGGGATGTCGGTGAATTGATGCGAGCTCGTGATCCGGATTGTTTCCGGTGGCGAGAGATTGAGCAGGTGTTAGAAGATGCTGCTTTGGTGTCAAGGGTGAGAGCTGCTGTCGGGAGAAAATCAAGATGGGGAAAGTGGTTAATTAGGCTTTCCGTGGTGTTAATTGTGTAGGAGATCGAGTGATTAAAAGTAGGTTCTGTGGATGGTTTGATTGGGTTGTAATCTATTTGAGGTCAGGATGGATTGTCCCTAACCAAGAATTGTGCCGGCTATGGGTGTTCGTAGAAAGGAGAGTTGTGATGATAGAGTTGATATTGTGATTGTGGATTTGGGTAGTATAGTGAATTTGAATTGCCAATGAGTGGTTAGGCTTGTTGTTTCGGGTATTGGTGCTCGAGTAATATTAATGGATCTTTGACCTGTTTAGACTTAGAGATCTATGTAGTTGACCTAGGTAGTGTAACGAAGTTGGGATAAGTATGGTTCTTATTCGTAGATGGGAAAATAATACGAATATAAAATAGTATTTATTCGTATTATTATTGGAGTGTTATGCTAAATCCTAATTTGTTATTATGTGCAGGTTTGGGATACGAAGCAGGCTCGCGACCGTGAGGATTATCTGAGCTTCAGTGTCGGTGGGTAATATCTACAGTCGGTAGTTTGATCAATTCTAGTGCATGATAGTTTACATATGGTTATTCTTGTTTACCTTAGATCCACTCATATTGTATCTTGTGCTTGTACTTAACTGCGATCTTTGAGATATTCTTTGTTAATCTATCATACCTTTATCTCGGATAGAAATTATAACCACAGTTTTGTTAAATTGATAGGTATCTGCTAAAATGCATGTAGTCACTAGTGTGGACTTAGATGGGTTACCGTTCCATCACTAGGTTAGGTGATGAGTCCCTGGCCGCGTACTGCATATATATTAGTGAGTTAACTCGATGAACCTATTTATCGCATATAGGTAAGTAAGTTGGGGTTACTGATCAATCGCCCTGCATGGTTGACTTTGTTGACTAGATCTCCTGTGGATTAGGGAGGTTGTGGGGATGTATGTGTGAGCTATGCATCATTACATTTGCATGCATGCCGACGACCGGGTCTTCCTCAGGGAAGAGACGTCGTCATCACATCCCGCCTCCCGCCACTCGGGTAGTGGTAGCAGGGTCGAGGGCAGAGCATTAGATGTGCCGCACCGACCACTATATATGGTGGTAGCCGGAGATGCGACCGCCACCGGCAGAGTGGTGTTAGCACTCGCCACTATAGATGGTGGTTGTTACGACGACGCTTGTCCTGCGCGCGCTTGTCTACTCATGGGTAGGGACGGCGTGGCTTGGCAAAGCAGGACCCCTAGAGTAGTTAGCTTTTACGCTTATATACTACTCATTCATACTACCCAACCCGCCACTCGAGAGTAGTGGTAGCTAGAGTCGGGTTAGTTGTCATTTGTCGGCCACCCCGCCACTGGGTCGTGGTCGACGGTCCGGCAGACAAAGGACTACGCATATGCATCACGATATATATGTATGCATGTATTTGATATATGTTTTACATATGCCCGTGAGATGTCGATTTGATTGCCGTGATATGATCAGACATCATGCTACATGCCTTTTGCATATTTTATATACCGCTGTGCATGTGTTGAGCATGAGTGTGTACTATTTGGATTATGTCATGATATAATTGCTCGTGATGTTATAGATCATACGGAGGACCGACCGTATGTACATTACTTTATGTAAGTCGATCCGCTCACTTTATGCTATGAGTAGGACATATATGTGATTACCGACTATGCTTAGTATCAGATGTCTGTTGGACTCATGCCGATACCAGTAGATCTTCACATGTATACTTGTAGATCTCTTACCTCAGTATGTTGTTCATGCACTTCTATATATTACCCCGAGTTTTATACTCACCACCTCGACCTCGGGTTTCGTCGCCTGTGGTAGATAGAAGACTTTGGCAGAGACTTGGAGCATTGCCACCCGATCCCATCTCAGCTTTTTCCGAGGGTTTTGTTTCCCATCTCATGTATCTACATATGGACTTTATTGCTATCGGAGATCGTGATGTATTTTGCTCTTGTGATATTTGATATGAGATTCTGTTTTTGGTATGGACGGATATACCGATGTACCGATGTTATTGAGTTGTATTTCCATTATGTTTGGCTTCCGCTATTGATGTTATATGTTTTGCTGTGTTGTTATACATTTTCGATAGGTGTTATAATCGCGACTTTGTACCGTATTGAATTGTCATAGGTACGGTCCGCTGGTCGACAGAGAGTCTACCTCGGCGTGACAATTTTATTGGTATCGAGCTCTAGGTCATGATGCCATGCAATAATGTTTTGTCGGATTTTGGGACCTAAATCGCTTTGATTTGATTTGATTTCGATTTTGGTAAGATGGGATTGACAGAGGCATGAGCTCTGAGTTATCCGAAGTAAGAAATCTTAACACTTAATATTTTCTGGATTAAATATTTAAGTAAGTCGTTCAACAGGTGTGAACAGACGATATTATGGCACTGCTCGGACTGTAAGAGAGGTCGACCATCTAAATTAACTCGGAGGACCGATTGATCAGAGGAGCCACGCAGCCTCCTACCGTGAGGTTCGAACCTCAAGAGCTGATGTACCCTTGACTACGCCGAATGCTACGGATTCTGGGTCGAGTCAAGGCACGATATATGTTAGCAGCAGTCACCAAGGACCGATTCACGCTATTCCGAGTAGTCTGATCCCTGGATTGCACGGACTTGGTTAGACAATTTGGAGGATACATTTGAGTTCATGAGTTGCACCGATGAGGAGAAGGTGGGTCTAGCAGCTTATCATCTTAGGGAGCAGGCGGTTACATGGTGGAAAATGCAGAAGACCTTGATGGGAGAGCAGAACATCACCTGGGCAGTTTTCCGAGATATATTCTGGAGGCAGTATTTTCCTTCTGCGTTCTCTACCGCACGCCGTCAGGAGTTCTTAAGCCTTGCGGGGGATCGATCCGCCATGGAATACAATGCAGAGTTTACTCGATTAGCGGAATTCTGTCCGCGTCTGGTAGCACAGGATGAGGACCGGATGTTACAATTCACACAGGGTTTGGCAGCCTATATTCGAGTAAGAATGTCTGGATCCTCCATTAACTCGTACCGTGAGGCACTGGATAGGGCTCTGTCTATTGAGATGACTTCTCAGCAAATTGCAAAGGAGAAGGAAGTAGAAAAGCAGATGTCCCAGGGAAAGCAGCGGAGGCAGGATACGACCACTGAGACTCAGAAGAAGCAGAATCAGAGTGGGGCTTCTCGTGGTACTTCAGAGGGATCATCTAGGGCACAGAAAGGGAAGCGACCAGCTTCTGGACAGTCTGGCGGTTCTCAGAAGAACCGTAAGAGTGGATACATGACTAGATGTCGTAGATGTGGGTCCGGAAATCATAGTGTTCCCGAGTGTCCCCTGGATCGAGATGTTTGTTATTACTGCAAGCATCCAGGGCATACTAGTCGAGAGTGTACTCTGAAGGCACAGCTGGAGGGTTCCGGAAATTCCAGCAAGGGAAAGAGATCTGATCAGCATCATCAGCAGAGGTCAGCACCTAGGACGCAGATGCATGGTCAGAGACAGACACTACCTCCTACACGGGAGATATATCATATACATGGGAGTGATTCTTCCGATGCCAAAGAATGATTCATTATACCCCACCCAGAGAGTTATTATTCCGACCACCTACGATATATACCTACGGCCTCGGATATATTATGCTCACAGACAGAGTCACCTCCAAAGAAGATCATCACGCACTCCAGATCCATCCGGAGTGGAGGCATTCTACTCTTATATCTGAGCGCGTGCCGCAGTGGAGATCGACGAAGCTTATGCCATTACCCGAGAGGACGCTCGGCCGAGGATCGGCCATTCGGGGTATGATTTTGGTTTATTCTATACCGATACATTGATTGATATGGTAGCTCGATTCCTTTATTTCTAGTATATTTCGAGAAAAATTGGGAGAATCCCTATGATTCGTTCTTGTGGATTAGCGGTATCATTACCATCGGCGAGGTTTTTTGACGATCGTGAAATGTCGAGGTTGTCAGTTGGATTTTGAGGACATATACTTACGGTGGACCTTGGTGCTAGAGATGGTGGAATTGACATTATACTCGGAATGGATTGGTTGGCTACATATTATACTCTGATGGATTGTAGGCGAGTAGTGACCTTGACCACCGTCGGCTGCATGGGAATTCGTGGGTACCGTGATGATGGAGTGTCAGTTATATACGCACTTGGGCTCGGAGATTATTGTCGCATGGTTATCGGGGTTACTTATTCTCATTGGTCAAAGTGGAGTGAGGAGATACCACCTCTTTCCAGTGTCTGGGTAGTTCGTGAGTATCAGGATATATTTCGGATGAACTTAGGGCTTGCCACCTCACGAGGCAAGTGGAATTCGCGATAGAGGTGATTCGGGAACCTTACGGTGTCGAGGCTCCATCTAGGATGTGCAGAAAGAGTTAAGTGAGTTAAAAATACATTAAGAGTTATTGGATAGGGGTTTTGTTTGTCCTAGTGTATCACCTTGGGAGCTCGGTCTTTGTTTGTTAAAAGAAAGATGGATCTCTGCGGTTATGTATTGATTACCGACAACTTAATGCGATGTAGTTAAGAACAAATATCCTTCTTGGGGATAGAGGATTTGTTTGATCGGCTCAAGGATACTTGCGTGTATTCCAAGATTGATCTGCGATCGAGGTTATCATCGGTGAGGGTAAGAGCGAGGATGTTCGAAGAAGCGCGTTGCGCAGCGTTATGGACATTCGAGTTTCTAGTGATGCCATTTGGTCTTACTAATGCTCGGTGCATTTATGGATTTGATGAACCGGTATTCTTGAGGTACTTAGATCAGTTTGTCATCGTATTCATAGATGATATTTTGATATATTCTCGTTTGAGGAGGAGCATGAGCATCATCTCCGGATTGTATTGGAGACATTCGGCGAGAGCATTTATATGCCAAATTGGTAGTCGATTCGGTTATCTTCGTAGGATTTCTTGGACATGTGGTATCTAGCGAGGTATTTGATTGATCCCAAAATCGCGATTACAGTTGGGAGCAAACAAAGTCGATTCGAAGTCCGTAGTTTTCTTGGATTGGCCGGGTATTACCGTAGATTTGTGGAGGATTTTCCCGTATAGCCACCCTTACTCGCCTTGAAAGGGGCCAAGTTTGCTTGGTCGAGGCGTGTGAGTCCGGGCCAGGAGCTTAAGCAGCGTCTAGTTTCTGCACCGATACTGGTAATTCCTTCTTCTTGTGATGGGATGGTCTTATATACTGATGCTTCTTTCCAAGGATTGGGAGCAGTTTTGATGCAGTTCGACCGTGTAGTATCTTATGCCTCCGTCGCTTAAGGATCATGAGAGGAATTATCCGTACACGATCTGAGTTAGCGACCATTATCTTTGCGCTAAAGATATGGAGACATTATCTGTATGGGATTACTTTTGAGATCTATCCGGACCATAAGAGTTTGAAATATCTTTTCACTCGTAAAGAATTGAATCTAGACAGAGGCGATGGATGGAATACCTAAAGGATTATGATTGCACCATTCGGTATCATCCGGGTAAAGCTAACGTTAGTAGCGGATGCTTTGGCGAGGAAGTCCCGTGGGATTACAGCTAGTCATTTGCATGATGGCCCGATCTTGTTCGACAGATTCTCGAGTTGGGGTTATGCAACAGGTCAAACATCCCGGGGATATTGGTATCTATGGTTGCCCGATCGATATTATTGAGAGGATCGAGGAGGCAAGCTAGTGATCAACACTGCGGTTCTTATGCGGCTCTGGACTCGGGGCACGACGGATTTCGTGTGGCGAGGCTGAGTCCTCCGATTCCGAGGAGATTATGTGTTCGGACACACATCCGATTAAGGAGGAGTTATTACGAGAGGCACATCACTCGAGATTTGCTATACATCCTGAGCGGATGTATCGAGATTTGAGGTGTTCTATTGGTGGGGCGGTATGAAGAGGGATATTGCGGTTTCGTGGCTCGATGTTTGATGCGTGCGCCACAGTAAAGTGAACATCGAAACGAAACCCGGATTACTCTGAGAGAATCCCAATTCGGAATGGAAGTAGGAACATATTACGATGGATTTTGTTACGGGTTGCCCGAACCCGTAAAGGACATGATGCGATTTGGGTGATTGTTGATAGATTAACCCAAATCCGCTCATTTTCTTCCGATTCGTGAGACACATCCATTGGATCGACTAGGTGAGTTATCTGCAGAGATTGTCGACCGCGGAGTACCCTTGAGTATCATATCCGCGAGATCCGCGTTTTTACTTCACGATTACGCGAGTCTTGACATGCTATAGGCAGAGCCGTCTCGATCTTGCATTTCACCCTGAGCGGATGGGCGATCGGGCGTACTATTGAACTTTGGAGGACTTTATTGAGATCTTGCGTCATGGATTTCGGAGGCGGTGGGGATCACGTTCACTTGGTGGAGTTCGCGTATAATAATAGCTATCACTCTTCCATTCGGATGGCTCCTTTGAGGCTTTATGCACGACCCTGCAGATCTCCAGTATTGTGGGAGGAGGTTGGGGAGCGACAGTTATTGGGCCCTCAGAGTATTCAGCACGATGTAGAGTTAGTTCGTGTTATCAGACGACGATTGTCAGAGGCGCAGGACAGACAGAAAAGTTATGCTGATCGGAGGCGAAGACCTCTGGAGTTTTCTATAGGGGATCATGTGTTCCTACGTGTATCGCCTACGAAAGGAGTCAAGAGATTCGGAATTAAAGGAAAATTAGCACCACGCTACATTGGACCATTCGAGATATTGGAGCGGATTGGAGGTGTAGCATACCGGCTGGCTCTACCTCCAACGCTTTCGAGCGTCCATAACGTATTCCATGTGTCTATGCTGAGGAAATACGTACCGCATCCGGATCATGTTCTGACAGAAGTGTCGATTCCACTCCAGCCTAATGCGACATATGAGGAGGTTCCTGTGCGGATTCTTGATCGCAAAGAGCGTCAGTTACGAAACAAAACCATCCGCCTGGTAAAAGTTGGATGGCAGTATCACACTGATGAGGAGGCTACATGGGAGCTGGAGGATATCATCCGAGCTCGATACCCTCACCTGTTTATGTGAGGTATGTAGTATTTCAAGAAATTTCTTACGTTAATTATTGCATATAAGCACGGAAATTTGGGGACCAAATTTTATTAAGTGGGGGAGAATGTAGAATACGAAAAAAAAAAAAAAAATATATATATATGTATATATATATATATATATATATATATATATATATATATATATATATATATATATATATATATATATATATATATATATATATATATATATATATATTAATTAACTCGTTAATTAATTAGGATTAATTAGGAGATTAATTAGGCTTAAATAGTGGGCAAATGAAATTAAATAATGAACATGGGCTTCAATGAGATGGCTTGGGTGAACATGGGCTTAATGAGATGGACTTAGTGAACATGTGGCTGAATCCAATCTGATTGAGTTTAGGTTTGAGCTGGGTTAACCAGATCAATCGAACGGCATTTAAAAGCCGGCCGAACGCTGATCGTCTCATTTCCATCGCGATCCTCTTCCGTTCTTCTCCGCGTCGAACGCTTCTTTGCGCTTTCCTCGCCCGCGATCCGGCGAGCGAAATCGGCGGCGCCGCTTGGTAGATCTCCTACGGGGATCAAGGGAAAGCAATCTATCTAGGGTTGGAGTTCCATCGAGGATTTCGTGGATCTACTGTATTTGATCGGCTGTTGGCATTACCTCGGTAGATTGGGGATTTCCATTGATCGTGCTTGGATTGTCTTGGTGGTTGTTCGGAGTCTTTGGCGGAGGATCGGGAAGAATCGCCGCCGGTATAGTTTGGATCTGGTAAGTTGGATCTATCCCAATATCGTCAACTGTGATATCTATGGATTGTGATACTCTGTTAAAGTGATTTCGGTATTCGTATGATGAGTTTCGTTCGGTTAAATGTGATGTGGGTGTTTGTTTGAATCGGAATTATAGCATGATGATTGTTAGGAATTGCAGATGTGGTTGGGGAGTAAATCTGTGATTTCGGTGATTGATTGGGGATTAGATGTTCGGGTATTTGTTTGATTCGATCAGATGTATTGGGGATGTCGGTAATTGATGCGAGCTCGTGATCTGGATTGTTTCCGGTGAGCAGAGATTGAACAGAGGTGTTGCCGAAGATGCTCCGTTTGGTGTCAAGGGTGAGAGGAGAAAATCAAGATGGGAAAGTGGTTAATTAGGCTTTCCGTGGTGTTAATTGTGTAGGAGATCGAGTGATTAAAAGTAGGTTCTGTGGATGGTTTGATTGGGTTGTAATCTATTTGAGGTCAGGATGGATTGTCCCTAACCAAGAATTGTGCATTTATGGGTGTTCGTAGAAAGGAGAGTTGTGATGATAGAGTTGATATTGTGATTGTGGATTTGGGTAGTATAGTGAATTTGAATTGCCATGAGTGGTTAGGCTTGTTGTTTGGTATTGGTGCTCGAGTAATATTAATGGATCTTTGACTGTTTAGACTTAGAGATCTATGTAGTTGACCTAGGTAGTGTAACGTAAGTATGGTTCTTATTCGTAGATGGGAAAATAATACGAATATAAAATAGTATTTATTCGTATTATTATTGGAGTGTTATGCTAAATCCTAATTTGTTATTATGTGCAGGTTTGGGATACGAAGCAGGCTCGCTCATAGAGGATTATACGAGCTTCGTATCAGGTGGGTAATATCTACCTGGTCCGGTAGTTTGATCAAGTCTAGTGCATGATAGTTTACATATGGTTATTCTTGTTTACATTAGATCCACTCAAATTGTATCTTGTGCTTGTACTTCACCTGCGATCTTTGAGATATTGCTGTTAATCTATCATACCTTTATCTCTGGATAGAAATTATAACCTCAGTTGTTTGTTATGATAGGTATTGATTAAATGCATGTAGTCACTAGTGTGGACTTAAATGGGGTTAGGGTTCCATCACTAGGTTAGGTGATGAATCCTCGTCGTTATGCCGTACATATATTAGTGAGTTAACTTGATGAACCTATTTACATACATAGGTAAGTAAGTTGGGTTCTGGATCAATCGTCCTTGCATGGTTGACTTTTGTTGACTAGATCTCCTTGTGGATTAGGGAGTGTTGTGGGGATGTATGTGTGAGCTATGCATCATTACATTTGCATGCATCTTGGAGTCTTCCTTGTGGAAGAGGCGGTCATCGGACATCTGCCTCCCGGCCACTCGGGGTAGTGGTAGCGAGGTTGAGGGCGAGCATTAGATGTCCGCTCGACCACTATATATGGTGAGATGCGGAGATCGCCATGTGCAGCGTGTGGTGTTAGCACTCGCCCACTATAGATGGTGGTTGTTACGACGTGCAGTTGTCCTGTGTGCGGCGCTTGTCTACTCATGGGTAGGGACGGCGTGGCTTGCAGCAGGGACCCCTAGGAGTAGTTAGCTTTTAGCTTTACATATACTACTCATTCATACTACCCAACTCGGCCACTCGAGAGTAGTGGTAGCTAGAGTCGGAGTTAGTTGTCATTTGTCGTGCCACCACAGCCTCTGGGTCGTGGTTGGGCCGGGTCAGACAAATGACCATGCATGTGCATTCTTTGATATATATGTATGCATGTATGTTGATATATGTTTTACATATGCAGTGAGATCTTGCATTTGATTCTTTGCGTATGATTGTACATCATGCTACATGCCTTTTGCATATTTTATATACCGTTGTGCATGTGTTGAGCATGAGTGTGTACTATTTGGATTATGTCATGATATATTCGAGGATGTTATAGATCGTATGGAGGAATGACCGTCAGTCGGTATGTACATTACTTTATGTAAGTCGATCCAGATTCGGTTTATGCTATGAGTAGGACATATATGTGATTCTTGATTACTATGCTTAGAATCTTTGTATGTACTTGGACTCATCTTTGCATACAGTAGATCTTCACATGTATACTTGTAGATCTCTTACCTGTATGTTGTTCATGCACTTCTATATATTACCACGAGTTTTATACTCACCACCTGGACCACTGGGTTTTACATGCCATGGTGGTAGATAGAAGACTTTGGCGAGAGACTTGGAGCATTGCCACCGATCCCATCTCATTTGTTTTTAGGGTTTTGTTTCCCATCTCATGTATCTACATATGGACTTTATTGCTATTGGAGACCGTGATGTATTTTGCTCTTGTGATATTCGATATGAGATTCATTTTGGTATGGACGGATATACCGATGTACCGATGTTATTGAGTTGTATTTCCATTATGTTTGACTTCCGCTATTGATGTTATATGTTTCTTTGTGTTGTTATACATTTTCGATATGTGTTATCTTTGCGACTTTGTAGTATTGGAATTGTCATAAGGGGGCGTCAGTCTGGCGGACGAGTCTACCTCGGGGCGTGACAATTTTATTGGTATCAGAGCTCTAGGTTGCGATGCCATGCAATAATGTTTTGTCGGATTTTGGGACCTCGGAAATCGTTTTGATTTGATTTGATGTCGATTTTCGGTAAGATGGGATTGTGAGGCATGAGCTCGAGTTGTCCAAGTAAGAAATCTTAACACTTAATATTTTACGGATTAAATATTTAAGTAAGTCGTTGGCAACAGTGTGAGCAGACGATATTATGGCACTGCTCGGACTCGTAAGAGAGGTCGACCATCTAAATGACCTAACTCGGAGGACCGATTGATCGAGGAGCCACGATCTCTACCAGAGGTTGAACCTCAAGAGCACGATGTACCCTTGACTACGCCGAATGCTAGATTCGGTTGGGTCGAGTCAAGGCACGTATCTCGGTGTTAGCACGGTCGACCAAGGACCGATTCACGCTATTGAGGCGAGTCGATCCTGGATTGCACGGACTTGGTTAGACAATTTGGAGGATACATTTGAGTTCATGAGTTGCGATGAGGAGAAGGTGGGTCTAGCGACTTATCATCTTAGGGAAGCAAAGTGCGGTTACATGGTGGAAAATGCGAAGACCTTGATGGAGAAGCGAGAACATCACAGGCGCTTTCGAGATATATTCGAGGTAGTATTTTCCTTCTGCGTTCTCTACGCCGTCGGAGTTCTTAAGCCTAAGCGAGGATCGATCAGTTATGGAATACAATGCGAGTTTACTCGATTAGCGGAATTTGTCACGTATGGTAACGGATGAGGACCGGATGTTACAATTCACACGAGGGTTTGGCAGCCTATATTCGAGTAAGAATGTCGGATCCTCCATTAACTCGCACTGCAGTGAGGCCGATAGGGCTCTGTCTATTGAGATGACTTCTCGGAAATTGCAAAGGAGAAGGAAGTAAGCGGATGTCGGGAAAGCGGCGGAGGCGGATCGACCACCGAGACTCGGAAGAAGCGAGAATCAGTGGGGCTTCTCGTGGTACTTGGAGGGATCATCTAGGGCAGAAGGGAAGCGACCGACTTACGGGCCGATCTGGCGGTTCTCGGAAGAACCGTA
Organism: Wurfbainia villosa; assembly: GCA_025175895.1. NCBI lineage: Eukaryota > Viridiplantae > Streptophyta > Magnoliopsida > Zingiberales > Zingiberaceae > Wurfbainia > Wurfbainia villosa. The sequence goes on from CM045998.1 coordinate 21,691,525, forward strand.
AGAGTGGATACATGACTAGATGTCGTAGATGTGGGTCCGAAATCATAGTGTTCAGTGTCCCCTGGATCGAGATGTTTGTTATTACTGCAAGCATCCAGGGCATACTAGTCGAGAGTGTACTCTGAAGGCACAGCTGGAGGGTTCCGGAAATTCCGAGGAAAGAGATCGATCATCATCGTGAGGTCGCACCTGGGCGCGATGCATGGTCGAGACAGACACTACCTCCTCTGCGGATATATCATATACATGGGAGTGATTCTTAGGGATGCCGGCGATTCATTATACCCCTCGAGAGTTATTATTAGGACCACCTACTCGTGATATATCTGCGGCTCTCGGGGATATATTATGCTGCACGTGGTCGACCTCGCATCATCGCGGACCAGATCCATCCGGAGTGGAGGCATTCTACTATTATATCGAGCGCCTTGGCCGCGTCGCGGAGTGACGAGTTTATGCCATTACAGAGGCCTTTCGGTAGGAGGATCGATCGTCGGGGTATGATTTTGGTTTATTCTATACCTGGCGATACATTGATTGATCGTAGCTCGCATTCCTTTATTTCTAGTATATTTCGAGAAAAATTGGGAGAATCCTATGATTCGTTCTTGTGGATTAGCGGTATCATTACCATCGGGCGAGGTTTTGACCAGTCATCAAGTAATCGAGGGTTGTCCGTTGGATTTTGAGGGACATATACTTACGGTGGACCTTCAGGTGCTAGAGATGGTGGAATTCGACATTATACTCGGAATGGATTGGTTGGCTACATATTATGCTACATGGATTGTAGAGCGAGAGTAGTGACCTTGACCACCCGTCGGCTGCATGGGAATTCGTGGGTACCCGTGATGATGGAGTGTCAGATTATATCTCGCACTTCTCGGAGATTATTATCATAAGGTTGTCGGGGTTACTTATTCTCATTGGTCAAAGTGGAGAGTGAGGAGATACCACCTCTTTCCAAGTCAGACGGTAGTTCGTGAGTATCCTGATATATTTCCGGATGAACTTCCGGCTTGCCACCTCGAGGCAAGTGGAATTCGCGATAGAGGTGATTCGAGAACCTGTGTCAAAGGCTCCATACCGGATGGCACCAAAAGAGTTAAGTGAGTTAAAAATACAGCTGCAAGAGTTATTGGATAGGGGTTTTGTTTGTCCTAGTGTATCACCTTGGGGAGCTCCGGTGCTGTTTGTTAAAAAGAAAGATGGATCTCTGCGGTTATGTATTGATTACCACAACTTAATGCGATCATTAAGAACAAATATCCACTGCCGAGGATAGAGGATTTGTTTGATCAGCTTAAGGATACTTGCGTGTATTCCAAGATTGATCTGCGATCAGGTTATCATCAGCTGAGGGTAAGAGACGAGGATGTTCGTAAGAAGCGCGTTCATTACGAGTTTCTAGTGATGCCATTTGGTCTTACTAATGCTCCAGCTGCATTTATGGATTTGATGAACCGGGTATTCTTGAGGTACTTAGATCAGTTTGTCATCGTATTCATAGATGATATTTTGATATATTCTCGTTTTGAGGAGGAGCATGAGCATCATCTCCGGATTGTATTGGAGACATTGCGACGGGAGCATTTATATGCCAAATTCAGTAAGTGCGCATTCTGGTTATCTTCTGTGGGATTTCTTGGACATGTGGTATCTAGCAGAGGTATTTGATTGATCCCCGAAAATCGAGGCGATTACAGTTAGGAAGCGACAAAGTCGATTCAGAAGTCCGTAGTTTTCTTGGATTGGCCGGGTATTACCGTAGATTTGTGGAGGGATTTTCCCGTATAGCCACCCCACTTACTCGCCGAGAAAGGGTCAAGTTTGTGGTCGAGGCGTGTGAGTCCAGTTTTGAGCTTAGCGCGTCTAGTAATTCCTTCTTCTTGTGATGGGATGGTCTTATATACTGATGCTTCTTTCCAAGGATTGGGAGGCGATTTGATGCGCGATTCGTGTAGTATCTTATGCCTCCCGTCAGCTTAAGGATCATGAGAGGAATTATCCGGTACACGATCTGGAGTTAGCAGCCATTATCTTTGCGCTAAAGATATGGAGACATTATCTGTATGGGATTACTTTTGAGATCTATACGGACCATAAGAGTTTGAAATATCTTTTCACTCAGAAAGAATTGAATCTAAGACAGAGACGATGGATGGAATACCTAAAGGATTATGATTGCACCATTCAGTATCATCCGGGTAAAGCTAACGTTGTAGCAGATGCACTGAGCAGGAAGTCCCGTGGGATTCTGGCTAGTCATTTGACCGCAGTGACTGATCTTGTTCGACAGTTCTCAGAGTTGGGGTTATGCGAGCGGTCAAACATCCGAGGATATTGGTATCTATGGTTGATCGATATTATTGAGAGGATCAAGGAGGCCTGAAGCTAGTGATCAACACTGCGGTTCTTATGCGGCACTCTGGACTCGGGGCGAGGCGGATTTCGTGTGACGAGGCTGAGTCCTCCGATTCGAGGAGATTATGTGTTCGGACACACATCCGATTAAGGAGGAGTTATTACGAGAGGCACATCACTCGAGATTTGCTATACATCCGGCGGTACGGATGTATCGGGATTTGAGTGTTCTATTGGTGGGGACGGTATGAAGAGGATATTGCGGATTTCGCCGCTCGATGTTTGAGTCCGGAGGTAAAGGTGAACATCGAAACCACGGATTACTCGAGAATCCCAATTCGGAATGGAAGTAGGAACATATTACGATGGATTTTGTTACAGGTTGCCGAACCCGTAAAGGACATGATGCGATTTGGGTGATTGTTGATAGATTAACCAAATCCGCTCATTTTCTTCCGATTCGTGAGACACATCCATTGGATCGACTAGCTGAGTTATACTGCAGAGAGATTGTCAGACTGCACGGAGTACCCTTGAGTATCATATCTGACAGAGATCCGCGTTTTACTTCACGATTCGCGAGTCTTGACATGCTACGGGCACCGAGCCGTCTCGATCTTGCATTTCACCCGCAGACGGATGGACAGTCGGAGCGTACTATTCAGACTTTGGAGGACTTATTGAGATCTTGCGTCATGGATTTCGGAGGCAGCTGGGAGGATCACGTTCACTTGGTGGAGTTCGCGTATAATAATAGCCATCACTCTTCCATTCGGATGGCTCCTTTGAGGCTTTATGCAGTCGACCTGCAGATCTCGATGTTGTGGGAGGAGGTTGGGAGCGGCAGTTATTGGGCCCTCGAGTATTGACCGATGTAGAGTTAGTTCGTGTTATCGAGGCGGCGATTGTCGAGGCGCAGACAGATGAGAAAAGTTATCTTGTCGGAGGCGAAGACCTGCAGTTTTCTATAGGGGATCATGTGTTCCTCGTGTATCGCCTACGAAAGAGTCAGAGATTCGAATTAAAGGAAAATTAGCACCACGCTACATTGGACCATTCGAGATATTGGAGCGGATTGGAGGTGTAGCATACCGGCTGGCTCTACCTCCAACGCTTTCGAGCGTCCATAACGTATTCCATGTGTCTATGCTGAGGAAATACGTACCGCATCCGGATCATGTTCTGACAGAAGTGTCGATTCCACTCCAGCCTAATGCGACATATGAGGAGGTTCCTGTGCGGATTCTTGATCGCAAAGAGCGTCAGTTACGAAACAAAACCATCCGCCTGGTAAAAGTTGGATGGCAGTATCACACTGATGAGGAGGCTACATGGGAGCTGGAGGATATCATCCGAGCTCGATACCCTCACCTGTTTACGTGAGGTATGTAGTATTTCAAGAAATTTCTTACGTTAATTATTGCATATAAGTACGGAAATTTGGGGACCAAATTTTATTAAGTGGGGGAGAATGTAGAATACGAAAAAAAAAAAAATATATATATATATATATATATATATATATATATATATATATATATATATATATATATATATATATATATATATATATATATATATATAAATATATATATATATTAATTAACTCGTTAATTAATTAGGATTAATTAGGAGATTAATTAGGCTTAAATAGTGGGGAAAATTGAAATTGAAATTAATGAACATGGGCTTTGAGATGGGCTTAATGAACATGGGCTTGGTGAGATGGACTTTGGGCCATGGGTCAATGGTCAATCAATCGATTGAGTTTAGGTTTGGTGGGTTAACGGATCAATCGAGCGGCATTTAAAAGCCGTGACGATCGTCTCATTTCCATCGCGATCCTCTTCCGTTCTTCTCCGCGCCGAACGCTTCTTCGCCGCGCGCTTTCCTCGCCTCGTCGGCGATCCGGTCTGGCGGCTCGGCCGCGCGCCATTGGTAGATCTCCGTAGGGGATCAAGGGAGGGTTCTCGCCGGGAAAGAAAGTCGCACGTTTCGGTAGGGTTGGAGTTCCATCGAGGATTTCGTGGATCTCGTATTTGATCGGTATTGGCATTACCTCGGTAGATTAGGGATTTCCATTGATCGGTGCTTCTTTGGATTGTCTTGGTGGTTGTTGAGTCTTGGCGGAGGATCGGGAAGAATCGCCACGGTATAGTTTGGATCGTAAGTTGGATCTATCCCAATATCGTCAACTGTGATATCTATGGATTGTGATACTCTGTTAAAGTGATTTCGGTATTCGTATGATGAGTTTCGTTCGGTTAAATGTGATGTGGGTGTTTGTTTGAATCGGAATTATAGCATGATGATTGTTAGGAATTGCAGATGTGGTTGGGGAGTAAATCTGTGATTTCGGTGATTGATTGGGGATTAGATGTTGCTGGGTATTTGTTTGATTCGATCAGATGTATTGGTGATGTCGGTAATTGATGCGAGCTCGTGATCTGGATTGTTTCCGGTGAGCAGAGATTGAACAGAGGTGTTGCCGAAGATGCTCCGTTTGGTGTCAAGGGTGAGAGCTGCTGTCGGGAGAAAATCAAGATGGGGAAAGTGGTTAATTAGGCTTTCCGTGGTGTTAATTGTGTAGGAGATCGAGTGATTAAAAGTAGGTTCTGTGGATGGTTTGATTGGGTTGTAATCTATTTGAGGTCAGGATGGATTGTCCCTAACCAAGAATTGTGCCGGCTATGGGTGTTCGTAGAAAGGAGAGTTGTGATGATAGAGTTGATATTGTGATTGTGGATTTGGGTAGTATAGTGAATTTGAATTGCCAATGAGTGGTTAGGCTTGTTGTTTCGGGTATTGGTGCTCGAGTAATATTAATGGATCTTTGACCTGTTTAGACTTAGAGATCTATGTAGTTGACCTAGGTAGTGTAACGAAGTTGGGATAAGTATGGTTCTTATTCGTAGATGGGAAAATAATACGAATATAAAATAGTATTTATTCGTATTATTATTGGAGTGTTATGCTAAATCCTAATTTGTTATTATGTGCAGGTTTGGGATACGAAGCAGGCTCGCGACCGTGAGGATTATACGAGCTTCGTATCAGGTGGGTAATATCTACCTGGTCCGGTAGTTTGATCAATTCTAGTGCATGATAGTTTACATATGGTTATTCTTGTTTACCTTAGATCCACTCATATTGTATCTTGTGCTTGTACTTAACCTGCGATCTTTGAGATATTGCTGTTAATCTATCATACCTTTATCTCGGATAGAAATTATAACCCTGGTTGTTTGTTAGCTGATAGGTATTCAGTTAAATGCATGTAGTCACTAGTGTGGACTTAAATGGGGTTACCGGGTTCCATCACTAGGTTAGGTGATGAGTCCTCGGTCGTTGTACCGTACATATATTAGTGAGTTAACTTGATGAACCTATTTACCTGTACATAGGTAAGTAAGTTGGGGTTACGGATCAATCGTCCTTGCATGGTTGACTTTTGTTGACTAGATCTCCTTGTGGATTAGGGAGTGTTGTGGGGATGTATGTGTGAGCTATGCATCATTACATTTGCATGCATGCTGACGACTGGGTCTTCCTTGTGGAAGAGACGGGTCATCGGACATCCTGCCTCCCCGGCCACTCGGGGTAGTGGTAGCAGGGTTGAGGGCAGAGCATTAGATGTGCCGCGCTCGACCACTATATATGGTGGTAGCTGGAGATCACGCCAGCTGCAGAGTGGTGTTAGCACTCGCCACTATAGATGGTGGTGGTTGTTACGACGCGGTTGTCTCTGCGTGCGCTTGTCTACTCATGGGTAGGGACGGCGTGGCTTGCGAGGACCCTAGGAGTAGTTAGCTTTTTACGCTTATATACTACTCATTCATACTACCCAACTCGGCCACTCGAGAGTAGTGGTAGCTAGAGTCGGGTTAGTTGTCATTTGTCGTGCCACCCTGGCCACTCTGGGGTCGTGGTTGGACGGGTCCGCAGACAGTGACCATGCATATGCATTGCTGATATATATGTATGCATGTATTTGATATATGTTTTACATATGCGTGAGATCTTGCATTTGATTCTTTGCATATGATTGTACATCATGCTACATGCCTTTTGCATATTTTATATACCGTTGTGCATGTGTTGAGCATGAGTGTGTACTATTTGGATTATGTCATGATATACCTGTTCAGGATGTTATAGATCATATGGAGGACCGACCGTCAGGTATGTACATTACTTTATGTAAGTCGATCCGTTCAGTTTATGCTATGAGTAGGACATATATGTGATTACTGATTACTATGCTTAGTATCAGATGTCCGCTGGACTCATGTCGCATACCGTAGATCTTCACATGTATACTTGTAGATCTCTTACCACTGTATGTTGTTCATGCACTTCATATATTACCCTGAGTTTTATACTCACCACCTGGACCACAGGTTTTACACGCCATGTGGTAGATAGAAGACTTTGGCAGAGACTTGGAGCATTGCCACCCGATCCCATCTCGCTGTTTTTCCGAGGGTTTTGTTTCCCATCTCATGTATCTACATATGGACTTTATTGCTATTGGAGACCGTGATGTATTTTGCTCTTGTGATATTCGATATGAGATTCTGTTTTTGGTATGGACGGATATACCGATGTACCGATGTTATTGAGTTGTATTTCCATTATGTTTGACTTCCGCTATTGATGTTATATGTTTTGCTGTGTTGTTATACATTTTCGATATGTGTTATACTGGCTGCGACTTTGTACCGTATTGGAATTGTCATAAGGGGGTGCCGTCCGTTGGCCGGACAGAGTCTACCTCGGGGCGTGACAAAGGACCACTAGGGCCTTAGAGTAGTAGCCGAAGGCTACGAACCAAGTAAAAATATTTGTCTCCTTTATTTATTTCTTATCTTTCCGCTGCGATTAATTATCTACTAGGGTTTTAACGAACGAACAAAAAAAAAGTTTTATCGCTATTCACCCCGTCTAGCGATCCGCTTCGATCCAACAATTGGTATCAGAGCTGGGGGTGCTAAGATTTGGTGAAACCACCAATCTAGCAGATTTGTTTTTGAATTTTACAGATCTTTTTTCGTTCGTTTAAATTTTCTCCCGCACTACTAATCCAAGACGAAGTCTTGGTACTTTTCTTTTGGTTTTTTTTGCAAGTATTCGCTTTTGGAGTAACCGACGGTAAAACGGGCATAACTTTTCGTACAAGTTGACCCACGAAACGGGCTACGTACCAAAACGAAGCTCTCTGAGAGATCACGTCTTACTAGGGGTTTACCCTTGTAACAAGATTCCTTCATCCCCAAAAACCAACGTTTAGTACCCTTTCGGGGACATCGAAGGTTGTAAGTGCTCATCTTTGAATTTAGTTGGTTATTTCTCGTATATTCCTTTTGTTTCTTTTCATTTCCTACATTGCTAATCCAAGGAAAAGTCTTGGAACCTCTTTCATGTTTTTTTTTATTATTTTGTGTGCAAGGTTTTCCTTCCAAATGGCCCACATTGAGGGGTACAACACCATCCGACCTCCGTTCTTTAATGGAGATGATTTCTGTTATTGGAAAGGTCGGATGGAGTGTTTTCTAAAAACACAAGTCGAGACTTGTATAATCATCCAAACCGGCTTTGCTCTACCCACCAATGATCAGGCCGATTTCAACAAGTGGACCAATGCAACCAAGAGGCAAATCGAAGCCGATGCAAAGGCGACCCAAATGTTGCAGTGCGATCTGTCCAAAGAGAAGCTCAATCGCATCGGACCCTTCATCAGCGCAAAGGACCTGTGGAACAAATTAATCGAGCTACACGAAGGAACGTCCGATGCTAAGGTATGTAAATGCGACCTTCTTTTCAATAAGTTGTATAACCTTAAGATGCAGGAACACGAGACGACAACACAACTACACGCCCGGGTCCAGGACATTGTCAATGGCCTGCACACTATCGGACACAAGGTCAAAAACCGTGACCTTCTAAGGTACATTCTTAATTCATTTCCTAGGACTACCTTGTGGGCATCCATGGTCGATGCCTACAAGATCTCTAAGGACCTTTCGAAGCTTAGGTTAGATGAGTTATTTTCCGAGTTTGAACTTCACGAGCAGACTAACATGGTCCGGGCCGAGAAAGGTATTGCTCTATTTGCAGGACAAAGAAGAAAGCCATCTACCAGGCAAGAAGATGGACTTGAACCCGAAGACGAATCAGAGTCCGAATCCGAAGAGGTAGAAGCAATAGTGAACGTAGTGCGGAAAATCATTCGGAGGGAAAGGAGAAGACTAAAGAACCAAAAGAGGGCACAATTCAAATCGAATCAAAAGAAGGCTTTTCATGCAACATGGGACAACGAAGAAGGCGTCGGCATAGCGTGCATGGCAAGACCCGAAGAGTCCGAGTCAGAGTCTGAATTCGAATCCAATTACAACACCGACTCCGAACTCGAGGACTACTTCGAGAAGCAACTCAAAGCCGGACCAAAAGGGAAAATTAAGGTTAGCCGCTCACTAATTCATACACTTTACAATACAATTAAATTGCTAACTAGGAAATTAGCTAAATCCGAGTCTAGGGTCGAGTCCTTGGTTGAGGAGGTTGAAACCCTCAAACAAGAGACACCCCTAAACTCTTCGACTAGTCGAGTTCAAGAGGAGGACTCAACTCGAGTTGAAAAACTCGAAGAAGAGAACTCTATCTTGAAAGGACGAGTCCAAGAGCTCGAAGCTCGGTTGAACAAGTTCTCGACGGGGTCCAAGAATCTTAACCGACTTCTTGGAACTCAGAGAGCCGTGTACAACAGATTCAGACTCAGATATAGCTCATAGACTACGAATATATCTTACATGTCTATCGTAAATCGTAGTCATCATCGAGTCCATGCGTGGGTCCCAAAAACTTTATTAAACTCACATATAAGGACCAATAGGTTTTGGATTCCCCAGGATCAAGTTCATTACTTGACCAGACCATATTGGTTCAATGATCCAGGGGGAGCTAATACCAAAATAGTATATCCGGTAACCTAAACCTCTTATTTTCTTTAGAATGGTTAGATAGGACTATAACTCGTCAATGCTTGGTAACATAGTACTAGGATACAGCGAGATGATAGTACGCTAGGAAAACGGAGTCTCGTGTATTCGAGCTAGATAAGGCGTATCTAGTTCGGTTCACTTGACCGAGTGGAACTAGCTGAAGCTACCTCACCGTATCCTAGACTAGTTAGACCAGGAAGTGGTCTTAGGTGAGTCAAGTTACTATTTTCTCGAAATTGGATTTGTCTAAGGAAGTGGTCGTTTTTTCGATCAAAGAAGGCCCCTGTGCCTCGCCATGACCTGGAAGCCAAGATCTTGAAAAGGTGACTTGATGAGCTTAGGATCAAATCCGAATCTAACGCAAGGTTGACCAGTTTCAAATCATTAAATTTAATTAAGATAAAATTGAAATCATCTCACACAACATATAAGGTGAACCAATTCTAAGACACTTAGAATGGGTGAGATGAATAAGGAATAATTTCAATTCACATAATCCTTTCAAAAATGTTATCTATTTTTTTAAACTATCGAACTTAAACGTGTACTTATACTCGTACAAAACTCTAAATATACAACCTTCTAGGTCAATGTTTAGTGCCCCCTAACTCTTCTGTACCTTATATACTTGATTAAGGGGGAGAGCAAACTAACCCTAAGAGTTATATATTTTCAAAAGTTATTAGCGTATAAGTATTTTGAAACTCAAAGCTAATTTTATAAGTATTTTTGAAAATCAAATTAGTCTCAAGACTTATATTGTTGGTGCAGAGGGTTATACCTCGAACTAAAGTAAATTGAGACACATGCTTGGACTCATGTTAGATAATCTTTTTGCATGCAATTTCATGTTAGAAACCCCTACTTTTTATATTATACAACCCCAAATCTTTTTTGATTTATGGCAAAAGGGGGAGAAGAGCACAAGTTAAGGGGGAGAACAAAAATTTAAAATTTTTAAGATTAACCTTTTGTTCTAAAACTCACCTAAGGTTAAGGGAGAATTGATTTACATTTACTCATTTTCCACATTACATTTTTCCTTAACTTTGCGTAAGTTTGCCATAGATCCAAAAGGGGGAGATTGTTGGTGTAGGGGAACCAGATGATCGAACCTGTGTTTTGATTATGGCAAAGACGCAAAGTTAAGATTACATTGTTATCTCACGAGCTGAATCAAGTATACAGAAATGCTAAGCTAAGCCAAAGGTCAGCGACACTCGGAGAAAACCGTAGTGGTCGGGCAACACCGGGAGGACTTCGGAGGGAGCCGAAGGAATCAGGTGGAGACCGAATGCAAGGCTTCAAAGGTAAATGTTGAGGTAAGCTCGAGTGAGTAAAGTGAAGTGAGGTCGTGTCCTTCATACGGGGACATCCTTAGGCGACGATCCGACCAAGACTTCCCATGGAAGGTCTATGTTGAGATCGGACGGCAAGTGGCCGTCGAATTCACTTATATTTCGAGCTAACTCTTTATTACAGTCAAAAAGTCTGGAAATCAGTTCAACTAGCCAAGGATCAGTTCAACTGCTAAGCCATCAGTTCAACCAGCCAAGAAATCAGTTAAACTGATGGTCAAAATTAAGCATCGAGGAGTCAAGCTTTATCACCATTTTTCAAGGAGTTTTATGGCCAATTCCTATTGGTTGAAGACCCATTCGATGAGGGGCTTAAAGGCTATAAAAGGAGGGCCTCTCCTAGGGTTTTTCATCAATCTCTAAGTGCTCAAAAGACTCCGCAACGCTACAACTCTCCGACGACTCTACAACAACCCTAGCTTAATTTATATTTCCTAGTTGTTGGTATAATTTTATTTTGTCATCTCTTTTATATTGCAATTCTTTATTGAGGTTTTCTATCGTTGCATTTTACATTAATAGAAGAGAGGGTGTGTCTCTCTATCTTTTGCTTTCGAAGGTTTTTGTAATCGTCTAACTCCTACCTCCAACGAGGAAGAGTGTTTTAGTGTTTAGCCCTCCGTGCGTGGTCAAGGACCACTAGGGCCTTGGAGTAGTATCCGAAGGCTACAAACCAAGTAAAAATATTTGTCTCCTTTATTTTCTACTGCGATTAATTTTCTACTCGGATTTTAACGAACGAACAAAAAAAAAGTTTTATCGCTATTCACCCCCCCCTCTAGTGATCCTCTTTGATCCAACACGAAGGCGAGTCGGAGTCGAAAACAAATAGAGAAGAGGAGATTCTAAATATGGTAAGAAAAATGTTTGACCGAAAGAAGAGATTTACGAAGAAAGACACTAAAAAGGTGGCCGACAACAAGCCGAGACCTCGATCGGAAGTGACTTGCTACGAATGCAACAGAAAAGGACATTACAAGTCAGAATGCACAAATTTAAAAAAGGAAGAAAAAACAAAAAAGGAAAAGAAGAAGAAGGCTCTTAAGGCTACATGGGATGAGTCATCATCAGAGGAGTCGGACATGGAAGAGACGAAGAGAAGCTTTATCGTGTTTATGGGCGAATCAAGATCCAGAGTCGAGTCAAGTTCCGAATATGAGTCCGAGAGAAGCCACGTATCTGCATCCGTTTTCGAAGGTTATGAGGTAGGATGTCACGCCCCGAGAGTATGTCGTGCCAAAAATCAAACGAATGACATATCCCCTGTACGTGGCAACATTTCGGGTTAATACAAGGCCCGTAGGCCCACAACAACAACATAATATAAACATAACAACAACAGCGGAAATACAAACCACATACCCACAACATACATACCCAAAAACATACAAGTGTACACACCTGACATGTCCACAGTAATAAAACCGTAAATAAAACAACGACTACACAAATAAAGTCTATGACATCATGACAAAAGTCCATAATAAAACAAGTCTAGATAACATATCAAAGTCCAAGACATCAAAAACGAACTCCTCGGGAGACTCGTCGGTTACGTATTGCTCCATACTTGCTGGGCCCTTAGCCTAGATCACAAGCTACAGCCACCTCCATCGACCTCCCGTCTCGGATCCCGGTGCAGTCATCCATGACTTGTTCATCCATCAGCGACCATTATTTTCGCTAAAGCCTATGGAGGTCTTATCATATGGAATTACTTTTGAGATCTATATAAAGGTGAAAAACATAATAGGTATATAAGCATGCATACACTAAATAATCTGAACAACAAACGATGCTAACATACCTGATAGTCAGCTACTCTATCCTCATCCAACCTGGGCATATATCCACAACATAAGGTATAAAGAATAGTACTAACTCACACTACATCCTGATATGGGTCGAGGGTATCATAGTGAATAACCAAGAGATATACCAATACCGGCCTACTACCATACAGGAAATGCAATAGCATGTATGAATATGTACAAACAAATGCAACAAGCATAGTACATCCAAATGCATCATCAAAGTGAGTATACATATAGACTGTATCTGTATGTATACTAATCACCATCATCCATGTATATATATACACAAGCATGTATGTATATATATATACAAGCATGTATGTATATATATATAACCATATGCAAAACACCGTATGATATGGTAATGTATCATGCATGGTCATGCCTGCTCACCCCTACTCGCTACCACGGCTCCAGTGTGGCCTAGGTGGCACGACATGACAACTGTCCCAACTCACACCAACCACTGCTATAGAGTGGCCGAGTGGGCAGTATGATCAAGTAGCATATGAGCGTAAAGAGCTCGCTACGCAAGGGGGGTCCCTGCCGTTGGCCACTCCGACTGACACTACCAATGAGTGGTCGAGTGCCACACACCCAGGACAACTGCACGCAACTCCAACTACCATCGTCTATAATGGTAGAGTGTGGCACAACAAATGCTCTGCCCTCACACCATTTACTCCTCTGGGAGTAACCTGGGAGGCAGGATGACTGACGACTCTATCAACCCCAAGGGAGACGATGTCGTCAGTATCCATGCAATGTCATGAAGGTACTGTCTCACATACAGACATCTACCATAGACTCTCTATTCGATAGAGAGTCACATCCCTTTGATCAGTACACTCTCTATCATGTAGAGAGCCATACTCAACTGATAATGGCAAGCTAGGACTACCAGTCCATAGTGACACACTATATACGACTCACCTGAACATTTACACAACACGTGGTTGGTAAATAAGTGTACAACATATGAGTATTGGTATAAGTCCTATATTTAGGGCATTACCTACCCATGGATGACCTTTTTGCCAATTTATAAATTTGGTCATCACCCGTACTCTAACATCCACACCCGACTAAACATCTAGACCTATTTACATCACATCTGTATCCCTAAATCATAATAAAGGGAATGTGATATCAACATTTGAATAAATATAGCCAACGACAAGTTCAAGCATAAGATAATAAGAGAAGGATCAAGGTAACATGATCATATAAGATGATCATGCATCTAAATTTGTATGCATTAAACTTCCTGACCAGGGTAGGAATTACCCACCTGCTGTCAATGCTCGTAGTACTAGAGTTCTCACGTCCACGGATCCGTCTCGTATCCACATCCTGCACATTTCAAACATTGTGGTTATGTTCAAGCATACTACAATATATATATAATTTCACTATTCTATCATTTCTACATTTGCATCCCTTTATCGAATACGAATTAGAAACCCTCCACTTGTACATTTAACACCATAATTAACCGAGTTCACAAATCTACTCGCAACATAAATAGGGCTTCACCCCAACATAAAAAGGGCTTCACCCCAACGCACTCTACTACCATTTATTCATACAGATATAAAAACCTGACAACCCTACATGAATACACATCAACTCACAGCCGATCACAGCCTATGAACAGCTACATTGACACCCATAGATTCGTTTACGGCTCACTCACAGTCGACCAAAACATCACCTCACATCCCCCTTTTTAGACCAAGATCAACCTTATTCACAACCAACAATTACAGCTCTAATACAACAAATTAACAGATGAAGGTGAGAGCATATATCATCTTACCAACCCTAGAATTGTCACCGGTGGCAATCCTCTCCAACTCTGCCCTATTCAACCGCTCGAGACCACTGCCCAAAACCAAATCAAAACGTCGGCAATCAAACTAACCCTAACAGTCATCACCACCGAATGAAATTCACTGAACAAAAAGGGAGGGAATTTGTGCTTACCAACAATTGGAGTCTCCATCGGCAACAACACCCCTAAAACTGGTAGTTAATCCTCAACAACCGGCAAACTCGTTCACTAATCAACCTCCTTCCCAAATCACAAATCCAATTATCGAATGACCACCACAGCAGGTGTAGGTCTCATCCAAAGTAAGGAATCGCCCCTTACCTAGCTTCGACGACCACCGACGCTAGCCTCCAACCGCATGCCCGTCGTCGGCTCGTCTGTGGAGAGGTCGAGGCTGCTCCTCTCGCTGCCACTTTCAGAAAAGTAAAAGAGATGAGAGGAAGAGGAGGCTCACCGGTCGTAGGTCTCGGAGAAGAAGAAAAGGCAGAGACAGTTGTCGCCCCTGCTTGCCATTCCGACTCATCCGTGGGTCTGTCGTGGATGCTGGCTGCTACTCTGGGGCTATCGTGGGCACTGGCCGCCGCTCGCAGAGAAGCCAATAGTTGGGATGGGGGAGATCGGAGAGATCACGTGGGAAGGAAAAGTCGCATTGTGGTCGCGGAGAATAAAAGGGAGTAAGATCACGATCGGGAAAATGCTCGGGTAATGGTTTTCGATGAAATTAAAAGCTGGATGGCGGCTTGGCATTAAGTTGAGAAAACGGGTCGGGTGGCAGACAAACGGGTTGAATTTCATACCCGTTAAGCCCTCTAACTCTTAAACAAAAAGGGTCTTAGAAATCTCCGTTCGAGTCGAGAAAAATTCCTAAAAATTCTTGGAAAATTTTATAGGGTATTCTCCTAATTACCCAACATCTATTATTTTTTATTATTATTATTATTATTTTCTCTGTGGTATTTTACATTCTCCCCCACTTATTAAAATTTGGTCCCCAAATTTCATACTTAAATGCAAAAAATTTAGATCAAGCATATTCCAAAATAACCATATACCTCAGGTAAATAGATGAGGGTATCGAGCTCGGATAGTATCCTCTAGCTCCCATGTAGCATCCTCATCCGTATGATGCTGCCATCCCACCTTTACGAGTCGGATGGTTTTGTTCTGCAACTGTCGCTCCTTGCAACCCAGAATCCGCACCGGAGTCTCCTCATAAGTTGCATTTTCCTAGAGTGGTATCGGAACCTTTTTCAGAACATGGTCAGATCATGACACGTATTTGTTAGTGAAAGCCCTAGAGCCAATCATGTGATGATTGTTGTATGAACTTTATTGTATTATTCCTATTTTTAAAGGCATGGTTATTATATTTACTTGTATTGGTGCCAAATAACTAAGTATAATAACGTCCTTGAGTAGTAAGTCCTTATCTATATCAATCGATTGGTTGAATCGATAATGAGATGATATAGAGAACACTACTATTAATCATACCTAGTCAAGTATTAACATTCAGGGACAATGTTAATGCATAGAGACTAGCATGTAGGTCAACACGATGGCTTGATCTCATAAGTCATAGATATGAGATATCAAGTTGACACATGGTATGCATTGGAGAATGTATACTGAATGACCCGCCATGAGAAAGTATCGTGGATCGTTATATGATTGTCATATACTTTCTCATGTGGCTATTAGTATGACTATTAGTCCTTAGACCTGAAGTCACCATGATTCCCTACATAAGGAGTTGCATACTTTGGCTTCGTCAAACGTCACCCGTAAATGGGTGGACTATAAAGGTGACTACTGGGTATGTAACAAATTATACGGAGGGATGTGAGTGATGTAGATGGTTCTATCCCTCCTATATGACGGGAGTGACATCGTTATTCTTGATAGAGTGAGACCACGAAGTGCATGGCCATGCCCAAATGAGTCAATATGAGATATTGAGCTCATTTGATTAGAGTGAGTCTACTTGGAGTTCAAGATATAGATTGTACCGAGAATGACACGATCTATGCCTCAATTAGTCAATCTAGATGTCAAGGATAGAGGGACATTGTCACATATTGTGAGAGTCACAATTAGTAGTCACAAAGGTGATGTTGGATCTCAACATTCTTGTAACTTGGGTAGCAATGATGTGTTGCTAGATACCGCTCATTGCTTATGTTCCTAAATCGGTTTAGGAGCATTGCCAACATTACAAGAACCTATAGGGTCACACACAAAGGGCAAATAGATGGAGATTAGGTTCATATGATGAACCATGAGGATTAGGTTCATGGGATGAACCAAATTGGATTAAGAGTAATCCAAATTAGACTAATTGAGTTAGACTCAATTTGATTCAAGTGTTGAATGAGTCTAATTTAGATTTGATTCATTGAGTCAATTTAAATTAATGAATAGAGATTCATTAAATCAAATTGACTTGAATCAAGTGGTTAGATTTGATCAACCATGGGAGATAATAGGTCAAGTTTGACTTGGCTTGAGAGGGAAGATGAATGGTCAATTTTGACTTGGCCAATTGCCATGTCATGGTGACTTGGCATGGGGTCGGCCAAAGATGATGCTCCACATCATCATGGACACATCATGTAGTGCCACCTCATGTGGGAGACCAAGAGCCAATGGTTCTTGGAGTTACATGCATGCATGTAACCCCCTTATAGTGGGTTATGAAAGTGTGAAGTTTAGTTGTGTAACTTCATCTTCTTCCTTGGTTCTTCCTCTCTTGCTCTCCCAATCCTTCTTGGCCAAAATTTCCATGAGTGCTAGAACACTCTAGGTTGAGTTTCTCCACCATTTGTCCATGTGGATACCAATAGAGGAGTGTGCACTTGACGCTCTTGAGTTCCGGCGAAGCTTCTGGACGAGCGGGATTTGCGAAGGGCGTCGCATCGAGGTTAATGATCTCACCTTCTAGATCTAAGGTAGATCTAGGGTTTTTATTAAACACATACATGTTTTAGTTTTTAATACATCTTCGCACGGATCGGTGGCCGGACTTCTGGGGTTTCTGCAATGCAAAAAGCGGTTTTTGCGGCTCGGAAAGTCCAACAGTGGTATCAGAGCCACGTGTGAAGCATGTATGTGTTTCATTTTTGTAATTTTTGTATTAGATATAAAAATTACATATTTTAATGTTTCTATAAATTTCCTATTTTTATAGAATTTTTGGATATTTTTCTCGAAGAGTCGAAGCAACGAGTGTTGGGACACTTGTAGGCTTCAACCATCAAGAAAAACTCTCTGAAACGGTGAGTTCTCGCTTTAGGATTTTGGGACAGTGACTTAAGTCGCTGTAAGATCGTATTAGGGACACTCACAAAGTTTATTTTGTGAGTAGGGGCACTTCCCCTATCCCCGAAAGGGGCCTTGTCCCGCAATCGCGCCCGGAAAACCCTTAGCGGGACTGTTACGGAGAGGTGACTCATAAAATTGAAAAAAAATAGGAAATAATTATAGAAATTTTCAGTAAAAATACATAATTTAGAATTATGTATAATTCTGTGATTGTCATGGCCCAATGACTCCAATTTGATTGGATTATGATGTGTTGTAATTCATAATATGGCCTGCGTGCCGTTTTGTGGTTGTGCATGTTGTTTAGTGTATGCGACCTGCGCGTCGTACCTCTTCTTTTGAAATTCTAGTTGTAAATAGTTTTAGACTTGAATGTAACTTGAGTTTCATATTTGTAATGTACAAAATGGAGCGGTGAAAAGTCCACTTGTAGACGAAGTTACGAGAAGGGTGCCGACGACACATGACGGTCAAAGGAAGCGCTTGGAGAAGCCGCTAGCCTTAGGTTGACCGTCCGATCTTCTCATTGGCTTGAGAAGATCGTAGTAGGGCCATGACCACATAACAGTTAATTTTATATATATATATATATATATATATATATATATGATCACCTGCGTGTCGATTTATCCGCGCCCCGTCCGCGACTCGCGCGACCACCGTCGGTGGCGTCGTCGCCAGTAGCCGGCCGCCGAGGCCGCCGGACTGGCGCGATCGGCCTTGAGAGGCCCGGTCGGCCGGGCTCGCGCCGCCGGTTCTAGCCGAATCGCGAATCCGGCGATTCGACGCTAGTGGCGCGCTGGCGGCGCGGCGTCGCAAATTTGCGGATTTCGGCGCGATTCGGCCGGAATCAGGCCACGGGAAGGATCGCCGCGCCGGAGATCCTTCCCATGTCGGCCATCGCGGCCATGGCGCCTCGGCCGATCGTGGCAGCGACCGCCGATGCGGTAGCGGCCGATTCGGCGAATGAGCGATCGGCCGGCTGGCGATCGGCGGCGCACCTGGCGGCTCTCTCTATATATATATATATATTATTTTGCTTGTATGTATGTGATGCATGCTAGTAGAATAATGCTTGTATGTATATGATGCATGCTAGAATATTTTTCTTGTATGTATATGATGCATGCTAGAATAATGCTTGTATGTATGTGATGCATGCTAATATAGGATAATAAAGGCCTTAATACGTATATGATACATATTACGGTTAGATTAGATCTTAATCGAATCAACTCGTAAATGCCTACCAGGTCCTTGATACCCATCACTACCTCGATCATTTGTAGTTGTTGAATCTGCCAAAGCAAAGCAACGCATATTATCTTGGTAGGGTGCAGAGGGACAATCTTGGTCCCACCTATCACGGCTTGGGTTAGAGTAAGCTCAATTAGATTGAGTAAAACTAGTTAACTCAATTGGATCGAGTAGAACTATAGGCATATTCCAATCGTTGGAAAGATAGGATAAGATCTCATTTACACTAAATCTTGTGCGATTTAGCCAAAGCTAACTCAAGGTCTTTTGTAAATGTGGGTCTTGATCCTATAAACAAGAGTTGCATAGAGATATAATCGGTAATGTGTTACCCACCGATCGTACTAAGTCTTGGGCGATTTAGCCAAAGCTAACTCAAGGCTTAGTATGATGTGGATCTTGTCCCGCAAGAATTATAACTAGTTTGTATGAATCTAGTAATATGGTTTGACCACATCCGTAACTCGATTCTACAAAATTCCTATAATTCAGTGGGAGCATCATTTGATTAAAGGCCTAATTAAATGATAAAAGGAATATGATATTAATTCTCTGCATTGTATGTTATAGATTACTATGTCGACAAACACGAACACTCTCTCTCTGCATTCTGTCCTTGAGAAGGACAAGCTCAATGGAGCAAATTTCCTGGACTGGTACATGAACCTGAGAATTGTTCTCACCCAAGAAAGGAAGTTGTACATCCTGGAGCAGCCCATTTCGGAGGCACCTCCTGCCACTGCCTCGCGAGCTGACAAAGATGCTTACAAGAAACATCAAGATGATGCATTAGATGTGTCATGTCTAATGCTCGCGACCATGAACTATGAGTTTCAGAAGCAACACGAGTTCATGAATGCTTATGATATGGTTGGACATCTTCGTCAACTATATCAAGGACAAGCAAGGCATGAGAGATATGAAGTCTCTAAGGCATTGTTTGGGTCCAAAATGCAAGATGGAACTCCCGTAGGTTGATATGTACTCAAGATGATTGGGTACGTAGAAAACCTACAAAGGCTGGGATTCCCACTTGGCCAAGAGCTGGACACTGACCTGATCTTGCAATCTTTGCCACAAGCCTACAATCAATTTGTCATGAATTATAACATGAATGAAATTGATAAACCACTGGCTGAGATGCTCAGCATGTTGAGAACTGCTGAGCTTAACCTTAAGAAGGGAAAATCTGACACCATTTTGATGGTGCAAAAGAAGAAAGGCAAGGGCAAGCCTAAAGGTAAGGGAAAGTCCCAAGCCAAGGGCAAAGGCAAGGAACTTAAACCCAAAGGAGGGGTAGCCAAGGAAGGGGCTTGCTTCCACTGCAAGGAAGCTGGACACTGGAAGCGTAACTGCAAGGCATACCTGGAAGATCTTAAGAAGAAGAGAAGTGAGACTTCTACTTCAGGTATAAATGTTATAGAAGTCAATCTATCTATTTCTTCATCATGGGTATTAGATACCGGATGTGCATCTCACATTTGTACCAAGGTGCAGGCACTGAGAAATAGTAGGGCATTGACAAAGGGCGAGGTGGACCTATGAGTAGGTAATGGAGCAAGAGTTGCTGCTATTGCTGTAGGAACTTATGATCTATATCTGCCCTCTGGGATTGTACTAGAATTAGATGAATGTTGTTATGTGCCTGGTTTGACTAAGAACATAATTTTGGTTTCTTGTTTGGACAAGAAAGGATTTACATTTATAATAAAGAATAAATGTTGTTCAGTTTATTTAAATGATATGTTCTATTGTAGTGCACCTCTAATGAACGGACTCTACTTTCTAGACTTAGAGAGCCTTATCTATAACATAAGTACTAAAAGGTTCAAGTCAAATGAGTTGAACCAAACCTATCTCTGGCATTGTCGCTTAGGTCACATAAATGAGAGTCACTTATCTCAGCTCCATAAGGATGGGCTACTAGACTCATTTGATTTTGAATCATATAAGACATGCGAGTCTTGCCTTTTAGGCAAGATGACCAAGACTCCCTTTAGTGGACACAGCGAAAGAGCAACAGATTTGTTAGGACTTATACATAGTGATGTATGTGGACCTTTCAATGTTGCTGCTAGAGGTAGTTGTAGGTACTTCATTACATTTGTTGATGACTTCAGTAGATATGATTATGTGTATCTTATGACACATAAATCAGAATCCTTTGAAAAGTTCAAAGAATTCAAGAATGAAGTACAAAACCAGCTTGGCAAGAGTATTAAGATACTTCGATCAGATCGAGGTGGTGAATACCTTAGCCATGAGTTTCATGACTATCTAGCTGAGTGTGGGATTCTATCCCAACTCACTCCTCCTGGAACACCACAGTGGAATGGTGTATCCGAAAGGAGGAATCGTACCATATTAGATATGGTACGATCTATGATGAGTCACACAGATCTTCCTATATCCTTTTGGGGATATGCTCTAGACACAACAGTCTTTACCCTTAAACGTGTACCATCCAAGGCTGTGATAAAGACACCATATACGATATGGACAAGGAGAAATCTCAAGATGTCGTTCATGAGGATTTAGGGTTGTGAGGCTTACGTTCGACATCAAGTATCAGAAAAACTGGGACCCAAATCCGATAGGTGCTATTTTGTTGGATATCCCAAGGATACAAAGGGATATTACTTCTACATTCCCAGTCAGCACAAAGTGTTTCTAGCAAAGACTGGGGTTTTTCTAGAAAGGGATTTTATTTCTAGAAAAACTAGTGGAAGTACGTTCGATCTTGAAGAAATTCAAGATAAGGACCATAGAACTGAGGCCTTGATGGAGGTTGAACAAGAACCACAAAGTGTTGTGGGTGATGAGGTTGTTGCACAAAGAGTTGTGGAACAACAACCTGTTCAGGTAGACCTACCTCTTCGCAGATCTAATAGGGTACGTCGTCAGCCTGAGAGATACTCATTTCTCTTGTCTGACCATGATGACGTAATGCTCATTGAGAATGAGCCTACCTCCTATCAGGAAGTTGTGATGAGCCCAAATTCTGAGAAATGGCTAGAGGCCATGAGATCTGAGATGGAATCCATGTACACCAACCAAGTATGGACTTTGGTTGATCCACCTGAAGGGGTCAAACCCATTGGGTGTAAGTGGGTCTTTAGGAGAAAGACTGACATGGATGGACTTACGCATACCTATAAGGGTCGATTGGTGGCTAAAGGTTTCAAGAAGATTCATGGTATTGACTATGATGAAACCTTTTCTCTAGTGGTAATGTTTAAGTCCATTCGGATCTTGCTTGCTATTGCAGCATACCACGATTATGAGATCTGGCAGATGAATGTCAAAACTACGTTTCTGAATGGAAACATACTCGAGGATGTGTACATGACACAACCTGAGGGTTTTGAAGATCCACAGCATACTGGGAAAGTATGCAAGCTGCAAAGGTCCATTTATGGGCTAAAGCAAGCCTCTCAGAGCTGGAATCTTCGATTCGATGATGCGATCAAATAGTTTGGTTTCATCAAGAATAAAGAAGAACCCTGTGTCTACAAGAGGGTTAATGGGAACACAGTTGTCTTCCTTGTATTGTATGTGGATAACATACTACTCATTGGGAATGACATCCCTTCGCTATAGTCTGTGAAGACTTGGCTGGGGACGTGCTTCTCAATGAAGGACTTAGGTGAAGTAGCCTGTATTCTAGGCATTAAGATCTATAGAGAGAGATCTAAGAGATTGCTTGGCCTAAGTCAGAGTACATACATTGACACGGTATTACTACGGTTTTCCATGCAGAATTCCAAGAAGGGACTTCTGCCGATGTCACATGGTGTGAGTCTTTCGAAGACTCAAAGTCCCTCTTCTAGAGAGTGTTAGTAATATATGAGAGATGTCCTAAGGCAATCGCCTTATGTATGAACCATTTATATGATAAATGAAGATTCACTATTTGAGTATACATGTTTAATGTATTTGATTGGATCTTAAACTCATTTCTTGAATGTCCACGATACGATTCACGGCATGAGAGAATTTGTGATTGGATCACAACTAGTGAGTATC
This sequence comes from Wurfbainia villosa, assembly GCA_025175895.1. NCBI lineage: Eukaryota > Viridiplantae > Streptophyta > Magnoliopsida > Zingiberales > Zingiberaceae > Wurfbainia > Wurfbainia villosa. The sequence goes on from CM045998.1 coordinate 21,714,500, forward strand.
TCTACATGTGTAATTGTGATGTATCGGAATTATCCTAGTCGATGAATTGATGGATTTGGACACCATCAATTCCGAGACTACAGTATACTCCTTGGTGTATCCAAGTAGCGATTCTCCTTTGGCCGGAGACATTGTGATGTCGGAGTTAATCGTGGATGCTAGTTATGGTAACTAGTTCATTGGAGTGACCAGTAGTAAGACTTCATATGGTTCTCTGCATATATAGATATCGATGAAGTTCTTACTGTGGCTTAAGTGCGATGTTCCTTTGACTTGCGGTATTCAAGTCATCTTGATCATGGAGACTTATGCTTTGACATCTTAAGCAAACATCTCTAAGGAGATGTGGACCCGGGATGATTGGCTATTAGTTGAAGTGATCGAAGGTGTTTTAATAGCCTATAAAGGATTCACCACTCCTTACGAGGAGACGTATACCCATGGCCTCTCGTCGGATTGTTACTAAAGTCTTTGGCCAAAGCATTACATGTTTAGAGTAAGGTACTCTTCGATACATGTGGAGTAACTAGAATCCGTAAGACGAGGAAATGATACTTGGGCTAGGTGTGACGTAGTCAGCCTAGTGGGGACTGACACAATAGACCATGTCCTGAACCAAGTGGGTATAAGATGAGTGAAGGGAATGGGGCACGATTCATTCGAGCTACTGAAGGGTTTCAGAAATAGTTCTGGATCAACCGTTGATCTTTTCGGTTATTTGGGGATCATGATGTACTACTAGGTGCCACTCATGATCGTTCTATAATTAATGGTTAATTATAGACGGCCAACATAAACCGAGAACCTATTTGGTCACACGCACGAGTGTAATCCAAAGGATTTAAAACGAGCTTGAGAATGGGATTCTCAGACCGAGAGAAACTATGTTTGGTTGGACCAAACATAAAGCGAGCATGAAATTGTTTCAGTCGCAATGGAAGCGTGGATGGGCCGTATCTTATGAAGACATAATGGATGGACCAAAATGGTTTGGTTCTAATCCAATGGATGAGAATAAACCAAAGGGTTTGGTTTATATTAAATGAATGAACCAAAGGTTGGTTCGGTTCGTTTTAACTTAAAATAAACCATCATGGTTTGGTTTATTTTAACTTATCCTAATGGAGCGGGTTAACGGGCTTTATGGATATGATCCATTAACCATTAAGAGAATTAGTTCTCTATAAAAGAGGGCTTAAGGGATTGTTAAACTCGAACTAATCCAAACCCTAGCCCCCTTGAGTTGCCGCCCACCTCCACCTTGGAGTTAATCGGCGCCAACCCTAAAGCTGCCGCCGCCCAGCTTGTGTGCAGCCGTCCAAGTCTTTGCGCGTCAAGCTTGGCCAGGAGAACCTCGGCGACCCTTGGCGATCTCCTTTGGGTTCAGTGATAAGGTGAGCTTCCATCTTTCCTTAGCCGGCCTCTATTCCTCCACCAAAAGCTGTCCAGTTTTTCTGGACAACTTGTTTCTTTGTTGTCGGAGCGTCGTTTGGACGACGGTTAGTGCTCCGACAGCGGCTAACTTACCGGGGATTTGATCTCCGGTAATCCTCTGAGGTGGGGGATGAAGGATTCGTCAAACGGTTGACGAATACCTCTCCGGAGAAGTGAGTTTTGAGAACTCGTTTTAGGATCCGAATTTGGATTCGGATCGTGATCATCTCTCGATCACGTCGTCTTCAACACGAGGCTAGTAACCCATACGAAGATGAAGCTCGTGACTTAGTGAAGTCATCCCGAGGAGCTCGGCGTGGATACGGATAGAGACGATTCTTACGAGGATCGTTCCGGTTGATGTCGTTCCCGCTACACGTCATACGAAAGGTATAACGTAGATAAATTCCTTTTATTGCAAATTTAAATTTACGGTTATGTCTACACTTGTTGTAATATGCATGCGTGTGTTGTGTGTGTTGTAATAAATAGGAGTATTTATTATTTTTATTGCTTCCGCTGTGTTCATGTTTACGAAACATGATCGAACACACACCCATGTGATCGAAACCTTGATGGTATATCGAGCCCGAGTTGTGTTTCGACATAATCGTAAAATGGTTTTGTGATAGTCATAATGTATTTCTGGAAATTTTCTAATTTTGGAAATTTAGAAGTATTTATGGAAATTTTTCAATTTTGGAAAGTCTAAAAGTATTTATGGAAATCTTCCACTTTTGGAAAGTTGGAAGTATTTATGGAAATTGATATTTTCCATAAATAAAATATTTGATTAGATTCTGGAAATTTGTTTCCTAATTTAATCATGATTTGATTTGGGAAATAAAATCTTAAAATATTTTATTTCCATAAGTAGTTTTAATGATTTAGGAAATTGGTTTCCTAAATAGATTTTCCTTAATCAAATAATTCCATGAATAAAATATGTGATTAGATTTGGAAATTTGTTTCCTAATTTAATTATGATTTGATATGGAGAATCAAATCTTAAACATATTTTATTTCCATAAATAGTTATGACATATAAGGAAGTATTTACATGACATAATTGTATGCCATGTAATTGCATTAGATGCATAACATTATGCCATGCGTGTCGTGACATGTAGATGTATGCCATGTATGTCATGCCATGTAGATAATAGTTATTTGCATGCAAAGAGGATGAGACATAAAAACCCTTAAACAATATTAAAGCCTACACCTTCCATTAATATGGTTAGAACCAGAGTTCCATTTCTTATTTGGGTTGTTGGACTCTCTCCAAGCCCGGCTCGAACCCGAATATGTTCAAACCATGGAATAGTTTAATACTAATATGGTAAGAGTCAGAGGTCAATCGTTAGCTTTGGTTGTTGGACTCTCTCCAAGCTGGGCTAATTGGTTGAATGCGCTCTAACCATATTAAAACTATGTCCCGATTAATGGGTTGGCTTTAACATGGAGCATCGGCTTGTTGGACTCTCTCCAAGGTCGATGTAAAGGGAGGTGAAGTTGGGTGCTATGCATATGATGCATACTTGTTAATGTGTTAACAACCCGATGTATGTGTGAACATTCAATTAGTTGATAGCACATTGTGATAGTTGCATATACGTGATATGCAATCGGTATAGTTGATACCTACCGTCGTAGTTATGAATGGCTTGTTGGACTCTCTCCAAGGTTGTTCATAAATATGATGGATATCAGCCCATTCGGAGATGGACCTACGATCTCCCGAAGTGATTTTGGGGTTTTTGAAATTCGAAAAATTAATGGGATTTATAAATGTATATTGATGCATTTTAAAATCATCTTTCTCATATATGCTCGTTTTGTATTTCTAGGTCAATAAATTGATCATGACGTCTTTGAATTTGCGCACTATTTTGGATTGAACAAGTAGGCCTAACTTCTGGGTGGCTTAGAAACACGAGAATTGTTCTCAAAGGCGAAAAGCTTGCATATGTCCTTGAAGAGCCTCTTCTGGCCGTCTGGGGCGATGCAACTCTAGACCAAATGTTGGTCTATCGAAGCATGTGGGTCTGAGTGAGTTGCATCATGCTAGCGGCGATGGTACACAGTACGCGGCATGAGCATATGGATGCTAATACTATGGTCTTCCATCTTCATGAGTTGTTCGATGAGCGGCGAGATCCGAAAGGTTCGAGGTCTCTAGGCTCCTCTTCACGAAGATGCAAGAAGGTTCATCTGTAGTGCGGTTTGTGCTAAAGATGAGCGGGTACATCGAGCGGCTAGCTACCCTCGGTTTTGTGATGGATCATGAGTTAAGTATTGACTTAATTAGTGCATTGTTTGCCCAAGAGTTTCTCGCAATTTGTGATGAACTATCGGATGAACAAATTGGAATCCACCATTCAGAGCTCCTCGATATCTTTGAAGGCGTGGGCCTTACATGAAGCATGAGGAGAAGGCGGTTCATTAGTTGATTCCTCGAGAAAAGTTCTAGAGGAAGGCAAAGAACAGAAGAAAGGAAAGAACAAAAAGGCAAAGAAAGGCGGAACCGGCCACAAAGGGCACTTGCCATCATGGCAAGGAAGGCCCGCGAAAAGCAAGATTTATCTTGAGTCCATGAAGAAGAAGAAGGCATCCGATGCCCCATCCTCTTCAGGTATCTTCGTTATTGATTGTCATTCTATTTCCTTGGACACTTGGGTATTGGATACTGGGTGTAGCTCACATATATGTAATGACATACAGGAGCTAAGGAATAGAAGAAGACTTGTCAGAGGGGAGTCAAATTTGAGAGTTGGCAATGGAGCAAAGGTTGCTGCGGTCGCCATCGAAACTTATTTGCTGAAGCTCCCTAGTGGACTAGTCTTAGAACTGGACAATTGCTATTATGTTCCTTCTCTAATAAAGAACATTGTTTCTATTTCCTGTTTAAATAGAAATGGTTTCTATTTGACGTTTAGTAACAATTGTTGTTATATAACTTTAAATGGCGTACTTTATGGAACTGGAACCTTGAGTAATGACATTTATACATTGGATGTATCCAGTGACATTTTCAATATCGAAGCGAGCAACACGCGTGCTCGAAAGGATAATCAAATAGACTCCTATATGTGGCATTGTCGTCTTGGCCATATAAGCAAGAAACGCATGTCCGAATTACACTGATGTGGAATTCTGGAATCGTTTGAATTGGATTCATACGATACATGCGAATCATGCTTAAAAGGCAAGATGACTAAGTTACTTTCTTTGGAAAAGGTGAGCAGTGGGAGAGTTACTAGGTCTAATACATGCGATGTATGTGGACCTATGTCAACTCAAGCATTAGGAGGCTATAGCTACTTCATTACCTTCACCGATGATCACTCACGGTTTGGGTATGTGTTCTTGATGAAACACAAGTCTGAAGCCTTTGAAAGGTTCAAAGAATTCAGAAATGAAGTAGAGAAACAACATGACAAGAGTATTAAAATACTTCGATCGGATCGAGGTGGTGAATACTTAAGTCAAGAGTTTCTTGATTATCTAAGAGACAATGGCATATTGTCTCAATGGACTCCGCCCTATACACCACAGCATAATGGTGTATCTGAGAGGCGTAACCGGACCTTGTTGGACATGGTCAGGTCAATGATTAATCATGCAACTCTTCCCAAGTCCTTTTGGGGCTATGCACTTCAGACAGCTGTTTACTTGTTAAACAGAATGTCTACCAAGGTAGTCTCAACTACTCCATATGGGATATGGAATGGTAAGAAACCTCATGTATCTTACTTGAAGATATGGGGTAGTCCTGCTTATGTGAAGCGGACTGTATCAGACAAATTGGATGCTAAGTCTGATAAATGTCTATTTGTTGGATACCCTAAGGAAACAAGGGGTTACCAATTCTATCATCCTGTGGAACAAAAGATGTTTGTTTCAAGGCATGCTGTGTTTCTAGAGAAAGAGTTTCTCTTGCAAGAAAACAATGGGAGTGTCGTCGAGCTTGAGGAGGCTCGAGAGACTCAAATAGACATTAATGAGATACCTGGTGAAGCACAACAGCCGACAACTCATAGTGATGAGCAATCGGCTGGACCTATTGTAACACCACATCTTCGTAGATCCGGTAGAACGCAATATTCACGAGAGATATGGATTTCGTAAGTGAATCGAGCGACGTGTTACTCATTGATGATGAGAGCCTACGAGTTATGAAGAAGTCTTGACAAGTTCAGAAGGGATAAGTGGCTTGGTGCCATGAAGTCGAAATGGATTCCATGTATGAAAACCAAGTTTGGAACTTGGTTGACCCACAAGGATAAAGCCTATAGGGTGCAAGTGGGTTTTCAAGAAGCGACATGGATGGTAATGTGATTACCTATAAGGCTAGATTGGTGGCGAAAGGATATCGTCAAAATAAGGTGTTGATTATGAAACCTATTACTTTGTAGCTATGCTTAAATCCATTCGGATGCTCACGGCCATAGCGGCTCATTATGATTATGAGATATGGTAGATGGATGTGAAAACAACTTTCCTTAATGGAAACACCTCGAGGCGTGTATATGATACAACTGAGGTTTCACATCGGTTGATAAAACCAAGGTATGCAAATTGCGACGGTCCATTTATGGATTGAAGCAAGCATCCAGGAGCTGGAATATCCGTTTTGATGAGACAATCAAAAGGTTTGATTTCTCACAAAATCCAGACGAACCTTGTGTGTACAAGAAGGTTAGTGGGAGTGCAGTCGTATTCCTAGTATTGTATGTCGATGACATACTACTTATAGGAAACGATGTTTCAATCTTACAGTCAATTAAGGTTTGGTTATCCAAGACATTCTCCATGAAAGACCTGGGAGAAGCAACCTACATCCTCGGGATTAAGATCTATAGAGATAGATCGAAACGGTTGCTTGGTCTTTCGCAGTCTACATATATAGACCGAGTGCTAAAGAGGTTTAGCATGTCGGAATCCAAGAAAGGTTATCTGCCCATCAGGCATGGGGTACACCTTTCGAAGTCTATGTGTCCGCGCACAGAAGACGAGAGGATTTGCATGAGTAAGATTCCCTATGCATCCGCAATAGGATCTATCATGTATGCTATGTTATGTACGAGGCCCGATGTATCGTATGCTCTGAGTGTCACGGCGAGATACGATTTGATCGAGAATGGATCATTGGGCTGGTATTAAGACGATCCTTAAGTACTTGAGAAGAACTAAGGATGTGTTCCTAATATATGGAGAAGGGACATGGTGATACGCGGGTATACGGATGCGGCTTCGACAGACAAGGATGATTTGGTCTCGATGCGGATACGTGTTCACCTTGAATGAAGGCGCGATGAGTTGGAAAAGTTCCAAACAAGAGATCAGTAGCGATTCTACCCGAGGCGAGAATACATTGCGGCCGGGCGTGAAGAGGCGGTTTGGATCAAGAAGTTTATTCATGAACTTGGTGTGATTCCGGCCATTGTTAAAGCAATACCGGTCTATTGCGACAACAATGGAGCAATTGCACAGACGAAAGAGCCAAGGTCTCATCAACGATCCAAACATGTGCTTCGCCGCTATCATCTTATCAGAGAGATCATCAGTAGGAACGAAATACAAATCGAGAAAATTCCCACTGAAAGGAACTTAGCGGATCCTTTGACTAAAGCATTACCTCAAAGTAAGTTTGAGGGTCATGTTAGTGCTTATGGTATTAGATACCGTAGCGATTGGCATTAGGCCAAGTGGGAGTCTGTTAGTAATATATGAGAGATGTCCTAAGGCAATCGCCTTATGTATGAACCATTTATATGATAAATGAAGATTTACTATTTGAGTATACATGTTTAATGTATTTGATTGGATCTTAAACTCATTTACTGAATGTCCACGATACGATTCACAGCATGAGAGAATTTGTGATTGGATCACAACTAGTGAGTATCTCTACATGTGTAATTGTGATGTATCGGAATTATCCTAGTCGATGAATTGATGGATTTGGACACCATCAATTACATCGAGACTAGCACAGGTATACTCCTTGGTGTATCAAGCGGTGATTCTCCGGTGGAGACATTGTGATGTCCGGAGTTAATCGTGGATGCTAGTTATGGTAACTAGTTCATTGGAGTGACCAGCCGTAAGACTTCATATGGTTCTCTGCATATATAGATATGTTAATGAAGTTCTTACTGTGGCTTAAGTGCGATGTTCCTTTGACTTGCGGTATTCAAGTCATCTTGATCATGGAGACTTATGCTTTGACATCTTAAGCAAACATCTCTAAGGAGATGTGGACCCGAGATGATTGGGTATTAGTCGAAGTGATCGAAGGTGTTTGAATAGCCTATAAAGGATTCACCACTCCTTGCGAGGAGACGTATACCCATGGCCTCTTGTCGGATTGTTACTAAAGTCTTTGGCCAAAGCATTACATGTTTAGAGTAAGATACTCTTCGATACATGTGGAGTAACTATAATCCGTAGGACGAGGAAATGATACTTGGGCTAGGTGTGACGTAGTCAGCCTAGTGGGGACTGACACAATAGACCATGTCCTGAACCAAGTGGGTATAAGATGAGTGAAGGGAATGGGGCATGATTCATTCGAGCTACTGAAGGGTTTCAGAAATAGTTCTGGATCAACCGTTGATCTTTTCGGTTAATTGGGGATCATGATGTACTACTAGGTGCCACTCATGATCGTTCTATAATTAATGGTTAATTATAGACGGCCAACATAAACCGAGAACCTATTTGGTCACACGCACAACGAGTGTAATCCAAAGGATTTAAAACGAGATTGAGAATGGGATTCTCAGACCGAGAGAAACTATGTTTGGTTGGACCAAACATAAAGCGAGCATGAAATTGTTTCAGTCGCAATGGAAGCGTGGATGGGCCGTGTCTTATGAAGACATAATGGATGGACCAAAATGGTTTGGTTCTAATCCAATGGATGAGAATAAACCAAAGGGTTTGGTTTATATTAAACGAATGAACCAAAGGTTGGTTCGGTTCGTTTTAACTTAAAATAAACCATCATGGTTTGGTTTATTTTAACTTATCCTAATGGAGCGGGTTAACGGGCTTTATGGATATGATCCATTAACCATTAAGAGAATTAGTTCTCTATAAAAGAGGGCTTAAGGGATTGTTAAACTCGAACTAATCCAAACCCTAGCCCCCTTGAGTTGCCGCCCACCTCCACCTTGGAGTTAATCGGCGCCAACCCTAAAGCTGCCGCCGCCCAGCTTGTGTGCAGCCGTCCAAGTCTTTACCGGCGTCCAAGCTTCAACCGGAGAACCTCCGGCGACCCTCCGGCGATCTCCTTTGGGTTCGGTGATAAGGTGAGCTTCCATCTTTCCTTAGCCGGCCTCTATTCCTCCACCAAAAGCTGTCCAGTTTTTCTGGACAGCTTGTTTCTTTGTTGTCGGAGCGTCGTTTGGACGACGGTTAGTGCTCCGACAGCGGCTAACTTACCGAGGATTTGATCTCCGGTAATCCTCTGAGGTGGGGGACGAAGGATTCGTCAAACGGTTGACGAATACCTCTCCGGAGAAGCGAGTTTTGAGAACTCGTTTTAGGATCTGAATTTGGATTCGGATCGTGATCATCTCTCGATCACGTCATCTTCAACACGAGGCTAGTAACCCGTACGAAGACGAAGCTCGTGACTTAGCGAAGTCATCATGAGGAGCTCGGCGTGGATACGGATAGAGACGATTCTTACGAGGATCGTTCCGGTTGATGCCGTTCCCGCTACACGTCATACGAAAGGTATAACGTAGATAAATTTCTTTTATTGCAAATTTTAATTTACGGTTATGTCTACACTTGTTGTAATATGCATGCGTGTGTTGTGTGTGTTGTAATAAATATAGATTTATTATTTTTAATTTCTTCCGCTGTGCTCATGTTTACGAAACATGATCGAACACACACATGCCGCGGTGCCGGAAACCCAACAGAGAGGAGAGAGACCGCATGGATAAGATCCCTTATGCATCTGCTATAGGATTTATCATGTACGCCATGCTGTGTACTCGTCCTGATGTCTCGTATGCTTTGAGCATGACGAGTAGATACCAGTCAGATCCAGGTGAGTGTCACTGGATAGCAGTCAAGAATATTTTTAAGTACTTGAGAAGGACTAAAGAATATTTCTTGATATTTAGAGGTGATGAGGAGCTAGCTGTAAAGGGTTACAGCGATGTCAGCTTTCAAACAGACCAGGATGATAGATCACAGTTAGGGTTCGTGTTTTGCTTGAATGGTTGCCACAGAAAAAATAATAATAAATAAAATAAAATAAATGTTGGGTAATTAGGAGAATACCCTATGGATTTTTTTAGAAATTTTTCTAGACTCGAATGGAGATTTCTAAGACCCTCTTTGCTTAGAAGGAGTTAAAAAGGCTTAACGGGTCTGAAATTCGACCCGATTATCTGCCAAACCTGACCCATTTTCCTTTATGGCTGAACCATTTCTGATTATTTTCGTTATTGCATTTTCTCGCCGCCACCCTTAATTCCCGAGCGGTTTCTCCCCGATCTTTTTCTCACCGCGACACATCCACTTCCTCACCGCACACACACGAGCGACTCCTCTCCCTCACAGCGTCTCTGCCTCTCATGATCTTTGCCTATGGATGCTTCTCGCTGACTCCCTCCTCTCGTTCGTCTTCCTCACGACCAGCGGTGCTAACCACCCTCGTCGGTGCTCAAGGACACGCCTATAGCGGGCAGGAGCGTGGCGGAGAGTTCGGGTCGGCAACAACTTCTCTGTGTCCTCGTTAGCGCCCACGAATGCGGTGACAACAAGAGGGAGCAGTGAGCGAGCAAGGGCTAGGAAATTTGGGTCTGTGACATTTCGGATCGGAAGCTGTTATTCCCGATCGAAATTGGAGGTTGCGCCGGCGATCACTGTGAGTGTTAGGTAAGGGGTGATTCCTTACCTTGGATGAGATCTACACCTGTTGTGGTGGTCATTCGTTAATTGGATTTGTTTTGGGCAGTGGTTGCCGGTGAAAAGGGGATAGCGGGATTTACTATCGGTGAAGCTTCAAGTGTTGGTAAGCAAAATCAATTTCCCCTCTTTTGTGCTGTGAATTCAATTTCGATTCAATGGATGGATAGGGAGTTGAGAGCTTAATGAGGTGTTGATTAGGTTTTGGGTAGTAGCTTGATTGGTGAATGGAGGCTGCTAGGTTTTGGGGACCTTGTTGCCGGTGGAGGTTTCAATGACTGGTAAGTTCAATTTACTCTACCTCGTATCTATAATTTCTAAATTTTGGGTGTTTGTCAAGGTTGAGGGATCCAGGGGGTGAAGTTCCTTTCGTGGATTGTTGTTGATTGTCCTTCGGTTGTATATCGGTGGGTGTTCTGTGTGTGCGGCCGAATTGGATGGTGTGGGGAGGAACACATGGGTGAGTTGGGTGTAATCAAGCGATTTAAGGGGTAAGATTTGTATTCTTTGATCTAGTTGTGAGATGTTGATATTCGGTAAGTGTGGTAATGTATGGGTTATTGGTGAGATATTGGATAGGTCGTGTGGATGGAGGATGGATTTGTACAGAGGTGTTATCGGCTATAAATTTGGGTTGTTGTGAACGGTTGTGAAGTAGTAGCTTTGTTTTGGCTACGAATAGAGATGTAAATTAAGTGTAAAAAGGTAAAATCTTAATGAGATTAGCTTTGTTAAGCGGGATATAGTAGGTTACCACTTTTGCTAATTGAAACCGGTGGGTTTTAAATTAAACGGTCGAGTCTAGCTATTTGGGTTTCTAATTCGTATTCGGTAAAGGGACGCAAATATAGAAACGATAGAATAGTAAATTTAGATATATTATTGTTTTCTTGCACTAAATTGTAATTGATGATATTTGCAGGATGTGGATACGAGACAGGTACGTGGACGTGAGGACTCTAGTATTACGAGCATTACAGTAGGTGGATAATTTCCTACCCTGGTTAGGTAGATGTATTTGCATTCATATTTAGACATAGATATGAGCATGCTATATGTTCATATTATCTTGACCCTGCTCTTATTTATCTTATGCTTGATACTTGTCGTTGCCTATATTTGCTCAAAGGATGATATCACATTTTTCCTTTATCATGATTTAGGGGTTACAGGTGTGATGTAAGTAGGTCAAAATATTTAGTAGGGTGTAGATGTTAGAGTATGGGTGATGACTTAATTTGTAAATTGGCAAAAAGGTGAACCGTGGGTAGGTAATGCCCTAAATGTAGGATTTATTCCAATACCCATATGTTGCATACTTATTTACCAACCATGTGTTGTGTAAATGGTCAGGTGAGTCATGTATAGTGTGTCACTATGGACCGGTGGTCCTAGCTTGCCATGATCAATTGAGTATGACTCTCTATAGAATAGAGAGTGTACTGATCAAATGGGTATGACTCTCTGTTGAACAGAGAGTCTGTAATAGATGTCTGTATGTGAGACAGTACATTCATGTCATTGCATGCATTCTGATGACATTGTCTCCCTTGGGGTTGAGAGAGTCGTCAGTCATCCTGCCTCTCAGGTTACCTCCAGAGGAGTAACTGGTGTGAGGGCAGAGCATTTGTTGTGCTGCACTCTACCATTATAGACGGTGGTAGTTGGAGTGCAGGCAGTTGTCCTGGGTGTGTGGCACTCGACCACTCATTGGTAGTGTTAGTCGGAATGGCCAGCAGTAGGGACCCCCATTATGTAGCGAGCTCTTTACGCTCATATACTACTTGATCATACTGCCCACTCAGCTACTCTAGAGCAGTGGTTGGTGTTGAGTTGGGACAATTGTCATGTCGTGCCACCTAGGCCACACTGGGGTCATGGTATCGAGTAGGGGTTCGCAGGCATGACCATGCATGCTGCATTGTCATATCATACGGTGTTTTGCATATTGCTATATATATATATACATATATACATGTATATATATATATATATATACATGGATGATGGTGATTAGTATACATACAGATGCAGTCTATATGTATACTCACTTTGATGATGCATTTGTATGTACTATGTTTGTTGCATTTGTTTGTACATATTCATACATGCTATTCCATTTTCTATATGGTAGTAGGTCGGGTACTCATATACTTATTGGTCGGTCACTATGATACCCTCGACCTGTATCATGATGTAGTGTGAGACAGTATTACTTTTTATACCTTGTGTTGTGGATATATGGCTTGGTTGGATGAGTGTAGAGTAGCTGACTGTCAGGTATGTCAGCATCATTTTGTTGTTTAGTTTGTTTAGTGTATGCATGTATGTATATTTATTATGTTGTGATGTATACCTATCGTACCAGTAGATTCTGTTGTTGAATGACATGTGATATTGATATATATTTACATGTTCTATCTTATTACCTGCTGAGTTTTACTCACCACCACAGACCCTGGGTTTTTCTGTCGCCCACGTAATAGGTAGAAGTCTTCGTGAAGGCTTGGAGCTGTGCCGGCGATCCATCCCATCTCCGTTTTTCCGAGCTTCCCGGGGACTTTGTTTATGTTATGGACTTGTTTTATATTATGGACTTTGTCATTATGTCATGGACTTTATTTCTGTGTCCGATGCTTTATGTACTGTTTTAGTACTGTGGACTTGTCAGGTGGTGTACACCTGTGTGTTTTTAGTATGTATGTTGTGGGTATGTGGTTTATGTTTCCGCTGTGTTTGTTATATTTATATTTGCTTATTATGTTGTAGTTGTGGGCCTACGGGCCTTGTATTAACCTGAAATGTTGCCACGTACAGGGGAGATGTCATCCGTTTGCTTTTCGACACGACATACTCTCAGGGTGTGACAACTTTATTTGTATCAGAGCTAACAGTTCTACGATGCCATACAATGATTTTTGTTTTTTTTAGTATTGGATTCTCGAGAGTCGGTATATTTTTCGGATTTGATTTTTGTTAGATGGGATTGACAGCGGCATAAGCTCCAGGCAACATGAAGTAAGAATTTCTAATAACTCATATTTCAGATAGTTACTTACCTTAACTTGTTCAACAGGTGTATACAATCAAAGTTATGGCACCTGTGCAGACTCGTAGTAGAGGTCGTCCATTAAGGCGATCTGTTGGAGTTGAGGGACAGAAGGCTGCTACTACTAAGCCCGTTATTCGGGAACAGCCTCAGCTTTCCCCTATTGGTGGTTCGGAGCCTTAGAATTCGAATGTACCATTGACTATGCCAGAGCCTGCAAAGTCCAGTTGGCTCAATGATAAGGCATAGATACTCGTGTTAGCACGATCGGCCAAGGATAAGTTCACCTTGTTCCGAGGGGAGTCTGACCCATGGATTGCCCGTGCTTGGCTGGAAAATATGGAAGACACTTTCGAGTACATAAACTGTACAGATATGGAGAAGGTGGGCCTTGCTGCATATCATCTCAGAGATCAGGCTGTTACTTGGTGGAAAATGCAGAAGACTCTACTCGGGGAGCGTGGGATTATTTGGGCAATCTTTCGAGACACTTTCTGGAGACAGTACTTTCCTTCGGCATTTTTTACAGCACATCGTTAGGAATTCCAGAGACTAAAGCAAGGTGATCGTTCCGTCATGGAATACAATGCAGAGTTTACCAAACTTTTAGAGTTCTTCTCTCATCTGGTAGCACAGGATGCAGATCGGATGTACCAATTCACACAGGGTCTTGCTGCTTATATTTGAAGCAGGATGTCAGGATCTATCATTACCTCATACAGGGAGGCATTGGACCGCGCCATTTTCATCGAGATGACTTCCCAGCAAATTTCCAAGGAAAAGGATATAGAGAAGCAGATGACTCAGGACAAGCAGTAGAACTAGGGTTCAGCTCAGGGGACTCAGAAGAAACGGGAGCAAAAAGGAACTACGCGAGGTGTTGTAGAGGGGTCAGCTAGATCGCAGAAGGGGAAACGTCCAGCATCAAAGTATTTTGGAGGGTCTCAGAATAGCCGTAAGGGCTGAAATAGGAATGGATGTTATAAATGTGAATCTGAAAGACACAAAGTATCAGAGTGTCCTTTGGAGCAGTCTGTTTGCTATTATTGCAAACAACCTGGTCATACTAGTCGTGATTGTACCTTGAAAGCACAGTTAGAGTTTCCTGATAGCTCCAACAAGGGGAAGAAGTCTACCTAGTAGTGGCAGCAGAGGACAACACCGCGGACTCAGACATACGGTCAGAGGCAGCCAGTACCTCCACCAACACAGTTGTACTAGATGAAGTGTTAAATACTGGAAAATTTAACAGGTAAATTTAATGGCCAAAGAATTAAGGAAATAATCCTAGAATTTTTTCGGGATTTTTAGGGAATTTTAGGAATTTTTCTGGATTTAAACGAACTCCGTACGAGATTTTTATGGGGATAAAATAAATAGGCTTTAGCGGGGTCTATTTAAAGGGGTTAAATACACGATGAAAACCTAATTATCTATTTCCCTTTTCTTTCTTTTCCCCGCGCCGCCACCTCCTTCGACAGTTTCTTTTCGCAAGCCTCCATAGCTTCTCCGCCGATGATCTCTGCTTCGCCGACAACCGTCGCCGCCCCAGCGCGTGCACCCCTTCGCCGTCCGACGCCGCCCTAGCCGGAGTTTCCTTTGTCGTCCGACCTAGAGATTTCGCGCCGCAACCCTCACTCGCGCTCCCGCGAGCACCACTGCCCGATGCCTCTTCTCTGTAAGCGCCGGCGAACGTTGCTGCCTTCCCAGTGCTCAGGCCGTCGGCTTCTCTTCCTTGTGTCCGCATCCACCCGAGTCCCTGCGGCCGGCTGTCCCTCCGCAAGCGCCGGCAACTGCTGGCCTTCCGCCGCCGCGAGCTCCCTTAGTGTCGCCGGTGAGGGTGGAGCTTCAGGTAAATACCTAGATTTTCTCTTGTTTTCTTGCTGTTCAGGGATTCTATGGGTGTGGTGGGGGGCAGTGATTAGGGCAGCAAGGAAGTGCCGGCTGTGAGAGGCTGTGAGGGTTTGATTTGGAGGGTGTCGTGTGGTTAGGGTTGGGAGGTGGTCGTGCAAGGTCGGATGTTAGTGGGCTGTGGGTGGAGGTGTGGACTGTGAATTTAAGAAATTGAGTTGGGTGGGTATCGGCTGTTGGTGGAATTTCTAGGGCAGGTGAGTTGATTGGTCGATTTGGGGCTGATTCTGGTGTTATTCGGTTGATTGGTATGGTATTCGGAGGATATGGGATTTGGGTGATATTGTTTGGTTTTGAGGATTTTTGAAGGTGATGAATTAGGTTAGGTGATTAGGAATTTATTTTGGTACATTGGTTGGAACAATAGTTGGATAAATTAAAAGCCAGTAAATTTATTTATTTGGCTTAGGTTGTTAAAATGCAGGTTAAACCAGGTTTAATTGATTAATTAGCTTATCATTAATTAATCAAAATTTTTATCAATTGATTTAGTGGGCTAAATTAATTGTATGGATATTTGTGGACAAGGAAAATTGGAAATTTGATTTGGGTTAATCGGGTTATGAAGGAAATCGATTAATTATTCGATTTATCGGTGAATTGCATTTTTGTGCTTAACAAAGGTTTTGCTATATGTAGGTTTCAGTCACGAGGCAGGTCCCCAGTCGTGACGATTTGGTTCTTTTTGCAGATATATATTCAGGCAGGTATTTTGACTTATCTTTTAGATATAGTCATTGTTGATATGCTAGTTAGGATAGCTTACAATAATTTTTCATGTTTATATGCCTGGTATGCTTTTGGTGCCTACTTGATACATGCATGTGATAGGATATGATTATATTTCCCTGTTTGATTTGGATCATAGTACATGGATTAGGGATATGTACATATTGATTGTACATATTATTCGGATAGGTGTTTTGAGTAGGATTTACATGCTTTAGTATCATGCACCATTTTCGCATGATTGCATCGTGGGCCGACGGGGTTCCATTATTGTTGAGCCCGCAGCCAGTTACATGGCCTGCACACACTGCCACTCATGGGTTAGTGGTACATCAGGAGGGTGTGTACAGTTGCTCTGTCAGGCTCCGCTGGTCCGCTCATGGGTAGCGATGAGGCAGCGTGGTAGCGGGCAGGGATCCCTCCTCTGGTCTATGACACCGGGAGATGAGAGCTTAGCTCCCCGACTCTGTTTGGGGTAGGAGGATAGGTGTACTCCGACAGCATCCTGTCCACTCGGTCACTCAGGAGCAGTGATGGCAGAGTGCACAGTTGTCATAGCCCTACCCACTCGGCTTCACCATCGCGTGTGAGGCGGCTGACTGGCGTCAGGGGTGACCATGTCATTTGCACGACATGCACTTTGCACGAATTACATTTGTATTGTGTTTGTTGCATTTTTATTTATGCCTTGGATGTTGCATATGATTGCCATGCATACAGGATACATGTTTGTATATGGTGATGACTCTTATAGTAGGGCACATGCTCCTATATCAGGGTAGGAGATTCAGGTGAGTACAGTCCTTTTGCATTTATTTCTTGCTTACCCTTTATGTGAGACTGTACTGGCATGATTTTTATTGTTAGACATACCTTACTTTCATATCGACTATATCCGCTAAGTTCTTTGAACTTATCCCATTGATTTATATCTATTTCAGGATGAAGCTGTCAGGAGAGTGCAGCTGTCGGACCCCACTCATCGTAAATGTCTGTTTTGGATTTTTGTTTTATGGTATCTGGATTTTGATCATAGGACATGTTTAGGATTGGAGATTGATGGTTGTATTTGTGGATTTTTGGTGTTCTTATGGACTTCTATTTCGGTTTTGTTGGATTAGTTTTGGTGAGTATTCCTGTCCAGATGGCAGAAGGGGTAAGTATAGTTGTGATAGATATTTATCATTTATCTTGGTTGATGGCTTGAGGCCAAATTATATAACTACGTGTGTGTTTGGATTCCGATCGTGTTGACCGATGTATTGTGGCCGTGTAGGCCTTGTATATAAGTTTGGTATTGTCACCCGTACAGGGGAGATGCTGCCGGATTTTAGTTTGGCGGGGTCTCCATCGGGGCGTGACAATTTATTTGGTATCAGAGTGCCTATGTTTTCGAGTTCCTAGGGGTTTTTGGATTTTTCGGAGTTCGCCATGTTTTGGCAGGTTTTGTGAGGCAATTTGGAAATTTTGGATTTGGTATGGATTTCCGATGATTTTTATGTTTCGGAAATTCTAGGATTTTTGACGAGATCAATATGGGGTTTTGGCGGCTACGGGACCTCTCCTGACGGTGAAATAGGTATGATGATTAATTTGATATGTTTTTATTTGTGGT
The DNA here is from genome assembly GCA_025175895.1 of Wurfbainia villosa. Lineage (NCBI taxonomy): Eukaryota > Viridiplantae > Streptophyta > Magnoliopsida > Zingiberales > Zingiberaceae > Wurfbainia > Wurfbainia villosa. The sequence continues at coordinate 21,732,175 of CM045998.1, forward strand.
AATATCTCAGATTCATTTGATATGATTCATACGAGAGCGGTGGGCGTGCGGGCACCACGACAGAGGACATTGAGATCTTTGGCGACTAACTTGCCAGAGAGATCTACTGAGGGTGAGCATGTTGATCAGGGTCAGATTCCACAGGGTGCTACGGGAGTTGTGGATCCTCAGGCCTCGGCGGATCCTCCTCCCAAGATACCCACTGCTGGGATATCCGATGTACCAGCGGGAGACCCTACTACTACATCGACACCCCGCCGAGGACGCTCTACAGACCGAGGCCCATCGCTGAGCGACCCTCACTCAGTATCGACCACTACTTATCCTACTGATGTAGCTGTGGCACGAGCTCGGATTCCAGGATTGGCAAAGTCAATGAAAAGCCGGTTCACTTTATTCAGCGGAGAGACTGATCCGAGTGTAGCTCAGTCTTGGATCGAGATGATGGAGTGTACCTTCTATTATATGGTCTGCTCCGAGTGGGAGAAAGCAGAGTTGGCGGCCTTCCATTTACGAGGCGAGGCCGAGATTTGGTGGGATATGCAGCGCTCGATTATCGACGAGCAGCAGGTTACCTGGGCGAGATTTAGAGAGGCTTTTGAGAGTCAGTATTTCCCACGGGCATATCAGATGATGCGACGTCAGGATTTTCTGAGTCTACGACAGAATAATCACTCCGTGATGGAGTATAATACAGAATTTAATCGGTTAGCCAGGTTTTGTCCATAATTAGTTGCTGAGGATAGGTCACAGATGATGCAGTTTGTTTAAGGACTAGATGGGCATCTACAGGTCAAGATGGCAGGATTTGGTAGTTCTTCCTACCGAGAGGCATTGGACAGAGCTTTGTTGATCGAGTCGGCTCAACAGAGGGTCAATACTGATAGGAAGAGGAAATAGACCGATAGAACCACAGTCGCACCCAGCACCACGCATCATCGGATAGCAAGAAAGTGGTCGCAACACCGTGTCGAGTCATTCGGGGGCATCTAGTCGGCCTCGTAAATCAGACGATCTTCACCGGGCCCTCCTGCCTTCTCAAAGAGCGGAGGCCGGCCACTAGTGACACCCACTGTACTCGTTGTGGATCGAGAGAGCATATCGTCTCAGCCTGCACCTTGGGATAGTCAATTTGCTATTATTGCAAGCTGCCTGGACACATGAGTCGAGATTGTTCATTGAAGGCTCAGCATGTGGCTTCTGGGGTTTCTATTCAGGGAGGATCATTGCGTCAGTCTGAGACTCAGAGAGGGGGCCAGACAGCTAGACCTTCGCAATGCCCGCAGAGGACAGCTCCCCTTGCAGGAGTCGCCTATGGTATTCATGGACAGGAGTACACCAGTGCCCGTACGGTGTCACACAGGTTGATTTCAGACCGTAGTAGGTCGATCCGGCCCCAATGGTACAAGATTACCAGCGCAGGAGCCACTGATACAATATCAGCTGCATCCCTTGACACTAGTTTAGATCCACTACCGACATGACGACTAATCGCAGCCTTCATACCGGCCTACATACGGCCTTGTGCTCGATCCTCGGGCCCGAGCCTGACCACCTCTGGCGGTGCTATACCACCTCCACCTCCACCGAAGGTGGCGGATTCATGCGATTACTAGAGAGGATCTGCGTGACGGTAGCGAATCCGTTTTTTTGTGATGCGGTTTCACTTTATGCATTTTCAGCTATTATGCTAATTGATACTGGTAGTTCGCATTCGTTTATTTCTCGTACTTTTATGAGAGAAATCGGTAGACTACCTACTAGTAGATCACAGATATTAGTCGTCTCCCTACCATCTGGCGATACATTGGATGTTACCCAGGAGGTCCGAGGTTGTCCCTTAGATTTCGCTAACATCATCCTTACTGTAGATTTATTGGTACTGGACATGGTCGAGTTCGACATTATCCTTGGCATGGATTGGTTGTCCGCATATCATGCCACAGTTGATTGTCAGACGAGGGTGGTCACATTCCGACCTCCGAACCAACCCTCGTGGGATTTCACTGGCATCCGGGATGATGGTATAGCGACCATTTCTGCGATTCAGGCTCAGAAGCTTTTATTGCACGGTTGCCAAGGTTTTCTATTATCTATGATCAATGTAGAAGATAGTCGTGACTCTCAGATCGTGGACATCCCTATTGTCTGAGAGTATTCAGATGTCTTTCGGAGGAATTCACAGTGCCTCCCAGACGGCAAGTGGAGTTCATGATTGAGTTAATACCTGGGACGGCGCCGACATCGAAAGCTCTTTATCGTATGGCCCTGAGAGAGTTGGATGAGTTAAAGGTTCAGCTCCAGGAACTTTTGGACAGAGGTTTTATTCTCCCTAGTGCATCACCCTGGGGTTCTCCGGTTCTCTTCGTGAAGAAGAAAGATGGTTCGATGAGACTGTGCATCGACTACAGGCAGTTGAACACTGTCACTATCAAAAATAAATATCCCCTGTCACGTATTGAGGACTTGTTTGATCAGCTCAGAGGTACATCAATCTATTCTAAGATTGATCTGTGGTACGGATATCATCAATTAAGGGTTAGAGATTCTGATATTCAGAAGACAGCGTTCCGTACCAGATATGGACACTATGAGTTTTTGGTAATGCCATTTGGGCTTACCAATGCTCCAGTGGTATTCATGGATTTGATGAATTGTGAATTTATGGATTTCCTAGATCGGTTCGTCATTGTTTTTATCGATGACATTCTGGTCTATTCTCGTTCCGAGGAGGAACACGCGCAACATCTTCGTCTTGTTCTCGATAGGCTCCGACAGAAGCGGCTATATGCGAAGTTCAATAAGTGTGCATTTTGGTTACACTCAGTCGGTTTTCTGAGACATGTGGTTTCGAGTAGAGGTATTTCAGTTGACCCCCAGAAGATCGAGGTTGTCACCAGTTGGGAGCAGCCGAAATCAGTTCAGGAGGTTCGCAGTTTCCTAGGCTTGGCCTGTTATTACAGACGGTTCATTGAGGGTTTCTCGAGCATTGCTATGCCATTGACACGCCTTACCAGGAAGGGTGTGAAGTTCACGTGGACAGAGGCGTGCGAGACTAGTTTTCAGGAGTTGAAGAGGAGATTGGTGCGACCGATTAGTATTAGCCATCAGGGGACGATGGTTTCGTTCTTTATACAGATGCATCTCTACAGGGTTTAGGCACAGTATTGATGCAGCACGGCAGGGTAGTCTCTTATGCTTCTCTCCAGTTGAAGGATCACGAGAAAAACTATCCAGTTCATGATTTAGAGTTTGCCGCTATTATCTATGCCTTGAAGATTTGGAGGAATCATTTATATGGTATTACGTTTGAGATTCTTACTGATCATAAGAGTCTCAAATATCTATTTACGCAGAAGGAACTCAATCTCCGACAGAGGAGATGGATGGAGTTCCTAAAGGATTATGACTGTACCATCAGCTACCACCTAGGGAAAGCCAATGTGGTTGCCGATGCACTTAGCCAAAAGTCCCGAGGGACTTTAGCTTCCTTCCAAGTTTTAGTCACGGATTTGATTCAGGGTTTTTCTGAGTTGAGCCTTGAGGAGCAGGGACCGAGGCGAGGCATTACGGTTACCATGGTTGCTCAATCGTCTATCCGGACGAGTCCGGGAGGCTCGGCGATGTCGATTCTCTGATTCATTGGTAGTCGGATAACCGGGCCAATGTGAGTTCACCCGAGATGATGAGGGTATTATATATTTCTGAGGCAGATTATGCGTACCTCAACCTCACTCGGTCATGAAGGAGTTACTTCAGGAGGCTCATCGCTCTCGATTTGCGATCCACCCAGGCAGAACCCGCATGTATCTAGATTTAAAGCATTTGTATTGGTGGAACGGTATGAAGAAAGACATCGCGGATTTTGTAGCTAGATGTCTGATTTGTCAGCAGGTCAAGGCTGAGCACCAAAGACCAGCTGGATTACTTCAGAGGATTCCTATTCCTGAGTGGAAGTGGGATCATATTACTATGGATTTTGTGATGGGTTTGCCTAGGACACGTCAAGGCCATGACGCGATTTGGGTAGTCGTAGACCGACTAACCAAATATGTGCACTTCTTATCGATTCGGAAGACCGACTCTCTGGATCGGTTGACAGAGCTATATTGTCGGGAGATCATCAGATTGCATGGTGTTCCTTTGAGCATTATATCAGATAGAGATCCCCGTTTCACGTCTAGGTTACGCAGAGTCTGCGCAGGCTTTAGGCACACAACCCGATTTAGTATCAGATTCCATCCGCAGACGATGAGATACGAGCGGACCATTCAGACACTAGAGGATTTGCTGAGGTCCTGTGTTATAGATTTCGGAGGCAACTAGAAGGATCATTTTCCGTTAGTGGAATTCGCCTACAATAACAATTATCATTCGGCTATCCAAATGGCCCCGTATGAGGCATTGTATGGTAGGCAGTGTCGTACACCCACCCTCTGGGAGGAGGTTGGGGAGGCCCAGTTGCTAGGACCCCAGAGAGCTCAGCATGAGGCAGAGTTGGTCCGTCTTTCATCGGACGTAGGATGGCGAGTGTAGGAACGCCGGAAGAGTTATGCATATCGTAGACGGAGTAATACTTCGTTCAGTTACGTATTGCTGGTACTCCATTTGGAGAACTCTTCAAAGACGGTATTTTGAAATGGCCTCCGTGGTAAGCTAACTCCTAGATACATTGGTTCGTTTGAGATTTTGGAGAGGATCGGAGCAGTTGCTTATCGTCTAGCCCTACCACCATCTTTGACGAGTATACATGATGTGTTCCATGTGTCTATGCTGAGGAAGTATGTGCCTGACTCTTCACATATTCTGTCAGATGTGTCAGGTTCCATTCAACCTGATGCTACTTACGCAGAGGTTCTGGTACAGATTTTGGATTTCAAGGAACGACAGTTACAGAACAAGGTTATGTGACTCGTCAAGGTCAGGTGGAGTCACCGCACCGACGAGGAGGCTACTTGGGAGCTCGAGGAAAAGATCATAGCTCAATACCCCCACTTGTTTACTTAAGGTACGTGAGGTATATTTTCAATACTTGTGGTGTTTCTTACTCGTTGTGCATTTGAGTAGGAAATTTGGGGACCAAATTTTAATTAGTGGGGGAGAATGTTAAATACTGGAAAATTTAACAGGTAAATTTAATGGCCAAAGAATTAAGGAAATAATCCTAGAAATATTTTGGGATTTTTAGAGAATTTTAGGAATTTTTCTGGATTTAAACGGACTCCGTACGAGATTTTTACGGGGATAAAATAAATAGGCTTTAGCAGGGTCTATTTAAAGGGGTTAAATACACGATGAAAACCTAATTATCTATTTCCCTTTTCTTTCTTTTCCCCGTGCCGCGACCTCCTTCAGCAGTTTCTTTTCGCGAGCCTCCTTTGCTTCTCCGCCGACGATCTCGCCGAAACAAGCCGCCGCCTTGCCAGTACCCTTCTCCGCGCCGCCAAGCCGGAGTTTCCTTTGTCGTCCGACCTAGAGATTTCACGCCGCAACCCTCACTCGTAATCCCGCGAGCACCGCTTCCCGACGCCTCTTCTCCGCAAGTGCCGACGAACGTTGCCACCTTCCCGGTGCTCAGGCCGTCGGCTTCTCTTCCTCGTGTCCGCAGCCACCCGAGTCCCTGCGACCGATTGTCCCTCCTCAAGAGCTGACAACTGCTGGCCTTCCGCCGCCGCGAGCTCCCTTAGTGTCGCCGGTGAAGGTGGAGCTTCAGGTAAATACCTAGATTTTCTCTTGTTTTCTTGCTGTTCAGGGATTCTATGGGTGTGGTAGGGGCAGTGATTAGGGCAGCAAGGAAGTGTCGGCTGTGAGAGGTTGTGAGGGTTTGATTTGGAGGGTGTCGTGTGGTTAGGGTTGGGAGGTGGTCGTGCAAGGTCGGATGTTAGTGGGCCATGGGTGGAGGTGTCGACTGTGAATTTAAGAAATTGAGTTGGGTGGGTATCGGCTATTGGTGGAATTTCTAGGGCGGGTGAGCTTGATTGGTCGATTTGGTGCTGATTCTGGTGTTATTCGGTTGATCGGTATGGTATTCAGAGGATATGGGATTTGGGTGACATTGTTTGGTTTTGAGGATTTTTGAAGGTGATGAATTAGGTTAGGTGATTAGGAATTTATTTGGGTACATTGGTTGGAACAATAGTTGGATAAATTAAAAGCTAGTAAATTTTATTTATTTGACTTAGGTTGTTAAAATGCAGGTTAAACCAAGTTTAATTGATTAATTAGCTTATCATTAATGAATCAAAATTTTTATCAATTGATTTAGTGGGCTAAATTAATTGTATGGATATTTGTGGACAAGGAAAATTGGAAATTTGATTTGGGTTAATCGGGTTATGAAGGAAATCGATTAATTATTCGATTTATCGTTGAATTGCATTTTTGTGCTTAACAAAGGTTATTGCTCTTGGCCACGATAAGGTGTCCCCAAATGTGACGATTTGGTTCTTTCATGGATATATATTCAAAGCGGTATTTTGACTTATCTTTTACATATAGTCATTGTTGATATGCTAGTTAGGATAGCTTACAATAATTTTTCATGTTTATATGCCTGGTATGCTTTTGGTGCCTACTTGATACATGCATGTGATAGGATATGATTATATTTCCCTGTTTGATTTGGATCATAGTACATGGATTAGGGATATATACATATTGATTGTACATATTATTCGGATAGGTGTTTTGAGTAGGATTTACATGCTTTAGTATCATGCACCATTTTCGCATGATTGCATGCTGGCTGGACAGGGTTCCATTATTGTTGAGCCCGCAGCTAGTTACATGGCCTGCACACACTGCCACTCATGGGTTAGTGGTGCATCATGAGGGTGTGTGCAGTTGCTCTGTCAGGCTCCGCTGGTCCGCTCATGGGTAGCGATGAGGCAGCGTGGTAGCGGGCAGGGATCCCTCCTCTGGTCTATGACACCGGGAGATGAGAGCTTAGCTCCCCCACTCTGTTTGGGGCAGGAGGATAGGTGTACTCCTACAGCATCCTGTCCACTCGGTCACTCAGGAGCAGTGATGGCAGAGTGCACAGTTGTCATAGCCCTACCCACTCGGCTTCACCATCGCGTGTGTGGCGGTTGACTGGCGTCAGAGGTGACCATGTCATTTGCACGACATGCACTTTGCATGGATTGCATTTGTATTGTGTTTGTTGCATTTTTATTTCTGCCTTGGATGTTGCATATGATTTTCATGCATACATGATACATGTTTGTATATGGTGATGACTCTTATAGTAGGGCACATGCTCCTATATCAGGGTAGGAGATTCAGGTGAGTATAGTCCTTTTGCATTTATTTCTTGCTTACCCTTTATGTGAGACTGTACTGGCATGATTTTTATTGTTAGATATACCTTACTTGCATATCGACTATATCCGCTAAGTTCTTTGAACTTATCCCGTTGATTTATATCTATTTCAGGATAAAGCTGTCAGGAGAGTGCAGCTGCCGGACCCCACTCGTCGTAATTGTCTGTTTTGGATTTTTGTTTTATGGTATTTGGATTTTGATCATAGGACATGTTTAGGATTGGAGATTGATGGTTGTATTTGTGGATTTTTGGTGTTCTTATGGACTTCTATTTCGGTTTTGTAGGATAAGTTTTGGTGAGTATTCCTGCCCAGATGGCAGAAGGGGTAAGTATAGTTGTGATAGATATTTATCATTTATCTTGGTAGATGGCTTGAGGCTAAATTATATAACTGCGTGTGTGTTTGGATTCCAGTCGTGTTGACCGATGTATTGTGGCCGTGTAGGCCTTGTATATAAGTTTGGTATTGTCACCCGTACAAGGGAGATGCTGCCGGATTTTAGTCTGGCGGGGTCTCCATCGGGGTGTGACATGTAGGGTGGTGCCCCTACACTGATGCCGACAACTATCCAGTATCCTGCATCTCTGGTGATCTACTACCCAGGAGTATCTGCACCACAGCAGTTCTTACCAGCCAACTCTCAGGGATATCTTATGCCTGCACCAACGACTCAGTCTCCAGTACCACAGAGCCAGATCCAGCCGGAGTGGAGTCACACTACTACTTCGTCAGGGATGCAATTGACAAATATCGAGACTGGATGAGTTTTTGCCATCACCAGATATGAGGCACAGCGGGCTGAGGGATCATTCATATGGGGTATGGTTTCAATTTATTCTATATGCGCTGATACTTTGATTGATACCGGTAGTTCCCATTCATTCGTATCTAGAATATTTCTGGGTAGAGTTGGAAGAATCCCAATGGTTCATTCTTGTGGGTTAGCAGTATCCTTGCCATCAGGAGAGGTGCTGACTAGCCACCAAGAAATCAAAGGTTACCCATTAGATTTTGATAGCATATCCTTACAGTGGACCTCTAGGTGTTGAAAATGATAGAGTTTGATATTATTCTCGGTATGGACTGGTTGGCCGCTTATTATGCTACAGTGGATTTGTATAGCAAGGGTGGTGACATTTCGACCACCGGATCAACCAGCTTGGGAATTTGTTGGTACTGGAGACGATGGATTATCCATTATATCAGCTTTACAGGCTCAGAAGTTATTGGCCCAGGGTTGTCAGGGTTATTTATTATCTCTAGTCAAAGTTGTGAACGAAGGACTACCACCCCTCTCTGATGTGCGAGTAGTCCGAGAGTATCCAGATGTATTCCTAGATGAACTTCCAGGCTTGCCACCTCCTAGGCAAGTGAAATTTGCAATAGAGGTGATTCCAAGAACCGCGCCTATATCGAAACCTCCTTATCGGATGGCACCAAAAGAACTAAATGAACTTAAAGTTCAACTGCAGGAGTTGCTGGATAATGGATTCATCCGCCCTAGTGTTTCACCAATGGGAGCTCCGGTACTTTTTGTCAAAAAGAAGGATGGATCGTTGCAGTTATGTATTGACTATCGACAACTGAATGCAGTCACAGTTAAGAACAAATATCCGCTGCTGAGGATACTTAAGGATACATGTGTGTATTCTAAAATTGATCTATGCTCAGGATATCATCAGCTTCGGATAAGAGATGAGGATGTTCAGAAAAAAGCTTTCTGCACCCATTATGAACATTACGAGTTTCTAGTGATGCCTTTCGGTCTCACGAATGCCCCAGCTGCATTTATGGACTTAATGAATCAGGTATTCCTGAGGTATATAGATCAGTTCGTGATAGTTTTCATCGATGATATATTGATTTATTCTCGATCCGAGGAGGAACATGAACAACATCTGCGGATAGTATTAGAGACGTTGCGATAGGAGCAGTTGTATGCAAGGTTTAGCAAGTGTGCATTCTGGTTATCCTCACTAGGTTTTCTTGGACATGTAGTGTCCAACAGAGGTATTTCTGTAGATCCCTAGAAGATCGAGGCAATTACCAGTTGGGAGCAGCCAAAGTCATTTTAGGAGGTAAGTAGTTTCCTTGGTCTGGTCAGATATTATCGGAGATTCGTAGAGGGATTCTCAAGTATTGCCATGCCACTCACTCGCCTGACTCGGAAAGGGGTCAAGTTCACCTGGTCAGAGGCTTGTGAAACTAGCTTCCAGGAGCTTAAGAGACGGTTAGTTTCTACACGAGTCTTAGTGATTTCTTCTGTTATTGATGGGATAGTTCTTTATACGGATGTTTCTATCCAAGAGTTGGGTGCAGTTCTGATGCAGTCCAACCGTGTGGTATCTTATGCCTCCTGTCAACTAAAGGATCACGAGAGAAATTACCCAGTGCACGATCTGGAGTTAGCCGCCATTATTTTCGCATTGAAGATATGGAGGCACTACTTGTATGAGATTACTTTTGAGATCTACACATACCATAAAAGCCTGAAGTATCTGTTCACATAGAAAGAGCTGAATCTGAGACAGACACGGTGGATGGAATATCTGAAGGATTTGTTGGGTTTCCGGCACCGCGGCGAGTGTGTTTGAACATGTTTCGTAAACATGTGCACAGCGGAAGAAATAAAAATAATAAATCTACATTTATTACAATACACACATCACACGCATGCATAGTACAACATGTGTAGACATAACCGTAAATTTAAATTTTGCAATAAAAGGAAATTTAACTACGTATACCTTACGTATCACGTGTAGCGGGAACGGCATCAACCGGAATGATCCTCGCTAGAATCGTCTCTATCCGTGTCCACGCCGAGTATCTTCGGGATGACTTCACTAAGTCACGAGCCTTGTCTTCGTACGGGTTACTAGCCTCGTGTTGAAGACGATGTGATGTTAGTAATATATGAGAGATGTCCTAAGGCAATCGCCTTATGTATGAACCATTTATATGATAAATGAAGATTCACTATTTGAGTATACATGTTTTATGTATTTGATTGGATCTTAAACTCATTTACTGAATGTCCACGATACGACGATTCACAAAGATGAGAGAATTTGTGATTGGATCACAACTAGTGAGTATCTCTACATGTGTAATTGTGATGTATCAGAATTATCCCTAGTCGATGAATTGATGGATTTGGACACCATCAATTCTGTCGAGACTAGCACGAGGTATACTCCTTGGTGTATCCAAGTAGCTGATTCTCACTGGCTGGAGACATAGTGATGTCCGGAGTTAATCGTGGATGCTAGTTATGGTAACTAGTTCATTGGAGTGACCAGCCGTAAGACTTCATATGGTTCTCTGCATATATAGATATGTCAATGAAGTTCTTACTGCGGCTTAAGTGCGATGTTCCTTTGACTTGCGGTATTCAAGTCATCTTGATCATGGAGACTTATGCTTTGACATCTTAAGCAAACATCTCTAAGGAGATGTGGACCCGGGATGATTGGGTATAAGTCGAAGTGATCGAAGGGGTTTGAATAGCCTATAAAGGATTCACCACTCCTTGCGAGGAGATGTATACCCATGGCCTCTCGTCGGATTGTTACTAAAGTCTTTGGCAAAAGCATTACATGTTTAGAGTAAGGTACTCTTCGATACATGTGGAGTAACTAGAATCCGTAGGACGAGGAAATGATACTTGGGCTAGGTGTGACGTAGTCAGCCTAGTGGGGACTGACACAATAGACCATGTCCTGAACTAAGTGGGTATAAGATGAGTGAAGGGAATGGGGCACGAATCATTCGAGCTGCTGAAGGGTTTCAAAAATAGTTCTGGATCAACCGTTGATCTTTTTGGTTAATTGGGGATCATGATGTACTACTAGGTGCCACTCATGATCGTTCTATAATTAATGGTTAATTATAGACGACCAACATAAACCGAGAACATATTTGGTCACACGCACAACGAGCGTAATCCAAAGGATTTAAAACGAGCTTGAGAATGGGATTCTCAGACCGAGAGAAACTAGGTTTGGTTGGACCAAACATAAAGCGAGCATGAAATCGTTTCAGTCGCAATGGAAGCGTGGATGGGCCGTGTCTTATGAAGACATAATGGATGAACCAAAATGGTTTGGTTCTAATCCAATGGAGGAGAATAAAACAAAGGGTTTGGTTTATTTTAAACGAATGAACCAAAAGTTGGTTCGGTTCGTTTTAACTTAAAATAAACCATCATGGTTTGGTTTATTTTAACTTATCTTAATGGAGCGGGTAAACGGGCCTAATTGTTATGATCCAATAACCATTAAGAGAATTAGTTCTCTATAAAAGAGGACTTAATGGATAATTAAGCCCTAATCCACAACCCTAAGTTGCCACCCACCTCTCCTTGGAGAAATTCGGAGCTAACTCTCCTCCTCCTTGCCGCCGCCCACCTTGAGGCTCCAACCGGCGTCCAGAAGGCTGCTTCCTTCCCCCTCGCCGGCGTCGAGCAACTGCCGGTTAGTGCTCCGGTGATCTCCTTCAAGTTTGGCATCAAGGTGAGCTCTATCTCCCTTGGTTGGCCGGCGCCTATCACCTCCACCAAAGCTGTCCAGTTTTCTGGACAGCTTGTTCTCCTCTCGTCGGAGCGTCGTTTGGACGACGGTTAGAGCTCCGACAGCGGCTAACTTACCGGGGATTCGATCTCCGGTAATCCTCTGAGGTGGAGGACGAAGGATTCGTCAATTGGTTGATGAATACCTCTCCGGAGAAGCGAGTTTTGAGAACTCGTATTAGGATCCGAATTTGGATTCGGATCGTGATCATCTCTCGATCACGTCGTCTTCAACATGAGGCTAGTAACCCGTACGAAGACGAAGCTCGTGGCTTAACAAAGTCATCCCGAGGAACTCGGCGTGGATACGGATAGAGACGATTCTAGCGAGGATCGTTCCGGTTGATGTCGTTCCCGCTACACGTCATACGAAAGGTATAACGTAGATAAATTTCCTTTTATTGCAAATTTAAATTTACGGTTATGTCTACACTTGTTGTAATATGCATGCGTGTGTTGTGTGTGTTGTAATAAATGTAGATTTATTATTTTTATTGCTTCCGCTGTGTTCATGTTTACGAAACGTGATCGAACACACACACGCCGCGGTGCCGGAAACCCAACAGTGGTATCAGAGCCCAGGTTGTGTTTCGACATAATCGTAAAATGATTTTGTGATAGTCATAATGTATTTCTGGAAATTTTCTAATTTTGGAAATTTAGAAGTATTTATGGAAATTTTTCAATTTTGGAAAGTCTAGAAGTATTTATGGAAATCTTCCACTTTTGGAAAGTTGGAAGTATTTATGGAAATTGATATTTTCCATAAATAAAATATTTGATAAGATTCTAGAAATTTGTTTCCTAATTTAATCATGATTTGATTTGGGAAATCAAATCTTAAAATATTTTATTTCCATAAGTAGTTTTAATGATTTAGGAAATTGGTTTCCTAAATAGATTTTCCTTAATCAAATAATTCCATGAATAAAATATGTGATTAGATTTGGAAATTTGTTTCCTAATTTAATTATGATTTGATTTAGAGAATCAAATCTTAAACATATTTTATTTCCATAAATAGTTATGACATATAAGGAAATTATATACATGACATAATTGTATGTCATGTAATTGCATTAGATGCATAACATTATGCCATGCGTGTCGTGACATGTAGATGTATGTCATGTATGTCATGCCATGTAGATAATAGTTATTTGCATGCAAAGAGGATGAGACATAAAAACCCTTAAACAATATTAAAGCCTACACCTTCCATTAATATGGTTAGAACCAGAGTTCCGTTTCTTGTTTGGGTTGTTGGACTCTCTCCAAGCCCGGCTCGAACCCGAACATGTTCAAACCATGGAATAGTTTAATACTAATATGGTAAGAGTCAGAGGTCAATCGTTAGCTTTGGTTGTTGGACTCTCTCCAAGCTAGGCTAATTGGTTGAATGCGCTCTAACCATATTAAAACTATTTCCCGATTAATGGGTTGGCTTTAACCTGGAGCATCGGCTTGTTGGACTCTCTCCAAGGTCGATGTAAAGGGAGGTGAAGTTGGGTGCTATGCATATGATGCATACTTGTTAATGTGTTAACAACCCGATGTATGTGTGAACATTCAATTAGTTGATAGCACATTGTGATAGTTGCATATACGTGATATGCAATCGGTATAGTTGATACCTACCGTCGTAGTTATGAATGGCTTGTTGGACTCTCTCCAAGGTTGTTCATAACTATGATGGATATCAGCCCATTCGGAGATGGACCTACGATCTCCCGAAGTGATTTTGGGGTTTTTAAATTGAAAAATGAATGGGATTTATAAATGTATATTGATGCATTTTAAAATCATTTTCATATATGCTCGTTTGTATTTCTAAGATTGATCATGATGTCTTTGAATTTGCGTCCATTTTGGATTGAATAAATTGACTGGGCGAACTTCTTGGGTGGCTTAGAAACTTGAGAATTGTTCTCAAGGTGGAAAAGCTGAATGTCCTCGGCGCTCTTCCCGCCTAGTGACAATGCAACTGGACCAATTGTTGGCCTATCAGAAACATGTGAGTGATTCTGAACAAATGAGTTGCATCATGCTAGCCGCGATGGAACCCAAGCTACGAAAGCAGCATGAGCATATGGATGCTCATATCGTAGTCCTTCATCTTTGTGAGTTGGTTGATGAGCAAGTGAGATTCGAAAGGTTCGAAGTCTCAAAGCTCCTCTTCACCATTGAGATGCTAGAAGGTTCATCTGTGGTACTGCTCAATATGCTGAAGACTGTGGAGTCTTCTGAGAAGCATGAGCAGGGGACGGTGCTGTTAGTTGATTCCTCGAAGAAAGGTTCTAAGAGGAAGTCAAAGGAACAGCAGAAGGGAAAGAAGAGAAGGGCTAAGAAGGTAGAACTAGCACAAAAGGAAACTTGCCATCATTATGGCAAGGAGAGCCATTTGCGAAGAAAGTGCAAGATTTATCTTGAGTCCGTGAAGAAGGATAAGGCATCGGATGCCCCATCTTCTTCAGAAATTTTCTTTATTGATTGTCATTCTATTTCCTCAGACACTTGGGTATTTGATACTGGGTGTGGCTCACATATATGTAATGACATACATGGGCTAAGGAATAGAAGAAGACTCGTCAAGGGGAGAGTCAAATTTACGTGTTGGGAATGGAGCAACGGTTGCTGCACTCGCCATCGGAACATATTTGTTGGAACTCCCTGTAGGACTTGTCTTAGAACTGGACAATTGCTTTTATGTTCCTTCGTTGATAAAGAACATCATTTCTATTTCTTGTTTAAATAGAAATGGGTACCATTTGACTTTTAGTAACAATTGTTGTTACATAACTTTGAATGGAGTTCTTTAAGGGACTGGAACTTTAAGCAATGGTGTTTATACGTTGGACGTATCCAGTGATATTTTCAATATCGAAGCGAGCAACAAGCGTGCTCGAAAGGATAATCAAATAGACTCCTACATGGTTTGGGTATAGCTACTTCATTACCTTCACTGATGATCACTCACGGTTTGGGTATGTGTTCTTGATGAAACACAAGTCTGAAGCCTTTGAAAGGTTCAAAGAATTCAAAAATGAAGTAGAGAAACAACATGATAAGAGTATTAAAATACTTCAATCGGATCGAGGTGGAGAATACTTAAGTCAAGAGTTTCCTGATTATCTAAGAGACAATGTTATATTGTCTCAATGGACTCCGCCATATACACCACAGCATAATGGTGTATCTGAGAGGCGTAACCGGACCTTGTTGGACATGGTCAGGTCAATGATGAATCATGCAACTCTTCCCAAGTCCTTTTGGGGCTATGCACTTCAGACAGTTGTTTACTTGTTAAACAGAATGCCTACCAAGGTAGTCTCAACTACTCCATATGAGATATGGAATGGTAAGAAACCTCATGTATCTTACTTGAAGATATGGGGTTGTCCTTCTTATGTGAAGCGGACTGTATCAGACAAATTGGATGCTAAGTCTGATAAATGTCTATTTGTTGGATACCCTAAGGAAACAAGGGGTTACCAATTCTATCATCCTGTGGAACAAAAGGTGTTTGTTTCAAGGCATGCTGTGTTTCTAGAGAAAGAGTTTCTCTTGCAAGAAAAAGGGGAGTGTCGCTGAGCTTGAGGAGGCCGAGAGACTCAAATAGACATTAATGAGATACGGTGAGCACAACAAATGACAACTCATAGTGATGAGCAATCTACTGGACTTATTGAACACCACATCTTCGAGATCCGTAGAACACGCAATATTCCCGAGAGATATGGATTTCTCGTAAGTGAATCGAACGACGTGTTACTCATTGATGATGAGGAGCCTACCAGTTATGAAGAAGTGCTGACAAGTTCAGAAAGGGAAAAGTGGCTTGGTGCCATGAAGTCGGAAATGGATTCCATGTATGAAAACCAAGTTTGGAACTTGGTTGACCCACCTGAAGGGATAAAGCCTATAGGGTGCAAGTGGGTTTTCAAGAAGAAAACCGACATGGATGGTAATGTGATTACCTATAAGGTTAGATTGGTGGCGAAAGGATATCGCCAAAAACAAGGTGTTGATTATGACGAAACCTATTCGCCGTAGCTATGCTTAAATCCATTCGGATGCTCCCGCCATAGCGCTCATTATGATTATGAGATATGGCAGATGGATGTGAAAACAGCTTTCCTTAATGGAAACCTGCTCGAGGACGTGTATATGATACAGCCTGAGGGTTTCACATCGGTTGATAAAACCAAGGTATGCAAATCGCGACGATCCATTTATGGATTGAAGCAAGCATCCAGAGTCGAATATCCGCTTTGATGAGACAATCAAAAAGTTTGATTTCACAAAATCCGCATTTAACCTTGTGTGTACAAGAAGGTTAGTGGGAGGCAATGTGTTCCTAGTATTGTATGTCGATGACATATTACTTATAGGAAACGATGTTTCAATCTTACACCGCTAAGGTTTGGTTATCCAAGACATTCTCCATGAAAGACTGGGAGAAGCAACCTACATCCTGGATTAAGATCTATAGAGATAGATCAAACGGTTGCTTGGTCTTTCGCAGCCTACATATATAGATCGAAAAGCAAAGAGGTTTAGCATGTCGGAATCCAAGAAAGGTTTCTACCCATCGTGCATGGGTACACCTTTCAAGTCTATGTGTCCGCGCACGTAAGACGAGAGGATTTGCATGAGTAAGATTCCCTATGCATCCGCAATAGGATCTATCATGTATGCTATGTTATGTACGAGGCCCGATGTATCGTATGCTCGAAAGTGTCACGAGCAGAGATACCACCGATCCAGAATGGATCATTGGGTGATCATAAGACGATCCTTAAGTACTTAAGAAGAACTAAGGATGTGTTCCTAATATATGGAGAAGGGTACATGGTGATACGCGGGTATACGGGATGTGCTTCCGCATAGACAAGGATGATTCCATGTCTTCCGTATGTATTCACCGAATGGAGGCGCAATAAGTTGGAAAGGTTCCAAGCTTGACACTATAGCGGATTCTCGCCACTAAGGCGAATACATTGCAGCCTTTGGAAGCAAGAAAGGAAGCGGTTTGGATCAAGAAGTTCATCTATGAACTTGATGTGGTCTCATCAATGATCCAAACATGTGCTTCACGCTATCATCTTATCAGAGAGATCATCGTGAGGGAACGAAATACAAATCGAGAAAATTCTAATCGAAAGGAACTTAGCGGATCCTTTGACTAAGGCATTACCTCAAAGTAAGCTTTGAGGGTCATGTTCGCTTATGGTATCGATACCGAGCGATTGGCATTAGGCCAAGTGGGAGTCCGTTAGTAATATATGAGAGATGTCCTAAGGCAATCGCTTTATGTATGAACCATTTATATGATAAATGAAGATTCACTATTCGAGTATACATGTTTTATGTATTTGATTGGATCTTAAACTCATTTTCGAATGTCCACGATACGATTCACAAGATGAGAGAATTTGTGATTGGATCACAACTAGTGAGTATCTCTACATGTGTAATTGTGATGTATCGAATTATCCCTAGTCGATGAATTGATGGATTTGGACACCATCAATTCTCACGAGACTAGCACGAGGTATACTCTTGGTGTATCCAAGCGATTCTCACCGGGCCGAGACATTGTGATGTCCGAGTTAATCGTGGATGCTAGTTATGGTAACTAGTTCATCGAGTGACCACCGTAAGACTTCATATGGTTCTCTCGCATATATAGATATGTCAATGAAGTTCTTATCGCGGCTTGGCGATGTTCCTTCGACTTGCGGTATTCAAGTCATCTTGATCATAAAGACTTATGCTTTGACATCTTAAGCAAACATCTCTAAGGAGATGTGGACCCGGATGATTGGGTATAAGTCAAGTGATCAAGGTGTTTGAATAGCCTATAAAGGATTCACCACTCCTTATGAGGAGATGTATACCCATGGCCTCTCGTCCGGATTGTTACTAAAGTCTTTGGCCAAAGCATTACATGTTTAGAGTAAGGTACTCTTCGATACATGTGGAGTAACTAGAACTGTGAGGACGAGGAAATGATACTTGGGCTAGGTGTGACGAGTCAACCTAGTGGGACGACACAATAGACCATGTCCCGAACCAAGTGGGTATAAGATGAGTGAAGGGAATGGGGCACCATTCATTCGAAGCCATCAAGGGTTTCGTAAATAGTTCCGATCAACCGCTGATCTTTTCTTAATTGGGGATCATGATGTACTACTAGGTGCCACTCATGATCGCTCTATAATTAATGGTTAATTATAGACGGCCAACATAAACCGAGAACCTATTTGGTCACACGACAACGAGTGTAATCCAAAGGATTTAAAACGAGCTTGAGAATGAGATTCTCGCATCGAGAAACTAGGTTTGGTTGGACCAAACATAAAGCGAGCATGAAATTGTTTCACGCAATGGAAGCGTGGATGGGCCGTGTCTTATGAAGACATAATGGATGGAACCAAATGGTTTGGTTCTAATCCAATGGAGGAGAATAAACCAAAGGGTTTGGTTTATATTAAACGAATGAACCAAAGTTGGTTCGGTTCGTTTTAACTTAAAATAAACCATCATGCTTTGGTTTATTTTAACTTATATTAATGGAGCGGGTTAACGGGCCTTATGGTTATGATCCGATAACCATTAAGAGAATTAGTTCTCTATAAAAGAGGACTTAAGGGTTTGTTAAGCCCTAATCCAAAAAACCCTAGCCTTAAGTTGCCGCCCACCTCCTCCCCTTGGAGATTTGGGCGCCAACCCTAGGCCGCCGCCCATCTTCTCCAACCGGCCACCAGATGCTGCCGTCTTCTCCCATTGCCGGCGTCGAGCTGCTGCCGGAAGAGTTACTGTGATCCTCCTTGGCTCCGGCGACAAGGTGAGCAAGCCGCTTTCCTTATTTGGCCGGCGCAAGGTCTCCACCAAAGCTGTCCAGTTTTCTGGACAGCTTGTTTCCTTCTCGTCGGAGCGTCGTTTGGACGACGTTTGGAGCTCCAACAGGGCCTTACTTACCGGGGATTAGATCTCCGGTAATCCTCATAGGTGGAGGACAAAGGATTCATCAAACGGTTGACGAATACCTCTCCGGAGAAGCGAGTTTTGAGAACTCGTCTTTGGATCCGAATTTGGATTCGGATTGTGATCTTCTGTCGATCACATGTTGGGTTTCCAGCACCGCGGCGTGTGTGTGTTCGATCACGTTTCGTAAACATGAACACAGCGGAAGCAATAAAAATAATAAATCTACATTTATTACAACACACACAACACACGCATGCATATTACAACAAGTGTAGACATAACCGTAAATTTAAATTTGCAATAAAAAGAAATTTATCTACGTTATACCTTTCGTATGACGTGTAGCGGGAACGACATCAATCGGAACGATCCTCGCTAGAATCGTCTCTATCCGTATCCACGCCGAGTTCCTCGGGATGACTTCGCTAAGCCACGAGCTTCGTCTTCGTACGGGTTACTAGCCTCGTGTTGAAGACGACGTGATCGAGAGATGATCACGATCCGAATCCAAATTCGGATCCTAATACGAGTTCTCAAAACTCGCTTCTCCGGAGAGGTATTCATCAACAAATTGACGAATCCTTCGTCCTCCACCTCAGAGGATTACTGGAGATCGAATCCCCGGTAAGTTAGCCGCTGTCGGAGCTCTAACCGTCGTCCAAACGATGCTCCGACGAGAGGAGAACAAGCTGTCCAGAAAACTGGACAGCTTTGGTGGAGGTGATAGGCGCCGGCCAACCAAGGGAGATAGAGCTCACCTTGATGCCAAACTTGAAGGAGATCACCGGAGCACTAACCAGCAGCAGCTCGACGCCGGCGAGGGGGAAGGAAGCAACCTTCTGGACGCCAGTTGGAGCCTCAAGGTGGGCGGCGGCAAGGAGGAGGAGAGTTAGCTTCGAATTTCTCCAAGGAGAGGTGGGCGGCAACTTAGGGTTGTGGATTAGGGCTTAATTATCCATTAAGCCCTCTTTTATAGAGAACTAATTCTCTTAATGGTTATTGGATCATAACCATTAGGCCCGTTTACCCGCTCCATTAATATAAGTTAAAATAAACCAAACCATGATGGTTTATTTTAAGTTAAAACGAACCGAACCAACTTTTGGTTCATTCGTTTAAAATAAACCAAACCCTTTGGTTTATTCTCCTCCATTGGATTAGAACCAAACCATTTTGGTTCATCCATTATGTCTTCATAAGACACGCCATCCACGCCCATTGCGATCAAACGATTTCATGCTCGCTATGTTTGGTCCAACCAAACCTAGTTTCTCTGGCCCGAGAATCCCATTCTCAAGCTCGCTTTTAAATCCTTTTGGATTACGCCACAGCGTGGTGACCAAATAGGTTCTCGGTTTATGTTGGCCGCCTATAATTAACCATTAATTATAGAACGATCATGAGTGGCACCTAGTAGTACATCATGATCCCCAATTAACCTAAAAGATCAATCTGATCCGTAACTATTTCTCAAACCCTTCAAAGAAATCGAATGATTCGCGCCCCATTCCCTTCACTCATCTTATACCCACTTGGTTCGTGACATGGTCTATAGTGTCCCCTCACTAGGTCGACTCACGTCACACCTAGCCCAAGTATCATTTCCTCGTCCTACGGATTCTAGTTACTCCACATGTATCGAAGAGTACCTTACTCTAAACATGTAATGCTTTGGCCAAAGACTTTAGTAACAATCCGACGAGAGGCTATGGGTATACATCTCCTCGCAAGGAGTGGTGAATCCTTTATAGGGTATTCAAACACCTTCGATCAGTTCGACTTATACCCAATCATCCCGGGTCCACATCTCCACAGAGATGCTTGCTTAAGATGTCAAAGCATAAGTCTTTATGATCAAAATGACTTGAATACCGCAAGTCAAAGGAACATCGCACTTAAGCTACAGTAAGAACTTCATTGACATATCTATATATGCAAAGAACCATATGAAGTCTTACGGCTGGTCACTCCAATGAACTAGTTACCATAACTAGCATCCACGATTAACTCCGGACATCACAATGTCTCCAGTCAGTGAGAATCAGCTGCTTGGATACACCAAGCAGTATACCTCATGCTAGTCTCGATAGAATTGATGGTGTCCAAATCCATCAATTCATCGACTAGGGATAATTTCGATACATCACAATTACACATGTAGAGATACTCACTAGTTGTGATCCAATCACAAATTCTCTCATGCTGTGAGTCGTATCACGGACATTCAGTAAATGAGTTTAAGATCCAATCAAATACCTGAAACTATGTATACTCAAATAGTGAATCTTCATTTATCATATAAATGGTTCATACATAAGGCGATTGCCTTAGGACATCTCTCATATATTACTAACAGACTCCCACTTGGCCTAATGCCAATCGCTACGATATCCAATACCATAAGCTGTAACATGACCCTCAAACTTACTTTGAGGTAATGCCTTAGTCAAAGGATCCACTAAGTTCCTTTCAGTGGGGATTTACTCGATTTGTATTTCTTTCCTACTGATGATCTCTCTGATAAGATGATAGCGGCGAAGCACATGTTTGGATCATTGATGTGACCACATCAAGTTCATAGATGAACTTCTTGATCCAAACCGCTTCCTTTGCTGCTTCCAAAGATGCAATGTATTCTGCCTTAGTAGCAGAATCCGCTATAGTGTCAAGCTTGGAACCTTTCCAATTTATTGCGCGTCCATTCCAGGTGAATACATTCCCAGACTGAGACCTGGAATCATCCTTGTCTGTCTGAAAGCTAGCATCCGTATACTCGCGTATCACCATGTCCCCTTCTCCATATATTAGGAACACATCCTTAGTTCTTCTTAAGTACTTAAGGATCGTCTTAACAGCCACCCAATGATCCATTCCTGGATCAAACTGGTATCTGCTCGTGACACTCAGAGCATACGATACATCGGGCCTCGTACATAATATAGCATACATGATAGATCTTATTGCGGATGCATAGGGAATCTTACTCATACAAATCCTCTCGTCTTCTGTGCGCGGACACATAGACTTCAAAAGGTGTACCCCATGCCTGATGGGTAGGAAACCTTTCTTGGATTCCGACATGCTAAACCTCTTTAGCACTCGGTCTATATATGTAGACTGCGAAAGACCAAGCAACCGTTTCGATCTATCTCTATAGATCTTAATCCCGAGGATGTAGGTTGCTTCTCCCAGGTCTTTCATGGAGAATGTATTGGATAACCAAACCTTAACTGACTATAAGATTGAAACATCGTTTCCTATAAGTAATATGTCATCGACATACAATACTAGGAACACGACTGCACTCCCACTAACCTTCTTGTACACATAAGGTTCATCTAGATTTTGTGAGAAATCAAACTTTTTGATTGTCTCATCAAAATGGATATTCCAGCTCCTGGATGCTTGCTTCAATCCATATATGGACCGTCGCAATTTGCATACCTTGGTTTTATCAACCGATGTGAAACCCTCAGGCTGTATCATATACACGTCCTCGAGCAGGTTTTCATTAAGGAAAGCCGTTTTCACATCCATCTGTCATATCTCATAATCATAATGAGCTGCTATGGCTAGGAGCATCCGAATGGATTTAAGCATAGCTACAGGCGAATAGGTTTCATCATAATCAACACCTTATTTTTGACGATATCCTTTCGCCACTAATCTAGCTTTATAGGTAATCACATTACCATCTGTTGGTGCAATCGGCCCAGGTCACGATTGACCAGACTCGAGTCTGACTCGAGTGAACAAAGTATGTTTGACAAAGTATGTTTGACAAAGTATGTTTGACAAAGTATGTTTGACATTGATGTTGGACATTGATGTCGGTTAATATGTTGGGGAGATTGTTTATACAATCGATCCAGGTTATAATTGACTTGATGGTTGACCAGGGTTGACCATGTGATTATGGGAAGTCCAAGCATGGGTCTTGGCAAATGGAAAGTCCAAGCATGGGTCTTGGCATGGAAAGTCCAACATGGGTTGGCAAGGGAAAGTCCAAGCTTGAGTCTTGGCATTTGGGAAGTCCAAGGGGATTGATATTGGCGGCGTAAAGTCCAAGCGGAGTCTTGGCAGTGTAAGTCCAATGTGCCTTGGCGGTGTAGACACCGTTAGCATGACATAGCCGATGGAAGCACACGGAAGCTAAGCGCGATGGATGAACAAGTCATGGATGACTTGGAGGATCTGAGGCGTGAGGTGATGGAGGTGGCTAGAAGGCTTAGGTCTAGGCTAAGGGTGGTCTAGCAAGTATGGGGCACCATACTTGGGTTAAAACCTCATTCTGATCGCTTCATGAAATGATCGGGTACGACGGCAATGCCGACCGCTAAGGATGGCAATGACCGATCACCGAGTTGTGAAAGATTAGACGCTCGTGAGCGATCGGGCGGTCGACTACGGGCGCGTTAGCCGATCGCCAATGTTGGCGAATGATCGGTGAGAGTCCGTGGAATTTGTCCAACGTGGATTGAGCCGTTGTCTCACGCCTCTGATGTTAGCGATGACCGGTGATTTATGGCAATCGATCACAAAGCGGAAATCCACCGAGGAGGATAAAAGCATGCTCGTGGAAGGCTCATTAATCGTTCTTGGGAAGCTTTGAGGTGATTTGAAGTGCATTTCGTGAGGCCCTTCAACCTCATCCAAGCAACCAACAAGCAAAGCGCTCAAACCCTAGTTTTGTAAAGTGTTCTTTACATTACCTTTGTATTTGCTTGTATTTCCTTAGATTATTGTTGTAATCTTGTGTACGAGGTTTCTCCGCCTCCGACTTGTTGTCGAGAAGGAGTTTATTGATTAGTGATTGCATTGGCGTCGCTAGAGCTCGTTAGAGCTCGATCCGTGAGTAGGAACTGCGGTTCGAACCACGTTATATGATCGTGTTGTGATTGTGTGTCTTGTTATATTTATTTGTTATTACTATTCCGTTGTGCTAACAAGATTGTAGACGATCGAACGCGAAAGAATTCCATCTACGTACCGGTCATCTACGCTATTCACCCCCCCTTTAGCGGGCGTCAAATCCCCAACAAGTGGTATCAGAGCCTGGTGGCTCTTCAACGGATTAACAACCGGGAGCAATACGCTAGAGGGTAAAGATGGAATTCCAAGACAAGCTAGGTTGGGACATCAACACACCGGTCCCGTACTCATTATATGGACAAGAAGGCTTCGATTCTTGGAAGAGAAGAATTGAAGATTTTTTGATGATGAGGGACTTCGAGGAATGGTCTTTATTAATGGAAGGATTTGAGTATCCTAGAGGACCAAAAGGTGGTTTCCTCAAGAAGAAGAGATGGAGTGAAGATCAACTCCAAAGATTCGAGAAAAACAAGAAGATAATTAAATTCATTTTTGATTTAATTCCAAATGAATTCTTGTGTAGCCTAGGTGAATGCATGGATGCTAAGGAGCGATTTGGCAAAGCTCCATGAAAGCCCATCAATGGTCCAAGAGGAAGAGACCGAAGAGGCTAATGCATCATCTTCACAAGGAAGTGAGGACTTGGAGGTTGAGAGATCATCAACATCCAAAGAGGAAGAGGAAGTAGAATCGGAAGTTGATAGGGAGTCAATTTCCGGGTTGGTGGAGGAAGCGGAAGAAGCATCCACCTCAAGGATTGAGGGGGAGGAGAGAACTTCCATAACGGAGCAACAAGAAGAAGCTTCAACATCCAATCAAGATGAGGAAGCTCAAAATACAACTCCGGCACCTACCACCGAACTAGGTAACTCAAACACATCAATCTCAAATAAAAATAATATCATGTGCTTTGAGTGTAGGGAATTTGGGCACTACAAGAGCAAGTGCCCAAAGAAGATTAGGAAAGCTCCACCGGCTCCAAAAGTCAAGGATGCCGGTTCCCCAAATATCAAGAGCAAGGAGCATATCATATGCTTCAAGTGCAACTCAAGGGGACATTATAGGAATCAATGTCCTAGGGGAAGCAAAAAGACCAAAGAGAGAGCTACACATGTAGGGGGAGCTACACATGTCGGTTTTTCTTCTTGAAAACCCACTTGCACCCTATAGGCTTGATGCCTTCAGGTGGGTCAACCAAGTTCCAAACTTGGTTTTCATACATGGAATCCATTTCCGACTTCATGGCTTCAAGCCACTTTTCCCTTTCTGAACTTGTCAGCACTTCTTCATAACTAGTAGGCTCCTCATCATCAATGAGTAACACCTCGTTCGATTCACTTACGAGAAATCCATATCTCTCAGGAATATTGCGTGTTCTACCAGATATACGAAGATGTGGTGTTACAGTAGGTCCAGCCGATTGCTCATCACTATGAGTTATCGGCTGTTGTGCTTCACCAGGTATCTCATCAATGTCTATTTGAGTCTCTCGAGCCTCCTCAAGCTCGACGACACTCCCACTGTTTTCTTGCAAGAGAAACTCTTTCTCTAGAAACACAGCATGCCTTGAAACAAACACCTTTTGTTCCACAGGATGATAGAATTGGTAACCCCTTGTTTCCTTAGGGTATCCAATAAATAGACATTTATCAGACTTAGCATCCAATTTATCTGATACAGTCCACTTCACATAAGCAGGACAACCCCATATCTTCAAGTAAGATACATGAGGTTTCTTACCATTCCATATCTCATATGAAGTAGTAGAGACTACCTTGGTTGGCATTCTGTTTAACAAGTAAATAGCTGTCTGAAGTGCATAGCCCCAAAAGGACTTGGGAAGATTCGCATGATTAATCATTGACCTGACCATGTCCAACAAGGTCCGGTTACGCCTCTCAGATACACCATTATGCTGTGGTGTATATGGCGGAGTCCATTGAGACAATATACCATTGTCTCTTAGATAATCAAGAAACTCTTGACTTAAGTATTCACCACCTCGATCCGATCGAAGTATTTTAATACTCTTGTCATGTTGTTTCTCTAGTTCATTTCTGAATTCTTTGAACCTTTCAAAGGCTTCAGACTTGTGTTTCATCAAGAACACATACCCAAACCGTGAGTGATCACCGGTGAAGGTAATGAAGTAGCTATAGCCTCCTAAAGCTTGAGTTGACATAGGTCCATATACATCAGTATGTATCAGACCTAGTAACTCTCCCACTCGTTCACCTTTTCCTGAAAAAGGTAACTTAGTCATCTTGCCTTTTAAGCATGATTCACATGTATCGTATGAATCCAATCCAAACGATTCCAGAATTCCACATCGGTGTAATTCGGACATGTGTTTCTTGCTTACATGGCCAAGATGACAATGCCACATGTAGGAGTCTATTTGATTATCCTTTCAAGCACGCTTGTTGCTCGCTTCGATATTGCAAATGTCACTAGATACGTCCAACGTATAAACACCATTGCTTAAAGTTCCAGTCCCATAAAGAACTCCATTCAAAGTTATGTAACAACAATTGTTACTAAAAGTCAAATGGTACCCATTTCTATTTAAACAAGAAATAGAAATGATGTTCTTTATCAACGAAGAAACATTAAAGCAATTGTCCAGTTCTAAGACAAGTCCTGTAGGGAGTTTCAACAAATACGTTCCGATGGCGAGTGCAGCAACCTTTGCTCCATTCCTAACACGTAAATTTGACTCTCCCTTGGCGAGTCTTCTTCTATTCCTTAGCCCATGTATGTCATTACATATATGTGAGCCACACCCAGTATCCAATACTCAAGTGTCTGAGGAAATAGAATGACAATCAATAACGAAGATATATGAAAAAGATGGAGCATCTTATGCCTTATTCTTCTTCACGGACTCAAGATAAATCTTGCAATTTCTTCGCCAATGGCCCTACTTTCCAAAATGATGGCAAGTGCCCTTTTGAGCTGGTTTTGCCTTTTTAGCCTTTTTCTTCTTCCCCTTCTGTTGTTCCTTTGACTCCCTCTTAGAACCTTTCTTCGAGGAATCAACTAACAACACGCCCCTCGCCATGCTTCTCGTAAGGCTCCACAGCCTTCAAAGATGTTGAGCAAAGACTACGATGAACCTTCTTGCATCTCAGAGGTGAAGAGGAGCTTGGAGACTTCGAACCTTTCGAATCTCACTTGCTTATCAAACAACTCATAAAGATGAAGGACTACGATATGAGCATCCATATGCTCATGCTGCTTTCGTAGCTTGGGTTCCATCGCGACTAGCATGATGCAACTTGTTAGTTCAGAATCAGTAATATGTTTCTGATAGACCCACAATTGGTCCGGAGTTGCATCGTCACTAGGATGGGCGGGAAGAGGTGCTTCGAGGACATACGCAAGCTTTTCACCTTGAGAACAATTCTCAAGTTTCTAAGCAGTCCAAGAAGTTCGGCCTAGTCAATTTATTCGAATCCAAAATGGAACGCAAATTCAAAGACATCATGATCAATTTTAGAAATACAAAATGAGCATATATGAGAAAATGATTTTAAAATGCATCAATATACATTTATAAATCCCATTCATTTTTTGAATTTCAAAACCTCCAAAATCACTTCGGGAGATCGTAGGTCCATCTCCGAATGGGCGGATATCCATCATAGATATGAACAACCTTGGAGAGAGTCCAACAAGCCATTCATAACTACGATGGTAGGTATCAACTATACCGATTGCATATCACGTATATGCAACTATCACAATATGCTATCAACTAATTGAATGTTCACACATACATCGGGTTGTTAACACATTAACAAGTATGCATCATTTGCATAGCACCCAACTTCACCTCCCTTTACATCGACCTTGGAGAGAGTCCAACAAGCCGATGCTCTAGGTTAAAGGCGACCCATTAATCAAGAAATAGTTTTAATATGGTTAGAGCGCATTCAACCAATTAGCCCGGCTTGGAGAGAGTCCAACAACCAAAGCTAACAATTGACCTCTGACTCTTACCATATTAGTATTAAACTATTCCATGGTTTGAACATGTTCGGGTTCGAACCGAGCTTGGAGAGAGTCCAACAACCCGAACAAGAAACGAAACTCTGGTTCTAACCATATTAATGGAAGGTGTAGGCTTTAATATTGAGTTAGGGTTTTTATGTCTCATCCTCTTTGTATGCAAATAACTATTATCTACATGGCATGACATACATGACATACATCTACATGTCACGACACGCATGGCATAATGATATGCATCTAATGCAATTACATGGCATACAATTATGTCATGTACAATATTTCCTTATATGTCATAACTATTTATGAAAATAAAATATGTTTAAGATTTGAATCTCCAAATCAAATCATGATTAAATTAGGAAACAAATTTCCAAATCTAATCACATATTTTATTTGTGGAAATAGTTAATTAAGGAAAGTCAATTTAGGAAACCAATTTCCTAAATCATCAAAACTACTTATGGAAATTAAATATTTTAAGATTTGATTTCCCAAATCAAATCATGATTAAATTAGGAAACAAATTTCCAAAATCTAATCAAATATTTTATTTATGGAAAATATCAATTTCCATAAATACTTCCAACTTTCCAAAAGTGTAAGATTTCCATAAATACTTCTAGACTTTCCAAAATTGAAAAATTTCCATAAATACTTCTAACTTTCCAAAAGTAGAAAATTTCCAGAAATATCATTATGACTATTGCAAAACAATTTTACGATTATGACGAAACACAACTTGGGCTCTGATACCACTATTGGGTTTCCGACACCGCGGCGAGTGTGTGTTCGAATATGTTTCGTAAACATGTGCACAATGGAAGAAATAAAAATAATAAATCTACATTTATTACAACACACACATCACACGCATGAATAGTACAACATGTGTAGACATAATCGTAAATTTAAATTTTGCAATAAAAGGAAATTTAACTACGTATACCTTACGTATCACATGTAGCGGGAACGGCATCAACCGGAACGATCCTCGCTAAAATTGTCTCTATCCATGTCCACGCCGAGTATCTTCGGGATGACTTCACTAAGTCATGAGCCTCGTCTTCATACAGGTTACTAGCCTCGTGTTGAAGACGATGTGATCGAGAGAAGATCACGATCCGAATCCAAATTCGGATCCAAAGACGAGTCCTCAAAACTCGCTTCTCCGGAGAGGTGTTCGTCAACCGTTTGACGAATCCTTCATCCTCCACCTATGAGGATTACCGGAGATCGAATCCCCGGTAAGTAAGGCTCTGTCAGAGCTCCAAACGTCGTCCAAACGATGCTCCGACGAGAAGGAAACAAGCTGTCCAGAAAACTGGACAGCTTTGGTGGAGACCTTGCGCCGGCCAAATAAGGAAAGCGGCTTGCTCACCTTGTCACCGGAGCCAAGGAGGATCACCGGAACTCTTCCGGCAGCAGCTCGACGCCGGCAATGGGAGAAGACGGCAGCAGCTGGTGGCCGGTTGGAGAAGATGGGCGGCGGCCTAGGGTTGGCACCGAAATCTCCAAGGGGAGGAGGTGGGCGGCAACTTAAGGCTAGGGTTTTTTGGATTAGGGCTTAACAAACCCTTAAGCCCTCTTTTATAGAGAACTAATTCTCTTAATGGTTATCGGATCATAACCATAAGGCCCGTTAACCCGCTCCATTAATATAAGTTAAAATAAATCAAAGCATGATGGTTTATTTTAAGTTAAAACGAACCGAACCAACTTTGGTTCATTCATTTAAAACAAACCAAACCCTTTGGTTTATTCTCCTCCATTGGATTAGAACCAAACCAATTTGGTTCGTCAATCATGTCTTCATAAGACATGGCCCATCCACGCTTCCATTGCGACTGAAACGATTTCATGCTCGCTCCATGTTTGGTCCAACCAAACCCAGTTTCTCTCGGTCTAAGAATCTCATTCTCAAGCTCGTTTTAAATCCTTCGGATTACGCTCGTTGTGCGTGTGACCAAATAGGTTCTCGGTTTATGTTGGTCGTCTATAATTAACCATTAATTATAGAACGATCATGAGTGGCACCTAGTAGTACATCATGATCTCCAATTAACCGAAAAGATCAACGGTTGATCCGAAACTATTTCTGAAACCCTTCAGTAGCTCAAATGAATCGTGCCCCCATTCCCTTCACTCATCTTATACCCACTTGGTTCAGGACATGGTCTATTGTGTCAGTCCCCACTAGGCTGACTACGTCACACCTAGCCTAAGTATCATTTTCTCGTCCTACGGATTCTAGTTACTGCACATGTATCAAAGAGTACCTTACTCTAAACATGTAATGCTTTGGCCAAAAACTTTAGTAACAATCCGACGAGAGGCCATGGGTATACATCTCCTCGCAAGGAGTGGTAAATCCTTTATAGGCTATTCAAACACCTTCGATCACTTTGACTTAAACCCAATCATCCCGGGTCCACATCTCCGCAGAGATGCTTGCTTAAGATGTCAAAGCATAAGTCTTTATGATCAAGATGATTTGAATACCGCAAGTCAAAGGAACATCGCACTTAAGCTACAGTAAGAACTTCATTGACATATCTATATATGCAGAGAACCATATGAAGTCTTACGGTTGGTCACTCAAATGAACTAGTTACCATAACTAGCATCCACGATTAACTTCGGACATCACAATGTCTCCAGCCAGTGAGAATCAGCTGCTTGGATACACCAAGGAGTATACCTCGTTCTAGTCTCGACAGAATTGATGGTGTCCAAATCCATCAATTCATCGACTAGGGATAATTCCGATACATCACAATTACACATGTAGAAATACTCACTAGTTGTGATCCAATCACAAATTCTCTCATGCTGTGAGTCGTATCGCGGACATTCAGTAAATGAGTTTAAGATCCAATCAAATACATGAAACCATTTATACTCAAATAGTTAATCTTCATTTATCATATAAATGGTTCATACATAAGGCGATTGCCTTAGGACATCTCTCATATATTACTAACCGGATTACGACTGCACCATCCAGTATCATCCGGGAAAAGCTAATGTGGTAGTAGATGCGCTGAGTAGGAAGTCTCGTGGAGTTTTGGCCAATTATCTGACAGCAGTTACTGATCTAGTTCGACAATTCTCAGAGTTAGGATTGTCGGAACACAGTCAAACATCCCGGGGAGTATTAGTATCTATGGTTGCCCATTTTGCTATTGCTGAGAGGATCAAGGAAGCATAAGTTAGTGACCATCATCTGTAGTTCTTGTGCATCATGATAGACTCAGGACGTCAGATGGATTTCTCGAGTAACGAGAATGGAGTACATCATTTTCGGGGACGACTATGTGTTCCGGACACACACCCAGTTAAGGAAGAATTACTACATGAAGCACATCAGTTGAGATTTGCTATACATCCTGGTGGTACTCAGATGTACCGAGGTTTGAAGTGCTTATACTAGTGTAACGGTGTGAAACGAGATATCATAGACTATGTTGCATGATGTCTAGTATGCCAGCAAGTGAAGGTTGAACATCTGAAACCTGCTGGGTTACTTCAGGAAATTCTGATCCCGGAATGGAAGTGAAAGCATATCACGATGGATTTCATTACGGGATTACCCAGAACCCATAAAGGACATGATGCGATTTGGGTGATCGTGGATCGATTAACTAAATCAGCTCACTTCCTTCCGATTTGTGATGCAGACTCATTGGATCGCCTAGCGGAATTGTACTGCCGAGAGATCATCAGATTGCATGGCGTACCATTGAGTATCATATCTAATAGAGATCCATAATTTACTTTGCGATTCTGGCAGAGTCTGCAGTAGGCCATGAGCACGGAGCTTTGACTCAGTACAACATTTCATCCACAGACGGACGGACAGTCCGAACATACCATTCAAACTTTGGAGGATCTATTGAGATCTTGTGTCATGGATTTCGGTGGCAGTTGGGAGGATCACATTCCTTTAGTGGAGTTTGCCTACAACAACAACTACCACTCTTCTATTCAGATGGCTCCTTTCAAGGCATTATATGGCAGACCCTGCAGATCTCCTATGTTATGGGAGGAAGTTGGGGAATGACAGATATTGGGCCCTCAGAGTATCCAGCATGATGCAGAGTTGGTGCGAGTGATCAGATGACGGTTATCTGAGGCACAGGACCAGCAGAAGAGTTATGCGGACCGGAGGCGAAGGCCTCTGGAATTCTTAGTCAGGGACCATGTATTCCTACAAGTATCACCTACCAAAGGAGTCAAGAGATTTGGGTTGAAAGGAAAATTAGCTCCACGCTACATTGGTCCATTTGAGATATTGGAGCGAATTGGAGGTGTAGCTTATCGGTTGGCCTTACCTCCGACACTAGCGGGTGTTCACAACGTATTTCATATTTCTATGTTGAGGAAATACATGCCACGATATGACATGTTCTGAAAAAGGTTCCGATACCACTCCAGGCGAATGCGACTTATGAGGAGACTCCAGTGTGAATTCTTGGTCACAAAGAGCGACAGTTGCAGAACAAAACCATCCGACTCATAAAGGTGGGATGGCAGCATCATACGGATGAGGAGGCTACATGGGAGCTGGAAGATACTATCCGAGCTCGATACCCTCATCTGTTTATTTGAGGTATGTGGTTATTTCGGAATATGTTTGATCTAATTTTTGCATTTAAGTACGAAATTTGGGGACCAAATTTCAATAAGTGGGGGAGAATATAAAATACCACAGAAAAAAATAATAATAAATAAAATAAAATAAATGTTGGGTAATTAGGAGAATACCCTATGGAATTTTTCATGAATTTTTAAAAATTTTTTTGGACTCGAATGGAGATTTCTAAGACCCTCTTTGCTTAGAAGGAGTTAAAAAGGCTTAACGGATCTGAAATATGACCCGTTTATCTGCCAAACCCGAGCCGTTTTCCTTTATAGCCGAACCATTTACGATTATTTTTGTTACTGCATTTTCTCGCCACCACCCTTAATTCCCGAGCGGTTTCTATAGGGGATCGATTGGCCGGCTAGAGGGGGGGTGAATAGCCCTCTTTCATTGGATGTCGTAATTCGCTCGTTCTCATTGTGTTGCTTGTCTACGATTGTTGTTAGCGCAGCGGAATAACAATAATAATGAAACTAATAACAATACACAATCACACAACACAAGATATACGTGGTTCAGAACCGAATGGTTCCTACTCCACGGGCGAGCTCACCGAGCTCTAGTTATGCGCACGACACTAACTATAACACTACTTTTCGACAACACGTCGGAGGTGGAGAAACCTCTCACAAGCAATTACAATGTAATATAGAAATACAAGCAAATACACAAATACAATACACAAGAAAACTTTCACCGATTGCTTTGATCGCTTTGCTTGTTGCTCGCTTTGATTGGCTCTTGAAGGACTGGAATGCAGCAGCAATTCCCCTCCAATAGCTCCACAAAAACCATTGCAAAAACCTCCATCTCGAGCTCCTTTTATAACCTGCATCGAGCTATTTTCGCGCCTAGCAGTCGACTGCCAAAAGGACCCAGTCGACTGCCCCTGTAGTCGTTGTCTCACAATGGCCAGATCCACATCATACAAGTTCCAACGGATCACCTACCAGTCAACTGATGATGCCCATCAGTCGACTGGTGACCTAGTAGTCGACTGCCCAGTCGACTACGGAGCGTTCTGTTCTCGCGACACTCCCATCAGTCGACTGTCATCCCTCGGTAGTCGACTGCCAGTCCATGGTAGTCGGCTGCCAAGCACAAAACCCTAGCCTTACACCAGTCGAACCCTAGTCGACTTGGACCAGTCGACTGACGTCGGGCAAAACCTCAAACACCAAGTTGTTTGAGCATCCGACCGTCGGGTAAACCATCAAACATCAAGTTTGAGCCTCCGACACTCAGTCTTAGCCACTTGGCCAAGTCCACCTTTTCCCTCATGGAGTTCCCCACCGAAGCTCTCTTCCCTCGGCCTACGTCCCTCGGATGCGCCAAGCGCACGGCTTTGCAACACCATCCTTCGCGTCTCATACCCTAGAAGTATGCTTCCCCTTGGGCTCACTCCATTCGCTCCCTGTCTGGCGGTCCCTCGGATGCACCAAGCGCACGGCTTCTCAATGCCATCCTTCACCGACTCAAGGACCCCGAGCCTAGTGAACTTACCAAGTCCTCAAGACTTCCCAAATGCACCAAGTGCACGGCTTCACAATGCTTTGGACTTTCCCATGCCAAGCACCAAGCACACGGCTTCACAATGCTTTGGACTTTCCCATGCCAAGGCTTCCCCCTTGGACTTCCAGACCAAGCTCCATGCTTGGATTTTCCATGCCAACCCCATGTTGGACTTTCCCATGACAATCTCATGTCATGAGTTTTGTCCATCATCAAAATACTATCAAGGTACTGCTCGAGTCAAACTCGAGTCAACCTGGGCCGATTGCACCAACAGTTTCTCCCCGATCTTTTTCTCACCGCGACACCTACACTTCCTCACCGCACACACACGAGCGACTCCTCTCCCTCACAGCATCTCTGCCTCTCGCGATCTTCACCTCCGGATGCTTCTCTCTGACTCCCTCCTCTCATTCGTCTTCTTTACGGTCAGCAGCGCTGACCACCCTTGTCGGTGCTCAAGTACACGCCTACAATGGGCAGGAGCGTGGCGAAGAGTTCGGGTCGGCGGCAGCTTCTCCGTGTCCTCGTCAGCGCCCATGAACGCGGCGACAGCAAGAGGGAGCAGTGAGCAAGTAAGGGCTGGGAAATTTGGGTCGGCGATGTTTCGGATTGGAAGCTGTTCTTCCTGATCGAAATTGGAGGCTACGTCGGTGATCGTTGTGAGTGTTAGGTAAGGGGAGATTCCTTACCTTGGATGAGACCTACACCTTCTGTGGTGGTCATTCGTTAATTGGATTTGTTTTGGGCAGTGGTTACTGGTGAAAAGTGGATAGCGGGATTTACTATCGGTGAAGCTTCAAGTGTTGATAAGAAAAATCAGTTTCCCCTCTTTTGTGCTGTGAATTCAATTTCAATTCAAAGGATGGACAGGGAGTTGAGAGCTTAATGAGGTGTTGATTAGGTTTTGGGAAGTATCTTGATTGGTGAACGGAGGCTGCTAGGTTTTGGGGACCTTGCTATCGGTGGAGGATTTAATGACTGGTAAGTTCAATTTACTCTACCTCGTATCTGTAATTTCTAAATTTTGGGTGTTTGTCAAGGTTGAGGGATCCGGGGGTGATGTTCCTTTCCTGGATTTTTGTTGATTGTCCTTTAGTTGTATATCGGTGGGTGTTTTGTGTCTGCGGTTGGTGTTGGAATTTTGTCTGAATTGGATGGTGTGGGGAGGAACACATGGGTGTGTTGGGTGTAATCAAGCAATTTAAGGGGTAAGATTTGTATTCTTTATTCTAGTTGTGGGATGTTGATATTTGGTAAGTGTGGTAATGTATGGGTTATTAGTGAGACATTGGATAGGCCGTGTGGATGGAGGATGGATTTGTACAGAGGTGTTACCGACTGTAAATTTGGGTTTTTGTGAACGGTTGTGAAGTAGTAGCTTTGTTTTGGCTACGAATAGATATGTAAATTAAGTGTAAAAAGGTTAAATCTTAATGAGATTTGCTTTGTTAAGCGGGATATAGAAATGGATGAGTAGGTTAGCACTTTTGCTAATTGAAACCGGTGGGTTTAAATTAAATGGTCGAGTCTAGCTATTTAGATTTCTAATTTGTATTCGGTAAAGGGATGCGAATATAGAAATGATAGAATAGTAAATTTATATATATTTTTGTATGCTTGCACTAAATTGTAATTGATGATATTTGCAGGACGTGGATACGAGACAGGTCCGCGGATGTGAGGACTCTAGTATTACGAGCATTGTAGTAGGTGGGTAATTTCCTACCCTGGTCAGGTAGTATTTGCATTTAGATTTAGACATAGATATGAGCATGCTATATGTTCATATTATCTTGACCCTGCTCTAATTTATCTTATGCTTGATACTTGTCGTTGCCTATATTTGCTCAAAGGTTTATATCACATTTTTCCATTATCATGATTTAGGAGTTACAAGTGTGATGTAAGTAGGTCTAAATGTTTAGTAGGGTGTAGATGTTAGAGTACGGGTGATGACCTAATTTGTAAATTGGCAAAAAGGTCATCCTTGGGTAGGTAATGCCCTAAATATAGGATTTATTCCAATACCCGTATGTTGCATACTTATTTACCAACCATGTGTTGTGTAAATGGTCAGGTGAGTCATGTATAGTGTGTCGCTACGGACCGGTGGTCCTAACTTGCCATGATCATTTTAGTACGACTCTCTACAGGATAAAGAGTGTACTGATCAAATGGGTATGACTCTCTGTTGAACAGAGAGTCTGTAGTAAATGTCTATATGTGAGATAGTACATTCATGTCATTGCATGCATTCTGACGGTATAGTCTCCCTTGGGGTTGAGAGAGTCGTCAGTCATCCTACCTCCCAGGTTACTTCTAGAGGAGTAACTGGTGTGAGGGTAGGGCATTTGTTGTGCCACACTCTACCATTATAGACGATGGTAGTTGGAGTGCAGGCAATTGTCCTGGGTGCGTGGCACTCGACCACTCATTAGTAGTGTCATTCAGAGTGGCCAACAATAGGGACACCCGTTGTGTAGCGAGCTCTTTATGCTCATATGCTACTTGATCATACTTCCCACTCGGCCAATCTAGAACAGTGGTTGGTGTTGAGTTGGGACAGTTATCATGTCGTGCCACCTAGGCCACACTGGGGTCGTGGTAGCGAGTAGGGGTGTGCAAGCATGACCATGCATGCTATATTGCCCTATCATACGGTGTTTTGCATATTGCTATATATATATATATATATATACATATATGCATGTATATATATATACTTAGATGATGGTGATTAGTATACATACAGATGCAATCTATATGTATACTCACTTTTGTATGTACTATGCTTGTTGCATTTGTTTGTATATATTCATACATGCTATTTCATTTTTTGTATGGTAGTAGGTCGGGTACTCGTATACTTGTTGGTCAGTCACTGTGATACCCTCGACCTGTATCATGATGTAGTGTGAGTTATTATTACTTTTTATACCTTGTATTGTGAATATATGGCCAGGTTGGATGAGTGTAGAATAGCTGACTGTCAGGTATGTCAGCATCGTTTTGTTGTTTAGTTTGTTTAGTGTATGCATGTATGTATATTTATTATGTTGTGATGTATACCTGTCGTACCAGTAGATTCTGCTGTTGAATGACATGTGATATTGATATATATTTACATGTTCTATCTTATTACCTGCTGAGTTTTACTCACCACTACAGACCCTGAGTTTCTCGGTCGCCCACGTAATAGGTAGAAGTCTTCGTGATGGCTTGGAGTTACGTCGGTGATCCATCCCATCTCCGTTTTTCCGAGCTTCCCGGGGACTTTGTTTATGTTATGGACTTGTTTTATATTATGGACTTTGTCGTTATGTCGTGGACTTTATTTCTGTGTCCGATGCTTTATGTACGGTTTTAATACTCTGGACTTGTCAGGTGGTGTACACCTATGTGTTTTCAGTATGTATGTTGTGGGTATGTGGTTTATGTTTCCGCTGTGTTTGTTATATTTATATTTGCTTATTATGTTGTAGTTGTGGGCCTACGGGCCTTGTATTAACCTGAAATGTTGCCACGTACAGGGGAGATGCTGTCCATTTGCTTTTTGGCACGACATACTCTTGGGGTGTGACAAGGAAGCCTCAGGATTTGATAGTTTATCACCATTTCTTGGGATTCCAGCAGCTCCGACCGTAGCAGAGAGATTATCTTGGTTGGAGGATACGATGTAGCAGCAGCATCTTGAGATGATGCAGATTATGCAGGAGCAGAGAGAGGATCATCGACAGATGATAGATCTTCTTAGGTCTTGGGGCATGGGTGTTAGGGCAATCAACCCATGTGATATGGTTTTGATGTGTGTGGCAAAGGGTTTAAGTTAGGATGATTGGATTTGATATGTGCGTTGGAGTCTTGCAGGACTTAGTAATTCACACGTGGAGCTTTGGCAAGTGTCACCACTCACAACCTCATGCTTGAGTCGGCGAAGGAGCATTGCAGAGTCGTGCGCTTGATGCATCTGAGGGACCGCCAGACGAGATGACTTGAAGCGAAGCCAAGGAAGCAGACTTTGAGGGCAAGAGACGCGAAGGAGCATTGCAGAGTTGTGCACTTGATGCTGCCGAGGGACGTGCCCGCGAACAAAGAGAGCTTCAGCGAGGGACTTCAAGCGAGATGAGAGAATGAGTGAATTGTAAGTAGCTCATTAGGTGAACTTGGTCGAATGGCTAAGTGTCGGATGCTCGATCGCAAGGGTTGGGGTTTACCCGACCGCCGAACGCTCAAACAGATGTTGAGTTTGAGGTTTACCCAGCATCAGTCGACTGCTATGTCATGGCAGTCGACTGCTCCAAGTCGATCATAAATAAACTGGTGTTTGGTTGCTGAATCAAGTCAACATCAGTCGACTGATCGCACTGTGCACAGGCACAGAAGCGAGTCGTCACTCGACTGGAGTCGACATCAGTCGACTAATGATATCATCAGTCTACTGATCATCCGACTGTTGGAGAAGGTGGCCGCGGATCTCATGAATCTGGCCTGGTCAGAAACCATTGGAGTCGACATCAGTTGACTGATGAAACCATCAGCCGACTGATAGTGTCCAATGGGAAGATTTGCTTCCTCTCTATAAAAAGAGAGAGTGGGGGCTTTTAGATGGTTAATGTTCATGCTCTAAACATCCTACCAAGTGCCCCACAAAGCTAAAACTCCTTCTTCTAGTTTTCTTTCACATCTATTGTAAAAGAAGGAGTGTTCTCATTGTTATAAAGGTTTACCTCCACCTTGCTTGGGCTAAAGGGAGAGACCAATAGTGGATTGGTTTCGGAGTGATTCACCGGAGACGAATCAGACCGTGGATTAGTGGCGAGGCCGTGAACCATGTTATATCATGTGTTAGAATTGATTTTGTTTTTGCTTATCGTTATTGCTTGTTTAGTTTTGTTTCCGTTGCGCTAATTATCTTTGTAGACAAGCAATTCCATTCATACGACGAAAGAGGGCTATTCACCCCCCTCTAGCCGACCACCAACGTTCCTACAATGGGTCCTTCTCATCCCCCATCCGCTGATTAGGATTGTCATGATACTGAAACTTAATAAATTTTTTATAATAAAATCTTGTGTGGTTTATGCTTGGTAGACTAGGAATATTTTTTTTTCATGCTTATCATTTCGAAGTTTTTTTTTAAAAGTAATATTATATTATTATTTTTTTAAAAAAAAATTAAAAATTAATCTAGATTAGGTCAATTTAGATTTCATGATCCCATAGAACTAAGTAGCCTTTGCATCTCACAAACACCTAGGATTACCTGTTTGTGTATTGAGCCACGAAGATGGGCGTGAGATGTTAGGACTACACCCCTAGTTCAACATGTAGATCCAGTGCATCAAAATGAATCAAAATGGGGTTTACAAAAGCAAATTGATCACTTCGGTGACTGGCTCTAATTCAAAGCTTGATGATTAACTCTATATCATTTGAGCTAGAAAAGAGTTGGACATTTGCTTTAAGGACAATTTTTAGATGTGTATTTTCAAAATTTAATTTTAATTTTTAGGAATTCATGCTTGGCTTTAATCCCTATCACTTTTTGCATCGAAACTTTAAAAAATTAAAAATTTTGAAATTTTGAATTATTCAAGTGGAGTTTTGAATAATTTTTAAAATGTTTAGATTTTTTGAAAATTTTGAAAATTTAAATTTTAGATATGTTTGAAAAAATTTTGAAGTGTTTGAATAATTCAGAGAAGAGGTTTTGAAAAATTTTGAAAATTTTGAAAATTTTAAATTATTCAAGGGAAGTTTTAAAATTTTGAAAAACTTGAAAATTTTAAATTATTCAGGGGTAGTTTTGAAAAATTGAAAATTTTGAAAATGTTGAAATGTTCAGAGGGAGTTTTGAAAAATTTTTAAATTTAAAAAAAAATTGAATTATTCAGGGGGAGTATTGAGAACTTTTGAATTATTTAGGGGGAGTATTGAAAATTTTGAATTATTCAAGGAGAGTTGTGAAAAATTTTGAAACTTTTTAAACTTGTTCAAGGGCAGTTTTGAAAATGGTGTTGATAAAATATCATAATAACTCTCCAATACATTATGTTTGTATCTTTAACTTAACCCTTATTTTGATGTATGCCAAAGAGGGAGAGAAGATAGAAGAGACATAAAATTATAGATAAGATATAAATTTAAAAGGATGCAAAAATTTGATAAGGATGAATGGATTTCATACATGGTTAAATTTATGCATGACAAAAGTTTTAAAGTCATTTCTTACACATGTCAAAATATGAAGATTGGTATTTGATTCTCCTAACTTTAACTGATGTGTTTTCATACATCAAGAAGGGGGAGATTGTTGATGCAGTAAGCATCACTCCTTAGTTTTGATGTATGAATCACAGTTAGAAGTTAGGATTCACGTGTGATCTAATATAAGTGTTAAGTGTGTAGGCTTAATAGGAAGTCCTAATAGGTCGAGTTGACCGGATACTAGGCATGAATCTTGACAGATCAGGAGGACTGGACACTATGTATGAAGTCCAGATGGGTCAAGTGGACCGGACATTTGGCATGAAGACTGATTGGGTCAGGAGATCGGACAATCGACAAAAAGGCTAGTTGCGTCAAGCAGTCCAGACAGCTAGTGGAAGCCCTAGTGGTTCAGATCGGATGTCAAGAATGGTAAGTCTAGTAGGTAGTCGACAAGTAAGCCTCGAGGGAAGAGGTGAGGCCGAGTCCTCTATAGGGGGACAAAGCTAGGCGTCGATCCGACAAAAAGTCCATGTGGGACTTAGTAGTCGAGATCGAGCAGTATTACTACTGCTATCATAATTCATGTTATATATTTTATGCTAAGCCTGTTTTGCAGGGATCAGTCGACTGAATGGATTCTAGTCGACTGGATACCTATTTGGCAGGATCAACTATTGATCGATCGGATATCGTGCGACTCAGATGGAAAGGGATTGAGTCGATTGAAGAGTTTGAGTCGAATGAAGAGGGAAATTTCCCGATGCGGAGTCGAGTGACGTGGAGTCGACTGGAAGACCATGAATTCCATATCGACGAACTTGTTAGGTCAATCAACCCATGTGATATGGTTTTGATGTGTGTGGTAAAGGGTTTAAGTTAGGTTGTTATTGTTTTGATATGTGCATTGGAGTCTTGCAGGACTTAGTAATTCGCACATAGAGCTTTGGCAAGTTTCACCAACTCACAACCTTGTGCATGAGTCGGCGAAGGAGCATTGCAAAGTCGTGCGTTTGATGCATCCGAGGGATCGCCGGACGAGATGAGTTGAAGCAAAGCCAAGGAAGCAGACTTCGAGGGCAAGAGATGCGAAGGAGCATTGCGAAGTCGTGCGCTTGGTGATGCCGAGGGACCTGGCCACTAACGAAGAGAGCTTCGGCGAGGGACTTCAAGTGAGATGAGAGAATGAGTGAAATGTAAGTAGCTCATTAGGTGAACTTGGCCAAATGGCTAAGTGTCAGAGGCTCGATCGCAAGGGTTGAGATTTACCCGACCGCCGGGTGCTCAAACGGATGTTAAGTTTGAGGTTTACGACATCGATCATTGTCATGTTATGACAATGATCGCTGCTCGAGAGACCGTGACTCGACCGGTATACGGTCGTTTATGTGCCATCGATCGCCGCGCGGGTTGGCAATCAACTGTCGAGACCACCAGTCGACTGATGATGGCATCAGTCGACTGGTCGCAATGGTTTCGGGCGTAGAATTGTGATCAGTTGAGTGCTCGCTTCTGACACACAATTGATAGCTCCATCAGTCGACTGATGGGATGATCAGTCGACTGATGGGACGATCAGTCGACTGATGTGGGAGTCGTTGGATGAAATCCAATGTGTAAGAAGCTGTTATTGGGCAACAACTACAGGATCAGTCGACTGCTAGTGGCCAACGGGAAGAAAACAACCTTCTCTATTTATAGAGAAGGTGTGGGCTTTTGAATGGGTAATGATTATACTCTAAGTGATCATCCAAGTGCCCCACAAGCTTCCAACTCTTTTTCTTGTTCTTATTTCAAATCTATTGTAAGAAAGAGTGTTTGTGTTGTAAGAAGGTTTACCTCCACCTTGCATTGGCTAAAGGGAGAGACCGATATTGGATTGGTTTCAGAGTGATTCACCGCAGATGAATCGGACCGTGGATTAGCGGCAAGGCCGTGAACCATGTTACATATTAGTGTTAGCATTGTTTTATCTTTGTGTTGTTTTAATTGCTTGTTTAGTTTTATTTCCGTTACGCTAATATTCTTTGTAGACAAGAAATTCCACCGTACGACGATTGAGGGCTATTCAACCCCCTCTAGCTGGCCACCTACGTTCCAACAAGTGGTATCATAGCCAAGGTAGCTTATTGAGGACTAACCGCCGCAATAAGCACTACATCAAGGATGGCTGGCTCTAATATTCATCCGCCGAAGTTTGAAGGGGAATTTGCGTGGTGGAAGAAACGCATTTTTCGAAACCGACTTCGAAATTTTATTAATAATGGAAAATGGTTTCGAGATACCTAGGGATGAAGAAGGGAAGCCAATCGAGAAGTCTAGATGGACTAAAAAGCAAAGGGAAGAGTACTTGGAGAACTCAAAGGCAAAGAACCACCTCTACAATGTACTCCCCCAACAAGAAGTGAATCGGATAGGGGAATGTGCAAGTGCCAAAGAAATGTGGGAGAGGTTGGTGGAACTCCATGAAGGCACTTTCGAGACCAAGCTTGCGAGAAGAGATCTCCTTCTCTCCTAATTAAGCAACATTAAACTCGAAAAAGGAGAGAAGGTAAATTCTTTATATTCTAGGTTTAAAGAAATTTTAATTGGACTAATGAGTGTAGGAGAAAAACTTTTGAACCAGGATATGGTAATGAAGGTTATAGATGTCTTTCCTCGGTCCTCGAAGTGGAGCTCAATGGTGGACTCTTTCTACATCTCAAAGAACCTAGAAGTTAGCACCTTAGAGAAATTCTTCTCCACCATGGAGCTACATGAGACAAGGCTTGAAGGAATAAGTGAAGAACCGAGCATCAAGCCATCTAGGGGAGTGGCACTAGTAGCCAACAAGGGGAAGAAGATGAAGATAGAGACTTCTTCCTCCTCCGATGAAGCATCTTCCTCATCCTCCATTAATAGCAATGAAGATGCTTATATGGTAAGGAAGGTAAGGCGTGCCTTAAAAAATTTAAAATTTAACAAATCTTATGATAGGAGAAGGCACAAGAGGAAGATCATATGCTACAATTGCCAACAAGAGGAACATATAAGAGATGATTGTCCTCTTTTAAACAAGAGCAAAGAAGAGAGTAGGAAGAAAGAGGAAAAGAAGAAGGGGAGCAAGAAAAAAAAAAGAAGAAAAGAAGTCCAAGGAAAAGGGGAAGGCCAAAGCACTCAAGGTAAGGACATGGGATGATCCTTCCTCATCATCGTCATCGGAGGAAGAAAATGCTTGTCACAAACCTTGCCTTGATGGCATTTGATGATCTAGACTCCACCTCCTCCAAAGGTGAAAAATCAAGCTCAAGTGAGGAGAGCTCAAGTGAAGGGGGAGGC
This sequence comes from Wurfbainia villosa, assembly GCA_025175895.1. Taxonomy (NCBI): domain Eukaryota; kingdom Viridiplantae; phylum Streptophyta; class Magnoliopsida; order Zingiberales; family Zingiberaceae; genus Wurfbainia; species Wurfbainia villosa. Next base: position 21,775,631 of record CM045998.1, read on the forward strand.
TCTTCATCATCCTCATCATCCGAAGAAGAAGACATGGAAACTGTGGTAAAACATCTTCCCACTCAAGAAATAGTTGTCATGATTTCTAGCTTAACTAGGGATTTATTTAGTGCCAAAAAGAAAAATAAGAGCATGCTAGATCAAATTAACGCCCTAGAAGAAAAATTAGAACAAGAATGCTTAAACATTAATGATAATATTTCTTCTAGTTTTGAAAATGCATGCTCACATGATAACTATACATTTTTTGATATTAATGATGCATGTATTAAAGAAAATAAGGCTTTAAGGGAAAAGGTAGACCATTTGACTAAAGCCCTAGAAAAATTTACTATTGGTTCCAACACCCTTAATATGATCATAGTGAGCCAAAGGGCAAGCTTCAATAGGAAAGGCCTAGGTTATAAGGGAAAGACAAATGAAAAGGCCTATAAATGTTTGATTGCTAGGGGTCAAGCCAAGAACAAGACAATAGCTAGAAAATGGATCCCTGAAGAATATTTAGTGAACCCTATAGTAAAGAACTTGTATTGGGTTCCTAAATCCATCCTTAAGGGTTAGGAAAACCCTAGGTTAGTCAACCATAAGGATTTTACTTATATCATATGTTTTGGTTGACTTAGGATGATGTGGACTTAATTTTTGAAATAGTGTTGGGTGATGATAATGCACCCATAAATAGATAAAATTATGCTTTGGGTGATACTTGAATTATTATAATGATTTTATACCAAATGCATGATTACAAATTGATTGATACATTTGTTTCATGATCATAATGTCAAATCAATGCATATATGTCTTTATGATCATGTGGTATGTTAGGGTGATACTTAACTTTGTGTAGAATTGCATGAATTTGAAGGTTAAGTATATAAATACCTTTAGGAACATCTCACACTCACCATAAGGCTAACCTTGATTGAAAACATAGTATGGGTGAGATGATAGGATGATACAAATGGTTCACTAATGCTTATGACATTTAGATGGGTCATTAAGGGTATCAATAGAGCAATAATAGATCAATCATGGGGAAGTCATATGTTTAATTCATAAACATATTGTCCAAAGATCATGGTTGGATATTTCATATGTTTTCAAAACCATTCCTTACTTTAAAATATGTGTTTTCATGTTTTGAAACAATCTAAAGCAAAACTAGGTGTTAAAATTGATACAAACTTGATCAAATACTAGTTGTTTTTGAATCTTTTGGATTTTTGGCAAATCATTGAAAATATAAGTAATTTTCATGAAAACTCATTTTTCACTGATAAAGGACTTTAAAATAAATGTGTTTTCAAATTTTCACAATTTTTCAAACTTTCTGAAATTTCTGGTGCATTTCTTAATTTCAATCTGAAAATCAGAAATGGAAATCAGCGTGTACCGATCGTAGTCCAGAACGACCGTGATGTCTATCTGCGAGCATAGTAACCTGATTTTATCAGGTTTTGTTTGGTTTTTGGGTATTTTTCTTCCTTAGAGATGATGCCATGTGTGTATAACATTTAGAAAATGTTTTTGATGGTGTCAAAGGGGGAGAATTGATAGGTTTAAGTTAATCATGCTAAAAGGGAAAATTTAGCATGTCTTAAGGGGGAGTTGCATGTTTAAGGGGGAGTTTTGATGCTCATATTATTTACATGCTTTCCTTGCTTATGTTGTTATTGTTATTTGTTTTACCTAACTTAAACGGATTGCCACACATCAAAAAGGGGGAGATTGTTAGGGCAATCAACTCATGTGATATGGTTTTGATGTGTATGGCAAAGGATTTAAGTTAGGTTGTTATTGTTTTGATATGTGTGTTGGAGTCTTGCATGACTTAGTAATTCGCACATGGAGCTTTGGCAATTTTCACCAACTCACAACCTCGTGCATGAGTCGGTGAAGAAGCATTGCGAAGTCGTGCGCTTGATGCATCTGAGGGACCGCTGGACGAGATGACTTGAAGCGAAGCCAAGGAAGAAGACTTCGAGGGCAAGAGACGTAAAAGAGCATTGCGAAACCATGCGCTTGGTGTTGCCGAGGGACGTGGCCGCGAACGAAGAGAGCTTCGGCGAGGGACTTCAAGTGAGATGAGAGAATGAGTGAAATGTAAGTAGCTCATTAGGTGAATTTAGCCGAATGGCTAAGTGTCGGAGGCTCGACCATAAGGGTTGAGGTTTATCCAACCGTTGGGCGCTCAAACGGATGTTAAGTTTGAGGTTTACCCGACATCAGTCGACTACCATGTCATGGCAGTCGACTGCTCCAAGTTGACTGTGACTCGACTAGTATACGAGTCTGGTTTATGTTCCATCAGTCGAATGCCACGGGTTAGTAGTCGACTGGCGAGACTACCAGTCGACTGATAATGGCATCAGTCGACTGGTCGCAAGGGTTTTAGGCACAGAATGGTGATCAGTCGAGTGCTCGCTTTCGGCATTCGACTAATAGCTCCATCAGTCGACTGATGTGGGAGCCATTGGATAAATCCAATGTGGAAGAAGCCGTTATTGGACAACGGCTACAGAATCAGTCGACTGATCGGGGCATCAGTCAACTACTAGTGGCCAACGGGAAGAAAACAACCTTCTCTATTTATAAAGAAGGTGTGGGCTTTTGGATGGGTAATGATTATGCTCTAAGTGATCATCCAAGTGCCCCACAAGCTTCCAACTCTTTCTCTTGTTCTTATTTCAAATCTATTGTAAGAAAGAGTGTTTGTGTTGTAAGAAGGTTTACCTCCACCTTGCATTGGCTAAAGGGAGAGACCGATATTGGATTGGTTTTGGAGTGATTCACCGGAGACGAATCGGCCCGTGGATTAGCGGCGAGGCCGTGAACCATGTTACATATTTGTGTTACCATTGTTTTATCTTTGTGTTGTTTTAATTGCTTGTTTAGTTTTGTTTCCGTTGCGCTAATATTCTTTGTGGACAAGCAATTCCACCGTACAACGATTGAAACCTATTCACCCACCTCTAGCCGGCCACCTACGTTCAACAGGGCTAATGTGGAGTCGACTGGAAGGAATTCTAGTCGACTGGAAACAGTTTATAAAACTTGTACTCGACCAGATCCCAGAAAAATCAACTTTTACATCGTAGTGCTGTCGAAATCAATTCTCGTCCACCAAAGCTAAAACTCTCACAACAAGGTGATCTTCTGACACTCCGAGTGTACTTCTACTATCTACTTAGTGTCGGTATACGTCTTGTATTTGTTTATTTATTTTTTTGCTATTGTACTTAAATTCAAGAGTGGGTAGTGTGTTACCCATCTCTATTATTTGTAAAAAGGTGAAACCCTCCGAAGTCGAGAGTTCTCGAATCGGAGGGTATTTAGTGAATTTCTCTTCGAGGTAGCTCGCAGGAGAGCTATGGGCCTTGGAGTAGCAACCCGATTCGGGTTGTGAACCAAGTAAATTTTTGTGTCTAATTTATTTAATTTCCTTTGCATATTCTATTTAGAAAAAATTTATAAAATATCGAGATTCACCCCCCTCTCTCGGTTTACTCGATCCTACAATTGGCACATCCCAAAGTGTTAACTCACTATGGTTAGGTTTACTACCTATCCACTTAGGGTTGACACACCCTAACCCATCTAGCGTGAATCGATTATGCTTCTAGGAATTCAATACCTATTGGAGCTCCTTGGGTTAACTAGGTATTCACTAGGGATAACTTTCATAGATTCCTTCCTAATGAGCCTCCTAGACTTGGTAGCCTTAGTCAAATGGGTCTTACTAAGGTCAACCCTAGAGATAACTCCCCCTTTGACCTTCTTAATGGCTTCCCTAGGATTCCTTGAAACCCTAACCACTAGAAATACACCTTGGTTACCCTTAGGGATGACTTCCCTAGTAACCTGTTGTGTTCCATAATCAAATGGAACACTATGGTAGGTCTCCTTAGGCTTAGGTTTGTGACCCAAACCTTTATTGCCCTTGGTGGACTCTTGTCTCATAAAACCTAGGTTTTGACTCTTAGACTTGGATTTTTTATCCTTTGACCCTTGAATTTGATTTTGCATTTTTGCAAGGGTCTTTTCTAATTTCTCAAGCCTTGACCTCAAGGCTTGATTTTCTAGCTCTAATTTTTCAATCTTTGTGGGCCCATTATTTCTTTGACTTGATTGGTTCATTCTAGGCATATGTCGATCTTTCTTACCATTAAGTCCTAGATGGTTCTTTATTTTCCTAATATATTCCCTAGGTAAAGTATTTTTAGGGATATTAGTCCCAAATTTCTCCTTATCTTTAAAAGTGTAACTCTTAGCACCTAGGCAATAAAATCTATTTTTACCAGCATGCTTTTGTTCATGACAAATAGCAAGATTATTAACATAACTCCTAGCATGCTTTTTAACATAAGTTAAAGGTGTATTATTAAAATATACCTTAGGGTTAGCCTTAGCTCCCCCTACATATGATACTCCTTCCTTATCCTTGATTTCCTTATTCCTAGGGCATTGACTTCTATAGTGTAGGGATGTATACTTAAAAGTCTATTTTTTGTATGAACATCTTTATTTTGAAATAAGAATCACATGATCATTGTTTGCATATTTTTATGGTTATGCAATATTGTCTAATACCTTACATTGTAGATAACATGGTGTGTGGTGTCATACGGGAGATCATGTTATCGGCTCCTTGTAAAGTATAAGTAAAGGCTCACAACCGAGATGGCTTTGGACAAACCATCGGAATGGTTGTAGTGTGATTTGGTATTGGTTTGTCTTGACCATAGAATCACACTAGTGCACTTTGTGTGTATTGAGCAGTACCGACACAGAGGTGATTCGATTTATTGCTGACTACATAATCGAATCGGACCTCAGATATTATTTAGTACATGCTCTTAATCCCGATATAATAACGGGCACATATACTTGGTACTCATCTCTTTGATTTACCAATGGGCGAGATTTATAGATTAAATCGATAGAATCGGTAAGTTGGGAGATGATATTATTTATATGGTGTGCCGTTGATTATAGGAGGAAACCGTGTCCTATATATTAGGATGATGATGTCCCCTTGAGGAGCTCATAAGGTTCATCATGTAAACCCTGCAGGTGGACTTGGTCCGGCATGATGAAAAGGTTGAGTGGTACTACTCATGGAGTTAGATGTCGATTAATTAATGGTCAGTAAATTAATTAATTGACGGACATTCGATATCTTAAACACGGGGAGAAAATGTACAAATAATATATGGAGCCCATATTATCATATGGGGGTTGGTGAGGTAGATCAATGATGGACCTTTAGTGGATTTGACCATCATTAGTGGATCGGACTTTATGTGGGCTTGATCCATGGGTGACCAAGACCCAACTCCTCCTCATGGTCCCTAATGTAGCCCATTAACACCTCAAGATGCTTAGATCCAATGGATAGAAACAAAACACTAAGATCCATTGGTAGAGATTAAATCTCTAAGATCCGACGGTTGAGATTAAATCTCTAGATCCGACGGTTGAGATTAAATCCCTAGAACCAATGGAGGAGATTAATTCATGACTTATCCCTAACTCTATAAAAGGAGGGCATGGGAAGTAGTCGTGGATAACATGATTGAGAGGGATCAAGGCTTGGGCGGCAAGAATAGGGCAATCCTAGTTGAGATAGGATTGGAATTAGGGTTAGGGTTTGGAAGCAAGGGTGGCACCAAATAAGGCAAGTTTTCCTTCTTCTTCCTTGCCTTGTGGCCAACGTCCAGCAGCTATTCCAGCCCTTCCCAGCCCTTGGCGGCGCCCAAAACACTCCCTCTCTTCTCCTTAGGTGGTGGAAACAAGATATAGGGTTTCCCTTGGTGTCTTGGTAGTTTTCCATCATCTTCTTCTCCTTCTAGTTGGCGGCAAGAACTTCTATAGTTCTTTGTTGGTTGAGTTTTGAAGGAGAAAAACATTGTTTCTCTTCTTCCTCTTGCTTGGGAAAAGCAAGGAAGGAAGTTTTGCGATCTAGGAGCTTGACTTTTGGTGGATAAATCGCCACCACGGCGTCAAAGGAGGAGGTCATACATTAGAAGACCAAGAGGTATAACTATTCTTCTATCTCTTTTATTCATTGCTTGTGTTTGTTTTTCAAAATATAAGCATGTTATATTTCTGTAAATAGGCTAAATAATACTTGGATCCAGTACAAACACAAAAACCGTGATCCGGACATCGTCATTCCGCGGCTACTGTAGGATAGAGGATGGTCGAACAACTAGTTTGTTCAAGTGACCTCTCTAAATGAATACACGATGACTTGGTTGCTTTGGGAATCCCTTTTGTCTAAGATTAAATTTTTAATCCGGGGACATCGCAGGGATCACCATGGTCAAGCAACCGAGGTGAAGGGGAAGCGAAGTTTCCCCTCACGGATCAACCCCACCAACGGGGATCAGAGCCAAGGAGTCCGGTTTTGTGTGTTTAGGATTCGGTTCATTTGATGCACTTGTTCATATATTATATGTGCCGGATAATAGTATGATATGCGTAGTATAACTCTTTGGTTGCAGGCATAAGATCCTACTATTATGGGTGTGTGTATGTGATTGTATGTGTGTAAATATTTATTTTGTTGAATCCTCCGGGTTGTGAGGCTAGTATTTAGTTTTTGTAAATTAAATACGGCATTGTTTAGCCGCTCTTTATTTTATTTTACTTTTGATCTAGATTCATGTACACTCCTCGTGGAGTATAGGATCGATGGATGTAAATTAAAATAGGTTTTAGTCTCGGCTCGGATCTCGGAGGCTTGTACATGGCGTAGGAGGAGCGGGCCGAGATAGCGATCTGACATTGAAGACAAAGGACATAATAGTTGGAAAATAATTTATTTTTCATATTTATTGCTTTTTGTTTGATATGCATGACGTAGGAAAATTCCTCATTTTTAATTTACTAAGTGGGAGAGGGATATTTTAATTAATTCCCGCGGCCTCCATTACAATTTGACGTGTGATGCAACAAACTTGCGTGTTGGCTCTGAGTGCCTTCCTCCTTGCGGATGAGTTTGTTTGCGGATCACTAGGTCAAATAATGGTTATAGGAAATTATCTAGGAGCATGTGTACTTCCACAGCGGTAAGGCACATAATCCGAAATAATTCCCTTAGTATCGTGTAATGGTGCACACTTAGATGCAAATTAAAAGTATCCTCCCCATCGGAGTCACTGCTTTTATTTGTAGGGCCAAAGAGGAACCAACTATTAATTTTATTTGTCGAAAAGTAAGGTTGACAAGATAATAAAATTAATGGGTAAAACCTCCTCTTACAAATGTAGAATTCGTATACGTCCACACTGCGTGGCATGTGATATTCTCGGTGGATTGAGGTGTTGGTTGATATCAAAATTTTATTGTTTGAGGAATCAATAATTTTTTGAAATCTAATGTTTTGATTTATGTGATTCTTAGGTTTTCTTTCAAAATGACTTTCAACCCACTTGCTGTGATACTAAAAGAGAACAAACTTACTGGACCCAACTATGTTGATTGGAAAAGAATCTAGATATTGTCTTATCTGCTAAGGAGTACAAGTATGCACTCTTCGAAGAATGTCCTCAAGCCATGGTTGCTCAAAAAGGTTTCTACTTCTAAGCCGAAAGGCAAAAAGAAGGAGAAACAAGGTAGAGCAAAAGTGGTGGGAGGATCTCAGTGAGGAGTGAAGAAGCCGAAAGGCAAGTACTTCACTTACAAGCAGGATGGACATTGGAAGAAGGACTGTCCCAATCCAAAGCAGAACAAAGATACATCCTTTGAACTAGTCGTTGAAACATGGTTAGCGGTGTTATCTACAGGTGCACGAGTGTAGATACAGGAGCCACTAATCATGTCTGCAATACTTTGCAGGGGTTCCAGGAAACCTGACGACTAGCTAAAGGGGATATTACCATTTACTTGGGCAATGCCATGAAGATGGCGGCTATTGCAGTGGGAGATGTTTTATTTATCTTTTGAGAAAAATAAAGTTTTTGGTTCTTAAAAATTTTCTTTATGTACATTTATTTAGAAAGAATTGATTTCGGTTTCTAAATTATGGATGGATAATCTATTTCTTTTAATGACAGATTTGTTATAAAAGGAATAGGGACATTATCTATTCAGGTACATAGATAGGAAATTTATAACTTGAACCACTAGCTCCCACGATGCAAATAGAAGTTATTAACTCATCTTCTAAGTCTAATAAGAGAAAAGAACCTTCGAAGATGAGCCAAACATATCTTTGCCATCTTAGTCTTGGTCACATTAACCTAATTCAATGGTTGATAGATGGACCTTTGGGTTCATTAGTGGTGGAGGATCTCCCAACCTATGAATCTTGCTTGGAGGGTAAGATGACCAAGAGGCCTTTCAAGGCCACGGGGTATAGAGCCAAAGATATGTTAGAAATGGTTCATTCTGATTCGTATGGTCCTATGTCTATCCTGGCAAGAGGTAGTTTTGAATATTTCGTCTTTTTCATAGACAATTATTCAAGATGACACTACGATCTGATCGTGGTGACGAGTACCTCTTGGGAGAGTTTAGGAATTACCTATCAGAGGTTGGGATTCAATCCCAATTGTCTGCACTTTGGCACACCCAGTGAATGATGTAGAAGAGCGAAGGAATAGGACTCTTATAGAGATGGTTAGATCGATGATGAGTTATTGACTTGCGGACTCGTTACGAGGATATGCTCTAAATCTGACGGTGTACATTACGAACTTGGTTCCATCTAAATCGTGCCTTCTACTCCCACGAGTTGTGGGACCGGAAAGCCTAGTCTAAGACATATTCGGATATGGGAGAGTCCACATGTCTTTGAAGGCGATGATGGTAAGTTGGAACCTCGTACAAAAGTGCGCTTGTTCGTCTAGATGAGCGAAGGGTGGATTGTTTTATAGTCCTAGAGATCAGAGAGTGATCGTTAGCACGAATGCCAGATTTCTAGAGGAGGACTATGTGATGAACCACAAGCCCACGAGTAAAATTGTTCTGGAGGAGTTAAAAGGGGAAGTCACTTCTTTAGTACCACCGGTACAAGAGGATACACAGGTGATACCTCGTCGTAGTGGGAGGGTTGTGAGACAGCCTGATAGATTCATGTTCTTGGGAGAATCTTCTGATTTGGTCCCTGACGAACATGAACCTGATCCCTGGACATATGATGAGGCAATCCAAGATATAAATCTGACATCTTTGCAAAGTGCAATGAATCGAGATTGAATCTATGGATTCAAGGCAGTGCAGGAGCTCTTATGCATAGCAACTCATATGGATTATGAGGTGTGACGGATGGATATCAAGGCAAGACATTCCTTAGTGGAAGTCTTGAGGAATCCATCTACATGAAGCGACGGAGGATTCATTGCTAAAGGCAAAGAGTGTATTGTATGTAAGCTTAATCGGTCGATGGACTGAAGCAAGCTTTGAGGTCTTGGAACATCCGCTTTGATGAGGTAAATCCGGACTTATGGATTTATTCAAAGTCCGGATGAGTCTTGTGTATACAAGAGATGTGATGGAAACGTAGTGGTATTTATTGTACTATACGTAGATGACATTTTGTTGATTGGCAACAATATCCAGGTGTTATCTGACGTAAGGGTATGGTTGTCCAAATAGTTTTGAAGGACTTGAGAGAAGTGGGTCACAACCTTGGGATCAAGTTTGTTGTGCTTATCCCAAGCTTCATAGACATGATTTTGGATCGTTTTAGCATGCGAACTCCAAGAAGGGTTTTCTACTTTTGGTGTATGGAGTTACTTTATCTAAGGAGATGTGTCCTAGATCATCCGAGGTGATAAAGGAGGTGGAGGCGATTCCTTATGCTTCGCAATAGGAAGCCTCATGTATGCTATGTGAGACAAGATATATCTGCGTGGGCATGGTTAGCGAGATATCGAGTAATCAGACAGGACATTGGACTCCGGTAAAAGCATATATTGTAGTGCCTGAGAAGGACTAGGGATTATATGCTAGTTTACCGTGCATACCAATTACTCCCTGTGGGTTGCATGGATTGCGATTTCCAATCAGATAGGGATAATAGTAAGTCTACCTCAGGTTTTGTGTTTACTTTAGGAGGTGGAGCCATTGTATGGAGGAGTGCCCAGCAGAAATGCGTGGCGGACTCCACCATGGAAGCTGAGTATCTGGCAGCCCCTGTGGCGCCCAAAGAAGCTGTATGGCTCAGGAACTTCCTGATGGACTTGGATGTGATTCCTGGTTTGCCCAGAACTATCACAATTTATTGTGATAATAGTGGTGCAGTTGCAAACTCGAAGGAACCACGAGCCCATAAGGCTAGTAAATCCATAGAGCGCAAGTACCACCTGATACGAGAAATCGTAAAGGAGGTAGAAGTTGTTGTCGCCTAGATTGCATCAGAGGATGACCTAGTAGACCCTTTCACTAAGGCCCTTCTAGCGAGAGCTTTGATAGGCATGTGGAGGGAAGGGGAATCAGATGTATGGCAGTAAGAGCACATCATAGTCTTTTAGTATAAGTGGGAGATTGTAGGGATGTATACTTAAAAGTCTATTTTTTGTATGAACATCTTTATTTTGAAATAAGAATCACATGATCATTGTTTGCATATTTTTATGGTTATGCAATATTGTCTAATACCTTACATTGTAGATAACATGGTGTGTGGTGTCACACGGGAGATCATGTAATCGGCTCCTTGTAAAGTATAAGTAAAGGCTCACAACCGAGATGGCTTTGGACAAACCATCGGAATGGTTGTAGTGTGATTTGGTATTGGTTTGTCTTGACCATAGAATCACACTAGTGCACTTTGTGTGTATTGAGCGGGGCGAACCACAGGTGATTCGATTTATTGCTGACTACATAATCGAATCGGACCTCAGATATTATATTGTACATGCTCTTAATCCCGATATAATAGCAGGCACATATACATAGTATTCATTTATTTAATTTACCATCGGGCGAGATTTATAGATTAAATCGATAGGCTCGGTAAGTTGGGAAATGGTATTATTTATATGGTGTGTCGTTGATTATAGGAGGAAACCTTATCCTATATATTAGGATGATGATGTCCCCTTGAGGAGCTCATAAGGTTCATCATGTAAACCCTGCAGGTGGACTTGGTCCGGCATGATGAAAAGGTTGAGTGGTACTACTCAAGGAGTTAGATGTCGATTAATTAATGATCAGTAAATTAATTAATTGACGGACATTCGAGATCTTAAACACGGGGAGAAAATGTACAAATAATATATGGAGCCCATATTATCATATGGGGGTTGGTGAGGTAGATCAATGATGGACCTTTAGTGGATTGGACCATCATTAGTGGATCGGACTTTATGTGGGCTTGATCCATGGGTGACCAAGACCCAACTCCTCCTCATGGTCCCTAATGTAGCCCATTAACACCTCAAGATGCTTAGATCCAATGGATAGAAACAAAAAACTAAGATCCATTGGTAGAGATTAAATCTCTAAGATCCGACGGTTGAGATTAAATCTCTAGATCCGATGGTTGAGATTAAATCCCTAGAACCAATGGAGGAGATTAATTCATGACTTATCCCTAACTCTATAAAAGGAGGGCATGGGAAGTGGTCGTGGATAACATGATTGAGAGGGATCAAGGCTTGGGCGGCAAGAATAGGGCAATCCTAGTTGAGATAGGATTGGAATTAGGGTTAGGGTTTGGAAGCAAGGGTGGCACCAAATAAGGCAAGTTTTCCTTCTTCTTCCTTGCCTTGTGGCCAACGTCCAGAAGCTATTCCAGCCCTTCCCAGCCCTTGGCCGGCGCCCAAAACACTCCCCTCTCTTCTCCTTAGGTGGTGGAAACAAGATATAGGGTTTCCCTTGGTGTCTTGGTAGTTTTCCATCATCTTCTTCTCCTTCTAGTTGGCCGGCGGCAAGAACTTCTATAGTTCTTTGTTGGTTGAGTTTTTGAAGGAGAAAAACATTGTTTCTCTTCTTCCTCTTGCTTGGGAAAAGCAAGGAAGGAAGTTTTGCGATCTAGGAGCTTCGACTTTTGGTGGATCGTCGCCCACACGACGTCCAAAAGGAGGAGGGTCATACATTAGAAGACCAAGAGGTATAACTATTCTTCTATCTCTTTTATTCATTGCTTGTGTTTGTTTTTCAAAATATAAGCATGTTATATTTCTGTAAATAGGCTAAATAATACTTGGATCCCGAGTACAAACACAAAAACCGGCGATCCGGACATCGTCTATTCCGCGGCTACTCGTAGGATAGAGGATGGTCGCTTGAACAACTAGTTTGTTCAAGTGACCTCTCTAAATGAATAGCACGACGATGACTTGGTTGCTTTGGGAATCCCTTTTGTCTAAGATTAAATTTTTAATCCGGGGACATCAAAGGGATCACCATGGTCAAGCAACCGAGGTGAAGGGGAAGCGAAGTTTCCCCTCACGGATCAACCCCAACATATAGTGCCCCTTTTGATGGCACTTGAAGCATACCAAGTGCTCCTTGCTCTTCTTGGTGGGGACTACGACTTCATTGGTCTTTTCGTTGACTTTTGGTGCCGGTGGAGTCTTCTTAACTCTCTTTGGACACTTACTTTTATAGTGCCCTTGCTCCCTACACTCAAAGCATATAATATGAATTTTATTATTTATTGAAATGCTTGAGTTACCTTCCATGGTAGGGGAGTCCCGAGCTTACTATTCCTCTCGACCGGAGGTGGATGGTTCTTCTTGAGGTTGCTCCGATGTAGATAATATAATCTCCTCCTCCTCAACCATAGAGGTGGAGGCTTCCTCTACCTCTTCCTCTTCCACTGATCCGGATGTCGATTCTCTATCAACTTCCGAATCCTCACTTGCTTGTGAGGATGAGGATTCTTCTTCTTTGGGCTCTTGGACCGGTTGAGGGTTCTCATGGAGCTTGGCCAATTCGCTCCAAAATTCCTTTGCATCCTTGTGTTCTCCTAATTTGGACAAAATATCGTTAGGAATTAAATCACTCAAAAATTTAATTACCTTATTACTTCTCTCGAATCCTTGGAGTTGTTCTTCGGTCCACTTCTTCATTTTGAGGAACCCTCCCTTAGGCCCTCTTGGAAATTGGAACCCTTCCATCAAAGTCGCCCAATCATCTAAGTCCATCATCATCATATAATCTTCAATTCGTGCCTTCCATTGTCTAAATCCTTCTTGTCCATAAAAGGTGTATGGGACCGGTGTATTGATGTCCCATCCTTGTTGTTCTTCAAAATCCATCTTCTTTCCCTCTATCATCTTTTACTCTCGGGTGTTAGTCCGTAGAAGAGCTCCATCTCTGATACCAATTGTAGGGCCCTTCGTGACTGCTAGAGGTGGGTGAATAGCACGTATGATGTAAATGGAGGAAATCTTTCACGATCGCGTGCTTGCTACAAATTGATTAGTACACAACGGTAATAGAAATAATATAATGCAAACACACAAACACGATCACAACACAAAGATATAACGTGGTTCGAAATCGAATGATCCCTATTCCACGGATCGAGCTCAAACGAGCTCTAGCAATGCGTACAACACCACTTATCAAGTAAACTCCTTCTCGATAATAAGTCGAAGGTGGAGAAATCTCATACAATGTATTACAATAGTAATAAACACAAATACAAGCTAATACAAGTAACCACACAAAATACAAGTAAAGAAACACTTTACAATTGTGAACTTGGATGCTTGTTTTGTGGTTGCTTGAATTGCACTTGGAGACCCTGATTTGTAGTAGCAAATCGCCCCAAAGATGTCCAAGAACCAGTGCCAAATCCTCCCTCCATGAGCTCTCTTTAAAGCTACTCCTTGGGATGGATTTTGCCTAGCAGTCGATTGATTCGGACCATCAGTCGACTGTCCTGTAGCAGTTGTCTCACAACGACATGAGCCACGTTGGATAAGTTCCAACGGATATGGAATCAGTCAACTGATTATACCCATCAGTCGACTGATGGCTCAATCATTCGAGTGCTCGGGTTGATCACTCGACTGAAGGGATTTATGTGCCCGAAAGCCCGACCATCAATCGACTGATCTCCAGATCAGTCGACTGCTCAGGCCATCAGTCGATTGCCCAATGTTGACAGTCGACTGCTAGGCTATCTTCCCACAATCAAACCCTAGTTGAATCCCATCAGTCGACTAACCATAATCCCAGTCGACTGATACACCTCAAACATGAGGTTTTAACCCAAGTATGGTGCCCCCATACTTGCTAGACCACCCGTAGCCTAGACCTAAGCCTTCTAGCTAACTCCATTAGCCTCATGCTTATTAGATCCCTCCAATTCATCCATGACTTGTTCATCCATATGCTAGCCTTCAGGTGCTTCCTTCGGCTATTGTCATGCTAACGGTGTCTACACCGCTAAGGCACATTGGACTTACGTCGCTAAGACTCTGCTTGGACTTTACGCCGCCAACCATTGGACTTATGATGCCAAGACTCCCGCTTGGACTTTACGCTGTCAATATTCCCCTTGGACTTTTCAAATGCCAAGACTCAAGCTTGGACTTTCCCTTGCCAACCCATGTTGGACTTTCCTTGCCAAGTACTCAAGACTTGGACTTTCCCAGTGCCAAGTGTCCCACTTGGACTTTCCATGCCAAGTACCCATGAATTGGACTTTACCATGACAATCACATTGTCATATGTTTTTTGTCGAACATCAAAACATCGCTCGAGTCAAACTCGAGTTTGTTCAATCGTGACCTGGGCTAATTGCACCAACACTTATGTGCGTGGAGATTTGTTGGATATTCTATTGGTGCAGGGGCACCAGATAATCGAACCTAGGTTTTAATTATCGTAAAGGACCAAAGTTAAGGTCATATTGTTATCTCATATGCTCTGTTACGTGTGAAGATATGATTAAGCTGAGCTGAAGGTCGATAGCACCCAGAGAATCTCGAGTCAAGAAACTGTGGTGGTCCGACGATACCGGGAGAACTTCGGATGGAGTCGAAGAACCCAAGTAAAGACCGAAAGCCAAGCGACAAGGACTAGAGGTAAGCTCGAGTGTGAGTAAAGGTGAGGTCGTGTCTTTCGTACGAGGATGTCCTTAGGCGACGATCCGACTAAGACTTCTAATGGAAGGTCTAGGTCGAGATCAGATGGTAAGTGCCCATCAAATTTACCTTTACTTGTATGTTTTAGACTAACTCTTTGATGCACTTGAATAACCAAGCTGACAGTCGACTGATAGCTATTGGCAGTTGACTGTTGGTGGCATCAATCGACTAATTAGGGAAATCAGTCGACTGTTATTCAAACTGCCAGCTTCGATGAAGGTCAAAGATAAGAGCCTTTTTTCTTGGGTGAGGTGGCCTTGAAGTTTGGATCTGGATCTGAACGTTGGGGGCTTCCAAGGCTATAAAAGAAGGGGGTTTCACCCCTTTAGGTCATTCATTCAAGCTCTTAAAATACTTCCGCAATGTCGAAGTTCTACGACAACGATATGCCTCCGAAACACTTTCGCAATGCCGACGACACCTCAAATCACAATCTTCTAGTCAGTATACTTTAAGTTATAGTCATTGTGTTTTGTTTTCGAGCTTGTGTTTTTGAATAGTTCATTGTAACGAGGAGAGGTGAGCTTGTACCTCATCCTCGATCTTTTATTTTCTTGTAATCATTGTCTCCTACCTCCAACGAGGAGGAGACATTGCTTAGTGAATTGCCCTCCGTACGCGATCTAGGATCATAGGGTCATGGAGTAGCAACCGTTAGGTTGTGAACCAAGTAAAAAAAAATTGTGTCATTTACTTTTCCGCTGTGTTACTTTAGTTTTTGTCAAAACAAAAAGAAGATTTTAAGCTCGCTGTTCAGTCCCGCCCCCCTCTCATGCACTTTTCGATCCAACATATTCTACATCAGGTGGGTAATATTTTTCTACCCTGGTCAGGTAGTTGATTATTCTTAGTGCATGAGTTTCTATATTGTTAATATTGTACCTTAAATCCACTCATGTTATCTTGTGCTTGATACCTAGTCTTTGCACTTTGAGATATGCTGTTGTTGTTGTCATATTTTGTTCATCGCTGCTATAACTTACCGATGCTATGGTATACAGATCTTTATATGCTTAACCATGGGTATGTAGCTGAGTATGGATGTTGATTTGACTCGTGTCATCAGGAACAATCATCCGAGAGTGGATGATGTCCTTAATGTAGAGTTTGTGGTTGTATCATCTTATCTTTCATTGTATAACTATTATGGATCATATGTTTGTACATGGTAGTGTGGGTTGTCGACGTTGTGTCGCTACGGACTGGAAGTCCTAGCATGGTCGATGGTTAGTTGTATATGACTCTCTGAGGGATAGAGAGTGTGGTATGGGTGTACGTATGTGTGGTTGTGCATTCATTCCATTTGCATGCATGTTGGTGACTTGGTCTCCATTGTGGTTGAGAGGGTCGTCAGTCATCTTGCCTCCACGGTTACTCGTGGTAGTAGTAACTGGTGTGAGGGCAGTTCATTTGTTGTGTCGCACTTGACCACTATTGATAGTAGTAGTTGGAGTTGTGTGCAGTTGTCCTGGGTGTGTGACACTCAACCACTCATGGGTAGTGTCAGTCGGAGTGGCCAGCAGCAGGGACCCCCGTTGTGTAGCTTATTCCTCTTTAGCTTATCACTACTTACTCATACTATCCACTTGGCCACTCGAGAGTAGTAGTTGTTGTTGAGTTGGGATAGTTGTTATGTTGTGCCACCTAGGCCACACTGGGGTCATGGTAGCGAGTGGCGAGTGGGGTGCACAGGCATGACCATGCATTTGCATTGTCTTGTGTGAGGGCATTTCCATATATATATATATATACACACACACACATATATTTATGTATATATATGTGTGTGAGTGTAAGCAGTATATATAGATATAGTCTATGCATATGCTTGTTGTACTGTTGTATTTTTTTGTGCTATGTTTAATGCATTTGGTTGTACATCATCTTGCATGCTACTTGTATATTTTATATGTTCGTGTATGGGAACCAGTGTAGAGTTGGACCGAACTATAGTATGCCTATGATCAATATCATGATGTTGTATAGAGTCGATTAGGTTCATTGATGATGTTGCTTATAGGTTTCTAGGGTAGTGTACCGATTACATGCTTAGTGATGTTCTTTCATGTTGTATGAGTTATATTGTGACTTGTGTGTTCAGATTGTATGAGTTGTAGAACGGCAGAGCTCCAAGGATAACAGTACCTTATATTGTTCAGTAGATCTTTTGCAATGCATTTTAGCTACATTATGCTAGTGGTTATCTGATACACCTTTAGCATGTATTTTATTGACTCTCATGTGATATATATTATGCATGCACTTCTTTTCCATATTACCGTTGCATTTTATACTCACCACCACATACCCTGGATTTTTCTTGTCGCCCAAGTAAGAGGTAGCCGACTTCATGATGGGCTTGGAGCATCGCTGGCTAATATCATCTCATCTCACTTCTGAGAGTCCCGACTTTTGATTTATTTTTCCTTTAGTTTTGGATGTTTCTTATTATGAACTTGGTTTCAATTTGTAGATTGTATGGTTTGACAGTTGTTGGTATTCACACATGTCTTTTCAAATTTTTTATGGTATTTCCTTTATGTCGTGGTCAGTCATACCAGTATGCAGTGATATCGAGTTCCTTTACTCTATTGTGATGATTTTCACTGTGACTTTAGTTATATACCTTTATATGTTGTGTATGTTGGTGCAATCGGCCCAGATCACGATTGACCAGACTCGAGTAGTGTTTTGATGTTTGACAATATTTTGGAGAGATTGTTAGTGCAATCAACTTGGATCATGATTGACCGGACTCGAGTTTGACTCAAGTGGTATTTTGATGTTTGATGATGGTTTGACCATTGTTTGACTATATGATCGACAAGGGTTTGACCATATGATTGAGAAGTCCAAGTCTTGTGTACTTGGCATGAAAAGTCCAAGTCATGGGCACATGGCATGGAAAGTCCAAGCATGGTTCTTGGCATGGGAAATTCCAAGCTTGAGTCTTAGCAATTGGAGAGTCCAACATGGGTTGGCAAGGAAAGTCCAAGCATGGGTCTTGGCAAGGGAAAGTCCAAGCTTCAATCTTGGTAATTGGAAAGTCCAACATGTGTTGGCAAGGGAAGTTCAAGGGTTGATATTGGCGGCGTAAAGTCCAAGAGTGGAGTCTTAGCAACATAAGTCCAATGGTTGGTGTCGTAAAGTCCAAGCAGTAGTCTTGGCAGCGTAAGTCCAATGTGCCTTGGTAGTATAGACCAACTTAGCATAACAATAGACGATGGAAGCACCAGAAAGCTAGCATATTGATGAACAAGTCATGGATGAGTTGGAGGGATTCGATAGGCGTGAGGCTGACAGAGGTGGCTAGAAGGCTTAGGTCTATGCTAAGGGTGGTCTAGCAAGTATAAGGGCATCATACTTGTGGTTAAACCTCATGTTTGAGGTTAACAGTCAACTAAGGCTTTGGACCAGTCGACTGGTCAAGTGTTTTGATGCTTGACAGCTGAGTCGACTTGCAGCAGTCGACTGGGATTATGGCTAGTCGAACTGCTCGGACTCAACTGGTGTTCAACTATAGGAAATGGCCTAGCAGTCGACTGCCAGTATTGGGAAGTCGACTGATGGCAGTCGACTGCTGATGCATGCGATCGTGACTTCAAATCTCGCGATGGAGGCCGTCGAGGACTCGAAGCGCGCGCTCACGCTCAACGCCCGCAAGTGCACGGATGTCGTCAAGTAATAAAAGATTATCGATCCCACAAGGACTGAGATTCGAATATCGATATGTTCAGTGGTTGAAATTGTTCAGAAGTAAACTCTAAGAGTTTTCGACTTGTGAGGGTTGTTGGTTGACTATACTCTATACGGTGTCACACGGAGGAAGAAGGGAGCATGTCGAGGTCTTCAAAGGAGATTCTAGAACTTCGGTTTCGCTTGTGTGTCATAAAACAATGTTGTCAATTGGCGTTGTCTAGACGTTTAGCCATAGTTTTGTGGAAGGGACATCATACACTCTCTCGATGAGCCGTCGTATCTACTAGGAGCTATCTTTGCCTAAAAGGACAGGATAGACCGTACGAGGATGTCGAATCAATCCCTACGATGAACCGTTTCCGATTCAATCGCATCCTTCTACCCACGGTTATAGGAGATCAGGTTTATTCCTTGGTTCCTTATATAAAATCTCTTAAATCTTAGATACGAGGGTTGTCACCCCTCGTATCGCCTAAGCGCAGCAGGTAGAAAACCAAACACGCATAGATATAGTATAAACAACTTCCGAACGCCAAATTAAATTCAAAGACAGAATCTAACATGAACCAACATATAATGTGCACACAAGCTACTCCCTAATGCTAGAATCGAAAGAACTACTCCATGTATATAAAGGAGGAATCACAAAGCATGTTCAAGTTCAAATATATCATAGATAAAATGTAGGAACAAAGGATTACAATGCTTTTGTGGTCTTCTCTCCGGCGTTGAAGTGCAAGGCGTGGACCTCCGGCGGCGTTTCTCCTCCCCGTTGCGAGTTCCCAAAGCTTTTTAAGGCTTCGGTGTGTCGTCCTAGCCATCATGCCTCCCCCCTAGGGTTTGGGCAGAACCATCCTTATATAGACACCACCTCGGACCGCTGCAAAATCCGAAAAAATCCCTAGTCGTGCAAATCTGGTGAGCCACCACACGGCCAGGTCATGTGCAGCCCTGGGGTTGCTGATCTCGCCCATTGGACACGACCGTGTGTAGCCACATGCCATGGTCGTGCCCCACTCTATGTCTAGCTGCAAAATGTCCTTCTTTTTCTCCGAAAGTGTGCCTTTTTCACCTGAAATGCTAACCTACACATAAAAGTACAAAGAGCAGACCTCCAAATCAGAAAATAGAAAATGCGTACAAAATAGAGTAACATATGCATGAATCGAACATAAAATGTAGTGATATGTGAGCAAAAACTACTCCTAAAATCCTATATGTTTCGCTTACATTACTTCCCCCAGACTTAAATCTTTGCTTTTCCTCAAGCAAACCTCAGTGCCATGAAATTTAAAAAGACATTGTTCCATACTTAGCATGTTAACTAAATTTATCAAGTGGTATTTACAATGAAAGAAAAATAAATATGTTCTATAAATTCACTAAGTTAGCTCCTCGTGCTCGTGCTAAGCGAATCATTCTTAGGGGATGCTCGTTCCATTGTGAGTTAAGTTATCACCCCATAGCTTTCCTAAGGTTTCTGGCTCTTAGGCACTTACATGCCCAAAGCGAGGGTCGTTCCCTAGATCTAGCATAAAGTTACAAAGGCGTGTTCAGTATTGCGAGAAATTGGTAGGTGTTTCCCCAGTAACCTAATTCGGTCTCAAAGGGGCACCTAGCCATTTCCACCCACGACAACTATTTTTTATCCCTCATAATCTTCTCTCTCTCTCTCCTTTTTTTTTCTTTTCTTTTTCTTTGTTTTCTTTTTCATTTTTTTTCTCTTTCTCTCCCTTTTTTTTTCTTCTCACTGGGATTTTGATTTTTCCAAATGGGCTTACACAATCCGAGCATCTCCAGTAACTAAAATGCTAAACCTAGAGTCACCTATGGATTCCAAAGTACTAGACTACTGAGATGAATCATAACTAGGTATGTACTAGATTATCCCTTTTAGAATGTTCGACATGTGTAAGTGTAAAAATAAAGCTAACCAATGTAAGTCTAGAACATTCATTAGAGTGAATAAAATAAAATACCACGAGATAAATGAAGTTAAGCTACCTATGGGAACAACTCATGCAAGCAACTTTTTATAAATACTACTGAGGCAGCTTTACAGATAACAAAAACTAAGTATTGTAAGAAACTCAACAACCCATGCATAAATAAATGAATGAAAATACCAGAAAAGAAACTACTACTAGGAAACAAACAAAATAAACTTTGGGGTCCTCCCCCCTAGACTTAAACGAAAATATACCTCTAGTATGGTGGATGAGGTGGAAAATCTGGGAGCCTCGGCATCTCGAGATCATGAGAGAACCTGCTGCTGAGCATGCCACATGTACATGTGGTCGATCTGAGAGCTGGTAGATGCAGCAGCTGCTCGGTGCTCCTCCTCCCTGGCCCACTATGCCTGCTAGGCATGCATGTGCTGTCGTATCTCCCGACGGTAGGCGACCTCATCCAGGCGATGAGCAGCCTCCTTTTGAAAGTATATGCGGGCCTCGTCATAGAACTCCTCAGCCCGCTGGAAGTGCTCCCGGAAGCCCTGGAACTCCGCCTGCGTGTAGGCGCTCTGCTCCTCCCATCGCTGCCTCTGCGTCTGCTGCTCGGTGTATATATCGTCGAGGCGCGATCGTAACTCCGAGAAATCATAGGCCGACGTACCTACATCCTGCTCAAAGGTGGAAAAATGTGGTGGTGCAGGTGTAGACTCATGTCGGCGTGGACTAGGTGGGCTCCTATGCATGTGTGGACTGGAGGGAGAGTGATGTAAAGGGGGAGAGATTGTTGGGATGTATACTGAAAAATCTATCTTTTGTATGAATATCTTTATTTTGAAATAAGAATCACATGATCATTGTTTTCATATTTTTATGGCTATGCATATTGTCTAATACATTACATTATAGATAACATGGTGTGTGGTGTCACACGGGAGATCATGTTATCGGTTCTTTATAAAGTATAAGTAAAGGCTCACAACAGAAATGGATTTGAACAAACCATTGGAATGGTTGCAGTGTGATTTGGTATTGGTTTGTCTTGACCATAGAATCACACTAGTGCACTTTGTGTGTATTGAGCAGGACCGACTTAGAGGTGATTCGATTTATTGCTGACTACATAATCGAATCAGACCTCAGATATTATATTGTACATACTCTTAATCCTGATATAATAATGGACACATATACTTAGTATTCATCTCTTTGATTTACCAATAGGCGAGATTTATAGATTAAATCGATAGGTTCGGTAAGTTGGGAAATGATATTATTTATATGGCGTGTCGTTGATTATAGGAGGAAATCGTGTCCTATATATTAGGATGAGATGTCCCCTTGAGGAGCTCATAAGGTTCATCATGTAAACCCTGCAGGTGGACTTGGTCCGACATGATGAAAAGGTTGAGTGGTACTACTCATGGAGTTAGATGTTGATTAATTAATGGTCAATAAATTAATTAATCAACGGACATTCGAGATCTTAAACACGGGGAGAAAATGTACAAATAATATATGGAGCCCATATTAACTTATGGGGGTTGGTGAGGTAGATCAATGATAATCCTTTAGTGGATTGGATTATCATTAATGGATCAGACTTTATGTGGGCTTGATCCATTGGGTGGCCAAGATCCAACTCCTCGTCATGGTCCCTATTGTAGCCTATTAATACCTCATTAAGCTTAGATCCAATGGATGGAAACAAAACTCTAGATCCAAAGGTAGAGATTAAATCTCTAGATCCGACGGTTGAGATTAAATCTCTAGATCCGACGGTTGAGATTAAATCCCTAGAACCAATGGTGGAGATTAAAACAAGGCTTATCCCTAACTCTATAAAAGGAGAGGCTAGGGTTGGCGTGGAGAAGAATTAAGAAGCAAGGGGAGGCTTGGAGTTGGCGGCAAGGAGTTGGAGCTAGGGTTTGGGCTTGGCGGCACCAAATAAGGAAAGACTTTCCTTGTCTTCTTCTTCTCCATTCGTGGCCGGTGCCCATTGAAGCTTTTCCAGCCCTTGGCCGACATCCAAACTCCCTCCACTCCTTCTCCTTGGCCGGTGGAACAAAGGCTTAGGGTCCTCCCTTGGAGCTTTTGGTCGGCAACCATTGTTTCCCTTCTCCTTGTTGGCCGGCGGCAAGCAAGGTGCTTGTTGCTTGTTGGTTGGCTAAAGGAAGGAGAAGGATCTTGTTTCTATTCTTCCTTTTTCTCGGAACGAGCAAGGAAGGAAGATTGGTGATCTAGGAGCTTCAACTTTTGGTAGATCGTCGCCCACAAGACGTCCGAAAGGAGGAAGGTCATACAATAGAAGATCGAGAGGTATATCGATTCTCTATTTTCTCTTGTATCATATTTATATTTGTTTTTCAATTATGTGCATGATATATTCTGTTTTGTGGCTAAATAATACTTGGATCCCGAACATAAACACAAAAGGCGACGATCGGTACATCGTCTATTCCGCGGCTACTCGTAGAATAGAGGTTGGTCGCTTGAACAACAAGTTTGTTTAAGTGACCACTCTAAACGAATAGCACGATGATGACAAGGTTACTTGGGCAATCCCTCTTGTCAAGGATAAATTTTTTTATCTAGGGACGTAGAAGGGATCACCATGAACAAGCGACCGAGTTGAAGTGGGAAGCGAAGTTTCCCCTCACGGACTCGAAGACACAACCCAACAAGTGGTATCAGAGCCACAGTTTTCGGTTTTGTGTTTAGGATTCGGTTAATTTTTATGCACTTTTCATATATTATATGTGTCGGATAATAGTAGGATATGCGTAGGTTAACTCTTTGGTTGCAAGCATAAGATCCGACTATTATGGTCATATGTGTGTATGTGATTGTATGTGTGTAAATATTTATTTGGTTGAATCCTCGGGGTTGACGAGGCTAGTATTTAATTTTTTGCAAATTAGATACGGCATTGTTTAGCCACTCTTTCAATTTTAGTTTACTTTCGATCAAGATTTCATGTACGCTCCCTCATGGAGTATAGGATCGATGGATGTAAATTAAAATAGTTTTTAATCTCGGCTCGGATCTCTGGATGGCTCGTACATGGCGTAGGAGCGGACGAGAAGGCGATGTGACGGAAGACATATTGAAGACAAAAGCCATAATAGTTGGAAAATAATTTATTTTTCATATTTATCGCTTATTGTTTGATATGCATGTCGTAGGCTAGAAAATTCCTCAATTTCAAATTACTAAGTGGGAGAGGGATATTTTTATGAATTCCCATGGCCTCCATTACAATTTGACAAGGGATGCAAACAAACTTGTGTGTTGGCTCTGAGTGTCTTCCTCCCCATCAGATGAGTTTGTTTGCGGATCACAAGGTCAAATATGGTTATAGGGAATTGTTAAGGAGCATGTGTACTTCCCCATCGGAAGGCACATAACCCGAGATAATTACCTTGATACCGAGTAATGGTGAACACTTAGATACAAATATAAGTATCCTCCCCATCGGAGTCACTGCTTTTATTTGTAGGGCCAAAGAGGAACCAACTATTAATTTTACTTATCAAAAAGTTAGGTTGACAAGATAGTAAAATTAATGGGTAAAACCTCCTCTTACAAATGTAGAATTTGTATACGTCCACACTATCGTGGCATACGATATTCTCGGTGTCTTGAGGTGTTGGTTGATTTTAAAAATTTTATTGTTTGAGGAATCAATAATTTTTTGAAATCTAATGTTTTGATCTATGTGATTCTTAGGTTTTCTTTCAAAATGACTTTCAACCCGCTTGCTGTGATACTGAAAGAGAATAAACTTACTGGACCCAACTATGTAGATTGGAAGAGGAATCTTGACATTGTCTTGATTGTTGAGGAATACAAATATGTACTCCTTGAAGAGTGCCCTCCTAAGCCTGCGGATAATTCTGGGGAAAAGGAGAGAGAGAGTTATAAGAAGTGGGTAAAGGCTAATGAGATGGCGCGGTGTTACATTTTGGCATTTATGTCAAATGTACTACAACATCAGCATCAAGCCATGCTCACAGCTTATGACATGATGCTCATTCTCAAAGAGCTTTTTGGACACCAGAATTGGGCTACAAGGCAAGAAGCCATGAGAAACTTGATGACGACCACCATGATCGAGGGAACACCCGTAAGGGATCATGTTCTCAAGATGATAGCTCATTTGAATGAGCTGGAGGTCCTTGGAGCTAAGATCGATGGGGAAACCCAAGTCGATATCATACTCCAGTCTCTACCTAGGAGTTTTGAATAGTTTCGCCTGAACTACAACATGAACAAGAGGTTGTATTCATTGTCGGAGCTTCTGACAGAACTCCAGGTGGCAGAGGGGCTATTTCGTCAGAGTACTCAGGCACATGCCATGGTGACCCAAAAGGTTTCTGCTTCTAAGCCGAAAGGCAAGAAGAAGAAGAAACAAACTGGGGCAAAGGCGGTGGGAGGTACTCAGGGAGGAGTGAAGAAGCCGAAAGGCAAGTGCTTCACTTGTAAGCAGACTGGACACTGAAAGAAGGACTGCCCCAACTGTAAGCAGAACAAAAGTATATCTTTTAGTCTAGTCATTGAAACATGTTTAGCGGTATTATCTACCGGCACATGGTATGTAGATACGGGAGCCACAGATCATGTCTGCAATACTTTGCAGGGGGTTCCAAGAAACTAGACGACTGGCTCAATGGGAGATTATCGTGTACTTGGGCGATGCCACGAAGGTGGCGACTATTGCAGTGGGAGACGTTCATTTATCTTTTGAGAAAAATAAACTTTTGGTTCTTAAGAATTGCTTTTATGTACCTTTATTTAGAAAGAATTTAATTTTGATTTCTAAATTGTTTATGGATGGATATTCTATTTCTTTTAATGACAGAGTTGTTATAAAAAGGAATAGGGAGATTATCTGTTCAGGTGCATTGATAGGAAATTTGTTTACACTTGAACCAAAATCTCCCATGATGCAAATTGAAGTTAATAACTCATCTTCTAATTCCAATAAGAGAAAAGAACCTTCGAAGATGAACCAAACATATCTTTGGCATCTTAGGCTTGGTCATATTAACCTAAGCAGAATTCAAAGGTTGATAGCTAATGGACCTTTGGGTTCATTAGTGGTGAAGGATTTCCCAACCTGTGAATCTTGATTGGAGGGTAAAATGACCAAGAGGACTTTTTAAGGTCAAGGGGTATAGAGCCAAAGATGTGTTAGAATTGGTTCATTCTGATTTGTGTGGTCCTATGTCTATCCAGGCTAGAGGTGGTTTTGAGTATTTCGTCTCTTTTATAGATGATTATTCGAGATATGGATACATTTACCTGATGCGCCGCAAGTCTGAATGCTTTGACAAGTTCAAAGAATTCAAGGCTGATGTGGAGAAATGTCAAGGTAAAAGTATCAAGACACTGCGATCTGATCGTGGTGGTGAGTACCTCTTGGGAGAGTTTAGGAACTATTTATCAGAGGATGGGATTCAATCTCAATTGGCTGTACCTGGCACACCCCAGCAGAATGGTGTAGCAGAGTGAAGGAATAGGACTCTTATGGAGATGGTTAGATCGATGATGAGTTATTCTGAGTTACCAGATTCGTTCTGGGGATATTCTCTAGATACGACGGTGTACATTCTGAATTTGGTTTCATCTAAATCAGTGCCTTCTACTCCCACAGAATTGTGGACTGGGCGAAAACCCAGTCTAAGACATATTCGGATTTGGGGGAGTCCAGCACATATACTGAAGGCAGATGCTGGTAAGTTGGAACCTCGTACAGAAGTACGCATGTTCATTGGCTATCCTAGAGGAACGAAGGGTGGCTTGTTTTATAGTCCTAAAGATCAGAAGGTGATCGTTAGCATGAACGTCAGATTTCTAGAGGAAGACTATATGATGAGCTACAAGCCCAAGAGTAAAATTGTTCTAGAGGAATTAAAAAGGGAAGTCACTTCTTCAGTACCACCGGTACAAGAGGATATACCATAAGTCACTACACCGCGTGTCACAGAGGATACACAGAAGATACCTCATCGTAGTGGGAGGGTTGTTAGACAGCCTAATAGATTCATGTTCTTGGGAGAATCTTCTGATTTGATCCCTGGGGAACATGAACGTGATCTCTGGACATATGACGAGGCAATCCAAGATATAGATGCAGCATCATGGCAAAGTGCAATGAATACTGAGATTGAATCTATGGATTCAAATCAGGTCTGGGAGCTAGTGGAACCACCCGATGGTGTAAAAACCATTGGATGCAAGTGGATCTACAAAAGAAAGAGAGCAATAGATGGGAAGGTTGAGACCTTCAAAGCGAGGCTTGTTGCGAAGGGGTATACTCAGAAAGAGGGTATCGATTATGAGGAGACCTTTTCGCCGGTAGCCATGCTTAAGTCTATCCGGATTCTCTTATGCATAGCAACTCATATGGATTATGAGGTGTGGCAGATGGATGTCAAGACAGCTTTTCTGAATGGAAGTCTTGAGGAAGACATCTATATGAAGCAACCAGAGGGATTCATTGTGAAGGGCAAAGAGCATCTTGTATGTAAGCTTAATCGGTCCATTTATGGATTGAAGCAAGCTTCGAGGTCTTGGAATATCTGCTTTGATGAGGTAATCCAGTCTTATGGATTTATTCAAAGTCCGGATGAGTCTTGTGTATACAAGAGATGTGATGGAAACGTAGTGGTATTTCTTGTACTATATGTAAATGACATTTTGTTGATTGGCAACAATATTAAGGTGTTATCAGACGTAAAGGTATGGTTGTCCAAACAGTTTGATATGAAGGACTTGGGAGAGGTGGGACACATCCTTGGGATCAAGGTTATAAGGGATCGCAGGAAAAGAATGTTGTGCTTATCCCAAGCTTCATACATAGACATGATTATGGATCGTTTAGCATGCAGAACTCCAATAAGGGTTTTCTACCTTTCAGGCATGGAGTTCCTTTATCTAAGGAGATGTGTCCTAGAACATCTGAGAAGATAGAGGAAATGAAGGCGGTTCCTTATGCTTCGACGGTAGGAAGCCTCATGTATGCGATGCTATGTACGAGACCAGATATCTGCTATGCCATGGGCATGGTAAGCAGATATTAGAGTAATCTAGGATAGGGACATTGGACTGCGGTAAAGCATATATTGAAGTACCTGAGAAGGACTAGGGATTATATGCTAGTTTACCAGGCAGACCAATTACTCTCTGTGGGTTACACAGATTTTGACTTCCAATCAGATAGGGATAACAGTAAGTCTACCTCAGGTTTTGTGTTTACTTTGGGAGGTGGAGCCATTGTATGGAGGAGTGTCAAGCAGAAATGCGTGGCAGACTCTACCTTGGAAGCTGAGTATGTGGCAGCCACTGAGGCAGCCAAAGAAGTTGTGTGGCTTAGGAACTTCCTGATGGACTTGGATGTGATTCCTGGTTTGCCCAGAACTATAACAATTTATTGTGATAATAGTGGTGCACTTGCAAACTCAAAGGAACCACGAGCACATAAGGCAAGTAAGCACATAGAGCGCAAGTACCACCTGATATGAGAAATCATAAAGAGAGGAGAAGTTGTTGTGGCTAAGATTGCATCGGAGGATAACCTGACAGATCCTTTCACTAAGGCCCTTCCGGCGAGAGCTTTTGATAGGCATGTGGAGGGAATAGGGATCAGATGTATGGCAGTTTGAGGACAGCATAGTCTTTTAGTATAAGTGGGAGATTGTTGGGATGTATACTGAAAAGTCTATCTTTTGTATGAACATCTTTATTTTGAAATAAGAATCACATGATCATTGTTTGCATATTTTTATGGCTATACATATTGTCTAATACATTACATTGTAGATAACATGGTGTGTGGTGTCACACGGGAGATCATGTTATCGGTTCCTTGTAAAGTATAAGTAAAGACTCACAACCGAGATGACTTTGGACAAACCATTGGAACGGTTGTAGTGTGATTTGGTATCAGTTTGTCTTGACCATAGAATCACACTAGTGCACTTTGTGTGTATTGAGCAGGACCGACTTAGAGGTGATTCGATTTATTGCTGACTACATAATCGAATCAGACCTCAGATATTATATTGTACATACTCTTAATCCCGATATAATAACGGGCATATATACTTAGTATTCATCTCTTTGATTTGCTAATGGGCGAGATTTATAGATTAAATCGATAGGCTCGGTAAGTTGGGAAATGATATTATTTATATGGTGTGTCGTTGATTATAGGAGGAAACTGTGTCCTATATATTAGGATGATGATGTCTCCTTGAGGAGTTCATAAGGTTCATCATGTAAATCCTGCAGGTGGACTTGGTCCGACATAATGAAAAGGTTGAGTTGTACTACTCATGGAGTTAGATGTTGATTAATTAATGGTCAGTAAATTAATTAATCGACGAACATCCGAGATCTTAAACATGGGGAGAAAATGTACAAATAATATATGGAGCCCATATTAACTTATGGGGGTTGGTGAGGTAGATCAATGATAATCCTTTAGTGGATTGGATTATCATTAATGGATCGGACTTTATGTGGGCTTGATCCATTGGGTGGCCAAGATCCAACTCCTCCTCATGGTCCCTATTGTAGCCTATTAATACCTCATGAAGCTTAGATCCAATGGATGGAAACAAAACTCTAGATCCAAAGGTAGAGATTAAATCTCTAGATCTGACGGTTGAGATTAAATCTCTAGATCCGACGGTTGAGATTAAATCCCTAGAACCAATGGTGGAGATTAAAACGAGGCTTATCCCTAACTCTATAAAAGGAGAGGCTAAGGTTGGCGTGGAGAAGAATTAAGAAGCAAGGGGAGGCTTGGAGTTGGCGGCAAGGAGTTGGAGCTAGGATTTGGGCTTGGCGGCACCAAATAAGGAAAGACTTTCCTTGTCTTCTTCTTCTCCATTGGTGGCCAGCGCCCGTTGAAGCTTTTCCAGCCCTTGGCCGGCATCCAAACTCCCTCCTCTCCTTCTCCTTGGCCGGTGGAACCAAGGCTTAGGGTCCTCCCTTGGAGCTTTTGGCCGGCAACCATTGTTTCCCTTCTCCTTGTTGGCCGGCGGTAAGCAAGGTGCTTGTTGCTTGTTGGTTGGATAAAGGAAGGAGAAGTATCTTGTTTCTATTCTTCCTCTTGATCGGAACGAACAAGGAAGGAAGATTGGTGATATAGAAGCTTCAACTTTTGGTAGATCATCGCCCACACGACCTCCGAAAGGAGGAATGTCATACAATAGAAGATCGAGAGGTATATCGATTCTCTATTTTCTCTTGTATCATGTTTATATTTGTTTTTCAATTATGTGCATGATATATTCTGTTTTGTGGCTAAATAATACTTGTATGCTGAACATAAACACAAATGTCAGTGATCCGTACATCGTCTATTCCGCGGCTACTCATAGAATAGAGGTTGGTCGCTTCAACAACAAGTTTGTTCAAGTGACCACTCTAAACGAATAGAACGATGATGACAAGGTTGCTTAGGCAATCCCTCTTTTCAAGAATAAATTTTTTTATCTAGGGACGTAGAAGGCATCGCCATGAAGAAGCGACCGAGTTGAAGTGGGAAGCGAAGTTTCTCCTCACGGACTCGAAGACACAACCCAACAGAGATGGGCGCCGATATGGGTGGTCCCCCATGTGGAGGAGACTCTACTATCAGGTCCAAGCGTCAGTTGGCGCGTGTAGTGATGGTGGTACGATCAGGGTCGGGGAGCCTAAGGGCCGTCAGATTTTTACTTACAAAGCATAAGGAGTGTCCTTCTCTCACAATCATCTTCATGGTCATGCACACTCCTAGGTCGATCCTAGTGCTCCCCTCTATACTCTCTAATGCAGTGTAATGTTACCCCATCCTATGGAAAATATGGGTAAGTAGGCCCCCCACATTAATCTCTCCTCATGCTGCTTTCCCCATCTTCACTAAGTGTCTGATGAAGTGTGACCCTACATCGATGTTACTCCTTTCTTGTAGCATATCCCAGAGGTAAAGCAGCTCGCTAGCTCTAACTACACTGTCACTCTCCCCATGACCAAATATAGTACTGGCCATGATGCGGTGGAGGTATCGGAAGACGTGGTTTTGGAGGTGCGATGCTTTGGCCCTAGAAGGGTCATAAGCATGCTCTCCCGTCAACTCGGTCCAAAATACCTGAGAGTTGAACCCAATAGGGATTCTTCTCTCTCCCCCACTCGACAAGCCAAAACACGAGTTCCATTGGTGAAGGGTCCATTCATGCTCAATGTTAAAAAGCCTAAAAGTTATCCTACCCTCCTCGCTCTCTCTACCCGTTAAAATTTCCGCCTCTAAGGAACTCAAAAATTCTAGAACTATCCTAGGGTAGGTTGGGTGCCTTATTCCCATCATCTCTTCCCACCCCATTTTTGCAAATAAGGCTTGAATATCACCCAACAATCCTAAAGACTCTAGCAAATCTTCATCTAAGTACCTAGTAGCAGTGAGTTTACGAGTAGAAAGCATATTATATCTATCTCTATGTTCATTATTGCGAAAAAGAAGAGTGGGTAGGGCATTACCCTCCTCCGGAGCTTGAGGGGCGTCGGCTTTCCTTGTTCGTCACTCCGAAGCACCGGATCGAGGTGCTACCTGTTTTATCCTCCTCATCCTTGCTTCTTTTGGCTTCTTTTGAGGTTAAAAGTGCTTCTAGATGGCGGGAAAGATGAAACTACACGGCTAGGGTAAGAGCACTCGATGCACACGGCGCAAATGGGGTGAAAACACACGACTCGCCCCTTTTAATCTTGCGCGACACGACTGTGTGAAAACACACGGCCAGGTCATGTACGCCTTGGGTCAGTCAGGCACGGCCGTGGGAAAACACACGACCAGGCCGTGTGTCCCCATTTTTCTCCCCTTTTTGCGTTAGAGTCCGAATTTTCTCATACACTTCGCTGTGTAGGTCAATATGGATTTTATTTTTGCCTAGCAAAGTTCTTTTCTAGTCCTAACTCTAAATGGGATGGAAATCAAAACTAAAATTAAATGAATGCATGTAATACAATCAAAGGGAAATCTAAAACTAAACTTGGGTTGCCTCCCAAGAAGCGCTTTGTTTAAGGTCGTTTAGCTCAACCTTATTCCTACGTTTCATTTGAGGCATTTGAATCTTGCTCGTGGGGGAGCAAGATATTTACTCACCTTATTCCTATTGCCTCGTGGTGTTCCATTGATATATCCCTTAAATCTTGCTCGTGGAGGGCTAGATACTTTCTCACCTTTTGCTTCCTGCCTTTTGGTCCACCATTACTATATCTATTAAATCTTCCTTGTGGAGGGGCAAGATACTTGTGCGCTGCTTTCCTTGACTCTAAGTTGAATATGCTAAGTCTCAATGAATCATCAATAGTTTGATCATTATATTCTAAATGTTGTAAATAATTTAACTCACCATAGACATCCTCACCAAAAGATTGATTAGTAGATTCTATTATGTTGAATGAAATTTTATCATTATCAATCATCAAAAAGGTCTTTGATGTGAGCGAAACATATAGGGTTTTAGGAGTAGTTTTCGCTCACATCTCATTACATTTTATGTTAGTTTAATGCATATGTTACTCTATTTTGTATGCATTTCCTATTTTCTAGTTCGGAGGTCTGCTCTTTGTACTTTTGTGTGCAAGTTAGCATTTCGGGTGAAAAAGGTGCACTTTCGGAGCAAAAGAAGGACATTTTGCAGTTAGACGCAGAGTGAGACATGGCCAGGGTGTGTGGCTACACACGACCATGTCCAATGGGCGAGATCAGTCACCTTGGGGCCGCACACGGCCTGGCCATGTGGAAACACATGGTCGTGTGGCGGCTCACCAAATTTGCGCAACTAGGGCTTTTTTCGGATTTTACAGCGGTCCAAGGTGGTGTCTATATAAGGATGGCTCTGCCCAAACCCTAGGGGGAGGCACGATGGCTAGGACGGCACACCGAAGCCCTAAAAACTTCGGGAACTCGCAACGGGGAGGAGGAACGCCACCGGAGGTCCACGCCTTGCACTTCAACGTCGGAGAGAAGACCATGAAAGCATTGTAATCCCTTGTTCCTACATCTTATTTCTGATGTATTCGAACATGTACATGCTTTGTGATTCCTGCTTTATTATATACATGGAGTAGTTCTTTCGATTCTAGGATTAGGGAGTAGCTTGTGTGCATATTACAATGTTGGTTCATGTTAAATTCTGTCTTTAAGTTTAATTTGGAAATTGGTAGTTGTTTTTACTATATCTATGCGTGTTTGGTTTTCTACCTGTTGTGCTTAGGCGATACGAGGGGTGACAACCCTCGTATCTAAGATTTAGGGGATTTTATACAAGGAACCTAGGGGTAAATCTGATCTCCTGTAACCATGGGTAGAAGGATGCGATGGAACCGGACACGGTTCATCGTAGGGATTAATTCGGCATCCTCGTATCATCTATCCCATCCTTTTAGGCGGAGATAGCTCCCGATAGATGCGGTGGCTCATCGGGATAGTGTATGATGTAAAATACCACAGAAAATAAAATAAAATAAATGAAATATTGGGTAATTAGGAAAATATCCTATGGATTTTTCCAAGAATTTTTAGAAATTTTCCTGGATTTAAATGGAAATTTCTATGGCTATTGTGGGGAAAGATTTAATAGGCTTTGGGAAAGCCTATTTGGGTCATCTGGTTATGAGGGGCTTAATAGGATTTAATTGACTTAAGTTTAATTATAAAAACTCTAAGGTCAATAGATTTAATGGATTGATCAGCGTCGGACCCGATTGTTTTTCCCTAACCCGATCCGATATTTTCTTACCCGACCCGCTTCTCAATTATCAACACCAAGCGTTAATTTTCCTTCGGTTTTCCTTGTCCCGATCGTTCCTCCACCGCGTCCTTTAGTTCCCAACCGTGACTCCTCAGGATCTCTCTATCTCTCGCGATCTCTCTGTCGCTCGCCATCTCTCTGCCTCTTGCCGCTCGCCATGCCACTCGTCGCCGCCGCGCGAAAGAGAGATGCTATCGCCGGTGTCGATCTCCGCCCGATCTAGCCGATCTCCACTCTATCTTTGCTCGATCGTTGCTCGAGCTCGCTGTCGCTGCCATCCCCGCTCGATGCGAGATCGATCTGCCACCGTCAACACCCGAACCAGCCCGTCGTCGCCTTCCCCATCTCGTCCGACACCGAGATCCTAGCATCATGGTCTTCCTTTGCAATCTTAGGGTGCTCGGCGAATCGCTATCAACTGCCTTCGCCGTGAATGGAGCTCAACCGTCACTTATCTTGTTGATTTCCAGTCGTGAGCGGCGTCTCCCAAGGTGAGCACTCAGATTTCCGTCATGTCCGATCTGTGTTGCCTCCTCCCTTGAGCCCTAGATCAGCAATCTAATTTCTTGTTAATCCTCTGCCACAGATCAGATCTCCAACAAGATTCATGACCATTCCTTGATCGAGTTGCAGCAAGGATGCCGACACGGTCGCAGGTCAGATTTATTATTGGGTTTTCTTCCCTAGCTATGTGATCTGCGATTTGTGGAGGAGCAACTGTGTTGTCGTTGTGATTGAGAAGCACTACACAGCTGTGGCTTGCGATGGTTTGAATGTTTCGATCAGTAGAGGCGGGGGAGGAGGGTGTGTATAATGATACTTTCACAGTTATATTAAGATCTCTTCTATTATTAGGGAATTTGATCAGAGTTGATGTCAACTGTGATGTTGTGATTTTTAGGTGGAGGAGAGAAATCGGAGGGATGGTTTGGCTAATGAATCTGGTCATTGCAGATTTGAACTCTCTAAAGTGGAACGACGTGAGGTAAGCATGGATTTTAGTATTCATTGAATTACAGCTGTGGTATTTTAATTATAGCTAATGTATAGTTGAATCGATGATTAATAGTTAGTGAATGAAGATTGTCCTATTGAGGGTTATAGGATATGGATTGTGTTGAGGATTAATTACGTCAATTGTAAAATTAGACCAGTCTGGTAGATAAGATACTGGTTAGAGAATGTTGAATTAGTTAGATATAAAGATCGATGTAGGATTCGATTCAATCATTCGATGTGAGATAGACTTAGTTATGTTCTATGTTTTCTTTTGCAGGACCTCGATTGGTGATAGATGCTCATACGCGTGGATAGCTATCATGAGCTATTTAGCATGTGGGTAATTTTTTATCCTGGTCAGGTAGATGTATTTGCATTCAGATTTAGACATAGATATGAGCATGTTAGGTGTTCATATTATCTTGACCCTGCTCTTATTATCCGTATGCTTGATACTTGTCATTGGCTATATATGCTCAAATGTTGATATCACATTTTCCTTTTTTATGATTAAGGAGTTACAGATGTGATGTAGGTAGTTCTATAAATGTTTAGCAGGGTGTAGATATTGGAGTACGGATGATAACCTGATTTGTAAATTGAGTAAAGGTTCATCCGTGGGTAGGTAATGCCCTAAATGTAGGATTTATTCCAATACTCGTATGTTGTATACTTATTACCAACCATGTGTTGTGTAATGGTTAAGTGAAGGGTGATTAGTGTGTTGCTACGGACCGGTGGTCCCAGCTTGATATGATTAGTCGAGTATGACTCTCTACAGGATAGAGAGTGTGTCGATCAGTTGAGTACGACTCTCTATTGGATAGAGAGTTATGATCAGTTGAGTAGGCCTCTCTACAGGATAGAGAGTCCGTCGATCAGTTGAGTACGACTCTCTATAGGATAGAGAATGTATTGATCAGATGGGTACGACTCTTTGTTGAACAGAGAGTCTATGGTAGATGTCTGTACATATGATAGTACATTCATGTCATTTGCATTCATTCTGACGACATAGTCTCCCTTGGGGTTAAGAGAGTCGTCAGTCATCTTGACTCCCAGGTTACTCCCCGAGGAGTAACTGGTGTGAGGCCAGAGCATTTGTTGTGCCACACTCTATCACTATAGACGGTGGTAGTTGGAGTTGCGTGCAGTTGTCCTAGGTGCGTGGCACTCGACCACTCATTGGTAATGTCAGTCGGAGTTG
This sequence comes from Wurfbainia villosa, assembly GCA_025175895.1. Classification (NCBI taxonomy): domain Eukaryota; kingdom Viridiplantae; phylum Streptophyta; class Magnoliopsida; order Zingiberales; family Zingiberaceae; genus Wurfbainia; species Wurfbainia villosa. The sequence goes on from CM045998.1 coordinate 21,811,347, forward strand.
CCAGTAGCAGGGACCCCCGTTGTGTAGCGAGTTCTTTACGCTCATATGCTACTTGATCATACTGCACACTCGGCCACTCTAGAGTGGTGGTTGGTGTTGAGTTGGGATAGTTGTCATGTCGTGCCACCTAGGCCACACTGGGGTCGTGGTAGCGAGTAGGGGTGCACAGGCATGACCATGCATGCTGCATTGTCGTATCATATGACACTTTGCATATTACCATATATATTCATATATGCATGTATATATATATATGGATGGTTGGGATTAATATATATACATAGATGTAGTCTATATATATATGCTTATTGTGATGTTGCATTTGATTGTACTATGCTTGCTGCATTTGGTTGTACATCATATTCTTGCATGCTTCTTGCATCTATTATACGGTTGTGTTGGATACTTGTATATTTGTCGGACATACCATTAGATATCTTGACTTGTATCATGAGTATATTGTGATTTAATATTACACTTCCTGTTATATATGTTGGATATATGCTCAGGTTAGATCAGAGTAGAGTAGCAGACTTACAGGTATGTCTGCGTTATACGTTGTTTATTTGGTTAGACAGTATATGCATGTATTGATATACTGTGTTGGTATACCTATTGTACCATTAGGTTATGTTGTAGAATTACATGTGATATTTGATATATACATGTTTTTCCTATTACCTACTGAGTTATACTCACCACCACAGACCCTGAGTTTTTTTGTTGCCAAGGTAAATAGGTAGAAGTCTTCGTGATGGCTTGGAGCACCGCTGGCTGGCAACATCTCATCTTACCTCTAAGGCTCCCATGTTTGTTTTGGGCTTTCCGTACTTTGTGTTATGTATTTGGAGTTTTCATGATGTACTGTGTTGTGGACTTATGGATTCGGATTTTGTCGCTATTCCGTTATGTTGCGATGTGTCAGTCATACCGGTATGCATTGTATGTAGTTGTGATGTGGTTGTTTTTTGTTTCTGCTGTGTATTTGTTGTAGTTAGTTTGTTATGTTGTTGTGGTTTGTTTACATATTTATATGTTGTTGTAGTTGTGACCTACGAGCCTTGTATTAACCTGAAATGTTGCCACGTACAGGGGAGATGTCGTTCGTTTACTTTTTGGCACGGCATGCTCTCGGGGCATGACAACTTTAGTGGTATCAGAGCCCAAGGTTCTGCGATGCCATACAATATTGTTTTGTGTCGAGTCTTGGATTCTCGGGAGTCGATTTGTTTCGGTTTTGGTTTTCTGAGATGAGATTGACAGCGGCCTGAGCTCCGAGCAGCACGAGGTAAGTATTCCTGATGGCTTATTTTCTAGTTGGATACTTATCTGGACTTGGTCAATAGGTGTATACAGCTAGAGTTATTATACCTATACAGACTCGTAGTAGAAGTCGCCCACCGAGGCGACCAACCGGAGTTGCCGATAGGGTTTTTACTCCCGGTTTTGTTGGCTATGCTTTTAGTATATATAACAGGGAATAACCTATAGTGTGTTGGTTGCTATTCATAACCGTGATTTGAGTTGACCACGGGAACAACATGTACAGTCTGTGTGTCTTGCACCTGCTATGGAAAAGGTGAATTTTCTTTGAGAGCCAACTGATACCGAGTCGGAAAGCAGGGGTTAGTAGTCACATTTCTTGTGGAGATCAAGACTACGGTCTTAGGGATTTTCACTAACGATGCTAGTCATATCATTACCCATGGGGTAATAAACTAGTTGTGTATACTATTATTGCTACAGCAAGCGGAGGGTTAGTATAAGGTGTTTCATAGGGATTTCACCCTTGAGTTGTGCGTGCTGGGTTGTATAACCTTGTGAGGGTACTTTTGAGTACTTAACTCGTGTTTTACATAGAAAGTAGAGTTATTTGCATACCATTATCGGGATCAAGCCGGTATTTAGTGGTAAATGTAGAAAATAATCTTTGGGGAATAATATATCACTTGATCATGGTTGAGTGATGTTGAAAGAGAGTATTTCCCCGCATCACTTTCAGTGACACATTGTAGGGAATTCTTGAGCTCTAAGTAGGGTGATCGTCAATAATGGGAATATCATGCAGAGTCATTAGACTTGCAGAATTTACGCTCACCTAATAGCTCAAGAATGTGAATGGATGTTTTAAGCCACCCACGATTGTTAGCTTACTGTTCGATTAAGATGATTGGATCTTCTATCAGATCCTGCCAGAAGACATTGGATTGAATCAGGAGTTTAGAAATGACTCCGTATGAGTGTTTAGGAGATGAAGATCGATAAGCAAACATTGCAAGTCAGATGTTGGAATGAGAAGTCTCCGAATGTTGGACAAAAGGAGCAAGATCGGAGTCATAGGCCACAAGCTACTAGTGGAGAGTTTTTTCGATCATAGAAGACCCACCGCAGATCATCAGAAATGCCTAGTGTTATCAGCGAAATCAGAACAAAGACTTCGAAGAGATTATAAGCGTGCAGTGCAAATCACAAAGACATACGAAGTCAGATTATCCGTTGGATCAATTCATCTGTTGCTATTGTAAGCAACCTATATAGTTGAGGTGTATTTTGAAGACTCAGTTGAAGACTACCAGTGATGTTCCGAGAGGATGATGCACCGTCTCGACAGCAGAGATCAGCAGCGACCTACTGCCTCAGGCGTGGTTGGAGTTCCGTGATACTTCCCTTCAAGGGAAGTGATTTACGCAGCAGTATCAACATAAGACATTGTAGAAGACTCATGCAGACAACAACACAGTTACCCTCAGATGTGGATTTTCTTTGTACATAAGAGAGAGTATACGACGATGGTCGTATCTATTCGGTATTCTACAATTGCAGCTCATAGGATTAAGTGATAGGATTAGATGATCTAGGAAGATCCTCAAGTCATTTGTCGTAGAAATGCGAACGCTTTATCGTGGACTGTTGGATCTGACTTTATTCTCTTCGGAGAAAGGCCGAGACCTGCGGGAAGCCTTGGATCGAATCAATAGATAATTGATCGTTAAGGGTATTACTTTAGTGTACCCTCTAAGTTAATATATTGAGAGATACTTGTAGTTTACGGGTATCTTTGTCTAGAATATTCTTTGTTTGGATTAGAAGGGTCCTTTACATCAACTTGTAGGTCGGTGGTATCTCTACCGTCTGGTGAGATGTGGATCAACAATTAAGAAGTCAAGGGATGCCCTTAGACTTTGATAGACATACTTTTACTGTAGACATATCCTTATGGATGGTCAAATTATTGAGAGTATGGTATGATTATGTCTCTAAGAGGTGCGAATAATCTGAGAGCCTTCGGATGTAGTTTCTGATGAACTCCTAGCCTTGTCGTTGCATAGGCAAGTGGAGTAGGCGATCGAAATGATTGTGGAAATAGATCCGGTATCGAAGATCCTATACCAGGTGATAATTTTATTGGTATCAGTGTTGCTAAACACTATGGAAATGGGAAGAACGTAAGTTGCGATTATAGGAGATGTTGGAGAGGATATTTAACTATCCCAGTATTTCTCCTTGATAAGATCCGGAACTCTTTGTTGAAAGAGAGATGGACCTTTGAGATTATGCATCGATTATCGATGATGAAATGTGATAGTTGTTAAAAGAGAATATTCTTCATTGTGGATAGAGAATCTGTTTAGATCAGTTATAGGATACCTGTGTATACTCTAGGGTTGGTTTACGACTGGAGTGTTGATATTGTTGTGACATGGTATCATACAATTATCATTGTCGTTGTGATGATTGATATATCATCAGCCTAGAGTAAAGAGGATGCAGATGTGTAGAGATGAAACTTTCATACTTTGTATGAATTTTATGAGTTTTGATTATGTAGTTAGACTATTTAACGATTTAGTCGCCACTGGATTTGAGAATCGTGTATCCTGGACACGATTGGATCAGTTTGTGGTTGTTAGAGTTGCGTAACTAGGCCACTGTTTATGGTGGTAGTTGGAGTGGTGCACTCGACCACTGTAGATGGTGATTTCCTTGTATGATTTGGTTAATACTGTATATGTGGATAGAATGTTCGGCATTACTATACCACGGATTTGTTTGACCAAGAGAGTGATGGAATTCACTTAGTCGGAAGCTGGTGAAACCGGTTACAAGACCTAGATAGCGGTTAACTTTTACACGAGTATTAGTTAATCCTTCCAAAGTGGATAAAAGGATGTTGTAGGCAAATGTATCGTTTCAAGGATCGGAGCGAATCCGATATAGTTGCATGAGACGTATCTTATGCCTACGTTAGTTAAGAAACTACAAGATAGGCTATCATATACATGACATGGCTTTAGTAGTTATTATCTGGATTTGTGGATGTATGGAGCAGAAGTGCTCATTGAATTTAAGTAGCTACTGGGTAGCTACTATAGAGTTGCTGGAACACGAACAGTTGCAACGAGTGAGATTGGTCGCTATAGTCTCCCATGCACCTACAGAGTGTGTGGTGGAGTGAATTTTGAATGGATGATGAACTTCTCTTATGAGAAGATAATTTCCATCTCTAATATGAAAATGTGTTCTGGACACACATCCACTTAAGAAAGAGTGGCTGCAGGTGGCACGTCATTAAAGATTTGTTGTTCATCCTGATGGTACTCGGATGTACCGAGAGTTGAAACATTTATACTGGTGGAACGATATGAAGAGGGGTATAGCAGGTTTTGCTGATCGATGTTTAGTATGCCAACGGGTAAAGGCTGAACATCAGAAACCCGCTGTGTTGCTCCAGGAAATTTCGATTTCCAAAATGGAAGTGGGAGCATATCACTATTGATTTCGTTACGGGATTGCCTAGAACCCGTAAAGGACTTGATGCGATTTGGTTGATCGTGGATCGACTAACCAAATCAGCTCACTTCTTTCCCATTCGTGGGTCGTACTCGTTGGATCATCCGGCAGAGTTGTATTGCCAAAAGATTATTAGATTGCACGGAGTGGCTTTGGGTATTATATCTGATAGAGATCCGCGGTTTACCTCACGATTTTGGCAGAGTCTGCATCAGACTATGGGCACAGAGCTTCGACTCAGTACAACATTTCATCTGCGGATGGAAGAACAGTCTGAGCATATTATTCAAAAGTTAGAGGATCTATTCAGATCTTGTGTTGTGGATTATGGAGGTAGTGGTAAGGATCACATTCCTTTGGTGGAATTTGACTATAAGAATAGTTATCACTCCTCCATTCAGATGACTCCTTCTGAGGCCCTATACGGTAGACCCTGTAGATCTCCCGTGTTGTGGGAGGAAGTCGGGGAATGACAACTATTGGGGCCATAGAGTATCCAACATGATGCAGGGTTGGTGTGCGTCATCAGATGATGGTTATTAGAGGCACAGGATTGACAAAAGAGTTACGCGAACAGGAGGCGAAGACCTTTGGAATTCTCAGTTGGGGAATAGGTATTTCTTCGTGTTTCACCCACGAAAGGGGTGAAACGATTTAGGTTGAAAGGAAAAGTTAGCTCCACACTATATTGATCCATTTGAGATATTGGCGTGGATTGGAGGTGTAACTTACCGGTTGGCTTTACCTCCGACACTGACGGGTGTTCACAACGTATTTCCTATTTCTATGATGAGGAAATACGTGTCACATGTTGATCATATTCTAAAGTGTTGGGATGTATACTGAAAAGTCTATCTTTTGTATGAACATCTTTATTTTTGAAATAAGAATCACATGATCATTGTTTGCATATTTGTGATTATGCATACTATCTAATACATTACATTGTAGATAACATGGTGTGTAGTGTCACACAGTAGATCATGTTATTAGCTCCTTGTAGAGTATAAGTAAAGGCTCGAAACCTAGATGGCTTTGCGCAAACCATTGGTTTGGTTGTAGTGTGGTTTGGTATTGGTTTGTTTTGACCATTAAATCACACTAGTACACTTTGTGTGTATTGAGCAGGACCGACTTAGAGGTGATTTGATTCATTGCTGACTACATAATTAAATCGGGCCTCAGATATTATATTGTACATGCTCTTAATCCTGATATAATAACGGGCACATATACTTAGTATTCATTTCTTTGATTTACCAATGGGCGAGATTTATAGATTAAATCTATAGGCTCAGTAAGTTGGGAAATGTTATTATTTATATGGTGTGTCGTTGATTATAGGAGGAAACCGTGTCCTATATATTAGGATGATGATGTCCCCTTGAGGAGCTCATAAGGTTCATCATTTTTTTTATGAAGGGTAAATAGATATCATCAAGAAAAAGCACAAATATACAGTAGCCAAGGGTTCATTCTCATGTCATGTCTGACGAAGTGTCAGATCTGAGATGCACTCCGGTGTGGCGTACAAGTGCTCTCATGAGTACCAAACCTCTCACACAATACATTCACTTGTTCCTCTCCATCATCCTTCTTTCATCCAGACCCTATCAACGAGCTCATAAGATTCATCATGTAAACCCTGCAGGTGGACTTGGTATGGCATGATGATAAGGTTGAGTGTTACTACTCATGGAGTTAGATGTTGATTAATTAATTGTCAGTAAATTAATTAATTGACGGACATTCGAGATCTTAAACGTGGGGAGAAAAATGTACAAATAATATATGGAACCCATATTAACCTATGGGGGTTGGTGAGGTAGATCAATGATAATCCTCTAGTGGATTGGATTATCATTAATGGATCGGACTTTATGTGGCCATGATCCATTGGGTGGCCAAGATCCAACTCCTCCTTATGGTCCCTATTGTAGCCTATTAAAACCTCAAGAAGCCTAGATCCAATGGTAGAAAACAAAACTCTAGATCCAATGGTAGAGATTAAATCTCTAGATCCGACGGTTGAGATTAATTCTCTAGATCCGATGGTTGAGATTAAATTCCTAGAACTGAAGATAGAGATTAAAGGGAGGCTTGAGCCCAACTCTATAAAAGGAGGCTTAGGGCTTGGACGGCAAGTAATCAAAGGAGGGGCTAGGGTTTTGGGTGGCAAGGAGCAAGGGGTGTTGGGTGGCCACAATTAAAGAAATTCGTTTCCTTCTTCTTCCTTAGGTGGCCGGCGCATATCTCCTTCCTTTCTCTCCCTTGGCTGGCGTTCAAACCTCCCCCTTCTCCTCTCCTTGGCTGGTGGAAACAAAGCTTAGGGTCTTCCTTTGGAGCTCTTGGCCAGCACCCATCTCCTTCATCCACTCCTTAGGCCGGCGGACACCAAGTTGGTGTTTGGTGGTTGGCGCAAGTAAGGAGAGGAAGAGTTTTGTTATTGATCTTCCTTTGTTCGAAGAGAACAAGGATAGGAAGATTAGCGATCTAGGAGGCTTCAACTTTTGGAGGGTCATCGCCCACACGACGTCCAAAAGGAGGAAGGACATACAATAGAAGATCGAGAGGTATAACGCTTGTCTATTTTCTTTGGTAACATGTCTATAATTGTTTTTCAATCATATACATGTTGTTTATTCTGTTTTTATGGTTAAATATGATTGGACCCCGAATAAAAACACAAAATTTGGCGATCCGTACATCATCTATTCCGCGGCTAATCGTAGAATAGAGGTTGGTTGCTTGAACAACAAGTTTATTCAAGTGACCACTCTAATCGAATAGCACGACGATGAAACGGGAGCTTGGGTAATCCCTCTTGTCAAGGATAAATTTTTTTTATCCGGGGATGTAGAAGGGATCGCCATGAACAAGCGACCGAGTTAAAGTGGGAAGCGAAATTTCCTACCTTCAAGTGGTATTAGAGCTTCGATTCCGCAAAACCTTCAAGTGGTATCAGAGCCACGGTTTCCGATTTTGTGTTTAGGATTCGGTTACTTTTATGCACTTTTCATATATTATATGTGTCGGATAATAGTAGGATGTGCGTAGGTTAACTTTTTGGTTGTAGGCATAGGATCCAACTATTATGGCCATATGTGTGTATGTGATTGTATGTGTGTAATTGTATATTTTGTTGAATCCTCGAGGTTGATGAGGCTAGTATTTAATTTTTGTAATTTGATACGGCATTGTTTATCCACTCTTTTTATTTTAGTTTACTTTCGATCTAGATTTCATGTACACTCCCTCGTGGAGTATAGGATCGATGGATGTAAATTAAAATAGTTTTTCTCGGCTCGGATCTCCGGATGGCTTGTACATGGCGTAGGGAGGAGCGGACGAGATGGCGATACGACAGGAGACATATTGAAGACAAAAGCCATAATAGTTGGAAAATATTTATTTTTCATATTTATTGCTTATTGTTTGATATGCATGTCGTAGGCTAGAAAATTCCTCAATTTTAAATTACTAAGTGGGAGAGGGATATTTTTATAAATTCTCACGGCCTCTATTACGATTTGACATGTGATGCAAACAAACTTGTGCGTCGGCTCTAAGTGACTTCGTCCCCATCGGCTGGGTTTGTTTGCAGATCACAAGATCGAATATGGTTATAGGAAATTATTAAGAAGCATGTGTACTTCCCCATCGGAAGGCACATAACCCGAGATAATTACCTTGGTACTGAGTAATGGTGAACACTTAGATGCAAATAGGAGTATCCTCCCCATCGGAGTCACTGCTTTTATTTGTAGGGCCAAAGAGGAACCAACTATTAATTTTACTTGTCAAAAAGTTAGGTTGACAAGATAGTAAAATTAATGGGTAAAACCTCCTCTTACAAATGTAGAATTTGTATACGTCCACACTATTGTAGCATACAACATTCTTGGTGTTTTGAGGTGTTGGTTGATTTTAAAATTTTATTGTTTGAGGAATCAATAATTTTTTGAAATCTAATGTTTTTTATCTATGTGATTCTTAGGTTTTCTTTCAAAATGACTTTCAACCCGCTTGCTGTGATACTGAAAGAAAATAAACTTATTGGACCCAACTATGTTGATTGGAAGAGGAATCTTGACATTGTCTTGACTACTGAGGAATACAAATATGTACTCCTCGAAGAGTGCCCTCCTAAGCCTGCGGATGATTCTAGGGAAAAGGAGAAGGAGAGTTATAAGAAGTGGATCAAGGTCGATGAGATGGCGCGGTGTTACTTTTTGGCATATATGTCAAATGTACTGCAACATCAACATCAAGCCATGCCCACTGCTTATGACATGATGCTCAATCTCAAAGAACTTTTTAGACACCAGAATCGGGCTGCTAGGCAGGAAGTCATGAGGAACTTGATGATGACCACCATGATCGAGGGAACACCCGTGAGGGATCATGTTCTCAAGATGATGGCTCATTTAAATGAGCTGGAAGTCCTCGGAGTTGAGATTGATGGGGAAACCCAGGTTGATATCATTCTCCAGTCTCTACCTAGGAGTTTTAAGCAGTTTTGCCTGAACTACAACATGAACAAGAGGTTGTATTCATTAGCGTAGCTTCTGGCAGAACTCCAGGCAGTAGAGGGGCTATTTCGTTAGAGTGCTCAGGTGCAAGCCATGGTTGCCCAAAAGATTTCTACTTCTAAGCAAAAAGGCAAGAAGAAGAAGAAACAAGCTAGGGCAAAGGCGGTGGGAGGAACTCAGGGAGGAGTGAAGAACCCGAAAGGCAAGTGCTTCACTTGTAAGGAAACTGGACACTAGAAGAAGGACTGCCCCAACCACAAGCAGAACAAAGGTATATCTTTTGGTCTAGTCGTTAAAACATGTTTAGCGGTGTTATCTATCGACACCTGGTGTAGATACGGGAGTCACTGATCATGTCTGCAATACCTTGCAGGGGTTCCAAGAAACCAGACGACTAGCTGAAGGGGAGATTACCGTAAACTTGGGCGATGCCACGAAGGTGGCGGCTATTGCAGTGGGAGATGTTTATTTTTCTTTTGAGAAAAATAAAGTTTTGGTTCTTAAGAATTGCCTTTATGTACCTTTATTTAGAAAGAATTTGATTTCGGTTTCTAAATTGTTTATGGATGGATATTCTATTTCTTTTAATGACAGAGTTGTTATAAAAAGGAATAGGGAGATTAACTGTTCAAGTGCATTGATAGGAAATTTGTTTACACTTGAACCAAAAGCTCCCACGATGCAAATAGAAGTTAATAACTCATCTTCTAATTCTAATAAGAGAAAAGAACCTTCGAAGATGAACATATCTTTGGCATCTAAGACTTGGTCATATTAACCTAAGAAGAATTCAAAGGTTGATAGCTGGTGGACCTTTGGGTTCATTAGTGGTAGAAGATTTCCCAACCTGTGAATCTTGCTTGGAGGGGAAAATGACCAAGAGGCCTTTTAAGGCCAAGGGGTATAGAGCCAAAGATGTGTTGGAATTGATTCATTCTGATTTGTGTGGTTCTATGTCTATCCAGGCAAGAGGTGATTTCAAATATTTCGTCTCCTTTATAGATGATTATTCGAGATATGGATATATTTACCTGATGCGCCGCAAGTTTGAATGCTTTGACAAGTTCAAAGAATTCAACGATGATGTGGAGAAACATCAAGGTAAAAGTATCAAGACACTACGATCTGATCGTGGTGGTGAGTACCTCTTGGGAGAGTTTAGGAATTACTTATCAGAGGCTGGGATTCAATCCCAATTGTCTGCACCTGGCACACCTGATAACACTCGTTTTGGTAGTTTATATTGGCTTTAATAATTGATGATTCTATCCTCTTATTGTTTAATTGGGGAGAATTAGCACATTTTATGAGCAGGACTTGTTTTGGACTATAATGATCATTCCTACATAATTTGGATTGATTTTTAACATTTTCGATGTCTTCTTGTAGGATACAGCTGAGCATAGGCGTGTCGCTCTCCTTCCGTTAAACGACACTGGCAGTACCAAAATGACACGGGTTTTGGATACAGCCGAGCATAGGCGTGTCACTCTCCTTCCGTTAAACAACACAGGCAGTACCAAAATGACACGGGCATGTCGTCTTGGCAGTAGAAAGTTAAAATTTCAGCGAAGATTTTGGGCTTAAATGAAAAGAAGCGAAGGTGGTAAAAAGAAAGGGGGACTGGATCAGATCAAAAAGGAGGGATTCTTCTTCGTTCCATTCATCTCCGATCCGCAGCCACTTCACGCATCAACCGGAGCGGAGGCAAGGGATTCCTCTTCGTTCCGTTCATCTCCGATCCGCACCCACTTCACACATCAACCGGAGCGGAGGCAAGGGATTCCTCTTCATTTCGTTCATCTCCGATTCAATTCCGAATAGCATCAAAGATCGAGGATTCTCTTCTTAGGAGCACAAAACGTGGAGTTCGCATCACTTCACTTCTACCTGTGGCAAGAGACATAGGGAGATTACTAGATCTAACTTCTTTTACATTTCTGAGCATTGATTATATTTGTTTGGCTTGTTGAGTGTTTGTTTGAATTTCCCTATCGTAGTCTAGATGTTGTTTGGTTTTAGTTTTTCTCCGTTTATTCAGTTGTTGCACTGATTTACTCATCGGTTGTTCTTTACTTCAAGAATGCACATAATTCGTTATGCTTAGTGTTCTTTCTTGTTTTCCCTTGAGATTAGATGATTTAGGAATCAATACACAACCCCCCCCCCTCTCTATTCAATCTAAAAAAAAAAAAGAATCAAAACTGCAATAACCACTGGAATTATCGTACACCGTCTTCAATCGTTGGGAGACGACTCGGGTCATCCTATACTACTTTAGTTAGGGGGATTCGGTATTACTAAATGGTTGAGCTCATTTAGACGACAATCTGAGTCATACACCAATTTTTGGCGTCGTTGCCAGGGATTTGATAGAGGTGCATAGGTAGTTCTAATGTGTTTGCTTGAAAAAAAAAATTACTTCTCAATTTCAAATTCTATTTCCAATTACTTTTATTGCTGAGGAGGTAATAAAAATTAAAGAAAACCATTTGACATTTCAATACTTCATTATACTTATTGTGCTATATATTGTTCTACACTAGTTGTGTCTTGTTTTCTTGCTTGCAGTGAGACTATAGTGCATGACTAGGGCATTTACAGAGCAGTTACCAGCATACGATCCATAGATTGACAGAACATTCCACGCTTTACAGAGAGCTCAAAGGAATTCAGTGATTAACATGGAAGACAACAACACAAAAAGCAGTAATAGAACACTCAGAGAATTGGCAGAGCCAAATGTAGCTTATCAGCCTTTGTGTATCCAGTATCAGGGACTTGAAGGGGATTTTGAGCTGAGATCAGGGGTAATTCATCTGCTACCCAAGTTTCATGGCTTAGCTGGTGAGGATCCAAACAGACACCTACAAGAATTCCATATGGTGTGCTCAACCATGAAGCCTCAAACCATATCAGAGGATGACATGAAGCTCAGGGCGTTTCCATTTTCATTGATAGATAAGGCTAAGGATTGGTATTACTATCTTCCCCCAGGATCCATTACTAGTTGGAATGATATGAGTAGAATATTTCTAGAAAAATTCTTTCCTACATCAAGGATTGCAGCAATCAGGAAAAATATATGCGGAGTTCAACAAATGATTGGAGAAACATTATACAAGTATTGGGAGCGTTTCAAGAGACTCTGTGCAAGCTGCCCCCAACATCAAATTAGTGAGCAATTGTTGATTCAATACTTCTACGAAGGATTGTTGCCTATGGATAGGAGTATGATAGATGATGCTAGTGGAGGAGCGCTTGTAAACAAAACACCTTCTCAAGCCAAGGAACTTATTGAGATTATGGCAGCCAACTATCAACAATTTAGGAGTCGTACTGCACCTATCAAGAGTGTACACCATGTTCAGGATTCTGAAATTGAACAGCCTCGAATTGAGAGTCGGTTGGATGGGATTGAAACAATGTTGAGGCAGATAGCTATAAGTCAGACTCAACATGCATCTTCACACTGCTCAACAAGCACGAGTTACAGATTTGTGCCAAGGCAAAGACACTCGATCGACACCGCTTAACCTTGCAAATGAGGAAGGAGGTCTTTTCTGATCAAGTGGCAAAGAACAAATATATTTCGTAATGATCTTAATATCAGCAATCACAAAGACCACAATATGATCCGATGTCAGCTACATACAACCCTGGATGGAGGGATCATCCCAATCTAAGATATGGAAACAATTCTGCACAGCAGCAGACCAATCGGGCACAACAACAATTATTCCAGCCTGCTGCAACAAACTTGCAAAAGCCTCTAGGATTTCATAATAACACCATTCAGTACAAGCCTTCCCAGATTCCACAATCACAGCCTATACCTGGACCAAGTCACTTAGACTCATCCACACAAGATTTGAGGGACATGATGCAGCAACTTCTGTTACAACAACAAGCACAATTTCAGCAGCAGCAATAAAGGAGTGACACAGCCATTCAGAATTTAGAGATGCAAATGAGTCAGATGGCTTCTACACTCAGTCAGCTTCAGTCCCAAGGGTCCAGTTAATTACCATCTCAGTCTGTTCCAAACCCCAGAGGGAATGTGAGTGCTATGTCACTAAGGAGTGGGAAAACTATGATATATCCTAGCCTTCCAAGACCTGCCACAGTTCATGCACCTGTGCCTATAGCAGTTTCTGACGAAGAAAAGGAACAAGAATTACAATCAGGTGTTAAATCGCAAGAGGTAGTGCAGATTCCCTTCCCACAAAGAGCAGGAATTTCTAAGAAAAATGTTACTGCAGGAAGGACAAATGATCTTGAAGAATTGGTGGACATTTTCAGTAAGGTGGAAGTAAACATACCATTATTGAAGGTTATCAAACATATACCAAAATATGCTAAGTTTTTGAAGGATCTTTGTGTTCATAAGAGGAAACTGAAAGGTAATGAACTGGTAAGCATGGGAAAGAATGTATCATCTTTGATTCAGTCAATGCCCACGAAATGTAAAGATCCAGGAATGTTTACCATACCATGTGTGATTGGAGAATGCAGTTTTTCAAATGCAATGTTGGATCTGGGTGCATCCATCAATGTCATGCCTAAGTCTATTTTCCTATCCCTAGGTATTGGACCATTACAACCGACTGGGGTAATTATTCAATTAGCCAACCGAAGTTTAGCTCATCCAGATGGTGTTATTGAAGATGTCTTAGTTAAGGTGAAGGATCTGATTTTTCCAGCTGATTTCTACATTCTTGATATGGAGGGAGACATGAATTCAAGCCAGACTCCTCTGATTTTAGGGAGGCCGTTCCTCAAGACTGCAAGGACAAAGATTGATGTACATGCAGGAACATTGACCATGGAGTTTGGAGACACAGTGGTACAGTTTAAAATACTTGAAGCAATGAGGTATCCTGAAGAAGATCACTCACTACTTAGCATTAATATTCTTGATGAGTTGGAAGGTAGTGCAAAGACTTCGTGGATTGATAGGGATACCAACTCTGAGGTAATATATGATGACTCTATTAGCATCATTGATGACATTGTGGATGTTTGTGCAGGGATTTCGTTAATGGAAGCAGGTCCTGAAAAATTGTTTCCTTCCCATGATCAACCTCCAAAACTGGAATTGAAACCTCTACCGGATGACTTAAAGTATGCTTACTTGGGGAAAGAGGAGAAATTACCAGTCATTATTGCTAAGAATTTAGGAGCAGATCAGGAGATAAGGTTGTTGAATCTGCTAAGGCTTTATCAAAAGGCCATAAGATGGACCATTGTAGATATTCCTGGCATCAACCCTTCCTTTTGTATGCATAGGATCTTCCTAGAGGAGAACAAGTACCCAGTAAGGCAACCACAGAGAAGATTGAACCCATTGCTTACCGAAGTGGTAAAGACAGAGATTCAAAAATTGTTGCAAGCAGGTATCATTTACCCCATTTCAGATAGTCAGTGGGTGAGCCCAGTACATGTGGTACCAAAGAAATCGGGGATGACAGTGATTGTCAATGAGGACAGTGAGATGATTTCCACAAGAGTGACAAATTCATGGAGGGTGTGCATAGATTATCGGAAGCTTAACCAGGCTACAAGGAAGGATCATTTCCCACTACCTTTTATTGATCAAATGTTGGAGAGATTAGCGGGAAAGACTCATTACTACTTCTTGGATGGATTTTTTTGGATATTATCAGATTTGCATAGCACCCGAGGACCAGGAGAAGACTACCTTCACATGCCCCTACGAGACATTTGCATTCCGACGCATGCCCTTTGGGCTCTGCAACGCCCCAGGTACATTTCAACGATGCATGGTAAGCATTTTTGCAGATTTATTAGAGCATTGTATGGAAGTATTTATGGATGATTTTACCGTGTATGGCTCATCATTCGATGTATGTTTAGATAGTCTTTCTCAAGTTTTGCAGAGATGTGTGGAAACTGACCTGGTTTTAAACTTTGAGAAGTGTCATTTCATGGTTGAACATGGTGTTGTTTTAGGACATATTGTTTCAAGTAGGGGCATAGAGGTAGATCCTGCTAAGGTCAAGGTTATTTCTTCTTTGTCTTACCCTGCATGCGTGCGGGAGGTTCGAGCTTTCCTTGGTCATGCAGATTTTTACAGGAGATTCATTCAAAATTTTAGTGCTATAGCCCTTCCCCTTTCACGCTTACTGCAAAAGGATGTGGAATTTGGATTTGATGAAAAATGCAAGGACGCTTTCAACCAACTCAGGAATGCTATCACCTCAGCTCCTATTATGAGTTCTCCTAATTGGGAATTGCCTTTTGAATTAATGTGTGATGCTTCTAATTTTGCAGTGGGTGTAGTGTTGGCTCAAATGGTTGAAGAAGCTTCACATGTTATCTATTATGCATCCAAGACGTTAGATCCTGTTCAAGCAAATTATACAACCACGGAAAAAGAGCTTCTAGCCATTGTGTTTGCGTTGAATAAGTTTCGTTCATATTTATTGTGCTCTCATGTGGTTGTCTTTTCAGATCATGCAGCTCTCAAATTCCTTTTAAAGAAGTCAGATGCAAAGCCCAGATTAATCAGATGGATACTTCTACTCCAAGAATTTGCCGTGGAAATACGCGATAGGAGTGGTATGGAAAATATGGTGGCTGATCATTTGAGCAGAATCATGCAAGATAGGGAGCTTACACCCATTCCAGATTATTTTCCAGATCAACAACTTCTGACACTGCAAGGGGAAGTACCATGGTATGCTGACATCGTTAATTATTTGGTTGCACGTGTTATACCTGCAAATTTCTCTCAAGTACAGGTTAACAAATTAAGATGTGATGCTAAATACTATGTTTGGGATGAACCTTACTTGTGAAAGTGGTGCAGCGATCAGGTAATCAGACGATGTGTTCCTAATGGCGAGTTTCAATCTGTTCTTACATTTTGCCATTCTTTATCTTGTGGAGGACATTTTGGACCACAAAGAACAACTAGGAAAATTTTAGATTCAGGTTTATATTGGCCTAGTCTGTTCCGTGACGCATATGAGTTTACTAGAACATGTGAACAATGTCAAAAAGTCGGGAGTATTAGACGTAGAAATGAGATGCCACAACAGTCTATTTTGTTTTGTGAAGTGTTTGATGTATGGGGAATCGATTTCATGGGTCCATTTCCTGTTTCTTATGGTTTCACATACATTTTATTGGCGGTGGACTATGTTTCTAAGTGGGTGGAAGCTATTCCTACCTGGACTGATGATGCATCTGTGGTTGTTAGTTTTGTCAGGTCAAACATCTTTTGCAGGTTTGGGTGGCCCAGGGCGATCATTAGTGATCAAGGGTCCCATTTCTGTAATAGACACATGAAGATGCTGCTTAACAAATATGGCGTTATGCACAAAGTTGCTACTGCTTACCACCCTCAGACCAACGGGCAAGCAGAGGTATCAAATAGAGAGATTAAGCAGATTTTGGAAAAAATGGTAAAACCTGACAGAAAAGATTGGAGCAAAAGGTTAGATGATGCTTTGTGGGCTTACAGAACCGCTTTCAAAACACCAATTGGAATGTCACCGTTCAGGATTGTGTTTGGAAAATTATGTCACTTACCAGTTGAGATAGCACATAAAGCTTTCTGGGCAGTCAAGTTATGTAACCTAGACATGGATCAAGCTGGAGTTGAGAGGAAAATGCAATTACAGGAATTGGAAGAATTAAGACTTGAAGCCTATGAGAACTCTCGGATTTATAAGGAAAAGACCAAAGCATATCATGATAAGCACATACTGAGGAAAGAATTTCAACTAGGTGACAAGGTTTTATTGTACAACACTAGACTCAAATGGTTTCCAGGTAAATTGAGATCTAAGTGGGATGGTCCTTTCTATATTATTAATATTTTTCCCTATAGAGTGATTGAGTTGCAGGACAAGGAAGATGGGCGGACCTTCAAAGTGAATGGGCATCGCTTGAAGAAATTTCATGATGGAATTATGCATGCGGTGTTGGAATGTGAAGCACTAGACAATCCCATCTACCCAATTTAAAGAGGAGTTCAGTTGTTCTTTTTGTTTTAATGATTTTGTTATTTTTGTTTGCATAAATGTGTTAGTGAATAAAATCTTTGAATAGAATCCTTGAGTCCTCGTATCAGTTTTAGGGGATGTGAAAGTTAGTTAAGTTTGATTATCATGTTTTCTGGATTCTAGGGCATGATTAGATACTTTACATGCATATGCTCATTAGTGTGGTGATGGATGCTAATTGGTTGATTGTACTTGATGATTTTACACACCTAGTAAGGATCTAGCCATTTTCTCCTTGTGTGTGATATGCACTCTTGTTGTGGAGCTCTAGAACTTGCTATGTTTTTTCTCAAGGTTACAATTTCATAAAAGTTGTGATGATGATGATAAAGGCTATCTTATCTATACTCTTGGAATTTCTCTTGCGCTATCCTCTTTGTATAAATGCCTTCTTCTTATTGACTCAAACAATTTATCTTGTTGGATTTCTTGCCCGAGATGGTCAAATTTTAAGTGTGGGGGATCTTGAGGGGATGTGAGGTTATTGTTGTCTTGTTGTCTTGTTGAATGTAAGGTGAGATATAATGGGTAGCATGAGCACTTGATCACCAGGGTTGGACTAAGCTTTATTGCCTTTGAGGTCCTATTTTATTTGTTGAGAGATTTGGACTAAGGAAAAGGGAAACTGTATATCAGCTAGGAAGAAATGTGTACACACAGAGATAATAGAGTATTAAGTGCACTGGTTTTATTGACACATCGGATAACAACATCTATGCAGAAATCAGATTAACCAAAAAAAAAAAAGTTATAGCTGATTAATATGGGATTTCCTGGTGTTCTGGTTTACTGGACTATTCGGTATCATGGAAAAGGTCAGGACACTGGAACTAGATAGTCTGTAAGGCTGATGAAATCCAATTGTCTGTAATTGGAGGAAGCTGCAGAATTCTGAATTTTTGCATAACTAAATTTGAAATTTTGTCGTCAAACATTTGGCATTTCAGACGTGGGACCTTGGAACGGCAGTTACCTAGGTTAAGTAAAGTGGGAATTCAAACTAAATTCAGAGGATTGATGGGCCACTTGACCCTGAATTTTGAACAGCTTGAAAGTCTGAAAAAGGAAGCTGTGCTTAAAATAAAAAAAATAAAATTTGAGACTACAGTTATTGAGTTCTGAAATTCTGGGAGTTAAACATGATTCAGAAACTCATCTCAAGAATCTGGAATTTTAGCCAATTGGAAGTGTTGAAACTTAATTTCCAGATACTGGAAATAAAAGTTTAATAATGAATTAGAAATTCTGGAATGTTGGAATTGGAGCGGTATTTTAGAAACTCTAGGAATTCTGCAACATTCAAATCGTGCGTAAAGGAAGAAGAAGCTACATAATCTGTAGAAATTGGCACGGCTAGGGAATTTGAGCAGAAGGAGTTTGAAATGCAGGAATTGCAATTCGTATAATTAGGAAAATTCAATTGGAAGCAATTTGGAAGTCTAAAACTGAACGGAAATTTCTAAATTCCTCAAGCCCCAGATAGTGTTTATTGTCTTCTTTATTACATTGTCATATCATCTTTCCACACCCTCTTGCTTTCTTATGTTTTATTGTGATTTCCCACGAGTTATACTTTATGATGATAAGCCTTTGGAGTCACGAAAACTTGTGATCTAGTGATGGAGAGTAGAAAATATGCAAGCATATGGTAGTGAAACATCATTAGTTGCATTGAGTGGAACCCCATTTACTTACATGCTATTGAGAGTGAGAGCACCACCTTATGCACCATATATCTTGTAAGGATTGCATCAAGTTTTAGTTAATCATGTGTTTGAAATCACCATGCTTATTGACTTGTGTTTGAATCGGATCTATTGTGCCTTGGTCTAAATAAACTTGATAAGCCTAAGTAACTACTTTTTACTTTCTTTTGAAGCAACGATATGAGTTACTTAGGGGGAAGTTGTTCCCATTGCTTGCCCGGGACGTGCAAGAATAAGTGTGGGGGAATTTATAACACTCGTTTTGGTAGTTTATATTGGCTTTAATAATTGAAGATTCTATTCTCTTATTTTTTTTAATTGTGGAGAATTAGCACATTTTATGAGCAGGACTTGTTTTGGACTATAATGTTCATTCCTACATAATTTGGATTGATTTTTAACATTTTCGATGTCTTCTTGTAGGATACAGCTGAGCATAGGCATGTCGCTCTCCTTCCATTAAACGACACGGGAAGTACCAAAATGACACGGGTTTTGGATACAGCCGAGCATAGGCGTGTCGCTCTCCTTCCGTTAAACGACACGGGCAGTACCAAAATGACACAGGCATGTCATCTTGGCAGTAGAAAGTTAAAATTTCAGCGAAGATTTTGGGCTTAAATGAAAAGAAGCGAAGGCGATAAAAAGAAAGGGGGACTGGATCAGATCAAAAAGGAGGGATTCCTCTTCATTCCGTTCATCTCCGATCCACAACCACTTCACGCATCAACCGGAGCGGAGGCAAGGGATTCCTCTTCGTTCCGTTCATCTCCGATCCGCAGCCACTTCACGCATCAATCAGAGCGGAGGCAAGGGATTCCTCTTCGTTCCGTTCATCTCCGATTCAATTCCGGATAGCATCAAAGATCGATGATTCTCTTCTTAGGAGCACAAAATGTGGAGTTCGCATCACTTCACTTCTACCTGTGGCAAGAGACACAGGGAGATTACTAGGTCTAACTTCTTTTACATTTCTAAGCATTGATTAGATTTGTTTGGCTTGTTGAGTGTTTGGCTGAATTTCCCTATCGTAGTCTAGATGTTGTTTGGTTTTAGTTTTTCTCCGTTTATTCAGTTGTTGCACTGATTTACTCATCGGTTTTTCTTTACTTTAAGAATGCACATAATTCGTTATGCTTAGTGTTCTTTCTTGTTTTCCCTTGAGATTAGATGATTTAGGAATCAATACACAACCCCCCCCTCTCTATTCAATCTAAAAAAAAAGAATCAAAACTGCAATAACCACTGGAATTACCGTACACCATCTTCAATCGTTGGGAGACGACTCGAGTCATCCTATACTACTTTAGTTAGGGGGATTCGGTATTACTAAATTGGTTGAGCTCATTTAGACGACAATCTGAGTCATACACCAACACCCCAGCAAAATGATGTAGCAGAGCAAAGGAATAGGACTCTTATGGAGATGGTTAGATCGATGATGAGTTATTCTGAGTTGCCAGATTCGTTCTGATGATATGCTCTAGATACGGTAGTGTACATTCTGAACTTGGTTCCATCCAAATCAGTGTCTTCTACTCCCACAGAATTGTGGACTGGGCGAAAACCTAGTCTAAGACATATTCGGATTTGGGGGAGTCCAGCACATGTGCTGAAGGTAGATGCTGGTAAGTTGGAACCTCGTACAGAAGTACGCATGTTTGTTGGCTATCCTAGAGGAACGAAAGGTGGTTTGTTTTATAGTCCTAGAGATCAGAGGGTGATCGTTAGCACGAACGTTAGATTTCTAGAGGAAGACTATGTAATGAACCACAAGCCCATGAGTAAGATTGTTCTGGAGGAATTAAAAGGGGAAGTCACTTCTTCAGTACCACCGGTACAAGAGGATATACCACAAGTCACTGTACCGCGTGTCACAGAGGATACACAGGTGATACCTCGTCATAGTGGGAGGATTGTGAGACAGCCTGATAGATTCATGTTCTTGGGAGAATCTTCTGATTTGATCCCTGACAAACATGAACCTGATCCCTGGACATATGACGAGGCAATCCAAGATAAAGATGTGGTATCTTGACAAAGTGCAATGAATACTGAGATTGAATCTATGGATTCAAATCAAGTCTGGGAGCTAGTAGAACCACATAATGGTGTAAGAACCATTGGATGCAAGTGGATCTACAAAAGAAAGAGAGGAATAGATGGGAAGGTTGAGACCTTCAAAGCAAGGCTTACTGCGAAAGGGTATACTCAGAAAGAGGGTATCAAATATGAGGAGACTTTTTCGCCGATAGCCATGCTTAAGTCTATCTGGATTCTCTTATGCATTGCTGCTCATATGGATTATGAGGTATGGCAAATGGATGTCAAGACAGCTTTCCTTAATGGAAGTCTTGAGGAAAACATCTATATGAAGCAACCAAAGGGATTCATTGCAAAGGGAAAAGAGCATCTTGTGTGTAAGCTTAATCGGTACATTTATGGAATTGAAGCAAGCTTCGAGGTCTTGGAACATCCTCTTTGATGAGGTAATCCAGTCTTATGGATTTATTCAAAGTCCGGATGAGTCTTGTGTGTACAAGAGATGTGACGAAAATGTAGTGGTATTTCTTGTACTATACGTAGATGACATTTTGCTAATTGGCAACAATGTCAAGGTGTTATCGGATGTAAGGGTATGGTTGTCCAGTAACTTTGATATGAACGACTTGGGAGAAGTGGGGCACATCCTTGGGATCAAGGTTATAAGGGATCACAGGAAAAGGATGTTGTGCTTATCTCAAGCTTCATACATAGACACAATTATGGATCATTTTAGCATGCAGAACTCCAAGAAGGGTTTTCTACCTTTCAGGCATGGAGTTCCTTTATCTAAGGAGATGTGTCCTAGAACATCTGAGGAGATAGAGGAGATGAAGGCGGTTCCTTATGCTTTGGCAGTAGGAAGCCTCATGTATGCGATGCTATGTACGAGACCAGATATCTGCTTTATCATGGGCATGGTCAGCAGATATCAGAGTAATCCAGGACAGGGAGATTGGACTGTGGTAAAGCATATATTGAAGTACCTGAGAAGGACTAGGGATTATATGCTAGTTTACTAGGCAGACCAATTACTCCCTGTGGGTTACACAGATTCTGACTTCCAATCAGACAGGGATAACAGTAAGTCTACCTCAGGTTTTGTGTTTACTTTGGGAGGTGGAGCCATTGTATGGAGGAGTGTCAAGCAGAAATGTGTGGTGGACTCCACCATGGAAGCTGAGTATGTGGCAGCCTCTAAGGCGGCCAAAGAAGATGTGTGGCTCAGGAACTTCTTGATGGACTTGGATGTGATTCCTGGTTTGCCCAGAACTACCACAATTTATTGTTATAATAGTGGTGCAGTTGCAAACTCGAAGGAACCATGAGCCCATAAGGCAAGTAAACACATAGAGCGCAAGTACCACCTGATACGAGAAATCGTAAAGAGAGGAGAAGTTGTTGTGGCCAAGATTGCATCAGAGGATAACCTGGCAAATCCTTTCACTAAGGCCCTTCCGGCGAGAGCTTTTGTCACGCCCACCCTTTTCGGACCAGAATCCGGAAGGGGCGGCGCGTGACGCGACCGTACATACATACATTACTTACAGCGGAAGACTTTATACATATTTCGTACTTCTTACAGCGGAAGACTTTATACATATTTCGTACTTCTTACAGCGGAAGACTTTAGACTTATTTTTTTTTCTTTTAAAACATAAACATGCATTGACATATATATATACTTCTTCTTCTTAACATAGAGCATGCATCATAACATATATAGATACTTCGTCTTACTTCTTCCTTACTTCTTCTTATTAACATAGAGCATGCATCATAACATACATAGATACTTAGTGCTTAGTTCAAGTTCTTAAACATCATCATCATAGGGAGACATAAATAAGGACATCCATAAACATCATCATCATAGGGAAACATATATATATAGACCTAACGGATCTTCTCCACCATGCCACTACCACACACATTTGGCCCCTCCTGCTGCTCCCTTTAGTTTATCCATCCCTTACCCTTATCTCACAGATTTAGGAAAGATAAACTATAAGCACATAGGCTTAGTAAGATCCTGTCCTACTCACAAAAACCATACATCGACATTAATCATGGCATGTAACATTCATAACATATAAGCAACATAACATGTAACATACATGGCATAATCAACTTAACATGTAGCATAAGTAACATAAGTAAACATAACATGTATCATCCATAACATGGCAGCATAACAGGTATCATCTATAACATAGCAGCATATCATGTAAATATATGACTTAATCAAACATAACATATAACATATGTAACATAGCAAATCATCATAACATACAACATATATATATGACATATCAAACATAACATACATCATATGTAACATAGTGGCATAAACATGACATATCAAACATAACATGCAACATTTATATGACATATCAACATAGCATGTGAACATAACAATCTAATCATGTAACATATGCAGGATGCTTTTGAAAACATATATTATAGGTACGTAAACATAATCTCAACATATTTGGGCCCGGCATTGTACCACTTCTTCATTATCATAGCGCGCATCCCTAAATAGACCCGAGGTAGCAAATCTCGAACCTACTAGGTTACTAGGCCCGATCTTAGTCCGTCGACCTAGGGCAATCGTCATAGCGTAGAAGCTCATCCTAGGCCCGAGTCTTACTCCATCGACCTAGGGCATCTTAGGAGCCCATCCCTTTGGACCTTGTTAAGGTCTTGGTACAAGCCATGCAGAAGATAAAATACTTATATGCTTATATTATAACATAGCTTATTTCATTTTGCAACATAGCATACTTCATTTCATAGCATATCATGCTTCACTTCATGAACATATCATCTTTCATTTCATAAACATACCATACTTCATTTCATAACATATCATACTTCATTTCATCATCATATCATATTCATTTCGTGAACATATCGTTTTTTTTATTTCATAATATTATCGTATTCCATTTCATAACATATCTTAAATATCACATACACATAGGGCATGGCATAAGGCATAACATCAAGAGTAAGTAAACACTAACCTAAGGCATGTTATCTTCATCTAGCATCATTTAATATCACAAGTCAACATGAATTCACCCAAACATAAAACACATGTTAAACTAACCTAGAGCATGTTAAAGGACAATGGTTGGCCGAATGGTTCATGCAGGTTTTTAGGGCTAGTCTTTTGACCTAATCCAATTAACATACTACCAACATCATATGCATACAAAACATGGATTAAAACTTCATTTAATCACCAAAACATATGTTGGCTGAATGGTCCATAGGGGTTTCTAGGGTTATCTTTTAACCTAATTCATTTAACATAACAACAACTTCATATGCATATAGAACATGAATTAAACTTCATTTAATCACCAAAAATACATGATGGCCGAATGGTCCATAGGGGTTTCTAGGGTTATCTTTTAACCTAATTCATTTAACATAACAACAACTTCATATGCATATAAAACTTGAATTAAAACTTCATTTAATCATCAAAACATATGTTGGCCGAATGGTTCATAGAGGTTTCTAGGGTTATCTTTTAACCTAATTCATTTAACATGACAACAACTTCATATTCATATAAAACATGAATTAAACTTCATTTAATCACCAAAAATACATGATGGCCGAATGGTCCATAGGGGTTTCTAGGGTTATCTTTTAACCTAATTCATTTAACATGACAACAACTTCATATGCATATAAAACAAGAATTAAACTTCATTTAATCACCAAAAATACATGATGGCCGAATGGTCCATAGGGGTTTCTAGGGTTATCTTTTAACCTAATTCATTTAACATGACAACAACATCATAATCCTACAAAACATGGATTAAAACTTCATTGAATCATCAAGATCTAGGGGTGGCCGAATGGTCCATGTAGGTTTTTAGGGTTAACCTTTAACCTAATCCAATTAACCTCCTAACAACATCTTCTTCTTACAAACATGATATAGAATTTCAATAAAACACCCAAAAATTCATGTTGGCCAAATATATCATATGGATTTCTTTTACAAAACAGCAATCGAAGCTACTCGTATGCAGGTGAGGGATACTTACATCCTTTGCTTTGCTTTGAGTGGGAAGATTACCTAAGGAAAACCAAAACCTAGCCTTCTCCTTGCTTGGATGGGGTTCGGCCATAGGATGAAGAGGGAGCTCTAGAATTCGGTGAGGAAGAAGAAGAGGAGGAGAAATGAAGTTTTGATAACTCATGCCCCCTCATTTCCCCTATTTATTCATTTGAAGAGTCCCTTGATCTCCCTTACACTTAACCATAATTTCCCCTATTCCTCTAATGATATAATCCTATTGGGCTTCTGGTTAGTGGGTGCATCTATAGGGCTTGGCTATCTCTAGAGGTTTGGGGTTCAATTCCTAGGCCTTGCATCCCTTTTTGGCTCTTTTTCTTTTATTTTTGAAAGAGCCCACATAAAGTCCCTATAATCATACAAAATTTCTTATAAAATTTCTAGAGCTTGGGATGAAAAAGGAAGGAAGGGAAATGGGGAATTCGGCCAAGGATGAGGAAAAAGGAGAATGAAGAAGGAAAGTGGGGTTTTACTTCCTCTCTTCTCTTAATTCTCCTCTTTAATACCTAGGGAATGAACACTCTTCATCCTTCCCATCTATATTCTTTGTATATTCTTTATATATCTTATCCATGAATCATCCTATGGTCTTGTACATTCTTTATATATCTTATCCATAAATTATCCTAGGGTCTAGTGGTGTCAAGGCTACCTCCCTATTAGGAGGTTCAGGGTTCAAATCCTACCTATAACCATTTTTTATTTTATTTTATTTTAAACCTTTTATGGCCTTAAAACCTATATAATTACTTTGCATAGTTTAGAATTTTGCGGGCGTTACAGCTTTTGATAGGCATGTGGAGGGAATGGGGATCAGATGTATGGCAGTTTAAGCACAGCATAGTCTTTTAGTATAAGTGGGAGATTGTTGGGATGTATACTGAAAAGTCTATCTTTTGTATGAACATCTTTATTTTTGAAATAAGAATCACATGATCATTGTTTGCATATTTTTGATTATGCATACTGTCTAATACATTACATTGTAGATAATATGGTGTGTAGTGTCACACAGTAGATCATGTTATCAGCTCCTTGTAGAGTATAAGAAAAGACTCACAACCTAGATGGCTTTGGACAAACCATTGGTATGGTTGTAGTATGATTTAGTATTGGTTTGTCTTGACCATAGAATCACACTAGTACACTTTGTGTGTATTGAGCAGGACCGACTTAGAGATGATTCGAATCATTGCTGACTACATAATCGAATCGGACCTCAGATATTATATTGTACATGCTCTTAATCCCGATATAATAACAGGCATATATACTTAGTATTCATATCTTTGATTTACCAATAGGCGAGATTTATAGATTAAATCGATAGGCTCGGTAAGTTTGGAAATGTTATTATTTATATGGCATGCCGTTGATTATAGGAGAAAACCATGTCCTATATATTAGGATGATGATGTCCCCTTGAGGAGCTCATAAGATTCATCATGTAAACCCTGCAGGTGGACTTGGTCCAGCATGATGATAAGGTTGAGTGGTACTACTCATGGAGTTAGATGTTGATTAATTAATTGTCAGTAAATTAATTAATTGACGGACATTCGAGATCTTAAATACGGAGGGGAGAAAAATGTACAAATAATATATGGAGCTCATATTAACCTATGGGGGTTGGTGAGGTAAATCAATGATAATCCTCTAGTGGATTGGATTATCATTAATGGATCGGACTTTATGTGGGCTTGATCCATTGGGTGGCCAAGATCCAACTCCTTCTCATGGTCCCTATTGTAGCCTATTAAAACCTCAAGAAGCCTAGATCCAATGGTAGAAAACAAAACTCTAGATCCAATGGTAGAGATTAAATCTCTAGATCCGACGGTTGAGATTAAATCTCTAGATCCGAAGGTTGAGATTAAATCCCTAGAACCGAAGGTGGAGATTAAAGGGAGGCTTGAGCCCAACTCTATAAAAGGAGGCTTAGGGCTTGGACGCCAAGTAATCAAAGGAGGGGCAAGGGTTTTGGGCGGCAAGGAGCAAGGAATGTTGGGCGGCCACAATTAAGGAAATTCCTTTCCTTCTTCTTCCTTAGTGGCCGGCGCATATCACCTTCCTTTCTCTCCCTTGGCCAGCGTCCAAACCTCCCCCTTCTCCCCTCCTTGGCCAGTGGAAACAAAGCTTAGGGTCTTCCCTTGGAGCTCTTGGCCGGCACCCATCTCCATCATCCACTCCTTAGGTCGGCGGACACCAAGTTGGTGTTTGGTGGTTGGCGCAAGTAACGAGAGGAAGAGTTTTGTTATTGATCTTCCTTTGTTCGGAGAGAACAAGGATAAGAAGATTAACGATCTAGGAGGCTTCAACTTTTGGAATATCGTCGCCCACACGACGTCCAAAAGGAGGAAGAACATACAATAGAAGATCGAGAGGTATAACGCTTGTCTATTTTCTTTGGTAACATGTCTATAATATTTTTTCAATCATATACATGTTGTGTATTCTGTTTTTATGGTTAAATATGCTTGGACCCCGAATACAAACACAAAATCCGGCGATCCGTACATCGTCTATTCCGCGGCTAACACAGAATAGAGGTTGGTTGCTTGAACAATAAGTTTGTTCAAGTGACCACTCTAATCGAATAGCACGACGATGAAATGGGAGCTTGGGTAATCCCTCTTGTCAAGGATAAATTTTTTTTATTTGGGGATGTAGAAGGGATCGCCATGAACAAGCGACCGAGTTGAAGTGGGAAGCGAAGTTTCCTACCTTCATGAAGGAGGTAGCAATTCCCCTCTAGCCTAATGCGACCTATGTAGAGATCCCAGTGCAGATTTTTAGTCGCAAGGAGAGACAGTTGCGGAACAAGACCATCCGACTCGTAAAAGTTGGATGGCAGCATTATACTGATGAGGAGGTTATGTGGGAGCTGGAAGATACTATCTTAGCTTGGTACCCTCATCTGTTCACTTTAGGTAAATGGTCATTTCGGAAACTTGCTTGAATTAAATTTTTGCACGTTAGTACGAAATTTGGGGACCAAATTTTATTAAGTGGGGGAGAATGTAAAATACCACAGAAAAAAAAATAAATGAAATGAAATGTTGGGTAATTAGGAAAATACCCTATGGATTTTTCCAATAATTTTTAGAAATTTTCCTGGATTTAAATGAAAATTTCTATGGCTATTGTGGGGAAAGATTTAATAGGCTTTGGGAAAGCCTATTTGGGTCATCTAGTTATGAGGGGCTTAATAGGATTTAATTGACTTAAGTTTAATTATAAAAACTCTAAGGTCAATAGATTTAATGGATTGATCAGCGCCGGACCCAATTGTTTTTCCCTAACCCGACCCGATATTTTCTTACCCGACCCACTTCTCAATTATCAACGCCAAGCGTTAATTTTCCTTCGGTTTTCCTTCTCCTGAGCGTTCCTCCACCACGTCCTTTAGTTCCCAACCGTGACTCCTCGCGATCTCTCTATCGCTTGCGATCTCTCTGCCTCTCGCCGCTCACCAGGCCACTCGCCCCCACCGCGAGAGAGAGAGCTGCTGTCGCCAGTGTTGATCTTCGCCTGATCCAGCCAATCTCCACACGATCCAACCGATCTCCACTCTATCTTCGCCTGATCGTTGCTCGAGCTCACTGTCGCCGTCGTCCCCGCTCGACGCGAGATTGATCTGCCACCGCTGACACCCGAGCCATCCCATCGTCGCCTTCCCCATCTCATCCGACACCGAGATCCTAGCGTCATGGTCTTCCTTTGCAGTCTTAGGGTGCTCGGTGAATCACTATCAACTGCCTTTGCCGTGAATGTATCCCAACCGTCACTTATCTTGTTGATTTCCGATCGTGAGCGGCGTCTTCCAAGGTGAGCACTCAGATTTCCGTCATGTCCGATCTGTGTCACCTCCTCCCTTGAGCCCTAGATCAGTAATCTAATTTCATATTAATCCTCTACCACAGATCAGATCTCTGACAAAATCCGTGACCATTACTTGATCGAGTTGCAGCAACGATGCCGACACAGTCGCAGGTCAGATTTATCATTAGGTTATCTTCCCTAGCTATGTGATCTGCGATTTGTGGAGGAGCAATTGTGCTACCGTTGTGATCGAGAAGCAATACACAGCTGTGGCTTGCGATGGTCTGAATGCTTCGATCAGTAGAGGCGGGGGAGGAGGGTGTGTATGATAATACTTTCACAGTTATATTAAGATCTCTTCTATTATTAGGGAATTTGATCAGAGTTGATGTCAGCTGTGATGCTGTGATTTTTAGGTGGAGGAGAGAAATCGGAGTGATGGTTTGGCTAATGAATCTGGTCATTGCAGATTTGAACTCTCTAAAGTGGAACGACGTGAGGTAAGCATGGATTTTAGTATTCATTGAATTACA
This sequence comes from Wurfbainia villosa, assembly GCA_025175895.1. Classification (NCBI taxonomy): domain Eukaryota; kingdom Viridiplantae; phylum Streptophyta; class Magnoliopsida; order Zingiberales; family Zingiberaceae; genus Wurfbainia; species Wurfbainia villosa. The sequence continues at coordinate 21,840,912 of CM045998.1, forward strand.
GCTGTGGTATTTTAATTATAGCTAATGTATAGTTGAATCGATGATTAATAGTTAGTGAATGAAGATTGTCCTATTGGGGGTTATAGGATATGGATTGTGTTGAAGATTAATTAGGTCAATTGTAAAATTAGACCAGTCTGCTAGATAAGATACTCGTTAGAGAATTTTGAATTAGTTAGATATAAAGATCGATGTAGGATTCGATTCAATCAGTCGATGTGAGATAGACTTAGTTATGTTCTATGTTTTATTTTTGCAGGACCTCGATTAGTGATAGATGCTTATACGCATGGATAGCTAGCATGAGCTATTTAGCATGTGGGTAATTTCCTACCCTGGTCAGGTAGATGTATTTGCATTCAGATTTAGACATAGATATGAGCATGTTAGGTGTTCATATTATCTTGACCCTGCTCTTATTATCCGTATGCTTGATACTTGTCGTTGGCTATATATGCTCAAATATTGATATCACATTTTCCTTTTCCATGATTAAGGAGTTACAGATTTGATGTAGGTAGTTCTATAAATGTTTAGCAGGGTGTAGATGTTAGAGTACGGATGATAACCTGATTTGTAAATTGGGTAAAGGTTCATCCATGGGTAGGTAATGCCTTAAATGTAGGATTTATTCCAATACCCGTATGTTGCATACTTATTACCAACCATGTGTTGTGTGATGGTTAAGTGAAGGGTGATTAGTGTGTCGCTACGGACCGGTGGTCCCATCTTGATATGATTAGTCGAGTACGACTCTCTACAGGATAGAGAGTGCGTCGATCAGTTGAGTACGACTCTCTATTGGATAGAGAGTTATTATCAGTTGAGTACGGCTCTCTACAGGATAGAGAGTCCGTCGATCAGTTGAGTACAACTCTCTACAGGATAGAGAGTGTATTGATCAGATGGGTACGACTCTTTGTTGAACAGAGAGTCTGTGGTAGATGTTTATACATATGATAGTACATTCATGTCATTTGCATGCATTCTGATGACATAGTCTCCCTTGGGGTTGAGAGAGTCGTCAATCATCTTGCCTCTCAGGTTACTCCCCGAGTAGTAACTAGTGTGATGGCAGAGCATTTGTTGTTCTGCACTCTACCACTATAGACGGTGGTAGTTAGAGTTGCGTGCAGTTGTCCTGGGTACGTGGCACTCGACCACTCATTGGTAGTTTCAGTCAGAGTGCCTAGCAGCAGGGACCCCCGTTGTGTAGTGAGCTCTTTACGCTCATATGCTACTTGATCATACTACCCACTCGGTCACTCTAGAGCGGTGGTTGGTGTTGAGTTGGGACAGTTGTCATGTCGTGCCACCTACGCCACACTGGGGTCGTGGTAGCGAGTAGGGGTGCGCAGGCATGACCATGCATGATGCATTGTCGTATCATATGGCGCTTTGCATATTACCATATATATTCATATATTCATGTATATATATATGGATGGTTGTGATTAATATATATATAGATGCAGTCTATATATATATTCTTATTGTGATGTTGCATTTGATTGTACTATGTTGCTGCATTTGGTTGTACATCATGATGTGAGAAAAACATATAGAGTTTTACGAGTAGTTTTTGCCCACATCTTGTTAAATTTTGTGTTAGTTTCATGCACATGTTACTCTATTCTTGCACGCATTGCCTATTTTCTGGTTCGGAGGTCTGCTCGTTGTACTTTTGTGTGCAGGTTAGCTTTTCTGGTGAAAAAGATGCATTTTCGGAGCAAAAGAAGGACTTTCACAGCTAGACGCAAAGTGGGACATGACCAGGGCATGTGGATTCACACCGTCATATCTGATTGTTGAAGAACAACACCCTAGGGCCGCACACAGCCTGGCCGTGTGGAAACACACGGTCGTGTGGCGGCCCGATGGATTTGCGCGACTAGGGATTTTTCTTGATTTTGCAGCAGTCCGAGGCGATGTCTATATAAGGATGGCTCCACCCAAACCCTAGGGGGGAGGCACAACGACTAGGACGACACGCTGAAGCCCTAAAAAGCTTCGGTAACTTGCAACGGGGAGGAGGAATGCCGCCGGAGGTCCACAACTTGCAATACAACGCCGGAGAGAGGATCACGAAGCATTGTAATCTCTATTTCTGCACTTTCTTTCTATTGTAATCGAACTTAAATATGTTTTGTGATTCTTCCTTCTTGTTTATAGAGTAGAACTTTCGATTCTAGGATTAGGGAGTAGCTTGTGTACAAAGACAATGTTGATTCATATTAAATTCTGGCCATAAGTTTAATTTGATAATTGGTAGTTGCTCTTTATTATACCTACGTGTATTTGGCTTTCTTTCCACTGTGCTTAGGCGATACGAGGTGGTGACAGGTCTCACAATCTAGATTTAGGAGGTTTGATCAAGGAACCTAGGGGTAAATCTGACCTCCCATAACTGCGGGGAGAAGGGAGCGGTGGAATCGAAAACGGTCCATCGCAAGGATATATTTGGCATCCTCGTACCCTCTATCCCGTCTTTTTGGGTGAGGATAGCTCCCGGTGAATGCGGCGACTCTGTGGGAGAGTGTATGATGTCCCTTCCCCAAAATCGTAAGTAGAAGTTTAGACGACGCCAATTGACAACATTGTTCTGTGGTACACATGTGAAACTGAAGTCCTAGGATCGCCTTTTAAGACCCCGGCACCCTCTTTTCCTCCTCCGTGTGACACCGCACAGAGTAGTGTCCTCCGATAGTACTCACCAACCGACTCTCTCTTAGAGATCACGTCCGAACAATCGCAACCACTTAGTGTATTGGTACTCGAATCCCAGTCCCTGTGGGATCAATAATCTTTATTACTTGACGACATCCGTGCACTTGCGGGCGTTGAGCGCGAGCGTGCACTTTGAGTCCACGACAGTATCCGTCGCGCGATTTGAGGATGCATTAGTGTGCATCAAGTTTTTGGCGCTGTTGCCGGGGATTGTCGATTTGATATTAAATCGAATGGTGGTAGATTGGATCGGACTTAGGATTAGATTATTTTCTTGCTTTATTTTCTTATTAGTTTACTTTATTTACTTAAGTTTTATTTTCCATATTTAGATTTAGTTTTTATTTTACAGTAGTAGTTTCCTGTTTACTTATTGCATCTTAGGTTTTTATTTACTAGATTTATTTATTTTCTGCTTTTAGCATTAGGTTAGCACTCTTACTTTTGTGTGTTGGTTCATCGTATGCTTAAAAGACTAGGATCGGAAGGTCTAATTCCGATCGATTTAGAGATTGAGCGAACTTTTCACCGTCGGAGAGCAGCGCAGCGAAAGATGGAAGATCAAGCTGCATCCGAGGTGAACATAGGCAGTCGACCTTTGCGGGACTACGTAGCTCCTAGCGCTAGAGGATTCAAGCCGAGCATAGCTGGACCATCAATTTCGACAAATAACTTTGAGCTAAAGCCGACACTTATACATATGGTCCAGCAGAGCCAATTCGGGGGAGCTGCAACTAAAGACCCGAACCGGCATCTTGAGGCTTTTCTCGAAATCTGCTCAACCATGAAACTAAACGGAGTCCCTTTTGATGCGATCTGCCTGAGCCTGTTCCCATTTTCACTGCAGGATAAGGCTAAGGCATGGCTTCACTCCTTACCCTCTAGCAGCATCACCACATGGGAGCAGTGTGAGCAGCAGTTTCTGAATTAATACTTCCCGCCAAGTAAGACTGCTCACATGCGCCACTTTATCACTAGCTTTCGCCAGAAGGAGGGGGAGTCCTTATTCAAAGTATGGGATCGCTACAAGGGGATACATTATCAATGCCCACACCATGGACTGGAGAGGTGGTTGGTGATCCACATTTTCTATAATGGGATCGCTTATGCCACAAAGATGTCCCTAGATTCTGCCACAGGAGGAGCTTTAATGAACAAGACCATAGAGGAGGCAGAGGAGCTTATCGAAGAGGTGGCCCAAAACAACCATCAATGGGCCTCCGAACGTGGTCGACCCATGCCTGCGGCGAGATGATACACTGTCAACACCATGGACCACCTTTCAGTGAAGATGAACGCGCTAAGAAGATGGTTTGAATCTTTGAATCCTTCATCTGCATGCGCGACCATCGACTTTGGAGAAGGAGCGGAAGCGTATCGTGAGGACCACTATGTAGGGCAGGGGATCGCAGACAAGCAGATTGAGCATTGTGATGCGATTGGGGACTATGATCAAAGGCCCCACAACTCGTACTCTAATACCTACAATCTCGGATGAAGGAGTCACCCAAATTTCTCCTACAAAAATAACTCGAGAAACCCCAAACCATCCGGAGGATACGGGCAACAACAGGGCAATGGGCAGTGACCACAAAAGTCCAGACTGGAACAAATGATGGAGGACTTCATCGCTGCCCAAACTAAGGCCAATGAGGAATTCCGTCGCCAGCATCAAAAGTCTGAAGAAGCACTAAGAGACTTGAAGGCCACCGTTGACGGCCTTGCAAGTCATACCACAATGTTGGAGACATAAGTGGCCCAAATAGCCCAATTTGTGTCACAACCTGTGAAGAACTCTCCGGCGAGCCAAGGAAAGGAGGAAGGAGTAGGGCAAAATAGTCAATTTGCCAAGGGGTGTGCAGCCATGATTTCCACCCTACCTGACCAAGCTGAGTTCGAAGAAAATCCAATCGACTTGAGACCTGGTGGTCGTTATTCCTGCTTTCGATTTATGGGAGAGTTTGATGAAGCACTATGTGACTTAGGGTCATCGATCAGTGTGATGCCTATGCATATTTTCGAAGATGGGGTGGCGGGCTCGACCAGCGAATCTTGGTATTACGTATGGGGATGACTCGATGAAGGCCGTTGGCTTTGCTACCACGTTCTGTGATGATTGAAGATTTCGTGATACCCACGGACTTCATCATCTTTGGACACGCAGAATCCCAGAATCCTATCATTACAGGAAGGCCTTTTTCTAGCAATGCGAGGCGTGCATAGATGTGAAGAGCACACGGATCTCCTGGAGGTAGGCGGGGAGATCATTCTTTTGACCTTTGAACAAAAGAGCTTCCTACTTTGATGGCTTCACGATTAGCGGATTGAAGTCGGAACCTCAGATCAGGATCAGAGGATGAATGGAGGTTCACTGAACCACCGGAGCCGAGTTGATAGAAGAGTGTGGTCGAGCTAAACGACCTTAAACAAAGCGCTTCTTGGGAGGCAACCCAAGTTTAGTTGTAGAATTCCCTTTTTCTATTCCATTGCATACATGTGTTAGATTTTAGTTTTGATTTCCATCACATTTAGAGTTAGGAGTAGAAAAGAACTTTGCTAGGCAAAAATGAAACCCATATTAGTCTACACGGCGAAGTGTATAAACAAATTCGGGCCATGGTGTATAAAATGTTGGAATGTATACTGAAAGCCTCGCTCTTTTTGTATGAACATTTTATTTTGAAATAAGAATCACATGATCATTATTTGCATTTTATATATTCATTATATATGTGTGCATATTGTCTAATATTTTACATTGTAGATAACATGGTGCTTGGTGTGGCACAGAAGATCATGTTATCAGTACCTTGTAAAATATAAGTAAAGGCTCACAACCAAGATGGTTTTGGACAAACCATTGGCATGGTTGTAGTGTAGCTTGGTATTGTTTTATCTTGAACATAGAGTTACACTAGTACACTTAGGTGTATTGAGTAGGACTGACATAGAGGTGATTCAATTTAGTACTGACTACATAATTGAATCGGACCTCGGATATTATGTTGTACATGCTCTTAATCCCGATATAATAACGGGCACATGTACTTAGTATTTATTTCTTTGATTTATCAGTGGGTGAGATTTAGATGGATTAAATCAATATGCTCGGTAAGTTGGGAAATAATATTATTTACATGGTGTGTCGTTGATTATAGGAGGAAACCGTGTCCTATATATTAGGTTGATGATGTCCCCTTGAGGAGCTCATAAGGTTCATCATGTAAACCCAGCTGGTTGACTTAGTCAACATGATGATAAGGTTGAGTGGTACTACTCGAATTAGATGTTAATTAATTGATGGTCAGTAAATCAATTAATTGACGGACATTCGATATCTTAAACACGGGGAGATTAATGTACAAATAATATATGGAGCCCATATTGATTTATGGGGGTTGGTGAGGTAGTTCAATGATGATCCTCTAGTGGAATGGAACATCATTGATGGATCAAGTTTGTGTGGTTCCGATCCATCGGGTGGCCAAGACCCAACTCCTCCTTATGGTCCCTATCGTAGCCTAATATAATCCTTAAGAAGTCTAGATCCAAGAATGTAAAACAAAACCTAGAATCAACGGTTGGGATTAAATCCCTAGATCCGATGGTTGGATGAAACCCTAGAACCAACGGTTGGGATTAAATCCCTAGATCCGATGGTTAGGATGAAATCCTAGAATTGACGGTTGGGATTAAATCCTTAGATCTAACGGTTGGGATAAAACCCTAGATCCGACGGTTGGGATGAAACCTTAGATCCGACGGTTGGGATGAAATCCTAGATCCGATGGTTGGGATTAAACCCTAGATCCGACGGTTGGGATAAAACCCTAGATCCGACGGTGGAGATTAAATCCCTAGATCCGACGGTGGAGATTAAAGGAGGCTTAAGCCCTATTCTATAAATAGATGGCTAGGGTTGGGCGGCAAGATTGATCAAGGAATTGGAGTTAGGGTTTGGTTAATCCACAAGTGGGCGGCTAGGGTTCATTGGGCGGCTAGGGTTTTGGAGCAAAGTTTGGGCGGCTAGGGTTTTGGAGCAAAGTTTGGGCGGCAAGCTTCTTCCTTCAAGTTGATTGTCGGCGCCCATCCTCTACCTTCTTCCTTGGCCGGCGCCCATCTTAGAGCCCTCTACCTTCTTCCTTGGCCGGCGGTTCTCCTTCCATTGGTGGCCGGTGGTCTTCCTCCTTCCTTTCTCCTTGGTGGCCGGCGGCAACTCCTCTTCAAGTTGGCCGGTGCTTCATCCAATTGTTTCCTTGGCCGGCGGTTGCACCAAGTTCCATAATTTGGTGGCCGGTTCTAGATAGGAAGGTATTTGTGGTTTCTTCTCTTTGTTCGCAGCGGACAAGGTAGAGAAGAAAGTGATCTAGAAGGCTTCTACTCGTGGAGGATCTTCGTCCACACGTCGTCCACGAGAAGGATAGGACATACGGTAGAAGATCGTGAGGTATAAAGTTATTTTAACTTTATGTACAGATCTGAGCATGTTCTTATTTGTTTTGATTATGCATGTGTGTGTATGAATATATATTGTATAATCATGGACCCCGAAGACAAACACAAAAACCGGCGATCCATCCGTCGTCTCTTCCGCGGCTAACCAACTAGAAGAGTTGTGTTGCTTGAACAACTAGTTTGTTCAAGCGACCACTCAAGTTGTTAGCACGACGACGAAATGGTGTTGTTAAGGAAGCTCATCCCATCCAGATTAATCCTTTCATTAGTGAAAATTTTAATCCGGGGACATGGGAGCCAATGAGCCTCCAAAGCATTCACCCAACAATTGGTATCAGAGCCATCGGATTCCGGTTTTGTGTGTTTAGGATTCGGTTAATTTTTTATGCATTTTTCATATATTATATGTGCCGGTTAATAGTAGGATATGCGTAGTTTAACTCTTTGGTTGCAGGCATAAGATCCGACTATTATGGCCATGTGTGTGTATGTGAATGGATGTGTGTAAAAATTTATTATTTGAATCCTCGGGGTTGACGAGGCTAGATTAGTATTTAATTTTTGTAATTAAATACGGCATTGTTTAGCCAATCATTTTAGTTTACTTTCGATCTAGACTATTTGTACACTCCTTCGTGGAGTATAGGATCGATGGATGTAAATAAAATGATTTATCTCGGCTCGGATATCTTTGGTGACTTGCGCACGGGAAAAGGTGGAGCGGACGAGGTGGCAACACGACGGGATGCATATTGGAGGACAATGCCATAATAGTTGGAAAAAATTCTGTTTTTCCATATTTATTGCTTATTTGTTTTATATGCATGTTGTGTATGTTTAAAATTCCTCGATTGCAATTTACTAAGTGGGAGAGGGATATTTTAATTAATTCCCGCGGCCTCCATTACAATTTGACGTGTGATGCAAACAAACTTGTGTGTTGGCTCTGAGTGCCTTCCTCCCTGCGGACGGGTTTGTTTGCGGATCACTAGGTCAAATAATGGTTATAGGAAATTATCTAGGAGCATGTGTACTTCCACAGCGGTAAGGCACATAATCCGAAATAATTTCCTCAGTATCGTGTAATGGTGCACACTTAGATACAAATAAAGGTATCCTCCCCATCGGAGTCACTGCTTTTATTTGTAGGGCCAAAGAGGAACCAACTATTAATTTTATTTGTCAAAAAGTAAGGTTGACAAGATAATAAAATTAATGGGTAAAACCTCCTCTTACAAATGTAGAATTCGTATACGTCCACACTGCGTGGCATGCGACATTCTCGGTGATTTGAGGTGTTGGTTGATTTCGGGATTTTATTGTTTTGAGGAATCAATAATATTTGAAATCTAATATTTTGATCATTGTGATTTTTAGGATTTTCAAATGGCTTTCAACCCACTTGCTGTGATTTTAAAAGAAAACAAACTTACTGGTCCAAACTACATTGATTGGAAAAGAAACCTGGATATTGTCTTAACTGCGGAAGAGTACAAATTTGTACTCTTCGAGGTCTGTCCTCCTAAGCCCTCAGATGACTCTGATGAAAAGGAGATAGAACGTTATAAGAAATGGGTTAAGGCAGATGAGATGGTGCGGTGTTACATTTTGGCATCTATGTCAAATGTGTCGCAACATCAACATCAAGCCATAGCCATCGCTTATGACATGATGTTCAATCTCAAGGAACTTTTGGACATCGTAGTAGGGCGGCTAGGCGAGAGGCTATGAGAAACTTGATGGCGACCTCCATGATCGAGGAACACCGTTAGGATCATGTTCTCAAGATGATGGCTCATCTTAATGAGATGGAAGTCCTAGGAGCCGAGATCGATGGGGAAACCAGGTCGATATCATTCTCCACCGCCTAGGAGTTTTGGCGATTCGCCTCAACTACAACATGAACAAAAGGTTGTATTCGTTGGACGGAGCTTGTGAGAACTCCAGCGCAGAGGGGCTTTTTCGCCGAGTGCTCAAGCCATGGTCGCCGTAAGGTTTCTTCCTCTAAACCGAAGGTAAGAAGAAGAAGAAGCAAGGTGGAGCGAAGAAGGTGGCAACAGACCTCAGGCGGAGTGAAGAAGTCGAAGGCAAGTGCTTCACTTGCAAGCGGTGGACATTGGAAGAAGCGGACGTCCTCGCCGAAAGAACAAAGGTATATCTTCTTGTTTAGTTGTTGAAACATGTTTAGCGGTGTTATCTACGATTACGGTGTGTAGATACAGAGCCATCGATCATGTCTGCAATACTTTGCGGGGTTCGAGAAACTGACGACTAGTGAGGAGAGATTACCGTCTTCATGGGCAATGCTTCAAAGGTGGCGGCTATTGCAGTGGGAGACGTTTATTTATCTTTTGATAGGAATAAATTTTTGGTTTTGAGAAATTGTCTTTATGTACCTACTTTTAGAAAGAATTTAATTTCAGTTTCTAAATTATTTTTGGATGGATATTCTGTTTCTTTTAATGACAAGGTGGTTATAAAAAGGAATAGGGAGATTATCTGTTCTGGTACATTGGTTGGCAATTTATATACTCTTGAACCAAAAACTCCCACGATGCAAATAGAAGTAAATAACTCATCTTCTAAATCTAATAAGAGAAAAGAACCTTCGCAAATGAACCAAACATATCTTTGGCATCTAAGGCTTGGTCATATTAACCTAAGTAGAATTCAAAGGTTGATAGCTGATGGACCTTTGGGTTCATTAGTAGTGGAGGATCTCCCAACCTGCGAATCTTGCTTGGAAGGTAAAATGACCAAGAGGCCTTTTAAAGCCAAGGGGTATAGAGCCAAAGATGTGTTAGAATTGGTTCATTCTGATTTGTGTGGTCCTCTGTCTATCCAGGCAAGAGGTGGCTTTGAATACTTCATCTCATTTATAGACGATTATTCAAGGTATGGATACATTTACTTGATGCACCGCAAGTCTGAATGCTTTGACAAGTTCAAAGAATTCAAGGCTGATGTGGAGAACCGTCAAGGTAAAAGTATCAAGACATTACGATCTGATCGTGGTGGCGAGTACCTCTTGGGAGAGTTTAGGAGTTACTTATCAGAGGTCGATTCAATCCCAATTGTTTATGCACTTTGGTACACCCCCAGTGAATGGTGTAGCGGAGCGAAGGAATAGGACTCTTATGGAGATGGTCGGATCGATGATGAGTTATTCTAAGTTACCTTTAGCTTCGCCTCGGGGTATGCAACTGGATACTGACAATGTACACTCCGAACTTGGTTCCATCTAAATCGTACCTTCTACCTGTAGAATTGTGGATCGGGCGAAAACCTAGTCTGAAACATATTCGATATGGGGAGTCCAACACATGTCAAGGTGATCTTTGGTAAGTTGGAACCTCGCATGCAGTATGCATGTTTGTTGGCTACCCTAAGGGAACGAAGGTGGTTTGTTTTATAATCCTAGAGATCAGAGGGTGATCGTTAGCATGAACGCCAGATTTCTAGAGGAGGATTATGTAATGAACCACAAGCCCAAGAGTAGGATTGTTCTTGAGGAGTTGACAGGGGAAGTCCCGACTTCAGTACCACCGGTACAAGAGGAGACACCACAAGTCACTGCACCGCGTGTCGCAGAGAATACACAGGAGGCACCTCGTCGTAGTGGGAGGGTTGTTAGACAACCTGACAGATTCATGTTTTTGCGAGAGTCTTCGGACTTAGTCCCTGGTGAACATGAACCTGATCCCTGGACATATGATGAGGCAATCCAGGATAGAGATGCGGTATCTTGGCAAAGTGCGATGAATTCAGAGATAGAATCTATGGATTCTAATCAAGTCTGGGAGCTAGTAGAACCACCCGATGGTGTAAAAACCATTGGATGCAAGTGGATCTACAAGAGAAAAAGAGGAGTAGATGGGAAGGTCGAGACCTTCAAAGCTAGGCTTGTTGCGAAAGGGTATACTCAGAAAGAGGGCATCGATTATGAGGAGACCTTTTCGCCGGTAGCTTGCTTAAGTCTATCCGGATTCTCTTATCTATAGCTGCTCATATGGATTATGAGATTTGGCAGATGGATGTCAAGACAACTTTCCTTAACGGAAGTCTTGAGGAGAACATCTATATGCGGCAACCAGAGGGATTCATTGCTAAAGGAAAAGAGCATCTTGTATGTAAGCTTAATCGGTCCATTTATGGATTGAAGCAAGCTTCTAGATCTTGGAACATCCGCTTTGATGAGGTAATCCAGTCATATGGATTTATTCAAAGTCCGGATGAGCCTTGTGTATACAAGAGATGTGACGGAAACGTAGTGGTGTTTCTTGTACTATACGTAGATGACATTTTTTTAGTTGGCAACAATATCAAAGTGTTATCAGACGTAAGGGTATGGTTGTCCAAATAGTTTGATATGAAGGACTTGGAAGAAGTGGGACACATCCTTGGGATCAAAGTTATAAGGGATCGCAAGAAAAGGATGTTGTGCTTATCCCAAGCTTCATACATTGACACTATCCTTGCTCGTTTTAGCATGCAGAACTCCAAGAAAGGTTTTCTACCTTTTAGGCATGGAGTTCCTTTATCTAAAGAGATGTGTCCCAAAACATCAAAGGAGATAGAGGACATGAAGGCGGTTCCTTATGCTTCGGCAGTAGGAAGCCTTATGTATGCTATGCTATGTACGAGACCGGATATCTGCTTTGCCGTGGGCATGGTTAGCAGATATCAGAGTAATCCTGGATAGGGACATTGGACTGCGGTAAAGCATATATTGAAGTACCTGAGAAGGACTAGGGATTATATGCTGGTTTACCGGGCAGATCAATTAGTCCCTGTGGGTTACACGGATTCGGATTTCTAATCAGATAGGGACAAGAGTAAGTCTACCTCGGGGTTTGTGTTTACTTTTGGAGGTGGAGCCATAGTATGGAGGAGTGTCAAGCAGAAATGCGTGGCGGACTCTACCATGGAAGCTGAGTATGTGGCAGCCTCTGAGGCAACCAAGGAAGCTGTATGGCTCAGGAACTTCTTGATGGACTTGGATGTGATTCCTGGTTTGCCCAGAACTATCACAATTTATTGTGATAATAGTGGTGCAGTTGCAAACTCGAAGGAACCACGAGCCCATAAGGCGAGAAAACACATAGTGCCCAAGTACCACCTCATACGAGAGATCGTAAAGCGAGGAGAAGTTGTTGTCGCCAAGATTGCATCAGAGGATAACCTGGCGGATTCATTCACTAAGGCCCTTCCAGCGAAAGCGTTTGATAGGCATGTGGAGGACATGGGGATCAGATGTATGACAGAGTGATGACAGCATAGTCTTTTAGTATAAGTGGGAGATTGTTGGAATGTATACTGAAAGTCTAGCTCTTTTTGTATGAACATTTTATTTTGAAATAAGAATCACATGATCATTATTTGCATTTTATATATTCATTATATATGTGTGCATATTGTCTAATATTTTACATTGTAGATAACATGGTGCTTGGTGTGGCACAGAAGATCATGTTATCAGTACCTTGTAAAATATAAGTAAAGGCTCACAACCAAGATGGTTTTGGACAAACCATTGGCATGGTTGTAGTGTAGCTTGGTATTGTTTTATCTTGAACATAGAGTTACACTAGTACACTTAGGTGTATTGAGCAGGACCGACATAGAGGTGATTCAATTTAGTACTGACTACATAATTGAATCGGACCTCGGATATTATGTTGTACATGCTCTTAATCCCGATATAATAACGGGCACATGTACTTAGTATTTATTTCTTTGATTTACCAGTGGGTGAGATTTAGATGGATTAAATCAATATGCCCGATAAGTTGGGAAATAATATTATTTACATGGTGTGCCGTTGATTATAGGAGGAAACCATGTCCTATATATTAGGTTGATGATGTCCCCTTGAGGAGCTCATAAGGTTCATCATGTAAACCCAGCTGGTTGACTTAGTCAACATGATGATAAGGTTGAGTGGTACTACTCGAGGAAATAGATGTTAATTAATTGATGGTCAGTAAATCAATTAATTGACGGACATTCGATATCTTAAACACGGGGAGATTAATGTACAAATAATATATGGAGCCCATATTGATTTATGGGGGTTGGTGAGGTAGTTCAATGATGATCCTCTTGTGGAATGGAACATCATTGATGGATCAAGTTTGTGTGGTTCCGATCCATCGGGTGGCCAAGACCCAACTCCTCCTTATGGTCCCTATCGTAGCCTAATATAATCCTTAAGAAGTCTAGATCCAAGAATGTAAAACAAAACCTAGAATCAACGGTTGGGATTAAATCCCTAGATCCGATGGTTGGATGAAATCCTAGAACCAACGGTTGGGATTAAATCCCTAGATCCGATGGTTAGGATGAAATCCTAGAATTGACGGTTGGGATTAAATCCTTAGATCCGACAGTTGGGATAAAACCCTAGATCCGACGGTTGGGATGAAACCTTAGATCCGACGGTTGGGATGAAATCCTAGATCCGATTGTTGGGATTAAACCCTAGATCCGACGGTTGGGATAAAACCCTAGATCCGACGGTGGAGATTAAATCCCTAGATTCGACGGTGGAGATTAAAGGAAGCTTAAGCCCTATTCTATAAATAGATGGCTAGGGTTGGGCGGCAAGATTGATCAAGGAATTGGAGTTAGGGTTTGGTTAATCCACAAGTGGACGGCTAGGGTTCATTGGGCGGCTAGGGTTTTGGAGCAAAGTTTGGGCGGCAAGCTTCTTCCTTCAAGTTGATTGCCGGCGCCCATCCTCTACCTTCTTCCTTGGCCGGCGCCCATCTTAGAGCCCTCTACCTTCTTCCTTGGCCGGCGATTCTCCTTCCATTGGTGGCCGGTGGTCTTCCTCCTTCCTTTCTCCTTGGTGGCCGGTGGCAACTCCTCTTCAAGTTGGCCGGTGCTTCATCCAATTGTTTCCTTGGCCAGCGGTTGCACCAAGTTCCATAATTTGGTGGCCGGTTCTAGATAGGAAGGTATTTGTGGTTTCTTCTCTTTGTTCGCAGCGGACAAGGTAGAGAAGAAAGTGATCTAGAAGACTTCTACTCGTGGAGGATCTTCGTCCACATGTCGTCCACGAGAAGGATAGGACATACGGTAGAAGATCGTGAGGTATAAAGTTATTTTAACTTTATGTACAGATCTGAGCATGTTCTTATTTGTTTTGATTATGCATGTGTGTGTATGAATATATATTGTATAATCATGGACCCCGAAGACAAACACAAAAACCGGCGATCCATCCGTCGTCTCTTCCGCGGCTAACCAACTAGAAGAGTTGTGTTGCTTGAACAACTAGTTTGTTCAAGCGACCACTCAAGTTGTTAGCACGATGACGAAATGGTGTTGTTAAGGAAGCTCATCCCATCTGGATTAATCCTTTCATTAGTGAAAATTTTAATCCGGGGACCTGGGAGCCAATGAGCCTCCGAAGCATTCACCCAACATAAAAGGGGCGAAAAATAGGGGCACATGGCTTGGCCATGTGTTTTCCCACGGCCGTACCCGCTTGACCAGAGGAGCACATGACCTGGCCGTGTGTTTTGACCCAGCCATTGTGCGTGAGGTTAAAAGGGGCGAGCCGTGTGTTTTCACCTCATTTGCGTCGTGTTCTTCAAAAGTTCTTGCCCTAGTCGTGTGATTTTGCTTTCCCCTTCCTCTAGATGCATTTTCAACCTCTTTAGAAGCCAAAAGAAGAAAGGATGAGGAGGACCAAGACCGTAGCATCCCGATCCGGTGCCTTGGAGCGACGAATAAGAAGAGCGGACGCTCCTCAAGCTCCGGAAGAGGGTAACGCCCTACCCCCTCTACTTTTTCGCAATAATGAACATAGAGATAGGTACAATATGCTCTCTACTCGTATGCTTACTGCTACTAGGTACTTAGATGAGGATTTGCTAGAATCTTTAGGGTTGTTAGGTGATATGCAAACCCTATTTGCAAAATGGGATGGGATGAGATTATGGGAATAAGGCACCTAACCTACCCTAGGATAGTTTTGGAATTTTTAAGTTCTTTAGAGGCGGAAGTTTTAATGGGTAGAGAGAGCGAGGAGGGTAGGATAACTTTTAGGCTTTTTAACATAGAGCAAGAGTGGACCCTTCACCAATGGAACTCATGCTTTGGCTTACCAAGTGGGGGAGAGAGAAGAACTCCTATTGGGTTCACCTCTCGGGAATGTTGGATCGAGTTGACGGGGGAGCACGC
Organism: Wurfbainia villosa; assembly: GCA_025175895.1. Classification (NCBI taxonomy): domain Eukaryota; kingdom Viridiplantae; phylum Streptophyta; class Magnoliopsida; order Zingiberales; family Zingiberaceae; genus Wurfbainia; species Wurfbainia villosa. Next base: position 21,856,284 of record CM045998.1, read on the forward strand.
TTATGACCCTTCTAGGGCCAAAGCGTCGCGCCTCCAAAACCCCGTCTTTTGATACCTTCACCGCGTCATGGCCAGTACTATATTTGGTCGTGGGAGAGTGACGGTGTAGTGAGAGCTAGTGAGCTACTTTGCTTATGGGATATTCTACAAGAAAGGAGTAGCATCGATGTAGGGTACCACTTCATCAGACACTTAGTGAAGATGGGTAAAGCAGCACGCAGAGAGATCAATGTGGGAGGACTACTTACCCACATTTGCTATAGGATGGGGTACAATTACACAGCAGTGGAGAGTATAGAGGGGAGCCCTAGGATCGACCTAGGAGTATGCATGGTCATGAAGATGATTGTAAGAGAAGGAGACTCTTTATGCTTTGTAAGGAAAAATCTTACGACCCTTAGGCTCCCCAACCCGGATCGTACCACCATCGCTATCGCGCCAATTGGCACTTAGACCTGATAGTGGAGTCCCCTCCACATGAGGGACCATCCACATTAGCACCCATCTCTCCACCTTTGTATCACTCTCCCTCCAGTCCACACATGCATAGGAGCCCACCAAGTCCACGCCAACATGATCCTACACTTGCACCACCATCTTTTTCTACTTTTGAGCAGGATACAGGTACATCGACATATGATTTCTCGGAGTTCCGATCATGCCTCGACGAGATTTACACTGAGCAACAGACGCAGGGGCAGCGATGGGAGGAGCAGAACGCCTACAGCAAGTGGAGTTCCAGGGATTCCGGGAGCATTTCCAGCGGACAGAGGAGTTCTACAATGAGGTCCGAATATACTTTCAGGAGGAGGTTGTTCGTCGCCAGGATGAGACAGCTTACCGTAGGGAGATGCGACAACATATGCACGCCCAGCAGGCACAGTGGGCTAGGGAACAGGAGCACCGAGCAGTCGCTTCATCCACCAGCTCTCAGATCAACCACATGTATATGTGGCATCAGCGGCTTAGCAGCAGGTTCTCCCAGGATCTAGAGATGCCCAGGCTCCTAGACATTCCACCTCGTCCACCATATTAGAGGTATATTTTTGTTTAAGTCTGGGGGGGCCCAAAATCTATTTTGTTTTGTTTTCCTAGTAGTGGTTTCTTTTCTGGTATTTTCATTTGTTCATGCATGCATGAGTTGTTTAGTTCCTTTTAGTACTTAAATTTTGGTGTCTGTAAAGTTACCTCAATAGTATTTTTAAAAGTTGCTTGCATGAGTTGTTCCCATAGGTAGCTTAACTCCATTTATCTTGTGGTATTTTATTCTATGTGCTCTATTGAATGTTCTAGACCTGCACTGGTTAGCTCTATTTTTTGCACTCACACATGTTGAACATTCTGAAAGAGAGAATTTAGTACATACCTAGTTATGATTCACTTCAGTAGTCTAGTACTTTGGAATCCATAGGTGACTCTAGGTTTAGCATTTTAGTTACTAGAGATGCTCGGATTGTGTAAGCCCATTCGAAAAAATCGAAATCCCTGTGAGCCGTAAAATAAAAGAAAAAAAAAGAGAGAAAAAAAAATGACAAAGAAAAAAAAAGAGATTGAGAGGGATAAAAAAACAGTTGTCGTGGGTGGAAATTGCTAGGTTACTGGGGAAACACCTCCCAATTTCTCTCAATATCGAGCACGCCTTTGAGACTTTATGCTAGATCTAGGGAACGACCCTCGCTTTGGGCAAGTAAGTGCCTAAGAGTCAGAAACCTTAGGAAAGCTATGGGGTGATGACTTAACTCACCATGGAACGAGCATCCCCTAAGAATGATTCACCTAGCACGAGCATGAGGAGCTAACTTAGTGAATTTTTAGAACATATTTAGTTTGTTTTGATTGCAAATATCACCTGATAAATTTAGTTATCATGCTAATTATGGAACAATATCTTTTTAAAATTTTATGACACTGAGGTTTGCTTGAGGACAAGCAAAGATTTAAGTCTGGGGGAAGTGATGTGAGCAAAACATATAGGGTTTTAGGAGTAGTTTTCACCCATATCTTGTTACATTGTGTTAGTTTCATGCACATGTTACTCTATTCTTGCATGCATTGCCTATTTTCTGGTTCGGAGGTCTCCTCGTTGTACTTTTGTGTGCAGGTTAGCTTTTCTGGTGAAAAAGATGTGTTTTCGGAGCAAAAGAAGGACTTTCGCAGCTAGACGCGAGTGGGACATGGCCAGGGCATGTGGATTCACACGGCCATGTCCGATGGGCGAAGAACAGCACCCCAGGGCCGCACATGGCCTGGCCGTGTGGTGGCCCGACGGATTTACGCGACTAGGGCTTTTTCTAAATTTTGCAGCGGTCCCAGGCGATGTCTATATAAGGATGGCTCCGCCCAAGCCCTAGGGGAGAGGCACGACATCTAGGTGTTGGTGCAGTAGGTACCTAAGTCGAACCTGAGTTTTGATTATAGCAAATGATACAAAGTTAAGCTCATATCGTTATCTCACGAGCTGAATCGAGTATGCAGAAAAGTGCTATAGCTGGAGCTGAAGGCTAGCGACACCTGGAGGAAGCCGCGGTGGTCGGGCAACACTCAAGTGACTTCGGAGGGAGCCGAAAGAATTGAGTGGAAGGCCGGAAGCGAAAGCGACACAATAAGTATCGAGGTAAGCTTGTGTGTGTGCTAGTGTAATTGAGGTTGTATCCTCTTTACGGGGATAGACTTAAGCGTAGATCCGACTCAAGACATCTCATCGGTGGTCTAGGTCGAGATCGGATGGTCAGAGGTTGTCGAAATAATGTTACTGTTAAGCTAACTTGTCATTTCAGCTAGCATCACGATCGCCGACTTGAGGACTCGATCGCTATCAATCGATCGATTGTCTCGTGGTCGATTCGATCGATCGCATCACCAATCAGCGATGGCTATCATATCACCTCATTTCAAGGGGAGTGGTGCTCAAATGTGATTGGCTAGGGTTCCTCTTGAAAAGGGGCTCAAAGGCTATAAAAGGAGGGTCTATCCTAGGGTTTCTTAATCAATTCTAAGCTTCCAAAAGCCTCCGCCAACCTACAACTTTCCGACAACGAAGTGCTTCTTCTCCTACGTCTAGGTTTTAATTGCTTTCATTTTGTTACGTCGGTTTAAGTTTTTATTTTAGTTCATTACTGTACTTTCTCGGAGCTTTTATCGTAATGAGGAGAGGGGGAGTGTCCCTCTACCTCAAGCTTTGTGATTTATTTGTATCGATTAACTCCTACCTCTAACAAGGAGTTCTTTAGTGTTTTTGCCCTCCGTACGTGGTCAAGGACCACTAGGGCCTTGGAGTAGTAGCCGAAGGCTACGAACCAAGTAAAAATATTTGTCTCCTTTTATTTATCGCTTATCTTTCCGCTACAATTCACTATCTACTCGGGTTTTAATGAACGAACGAAAAGAAGAAGAAAAAAGTTTTATCGCTATTCACCCCCCCCTCTAGCGATCCGCTTCGATCCAACAATTGGTATCAGAGCCGGGGGCGCTAAGATTTGGTGAAACCACCAATCTAGCAGATTTGTTTTTGAATTTTACAGATCTTTTTTCATTCGTTTAAATTTTCTCCCGCGCTACTAATCCAAGACGAAGTCTTGGTACTCTTCTTTTGGTTTTGTTTTGCAAGTATTCGCTTTTGGAGTAGCCGACGGTAAAACGGGCATAACCTTTCGTACAAGTTGACCCACAAAATGGGCTACCTACCAAAACGAAGCTCTCAGAGAGATCTACATTCTCACAAGGGTTTACCTTTGTAACAAGTTGTATTCATCTCCAAAAACAAATGTTTAGTACCATTTCGGGGACATCAAAGGTTGTAAGTGCCCATCGTTTATTTTAGTTGGTTATTTCTCGTTTATTCCTTTTGTTTCTTTTCATTTCCTACATTACTAATCCAAGGCGAAGTCTTGGAACCTTTTTCGTGTTTTTTTTATTATTTTGTGTGCAAGGTTTTCTTTCCAAATGGCCCATCTCGAGGGTTTTAGCACCGTCCTACCTCCGTTTTACAATGGAGATGATTTCCGTTACTGGAAAGGTCGGATGGAGTGCTTTCTTAAAACCCAAATCGAGATGTGGATCATAATCCAAACGGGATTCACACTTCCGACTAACGAAGTGGGTGAATCCTTGGATTATGACCAATTGACCATTGCGACAAAATGACAAGTCGAAGCTGACGCCAAGGCAGCTCAAATCCTCCAATGTGGCTTGTCCAAAGAGGAGCTTAATCGCGTCGGCCCCTTCATCAGCGCAAAGGACCTTTGGACAAAGCTAGTGGAGCTACACGAAGGGACCGATGAAGCCAAGGTATGTAAGTGCGATCTTTTGTTTAATAAATTGTATAATCTAAAAATACAGGAACACGAAATGGCGACTCAACTTCACGCCCGCGTTCAAGACATAGTCAATAATCTACACGCGATCGGGCAAAAGGTCGAAAACCGCGACCTTATAAGGTATGTTCTTAACTCCTTTCCGAGGACTACCTTGTGGGCATCCATGGTCGATGCCTACAAGGTCTCCAAGGATCTTTCGAAACTTAGGTTAAATGAATTATTTTCTGATTTTGAACTTCATGAGCAGTCTAACTCGGAACCCGAGAAGGGTATAGCACTTTTTGCAGGTTCGAGGAAGAAAACCGCAAGCAAGCCACCCCCGAAAGAAGAAGAGGATGAGTTTGATTCAGAGGTCGACTCGGAAATGGAGGCTGAACTAGTCAACCTAGTTTGGAGGATAGTCAAGGGTCGAAAATGAACCGTCACTCGACCCAACGAAGGTAAGCCTAAAAGTTCAAATATTAGATGCTATGAATGCAACAGGTTTGGACATATTAAGTCCGAATGCCCAAAACTCAAGAGCAAAGCACCAAAAAACAAAAAGGCACTCAATGCTACTTGGAAAGAAGCATCCGAGGAAGAAGATAGTGATCGTGTTCTCATGGCTTAACCAGTGGAATCGGAGACGGAGTCTGAACCAGAACATGAATCGGAAATCGAAGACGAGTCGGACTGCGAAGCACTATTCAAGAAAAGCCACGGATACGCATCCGGTTCAAAAGATACACTCAAGGTAAGTCGATCCCTCATTAGTACACTTTATAATGCAATTAAGTTTTTAACTAGAAAATTAGCTAAGTCCGAGTCCAAGGTCGAGACCCTGGTTGAGGAAGTTAAACTCCTCAAACACGAGGTCTCCCTAACCTCTTCAACTAGTCGAGTTCAAGAGGAGGACTCAACTCAGGTTGAAAAACACGAAGTTGAGAACTCACTCTTGAAGAGTCAAGTCAAAGATCTTAGGAACACGTTGGAAAGGTTTACTTTAGGATCCAAAGGACTTGACCTCCTACTTGGATTGTGATGTGTGTAAATCATGCTATGTTTTCACTACTCCATATACATGCATTCTATCACATTTCATATCCTAGGCATGTATTTTATCATGATTCAGTTAAAGTTTAGCATATTTTGGACGAAGAGACTGCTTTTGGGTGTTTTTGTGTTAACAGGGCGAAGAAACAGGCGTATCAAAACAACACAGGCGTGTTAGAAATCAACACGCCCGTGTCATGAGAGCCAGCAGCCGACACGCCCCAGTTCAGCTCCGACACGCCCTAGTTCAAAGATCGACACGCCTGTGTCAAGGGTTCCAACAGCCGACACGCCAGTTCACCCGACACGCCCCGCCTGCGCAACACGCTCGGAGGAAATGCTTCGACACGCCGGTGCCCTCATTTGGCACGCGTGTTGGCTCGATTCTGCACCTTTCGTGAGCAATCAGATCTTCGTCAATTACGGGGAAATTTATTGCCTTAATTGAAGAGGAGGCCAAGGCTATAAAAGAGGAGAGATTCTAACCCTAAAGGAGGACGGCGGGTGGTCAGAGATCGACGACAGAAGAAGATAAAGAGAAGGAGCCGGCAGAAGAAGGATATGGCACCCAGTATCGTAATTTCTTTCTCTAGTAATTCTTGTCAGACTATGGAGTAGTATCCTGTAATCTTAGGATGGGGGAGTAGCCCTTGACAATTTATGACGAAAGATATAATCTATACTACCTGAACTATTATTTATTTTGATCTGGTTCTTTTGGATTCTTATTGATAAACCTAAGGAGCAAAGGGGAAGTACCTAACAGTGAACCCGAGTTCCTGAAAGCCAGAACCAACTAGGGAATAACTCCTACTAATAACGGTAGTGTATCTATGAGGGCTTGCGGGGGTCTCGTGAGTCCTTAGCTGATTATGGTCCCATGTGCAAGCCTACCGTGAAGAGGAAATTTGACTCTAGAGGAACTCTCATGAATTTAATGGATCTATCAAATCCAATTTTTACCAAGTAACGGAGGTAAGACATAGGGAGGTTTGCGGGGGTCTCGTGACAGGTCCCCTTAGATGATTATGATCCCCTATGCTCGAACACCGTGACAGGTAAATTGAGTTTGATAGGTACAGTTAACGTAGACCTCGAAAGGGGCCGTTGATTTACCTTAGGATAGGTTCCATCAAAACAACTCTAATAAGGGTAGGAAAGAATTAAATCACCTTATAAATCGTCGACGTGGTGAAACCCATATCCTGAGATTCTCCTCAACTCTTGACTTTCAGCTCGTTCTTCTCATTCGTCGTTCTTGACTTCTCAGGTTCTTTGCTTAAACCACAATTCGATTGACTAGATAACTTGGTATCACGACCACTCGGTAATTGACCCAATCCCTGTGGGATCGATATTTTTATTACTTGACAACAATCGTGCACTTGCGAAAAAAAATGACATCAAGTTTTTGGCGCCGTTGCCGGGGATTGGCACTCAATATTAAATTGAGCGTGATTTAGTTAATCTAGATTTCTGTTTTTGTTTTTTTTTCTTTCTTTTTGTCTATTCTGAATTCTTTTTTTGGGAGCCTCTCTTGTCATTGCATGCACAGATTTAATAGGGAAATCATCGATATTGATCCTGAGATAGAGAGAACGTTCCTTGCTAGAAGACGATTTCAGCAACGACAGGAAGAAAATCTGACCTCCAACATGGCTGATCAGAATGAGAATAAACCTCTAAGGGATTATGCAGCACCTAGTACAAGGGGATTGAGATCGAGTATTAGAAGACCCCCTATTGAAGCGAACAATTTTGAATTAAAACCGGCTCTACTATCCATGGTCCAACAGCATCAATTCGGAGGAGCACTCACTGAAGATCCAAATCTACACTTGGAAGTATTTTTGGAATTTTGCGAAACTTTAAAACTGAATGGAGCCTCAGCTGATGCTATTAGACTGCGCTTGTTTCCTTTCTCATTGCGGGACAAAGCTAGAGCTTGGCTACACTCTCTTCCAAAGAGATTGTATAACTACAGGATCAATTTGGAGCAAAGATTCTTAGACAAGTATTTTCCACCCAGCAAAACTGCAAGTCTTCATTATCAAATCACGAATTTTGCGCAAAAGGACGGAGAAACATTATTTGAAGCCTGGGACAGATTTAAGGGATTACTACAGTAATGCCCTCATCATGGGCTGGAGAAGTGGCTCATTGTTCATACTTTCTACAATGGAATCTCGTATGCTACTAAAGTTTCTCTTGATTCTGCTGCAGGAGGAGCTCTTATGAACAAAACATTGGATGAAGCTTTTGAGATCATCGAGAATGTGGCAATGAATTCTCACCAATGGGCTACAGAATGAGGATATCAAACTAAAATGCCAGGTAAGTTTGAGGTAAGTACCATTGATCTACTCTGCAAAAGAATGCTGCTAACTCAAAAGCTCGAACATTTTAATGTATCACCGTAAACTCATCTAATGTCACTTGCGAGATGTGGTGTAACAGGACATGTAGCGATGAACTGCCAAATCCTACACGCACCATCATCGGAATCTGGGATTGAGCAAGTAGATGCGCTAAATAATTTTAATCAGAAGCCTAATGGTGGCAACCCTTACTCAAACACGTACAATCCCGGTTGGAGGAATCATCCCAACTTTTCGTATAGAGCAAATCAAAATTCTTCTGGACTGAACAATTTTGGAGCACCTTCGGGATTTCAGCCAGGACCCAAGTCGAGCTTAGAAAAGATGATGGAAAATTTTATTACGTGTCAGGGGAAGATAAATGATGAATTTCGACAGCATATTGTAGAATCAAATCGGCAACATCAAAATAATACCGAGGCAATCAAGCAATTGGGAAGCAAGGTTGATAATTTGACTAATCACACAAGAATGCTGGAAAATCAAATTTCCCAAATTGCCAGCTCAGCATCAAGGACGCCCGGCAGATTTCCTGGAAATTCAGAAGTAAACCCAGCCGAGCATTGTAATTCTATAAGTTTGAGAAGTGGAAGGATTTTAGAAGGAGACAGAGCTCAACAAGCAGCCTCTGACACGAGCGTGTCAGAGTTGGAAGAAGACAGCACGCCTGGGCTGAATAGCAAAGGAAGCCGACAACACACCCTGACCCAGGGCGTGTTGTTCAACACGCCTGAGGGAAAGCAGACACACGAGCGCGTGTCAGCCGACACACCCGTGTCGGGTAACTCCAGCAGCCGACACGCCCAGCCTGTGCCGAACGACACAGGCGTGTCGAATAGGGAACCAAGAACATATAAGCCCCCTATCCCGTTCCCTCAAAGGCTGATTAAGGAAAAATTGGATGAACAATTTGGTAAGTTCCTTGAGGTAATTAGGAAGCTATATATCAATATACCTTTTACAGAAGCTCTTCAACAAATGCCCACATACTCCAAGTTCTTGAAGGACATCTTAACAAATAAAAGAAAAGTCGAGGAGCATGTAACAGTGGCTCTTACTGAGGAGTGCAGCGCGTTAATTAAGAACATGGTACCTCCCAAACTAAATGATCTGGGTAGCTTTTCTATACCTTGCATAATTAATGACTCAAATTTTGATAAGGCTTTTTGCGATTTGGGCGCCAGTGTAAATCTGATACCTCTTTCCATATGCAAGAAATTGGATTTGGGAGAAATGAAACTAACTACTATGGCCTTGCAGTTAGCTGATCGCTCCATTAGATATCCTTTGGGAATCTTAGAAGATGTACCAGTGCAGGTGGGAAATTTTATTATTCCTGCAGATTTTGTAGTACTAGACATGGATGAAGACCCATGTATTCCACTCATTTTGGGGAGACCTTTCTTGGCTACTACAGGAGCAATGATAGATGTCAAGAACCACAAACTCTCACTTGCATTTGGAAACGACAAAATTGAATTTGACCTTTCAAAAGCTGTTAAACAACCTTCTATTTTTGATGTTTGTTGTAGGATTGACAGTCTCCAGTCAATAGCACTAGAAGGAGCACCAGAACAAACTCATCTTAATAAGCTCGGAGGGGATTTTGAGGATAAAGAGCTGGAGATTTGCGACCCCAACCTCACACCACAGGTAGAACTTAAGCCTCTTCCATCCACACTCAGGTATGAATTCCTTGGCGAAAACTCTACTTATCCTGTGATCATTAATGCTAATCCGAGCAATGCAGAGCAGGAAAACTGATTGAGGTATTGAAAACACATAAGAATGTCATTGGATACAAGCTTGATGATATTAGGGAATTAGTCCATCTTTGCATGCAATTCTACTAGAAGACAATTTTAAAACCTCTATAGAGCATCAAAGAAGGCTGAACCCAACTATGAAAGAGATAGTCAAGAAAGAGGTCATGAAATTGCTAGATGCAGGAATTATCTATCCAATATCCGATAGCGAATGGGTAAGTCCAGTCCATGTCGTGCCAAAGAAAGGGGGTAATTGGTGATAAGGAATGCTACGAATGAGTTAATCCCCACTACATTTATTACGGGATGGAGAATGTGCATTGATTATAGGAAATTGAATAAAGAAACTAGAAAGGACCACTTCCCATCCCATTTATTGACCAAATGCTAGACCGATTGGCAAAACACTCGCATTTGTACTTTAGATGGATACTCGGTTTCTATCAAATCCCTATTTATCCTAATGACCAAGAGAAAACAACTTTCACTGCCCATATGGTACTTTTGCTTTGAGAAGAATGCCTTTTGGACTATGCAATGCACCGGCCACATTTCAGAGGTGTATGACTTCAATTTTTTCTGACATGATCGAGAATATAATGGAAGTGTTCATGGATGAGTTTTCTGTATATGGAGTAGATTTTGATATGTGTTTATCTAATTTGGTAAAGGTCTTGCAGAGATGCAAGGAAATGAATTTAATGCTTAACTGGGAGAAGTGCCACTTCATGGTGCGAGAAGGCATAGTACTTGGGCACCTAGTCTCACACCGTGGTATCGAGGTGGACACCAAGTGATCAAGAAGTTGCCTCCTCCAACTGATGTCAGGGGAGTGCGTAGTTTCCTAGGGCATGCAGGGTTCTACCGATGGTTCATCAAAGACTTCTCAAAAATTTCAAAACCATTAACTAATTTGCTTGCTAAAGATCTTTGTGTTTCACTTGATAATCCTTGTCTTGATGCATTTTCCAGTTAAAGGAAGCATTAACAACCGCCCCTAATAATGCAACCTCCAGTTGAGTCTCCTTTTGAAATTATGTGTGATGCAGTGATTTTTCTGTGGGAGCAGTGTTAGGACAAAGGAAGGATCGCAAGGTGTATGCAATCTACTACATGATAGAAACATTGGATGAAGCACAAATGAATTATGCTACCACAGAGAAGGAACTCTTGGCTATAGTATTTGCTTTCGACAAGTTCAGATCTTATATCATAGGGACCAAGGTGATAGTTTACAGATCATGCGACCATAAGATATTTCTTTGAGTAAAAGGAATCTAAGCCAAGACTTATCCGGTGGATACTTCTCCTACAAGAGTTTGACTTAGAAATTCGAGACAAGCAAGGAGCGAAGAAGCGTAGTTGCAGACCATCTATCGAGGCTTCATCTAGAACCAAATGCGGGAAGAATGATCTTGCTATAAATGACTTCTTTAGGATGAGCGGCTACTAGCGGCTAGAACAATCAAAGCTCCATGGTATGCTCGATTTTGCCAACTACCTAGCTTGGGATAATACCTTCTCACATGAGTTATCAGAGGAAGAAGTTCCTTTGGATGTGAAGCATTATGTGTGGGACGAACCATTCTTGTTCAAGCAAGGCGGATGCTATATATCGAAGATGCGTATCAGAAGAAGAGATTGAGGATATATTGTATCAGTCATTCTTCTCGCATATGGAGGTCACGCATAGCACAGACAAAGATCGGCAAAGGTTACGCAAGCAGGATTTTATTGGCCTCATATTTTTAGAGACTCTAATTATGTGAGACTTGTGACTTATTGTCAAAGGACCAAGGGAACATATCAAGGAGACATGAGATGCCTCAAAATTCAATATTGGAAGTCGAATTGTTCGACGTCTGGGAATTGACTATATGGGACCCTTCCTACTTCCTATAAAAATACCTATATACTAGTAGTGGACTATGTGTCTAAATGGGTTGAGGCTCTACCATCCCCTCTTGTGATGCAAAACAGTCATTAAGCTCTTTAAGAGTATAATATTTCCAAGATTTGGAATACATGAGAGATAATAAGTGATGGAGGCTCACACTTTATCGAAAGACAATTTGAAAGTCTTCTCAAGAAGTATGGAGTAACCCATAAACTAGCCTCACCATATCATCCACAAACGAGCGGGCAAGTAGAAGTTTCAATAGGGAAATCAAGACTATCTTGGAGAAGCGATCAAGATCAAGGAAGGATTGGTCTTTAAGACTTGATGATGCTTTATGGGCCTATCAACGCCTACAAGACACCCATTGGAATGACTCCGTTTGATTAGTTTATGGAAAACCATGTCATCTTCAATGAAATAGAGCACAGGCATATTGGGCAATTAAATGGCTTAATTTTGACTCAAGAAAGCCGGAGAGAAAAGAAAATCGCTAAATGAACTTGAAGAACTACGCCTTGATGCTTATGAACATGCAAGGTCTTACAAGGAGAAAACGAAGAGGTGGCATGACAAGAACATCATGCGCAGAGAATTCCATCAAGGAGACTTGGTATTACTATTCAACTCCAGATTGAAACTCTTTCCTGGGAAGCTGAAATCCAGATGGTCGGGGCCATATCGAGTTGAAAAGGTTTATCGTCATGGAGCTATTGATATATCTAGTGAGTCTATGGGAATTTTCAAAGTAAATGGTCAAAGACTTAAGAGATACTTCGCAAACAATTCTGTTGAGCTAATTAGAGATGAGGAGGGGCAGAGCACACTCCTCAAGCCATATCCCCAAAACTAGGGAGTAACCGAGGGGTCAAGCTAACGACCTTAAACAAGCGCTTCTTGGGAGGCAACCCATGCTATTTTCATTTTTTTTAGTCACTTTATTTTATTTTATTTTATTCTTTATTCTATTTTTATTTTTTTCAGGTTTTCAGGATACGTGCCACTGCGTGCCAAGTTGACACGACCCGCCTGTGCCGAACGACACAGGCGTGTTGTTGGTATCCGAAGACAACACAGGCAAAGCGTGCTGACTAGCACGCCCGTGTCACACACTTCTCAACCTCGACGCTGGGCGGATCGCGGCACGCCTGGGCTAGATGCGACGCTGGGAGCGCGAGCACGCCTATGTCGCGCTTAAACGAGTCAGGTATTTGCGTAAGAGGATACCCGACATGCCTATGCTGCGGATAGCCCTCTAAAATCGACCCGAGCACGCCCTAATTTTCCACTCGCGATCCAAGGTTGAAGCAGTCGCCGTCGGTCTCTCTCTCAAGCAGCCGAGGAGCTAACCTGTTGTCTCTCCATCACCAACGCCATGAGCAAGCGAGTGAAGACTAGAGGAGGAGCTTCTTCCTCTTCGGCAAGGGACAAGGGGAAAAGAAAAGCTCATAATTTGGGTAACGAACCTCCTCCGACCTCTAGCCATCCATATGGAATTGTTTTTAGAGATGATGTTATGAAGACTAAATTCAGTAAGCTTGAAAAAAGGAAGTTAGTATCTACAAGAACTATAGACTTCTACACGTTGACCACCCTAGGGTTAAGAGATGACATAACTTGGTTAACCAATAGGATAGGATGGACCGAGTTTATCATGCACCATCATCTTACTTACCCGAGCATCACTCTTGAATTCCTTAGCTCCCTATCTGCTGAAACACTGCAAGGAAAGGATTGTGAGGAAGGAAAAATAAAATTTAGATTAATGAACCATGAGTTTACCCTTTCTTTAAGTGATTTTAATACGATATTTGATTTTCCTAGCGGAGGGGAGAGGCACATTCATAGACATTTTATTGATCATCAATTTTGGAGATTAATTTCTGATGACCCTCGCCCCTATGATGCATCCAGGTCCAAATCATTTAACATCCCTAATCCTACTTTTCGTTATCTCCTTAGATTCATGGCTAATACAATCTCGGGAAGATATGATAGTGCAGGGGTGGCTAGGCAAAGTGAGTTACAATTTTTATGGGCCATGCTAAATGAAGTTAATATTGATTCTGGAGCCCATATGGTTAGACATCTAGTTAAGGTTAGTAATAGCCCATCCGAGTCATAGTCATAGGTGTAGCCTTGGATATGATTTAGATGACCTTGAATATTGTCTGCTAGCCCTAGATTGGATTTGGATGCTTGTATAAATATGAAGATGATTGAGGCATGTGGGAGGATATACGTTTGGTGTTAAAAATGGAATTAAAATCCCTCTTAGAACCACGGATGGTATGCGTAATTCATCAATTGGCTTTTAGAGATGTCAGGGAACCCTTTCCTACCCCCCTTGCCCATGCTCCATCACCCCCTCTAGAGCCATCTCACATAACCCTGAGCCATCACATTCGACTCACAGACCCCACGGTTTCCCTCGACAATGTTTACTGCGGTACTCTTCTTTTGATTTTGAGATTCCTATCATCATTGAAGCTTTAGGTCGAGAACATCCCTCGCACATAGGTATGTGGGATCGGTATGCCCAAGCTACGGAGGAGCACCATCGTATAGTGACACAACATTTGGATAGAGCGGTGATTTTTCTGGGAGAGGTGATGAGTTTTCCTTCTTGAGTCACTTCGGAGAGGATGATGATAGATTTCGACAGAGTCTCGGGAATTTTACGAGGGGCAGCGGCGTAGGTGGGCGAGGAGGATGCTAGTAGTGAAGGCGATGACCATTGACCACCTTGAACTATTTTGTGAGTTTCGATGCACATCCTTTATTGTTTGTTCTATCTCTACTTAGATTTATAGTTTGGTTACTGCCATTTTGTTTGCATCTTTTCATATATCATAACAGTGCATTTTTTTATATCATCTAGCGTAATACAATTGAACATTGGTCGGATCATGATATTCCTTTTGCCTATTTGATAAGAACCCTATTTCACTTCTAACCACGGTCTATAGGTCAGGTATCCAATGAAAGATTTAAATCCCCATATCGGACAGTACTCGATTTTCCATTGGAGACTTACTGCATGACTTAGTTCTTGGAGAAACACTTTCACTAGAAGATTGTTTAAAAAAAAAAAAAAAAGGCTTTACTGGAATTGTTTTCAAGCACCCCTTTGAGACCAAGTAGTTACTGGGGAAACACCTAAAAGGTGCCCCTTTGAGACTAACTAGTTCTTGAGGAAATGCTCTCTATAATTCCTTTCCTTCTCTCTTCTTAGAAAGTGCTCCTTTGAGACCTTTTGATGATAGGTAAGAATGATCCATGCATTAAAGGCGGTAAGTGCCTCTATAGGAAATAAGAATGTTCTACGATAGAAGGGATGTCAAGTCCAGATTGGTGTCCAATGACTTTAGTCCACCTTTTCACGTGCACTATATAGGGATCTTTCAAACTTGGCAACTAGGAATGATTTGAAAAGATTAAGATCAGATTGTATACCTCTGGATGGTGTCTAGCATTTCCACAATTAAGTTGTCTTTTGGGTTTTCTTTGCTTGAGGACAAGCAAAAGTTTAGGACTAGGATTTTGATGTGTAAATCATGCTATGTTTTCACTACTCCATATACATGCATTCTATCACATTTCATATCCTAGGCATGTATTTTATCATGATTCAGTTAAAGTTTAGCACATTTTGGACGAAGAGACTGCTTTTGGGTGTTTTTGTGTTAACAGGCGAAAAGCAGCGTATCAAACAACACAGGCGTGTTAGAAATCAACACGCACGTGTCATGAGAGCAAGCAGCCGACACGACCCAGTTCAGCTCTGACACTCCCTAGTTCAAAGATCTACACGCCTGTGTCAAGGGTTCCAGTGACACGCCGATTCGGCACGCCCTTCAAGCGCGCAACACGCTTGGAGGAAATGCGACCGCCGGTGCCCTCATTTGGCACGGCGTGTTGCTGATTCGATTCCTTTTCGCGAGCAATCGGGATCTTCGCTCAATTACGGGAAATTTATTGCCTTAATTGAAGAGGAGGCCAAGGCTATAAAAGAGGAGAGATTCTAACCCTAAAGGAGGCGGGTGGTCGAGATCGACAGCGAAGAAGATAAAGAGAAGGAGCCGGCAGAAGAAGGATATGGCACCCAGTATCGTAATTTCTTTCTCTAGTAATTCTTGTCAGACTATGGAGTAGTATCCTGTAATCTTAGGATGGGGGAGTAGCCCTTGACAATTTATGACGGAAGATATAATCTATACTACCTGAACTATTGTTTATTTTGATCTGGTTCTTTTGGATTCTTATTGATAAACCTAAGGAGCAAAGGGGAAGTACCTAGCAACAAAGGAACCCGAGTTCCCGAAAGCCAGAACCAACTAGGGAATAACTCCTACTAATAGCGGTAGTGTATCTATGAGGGCTTGCGGGGGTCTCGTGACAGGTCTCCTTAGCTGATTATGGTCCCGTGTGCAAGCCTACCGTGAAGAGGAAATTTGACTCTAGAGGAACTCTCATGAATTTAATGGATCTATCAAATCCAGTTTTTACCAAGTAACGGAGGTAAGACATAGGGAGGTTTGCGGGGGTCTCGTGACAGGTCCCCTTAGCTGATTATGATCCCCTATGCTCGAACACCGTGACAGGTAAATTGAGTTTGATAGGTACAGTTAATGTAGACCTCGAAAGGGGCCGTTGATTTACCTTAGGATAGGTTCCATCAAAACAACTCTAATAAGGGTAGGAAAGAATTAAATCACCTTATAAATCGTCGACGTGGTGAAACCCATATCCTGAGATTCTCCTCAACTCTTGACTTTCAGCTCGTTCTTCTCATTCGTCGTTCTTGACTTCTCAGGTTCTTTGCTTAAACCACAATTTGATTGACTAGATAACTTGGTATCACGACCACTCGATAATTGACCCAATCCCTGTGGGATTGATATTTTTATTACTTGACAACAACCGTGCACTTGCGAAAAAAAATGACATCAGATTGCAAAGGGCCGTCTACAACATGGTCGGACTAGGGTTTAGCTCAAACACGACCAACAAGTCATATATGTCGATTGTAAGTCGACATAAAAAACATGTCCAAGCATGGGTCCCTAAGACCACCTTGATTTCAAACTTAGGATCGAACCAGTACTGGGTTCCCAAGGATCAAATCCACTATGTGGAGAGACCGAATCAATTCAACAGTCCAGGGGGAGCTAGTACGAAATTTGTTTGTATTTTAACTTAGAAAATTGCATGCTTAGGTTCTTTATTTAGTTTGATTTTTCTTTTTAGAATGGCTAGATAGGACTATAACTCATCAATACTTGATAACATAGTACCAGGATGCGGCGAGATGATAGTACGCTAGGAAAGTGGAGTCTCGTGTATTCGAGCTAGATAAGGCGTATCTAGTTCGGTGCACTTGACCAAGCGGAACTAGCTGAAGCTACCTCGTCGTATCCTAGACTAGTTAGACCAGGAAGTAGTCTTAGGTGAGTCAAGTCTCTATTTTCTTGAAAATAGCTTTGTCTAAGGAAGTGGTCGTTGTTCTGATCAAAGAAGGTCTCTGTGCCTCGCCACGACCTGGAAGCCATGATCTTGAAAAGGTGACTTGATGAGCCTAAGGTCAAATCCAAATCTAATGCAAGGTTGACGAGTGTTAAAGTCATTAAATTTAATTCAAGTAAAATTGGAAGTCATCTCACAAGAACATATATGGTTAACATGTTTGATCATGTACACATGGGTGAGATGATTTATGTTAATAATTTTCAACCAATCTTTAATAAATCCAATATCTGATCCAACTACCTTGCGTGTAGGATCAATGGATGTTGGACAGTGGTTACTCCCGACACATGACTGGGGATCAACTCAAGTTTTCGAAGCTTCGATTCAAACGACAAGGATCGGTAGCCTTCGGAAACAACGGCAAGCTCAAAATCATCGGATCAGGTGATATTGAGCTCAACTCTAACTTTATTATTCAAAATGTCTTATTAGTAGAATATTTTCAATATAATTTACTTAGTGTAAGCCAATTGTGTGATAATAACTATAAGGTCATATTTCTAGAAAACGAATGCATAATTAATACAAATGAAACTTCTAAAACAATCCTTAAGGGAACTAGAAATAACAATATTTACACTATTAACTTAACTAACTACTCAACTAAGTGTCTTATGACACGGCAAGAGGAATCATGGTTGTGGCACCGACGACTCGGTCACTCACACCCAAGACTCATCCACAAGATGAGTCAGAGTGACTTAGTCAGAGGTTTGCCTAATCTCAATAACTTGGATAATAAAATATGTAATACTTGTCAACAAGGTAAACAATCTAGGACACAACATCAACTAACTAATCAAGAATGAACCAAAAGTGTTCTTGAGCTCCTACACATGGATCTATTTGATTCACACGGAGCAAAGTCACTTAATGGGAGTAAATTCTGCTTAGTCATAATTGATGACTATTCTTGATTTACTTGGGTTAGGTTCATCAAACACAAAAGTTTTACCCTAGATCAATTAATCAACCTATTTAAGTTAATAGAAAATCAACAAAGCATTAAAATCAAGAGACTAAGGTCTGATCATGGTGGTGAATTCGAGAACCATAGGTTTACATAATTCTGTAACCTAAATGGATACCACCATGAGTTCTCTTACCCTAGAACTCCACAACAAAATGGCCTAGTAGAACGCAAAAATAGAACCTTACAAGAAGCCGCTAGGACAATGTTAAACGAATATAACCTACCCGATAGGTTTTGGGCGGAAGTCATAAGTACGGCATGCTATGTCCAAAATAGGATTCTTATGGTAAAGAGGCACCTTAAGACCTCATACGAGATTTATCACGATAAAATACCTAACATCAAGTACTTTAGGGTATTTGGGTGTAAGGTACATATCCTAAACACTAAGGATTACCTAGGGAAATTTACATCCAAAACCTCGACCGGAATCTTTCTAGGATACTCGACTACAAGTAGAGCTTATAGAGTATATAACCATGACACCCTTAGAGTCGAGGAGACTATCAATGTAGTAGTTGATGAAGGACACGAACCTACAAAACCCCCGGCAACCCCAATTAGCGAGCCGATTCATACCAGACTCAACTCTGATCCGGAGATCAGGTCTAGTATTAATCCTAACCTAAGTCAACCAAGTCACTCTATCAACCAAGTGGTAGATGACTCAAACCAAACTAGAACTCAAACGAGTCATTCTATTGACCAAGTGGTAGATAACCCAAATCCAACTAGGACTCAAATGAATCATCCTATCGATCAAGTGATAGGTGATCCAAGTCTAGGAGTTTGAACTAGAGCCTCATACAGAAACCTTAGTCAAATCTCCTTGATTTTCAAAATTGAACCCAAGACTATTGACCAAGCTCTTCTTGATCCCGATTGGATTATTGCAATGTAAGAAGAATTGGCTCAATTCACTAGGAACGAAGTATGGGAATTAGTACCACCACCTAAAGATAAAACAATCGTTGGAACAAGGTGGGTGTTTAGAAATAAACTTGATGACAAAGGTGAAGTAGTTAGAAATAAAGCTAGACTAGTCGCTAAAGGGTTTAGTCAAGTCAAAGGTTTAGATTACGACGAGACCTATGCCCCAGTAGCTAGATTAGAGTCCATTCGAATGCTATTAGTGTATGCTGCACATCGAGGATTCAAGTTGTTTCAAATGGATGTGAAATCATCATTCTTAAATGGATACATTAAAGAAGAGGTTTATGTTAGTCAACCCCCCGATTTTGAAAGTTTAGACAAACCCGACCATGTCCTTAGGTTAAAGAAAGCTCTCTATGGACTTAAACAAGCTCCTCGAGCTTGGTACGAGAGACTTTCGGTGTATCTTAAGTCCAAAGGATTTAACCAGGGTGTAGTTGACCCAACCCTTTTCATAAAAACCTTAGGTAAAGACATATTCATATCCCAAATCTACGTAGATGATATTATTTTCGGAACCACCAACTCAATCCTACTGAATGAATTCATTTCACTTATGGAAAGTGAATTTAAAATGAATTTAGTAGGCGAGTTGAGTTTCTTCTTAGGTCTACAAATTAAACAAACTAAAGATGGAATATACCTACATCAACGCAAATATACTAGGGAATTAATTAAACGCTTTGGAATGCAAGATGCTAAAATTATTAATACCCCAATGGCAACTAATGTGAATATAGAAGAAGATGTAATCAGAAATTCAATTGATTTAAAATACTATAGGAGCATAATAGGGAGTCTCCTTTACTTAACTGTAAGCTGACCTGATATCTTATTTGCAGTAAGTATGTGCGCAAGGTTCCAAACCTGTGCCAAGGAGTCTCACCTAACTCTAGTCAAGCGTATCCTTAGATATCTAAAGGGTACACTTAATGTCGGTATTTGGTACCTTAGATCAATCAAGTTCAAACTAACTGGCTACTCCGATTCAGACTATGCCGGTAGCAAGCTCGATAGAAAGAGTAGGAGTGGTTGTTGTCAACTTCTTGGCTCGAGTCTAGTAAGTTGGTGCAGTAGGAAGCAACACTGTGTTGCCTTATCTACTACTGAAGCCGAATACATCGCGATGGGTGAGTGTGTCACTCAGCTTCTTTGGATGAAGCACACTCTCCGCGACTTTAAGTTAGACTTTACAAATACTAAACTTCACGTAGATAACATTAGTTCAATTAACCTTACTAAGAATCCGATATGTCACTCTAGGACCAAACATATAGAGGTCAAACACCATTTCATTCGAGAACATGTTGCCAACGGAGCCATACAACTCGAATACGTCGAATCGAAGTCCAACTTGGTAGACTTATTTACTAAACCCCTACCCGAAGCCGAATTTAGTCTATTAAGACGAAAATTGGGCATGTGCGTAGTAGAATAGGAACTTACAAATTATATTTTCTTACTACTATTTTTTACTTTTCATTTTTCATGGAACTAGCATAGGACATACCTTAGATATCATGCACCTATAGATTTAAGGAGTCAATACATCTCACAACACATAGAACTAATGTGTTTGTGTACTTAACCACATAGATGGGCATGAGATGTTAGGACCTTACTTCTGGTTCCAGATGTAGAGTTAGTGCATCGCCATGAATCACGGAGTATAATCATACATATTAACCGACTCTAACCAGGACTGGTTGATCTTTCATATCAATCAAGCCAAATATGAGTCGAACATTTTATAGATGAGCTTATTTTCAGTATATTATTTTCAAAATAATGTGGAACATGCTTGGACTGTAAATTTCATACTTATTTTTGTTTTTCACACACCCTTACTCTTTTCGATATATGGCAAAAGGGGGAGAAAAAGGCCAAAGTTAAGGGGTCAAAATTTAATTTTTGATAACTTAACTCTTACTTCATATTTATTTACATGACCAAAAGTTAACTTTAAGTTTTTGAAAACTTACTTAACTTTTTAACAAAAAGAAGTAAAGGCCAAGTTAAGAGAAATCTTAGCTCAAACTTATTTTTAAACACTATGACGTTAATGTTTTACTTAAAGGGGGAGAAAGGGCCAAGTTAAGAAGACCTCTTAACTTAAACATTTTACTAAGGCCAACTTTAAGTAATGTTAATTACTTAAACTCTTCCTAGATAGCAACCCTCAAGGAGGAGGATTAAGGTCTTCTTTCAGGACTCACCCTCGGTCAATGGGGAGGTTTCCTCAAGGGGAAGTACTTGAAGAAAATCTTTAATACTCCTACTAATCTTATTATTATTGTGTGTTTCTCATGCACATTATTATTCATGGATGCTATTTTCTTAACATTGTATGTGGGTTTGCCATAAATCAAAAAGGGGGAGATTGTTAGTGCAGTAGGCACCTAAGTCGAACCTGAGTTTTGATTATAACAAACGATACAAAGTTAAGCTCATATCGTAATCTCACGAGCTGAATCGAGTATGCAGAAAAGTGTTATAGCTGGAGCTGAAGGCTAGCGACACCCGGAGGAAGCCGCGATGGTCGGACAATACTCGAGTGACTTCAGAGGGAGCCGAAGGAATTGAGTGGAAGGTTGGAAGCGAAAGTGACACAGTAAGTATCGAGGTAAGCTCATGTGTGTGCGAGTGTAAGTGAGGTCGTATCCTCTTTACCGGGATAGACTTAAGCGTAGATCCGACCCAAGACATCTCATCGGTGGTCTAGGTCAAGATCGAATGGTCGGAGGCCGTCGAAATAATGTTACTGTTAAGCTAACTTGTCATTTCAGCTAGCATCAGTCGACTGCCAGCTTGGAGGACTCGACTGCTGTCAATCAGTCGACTGTCTGTGGTCAACATTCGACTGATGCTGCCATCAGTCGACTGATGATGGCTATCAGTCGACTGATGGTCAAGGATCAGCTTCGAGGAGTCAAGGCTTATCACCTCATTTCAAGGGGAGTGGTGCTCAAATGTGATTGGCTAGGGTTCCTCTCGAAAAAGGGCTCAAAGGCTATAAAAGGAGGGCCTATCCTAGGGTTTCTTAATCAATTCTAAGCTTCCAAAAGCCTCCGCCAAGCTACAACTTTTCGACAATGAAGTGCTTCTTCTCCGACGTCTAGGTTTTAATTGCTTTCATTTTGTTACATCGGTTTAAGTTTTTATTTCAGTTCATTACTGTACTTTCTCGGAGCTTTTATCGTAACGAGGAGGGGGGAGTGTCCCTCTACCTCAAGTTTTGTGATTTATTTGTATCGATTAACTCCTACCTCTAACGAGGATGAGTTCTTTAGTGTTTTTTCCCTTCGTACATGGTCAAGGACCACTAGGGCCTTGGAGTAGCAGCCGAAGGCTACGAACCAAGTAAAAATATTTGTCTCCTTTTATTTATTGCTTATCTTTCTGCTGCAATTCATTGTCTACTTGGGTTTTAACGAACGAATGAAAAGAAGAAAAAAAAAAGTTTTATCGCTATTCACCCCCCCCCCTCTAGCGATCCGCTTCGATCCAACACTAGGATGGCACGTCGAAGCCCTAAAAAGCTTCGGTAACTCGTAGCGGGGAGGAGGAAAGTCGTCGGAGGTCCACAACTTGCAATACAACGCCGGAGAGAGTATCACGAAGCATTGTAATATCTATTTCTGCGCTCTCTTTCTATTGTAATCGAACTTAAACATGTTTTGTGATTCTTCCTTCGTGTTTATGGAGTAGAACTTTCGATTCTAGGATTAGGGAGTAGCTTGTGTACATAGACAATGTTGGTTCATATTAAATTCTGGCCATAAGTTTAATTTGACAATTGGTAGTTGCTCTTTATTATACCTACATGTATTTGGCTTTCTTTCCACTGTGCTTAGGCGATACGAGGTGGTGACAGCCCTCGCAGTCTAGATTTAGGAGGTTTGATCAAGGAACCTAGGGGTAAACCTGACCTCCTGTAACTGTGGGGAGAAGGGAGCAGTGGAATCGGAAACGGTCCACCACAAGGATTGATTTGGCATCCTCGTACCCTCTATCCCGTCTTTTTGGGCGAGGATAGCTCCCAGTGAATGCGGCGGCTCTGCGGGAGAGTGTATGATGTCCCTTTCCCAAAATCGTAAGTAGAAGTTTAGACAATGCCAATTGACAACATTGTTCTGTGGTACACATGTGAAACCGAAGTCCTAGGATCGCCTTTTAAGACCCCAGTACCCTCTTTTCCTCCTCCGTGTGACACCGCACAGAGTAGTGTCCACCGATAGTCCTCACCAACCAACTCTCTCTCAGAGATCACGTCCAAACAATCGCAACCACTTAGTGTATTGGTACTCGAATCCCAGTCCCTATGGGATCGATAATCTTTATTACTTTATGACATCCGTGAACTTGTGGGCGTTGAGCGCGAGCGTGCACTTTGAGTCCACGATGATATCCGTCGCACGATTTAAGGACGCGTCCATGCGCATCACATCATAATCATGCATGCTTCTTGCATCTATTATACGGTTGTGTCAGATACTTGTATATTTGTTGGACAGACCATTAGATACCTTGACCTGTATCATGAGTACATTGTGAGTTAGTATTACTCTTCCTATTATATATGTTGGATATATGCTCAGGTTGGATCAGAGTAGCGTAGCAGACTTACAGGTATGTCTGCGTTATATGTTGTTTATTTGGTTAGACAGTATATGCATGTATTTATATATTGTACTGGTATACCTATTGTACCTTTAGATTATGTTGTTGAATTACATGTGATATTTGATATATACATGTTTTTCCTATTACCTGCTGAGTTATACTCACCACCACAGACCCTGGGTTTTTCTGTCGCCCAGGTAACAGGTAGAAGTCTTCGTGACGACTTAGAGCACTGCTGGCTGGCAACATCTCATCTCACCTCCAAGGCTCCCGTGTTTGTTTTGGGCTTTCCATACGTTGTGTTATGTATTTGGAGTTTTCGTGATGTACTGTGTTGTGGACTTGTGGATTCGGATTTTGTCGCTATTCCGTTATGTTGCGATGTGTCAGTCATATCAGTATACATTATATGTAGTTGTGATTGTTGGTGCAATCGGACCAGGTTGACTCGAGCAGTACTTTGATAGTATTTTGATGATAGACAAAACTCATGACATGGGATTGTCATGGGAAAGTCCAACATGGAGTTGGCATGGAAAATCCAAGCATGGAGCTTGGTGTGGGAAAAGTCCAAAGCATTGTGAAGTTGTGCGCTTGGTGCTTGGTGAGAAATACATTGCGAAGTCATGCGCTTGGTGCATGTGGAAAGTCTTGAGGACTTGGTAAGTTCACTAGGCTCGGGATCCTTGAGTCAGTGAAGGATGACATTGTGAAGTCATGCGCTTAGTGCATTCGAGGGACCGCCAGACGAGGAGCGAATGGAGTGAG
Source organism: Wurfbainia villosa (assembly GCA_025175895.1). NCBI lineage: Eukaryota > Viridiplantae > Streptophyta > Magnoliopsida > Zingiberales > Zingiberaceae > Wurfbainia > Wurfbainia villosa. The sequence goes on from CM045998.1 coordinate 21,880,499, forward strand.
ACCAAAGGGAAGCATACTTCGAGGGCAAGAGACGCGAAGGATGGCATTACGAAGTCGTGCGCTTGGTGCATCCGAGGGACGTAGGCCAAGGGAAGAGAGCTTCGGTGGGGAACTCCATGAGGGATAAGATGGACTTGGCCAAGTGGCTAAGACTGAGTGTCGGAGGCTCAAACTTGATGTTTGAGGGTTTACCCGACGGTCGGATGCTCAAACAACTTGATGTTTGAGGTTTTGCCCAACAGCAGTCGACTGGCATAGGTGTCAGTTCGACTGATCCAAGTCGACTAGGGTTCGGACCGGGTGTTGGCTGATTTTGTGGTGGCGATCGATCATGGATTGCGATCGTGATGTCATGATAGTTGATTGCCGAGGGATGGCAGTCGACAAATGGGAATGTCATGAGCATAGAATGCTCTGTAGCCAACTGGGCAGTCGACTACTAGGTCACTAGTCAACTGCCATGGACTGGTAGTCGACTGGTAGGTGATCCGTTGGAACTTATCCAACGTGGATCTGGCCATTGTGAGACAACGGCTACGAGGCGATCGTCAGGGCCTCTTAGCGTCAGCGCGAAGCGTAACAAATAATGGAGTTATAAATGGAGCTCAAGTGGGAGGATTTCGCCAAGACTTTAAGGAAGCTATTGGAGGGGAATTGCTGCTGCATTCCAGTCCTTCAAGAGTCATCCAAAGCAAGCAACAAGAAAGGGTTCAAAGCAAAGATTTATAAAGCATTCTTTACTTGTATTTCTTAGTGTCTTTGTATTTCTTGTAGTATTACTGTTGTAATAGCTTGTAAGAGGTTTCTCCACCTCCGACGTGTAGTCGAGAAGGAGTTTAGTTAGTGTCGTGCGCATAACTAGAGCTCGGTGAGCTCGCCCGTGGAGTAGGAACCATTCGGTTCTGAACCACATATATCTTGTGTGTTTACGTATTCTTGTATTGTTGTTAGTATTATTATTGTTTCTATTGTTTCTACTGTGCTAACGACAATCGTAGGAAAGGAACGCAACGAGAACGAATGAATTCCACCATCGTACGATTGAGGGTTATTCACCCCCCTCTAGCCGGCCAACCAGATCGATCGATCCCTTACAAGTGGTATCAGAGCCAAGGTACTTGTCAAGGACTAACCGCCGACACAAGTACTACAAGATGGCCGGCTATAACATCCATCCACCAAAATTCGATGGAGATTTTGCTTGGTGGAAGAAACGGATGGAGGTATATATCGAAACCGATTTTGATTTTATGATTATTGTAGAAAACGGTTTTGAGATGTCTAGGGACAAAGACAACAAGTCAATTGAGAAGTCAAGGTGGACCCAAGACCAAATTAAGGACTTCAAGACAAATCTCGAGGTAATAAAATTATTTAGTGATTTGTTACCTAATCATATTTGGTCTAGATTGGGTGACTATAGGGATGCAAGGGAGCTATGGAATAAGATAATAAAATTCCAAACCAGCACAAGTAGAGGAGAATGCCGAGGAAGAAGCACCCACAACATTTGAAGATGTTGATGATTTGGTGGAGACCTCCACCTCTAGCATTGAGGGGGAGGAAAGGATTTCCATTCTGGAGCAAGATCAAAATAAAGCTTCTACCTCCGGAAGAAGTGAAGAGGCCTCCACCACCTCCCTAGGTAACTCAAGTGTTGTTATTTTAAATAAAAATCACATAATATACTTTTAGTGTAGGGAGAAAGGGCATTACATAAGTAAATACCCTAAATTCGCTAAGGAAAAGGCATCGACACCAAAAGTCAACCCAAAGTCAAAGGATGTCGGAGTCCCCACAACTAGAAGCAAAGAGCACATTGTGTGCTTTAAATGCAATCAAAAGGGGCACTACCTAAGCCAATGCCCTAGGGGGAGGAAGAAAGGGCAAGAGGGTGTATCTCATGTAGGGAGAGCTCCCAAAGCTAACCCTAAGGTATATTTAAATTCCTAAAGTTAAAAAGCATGATAAAAATTATTTTAGTTCTCTTGCTATTGTTAATGAAAAGCATGCTAAGAGAAATAATAAGGTTTATTGCTTAGGTGCCAAGCATGTTCATATAACTAAGGATAAACCTAGGACTCATAATTCTAGAAATATTTTGCCTAGGGAATCAATTAGGAGAGTAGAAGAAAATTTGGGTATTAATCCCAAAAAGTCTAGGCACATGCCTAAGAAGAAGAGGCCTTCCCAAAAACCTAATGAAAATTCAATAATGGGAAAATTAGAGCTAGAGAACCAAGTCTTGAGGTCAAGACTTGAGAGAATGGAGAAAACCCTTAGAATCATAGAAAATTCAATTCTAGGGTCAAATGCCCAAAAGTCAAGACCTAGGGTTCAAAAACGGTCTAAGGGCAAGGAAGGTTTGGGTCACAAACCTAAGCCCAAGAAGACTTATCATAATGTTTCATTTGATTATGGAACAATTTCTAGGTCTAGGAAAACCAAGGCTAATAGGGAAGCTATCCCTAAGTCTAGCCATGGTGTGTGTTTAGTGGCCAAGGACTTAAGGAAAACCAAGAAGGCCACTAAGAAGGTCATTGGGGGAGTTACCTCTAGAGTTGACCTAGGAAAGACCCATTTGACTAAGGCTTCAAAGCCTAAAAGGGTCATTAGGAAGGTATATAGGGAAGTTATCCCTAGTGAATAACTTGTTAACCCAAGGAGCTCCAATAGGTATTAGGTTTATAGGAGCGTGATCGATTCACGCTAGAAGGGTTAGGGTGTGTCAAACCTAAGTGGATGGGTAGTTAACCTAACCATAGTAGAGTTGACACATTAAGATGTGCCAATATGCTTTGAGAAGTTGAAAAATGATTAAATTGGCACAATTAGGTCTTAGAGGTATTGGTGTGCCATTTTGGGTTTTTGGCACACTAGGGGGAATGATGGTATTAAGGCAAAATGGGGTTAATTCCTAGAAATGGCATTTTGGATTTAACACTTAGGTATTCTATACCTTAGCATATTTTACTTGCCATGATTTATTTGTCTTGCCATGTCATGACATCATTTTCATTTTTATCTATAAAAATGTCATGATCATGTTTAGAATTATTTTTAGATGTCATGTATGCTTAGATTTCTTTTACATGTCATGACATCATGATTTTGGCATATGCTTTCATTTATATCGTATCTGTGCCATAATCATCATCATGCATAAAATTAAAATGGATTTAAGGACTATGGCATGATTTGAAGGGAATCAAATAATATTGCCTAGAAATATGCATGAGACCATTAAAGATCAAAACCCCACATCTCACTAAAAACTTGACTTGTATGTGTTTTACACATCTAGATATAAGTGAGATATTTAGGAAAAAGAAATTAAAGGTTTCAAAAACATTTTGACAACATTTTGAAAAACCTTGGTTAAGTCTATCTTTTGATAGCTATCACCATTGAATGGAATGATACAAAGAGGGCTCAATATTGAAGTTTTTCTTAACTTTTGGACTTTGTATCAATCTCTTAATTTAGTAGGTAAAATAATTTTCAAATATTTTTCACCCATAATGATTGTGATAAGTAATATACATACCAAATTTCAAGATTTATCAACTTATGTATATTTACTTATGAATTTCGGAAAGTCATTTCTGAAATTCAGAAAATTGCAAATGCAGTTATCAGTCGACTGCCATGGTGGCCAGTCGACTGATGGGGATGGTAGCCGACTAATTTCTGAATTCAGTCGACTGCCCAAGCTGATTTCAGGTAAACCTTGTTGGTTAGGCTCATGTTTAGCTAGGTTAAGGTCCCCTAACCACTCCTAGCCCTAGTATATGCTTGGGAGAGCATTAGAAAGGGTGGAAATCCATTGGACATGGATTAGGAGAAGGGTTTAGGGAGAGTGTCAATTTTAAGGTGGATGAGGGTTCATTGTTGAACTTTGCCTTAATTTTGATTGGTTAAATGTTCCTATTGGCTTAGGGACTCTCCAAGGATATTGTTGGTGCAATGGTCAAGGGGGAGCATGCCTTTAGGGAGAGGTATCCATCATGGTAAGATGGATGTGTATTTCCTCATAGAGGAAAATTGGGTTGCCTCTCTTTAAGTGATATGGGATCACTAGAAAGATTGTAGGCATGTGTTCTTTCAAGGGAGAGATTGTAAGATCTCATTGGGATATGAGACATTCATACCCTTGGGGAGGACCTTTTTGATGTAATGTCAAAAAGGGGGAGAAGTTACCAAGTTACCAATTAGGGTTCGTTGGAATTCTTATTGGGATATGAGAATTGCCAATATGGGAGAATTGGTAGACTTGATATGGTAGTTTTGTCAATCCTCAAAAATGGGGAGATTGTTGGTACAATCGGCCCAGGTTGACTCGAGTTTGACTCGAGCAGTAGTTTGATAGTATTTTGATGATAGACAAAACTCATGACATGGGATTGTCATGGGAAAGTACAACATGGAGTTGGCATGGAAAATCCAAGCATGGAGCTTGGTATGGGAAAAGTCCAAAGCATTGCAAAGCTGTGCGCTTGGTGCTTGGTGAGAAATGCATTGCGAAGCTGTGCGCTTGGTGCATGTGGGAAGTCTTGAGGACTTGGTAAGTTCACTAGGCTCGGGGTCCTTGAGTCGGTGAAGGATGACATTGCGAAGTCGTTCGTTTGGTGCATCCGAGGGACCGTTGGACGGGGAGCGAATGGAGTGAGACCAAAGGGAAGCATACTTCGAGGGAAAGAGACGCGAAGGATGGCGTTGCAAAGTCGTGCGCTTGGTGCATCCGAGGGACGTAGGCCGAGGGAAGAGAGCTTCGATGGGGAACTCCATGAGGGATAAGGTGGACTTGGCCAAGTGGCTAAGACTGAGTGTTGGAGGCTCAAACTTGATGTTTGAGGGTTTACCCGACGGTCGGATGCTCAAACAACTTGGTGTTTGAGGTTTTGCCCGACAGCAGTCGACTGGCATAGGTGTCGATTCGACTGATCCAAGTCGACTAGGGTTCGACTGGTGTTAGACTGCAGTTTTGTGGCTGGCAGTCGACTGCCATGGATTGGCAGTCGACTGCCGAGGGATGGCAGTCGACTGATGGGAATGTCGTGAGCACAGAATGCTCGTGAGCCGATCGATACGACTATTAGTCACCACGACGCCATGGATGGCAATGATGGTAGGTGATCCGTTGGAACTTATCCAACGTGGATCTGGCCGTTGTGAGACAACGGCTACAGGGGCAGTCGACTGGGGCCTTTTGGCAGTCGACTGTTGGGCGCGAAAACAGCTTGATGCAAGTTATAAATGGAGCTCAAGTGGGAGGATTTCACCAAGACTTTAAGGAAGCTATTGGAGGGGAATTGCTGCATTCCAGTCCTTCAAGAGCCATCCAAAGCAAGCAACAAGAAAGGGTTCAAAGAAAAGATTTGTAAAGCGTTCTTTACTTGTATTTCTTAGTGTCTTTGTATTTCTTGTAGTATTACTTTTGTAATAGCTTGTAAGAGGTTTCTCCACCTCCGACGTGTAGTCGAGAAGGAGTTTAGTTAGTGTCATGCGCATAATTAGAGCTTGGTGAGCTCACCCGTGGAGTAGAAACCATTCGATTCCGAACCACGTATATCGTATGTGTTTGCGTATGCTTGTATTGTTGTTAGTATTATTATTGTTTCTATTGTTTTCGCTGCGCTAACGACAATCCTAGGAAAGCAATGCAATGAGAACGAACGAATTCCACCATCGTACGATTGAGGGCTATTCACCCCCCTCTAGCCGGCTAACCAGATCGATCGATCCCCTACAATGATGTTGTTGTTTTATGTTTCGGATGTGTATTTGTTGTAGTTAGTTTGTTATGTTGTTGTAGTTGTGGCCTACGGGCCTTGTATTAACCCGAAATATTGTCACGTACAAGGGAGATGTCGTCCGTTTGCTTTTCGGCACGGCATGCTCTCGGGGCGTGACATATGATGTCCCTTCCATAAAATCATAGCTAAACGTCTAGACAACGCCAATTGACAGCATTGTTTTGTGACACACAAGCGAAACCGAAGTCCTAGAATCACTTTTGAAGACCTCGACACGCTCCCTTTCTCCTCCGTGTGACACCGTATAGAGTATAGTCCACCGACAACCCTCACAAGTCGAAACCTCTTAGAGTTTACGTCCGAACAATTTCAACCACTGAACATACCGATATTCAAATCTCAGTCCCTGTGGGATCGATAATCTTTTATTACTTGACGACATTCGTGCACTTGCGGGTGTTGAGCACGAGCGTGCGCTTCGAGTCCTTGACGGCCTCCATCGCAAGATTTGAGGTCACGATCGCGTGCTTCAAGTTTTTGGCACCGTTGTCGGGGACTGATCAATTCGATATCGAACCGAACAGTGGAAAATTGGATCGGACTTAGGATTAGATTTATTTACTTGTTTTATTTTCTTTCTAGTTTGTTTTAGTTACTTTAGTTTTATATTTTCCATATTTAGATTTAGTTTTTAATTTTTAGTTTTTTTATTTATTTTTAGCAGTAGTTTTCCATTTCATTATTGCATCTTAGGTTTTATTATCTAGATTGTTTTATTTCCTTCCTCTTAGGATTAGGTAGCACTCCAAATTTTTTGTAGCTTGGTTCATCGTATGCTTAGATGCTTAGGATCAGAAGGCCTGATTTCGATCGACTTAGAGATTGAACGAACCTTTCATCGTCGGAAAGCAGAGCAACGAAGGATAGAGGATCAAGCTATATCCGAAGTGAACATAGGTAATTTAGGCTGAGTGTAGCTGGACCATCTATTTCGGCAAATAACTTTGAGCTGAAACCAACACTTATACATATGATCCAGTAGAGTCAATTCGGGGGAGCTGCGACTGAAGACCCGAACCGGCACCTTGAGGAATTTTTAGAAATCTGCTCGACAATGAAAATGAACGGAGTCCCAACTGACGCGATCGACCTGAGCCTATTCCCATTTTCACTGCGGGATAAGGCTAAGGCATGGCTTCACTCCTTACCTTCGGGGAGCATCACTACATGAGAGCAATGTGAGCAGCAATTTCTGAACAAATACTTCCCACCAAGTAAGACTGCTCACATGCACCATCTCACCACGAGCTTCCGCCAGAAGGAGGGGGAGTCCTTATTCAAAGCTTGGGATCGCTACAAGGGGATACTCTACCAATACCCCCACCACGGACTGGAGAGGTGGCTGGTGATCCACATCTTCTACAATGGGATCGCGTACGCCATGAAGATATCCCTAGATTCTGTTGTAGGAGGAGTACTGATGAACAAGACCATAGAGGAGGCAGAGGAGTTGATAGAAGAGGTGGCCCAGAACCACCATCAATGGGCTTCTGAACGTGGTCAACCTACGCCTGCAACAGGACGATACACTATCAACTCCATGGACCATCTGACAGCAAGTATGGATGCGCTCAGTAGATGGTTCGAATCTTTGAATCCTTCATCTGCATGCGCGGCCATTGACTTTGGAGAGGGAGCGGCAGCTTATCGAGAGGACCACTATGGAGGGCAGGGAATATCAAAGGAGCAGATTGAGCATATTGACGCGGTTGGGGACTACGACCAAAGGCCCAACAACCCATACTCCAACACCTATAATCCTGGATGGAGGAATCACTCAAATTTCTCCTATAAGAATAACTCGAGAAACTCACAACCATCAAGGGGGTATGGGCAGCAGCAGGGCAATGGGCAGCGACTACAAAAGTCCAGACTGAAATTGATGATGGAGGACTTCATTGCCACCCAAACTAAGGCCAATGAGGAATTTCGTCACCAACATCAGAAGTCTGAAGAATCACTCAGGGACATGAAGGCCACTATTGACGGTCTTGCAAGTCACACCAGGATGTTGGAGACGCAAGTGGCCTAGATAGCCCAAACCGTGTCACAACCTGTGAGGAGCTCTCCGGTGAGTCAAGCTAAAGAGGAAGGAGTGGGGAAGAGTAGCAAATTCGCCAAGGGGTGTGCAGCCATGATTACCACCCTACCTGACCAAGCTGAAATTGTAGAGAAGATTCCACTACAGCTTGAGGACCCCGGTGAATTTGTTATCCCCTGCTCAATTTATGCGGGGAACTTCGATGAAGCTCTATGCGACTTGGGGTCATCAGTCGGTGTGATGCCCTATGCATACTATCTAAAGATGGGACTTAGCGGGCTCCAACTAGCGAATCTTGGTATTCGTATGGGGGACGACTCAGTCAAGGAGCTCGTTGGCATGCTACCACACGTGCCTGTGATAATTGAGGATTTCGTGATACCCACGGACTTCATCATATTGGACACAGGACCCAATCCCCAGAATCCCATCATTCTGGGAAGGCCTTTTCTGGCAACTGTGGGAGTGTGCATAGACGTGAAGGCACACCAAATCTCCCTGGAGGTAGATGGGGAGATCATCCTCTTTAGCCTTTCGAAGCACAGAGCCCCCTACCTTGACGGCTTCATGTTTAGCAGAATGAAGTCGGAACCGCCAGACGAAGCTTCCGAGATAGATAAATGGAGGTTCACTGAACCTCCAAAGCCGAGTTGATAGTGGACTGTGGTCTAGCTAAACGACCTTAAACAAAGCGCTTCTTGGGAGGCAACCCAAGTTTAGTTTTATATTTCCCTTTGATTGTATTGCATGCATCCATTTAATTTTAGTTTTGATTTCTATCCCATTTAGAGTTAGGACTAGAAAAGAACTTTGCTAGGCAAAAATAAAATCCATATTAACCTACACGACGAAGTGTATGAGAAAATTCAGACCCTAATGCAAAACGGGGAGAAAAATGGGGACACACGGCCTGGCCGTGTGTTTTCCCATGGTCGTGCACGAGTGACCCGAGGCACACACGGCTTGGCTGTGTGTTTTCACACGGTCGTGTCACGCAAGGTTAAAAGGGGTGAGCCGTATTTTTTCACCCCATTTGCGTCGTGTGCTTCGAGTGCTCTTTCCCTAGCCATGTGGTTTCGTCTTCCCCGCCATCTAGAAGCACTTCTAACCTCAAAGGAAGTCAAAAGAAGCAAGGATGAGGAGGACCAAGCAGGTAGCACCTTGATCCGGTGCTTCAGAGCGACGAACAAGGAGAGCCAACGCCCCTCAAGCTCCGGAGGAGGGTAACACCCTACCCACTCTTCTTTTTCGCAATAATGAACATAGAGATAGATATAATATGCTTTCTACTTGTAAACTCACTTCTACTAAGTACTTAGATGAAGATTTGCTAGAGTCTTTAGGGTTATTGGATGATATTCAAGCCCTATTTGCAAAAATGGGGTGGGAAGAGATGATGGGAATAAGGCACCCAACCTACCCTAGGATAGTTCTAGAATTTTTGAGTTCCTTAGAGGCGGAAATTTCAACGGGTAGAGAGAGCGAGGAGGGTAGGATAACTTTTAGGATTTTTAACATTGAACATGAATGGACCCTTCACCAATGGAACTCATATTTTGGCTTGCCGAGTGGGGGAGAGAGAAGAATCCCTATTGGGTTCAACTATCGGGTATTTTGGACCGAGTTGACGGGAGAGCACGCTTATGACCCTTCTAGGGCCAAAGCATCGCACCTCCAAAACCCCGTCTTCCGATACCTCCACCACATCATGACCATTACTATATTTGGTCGTGGAGAGAGTGACAGTGTAGTTAGAGCTAGTGAGCTGCTTTGCCTCTGAAACATGCTATAAGGAAGGAGTAGCATCGATGTAGGGTCCCACTTCATCAGACACTTAGTGAAAATGGACAAAGCAACACGAGGAGAGATTAATGTGGGGGGCATACTTACCCACATTTGCCATAGGATGGGGTACGATTACACTACATTAGAGAGTATATAGGGGATCCCTAGTATCGACCTAGGAGTGTGCATGTCCATGAAGATGATTGTGAGAGAAGGACACTCCTTATGCTTTGTAAGGAAAAATTTGACGGCCCTTAGGCTCCCCGACCCTGATCGTACCACCATCACAACACGCGCCAACTGGCACTTGGACCTGATAGTGGAGTCCCCTCCACATGAGGGACCACCCACATCGGCACACATCTCTCCCTCTTTACATCACTCTCCCTTGTTGTGACGTCGGTGGCTGGCTAGAGGGGGCTGAATAGCCCATTATCATCGTACGATGGAAATAGTTCGTTCTTCTTGTGTCACTTGTCTACGATTGTCGTTAGTGCAGCGGAATAGTAATATAAATGAAAATACTAACAACACATACAAGAATACACAAGATATACGTGGTTCGGAATCGAATGGTTCCTACTCCATGGGGCGAGCTCAACGAGCTCTAGTTATGCACACGACACTAACTAAACTCCTTCTCGATAACACGTCGAAGGTGGAGAAACCTCGTACAAGCTATTACAACAGTAATACTAAAGTACAAGCAAGAATACAAATACAATATGAAATACAAGTAAAGAACACTTTACACAAATCGCTTTAAATCACTTGCTTGTTGCTTGCTTTGGATTAGCTTTGAAGGTCTGGAATGCAGCAGCAATTCCCCTCCAAAATCACCCTTAAAGTCTTTGCAAAATCCTCCATCTTGAGCTCCATTTATAACCTGCATTGAGTTAATTTTGCACCTAGCAGTCAACTGCCAAAAGGCCCCACTCGACTACTTCTATAGTCGTTGTCTCACAACTGCTTGATCCACGCTGGACAAGTTCCAACGGATCCTCTATCAGTCGACTGATGATGAACATCAGTCGATTGCTGACCTCGTAGTCGACTGCCCAGTCAACTACGGAGCATTTTGTACCTGTGACACTTCCATTAGTCGACTGTCATCCCTCGACAATGATCATTGCCGACATCGATCATTATCCTCGTGATCATGCCAGGCCACAAAATGTAGTCTAACACTAGTCGAACCCAAGTTGACTTGGAGTAGTCGACTGGTACCTATACTAGTCGACTGATGTCAGGTAAAACCTCAAACACCAAGTTGTTTGAGCATCTGAATGTCGGGTTAACCCTCAAACACAACGTTTGAGCCTCCTACACTTAGTCTTATCCACTTGGTCAAGTCCACCTCATCCTCTCATGGAGTTCCCCACCGAAGCTCTCTTCCCTCGGCCTACGTCCCTCGGATGCACCAAGCGCACGACTTCGCAATATCATCCTTCGCATCTCTTGCCCTCGAAGTATGCTTCCCTTAGGCCTCACTCCATTCACTCCCCGTCCGGCGGTCCCTCAAATGCACCAAGCGCACGACTTCGCAATGTCATCTTTCACCAACTCAAGGACCCCGAGCCTAGTAAACTTGCCAAGTCCTCAAGACTTCCCACACCAAGTCTCATGCTTGGATTTTCCCAACACCAAGCCCCATGCTTAGACTTTTTACCACCAAGGCTACACACTTGGATTTACGTGGTCAACCCATATTGGACTTCCCATGACAATCCCATGTCATGCATTTTGTCTAACATCAAAATACAGTTTGAGTCAAACTCGAGTCCGGGCCGATTGCACCAACAATATCTCCCTTTTTTATGTTGCACAAAACCTCAAACTCAAGTCTATCAATTATCCCCAATTAGCAATTCTCACATCCCAATGAGAATTCCAACTATCCCAATTGGTAACTTCTCTCCCTTTTTGACATACATCAAAAAGGTCCTCCCCAAGGGTATGAATGTCTCATATCCCAATGAGATCTTACAATCTCTCCCTTGGAGGAACACACATGCCAAAAATCTTTCTAGTGATAAGTCCCATATCACTTAAGAGAGGCAATCCAATTTTCTTCCCATGAGGAAAAATACACATCCATCTTCCCATGATGGATACCTCCCCCTAAAGGCTTGCTCCCCCTTGACAATTGCATCAACAATGTCCTTGGAGAGTCCCTAAGCCAATAGGAACATTTAAACAATTAAAATTAAGGCAAAGTTCAACAATGAACTCTCATCCACCTTAAAATTGATACTCACCCTAAACACCTCTCCTAATCCATATCCAATGGATTTACACCCTTTCTAATGCTCTCCCAAGCATGTCCTAGGGTTAGGAGTGGTTAGGAGACCAAAACATAGCTGAACATGAGCCTAACCACCATGGTTTAACTGAAATCAACTTGGGCAATCGACTGTATCATATACTAGTCGACTGCCACCCTCATCAGTCAACTGGCCTCCATGGCAGTCGACTGATAACTGCAAACGCAGTTTTCAGGTTTTTCAGAAATGAATTTCTGAAATTCGTAAGTAAATATACATAAGTTGAAAAATCATGAAATTTTGTATGTATATTACTTATTACAATCATTATGGGTGAAAAATATTAGAAAATTATTTTACCCACAAAATAGTGAGATTGATACAAAATTTAGAAGTTAAGAAAAGCTTCAATATTGAGCCCTCTTTGTATCATCCCATTCAATGGTGATTGCTATCAAAAGAAAGACTTCACCAAAGTTTTTCAAAATATTTTTGAAATGTTTTTTTTTTAACTTTTAATTCCTTTTTCCTAAACATCTCACTTGTATCTACATGTGTAAAACACATACAAGTCAAATATTAGTGAGATGTGGGGACTTTGTTATTTAGGGTTTCATGCATATCTCTAGGCAACATTATTTGATTCCCTTATGCATGGGACTTCAAATCATGTCTTAGTCCTTAAATCCATTTTATTTATGCATGAATGATGATTATGGCATAATTGATAACATGAATAAGCATGTGTCAAAATCATGATGTCATGGCATGTGAATGAATTATAAGCATACATGACATATAAAAATAACCCTAAAAATGATTATGACATTTTATATGATAAAAATAAATATGATGTCATGTCATGGCAAGGCAAACAAAGTATGGCAATTATAAAATACTAAGGTATAAAATACCTAAGTGTTAAATTCAAATTGTCATTTCTAAGATTAAACCTATTTTTGCCTTAATGCCATTATCCCCCTAGTGTGCCAAAAACCCAAAATGCCACACCAATACTTCTAAGACCTAATTGTGCCAATTTAATCATTTTTCATCTTCTCAAACCGCATTGGCACATCCTAATGTGTCAACTCACCATGGCTAGGTTAACTACCCATCCACTTAGGGTTGATACACCCTAACCCATCTAGCGTGAATCGATCACGCTTCTAGGAACCCAATACCTATTGGAGTTCCTTGGGTTAACTAGGTATTCACTAGGGATAACTTCCCTAGATACCTTCCTAATGACCCTTTTAGGTTTTGACACCTTAGTCATTTGGGTCTTTCCTAGGTCAACTCTAGAGGTGACTCCTCCTTTGACCTTCTTAGTGGCTTTCTTGGTTTTTCTTAAGTCCTTAGCCACTAAACACACACCATGGCTAGTCTTAGGGATAACTTCCCTATTAGCCTTGGTTTTCCTAGACCTAGAAATTGTTCCATAATTAAATGAGACATTATGGTAGGACATAGGTTTGTGACCCAAACCTTTCTTGCCCTTGGTAATTTCTTGTTTCCTAGGCCTTGAATTTTGATCCTTAGACCCCTTAAATGAATTTGTAATTATTGCTAGGGTCTTCTCAAGTTTCTCAAGCCTTGACCTCACGGCTTGGTTTTCCACCTCCAACCTTCCCAATTTTGATTTTTCATTAATCTTTTGGGAGTTGGTTTTCTTCTTAGGCATATGCCTAGATTTCTTGGGGTTAATGCCCAAGTTTTCTTCTATTCTCCTAATTGACTCCCTAGGTAAGATTGGTCTAGAATTACGGTGTCTAGGTTTGTCCTTAGATAAACTAACATGCTTGGCTCCTAGACAAACATATTTATTCCTACTAGCATGCTTTTCATTAATCATGACAAGTGAACTAAAATAATTTTTAGCATGCTTGTTAACCTTAGGAATTGAAGGTGCATTAACTAAATTTACCTTAGGGTTAGCTTTGGAAGCTCCCCCTACATGAGATACACCTTCTTGCCCCTTCTTCCTCCCCCTAGGGCATTGGCTTCTATAATGCCCCCTTTGGTTGCATTTGAAGCACACAATGTGCTCCTTGCTTCTAATTGTGGGGACTCCGACATTTTTGGCTTTTGGTGACGGTTGAGCCTTCTTCACCTTCTTGGAACACTTACTTTTATAGTGCCCTTGTTCCCTACACTCAAAGCATGTTATATGATTTTTATTTATAATCATAATACTTGAGTTACCTAGGGAATTTTCACTTCTCCCGGATGTTGAAGCTTCTTCTTGAACTTGTTCCGGGATGGAAGGTCTCTCCTCCCCTTCAATGCTAGAGGTGGAGGTCTTCACCAAATCATCAACATCATCGAAAGTGGATGGCGATTCCTCAACATCCTCAGATCCGAATGTTGATAGGCATTCTTCCTCTTCATGGACCAATGTGGGCTCTTCATGAAATTTGATCACCTTGTCCCATAGGTCCTTTGCATCCTTATATTCACCTAATCTAGACCAAATACGGTTAGAAATCAAATCACTAAGCAATTTGATTACCATGAGATTTGTATTGAAATCCTTCATTTGGTCTTGGGTCCACCTTGACTTCTCAATTTGCCTATTTTCTTCATCCCTAGGCATTTTGAAACCGTTTTCTAGAATTAAAATAATATCAAAATCGGTTTCTAGATATACCTCCATCTTCCTTCTCCACCATTGAAAATCTCCTTCAAATTTTTGTGGTTGGAGGTAGTAGTCAGCCATCTTGTAGTGCTTGTGTTGGCGATTAGTCCTCGACAAGCTCCTTGGCTCTAATATCACTTGTTGGGACATCGGTGGCTACCTAGAGGGGGGTGAATAGCCCTTTATCGTCGTACGGTGGAAATCATTCGTTCTTCTTTTGTCACTTGTCTACGATTGTCGTTAGTGTAGTGGAATAGTAATATAAATGAAAATACTAACAACACATACAAGCATACACAAGATATACGTGGTTCGGAACTGAATGGTTCCTACTCCACGGGGCGAGCTCAACAAGCTTTAGTTATGCACACGACACTAACTAAACTCTTTCTCGACAACACGTCGGAGGTGGAGAAACATCGTACAAGCTATTACAACAGTAATACTAAAGCACAAGCAAGAATACAAATTCAATACGAAATACAAGTAAAGAACACTTTACACAAATCACTTTGAATCACTTGCTTGTTGCTTGCTTTGGATTGGCTTCGAAGGTCTGGAATGCAGTAGTAATTCCACTTCAAAAACACCCTTAAAGTCTTTGCAAAATCCTCCATCTCAAGCTCCATTTATAACCTGCATTGAGCTGATTTCGCGCCTAGCAGTCGACTGCCAAAAGGCCCCACTCGATTTCTCCTGTAGTCATTGTCTCACAACGGCTTGATCCATGCTGGACAAGTTCCAACGGATCCTCCATCGATCGATGATGACCATCGATCAATTCGACCAGAGCCGATCGCCCATGGCCACGGGCATTCGCGCCATGACACTTACATCACCGATCGCCATCCTCGACTATCGCTATCGACATCACCGACCGCCAAAGCCACAAAATGTAGTCTAACACCAGTTGAACCCAAGTCGACTTGGAGCAGTGGACTGGTACCTATACCATTCGACTGATATCGGGTAAAAACTCAAACACCAAGTTGTTTGAGCATTTGACCGTCGGGTAAACCCTCAAACACAACGTTTGAGCCTCCGACACTCAGTCTTAGCCACTTGGCAAAGTCCACCTCATCCTCTCATAGAGTTCCCCACCGAAGCTCTCTTCCCTCGGCCTATGTCCCTCGGATGCACCAAGTGCACGGCTTCGCAATGCCATCCTTCACGTCTCTTGCCCTCGAAGTATGCTTCCCTTGGGCCTCACTCCATTCACTCCCTGTCCGGCGGTCCCTCGGATGCACCAAGCGCACGACTTCACAATGTCATCCTTCACCGACTCAAGGATCCCAAGCCTAGTAAACTTCCCAAGTCCTCAAGACTTCCCACACCAAGCCTCATGCTTGGATTTTTCCAACACCAAGCCCCATGCTTGGACTTTTCACCACCAAGGCTACACACTTGGATTTACGTGCCAACCCATATTGGACTTCCCATGACAATCCCATGTCATGTGTTTTGTCTAACATCAAAATACAGTTCGAGTCAAACTCGATTCTGGGCCGATTGCACCAATAAGCCTCTAGTCCACACATGCATAGGAGCCCACCTAGTCCAGCCAGCATGAGTATGCACCTGCACCACCACATATTTCCACCTTTGAATAGGATGCAGGTACATCGACCTATGATTTCTCAGAGTTCCGATCGTGCCTCGATGACATATACACCGAGTAGTAGAGGCAGCGATGGGAGGAGCAGAGCGCCTACATGCAGGCGGAGTTCCAGGGCTTCCGGGAGCACTTCCAGCGGGCTGAGGAGTTCTATGATGAGGCCCTCATATACTTCCAGGAGGAGGCTGATCGTCGCCAGGATGAGGCCGCCTATCGTCGGGAGATGCAGCAACACATGCATGCCCAGCAAGAACAGTGGGCCAGGGAGGAGGAGCATCGAGCAGCCGCTGCATCCACCAGCTCCCAGATCGACCACATGTACATGTGGCATCAGCGGCTCAGTAGCAGGTTCTCTCAGGATCCCGAGATGCCGAGGCTCCCAGACTTTCCACCTCATCCACCATACTAGAGGTATATTTTCGTTTAAGTCTAGGGGGGAGAACCCCAAAGTTTATTTTGTTTGTTTCCTAACAATAGTTTCTTTTTCGGTATTTTCATTCATTTATTCATGCATGGGTTGTTGAATTTCCTACAGTACTTATTTTTTGTTATTTGTAAAGCTGCCTCAGTAGTATTTATAAAATTTTGCTTGCATGAGTTGTTCTCATAGGTAGCTTAACTTCATTTATTTTGTGGTATTTTATTTTATTCGCTCTAATGAATGTTCTATACTTACACTGGTTAGCTTTATTTTTACACTTACACATGTTGAACATTCTAAAAGGGATAATCTAGTACATACCTAGTTATGATTCATCTCAGTAGTCTAGTACTTTGGAATCCATAGGTGACTATAGGTTTAGCATTTTAGTTACTGGAGATGCTCGGATTGTGTAAGCCCATTTGGAAAAATCAAAATCCTAGTGAGAAGAAAAAAAAATGAGAGAAAAAGAAAAACAAATGTAAAAGAAAACAAAGAAAAAGAAAAGAAAAAAAAGGAGAGAGAGAAGATTATGAGGGATAAAAAATAGTTGTTGTTGGTGGAAATGGCTAGGTGCCCATTTGAGACCGAGTTAGGTTACTGGGGAAACACCTACCAATTTCTCTCATTACCGAGCACGCCTTTGAGACTTTATACTAGATCTAGGGAACGACCCTCGCTTTGGGCAGGTAAGTGCCTAAGAGCTGGAAACCTTAGGAAAGCTATGGGGTGACGACTTAACTCACCATGGAATGGGCATCCCCTAAGAATGCTTCGCTTAGCATGAGCACGAGGAGCTAACTTTGTGAATTTCTAGAATATACTTATTTTGCTTTGATTGTAAATACCACTTGATAAATTTAGTTAACATGCTAAGTATGGAATAATGTCTTTTTAAATTTCATGGAACTGAGGTTTGCTTGAGGACAAGCAATGATTTAAGTCTGGGGGAAGTGATGTGAGCGAAACATATAGGGTTTTAGGAGTAATTTTTGCTCACATCTCACTATATTTTATGTTAGTTTCATGCATATGTTACTCTATTTTGTACGCATTTCTTATTTTCTAGTTCAGAGGTCTGGTCTTTGTACTTTTGTGTGCAGGTTAGCATTTTAAGTGAAAAAGGCACACTTTTGGAGCAAAAGGACATTTTACAGCTAGACGCAGAGTGGGACATGGCCAGGGCGTGTGGCTACACACGACCATGTCCAATGGGTGAGATCGGCCAGCTCGGGGTCGCACACGGCGAGGCCATGTGGAAACACACGACCGTGTGGCAGCTCGCCAGATTTGCACGACTAGGGTTTTTCTGGATTTTACAGCGGTCCGAGATGGTGTCTATATAAGGATAGCTCCGCCCAAACCCTAGGGGGGAGGCACGATGACTAGGACGGCACACCGAAGCCCTAAAAAGCTTCGAAAACTTGCAACGGGGAAGAGGAACGTCGTCGGAGGTCCACGCCTTGCACTTCAACGCCGCAGAGAAGACCACGAAAGTGTAGGGGATCGATTCAGAAGCTAGAGGGGGGTGAATAGTGTCGATTCGCTGCGTGATGGATTTTAATTGCATGCTTGTCTACAAATTGTGTTAGCGCAGCGGAAATAGAGATAATAAAACAAATACAACACAAACACAAGCACTACACAATCATATAACGTGGTTCGGAACCGAATGGTTCCTACTCCACGGATCGAGCTCTAAAGAGATCTAGCGATGCCACAAACACCACTAAGCAATAAACTCCTTCTCGATAACAAGTCGGAGGTGGAGAAACCTCATACAATGAATTACAACAAGTAATACAAAGTAAACAAGCAAATACAAGTGAAAATGTAAAGAACACTTTACAAACTAGGGTTTTGAGCGCTTGCTTGTCGGTTGCTTGGATGAGCTTGAAGGACCCTGAAATGCACCTGCAAATCGCCTTCAAATCGCCTCACCAAAGCTCCCAAAGAACCAATGCCGAAATCCTCCACGAGCTCCTCTTTAACTCGCATCAGATCGATTTCCGCCGATCACCGATCGCCATAAGTCACCCTTGATGATGTCATCATTTGCGTGAGACAACGGCTCAATCCACGCTGGAAATGTTTCAACGGGACTCTCACTAGTCAACTGCCAACATTGGCAGTCGACTGCCAGCCCCATAGTCGACTGCCCAGCCGACTATGAAGCATTCTGTGTTCGTGACTCAACTAGCAGTCGACTGACATCCATGGCAGTCGACTTCCATCAGTCTACTGCTCCAATGAGCAGTCGACTGCTTAGGCAATTTCAGCCCTAAATGGCAGTCGAGCTCTAGTCGACTCACGACAGCCGAACCGGCCATAATGTCAATCGACTGCCAACCTCAAACATGAGGTTTAAACCTAAGTATGGTGCCCCCATACTTGCTAGACCACCCTTATCCTAGACCTAATCCTTCTAGCCACCTTGATAGCTGCATTTTTTATTGCATTATTTTTACTTGTGGATTAGATATTTTAGGCTCTTTGATGGGATAATTATTGTTATTTGGGATGTTTTTACATATTGAGCCTATTTGCGATTAATTGCGTTAATTCCTATAATTTCAGTATTTTTCACGAATTTCATGTGATTTTGTAGGAAACATATAATGAGGGTCTAATTGGAGCAATCACAGCCGTCGATCCGGATCAGATCTGAGCATTATGGATCGTCTGATAAATGTAGTTGATTCTGAGTCATCTATTTAGATATGGAGAGATCCAGTCCATACATTTCGATCTGGACATCTGAGCCCTTCGTCCAGATTCGACCGATTGTAATTATCCCTTCAAATGTATCAGATCCATCCATTCAAAATCGGAGGAATCACAGCCTTCTTAATGGATTAATCAACTTAATCAAGCCCTAGCTTTAAGTGGATGGATGGGATTAGATCTGGATTCAATTAGACGGCTCGGAAAAATCCTTTAATGATCCTTCTTCACGCGCAGAAACAGAGAACCACAATTTTCTTTCTTCCCAAATCTGCAGCGCATCCTCCACCCCAATCGCACGCCGTCGTCGTTTCTTCTCCACGCCACCGTCCGAAGCACCGCCAGCCGGTCCTTTCCTCCACCAAGGCTGGCAGTGACATTTCATATTTCCTATTCCCTTATCTTCGCTGAGCAGCTGTTTCCCCTTTTTCACGTGTGGCGGCGACGGCTTCTTCCACAACGATTCCGGCGGCGGTTTTCTGGCAACTTTAGCGGCGTCCCCTTCATCTCCATCCATCCGAAGATCCTTCCCTTGGTCGGCGGAGTCAAGTTCTGAAGTTGGGCATGTTGGGGATCAATTGGTCGGCTAGAGGGGGGTGAATAGACCTTTAACGTTGGATGCCGGTATTTGCTCGTCTACAAAGAGATTAGGTCAACGGAAACAATAAAGCAAGACAAGCAAATAGAAATACAAGAAATCAAACGCTAACAAGATGGTGTAACGTGGTTCACGGCTACGCCGCTAATCCACGGTCCTCGATTCGTCCTCGGTGAATCACTCCGCCAAAACTAATCCACTAATGGTCTCTCCTTTGCACCAAGCTAGGTGGAGGTAACCTTTACAACCAAGATTACTCTTCTTACAATAGGATTGAAGTAAAGACAAGTAAGAAGAGTTTAAAGCTTGTGGGGCACTAGGAAGACCGTTTGGAGTATAAGCATTAGCCTCTTAAGGCTCCACTCCCTCTCTTTTTATAGAGAGGAAGACTTGGCGACATCGATGGACCTCATCACGATCCGATCGCCTCGTAGTCGATCGCCTAGCTTCCGGCCACGAGCGGTTTGCGGCGAACCCTATTGACTGACCACGATCGCCCAAATATGGCGATGATCACCCAATTCGGTCGAAACTACATTCGATTAGCGATCATCGCCATTCCATGGCGATCGATGTCGGGAAATCCCATCCGACACTTAGCCAAATGTCCAAGTTTCACCTAGGAGCTACTACCCCTTCCCGGGTTACATTCGCTCACTCTCGTCTCTCGGAGTCCCTCGCCTTCGAAGTTATCTTCGTTCTCGGCCACGTCCCTCGGTAGCATCTGGCACACGGCTCTGCAATGCTCCTTCGCGTCTCTTGCCTCGAAGTCTACTTCCTTCGGCTTCACTCCAAGCTCCTCGTCCGGCGGTCCCTCGGATGCTCCAAGCGCACGGCTTCCGCAAAGCCATCCTTCACCGACTCAAGGACCGAGTCATGAGTTGTGAAACTCGCCACGGCTCCATGTGCGAATTACTAAGCCCTACAAGACTCTAACGCACATATCAAATCAACATAACACCCTAACTTAAACCCTTTGCCACACACATCAAAACCTTATCATGGCAAGAGATTGCCCTAACAATCTCCCCCTTTTTGATGTGTGGCAATCCGTTTAAGTTAGGTGAAAACATTTGATATAAATTTCTAAGGTAAGAAAGCATGTAAACATAAACATAATATTGCAACATGCAACTCCCCCTTAATCCATGAAACTCCCCATACATATCTCTCCCCCTATCATAATTAACTTAAACATAATTATTTCTCCCCCTTTGACACCATCAAAAAGATTAACACTAAGTTATAAACCCATAGCATCAAGTCTAATAGAAGGAAAATACCAAAAACATAATTAAAAGCCGAAATCAGAAAATATTGGGCTGTTTTTCGGGTGGGCAGTCGACTGCTATCAGTATGGCAGTCGACTGGCACAATGAGTTCCGAAAATCTGATTTTCTAGGTGAATTTCAGAAATACATTAAAAATTCCAAAAAATTCGAAAAATCATGAAATTTGGGGAATATATTTCTTGTAATTATATCTATCAATGAAAAATAGATTTTCAAGAAAAATCATTATATTTTCCGAGATTTGCCAAAAATCCAAAAGCTTTAAAAACCACTAGTTTTTGAGCATGTTAGTATCCATTTTAACACCTAGTATTTCTTTGGATTGTTTCAAAACATGAATACATGGATTTTAAAGTAAGAAATTATTTTGAAAACATATGAAATATCCAACCATGATCTTTGAGCAATATGTCTATGAATTAAACATAAGCCTTCCCCATGATTGGTCTATTATTGCTATTTTGATACTCTAAATGACCATCTAAATGTCATAGGCATTAGTGGACATTTGTATCATCCTAACATCTCACCCATGCTAAGTTTTCAATCATGGTAGCCTATAGTGAGTGTGAGATACATTTTAATGGTATTTGTATATACTTAACCATTATATTCATGCAATTTTATCAAGGTTAAGTATCAATCTAACAATCCTCATGATCATAAAGGCATATATCAATTAATTCTACATTATAATCATGAACCTAAAGTATTCATCAATTAATGATCATGCATTAGATATTATATCATGATTATAAGCAAAATATCACCTAAGGCATGATTTAAACCCTATTTCTCATGATGATGTGCCAAATTTCAAAATCATAAATCATGATTGCAAACATGCATAGTAATTACATTAATCATCATGATTTAAGCATTATTAACTATTTATAGGCACGTTATCATCACCTAACACTATCTAAAAATGTTGTCCCGCCATCCTAAGTCAACCAAAATTTGATATAGGTCAATTGCATATGGTTGACTACCCTAGGGGTTTTCTAACCCTTAAGGATGGATTTTGGAACCCAATACAAATTCTTGCCTATAGGGTTCACTAAAAACTCCTTGGGGATCCATTTTCTAGCAATTACTTTCTTTTTATCTTGTCCCCTAGCTATTAGGCATTTGTAGGCCTTTTCATTTTTCTTTTCTTTATAACCTAGGCCCTTCTTATTGAAGCTAGCTCTTTGGCTCCCAATGATCATGTTCAAGGTGTTGGAGCCTATAGTAAATTTTTCTAGGGCTTTGGTTAAGTAATCTACCTTTTCCCTTAGAGCCCTATTTTCATCCATACATGCATCACTAACATTAAATGGCACATATAGATCATGTGAGCAAGCATCATCATCATTATCATTAAAACATGCTTTTTCTAATTTTTGCTCTAATTCCTTAATTTTGTCAAGCATGCTTTTGTTCTTTTTCTTGGCTCTAAATAGATCCTTAGTTAAGCTAGAAATCATGGAAACTATCTTATGGGGTGAGAGATTCGTTACCATAGTTTCCATGTCCTCTTCTTCTTCGGATGAGGAGGTAGAGGAGGATCCCCCTTCACTTGAGCTCTCTCCACTTGAGCTTGATTCTTCATTTTCGGTGGAGGAGCAATCCAAGTCATCAAAGGCCATCAAGGCCAAATTGGTGACAAAGGCATTCTCCTCATCCGATGATGATGAGGAGGATGAGGATGGGTCATCCCAAGTCCTTGCCTTTAAAGCTTTGGTCTTCCCCTTTTCTTTTGTCTTCTTCTCCTCTTCCTTCTTTTTCTTGCTCCCCTTTTTCTTCTTCTTTTCTTCTTTCTTTTTCTTTTCTTCTTTGCTCTTGTTTAGGAGGGGACAATTGTGCCTTATGTGTCCCTCTGCTTGGCAATTGTAGCAAATGATTTTCCCCCTTGGTCTTCTATTCCTATCATTAGATTTATTAAAATGAAAACCCTTTAAAGCACGCCTTACCCTCCTTACCATATACGCTTCTTCCGTGCTATCCATGGAGGAGGAGGATGAAGCTTTGTCATCGGAGTAGGAGGGGATCTCTATCTTCTTCTTCCCCTTGTTTGCCAACAATGCTACTCCTCTTGAAGGTTGAATTCTAGGCTCTTCTTGTATTCCTTCAAGCCTTGTTTCGTGGAGCTCCATTGTTGAGAAGAATTCCTCCAAGGTGCTTACTTCTAAGTTCTTGGAGATATAAAATGAGTCCACCATGGAGCTCCATTTCGAGGATCGCGGAAAGGCATCTATAGCCTTCATAACCATATCCCGGTTTGATAGCTTCTCACCTACACTTGACAACCCGGTTATAATTTCCTTGAAACGAGAATGTAAGGAAATTACCTTTTCTCCCTTTTCTAGTTTAATGTTGTTGAGTTGGGAGCGGAGGAGATCTCTCCTTGCTAGCTTCGCCTCGGATGTGCCTTCATGAAGTTCAATTAGCTTCTCCCACATCTCCTTGGCACTTAGGCATTCTCCTATTCAGTTAATTTCTTGTTGGGGGAGCACATTGAAAAGATGATGCTTGGCTTTTGAATTTGCAAGGTGCTCTTCCCTTTGCTTTTTGGTCCACCTAGATTTCTCTATTGGCTTCCCCTCTTCATCCCTAGGCAAAACGAAACCGGATTCCATTGTAATCATAATATCAAAATCCATTTCGAAAAATACCTCCATTCGCTTCTTCCACCAAGCGAATTCTCCTTCGAACTTTGGTGGGTGAATGTTGGAGCCGGCCATTTTAAAAGTTACTTGTTGTGGCGGTTATTCCTCGACAAGCTTTCCTTGGCTCTAATACCACTTGTTAGGGATCGATTGGCCGGCTAGAGGGGGGTGAATAGCCCTTTAACATTGGATGCCAGTATTTGCTCGTCTACAAAGAGATTAGCACAACGGAAACAATAAAGCAAGACAAGCAAATAGAAATACAAGAAATCAAACGCTAACATGGTGTAATGTGGTTCACGTCTACGCCGCTAATCCATGGTCCCCGATTCGTCCTCGGTGAATCACTCCGCCAAAACCAATCCACTAATGGTCTCTCCTTTACACCAAGCTAGGTGGAGGTAACCTTTACAACCAAGATCACTCTTCTTACAATAGGATTGAAGTAAAGACAAGTAAGAAGAGTTTAAAGCTTGTGGGGCACTAGGAAGATCGTTTGGAGTATAAGCATTAGCCTCTTAAGGCTCCACTCCCTCTCTTTTTATAGAGAGGAAGATTTTCTTCCCGTTGGCCACCACCAGTCGACTGCTGCCCTTTGGCAGTCGACTGCCACCACTCCAATGGCCTCCGAACACGTCGGATCCCGACCGTTGTAGTCCAATGGAACACTTGCGATCGGTGATGGACCTCATCACGATCGCGCCTCGTAGTTGACCGTCGACACGGCGGTTCTGCGGCGAACCCTATTGACGATCGGCCGCACATATGGCGGTCATTCACGCTACAATTCAGCCAGTCGAATACCAGTCGAACTACATTC
The DNA here is from genome assembly GCA_025175895.1 of Wurfbainia villosa. NCBI lineage: Eukaryota > Viridiplantae > Streptophyta > Magnoliopsida > Zingiberales > Zingiberaceae > Wurfbainia > Wurfbainia villosa. Next base: position 21,905,164 of record CM045998.1, read on the forward strand.
GACTCAGAGTAGTCGACTGCCATTCCATGGCAGTCGACTGATATCGGGAAATCTCATCCGACACTTAGCCAAATGGCCAAGTTTCACCTAGGAGCTACTACCCCTTCCCGGGTTACATTCGCTCACTCTCGTCTCTCGGAGTCCCTCGCCTTCGAAGTTATCTTCGTTCTCAGCCACGTCCCTCGGCAGCATCAGGCGCACGGCTCTGCAATGCTCCTTCGCGTCTCTTGCCTCGAAGTCTACTTCCTTCGGCTTCACTCCAAGCTCCTCGTTCGGCGGTCCCTCGGATGCTCCAAGCGCACGGCTTCCGCAAAGCCATCCTTCACCGACTCAAGGACCGAGTCATGAGTTGTGAAACTCGCCACGGCTCCATGTGCGAATTACTAAGCCCTGCAAGCCTCCAACGCACATATCAAATCAACATAATACCCTAACTTAAACCCTTTGCCACACACATCGAAACCTTATCATGGCAAGAGATTGCCCTAATAGGGCAGACGGTGACTTTGCCGAGCAGAGGGGTTTTCGTCCATCTTCACCGTGATGACTGGCAATCGGAGCTGAGCTACCCCAGCTGGATGTGGTTGCAGAAGGCTGGGGGTGACCTTCTATTGCCGTGGTAGCAGCAGCATGTATTTCCAGATTCCGGCATCCCTTCAATTCCTAAATTCTGACGGCATAACCCTATTTCCAGCATCGGTGAAGACTTGTAGACGATCACAGATTCTGTCCCTTCTACTGTCGTGGTAGCGGCAGTCTCGAAGTCCATCACTGGAGCAGTGATCCATTCCACCAATTCCAACTTTCATCGGAGGATTATTTTGACGAAAGATCCATGCCATTAAAGCTGTAAGAGCTGTCTAAATCTATCGTGGGTAACCGGAGAGGGTGGTTCCTTTCCGGGAGTTGTGGACGAGAGTTGGTTAATTTTTATTATATAGTTCATGTTGTGTTTTCATTTGTATTTGCACTTGTGTTTTCCTTCGTATTTGCACTTGTGTTTTCATTTGTATTGTCACTGGTGTTTTTACATTGTGTTTGCATTAGTGTTTTCAATTGTGTTTTCGATAGTGTTTTTAATATGTGCTTTCACCAGTGACCTTGAATTGTGTTTTTACTAGTGTTCGTAACCTGTGTTTTCACTAGTATTTTACTTTGTGTTTTAATCTTCGGTTTACCTTGTATTTTATTCTGTATTCTAACTTGTGTTTAATTCGAGTCGTAGTTAGAGTTTTATTTGTTTTATGCTTTAGTTGTTAGGATAGTTTCATTTACATTCGACTAATGTGTCGTATAGTGACAGTGCGGTGCATGGTTGAATTGCTTTCGTTTATTGCATTTCGTTTATTGCAGTTTTTAGTGATTGTTTGACTATTGTGTCGTATAGTGACAGTGCGGTGCATGGTTGAATTGTTCACATTTGTTTGATCATTGTACCGTATAGTGACAGTGCGGTGCTTGGTCGATTTATTTTCTGTCTGTTAGTTTAGTTTTTCAGTGACTATTTGATCACTGTGTTGTATAGTGATAGTGTGATGCATGGTTGAATTGCTCACATTTGTTTGATCATTGTACCGTATAGTGACAGTGCGGTGCGTGATGACTTACTTTTGCACATTAGGATAGTTTCTTGTTACTTGTTATTTGGTAGTTAGATTTACTTTTTGCATGTTTAATTCTCATGTTTGCTTTTGATTTTGCATTTTAATTGTTTTGATAATTATAAAAAACCCCAATGTTTACTTCGGTTTAAAAACAAACGTTCAGTCATTAGGTTCGTTGGGAGACGATCCGAGCTAGTCTTATACTGCATTAGTTGTAACGCCCGTAAAATTTCTAGCAATTTTACGAGATTTTTGGCTTTATGATGATAGGCTTTATGTGGGGTTTTTGGGAAAAATAAAAGAAAATAAGCCAAAAGAAAAAAAAGATGCAAAGCCTAGGAATTGAACCCCAAACCTCTAGAGATAGTCAAGCCCTATAGATGCACCCACTAACCATAAGCCCAATAGAATTATATCATTAGAGGAAGAGGGGAATTTATAGATAAGTGGAAGAAGGGTAAGTGAAGAGGCATGACAAAGAAAAGAGAAACTTCTCTTCCTCCCTTTATAAAGAAGAAGGAAGTTTCCATTTGGCCATTTTCTTCCTCTCCTCTTCATCCTCACCGAAACCAACCTCCTTCTTCTTCCTTTGGCCGAGACCCCCTTTCAAGCTAGGAGAAAGCTAGGTGACCTCCATTAGGTCATCTCTCAAGCAAAGCGAAGGATGTAAGTTTCCCCTCACCTGCAGTGTATTAGTTTCGTAAGTTAAATTTCATGTAAGAACGATGAAGTTGTAGCCCTTGTAGGTTTCGGCCAATCAAGTTTTCTTGGGCTAAGATTCATGAAAATGTTTCTAGGGAACTTCTATAGGTTGTATGCTCACTATAGGACCCTTTTAGGGGATAGAAATTCTAACTTGGTGCCCTTATAGGTTTCGGCCACCAAGGCCTTTTAGGGTTAGGGTTTTTTATGACAACTCCCTCTTATGAGGTTAGGCCATGATAATGCTTATGAATGAATTTTAGGGGACAAAACCTAAGTTTGAACCCATTCCATGTTTCGGCCAACCCATATAATTAGGGTTAGGGTTGCATGAAAATGTTCCTAATGACACTAGGTTAAGTAATAATGCTTAATGAATGGACTTTAGGGGACAAAACCTAAGTTTGAACCCATTCCATGTTTCGGCCAACCCCTATAATTAGGGTTAGGGTTGCATGAAAATGTTCCTAATGACACTAGGGTAAGTAATAATGCTTATGAATGAACTTTAGGGGACAAAAGTCCAAAGATCTAACCTTACAAGATTCGGCCAACCAATGAAAGTAGGGTTAGGGTTGCATGAAAATATCCCTAATGATACTATGATTAGTTATAAGGCTTCATGAGTGAACTTTAGGGGACAAAACCCAAGCTCGAGCCCCTTACAAGATTCGGCCAACCCATGGTTTTAGGGTTAGGGTTTCATGAAAACACCCCCCCCCCCCACATGTAGTTGTGCTAAGGGTATGGTTTTTGTTTGATTAATATGCCATGAATATGCATAGGAAATATTCTTCATGTTTATGATATAATGTGCCATGAAATATGCTTAGGTGATGAACATGTTTTTATGATTTAATATGCCATGGATATGCCAAAGAAATAGGCTTCATGTTATGATGTAATGTGCCATGAAATAGGCTTAGGTGATGAACATGTTTTTATGATTTAATATGCCTTGAATATGCTTAGGAAACATGCTACATGTTGATGATGTAATGTGCCATGAAATATGCTTAGGTGATGAACATGTTTTTGTGATTTAATATGCCATGAATATGCCAAGGAAATATGCTTCATGTTTATGATGTAATGTGCCACGAAATATGCTTGTATGATGAACATGTTTATACTTTAGGACCCCTTTAGGGTACTCTTATGTTATGAATGCATGTGTCCTCATGATAAGATGGAGATGCTTCCCTTTCAAGTAGGGACCAAGAGCTCTCCTTATGATAAGATGGAGATGCTTCCCTTTCAAGTAGGGATCAAGAGCTCTCCTTAAGATAAGATAAAATGGAGATGCTTCCCTTTCAAGTAGGGATCAAGAGCTCTCCTTATGATAAGATGAGATTAAGATGCTTCCCTTTTTATGTTGGGGATCAAGAGCATTCTTTATATTATGACAAGAAAAGAAAAGAATTAAGTATTTTACTTTGCAAGAGGTTAAGTACCCGACCCGTCAGGTGGTCGTTAATCAAATCCATAGGGACATAAGAAGACGTAAGAGGTCTTGCCCTGGTAAGACGTAAGAGGTCTTGCTCTAGTAGGACTGGTGGCTCGCTACCCCAGCCTACTAGGGAACGCGCATTATGTGGTACTTAACCTGGGGCCCCCCCAAACAAGTTATGATGATATTGAAGTATCTATAAGTATATGTTTTGAAAAGAAAAGACTTTCATGATATTGTGTATGCTTATGTTAAATACCCTGAATGCTTGCGAACTATGTTTTTTTTATGCATGCTAGATGTTATGAAGTTATGATGATATTGAAGTATCTATAAGTATATGTTTTGAAAAGAAAAGACTTTCATGATATTGTGTATGCTTATGTTAAATACCCTGAATGCTTGCGAACTATGTTTTTTTTTATGCATGCTAGATGTTATGAAGTTATGATGATATGAAGTATCTATAAGTATATGTTTTGAAAAGAAAAGACTTTCATGATATTGTGTATGCTTATGTTAAATACCCTGAATGCTTGCGAACTATGTTTTTTTTTATGCATGCTAGATGTTATGAAGTTATGATGATATTGAAGTATCTATAAGTATATGTTTTGAAAAGAAAAGACTTTCATGATATTGTGTATGCTTATGTTAAATACCCTGAATGCTTGCGAACTATGTTCTTTATGCATGCTAGATGTTATGAAGTTATGATGTTTAGAGTTAAGATTAAGAATGTTGCGACTATGTAATTCATGCTAGTTTAGAATTTATGATGTGGTGAATGTCATGGTTAAGTTTATGAATACTTGCGATTATGTTTTTTCTACAAGTTTAGGATTTATGTTATTACAAAAGTTTATGTCCAAGTTAAACAAATGCTTATGATTCTGTCCTTTATGCATGATTGGATTCCCTGATGAATGGTCATGGTTAAGTTGAAGAATGTTTGTGCCTATGTACTTTATGTAGGTTTAAGACGTAGGATGTTACGGATGCTTAGGTTAGGAATGCTTATTGTTAAGTTTTAAAACGCTTATGAATATGTCTTTCATGCATGCTTAGTTTTATGTAGTTATAATGCTTATGTTCAAATTATGCCCTGCTTAGATTAATTATGCTTTCTATGCCATGCTCAGTTTTTACTACATGGATATGTTGTTGATTAGTGTTGCTATGAAATACTTAGGTCCTTTATGCTAGTATGCTCATGTTCTAATTGCTTGATGAAGTTTGTGGCTTTTGTGAGTAGGCAAGGATCTTACTAAGCTATATGCTTATAGTTCATGTTGTCCATATACTGCAGATAAAGGAAGTCTGCGCTAGAGGAAGTAGCAGGAGGGGCCAAGTGTGTGTGATAGTGGCATGGTGAAAGAGACCCTATACTATCTGCTTGTATTTATATGTTCTAAGAACAACTTAAGACATTGCTTCCGCTTATAAGACTTGTGTTTAATGAGTATCATCTACTTAAGAAGGTTGGAAATGTTAGAACTCATGAACGAATCTTTATGTATGCATGTTAAGAAAGATATGTTAACATGCTAATGATGAATATGATATGTAATGCATGTGCAAAAGAAAGTTTAAGTTATGATGGCCTGTTAAAGTACGTAGGTTGTGAGAGGATCCATATGTAGTATGTTTTAAAAAAAAAAAAGGGGAGTAACAGTAGCGCCGCCCTGAGAGCAGATAAGGGCGGGCGTTACATTAGTGTAGTTAGGGGGTTCAGTAAATAATTTGGGAATGGTATTGCGACAATTAAAAATTGTTCGATCACACCTCCATCAGCCTCACGCCTCTCGGATCCCTCCAAGTCATCCATGACTTGTTCATCCATCGCGCTAGCCTCCAGGTGCTTCCATCGGCTATTGTCATGCTAACGATATCTACACCGCCAAGACACATTGGACTTACGCCGCCAAGACTCCGCTTGGACTTTACGCCGCCAACCATTGGACTTATGCTGCCAAGACTCCCGCTTGGACTTTATGCCGCCAATATCAATCCCTTGGACTTCTCAAATGCCAAGACTCAAGCTTGGACTTTCCCTTGCCAACCCATGTTGGACTTTCCATGCCAAGACCCATGCTTGGACTTTTCCTTGTCAACCCATGTTGGACTTTCCATTTGCCAAGACCCATGCTTGGACTTTCCATGCCAAGTGCTCAAGACTTGGACTTTTCCAATTACCACATGGTCAACCCTAGTCAACTATTAAAATCTTCCTCGAGTCAAACTCGAGTCCGCCCAATCATGACCCGGGTCGATTGCTCCAACAATCTCCCTAACATATTAACCGACATCAATGTCAAACATCCTATGTCAAATATCAAAACATCACTCGAGTCAAACTCGAGTCTGGTCAATCGTGACCTGGGCCGATTGCACCAACAGAAAGCATTGTAATCCCTTGTATCTACGTTTTAATTTTGATGTATTTGAACATGTACATGCTTTGTGATTCCTCCTTTATATACATGGAGTAGTTCTTTCAATTCTAGGATTAGGGAGTAGCTTGTGTGCACATTACAATGTTGGTTCATGTTAAATTCTATCTTTGAGTTTAATTTGGCAATTGGTAGTTGTTTTTACTATATCTATGCGTGTTTGATTTTCTACCTACTGTGCTTAGGCAATACGAGGGGTGACAACCCTCGTATCTAAAATTTAGGGGATTTTATACAAGGAATCTAGGGGTAAACCTGATCTCCTGTAACGGTGGGTAGAAGGATGCGATGGAACCAGACACGGTTCATCGTAGGGATTGATTCAGCATCCTGGTACCCTTTATCTTGTCCTTTTAGGCAGAGATAGCTCCCGGTAGATGCGGTGGCTCATCGAGAGAGTGTATTATATCCCTTCCACAAAACTATAGCTAAGCATCTAGACAACACCAATTGACAGCATTGTTTTGTGACACACAAGCGAAACCGAAGTCCTAGAATCACTTTTGAAGACCTCGGCACGCTCCCTTCCTCCTCCGTGTGACACCGTATAGAGTATAGTCCACCGACAGCCCTCACAAGTCGAAACCTCTTAGAGTTTATGTTCGAACAATTTCAACTACTGAACATACCGATATTCGAATCCCAGTGCCCATGGGATCAATAATCTTTTATTACTTGACGAGATCGGTGCACTTGTGGACGTTGAGCGCGAGTGCGTGCTTCGAGTCCTTGACGGCCTCCATCGCGAGATTTGAGGTCACGATCGCGTGCATCAGTCTTGTTACTAGTAACTAAAGTTTCAGTGAGGGTTAAGGTAGACTCTTCTAGATCCTTGAGGTTAAGAGGTGTTTTGATTGAAGCAATGCACTCCTCGATTAAAGTATCAATTAAATAATCCTCAAGTTTTTCTTCAAGTGGTGATTGAAAGGATTGCCCATCTTTACTTCCTATGTCATCTACGTCTTCCTCATCCATTCACTCAAAGTGAGTCTCCACCATATTAGGTGTAATCCAGTCATCGAAGCCACCTTCTAGTTGTTTGGTTTCTTCTCTTGCTAGATCTCGTTCCATAATTTCCGCAAATTATTAGCTATGCTCCTTGCATTCCCTAGTAAAGTTATCTAGCGAGGCTTCTAAGTGGGGACTAGGTTCTGGATAAAATTTGTATGGTGACTCATAGCTCTCGTTCTCATTTTGGAAACGATATTGAGTATTTGTCTGCGAATGCCGCCGTCGGAGTTCAGCGTTTGCTGCTTGTTGCGTTTGAATGAAATATTCCATCATTTGCTCCAGTCGGAATTTAGGCAAACAATATTGAGGGTTTAAGTTGTAGGGGATCCTTGGAAGCTAGACGGGGGGTGAATAGCTTCGTGCTCGTACGATGGAATACGTTCGTGTGTTCGTCTATAATTTTTGTTAGCACGCAGCGGAATAATAATAAAGCGATAATGAAATGGACAAACACACAAACACAAATATTTAACGTGGTTCGAAACCTCAAGGTTCCTACTCCATGGATCGAGCTCTACGAGCTCTAGTGATGCACACGCAACCACTACTCACATATACTCCTTCTCGACACAAGTCGGAGGCGAAGAAACCTCGTACAAATATTCTTATAACAATAAGAAATAGATACAATCAATTATAATAACGAAATACAATGCAAATAAAGAAAATTACTTTACAATTGCTCTTTTGAATGCTTGATCTTTGGTTGCTTGAATTGCACTTTGAGACCTGATTTGCAGTAGCAAATCGCTCCAAAAGCCCTCAAGAAACGCTTGCTTTTCCCTCATTCACGAGCTCTATTTAAACCTTCAACCTGTGCTAGAAAATGTCGATCAGTCAACTGATCGGGACCATCAGTCGACTGTTCGGGACCATCAGTCGACTGATGCCACTGTTGTCGTGAGACAATGACTAGATCCACGCTGGAAAGATCCAACGGATCCATCATCAGTCGACTGATCAAGCCATCACTCGACTGTTGACCGCAGCGGTCGAGTGAGACTCCATTTTGTGCCCCAAAACCCAACCATCAGTCGACTGATCACAAGATCAGTTGACTGCTCATCCAATCGGTCGACTGACTACCTCTGGCAGTCGACTACTGGGATATTTTCCATAGTCAAACCCTAGTTGACTCACACCAATCGACTAACATATGATACCAGTCGACTGGTACACCTCAAACATGAGGTTTTAACCTCAAACATGAGGTCTAACCCAAGTATGGTTCGCCCATACTTGCTAGACCACCCGTAGCCTAGACCTAAGCCTTCTAGCCACCTCCGTCAACCTCGTGCCTCTCGGATCCCTCCAAGTCATCCATGACTTGTTCATCGATTGTGCTAGCCTTTAAGTGCTTCAATTGGCTATGTCATGCTAACGGTGTCTACACCGCCAAGACTCCGCTTGGACTTTACGCCGCCAACCATTGGACTTATGCTGCCAAGACTCCCTCTTGGACTTTATGCTGCCAATATCAAAACCCTTGGACTTCTCAAATGTCAAGACTCAAGCTTGGACTTTCCCTTGCCAACCCATGTTGGACTTTCCATTGCCAAGACCCATGCTTGGACTTTCCTTGCCAACCCATGTTGGATTTTCCATTACCAAGACCCATGACTTGGACTTTCCCATGACAATTACATTGTTATATGTTTTTGTCGAACATCAAAATATCTCTCGAGTCAAGCTCGAGTCCTGGTCAATCGTGACCTAGGCCGATTGCACCAACAATCTCCCCCTTTTTGATATTTGACAAAAACCAAACAAACCATTGAGTTAGAACACTAACTCAAATCCCTTACCAATTATCCCAAATTGGTAATTTTACCTTCTCCCAATAAGTTCTCTCCCTTTTTGACTAACATAAAAAAGGTTTTCTCCAAGGAGGTCAATGTCTTATGTCCCAATGAGATCTTACAATCTCCCCCTTGGTCCAAAAATACCTAGGATGCCTACCATCTTTCTAGTGATAAGTCTCATATCACTCAAGAGAGGAAATCCTATACAGTCTCCCAATTTCCAAATTGGGTATCTCAAAATCCCTTTTTCTCCTCCCCATGAGGAAAAAAAATATCATCCATCATCCCATGATAGATACCTCCCCCTAAAGACTTACTTCCCCTTGACCATTGCACCAACAATGTCTTTGGGAAGTCCCTAAGCCAATAGGGACTCTAAATCATCAAAAATAAGGTTCAAAGTTCAAACATGAACTTTCCTATACCTTAAAATTGATACAAACCTTAACAACTCTCCTAATCCATATCCAATGGATTTTCACCCATTCTAATGCTTCCCAAAGCATATTCTAGGGTTATGAGTGGTTAGGGAACCTTACCCTAGCTGAAACCGGACTAAACAACCTTGTTTTTCCTGAAATCAGCATTGGCAGTCGACTCTCTCAGTTACCAGTCGACTGTCATCCTCATCAGTCGACTGTCACCTAGAGCAGTCGACTGATAACTGAAATATCAGAATTTCAATTATCAAAAATGAAATTCAAAAAATCATAAGTAATTCTATGTATATCGAAAAATCGTGAAACTTCATACGTATATTACTTATAGTCAATACAATGGGTGAAAATGATAGAAAAATATTTTACCCATAAAATATCGAAATTGATACAAAATCCAAAAGTGAATAAAAACTTCAAAGTTTTAGCTCACTTTGTATCAATCTCATCAATGGTGATTGCTATCAAAAGATAGACTTCACCAAGGTTTTTCACAAAGATTTTAAAATGTTTTCAAAACCTTATTTTGGATCATATTCCTTGGGCTCAATGTACATGACTTGTACACAAGCTTTCCCAATGATCCAACACTCATATAAGATGAGTTTTGGTTCATCTAAATGCAGAAACTATGCACCTTAAACTTAACTCATATCCTAGCATCTCACATGTATCTAGGGTGTATAAATATACATACATGTCAATGTGATGTGAGATGTGGGTTTTGTTCTCTCTAATCTAGGGTTTCATGTATTTTTCTAAGGCAACTCTACTTGATTCCCTTATGAATGGGACTCCAAGTCATGTCATTGTCCTTAACTCAATTTTAATCAAATTAAATGCATGAAGTATGATCATGGCATAAATGATAGCATAAGATATAATCTAAAAAGACATGACATTTAATCCTAATCCTAAACATAATCATGACATATAAATGATAGAAATAAGCATGATGTCATGGCATGTCATATGACAATCAAAGCATGACATATCAAATGTATAGGTATAATAATACCTATATTTTAATATTAATTGTCATTTGATATAATTAAATATATTTTTCTATATTATCACTTTTTTCCTTAGTGTGCCAAAAACCCAAAATGACACACTATGACCTCTAATCCTAAATTGTGTCAATTTAATTGATTTTTCATAATTCCAAAAATGTATTGGCACATCCTAAAATCTTTTAGGATCATAATATCAACCTTATTTCCAAGGTACCCATAACCTTGAAAACTACCTAAAGTGTCACCTTTACTATGGTTGAGTTAACTACTCATCCAATCAAGGTTGGCACACCCTAAATCCATCTAGCGTGAATCAATCACGCTCTTAGGAACCCAAAACTTATTTGAGCTCCTAGGGCTTACTAGGTATTCCTTAGGGATGACCTCCCTAGATACCCTCCTAATGACCCTCCTAGGCTTGTTAGCCTTGGTCATTGTGGTCTTACCTAGGTTGACTCTAGGGGTAACTCCCCTTGCAACCTTCTTAGTGGCTTCCCTAGGTTTCCTTGACACCCTAGCCACTAGGCACACACCATGGTCAACTCTAGGGATGACTTCCCTATTGACCTTGGTCTTTCTAGACCTAGTTTGTGTTCCATAATCAAATGGAACACTATGATAAGCCACCTTAGGCTTAGGTTTGTGACCCAAACCTTTCTTGCCCTTGGTTGACTTTTGTCTCTTAGGCCCTAGGTGTTGACTCTTGACTTTGACCATTTGACCCTTTAACTTGATTTTGCATAATTCTAAGGGTCTTTTTAAGTTTTTCAAGCCTTGACCTCAAGGCTTGGTTCTCTAATTCTAATTGTCCAATTTTTGAATTTTGATTTGGTCTTTGGACATTATCCTTAATCCTAGGCATATGCCTAGTCCATTTAGGGTTGAGATCTAAGTGCTCTCCTATTTTCCTAATAGACTCCCTAGGTAAAACTTTTCTAGGGACATTAGTCCTAAATTTCTCCTTCTTTGAAATATTAACATTTTTGGCAGCTAAACAAATATATCTATTATTTCTAGCATGCTTTTCATGTACAATAGCAAGATTGTTGACATTATTCCTAGCATGCTTTTTATCCCTAGAAATTGAATGTGCATTAATAAATTTTATCTTAGGGTTTGCCTTAGATGCTCCCCCTACATGTGATGCTCCTTCTTGCCCTTCCTTTTTCCCTTTAGGACATTGACTCCGGTAATGACCAAGTAGTCGGCATTTGAAGCAAATCACTTGCTCCTTGCTTCTCTTGGTGGGGGAACCGACATCTTTTGATTTTTCTTGAGGTTTTGGTTCCGGAGGAGTCTTCTTGACTTTCTTTGGGCACTTACTCTTATAGTGCCCAACTTCCCTACACTCAAAACACATAATATTATTTTTATTTTGAATTACGGTATTTGAGTTATCTAAGTCAATGGAGGCCGGAATCGGATTTTGAGCTTCTTCATCTTGACCGGATGTCGAAGCTTCTTCTTGGTGTTGCTCCGGTGATCTAATCTCCTCCCCCTCAATCCTAGAGGTGGAGGTCTCCTCCAATTCTACTTCCTCTTCCTCCTTGGATGTTGATGGTCTCTCAACCTCCAAGTCCTCACTTCCTTGTGAGGATGATGTGATTGCCTCTTTGGTCCCTTCCTCTTGGATCGGTGATGGACTTTCATGGAGCTTGGCCAAGTCGCTCCAAAGCTCTTTGGCATCCATGCACTCACCTAAGCTACACAAGAAGTCATTAAGAATTAAATCAAAAATAAATTTGATTGCCTTCTTGTTTTTCTCGAATCATTGGAGTTGATCTTCACTCCATTTCTTCTTCTTGAGGAAACCACCCTTTGGTCCTTTTGGATATTTGAATCCATCCATCAAAATGGACCATTCCTCGAAATCTCTCATCATAATAAAATCTTCAATTCTTCTCTTCCAAGAATTGAAGCCTTCTCGTCTGTATAGGGTGTAGGGCACCGATATGTTGATGTCTCATCGTAGTTGTTCTTGGACTTCCATCTTCACCCTCTAGCGTGCTCCCTTAGTTGTTAAACCTTGAAGAGCGGTCTCGCTCTGATACCACTTGTAAGGGATCCTTGGAAGCTAGAGGGGGGTGAATAGCTTCGTGCTCGTACGATGGAATACGTTCTCGTGTTCGTCTATAATTTTTGTTAGCGCGCAGCAGAATAATAATAAAGCGATAATGAAATGGACAAACACGCAAACACAAATATTTAACGTGGTTCGAAACCTCAAGGTTCCTACTCCACGGATCGAGCTCTACGAGCTCTAGTGATGCACACAGAACCACTACTCACAAATACTCCTTCTCAACACAAGTCGGAGGCGGAGAAACCTCGTACAAATATTCTTACAACAATAAGAAATAGATACAAGAAATTACAATAATGAAATACAATGCAAGTAAAGAAAACTACTTTACAATTGCTCTTTTGAATGCTTGATCTTTGGTTGCTTGAATTTCACTTGGAGACCCTAATTTGCAGTAGCAAATCGCCCCAAAAGCTCTCAAGAAACGCTTGCTTTTTCCTCCTTCATGAGCTCCATTTAAAGCTTCAAACCTGTGCTGGAAAACACCGATCGGCCGATCATTGCCGCCGACCATCACCGATCGACAACGGCTAGATCCACGTTGGAAAGATCCAACGGATCCATCATCAGTCGACTAATCATGACCATCAGTCGACTGATCAAGCCATCACTCGACTGTTGACCGCAGCGGTCGAGTGAGACTCCATTTTGTGCCCCAAAACTCGAGCATCAGTCGACTGATCACAAGATCACCGATCGTCATTCAATCACCAATCGATCACCTTCGCAATGATCAGATATTTCCCAAAACCATAGTTGACTCACACCAGACATGACACAAACATGGGGTTTAACCCAAGTATGGTTCCCCCATACTTGCTAGACCACCCGTAGCCTAGACCTAAGTCTTCTAGCCACCTCCGTCAGCCTCATGCCTCTCGGATCCCTCCAAGTCATCCATGACTTGTTCATCCATTACACTAGCCTTCAGGTGCTTCCATCGGCTATGTCATGCTAATGGTGTATACACCTCCAAGGCACATTGGACTTACGCCGCCAAGACTCCACTTGGACTTTATGCCACCAACCATTAGACTTATGTTGCCAAGACTCCCGCTTGGACTTTACGCCGCCAATATCAAACCCCTTGGACTTCTCAAATGCCAAGACTCAAGCTTGGACTTTCCCTTGCCAACCCATGTTGGACTTTCCATTGCCAAGATCCATGCTTGGACTTTCGTTGCCAACCCATGTTGGACTTTCCATTGCTCAGTCGTAGTAGTCTCATGTCCCACAACTCTGGCTGGTCACCTTGGTGGACGACCCTTACTACGAGTCTGAACAGGTGGCATATCTCCATCTGTCAACACCTACTGAACAATTTTAGATAAGTATCTAACCAGAATATAAGGTATCAAGAATTCTTACTTCGTGCTGCTCAGAGCTCATGTCGTTGTCAATCCCATCTCACAAAATCAAAACCAAATAAAAAAAACGACTTCTGAGGTCCAAAACTCAGCGAAAAACATTATTGTACGGCATCATAACCTTGGATATGATACCAATAAAATTGTCATGCCCTAGAGGTGTACCCTATCTGACCAATGGACGAAACTCCTCCCTTATGACAATTTAGAGTACAATCAATACACAACCATCTAGTCACATCCAACACATCAAGAATGATATATATAGGAAAACCAACAGCGGAAGACTATCACAAAAGAGTTATAAACCTCAACGAGAGTGTATACCGGTATGACTGACTACAAAATAAAGGAATACCATAATGAATCCAAAAAGGAAAATGTGAACTCCAACAAATAACCAACACTACAACCCACCATATGAATCCAAGTTCGTCATAAGAAACATTCGAAAATAAAGAAAAATAACTCAGGACCCTCAGAAGTGAGATGAGATAGAATCAACTGGCGATGCTCCAAGCCCATCACAAAGTCTTCTACCTGTTACCTAGATAACAAGAAAATCCAGGGTATGTGATGGTGAGTATAAAACTTAACGGTAATATGGAAGATAGTGCATGCATATCATATATCATATGAGAGTCAATAATATACCATCTAAAGGTATGACAGATATACACCAGTATAATATAACCACTACATAAACCAACTTATCAACTGGACAACATAAGGTACTGATATATCTAGAGATACACAATGCTACAACTCATACAACCGGAGCACATACACCATAATATAACATATACAATATGAAAGAACAATACTACCTCTGTAATCAACAACCGCCTTACAAACATTCTACAACATATACAATATGAACTTGGTCCAACCTACTCAACATCATGATATTGGTCAGATGAAAATAACTGCCCAATCAACTTGTACTCTGGCATCCCACACACAACAGTATAAATCATGAAAATAACATGCAAGATGATGTATAACCAAATATAGTAAACATAGCTCAAACAAATACAATAACACAACATATATATATATATATATATATATATATATATATATATATATATATATATATATATATATATATATATATATATATATATATATATATATATATATATATATATATATATATATATATATATATGCCAATGTCATCACACTTGGAAATGCAGATACATGGTCATGCTTGCACAACCCACTCGCTACCATGACCCCAATGTGGCCTAGGTGGCACGACATGATAACTGTCCCGACTCAACAACAATCACTACTCTCAAGCGACCGAGTGGGCAGTATGAATAAGTAGTGATAAGCTAAATAGCTATAAGCTATACAATGGGGGTCTCTACTGCTGGTCACTCCGACTTACACTACCCATGAGTGATCGAGTGTCACACACACAGGACAACTGCACGCGACTCCAACTACCACCATCAATAGTGGCGAGTACGGCACAACAGCTAATCTGCCCTCACACCAGCTACTACTATCACGAGTAACCGTGGAGGCAAGATGACCGACGACCCTCTCAACCACAAGGGAGACCAAGTCGCCAGTATGCATGTAAATAGAATGAATGCACAACCACACATACTTACACCCACAACACACTCACTATCCCACGGCAAGTTGTACACAACCGACAGTCGACCATGTTAGGACCTCCAGTCCATAGCGACACACTATCGACACCCACACAATCATACATAGACACATGATCCATAAGGGATATACAACAAAAAGGAAGATGAAACGACCATCATTCTCTACATTATTGACATCATTCACCCACGGATGATTAATCCTGACGACACAAGTCAAGTCTACAACTATACTCAGCTACATACATATAATTAAGCATCTATGGTCCGTATACCCTAGCGTCTGTAATTTATAACAACGATGAATGAAATATAACATAAACAACATTGCATCTCAAAGTGCAAAGACTAAGTATCAATCATAGATTAACAGGAGTGGAGTCAAGGTAATGAAGTCATCAATATAAAATATCATGCACTAAGATTATCAACTACCTTACTAGGGTAGAAATATTACCCACATGATATGAAGTTCGATGCAATAATATTCACACCCATGGACCTGCCCCGTATCCACATCCTGCACAAAACATATCAAGCATTAAGTTCCAACACACGACAATTATACAAATCAACTACTACATCATTCCTATATTCACGTCCTTTTATCGAATACGAATTAGAAACCCCGATCACCCACTCTTTGCAACCCCAAATCCACATTCATCCTTCCACCACAACTCACATTCAACCCATTCACAACCCCCACAATAGGGCACAAATAGAGTATCCCATACACACACATCTACTGCATCAACCTCACCACAACATCCACGATGAAACCTATCAACACAGCAAAATCATAGATTAAATACAAATCTCACCTCAAGCTCGATCCACCACTGTGATCCACACTGCCATCGCCCCGTTCCGAACTCACAATTCAACACCTACCATCCATTTAACAACATCGATCCAAAGAAACTGCACTGGATAGAAGAGAAAAGGGAAAGGAAAATGAGAGGTTTGCCAGAGTTTGTAGCTTCACCGACGGCACTTCCCTAAATGCTCTGTTCATCGGAAAAACCCCTGCTGCCCTAACACCACAAGTTGATTAGTTACAAGGGAAAAGGACTGTGATCGGGAAATGGATCTCATCCGAGATCGGTGAAGAAGAAGCTTACCGATCAGAAGGGAGAGATCGCCTTACCTTGCTCCGGAAGAGATCGCGAAGTAGCTCCCAATCAAAACAACGTGAAGACGCCGCCGACCCAAGCTCCCAGCCACGCGCATGCTCGTCGTCGACTCATTCGTGGGAACCATCGAGGGATAGTTGATCGTCGCTTGCAGAAAGGAGAAAGGCTGCAGCGAGAAGTGGGGATGCGGGGAGGGGGAAGAATCGCAATGAGTCGGGTGCGACAGAGAGGAAACGAGAAAAAGAGAAAAACGGGAAACTTGGATCGACTTTAAGAAGAAAAATAAAAATTCGGATCCCCTTATATAAGCCCTAAACCTAGGTTAGGTTTAATTAATCCCTATAATAAATTGTTAAAGAATAATAAAGATATTATTCTATAGCAATTTATTTGTGGTATTTTACACCCTAAGCCTAGACTAATCGCCTTCAAGCTCTTCCATCAGCCTCGTACCTTCAGGATCCTCCGAGTCCGTAACTCTTCATCCTTGCGCTAGCCTTCAAGAGCTTCCTTTGGCTTTGTCATGCTTTAGAGTCTTTCTTTGCCAAGGTGTATTTGGACTTATGCCGCCAAGACTACACACTTGGACTTTATATGCCAAAATCTCATCCTTAGACTTCCTTGCCAAGATGCACTTGGACTTATGCCGCCAAGACTACACACTTAGACTTACACCGCCAAGTCCTTATGTTGGATCGAAAGTGTCGCTAGAGGGGGGGGTGAATAGCGATACGATGTCGTTAAAAAACTTTTGCAATAAGTAAAAAGCAAGTAGAGAGTGCACAGCGGAAATATAAAGTAGACAAGATATTTTTACGTGGTTCACAATCTTTCGATTGCTAATCCACGGCCCTAGTGATCCTTGATCACGTACGGAGGGCAATTCACTAAAACCACTCCTCCTCGTTGGAGGTAGGAGCAACGATTACAAAAAGAAATCAAGGCAAAGGGACATTCCCCCTTTCCTTGTTACGATTAAAGCACAAAGACAATTTAAAGAAGTAGAACTTAAATAAATATACCGACAACTCTTATAAGTAGAAGATGTAGCTTTCGTTGTCGGCGGCACTTCGTCGTAGCAAATGTGAGTAGTAGTAGCGGCGTTACGACGGCGTGTTGAGAGCTCTTGAATTCTTGTAATTTGCTTGGCTTGAACATGTCTATTTATGGATATTGATCTATGAATTTAGACATAGGTAGTGTCCAAGGTGAGGTTCTTATCCCCCAAGACTTGTTCATCCACATCCTTTGCGCCAACTCAAGGATGAGGTGTTTCATCCAACCACCTTGTGCCACCTCCAACCTCCTTGTGCGCCAACTCAAGGATGAGGTGTTTCATCCAACCACCTTGTGCCACCTCCAACCTCCTTGGGCGCCAACTTGAGGATGAGGTGTTTCATCCAACCACCTTGTGCCACCTCCAACCTCCTTGGGCGCCAACTTGTTGGAGCCATTCAACTTGTGCCACATCATGGGAGCCAACCATCTTGTGCCAACTCACCTTATTTTGGGCGTCCACCACAAGGAAGCTTGGTGATGGTTTGGATGTCCACCTTGATGCCACATCACCGTTTGTACCAAAACACGAGTCAAGTCCAAATTCACCCCCTTGAAATTCGAGCTCTTCTCGAGGCTGGAACTTGACTAGCAGTTGACTGTAGTCAAAGGGTTTTGGACTGCAGTACAAGTTAGCTTTAAAATATAAAGTACGATGGTTCTAACCATCTGATCTCGACCTAGACCTTCCATTGGAGGTATTGGGTCGGATCTACGCTTGCCCCCGTAGCCAGACTAGAGTCCATCCGAATGTTGTTAGCATATGCTGCACATCGAGGTTTTAAATTGTTTCAAATGGATGTCAAGTCAGCATTTTTGAATGGATACATTAAGGAAGAAGTTTACGTCAGTCAACCTCCCGGATTCGAAAATCTAGATAAACCTGACCATGTCCTTAGACTTAAGAAAGCCCTATATGGACTCAAACAAGCCCCAAGAGCTTGGTACGAAAGGCTTTCGATCTATCTTAAGTCCAAAGGATTCAACCAAGGTTTAGTCGACCCAACCTTATTCGTAAAAACCGTAGGAAAAGAAATCTTTATAGCCCAAATCTATGTAGATGATATAATTTTTGGAACTACCAACTCGATCCTGCTAAACGAATTCATCTCACTTATGGAAAGTGAATTTTAAATGAATTTAGTAGGAGAGTTAAGTTTCTTCTTAGGTTTACAAATTAAACAAACTAAAGATGGAATATATTTACATCAACAAAAATATACTAAGGACTTAATAAATCGATTTGGAATGCAAGATGCTAAAATAATCAATACACCTATGGCAACTAATGTTAATATAAACGAAGATGTAGAAGGAAAACCCGTTTACCTAAAATACTATAGGAGCGCAATAGGAAGTCTCCTATACTTAACCGCGAGCCGACCCGACATTTTATTCGCGGTAAGTATGTGCGCAAGGTTACAAACCTGTGCCAAGGAGTCTCACCTAACCCTAGTCAAGCGTATCCTTAGATATCTAAAGGGCACGCTAAACGTAGGGATTTGGTACCCTAGATCTACCGAGTTTAATCTAATCGGCTACTCCGACTCCGACTATGCCGGTAGTAAACTCGATAGAAAGAGCACGAGTGGTTGTTGTCAAATCCTCGGCTCGAGTCTAGTAAGTTGGTGCGAAGCAAAGATTGCGTTGCCTTATCTACCACCAAGCCGAATACGCTTGCGATGGGTGAGTGTGTCTCACCTGTGGATGAAGCACACTCTCCAAGACTTTAGCTTAATCTTTAACAACATTAAAACCTACATAGATAACATTAGTTCAATTAACTTAACTAAAAATCCAATATGTCATTCTAGGACAAAACATATAGAAGTTAAACACCACTTCATTAGGGAACATGTAACTAATGGAACTATACAACTAGAGTATGTTGAGTCCAAATCAAACCTAGCGGACATCTTCACCAAACCACTACCCGTAATTTTGTTTATTAAGACGAAAGTTAGGTATGTGCGTAATAGAGTAGGATTTAAATTTTTCTATATATGTACTCTACTTTTGCTTCTTTTTATGAAATTAGCCTAAGTCTTACCTTAGAAATCATATACCTATAGATTTAAGGAGCTAACACATCTCACAACACATAGGACTAATGTGTTTGTGTACTTAGCCACGTAGACAGGCGTGAGATGTTAGGACCTTACTCCTGGTTCCGCACGTAGATTCGGCATCGACATGAACCATGGAGTATAATTATTTAAAATTAATCAACTCCTTCAAGACTTATTGATCATTCTATATCAATCAAGTCCAACCGGAGTTGTACATTTTAGATGAACATATTTTCAAGCTTATTATTATTTTAAAAAAAAAATATATTTATATTGGGAACTTGCTTGGACTTACAAACCCTAAAATATATTTACAAACTTTTTGAGTTAAGGCAAAAGGGGGAGAAAGTCACAAAAGTAAGGAAGAAAGTAAACAAAATTATTACCTTTTATATTAAGTAATTCCGTTTACTTAAGCAACTATTAAGGGGGAGTAAAAATTATTTTTCAAGAACTCACCTTCGGTCCAGGGGGAGGTTACCTCAAAGGGGAGAACTTGAAACAATAATATTTCTCACTCATGCTTAATCTTTATGCTAGCTCATTCATACTTAATCATTATGCTAGCTCATTCATATTTAATCATTATGCTAGCTCATTCATATTTAATCTTTATGCTAGCTCATTCATATTTAATCTTTATGCTAGCTCATTCATGCTTAATCATTATGCTAGCTCATTCATGCTTACTGTTATGCTTAATTTTTCCTTAACTTTTGTGTCGGTTTGCCATGAATCAAAAAGGGGGAGATTGTTGGTGCAGTGGGCACCAAAGTCGAACCGGTATTTTGATTATGGCAAAAGGCTCAATAGTTAAGGGTATATTTGTTATCTTACGAGCTCAATTAAGTGTGCAGAAATGCTAAAGTTGAGCGGAAGGTCTGCGACACCCGGTGGGAACCGAGGTGGTCGGGCAACGCCAGAGGGACTTCGGAGGAAGCCGAGGTACTCGGGTGAAGACCGGAAGCGAGGCTACAAGGTAAGCTCGTGTGAAAGCGAAGCAAGGTCGTTAAGCGTAGATCCGACCCAATACCTCCAATGGAAGGTCTAGGGGGGGATTGTTGGGAGTATGGGGAATACAATCAAAGTCCCACATTGGTAAGACATGGAAAAGATCATGTGCTTATAAGAAAAAAGATATCTCCATTGACATGAGGCCTTTTGGGTAAAGCCCAAAAATAAAACCATGAGGGCTTCGACCCAAAGTGGATAATATCATGCCATTGTGGAGATATGTGGAGCTTATAAGCACCAACAATTGGTATCAGAGCCATGGTCCATGTCAAGCCATGAACCTCGAACGAAGGAAGTTGAGCTCCCACGTCCGGATCAAGAGAACCAGACATCAGGAAGGAAGTCTAGTTGGGTCGGGGGGACCGAACAACTGGCAGGAAGTCCTGGTGGGTTGAAGATCGGACATCAAGCAGAGAAAATCCTTCGAGGAGGGATAGGCTTGAGGGGGGGCCCAATGTGGTCCTTCGTTTGAGGGGGGGATTGTTGGGAGTATGGGGAATACAATCAAAGTCCCACATTGGTAAGACATGGAAAAGATCATGTGCTTATAAGAAAAAAGATATCTCCATTGACATGAGGCCTTTTGGGTAAAGCCCAAAAATAAAACCATGAGGGCTTCGACCCAAAGTGGACAATATCATGCCATTGTGGAGATATGTGGAGCTTATAAGCACCAACACCTTATTCTTGAACTTTTCTTGTCAAGACTTCACCCATGGACTTTCTTTATACCTGTCATTTAACATCCATGTTAGATCACAAATAATGTCTAACTATAAATGATTATCCAAACATCAAAAGTAATTAATGCTTGTGGCATTATTGCACCAACACCTACTGGACTTGTCTTACAACTGGATGATGTTATTTTGTTCCTGCACTGATTAAGAACATCGTTTCTATTTCTTGTTTAAATAAAAAAGTTTTCATTTGACTTTTAGTAACAATTGTTGTTGCATAACTTTGAATGGAGTTTTTTATAGCTTTAGAACTTTATGCAATGGGATCTACGTGTTAGAAATATCTAGTGACGTACTCAATATCGAAGCGAGCAATAAACTTGCTCGAATAGATAATCTACTATCCTCTTACATGTGTCACAGTTGTTTTGACCATATAAGTAAGAAATGCATGTCTGAATTACACAAGTGTGGAATTCTAGAATCATCTGAATTGGATTCAATTGATACATGCAACTCATGCTTAAAAGGCAAGATGATAAAGTTACCTTTTATTGGAAAAGGTGAACTGGTGAAAGAGTTGCTTGCCCTCATACTTTCTGATGTATGTGGACCAATGTCAACTCATGCACTAAGAGGATATAGCTACTTCATTATCTTTATCGATGACAACTCATGATTTGGGTAGGCATATCTAATTAGATATAAATTTAAGGCCTTTGAAAAGTTCAGAGAGTTCAGAAATGAAGTAGAAAAACATCCTGGTATGAGTGTTAAAATATTTCGTTCTGATCAAGGTGGTGAATACTTAAGTTAAGATTTTCAAGATTATCTAAGGGACAATGGAATATTGTCTCAATGGACTTCGCCTTATATGCTACAACACAATGGTGTATCAAAAAGATGAAATCGAACCTTGTTGGACATGATTAGGTCGATGATGGATCATGAGAGTCTTCCCAAATCTTTTTGGAGTTATGCACTTAAGACAGTTGTTTACTTGCTAAATAGAGTCCCAACTAAGGCAATCTCTACTACTCCATTTGAGAAATAAACTAGTAAGAAACCTCACCTATCTTATTTGAAGATATAGGGTTGTCCTGCTTACATGAAGAGAAAAATATCATGCAAGCTGGATGCTAAGTCTGATAGGTGTCTATTTATTAGCTACCCTAAGAAAACTAGGGGTTACCAATTCTATCATCTCTTGGAGCAAGAGGTGTTTGTCTCAGGGCATGTTGTATTCCTAGAGAAAAAGTTTCTTTTACAGAAAAATAGTGGGAGTAAAAGTGAACTTGGGGAAGTTTAAGAGACTCTAATAGACACTAAAGAGATGCCTAATCAAGAACCACAACCGATTACTCATAGTGATGAGTCATCAGTCGAACCTATAAAGACACAACCTCTTTGGAGATCTAGTAGAACATACAATATTCCTGAATGATGTGTTACTCATTGAGTATGAGGAACCTACTAGTTACAAAGAAGTTATGAAAAGTTCAGAAATGAACAAGTGGCTTACAATCATGAAATTAGAAATGGATTCCATGTACAAAAACTAAGCTTGGAATATGGTAGATCCACCTGAAGGTATTGCACCTATTGGGTGCAAGTGAGTTTTCAAGAAGAAAACTAACATGGATGGTAACCTCATTACCTACAAAGTAAGGTTGGTGGCAAAAAAACTATTGTCAAAATCAAGGCATTGACTATGACGAAACTTTTTCACTAATAGTTATGCTTAAATTCATTTGGATACTCCTAGCCATAGCAGCTCATTATGATTATGAGATATGACAAAAGGATGTGAAAATAACTTTCCTTAATAAAAACCTATCTAAAAATGTATATATGATACAACCTGAGAGTTTCACATCTGTTGACAAAAATAAAGTATACAAGCTTCAATGATCCATTTATGGATTGAAGCAAGCATCTAGGAGTTGGAATATCCATTTTGATGAGATAATCAAAGAGTTTGATTTCTCACAAAATCCAAATGAACCTTGTGTTATGTTTGAGAAATACAAATGTTATTGCGTATAGGAAACTTTCTTGTACACACAAGCATGTAGTTCATCACTATCATTTGATCAGAGAGATTGTTAGTAGGAAAGAAATACAAATCGAGAAGATTTCCACTGAAAGGAACCTAGCATATCCTTTGACAAAGGCTCTACCATAAAGCAAGTTTGAGGGTCACGTCTAGGCCTATGGTATTGGATACCGTGGCGATTGATATTAGGCCAAGTGGGAGTCTGTTATATTTGAGAGGTGGCTTAAGGCATTCGCCCTATGATTTGTACTATTTATTTGATAAAATAGTAGATTCACTATTTGAGTGTACATTCATTATATATTTGATTAGATCTTAAACTCATTTACTGAATGTCTGCAATACGATTCATAGTATGAGAGAACTTGTGATGGGATCACAACTAGTGAGCATCTCCACATGTGTAATTATGAATGTATTGGAATATTCCCTAGTCAATGAATCGATTAGCTCGGATATCATCGATTCTATGAGACTAGTGCGTGTTATACTCCTTGGTTTATCCAAGCAGTTGTTCCTCACTGCTGGAAATATTGGGATGTCGAGAGTTAAACATAGATGATAGTTATGGTAACTAGTTCATTGGAGTGACCTACTATAATAGTTTATATGGTTCCCTATATATATGGATATGTCTATGAAGTTCTTACTGCAGCATAAGTGTGAGTTTCCTTCGACTTGAGGTATTCAAGTCATCTTGGTCATGGAGACTTATACTTTGACATCTTAAGCAAACATCTCTTCGAGGTGTGGACCCGAGATGATTGGGTATATGCTGAAGTGCTCGAGGTGTTTGAATATTCAACAGAAGATTCACCACTCCTTATGGAGGAGATGTATACCCTATTGACACTCGTCAAGTTTGTTACTCAAAGTCTTTGGCCGAAACATTTACTTGTTAAGAGTACGGTACTCTTAGACACATGTGGGAGTAATAATTTGAATCCGTAGGAGAGGAAGTATAACTTGGGCTAGATATGACATAGTCAGCCTAGTGGAGGTAGACACATAGACCATGTCCCAAGTGGATATAAGACGAGTGAAAGAAACGAGCCACTACTCATTGTAGCTGCTGAAATGTTCAGAAGTGGTTCTGAGATCAACTATTGATTTTTCAATTAATTGGGGATCATGATGTACTACTAGATGACACTCATGATTGTTCCATAATAATAGTTAATTATGGATGACCAACATAAATTGAGAACCTATAAAGTTACACACACTACGAGTAATTTCCTAATGGACTTAAAACGAGTTTGAGAATTAGATTCTCAGATTGGGAGAGATTGAGTCTGGTTGGACCAGATGAAAGGCAAGAATGAAAAGAATTTAATTGGAATGGAGACGAGAATGGGGTCACGTCTTATGAAGATGGATTGAACTCATGGTGGTTTAATAATGAACCAAAATGGTTTGGTTCAAATAAAGGGTGGTTTAGTTAAATGAACCAAGTGGTTTGGTTTTGAACCAAAGGCTATTGGTCTCGGCTATTGGGCTAATGGTATTGGATTTGGAACCCGATACATTAAACCAATAAGAGACACATATATATAGGATATGTGTGGAGGAAATCCTAGCTAAGCAAGTGAGCTCTCCTCTCCTCTCCTCCTCTCTAGCCGTCGGCCACAAAGAAGTTGTCCACTTCCTTCCACCACCCAAAAGGTGCTACTGCCAACCACCCGAGGCTCCGACAACCCTTCTCCAACATCCTCACTTGTGGAGGAACCTTCCCCGATGATTTTCACACCGGCAGCAATCATTGCAACCGCCTAAAGCCATCGGAACAGTGGGAAAATTTGTGCGGACAGATTATGTCCGAAGCAGTGTTTCTCCTCATTTGTGTCGTCTGATTGTGTACACTGCTGAACACAAATGTCGTCTTCATACACAAGGCTAGTACCTTTCACGAGGATGAAACTCGGACTTTGAAAGCCATTCGGAGGGATTTCAACATTGACTCAAGTAGAGCCAAAATCCGACAAATTTGCGGTTGATGTAATTCCCGCTTCGCATCATCTAATAGATATAACTAATATAAATGTTATTCTTAGTTTTAATTATTCATTCATAAAATTTTTATTTGTTATTATGTCTGCATGTGTTGTATCTATATGTGTGGATGTGTGTGTTGTAAACAATTAGGAATTTATTAAGCATTTTTTCGCTGCGTGCGTTTGTGACACGCAACTGAGCACATATCTGCGGGTTGGATATCCCAACACAGTCATACTGTGAAATGTTTCACAACCATGGAGCATGTGAATCTATTGGCAAAGACCTCATAACATGGTTGTGGAAAAGGGTATAAATGAATATAAAGGCTAATAACTCTACATTTCTTCCTTCCCAAGCTGGCATTTCATTGGTCCTCTTCTTTCCTTCCCATTTTTCAACCTTTCTTCCTCCTCCAACCAGCACTCTCAGCTTTTCTCCATTTTGATATTCCATTATACAAGTTCCAAGTACTCTATATCTCTTTATTTTTGTAGGAAGATGATGGCATCAAAGAGAAATCGTGGAGAGGAGGGTTCAAGCTAGAAATCAAAAGGAAAAGAGAGTTTCTAGTATAGATAGCAACTCAAAACTCCATGGTATTATTTTTGGCTATGAAACTCAAAAATATATTTATGAAACCCTTGTTAAGAGGAAGATAGTATGAACTATATATTTAAATAACAATGTTTTCGAGATTTTAGGGCTTAAGAATGATGTATTTTTGGATGATAGAATGAGTAGGATGTACTACATTTGTTAGCACAAAATATTCTACTTATATAAAGCCCACTTTAGAATTCCTAAAGTTGATCGAGACTAGTGTCTTATAAGGGCAGGGTTGTGATGAAGGTCACATTTCTTTCCATTTATTCAATACTAAACATCAATTGAACCTTGGACATTTCAACAATATTTTTGACTTACCTTGTGGGAGAGTAGAGAGATCCCACCGATTTTAGAGTTCATTAGGTTTAGACTGACTTTACCAAGGAGTCTTATTATGAATCCACTAGGAGTAAGGCCATCGACCTTCATTTTCCCTATTTTTGTTATTTTCAACGGATTATGTCTTATACTATCTTCGATTGCGGAGATAGCAATTGTGTAGTTTGTTGTAGCGAACTAATGTTTCTTTGGGCTATGCTAAACAATCTTGATTTAGATTCCGATTCACATCTAGTGAGGTGTTGGTTTTGTGATCCATCCGTGAGGGGAAACTTCACTACCCACTTCAACTCGGTCGCTTGTTCATGGCGATCCCATCGATGTCCCCGGATTAAAAATTTAATCCTAGACAAAAGGGAACACCCAAGAAACCATGTCATCGTCGTGCTATTCGTTTAGAGTGGTCACTTGAACAAACTTGTTGTTCAAGCGACCTTCCTCTATTCTATGAGTTGCTGCGGAATAGACGATGTACGGATCGCCGGCTTTTGTGTTTATGTTCGGGGTCCAAGTATTATTTAGTCACAAACATAAAGTAAACATCCACATAAAACATGCATATAATTGAAAAGCAATTATAAACATAATACAAAGGAAGACTAATCAAAATAAACAAGATTATACCTCTTGTTATACCTCTTGATCTTCTATTGTATGTCCTTCCTCCTTTTGGATGTCGTGTGGGCAACGATCTTCCAAAAGTTGAAGCCTCCTAGATCACCAATCTTCCTTTCCTTGTTCACTCCGAATAAAGGAAGATCATCAAACAAAACTCTTCTTCCTATCTAGAACCGGCCACCAAGTCAATAGACTCGATGTTACCGCCGGCTAAGGAAGAGAACATGGAGTATAGGAACCGGCCAAAGGAGAATCAAAGAGGGCATGGGTGCAGGCCAACACTTGGAGAAGAGAAAGGAAAGCAATCCTCCTCCTTGTTGCCGCCCAAACCCTAAACTAAGCTCTCCTAATTTCCGGCCAAGGATGAAGGGAAGAAGAATAGGTTGAGCTCCAGCCAAGGTAGAGGGAAGAAGAATAAGGGCCAGCCAACCTTAAGAAGAAGAAGAAGAATCCTCCTCCTCTTGTTGTGGCCCACCCCAATCACCCAAAACCCTAACCCTAGCCACCCACTCCTAATCCTATCCCAACTAGGATTGCTTGCCACCCATAAGGAAGCAAACCCTAACCCTCATCCATCATCTTGCCACCCACCCCCATCACCTTCTTTTATAGAGTTAGGGATAAGCCATGATTTAATCTCCTCCATTGGTTCTAGGGTTTTAATCTCAACCGTCGGATCTAGAGATTTAATCTCAACCGTCGGATCTAAAGATTTAATCTCTACCTTTGGATCTAGAGTTTTGTTTTCATCCATTGGATCTAAGCTTCATGAGGTGTTAATAGGCTACAATAGGGACCATGAGGAGGAGTTGGATCTTGGCCACCCATGGATCAAGCTCACATAAAGTCCGATCCATTAATGATAATCCAATCCACTACAGGATTATCATTGATCTACCTCACCAACCCCCATAAGTTAATATGGGCTCCATATATTATATGTACATTTTCTCCCCGTGTTTAAGATCTCGAATGTCCGTCGATTAATTAATTTACTGACTATTAATTAATCAACATCTAACTCCATGAGTAGTACCACTCAACCTTTTCATTATGCCAGACCAAGTCCACCTGTAGGGTTTACATGATGAACCTTATGAGCTCCTCAAGGGGACATCATCATCCTAATATATAGGACACGGTTTCCTCCTATAATCAATGACACACCATATAAATAATATCATTTCCCAACTTACCGAGCCTATCGATTTAATCTATAAATCTCGCTCATTGGTAAATCAAAGAAATGAATACTAAGTATATATGCCCATTATTATATCGGGATTAAGAGCATGTACATAATAATATCTGAGGTCCGATTCGATTATGTAGTCAGCAATAAATCGAATCACCTCTAAGTCGGTCTTGCTCAATACACACAAAGTGCACTAGTGTGATTCTATGGTCAAGACAAACAAATACCAAATCACACTATAACCATTCCAATGGTTTGTCCAAAGTCATCTTGGTTGTGAGCCTTTACTTATACTTTACAAGGAGCCGATAACATGATCTCCCGTGTGACACCACACACCATGTTATCTACAATGTAATGTATTAGACAATATGCATAACCATAAATATGCAAACAATGATCATGTGATTCTTATTTCAAAAATAAAGATGTTCATACAAAAGATAGACTTTTCAGTATACATCCTAACAAACTCCCACTTATACTAAAAGACTATGATGTCCTCATACTGCCATACATCTGATTCCCATTCCCTCCACATGCCTATCAAAAGCTCTCGCTAGAAAGGCCTTAGTGAAAGGGTCTACCAAGTCATCCTTTGATGCAATCTAGGCGACAACAACTTCTACCTCCTTTACGATTTCTCGTATCAGGTCGTACTTGCACTCTATGTGTTTACTTGCCTTATGGGCTCGTGGCTCCTTCGAGTTTGCAACTGCACCAATATTATCACAATAAATTGTGATAGTTCTGGGCAAACCAGGAATCACATCCAATTCCATCAGGAAGTTCCTGAGCCACACAGCTTCTTTGGCCGCCTCAGAGGCTGCCACATACTCAGCTTCCATGGTGGAGTCTGCCATGCATTTCTGCTTGACACTCTTCCATACAATGGCTCCACCTCCCAAAGTAAACACAAAATCTAAGGTAGACTTACTGTTATCCCTATCAGATTGGAAGTCAAAATCCGTGTAACCCACAGGGAGTAATTGGTTTGCCCGGTAAACTAGCATATAATCCCTAGTCCTTCTCAGGTACTTCAATATATGCTTTACCGCAGTCCAATGTCCGATTACTGCTCGATTACTCGAGACCATGCCGACATGCGACATAGCAGATATCGCATACATGAGGCTTCCTACCGCCAAAGCATAAGGAACCGCCTTCATTTCCTCTATCTCCTCAGATGTTCTAGGACACATCTCCTTAGATAAAGGAACTCCATGCCTGAAAGGTAGAAAACCCTTCTTGGAGTTCTGCATGCTAAACGATCCATAATCGTGTCTATGTATGAAGCTTGGGATAAGCACAACATCCTTTTCTTACAATCCCTTATAATCTTGATCCCAAGGATGTGTCCCACCTCTCCCAAGTCCTTCATATCAAACTGTTTGGACAACCATACCCTTACGTCCAATAACACCTTGATATTGTTGTCAATCACTAAAATATCATCTACGTATAGTACAAGAAATACCACTACGTTTCCGTCACGTCTCTTGTATACACAAGACTCATCCAGACTTTGAATGAATCCATAAGACTGGATTACCTTATCAAATCAGATGTTCCAAGACCTCGAAGCTTGCTTCAATCCATAAATGGACCGATTAAGCTTACATACAAGATGCTCTTTGCCCTTCGCAATGAATCCCTCTGGTTGCTTCATATAGATGTTTTCCTCAAGACTTCCATTAAGGAAAGTTGTCTTGACATCCATCTTCCACACCTCATAATCCATATAAGCTGCAATGCATAAGAGAATCCGGATAGACTTAAGTATGGCTACCGACGAAAAGGTCTCTTCATAATCGATACCCTCTTTCTGAGTATACCCCTTCGCAACAAGCCTCGCTTTGAAGGTCTCAACCTTCCCGTCTATTCCTCCCTTTCTTCTGTAGATCCACTTGCATCCAATGGTTTTTACACCATCGGGTGGTTCTACTAGCTCCCAAACCTGATTTGAATCCATAGATTCAATCTTAGCATTCATTGCATTTTGCCAAGATGCTGCATCTTTATCTTGGATTGCCTTGTCGTATGTCCAGGGATTAGGTTCATGTTCGTCAGGGACCAAATCAGAAGATTCTCCCAAGAACATGAATCTATCAAGCTGTCTCACAACCCTCACACTATGACGAGGTATCTCCTGTGTATCCTCTATGACACGCGGTGCAGTGACTTGTGGTATATCCTCTTGTACCGGTGGTACTGAAGAAGTGACTTCCCCTTTTAATTCCTCCAGAATAATTTTACTCTTGGGCTTGTGGCTCATCACATAGTCTTCCTCTAGAAATCTGGCATTCGTGCTAACGATCACCCTCTGATCTCTAGGACTATAAAACAAACCACCCTTCGTTCCTCTAGGATAGCCAACGAACATGCGTACTTCTGTACGAGGTTCCAACTTACCAGCATCTGCCTTCGGTACATGTGTTGGACTCCTCCATATCCGAATATGTCTTAGACTAGGCTTTCGCCTAGTCCACAACTCTGTGGGAGTAGAAGGCACTGATTTAGATGGAACCAAGTTCAGAATGTACACCATCGTATCTAAAGCATATCCCCAGAACGAATCTGGCAACTCAAAATAACTCATCATCAATCTAACCATCTCCATAAGAGTCCTATTCCTTCACTCTGCTACACCGTTCTACTGGGGTGTACCAGGTGCAGACAATTGGGATTAAATCCCAGCCTCTGATAAGTAGTTCCTAAACTTTCCCAAGAGGTACTCACCACCATGATCAGATCGTAGTGTCTTGATACTTTTACCTTGATGTTTCTCCACATCAGCCTTGAATTCTTTGAACTTGTCAAAGCATTCAGACTTGTGGCGCATCAGGTAAATGTATTCATATCTTGAGTAATCATCTATAAAAGAGACGAAATACTCAAAACCACCTCTAACCTGGATAGACATAGGACCACACAAATCAGAATGAACCAACTCCAACACATCTTTGGCTCTATACCCCTTCTCCTTAAAAGGCCTCTTGGTCATTTTACCCTCCAAGCATGATTCACAATTTGGGAAATCCTCCATCACTAATGAACCCAAAGGTCCATCAGCTATCAACCTTTGAATTCTGCTTAGGTTAATATGACCAAGCCTAAGATGTCAAAGATATGTTTGGTTCATTTTCGAAGGTTCTTTTCTCTTATTGGAATTAGAAGATGAGTTATTAACTTCAATTTGCATCGTGGGAGATTTTGGTTCAAGTGTATACAAATTTCCTATCAATGTACCTGAACAGATATTCTCCCTATTCCTTTTTATAACAACTCTGTTATTAAAAGAAATAGAATATCCATTCATAAACAATTTAGAAATTGAAATTAAATTCTTTCTAAATTAAGGTACATAAAGGGAATTTTTTCAGAACCAAAGTTTTATTTTTCTCAAAAGATAAATAAAACATCTCCCACTGTAATAGCCGCCACCATTATGGCATTACCCAAGTAAACGGTAATCTCTCCCTCAGCTCATTGTCGAGTTTCCTGGAACCCCTGCAAAGCATTACAGACATGATCAGAGGCTCCCGTATCTACACACCAGGTGCCGGTAGATAACACCGCTAACCATGTTTTAACGACTAGACCAAAGGATATACCTTTGTTCTATTTCGGATTGGGACAGTCCTTCTTCCAATGTCCATCTTGCTTGCAAGTGAAGTACTTGCCTTTCGGCTTCTTCACTCCTCCCTGAGATCCTCCCACCACCTTTGCTCCATCTTGTTTCTTCTTCTTCTTGCCTTTCGGCTTAGAAGTAGAAACCTTCTGAGCAATCATGGCCTGAGCCTAAGCAAGCCTTTCTGTTGACTGGAGAATGATATCGACCTGGGTTTCCCCATCGATCTTAGCTCCAAGGACTTCCAGCTCATTCGCAGGCTTAGGAGGAGACTCTTCGAATAGTACATACTTGCACTCCTTAGCAGTTAAGACAATATCTAGATTCTTTTCCAATCAACATTATTTGGGTACAGTAAGTTTATTTTCCTTTAGTATCATAGCAAGTGGACTGAAAGTCATTTTGAAAATCCTAAGAATCACATAGATCATTACTTTGGATTTCAAAAAATTATTGATTCCTCAAACAATAAAATTTTAAAATCAACCAACATCTCAAAACACTGAGAATATCGTATGCCACGATAGTGTGGACGTATACGAATTCTACATTTGTAAGAGGAGGTTTTACCCATTAATTTTACTATCTTGTCAACCTAACTTTTTGACAAGTAAAATTAATAGTTGGTTTCTCTTCGGCCCTACAAATAAAAGCAGTGACTCCGATGGGGAGGATACTTATATTTGTATCTAAGTGTTCACCATTACTTGGTACCAAGGTAATTATCTCGGGTTATGTGCCTTACGATGGGGAAGTACACATGCTCCTTAATAATTTTCTATAACCATATTCAACCTTGTGATCCGCAAACAAACTCATCCGATGTGCAAGAAGGCACTCAGAGCCGACGCTCAAGTTTGTTTGCATCACTTGTCAAATCGTAATGGAGGCCATGGGAATTTATAAAAATATCCCTCTCCCACTTAGTAATTTGAAAATGAGAAATTTTCTAGCCTACGACATGCATATCAAACAATAAGCAATAAATATGAAAAATAAATTATTTTCCAACTATTATGGCTTTTGTCTTCAATATGTCTCCCGTCGCATCGCCTTCTCGTCCGCTCCTCCTACGTCATGTACGAGCCATCCGGAGATCCGAACTGAGACTAAAATTTATTTTAATTTACATCCATCGATCCTATACTCCACGAGGGAGTGTACATTAAATCTAGATCGAAAGTAAACTAAAATAAAAAGAGTGGCTAAACAATGTCGTATCTAATTTACAAAAAATTAAATACTAACCTCGTCAACCCCGAGGATTCAACAAAATAAACATTTACACCCATGCAATCACATACACACATATGGCCATAATAGTCGGATCTTATGCCTGCAATCAAAGAGTTAACCTACGCATATCCTACTATTATCCGGCACATATAATATATGAAAAGTGCATAAAAATTAACCGAATCCTAACACACAAAACCGGAAACCTTGGCTCTGATACCAATTGTTGGTTTTGTGATCCATCCGTGAGAGGAAACTTCGCTTTCCACTTCAACTCGGTCGCTTGTTCATGGTGATCTCATCGATGTCCCTGGATTAAAAATTTAATCCTAGACAAAAGGGAACACCCAAGCAACCTTGTCATCGTCGTGCTATTCGTTTAGAGTGGTCACTTGAACAAACTTGTTGTTCAAGCGACCTACCTCTATTCTACAAGTAGCCGCGGAATAGATGATGCACGGATTGCCGGTTTTTGTGTTTATGTTCGGGGTCCAAGTATTATTTATCCACATACATAAAGTAAACATCCACTTAAAACATGCATATAATTGAAAAGAAATTATAAACATAATACAAAGGAAGACTAATCAAAATAAACAAGATTATACCTCTTGTTATACCTCTTGATCTTCTATTGTATGTCCTTCCTACTTTTGGATGTCGTGTAAGCAATGATCTTCCAAAAGTTGAAGCCTCCTAGATCACCAATCTTCCTTTCCTTGTTCACTCCGAACAAAGGAAGATCATCAAACAAAACTCTTCTTCCTATCTAGAACCGCCCACCAAGTCAATAGACTCGATGTTACCGCCGGCCAAGGAAGAGAATATGAAGTATAGGAACCGGCCAAAGGAGAATCAAAGAGGGCATGGGTGTCAGCCAACACTTGGAGAAGAGAAAGGAAAGCAATCCTCCTCCTTGTTGCCGCCCAAACCCTAAACTAAGCTCTCCTAATTTCCGACCAAGGATGAAGGGAAGAAGAATAGGTTGAGCTCCGGCCAAGGTAAAGGGAAGAAGAATAGGGGTCGGTTAACCTTAGGAAGAAGAAGAAGAATCCTCCTCCTCTTGTTGCCGCCCACCATAATCACCCAAAACCCTAACCCTAGCCGCCCACTCCTAATCCTATCCCAACTAGGATTGCTTGCCGCCCATAAGGAAGCAAACCCTAACCCTCATCCATCATCTTGTCGCCCACCCCCATCACCTCCTTTTATAGAGTTAGGGATAAGTCATGATTTAATCTCCTCCATTGGTTCTAGGGTTTTAATCTCAACCGTCGGATCTAGAGATTTAATCTCTACCTTTGGATCTAGAGTTTTGTTTTCATCCATTGGATCTAAGCTTCATGAGGTGTTAATAGGCTACAATAGGGACCATGAGGAGGAGTTGATCTTGGCCACCCATGGATCAAGCCCACATAAAGTCCGATCCATTAATGATAATCCAATCCACTAAAAGATTATCATTGATCTACCTCACTAACCCTCATAAGTTAATATGGGCTTCATATATTATATGTACATTTTCTTCCCGTGTTTAAGATCTCGAATGTCCGTCGATTAGTTAATTTACTGACCATTAATTAATCAACATCTAACTCCATGAGTAGTATCACTCAACCTTTTTATCATGCTGGACCAAGTTCACCTGCAGGGTTTACATGATGAACCTTATGAGCTCCTCAAGGGGACATCATCATCCTAATATATAGGACACGGTTTTCTCCTATAATTTACAGCACACCATATAAGTAATATCATTTCTCAACTTACCGAGCCTATCGATTTAATCTATAAATCTCGTCCATTGGTAAATCAAAGAAATGAATACTAAGTATATGTGTCCGTTATTATATCGGGATTAAGAGCATGTACATAATAATATCTGAGGTCCGATTCGATTATGTAGTCAGCAATAAATCGAATCATCTCTAAGTCAGTCCTGCTCAATACACACAAAGTGCACTAGTGTGATTCTATGGTCAAGACAAACCAATACCAAATCACACTACAATCATTCCAATGGTTTTTCCAAAGTCATCTCGATTGTGAGCCTTTACTTATACTTTACAAGGAGCCGATAACATGATCTCCCGTGCGACACTACACACCATGTTATCTACAATGTAATGTATTAGACAATATGCATAATCATAAATATGCAAACAATGATCATGTGATTCTTATTTCAAAAATAAAGATGTTCATACAAAAGATAGACTTTTCAGTATATATCCTAACATGAGACACCTCGCCAAAGTCGGTTAGGCTTCAGCAAAGAGCGTTATAATAGGAGAGCTCATTACTCTGATTGTTCTCGTCCTGAGCTATGATTTGATCGGCATGTAAGAAGCCACGAGAAGCCCTAAGATATACGTGGAAGCTTACATTGCCATTAAAATGATTGTAAGGGAAAGAGATGGTTATTGCCTTGTACTTAATGACCAAGCCCACACCCTCTTCTCGATCCTGTGCATACTACTGTACGTGTACAAGTGAATTGGAATTTCCCTAGTACCCCTTAGCCTTAGCCACTCATAGTGGAATACCCTACTCACCCATCCACACATGTAGGGCTATTTAGATTTTTTTTCTTATTTTTTTTATTCATCTTTTGTAGGCTGCACAGAGTATGCTCTCTAGACTCTAACCCTTCATCGATGCCATCCAAGCTGAGCAACATCGCATGACAGAGCAATGTATAATTGACACCTTTATCAAGGTCATTTCCCATCTCCTTAATAAATTTTATATATCGTTAACTCTTTTATACATTGAGGACAATGTAAATTTTAAATTTGGAAGAGTTATAGTATTTCACTAGTCATCTTATTTTTACCTATTTTTATTGTTTGACATTAGCATGTAGAAATTTTTGGAATCTAGGTTTGCATTTTCATTCTACATTTGCATTTATAAATGTTTGTTCATAACCTTGATGATTCATTTTCTTTTCTCTCGTAATATGAATTGAGTACTATTTGGTCAGTGGATTCCGTTGTTTGGGCTTTACCTCGTAAGGATCTCTTTTCACATAAAGTATGATTTTAAGAGTGGAGATATCTAAGAAGAGTTGTTATTCACTATACTGGATTGTACTCGAGTTTTCTTTGAGATTCCCATTTTTTGGTTATTGAGAAGCACTCGATTGGATGAATTTTGATTCAAACAAAAAATACTTCTTTGAGACCAAATGGTTGTCGGGGAAATACTTAAAGTATCATTCTGAGACCAACTAGTTATTAGAAAATACTTGTTGTATTATTTATCTCCTAACTTGTCTCCATATTGAGTGCTCCTTTGAGATCAAGTATGAAACTTGAGGGAATGAGTCATGCATTTGGTGGTAGGTAATGTGCCTTTACATTAAAAATTTGATGAACACAGAGGAATGAATTAATAACTTGGATTGGCATATGATACCTTAGAGTCAATACACTTGGACCGCATGAAGAACTTTCAGGTTAAGCCACAGTACTGAAATGATCTGTAATGTTATGCTCAATAAACAACACTACGTGATAAGTTAAGATAAATTTTACCAAGGATAATAAGTTTTCCCACATATTAGTTCCTTTTTTATTTTTGTTTAAGGATAAGCAAAAATTTAAATTTGGAGTAGTTTGATATGTGTGAATTACACATGTTTTTGGTCTTGTTTAACATACATTTGTTGCATTACATGAATATATTTGTAAAAACTTCTTGCATTTGCATCCATTTAATCTTTAGATGATTGAGGTTTGCATTTCTTTTCATTGATTGGAGGGTGAGCCTTGAAGTTAGTGCACGTGGATCAAGAGGATATGCTTGGTGATGCTTAACTTCAGGAGAGCAAGTTGCAGAACATCTCTCGCTAGCACTCTAAAAAAATAGGGCAAAAAAATTTATCTCTGAAAGATATTTTTCTATTTCTAAATATAAATTGAAATAAAATATTTCATTTTAAAAATCTGTTAGTGATCATATCTAATTTTAAGACAAAAATATTTCATCTCTAATTTTAAAAATAGATTAAAATACTGTTTATAAATTTGTTTTTAAATTAACAAAATAATTTCAAATATATATTTCATCTCTAATTTTGTTTTAAATCTCTTAATAATATGTCAAATATGATTTTAATCTGTTTATAAATCGATTGACATCTTTATTTGTTAATCCATATAAGATTTCATTTTTGAATACTAAAAAATTATAAACTAATTTCTAATCCAAATGTACTGTACAATTAAAAATTGAAATAAATAAATATTTACATCATTCAAATAAATAAATTATCCCAATACAAATAATCTAATCTTTATTTCGTCTATCATACTGCTCATGAGGTCCAGATCCTCTCGGATATAGATGATTTGTATATTCCACCTTTTGAATCATTTTACGAATCATCTCCTTGAGTTTTTCTTCTCTTTGCCTATATTCCTCGATAAACTTTTGTTCCCTCTGTTAATTTTCCATGATAATGAGTTCTAATTTTTTATTGCTTTAAATAATTTCTTCCTTCATTCTCTTGTTTGTAGGACGCATGTAATCAATTTCTTGTGCTAGTTCTTTGTTCTTTTCATTGGAGTACATTTCGTTGGAACTTCTCTTGTATGATCTTCCAAAGTGTTGATGGCGTCTAAATCCATACATTCTGCCCTTTCATTGGTCACCCACCTTGTCACACCATGATTCGAAATTGAATGAAGGATGAGTAGAGTGATCATCAATATTTTGTTTGTCTCTATATTGTTCATATCCATATTACAATAATTGATATTAGTCTAATAAACATGAAAACAAATAAGTGAGATGTCATTACGATATAATAAAAATATGAACAATTAATTATATTGACTTACACTAACTCGAATTGATTTGTTCTCTACAAACTCCTCAATACCTTGTTTTCTTTTATGCATTCATTCAAACATTTCAAAATCATCCACTTCTCGTCCTAAATTCTTTTTCTGCAATCACATATATAAAATATATATTAATATAAAATAGAACCTATGTTAATATAACATCTTTTTCTACTTTTTATCTGCCATGTGACAAGCCTTTGATGTATCAGGTCTTTGGAACCTATAGATTGTTAAATAGATACATGGTTTTCGGGTTTGTCCAACCAAGATGACAGAATTGCAGTTTAACTTAAGTGGTATCTTTGGTGTTACTTTTGCATCTAACAGAAAAAGGCTTATACAATTACGCTACTAATATTGAACACTGAATATTTTGAATTCATGTGAAAGAACTAGCAAAAAAAAGGAAAATCATCATGCTAAACTTAATAGATCTTCATGAAGAATTGAAATGAAAGTGATATGTGGTTGAGACACTGCCAAAATATGTGATATGTGTTGGTGCAGTGAGGCATCGAAATCGAACCTGTGTTTTGATTATAGCAAAGACACAAAAGTTAAGTCTATTTTGTTTTCTCACGAGCTAAATCGAGTGTGCAGAAGATTGATATAGCTGGAGCTGAAGGCTAGCGACACGCGGAGGAAGCCGCGGTGGTCGGGCTATACTCGAGTTACTTCGGAGGGAGCCGAAGGAATCGAGTGGAAGGCCGGAAGCAAAAGCGACACGTAAGTATCGAGGTAAGCTCGTGTGTGCGAGAGTAAGTAAGGTCGTATCCTCTTTACGGGGATGATCTTAAGCGTAGATCCGACCAAAGACATCTTATAAATGGTCTAGGTCGAGATCAGATGGTCGACGACCATCGAAATTATGTTTTTATTGAGCTAACTTTGACTTGCAGCATCGGTCATCACGACCGACTGGAGGACTCATTGCCGTGTATCGATCGCCGAAGGTTATCAATCGATCGATGTCGCCATCACGATCGATGATGGCCATCGATCGATGGTCAATGATCGATTCGAGGAGTCAAGGCTTATCACTCCACCTCAAAGCGGTTTGGTGTCCATTTGTGATTGGTTGAAGACCCACTCGAAAAGGGGCTCAAAGGCTATAAAAGGAGGGCCAAACCTAGGGTTTCATCAACAATTCTAAGTGCTCAAAAGCCTCCGTTACGCTGCAACTCTACGACAACGAAGTCCTTCCATTCCGACGTCTAGGTTTAACTTTCTTTATTATTGTACGTCGGTCTTAGTTTTTGTTATCAGTTTGTCATTTATATTTCCGGAGCTTTTATCGTATACGAGGAGAGGGGGAGTGTCCCTCTACCTCAAGTTTTTGTGGTTTCTTCTTGTATCGATTAACTCCTACCTCTAACGAGGAGGAGTTCCTTTAGTGTTTTTGCCCTCCGTACGTGGTCAAGGACCACTAAGGCCTTGGATTAGTAGCCTTCGGCTACGAACCAAGTAAATCTCTTGTGTCTATTGTCTCCTTTACTTTTTGTTTTGCTTATCTTTCCGCTGCATATAAGTTTTCTTTTAAAACGAGTTCGTACGAGAAAAATTTTCTTTCGCTATTCACCCCCCCCCTCTAGCGAACCGCATTGATCCAACAATTGGTATCAGAGCCGGGGGCGCTTAGATTTGGTGAAACCACCAATCTAACATTTTTTTTTATAGATTTGTTTTTCGTTCGTTTAAATTTTTCTCCCGCACTACTAATCCAAGACGAAGTCTTGGTACTCTTCGTTTGATTTTGTTTTGCAAGTATTCGCTTTTGGAGTAGCCGA
Organism: Wurfbainia villosa; assembly: GCA_025175895.1. Lineage (NCBI taxonomy): Eukaryota > Viridiplantae > Streptophyta > Magnoliopsida > Zingiberales > Zingiberaceae > Wurfbainia > Wurfbainia villosa. The sequence continues at coordinate 21,944,991 of CM045998.1, forward strand.
CGGTCAAACGGGCATAACTTTTCGTACAAGTTGACCCACGACACGGTCTACCTACCAAATCGAAGCCCTCGTAGAGATCTATACTTCTTACGGGGGTTTACCCCCGTAACAAGCTGTTTTCATCCTCAAAAAACGATGTTTAGTAGCCTTTCGGGGACATCGAAGGTTGTGAGTACTTACTTTTTGTTTAGTTTCTTATTTCTTTGCTTAACTTTCTATTTTTCGTTTATTTCTTTTTATTTCCCGCACTACTAATCCAAGACGCAAGTCTTGGTACTTTCGTGTTTTTGTTGTTGCTAGGTTTTCATTTTAGTCTCCTTGTCTTTTTGTTCTAATGGCCCATCTCGAGGTTTTAGCATCGTCCGACCTCCGCTTTACAACGGAGATGATTTCCGTTCGAAAGGTCGGATGGAATGCTTTCAAAACCCAAATTGAGATGTGGATCATAATTCAAACGGGTTTCACACTTCCGACCAATGAAGTGGGTGACTCTTGGATTATGATCAATGGACCGTTGCAACAAAAACGACAAGTCGGCCGACGCCAAGGCGACACAAATCCTCCAATGTGGCCTATCCAAGGAGGAGCTAAATCGCGTCGGCCCCTTCATAAGCGCAAGGATCTTTGGACAAAACTAATCGAGTTACGAAGGATCGGATCAAGCTAAGGTTTGCAAACGTGATTTGTTATTCAATAAATTGTACACACTAAAAATGCAGGAACACGAGTCCGCGACGCAACTCCACGCCCGTGTCCAAGACATAGTCAACAACCTACACGCAATCGGGCAAAAGGTCGAAAACCGCGACCTTATAAGGTATGTCCTAAACTCTTTTCCGAGGACTACCTTATGGGCATCCATGGTCGATGCCTATAAGGTCTCCAAGGACCTTTCTAAAATTAGGTTAGATGAACTCTTTTCAGATTTTGAACTTCATGAGCAGTCTAACTCGGAGCCCGAGAGGGGTATAGCCTTGTTTGCAGGTTCAAAGAAGAAGAAAATCGCAAGCAAGCCACCACCAACCGAGGAGGAAGACGAGTCCGAAGAAGAAGTTGACCCAGAGTTGACTGCCGAACTAATGAACCTAGCTCGAAGGATAGCCAAGGGACGAAAGCGAACCACGACTCGACCCAACCAAGGTAAGTCTAAAAGTTCTAACATTAGGTGTTATGAGTGTAACAGGTTTGGACACATCAAGTCCGAGTGCCCCAAGCTCAACCACCAAGCACCTAAGCATAAGAAGGCCCTCAACGCGACATGGGAAGAAGCGTCATCCGAAGAAGACGAAGATCACGTCTTCATGGCGAAATCAATTGAGTCAGACACGGAGACCGAACTTGAGTCAGAACCTGAGGATGACTCGGACTACGAAGCTACCTTCAAGTCAAGCCACGGATACGCATCCGGTTCAAAAGATACCCTTAAGGTGAGTCGAGCTTTATTTAATACTTTACATAATATGGTTAGGTTTTTGTCTAGGAAGTTAGCTAAGTTAGAGTCCAAGGTCGAGACCCTTGTTGAGGAGGTTAAACTCCTCAAACATGAGGTCTCCCTAACCTCTTCGACCAGTCGAGTTCAAGAGAAGGACTCAACTCGAGTTGAAAAGCTCGAAGTTGAGAACTCTCTCTTGAAAAGTCAAGTCGAAGATCTTAGGAACACGTTGGAAAGGTTCACTTCGGGATCCAAAGGACTTGACCTCCTACTTGATCTCAAAGGGCCGTGGTACAACAAGGTCGACTCGGGTTTAACTCAAACACGACTAATAGGTCGTATATGTCGATTGTAAGTCGACATAAGAAACATGTCCAAGCATGGGTCCCTAAGAACTTTTTGATTTCAACTCTAGGATCCAACCCGTACTGGGTTCCCAAGGACCAAATCCACTATGTGGATAGACCGAACCGATTCAACGGTCTAGGGGGAGCCAATACAAAACATGTTTGTGCTTTAACATAGAAATTGCATGTTTTAACTTAGAATGTTTATGCTTTAACTTAGAAATTGCATGCTTTAACTTAGAAAGTTTGTACTTTAAAACTTGTGAACTCACTTAGAACAAAAACATAACCAACTAAAATTTTTCGAAAAGATTGAGCCTCGGGGAGCCTCTTTTCAAAAACATAACCAACTAAAATTCTTCGAAAAGATTGAGCCTCGGGGAGCCTCTTTTCAAAAATAACTAGTTAGACGAGGAAATAATTTTAGGTGAGTCAAGTCATCATTTTCCTGAAAATGGCTTTGTCTAAGGAAGTGGTCGATGATCCGATAAAAGAAGGCCCCTGTGCCTCGCCACGACCTGGAAGCCATGATCTTGAAAAGGTAAACTTGACAAGCCTAGGGTTAAATCCAAATCTAACATAAAATTACTTGAACCTAAATCCACTTAATCAACTTAATTAAAAGTCATCTCAAAAAACACATAAGTATAACATGCTTGATCATATAGACTCCGGCGAGATGACCTAGGGTTAACAACTTACAACCAATTTTCTTAACAAAAAATCTAACATCCAATCCAACCACCTTGTGTGTAGGATCAATGGATGTTGGACAGCGGTTGCTCCCGACACATGACCGGGGATGTCACGCCCGCCCTTCCGGGACCCCAAATGTCTGGAGAGGCGACGCGTGACGCGACCGTACATACATTTCATACAGCGGAAGACTTTATATATATACTTCTTATTTCTTACAGCGGAAGACTTAAGACCTAAATACTTTTTTTTTTCTTTTAAATATAGATATGCATTAACACTTCTTCTTAACATAGAGTATGTTTCATAGCATAGCATGCATAGATACTTCTTCTTACTTCTTCTTTACTTCTTCTTATCAACATAAAGCATGCATCATATATATATATAGATACTTAGGGCTTAGTAGGTTCATAACATCATCGTCATAGGGAGACATAAGTAAAGACATCCATAGACATCATCATTATAGGTAATACATGTATAAGTAGACTTAATGGATCTTCTCCACCATGCCACTACCACACACATTGACCCCTCCTGCTGCTCCCTTTAGTTTATCCATCCCTTACCCTTATCTGCAGTACGAGGGAAAATAAACTATAAGCACATAGGCTTAGTAAGATCCTGTCCTACTCACAAAAACCATACATCATCATTAATCATGACTTGTAGCATTTATAACATATAATCAATATATCATGTAACATACATGGCATCATCAACTTAACTTGTAGCTTAAGTAACATGAGATAATATAGCATGGATCATCCCTAACTTAGCAGCATAACATGAAATATATATATATACTTAATCAGCATAATATGCATCATATGTAACTTAGTAACCTAACATCATAGCGTACCATCGAACATAACATGTAACTTATACATCATGACATATCATCTAACATAACAGGTAACTTAAACATTATGACATATCATCTAGCATAACAGGTAACTTAAACATTATGGCATATCATCTAACATAACACGTAACTTAACATCATGGCATATCATCTAACATAACATGTAACTTAAACATTATGGCATATCATCTAACATAACATGTAACTTAAACATTATGGCATATCATCTAGCATAACAGGTAACTTAAACATTATGGCATATCATCTAACATAACACGTAACTTAACATCATGGCATATCATCTAACATAACATGTAACTTAAACATTATGGCATATCATCTAACATAACATGTAACTTAAACATTATGGCATATCATCTAACATAACAGGTAACTTAAACATTATGGCATATCATCTAACATAACACGTAACTTAACATCATGGCATATCATCTAACAGAACATGTAACTTAAACATTAACAGGCAAACATATGCAAGATGCTTTTGAAAACATATATGTTAGGTACGTAAATATAGATCTCAACATATTTGGGCCCGGCATTGTACCACTTCTTCATTATCATAGCGCGCATCCCTAAATAGGCCCGAGGTAGCAAGTCTCGAACCTAATAGGTTCCTAGGCCCGAGTCTTATTCCATCGACCTAGGGGCAATCGTCATAGCGTAGAAGCCCATCCTAGGCCCGAGTCTTACTCCATCGACCTAAGGCATCTTGGAGCCCATCCCGTACTAGGCCCGAATCTTATTCCATCGACCTAGGGGCAATCATACATAGAAGCCCATCCTAGGCCCGAGTCTTATTCCATCGACCTAGGGCATCTTAGGAGCCCATCCCTTCTTGGACCTTGTTAAGGTCTTGGTACAAGCCATGCAGAAAGTAAAATACTTATATGCTTATTTTACAACATAGCTTATTTCTTTAACATAGCATAGCATACTTCATTTCATACACATCATACTTCATTTCATTAACATAGCATAGCATACTTCATTTCATAACACATCATGCTTCATTTCATTAACATAGCATAGCATACTTCATTTCATAACAACATAGCTTATTTCATTAACATAGCATAGCATACTTTATTTCATAACAACATAGCTTATTTCATTAACATAGCATAGCATACTTCATTTCATACACATCATGCTTCATTTCATTAACATAGCATAGCATACTTCATTTCATAACAACATAGCTTATTTCATTAACATAGCATAGCATACTTCATGGTATGAACTTCATTGTAACCTAAAGAGATCAAAGGTGGCCGAATGGCCCTTATAGGCTTTTTAGGGTTTAGACTTTTAACCTAATTCAAGTAACATACATATGCATACAAATTCCATAAATTTCATGGTATGAACTTCATTGTAACCTAAAAGACCAAAGGTGGCCGAATGGCCCTTAAAGGCTTTTTTTTTAGGGTTTAGACTTTTAACCTAATTCAAGTAACATACATATGCATACAATTTCCATAAAATTCATGGTATGAACTTCATTGTAACCTAAAAGACCAAAGGTGGCCGAATGACCCTTATAGGCTTTTTTTTAGGGTTTAGACTTTTAACCTAATTCAAGTAACATACATATGCATACAATTTCCATAAAATTCATGGTATGAACTTCATTGTAACCTAAAAGACCAAAGGTGGCCGAATGGCCCTTATAGGCTTTTTAGGGTTTAGGCTTTTAACCTAATTCAAGTAACATACATATGCATACACTTCATGGTGTAAACTTCATTGAAACACACAAAGAAAAGAAACAACCAAGGGTGGCCGAATGACCCTTTTAGGCTTCTTAGGGTTCTTGTCACCCAACATTCATTCATGGGCATTATAACCTAGCATAGCATTATTAGGGACATTTTCATGCAACCCTAATCCTAATTCCCTAGGGTGGCCGAAACACATAAGGGGCTCAACTAGGGTTCTTGTTACCCAACATTCATTCATGAGCCTTATAACCTAGCATAGCATCATTAGGGACATTTTCATGCAACCCTAACCCTAATTCCCTAGGGTGGCCGAAACACATAAGGGCTCAACTAGGGTTAGCTTTTGGTCCTAATCCATTTTTAAATCTTAACTACATCATATAGTGAATAAAACATAGCATGTAACTTCATGTAAAACCCCAATCCTAGCTTAGTAATAGGTCTTGGTGGCCATTAGGGCTAGCTTTTTAACCAAACCTCTTTTCCCATCTTAGCATCATCATATACTTCCTAACATAGATTACAAACACAGATTACCACTTCATTGATAAACCAAAACATGCTTGGCCGGATCTAACATATAGGTTGTTCAAACATTCAATCGAAACTACTCGTATGCAGGTGAGGGATACTTACATCCTTCGCGTTGCTTTTTGGTGGAAGGAAAACCTAAGGAAGAACCAACCCTAGCCTTCTCTTGCTTGGATGAGATTCGGCCAAAGGTGGAGAAGAGGCTAGAATTCGGTGAGGAGAAGAAGAAGAAGAGTGGAAGTGACCAAATCCAATCTTCCCTCTTCTTTATAAAGGGGGGAGGAAGAGAAGTTCCTCTTTTCTTTTCCATGCCTCTTCATTTACTCCTAGTCCCACTTATCTATAGTTTCCCCCTCTTCCTTAATCATATAATCCTATTGGGCTTCTGGTTAGTGGGTGCATCTATAAGGCTTGGCTATCTCTAGAGGTTTGGGGTTCAATTCTTAGGCCTTGCACCCCTTTTTGGCTTATTTTCTTTTATTTTTGAAAAGGCCCACATAAAGCCCATGATCATTAAGCCAAAATTTCAGAGAATTGCTAGGAATTTTACGGGCGTTACAATCCTTCATCCCTTTAAAAAGTATCGTCCTCGAAGCTTTGAACAATTCTGGGTACTTCTGCCTCATGTCCTACTCGCGTTCCCCGGTAGCTTCCTCGCATGATTACTAAGGGCACCTCTTTGTTCCTTAGCCTCTTGATTCCTCGGTCTAGTATTTGGATAGGCCGACTTTCAATACTCAGGTCCTCTTGAACTTGTACTGTTTGTGGCTCGATCACTTGGTCCGTACTGGAAATGCATTTCTTGAGCACAGAGACATGGAACACGTTGTGAATAGCCGACATCTCTTGAGGCAGCTCTAGCTTGTAGGCTACATTGCCGATCCTCTGCGATATCGGATACGGTCCCACGTAATGTGGACTCAGTTTACCCTTCCTTCCGAACCTCATCACTCCCTTAATGGGAGCCACTTTGAGGAATACTAGGTCCCCAACCTCGAATTCTAATGGTCTACGCCTCTTATCCGCATAGCTCTTTTGTCGGCTTTGGGCAGTTTCAATCCTCCGCGGATGTTCCAGATAGCTCGTGGTGTCGTCGATGAAATCCGTCTGGAGTCCCATCCTCTTCTTTTCACCACCCTCGTACCAGCATATGGGAGATCTACATTTCCTCCCGTATAGAGCCTCGTAAGGTGCCATTCCGATAGTAGCTTGGTAGTTATTATTGTAGGCGAATTCTGCCAAACATAAGTATCGACACCAGCTACCTTTGAAATCCAGTATGCAGCTCTTAACATATCTTCCAAAGATTTGATTTACTCTTTCTATCATGTCTGCTGGGATGGAAGGCGATCTTGAACAATAGCTTGTGCCTAAGGCCTTCAACGCATTCCCGAAATGGGAGATAAAGCGACCATCTCTCGAGAATGATGGTCTTAGGAATTCCATGTAGTCTCGATAATTTCTAGCATATAATCGAGCAGTTGCTCGTTCTTGATTGCTAAGAAATGGGCGGACTTAGTCAATCTGGTCACAATTACCCATATAGCATCGTGACCGCTTGTTGTCTTGGGCAATCCTGAGATGAAATCCATAAAAATGTCCTCCCATTTCCATTCTTGAATCTGGATCGGCTGCAGTGTTCCTCCAGGTCTTTGGTGCTCTGCCTTAACCCTTTGGCGGTCGTCGGCAATCTTGACATATGAGCCACATCTCTTTTCATTCGAACCACGGAACTTTCGCTTTAAGGTCTTGGTACATCTTGGTGGTTCCAGGATGCATCGCATAGGAGTTTTGTGAGCTTCTCAAATATCTCCTCCCGCATGATTCGATTGGAATACACAAGCGATCCCGAGGTAGAGTACTCCACTATCGTGAGATCCTAACCCATCGCCCTTTCCCTCTAGGACCTCTTGCTTGATCCTCCAAGGCTTGGGTCACGTGCTTGCTTTTCCGTATATCATCGAACAACGCTGCGCTTATCGTCAGGGTCGAGAGTTTGAGATGATTTCAACCTCGTAATTCATTACTCCCCCTTTTTTTTGTATGTTCCAGTCTACCCAGCATTGTTCAACTATATCATACACATCCCATGCAATGAACTCATCATCAATTTCAAAAAGAGAAATGACTTGTCGTCTCTTATTCACATCTCTTATTCATCTTTTCCAATCATAAGGAGAAATGTTATGATAACATTCCTTATTTCCAAATTAAACCACAAAGAACTATTTGAGAAGATAGTTCATTATGACTAAACCCTAGTGCGATCGTAATTATTTTTCGTCCCATCTTCCTTGGCCTCACCAGGGTGGTCTTTGGTTGGCCAATAAGTTGACTGTTTGCAGATCCTTCTTCCTTCCTCCCGAGGCCAGCTACCACCGGATTCTCTACCACAGGCTTCTCTTGAACCCTGTGCTCCGGCGATTCAGCCTCGACAACTCGCATAGGTTATCCGCCCTTCATAACGGCCCCACACGTGGTGTGCAACTACCATGAACTCATTTGGCAGGGAGAGGACCAAGGCCCATATCTTATAGTTATCCAGTAACGGAAACTCCTGCCGCTCGAGTCTCCTAAAAAGACCATCGAGCCTTCTCATGTGTCCGGTGACCCCACCATCTGGTTTATAGACTATCTCTTCAATAGCTTCCCTTAATCGGTTTCGTGACACATCACGATGGGTCATGGTAGTCATCGTCCGTGCCATCCAAATTGAAATAAATGAAGTCGATAAAATCGACCAACCCGCATTTAAACCGGCTTAATTCAATTCAGATGAACATAGACCTTACACAATTAATTACGAAAAAAATCAAATTTTCGTAACAAAATTTGTTTATTTATTTATTTATTTGTTTATATATATATATAGATATTTTATTATTATTATTATTATTATTATTATTATTATTATTTTGTAATTAAACTAAGGCTAGCATAAGGTTGTTTTAAGCTTAAGGCATCATAGCTTAAGGCATCACTCATGTTCTCCTGCATAATTTAAGCTTAAGGTATTTTATATCATACATGAACAATCATAAGGGTATCATACATATTTTCGTGCATGTTTAAGCTAGAAGCATTTCCTATCATACATGAATCAAGCATAAGGGAAAGGCATTTTATAAATAAGCTAGAGGCATTTTATATTATACATGAACTAAATAATCTAAAGATATTTCATATCATGCATGATCAAAATTAACAAAATTTAGAGTATAGACATAGAATTCTTACTTGGAGCAGCAGGATTTGAAGCTTGATGTGTGTGTAGTGGAAAGGCGTATCCGCCTCGATATTAACTCGCCACGCCCGCCCTTCCGACCCCAAATGTCCGGAGAGGCTACGTGACGCGACTGCATATACATTTCATACAGCGGAAGACTTTATATATATACTTCGTATTTCTTACAGCGGAAGACTTAAGACCTAAATACTTTTTTTTTTCTTTTAAATATAGATATGCATTAACACTTCTTCTTAACATAGAGTATGTTTCATAGCATAGCATGCATAGATACTTCTTCTTACTTCTTCTTTACTTCTTCTTATCAACATAAAGCATGCATCATATATATATATAGATACTTAGGGCTTAGTAGGTTCATAACATCATCGTCATAGGGAGACATAAGTAAAGACATCCATAGACATCATCATCATAGGTAATACATGTATAAGTAGACTTAACGGATCTTCTCCACCATGCCACTACCACACACATTGACCCCTCCTGCTGCTCCCTTTAGTTTATCCATCCCTTACCCTTATCTGCAGTACGAGGGAAACTAAACTAAAAGCACATAGGCTTAGTAAGATCTGTCCTACTCACAAAAACCATACATCATCATTAATCATGACTTGTAGCATTTATAACATATAATCAATATATCATGTAACATACATGGCATCATCAACTTAACTTGTAGCTTAAGTAACATGAGATAATATAGCATGGATCATCCCTAACTTAGCAGCATAACATGAAATATATATATATACTTAATCAGCATAATATGCATCATATGTAACTTAGTAACCTAACATCATAGCGTACCATCGAACATAACATGTAACTTATACATCATGACATATCATCTAACATAACAGGTAACTTAAACATTATGGCATATCATCTAGCATAACAGGTAACTTAAACATTATGGCATATCATCTAACATAACACGTAACTTAACATCATGGCATATCATCTAACATAACATGTAACTTAAACATTATGGCATATCATCTAACATAACATGTAACTTAAACATTATGGCATATCATCTAGCATAACAGGTAACTTAAACATTATGGCATATCATCTAACATAACACGTAACTTAACATCATGGCATATCATCTAACATAACATGTAACTTAAACATTATGGCATATCATCTAACATAACATGTAACTTAAACATTATGGCATATCATCTAACATAACAGGTAACTTAAACATTATGGCATATCATCTAGCATAACACGTAACTTAACATCATGGCATATCATCTAACATAACATGTAACTTAACATTAACAGAAACATATGCAAGATGCTTTTGAAAACATATATGTTAGGTAACGTAAATATAGATCTCAACATATTTGGGCCCGACATTGTACCACTTCTTCATTATCATAGCGCGCATCCCTAAATAGGCCCGAGGTAGCAAGTCTCGAACCTAATAGGTTCCTAGGCCCGAGTCTTATTCCATCGACCTAGGGGCAATCGTCATAGCGTAGAAGCCCATCCTAGGCCCGAGTCTTACTCCATCGACCTAAGGCATCTTGGAGCCCATCCCGTACTAGGCCCGAATCTTATTCCATCGACCTAGGGGCAATCATACATAGAAGCCCATCCTAGGCCCGAGTCTTATTCCATCGACCTAGGGCATCTTAGGAGCCCATCCCTTCTTGGACCTTGTTAAGGTCTTGGTACAAGCCATGCAGAAAGTAAAATACTTATATGCTTATTTTATAACATAGCTTATTTCTTTAACATAGCATAGCATACTTCATTTCATACACATCATACTTCATTTCATTAACATAGCATAGCATACTTCATTTCATAACACATCATGCTTCATTTCATTAACATAGCATAGCATACTTCATTTCATAACAACATAGCTTATTTCATTAACATAGCATAGCATACTTCATTTCATAACAACATAGCTTATTTCATTAACATAGCATAGCATACTTCATTTCATACACATCATGCTTCATTTCATTAATATAGCATAGTATACTTCATTTCATAACAACATAGCTTATTTCATTAACATAGCATAGCATACTTCATGGTATGAACTTCATTGTAACCTAAAGAGATCAAAGGTGGCCGAATGACCCTTATAGGCTTTTTAGGGTTTAGACTTTTAACCTAATTCAAGTAACATACATATGCATACAAATTCCATAAATTTCATGGTATGAACTTCATTGTAACCTAAAAGACCAAAGGTGGCCGAATGGCCCTTAAAGGCTTTTTTTTTAGGGTTTAGACTTTTAACCTAATTCAAGTAACATACATATGCATACAATTTCCATAAAATTCATGGTATGAACTTCATTGTAACCTAAAAGACCAAAGGTGGCCGAATGACCCTTATAGGCTTTTTTTTAGGGTTTAGACTTTTAACCTAATTCAAGTAACATACATATGCATACAATTTCCATAAAAGTCATGGTATGAACTTCATTGTAACCTAAAAGACCAAAGGTGGCCGAATGGCCCTTATAGGCTTTTTAGGGTTTAGGCTTTTAACCTAATTCAAGTAACATACATATGCATACACTTCATGGTGTAAACTTCATTGAAACACACAAAGAAAAGAAACAACCAAGGGTGGCCGAATGGCCCTTTTAGGCTTCTTAGGGTTCTTGTCACCCAACATTCATTCATGGGCATTATAACCTAGCATAGCATTATTAGGGACATTTTCATGCAACCCTAACCCTAATTCCCTAGGGAAACACATAAGGGGCTCAACTAGGGTTCTTGTTACCCAACATTCATTCATGAGCCTTATAACCTAGCATAGCATCATTAGGGACATTTTCATGCAACCCTAACCCTAATTCCCTAGGGTGGCCGAAACACATAAGGGCTCAACTAGGGTTAGCTTTTGGTCCTAATCCATTTTTAAATCTTAACTACATCATATAGTGAATAAAACATAGCATGTAACTTCATGTAAAACCCCAATCCTAGCTTGGCCGAATAGGTCTTGGTGGCCATTAGGGCTAGCTTTTTAACCAAACCTCTTTTCCCATCTTAGCATCATCATATACTTCCTAACATAGATTACAAACACAGATTACCACTTCATTGATAAACCAAAACATGCTTGGCCGGATCTAACATATAGGTTGTTCAAACATTCAATCGAAACTACTCGTATGCAGGTGAGGGATACTTACATCCTTTGCGTTGCTTTTTGGTGGAAGGAAAACCTAAGGAAGAACCAACCCTAGCCTTCTCTTGCTTGGATGAGATTCGGCCAAAGGTGGAGAAGAGGCTAGAATTCGGTGAGGAGAAGAAGAAGAAGAGTGGAAGTGACCAAATCCAATCTTCCCTCTTCTTTATAAAGGGGGGGAGGAAGAGAAGTTCCTCTTTTCTTTTCCATGCCTCTTCATTTACTCCTAGTCCCACTTATCTATAGTTTCCCCCTCTTCCTTAATCATATAATCCTATTGGGCTTCTGGTTAGTGGGTGCATCTATAAGGCTTGGCTATCTCTAGAGGTTTGGGGTTCAATTCTTAGGCCTTGCACCCCTTTTTGGCTTATTTTCTTTTATTTTTGAAAAGGCCCACATAAAGCCCATGATCATCAAGCCAAAAATTTCTGTAGAATTGCTAGGAATTTTACGGGCGTTACAGGGGATCAACTCAAATTCGCAAAGCTTCGATTCAAACGACAAGGATCGGTAGCCTTTGGGAATAACGGCAAGCTCAAAATCATCGGATCAGGTGATATCGAGCTTAACACGAATTTTGTTATTAAAAATGTATTACTTGTAGAGAATTTTGAATATAACTTACTTAGTGTAAGCCAATTGTGTTATAATAACTATAAGGTTATATTTCTAGAAAATGAATGCATAATTAATACCAACGAAACCTCTAAAACAATTCTTAAAGGAACTAGAAATAACAACATTTATACGATCAATTTAACCAATTCCTCAACTAAGTGTCTTATGACACGGCAAGAGGAATCATGGTTGTGGCACCGATGACTCGGTCACTCACACCCAAGACTCGTCCACAAGATGAGTCAGAGTGGCTTAGTCAGAGGCTTACCCAACCTCAACAACTTGGTTAATAAAATCTGTAATGTCAACAAGGAAAACAACCTAGGACACAACACAAGTTAACTAACCAAGAACGCAGACCTCAAGTGTACTTGAGCTCCGCATATGGATCTATTCGATTCACATGGAGCCAAGTCACTCAATAGAAGTCAATATTGCTTAGTCATAATTGGCGACTACTCGAGTTTACAGGTTAGGTTCATCAAACATAAAAATGATACCCTAGATCAATTAATCAATCTATTCAAATTAATCGAGAATCAAAAAGACCTTAAGGTTAAAAGACTTAGAAGCGATCATGGTGGTGAATTCAAAATCAAAGGTTCACCGATCTTAGTAACCTAAACGGATACCACCATGAATTTCTCTTGCCCTAGGACCCTCAAAGAAATGGCCTAGTGGAGCGGAAAACCGAACTCTACAAGAAGCCGCTAGGACCATGTCAATCGAATACGACTACCCGAGATAGGTTTTGGTGGCGTAAGCCGCTAGCACAAAATAGGATCCTTATGGTAAAGAGGCACCTTAAGACCTCGTCTGAGATTTATCACGATAAAATACCTAACATCAAGTACTTTAGGGTATTTGGGTGTAAGGTACATATCCTAAACACTAAGGATTACCTAGGGAAATTTACATCCAAAACCACGACCGGAATCTTTCTAGGATACTCGACTACAAGTCGAGCTTATAGAGTATATAACCACGACACCCTTAGAGTCGAGGAGACTATCAATCTAATATTTGATGAAGGATATGAACCTACAAAACCCCGGCAACCCCATTAGCTGAGCCGATTCATACTAGACCTTACTGATCCGAGATCAGTCTAGTGTTAATCCTAACCTAAGTCAACCTAGTCACTCTATTGATCAAGTGATAGATGACCCAACCAAACTAGTGTTCAACCAAGTCACCCCATTGATCAAGCATTAGGTGACACAAACCCAACCCAATCTAGGACTCGGACTAACCACCCTATCGATCAAGTGATAGGAGATCCTAATCTAGGAGTTCGAACTAGAGCATCCTATAGGAACCTTAGTCAAATTTCCTTAATTTCAAAGATAGAACCCAAATCAATTGAACAAGCTCTTCTTGATCCCGATTGGATTATTGCAATGCAAAAGAGCTAGCTCAATTTACTAGGAATGAAGTGTGGGAATTAGTACCACCACCTAAAGACAAAACGATAATTGGAACAAGGTGGGTGTTTCGAAATAAGCTTGATGATAAAGGTGAAGTAGTTAGAAACAAGGCTAGGTTAGTCGCCAAAGGGTTTAGCCAAGTCGAAGGCTTAGATTACGACGAAACCTATGCCCCAGTAGCTAGACTCGAATCCATTCGAATGTTGCTAGCTTATGCCGCACATCGAGGATTTAAGCTGTTTCAAATGGATGTTAAGTCGGCATTCCTAAATGGATACATTAAAGAAGAAGTTTATGTTAGCCAACCCCCTGGATTCAAAAATCTAGATAAACCCGACCATGTTCTAAAACTTAAGAAAGCTCTCTATGGACTTAAACAAGCTCCTCGAGCTTGGTACGAGAGACTTTCAATCCATCTTAAGTCAAAAGGGTTTAACCAAGGCTTAGTTGACCCAACTCTCTTGTAAAAACCTTAGGTAAAGAAATATTCATAGCTCAAATTTACGTAGATGATATAATTTTAGAACCTCTAACTCATCCTTTACTAAATGAGTTCGTTTCACTCATGGAAAGTGAGTTGAAATGAACTTGGTAGGCGAAGAGTTAAGTTTCTTTTAGGTCTACAAATTAAACAAACTAAGGATGGTATATACCTATATCAACAAAAATACACTAAGGAGTTAATTAAAAGATTTGGAATGCAAGACGCTAAGGTAATAAACACCCCAATGGCGATAAATGTTAACATAGGAGAAGACCTAGAAAGTAAGTCCATTGACTTAAAGTACTATAGGAGCAATAGAAGTCTTCTATACTTAATCATGAAGTCGACCCGACATCCTATTCGCAGTAAGTATGTGCGCCAGGTTTCAAACCTGTGCTAAGGAGTCTCACCTAACCCTAGTTAAGCGTATCCTTAGATATCTAAAGGGTACACTTAATGTCGGTATTTGGTATCCTAGATCTACCGAGTTCGAACTAATCGACTACTCCGATTCGGATTATGCCGGTAGTAAACTCGATAGAAAGAGCACGAGTGGTTGTTGTCAACTACTCTACCGAGTCTAGTGAGTTGGTGCGAGGGAAGCAACATTGTGTTGCCTTATCTACCACCAATACATCGCGATGGGTGAGTGTGTCACTCAACTTCTTTGGATGAAGCACACTCTCCGCGACTTTAAGTTAGACTTTACGAATACTAAACTTCACGTAGATAACATTAGTTCAATTAATCTTACCAAGAATCCAATATGTCACTCTAGGACCAAACATATAGAAGTCAAACACCATTTCATTCGAGAACATGTGGCCAACGGAGCCATACAACTCGACGCAATCAAAATCTAACCTAGCAGACCTATTTACTAAACCCCTACCCGAAGCCGAATTTAGTTTATTAAGATGAAAATTAGGCATGTGCGTAATAGAATAGGAACTTGCAAACTATATTTTCTTACTACTATTTCTTATTTTTCATTTTGATGGAACTAGCATAGGACATACCTTAGATATCATGCACCTATAGATTTAAGGAGCCAGTACATCTCACAACACATAGGACTAATGTGTTTGTGTACTTAGCCACGTAGATGGGCGTGAGATGTTAGGACCCTACTCCAGGTTCCAAGATGTAGATCAAGTGCGTCAATATGAACCTCGGAGTATAAATATGCAACTAATATTAACCAACTCTAATCAGGACTTGTTGATAATATCATTTCAATCAAGTCAAACTAGAGTTGAACATTTAGATGAATTATTTTCACATACTATTTTTAAAATCATCATGCTTGGACTTAGGGTTTTCTTAAAACCCCCCCACTTTTTCCTTGATTTATGTCAAAAGGGGGAGAAAAGGCCAAAGTTAAGGTTCAAGAAAAGGCCAAAGCCAAAGTTAAGGTTCAAGAAAAGGCCAAAGTTAAATTTCAAATTTTTGAAATTGATAACTTAACTTAAAACTTTGATTCTGGCCTAAGTTAAGGGGGAGTAAGGTTTAGGTTTCAACTCTTCGGAATTGAAAACTTTAAAGGCCCAAGTTAAGAAATCAAAAGTTAAACCTTTTGAATAATTAACCTTTTGACTTAACTTTTGATTACTTAACTTGCACTTATTTTTGACTCTAAGAAGCCTAAGTTAAGTAATGCCATTTACTTAACTCATTATCTTTTGTGTTTGGAGAGCTAAAAGTCTTTTTCAAGTACTCACCCTCGGTCAAGGGGGAGGGTTCCTCTAAGGGGAGAACTTGAGAAATATTTTTACTACTCCTACTTTTGCTTCTTGTCTTTACTGTTTCATGCACTTAATTTCCTTAACTTTGTGTGTTTTTGCCATATATCAAAAGGGGAGATTGTTGGTGCATGAGGCACCAAATCGAACTGTGTTTTGATTATAGCAAAGACACAAAAGTTAAGTCTATTTTGTTTTCTCACGAAATTTGAATCGAGTGCGAAGAGATTGATATAGTCGAGTGAGGCTAGCGACACGCCGGAGGAAGCCGCTGGTGGTGGGCTATACTCGAGTTACTCGAGGGAGCCAAGGAATCGAGTGGAAGGCCGGAAGCAAAAGCGACACGTAAGTATCGAGGTAAGCTCGTGTGTGCGAGAGTAAGTAAGGTCGTATCCTCTTTACGGGGATGATCTTAAGCGTAGATCCGACCAAAGACATCTTATAAATGGTCTAGGTCGAGATCAGATGGTCGACGACCATCGAAATTATGTTTTTATTGAGCTAACTTTGACTTGCAGCAAGCATCAGTCGACTGCCAGCTTGGAGGACTCGACTGCCGTGTATCAGTCGACTGCCGAAGGTTATCAATCGACTGATGCTGCCATCAGTCGACTGATGATGGCCATCAGTCGACTGATGGTCAATGATCAGATTCGAGGAGTCAAGGCTTATCACTCCACCTCAAAGCGGTTTGGTGTCCATTTGTGATTGGTTGAAGACCCACTCGAAAAGGGGCTCAAAGGCTATAAAAGGAGGGCCAAACCTAGGGTTTCATCAACAATTTTAAGTGCTCAAAAGCCTCCGTTACGCTGCAACTCTACGACAACGAAGTCCTTCCATTCCGACGTCTAGGTTTAACTTTCTTTATTATTGTACGTCGGTCTTAGTTTTTGTTATCAGTTTGTCATTTATATTTCCGGAGATTTTATCGTATACGAGGAGAGGGGGAGTGTCCCTCTACCTCAAGTTTTTGTGGTTTCTTCTTGTATCGATTAACTCCTACCTCTAACGAGGAGGAGTTCCTTTAGTGCTTTTGCCCTCCGTACGTGGTCAAGGACCACTAGGGCCTTGGAGTAGTAGCCTTCGGCTACGAACCAAGTAAATCTCTTGTGTCTATTGTCTCCTTTACTTTTTGTTTTGCTTATCTTTCCGCTGCATATAAGTTTTCTTTTAAAACGAGTTCGTACGAGAAAAATTTTCTTTCGCTATTCACCCCCCCCTCTAGCGAACCGCATCGATCCAACAATATGTTATAGAGCAAAACATATATATATAGAAGCTGTAAGGCTGATTTTGTGATCCTATTAAAAAAAATCAAAATAATTACATTCACAAAGGTGCATTACATGATGTACAATAATATATATATATATATATATATATATATATATATATATATATATATATATATATATATATATATATATATATATATATATATATATATATATATATATATATATATATATATTACATAATGCACATAACATATGAACCAGTGAGACTAAAGAATCCACGTAAAATTACTTTTCATCTATCAGATAACATAACAAATAAATCAACCTTCTATAGAAAGCTAAATCCATTCCATAACACATTGGATGTTTAACATATAAATCCATATGATACAAAACACACAGTGGGTAGCAATGAATATTACTCAAGATCCATACCAGTTTGATACAGTAAGAAAAAGCAAAATCTGTATGAGCAAATACAGAATTCAAGGACATCAAAGGAACTCAAGCTGAAGGGTTAAGGTCAAGCAACATAAAATCATAACTATTTTATGTTAAAATTAAATTATCAATCTCTCACGATGTGCTCCAAAAGAGATTGAACCTCCAACATATTTGGTAATAGAGTCATCCTTCATTGTCATTTTATTATTATGTGTAATTTCACATTTGATCTTGTGATATTCTTTATTCTAATATTAACTTTCATCCATTCAGGTCCCCTACCAACCATATCTAATATATTTGGTTCCCTTCTTAAATCTTCTTGTGCATATGATAATGTTGCTTTCTTAGCCAAATGAATTGTTGCCCTATATCTCTCACATGCATTTTCATTCCATACCTTTTTCATGTCTCTATCTATAAAACAATTCCATTTATATCAACTGCATTAAATCCAATAAGTAATCTATGGTTATAAATAATAGAAAAGGTGAATTAATTAGTACAAAATTATATATATTTTTATTTTAAAATGTACTATTTACCTTAAAATTGTCCCAAAGCAAATCTTTAATATCATTAGACACCTTTTTCCACGTTGGCCACATTTCTTTAATGACTCCTTTGATACCATTTGTTATTTCACGAGGAACCTCAGTTTCAACAAATCTAAAGACAACAAAAGTATATAGCAAGAAATATAATTTATTGAAAAAGTGTAGGATCGTAGTGTTCTGAGAGAGTGGGGTGAATCTCAAAAGTTATAAAAATTTCCTTTTAGATTTTAAAATAAAAGAGCAATTGCAGCAGAAATATAAAATATGACAAGATGATTTTTACTTGGTTCACAACCCTAGCGGGTTGCTACTCCAAGGCCCAAGCTCTCCGAGAGCTACCTCGATGGGCAATTCACTAAAGAGCCCTCCTATTTGAAACTCTCGAACTCGGAGGATGTCGCTTTTACAAAAATGAGGTTAAGGTAACAAGCTACATTTCCTCTACAATTTAAGTACAATAGGAAACAAGTAATTACACAAAAATAAATATACTGATACTTGAAGTTTAGAGATGATGCTTAAGGTGTCTATCTCACAGAGTGTTGGCGTATTAAAGCATTTGCAGGTAAGGGAAGATAACAGCAACACTTGAACATCTTAGCCAATGTATTTTCAGAGTTGGTCCTCTATTACTTTTATAAGTCTCTTCCAATCGACTGAAACTCTCTCCAGTTGACTCCAAATCAGCCCGTCAATTTGGTACATCGGACTTCCTAGTCAACTGGACCTGGTCCAGTCGACTCCAGGTCACCTGACTCCACATCGAGAAATTTGCTTTTCCAGTCAATTGGACCTCCCCATTTGGCTAGAGCTCTCCAGATCTTCGATCGATTACCAAATTATCTTGCTAACTAGGTATCTAGTCAACTGGACCATATGCAGTTGGTTGGACTTCAATCGACTAAAATCCTTTCAATCGACTGGTTCCCTGCAAAACAAGATTAGAAAAACATACAATATAAAATATAATGGCAGTAGTAATACTGCCCAATCTCGACTTCTTAGTCCCACGCGAACTATCCGTCGGATCGACGCCTAGCTTTGTCCCCACCTAAGGACTCGGCCTTACCTCTTCACTCGAGGCTTACCTATCGGCTACCCAGCCGGACTTACCATGCTTGACATTCGATCTGAACCACCAGCACTTCTAACAGCTATTCAATCTACCTAATCCAACTGGTCTTTATACCGATTATCTGATCTCCTGTCCCAATCGATATTCATGCTAGATGTTCAGTCCACTCGACCCATCTGGACTTCATGCGTAGTGTCTAGTCCTCCTAATATGTTAAGGCTTCTGCCTAGTATCGGTCGACATACCCTACTAGGACTTTCCATGCTTTACCTAGTATCTGGTCTGCCTGACCTACTAGGCCTTTCTTATTAAGCCTGCATACTTAATACTCATATCAAAACACAAGTAAATCCTAACTTTAACTTATGATTTATACATCAACACTAAGGAGTGATGCTCCCTGCATCAACAATCTTCCCCTTTTTGATGTATGATAACACATTGATTTAAGTTATGAGATTCAAATTGTAGTGTATCAAATTCAACATATAAAAGTAATGCATCAAGCTAAATATATAACATTTAGGTTAATATGCATGTTGTATAACATTTAAGTTCATATGCATGAAATGTAAATGTTTCCTTTAAATAATAACTTTAAACCTCTCTCTCCCCCTTTGGCACACATAAAAATACTATTATTTTTCAAATGCCAAAATTCTAGGTTTGAGAATTTCATTAGTCAATAAGTGAGTTCAAAGTATTAGCTTTCAAAATAAGGAATAAATTTATGAAAGTTGCATAAATATTTTACTTCATAAACATTTCAACATAACTAATCATTTCAAAGTACTTAAGCTTTTCAAAATAAGCTAAGTCATATAAGATTATTAACTTAAACTTTTGAAAATGTGCTTTTTCAAAGTATATAAGTGTTTCAAAATTATAAAGTATAAGAAGATTTCTAAAATTTTGAAAACACCTTATAGAAATTTTCTCCCCCCTTAATTCAAGCCTTTTTAAAAACTCTATTTTCAAAAATTATTTAACTTTATCAACACTGTTGGTACAATCGACCTAAGTCATGATTGACCAGACTCGAGTTTGACTCGAGTGATATTTTGATGTTCAACAAAACGCATGACAATGTGATTGTCAAAGGAAAGTTCAAGTCTTGAGGACTTGGCATGAGAAGTCCAAGCATGGGTCTTGGTAAGAGAAAGTCCAAGTCTTGAGTACTTGCCATGAGAAGTCCATGCATGGGTCTTAGCAAAGAAAAGTCCAAGTCTTGAGTACTTGGCATGAAAATTCCAACAGGGGTTGAAAAGGGAAAGTCCAAGCTTGAATCTTGGCATTTGGAAAGTCCAACATTGGGTTGGCATGGAAAGTCCAAGGGTGTAATCTTGGCCACGTAAGTCTAAGAGTGTAGTCTTGGCGGTGAAAGTCCAAGTCATGGGTACTTGACATTTGGAAAGTCCAAGGGTTGATATTGGCGACGTAAAGTCCAAGGGTGGAGTCTTGGTAGCATAAGTCCAATAGTTGGCGGCGTAAAGTCCAAGCGTGGTCTTGGCAACGTAAGTCCAATGTGCCTTCGCGGTGTAGACACCGTTAGCATGACAATAGCCGATGGAAGCACCTGAAAGCTAGTGTATGGATGAACAAGTCATGGATGACTTGGAGGGATCCGATAGGCGTGAGGTTGATGGAGATGGCTAGAAGGCTTAGGTCTAGGCTAAGGGTGGTCTAGCAAGTATGAGGGCATCATACTTGGTGTTAAACCTCATGGTTGAGTTTTGTCAGTCGACTGAGGTTATGGACCAGTCGACTGGTCATGTGTTTTGACACTTGGCAGCCGAGTCGACACTCAGCAGTCGACTGGGATTATGACCAGTCGACTGTCGTGAGTCGATTAGGGTTTGTTGGTGCAATCAGCCCAGGTCACGATTGACCGGACTCGAGTTTGACTTGAGCGATGTTTTGATGTTTGACATTGATGTCTGATAATGTTTTGGGGAGATTGTTTGTACAATTGATCTAGATCATGATTGACCGGACTTGAGTTTGACTCGAGGGGGATTTTGATGGTTGACTGGAGTTGACCATGTCATAGAAAGTCTAAGTCTTGAGTACTTGGCATGGAAAGTCCAAGCATGGGTCTTGGCATGGAAAGTCCAACATGGGTTGGCAAGGGAAAGTCCACGCTTGAGTCTTGACATTTGAGAAATCCAAGGGGTTTGATATTGGCGGTGTAAAGTTCAAGCAGGAGTCTTGGCAGCATAAGTTTAATGGTTGGCGGTGTAAAGTTCAAGCGGAGTCTTAGCAGCGTAAGTCCATTGTACCTTGGCGGTGTAGACACCATTAGCATGACATAGCCGATGGAAGCACCTGAAGGCTAGCGCAATGGATGAACAAGTCATGGATGACTTGGAGGGATCCGAGAGGCACGAGGCTGATGGAGGTGGCTAGAAGGCTTAGATCTAGGCTAAGGGTGGTCTAGCAAGTATGGGGCCACCATACTTGGGTTAAAACCTCATGTTTGAGGTATGCCAGTCGACTGGTGTTAGTCAACTAGGATTTGACTGCGGGAAGTATCCCAGCAGTCGACTGCCAAAGGTGGGCAGTCGACTGCTGACTCGAGCAGTCGACTGATCGTGTGATTAGTCGACTGGTGCTCGAGAATTTCTGCATAGAATGGAGTCGAGACTCGAATGCGGGGTTAGCAGTCGAGTGAAGGCTCGATCAATTGACTGATGGACATGATCAGTCGACTGATGTCCTATCCGTTGGATTTTTCCAGCGTGGATTACACCGTTGTCTCACAGCAACAGTGTCATCAGTCGACTGATCGGCGATTTCTAGCCCAAGCAAAAGCTTTAAATGGTGCTCGTGGAGGAGGAAATCACATCTAGTTTTTGAAGGCTTTTGGGGCAATTTGTTGCTGCAAATCAGAGTATCCAAGTGCAATTCAAGCAACCACAAAGCAAGCAATCAAAAGAGCATTTGTAAAGTTTTTCTTTGCATAGATTGTTGTATTCTTTTTGTATTTGCTTGTTTTACCTTGTATTACTTTTGTAATCTGTTGTAAGAGGTTTCTCCACCTTCGAATTGTTCCGAGGAGTTATTTGTGATTAGTGATTGCATGTGCATTACTAGAGCTCTTTAGAGCTCGATCCGTGGAATATGAACCATTTGGTTTCGAACCATGTTATATGCTTGTGTTTTGAATTGTGTTTGTCATATTTCGTTATTGCTATTTGTTTTATTTCCACTGTGCTAATTGAATTCCATCGAGCATCGCATCAACGCTATTCACCCCCCCTCTAGCGGTCAACATTTCCTCTACAATTGGTATCAGAGCCCGGGGCTCTTCTACAGACTAACCGCCGGGAGCTAAAGACGCTAGAGGGAAAGATGGAATTCCAAGAAGCATTAGGATGGGATATCAACACTCCACCACCATTTGATCGCGAAGATTTCACGTATTGGAAAGGTAGAATGATGCATTTTCTAATGTATGACTTTGACAATTGGATTAGTGTCTTAGTAGGTTTTAACACTCAAAAAGACGAAGAAGGAAGAAAAATCAAGAAGAAGAATTGGTGCCAAGAACAACTCTGATACTATAACATCAACAATAAGGTAATGGGTATTTTGCTCAATGTAATCCCTAATGATATTTTGATCAAGATAGGGGATTGTAAAGATGCCAAGGAGGTATGGAACAAATTGGCAAAATTCCATGAAGAGCCTCATTCAATCCAAGAAGATAAGGAAGATGAGGAAGAGAGTTCATCCTCACAAGAAAGTGAGAATTCGGAGATCGAGGAGTGTTCGACATCCGAGGAGGAAGAAGTGGTGGAAGAGGTAGAATTGGAAGAAACCTCAACCTCTAGGATTGAGGGGGAGGAGATTAGAGCATCTATACTGGAGCAACCTCAAGAAGAGCCTTCAACATCCGGTCAAGATGAGAAGCTAAAAACTCCACCACCACCCTAGGTAAATCAAGCAATTTAGTTTTAAATAAAAAAAATATAATATTCTTTGAGTGTAGGGAATCCGGGCACTACAAGAGTAAGTGCCCTAAGAAAGTCAAGAAGACTCCCCCGACACCAAAAGTCAAGGATGTCGGTGTCCCCACTAAGAAGCAAGGAGCAAGTGATTTGTTTCAAATGCCGACAACCGGGACATTACCGGAGTCAATGTCAAGAGGGGAAGAAAAAGGCCCAAGAAGGAGCATCACAAGTAGGGGGAGCTAAGGCTAACCCTAAGGTATATTTTAATGCTCTTTCTAGTTTAAATGTCAAAAAGCATGCTAGGAATTTTAATTCTCTTGCAATTTATCATGACAAGCATGCTAGGAACAATGAATATTGTTTAGAAGCTAAGAAGGTCAACCTTAGGAATAAGAAGAAATTTGTGACTAATGTCCCTAAAACAAATTTATCTAAAGACAAATCTAGGTCAAATAATTCTAGACCAATTCTACCTAGGGAGACAATTAGAAAGGTACAAGAGCACCTAGGTCTTAACCCAAAATAGACTAGGCATATACCTAAGAAGAACCATGCCCAAGGATTAAATCAAAATTCAAAAATTGGGCAATTAGAGGTTGAAAATCAAACCTTGAGGTCAAGGCTTGAGAAAATGGAAAAGACCTTTAGGATTATGCAAAACCAAATAAAAGGGTCAACTGGTCAAAGTCAAGGGTCTAGGTCCAAGAGTCAACACCTAGGGCCTAAGAGACAAGAGTCAACCAAGGGCAAGAAAGGTTTGGGTCACAAACCTAAGCCTAAGGTGGCTTATCATAGTGTTCCATTTGATTATGGAACACAAACTAGGTCTAGGATGACCAAGGTCACAAGGGAAGTCATCCCTAGAGTTGACCAAGGTATGTGCCTAGCGGTTAGGGTTTCAAGGAAACCTAGGAAAGTCACTAAGAAGGTTACAAGGGGAGTCACCCCTAGAGTTAACCATGGCAAGACCCAAATGACCAAGGCTAACAAGCCTAGAAGGGTCATTAGGAAGGTATCTAGGAAGGTTATCCCTAAGGAATACCTAGTAAACCCTAGGAGCTCAAATAGGTTTTGGGTTCCTAAGAGCGTGATCGATTCACGCTAAATGGGTTTAGGGTGTGCCAACTTTAAATGGAATGGTAGTTAACCTAACCATGGTAAAGGTGACACTTTAGGTAATTTTCAAGGTTATGGATACCTTGGAAATAGATTTGATATTATGATCCTAAAAGATTTTAGGATGTGCCAATATCATTTAAGAAGGTTTATAATTCAATCAAATTGGCACAATTTAGAATTAGAGGTCATAGTGTGTCATTTTAGGTTTTTGGTACACTTGGGAGAAAAGTAGTAATATGGAAAAATATACTTAATTATATCAAATGACAATTAATATTAAAATTTGGGTATTATTATACCTATACGTTTTATTTGTCATGCTTTGTTTGTCTTATAACATGTCATGACATCATATCTATTTTTTTTATCATTTATATGTCATGATTATGTGTAGGATTAAGGTTTAATGTCATGTGTTTTTAGATTATATCATATGTCATGACATCATGATCATTGGACATGTTTAATTATTGCTATCATTTATGCTATGATCATTAATGCATTTAAGTTAATGTAAATTGATTTAAGGACAATGGCATGACTTGAAGTCTCATTTATAAGGGAATCAAGTAGTGTTGCCTTAGAAAATGCATGAGGCTTTAGTTTAAGATGAACCAAAAACCAAAATCTCATATTAAATTGACATGTATGTGTATTTATACACCCTAGATACATGTGAGATGCTAGGATATGAGTTAAGTTCAAGGTGCATAGTTTTTGCATCTAGATGAACTAAAACTCATCTTTAACTAAAGGTGGATCATTGGGAAAGCTTGTGTACAAGTCATGTGCATTAAGCCCAAGGAATATGATCCAATATAGGTTTTCAAAAATATTTTAAAATCCTTTTAGAAAACCTTGGTGAACCCTATCTTTTGATAGTAATCATCATTGATGAAGTTGATACAAAGTGAGCTAAAACTTTGAAGTTTTTCTTCACTTTTGAACTTTGTATCAATTTTGATATTTTATGGGTAAAATATTTTTCTATCATTTTTCACCCATTGTATTGGTTATAAGTATTATACGTATGAATTTTCATGATTTTTAGATATACGTATAATTATTTATGAATTTTCAAAATTCATTTCTGATAATTGAAATTCTGATATTTCAGTTATCAGTCGACTGATGGGCACGACAGTCGATTGATTTCTGAAGGACTCGACTGCCAAGCTGATTTCTGGAAAACAAGGTTGTTTAGCCCATTTTCAGCCATGGTAAAGTTCCCTAACCACTCCTAACCCTAGGATATGCATTGGGAAGCGTTATAAAGGGTGAAAATCTATTGGATATGGATTAGGAGAGTTGTTTAGGGTTTGTATCAAATTTAAGGATGGGAAAGTTCTATGTTGAACTTTGAACCTTATTTTTGATGGTTTAAAGTGCCTATTGGCTTAGGGACTTCCCAAGGACATTGTTGGTGCAATGGTTAAGGGGGAGCAAGCCTTTAGGGGGAGGTATCCATCATTGGATGATGGATGGTATTTTTCCTTATGAGGGGGAAAATGAAATTTTGAGATACCCAATTTAGAAATTGGGAGTGTATAGGATTGCCTCTCTTGAGTGATATGGGACTTATCACTAGGAAGATGGTAGGCATCCTAGGTATTTTTGGACCAAGGGGGAGATTGTAAGATCTCATTGGGACCTCCTTAGAGAGAAAACCTTTTTGATGTTAGTCAAAAAGGGGGAGAATGTTATGGAGAGTGTTATCAATTGTCAATTCGGAGAATTAGAGAGAATGTTTGGGATTACCAATTTGGGATAATTGGTAAGATGAGTTAGTGTTCTAACTCAAAGGTATGTGTTTTTGTTAAACATCAAAAAAGGGGAGGTTGTTGGTGCAATCGGCCCAGGTCACGATTGACCGGACTCGAGTTTGACTCGAGCGATGTTTTGATATTTGACATGGAGGTTTGACATTGATGTCTGATAATGTTTTGGGAAGATTGTTTGTACAATCGACCTGGGTCATGATTGACCGAACTCGAGTTTGACTTGAGGGGGATTTTGATGGTTGATTGGAGTTGACCATGTCATAGAAAGTCCAAGTCTTGAGTACTTGACATGGAAAGTCCAAGCATGGGCCTTGGCATGGAAAGTCCAACATGGGTTGGCAAGGGAAAGTCCAAGCTTGAGTCTTGACATTTGAGAAGTCCAAGGGGTTTGATATTGGCGACGTAAAGTCTAAGCGAGAGTCTTGGCAGCATAAGTCCAATGGTTGGTGGCATAAAGTCCAAGCAGAGTCTTGGCAGCGTAAGTCCAATGTGCCTTGGCGGTGTAGACACCGTTAGCATGACATAGCCAATGGAAGCACCTGAAGGCTAGCGCAATGGATGAACAAGTCATGGATGACTTGGAGGGATCCGAGAGGTGCGAGGCTAATGGAGGTGGCTAGAAGGCTTAGGTCTAGGCTAAGGGTGGTCTAGCAAGTATGGGGGGACCATACTTGGGTTAAAATCTCATGTTTGAGGTGTGACAATCGACTAGTGTCATGTGACAGTCGACGGGTGTCATTCAACAAGGGTTTGACTGCGAGAAGTGTCTCAGCAGTCGACTTCCAGAGGTGGGTAGTCGACTACTGGCTCGAGCAGTCGACTGATCGTGTGATCAGTTGACTGGTGCTCGAGAATTTCGGCATAGAATGGAGTCGAGACTCGACTGCGAGGTTAGTAGTCGAGTGAAAGCTCGATCAGTCGACTGATGGACATGATCAGTCGACTGATGTCCTATCCGTTGGATTTTTCCAGTATAGATTACACTGTTATCTCATAGCAATAGTGTCATCAGTCGACTGATCGACGATTTCCATCCCAGGCAGAAGCTTTAAATGGGGCTTGTGGAGGAGGAAATCACATCCGATTTTTGAAGGCTTTTAGGGCGATTTATTGCTGCAAATCAGGGTCTCCAAGTGAAATTCAAGCAACCACAAAGCAAGTAATCAAAAGAGCATTTGTAAAGTTTTTCTTTGCATAGATTGTTGTATTCTTTTTGTATTTGCTTGTTTTACCTTGTATTACTTTTGTAATTTGTTGTAAGAGGATTCTCCGCCTCCGGATTGTTCCAAGAAGGAGTTATTTGTGATTAGTGATTGCGTGAGCATCACTAGAGCTCGATCCGTAGAGTAGGAACCATTCGGTTCCGAACCACGTTATATGCTTGTGTTGTGAATTGTGTTTGTCATATTTCGTTAATGCTATTTGTTTTATTTCCACTGCACTAACGAGATTTGTAGACGAATGCAAATGAATTCCATCGAGCATTGCATCAATGCTATTCACCCCCTCTAGCAGTCAACATTTCTTCTCTGAGGTTCGATCAGTGGCAAAATGGCCTAGCGATGATTTGCGAATCGGCGATCGATGGCTGGCGATCGATTCCATGGATGATGATCACGTCGAGTTTACAAGGGCGAGAATGCTCGATAGCCGATCAGGCGATCGGCTACGGCGATTGATGATCGATGATGTTGATACGATCAGCTGCCAACTGATCCGTTAAAATTTTTCCAGCGTGGATCATGTCATTGTCTCACAACGGCTACATGAGCAGTCAACTGATGGTCTCGATCAGTCAACTTCTAGGTGAAATCCAGCTCGAGTTGCAGGTTTAAAAGGATCACAAAGGAAGGAATTTGGCAGCGATTTCTTGGGCATTTTTGAGGCGATTTACTGGTGCAAATTAGAGTCTTCAAGCATGGTTCAAGTGATCATCAAGCAAGCATCCAAATCAATAGTTGTAAAGTTTTTTTTACATTGTCTTTGTGTATTTTCTTTGTATTTGCTTGTATTTGTTTCTTATTATTGTAAGAATACTTGTACGAGGTTTCTCCGCCTCCGACTTATTGTCGAGAAGGAGTATTTTTGATTAGTGGTGTGTGTTTGCATTGCTAGGGCTCTTTCGAGCCCAATCCGTGGAGTAGGAAACTTGAGGTTCTGAACCACGTTATATCTTGGTGTCTTTGTATTGTGTATTGTGTGTTTGTCTATTTTATTTTGTATATTCCGCTTCTTTTAACGTGTTGTAGACAAGCATGTGATCAATTCCAACAACCGATGACAACGCTATTCAGCCCCCCCCCCCTCTAGTGGGCGCGTAGGTCCTAACAAGTGGTATCAGAGCGAGATCACTCTTCAAGGATTAACAACCAAGAGAGCACTGCTAGAGGAAGAAGATGGAGTTCAAAGATAAATTAGGATGGGACATCAACACCCCAATTCCGTACACCTTCTACGGACGAGAAGGCTTCAATCAATGGTAGGCGAGGATTGAAGACTTCATGATGATGACAGACATTGAAGATTGGTCCACTTTGATGGAAGGGTTTGAATTTCCAAGAGGACCAAAGGGAGGGTTCCTCAAAATGAAGAAGTGGACCGAGGAACAACTCCGAGAATTCGAGAGAAGCAATAAGGTAATAAAATTCTTGATTGAGTTGATTTCTAATGAAATTGTGTCCAAGTTAGGTGAGTACAAGGATGCAAAGAAATTTTGGAGCGAAGTAGCTAAGCTCCATGAAGAACCCTCAATGGCTCAAGAAGAAGAGGAAGAAGAGGAGTACTCATCCTCTCAAGCTCAAGAAGAAGCAAGCACATCTTCATCCCAAGAGCTTGAGGATTCGGAGGTTGATAGAGAATCAACATCCGGATCGGAAGAGGAAGAAGAGATGGAAGAAGACTCCATTTCAAGGTTTGAGGGGGAGGAGAGACCATCTACTCCGGAACAAGGGCAAGAGCAAGGAGAGCCATCTACTTCCGGGAGAAGTGATGAACAAGCTCAAGAGGCCCTTTCCACCACCATTAACCTAGGTAACTCAAGTACATTAATTCAAAATAAAAATCATATTATGTGTTTTGGATGTAGGGAATATGGGCACTATAAGAGCAAGTGCCCTAAGAAGATTAAGAAGGCTCCATTGGTGCCAAAAGTCAAGGAGATCGGAGCCTCAATCATCAAGAGCAAGGAGAACGTAGTGTGTTTCAAGTGCCATCAAAAGGGGCACTATAGAAGCCAATGCCCTAGGAGAAAAGAGAGAGCATCACATGTAGGGGGAGCCTCTAAGGCAAACCCTAAGGTAAAATTCATTAATGCACCTTCTAGTTTTAATAGTCAAAAGCATGATAGAAGTAATCTTGCAATTTATCATAGAGGGCATGCTAGAAATAGGGTGTATTATTTAGGGGCTAAACATATCGATATTTCAACCAAGGAGAAATTTGGGACTAATGTCCCTAGAAAAATCCTACCTAAGGAGTCTATTAGGAAGGTAGAAAATCATCTAGGCTTTAACTCCAAGAACCATAGACATATACCTAGGAAGTCTCATGCCTAAAGACCAAATGAAAAATCAAAATTTGGGCAATTAGAGTTGTAAAATCAAGGCTTGAGGTCAAGACTTGGTGGAAAATGCAGAAGACCCTACTCGGGGAGCGAGGGATTACTTGGGCCATCTTTCGAGATGCTTTTTGGAGATAGTACATTCCTTCCGCATTTTCTACGGCATGTCGTCAGGAATTCCTGAGTCTGAAGCAAGGTGATCGTTCTATCATAGAATATAATGCAGAGTTTACCAGACTTGCTGAGTTCTGTCCTCACCTGATAGCACAGGATGCAGATCGGATGTTCCAGTTCACATATGGCCTAGCAGCTTATATTCGAGTCAGGATATCAAGATCTTCTATTGCCTCTTACAGGGAGGCATTGGATCGAGCCATTTGTATTGAAATGACTTCCCAATAGATCTCCAAGGAAAAGGATATAGAGAAGCAGATGTCCCAAAGTAAGCAGCAGAAGAAAAATTCAGGGAATCAGACTCAGAAGAAGCAGGATCAGAAGGGCAATACTCGAGGTACTACAGAGGGATCGTCTAGGGCACAAAAAGGGAAGCGCCCAGCTTCTAAACAGGCTGGAGGTTCCCAGAAGAACTGTAAGAGTTAGAACAGAATGGGATATTATAGATGCGGATCTGGAAGTCATAGAGCTCTAGAGTGTCCTTTGGAGCAGCCTGTTTGCTACTATTGTAAGCAACCTGGACATACCAGTCGAGAGTGTACATTGAGAGCACAGTTGGAGTTTCCTGATAGCTCTAACAATGGAAGAAAGTCCAACCAAAGAATAATAGAGTACAAGATCATGATGTAGCTCTTTATGGTCGAGGCACCCAAGACTCAGAGGCGCAGTTGTATCAAATACAGGGGGTGCCCCTTCAGTGATGCCGACGACTATCCAATATCCTACATCTCCAGTAATCTACTATCCAGGGGTATTTGTACCGTCGATGTTAACAGCCAACTCTCAGGGTTATCTTATGCCTGCACCAGTGACTCAGTCTCCAGTACCTCAGAGTCAGACTCAGCCCGAGTGGAGGCACACTACTACTTCGTCAGGGATGCAGCTGACAAATATCGAGTCTGGACGAGTTTTTGCCATCACTAGAGATGAGGTACAGCGGGCTGAGGGATCAGTTATACAGGGTATGGTTTTAGTTTATTCTTTATACGCTAATACTTTCATTGATATTGGTAGTTCCCATTCATTCGTATCTAGAATATTTCTGGGTAGAGTTGGAAGGATCCCAATATTCTTATGGGTTAGCAGTATCCTTGCCATCAGGAGAGGTGTTGACTAGCCACTAAGAAATCAAAGGTTGCCTACTAGATTTTGACGGGCATATCCTTACAGTGGACCTCCAGGTGTTGGAAATGGTAGAGTTCGATATTATTCTCGGTATGGACTGGTTGACCGCTTATTATGCTACAGTGGATTGTAAAGCAAGGGTGGTGACATTTTGACCACTGGATCAACCAGCTTGGGAATTTGTTGGCACTAGAGACGATGGACTATCCATTATATCGGCTTTACAGGCTCAGAAGTTATTGGCCCAGGGTTGTCAGAGTTATTTACTATCTCTAGTCAAAGTTGTGAACGAAGGACTACCACCCCTCTCTAATGTGCGAGTAGTCCAAGACTATCCAGATGAACTTCCAGGCTTGCCACCTCCTAGGCAAGTGGAATTTACGATAGAGGTGATTCCAGGAACCGCGCCTATATCGAAACCTCCTTATCGGATGGCGCCAAAAGAACTGAATGAACTTAAGGTTCAACTGCATGAGTTGCTGGATAATGGATTCATCCGCCCTAGTGTTTCACCATGGGGAGCTCTGGTACTCTTTGTCAAAAAGAAGGATGGATCATTGCGGTTATGTATTGACTATTGACAACTGAATGCAGTCACAGTTAAGAACAAATATCCACTGCCAAGGATAGAAGATTGTTTGACCAACTTAAGGATACATGTGTGTATTCTAAAATTGATCTGCGCTCAGGATATCATCAACTTCGAATAAGAGATGAGGATGTTCAGAAAACAACTTTCCGCACCTGTTATGGGCATTATGAGTTTCTAGTGATGCCTTTCGGTCTCACGAATACCCCAGCTGCATTTATGGACTTAATGAACCAGGTATTCCTGAGGTATATAGATCAGTTCGTAATAGTGTTTATTGATGATATATTGATTTATTCTCGATCCGAGGATGAGCATGAACAACATCTGCGGATAGTGTTGGAGACGTCGCGACAGGAGCAGTTGTATGCCAAGTTTAGCAAGTGTGCGTTCTGATTATCCTCAGTGGATTTTCTTGGACACGTAGTATCCAACAGAGGTATTTCTGTAGATCTCCAGAAGATCGAGGTAATTACCAGTTGGGAGCAGCCAAAATAAGTTCAGGAGGTCCGTAGTTTCCTTGGTCTGGCTGGGTATTATCGGAGATTTGTGGAGGGATTCTCAAGTATTGCCATGCCACTCACTCGCCTGACTCGGAAAGGGGTCAAATTCACCTGGTCAGAGGCTTGTGAAACTAGCTTCCAGGAGCTTAAGCGATGGCTAGTTTCTGTACCAGTCTTAGTGATTCCTTTTGGTATTGATGGGATGGTTCTTTATACGGATGCTTCTATCCAAGGGTTGGGTGCAGTTCTGATGCAGTCCAACCGTGTGGTATCTTATGCCTCCCATCAACTAAAGGATCATAAGAGAAATTACCCAGTGCACGATCTGGAGTTAGCCGCCATTATTTTCGCATTGAAAATATGGAGGCACTACTTGTATGGGATTACTTTTGAGATCTACACAGACCATAAAAGTCTGATGTATCTGTTCACACAGAAAGAGATGAATTTGAGACAGAGACGGTGGATGAAATATTTGAAGGATTACGACTACACAATCCATTATCATCCGGGAAAAGCTAATGTGGTAGCAGATGCGCTGAGCAGGAAGTCTCGTGGGATTCTGGTCAGTCACCTGACAGCAGTTACTGATCTAGTTCGATAGTTCTCAGAGTTAGGATTGTCAGAACACGGTCAAACATCCCATGGAGAATTGGTATCTATGGTTGCCCAATCCGATATTGCTGAGAGGATCAAGGAGGCACAAGTCAGTGACCAACATCTATAGTTCTTGTGCAACACGATAGACTCAAAACGTCAGATGGATTTCTCGAGTGACGAGAATGGAGAACTTCATTTTCGTGGACGACTATGTGTTCCGAACACGCATCCAATTAAGGAAGAATTGCTACAGGAAGCACATCAGTCGAGATTTGCTATACATCCTGGTGGTACTCGGATGTACCAAGATTTGTAGCGCTTATACTGGTGGAACGGTATGAAAAGAGATATTGCGGACTTTGTCGCATGATGTCTAGTATGCCAGCAAGTGAAGGATGAACATCAGAAACCTGCTGGGTCACTTCAGGAAATATCGATCCCAGAATGGAAGTGGGAGCACATCACGATGGATTTCGTTACGGGATTACCCAGAACTCGTAAAGGACATGATGCGATTTAGGTGATCGTGGATTGATTAACCAAATCAACTCACTTCCTTCCAATTTATGAGATAGACTCATTGGATCATCTAGTGGAATTGTACTACCGAGAGATTATCAGATTGCATGGTGTACCTTTGAGTATCATATCTGATAGAGATCTATGATTTACTTTGTGATTCTGGCAGAGTTTGCAGCAAGCTATGGGCATAGAGCTTCGACTCAGTACAACATTTCATCCACAGAAAGACGAACAGTTCGAACGTACGATTCAGACTCTGGAGGACCTACTAAGATCTTGTGTCATGGACTTCGGTGGTAGTTGGGAGGATCGCCTTCCTTTAGTGGAATTTACCTATAACAACAACTACCACTCTTCTATTCAGATGGCTCCTTTTGAGGCCTTATACAGCAGGCGTTGCAGATCTCCTGTGTTATGGGAGGAAGATGGGGAATGACAGTTATTGGGGCCTCAGAGTATATAGCATGATACGGAGTTAGTACGAGTCATCAGATGACGATTATCAGAGGCACAGGATAGACAGAAGAGTTACATGGATCGGAGGCGAAGGTCTTTGGAATTCTCAATAGAGGATCATGTTTTTCTGCGAGTTTCACCTACGCTACATTAGTCCATTTGAGATATTAGAGTGGATTGGAGGTGTAGCTTATCGGCTGGCTTTACCTCCGACACTTGCGGGTGTTCACAATGTATTTCATGTTTCTATGCTGAGGAAATATGTGTCGTGATATGATCATGTTATGAAAGAGGTTCCGATACCACTCCAGGCAAATGCGACTTATGAGGAGATTCCAATGCGGATTCTTGGTCGCAAGGAGCGATAGTTGCGGAACAAAACCATCCGACTCATAAAGGTGGGATGGCAGCATCATACGGATGAGGAGGCTACATGGGAGCTGGAAGATACTATCCGAGCTCGATACTCTCATTTGTTTGTTTGAGGTATGTGGTTATTTCAGAAACTTGCTTGAAATAATTTTCGCATTTAAGTATGAAATTTGGGGACCAAATTTTAATAAGTGGGGGAGAATGTAAAATACCACAGAATAATAATAATAATAATAATTATTATTATTATTATTATAAAATAAAAATAATGTTGGGTAATTAGGAGAATACCCTATGGAATTTTTCCAGGAATTTTTAGAAATTTTTCTGGACTTAAATAGAAATTTCTAAGACCATTTGTGGAGAAGGGGTTTAAAAAGGGGCTTAACGGGTCTGAAAACTGACCCGTTTATTTGCAAGACCGACCCGCTCCATTACAGAAATGGTTCTGCGCCACTAACCATTAATTCTTGCCGTCGTCATAATTCCCCACTGCGTTTCTTCTTTCCTAGTCGCAATCCTATATTTCCCTGCACGAGTTCTTTCCTCGTCAGTTGCTCTTCTTCGTCACTTGGATCCCGATCGCATCTCTTCCCCTTTCATCTTCTATTCCTCTCCGAAGCGAAGCGACCTCCCTGCTCCGTCGCTCAAGCGGTTCCGAGCAGTAGATCTTTCCTCGTTCATGCAATTTCTCTGCCTCTCGCATTCTCTTCTTCTCCGAAGCGGCCAGCTGCTGACGTTGTCTCGTTCTCGGTGGAAGGTCTGGCTGGAGGGGAGTGCCAAGTTTGAGCTGGGTGGAAGTTTTCTCGATAGCAAGGGGGGGGTAGTGAGCAGAGGCGCCGGATTGAAGGGGGGGTTTCTCACTGCCGATCAACGCCGAAGCTAGGGCACCAGAGATCTTGGCTGGCGAATGGGGCAGGTAAGCTTGATCTCTCCATCGGTAGGTTTCTTCTTCCCCATCTACGATGAGTTTCATCTCCGACCAAATTTCGTTCCTTCTTTTGTTTACAGCCATCTTCGAGCCTTTCCTCGCGATTACTGATCTCTGTTGCAGATCAGTGATGGAACTAGGTAAGAGTTGATCGTTTCTTTCTTTTGAGACGAGGATACAACTCCTAGCTGTGATTTCCCTCGTGTGACCTAACCTGTGATTTGGGCAGAACTAGTGAACAAGAGAATAGGAGGGGTTTCTGTCGGTGTTGGGGATTTGCTGCCGGTGAAGACTCCAATTGTTGGTAAGCTGATCTATACTCTCATCTTCATCAGTTAGTTGCTAGATTTTGTTGGTGTCAAATTGTGAGGCATGGGCAGTGTGATCGGAGGGATGGAGTAGGCTGTGAGTGGAGGTTGGTCGATATGAAGTTCTATTTGGGGAATTCTCGGCTGTGATAGGTGTCTTGGCCAACTGTGCGGCTATGAACAAGGTTGTGCCGGTTGTGAGAGAGAGTTGTGCGGTTATGAGCAAGGTTGTGCCGACTGTGAGTGAGCTGTAAACGACTGTGAATGGGTGTACGAGCTGTAAATGGCGGTACAAGAGCTGTGATCGGTGGTTTACACGATTAGAGAGTTGTTCTGGGTTGTGGAATATCCGGTTAATATGGAAATGAATGTAGGGAATTGAATGTATAGATTTGCGTAGTTGTTAATCGGAAATGGGGGGTTTTAATTATGATGTTAACCATACCAGTTGAGGGTCTAATGTGAAGGTTGGTTATAGTGAATCGACCTTGGACAAGTTGGGGGATTTTCCTAAGTCATAGTCGATAAAAAGGATGCAACTATAAGAACAATATAGTAATTAATTCGTATTTTATAGTCTGCTTGCACTAAAATATAATTGATGATAATTACAGGATGTGGATATGAGACAGGTCCGCGGCCGTGAGGACTTCATTGTTACGAGCATTACAGCAGGTGGATAATTTCCTACCCTAGTCAGGTAGTTTTAATGCATGCAGATTTAGATATATGATCATCTTATATGATCATGTTACCTTGACTCTGCTCTTATTTACTCTTGTGCTTGATACCTTATCTTTGGCTGTTAAACTCTATTGTTGTTATCATGTTTCACTTCATCATGATTAGGAGTTATATATGTGATGTAAGTAACCTAGAATTTATCTAGTTAAGTGTAAATAGTAAAGTCCAGATGATGACCTGATTGTAAATTGGGCAAAAAAGTCATCCATGGGTAGGTAATGGCTTGAACGTAGGGTTAATTCTAATACCCTTAGGTTGCATGTTTACCACCAACCATGTATTGTGAAAATGGTTAGGTGAATTGTACTTAGTGTGTCGCTATGGACTGGTGGTATTAGCTTGTTATAATCAGTTGAGTACGACTCTCTGTAGGATAGAGAGTACGTTGATCTGATTGGTTTGACTCTCTGTAGAATAGAGAGTCTGTGGTAGATGTCTATTTGTGTGACAGAGCATTCATGTCATTTGCATACATGCTAGCGACGTGGTCTCCCTTATGGTTGAGAGGGTCATCAGTCATCCTACCTCCATGGTTGCTCATAGGAGGAGTAACCGGTGTGAGGGGAGAGCATTGTGGTGTCGCACTGTACCACTATAGACGGTGGTAGTTGGATTTATGTGTCGTAGTCCTATGTGTGTGACACTCGATCACTCATGGGTAGTGACTGTCGGAGTGGCCAACAGCAGAGACCCCCGTCGAGTAGCTTGCTCTTTACGCTTATATGCTACTCGATCATACTGCCCACTCGGTCACTCGAGAGTAGTGGTTGGTGTTGAGTTGGGACAGTTGTCATGTCGAGCCACCAAGGCCACACTGGAGTCGTGGTAGCTTTAGGGTGAGTCGGCATGACCATGCATGTTGCATTGTCGCGACTTATGACATTTTTGTATATTGCCATATATATACATATATGCGTGAATATATATATATATATATATATATATATATATATATATATATATATATATATATATATATATATATATATATGGATGATTGTGATTAGTATATATATAGATGCAGTCTATATATATATTCTTATTGTGATGCTGCATTTGATTGTATTGTACTTGTTGCATTTGGTTGTACATCATTTTCATGCATGCTACCCGCATCACTTATATGGTTGTGTCGGATACCTGTATATTTGTTGGTTATTCTATTGCATTTTTGACTCATATTTATGTCGTTGTATGGTTTAGAGAAGACTTCCTGTTATATACATATATTGTGGATATGTGCTCAGGTTGGATAGGTGTAGCGTAGTGGACTTTCAAGTATGTTTGCATTTTTACATTGGCCATTTGGTTAGAAGGTATATACATGGATATGTTATCATGCTAGTGTTACCTGATATACTTGTAGATTTTTCTGTTGAATTACATGTGATATTTGATATATACATGTTTTTCTTATTACTTGCTGAGTTTTACTCACCACCACGGACCCTGGGTTTTTCTGTCGCCCAGGTAATAGGTAGAAGTCTTCGTGACGGCTTGGAGCTTCGCCAGCTGTCCATTCCATCTCCAGTTTTACTGAGCCTCCCGTGGACTTTATTTTTATGTCGTAGACTTTGTTTTTATGTTATGGATGTTGTTTTATGTTATGGACTTGTTCTTATGTTGTGGACTTATTTTGTGTTCGATGTTTTATGTACGGTTTAGTATTGTGGACTTGTCAGGTGGTGTACACCTGTGTGGTTTCGGTTTTGTATGGTATATGTGTGTTATGGGTATGTGTTGTATGTTTCCACTATGTTTGATATATATTTGATTATTACGTTGTAGTTGTGGGGCTACGGGCTTTGTATTAACACGAGATGTTACCACGTACAGGGGAGATATTGTCCGTTTGCTTTTCGGCACGGCATACTCTCGGGGCATGACACACACCCCTTGGCAAATCTGTTTCTCTGTGCTACTCTCTCACTGCTCACTCCTTCCTCCTTAGCTTGACTCGGCTCGGGTAATGATGGAGAGCTCTCCATAGGTTGTGACACGGTTTGGGCTATCTGGGCCACTTATGTCTCCAACATCCTTGTGTGACTTGCAAGACCGTCAACAGTGGCCTTCAAGTCTCTGAGTGACTCCTCTATTTTCTGATGTTGGCGATGGAATTCCTCATTGGCCTTTGTTTGGGTAGCAATGAAGTCTTCCATCATCAATTCTAATCTAGACTTCTGTTGTTGCTGCTGCCCATACCCTCCTGATGATTGGAAGTTCCTCGAGTTATTTCGATAGGAAAAATTCGGGTGGTTCCTCCATTCGGGATTGTAAGTACTGGAGTACGGGTTGTTAGGCCTTTGATTGTAGTCCCCAACCGCATCGCAGTGCTCAATCTGCTCTTCTAAGCTGCTCTGCCCTCCACAGTAGTCCTCCCAATACGTTGCTTCTCCTTCTCCAAAGGCAATGGCCGCACATGCAAATGTAGGATTTAAAGAGTCAAAACGTCTGCTAAGCGCACCCATCCTTGCTGCTAGGTGGTTCACGAAGTTAATAGTATATCGTCTCGCTGCAGGAGCTGGTTGACTACATTCGAAAGCCCATTGATGGTGGTTCTGAGTCACCTCTTCTATTAGCTCCTCTGCTTCCTCGATAGTCTTGTTCATAAGTGCTCCTCCTACAGCAGAATCAAGGGGCATCTTCGTGGTGTACGTGATCCCATTGTAGAAGATGTAGATCACCAGCCACCTTTCCAGTCCGTGGTGGGGGCATTGGTAGAGTAGCCCCTTGTAGCGATCCCAAGCTTCGAATAGGGACTCCCCTTCTTTCTGACGGAAGCTTGTAATTAGATGGCACAAGTGAGTAGTCTTGCTTGGTGGGAAATATTTGTTCAAAAATTATTGCTCACATTGCTCCCACGTAGTAATACTTCCCGAAGGTAGGGAGTGAATCCATGCCTGAGCCTTATCCCGCAATGAGAACGGGAATAGGCTCAAGCGGATCACATCCGTAGGGATTCCATTTATCTTCATCGTTGAAACAGATTTCCAAGAATGCCTCTAAGTGCTGGTTTGGGTCTTCAGTCGCAACTTCCCCGAATTGACTCTGTTGGACCATATGTATTAGTGCTGGTTTTAGTTTAAAGTTATTTGCTGAAATGGATGGTCCAGCTATACTCGGCCTAAATCCTCTAGTACTAGGAGCTACATAATCCCGCAGAGGTCAACTACCTATATTTACTTCGAATGCAGCTTGGTCATCCATCCTCTTATGTTCGGCTCTCCGGCGATGATAGGTTCATTCGATTTCTAAATTGATCGAAATCAGGCCTTTCGATCCTAAACATCTAAGCATATGAAGAACCGAGCCACAAAAATTAGGAGTATTTTCTAATACTAGAGAACAAGAAATAAACTAATCTAGTTGCCAAAATTAAAGAGTCAATAAGAAAATAGAGAACTACTGCTAAAATATAATAAAACTAAATCTATATATGGAAAATCTAGAACTAAAGTAAATAAAGCAAAATAAAAATAAAAAAAATAAAAAGGAAGTAAAGCAAGTAAATAAATCTAATCCTAAGTTTGATCCAATTATCCACCTCTTGATTCGATATCGAATCAATCAGTCCCCGGTAATGGCACCAAAAACTTGATGCACACAAACGCAACCTCAAATCTCGCGACGAAGACCGTCGAGGACTCGAAGCGCGCACTTGCGCTCAACGCTCGCAAGTGCATGAATGTCGTCAAGTAATAAAAAGATTATCGATCCCACAGGGACTGAGATTCAAGTATCGATTTGTTTAGTGGATGTCATTGTTCGGGACTAGACTCTAAAAGTTGCAATTAGGAGGGCTGTCAGCGGTCCTAACTCTAATACGATGTCACACGGAGGAAAAGAAGGGTCGCTACGGGTCTTTAGATGGATTCTAGGATTTCGATTTCGTTTGTGTGTCACGGAACACATTTTCAATTGGGTTTTACTTAGGTTTCTAGTTATTTTTGTGGAAAGGACATCATACACTCCCCCGATGAGCCTTCGTATCTATCGGAAGCTACCTCTGCCATACTAGATCAACCCCTGGCTTTAGGACGAGATAGTCGGTACGAGGATGCTGAATCGATCCCTATGACGAGTCAAAATGAGGCGTGTTTCTTAGTCTATCGCATTCTTCTACCCACAATTACCGATGATGAGGCCAACCCTTAGGCCCCTCTTTAATCCCCCTAAATCTTTGATATGAGGGTTGTGACCCGTCGTATCGGCTAAGCACAGTGATTAGAAAACCATAACGATAACTATAGATCTAAACCAAAACACCAAATGCAAATATAAATTCAAGAACGAAAAGATATTTGAATTAGCATGTTCCAACTCAACACAAACTACTCCATAATCCTAGAATCAGAGAGTCTACTCCATAGATACGAGAGAAGAAACACAAGGCATGATCATATCCGTATAAACAATAGAATTTACGCAAAGAATAGGATTTACAATGCAATGTAGGTCTTCTCCTCATCGTTGAAGTGCAGAATCTTGACCTCCAGCGGCATTCTTCCTCCCTATCATGAGTTCCCAAAGCTTTCCAGGGCTTCGGAGTGTCATCCCAGCTGTCGTGCCTCCCCTTAGGGTTTGGGCGGAACTTTCCTTATATAGACATAATGCCGGATCGCTGCGAAATCTGGAAAAAAAAACCCTAATCGTGTCAATTTGCTGGGCTACCACACGGTCGTGTGAAAACACATGGCCTGGCTGTGTGTCAGGCTGTGGCAGCCATTTTCGCCCTCTGAACATGGTCATGTGTGGACACACGCCCTGGTCGTGTTATCTTCTACGTCCAGTTGCCAAATGTCTTCTTTTGCTCCGAAATTGCACTGTTTTCCCTATAAAATGTTATCCTGCACACAAAAGTAATTAGAGCAGATCTCCGAACCAGAAAATAGGAAATGCATGCAACATAATGTAAAATATGTATGAAACGAACATAAAATGCTATGAGATGTGAGCGAAAACTACTCCTAAAACCCTATATGTTTTGCTTACATCACAAATCTCTGGAAAAAAATACGAAATAGATAAAATAATTAGAGAATAGGGTTTTAGTCTATTAGAAATAATTAAATTTATCATTATTTAATAAGTTTCTTTTTAATTTATAAATAGAATAATTTTTTATGTATAATTATTTTAAACAGATTTTATGACAAATATAACTTCGTATTAAATTATGTTTCTAATTCGTATCTTTTTTATATAAATTTATTTTATAAATTTATTTCTAATTTATTTTAAATTCCATCTTAAATATTTTTATATATATTATATTTTATTTAAGTGAATATAAATCCGTTTCTAATTTATAAATATTTAAAATGGATTTTATTTCTATTTTAAAAATCCATTTCTGAAGCCTTTTTTTTGTAGTGTAGCCTGTGGAACATCCGACAACCATGGATGGTGATTTGAAAGTAGATAATCAAGACAAAATGAATGATGACTTGCTCGTCGAGAATCCCACGGTCGTGGAATATAATCTATCGCAGAAGCTAAAATCATGTCATAGAACAATCCATGATCAGCCAATTGAATATACCATGGTTGTGGAGGGAAGTGACATAGGAGACCAAAAACTACCTAGGAGACAAGGGAGGGAGTCATTTCTAAGAGATCAAGCACAAGAAAGCATCGAAAGATATCAACAAAATTGACAATCAAATTTTCTTTTCCTTTGCTTCTACTTTCAAATTATTTGAACGTTACTTTTGATTTACATGAGTTGTTTATCTAATATTATGGAATAGATCCTCTAATTCTAGGATGAGACAGTAGTCCAATAACTGTTCAATATTAAAGTTTGATTTTTTTTCCTCATGTTAATGATATGTTTATCCTAATTCAGTTTTTACATGCTTACAATCGTTATATGTTGTGAATACATTGATTATATTTGCTTGACTTGGGATTAAGGAATGAACTAAAAGATGAACCTTAATCTCAAATATCTAAAGCTGAACTTGAGTATTTGATGACAAAAATACTTTGAATTCTCTCGATAAAATTTAATATCAAAGAACTTAAAGGGTTTAGTCTGATTTAATTACCATGAAAATATTAGTTGTGTTGGGATAAATATGTCATTGTATTCTACGAAGAAAAAATGATTATCTAAGGATAATTCGCCTTCACAAACAACCTATCATTGTAAGGAAAAGGTTAATAATAAAATTGTTAATACTCATCGCAGCGAAACTGAAATTTTAAAATTGTATTAATATTTGATTTCCCAACTAGATTTCTATTTAGTTTTGTAGGAACCTTGAGGATTGGCTAGATGGGGGTGAATAGCGGTTTCGATTCGATGCTTGGAATTCGATCGTGTTTGTCTCTACAATTCATTAGTATACGCAGCGGAAATAATAAAGAATAAACTCAAAACAAAGACAAACATTCACATGCAATCACAAGCATATAACGTGGTTCGGAACCTAGGATTCTTACTCCACGGGTTGAGCTCAAATGAGCTCTAGTGATGCAAACCACCACCAATCAATCTCTCCTTCTCGGAAAACACTCCGGAGGTGAAGAAAACCTCTTATAATAGTTCTTACAATAATAAGAAGAAAATACAAGAAAATACAAATGAAATACAAAAAATAACATAAAGAAAACTTTACACAAGGTTGCTTTGAATGATTTGCTTATTGGTTGCTTTGATGAGCTTGAAAATCCCTGAAATGCACTAGTACTTAGCCTCAAATCTCCCCTAGAACCGCTGTGAAAAACCTCCCCTTCGTGCTTGTCACGCTCTGGGAGAGTCCCCGCCAGACGAAAATCTGATAGCATCTCCCTTGTACTGGTGACAATACCAATTTTTCATACAAGGCCTACACGACCACTATACATCGGTCAACACGACCGGAATCCAAACAACCCACGTAGGTAATAATTAGGCCTCAGGCCATCAATCAAAGTAAATAAATAAAATCTATCACCTCTTGACTTACCCCTTCTGCCATCTGGGCAGGAATACTCATCCAAATCTAATCCAAAATAAAACTCCGAACAGAGGTCCATAAGGACACCAAAAATCCACGAGCACTTAAATCCCACTCCAGTCCTAAACATATCTTTTAATCAAAATATCCAAAACCATAAATGAAACAACCAAATAAAACTATAACGACGAGGGGGTTTGGCAGTTAGACTCTCCTGACAGCTTCATCCTGAAATAGATATAAATCAACGGGGTAAGTTCAAAGAACTCAGCGGATATAATCGATATGCAAGGTAAGAAATAGCTAACAATAACAATCATGTCAGTACAGTCTCATATATAAAGGGTATGCAAGAAAGAAATACAAAAAGACTGTACTTACCTGAATCTCCTACCCTGATATAGGAGCATGTGTCATACTAGAAGAAATAAAGTCATCACCATATACAAATATGTATCCTATATGCATGACAATCATATGCAACATCCAAGGCAGCAATAAAAATGCAGAAAACACAATACAAATGCTATCCATGCAAAATACATGCCATGCAAATGACATGGTCACCCCTGACGTCAGTCAGCCGCCTCACACGCGATGGTGAAGCCGAGTGGGTAGGGCTATGATTCCTGTGCACTCTGTCATCACTGCTCCTGAGTGACCGAGTGGACAGGATGCTGTCGGAGTACACCTATCCTTCTGCCCCAAACAGAGTGGGGGAGCAAAGCTCTCATCTCCTGTCGAGACTGCAGGAGGGATCCTGCCACTACCACGCCTCATCGCTACCCATGAGCGGCGAGCTCGACAAAGCAACACACACCTCACGATGTACCACTAACCCATGAGTGGCAGCGTGTGCAGACCATGTAACTGGCTACGGGCTCAACTATAAAGGAACCC
Organism: Wurfbainia villosa; assembly: GCA_025175895.1. Classification (NCBI taxonomy): domain Eukaryota; kingdom Viridiplantae; phylum Streptophyta; class Magnoliopsida; order Zingiberales; family Zingiberaceae; genus Wurfbainia; species Wurfbainia villosa. The sequence continues at coordinate 21,989,206 of CM045998.1, forward strand.
CGTCTAGCCAGCATGCAATCATGCAAGATGGTGCATGATACTAAAGCATGTAAATCCAACTAAAACACACATCCGAATAATATGCACAACCAATAAGTATATATCTATGATCCAAGTAAAATAGGGAAGATATAATCATAACTGATCCAATGCATGTATCAAGTAGGCACAAAAACATACTAGGCATATAAACATGAAAATTATTGCAAGCTATCCTAACTAGCATATCAACATGATTATATCTAAGAGATAAGTCAAAATACCCGTCTGATAAAATGCTCGCAAAATGAAACGAAATCGTCACGACAATGGACCTGCCTCGTGACTGAAACCTGCATACAATATAACTATTGTTAAGCACAAAAATACAATTCACCGACAAATCGAATACTTAATCGATTTCGTTCATAACCCAATTAACCCAAATAAACTTCCATTTTCACTAATTTATCTAACCCTTTCACAACCCTCACAACTCCCAATTACACCAATTTAGGGATCTAACCACCCTAGTTGAAATCTCATCACAACCCAACTCCATTCACAGCTGGCTCAACCATTGTTCACAGCCGACCACATCCACCCAAATAGAGCACCTCAACCCTCACAGCCGATATCACCCAAATGGACTCGTATAGCACTTTGAACCCACAACAAACTCCAATTACAGCCGCACAACAACACACACTCTACCACGCCCTCGTTACAGGCCCGTTACAGCCTCACCAAATCCCACAGCAGAAACTCCACATCAGTGCTCAGTCGTTCAAAAACCTCACAACCACTCATACATCACTGAACAGAAAATAAACTAGACGAAAAGCTAGGTATTTACCGAAAACTCCACTCTCACCGGTGACATAGGCTCAAGGGCGCTGGTCCTATGGTCGCAGTCCGGGAAGAAGAAGTGGTCGCTGGTGAGCCCGAGGGGGCGAATCGGAACTCGATCGGTGACGCATGACGCAGGAAGGGCGTCGGCTGGAAGAGGAGCCGGTGCATGCGGCTGTGGATGACGAGGCTGCTCCCCTCGCTGCCGCTCGCAGAGAAAGACGAACGAGAAGAAGCTGTCGAGAAGGAAAAGACGGCTAGCCGAGGCGGCGGCGCTGGGGTGAGGCGCACGGCGGCGGTGCTTGCGAGAGAAAGTGACTGCAAGGCTTGGGCGACGACATCAACAAGGCTGCGGATTGGCCGTCGACGAGTGCGGCTTAGGCGGCTCGGCAGAGAGGGGAAAGGCGATGGCTGTGGCGAGAAGAAAAAGGAAATCGCGAGAGAAAGGTACGCGGAGAGGAAGAAGAGAGAAATCGTGGTCGCGAGAAAGGGAAAGGCTCGGGCGGCTAACTGCGTGAGAGATGGGGAAATAGGAATAGAAAAACCTAGGTTTAATTTATCCTATTTACTCATCTAAACAGACCCTTTAAAAGCATGTTTTCCCTATCCCCGTAATTATCTCGTACGACCTCTGTTTAAATCCAAAAAAATTCTAGAAAAATTCCTAAAATTCCCCAAAAATCTCAAAAAAATTTCAGGATTATTTTCTAAATTCTTTGACCATTTTATTTTAGTATTTTAAATTTTCTGTATTTAACATTCTCCCCCATTAATAAAAATTTGGTCCCCAAATTTCCTACTCAGATGCAAAATGAGTAAGAGATACCACAAGTACTGAAAAATATATTTCACGTACCTTAAGTAAACAAGTGGGGATATTGAGCTCTGATCTTTTCCTCAAGCTCCCAAGTAGCCTCCTCATCGGTGTGGTGACTCCACCCGACCTTGACAAGTCGCACAATTTTGTTTCGCAACGGTCGTTCCTTGTAATCCAAAATCCATACTGAAACCTCTGCGTAAGTAGCATCAGGTTGAATAGAACCTGACACATCTGATAGAATATGTGTAGAGTCTAGCACATACTTCCTCCGCATGGACACATGAAACACAACATGAATACTCGTCAAAGATGGTGGTAGAGCTAGGCGGTAAGCAACTGCTCCGATCCTCTCCAAAATCTCAAACAGACTAATGTATCTAGGAGCTAGCCTACCTCGGAGGCCAAATCTCTTCACCCCTTTCGTGGGTAAGACTCGAAGGAACACATGATCACCAATAGAGAACTCCATAGGTCTCCGTCTTCGATCTGCATAACTCTTCTGGCGATCCTGCGCCTCTGCCATCCTACGTCTGATAGTATGGACCAACTCTGCCTCGTACTGAGCTCTCTGGGGTCCTAGCAACTGGGCCTCCCCAACCTCCTCTCAGAGGGTGAGTGTACGACACTGTTTACCATACAATGCTTCAAACGGGGTCATTTGGATAGCCGAATGATAGCTGTTATTGTAGGCGAATTCCACTAATGGCAAATGATTCTCCCAGTTGCCCCCAAAATCCATAACACAAAACCTCAGCAAGTCCTCTAGAGTCCGAATGGTTCACTCAGACTATCCATCGGTCTTAGGATGGAATGCTGTACTAAAATGGAGCTGTGTACCTAAGGCCTGCTGTAGACTCTGCCAGAATCGGGACGTGAATCGAGGATCTCTATCTGATATAATGCTCAAAGGAATACCATGCAATCTGATGATATCCCGATAATATAACACTGTCAAACGATCCAAAGAGTCGGTCTTCCAAATCGCTAAGAAGTGCGCGGATTTGGTTAGTCGGTTAACGACTACCCAAATCGCATCATGACCTTGACGTGTCCTAGGCAAACCGACCACAAAATCCATAATAATACACTTCCACTTCCATTCCGGAATCAAAATTTCCTGAAGCATCTCTTCCTTAAACTAATGCAACTCCGGAAACCATTATCCTCCTCGGAGTCAGAGACGATGTCCATCTACCGTCCAAAATCCACTCCACCACACACTCTGTAAGTGCATGGGAGGCTATCGCGACCAAACTTCCTTGTTACAACCGTTCGTGTTCCAGCTACTCTATAGTAGCTATCCAGTAGCTAGCCAAAACTCCATGAGCATTTCTGCTCCTCACCTATTCAAAACAACATAATAACTGCGAAGTCCATGTCATATATATGACGACTTATCTCGTAGTCCTTTAATTGCCGTAAGCTTAGGATACATCTTATTCAATAGCATCGGAATCGTTCCGATCCCCGAAATGATGCATCTACACTACCCTTCCATCCACACCAGAATGATTAATCAACACTGGCGTAAAAGTTAACCATCATCTGAGCCCTGAAACTAGTTTCACAAGCTTCATGTAGGGTCGATGATGTGTAGATGTTGGCCGCCTAGAGGGGGGTGAATAGCCTTCTTTCGTTCGATGACGTAATTCGCTTGTCTTCAAAACTAATTAGCGCAACGGAAACAAAAACACGACAAGCAAATATAAATAAGAATACAAACGCTAACAAAGGATATAACGTGGTTCACTGCTACGCCGCTAATCCATGGTCCGATTCGTCCAAGGTGAATCACTCCTCAATCTTTCCACTAGATCTCTCCTTTGCACAAAGCTAGGTGGAGGTAACCTCTTTTACACAAGGATCACTCTTCTACAATAGAATAAAGATGAGCACTAGTAGAAGAGTGGAAAAATGTTTAGGGCACTTTGGAAGTTGTTAGGAGTTCAAGCATTAGCCTCCCAAAGCCCAACACCCTCTCTTTTTATAGAGAGGGCTGATTTCTTCCCGTTGGCCGCCACCAGTCGACTACTACCATTGGCAGTCGACTGCCGCCACTACAACGACCTCCGAACACGTCGAATCTCGACTGTTGTAGTCCAATGGATCCCTTGGCAGTCGACTGATGTAACCATCAGAGGTTCTGTGCTCGCGACTTCCTCTAGAAGTCGACTGTCATTCCATGGCAATCGACTGCTGGGCATAAACCCATCAATCGGATACCAGTCGAACCCTGTTCGACTCAGAGCAGTCGACTGTCATTTCATGGCAGTCGACTGATGCCGTGTGAAACTCAAACTTAACATCCGTTTGAGCTTCCGACGGTCGGGTAAACCTCAACCCTTGCGGTCGAGCCTCCGACACTCAGCCATTCGACCAAGTTCATCTAATGAGCTACTTACAATTCACTCATTCTCTCATCTCACTCGAAGTCCCTCGCCGAAGCTCTCTTCGTTCGCGGCCACGTCCCTCGGCAGCATTAGGTGCACGACTCTGCAATGCTCCTTCGCGTCTCTTGCCTCCGAAGTCTGCTTCCTTGGCTTCGCTTCAAGTCATCTCGTCCGGCGGTCCCTTGGCAGCATCAAGCGCACGACTCTGCAATGCTCCTTCTCCGACTCAAGCACGAGGTTGTGAGTGGTGAACCCGCCAAAGCTTCATGTGCGAATTACTAAGTCCTGCATGACTTCAACGCACATATCAAATCACAATAACAACCTAACTTAAACCCTTTGCCACACACATTAAAACCATATCACGGGTTGATTGCCCTAACACTTCAGACCAAGTAAATTCCATCACCCTCCTGGTTCACCAGTTTGCAATGTAGTACCACTAGAGCATCCTATCCATATTTATAGTAATAATCAAATCAATACCAAGAAACCACCGTCTAAGGTGGCCGAGCGTGCAACTCCAACTACCACCATCAACAGTGGCCAAGTTATTCAACTCCAACAACCACAACTGATCCAATTGTGTCCAGAATACACTACTTCCCAAATCCTTGAACGACTAAGTCATCAATAAATCTATTAAGATAATCAAAAGCTCATTCAATTCATACCAAGTATGAAATTGTCTTCGCTACACACTTGTATTCTCTTTACTCTAGGCTGATGATATAACAATCATCACAACGACAATGATAATTGTATGACACCAGGTCACTACAATGCCAACACACCAGTAATAAATCAATCCTATAGTATACACAGGTGTCCTATAGCTGATCTAAATAAATTCTCTATCCACAATGAAGGATATTCATTTCCTTCTACAACTACCGCATTCTATCATCGATAATCGATGCATAACCTCAAAGGTCTGTCTCTCTTTTAACAAAGAGTTCCAGATCTTCTCTAGAAGAAATACTGGGATAGATAAATGTCCCCTCTAATACCTCCTATAATAAGATAAAATGATCTTTCATCGTCTTGACAAGTGTAGGTATACACGCCTTATTCATAACCAAATCAATAATAGTAGGGACTGATATTCTCTGAGGGTTTACTCCTTGTCCTTCAAATTGGTGGCTAGCAGGCCAAATCCCTAGCTTCCTAATTCGACATCAGTCGGCACCTCTAAAGAGTCCATACCTCTAAAATCATCGTTAGGTTTCGCAAGGTCACTACATCCTCGACCTCGTCCCCGACCATGAGTAGGGGCAATTTCACTAAGTCAATACTTTTCCTATAGCTCAGAGATATCCTTCAGCTTGCCTGGTCCCCAAAACACGAGAACTCCCAAAAATCTAAGGAAAAGAAAATCCTCGAAACACAAAACCTACAAACCAAAACCGCAAACCAATAAAATTGTCACGTCCTGGGGGCATATCCGTCATCCAAATGACGGAGGAGCCCCTTAGTGATAATATTCCGAAATACATGGACCAAATCAGGTAAAAACCTCAAAATAGAAATACAAGTATTTTATTAACTGCATGCATGCACAACTAAACATATATCAATTAAAGTAAAATAGTTTTATGACACCAACAAACTGCGACAAAATCCAAAGTGCATAAACAAAATGCAACACCGATAATGTAAATAAAGCGGCATCCCGACGATGCAGTGGGACAAGCACGACAAGGAACTCTATGAGCGACACAAAGGTAGGTCAATAAGACACGTCCTCCATCAGTTAACCTAGAGGATAAGTGAGGAGGGGATAAGTACAACTACTCAGTGGATGGAATAGACAATAGTGCATAATCATAATGCACATAATGGAAGTCACAGGGAACAAGCTAGTGTAACCCAACCCTCAGAGTACCAATATCAGTCTACTACTATCCTGGTTGGCGGTATAACAAATATACCCGTAACATACACAACCCCTGCAATCTACAAGCAATGCATATCCAGATACCACGACAAAGTCTCGTGGCTCACGAGGTAATACAAAGGGAACTATCTATGAGCTACCGTGAACGGAACTCGTGGGTCAACAATCAATATACTAAGCACTGTCTACGCGCAACTACATGCTACCATGAATGAGACTCGTGGATAGACAGACAGTATATAAATATCTAGTTATTAACTGCCCGCACTAGTATACCACCACTAATAGGTCGCGTGGCCAGTCGATTATCCTAGGTTGTTAAGCCTAGGGTTATCCAATACATCCAGCATAAAACGACTATCAACATCAACAAAGATCATCGATCTACAATTAAACCCATTGAGGTGGTCAAGCGAGGGTTTCAACACCTCTAATACGAAATGTTTACCAAAGTCGGTAAAGATCATCGACTAACAAATAAATATGTCGAGATGGTTAAGTCTAGGGTTCCAACCCTTCTAACATGATCGATTATCCAGGTCGATAAAAATCATAAGTCCACTAACAAACACGTCGAGACGATTGCTCATAAGGTTTCGTCCCAGCTAACAGAAAATGCCTATCAAGGCCAATAAAGACAACCCCTCTACTAACAAGCAAGACAAGAGGGTTAAGCCTAAATTATATCATTTCTACCAGTTTAATCATGCATGCTATAACATGCTACCACGAATAGATCTAGTGGATGTAAAGTAACTATCTAGATACAGACGTCATACGAATCCGATTATCACCAACTCCGAACGGATAACACAAGAGTATAACTTTACAGTAGGTCATCTCAACCATGATTGGGAGGCATGATTAACCACAAATATACAAAGCAACCATATAGAGACTGTACTGCAGAATCTCTCTCAACCAAGAATAAGAGATATAGTTGGTAACCGAGATATGAACAATGTTATATACCCTCTTAGGATTAATCGCATCCTAATCATACAACCTCTACTAGTCCGATCACCATATCAACTGAAACAGTAAATGGATAACCATATATCATTAAGCACATCCGGGTTATTACGCCTAGGGTTCCAACACCTAGAGTTCTACTAATGTTGTTTCATTCCTGAGATCCGCTCCTATAGAATAACCTCATCTAAGTTATTCTATCTCTACTAGTCTTAATCATGGTATCCACCGCAAAAACACATAACCATATAAACATATAACACACTGTCTAATAAACGACAGCATAGTCATACTAATGGCAATCAATGGCTGAAATTAATTAGGGTATAACTAAAGGGTCATGCCAGAACAAAGTCAAGGCAATACTAAATAAAGCATCAGATGTCTATATATACCCTAAACTACGTAAGCAATGTAATCATGTCATCATGCACTAGGATCTAGAGAGTCAAAAAACCTATATGTATACCTTCTACGAATTTATCCATCTTAGTCATATTATTCAACTAGTCTAATCCCAATACTAGTCCAAAAACTAAGAGGTAAACATCTACCAATAATATCTAATCCTTTATATCACCATGATAACTAGCTACGTATAGCAATAATAGCAATTAATAACCATATGCTAACGAAAAACCAACCACCTAAAAATCTAACCATCTAACAGACATCAGGTTAAAACAATACTAAACAAATCATAAAGTGAAAACATGATACCTCCTAAGTAAACTGCGTAACCAATATAACCAATACAAATATATACTAAATCTAGAAAATTTTCTAGAATTATTCACCTGTTAGCCATCTGGAGATGTCCTATTGCCGCCCAATCCCCAAATTGACCTCGTCAATAATACCTCGAATTTTCGAAATATAAAAATCGTCGGAAATCCGTACAACTCTAAAAATACCCCAGTTAACCTGCCAAAATGTGGCAAACTCCAAAAACCCAAAGACCCTAAGGAACTCGGAACCTATGCTCTGATACCAAATAAATTGTCATGCCCTGGGAGAGTCCCCGCCAGACGAAAATCCGACAGCATCTCCCCTGTACGGGTGACAATACCAATTTTTCATACAAGACCTACACGACCACTATACATCGGTCAACACAACGGGAATCCAAACAGCCCACGCAGGTAATAATTAGGCCTCAGGCCATCAATCAAAGTAAATAAATAAAATCTATCACCTCTTGACTTACCCCTTCTGCCATCTGGGCAGGAATACTAATCCAAATCCAATCCAAAATAAAACTCCGAACAGAGGGCCATAAGGACACCAAAAATCCACGAGCACTTAAATCCCACTCTAGTCCTAAACATATCTTTTAATCAAAATATCCAAAACCATAAATGAAACAACCAAATAAAATAATCACGACGAGGGGGTTTGACAGTTAGACTCTCCTGACAGCTTCATCCTGAAATAGATATAAATCAACGGGGTAAGTTCAAAGAACTCAGCGGATATAGTCGATATGCAAGGTAAGAAATAGCTAACAATAACAATCATGCCAGTACAGTCTCATATATATAGGGTATGCAAGAAAGAAATACAAAAGGACTATACTTACCTGAATCTCCTACCCTGATATAGGAGCATGTGTCATACTAGAAGAAATAAAGTCATCACCATATACAAACATGTATCCTGTATGCATGACAATCATATGCAACAGCCAAGGCAGCAATAAAAATGCAGCAAACACAATACAAATGCTATCCATGCAAAATGCATGCCGTGCTAATGACATGGTCACCCCTGACGTCAGTTAGCCGCCTCACACGCGATGGTGAAGCCGAGTGGGTAGGGCTATGACAACTGTGCACTCTGCCATCATTGCTCCTGAGTGACCGAGTGGACAAGATGTTGTCGGAGTACACCTATCCTTCTGCCCCAAACAGAGTGGGGGAGCAAAGCTCTCATCTCCCGGTGTCGTAGACCAGAGGAGGGATCCCTGCCCGCTACCATGCTGCCTCATTGTTACCCATGAGCAGACCAGCGGAGCCTGACAGAGCAACTGCACACACCCTCCTGATGTACCACTAACCCATGAGTGGCATCGTGTGCAGACCATGTAACTGGTTGTGGGCTCAACTATAAAGGAACCCCGTCCAGTCAGCATGCAATCATGCAAGATGATGCATGATACTAAAGCATGTAAATCCAACTAAAACACATATCCGAATAATATGCACAACTAATAAATACATATCTATGATCCAAGTAAAACAGGGAAGATATAATCATAACCGATCCAATGCATGTATCAAGTAGGCACAAAAACATACTAGACATATAAACATGAAAATTATTGCAAGCTATCTGAACTAGCATATCAACATGACTATATCTAAGAGATAAGTCAAAATACCCTCCTGATAAAATGCCCGCAAAATGAAACGAAATCGTCACGACCGTTGACCTGCCTCGTGACCGAAACCTGCATACAGTATAACTATTGTTAAGCACAAAAATACAATTCACCGACAAATCTAATACTTAATCGATTTCGTTCATAACCCAATTAACCCAAATAAACTTCCAATTTCACTAATTTATCTAACCCTTTCACAACCCTCACAACTCCCAATTACACCAATTTAGGGATCTAACCACCCTAGTTGAAATCTCATCACAACCCAACTCCATTCACAGCCGGCTCAACCATTGTTCACAGCCGACCACATCCACCCAAATAGAGCACCTCAACCCTCACAGCCGATATCACCCAAATGGACTCGTATAGCCCTTTGAACCCACAACAAACTCCAATTACAGCCGCACAACAACACACACTCTACCACGCCCTCGTTACAGCCCCGTCACAGCCTCACCAAATCCCACAGCAGAAACTCCACATCAGTGCTCAGCCATTCAAAAACCTCACAGCCACTCATACATCACTGAACAGAAAAAAACTAGATGAAAAGCTAGGTATTTACCGAAAACTCCACTCTCTCACCAGCAGGCTCGCGGCGTTCTATGGCTGCGGTAGGGAAGAAGTCTGGTGATGGTGTGCCCGAGGGGTAACGACGCGAACTCGATCAGCGGTGGCGGCAGCGAGGAAGGGTGGCGTCGATGGCATAGGAGCCGGCCGCGTCGGGGACGACAGGTCTGCTCCTCGCATTGCCGCCGCAGAGAAAGACGAACGAGTAGAAGCTACCGAGAAGGAAAAGACGGCGAGCCGAGGTGGCGGCGTTGGGGTGAGGCGCACGACGGCGGTGCTTGCGAGAGAAAGTGACTGCAAGTCTCGAGCGACAGCGTCGGCAAGGCTGCGGACTGGCCGTCGGTGAGTGCGGCTCTGGCGGCTCGGCAGAGAGGGGAAAGGCGATGGCTGTGGCAAGAAGAAAAAGGAAATCGCGAGAGAAAGGTGCGCGGAGAGGAAGAAGAGAGAAATCATGGTCGCGATAAAGGGAAAGGCTCAGGCAGCTAACCGCGTGAGAGATAGGGAAATAGGAATAGAAAAACCTAGGTTTAATTTATCCTATTTACTCATCTAAATAGGCCCTTTAAAAGCCTATTTTCCCTATCCCTGTAATTATCTCGTACAGCCTCCATTTAAATCCAGAAAATTTTTGGAAAAATTCCTAAAATTCCCCAAAAATCTCAAAAATTTTCAAGGATTATTTTCTAAATTCTTTTACCATTTTATTTTAGTATTTTAAATTTTTCGTATTTAACAGTGCTCCTTATAAAGCTGTAACTCGGGCTGATTTTTGCCTAGCAGTCGACTGCTCATGTAGTAGTTGTCTCATAACGGCTTAATCCACGCTGGAAAAAGTCCAACGAATAGCCAATCAGTCAACTACCAAACCCTAGTAGTCGATTGTTGCTCCATCAGTCGACTACCCAGTCGACTACGAAACTTTTTGTGCTCGTGGTTGCAAACAGTAGTAGACTGCCCTCCATGGCAGTAGACTTCTCAAGGCTAGTCGACTGTCCAAACCTGACAGTTGACTGCCAAGGCCACACGACTACAGTCGAGCTCTAGTTGATTCCCGACCAGTCGACTGGTCATAATCCTAGTCGACTGCTTAGAGTTGACTAGGCTGCCAAGTCTCAAAACACTTGATCAGTCGACTGGTCCATAACCCCAGTCGACTAATGAACCTCAAACATGAGGTTTACCCCAAGTATAATCCTCTCATACTTGCTAGACCACCCTTAGCTTAGACCTAAGCCTTCTAGCCACCTCCATCAACCTCACGCCTATCGGATCCCTCCAAGTCATCCATGACTTGTTCATCCATACGCTATCCTTTAGGTGTTTCCATCGACTACTATCATGCTAACCGGGTCTACATCGCTAAAGTACATTTGAGCTTACGCTGCCAAGACACACGCTTAGTCTTTACACCGCCAAACATTGGACTTATGCCACCAAGACTACAGCTTGGACTTTAAGCCACCAATATCACACCCTTTAACTTTCCAAATGTCAACTCCATATTGGACTTTCCAAATGCCAAGACCCATGCTTGGACTTTTCAAATGCTGAGACCCATGCTTGGACTTTCTAAATGCCAAGTGTCCCACTTGGACTTCTCCATCATATGGTTAACCCCATGTCAACCATATAGTCAATCCATTTTCAAACATCAAAATACTAATCGAGTCAAACTCGAGTCCAGTCAATCGTGACTTTGGCCAATTGCACCAACAATCTCCCTCTTTCTGATGTTTGACAATACCTTTAAGTTAAGATAAATAATAAGCCCAAACTTAGCTCTTCTAATGCCAAAGCATAGTGAAGGTTTACGTAACTTAAATCTCACTTCTCTGCCTTTGGCATACATCAAAAAGACTCCCCAAGGGTATCAATGTCTCATATACCAATGAGATCTTACAATCTCCCCCTTGGTCGAAAAACACCTAGGATGCCTTCACTTTTCCTAGTGATAAGTCTCATACCACTAAGGGAGAGGCAATCCTCATTCTCCAAATTCTCCCCCTTTGAGATAAAACACATCCATCATCCTATGATGGATAACCTCTCCCTAAAGGCTTGCTCTCCCTTGACCATTGCACCAACAATGTCCTTGGAGAGTTCCAAAGCCTATAGGAACACTAAACAATCGAAATTAAGGATAAAGATTCAACATTGAACTTTCACTTCCCTTAAAATTTGATACATCACCAAAAACAACTTTCCTAATTCATATCCAATGAATTTTTACCCTTCCAATGCTTTCCAAAGCATATCCTATGGTTAAGAGTAGTTAGGGTAGCCTAAAGTAGCTGAAAATGAGTTAAACAAACCTTGTTTACCCAAAATCAGCCTTGGCAGTCGACTACTCTTAACGGCAGTTGATTTCCATAAGTGGCAATCGATTGATTTCTGTAGAAATCAAGTTTAGAAATCGAATTTTGTTAATTCATAAGTAATTATATGTAATTTGAAAAATAACGAAACTTCATACGTATAATCTTATGTCAATGATTATGGGTAAAAAATATTTGAAAAATAAAATACACATTAAATAATGAGATTGATACAAAGTTCAAAAACAAAGATAACTTTAAGTTTTTGAGTCTACTTTGTATCAACTTCATCAATAGTGACTTCAATCAAAAGATAGACTATACCAAGGTTTTTCAAAGTGATTTTGAAATGATTTCAAAACCTTATATTGGACCATGATCTATGGGCTCAATGCACATGACTTGCACATTAGCTTTCCCTATGATCCATCATTATCATTTAATGAGTTCTAAGTCCATTATGATGTACTAGATAAGCACATGAACTTAACTCATTTCCTAGCATCTCACATGTGTCTAAGTTGTATGAAAACACATACAAGTCAATTTAATGTGAAATATGGATTTTGTTCTTTCCTAATCTAAGGTCTCATGCATTTTTCTAAGCAACTCTATTTGATTCCCTTAACATGGGACTTCAAATCATGTCAATGTTTTTAAATCAATTTTAATTAATCCCAACTGTATGAATGATGATTATGGCATAAAAGATAGTATAAATAAAGCATGTGCCAATAATCATGATGTCATGGCATAAAAATGAACCTAAACATACACGACATAAAAACCTAAACATTTTCATGACATTTTAAATAGTAATATGAAGCATGATGTCATGACATGGCAATGACAAATAAAATATAAAGGCATAAGATTACCTAAATTTTTAATATTAATTATCATTTGTTAGAATTAAAATTAATTTGTCATAATACCACTCATTTCCCAAGTGTGCCAAAAACCCAAAATGACCCATCATGGCTCTAAAACCTAACTTGTGCAAATTTGATCACTTTTTCAAACTTCTCAAATTTAATTGGCACATCCTAAAATCCTTTAGGATATGAAATTAACCCTCATTTCCAAGGTATCACATAATCTTGAAAATGTTCTAAAGTGCTAACTTTGCTATGGTTAGGTTAACTACCCATCCATTCAAGGTTAACACAACTTAACCCATCTAGAGTGAAGGGATCATACTCCTAGGAACCTAATACCTATTAGAGCTCCTTGGATTTACTAGGTACTTACTAGGGATATCTTCCTAATGACCCTTTTAGGCTTGGAAGCCTTGGTCAATTGGGTCTTGTCTAGGTCAACTCTAGGGATAACGTCCCTTGTGACCTTCTTAGTGGCTTTCCTAGGTTTCATAGAAACCTTGGCCACCAGGCATCTACCATGGTTAACCTTAGAGATGACTTCCCTAGTAATCTTAGTTTTCTTAGACCTAGAAATGGTTCCATAATCGAATGGAACACTATGATAGGTCTCCTTGGGCTTAGGTTTGTGACACAAACCTTTCTTGCCCCAAAATGACTCTTGCCTCCTAGACCCTAGATTTTGTCCATTAGACCCTTGAATTGGATTTTTCATCTTCCTAAGGGTCTTCTCTAATTTCTCAAGCCTTGACCTCAAGGCTAGGTTCTCTAATTCTAATTTCCAAATTTTTTATTTTTCTTTAACCTTTTGGGAATAGTTCTTTCTCTTGGGCATATGCCTACCCTTCTTAGTGTTAATGCCTAAATGATCCTCTACCTTTTTAATGGCTTCCTTAGGTAGAATTATTTTAGGGTTATTGGTTCTAGATTTATCCCTAACCCCAACATTGACAGATTTAGCACCTAAGTAATAAGCTCTATTTCTAACATGCTCCTTATGTTTATGCACAATTGCAAGTGAATTAAAAACATGCTTTTTAACATTAAGATTTGAAGGTGCATTTTTAAAATATACCTTAGGGTTTACTTTAGAAACTCCCCTACATGTGATGCTCCTCCGTTGTCCTTGCTAGCTTGTCCTCCCTTAAGGCATTGGCTTATATAGTGTCCCTTTTGATGACATTTGAAGAAAATGATATGGTCCTTGCTCTTTTTGTTGGAGTATTGAGAATACAATCAAAGTCCCACATTGGTAAGACATGAAAAAGATTATGTGCTTATAAGATGAAAAAATATCTCCATTGGTATGATGCCTTTTGGGTAAAGCCCAAAAATAAAACCATGAGGGCTTAGGCCCAAAGTGGACAATATCATACCATTGTGGAGATATATGAATCTTATAGGCACTAACACTTTTGACTTTGGGCACCAGCTTTCTTGACCTTTGGCATCAGTTGAGCCTTCTTGACTCTGTTTGGGCACTTACTCTTGTAATGCCCAGCTTCCCTACACTCAAAATACACAATATAATTTTTATCTCTAATTATTGTGCTTGAGTTACCTTCCATGGTAGTGGAATTTTGAACTTCTTCATCTCTCCCGGATGTTGATGGTTCTTGATTTTGCTCCGGAGTGGATGGTCTCTCCTCCTCTTCAATCCTAGAGGTGGAGGCTATTGGAAATCTTATGCGATAAATAAGAAAATCGCAGTGGAAAAAGGATCCCTCGAGTTATCCATACGAAAGAAAACTCATACTAAAGAATAGATCTATAAAGCCCTATCCTATAGGGTATACCTTTGATGCGTGCCCTTTATTTATCCCGCTTGTCCATGGTCCGTCGGATCTCTTGCATGTTCAAGTGTACGTGCCTCTATAGTATCCACACGAACACTCTTTGGAGAAAGGTTGTGCTAGCAACACCACAAAAGATGCTAGGCCAAGAGAGAATTTTGGCTAAGGGGAGAAGAGGAGAAAAACAAAGGTTATTTTCAACCAAAACATCATGATCCAAGGCCCCTTTTTATATTCATCCCATGAATATGAAAGGTTTCATCCAACCCTTGGTTTTCCCTCTTCAATGCATGATTAATCCACATTAATCATGCATGAAAAGAGGTTTCATCCAACTCTTGGCTTTCCCTCTTCAATGCATGATCAATCCACATTAATCATGCATGATGAATTTATACCATCCAAATTGATTTGAGTCCAACTCAAGTCAAATCAATTTGAGTCCATTCATCCAACTTTTGATTTTCCCTCTTCAATGCATGATTAATCCACATTAATCATGCATGATGAATTTATTCCATCCAAATTGATTTGAGTCCAACTCAAGTCAAAAAAAATTTGAGTCCAACTCAAATTCGGCCATTTAATTTGAGTCTAACTCAAATCAAATCCTTTCAATGCATCCAATTCAATGCCTAATGGTTCATTTAGTCAAACTAAAATGAATGTCATCTCTAAAACAACATGTTCTTTGTGTGTGACCCTATAGGTTTTTGTAACGTTGGCAATGTCTCTAAACCACTTTAAACACGTAAGTAATGAGCAACATCTAGCAATGCATCATTGCTACCCAAGTTATGAAAATGTCAAGATCCGACAAAACCTTTCTGTGATTATTATCTTGTATGACGGTGTCCTTCTATCCTTGATATCTTAGATCGATCAATGAGGCATAGATCGTGTCATCCCCTTATCGATCTTTATGTTTCTTGATCCCCAAGTAGACTCACTCAAACAAATGAGCTCAATATCTCATATTGACTCATTTGAGCATGGTCATGCATTTCGTGGTCATACTCTATCAAGAGACCAAAGATATCACTCCCGTCATATGGGAGGGATAGATCTCATCTACATCACTCACATCCCTCTGCATAATTCGTTACATACCCAGTGATCGTCGTTATAGTACACCCTGTTACGGTGTGATGTTAGACGATACCAAAGTACATAACTCCATATGTAGGGAACCGTAGTGACTTCAAGTCTAAGGACTATTCATACCAATAGTCACATGAGAAAGTATATGACACTCATATAACAATCCATGACACTTTCTCAAAGCGGGTCAATTCAGTATATATATATTCTCCAATATATATACCCATGTGTCAATGTGATATCACATATCCATGACTTGTGAGATCAAGTCATCCATTGACCTACATGCTAGTCTCAATGTATCAATATATCCCTTTGTCTATTAATACAATACTTGACTCGGAATGTTTAAGAATAGTATTCTCTACAGTTTCTCATAATCAATTCTACCAATTGATATACTATAGATTAGAACCTACTATTCAAGGGCATTATTATATTTATTTACTGGCACACACATAAAGTAAATATAATAATCAATCTTTGCCTGTTATTAATGAAATATGATATATATGATCCCTAATCAATCATCTCATGATTGACACTAAGGGCTGACACTAACAATCTTCCACTAGCACTAGTGTCAATCACTATAATCTCTAAGACCCAGTGACCTAGTAAGACCATCATACTTCCTCTGTGTCAAAGCCTTGGTCAAGGGATCTATAATGTTAGCATCAATATCTACTCTGCATATCTGTGCATCTCCTCTATCGATGATCTCTCGAATGAGGTGATACTGCCGTAGTATATGTTTGGAACACTGGTGAGAACGAGGTTCCTTATCCTGTGTTATAGCCCCGTTATTATCACAATAAAGCTCTATAGGGCTCACGATACTAGGGACTACACCAAGCTCAGAAACAAACTTCTTGATCCAAACAACCTCCTTTGATGCATCAGAATCAGCAATATACTCTTCCTCTGTAGTAGAATCCACGATTGTGTCTTGCTTTGAACTCTTCTAGCTCACAACACCACCATTTAAACAAAAGACATACCCTAACTGCGATCTATAATCGTCCTTGTCCATTTGAAAGCTAGCATCGCTTAACCCTTTACAGCGAGCTTCTCATTGCCTCCAAATATCAAGAAATTGTTGGGGCAATCGGCCCAGGTTAGGTTGACTCGAGTTTGACTCGAGTTTGACTCGAGCAGTACCTTAATGATATTTTGATGATAGACAAAACTCATGACATGGGATTGTCATGGGAAAGTCCAACATGAGGTTGGCATGGAAAATCCAAGCATAGAGCTTGGTATGGAAGTCCAAGGGGGAAGCCTTGGCATGGGAAAGTCCAAAGCATTGCGAAGCCGTGCGCTTGGTGCTTAGCATGGGAAAGTCCAAAGCATTGCGAAGCCGTGCGCTTGGTGCTTGGCATGGGAAAGTCCAAAGCATTGCGAAGCCGTGCGCTTGGTGCTTGGCATGGGAAATCCAAAGCATTGCGAAGCCGTGCGCTTGGTGCTTGGTGAGAAATGCATTGCGAAGCCGTGCGCTTGGTGCATATGGGAAGTCTTAAGGACTTGGTAAGTTCACTAGGCTCGGGGTCCTTGAGTCGGTGAAGGATGGCATTGCGAAGCCATGCGCTTGGTGCATCCGAGGGACCGCCGGACGGGGAGCGAATGGAGTGAGCCCAAAGGGAAGCATACTTCTAGGGCATGAGATGCGAAGGATGGCGTTGCGAAGCCGTGCGCTTGGCGCAGGTCGAGGCTCAACATCGCTATGTTCGAGGTTTTAGTTTACATCACCGATCGCATAGGTGCTACCGACCGCTTCTAGGTCGATGGGTTCGACCTGTTCGATCAACCAAGTTCGTTGATCACCGATCGCGCCGAGGAGGGCAATGATCGTTGAGGATCACCGACCGCCGAGGGATGGCAATGATCGATGACACCGCACGGCATTGCACGGAGTCGAGCTCGCCAAAGACTGATCGATGGATGATCACGATCGATGGGTGCCATCACGATCGATGTGTGATCCGCTGAACTTAACTAACGTGGATCCGCCGCCAGGAGACAACGAGGACTACCGATGATCGATGGTCATGATCAGTCGACTGATGGGCGCGAAAACAACTTGATGCAGGTTATAAAAGGAGCACGAGTTGGAGGATTTCGCCAAGTCTTTTGTTGAGCTATTGGAGGGGAATTGCTGCTGCATTCCAGTCCTTCAAGAGCCAATCAAAGCAAGCAACAAGCAAAGCGATCAAAGCAATCGATGAAAGTTTTCTTGTGTATTGTATTTGTGTATTTGCTTGTATTTCTATATTACATTGTAATTGCTTGTGAGAGGTTTCTCCACCTCCGACATGTTGTCAAGAAGGAGTATTATAGTTAGTGTCGTGCGCATAACTAGAGCTCGAGGAGCTCGCCCGTGGAGTAGGAACCATTCGGTTCCGAACCACGTATATCTTTGTGTATTGCATGTGCTTGTGTGTATTTGTGTTTCTTGTTAGTATTATTATTGTTATTCCGCTGCGCTAACAAGAATTGTAGACGAGCACACAACGAGAACGAACGAATTACGACATACATCGTAAGAGGGCTATTCACCCCCCTCTAGCCGGCCAATCGATTCGATCCGTCCTCCCAACAGAAATATTCTTTAGTTCTTCTCAAATACTTAAGAATATTCTTAACGGCTATCCAGTGACTGTCACCTAGATCTAATTGGTACCTACTCATCATGCTTAAAGCATACGAGACATCAGGACATATATAATAAAAAATGTGGAACCGCCACATTAGCGGCCCCCCATCGCTGCCCCTACGTGTGGAGGGGGGTAAATCAGGTGTCAGGTGGCTAGCACAGAAATGCGGAGTCATCAGTAGTCTGGTCGTCACCTCCAGGAATCGACCTCTTTCCCTTTCAAGCCTTAACACGACTGCGCTAGCCATCTGACTTTACCCTAGGGGCTAGCATGGCGTACATAATAGATCCTATAGCAAATGCGTAAGGGATCTGATCCATACGTTCCCTTTCTTTCTTAGAAGAAGGGCATTGAGCCTTCAAAAGGCTCACACCATGTGACATTGGTAGAATTTCCTTCTTAAAATTCTTCATGGCAAAACGTTTAAGCACCTTGTCAATGTATGCACTCTGACTTAGGATAAGCAATCTCTTAGATCTATCTCTATAGATCTTAATGCTTAAAATATAGGTTGCTTCACCTAAGTCCTTCATTGAGGAACAATTCCTAAGCCAAGTCTTCACAGACTGTAGCGTAGGGATGTCGTTTCCAATGAGAAGTATGTCATCAACATACAAGATAAGAAAGATAACTATTCTCCCACTAACCCTCTTGTAGACACAGGGTTCATCTTCATTCTTGATGAAACCAAACTGTTTGGTCGCATCATCGAATTGAAGATTCCAGCTTCTAGATGCTTGCTTTAAACCATAAATGGACCTTTGCAACTTGCATACCTTACCAACATGCTTTGGATATGTTAGGGCAATCAACCCATATGATGTGGTTTTGATATGTGTGGTAAAGGGTTTAATTTAGATTGTTATGGATTTGATATGTGCGCTGAAGTCGTGCAGGACTTAGTAATTCACACATGGATGACGATAGCACTGGCAAGATTCACTTCTCATGACTCGGTCATTGAGTCAGTGAAAGATGCATTGCGGAAACCGTTCACTTGGTGCATCCGAGGGATCGCCGGACGAGGAGCATTGGAGTGAAGCCGAAGGAAGTAGAATTCAGGGCAAGACGCGAAGGATGGCGTTGCAAAGTCGTGCGCTTGGTGCATCCGAGGGACATGGTCGGACGAAGAGAACTTCAAGGCGAGGGAATCCAAGGGAATGAGAGTGAGAGATTGTAACCCGGGACGGGGTAGCTCGTAGGTGAACTTTGCCAAACGGCTAAGTGTCGGATGGGTGTTTCTCGACATCAGTCGACTGCTATAGGTAGCAGTCGATTGATCCAAGTCGACTGGAGACTCGACTGGTGTTCGAGTCCAAGTTTTGGCCGAACAGTCGACTACCAGCTCGTGGCAGTCGACTGCTAGCTCCATCAGTCGACTGCTAAGGGGAGCATTCGACTGATGTCGAGAGTTTTGGGCACAGAATGTTGGAGAGTCAATTGCTCACTTCGAGCACTCGATTGTTGGCTCCATTAATCGACTGATGGGATGATCAGTTGACTGATGTAGGAGCCATTGGTTGGAATCCAACGTAGAAGAAGCCGTTGCGAGGCAACGACTACAGTAGTAGTCGACTGATCAGGGCATCAATCGACTGCTAGGCACCTAACGGGAAGAATGGGCTCTTCCCTATAAGAAGGGGCCTTGGGTGACTTGGGATGGTTAATGCTTTATTCCTAAACATCCTCACAAGTGCCCAAACGAATTCTACTCTTCTTACTTGCATTTATTTCAATCCTATTGTAAGAAGAGAGATTTTAAGAAAGGTTACCTTCACCTAGCTTTGTGCAAAGGAGAGATTAGTGGAAAGCTTAAGGCGTGATTCACCTTGGAACGAATCGGATCGTGGACTAGCGACAAGGGTCGTGAACCACATTATATCGGTTTATTAGCGCTTGTTCTTAATTTTCTTTATTGTTTATATTTCCGTTGCGCTAATCATATTTGTAGATGATCAAGAACGAGTGAATTTCACCATACACGAAAGAGGGCTATTCACCCCCCCCTCTAGCCAGCCACCGACGTTCTAACAAGTGATATCAGAGCAAGGTTGCTTGTCACCGGACTCACTGCCGCAACAAGTATGACAACAACGATGGTCGGCTCCAACATACATCTGCCAAAGTTCGAGGGGGAATTTGCATGGTGGAAGAAGCGTATGGAGGTATTCTTCGAAATGGATTTTGAAATAATGTTAATCATGGAAAATGGTTTCAAAGTTCCTAGGGATGAAGAAGGGGAGCCATTGGAAAAATCGAGATGGACAAAGAAACAAAGAGAGGAGTACTTGGCGAATTCGAAAGCCAAGCATCATCTATTCAACATACTCCCTCAACAAGAAGTCAACCGAATAGGAGAATGTGCTAGCACCAAAGAGATGTGGGAGAAGCTTATAGAACTTCATGAAGGCACATCCGAGGACAAGCTAGCAAGAAGAGATGTCCTCCGCTCCCAACTCAATAATATCAAACTCGATAAAGGGGAGAAGGTAACATCTTTACATTCTCGGTTTAAAGAAATTCTTAATGGTTCATCTAGTGTAGGGGAGAATCTCTCCAATAGGGACATCATGAAGGCAATTGATGCCTTTCCCCGATCATCAAAGTGGAGTTCCATGGTGGACTCATTTTATATCTCAAAGAATCTAGAGGTAAGTACTCTAGATGAATTTTTCTCCACTATGGAATTACATGAGTCTAGGCTTGAAGGAATAGTAGAAGATCAAATCAAGCCGACAAGGGGAGTTGCATTAATGGCCAACAAGGGGAAGAAGAAGAAGGAGACACCACCTTCATCATCGGATGAAGACTCCTCCTCCTCCTCCATGGATAGCACGGAAGAAGCCTACATGGTAAGGAAGGTAAGACGTGCTTTGAAAAGTTTTAAATTTAACAAATCTAATGATAGGTGGAGAAGGCCGAGGCAAAAAATTATTTGCTACAATTGCCAAGGAGAGGAACATATAAGGGATGATTGTCCCCTCTTGAACAAGAGCAAAGAAGAAAGGAGGAAGAAAGAAGAAAAGAAGAAAAGAAGAAGGGGAGCAAGAAAAAGGAGGAAGAGAAGAAAACCAAGGAAAAAAGAAAGGCTAAGGCACACAAAGCGGTGACATGGGATGATCCATCATCCTCATTGGAAGAAGAAGCCTTCACAAGCCTTGCTCTAATGGCTATAGAAGACTTGGACTCCACCTCATCCTCCGAACGAGAAGCAAGCACAAGTGAGGAGGAGATCTTAAGTGAAGGGAGAGTCTCATCTTCATCCTCATCATCGGAAGAGGATTTGGTAAGTGAGGTAACAAATCTCCCTCCCAAGAAATTATGTCTATGATTTCTAGCTTAACTAAGGAATTATTTTAGGCTAAAAAGAAAAACAAAAGCATGCAAAATAAAATTAAGGCCCTAGAAGAAAAACTAGAAAATGCATGCTCACATAATGATTATATTCCTCTAGATGTTAATGATGCATGTATTGAGGAAAATAAGGCTTTAAGGGAAAAGGTAGATTTCTTAACTAAAGCCTTAGAAATATTTACCATTGGCTCAAACACCCTAAATATTATTATTGGGAGCCAAAGGGCAAGTTTCAATAAGAAAGGCCTAGGATATAAGGGAAACAAAAATGAAAAGGCTTATCATTGTTTAATTGCTAGGGGTCAGGCTAAAAATAAAATGGTAGCTAGGAAATGGATCCCTAAAGAATACTTAGTAAACCCTATAGGAAAGAACTTATATTGGGTTCCTAAATCCATCCTTAAGGGTTAGGAAAACCCTAGGATAGTCAACCATGAGTGGATTTACTTATATCATGTAAAATGGTTGACTTGTAAGGATGTGGGTGATAGTTTTTGAATTAAGTGTTGGGTGATGATAATGTGATCATAATATGGAATCATAATAATATTTGATTTTTTATCATGATATGCAATAATTGAAAATATTTAATCATGATTGATAATGTGTGTTTTTATGATCATATTGATGGTTTTAGGATGCATGATACTCAACCTTGATAGAATTGCATGAAATTTTGGTTAAGTATAAATACCTTTAGGTTCATCTCACATCCCACTATAAGGCTAACTTGATTGAGAACATAGCAATGGGTGAGATGATAGGATGATTCAAATGGTCCACTAATGCTTATGGCATTTAGATGGTCATTTGATGTATCATAATAGTAATCATAGACCAACTATGGCGAAAGTAAATGTTTAATCAATGTACATATTGCCCATAGATCATAGTTGGATTTTTTAAATGATTTACAAACATTTCATGTTTCATAAACAGTGAGTTCATGTTTTGAAAAGTTTCTAAGGCAAAACTAGTTTTGAAGTTGATACAAAATTGAGACTTTTTGCAACTTTTGAGTTTTTACCTAATTTTTGAAAATAGAAAGAATTTTCATGAAAAATCATTTTTCACTGATAAAGGAACTCATTAGAAATATGTACTCCAAATTTCATAATTTTTTGAATTTCCTAGAATTTTTAATGCATTTCTGAAATTGGACTTCGAAAATCAAAAATCCTGAAAATTGGGTGTCAGTCGACTGATGCTCTGATTCAGTCGACTGATGTACTATGCACGAGTACAGTAACCTGTTTTATTAAGTTTTGAGTTTGGTTTTTGGTATTTTCTTCCATTAGACTTAATGTCATGCTTGTATAATGTTTTTGATGGTGTCAAATGAGGAGAAATAATGAGTTTAAGTTAATCATGCTAAGGGGGAAATTTAGCATGTCTTAAGGGAGAGTTGTGATGTGAGCAAAACATATAGGGTGCGTTTGGTTGGGGGTTTTTATTGATAACCTTGTTAGGTTATCAACAAAAAACCTTGTTTGGTTTAGGTTATAAATAATTACCCGGTAATTGTTCATTACCTGGTTATGAACAAAAACCTTTTTAGGGGGAATCGGAAAACCTTGGAGAACCAAGGTTTTTGTTGATTCCTGGAGTTAAGAAAACTTTTTTCCAATATTACCCCTAGCAATATATTAAATGTCAATTTGTCAAAACTCAATCGATTTCGCCGTCGCCGCTTGGCCTTCGTCGCCGGGCCGCTTCGTCGCCGGCCTTCGGCCGCTGCCGATCATTGCTGCCGCGTCGCTGCCGCTCGCCCCGCCATCGCCGTGCGCCGCCGCCACTTCCGCCGCCGCCACCGGTACACGCCGCCATCGCCGTCGTCGCCGCGCCGCCATACCTGCCCTTATCATCGATCGGCCTGTCGACGGCGGTCGTCACCATCGCTGCCAATCGATCGCCCATCGTTGTCACCGTCGGTCGACCGATCGTCGTTCCCGCCATCGATCAGTCGACCACGATCGTCGCCACCGGTCGGTCGACCGTCGTCGTCGGCGGTCGGTCACCACTGTCGCCAGTCGGTCGTTGGTCGGTCACCGCCACCGTCGATCGGCAGGGCACTGCTATGGCAGATCGCTATCGTCGTCATTAATATTTCTGTCGTCGTCATCGAATTAATTGAACAAAGACAAAGGATAATTTAATAAAATGTTAAACTAAGTTATATATTAAAACCTCCAACCAAACAAGGTTTTTATCTAAGGTTATACTTTATTCCAAGGTTATGTTTTATTCCCTGATAATCACATAACCAAGGTTATGTATGATTACTTGAACCAAACGCACCCATAGAGTTTTAGGAGTAGTTTTCGCTCACATCTCATTACATTTTGTGTTAGTTTCATGCATATGTTACTCTATTTTTGCACGTATTTCCTATTTTCTGGTTCAAAGGTCTGCTCGTTGTACTTTTGTGTGTAGGTTAGCTTTTCGGGTGAAAAAGATGCGTTTTCGGAGCAAAAGGAGGACATTTCGCAGCTAGACGCAGAGTGGGACACGGCTAGGGCGTGTGGATTCACACGGTCGTGTACAATGGGCGAGATCAGCAACCCAAGGCCGCACACGGCCTGGCTGTGTGGAAACACACGATTGTGTGGCGGCCCAATAGATTTGCGTGACTAGGGATTTTTTCGGATTTTGCAGCGGTCTGAGGCGATGTCTATATAAGGATGGCTCCGCCCAAACCCTAAGGGGAGGCACGATGGCTAGGACGGCATGCCGAAGCCCTAAAAAGCTTCTGTAACTTGCAACGGGGAGGAGGAACACCGCCGGAGGTCCACACCTTGCACCACAACGCCAGAGAGAAGATCACGGAAGCATTGTATATCTTTATTACTGTGTTTCATTCCTTATGTATTCAAACTTAGACATGCTTTGTGATTCTTCCTTCGTATATATGGAGTAGTACTTTCGATTCTAGGATTAGGGAGTAGCTTGTGTACATAAACAATGTTGGTTCATATTAAATTCTGCCCATGAGTTTGATTTGATAATTGGTAGTTGCTCTTTATTATATCTGTGTATTTGGCTTTCTTTCCGCTATACTTAGGCAATACGAGGGGTGACAGCCCTCGCAATCTAAAATTTAGGAGATTTGATTAAGGAACATAGGGGTAAACCTGATCTCCTGTAATTGCGGGGAGAAGGGTGCGGTGGAATCGGAAACGGTCCACCATAGGAATTGATTTGGCATCCTCATTCCGTCTATCCCGTCCTTGTAGGCGAAGATAGCTCCCGGTAGATGCGGCGGCTCTGCAGGAGAGTGTATGATGTCCCTTCCACAAAACCATAGGTAAACGTCTAGACAATGTCAATTGACAACATTGTTCTGTGATACGCAAGCGAAACCGAAGTCCTAGAATCACTTTTGAAGACCTCGGCACACTCCTTTCCTCCTCCGTGTGACACCATACAGAGTAGAGTCCATCGACAGCCCTCACCAACCACAACCTTTTAGAGATCACGTCCGAACAATTACAACTACTGAGTATATTGGTATTCGAATCCCAGTCACTGTGGGATCGAAAATCTTTATTACTTGACGATATCCATGCACTTGCGGGCGTTGAGCGCGAGCGCACACTTTGAGTCCTCGGTGGTATTCATCGCAAGATTTGAGGTTGCGTCCGTACGCATCAAGTTTTTGGCGCCGTTACCGGGGACTGATCGATTCGATATCAAATCGAACAGTGGTAGATTGGATCAGACTTAGGATTAGATTAATTGCTTGCTTTATTTTCTTTCTAGTTTATCTTATTTGCTTTAGTTCTATATTTTCCATATTTAGATTTTGTTTTTATTTTTAGCAGTACTTTCCTATTTACTTATTACATCTTAGATTTTTATTTGCTAGATTGATTTATTTTCTATTTTTAGAATTAGATTAGCACTCTTAACTTTGTGCTTTGGTTCGTCGTATCCTTAGACGATTAGTGTCGGAAGGTCTAATTCCGATCGACTTAGAGCTGAAGCCGACACTTATACATATGGTCTAGCAGAGCCAATTCGGGGGAGCTGCAACTCAAGACCCGAACCGGCACCTTGAGGCATTTCTTGAAATCTGTTCAATGATGAAAATGAATGGAATCTCTACTGACGCGATCCGCCTGAGCCTGTTTCCGTTTTCACTACGGGATAAGGCTAAGGCATGGCTTCACTCCCTACCTTTTGGCAGCATCACCACATGGGAGTAGTGTGAGCAACAGTTTCTGAATAAATACTTTCCACCAAGTAAGATTGCTCATATACGCCATCTTATCACGAGCTTTCGCCATAAGGAGGGAGAGTCCTTATTCGAGGCTTGGGATCGCTACAAGGGGCTACTCTACCAATGCCCCCTCCACGAACTAGAGAGGTGGATGGTGATCCACATTTTCTATAATGGGATTGCTTACGCCACGAAGATGTCCCTGGATTCTGTCACAGGAAGAGCACTGATGAATAAGACCATAGAGGAAGCGGAAGAGCTTATCGAAGAGGTGGCCCAGAACCACCATCAATGGGCTTCTAAACGTGGTCAACCTACACCTGTAGTGGGACGATAGACTGTCAACTCCATGGACCACCTTTCAGCAAGGATGGACGTGCTCAGCAAACGGTTTGAATATTTGAATCCTTCATCTGCATGCGCAGCCATTGATTTTAGAGAGGGAGCGACAGCGCATCAAGAGGACCACTATGGAGTGTCGGGGACCTCAGACGAGCAGATTGGGCACTGCGACGCGGTTGGGGACTATGACCAAAGGCCCCACAACCCATACTCCAATACTTATAATCCTGGATGGAGAAATCACCCAAATTTCTCCTATAAGAATAACTCGGGAAACTCCCAACCATCAGGGGGTATGGGCAGCAGCAGGGCAATGGGCAGCTACCACAGAAGTCCAGACTGGAACTGATGATGGAGGACTTCATCGCTACCCAAACTAAGGCCAATGAGGAATTTCGTCGCCAACATCAGAAGTTTGAAGAATCACTCAGAGACTTGAAGACCACCGTTGAAGGCCTTGTAAGTCATACCAGGATGTTGGAGACGCAAGTGGCCCAAATAGCCCAATCCGTGTCACAACCTGTAAAGAGCTCTCTGGCGAGTCAAGGAAAAGAGGAAGGAGTGGGGCAAAGTAGCCAATTCGCCAAGGGGTGTGCAGCCATGATTACTACTTTACCTGACCAAGCAGAGTTTGAAGAGAAGATTCCAATACAGCTTGAGGACCCTGGTGAATTCGTTATTCCCTGCTCAATTTATGGGGAGAGCTTCGACGAAGCGCTATGCGACTTGGGGTCATCAGTTAGTGTGATGCCCTACGCATAATATTTGAAGATGGGAATGAGCGGGCTCCAACCAGTGAATCTTGGTATTAGTATGGGGGATGATTCAGTCAAGGAGCCCATTGGCCTGCTACCACACGTGCTTATGATGATTGAGGTTTTTGTGATACCCACGGACTTCATCATACTGGACACAAGACCAAATCCCCAGAATCCCATCATTCTGGGAAGGCCTTTTCTAGCGACTACAGGGGCGTGCATAGATGTGAAGGCACACCAGATCTCCCTGGAGGTAGACGGGGAGATCATCCTTTTCTGCCTTTCGAAGCATAGAGCTCCCTACCTCGACGGCTTCACATTTAGCAGAATAAAGCCGGAACCTCCGGATGAAGATCCCGAGATGGATGAATGGAGGTTCAATGAACCACCAGAGCCGAGTTGATAGTAGAGTACGGTCGAGCTAAACGACCTTAAACAAAGCACTTCTTGGGAAGCAACCCAAGTTTAGATTTAGATTTCCCTTTTTGATTGCATCGCATACATTTATTTGATTTTAGTTTTGTTTTCCATCACATTTAGAGTTAGGACTAGAAAAGAACTTTGCTAGGCAAAAATAAAATCCATATTAGCCTACATGGCGAAGTGTATGAGAAAATTCGGACAGTGGTGCATAAATGGGCGAAAAAATGGGGACACACGGCCTGGCCGTCTGTTTTCCCACGGTCGTGCTCGACCAACCGTGGCGCACACGGCCTGGTCGTGTGTTTTCACACGGGCGTGGCGTGCGAGGTTAAAAGGTGCGAGCCATGTGTTTTCACCCCATTTGCGCCGTGTGCTTCGAAAGTTCTTGCCCTAGCCATGTGATTTCGTCTTCCCCACCATCTAGAAGCATTTTTAACCTCTAAGGAAGCCAAAAGAAGCAAGGATGAGGAGGACCAAGCTTGTAGCACCCCGATCCGGCGCCTCAGAGCGACGAACAAGGAGAGCCAACACCCCTCAAGCTTCAGAGTAGGGTAAGGCCCTACCCACTCTACTTTTTCGCAATAATAAACAAAGAGATAGATATAATATGCTCTCTACTCATAAACTTACTGCTACTAGGTACTTAAATGAGGATTTACTAGAGTCTTTAGGGTTGTTGGGTGATATACAAGCCCTATTTGCAAAAATGAGGGGGAAGAGATAATGAGAATAAGGCATCTAACCTACCCTAGGATAGTTCTAGAATTTTTGAGTTCATTAGAGGCGGAAATTTTAACGGGTAGAGAGAGCGAGGGGGGTAGGATAAATTTTAGGCTTTTTAACATTGAGCTTGAGTGGACCCTTCACCAATGAAACTCATGCTTTGGCTTGCCGAGTGGGGGAGAGAGAAGAACCCCTATTGGGTTCAACTCTCGGGAATGTTGGACCGAGTTGACGGGGAAGCACGCTTATGACCCTTCTAGGTCTAAAGCATTGCACCTCTAAAATATCGTCTTTCGATACCTCTAAAATTGCATACATTTATTTGATTTTAATTTTAATTTCCATCACATTTAGAGTTAGGACTAGAAAAGAACTTTGCTAGGCAAAAATAAAATCCATATTAGCCTACACGGCGAAGTGTATGAGAAAATTCGAACTGTGGTGCATAAATGGGCGAAAAAATGGAGACACATGGCCTGGCCGTCTGTTTTCCCACTGTCGTGCCCGACCAACCCGAGGCGAACACGGCCTGGCCGTGTGTTTTCACATGGTCATGGCGCGCAAGGTTAAAAGGTGCGAGCCGTGTGTTTTCACCCTATTTGCGTCGTGTGCTTCGAAAGTTCTTGCCCTAGCCATGTGATTTCGTCTTCCCCACCATCTAGAAGCATTTTTAACCTCTAAGGAAGCCAAAAGAAGCAAGGATGAGGAGGACCAAGCCTGTAGCACCCCGATCCGGTGCCTCGGAGCGATGAACAAGGAGAGCCGACACCCCTCAAGCTCCGGAGCAGGGTAACTCCCTACCCACTCTACTTTTTCGCAATAATTAACAAAGAGATAGATATAATATGCTCTCTACTCGTAAACTTACTGCTACTAGATACTTAAATGAGGATTTGCTAGAGTCTTTAGGGTTGTTGGGTGATATGCAAGCCTTATTTGCAAAAACGGGGTCAGAAGAGATAATGGGAATAAGACACCTAACCTACCCTAGGATAGTTCTAGAATTTTTAAGTTCATTAGAGGCGGAAATTTTGACGAGTAGAGAGAGCGAGGGGAGTAGGATAACTTTTAGGCTTTTTAACATTGAGCATGAGTGGACCCTTCGCCAATGGAACTCATTCTTTGGCTTGCCGAGTGGGGGAGAGAGAAGAACCCCTATTGGGTTCAACTCTCGGGAATGTTGGACCGAGTTGACGGGGAAGCACGCTTATGACCCTTCTAGGTCTAAAGCATTGCGCCTCTAAAATCTCGTCTTTTGATACCTCCACCGCATCATGACTAGTACTATATTTTGTCGTGGGGAGAGTGACAGTGTAGTTAGAGCTAGCGAGCTGCTTTGCCTATAGGATATGCTACAAGAAAGGAGTAGCATGGATGTAGGGTCCCACTTCATCAGACACTTAGTGAAGATGGGCAAAGCAGCACGAGGAGAGATCAATGTGGGAGGCATACTTACCCACATTTGCCATAGGATGGGGTACGATTACACCATATTAGAGAGTATAGAGGGGAGTCCTAGCATCGACCTAGGAGTATGCATGGCCATGAAAATGATTGTGAGAGAAGGAGACTCCTTATGCTTTGTAAGGAAAAATCTTATGACCCTTAAGCTCTATGACCCGGATCGTACCACTATCGCTATACGCGCCAACTGGCGCTTGGACCTGATAGTGGAGTCCCCTCCACATGAGGGACCATCTACATCAGCGCCCAGCTCTCCACATTTATATCACTCTCCCTCCAGCCCACACATGCATAGGAGCTCACCTAGTCCACGCCGACATGAGCCTAGACTTGTACCACCACCTTTTTCTACTTTTGAGCAGGATGCAGGTACGTCGACCTATGATTTCTCGGAGTTCCGATCGCGCCTCGACGACATTTACACTGAGTAGCAGACGCAGAGGCAGCGAAGGAAGGAGCAGAGTGCCTACCAACAGATGGAGTTCCAGGGATTCCGGGAGCATTTCCACCGAGCTGAGGAGTTCTACGATGAGGCCCGCATATACTTCCAGGAGAAGGTTGTTCGTCGTCAGGATGAGGCCGCCTACCGTCAGGGAGATGCGGCAGCACATGCATGCCCAGTAGGCGTAGTGGGCTAGGGAGGAGGAGCACCGAGCAACCGCTGCATCCACCAGTTCCCAGATTGACCACATGTATATGTGGCATCAGTGGCTCAGCGGCAAGTTCTCCCAGGATCAAAAGATGCCCAGGCTCCCAAACTTTCCACCTCGTCCACCATATTAGAGGTATATTTTCGTTTAAGTCTTGGGTGAGACCCCAAGGTTTATTTTGTTTTATTTCCTACCAGTAGTTTCTTTTCTAGTATTTTCATTTATTCATGCCTGAGTTGTTGAGTTTCTTTCAGTACTTGATTTTGTTATCTGTAAAGCTACCTCAGTAGTATTTTTGAAAATTGCTTGCATGAGTTGTTCCCATAGGTAGCTTAACTCTATTTATCTTGTGGTATTTTATTTTATTCGCTTTATTGAATATTCTAGACTTACACTAGTTAGCTTTGTTTTCGCACTTACACATGTCGAACATCCTGAAAGGGAGAATCTAGTACATACCTAGTTATGATTCACTTCAGTAGTCTAGTACTGTGGAATCCATAGGTGACTCTAGATTTAGCATTTTAGTTACTAGAGATGCTCGAATTGTGTAAGCCCATTTGGAAAAATCAAAATCCCAATGAGTCGAAACATAAAGAGAGAAAAGAAAAAGAGAAATAAAAAAAATGAGAAAAAAAAAGAGAGAAGAAAAAAAAATATTATGAGGGATAAAAAAACAGTTGTCGTGGGTGGAAATGGATAGGTGCCCCTTTGAGACCGAGTTAGGTTACTGGGGAAACACCTACCAATTTCTCTCAATACCGAGCATGCCTTTGAGACTTTATGCTAGATCTAGGGAATGACTCTCGCTTTGGGCAGGTAAGTGCCTAAGAGCTTGAAACCTTAGGAAATCTATGGGGTGACGACTTAACTCACCATGGAATGAGCATCCCCTAAGAATGGTTCGCTTAGCACGAGCACAAGGAGCTAACTTAGTAAACTTCTAGAACATATTTGTTTTGCTTTGATTGCAAATACCACCTGATAAATTTAGTTAACATGATAATTATGGAACAATATATTTTTAAAAAAATTTCATGGCACTGAGGTTTGCTTGAGGACAAGCAAAGATTTAAGTCTGGGGGAAGTGATGTGAGCAAAACATATAGAGTTTTAGGAGTAGTTTTCACTCACATCTCATTACATTTTGTGTTATTTTCATGCATATGTTACTCTATTTTTTCATGCATTTCCTATTTTCTGGTTCGGAGATTTGTTCGTTGTACTTTTGGGTGTAGGTTAGCTTTTCGAGTGAAAAAGATGCATTTTTAGAGCAAAAGAAGGACATTTCGCAGCTAGACGCAGAGTGGGACACGGCTAGGGCGTGTGGATTCACACGACCATGTCCAATGGGCGAGATCAGCAACCCAAGGCCGCACACGGCCTGGCCGTGTGGAAACACACGACCGTGTGGCGGCCCAATAGATTTGCACGAATAGGGCTTTTTTCTGATTTTGCAGCGGGTCGAGGCGATGTATATATAAGGATGGCTCCGCCCAAACCCTAGGGGGAGGTACGACGGCTAGGATGACATGTCGAAGCCCTAAAAAGCTTCGGTAACTCGCAACGGGGAGGAGGAACGCCGCCGAAGGTCCACACCTTGCAACACAACGCCGGAGAGAAGATCATGGAAGCATTGTATATCTTTATTACTGCATTTCATTCCTTATGTATTCAAACTTAGACATACTTTGTGATTCTTCCTTCGTATACATGGAGTAGTACTTTCGATTCTAGGATTATGGAGTAGCTTGTGTACATAAACAATGTTGGTTCATGTTAAATTTTGCCCATGAGTTTGATTTAATAATTGGTAGTTGCTCTTTATTATATCTATGTGTATTTGGATTTTTTTTCCACTGTACTTAGGTGATACGAGGGGTGATAGCCCTCGTAATCTAAAATTTAGGTGATTTTATTAAGGAACCTAGGGGTAAATTTGATCTCCTGTAACTGCGGGGAGAAGGGTGTGGTGGAATCGGAAACGGTCCACCGTAGGGATTGATTTGACATCCTCGTACCATCTATCCCGTCCTTGTAGGCGGAGATAGCTCCCGGTAGATGCGGCGGCTCTGCGGGAGAGTGTATGATGTCACTTCCACAAAACCATAAGTAAACGTCTAGACAATGTCAATTGACAACATTGTTCTGTGATACACAAGCGAAACCGAAGTCCTAGAATCACTTTTGAAGATCTCGGCACACTCCTTTCCTCCTCCATATGACACCATACAGAGTAGAGTCCATCGACAGCCCTCACCAACCACAACCTTTTAAAGATCACGTCCGAACAATTACAACCACAGAGTATATTAGTATTCGAATCCCAGTCCCTGTGGGATCGATAATCTTTATTACTTGACGACATTCGTGCACTTGCGGGCGTTGAGCGCGAGCGCGCACTTTGAGTTCTCGGCAGTATTCGTCGCGAGATTTGAGGTTGCGTCCATGCGCATCAAGTTTTTGGCGCCGTTACCGGGGACTGATCGATTCGATATCAAATCGAACAGTGGTAGATTGGATCGGACTTAGGATTAGATTAATTGCTTTCTTTATTTTCTTTCTAGTTTATCTTATTTGCTTTAATTCTATATTTTCTATATTTAGATTTTGTTTTTATTTTTAGCAGTACTTTCCTATTTACTTATTGCATCTTAGATTTTTATTTGCTAGATTAATTTATTTTCTATTTTTAGAATTAGATTAGCACTCTTAACTTTGTGCTTTGGTTCGTCATATGCTTAGACGATTAGGGTCGGAAGGTCTAATTCTGATCGACTTATAAATTGAGCGAACCTTTCACCGTCGGAGAGCAGAACAGTGAAAGATGGAGGATCAAGCTGCATCCAAGGTGAACATAGGTAGCCGACCTCTGTGGGACTACGCAGCTCCTAGCGCTAGAAAATTCAGGCTGAGTATAGCTGGACCATCTATTTCGACAAATAACTTTGAGCTGAAGCTGACACTTATAAATATGGTCCAGCAGAGCCAATTCGGGGGAGCTGCGACTGAAGACCCGAAACGGCACCTTGAGGCATTTCTTGAAATCTGTTCAACGATGAAAATGAACAAAATCTCTACTGACACGATCCGCCTGAGCCTATTTCCATTTTCACTGCGGGATAAGGCTAAGGCATGACTTCACTCCCTACCTTCTGGCAGCATCACCACATGGGAGTAGTGTGAGCAGCAGTTTCTGAATAAATACTTTTCACCAAGTAAGACTGCTCATATACGCCATCTTATCATGAGCTTTCGCCAGAAGGAGGGAGAGTCCTTATTTGAGGCTTGGGATCGCTACAAGGGGCTACTCTACCAATGCCCCCTCCACGGACTAGAGAGGTGGCTGGTGATCAACATTTTCTATAATGGGATTGCTTACGCCACGAAGATGTCCCTGGATTCTGTCGCAGGAGGAGCACTGATGAATAAGACCATAGAGGAAGCGGAAGAGCTTATCGAAGAGGTGGCTCAGAACCACCATCAATGGGCTTCTGAACGTGGTCAACCTACACCTGCAGCGGGACGATACACTGTTAACTCCATAGACCACCTTTCAGCAAGGATGGATGTGCTCAGTAGACGGTTTGAATATTTGAATCCTTCATCTGCATGCATAACCATTGATTTTGGAGAGGGAGCTACACCGTATCAAGAGGACCACTATGGAGTGTCGGGGACCTCAGACGAGCAGATTGGGCACTATGACGCGATTGGGGACTATGACCAAAGGCTCCACAACCCATACTCCAATACTTATAATTTCAGATGGAGAAATCACCCAAATTTCTCCTATAAGAATAACTCAGGAAACTCCCAACCATCAGGGGGGTATGGGTAGCAGCAGGCCAATGGGCAGCGACCACAGAAGTCCAGACTGGAACTGATGATGGAGGACTTCATCGCTACCCAAACTAAGGCCAATGAGGAATTTCGTCGCCAACATCAGAAGTCTGAAGAATCACTCAGAGACTTGAAGGCCACCGTTGAAGGCCTTGCAAGTCATACCAAGATGTTGGAGATGCAAGTGGCCTAAATAGCCCAATCCGTGTCGCAACCTATGAAGAGCTCTCCGGCGAGTCAAGGAAAAGGGGAAGGAGTGGGGAAAAGTAGCCAATTCGCCAAGGGGTGTGCAGCCATGATTACTACTCTACCTGACCAAGCAGAGTTTGAAGAGAAGATTCCAATACAGCTTGAGGACCCTGGTGAATTCGTTATTCCCTGCTCAATTTATGGGGAGAGCTTCGACGAAGCACTATACGACTTGGGGTCATCAGTCAGTGTGATGCCCTACACATAATATTTGAAGATGGGACTGAGCAGGCTCCAACCAGCGAATCTTGGTATTAGTATGGGGGATGATTCAGTCAAGGAGCTCATTGGCCTGCTACCACACATGCCTGTGATGATTGAGGATTTTGTGAAACCCATGGACTTCATAATAATGGACACAGGACCAAATCCCCAGAATCCCATCATTATGGGAAGACTATTTCTAGCGACTGCAGGGGCGTGCATAGATGTGAAGGCACACCTGATCTCCCTGGAGGTAGACGGGGAGATCATCCTTTTCAACCTTTCGGAGCATAGAGCTCCCTACGTCGACGACTTCACATTTAGCAGAATGAAGCCGGAACCTCCATATGAAGATCCCGAGATGGATGAATGGAAGTTCACTGAACCACTAGAGCCGAGTTGATAGTAGAGTACGGTCGAGCTAAACGACCTTAAACAAAGCGCTTCTTGGGAGGCAACCCAAGTTTATATTTAGATTTCCCTTTTTGATTGCATCGCATACATTTATTTGATTTTAATTTTAATTTCCATCACATTTAGAGTTAGGACTAGAAAAGAACTTTGCTAGGCAAAAATAAAATCCATATTAGCCTACACGACGAAGTGTATGAGAAAATTCGAACTGTGGTGCATAAATGGGCGAAAAAATGGAGACACACCGCCTGGCTGTCTGTTTTCCCACTGTCATGCCCGACCAACCCGAGGCTCACACGGCCTGGCCATGTGTTTTCACATGGCCGTGGTGCGCGAGGTTAAAAGGTGCGAGCCGTGTGTTTTCACCCCATTTGCATCGTGTGCTTCGAAAGTTCTTGCCCTAGCCATGTGATTTCGTCTTCCCCACCATCTAGAAGCATTTTTAACCTCTAAGGAAGCCAAAAGAAGCAAGGATGAGGAGGACCAAGCCTGTAGCACCCCGATCCGGCGCCTCGGAGCGATGAACAAGGAGAGCCAACACCCCTCAAGCTCCGGAGCAGGGTAACTCCCTACCCACTCTACTTTTTCGCAATAATTAACAAAGAGATAGATATAATATGCTCTCTACTCGTAAACTTACTGCTACTAGATACTTAAATGAGGATTTGCTAGAGTCTTTAGGGTTGTTGGGTGATATGCAAGCCTTATTTGCAAAAACGGGGTGGGAAGAGATAATGGGAATAAGGCACCTAACCTACCCTAGGATAGTTCTAGAATTTTTAAGTTCATTAGAGGCGGAAATTTTGACGGGTAGAGAGAGCGAGGGGAGTAGGATAACTTTTAGGCTTTTTAACATTGAGCATGAGTGGACCCTTCACCAATGGAACTTTCTTTGGCTTGCCGAGTGGGGGAGAGAGAAGAACCCCTATTGGGTTCCACTCTCGGGAATGTTGGACCGAGTTGACGGGGAAGCACGCTTATGACCCTTCTAGGTCTAAAGCATTGCGCCTCTAAAATCTCGTCTTTCGATACCTCCACCGCATCATGACCAGTACTATATTTTGTCGTGGGGAGAGTGACAATGTAGTTAGAGCTAGCGAGCTGCTTTGCCTATGGGATATGCTACAAGAAAGGAGTAACATCGATGTAGGGTCCCACTTCATCAGACACTTAGTGAAGATGGGCAAAGCAGCACGAGGAGAGATGAATGTGGGAGGCATACTTACCCACATTTGCCATAGGATGGGGTACGATTACACCATATTAGAGAGTATAGAGGGGAGTCCTAGCATCGACCTAGGAGTATGCATGACCATGAAAATGATTGTGAGAGAAGGAGACTCCTTATGCTTTGTAAGGAAAAATCTTATGACCCTTAAGCTCTATGACCCGGATCGTACCACTATCGCTATACGCGCCAACTGGCGCTTGGACCTGATAGTGGAGTCCCCTCCACATGAGGGACCATCTACATCAGCGCCCATCTCTCCACCTTTATATCACTCTCCCTTCAATCCACACATGCATAGGAGCTCACCTAGTCCACGCCGACATGAGCCTACACCTGCATCACCACCTTTTTCTACTTTTGAGCAGGATGTAGGTACGTCGACCTATGATTTCTCGGAGTTTTGATCGTGCCTCGATGACATTTACATTGAGAAGCAGACGCAGAGGCAGTGATGGGAGGAGCAGAGCGCCTACCAGCAGGCGAAGTTCCAGGGATTCCGGGAGCATTTCCAGCGGGCTAAGGAGTTCTACCATGAGGCCCGCATATACTTCCAGGAGAAGGTTGTTCATCGTCAGGATGAGGCCGCCTACCGCAGGGAGATGCGACAGTACATGCATGCCTAGTAGGCACAGTGGGCTAGGGAGGAGGAGCACCGAGCAGCCGCTGCATCCACCAGCTCCCAGATCGACCACATGTATATGTGGCGTCAGCGGCTCAGCGACAAGTTCTCCCAGGATCGAAAGATGCCCAGGCTCCCAGACTTTCCACCTCGTCCACCATATTAGAGGTATATTTTCGTTTAAGTCTAGGGGGAGACCCCAAGGTTTATTTTGTTTTATTTCCTACCAGTAGTTTCTTTTCTAGTATTTTCATTTATTCATGTCTGAGTTGTTGAGTTTCTTTCAGTACTTGATTTTTGTTGTCTGTAAAGCTACCTCAGTAGTATTTTTGAAAATTGCTTGCATGAGTTGTTCCCATAGGTAGCTTAACTCCATTTATCTTGTGGTATTTTATTTTATTCGCTTTATTGAATGTTCTAGACTTACACTAGTTAGCTTTGTTTTTGCACTTACACATGTTGAACATCCTGAAAGGGAGAATCTAGTACATACCTAGTTATGATTCACTTCAGTAGTCTAGTACTTTGGAATCCATAGGTGACTCTAAGTTTAGCATTTTAGTTACTGGAGATGCTCGGATTGTGTAAGCCCATTCGAAAAAATCAAAATCCCAATGAGTCGAAACATAAAGAGAGAAAAGAAAAAGAGAAATAAAAGAAAATGAGAAAAAGAAATGAGAAAAAAAAGAGTGAAGAAAAAAATATTATGAGGGATAAAAAAATAGTTGTCGTAGGTGGAAATGACTTGGTGCTCCTTTGAGACCGAGTTAGGTTACTGGGGAAACACCCACAAATTTCTCTCAATACCGAGCACGCCTTTGAGACTTTATGCTAGATCTAGGGAACGACCCTCGCTTTGGGCAGGTAAGTGCCTAAGAGCCGAAAACCTTAGGAAATCTATGGGGTGACGACTTAACTCACCATGGAATGAGCATCCCCTAAGAATGGTTCGCTTAGCACGAGCACGAGGAGCTAACTTAGTGAACTTCTAGAACATATTTGTTTTGCTTTGATTGCAAATACCACCTGATAAATTTAGTTAACATGCTAATTATGGAATAATATATTTTTAAAAAAATTTCATGGCACTGAGGTTTGTTTGAGGACAAGCAAAGATTTATGTCTGGGGGAAGTGATGTGAGCAAAACATATAGAGTTTTAGGAGTAGTTTTCACTCACATCTCATTAAATTTTGTGTTAGTTTCTTGCATATGTTACTCTATTTTTGAACGCATTTCCTATTTTCTGGTTCGGAGGTCTGCTCATTGTACTTTTGTGTGTAGGTTAACTTTTCGGGTGAAAAAGACATGTTTTCGGAGCAAAAGAAGGATATTTCGCAGCTAGACGCAGAGTGGGACACGGCTAGGGCGTGTGGATTCAAACGGTCATGTCCAATGGGCGAGATCAGCAACCCAAGGTTGCACACGGCCTGGCCATGTGGAAACACACGACCGTGTGGCAGCCTAATAGATTTGCATGACTAGGGCTTTTTTCGAATTTTGTAGCGGTCCGAGGCGATGTCTATATAAGAATGGCTCTGCCCAAACCCTAGGGGGAGGCACGACGGCTAGGACGGCATGCCAAAGCCCTAAAAAGCTTTGGTAACTCACAACGGGGAGGAGGAATGCCGCCAGAGGTCCACACCTTGCAACACAATGCCGGAGAGAAGATCATGGAAGCATTGTATATCTTTATTACTGCATTTCATTCCTTATGTATTCAAACTTAGACATGCTTTGTGATTCTTCCTTCGTATACATGGAGTAGTACTTTCGATTCTAGGATTAGGGAGTAGCTTGTGTATATAAACAATGTTGGTTCATGTTAAATTTTGCCCATGAGTTTGATTTGATAATTGGTAGTTGCTCTTTATTATATCTATGTGTATTTGGATTTCTTTCCACTGTACTTTGGCAATACGAAGGGTGACAACCCTCACAATCTAAAATTTAGGAGATTTGATTAAGGAATCTACGGGTAAACCTGATCTCCTGTAACTGTGGGGAGAAGGGTGTGGTGGAATCGGAAATGGTCCACCGTAGGGATTGATTTGGCATCCTCGTACCATCTATCCCGTCCTTGTAGGCAGAGATAGCTCCCGGTAGATGCGGCGGCTCTGCGGGAGAGTGTATGATGTCCCTTCCACAAAACTGTAGGTAAACGTCTAGGCAACGCCAATTGACAATATTGTTTTGTGATACGCAAGCGAAACCGAAGTCCTAGAATCAC
This sequence comes from Wurfbainia villosa, assembly GCA_025175895.1. Classification (NCBI taxonomy): domain Eukaryota; kingdom Viridiplantae; phylum Streptophyta; class Magnoliopsida; order Zingiberales; family Zingiberaceae; genus Wurfbainia; species Wurfbainia villosa. The sequence goes on from CM045998.1 coordinate 22,028,532, forward strand.
TTTTAAAGACCTCGGCACACTTCTTTCCTCCTCCGTGTGACACCGTACAGAGTAGACTCCACTGACACCCCTCACCAACCGTAACCTTCTAGAGATCATGTCCGAACAATTACAACCACTGAGTATATTGGTATTCGAATCTCAGTCTCAGTGGGATCGATAATCTTTATTACTCGACGACATCCGTGCACTTGAGGGTGTTGAGCACGAGTGTGCGCTTTGAGTCCTCGGCGGTATCTATTGCGAGATTTGAGGTCGTGTCCGAGCGCATCAAGTTACATGTTTAAGGGGGAGTTTGTTTGATACTCATGTTTACTTACATGCTTTTTTGCCTTATGTATTTATGTTAATTGTTTTACCTAACTTAAACGGATTGTCACACATCAAAAAGGGGGAGATTGTTAGGGCAATCAACCAATGTGATGTGGTTTTGATGTGAGTGGCAAAGGGTTTTAGTTAGGTTGTTATGGATTTGATATGTGCGTTGAAGTCGTACAGGACTTAGTAATTCGCACATGGATGACGATAGCATTGGCAAGATTCACCTCTCATGACTCGGTCCTTGAGTCGGTGAAAGATGCATTGTGGAAGTCGTGCGCTTGGTGCATCCGAGAGACCGGTGGACGAGGAGCATTGGAGTGAAGCCGAAGGAAGTAGACTTCAGGGTGAGACGCGTGTTAGGACCCTTGGAATGGCTAGAGGGGGGGTGATTAGCCTTTCTTTCTTTCTACAAAGATGTTAGCGGAAGCAATATAAATATAAGCACAAACAAAAATAAGAAACAAAGCTAACACCCGATGTAACGTGGTTCGGAGATGACGCTCCTACTCCACGGCAATCCGTAAGGTGGATTAGCCCTAATCAATCTTCACTAGAACCTCCTTTGGATGAACCAAGGTGGAGAAACCTTATCTTATAATGCACTCCTCTTCTTTACAATGATGGATGATTAAGAATAAGAGAAGAGGAGGTTTTGAATTGCTAAAAACACTTGGAAAGCTTGGTGAGCACGTAGGTGTAGTTGGGAGCAAGAGCACTAGCTTCACCAAGCTCCCCATGGCCCCTTTTTATAGAAGAGGGGTTGTTTTTCCCGTTGGGCTTCAATCAGTCGACTGATGCTTGCCATCAGTCGACTGCCGCCGAAGCCAACAGCTTCTGAAACGCGATCTCCGCGGAGATTCGTAGCCGCAATCTCCAACGGCCAGGTGATCAGTCGACTGATCCCTCCATCAGTCGACTGATGGGGTGATCAGTCGAGTGATCAAGGCAGCAGTCGAGTGAGACTGCATTCTGTGGCGATATTTCCCTTGATCGGGCCGATCGATGCCCTTGGCGATCGATCGATCACAGATCACCGATCGTTTACCCAAAGCGATCGATGATTAGGGTTTCACCGACTCGGTCGAACGCCGATCCGATCGATACATCGTATCAGTCGACTGATACTTATCAAGTATGAGTAATTCATACTTGATTTTATACCCTAGACCTAGACTCAACCTTCTAGCTCCTCACTAAGCCTTGCGCCTTCAGGATCCCTCCGAGTCCGCGACTTGTTCATCCTTTGCGCTTTGCTTCCAAGAGCTTCCTTCGGTTTCGTCATGTCTTGGGTTGCCAAATGCTTGGACTTTACGCTGCCAAGACTACAAGCTTGGACTTATGCTGCCAAGACTTTACTTTGGACTTCCTTTGCCAAGGTTCACTTGGACTTTACGCTGCCAAGACTACAAGCTTGGTCTTACGCTGCCAAGTCCATCCCTTGTACTTCCTTTGCCAAGATCATACTTGGACTTCCTTTGCCAAGATCATACTTGGACTTCCCTGTCACTTAAACATTTTCGCAATTAGATCACAAGATATTGCCTAACTTAGATGATTATCCAAACATCAAAACATATATAAATGCTTGGAGCATTGTTGCACCAACAATCTTTCCCTTTTTGATGTTTGGCAATCATTTGAGTTAGGTCTTTAAATACACACATAATCAAATTTTCAATATGAATTATAACTTAAACACTCCTTCTCCCCCTTTGACATACATCAAAAAGAGAAGGATTCAAACATGAAGGAAATAATGTGTTAGATCTTGGATTAAGGTACAATATTGAAATTAAGCTCCCCCTTAATCCAAGATATGCTTTATAATGTGTAAACAATATTTGAAGCAAAGCATACCAAAAATTCAAAAATTAAGTCCTAACTTTGCACCAACAATGGTTTTGGGGATGAAAAAGATATAATTTATGAAAACTCCCCCTAAAACACTGCATTAGTCAGTCCTAAATCTTGTTTATAAGCAATATTATCATACTATAGTGTTAGGACATCAAGGATACACCAAATATCAGAAAATGGAGTTCATTATCAGAAAAGGTATCACTGATTCAACCAATCATGATCGCAGGCCGTAAAACCGAAATTTCAGCCTTTTCATCCCAATTTCAGAAATGCGGTAGAAATTTTAAAATTCTCGAAAAATCACGAAATTTTGTGTACACATTTCTGAATTCATACTTTATCAAGGAAAAATAATTTGAAAAATATATGTTTTCCATATTACAAGATTGATACAAACTTGGAACCTATCAAAAGTTCTAAAGATTTTGCAAACTTTGTATCACTTTTGTATTCCAATTGAAAACTGTTTGTCAAAATATGATGAACATAGTTTAAAATATATATTATTTGGAATTTCCAACCATGTTCTTTGAGCTATGTATTCATTACTTGAATACAAGCCTTCCCAATGATTGGTCCATAAGGTATTCATGTCTCTAGGTGTAGTATTGGCTCATAGTAATGCATCATAACAAGCATGATGAGTCAAGTACACCTTCCCTATCATCTCACATGTTTCTAAGTATTTCAATACAAAAATCAAGGTTTCTTAAGGCTTTTGTGAGATGCATCAAGGTATTAAAGAAGCTATATAAGTATAGGATCATGCAAATCTAGAAATTTACTCTACAAAGCACATACCAAGCTCTCTCCTTAATGATGAAAATTCAGCTTCGGGAAGAGCTTTGGTGAAGATATCGGCAAGGTTGGACTTAGATTCTACATAATTGAGTTCAATGTCCCCTCTTGCCACATGATCTCTTATGAAGTGATGTTTCACTTCAATATGCTTGGTTCGAGAGTGATGTACCGGATTTTTGGTCAAGTTGATGGTACTCACATTATCACAATAAACTTTAATGTTAGAGTAGTGTAGCTCATAGTCCACAAGAGTATGTCTCATCCAAAGTAATTGAGCTACACAACCACCCATAGCCACATATTCGGCTTCGGTGGTTGATAAGGCAACACAATGTTGCTTCCTACTATTCCAACTAACTAGGGAGGACCCAAGAAATTGGCATCCACCACTAGTACTCTTCCTAGCATAATCGGAATCGGTATAACCAAGCAATTCAAACGACTTAGTCCTAGGATACCAAAGTCCTACATTTAGGGTGCCTTTAATATATCTTAATATTCTTTTGACGGCTACCAAATGTGATTCTTTGGCACAAGATTGGTATCTTGCACATATACCTACCGTAAATAAAATGTTGGGTCTACTAGCGGTTAAGTATAGTAAGCTACCAATCATACTCCTATACAATTTAAGATCAATTGATTTACCTTCATGATCACTATCTATTCTAGTGCTAGTGGCCATAGGAGTGGTTACAATTTTGGCATTTTCCAAACCAAATTTCTTGATCATTTCATTTGCATATTTGGTTTGATAAATATGAATACCCTCATTGGTTTGTTTGACTTGTAAACCTAGGAAAAAGGTAAGCTCTCCAACCAAACTCATTTCAAATTCATTTTCCATATTTTTTATAAAGTCTTGAAGAAGATCATCATTTGTTGACCCAAAGATGATATCATCAACATATACTTGGGCTATGAATATATCTTTTAACGTTGACTTTATAAACAAAGTTTGATCTACATGGCCTCTTCTAAAATCCTTAGAAATTAAGAAGGATGACAATCTTTCATATCATGCCCGAGGAGCTTGTTTTAACCCATATAATGCTTTTCTAAGCTTACATACATGATTTGGATAATCTATGTTCTCAAATCCGGGTGGTTGCTCTACATATACTTCCTCCTTAATAAAACCATTCAAGAATGCCGATTTAACATCAATTTGGTAAAGTTTAAATCCCATGTAGGAAGCATACCCTAAGAGAATCCTAATAGATTCTAACCTTGCAACCGGGGCATAAGTCTCATCATAGTCAAGCCCCTCAACTTGATTGAATCCCCTAGCAACCAACCTAGCCTTATTTCTAGTGATATTTCCTTGATCATCTAGCTTATTCCTAAAGACCCATCTTGTAGTAATTATGGTGCTATCATTGGGTCTAGGTACTAATTCCCACACTTGACTTCTCTCAAATTGAGCCAATTCATCTTGCATTGCCAAAATCCAATCCGGATCATGTAATGCATCATTGATCGATTTGGGCTCAATTTGTGAGATAAGAGCAACTTGACTAGTAGGAGGTCTATGAAATGACCTAGTTCTTACTCCTTGAGATAGATCTCCTACTACTTGGTCAAGTGGATGATCTTGATGAATTCTTAGGTTTCTAGAAGGGGTTTCAATTTGATCATTGTTATCTTCCACCCTTCTTTCATCATCGGAGTCTCCTCTTCCTCCCCCTTGATCATTACCCCTAATGGTCAAATTTTGAAGTTTTTGGGTAATGTCTTGATTATTGTCATTAATATCCTTATCAATGGAGGACTTTCTAGGGTAGGTACTAGTAGTTTCATCAAATTGAACATTGGAAGACTCCTCAATCCCTTTGGTTCTCTTATTGTAGACTCTATACCCTCTACTTGTGGATGAGTATCCAACTAGGATTCCCTCATCCGCTTTTGATTCAAATTTTCCTAAGTTATCTTTGGTGTTTAGAATATAAACTTTACATCCAAAGACTTTGAAATAATGAATTGTGGGTATAGTCCCATTCCATAATTCAAATGGTGTTTTTCCTAAAAACCTATGGATTTGAACCCTATTTTGGATATAGCAAGCGGTATTAACCGCTTCCGCCCACAAGTAGCTAGGTAGAGAATATGCATTAAGCATAGTCCTAGCCGCCTCTTGTAGGGCACGATTTCTCCTTTCCACTACCCCATTTTGTTGGGGTGTTCTAGGACAAGAGAACTCATGCTTGTACCCTTGCTCTAAACAAAATTGTGAAAATTTTAGGTTTTCAAATTCACCACCATGATCACTACGGATCCAGTTGATTTTGAGACTCTTTTCATTTTCAACCCTTTTACTAAATCCTATGATTATTTCTAAGGTATCATCCTTATGTTTCATAAAATAGACCCAAGTATACCTAGAAAAATCATCTACTATAACCAAACAATATTTATTACCATTTAAAGATGGAGTACTATGGCAATCAAATAAGTCAAGATGCAATAATTCTAATGATAAAGAGGTATTGGTTAGGGTTTTACCTTTGTGTGATGCCTTTGTTTGTTTTCCTTCTTGGCATGCATCACACAATTTGTTCTTGACATACTTGATCTTTGGTAGCCCTTTGACCAACTCCATCTTGGCTACCTTGGCTATGTTTTTCATATTGATATGCCCCAATCTTCTATGCCATAGCCAACTTTCCTCTTCTTTTGCAACAAAACACTTAGTAGAAATGTTAGAAGCATATGAAAGATCAACATAATAGATATTTGATTTCCTATATCCAACTAACATGCAATCATTTAATTCCTTGTGTCTAATCATACATTTAGAGGATTCAAAGGAGACATGATAGTTTGCATCACAAAGTTGACTAACACTTAATAAATTAAATTTCATATTTTCAACTAACAAGACTTTGTGAATAACAATTTTGGGGGATACCTCAATTGTTCCTCTACCTAATATCTTGAGTTTTCCACTATTCCCAAAGGACACCATTCCCTTCTTCACATATTTAATTGTGGAGAACTTGCTCACATCCCCGGTCATATGTGTTGAGCAACCGCTATCCACAATCCACATACCTCGCTCTCCTACCTAAATCACATGAAAAACACAAGCTTTTGGTACCCAAACATTTGGACCGGTAACATTAAGTAAAAACTTCTTAGGTACCCAAGCTTTCTTAACCTTACCCTTAATAGTTGCTTTCCTATTTATTAATGAAATATAAGCAACTTCTTTTTCTTTTGGCTTATATCCTAAACCGGCCTTGTTATAAACCGCTCTTTGCCTACTAAGAATCATATCAAGACACTTTGAGCCATTTGAAAATTTTTCTAAACATACTTTCAATTCACTAACCTCATCCTTAAGTTTGTCATTTTCTTCCTTAAGCATGCAAGAGTCAATATGTGAAATCTTTTCATCCCTAATGGCCTTTAGTTCTACCTTCATGCTCTTAACCTTAGATTTTGACTTATCTAGAGCTTCTTTAAGATAGGCAATTGATTTATAAAGAAGCTTAATCTTGGGAGAATTTATTACCTCATCGTCACTAGATGACGATTCATCACTTAAAGAGTCTTCTTGGCTTGATGTGCCGGAATCATCTTCTAATGCCATGAGTGCCACATGGCGTGTAATGTGGCAAAGCTCATCATCGGAGGAAGAGTCTTCAACGCTTGGTGTGTCCCATGTGGTTTGAGCCACCATAGCCTCCTTCTTCTTCTTCTCCTTTTTGTCCTTCTTTTTCTTTTCTTTTTCTTCCTTCTTCTTTAGCTCTGGGCAATTCGGCTTTATGTGTCCCTTCTTGTTGCAAGCATGACAAATCACATTATTACTAAAACTTGAATTACCACTAAATTTACCTTTTGAGGAATGAGACCCCTTCCTTGCTTCTCTATTCTTGAACTCTTTTGACCTTCTATAAAGCTTCTTGACAAAATTTGCCATTTCACTAGATGAGTCTTCATCACTACTTGACTCATTCTCGGACTCGGATGATGATGATGCTTCTTTTCTTTCCTTCTTCTTCTTTTCTTTCTTCTCAACAAATAGAGCTAAACCCTTTTCCTTAGAGGACATGTTAGTTTGCTCATGTAATTCGAACTCACAAAATAGTTCATCAATTTTAATTTATAAAGATCCCTAGTTACCTTAATGGCATCAACTATAGAAGTCCATAAAGAATTTCTAGGAAATGCTTGTAAAATATACCTTACCAAATCTCGGTTGTCAACTCGCTCACCTATGATATGGAGTTCGTTCACAATTTCCTTGAACCTTCCATGCATTTGACTTACGGTTTCATGCATCTTCATTTGGAAGGCTTGAAGTTGTCCAACTAATAGATCCTTCTTGGCCCTCTTTGATTGGAATAGGATGTCCATGTTCATCCACCGGTTCTTCGAAGCCATCTACAACACTATGCCAAATTTCAATATTACTCATAAGATAGTACTTCATCCTACCTTTCCAATACGCAAAATGGCTCCCATCGAAGAGCGGTGGCTTAGCGATGCTATATCCCTCTTGAAGAGCCATTGATGTCTTGGTTGATGTTGAGATCTTCCAAGCTAACCTGGCTCTGATACCACTTGTTAGGACCCTTGGAATGGCTAGAGGGGGGGTGATTAGCCTTTCTTTCTTTCTACAAAGATGTTAGCGGAAGCAATACAAATATAAGCACAAACAAAAACAAGAAACAAAGCTAACACCTGATGTAACGTGGTTCGGAGATGACGCTCCTACTCCACGGCAATCCGTAAGGTGGATTAGCCCTAATCAATCTTCACTAGAACCTCCTTTGGATGAACCAAGGTGGAGAAACCTTATCTTACAATGCACTCCTCTTCTTTACAATGATGGATGATTAAGAATAAGAGAAGAGGAGGTTTTGAATTGCTAAAAACACTTGGAAAGCTTGGTGAGCACGTAGGTGTAGTTGGGAGCAAGAGCACTAGCTTCACCAAGCTCCCCATGTCCCCTTTTTATAGAAGAGGGGATGTTTTTCCCGTTGGGCTTCAATCAGTCGATTGATGCTTGCCATCAGTCGACTGCCGCCGAAGCCAACGGCTTCTGAAATGCGATCTCCGCGAAGATTCGTAGCCGCAATCTCCAATGGCCAGGTGATCAGTCGACTGATCCCTCCATCAATCGACTGATGGGGTGATCAGTCGAGTGATCAAGCGGCGATCGAGTGAGGCGCGTGGCGATATTCCCCTTGATCGGATCGATGCCCTTGGCGATCGGTGATCACAGATCGATCGATCGCTCACGCCCAGCGATGATCGATGATTAGGTTTCACCCGACTCGGTCGAGCGCCACGATCGGTCGATACATCGTATCAAGTATGAGTAATTCATACTTGATTTTATACCCTAGACCTAGACTCAACCTTCTAGCTCCTCACTAAGCCTTGCGCCTTCAGGATCCCTCCGAGTCCGCGACTTGTTCATCCTTTGTGCTTTGCTTCCAAGAGCTTCCTTCAGTTTCGTCATGTCTTGGGTTGCCAAATGCTTGGACTTTACGCTGCCAAGACTACAAGCTTGGACTTATGCTGCCAAGACTTTACTTTGGACTTCCTTTGCCAAGGTTCACTTGGACTTTACGCTACCAAGACTACAAGCTTGGTCTTACGCTGCCAAGTCCATCCCTTGTACTTCCTTTGCCAAGATCATACTTGGACTTCCTTTGCCAAGATCATACTTGGACTTCCCTGTCACTTAAACATTTTCGCAATTAGATCACAAGATATTGCCTAACTTAGATGATTATCCAAACATCAAAACATATATAAATGCTTGGAGCATTGTTGCACCAACAACGCGAAGGATGACTCTACAAAGTCGTGCGCTTGGCGCATACAAGGGAAGTGGCCAGACGAAGAGAACTTCAAGGCGAGGGACTCCAAGGGAATGAGAGTGAGCGATTGTAACCCGGGACGGGGTAGCTCGTAGGTCACCTTGGCCAAACGGCTAAGTGTCAGATGGGTGTTTCCCGACACCAGTCAATTGCTATAGGTAGTAGTCGACTGATCCAAGTCGACTGGAGACTCGACTGGTTTTCGAGTCCAAGTTTTGGCCGAACAGTCGACTGCCAGCTTGTGGCAGTCGACTGCTAGCTCCATCAGTCGACTGCCAAGGGGAGCAATCGACTGATGTCGAGGGTTTTGGGCACAGAATGTTGGAGAGTCAACTGTTCGCTTTGAGCACTTGACTGTTGGCTCCATCAGTCGACTAATGTGGGAGTCGTTGGTTGGAATCCAACGTGGAAGAAGCCGTTGCGAGGCAAAGACTACAGCAGCAGTCGACTGATTGGGGCATCAGTCGACTACTAGGTGCCCAATGAGAAAAATGGGCTCTTCCCTATAAGAAGGAGCCTTGGGTGACTTGGGATGGTTAATGCTTTATTCCTAAACATCCTCACAAGTGCCCAAACGAATTCTACTCTTCTTACTTGCATTTATTTCAATCCTATTGTAAGAAGAGAGATTGTAAGAAAGGTTACCTCCACCTAGCTTTGTGCAAAGGAGAGATTAGTAGAAAGCTTAAGGCGTGATTCACCTTGGAACAAATCGGGTCGTAGACTAGTGGCAAGGGCCATGAATCACATTATATCGGGTTGTTAGCACTTGTTCTTAATTGTCTTTATTGTTTATATTTCCATTGCGCTAATCATATTTGTAGACGATCAAGAACGAGCAAATTCCACCGTACACGAAAGAGGGCTATTCATCCCCCTCTAGCCAACCACCGACGTTCCAACAGGATCTACAAAACCCTCAGGTTGTGTCATGTACACATCCTCGAGGAGGTTTCCATTTAGAAACGTAGTTTTGAAATCCATTTGCCAGATCTCATATTCGTGGTAAGCTGCAATAGCAAGCATGATGTGAATAGACTTAAGCATCGCAACTGGTGAAAAAGTTTCATCATAGTCAATACCATAAATCTTCTTGAAACCTTTAGCCACCAATCGCTCTTTATAGGTATGCATAAGACCATCCATGTCAGTCTTTCTCTTAAAGACCCACTTACACCCAATGGGTTTGACCCCTTCAGGTGGATCAACCAAAGTCCATACTTGATTAGTGTACATGGATTCCATTTCAGATCTCATGGCCTCTAGCCATTTCTTAGAATCTGGGCTCATCACAACTTCCTGATAGGATGTAGGCTCATTCAACTCAACAAGCATAACGTCATCATTGTCAGAAAAGAGAAATGAATATCTCTCAGGATGACGACGTATCCTATTAGACCTGCGAAGAGGTTGGTCTACTTGAATAGGTTATTGCTCCACAACTTCTTGTGCAACAATCTCATCATCCACAACACTTTGTGGTGCCTGTTCAATTTCCATCTTAGTGTTATCTTTATCTTGAATTTCTTCAAGATGTATTTTACTCCCACTAGTTCTTCTAGAAATGAACTCTCTTTCTAGAAATACTCCATTTCTAGCATCAAACACTTTGCCTTGTGTGGGATTGTAGAAGTAATATCCTTTTGTTTCCTTAGGATATCCTACAAAGTAGAACTTGTCTGATTTGAGGCCTAGTTTGTCGGAGACTTGACGTCGAACATAAGCCTCAAATCCCCAAATCTTCATAAAAGATATCTTGGGACTCTTCCCAGTCCATATCGTATATGGTGTCTTTATGACTACCTTAGATGGGACGCAGTTATGTGTGAAAGCAGTCGGCTCTAAAACATATCCCCAGAAGAAAGAAGGAAGATTTGTGTGACTCATCATGGATCGTACCATATCTAATAATGTACGATTTCTCCTTTCTGATACACCATTCCACTGTGGTGTTCCAGGTGGAGTGAGTTGAGATCTAATCCCAAAATCAATGAGATATTCACGAAAATCTTGGCTAAGGTATTCCCCACCTCGATCTGATCGAAGCACTTTTATACACTTACCAAGTTTGTTTTATACTTCATTTTTGAATTCTTTGAACTTTTCAAAGGACTCAGATTTGTGTCTCATAAGATACACATATCCATATCTACTGAAATCATTAGTAAAAGTAATGAAGTACTGATAGCCTCCTCTAGCTGCTACATTGAAAGACCCACATATATCATTATGTATGAGTTCTAACAAATCACTAGCTCATTCGCTATGTCCACTAAATGGAGTCTTAGTCATCTTGCCTAGAAGACAAGATTTGCATGTCTCATATGATTCAAAATCAAATAAGTCCAGTAATTCATCCTTATGGAGCTGGGATATGCGACTCTCATTTACGTGACCTAGGCGACAATGCCAGAGATATGTTTGGTTCAGATCATTAGATTTGAACCATTTGATATTTATGTTATAGATTGGGGTTTCATGATCTAGAAGATAGAGATCATTCACAAGATGTGCACTACAAAAAAGCATATCATTTAAATAAATGGAACAACATTTGTCCTTTATTACAAATGAGAAACCTTTCTTGTCTAAACAAGAAACAGAGATAATGTTTTTCGTAAAGGCAGGCACAGAACAACAATCCTCTAGTTCTAAGATAAGCCCAGTGGGCAAAGATAAGGAATATGTCCCTACAGCGATGGCGACAACCTTTACTCCATTGCCTACCCGTAGGTCCACTTCTCCCTTCGTCAATGATCTAGTCTTTCGAAGGCCCTGCACATTGATACAAATGTGAGAAGCACAACCGGAATCTAATACCCAAGAACAGATTGATAAATTGACTTCTATGACATGTATACCTGAGGCAGAAGTCTCACTTCTCTTCCTTTTCACCTCTTCCAGGTATAGCTTGCAGTTCCTCTTCCAATGCTCGGTCTCACCGCAGTGGAAGCATTCCCCTTCCTTAGACACCCCTCCTTTAGGTTTCAATGCATTTGCCTTGCCTTTGCCTTTGGCTTGGGTCTTACCCTTACCTTTAGGCTTCTGCTTGCCTTTGCCTTTGCCTTTGTTCACCATCAAAATGGTACCAGGCTTTGCCTTCTTAAGGTTGAGTTCAACAGTTCGTAACATGTTCAACAACTCGGGTAAAGGCTTATCAATTTCATTCATGTTATAGGTCATGACAAATTGACTGTATCCTTTTGGCAGTGACTGCAAAACAAGATCAGTGGTCATCTCTTGGCCCAATGGAAATCCCAATCTCTGTAGGTTCTCAATGTACCCAATCATCTTGAGTACATGAGTGCCTACGGGAGTTTCTTCTTGCATTTTGCATTGAAATAAGACCTTTGATAATTCATATCTCTCGTGCCTTGCTTGTCCCTAATATAGTTGTTTCAAATGCTCAACCATACCATAGGCATCCATGTGTTGGTGCAATTGGCCTAGGTCACGATTGACCGGACTTGATTTTGACTCGAGTAAGTGTTTTGATGTTTGACATGGATGTTTGACATGGATGTTTGACATTGATGTCTGACATGTGTTGGGGAGATTTCTGATGCAATCGACCCAGGTTAGTATTTGATGTTTGACGATGGTTTGACCATTGTCATGGGAAAAGTCCAAGTCTTGAGTACTTGGCATGTAAAGTCCAAGCATGGGTCTTGGCAAGGAAAAGTCCAACATGGGTGGGCAAAGGAAAGTCCAAGCATGGGTCTTGGCATGGAAAGTCCAACATGGGTTGGCAAGGGAAAGTCCAAGCTTGAGTCTTGGCATTTGGAAAGTCCAAGAGGAATATTGGCGGCATAATATCCAAGCGGGAGTCTTGGCAGCATAAGTCCAATGGTTGGTGGCGTAAAGTCCAAGCGGGAGTCTTAGCAGCATAAGTCCAATGTGCCTTGGCGGTGTAGACACCATTAGCATGACAATAGCCGATGGAAGCACCTGAAGGCTAGCGCATGGATAAACAAGTCATGTATGACTTGGAGAAATCCGATAGTCGCGAGGCTGACGGAGGTGGTTAGAAGGCTTAGTTCTAGGCTACATGTGATCTAGCAAGTATAGGGGCACTATACTTGGGTTAAAACCTCATGTTTGAGGTTTATCAGTCGACTAGGACAATGGGTCAGTCGACTGATGGGAGTCAACTAGGGTTTGACTATGGGAAGTGCCCTAGCAGTCGACTGCCATAGGTGATCAGTCGACTGCTGACCTAAGTAGTCGACTGATCTGGTGATCAGTCGACTGATGGTCGAATTCTCGGGCACAAAAAGTTCTCCAGTCGAGTGATCACATCGACCACTCGACTGATTGAGCCAGCAGTCGACTGATGGTGTATCCGTTGGATTTTCCAACGTGGATCTAGTCGTTGTCTCATGACAACAGTGGCACCAGTCGACTGATGGTCCCGACCATTTGACTGATAGGCAAAAATCCAGCCTGATTGTAGGTTATAAAGGTAGCTCGGAAGAAGAATTTTGACACCGATTCTTGAGGAGTTTTGGGGCGATTTGCTACTGCAAATCAGGGTCTCCAAGTGCATTTCAAGCAACCACAAAGCAAGCAATCCAAAATCTCTTGTAAAGTTATTTTCTTGTATTACAATTTATTATTGTATCTTGCTTGTATTTGTTTCTTACTATTGTAAGAGTTATTGTACGAGATTTCTCCACCTCCAGATTATTCCAAGAAGGAGTATTTGTGATTAATAGTGCGTGTTTGCATTGCTAGGGCTTTTAGAGCACAATCCATGGAGTATGAACCATTCGATTCCGAACCACGTTATATCCTTGTATCTTAATCGTGTTTGTATGTTTGTATTGTATATTTTCTATTTCCTCTATGTACTAATATATTTGTAGCAAGCACGATCGCGAACGAATTCCATCAAGCAACGTCGACGCTATTCACCCCCCTCTAGCGGGCACATCGTTCCTAACAATTGGTATCAAAGTGGGTCGCTCTTCATCGGCTTCACATCCGAGGGAGCAACCTAGAGGGAAGATGGAATTATTGGTGCAATCGGCCCAGGTCACGATTGACCAGGACTCGAGTGATGTTTTGATGTTTGACAAAGTGGTTTGACATTGATGTTTGACATTGATGTCGGTTAATATGTTGGGGAGATTGTTTATACAATCGATCCAGGTTATAATTGACAAGACTCGAGTTTGACTCGAGGGAGACTTTGATGGTTGACTGGGGTTGACCATGTGATTATGTAAAAGTCCAACATGGGTTGGCAAGGGAAAGTCCAAGCTTGTGTCTTGGCATTTGAGAAGTCCAACATGGGTTGGCAAGGGAAAGTCCAAGCTTGAGTCTTGGCATGAGAAGTCCAAGGGGTTTGATCTTGGCGGCGTAAAGTCCAAGCGGAGTCTTGGCGGCGTAAGTCCAATGTGCCTTGGCGGTGTAGACACCGTTAGCATGACATAGCCGAGGGAAGCACCTGGAGGCTAGCGCGATGGATGAACAAGTCATGGATGACTTAGAGGGATCCGAGAGGCGTGAGGCTGATTGAGGTGGCTAGAAGGCTTAGGTCTAGGCTAAGGGTGGTTTAGCAAGTATGGGGGCACCATACTTGGGTTAAAATCTCATGTTTGAGGTTGGCAGTCGACTGGCAATATGGCCGGTTCGACTGCCGTGAGTCGGCTTGAGTTCGACTGCCAATTTAGAGCTGGAATTGCTCTGGCGATCGCTCATTCGAGCGATCGATGTCTACGGCGATCGCGCGAGGATCGATCGATCGCTAGTTCGTGTCGAGCATGTAACGCCAGTAGTCGCGCCCGACTATGGGCGCGGCGTTAGCGATCGACTACCAAGAGTCCCGTTGAAACTTGTCCAACGTGGATTGAGCCGTTGTCTCACAGCTACAGTGCTGGTAGCCGACTGGGGACTTATGGCAGTCGACTGCTAGGCGGAAATCCAGCCCGATGGAGGATAAAAGCAGCTGTTCGTGGAAGGCTCAAGTTCAGTTCTTTGGGGGTTTTGGTGAGGCGATTTGCAAGTGCATTTCAGGGTCCTTCAAGCTCATCCAAGCAACCGACAAGCAAGCGCTTAAAACCCTAGTTTGTAAAGTGTTCTTTACATTTTCACTTGTATTTGCTTGTTTACTTTGTATTACTTGTTGTAATTCATTGTACGAGGTTTCTCCACCTCCGACTTGTTGTCGAGAAGGAGCTTTATTGCTTAGTGGTGTTTGTGGCATCGCTAGAGTTCGTACGAACCCAATCCGTGGAGTAGGAACCGTTACGGTTCCGAACCACGTTATATCTCGTGTTGTGCTTGTGTTCGTGATTGTATCTTTTCATTATTGCTTTTATTATTTCTATTCCGCTGTGCATAACGAGTTTTGTAGAGACGATCGCGAACAAATTCCATCTACGTATGGGCACATCGCTATTCACCCCCCCCTCTAGCGGCCTCAAATCTCCAACAAGTGGTATCAGAGCTCGGTGGCTCTTCAACGGATTAACAACTGGGAGCAAGACACTAGAGGGTAAAAGATGGAAGTCCAAGATCAATTAGGTTGGGACATCAACACACCGGTGCTCTACACCCTATACGGACGAGAAGGATTCAATTCTTGGAAGGGAAGAATTGAGGATTTTATTATGATGAGAGACTTTGAGGAAGGTCCATTTTGATGGATGGATTTGAATATCCAAGAGGACCAAGAGGTGGATTCCTCAAAAATAAGAGATGGACCGAAAAGCAAGTTCAAGCATCCGAGAAAAATGATAAGGTGATAAAATTTTTAATTGATTTAATGCCTAACAATATCTTGTGTATGTTAGGTAATTATGTAGATGCTAAAGAGTTATGGAGCCAAGTGGCAAAGCTCCATGAAAACTCATCATCGGTCCAAGAAGAAGAAGAAGAAGAGGAGTGCTCACCCTCTCAAGATCAAGAAAGTTCACCATCAATTCAAGAAGATAAGGAGGGTGAAGAAGAGAGATCATCCTCACAAGGAAGTGAGGATTCGGAGGTTGATAGGGAATCAACATCCGGATCGGAAGAGGTGGAGGAAGTGGAAGAAGCATCCACCTCAAGGATTGAGGGGGAGGAGAGAACCTCCACACCGGAACATCAAGAAGAAGCTTCGACATCCGGTCAAGATGAAGAAGCCCAAAGTCCAATTCCGGTCCTCATTAACCTAGGTAACTCAAGCAATTTAAGTTTAAATAAAAATCATATAATTTGCTTTGAGTGTAGGGAAACCGGGCACTACAAGAGCAAGTGCCCAAAGAAGATCAGAAAAGCTCCTCCGGCACCAAAACCTCAAGAAAGATCAAAAGATGTCGGTGCCACCACTAGAAGAAGCAAAGAGCACGTCATTTGCTTCAAGTGTCAACAACCGGGGCATTTTAGGAATTCATGCCCTAGGGGGAGCAAGAAAGTCAAAGAGGGAGCTATACATGTAGGGGGAGCCTCCAAGGCAAACCCTAAGGTATATTTCAATAATGCACCTTCTAGATTTAATAGTCAAAAGCATGCTAGGAATTTTAATTCCCTTGCAATTCATAAAGAGCATGCTAGAAGTAAGAAATTTTGCTTATGTGCTAAAAATATTTACCTTAGGAGTAAGAAGAAATTTGGGACTAATGTCCCTAAAAATATTTTACCTAAGGAATCAATTAGGAAAATAGGACAACATCTAGATCTAAATCCTAAATGGACTAGGCATATGCCTAGAAAGTCTCATGCCCATGGTTTAAATCAAAATTCTAAAATTGGGCAATTAGAATTAGAGAATCAAGTCTTGAGGTCAAGGCTTGAAAAACTTGAGAAGACCCTTAAAATTATACAAAATCAATTTAAAGGGTCAAATGATCAAAAGTCAAGGTTCAAAAGTCAAAGTCAACACCAAGGACCTAAGAGTCAAAAGTCAACCAAGGGCAAGTAAGGTTTGGGTCACAAACCTAAGCCTAAAGTGGCTTATCATAGTGTTCCATTTGACTATGGAACACAAACTAGGTTTAGGAAGACCAAGGTCAATAGGGAAGTCATCCCTAGAGTTGACCAAAGGGTGTGCCTAGTGGCTAGGGTTTCTAGGAAACCTAGGGTGGCCACTAAGAAGGTTGTAAGGGGAGTTACCCCTAGAGTCAACCTAGGTAAGACCCAAATGACCAAGGCTAACAAGCCTAGGAGGGTCATTAGGAAGGTATCTAGGGAGGTTATCCCTAAGGAATACCTAATTAACCCTAGGAGCTCAAATCGGTTTTGGGTTCCTAAGAGCGTGATTGATTCACGCTAAGATGGGTTTAGGGTGTACCAACCTTGATTGGATGGGTAGTTAACTCAACCATGGCAAAGGTGGCATGTTAGGTCATTTTCAAGGTTTTGGTTACCTTGGGATGTGGTTAGATTTGAATTCTAAAGGATTTTAGGATGTGCCAATATTAATTGAGAAGTTTTGATAAAATGATCAAATTGGCACAAGTTGGGTTTAGAAGTTAGTGTGCCATTTTGGGTTTTTGGAACACTAGGGAGATTAGGTTAATATGGCAAAATATGATTAATCCCAACAAATGACAATTAATATTAAAATTTAGGTATTATTATACCTATATATTTTATATGTCATGCTTTGTTTGCCATATAACATGTCATGACATCATGCTTACTTTTAATCATTTTATATGTCATGTTCATGTTTTAGGATTAAGGTTTTAAATGTCATGTGTTTTTAGATTTCATCTTATGCCATGACATCATGATTGAGCATATGCTTATTTATATCATTTCTAATGCCATAATCATTCATGCATTTAAGACAATTTGGTTGAAATTGAATTAAGGACTATGGCATGACTTGAAGTCCCATTTATAAGGGAATTAAGTAGGGTTGCCTTAGAAGATGCATGAAACCCTAGTTTTAAATGAACCAAAACCAACATCTCACATCCAATTGACATGTATGTGTGTTTATACACCCTAGATACATGTGAGATGCTAGGATATGAGTTAAGTTCAAGGTGCATAGTTTTTGCATCTAGATGAACTAAAACTCATCTAATTTCAATTTTTGGATCATTGAGAGAGCATGTGTACAAGTCATGTACATAGAGCCCAAGGAATATGATCCAAAATAAGGTTTTGAAAATATTTTAAAATCATTTTGAAAAACCTTGGTGAAGTCTATCTTTTGATAGCAATCACCATTGATAGAGTTGATACAAAATAGGGCCAAAACATTGAAAATTTCAATGGTTTTGAGTTTTGTATCAAACTCACTATTTTATGGGTAAAATAATTTTCAAATATTTTTCACCCATTGTGTGTGTCATAAGTATTATACGTATGAATTTTCACGATTTTTCGAATTACGTATAATTATTTATGAATTTCCAAAATTCATTTCTGATAGCTGAAAATCGAGATTTTTAGTTATCAGTCGACTATCCTGTGTGGCAGTTGACTGATGTGAGTGGCAGTCGACTGATTACTGTCAGGAGTCGACTGCCAGGTTTGATTTCGGGTTAACAAGGTTTGTTTAGCCCGTGTTCAGCTATGGAAAAGGTTCCTAATCACTCCTAACCCTAGAAAATGCTTTAGGAAGCATTATAAAGGGTGAAAATCCATTGGATATGGATTAGGAGTTGTGTTAGGTCAAAGTATCAAATTTAGGGTGAGTGAAAGTTCTATGTTGAACTTAGAACCTTAATTTTGATGGTTTAGAGTTCCTATTGGCTTAGGGGCTTCCCAAGGACATTATGTTAGTGCATATAAGATCCACATATCTCCACAATGGTATGATATTGTCCACTTTGGGCCCAAGCCCTCATGGTTTTGTTTTTGGGCTTTACCCAAAAGGCCTCATACCAATGGAGATATCTTTTCATCTTATAAGCACATGATCTTTTCCATGTCTTACCAATGTGGGACTTTGATTGTATTCCCAATACTCCAACAATCCCCCCCTCAAACGAAGGACCACATTGGGCCCCCCCTCAAGCCTATCCCTCCTCGGAGGATTTTCTCTGCTTGATGTCCGATCTTCAACCCACCAGGATTTCCTGTCAGTTGTTCGGTCCTCCCGACCCAACTAGACTTCCTGCCTGATTTCTAGTTCTCTTGATCCGGACGTGGGAGTTCAACTTCCTTCGTTCGAGGTTCATGGCTTGACATGGACCATGGCTCTGATACCAATTGTTAGTGCATATAAGATCCACATATCTCCACAATGGTATGATATTGTCCACTTTGGGCCCAAGCCCTCCTGCCTGATTTCTAGTTCTCTTGATCCGGACGTGGGAGTTCAACTTCCTTCGTTCGAGGTTCATGGCTTGACATGGACCATGGCTCTGATACCAATTGTTAGTGCTTATAAGCTCCACATATCTCCACAATGGCATGATATTGTCCACTTTGGGCCCAAGCCCTCATGGTTTTGTTTTTGGGCTTTACCCAAAAGGCCTCATACCAATGGAGATATCTTTTCATCTTATAAGCACATGATCTTTTCCATGTCTTACCAATGTGGGACTTTGATTGTATTCCCAATACTCCAACACATTATTGGTGCAATGGTCAAGGGGGAGCAAGCCTTTAGGGGGAGGTATCCATCTTGGGATGATGGATGTGTTTTTCTCCTTGAAGAGGAGAAGTTATTGGGAGAGTATCATCAATTAGGAAAATTGATGGGTTTTTGATACCCAATTTGAAAATTGGGAGAGAGTATAGGATTGTCTCTCTTGAGTGATATGTGAATTATCACTAGGAAGATGGTAGGCATCCTAGGTATTTATTTTTGGATCAAGGGGGAGATTGTAAGATCTCATTGGGACATGAGACATTGACCTCCTTGGAGAGAAAACCTTTTTGATGTTAGTCAAAAAGGGGAAGAATATTTGGGGGAGAACATTTGGAGAGTGTTTACCAATTTGGGATAATTGGTAAGGGATTTGAGTTAGTGGTCTAACTCAAATGGTTTATTTTTGTCAAACATCAAAAAGGGGGAGATTGTTGGTGCAATCGACCCAGGTCACGATTGACCAGGACTCGAGTTTGACTCGAGTGATGTTTTGATGTTTGACAAAGTGGTTTGACATTGATGTTTGACATTAATGTCGGTTAATATGTTGGGGAGATTGTTTATACAATCGATCCAGGTTATAATTGACTAGACTCGAGTTTGACTCGAGGGAGACTTTGATGGTTGACTGGGGTTGACCATGTGATTATGTAAAAGTCCAACATGGGTTGGCAAGGGAAAGTCCAAGCTTGTGTCTTGGCATTTGAGAAGTCCAACATGGGTTGGCAAGGGAAAGTCCAACCTTGAGTCTTGGCATGAGAAGTTCAAGGGGTTTGATCTTGGCAGCGTAAAGTCCAAGCGGAGTCTTAGCGGTGTAAGTCCAATGTGCCTTGGCGGTGTAGACACCATTAGCATGACATAGCCGAGGGAAGCACCTGAAGGCTAGCGCGATGGATGAACAAGTCATGGATGACTTGGAGGGATCCGAGAGGCGTGAGGCTGATGGAGGTGGCTAGAAGGCTTAGGTCTAGGCTAAGGGTGGTCTAGCAAGTATGGGGGCACCATACTTGGGTTAAAACCTCATGTTTGAGGTTGGCAGTCGACTGGCAATATGGCCGGTTCGACTGCCGTGAGTCGGCTTGAGTTCGACTGCCAATTTTGAGCTAGAATTGCTCTGGCTGATCGCTTGCTCGCCGATCGTGATGTCTACTGGCGATGACCGCCAAGGGGTCGATGTCATTGCTAGTTTTGTGTCGAGCACAGAATGCTTCGTAGCCCTCGCGGCGATCGACTACGAGCGTTAGCGATCGGCCAATGTTGGCGATCGCAATGTTGGCGATCGCTAAGAGTCCCGTTGGAACTTGTCCAACGTGGATTGAGCCGTTGTGTGACAGCTACAGTGCTGGCAGTCGACTGCTAGGCGGAAATCCAGCCCGATGGAGGATAAAAGCAGCTGTTCATGGAAGGCTCAAGTTCAGTTCTTTGGGGGCTTTGGTGAGGCGATTTGCAGGTGCATTTCAGGGTCCTTCAAGCTCATCCAAGCAACCGACAAGCAAGCACTCAAAACCCTAGTTTGTAAAGTGTTCTTTACATTTTTCACTTGTATTTGCTTTTTTACTTTGTATTACTTGTTGTAATTCATTGTACGAGGTTTCTCCACCTCCGACTTGTTGTCGAGAAGGAGCTTTATTGTTTAGTGGTGTTTGTGGCATCGCTAGGGTTCGTACGAACCCAATCCATGGAGTAGGAACCGTTACGGTTCCGAACCACATTATATCTCGTGTTGTGCTTGTGTTCGTGATTGTATCTTTTCGTTATTGCTTTTATTATTTCTATTCCGCTGTGCATAACGAGTTTTGTAGAGACGATCGTGAACGAATTCCATCTACGTACGGGCACATCGCTATTCACCCCCCCCCTCTAGCAGCCTCAAATCTCCAACAGGAATTTGGAGAACAATTGGGTTGGGACATCAATACCCCAATTTCATATGCCTTCTATGGACAAGAAGGGTTAGGCAATGGAAGACAAGAATTGAAGATTTCTTAATGATGAAGGATTTTGAAGAATGGTCCATATTGATGGAGGGATTTATCTATCCAAGAGGACCAAAGGGTGGATACCTCAAGAAAAAGAGATGGACCGAAGAGCAAGTCCAAGCCTTCGAGAAAAATAAGAAGGTAGTCAAATTTATTTTTGATTTGATTCCTAATGACATCTTGTGTAACCTAGGGGATTACATGGATGCCAAGGAGTTTTGGAGCGAATTGGCAAAGTATCACGAAAACCCTCAACTGGTCCAAGAACAAGAAGAAGAGGAGTGCTCATCCTCTCAAGCTCAAGAAGAAGCAAGCACATCCTCATCCTCACAAGCAAGTGAGGATTCGGAAGTTGATAGAGAATCGACATCCGGATCGGTGGAAGAGGAAAAGATGGAAGAAGCCTCCACCTCTAGGATTGAGGGGGAGGTGATTAGATCTACGGGTCAAGGGCAAGAGCAAGAAGAGCCATCTACTTCGGGGAGAAGTGATGTACAAGCTCAAGAGACCCTTACCACCACCCTAGGTAACTCAAACATTGTAGTTAAAAATAAAAATCATATAATGTGTTTTGAGTGTAGGAAATATGGGCATTACAAGAGTGAGTTCCCAAAGAATGTCAAGAAGCCTCAACCGACACCAAAGGTCAAGGATGTCGGTCCCCTAACAATCAAAAGGAAGGAGCAAGTAATTTGCTTCAAATGCCGACAACCGGGTCATTACCGGAGTCAATGCCCAAAGGGGGAGAAAAAGACTCAAAAGGGAGATACACATGTAGGGGGTGCCTCTAAGGTAAACCCTAAGATAAAATTCAATAATGCTTCTACTTTAATTTATAGGCAAAAGCATGATAGGAGTTATGTTAATAATGTTACTATTACTCATGAAAAGCATGCTAGGAATAATAAATATTTTTTTCTAGGTTCTAAGAGTGTAAACATTTCAAATAAGGAGAAATTTGAGACTAATGTCGCTACAAAAATCTTACCTAGGGAATCCATTAAGAAAATAGAAGATCACCTAGGTTTTAACCCCAAATGGACTAGACATATGTCTAGGAAGAACCATGCTCAAAAATTAAATCAAAATTCAAAAATTGGGCAATTAGAAAAGGAAAATCAAGCCTTGAGGTCAAGGCTTGAGAAAATGGAAAAGACCCTTAGGATTATGCAAAACCAAATGCAAGAGTCAATTGATCAAAAATCTAGGTCAAATGGTAAAAGTCAACACCTAGAGTCTAGGAGGCAAGACCCATCTATGGGCAAGAAAGGCTTGAGCCACAAGCCTAGGTCCAAGGTAGATAAGCCTACCTACCATAGTGTTCCATTTAACTATGGAACTAAACTTAGGTCTAGAAAGAACAAGGTCAATAGGGAAGTCATCCCTAAGGTTGACCAAGGTATGTGCCTAGTGGCTAGGGTTTCAAGGAAACCTAGGCAAGCCACTAAGAAGGTTACAAGGGGAGTCACCCCTAGAGTTAACCTAGGCAAGACAACAATGACCAAGGCTACCAAACTTAGAAGGGTCATTAGGAAGGTATCTAAGGAGGTTATCCCTAAG
Source organism: Wurfbainia villosa (assembly GCA_025175895.1). NCBI lineage: Eukaryota > Viridiplantae > Streptophyta > Magnoliopsida > Zingiberales > Zingiberaceae > Wurfbainia > Wurfbainia villosa. The sequence goes on from CM045998.1 coordinate 22,051,424, forward strand.
GAATACCTAATTAACCCAAGGAGCTCAAATAGGTTTTGGGTTCCTAGGAGCGTGATCGATTCACGCTAGATGGGTTTAGATGTGCCAACTTTAAATGGATGGGTAATTAACCTAACCATGGTAAAGTTGACACTTTAGGTCATTTCCATGTTTATGGGTATCTTGGAAATAAGATTGAATGTTAATCCTAAAAGATTTTAGGATATGCCAATATACTTTGAAGACTATGAAAAATCAATCAAATTGGCACAATTTAGGTTTAGAGGTTGTAGTGTGTCATTTTAGATTTTTGACACACTTTGGGAAATAAGTAATAATATGTCAAAATGAACAAAATAATATCAAATGGCAATTAATATTAAAATTTCGGTATTGTATACCTTATATTTTACTTGTCATGCTTGATTTACCATATAACATGTCATGATATCATATCTATTTTTAATCATTTAATATGTCATGAGTATGTTTAGGGTTAGTTTTTAATGTCATATATATTTATATTATATCATATGATATGACATCATGATCATTGGTCATACTTTACTTATGCTATCATTTATGTCATGATCATTTCATACATTTAATAAGAATTGAATTAAGGACATATGATATGACTTGAAGTCCCATGTATAAGGAAATCAAGTAGGGTTGTCTTAGAAAAATGCATGAAACCCTAGATTAGGAGAACAAAACCCACATCTCATATCACATTGACATGTATGTGTATTTATACACCCTAGATACATGTGAGATAATAGGATATAAGTTAAGTTCAAGGTGCATAGTTTTTGCATCTAGATGAACTCAAACTCATCTTATATTAGTTATGGATCATTGGGAAAGCTTATGTTCATGTCATGTACATTGAGCCCAAAGAATATGATCCAATATAAGGTTTTGAAAACATTTTAAAATCATTTTAAAAAACCTTAGTGAAGTCTATCTTTTGATAGCAATTATCATTGATGAAGTTGATACAAAGTGAGCTAAAACATTGAAGTTTTTCTTCAATTTTGAACTTTGTGTCAATTTCATTATTTTATGGGTAAAATATTTTTCAAATATTTTTCACCCATTTTATTGGTCATAAGTATTATACATATGAAGTTTCATGATTTTTCGAATTATGTATAAATATTTATGAATTTCAAAATTTTGATTCTGATAACTAAAAATCAAAAATTTCAATTATCAACCGACTGCCCTTGTTGGCAGTCGACTGATTGGCACGGCAGTCGATTGATGACTGATAAAGTCAACTGCCAATGTTGATTTCGAGAAAACAAGGTATGTTTAGCCTAATTTCAGCTATGTTAGGGTTTCCTAACTACTCTTAACCCTAGGATATACTTTGGGAAGCATTATAAAGGGTAAAAATCCATTGGATATGGATTAGGAGAGTTGTTAGGGTAATGTATCAATTTTAAGGTGAGTGAAAGTTCAATGTTGAACTTTGAGCCTTATTTTTGATAGTTTAGAGTTCCTATTGGCTTAGGGACTTCCCAAGGATATTGTTAGTGCAATGGTCAAGGGGGAGCAAGCCTTTAAGGGGAGATATCCATCATGGGATAGTGGATGTTATTTTTCCTTATGACGGGGAGAAATGAGATTTTGAGATACCCAATTTGAAAATTGAGAGAGTTTGTAGGATTGCCTCTCTTAAGTGATATGTGACTTATCACTAGGAAGATTGTAGGCATCCTAGGTATTTTTTTGGACCAAGAGGGAGATTGTAAGATCTCATTGGGACATGAGACATTGACCTCCTTAGGAGAACCTTTTTGATGTATGTCAAAAAGGGGGAGAATGTTAAAATTATCAATTTGGGATAATTGGTAAGGGAATTTGAGTTAGAGGCCTAACTCAAGGGTGTTTTTGTCAAACATCAAAAAGGGGGAGATTGTTGGTACAATCTGCCAAGGTCATGATTGACCGGACTTGAGTTTGACTCAAGTAAGTGTTTTGATGTTTGACATGGATGTCTGACATTGATTTCTGACATGTGTTGGGGAGATTACTGATGCAATCGACCCAGATTAGTATTTGATGTTTGACGATGGTTTGACCATTGTCATGGGAAAAGTCCAAGTCTTGAGTACTTGACATGTAAAGTCCAAGCATAAGTCTTGGCAAGAGAAATTCCAACATGAGTTGGCAAAGGAAAGTCCAAGCATGGGTCTTGGCATGGAAAGTCCAACATGGGTTGGCAAGGGAAAGTCCAAGCTTGAGTCTTAGCATTTGAAAAGTCCAAGGGGAATATTGGCGGCGTAAAGTCCAAGCGGGAGTCTTGGCAGCATAAGTCCAATGGTTGACGGCGTAAAGTCCAAGCGGGAGTCTTGGCAACGTAAGTCCAATGTTCCTTGGCGGTGTAGACACCGTTAGCATGACAATAGCCGATGGAAGCACCTGAAGGCTAGCGCATGGATGAACAAGTCATGGATGACTTGGAGGGATCCGATAGGCGCGAGGCTGACGGAGGTGGCTAGAAGGCTTAGGTCTAGGCTATGGGTGGTCTAGCAAGTATGGGGGCACTATACTTGGGTTAAAACCTTATGTTTGAGGTGTATCAGTCAACTGGGACCATGGGTCAGTCGACTGGTGGGAGTCAACTAGGGTTTAACTGCAGGAAGTGCCCTAGCAGTCGATTGCCATAGGTGATCAGTCGACTGCTGGCCTGAGCAGTCAAATGATCTGGTGATTGGTCGGCTGATGGTCGGATTCTCGGGCACAGAAAGTTCTCCAGTCAAGTGATCGCGTCGACCACTCGAATGATTGAGCTAGCAGTCGACTGATGGGTATGGTCAGTCAACTGATAGTGTATCCGTTGGATTTTTCTAATGTGGATCTAGCCATTGTCTCATGACAACAGTGGCACCAGTCGACTGATGGCCCCAATCAGTCGACTGATAGGCAAAAATCCAGCCCGATTACAGGTTATAAAGGCAATTCGGAAGAAGGATTTTGGCACCGGTTCTTGAGGAGTTTTAGGGCGATTTGCTGCTGTAAATCAAGGTCTCCAAGTGCATTTCAAGCAACCATAAAGCAAGCAATCCAAAAGCTCTTGTAAAGTTGTTTTCTTTACTTGTATTGCAATTTATTATTTTATCTTTCTTGTATTTGTTTCATACTATTGTAAGAGCTATTGTACGAGGTTTCTCCACCTCCGGATTGTTCCGAGGAGTATTTGTAATTTCAGTGCATGTTTGCATTGCTAGGGCTTTTAGAGCCCAATCCATGGAGTATGAACCATTCGGTTCCGAACCACATTATATCCTTGTGTCTTGATCGTGTTTGTATGTTTGTATTGTATATTTTCTATTTCTGCTGCGTACTAATATATTTGTAGCAAGCACGATCGTGAACGAATTCCATCAAGCAACGCCGACGCTATTCTCCCCCCCCCCCTCTAGCGGGCACATCATTCCTAACACCATGTTCTCATGTTACTTCTGAAGCTCATAGGTCATGGTGGCAAGTATAAGGCATGACACATCTAATGTGTCATCTTGATGCTTCTTATAAGCATCCTTGTCAGCACGAGTGGTCGTAGGGGCGGGTGGTTCAGGAGTGGACTGCTCTAGGACGTACAGTTTTCTTTCTAGCTTGAGGACTATCCTCAAGTTCTTGTACCGGTCCAGGAAGTTAGCTCCAGTGAGCTTGTCCTTATCAACGACAAATCGCAGAGACAGTGTGTTCGACGTATTTGATGTCATGGTGATCTACAATACAGAAATGCAGAAATGTATCATATTTTAATCATTTAATTAAGCCTTTAACTAAATGATTCTCCCACTGGTCACAAAGTGGGACAAGATCCATATTATACCGCATCTTGAGTTAGCTTTGGCTAATCGCCCAAGACTCGTATAAGTTAGGTAGGTAACTTGTACCAATTACATCTAATGTAACTCTTGTATATTATGAACAATGTTATTTATTCATTGTGCCCATCGCATGAGATATCCTTCTAAATTACCACTCATATTGAGTTAGCTTTGGCTAATCGCCCAAGATTTGTATAATGTAGGTAGATGTCATGTATGAGCTATGTCTTTAAGTTCATCAATCTAATTGAGAGAGCTTAGTTAAATCAAACCCAAAGTTTAATAGGCGAACATCACAATTGTCCTGTCGTTCTTTACCGAGGTAAATCGAGTCACTTTGCTTTGGCAAATGTGCTACGATTGAACAAGGTAATAGTAAGTATTAAACTTTGGTAGGCATATAATAAGTGACCTTAATTTTGTGACAACTAACTACACATTCATCACATACAAGCATCACATACAAACATCACATGCAACAAATATAACCATAGCATATATCAACATATAAGCATAAACGTGACATGGTTATGGCCTGAATCTACGATCTCCTCAAGCCAATGAGAAGAGCGATGGGTCAACCTAGGGATGACATCTTCTCCAAGTGCATCCTTTGGTTGTTATGTGTCGTCGGCATCCTTCTTGTAACTTCATCCTCAAATGGAATTTCCACTCATCATTTTGTACATTACAAAATAAGAATACTTGAGTTACATTCAAGTCTAGATCTATTTTACACTTAGAAAAATAGGGAGGCATGACTCGCAGGCCGTATTATGAATTACAACATGCACACACAACACAACCACAATCACATTGGGGTTAAGGGCAACAACCATGCACCATGGCATACATCGTTCACATAGATCTATGACATGGAGATTTTATTATGGTGCTATGCACGACTTATAAGCCGCTACGACACGGCGGTCCCGCTAGTTCATCATAATGAACCCGAGACCCTTTCTTGCCACTGTAGCAATTTTGGGTGATAGATCCGAACGACATACATGATGTTCGATCAACAAATATGCCATGCATATCTTGTGGCACAAAATCACCCAAACGATCATGCATGCACCATAATAAACCTCGTATACTAAATTTTATATCACATATAAAATGACCTATGATTATCTTTATGTATGATCTTTCACAAGTGACTCTATACCACTGTTGGGAATCCTATGCGATAAATAAGAAAATCGCAGTAGAAAAAGGATCCCTCGAGCGATCCATGCGAAAGAAAACTCATATTAAAGAATAGATCTATAAAGCCCTATCCTATAGCGTATACTTTTGATGCGTGCCCTTTGTTTATCCCGCTTGTCCACGGTCCGTCAGATCTCTTGCACGTTCAAGTGTACGTGCCTCTATGGTATCCATACGAACACTCTTTGGAGAAAGGTTGTGCTAGCAACACCACAAAAGATGCTAGGCCAAGAGAGAATTTTGACCGAGGGAAGAAGAGGGGAAAAACAAAGGCTATTTTCAACCAAAACATCATGATCCAAGGCCCCTTTTTATATTCATCCTATGAATATGAAAGGTTTCATCCAACCCTTGGTTTTCCCTCTTCAATACATGATTAATCCACATTAATCATGCATGAAAAGAGGTTTCATCCAACTCTTGGTTTTCCCTCTTCAATGCATGATTAATCCACATTAGTCATGCATGATGAAGTTATACCATCCAAATTGATTTGAGTCCAACTCAAGTCAAATCAATTTGAGTCCATTCATCTAACTTTTGATTTTCCCTCTTCAATGCATGATTAATCCACATTAATCATGCATGATGAATTTATTCCATCTAAATTGATTTGAGTCTAACTCAAGTCAAATCAATTTGAGTCCAACTCAAATTTGGCCATTTTATTTGAGTCTAACTCAAATTCAATCCTTTCAATGAATCCAATTCAATGCCTAATGGTTCATTTAGTCAAACTAAAATGAATGTCATCTCCAAAACAATATGTTCTTTGTGTTTGACCCTATAGGTTTTCGTAACGTTGGCAATGTCTCTAAACCACTTTTGACACATAAGCAATGAGTGACATCTAGCAATGCATCATTGCTACCCAAGTTACGAAAATGTCAAGATCCGACAAAACCTTTTTGTGAATATTATCTTGTATGACGGTGTCCTTCTATCCTTGATATCTTAGATCGATCAATGAGGCAAAGATTGTGTCATCCCCTTATCGATATTTATGTTTCTTGATCCCCAAGTAGACTCACTCAAACAAATGAGCTCAGTATCTCATATTGACTCATTTGAGCATGGTCATGCATTTCGTGGTCATACTCTATCAAGAGGCCAAAGATATCACTCCCGTCATATGGGAGGGATAGATCCCATCTACATCACTCACATCCCTCCGCATAATTCGTTACATATCCAGTGATCGCCGTTATAGTGCACCCTGTTACAGTGTGATGTTAGACGCTACCAAAGTACATAACTCCTTATGTAGGGAACCGTAGTGACTTCATGTCTAAGGACTATTCATACCAATAATCGCATGAGAAAGTATATGACACTCATATAACGATCCATGACACTTTCTCATGGCGGGTCAATTTAGTACATATATTCTCCAATATATATACCCATGTGTCAATGTGATATCACATATCCATGACTTGTGAGATCAAGTCATCCATTGACCTACATGCTAGTCTCAATGTATCAATATATCCCTTTGTCTATTAATACAATACTTGACTAGGAATGTTTAAGAATAGTATTCTCTACAGCTTCTCATAATCAATTCTACCAATTGATATAATATAGATTAGAACATACTATTCAAGGGCATTATTATATTTATTTACTGACACACACATACAGTAAATATAATAATTAATCTTTGCCTGTTATTAATGAAATATGATACATATGATCCCTAATCAATCATCTCATGATTGACACTAAGGGTTGACACTAACAGAGGCTTCCTCCAATTCTTCCATCTCTTCCTCAGATGTTGATGGTCTTTCAACCTCTAATTCTTCAAGCCCTCTGGATGAAGATAATGTGCTTTCTTCTTGAGCTTGGGAGGATGAACACTCCCCTTCTTCTTTTTCTTGTGCCAGTTCAAGATTTACATGGAACTTGACCAACTTATTCCATGCCTCCTTAGCATCCGTATAACCTCTTAATCTAGACAAAATATCGTTAGGTATTACACTAACTAATATACTCGTTACCTTATTGTTTATATTGAAGTATCGGAGTTACTCCTTACTCCATTTCTTCTTGAGTATTCTCCCCTTTTCATCCTTTGGAGCGTCGAACCCTATTATAACACTAATCCAATTATCAAAATCACACATAAGAAAATATTTCAATCTTACCGCCCATTGCTCAAATTCATGGCTCCATAGAGTTCATATGGAGGAGGAATATTGATGTCATGTCCCAATCCAAGACTTGGCTCCTCCATCTTCCTCTAGCGTGCTCTCTTGATTGTTAAGCTTTGAAGAGCGACCCGCTCTGATACCACTTCTAGGAATCTTAAGAATTGACTAGAGGGGGGGGGGGTGAATAGCGGTTTCGATTCGACACTTAGAATTCGATTGTATTTGTCTCTACAATTTGTTAGTATGCGCAGTGGAAATAATAAAGCATAAACTCAAAACAAAGGCAAACACTCACATGCAATACACAAGCATATAGCATGATTCAGAATCTAGGGTTCTTACTCCATGAGTTGAGCTCAAATGAGCTCTAGTGATGCAAACCACTACTAATCAACATCTCCTTCTCGGAAAATACTTCAGAGGTAGAGAAAATCTCTTACAATAGTTCTTACAACAATAAGCAAGAAATACAAGCAAATACAAATAAAATACAACAAACAACGTAAAGAAAATTTTACACGAGGTTGCTTTGAATTCTTTGCTTGTTGGTTGCTTGGATGAACTTGAAGGACCCTGAAATGCACCAGCACTTCGCCTCAAATCTCCCCTAGAACCACTGCGAAAAACCTCCTCTTCGTACTCCTTATAAAGCTACAACTCAGGTTGATTTTCGTCTAGCAGTCGACTGCCCATACTTAGCAGTCGACTACTCCTGTAGCCGTTATCTCACAATGGCTTAATCCACACTAGAAAAACTTCAACAGATAGTCAATCAGTCGACTGTTGCTCTATTAGTCGACTGCCCAGTTGACTACGAAACTTTTTATGCTCATAGCCTCAAACAGTAGTTGATGACCCTCCATGGCGATTGGTGATCAAGGTCGATCGGATGCCTTAAAGTCGTAGTCGATCAAAAGCCTTGATCGCGATCGAGCTCCGGTCGACTCCTGACCAATCGACTGATCATAATCTCAGTCGACTGCTCTGAGTTGACTAGGATGCCAAATGTCAAAATACTTTGACTAGTCGACTGGTCCATAACCCCAATTGACTGATGAACCTCAAACATGAGGTTTACCCCAAGTATGATCCCCTCATAGTTGCTAGACCACCCTTAGCCTAGATCTAAGATTTCTAGCCACCTCCATCAGCTTCACATCTATCAGATCCCTTCAAGTCATCCATGACTTGTTCATCCATACGCTAGTCTTTAGGTGCTTCCATCGGCTATTGTCATGCTAATCAGGTCTACATCGCCAAAGTACATTTGGGCTTAGCTGCTAAGACACACGCTTTGACTTTACACCACCAAACATTGGACTTATGCTGCCAAAACTACAACTAAAACTTTACGCTGCCAATATTACCCCCTTAGACTTCCCAAATTTTAACTACATGTTAGACTTTCCAAATGTCAAGACCCATGCTTGGACTTTCCAAATGGCAAGACCCATGCTTGGACTTTCCAAATGTCAAGACTCATACTTGGACTTTCCAAATGTCAAGTGTCCCACATGGACTTCTCCATCATATGGTCAACACCATGTTAACCACATAGTCAATCCATTGTCAAACAATGGTCAATCCATTGTCAAACATCAAAATACTAATCGAGTCAAACTCGAGTTCGGTCAATTGTGACATGAGTTGATTGCACAAATAAGTTTCCCTATTTTATTACAATTGTAACTTGCTATTCATCTCACCTAGACAACCTATTTTGTACGTAGTTGGTCGTCAATAATGCAGTCTCAGTGGATGATATTTTTTTACTTAACGATAGTTGTACACATATGATTTTGAGTGAATATTGTGTTGGTAATGGATCGTCGCTAGAGGGGGGGTGAATAGCGTGTCGTTTTGATTCGTCAATAAAATTCGATCGTATTTGTCTCTACAAAACTTGTTATACGCAGCAAAATGTATATAATAGCAATAACAAAAACAAAGACACAAACACAATCACAACATAAGCGATATAACGTGGTTCAGAACCTTAGGGTTTCTACTCCACAGGTTGGGCTCGAACGAGCCCTAGCGATGCAAATACCACCACTAAACCAAATACTCTTTCTCGACAACAAGTCGGAGCGGATAAACCTCTTACAACGATTACAAAAGTAATATACAAGATATACAAGCAAATATAAATGAAATACACAAAGCAATGTAAAGAAAACTTTATAACTATTGCTTTGGATGCTTGCTTGTTGATTGCTTGAACTGAGCTTTAAGACTCTGATTTGCACCAGCAAATCGCCTCAAAATCGCCCAAGAAATCTCTGTCAAATCCTCCTCCACGAGCTGCCTTTATAACCTACATTTAGGCTGGATTTACTCCCTGCAATCGACTGCTCAATCCTGCCAGTTGACTGTCATGGCCTTTTGTTGCAACCGAACCCTAGTCGACTCACGGTAGTCGACTAGTCATAATCCCAGTTGACTACCCAGAGTCAACTCGGCTGTGAAGTGTCAAAACACTTGACCAATCGACTAGTCCAAAGCCCCAGTCGACTGATAACCTCAGCTATGAGGTTTAACCCCAAGTATGATGCCCTTATACTTGCTAGACTACCCTTAGCCTAGACCTAAGCCTTCTAGCCGCCTCCGTCAGCCTCACGCCTATCGGATCCCTCTAAGTCATCCATGACTTATTCATCCAAACGCTAGCCTTCAAGTGCTTCCATCGACTATTGTCATGCTAACGTGGTCTATCCCGCCAAGGTACATTAGGCTTATGTTGCCAAGACTACCGCTTGGACTTTACGCCGCCAACCATTGGACTTATGCTGCCAAGACTCTCGCTTGGACTTTACGCCGCCAATATCAACCCTTGGACTTCCCAAAGTCCAAGTACCCATGACTTGGACTTTCCCTTGCCAAGACCTATGTTTGGACTTTCCTTGCCAAGTACCCAAGACTTGGACTTTCCATTGCCAAGTGTCCCACTTGGACTTCTCCATCATATGGTCAACCCCAAGTCAACCATCTAGTCAATCCATTGTCAAACAACGGTCAACTCCTTTGTCAAACATCAATGTCAAACATTAAAACACTACTCGAGTCCAACTCGAGTCTGGTCAATCATGACTTGGGATGATTGCACCAACAATTTCTCCCTTTTTGATGTTTGATAAAAACCAACATCTTTGAGTTAGAACACTAACTCAATCCAATCCTCCCAATTGTCCAAATTGGGAATCCCTAAATTCTCCCCCTTTTTGACATACATCAAAAAGACTCTCCCCAAGGGTGTCAATGTCTCATATCCTAATGAGATCTTATAATCTTCCTCTTGGTCCAAAAACATCTAGGATGTCTTCACTCTTCCTAGTGATAAGTCTCATATCACTAAAGAGAGTCAATCCTCACTTCTCTAAAAACTCAAAATTCTCCCCCTTATAAGAAAGAATACATTCATCATCCCATGATGGATAACCTCTTGACCATTGCAACAACTATGTCCTTGGAGAGTTCCTAAGCCTATAAGAACACTAAACCATCAAAATTAAGGTTAAAAGTTCAACCTTGAACTTTCACACACCTTAAAATTTGATACACACCCTAAACAACTCTCCTAATCCATATCCAATGGATTTTCACCCTTTCCAATGCTCTCCAAAGCATATCCTAGGATTAGAAGCAGTTAGGGTAGCCTAATATAGCTGAAATCAGGCTAAACAAACATTATTTATCCGAAATCAGGCCTGGCAGTTGACTGCTCTTGAAGCCAGTCGATTTCCATAAGCGGCAGTCGACTGATTTCTGCAAATGTAGAAATTCAGTTTCAGAAAATGGATTTTTGAAATACATAAGTAAATATATGTATCTTGAAAAATCTTGAAACTTCATACGTATAATACTTAATTCAATCATTATGGGTAAAAAATATTTGAAAAATAAAATACCCATAAATAATTAGATTGACACAAAGTTCAAAACCATTGAAAAGTTCAATGTTTTGGCCCTACTTTGTATCAACTCTCTCAATGGTGACTTCTATCAAAAGATATACTACACCAAGATTTTCTAAAATAATTTTAAAATGTTTTTGAAAACCTATATTGGATCATGATCAATGGGCTCAATGCACATGACTTACACATTAGTTTTCCCCATGATCCACCCATGGTATATGATGAGTTTGAGTTCATCTAGATGCAAGAACTATGTAGCTTGAACTTAACTCATTTCTTAGCATCTCACATATGTCTCGGGTGTATGAAAATATACACATGTCAATTTGATGTGAGACGTGGATTTTGTTCATCCTAATCTAAGGCCTCATGAATTTTCTAAGGCAACACTACTTGACTCCCTTATATATGGGACTTTAAGTCATGTCACTGTCCTTAACTCAATTTTATTAATGCATGAATGATAGCATAAATAAGCATTTCCAATAATCATGATGTCATGACATATGATTAAATCTAAATACATATGACATAAAAGATAAACTCTAAGCATAATCATGACATTTATATGATTTAAATGAATATGATGTCATGACATGGTATATGACAATCAAATCATGGAAAATGAAATATAAGGCATAAGAATACCTAAATTTTAATGTTAGTTGTCATTTGTTAGGATTAAATCCATTTTGTCATATTATCACCTATCTCCCAAGTGTGTCAAAACCCAAAATGGCACAACAAGACCTCTAGACTTAATTTGTACCAATTTGATCAACTTATCAAACTTCTTAAATGATATTGGCATATCCTAAAATCCTTTAGGATTATAGATCAACCTCCATTTCCAAGGTACCCATAACCTTGCAAATGTCCTAAAGTGTCAACTCTACTATGGTTAGGTTAACTACCCATCCACTTAGGGTTGACACACCCTAACCCATTTAGCGTGAATCGATCACGCTTCTAGGAACCTAAAATCTATTTGAGCTCTTTGGGTTTACTAGGTATTCCTTAGGGATAACTTCCCTAGATACCCTCCTAATGACCCTTCTAGGCTTGGTAGCCTTGGTCATTTGGGTCTTGTCATGGTTAACCTTAGGGATTGCCTCCCTAGTAACCTTCTTAGTGGTCTTCCTAAGTTTCATTGAATCCTTGGCCACTAGACACTTATCTTGGTTAACCTTAGGGATGATTTCTCTATGAACCTTGGCTTTCCTAGACCTAGTACTAGTTTCATAATCGAATGGAACATTGTGGTAAGTCTCCTTGGACTTAGGTTTGTGATCCAAACCTTTCTTGCCCTTGGATGGTTCTTGTCTCCTAGGCCCTTGACTTTGACTCCTAGACCCTAGATTTTAGCAATTTGACCCTTTAATTTGATTTTGCATCTTTTCAAGGGTCTTCTCTATTTTCTCATGTTTTGACCTCAAAACTTGATTCTCTAACTCCAATTTTTCTATTTTGGTGGGCCCATTATTTTTTTGATCATTTTTGCCCTTCCTAAGCATATGTCTAGATTTCTTTTGATTAAAGCCTAGATGGTCTTCTATTTTCCTAATAGTTTTCCTAGGTAGGATTTTTCTAGAGACATTAGTCCCAAATTTCTCCTTAGTTGAAATAAGTCTAGAGTCATTATTTCTAGACTTGTCCTTAGACCTAAAATCAACATGTTTAGCCCCTAAGTAATAAAGTCTATTTCTAGCATACTCTTTATGATAAATTGCAAGTGAATTAAAAGCATGCTTTTGATTCTTACATAAAGAACGAGCATTATGAAAATATACCTTAGGGTTTGCTTTAGAATCTCCCCCTACACTGTGGACTCCTTCTCGGCCTCTCTTCCTCCCCCTTGGGCATTGACTCATATAATGCCCCTTTTGTTGGCACTTGAAGCACACCACGTGCTCCTTGCTCTTCCTAGTGGGGACTCCAGTATCCTTTGATTTTTCTTGAATTTTTTGTGTCGGTTGAGTCTTCTTAACCTTCTTAGGGAACTTGCTCTTATAGTTCCCATATTCCCTACACTCAAAACACATAATATGTTTTTTATTTTGAATTAATGTGCTTGAATTACCTTCCGTGGTAGGGGAATCTTGATCTTGTCCTTGGCTCCCGGAGGTAGAAGCTTCCTCTTGCTCTTGCCCTTGCTCCGACGATCTAATCTCCTCCCCCTCAATCCTAGAGGTGGAAGCTTCCTCTACTTCTTCCTCTTCCGTCGATCCAGAAGTTAACTCCTTTTTAACTTCCGACTCCTTACTTTCTTGTGAGGATAAGCTTGTTTCTTCGGCCTCCTCCGATTGAGCCGATGAGCATTCCTCTTCTTTCTCTTCTTCTTGGACCGGTTATGGGTTCTCATGGAATCTTGTCACTTGACTCTATAGCTCATTGACATTCATGTAATCACCTAAACTACACAAATTGTCGTTAGGAATTAAATCAACCAAGAATTTAATTACCTTCTTATTTTTCTCGAATTCTTGGATTTGTTCCTCGATCCACTTCTTCATCTTGAGGAATCCTCCCTTTAGCCCTCTTAGATAATTGAATCCTTCAATCAATATAGTCCATTCTTCAAAGTCCCTCATCATGATGAAGTCTTCAATCCTTGCCTTCGATTTATTAAAGTCTTCTCGTCCATAGAGTGCATATGGGATTGGGGTGTTGATCCCCATCCCAATTTTTCTTCAAACTCTATCTTGCCCTCTAGTGTGTTTTCTCCCGCGGATGTGAAGTCGGTGAAGAGCGACTCGCTCTGATACCACTTGTTGGTAATGGATCGTCGCTAGAGGGGGTGAATAGCGTGTTGTTTTGATTCGTCGATGGAATTCGATCGTGTTCGTCTCTACAAAACTTGTTATGCGCAACGGAATGTATATAATAGCAATAACAAAAACAAAGACACAAACACAATCACAACACAAGCGATATAACATGGTTCGGAACCTTAGGGTTCATACTCCACGGGTTGGGCTCAAACGAGCCCTAGCGATGCAAATACCACCACTAAACCAAATACTCCTCGACAACAAGTCAGAGGTGGAGAAACCTCTTACAATGATTACAAAAGTAATACATGAGATATACAAGCAAATATAAATGAAATACACAAAGCAACGTAAAGAAAACTTTACAACTATTGCTTTGGATGCTTGCTTGTTGATTGCTTGAACCGAACTTGAAGACCCTGATTTGCACCAGCAAATCGCCTTAAAATCGCCCAAGAAATCACCGTCAAATCCTCCTCCACGAGTTGCTTTTATAACCTGCATTCGGCTGGATTCACACTTGGCAGTCGACTGCTATAAGGCCCCAGTCGACTACCAACAGTGTCATTATCTCACAACGAACTTAATCCACGTCGGCATTCAAGCCAACAGATACACTAGCAATGATCGATTACCCATCACCGACTACCGTGGTCGAGCCGATCGACATTGACTATCGAGCATTATCCATGTCACGATCGCTGGCCATCACCAATCGCCTAACGCCGACAATGATCATTATGACTTTTGTCGCAGTCGAACCCTAGTCGACTCACGATAGTCAACTGGTCATAATCCTAGTCAACTGCCCAGAGTTAACTCGGCTGTCAAGTGTCAAAACACTTGACTAATCGACTGAGACAAGATAATCTCAACCATGAGGTTTAACCCCCAAGTATGATGCTCTCATACTTGCTAGACTATCCTTAGCTTAGACCTAAGTCTTCTAGCCACCTCCGTCAGCCTCACACCTGTCGGATCCCTTCAAGTCATTCATGACTTATTCATCCATACGCTAGCCTTCAGGTGCTTCCATCGGCTATTGTCATGCTAACGTGGTCTATCCCGCCAAGGTATATTGGACTTACGCCGCCAAGACTACCACTTGGACTTTACGCCGTCAACCATTGGACTTATTCTACCAAGACTTCCGCTTGAACTTTACGCTGCCAATATCAATCCTTGGACTTCCCAAAGTTCAAGTACCCATGACTTGGACTTTCCCTTACTAAGACCAATGCTTGGACTTTCCATGCCAAGTATCCAAGACTTGGACTTTCCATTACCAAGTATCCCACTTAGACTTCTCCATCGTATGGTCAACTCCAAGTCAGCCCATTGTCAAACAATGATCAACTCCTTTGTCAAACATCAATGTCAAACATCAAAACACTATTAGAGTCCAACTCGAGTCTTGTCAATCATGACCTGGATCGATTGCACCAACATATTGGTCTTCCCTCTAGTTCATCTATCAAGTAAGTTTGAAGCATAGCATAAGCACACTTAAAGATCAACCTTTAGAATATTTGTTTCTAGTGGGATTCAAACTCAAAATATCTTATTTCTTCTCTTGAGTGCAATTACGGCTACACATTATTAAGCATGAGATAATATATCTTTTTAAGTTAGCACAAGATATCTAGGCTTTAGATCCGACTAATCTTGAGATGACTGATTTGGCCCCACGGAATTTCCTCCCAATCATCTGGGTAAATCGAAAAACTCAATTAGCGGACAATACATCCACCCAACGTCCTTTATTATGTATCTCATTTCACTAGTAGAAAAGGACCTTTTAACGACTGGAAATCCCGTCGTTAAAGAGTCAATTCCCGTCGTTAATGAGTTTTAACGACGGTAATAAATACCGTAGGAAGTTGTCGCTAAAAGACCTTGTCGGGAAAAGATTAACGACGGGAATAAAAATACCGTCGTTAATAGCATTTAACGACGGTATTCACTACCATCGTTAATTATGGTAACGACGGGTTTATATACCGTCGTTAATGGCAACAACGACGGTAATATGTACCGTCGTTAATAACAACAACGACGGTTATATGAACCGTCGTTAATAACAACGACGACGGATATATGTACCGTCGTTAGTAATTTAATGTCGTTTAATTGTTTAACGACGGTTTAACATACCGTCGTTAATAATAACAATGACGGTCATTATATAGTTATTATTTCATCATTATTATCTATACACAATTCACAATATATATTAATGAATGTTAATAAAAAATAAAAACACAATATATTAAAAATCAAAACACCATATTTATTAAAATATCATCCAGTACCAGATATTCACATTAACCGCAGTAGGAAATTCAAACAGAAGAACAATAACAAGCGAAGATAAAGCCCAGAACCCCACACAGTAGGGTGATGACACATTAGCTAGATTATGCATGTTTGCAAAATAAAATACAAATATGGGGTGGCATCAGAAGCAATGGTAATAGGTCAAAGAGACAAATGAGACCATTCATTGGTTTGCATCGCTCGCATGATACTTGTCCAAATCAGATCAAGGCGCAGTAAAAACAGGTTTGCTACGCCCTTACCTCTTCCACGGCTCCCTCTTCCACTACTGTGGCCATCCCGCAAAAACTCTTGTCATTCCGCTGCCATACCAAAGTGAGTACAAGAAAAACTTAGCTGCTTTAAATAAAGATTAAGGTAAGAAAACATGGATTACGTTTGTGTTTATGTTATTCGATAAGAATTCAATGGAGTGGATAGACATTAAGTTGGGACAGAACATATACAGATCAGTATGTATATTGCAAAACTAATACACACATCCATTCCATAATGTGCACAAGAACATTAAAACTATTAGTTTAGACTACCAGAGAGCTGACAGAATCTGACATATCGATATTTACTAGAATAAACATAATAAGCGACATGTCGATGCAACTTCATGTCTATAACAACATATTAAATAACATTACAATAAAACAAGAATAGAGTTTTAGAGAATACTAGTCAATTAGCACCCAAAGATGACTTTTGAGAGTCCATGATCCTATAACAAATACATTATTATATTAGTTAAATGAAAAAATAATATAAACAATACATTTAGAAGTTTAAAACACTTACACTTACATAAAGCAAATAAAGATTTATAAATATCTCTCCTCATCTTTGGTAAGCTTCGAGGATATCATCTGTATCGGTGGACATTGAATCTCTCTCCATTAACATATGATATGAGTATCGAGGATATATCTTTGTTACTATGTGCCAACCTTTTGAGGTGTTATCTTTCATATAAAACACTTGTGATGCTTGAGTAGCCAATACAAAAGGCTCATTTGATTTCAACAATCGTTGACAATTTACACTAACAAAACCATATTTATCCAGTTTGATCCCTCTTTCTCTAGAATGCACATCAAACCACTTGCACTTAAAGACCACAATTCGCCTTCCACCAAGAAATTGCAATTCAAGAATCTGTGATAACACTCCATAATAGTCAATATTTTCTGTACCATAGTTTCCAACAACAAGAATACCACTGTTTTGTGTCCTTAGGCCCTTGTTGTACTTTTCAATGTGAAATTTATATCCATTTACTTTACAACATACAAATGACTTTCCATACTGTGTAGGCCCACGTGCCAAAGAAAGTAGATCTTCCATTTTTTTATTTTTGTCATTTTTATATAACCTCTCGACCTATATAATTTGAACAAAAAAAATCATACTCTCAAGATATAATTTATTAGTGAAAACAAAGACATGTATGTACATTAAAAAAATGTCACTTACTCTAACTCTGAACCACTTAATAAATTGTTTATCCCATTCTTCATCGGACAAAACCAAATGGCTAGAAGCACGGATTTGCAAGTAATCACTACAAAGGAAATTTAGAGTTTAATCATAATTGAAACAACTATATAGAAGAATAAGTTTATAGTTTCATACTTGTAAAATGATTGAACTTCTTCACAATTCTTTAATATGTAGATGTGAGCTTGCTCTTGGTCAACACGATCCAACTTGCATGCTATCCCCACTGATAAAACTTCAATAGATGAAAATATAGATAAACCATCATTACTTTCCATACATCCACAACTAGATGTGTCGAAATATCTTGAGCATAAACTGATACACTCATTTGCAATATAACCCTCAGCAATTGAAGCCTCTGGATGAATTTTATTTCGAACATATGATTTGAAAGTGCGTAACTTTTGTTCTATTGGATACATCCACCGATATTGAACAGGTCCCCCAAGCATAGCTTCCATCACTAAATGAATCGGTAAATGTATCATGATGTCAAAAAATGAGGGTGGAAAAATCTTTTCCAACTTGCAAAGTGTGATAGGAATTTGTTTTCAAGTCGCTTTCAAGTCTTCCATCTTTAGTGATTTGGAACACAAACTAGAAAAGAACATTGATAGCTCAACAAGAGCTTCATATACTAATTCTGAAAGTAGTCCACGTATTGCAATAGGAATAAGATATTCTAAAAAGATGTGACAATCATGACTCTTTAAACCAGAAATCTTGTTCTCGTTAACATTTATACAATCCGCAATGTTTGAACAAAAGCCTTCAGGCAATCTTAATTCTTTAAGAAATAAACAAAATTGACGTTTCTCACCAAAGGACAATGTGTAAGGTGCAGCGGGAAACTCAAGAGCATCTCCTATTGCAACAGGATGTAATTCAGGCCTTATATTCAAGAGTTGCAAATCGAGACGTGTTTTATGATTATCCTTAGTCTTGCCTTTAATATCCATAATCGTTCCAAGAACACTGTCACATATATTTTTCTCAATATGCATAACATCCAAATTATGTCTCAATAACAATGATTCCCAATATGGTAGCTCAAAGAATATACTCTTCTTATTCCAATTATCACCCCGTTTGTCATGAGATATTTTTGTCTTTCTAGTTGTGTCCTTACTTAATATTATGCCTTCCAAATCTTGAACTTGACTTAAAATATCTTTTCCCGAAAATGATTTAGGCGGCAATCTCATTTCAACTGTACCATCAAAGGAATCCTTATCTTTGCGCCATTTGTGGTTCAATGGGAGATAACGTCGATGACCCATATAACACTCTTTACCACCATGTGTCAATCTCAATGAGCAAGTATCCTTATTACAACAAGGGCATGCTAACTTCCCTTTTGTACTCCATCCGGATAAATTTGCATATGCCGGAAAGTCATTAATTGTCCACAACAAAGCAGCATGTAAAGTAAAATTTTGAGAAGTTGATGTATCAAATGTTTCTACGCCAGTGTGCCACAACTCACTCAATTCATTGATCAACGGTTGCAGATAGATATCAATTGCATCACCAGGACTCTCTGGACCAGGAATTAACATGGATAAAATAAAGTTAGATAAGTTCATACACATCGATGGTGGTAAATTATAAGGAATAAGAATCACAGGCCAAATGCTATATGTTGTTTTTGCATTTTCGAATGGTTGAAACCCATCACTTGCGAGGCCAAGTCTCACATTGCGAGAATCTGAGGAGAAATCTTTATATTTTTCATCAAATGATTTCCATGTCATAGAATCAGCCGGATGCCTTAGAACTTCATCATCAACCCTTGCATCATTGTGCCATCTCATGTAAGGAGCTATTTTTGAACACATGAATAATCTTTGCAACCTTGGTTTTAGTGGGAAATAACGTAATATCTTCTTCGGAATCTTCTTTCCATTTGCTTTAAATCGAGTTTCCCCACTATGTCTTTCCTCCTTCCATCTAGATATTCCACACACTTCACAGAAATCTAAGTTCTTACGGTCTTTCCAGAATAACATACAATTATTTTTACATGCATCAATCTTTTCATAAGAAAGGCCAATATCTCTAATAAACTTCTTAGCATCATAATATGAACTGGAAGATCAGTAATCTTCAGTAATATTTCTTCCTTCAACAATTTCAACAACATGCTAAATGATTTATTTGTCCATTGTCCAACATTCTTGAGATTAAGTAACTTTATTAATGCTGACAATTTTGAAACCCTTGATCCTTGGTACAAAGGTTCTTTTGAATCATTTAATAATCTGTAAAAGTTTTTAGCTTCATCATTTGGTTCCTCACTTATTGTCACCAAGCCAATTCATCATAATGTGATGTAGGTCCTTAGAAGATCTTCCATGAAGTCTTCATTATCATTTACTTCATTTTCTGAATATTGTTGCTCCAAATCATCCCCTGGCTTTTCTCCATGATGATACCAAAATCTATAATTTTAAAGTATTCCATAAACAATCAAGTGCATTTTAACTCGATTCTAGACCCAAAACGTGCATTAACACATTTAGCACATGGACATCGAATTTCATTTGTTGCACCAGTTCGCTCAAAAGCATAGTTCAAAAAATTTTCAATTCCCTTTCCATATTCTTCTCCAAGACGATCATTAATAAGATCCATCCATTTCTTATCAGGTGTCATTCTATAAATGCCAAAAAGTGGACAAAGTTAACTACAAATAATTTTGGACAGCAACCTTGTTAGGAATGAAAAGATACAATGAAATATTAAGGCCTCTTGTGTCAAAATAAACAGCTACTATAAGTCCATATGACTAGGATAGAGATAGTAAAAACCATAAGTATGATGCTTAAACTGTTAAGGATGCAAATTTAGGAATACTAGAGTCATGTCAGGAATACTGCTTGTAAAATGATATGGAGTTTATAGTCATGTCAGGAATACCATATATTCAGTAAATGTATTTTACAATATTGTTTGTATTCAATGAAAACTCATGCTATCAATGAAAACCATAAGTCTATAGTACGATGAGGAGTTTTCATGAGGAAGATGAAATTTATAGCGAACACCTTATGACACAGAACCAATTACTCTATTTCCAAATGATGTGAAATACTATAGTATTCATTCCTTACATGTGAAATGTTGATACTCCAAACAATGTCATAAACTCTAGATGAAATGTTGATTCTTTTTCTCTCTGCATTTCCTAAGGAATGCATTTTAATCATCATGGTTCAGTTCATTTGACTATAAACTGTCCAAACTAGATGAGGCTTTAATCAGTATAAACTGTCCAAACTAGATGAGGCTTTAATCGGTCAAGAACATAGCAAAAACAGAGTACATTTCATTCTTTCTCTATTTCAAAATTTTAAATATTATTACCTGACCGTGGATGGCTGGAGTGGCGACGAATGACCGGAGCGGCGATAGAAGAGAGAAACGGCGAAAAGGTCGGAGCGGCGATGACGATGCTTGAACGGCGATGGATGCTCGGAGTGGTGACGGACGGCTTGAGCGGCGATGGAAGCTCAGAGTAGCAAGAGCTGCTTTCGCACCGGAGTAGAGATAGTTGATTGAGCGGCGATCGACGACTAGA
Source organism: Wurfbainia villosa (assembly GCA_025175895.1). Taxonomy (NCBI): domain Eukaryota; kingdom Viridiplantae; phylum Streptophyta; class Magnoliopsida; order Zingiberales; family Zingiberaceae; genus Wurfbainia; species Wurfbainia villosa. The sequence continues at coordinate 22,072,712 of CM045998.1, forward strand.
GTGGCGATGGAAGAGCGAGGGGATAGGTCGGCTGGAGTGGCGATGGAAGAGCGAGGGGATGCATCGGGAAAACAAGAGAAAAGGAAGAAACGACGATGGAGAAAGCTGAAACTAGGGCACGGGGTTTAATTAGGGGGAAAATTATAAGAAAATAAAAAAAATAATATAAATAAACTAAAGCTAATTTTTAATGAAATAAAAATGGAAAAAATACCATGCAAATGGATATAAATAAATTATATTTTCATAATTTATATAAAGACGATATTTTTTTATATTTTAAAAAAATAGTTTTCAATTTAGGGTGTTGAATTTATAAAAAATCAAAAAAGTAATAACGACGGGACGAAATACCGTCGTTAAATATATGACATTAACGATCAAAATAAAAAAAACCGTCGTTGATGACAAAGAATCAATGACGGGATAAAATACCATCGTTAATGCATATATATTAACGACGGACACTAAATACCGTCGTTGATGACCTACTAATAACGACGGTATTTGATACTGTCGTTAAAATTCCGTCGTTAAAAGTACCTTTTCTACTAGTGTTTGGTGGATAAATTCTGTTAGAATCGTGGATATTTAATTTTACATTCATGATGTCCTATCAACTGTGTCATGCACCAAGGATAGCTATGAGATAGTATTGGATAGCTATGAGATAGTATTGACTACGTACATAACTTATAGCACTTGCTATAATTCATAGCTATTATAATAGCGTTATAATAAAGATACTCTTAAAATAAAATATAAAATGAAATATTATTTTAATATTTTTTAATAATGTTAATTACAAAAAAAAAGGAGCCCGCTTATGATTTTTACCGATATTATTTGTCTATGGCTTGCACTTGAAATTTATCGTCCTCTCTGAAGAAAAGCAATTTAAAAATAAATCTGCGACAAAGCGATGCTAGTTTTAAGGAGCATTTTTGTTTCCATCCATATTAATTACTCGCCAAAATATGTCTGTGGCCATTCTCCGGCGTACACGACTCACGAATAGGGTCTCGTTCCCTTGTCCAATGCACTCCCTAATGTGTTTACATTTTTTTTTTATTCAAGTTTTTCTCATGATGTTGCAATCTCGAGCGCAAGATACATATGACTGTAATTGTCAACTAAGATCACTTGAATTAGCACTCTAAATTATAAATATAGATTAGTACTGTCTATATAATAAATTAATATTATTTACAATATAAATTAGTACTAATTATATTAAAATATAGTTTTACGTCATTAATAAACGATAAATAAATTCACACACTCATCGCAACGGCAGTTGTATCCAAATTTATATATTTTCATCGGTTTAATTAGTACATCGAACATATTCCCCAGCTCTGTTCTCTCTCTCTCTCTCTCTCTCTCTCTGTGTTTCGTGATGGCTAATGCAAACATGGTTTGCTCCATGTGCGGCGATGTTGGCTTCGCCGATAAGCTCTTCCTCTGCTCCCGCTGCAACCACCGATTCCAGCACTCCTACTGCACCAACTACTACGAGGAGGCCACCCTTGCCGCCCCCGCCTTCTGCGACTGGTGCATCAGCGAAAGCAGGAGCACGAGTGAATCCAAGAGTAGCTCCTCCACCATCCTCTACTCAAAGAAGTTGCTGATGGCCAGCAGAGATCAGTCTACCAGTAGCAGTGGCGACGGCTCCGGCGACGACAGAAAGGTTAAGCAAGGCCGTTTCCAGGAGGAAACCCACGGCCGCGGCAAGTCCGGCGCCACCAGTACTGCTTCTTCCAAGCCCACAGGCCGCAGGTACAAGCTACTCAAGGATGTGCTGTGCTGATCATATGAACAAAGAGCTTTGCTAATAAATTAGTATATAAATGTATAGCAGTAGCCTGTGTGTACGTGTAGTTGATCATATATATATATATATATATATATATATATATATATATATATATATATATATATATATATAGATATAATGTAAATTAATTTGCTATATGTTCAAATAGTATTATAACATACATAATAGTTTAACGGGAGTAAAAGCACTAGCAATGGATATGAATATGATAGACATATTTGGTCGCTAATTGAGTTATGAGATGGGCGATGGGAAGAATAGGAGGAAGGTGACAGTGTCCCTCTTGTTTGTCCCTGTGCAAGGGCAGGTGTGGCCTTCTATGTGGCACGTAGCGAAAAGACTGGGATCCTATACGGATATCTAATTAATAAATGTAAGTAGGCCACACTCAATTCTATAATTCGATATGTGGATAAGGATTACTTCACTGCTGCTGCTACTGGAAACAGAAATACGGGCTTTTTGTTTGTAGAAAATATAAGAATTAATTGTGCAACGCAAAATGGCTCACAAGTCGATGGAGTTCCTTGCTTGGTACGTAAGGATTAACTTCAGATATTGCTTCAAATCAGTGACACAAGATTGGAAAGTGCGTGAATGACATAAAGAGCTAGGAACGCTTTTAAGGAGACACGTGCATGCATTGTGGGTGATCTCGTGCATTCAGCTCCTTTGGCCCTGCCGTGTAGGACAGTGTACGTGTCTGTGCCCGTAGGGTACCCCGCGACAGAAGTGTGGACAAGTGGAACCATAAGTACTGCACCACCATCATCAGCTGTTGAATCCTGAACTTTACATAAAGTGGAGGGGAGGTTAGCTTTGCTTGGGCGTCGGCCTTCTGTGCATCGGTGCACATGGCGTGGTTAACTATGATCGATACGTGGGCATCGCCTCCTCAATCGTGTACGACTATGCGCAACCGGAGCTTCGTTCCGGTTACGTATTGCTGCATGATCCTCACAAACTTTCATGAAGTGATCTCCACGTATGGTTATTTGACATGAATTCGATTATAATTTGATCAGATTTTAATCTCAATTGAATCACAATCGAATTTCGATTGAATCATAGTCGGACTTCAGTCGAATCACGATCAAATTTTAATTCTGATCAGATCACGATCAGCTTTCAATCGGATTGCGGTTAGATTCCGATTGGATTGTAGTTGGAATCAGTGATCGCCCAGCAATGCTAAGCTGCTAGTGTGCGCGGAGAAGAAGGAAAGTTTCTGTGCATTCTCATTTATCACGCAGGGTGCACTAATATCTTGCGCAATGCATCTGCGTGTGCTTGTGCAACACTCCATCTTACCCGTTTGATCCGCGATTTGCACATTAATAAGGAATGCATAGTACTTTTGTCGAGCACACTATCATCCATTCCTGAGCCCGTCAGGGTCGCCGGTGCCATCCTCACGCCCGGCAACAGGCCCACTACCGCGATCAGACTGCAGACGCACACGATTGGGCAAGAATTAAGCCCAATAGTGGCCGCAACATCATGACCGATTGCGATTGCTGGATTTCGACCGCGATCAGGTCAAAATCCAGCCACGGTATGGCCGGAGTTGAGTTCGGTCACACCGCGATTAGATTCCAACTAGATTGCAGTCAGAATCTAGTCATAGTCGTTGGCGGCCGCAATTCGATCTGATTTTGATGACAATCCGATCGGATTCCAATCGTAATTCGGTCGAATTCCGATCGTAAATCCAACGATTCGACAAACTCGACTCGGTCAAATCCGCAATCGGATTTCACCGCATGCGGGATTCTAGCCGAATATATGGCACAAGGAGTAAAATCATAGAGAGAGAGAGAGAGAGAAAGAAAGAGAGAATTGAAATGTTGGGCAATGCATCAGTGCGCACCTATGTGCGACAAGCTCTCCTTCATCTACTCAAATGCGATTGCACAGTAAATGGAAAATATATAGTGTTTCTCTCCCACGACTCCGAGCAATCTTCAACATTGATTATCATTTGCACTATTGCCTAACCTTTGAACACGTTGGAGTCATCGTCGTCATCCGACCGATCGAATTGTGGTTGGATTTTGTTCGGATTGGGTCAGAATTCGATCGAATTGTGACTGCTAATGCTGCATCCGCTAGCGATTGCAATTGCAGCCGATTCCGATCGTAGTCCGGTCGCAATTCAATCGTGGTCCGACCGACATCAGGCTCCCGTCGAATTTTGGCCAATCGCGGTAGGAATCGATTGCAATCCGATCGAACTTCATTGTTGATCGGACCACAATCGGATTCTGGCCGGATTGCGACGGGAATTTGGCTGCTCAGTGGAGATGCCGAGCAGCAAATGGCTTTGATAGGTGAAACACTGTGCATTTCTTGTTGTTGTGCTTGTTCGAGTACGCATGAGTTGTGCATCGCATAGTTCTCAGGATAACACATTCTCATGTGTGTGTGTGATATGCTAGGCGATGCGCGGTGGATGACTTGTGTGCGACTGAAAATGCACAGTATCTTCCCATCACATGATAGTAGTTCAGCACCGCGCCTTTCAATCGGATTCCGATTGGATTGTGGTCGGAATCTAGTCTGATTGTTGTCGCGATCGGGATGAATTCCATCCAATCACATGTGGTCGTGGTTGAATTGCAGCCATGAGCCTATTGTCGATGGTAAGGACGGCGTCGATGACCCCGACAAGTTCAAGGATGGACTATAGTGTAGGGTCGATGACATCACACTAGAGGGGGGTGAATAGCGATTTCTTTGATTTTGTTCTTCGATGGATTTCATGCTCGTTTACAAAACTTGTTAATGCACAGCGGAATATACAACAATAAAAATGCAGGACAAGATAAAGACAAGCACACACACAACTGTTAGGACCCTTGGAATGACTAGAGGGAGGGGTGATTAGCCTTTCTTCGTTTCTACAAGAACGTTAGCAGAAGCAATACAAATATAAACACAAATAAAAGCGAGAAACAAAGCTAACACCCGATGTAACGTGGTTCGGAGATGACGCTCCTACTCCACGGCAATCTGTAAGGTGGATTAGCCCTAATCAATCTTCACTAGAACCTCCTTTGGATGAACTAAGGTGGAGAAACCTTATCTTACAATGCACTCCTCTTCTTTACAATGATGGATGATTAAGAACAAGAGAAGAGGAGGTTTTGAATTGCTAAAAACACTTGGAAAGCTTGGTGAGCACGTAGGTGTAGTTGGGAGCAAGAGCACTAGCTTCACCAAGCTCCCCATGACCCCTTTTATAGAAGAGGGGTTGTTTTTCCCGTTGGGCTTCAATCAGTCGACTGATGCTTGCCATCACGATCGCCGGCCAACCCGCTAACGCGATCTCCGCAGAGATTCGTAGCCGCAATCTCCAACGGCCAGTGATCACCGATCGATCCTCCATCACCGATCGATGGGGTGATCACCGAGTGATCAAGCGCGCAATGAGTGAGACCGCATTCTCGTGGCGATATTCCTTGATCACGATCGATGCCCTTGGCAACGATCGATCATAGTATCACGATCGCTCGCCCAAAGCGGCCGATCGATGGTCGGTTTCACCGACTCACCAACGCCCGACTGGGCCGATCGATACATCGATCGGGCCGATCGATACTCATCAAGTATGAGTAATTCATACTTGATTTTATACCCTAGACCTAGACTCAACCTTCTAGCTCCTCAATAAGCCTTGCGCCTTCAGGATCCCTCCGAGTCCGCGACTTGTTCATCCTTTGCGCTTTGCTTCCAAGAGCTTCCTTCGGTTTCGTCATGTCTTGGGTTGCCAAATGCTTGGACTTTACGCCAAGACTACAAGCTTGGACTTATGCCGCCAAGACTTTACTTTGGACTTTCTTTGTCAAGGTTCACTGTTACGCCAAGACTACAAGCTTGGTCTTACGCTGCCAAGTCCATCCCTTGTACTTCCTTTGCCAAGATCATACTTGGACTTCCTTTGCCAAGATCATACTTGGACTTCCTTTGCCAAGATCATACTTGGACTTCCCTGTCACTTAAACATTTTCGCAATTAGATCACAAGATATTGCCTAACTTAGATGATTATCCAAACATCAAAACATATATAAATACTTGGAGCATTGTTGCACCAACAATCTCCCCCTTTTTGATGTTTGGCAATCATTTGAGTTAGGTCTTTAAATACACACATAATCAAATTTTCAATATGAATTATAACTTAAACACTCCTTCTCCCCCTTTGACATACATCAAAAAGAGAAGGATTCAAACATGAAGGAAATAATGTGTTAGATCTTGGACTAAGGTACAATATAGAAATTAAGCTCCCCCTTAATCCAAGATATGCTTTATAATGTGTAAACAATAGTTGAAGCAAAGCATACCAAAAATTCAAAACTTAAGTCCTAACTTTGCACCAACAATGGTTTTGGGGATGAAAAAGATATAATTTATGAAAACTCCCCCTAAAACACTGCATTAGTCAGTCCTAAATCTTGTTTATACGCAATATTACCATACTATAGTATTAGGACATCAAAGATACACCAAATACTAGAAAATGGAGTTTATTATCAGAAAACAGATCAATGACTGGTTTACGAACTACTGATCGCTAGGCCTGAAACCGAAATTTCAGCCTTTTCATCCCAATTTCAGAAATGCGGTAGAAATTCCAAAATTCTCGAAAAATCACGAAATTTTGCGTACACATTTCTGAATTCATGCTTTATCAAGGAAAAATAATGTGAAAAATATATGTTTTCCAGATTACAAGATTGATACAAACTTGGAACCTATCAAAAGTTCTAGAGATTTTGCAAACTTTGTATCACTTTTGTATTCCAATTGAAAACTGTTTGTCAAAATATGATGAACATAGTTTAAAATATATATTATTTGGAATTTCCAACCATGTTCTTTGAGCTATGTATTCATTACTTGAATACAAGCCTTCCCAATGATTGGTCCATAAGGTATTCATGTCTCTAGGTGTAGTATTGGCTCATAGTAATGCATCATAACAAGCATGATGAGTCAAGTACACCTTCCCTATCATCTCACATGTTTCTAAGTATTTCAATACAAAAATCAAGGTTTTTTAAGGCTTTTGTGAGATGCATCAAGGTATTAAAGAAGCTATATAAGTATAGGATCATGCAAATCTAGAAATTTACTCTACAAAGCACATACCAAGCTCTCTCCTTAATGATGAAAATTCAGTTTCGGGAAGAGCTTTGGTGAAGATATCGGCAAGGTTGGACTTAGATTCTACATAATTGAGTTCAATGTCCCCTCTTGCCACATGATCTCTTATGAAGTGATGTTTCACTTCAATGTGCTTGGTTTGAGAGTGATGTATCGGATTTTTGGTCAAGTTGATGGTACTCACATTATCACAATAAACTTTAATGTTAGAGTAGTGTAGCTCATAGTCCACAAGAGTATGTCTCATCCAAAGTAATTGAGCTACACAACCACCCATAGTCACATATTCGGCTTCGGTGGTTGATAAAGCAACACAATGTTGCTTCCTACTACTCCAACTAACTAGGGAGGACCCAAGAAATTGACATCCACCACTAGTACTCTTCCTATCCAATTTGCACCCGGCATAATCGGAATCGGTATATCCAAGCAATTCAAATGACCTAGTCCTAGGATACCAAAGTCCTACATTTAGGGTGCCTTTAATATACCTTAATATTCTTTTGACGGCTACCAAATGTGATTCTTTGGCACAAGATTGATATCTTGCACACATACCTACCGCAAATAAAATGTCGGGTCTACTAGCGGTTAGGTATAGTAAGCTACCAATCATACTCCTATAAAGTTTAAGATCAATTGATTTACCTTCATGATCACTATCTATCCTAGTGCTAGTGGCCATAGGAGTGGTTACAATTTTGGCATTTTCCAAACCAAATTTCTTGATCATTTCATTTGCATATTTGGTTTGATAAATATGAATACCCTCATTGGTTTGTTTGACTTGTAAACCTAGGAAAAAGGTAAGCTCTCCAACCAAACTCATTTCAAATTCATTTTCCATATTTTTTATAAAGTCTTGAAGAAGATCATCATTTGTTGACCCAAAGATGATATCATCAACATATACTTGGGCTATGAATATATCTTTTAACGTTGACTTTATAAACAAAGTTTGATCTACTTGGCCTCTTCTAAAATCCTTAGAAATTAAGAAGGATGACAATCTTTCATACCATGCCCGGGGAGCTTGTTTTAACCCATATAATGTTTTCCTAAGCTTACATACATGATTTGGATAATCTATGTTCTCAAATCCGGGTGATTGCTCTACATATACTTCCTCCTTAATAAAACCATTTAAGAATGCCGATTTAACATCCATTTGGTAAAGTTTAAATCCCATGTAGGAAGCATAAGTCTCATCATAGTCAAGCCCCTCAACTTGATTGAAACCCCTAGCAACCAACCTAGCCTTATTTCTAGTGATATTTCCTTGATCATCTAGCTTATTCCTAAAGACCCATCTTGTAGTAATTATGGTGCTATCATTGGGTCTAGGTACTAATTCCCACACTTGACTTCTCTCAAATTGAGCCAATTCATCTTGCATTGCCAAAATCCAATCCGGATCATGTAATGCATCATTGATCGATTTGGGCTCAATTTGTGAGATAAGAGCAACTTGACTAGTAGGAGGTCTATGAAATGACCTAGTTCTTACTCCTTGAGATAGATCTCCTACTACTTGGTCAAGTGGATGATCTTGATGAATTCTTAGGTTTCTAGAAGGGGTTTTAATTTGATCATTGTTATCTTCCACCCTTCTTTCATCATCGGAGTCTCCTCTTCCTCCCCCTTGATCATTACCCCTAATGGTCAAATTTTGAAGTTTTTGGGTAATGTCTTGATTATTGTCATTAATATCCTTATCAATGGAGGACTTTCTAGGGTAGGTACTAGTAGTTTCATCAAATTGAACATTGGAAGACTCCTCAATCTCTTTGGTTCTCTTATTGTAGACTCTATACCCTCTACTTGTGGATGAGTATCCAACTAGGATTCCCTCATCTGCTTTTGATTCAAATTTTCCTAAGTTATCTTTGGTGTTTAGAATATAAACTTTACATCCAAAGACTTTGAAATAATGAATTGTGGGTATAGTCCCATTTCATAATTCAAATGGTGTTTTTCCTAAAAACCTATGGATTTGAACCCTATTTTGGATATAGCAAGCGGTATTAACCGCTTCCGCCCACAAGTAGCTAGGTAGAGAATATGCATTAAGCATGGTCCTAGCCGCCTCTTGTAGGGCACGATTTCTCCTTTCCACCACCCCATTTTGTTGGGGTGTTCTAGGACAAGAGAACTCATGCTTGTACCCTTGTTCTAAACAAAATTGTGAAAATTTTAGGTTTTCAAATTCACCACCATGATCACTACAGATCCGGTTGATTTTGAGACTCTTTTCATTTTCAACCCTTTTACTAAATACTATGATTATTTCTAAGGTATCATCTTTATGTTTCATAAAATAGACCCAAGTATACCTAGAAAAATCATCTACTATAACCAAACAATATTTATTACCATTTAAAGATGGAGTACTATGGCAATCAAATAAGTCAAGATGCAATAATTCTAATGGTAAAGAGGTATTTGTTGGTGCAGTGGGCACCAAAGTCGAACCGGTATTTTGATTATGGCAAAAGGCTCAATAGTTAAGGGTATATTTGTTATCTTACGAGCTCAATTAAGTGTGCAGAAATGCTAAAGTTGAGCGGAAGGTCTGCGACACCCGGTGGGAACCGAGGTGGTCGGGCAACGCCAGAGGGACTTCGGAGGAAGCCGAGGTACTCGGGTGAAGACCGGAAGCGAGGCTACAAGGTAAGCTCGTGTGAAAGCGAAGCAAGGTCGTTAAGCGTAGATCCGACCCAATACCTCCAATGGAAGGTCTAGGTCGAGATCAGATGGTTAGAACCATCGTACTTTATATTTTAAGCTAACTTGTACTGCAGTCCAAAACCCTTTGACTACAGTCAACTGCTAGTCAAGTTCCAGCCTCGAGAAGAGCTCGAATTTCAAGGGGGTGAATTTGGACTTGACTCGTGTTTTGGTACAAAGGGTGATGTGGCATCAAGGTGGACATCCAAACCATCACCAAGCTTCCTTGTGGTGGACGCCCAAAATAAGGTGAGTTGGCACAAGATGGTTGGCTCCCATGATGTGGCACAAGTTGAATGGCTCCAACAAGTTGGCGCCCAAGGAGGTTGGAGGTGGCACAAGGTGGTTGGATGAAACACCTCATCCTCAAGTTGGCGCCCAAGGAGGTTGGAGGTGGCACAAGGTGGTTGGATGAAACACCTCATCCTCAAGTTGGCGCCCAAGGAGGTTGGAGGTGGCACAAGGTGGTTGGATGAAACACCTCATCCTTGAGTTGGAGCACAAGGAGGTTGGAGGTGGCACAAGGTGGTTGGATGAAACACCTCATCCTTGAGTTGGGATAAGAACCTCACCTTGGACACTACCTATGTCTAAATTCATAGATCAATATCCATAAATAGACATGTTCAAGCCAAGCAATACAAGAAATCAGAACACGCTAACGCTACTACTACTCACATTTGCTACGACGGCGTGCACGACAACGAAAGCTACATCTTCTACTTATAAGAGTTGTCGGTATATTTATTTAAGTTCTACTTCTTTAAATTGTCTTTGTGCTTTAATCGTAACAAGGAAAGGGGGAGTGTCCCTTTGCCTTGATTTCTTTTTGTAATCGTTGCTCCTACCTCAAACGAGGAGGAGTGGTTTTAGTGAATTGCCCTCCGTACGTGATCAAGGATCACTAGGGCCGTGGATTAGCAATCGAAAGATTGTGAACCACGAAAAATATCTTGTCTACTTTATATTTCCTGTGCACTCTCTACTTGCTTTTACTTATTGCAAAAGTTTTTTAACGACATCGTATCGCTATTCACCCCCCCCCCCCTCTAGCGACACTTTCGATCCAACAATTGGTATCAGAGCCGGGGGCGCTAAGATTCGGTGAAACCACCAATCTAGCTTTGTTTTTCTTTTTACAGATTTTTTATTTATTTATTTCTGTTTTCGTATAATTATTTCACTTGCTTATCTTCTCCTACATATAGAATTGCATTAGAGGCTTTAGGATCCGGATAAGGTTGTCCTTGGGTTAGATCCCGAGTAAGGTTGTCCTCCGAACTTCAACGACATTCGCATTTGATTGTTTATTTCTTTTGCAAGTTACATTTTATATATCTTTTTACTTCTCAAGACTACTAATCCAAGACGAAAAGTCTTGGAATATTCTTTCCGTGTGTGTTTTGCAAGATTCTTTTCGTTGTTCTTCTTCTTGTTTTAAATGGCCCATCTCGAAGGGTTTAGCACTGACCCCCGCTTTTACAATCTGTAATGACTTTCGTTATTGGAAGGGTCGGATGGAATGCTTTCTTAAAACCCAAATCGAGATGTGGATCATAATCCAAACCGGTTTCACACTTCCTATTAATGAAGATGGTGAATCTTTGGGTTACGATCAATGGTCAAATTCCATGAAAACAAGTAGAAGCGATGCCAAGGCAACTCAAATCTTGCAATGTGGGTTGTCCAAGGAAGAGCTCAACCGCGTGGCCCTTCATTAGTGCAAAGGACTTATGGACCAAGCTAGTGGAACTACGCAGAAGCGACGAAGGTATGTATGTAAAAGAGATTTACTTTTAAATAAATTGTATAACTTGAAAATGCAGGAAAACGAGACCGCAACTCAACTACATGCTCGTATCCAAGACATCGTCAACCAACTCCATGCCATCGGACAAAAGGTCGAGAATCGCGACCTTATCAGGTATTCTCTTAACTCGTTTCCTAGGACCACCTTGTGGGCATCCATGGTCGATGCCTACAAGGTCTCCAAGGACCTTTCTAAAATTAGGTTAGGCGAATTGTTTGAACTTGAATTACATGAGCAAACTAACGTGGTCCAGAGAAGAGTATTGCATTAGTTGCAGGTTCCAAGAAGAAGAAGCCCGCAAGCAAGCCACCCCCGAAGGAAGAAGACGAGTCCGAATCGGAAGTAGACTCCGAAATAGAATCCGAACTAGTCAATCTAGTTTGGAAGATGATCAAGAGACGAAAACGACCAACAACTCAAGGTAAGCCTAAACCTAATTCAAATACTTCTAATTTTAGATGCTATGAGTGCATGAGTTCGGTCACATCAAGTCCTAGTGCCCAAAGCTAAAGAATAACGCATCAAAGACCAAGAAAGCGCTAAACGCTACTTGGGAGGAGTTGTCGGAGGAAGAAGACGATATCCAAGCTCTAATGGCCAAGCCGACCGAGCACGACTCCGAAACCGAAGAAGAGTCCGAGTCCGAATCCGATGATGAGCTTCCATTCAAGACAAGCCACGGATCCGTATCCGGTTCAAAAGAATCATTAAGGGTAAGTCGGTCGTTACTTAATACTTTGTATGGTGCAATTAAATTTTTAAATAAGAAACTAGCTAAGTCCGAGTCCAAGGTCGAGACCCTAATTGAGGAGGTTAACCTCCTCAAACATGAGGTCTCCTAACCTCTTCGACTACTCGTATTCAAGAGGAGGACTCAACCTGCTGAAAAGCTTGAAGTTGAGAACTCGCTTTTGAAAACACAAGTCGAAGACCTTAGGAACACGTTGGAAAGGTTCACTTTGGGATCCAAGGGACTTGGACTCTTACTTGATCACAAAGGGCCGTACAACAAGGCCGGACTCGGTTTAACTCAAATACAACCAATAAGTCATATATGTCTATAGTAAACCAACATAAGAAAATGTCCAAGCATGGGTCCCTAAGACCACTTTGATTTCAACTTTAGGATCTAACATGTATTGGGTTCCCATGGACCAAATTCACTATGTGAATAGACCCACTGATTCAATGGTCCAGGGGAGCCAATACAAAATGTATTTTTGTTAAGTCTTAGAAATTGCATGCTTAGTTTTTCCTTTATTTTTAGAATGGTTAGATAGGACTCATAACCAACTAAAATCCTGCGAAAAGATTGAGCCTCGGGAGCCTCTTTCAAAAATAAACCAACTAAAATCCTATTTAAAAGATTGAGCCTCGGGAGCCTCTTTTCAAAAATAACTAGTTAGACCAAGACGTAGTCTCAAGTAAGTCGAGTTATCAATTTCTTGAAATTAGCTTTGTCTAAGGAAGTGGTCGTTGTTCCGATCAAAGAAGGCCTCTGTGCCTCGCCACGACCTGGAAGCTAATCTCTTGAAAAGATTACTTGATGAGCTTAGACTAAATCCGAATCTAACCTAATGTTGGTTAATTTAAATTCATTAAAATTAATCAAGTAAAATTGAAAGTCATCTCACAATAACACATAGGAATAACATGTTTTGATCATGTAGATATTGGTGAGATGATTTAGGTTTAAAACTTACAAACAACCCTTTAGTAATTCCAATATCCGATCCAACTACCTTATGTGTAGGATCAATGGATGTTGGCAGTGGTTGCTCTCACACATGACCGGGATCAACTCAAATTTTCGGTTACGATTCAAACGCATAAGGATCGGTAGCCTTCGGAATAACGGCAAGCTCAAAATCATCGGATCATGTGATATTGAGCTCAACTCTAACTTTACAATTCAAAATGTCTTATTAGTAGAAAACTTTCAATATAATTTACTTAGTGTAAGCCAATTGTGTGATAACAATTATAAGGTCATATTTCTAGAAAATGAATGCGTAATCAAAATAAATGCAACATCTAAAATAATACTTAAAGGAACTAGGAGTAGCAACATCTACACAATAAATTTACCCAACTCCTCAACCAAGTGTCTTATGACACAAAGAAGAGGAATCTTGGTTATGGCAATCAAGACTCTGACACTGCACTCCAAGACTCGCCCACAAGATGAGTCGAGTGGCTTGGTTATAGGTTTGCCTAAACTAAACAACTTGGATAATAAAATATGTAATGCTTGTCAACAAGGTAAACAATCTAGGACACAACATCAATTAACTAATCAAGAACGAACCAAAAGTGTTCTTGAGCTCCTACACATGGATCTATTTGATTCACATGGAGCTAAGTCACTCAATGGTAGTCAATTTTGCTTAGTCATAATTGATGACTATTCTAGATTTACTTGGGTTAGGTTTATCAAACATAAAAATGATACCCTAGACCAACTAATCAATCTTTGTAGGTTGTTGTCGAAAATCAAAGAACCTTAAGATTAAAAGACTTAGAAGCGATCATGGTGGTGAAAACCACGGGTTCTGATTTACGTAACCTAGCGGATACCACCATGAGTTTTCATGTCCTAGAACCCACAACAAAATGGGTTAGTCGAGCGGAAAAATAGAACCCTACAAGAAGCCGCTAGGACAATGTTAAGCAGTATAACCTACAGATAGATTTTGGGCGGAGGCGTTAGTACGCTTGCTATGTCCAAAATAGGATCATATATGGTAAAGAGGCACCAAAGACCTCGTCGAGATTTATCACGATAAAATGCGAACATCAAGTACTTTAGGGTATTTGGAAGCAATGTAAATATCTTAAACACTAAGGATTACCTAGGAAATTCAAATCCAAAACCTCTCTGGAACCTTTCTAGGATACTCAACCACCGATGGAGCTTATAGAATACAATCACGACACTCTTAGAGTCGAAGAAACCATTAAGTATAGTTTTCGACGAAGGACACGAACCCGTTCAATCCTTAACAAAACCAACTAGCAAATCAACTTATAGCGAACCCGACTCTGATCTTGAACTTGAATCTCGTCCTAACCCAAGTCATCCTATCGACCAAGTGATAGATGACTCTAACCCAAGTCAAACTAGAACTCACCCAAGTCATCCTATCGACCAAGTGATAGATGACCCTAACCCGAGTCACACTAAGACTCAAACAAATCATCCTATCAATCAAGTTATAGGTGATCCAAATTTAGGGGTTCGAACTAGAGCTTCATATCGAAACCTTAGTCAAATCTCGTTAATTTCCAAAATCGAACCCAAAACTATTGAACAAGCACTTCTTGATCCAGACTGGATTATTGCTATGCAAGAAGAGCTAGCTCAATTCACTAGAAATGAAGTGCAGGAATTAGTACCACCACCTAAAGAAAAATCAATTATTGGAACAAGGTGGGTATTTGAAATAAACTTGATGATAAAGGTGAAGTAGTTAGAAATAAAGCTAGGTTAGTCGCAAAGGGTTTAGTCAAGTCGAAGGTTTAGATTACGATGAGACCTACGCCCGTAGCTTGGACTAGAGTCCATCAGAATGTTGTTAGCATATCTTTGCACATCGAGGTTTTAAATTGTTTCAAATGGATGTCAAGTCAGCATTTTTGAATGGATACATTAAGGAAGAAGTTTACATCAGTCAACCTCCGGATTGAAAATCTAGATAAACGACCATGTCCTTAGACTTAAGAAAGCCCTATATGGACTCAAACAAGCCCCAAGAGCTTGATGCGAAGGCTTCGATCTATCTTAAGTCCAAAGGATTCAACCAAGGTTTAGTCGACCCAACCTTATTCGTTAAAACCGTAGGAAAAGAAATCTTTATAGCCCAAATCTATGTAGATGATATAATTTTTGGAACTACCAACTCGATCACTGCTAAGCAGAATTCATCTCACTTATGGAAAGTGAATTTGAAATGAATTTAGTGGGAGAGTTAAGTTTTTCTTAGGTTTACAAATTAAACAAACTAAAGATGGAATATATTTACATCAACAAAAATATACTAAGGACTTAATAAATCGATTTGGAATGCAAGATGCTAAAATAATCAATACACCTATGGCAACTAATGTTAATATAAGCGAAGATGTAGAAGGAAAACCCGTTGACCTAAAATACTATAGGGCGCAATAGGAAGTCTCCTATACTTAACCGCGAGCCGACCCGACATTTTATTCGCGGTAAGTATGTGCAGGTTACAAACACATGCCAAGGAGTCTCACCTAACCCTAGTCAAGTATCCTTAGATATCTAAAGGGCACGCTAAGCGTAGGTATTTGGTACCCTAGATCTACCGAGTTTAATCTAATCGGCTACTCCGACTCGACTATGCGGTAGTAAACTCGATAGAAAGAGCACAGTGGTTGTTGTCAAATCCTCGGCTCGAGTCTAGTAAGTTGATGCGATGAAACGACATTGCGTTGCCTTATCTACCACCGGCCAGAATACGTTGCGATGGGTGAGTGTGTCTCTCGGCTCTGTGGATGAAGCACACTCTCCAAGACTTTAGCTTAATCTTTAACAACATTAAAACCTACATAGATAACATTAGTTCAATTAACTTAACTAAAAATCCAATATGTCATTCTAGGACAAAACATATAGAAGTTAAACACCACTTCATTAGGGAACATGTAACTAATGGAACTATACAACTAGAGTATGTTGAGTCCAAATCAAACCTAGCGGACATCTTCACCAAACCACTACCCGAAGCCGAATTTAGTTTATTAAGACGAAAGTTAGGTATGTGCGTAATAGAGTAGGATTTAAATTTTTCTATATATGTACTCTACTTTTGCTTCTTTTTATGAAATTAGCCTATGTCTTACCTTAGAAATCATATACCTATAGATTTAAGGAGCCAACACATCTCACAACACATAGGACTAATGTGTTTGTGTACTTATGTGAGCAGGCGTGAGATGTTAGGACCTTACTCACAGTTCCAGATGTAGATTGGTGCATCGACATGAACCATGGAGTATAATTATTTAAAATTAATCAACTCCTTCAAGACTTATTGATCATTCTATATCAATCAAGTCCAACCGGAGTTGTACATTTTAGATGAACATATTTTCAAGCTTATTATTATTTTAAAAAAAAATATATTTATATTGGGAACTTGCTTGGACTTACAAACCTTAAAATATATTTACAAACTTTTTGAGTTAAGGCAAAAGGGGGAGAAAGTCACAAAAGTAAGGAAGAAAGTAAACAAAATTATTACCTTTTATATTAAGTAATTCCGTTTACTTAAGCAACTATTAAGGGGGAGTAAAAATTATTTTTCAAGAACTCACCTTCGGTCAAGGGGGAGGTTACCTCAAAGGGGAGAACTTGAAACAATAATATTTCTCACTCATGCTTAATCTTTATGCTAGCTCACTCACTATTAAGGGGGAGTAAAAATTATTTTTCAAGAACTCACCTTCGGTCAAGGGGGAGGTTACCTCAAAGGGGAGAACTTGAAACAATAATATTTCTCACTCATGCTTAATCTTTATGCTAGCTCACTCATGCTTAATCTTTATGCTAGCTCATTCATACTTAATCATTATGCTAGCTCATTCATATTTAATCATTATGCTAGCTCATTCATACTTAATCATTATGCTAGCTCATTCATATTTAATCATTATGCTAGCTCATTCATATTTAATCATTATGCTAGCTCATTCATATTTAATCTTTATGCTAGCTCATTCATGCTTAATCATTATGCTAGCTTACTGTTATGCTTAATTTTTCCTTAACTTTTGTGTCGGTTTGCCATGAATCAAAAAGGGGGAGATTGTTGGTGCAGTGGGCACCAAAGTCGAACCGGTATTTTGATTATGGCAAAAGGCTCAATAGTTAAGGGTATATTTGTTATCTTACGAGCTCAATTAAGTGTGCAGAAATGCTAAAGTTGAGCGGAAGGTCTGCGACACCCGGAACCGAGGTGGTCGCAACGCCAGAGGGACTTGAGGAAGCCGAGGTACTCGGGTGAAGACCTAAGCGAGGCTACAAGGTAAGCTCGTGTGGCGAAGCAAGGTCGTTAAGCGTAGATCCCAATACCTCCAATGGAAGGTCTAGGTCGAGATCGGATGGTTAGAACCATCGTACTTTATATTTTAAGCTAACTTGTATCATATCCAAAACCCTTTGACTACTATCAGCGCTAGTCAAGTTCCAGCCTTGAGAAGAGCTCGAATTTCAAGGGGGTGAATTTGGACTTGACTCGTGTTTTGGTACAAAGGGTGATGTGGCATCAAGGTGGACATCCAAACCATCACCAAGCTTCCTTGTGGTGGACGCCCAAAATAAGGTGAGTTGGCACAAGATGGTTGGCTCCCATGATGTGGCACAAGTTGAATGGCTCCAACAAGTTGGCGCCCAAGGAGGTTGGAGGTGGCACAAGGTGGTTGGATGAAACACCTCATCCTCAAGTTGGCGCCCAAGGAGGTTGGAGGTGGCACAAGGTGGTTGGATGAAACACCTCATCCTTGAGTTGGCGCACAAGAAGGTTGGAGGTGGCACAAGGTGGTTGGATGAAACACCTCATCCTTGAGTTGGGATAAGAACCTCACCTTGGACACTACCTATGTCTAAATTCATAGATCAATATCCATAAATAGACATGTTCAAGCCAAGCAATACAAGAATTCAAGAGCTCTCAACACGCCGTCGTAACGCCGCTACTACTACTCACATTTGCTACGACGAAGTGCCGCCGACAACGAAAGCTACATCTTCTACTTATAAGAGTTGTCGGTATATTTATTTAAGTTCTACTTCTTTAAATTGTCTTTGTGCTTTAATCGTAACAAGGAAAGGGGGAGTGTCCCTTTGCCTTGATTTCTTTTTGTAATCGTTGCTCCTACCTCCAACGAGGAGGAGTGGTTTTAGTGAATTGCCCTCCGTACGTGATCAAGGATCACTAGGGCCGTGGATTAGCAATCGAAAGATTGTGAACCACGTAAAAATATCTTGTCTACTTTATATTTCCGCTGTGCACTCTCTACTTGCTTTTTACTTATTGCAAAAGTTTTTTAACGACATCGTATCGCTATTCACCCCCCCCTCTAGCGACACTTTCGATCCAACAGTATTGGTTAGGGTTTTACCTTTGTGTGATGCCTTTGTTTGTTTTCCTTCTTGGCATGCATCACACAATTTGTTCTTGACATACTTGATCTTTGGTAGCCCTTTGACCAACTCCATCTTGGCTACCTTGGCTATGTTTTTCATGTTGATATGCCCCAATCTTCTATGCCATAGCCAACTTTCCTCTTCTTTTGCAACAAAACACTTAGTAGAAATGTTAGAAGCATATGAAAGATCAACATAATAGATATTTGATTTCCTATATCCAACTAACATGCAATCATTTAATTCCTTGTGTCTAATCATGCATTTAGAGGATTCAAAGGAGACATAATAGTTTGCATCACAAAGTTGACTAACACTTAATAAATTAAATTTCATATTTTCAACTAGCAAGACTTTGTGAATAACAATTTTGGGGGATACCTCAATTGTTCCTCTACCTAATATCTTGAGTTTTCCACTATTCCCAAAGGACACCGCTCCCTTCTTCACATATTTAATTGTGGAGAACTTGCTCACATCCCCGGTCATATGTGTTGAGCAACCGCTATCCACAATCTACATACCTCGCTCTCCTACCTAAATCACATGAAAAACACAAGCTTTTGGTACCCAAACATTTGGACCGGTAACATTAAGTAAAAACTTCTTAGGTACCCAAGCTTTCTTAACCTTACCCTTAATAGTTGCTTTCCTATTTATTAATGAAATATAAGCAACTTCTTTTTCTTTTGGCTTATATCCTAAACCGGCCTTGTTATAAACCGCTCTTTGCCTACTAAGAATCATATCAAGACACTTTGAGCCATTTGAAAATTTTTCTAAACATACTTTCAATTCACTAACCTCATCCTTAAGTTTGTCATTTTCTTCCTTAAGCATGCAAGAGTCAATATGTGAAAGCTTTTCATCCCTAATGGCCTTTAGTTCTACCTTCATGCTCTTAACCTTAGATTTTGACTTATCTAGAGCTTCTTTAAGATAAGAAATTGATTTATAAAGAAGCTTAATCTTGGGAGAATTCATTACCTCATCGTCACTAGATGACGATTCATCACTTGAAGAGTCTTCTTGGCTTGATGTGCCAGAATCATCTTCTAATGCCATGAGTGTCACATGGCGTGTAATGTGGCAAAGCTCATCATCGGAGGAAGAGTCTTCAACGCTTGGTGTGTCCCATGTGGTTTGAGCCACCATAGCCTTCTTCTTCTTCTTCTCCTTTTTGTCCTTCTTTTTCTTTTCTTTTTCCTCCTTCTTTAGCTCCGGGCAATTCGGCTTTATGTGTCCCTTCTTGTTGCAAGCATGACAAATCACATTATTACTAAAACTTGAATTATCACTAAATTTACCTTTTGAGGAATGAGACCCCTTCCTTGCTTCTCTATTCTTGAACTCTTTTGACCTTCTATAAAGCTTCTTGACAAAATTTGCCATTTCACTAGATGAGTCTTCATCACTACTTGACTCATTCTCGGACTCGGATGATGATGATGCTTCTTTTCTTTCCTTCTTCTTCTTTTCTTTCTTCTCAACAAATAGAGCTAAACCCTTTTCCTTAGAGGACATGTTAGTTTGCTCATGTAATTCGAACTCACAAAATAGTTCATCAATTTTAATTTGCGAAAGATCCCTAGTTACCTTAATGGCATCAACTATAGAAGTCCACAAAGAATTTCTAGGAAATGCTTGTAAAATATACCTTACCAAATCCCGGTTGTCAACTCGCTCACCTATGATATGGAGTCTGTTCACAATTTCCTTGAACCTTCCATGCATTTGACTTACGGTTTCATGCATCTTCATTTGGAAGGCTTGAAGTTGTCCAACTAATAGGTCCTTCTTGGCCCTCTTTGATTCCTTGGAACCTTCATTTAGCTCAATGAGCTTTTCCCATAGCTCCTTGGCGGATTTAAAAGGCCCCACCTTGTTGAGTTGCTCCATTGTGACGCCGCATTGGATGGTGAGGACGGCCTTTGCATTTGATTCAAATTTCTTGTTTATTTCTCTTGTCCAATCCTTGCTTGGAATAGGATGTCCATGTTCATCCACCGGTTCTTCGAAGCCATCTATAATACTATGCCAAATTTCAATATTACTCATAAGATAGTACTTCATCCTACCTTTCCAATACACAAAATGGCTCCCATCGAAGAGCGGTGGCTTAGCGGTGCTATATCCCTCTTGAAGAGCCATTGATGTCTTGGTTGATGTTGAGATCTTCCAAGCTATCCGGGCTCTGATACCACTTGTTAGGACCCTTGGAATGGCTAGAGGGGGGGGGTGATTAGCCTTTCTTCGTTTCTACAAGAACGTTAGCGGAAGCAATACAAATATAAACACAAATAAAAGCGAGAAACAAACCTAACACCCGATGTAACGTGGTTCGGAGATGACGCTCCTACTCCACGGCAATCCGTAAGGTGGATTAGCCCTAATCAATCTTCACTAGAACCTCCTTTGGATGAACCAAGGTGGAGAAACCTTATCTTACAATGCACTCCTCTTCTTTACAATGATGGATGATTAAGAACAAGAGAAGAGGAGGTTTTGAATTGCTAAAAACACTTGGAAAGCTTGGTGAGCACGTAGGTGTAGTTGGGAGCAAGAGCACTAGCTTCACTAAGCTCCCCATGGCCCCTTTTTATAGAAGAGGGGTTGTTTTTCCCGTTGGGCTTCAATCAGTCGACTGATGCTTGCCATCAATCGACTGCCGCCGAAGCCAACGACTTCTGAAACGCGATCTCCGCGGAGATTCGTAGCCGCAATCTCCAACGGCCAGGTGATCAGTCGACTGATCCCTCCATCAGTCGACTGATGGGGTGATCAGTCGAGTGATCAAGGCAGCAGTCGAGTGAGACTGCATTCTGTGGCGATATTCCTCTTGATCACCGATCGATGCCCTGGCCCGATCGATCATAGTATCACGATCGCTTGTCAAAGTAAAGCGATCGATGGTCGTGTTTCACCGACTCACCGAACGCCGACCAATCGATCGATACATCGACGGGCCGACTGATACTCATCAAGTATGAGTAATTCATACTTGATTTTATACCCTAGACCTAGACTCAACCTTCTAGCTCCTCAATAAGCCTTGCGCCTTCAGGATCCCTCCGAGTCCGCGACTTGTTCATCCTTTGCGCTTTGCTTCCAAGAGCTTCCTTCGGTTTCGTCATGTCTTGGGTTGCCAAATGCTTGGACTTTACGCTGCCAAGACTACAAGCTTGGACTTATGCTGCCAAGACTTTACTTTGGACTTCCTTTGTCAAGGTTCACTTGGACTTTACGCTGCCAAGACTACAAGCTTGGTCTTACGCTGCCAAGTCCATCCCTTGTACTTCCTTTGCCAAGATCATACTTGGACTTCCTTTGCCAAGATCATACTTGGACTTCCTTTTCCAAGATCATACTTGGACTTTCCTGTCACTTAAACATTTTCGCAATTAGATCACAAGATATTGCCTAACTTAGATAATTATCCAAACATCAAAACATATATAAATACTTGGAGCATTGTTGCACCACCAACAACAAGAGATTTAACGTGGTTCGGAACAAGGGTTCCTACTCCACGGGGCGAGCTCTAATTGTGCTCTACCATTGTCAAACTTCTCCTTCTCAGTATGACATCGAATGTGGAGAAACCTCTTACAATATATTTACAATAATAAACAATAAACTACAATAAAAAAATAAGAAGCAAATACAATACTAAGTAAAGAAAATTTTATGAGAAAAACTTTAGATTGCTAGTGAATGTCTGGAAATGCAATAACACTTCCCCTTCAAAATCACCCCCAAAATCGCTTGCAAAATCCTCCCCAAGTTGCTCTTTTTATAACCTGCATCGAGTTGATTTCATGCCTAGCAGTCAACTGCCCAAAGGCATCAGTCGATTGCTAGCCTATTCATTGTCTCACAACGACTCCATCCATGTTAGAATCTATCCAACAGATACATTAGCAGTCGACTGTCCTTACCAACATTTGATTGCCCAATCGATTACATAAGGATCTGTGGACTGCTACAGTGCCATTAGTCGACTGCCCATACATGGCAGTCGACTGCCACAGCCTTAACCGAGCAGTCGAGCCTCAGTCGACTCCTTGACCAATCGACTGCTCCGAGTCAACTAAGCTCTTGAGTGTCAAACACTCGGTCAGTCAACTAGTCCATAACCCCAGTCGACAAGTAAACCTCAAATATGAGGTTTAACCCAAGTATGATCTCCTCATACTTGATCCTCACCCATAGCCTAGACCTAAGCCTTCTAGCCACCTCCATCAGCCTCACGCCTCTGGGATTCCTCGAGTCTACGACCCTTCATTCTTCGTGTTAGCCTTCAAATGCTTCCATCGACTATGTCATGCTAACCAGGTCCTTTGCCAAGGTTCATGGACTTATGCCGCCAAGACTCCATGCTTGGACTTTACGCTGCTAAAACCTCACCCTTTGACTTCCTTGCCAAGATTCATTTAGACTTACGCCGCTAAGACTACATGCTTAGACTTTACGCTGCCAAACCTACAAACTTGGACTTTTCCTTTACTAAGTACCCATGACTTGGACTTCAATTGCCAAGTACTAATGACTTGGACTTTCCAATTGCCAAGACCATGCTTGGACTTTCCATGCCAAGACCATATTTAGACTTTGCTTGTCAACTCCATATTGGACTTTCGAATTGTCAAAGTTCACTTGGACTTACGTCGCCAAGAATACACATTTGGACTTATGTTGCTAAGACTTTACCTTTGGACTTCCCTTGTCAAATATCTATATTTGGACTTTCCTTGCCAAGTATCCAAACTTGGACTTCCGAGTTTGATTGCTCCAACAATCTTCCCCAAATAGTCTCTCCTATATGACTTTGAATATCCCAATAGTCAAATCCATTGTCATATGGTCAACATATAGTGAAACAATGGTCAAATCCATTGTCAAATATCAAAACACTACTCGAGTCCCACTTGAGTTTTGTCAACATTGACTCGGGGCCTATTGCACTAATAATCTCTCCCTTTTTGACGTTTGATAATACCTTTAAGTTAGGCTAACAATAACCCAACTTAACTCTTCCAATGTCAAAGCATAGTGAAGGTTTACTTAACTTAAACCTTACTTTTCCCCCTTTGGCATACATCAAAGAACCTACTAAGATTTTCAATGTGTCATCTTCTAAAGAGATTCTACATTCTCCCCCTTGGTTCAAAAACATCTTAGATGTTTTCACTCTTTCTAGTGATAAGTCTCATATCACTAAAAGAGAGGCAATCCATAATGAAGGTTTACTAAATCCTCACTTCTCCCCCTTTGGTCAAAATTGCATCCATCATCTTTTGATGGACACACTCCCCCTAAAGACTTGCTCCTCGTTGACCATTGCACTAACAATGTCCTTAGAGAGTTCCTAAGCCTTTAAGAAATTTAAACCATAAAAAATAAGGGTAAAAGTTCAAACTTGAACTTTAACCTCCCTTAAAATTCGATACTCCACTCTAAAAACTCTCATAATCATTTACAATGATTATTTCACCCTTTTAATGCTTTCCAAAGTATATCTTAGGGTTATGAGACGTTAGAGTAACATAAAATAGTTGATACATGGCTAAATAACCCTTGTTCAATCGAAATTAGTTTCAGTAGTTGATCGAAATAATAAATAGTCGACTACCTTATCACCAGTCGACTGCTCCAAGCAGCATTGGACTAGTTTCTACAATGTGCAAAAAATAGTTTCAGAAATTGAGTTTTGATAAATCATAAGTAAATATACATATTTTGAAAAATCCTAAAAATGCATACATATATTACTTACATCAAATACAATGGATGAAAAATATTTTTATAATAAAATACCCATTAAATTGAAATATTGATACAAAGTTCAAAAGTACTAATAACTTCAATGTTGTTGGCCTAACTTGTATCAATTTGTTCAATAGTGATTGCTATCAAAAGATAGACTTCACCAAGGTTTTTCAAAATGATTTTAAAATAATTTTAAAACTTTATTTTGAACCATTATCTACGGGCTAGATATACATGACTTGTACATTAGCTTTTCTCATGATTCATCAATGTCATATTATGAGTTTGAGTTCATCTAGATGCAACATCTATGCATCTTAAACTTAACTCATTTCTTAATATCTCACATGTGTCTAAGGTGTATCAATACACACACATGTCAATTTAATATTTTTGTGAGATGTGAGTTTAGGTTCTTCCCTAATCTAGGGTCTCATGCATTTCATCTAGGTAACTATATTTGATTCCCTTATCATGAGACTTTAAATCATGTTATTGTCCTTAATTTCATTTTTAATTATCCTAAATGCATGAGATATGATTATTGCATAAATGATAGCATAAATTAAAATATTTGCCAATAATCATTATGTCATAGCATAAAGGTAGACAAAAAAAATACAAACATGACATATTAACTTAACATTTTCATAACATTTTATATAATCAAATGAAATATGATGTTATGACATGACATATAACAAACAAAACATGACAAATAAAATATTAAGGTATAAGAGTACCTAGATTTCAAGTCTAATTGTCATTTAATAGGATTAAATCAATTTTGTCATAATGTCTAAATTCCCTCAAGTGTACCAAAATCCCAAAATGACACACTATGACTCTACCACCTAAATGTGCCAATTTTGATTGACTTTTTAAACTTCTCAAATTTTATTGGCACATCTTAAAATTTTTTTAGGATATAATTCTAAACTCATTTATAAGGTATCACTTAACTTTGAAAATGCCCTAAAGTGTCAATTCTACTATGGTTAGGTTAACTACCTATCCATTCAAGATTGGCACACCCTAAACTCATCTAGCGTGATGGAATCATGCTCCTAGGAACCCAATACCTATTAGAGCTCCTTGGGATAACTTTCCTAACTACCCTCCTAGGCTTTGAAGCTTTGGTCATTTGGATCTTATCTAGGTTAACCTTAGGGGTAACTCCCCTTATAATCTTGCTAGTGACTTTCTTAGGCCTTAGTCACTTCGGCCTTCCTAAGGTTGACTCTAGGGATTGCCTCCCCTTGTGACCTTAACTTTCATAGACCTAGACTTAGTTCCATAGTCAAATGAAACATTGTGCTAGATCGGCATTACCTTCTTGGACATAAGCTTGTGACCCAAATCTTTCTTATCTTTAGGCAATCCTTGCCTCATAACACCTAAGTTTTGACTCCTAGATCCTTTAATTAAATTTGTCATAATTTGAAGGGTCTTTTCTAATTTTTTAAGCCTTGATCTTAAAGCTTGGTTTTCCACCTCTAATTTGTCCAATTTTGATTTTTCATTAATTCCTTGGACATATTTCTTCCTAGGCATATATCTATCCTTCTTAGGGTTAATGGCTAGGTTCTTGTTATCCTTAGGTGGGATTGACTTAGAATTGTCCTTAGGCAAATTAACATTTTTAGCACCTAAACAATAATATTTATTATTATTTCTAGCATGCTTGTTATTATGAACAATTGCAAATGAATTAAAAACATTCCTAGCATGCTTCTTGTCATTAATAATTAAAATTTTATTATTGAAAGTTACCTTAGGCTCTGTCTTTGGAGCTCCCCATACCCTCAAGCTCTCTATCTTGTCCTTCTTTGGGTTTCTCCCTTTCGAACATTGACTCCAATAGTGACTTGTTTTATTGCATCGGAAGCATACTATATGCTTCTTGCTCTTTCGAATTGGAGCTCCAGCCTCCTTGACCTTTTCCTTGGGCTTGGGTGTCGATTGAGTCTTCTTGACTCTTTTTGGACACTTGCTTTTGGAGTGACCTTGTTCTCTACACTTAAAGCATGTTATATGATTTTTATTTTTAATACATATGCTTGAGTTACCTAGAGAAGAACTTTGAGCTTATTCTTCATTGTCTCTAGGGGGTAGAGGGTTCTTGTCTCTGGTGTTGAGTGTCTCTCCTCCCCCTCAATCCTAAAAGTGGAGATTTCCAAGACCTCCTCTTCCTCGGATGTTGAGAATCTCTCAACTTCCAATGGCTCACATTCTTAAGTCGATGATGAGCTTTCCTTAGCTTCCTCCTTATCTTGTGTCGGTGATGGTTTTTCATGGAGCTCAACCAACTTGTCCCATAACTCCATAGCATTGTAGAATTCTCCTAGGCTATATAATAAATCCTTAGGAATTGATTTAGCTAACATTAACATTACCTTTTTATTAATTTTATATTTCTGATTTTGCTCCTCGATCCACTTCTTCTTCTTGAATATTTTTCCTTTCTTGTGATATGAACCCCACCAACAACAGTGATGGAATCTGAGACAAAGATGGCTAGAACCCCATGATTAGAAGACAAGAGTTTGAGCCTTGACCCGTAACCAAGGATTGGCACGAACCAAGACTACGAAAGAGAAGAAACGTCACACCCGAAAGTGATAAGTTTCTGTTGTTGAACACCACGAGGATAAACTCAATAAGTTGAGAAGTCCTTTCAAGAACTAAGAAGAGCACACAAATATTTCTCACCTAAAAGTTCCCTTCCATGTTAGGATTTGCCTCCCTTATATAGTGGGAATAAGCAAGTAAGAGTACAAAATGCATGCAACAATTAGAGTGTCCATGCTTGCATGTAAGCATGCACACAACTTAGAAACTCAAAACAATTAAAGTACCTAGGCTTGCATGTAAGCATGCACAACTTAGAAATCCTCAAAACTCAAGTCTTTATACGTCTTTAATGCATGAGCAAGTTCCCGTAATTATTTAGTGTTCTTTCACCGATGATGCAAGGATGAATCAAGGATCAATAAGTCCGATTATGTGGATTAGGCCTTGATCTACACTTGGGTTTATCTTGATCTCTTCTCTCTCATGATCAGTCCAATGTTCGTCGATTAGTCCATTTAATGCTTCCTTGAAACGCTTTGCTCGAAGTCTTGTAATTGGACCTTCTGGAAGCGATAAATGATCCTTCGTAACTTCATCCTTAAGCCAACAAGCAACCCCTTGACTTGCATCATTCTTCCCCTCTTGAAAATGATTTGTCCTCAAATCATTATCTACGTCAAATGGGGATAAATTAGCAACATTAAAAGTAGAATGTACACCATACTCACTTGGCAACTCAAGTTTGTAGGCATTATCATTGATATGCTCAATCACTTGGAATGGTCCATCGCCTCGAGGTAGAAGTTTAGAACATCATTTTTTTTTGAAATCGTTCCTTCCATAGGTGCAACCAGACCCATTCTCCTAGTTCAAAAACAACTTTCTTGTGCCCCTTGTTAGCTTGTTGAACATATTGTTGGGTTCTCCTCTCAATATTCAGTTGTGCTTGCTCATGGATCCTTTTCACAAATTCAGCCTTTTGCTTACCATCTAAGTTTAAATGCTCACTCAAAGGCAAAGGAATCAAATCTAGGGGCGACAAGGGATTGAATCCATAAACAACTTCAAAAGGAGAAAACTTAGTTGCAGAATGTATACTTCTGTTGTAAGCAAATTCAACATGAGGTAGACACTCTTCCCATGTTTTCAGGTTCTTTTTAATGATGGCACGGAGTAAGAAGGATAATGTTCAATTGACAACTTCAGTTTACCCATCGGTTTGGGGATGACAGGTAGTAGAGAATAACAATTTAGTACCCAATTTTTCCCATAAAGTCTTCCAAAAATAACTCAAAAACTTTCCATCTCTATCAGAAATAATGGTCCTAGGCATGTCATGCAACCTAATAACCTCTCTAAAAAATAAATCAGCTATATGTGAGGCATCATCAATTTTATGACATGGAATGAAATGTTCCATTTTGGAAAACCTATCTACCACTACAAAAATTGAGTCTCTCCCCCTCTTAGTTCAAGGTAGTCCCAAAACAAAGTCAATAGAAATATCAGTCCAAGGTTCACTAGGTATAGGCAAAGGTGTATACAAGCCATGTGGTTTCAACTTTGATTTAGCTTGTTTGCAAGTGGTACACTTCTCATAAATTTTCTCGACATCACACTTCATATGAGGCCAAAAAAAAATGATCTTGCAAAACAAGTCTTAGTAACACCAAAATGCTCCAACAACCCCCCCCCCCCCCCCCTCCCCCCCATGGGCTTCCCTAGTAAGCAACTCGCGCAACGAACACCTAGACACACACAATCTATTTTCACGAAATAAAAATCCATCTTGCTTATAAAACTTACATATTGCAACCTTTTCGCATCCTTTAAACACATCAGAAAAATTAGCATAATTAGTATATAAATCCTTGATATATTCAAATCCAAGTAACTTCGTATCTAAAGCAGAAAGTAAAGCATACCTTCGAGATAATGCATCAGCTACCACATTTTCTTGGCATTGCTTGTATCTAATCACAAATCACATAAGGAAAGGTCTCGATGAACTCCGCCCATTTAGCATGGCGTCGGTTTAACTTATGTTGTCCATTTAAATGCTTTAATGATTGATAATTTGTGTGAATCACAAATTCTTTTGGCCAAAGATAATGCTGCCATGTTTCCAATACTCTTACCAACGCATACATCTCCTTGTCGTATGTGGGATAGTTGAGAGTTGCTTCACTCAACTTCTCACTGAAGTAAGCAATGGGTCTCATTTCCTGCATAAGCACAACACCTATACCAATACCAGAAGCATCACATTCGATTTCAAATATCTTAGAAAAATTTGGTAGGACTAGTAAAGGAGAAGAACTTAGCTTTTCTTTCAAGGCGTTAAATGTTCTAGTTTTCTCATCTTCCCATTTGAATGACTTATTTTTTTTTGATGACTTCAGTAAGAGAAGCTGCAATATAACTAAAATTATGAACAAACCGTCTATAGAAACTGGCTAATCCATGGAAACTCCTCACTTGGCTAATTGTGGTTGGTGTTGGCCACTCTTGAATCTCTTTTACCTTTTCCTCATCCATCGCAACACCTTTAGCACTTATAACGAAACCAAAAAACACCACTCTTTCTGTACAAAATGAGCATTTTTGGAGGTTAGCAAAAAACTTTTCTTCTTTCAACACCCTCAAAACAGACCTTAAATGGTTGATATGTTCTTCTAAGCTTTTGTTATAAATCAAAATATCATCGAAATACACAACTATAAATTGTCCTAAGAAAGCATGCAAAACATGGTTCATTAAACGCATAAAAGTGCTCAGAGCATTAGTTAAACCAAAAGGCATTACTAACCATTCATATAAGCTATGCTTGGTCTTAAAACCTGTCTTCCATTCATCACCTTCCTTCATCCTAATCTGATGATATCCACTCCTAAGATCAATTTTTGTGAACATGCAAGAACCCTGCAATTCATCAAGCATATCATCGAGTCTAGGGATGGGGTGGTGATACTTTACCGTTATATTGTTGATGGCTCGACAATCCACACACATCCTCCATGTACCATCCTTCTTGGGAACAAGTAATGCAGGGACGATGCAAGGGATCATGCTTTCTCGAACATATCCTTTTTTAAGTAATTTAGTAACTTTCCTTTGAAGTTCTTTGGTTTCCTCCGAATTGCTTTTATAGGCAGGTCGATTTGGGATGGATGCACTAGGTATGAAGTTGATTTGGTGTTCAATTCCACGCATCAGAGGCAAACCATGCGGAACCTCTTCAGGAAAGACATCCTTGAATTCCTATAAAAGAGAAACAACAACATTTGGCAAAGAATTGTTAAGCTCATTAGTGCTTAAGAGTGCCTCCTTATACAAAAGGATAAGAGGCACCCTATTTGAAAATAAAGCTTGTTTGATTTCACTTTTTTTTTGCATAGAAGTTATTTTCCTTTCTCTCAACTTCTTTTCTCTCAACTACTTTTTCCTTAATATCTTTTCTCTCAATTTCTTTTATCTTTGTTTCTTTTTCTCTCTTCTTTTCTTTTCTCTCAATTTCTTTTTCTCCATTCTTTTCTTTTTTCTCAGTTTCTTTTTTCTCAATTTCTTTTTCTCTCTTTTTCTCTGTAGCTCTTTGTAATTTCAGTTGATCCTCCATAACTTGTCTTGGACTTAATGGTACAAGAGTAAAAGGTTATCCCTTTCGAGTAAAGGAATATCTATTTGTGTACCCATCATGAGTTACCTTCCGATCAAATTGCCAAGGTCTTCCTAATAATAGATGGCATGCATGCATGGGAACCACATCAAATAACAACTCATCTTCATATTTGCCAATGGAAATTGCTACCAAGACTTGCTTTGTTACCTTGATTTCACCATAATCATTCAGCCACTAAAGCCGATAGGGACGTGGATGTTTCTGAGTTGATAAAGCTAATTTTTCCACCAAATCAGTACTTGCCACATTGGTGCAACTCCCTCCATCAATAATAACGTTGCAAACCTTGTTATTCACAAAGCAACGAGTATGGAATAAGTTCTCCCTTTGATTATCTTCTTCCTCCTTAGCTTGTAGATTGAGAACTCATTGGGCTACTAATAAGTCTCCAACAGCGGCATGTTGTTCATCATCACTGTCCTCTTCTGGTGGTACTTCTTCTGCTACTTCCTCCTCATCTTCTGACTCAAGCTCTCCTTGGGAATTTATCACCATTACCCTTTTGTTCGCACATTGGCTAGCTATGTGGCCACGGCCCTGGCATTTAAAGCACTTGATATCGCATGATTTAGAAGAAGTGGACTCAATAGTACCTTGAGCAGCAGATATTGTTGGTTTGGGCTTCTTGAAGGGTTCAAACTTTAGCTTGTTTGTAGATGCTCGTCCCTTCTTGGAGCTGCTCTCCAAGGGTTATTGGTAGCCATGAGTTGTCCCTTCTTTGCCAATCCCCTCCGCTTGAGTTGTTCCTCCACTTTTAGTGCCTGGTGGACCATATCCGATAGCTCAACATAATGTTGTAATTCAACAATATCAACAATTTCTGAGTTTAATCCATGCAAAAACCTAGCCATGGTGGCTTCCCGATCTTCATCGACATTAGCATGCATCATGGACAATTCCATCTCCTTGAAGTACTCATCAACACTTTTGGAGCCTTGAGATAACCTCTGTAGCTACTGATATAAGCTCCTATAGTAATGGCTGGGTACAAACCTTTTTCTCATGAGCACTTTCATCTCCTCTCGAGTGGACACAGGCTGCTCTCTATTTCTTCTCCGATTCATCACCACTTGATCCCACCAAACAATTGCATAATCAGTGAATTCAATAGGCGCTAGCTTAACCTTCTTAAGATCTGAAAAATCATGAAACTCAAACACCATCTCCATCTTTGTTTCCCACTCTAAATAAACTTCTAGATAATTTTTCCCTTGGAAGGATGGAATCTTCAACTTTATTCCTCCTAAGTCATTATTTCTTCTAGTTCCACCTGGATTCCGATCCTCACTACATCTGTTTCTACCTCCTCTATATCCAATCCAACCCTGGTTGTAGTTTTGCTCACCAAATTCTTCTATTCTCTC
The DNA here is from genome assembly GCA_025175895.1 of Wurfbainia villosa. Classification (NCBI taxonomy): domain Eukaryota; kingdom Viridiplantae; phylum Streptophyta; class Magnoliopsida; order Zingiberales; family Zingiberaceae; genus Wurfbainia; species Wurfbainia villosa. The sequence goes on from CM045998.1 coordinate 22,104,814, forward strand.
TTTTTCTCCCTCATCAACCCACTCAGCACGCCTCTGTGGTGGCACTGTAGATTGGGAGGTTGTCTAGTCGCCTCCGTTGTATCATCTTCCTGGTCGTTGGACATTTCTGCAAAGATGAAAGAAACCTCACAAAGCACTCCCTCACATATATGTTTTTTTTTCTCAAGAGTAGGGCACTCACACTTGTGTTTGTGGGAGGTTCTCTTTAGTTCTTGATCAAACTTTAGAACAAATCGGACTATCATGTAGCAATTCAAACAACGAAACTAATGATGATGGAAAAGAAAATGAAAGAGAAACAAGCGAAACTAATGATGGCGGAATAGAAAATGAAAGAGTAGACAAAAGAAACAAACGAAACTTATAATGGCAGAATAAAAATGAAAGAGTGAAGATTAAGAGAAAGAATAAAAAATGAATAATGAACTCTTGAAGTAATTCTAAGGGTTCAATAATACTTGGACTTGCACAAACAACTTCTTTTTTTTTTTTTTTGATACTTTCTTCTTTTTTTTTTTTGTACCACGTTTTTTTTATAGAACAACAAGTAAAGATAGATTTAGCACTTGCCTTTAAAACAAAGCTCTGATATCAGATGATACGAACCCCACCAACAACTGTGATGGAACCCGAGACAAAGATGGCTAGAACCCCAGGATTAGAAGACAAGAGTTTGAGCCTTGACCCGTAACCAAGGATTGACACGAACCAAGACTACGAAAGAGAAGAAACGCCACACCCGAAAGTGATAAGTTTCGGTTGTTGAACATCACGAGGATAAACTCGATAAGTTCAGAAGTCATTTCAAGAACTAAGAAGAGCACACAAATATTTCTCACCCAAAAGTTCCCTTCTATGTTAGGATTTGCCTCCCTTATATAGTGGGAGTAAGAAAGTAAGAGTACAAAGTGCATGCAACAATTAGAGTGCCCATGCTTGCATGTAAGCATGCACACAACTTAGAAACTCAAAACAATTAAAGTACCTAGGCTTGCATGTAAGCTTGCACAACTTAGAAATCCTCAAAACTCAAGTCTTCATACGTCTTTAATGAATGAGCAAGTTCCCATAATTATTTAGTGTTCTTCCACCGATGATGCAAGGATGAGTCAAGGATCGATAAGTCCGATTACGTAGATTAGACCTTGATCTGTACTTGGGCTTATCTTGGTCTCTTCTTTCTCATGATCCGTCCAATGTTCGTCGATTAGTCCATTTAATGCTTCCTTGAAATGCTTTACTTGAAGTCTTATAATTGGACCTTCTAGAAGTGACAAATGATCCTTCGTAGCTTCATCCTTAAGCCAACAAGCAGCCCCTTGACTTGCATCATCTTGTTCTCGGGGGGATCAAATCCATGCACAATGAAAAGCCAATTGACAAATTTGTTCATTAAAAAAATATGTCATCCTACCTTTCTAGGAAGCGAAGTCTTCGTCGTCAAAGATAGGTGGAATGGTAATGTCATAGCCCGATCCATTATTGGGTAGCTCCATCCTCTAGCGTTAGTACTCTCTTGGCAATGAGTCCATAGAAGAGCATCCTTGCTCTGATATCAATTGTAGGGTCGATGACATCATGCTAGAGGGGTGAATAGCAATTTCTTCGATTTCGTGCTTCGATGGATTGCGTGCTTGTCCATAATGTTGGAGGATCGTGGCCCGGCTAAAAGGGGGGTTGAATAGCCTTTTCGTGTGTTCGATGGAAATCGTTCGCTTGTCGTGTGCTTGTCTATAATATTCGTTAATACACAGCGGAAATACAAATAACAAATACAAATACAAGAGACAATCACAACACATGATATATGTGGTTCGGAACCTTAGGGTTCCTACTCCACGAGGTGAGCTCAATGAGCTCGAGTTATGCACACGACACTAACAAGCTCCTTCTCGATAACAAGTCGGAGATGGAGAAACCTCGTACAAGAAATTACAAGATGTAATATAAAAGTACAAGCAAAATACAAAGAAAATATGAAATACAAGTAAAGAAAACTTTACACCACTTTACTTTGATCACTTGCTTGTTGCTTGCTTTAGTTTTCTCTTGAAGGTCTAGAATGCAGCAATAATTCCCCTCCAAAATCTCCCAAAAAACGATTGTGGAAATCCTCCCCAAGCTCCTCCTTTTATGCTTGTCTCGGGTTGATTCCACGCCTAGCAGTCGACTACCATAAGACCCGATCATTGCTCCCATGATGAGACAATGGCTTAATCACGTTGGCATCCGGCCAATGGATATCTTATTAGTCATTGCTAGTTACCATCAATCATTGCCATCCACTGGCCGTGATCGATGTCGGCTGGCGTTAATGCTTGCGTCCTCGACCCGTGATCGGCCGCCATCCATGGCGGTCGGCCATATCAGCAGCGATCGAACGCTAGTAAACTCTCACTAGTCAACTGGGACATACCACCAGTCGACTTTTGTCAGGTAAAACCTCAAACACAAGTTGTTTGAGCATCTGACCATTGGGTAAAATCTCAAACAATATGTTTGAGCATCCGACACACCCTTAGCCTAGACCTAAGACTTCTAGCCACCTCTACTAGCTTTCACGCCTATCGAATCCCTCCAAGTCATCCATGACTCGTTCATCCATGCGCGGATCCCTCCAAGTCATCCATGACTTATTCATCCATACACTAGCCTCCAGTCGGCTATTGTCATGCTCTCGGTGTCTATACCAAATGCCAAGTCACCATAACTTGGACTTTCACCATCAAGGCTACACACTTGGACTTGCGTGGCCAAGGCTACACACTTGGACTTCCAATGCCGAGCCCCATGCTTGGACTTTCACCGCCAAGGCTATACACTTGGACTTACGTGGCCAAGACTACACACTTGGTCTTCCCATGACAATCACATGTCATAAGTGTTGTCTAACATCAAAATATTGCTTGAGTCAAACTCGAGTCTGGTCAATCATGACCTAGGTCGATTGCACCAATAATCTCTCCCTTTTTGATGTTTGACAAAACCCCAAACACCTTTGAGTTAGGTAACCTAACTCAAGTCTACCAATTATCCCCAATTGGCAATTCTCACCTTTGAGAATTCCAACTAACCCCAATTGGTAACTTCTCCCCCTTTTTGACATACATCAAAAAGGTCCTCAAGAGTGTCAATGTCTCATATCCCAATGAGATCTTACAATCTCCCCCTTGGTCCAAAAAACACATCCAACATCCCAAGATGGATATCCTCCCCCTAAAGGCTTGCTCCCCCTTGACCATTGCACCAACAATGTTCTTGGAGATGCCCTAAGCCAATAGGAACACTAAACAATCGAAATTAAGGGCAAAGATTCAACATTGAACTTTCACCTCCCTTAATTCGATATACACCCTAAACAATTATCCTAATCCATTTTCAATGGATTTCCACCCTTTCTAATGCTCTCCAAAGCATATCCTAGGGTTAGGAGCAATTAGGGAACCTAAACGTAGCTGAACATGAGCCTATCAAACCTTGTTTACCCGAATCAGCTCTGTAGTCGAATCTCACAGCTACCAGTCAACTGCCCTTGATGGAAGTCGACTAACATCCATGGTAGTCGACTGATTTCTGCATTATGCAGAAATTAAACTTCAGAATCTAAATTTGAAAATACATAAGTAAAAATATGTACTTTGAAAAATCTTGAAAATTCATACGTACATTACTTATAACAAACATTATGGTTGAAAAATATTGGAAAAATAAAATACCCATAAACTAGTAAGATTGATACAAAGTTTAAATCCATTGAAATTTTCAATGTTTAACCCTACTTTATATCACCTCATTCAATGGTGATTGCTATCAAAAGATAGACTTCACCAAGGTTTTTCAAAATAATTTTGAAATGTTTTTAAAACCTTAAATTCCTTTTCCTAACATCTCACTTGTATCTAAGTGTATAAACACACACAAGTCAAGTGTTCTAGTGAGATGTGGGTTTTAGTTATTTAGGGTCTCATGCATATGCTAGGCAACTCTATTTGTGCATGAGACTTCAAATCATGCCATAGTCCTTAACTCAATTTTATTTAATGCATGAATGATGATTATGGCATAAATGATAACAAGAATAAAATTAAAGCATGTGCCAATAATCATGATGTCATGACATGTGATATAAACTTAAGCATAACATGACATTTAGCTAACCCTAAGTATTATCATGACATTTTATGTGATAAAAATAAATATGATGTCATGACATGGCAAGGCAAATACATCATGGCAAGTATAAAATACTAAGGTATAAAATACCTAAGTGTGAAGCCCAAATTGTTATTTCTAAGTGTTGGTGCAATCGACCCATGTCACGATTGACCAGACTCGAGTTTGACTCGAGTGATATTTTGATGTTTGACATAGTATGTTTTGACAAAGTGAGTTGACATTGATGTTTGACATTGATGCCTATTAATGTTTTAGGGAGATTGTTTGTACAATCGACCAGGGTTGTGATTAACCGGACTCGAGTTTGACTCGAGGGAGACTTTGATGGTTGACTAGGGTTGACCATGTGATTATTGGTAAAGTCCAAGCATGGGTCTTGGCATGGAAAGTCCAAGTGAGACACTTTGGCAAGGAAAAGTCCAAGCATGGGTCTTGGCATGGAAAGTCCAACATGGGTTGGCAAGGGAAAATCCAAGCTTGAGTCTTGGCATTTAAGAAGTCCAAGGGATTTGATATTGGTGGCGTAAAGTCCAAGTGGAGTCTTGGCGGCGTAAGTCTAATGTGCCTTGGCGGTGTAGACACCGTTAGCATGACATAGCCGATGGAAGCACCTGAAGGCTAGCACGATGGATCAACAAGTCATGGATGACTTGGAGGGATCCGAGAGGCGTGAGGCTGATGGATGTGGCTAGAAGGCTTAGGTCTAGGCTAAGGGTGGTCTAGTAAGTATGGGGGAACCATACTTGGGCTAAAACCTCATGTTTGAGGTGTGTCAATCGATTGGTACCATGTGGCAGTCAACTGGCCCGAGTCAACTAGGGTTTGACTGTGGGATTTGGCCTCGCAGTCGACTGCCAGAGGTGGGCAATCGACTGGTTGGCCGAGCAGTCGACTGATCTTATGATCAGTCGATTGGTGCTCGAGTTTTAGAGCACAGAATGGAGTCTCACTCGACTATTGTAGTCAACAGTCGAGTGATGGTTTGATTAGTCGACTGATGGTCATAATCAGTCGACTGATGATGGATCCGTTGGATCTTTCTAGCATGGATCTAGCCGTTGTCTCACAACAACAGTGTCATCAGTCGATTGATGGTCCCGATCAGTCGACTGATCGACTTTTTCTAGCACAGGTAGAAGCTTTAAAAGGAGCTCTTGGAGCAGGAAAAAGGAAGAGATTTCTTGGACGTTCTTGAGGCGATTTGCTGCTGCAAATCAGGATCTTCAACCACGGTTCAAGCAATCAACAAGCAAGTAATCTAAAGGCATTTGTAAAGCTTTTTCTTTACTTGTAGTGCATTGTATTTTATCTTATTTGCTTGTTGTTGTTAGTTTATTGTTGTAAACTATTGTACGAGATTTCTCCGCCTCCGACTTGTGTCGAGAAGGAGTATTTGTGATTAGTGATTGCATTGGCATCGCTAGAGCTCTTTATAGCTCGATCCGTGGAGTAGGAACCATTCGGTTCCGAACCACGTTAAATACTAGTGTAATTGTGTTTGTCTTGTTTTGTTATTGTTATTATTTCTATTTCCGCTGCGCTAACGAAACTTGTAGACGAACGCAATTGAATTCCATCGACATATAGCACGATGCTATTCACCCCCGCTAGCGTTCCAACGATCCCCTACAAGTGGTATCAAAGCGAGGATGCTCTTGAAGTTTAACAACTAAGGGAGCACGCTAGAGGGAACAAGATGGAATTCCAAGACAAGCTTGGATGGGACATCAACACTCCACCACCATACGACCGAGAATATTTTTCGGCGTGGAGAGCAAGAATGGAGACATTCTTGATGATGGACATAGAGGATTGGTTCATCCTCGTAGAAGGCTTTGAACCTCCTAGAGATAAGAAGGGACAAGTCCTCAAGTTGAAGAAATGGACCCAAGAGCAACGACAAAAATTCAAGACCGAAGCCAAGGTAACAAAACTTTTAGAAGATTTGATACCTAATGATGTTTTGTCTAGGCTAGGTGAATATCTTGACGCCAAGGAGCTATGGGACAAATTGACCAAGTTTCATGAGAAGCCTCACTTGGCACAAGTAGAAGAAGAAGAATCTTCATCAGCTCAAGAAGAGCAAGAAGCCGAGGAAGAATCATCATCATCCTCACAAGGAAGTGAGGACTTGGAGGTTGAGAGACCATCAACATCCAAGGAGGAAGAGGAAGTAGAATCGGAGGAGACCTCCACCTCTAGGATTGAGGGCGAGGAGATTAGAGCATCCTCAACACTGGAGCAACAAGAAGAACCATCTACATCCGGTCGAGAGGAAGAACAAGCTCAAGAGACCCTCACCACCGAACTAGGTAACTCAAGCAATTAAGTTTTAAATAAAAAACATATAATTTTCTTTGAGTGTAGGGAAAGTGGGCATTACAAGAGCAAATGCCCAAAGAGAGTCAAGAAAGCTCCTCCGGCACCAAAGGTCAAGGATGCCGGTCCCTCAACAATCAAGTGCAAGGAGCAAGTAATTTGCTTCAAATGCCGGCTACTGGGTCATTACCGGAGTCAATGCCCAAAAAGGGAAAAGAAGGGGCAAAGAGGAGCATCACATGTAGGGGGAGCTAAGGCAAACCCTAAGGTATATAATTTAAATAATGTTTTTTCTTTAAATAATAAACAAAAGCATGCTAGGAATTTTAATTTTCTTGCAATTCATCATGAAAAGCATGCTAAAGATAAATATTTGTGTTTAGGTGCTAAAAGTGTCCATTTTGGTAATAAGGAGAAATTTGGGACTAATGTCCCTAAAAATATTTTACCTAGGGAATCTATCAAAAAAATAGGAGAACACCTAGGTCTTAATCCTAAATGGACTAGGCATTGTTGGATCGAAGTGGATCGCTAGAGGGGGGGTGAATAGCGATAAACCTTTTTTTTTCGAGTTTGTTTCAAGACAATTAAATGCAGCGGAAAGTAAAATCAAACACAAAGAAGACAAATGGTTTTTTACTTGGTTCGTAGCCTTCGGCTACTACTCTAAGGCCCTAGTGATCCTTGATCACGCACGGAGGGCAAATCACTAAAGAACTCCTCCTCGTTGGAGGTAGGAGTTAATCAAGTACAAGAAAAATCACAAAGCTTTGAGGTAGAGGGATACTCCCCCTCTTCTCGTAACGATAAAAACTCTGAGACAATTGATATGAAAAATATAAACTGAAATGAAGATTATACCGACGAAACAAAAATATAAACAATTAAACCTAGACGTCGGAGAAGTAGAACTTCGTTGTCAGAGAGTCGTAGCGTTGCGGAGGCTTTTTGGAAGCTTAGGATTGATGAAAAAACCCTAGGATAAGCCCTCCTTTTATAGCCTTTGAGCCCCTTTTCGAGAGGAACCCTAGACAATCACATTTGAGCACCACTCCCCTTGAAATGAGGTGATAAGCCTTGACTCCTCGAAGCTGATCCTTAACCATCAGTCGACTGATAGCCATCATCAGTTGACTGATGGCAACATCAGTCGAATGCTGACCGTAGATAGTCGACTGATTGACAGCAGTCGAGTCCTTCAAGCTGGCAGTCGACTGATGCTAGCTGAAATGACAAGTTAGCTAAACAATAACATTATTTTGACAGCCTCCGACCATCTGATCTCGACCTAGACCACCGATGAGATGTCTTGGGTCGGATCTACGCTTAAGTCTATCCCCGTAAAGAGGATACGACCTCACTTACACTCGCACTCACACGAGCTTACCTCAATACTTACTGTTTTGCTTTCGCTTCTGGCCTTCCACTCAATTCCTTCGGCTCCCTCCGAAGTCACTCGAGTGTCGCCCGACCACCGTGGCTTCCTCCAGGTGTCGCTAGCCTTCAGCTCCAGCACTTTTCTGCATACTCGATTCAGCTCATGAGATAACGATATGAGCTTAACTTTATATCGTTTGCTATAATCAAAACTCAGGTTCGACTTAGGTGCCTACTGCACCAACAATCTCCCCCTTTTTAATCTATGGCAAACCCCAAACAAAGTTAAGAAAATAGCATGCATGAAGAATAATAAAGTGCATGAGAAATAATAATAAAAGGATTAAGTAGGAATTGTAAATGTGCATGAGAAAGAATTAAGTAGGAATTGTAAATGTGCATGAGAAAGAATTAAGTAGGAGTTGTAAGGATTTTCTTCAAGTACTCCCCCTTGAGGAAATCTCCCCCTTGACCGAGGGTGAGTCTTGAAGGAAACCCTTAATCCTCCCCCTTGAGGGTTGCTAGTTAGGAAGAGTTTAAGTAATTAACATTACTTGAATGTTAATTACTTAGCAATATGTTTAAGTTAAGTAAGCATTTACTTAACTTTTGGCCATGTGAATAAATATGAAGTGAGTTAAGTTATCAAAAAAAATTTTGATCCCTTAACTTTGGCCTTTTTCTCCCCCTTTTGCCATATATCGAAAAGAGTGGGGATGTGCGAAAGAAAAAAATAAGTATTAAATTTAAAGTCCAAGCATGTTCCATATTATTTTGAAAATAATATACTGAAAATAAGCTCATCTATAAAATGTTCGACTCATATTTGGCTTGATTGATATGAAAAATCAACCAGTCCTGGTCAGAGTTGGTTAGTATGTATGATTATACTCCGTGATTCATTACGATGCACTAGCTCTATATCTGGAATCAGGAGTAAGGTCCTAACATCTCACGCCCATCTACGTGACTAAGTACACAGACACATTAGTCCTATGTGTTGTGAGATGTATTGGCTCCTTAAATCTATAGGTGCATGATATCTAAGGTATGTCCTATGCTAGTTCCATGAAAAATGAAAAGTAAGAAATAGTAGTAAGAAAACATAATTTGTAAGTTCCTATTCTACTATCCACATGCCCAATTTTCATCTTAATAGACTAAATTCGGCTTCGGGTAGGGGTTTAGTAAATAGGTTTGCCAAGTTAGACTTCGATTCGACGTATTCGAGTTGTATGACTCCGTTAGCCATATGTTCTCGAATGAAATGGTGTTTGACCTCTATATGTTTGGATAGAGTGACATATCAGATTCTTAGTAAGGTTAATTGAACTAATGTTATCTACATGAAGTTTAGTGTGTGTAAAGTCTAATTTAAAGTCTCGGAGAGTGTGCTTCATCCAAAGAAGCTGAGTGACACACTCACCCATCTCAATGTATTCGACTTCGGTGGTAGATAAGGCAACACAGCGTTGCTTCCTACTGCACCAACTCACTAGACTCGAGCCGAGAAGTTGACAACAACCACTCGTACTCTTTCTATCGAGCTTACTACCGGCATAGTCCGAATCGGAGTAGTCGGTTAGTTTGAACTCGGTAGATCTAGGGTACCAAATACCGAAATTAAGTGTACCCTTTAGATATCTAAGGATACGCTTGACTAGAGTTAGGTGAGACTCCTTGGCACAGGTTTGAAACCTTGCACACATACTTACTGCAAATAAGATATCAGGTCGGCTTGCAGTTAAGTAAAGGAGACTCCCTATTATGCTCCTATAGTATTTTAAATCAATTAAGTTTCCGATTAAATCTTCTTTTATATTCACATTAGTTGCCATTGGGGTATTAATAATTTTAGCGTCTTGCATTCCAAAGTGTTTAATTAATTCCCTAGTATATTTACGTTGGTGTAGGTATATTCCATCTTTAGTTTGTTTAATTTGTAGACCTAGGAAGAAACTCAACTCACCTATAAATTCATTTCAAATTCACTCTCCATAAGTGAAATGAATTCATTCAGTAGGATCGAGTTGGTGGTTCCGAAAATAATATCATCTACGTAGATTTGGGCTATGAATATGTCTTTACCTAAGGTTTTTACGAAAAGGGTTGGATCAACTACACCCTGGTTAAATCCTTTGGACTTAAGATACACCGAAAGTCTCTCGTACCAAGCTCGAGGAGCTTGTTTAAGTCCATAGAGGGCTTTCTTTAACCTAAGGACATGGTCAGGTTTATCTAGGCTTTCGAAACTGGGGGGTTGACTAACATAAACCTCTTCTTTAATGTATCCATTTAAGAACGCTGATTTCACATCCATTTGAAACAACTTAAATCCTCGATGTGCAGCATATGCTAATAGCATTCGAATGGACTCTAATCTAGCTACTGGGGCATAGGTTTCGTCGTAATCTAAACCTTTGACTTGGTTAAACCCTTTAGTGACTAATCTAGCTTTATTTCTAACTACTTCACCTTTGTCATCAAGTTTATTTCTAAACACCCACCTTGTTCCAACGATTGTTTTATCTTTAGGGGGTGGTACTAATTCCCATACTTCGTTCCTAGTGAATTGAGCCAGCTCTTCTTGCATTGCAATAATCCAATCGGGATCAAGAAGATCTTGATCAATAGTCTTGGGTTCAATTTTGGAAATCAAGGAGATTTGACTAAGGTTTCTGTAAGAGGCTCTAGTTCGAACTCCTAGACTTGGATCACCTATCACTTGGTCGATAGGATGATTTGTTTGAGTCCTAGTTGGATTTGGGTTTGAGTCTACCACTTGGTCAATAGGATGACTCGTTTGAGTCCTAGTTTGATTAGAGTCATCTACCACTTTGGTCAATAGACTAACTTGGTTGACTTAGGTTAGGATTAATACTAGACTTGATCTCCGAATCAGAGTTGAGTCTGGTATGAATCAGCTCGCTAATTTGGGTTGCTGAGGGTTTTGTAGGTTCGTGTCCTTCATCAAATACTACATTGATAGTCTCCTCGACTCTAAGGGTGTCATGGTTATATACTCTATAAGCCGTATTTGTAGTCGAGTATCCTAGAAAGATTCCGGTCGTGGTTTTGGATGTAAACTTCCCTAGGTAATCCTTAGTGTTTAGGATATGTACCTTACACCCAAATACTCTAAAGTACTTGATGTTAGGTATTTTATCATGATAAATCTCGTATGAGGTCTTAAGGTGCCTCTTTACCAAAAGGATCCTATTCTGGACATAGCATGCCGTACTCACGGCTTCCGCCCAAAACCTATCGGGTAGATTATACTCGTTTAACATTGTCCTAGCGGCTTCTTGTAGGGTTCTATTCTTACGTTCTACTAGGTCATTCCTTTGTGGGGTTCTAGGGCAAGAGAACTCATGGTGGTATCCATTTAGATTACAGAATTCTATAAACCTGTGGTTCTCGAATTCACCACCATGATCAGTCCTAAGTCTTTTAATTTTAATGCTTTGTTGATTTTCTATTAGTTTAAATAGTTTGATTAATTGATCTAGGGTGTCACTTTTGTGTTTAATGAACCTAACCCAAGTAAAATTAGAGTAGTCATCAATTATGACTAAACAGAATTTACTTCCATTAAGTGACTTAGCTCCGTGTGAATCAAATAGATCCATGTGTAGGAGCTTAAGAACACTTTTGGTTCGTTCTTGATTAGTTAGTTGATGTTGTGTCCTAGATTGTTTACCTTGTTGACAAGCATTACATATGTTATTATCCAAGTTATTGAGGTTAGGCAAACCTCTGACTAAGTCACTCTGACTCATCTTGTGGATGAGTGTTGGGTGTGAGTGACCGAGTCGTCGGTGCCACAACCATGATTCCTCTTGCCGTGTCATAAGACACTTAGTTGAGGGATTAGTTAAGTTAATAGTGTAAATATTATTATTTCTGGTTCCCTTAAGGATTGTTTTAGAGGTTTCATTTATATTAATTAAGCATTCATTTTCTAGAAATATGACCTTATAGTTATTATTACACATTTGGCTTACACTAAGTAAATTATATTGAAAATTTTCTACCAATAAGACATTTTGAATAATAAAGTTAGAGTTGAGCTCAATATCACCTGATCCGATGATTTTAAGCTTGCCGTTGTTTCCGAAGGCTACCGATCCTTGTCGTTTGAATTGAAGTTTCGAAAACTTGAGTTGATCCCGGTCATGTGTCGGGAGCAACCACTGTCCAACATCCATTGATCCTACACGCAAGATAGTTGGATCGGATATTGGATTTATTAAAAATTGGTTGAAGATTATTAACCTAAATCATCTCACCCATGTCTACATGATCAAACATGTTAACCCTATATGTTCTTGTGAGATGACTTCCAATTTTACTTGATTTAAATTTAATGATTTGAACACTTGTCAACCTTGCGTTAGATTCGGATTTGACCTTAGGCTCATCAGTCACCTTTTCAAGATCATGACTTCCAGGTCGTGGCGAGGCACAGAGGCCTTCTTTGATCGGAACAACGACCACTTCCTTAGACAAAGCAATTTTCAAGAAAATAGAGACTTGACTCACCTAAAACCACTTCCTGGTCTAACTAGTCTAGAATACGGCGAGGTAGCTTCAGCTAGTTCCACTCAGTCAAGTGCACCGAACTAGATACGCCTTATCTAGCCCGAATACACAAGACTCCGCTTTCCTAGCGTACTATCATCTCGCCGCGTCCTGGTACTATGTTATCAAGTATTGACGAGTTATAGTCCTATCTAACCATTCTAAAAAGAAAAACCTAACTAAATAAAAAACCTAAGCATGCAATTTCTAAGTTAAAATACAAACAAGTTTCGTACTAGCTCCCCCTGGACCGTTGAATCGGTTCGGTCTCTCCACATAGTGGATTTGGTCCTTGGGAACCCAGTACTGGTTCGATCCTAAGTTTGAAATCAAGGTGGTCTTAGGGACCCATGCTTGGACACGTTTTTTATGTCGACTTACAATCGACATATACGACTTGTTGGTTGTATTTGAGCTAAACCCTAGCCCGACCTTGTTGTACACGACCCTTTGTGATCCAAGTAGGAGGTCAAGTCCTTTGGATCCCAAAGTAAACCTTTCCAACGTGTTCCTAAGATCTTCGTCTTGACTCTTCAAGAGTGAGTTCTCAACTTCGAGGTTTTCAACCCGAGTTGAGTCCTCCTCTCGAACTCGACTAGTCGAAGAGGTTAGGGAGACCTTGTGTTTGAGGAGTTTAACTTCCTCAACCAGGGTCTCGACCTTGGACTCGGACTTAGCTAATTTCCTAGTTAAAAACTTAATTGCACTATAAAATGTACTAATGAGAGATCGACTTACCTTGAGTGTATCTTTTGAACCGGATGCGTATCCGTGACTTGTCTTGAATAGTGCTTCGTAGTCCGACTCGTCTTCGATTTCCGATTCATGTTCCGGTTCCGACTCCATCTCCGATTCAATTGGTTTAGCCATGAGGACGCGATCATTATCTTCTTCCTCGGATGATTCTTCCCAAGTAGCGTTGAGTGCCTTTTTGTGTTTTGGTGCTTTGCTCTTGAGTTTTGGGCATTCGGACTTGATGTGTCCAAACCTGTTGCATTCGTAACATCTAATATTTGAACTTTTAGGCTTACCTTCGTTTGGTCGAGTGACGGTTCATTTTTGGCCCTTGACTATCCTCCGAACTAGGTTGGCTAGTTCAGCCTCCATTTCCGAGTCGACCTCCGAATCGGACTCATCCTCTTCTTCCTTCGGGGATGGCTTGCTTGCGATTTTCTTCCTTGAACCTGCAAAAAGTGCTATACCCTTCTCGGGTTCCGAGTTAGACTGCTCATGAAGTTCAAAATCGAAAAATAATTCATCTAACCTAAGTTTCGAAAGATCCTTGGAGACCTTGTAGGTATCGACCATGGATGGCCACAAGGTAGTCCTCGGAAAAGAGTTAAGAACATACCTTATAAGGTCGCGATTTTCGACCTTTTGTCCGATCGCGTGTAGATTATTGACTATGTCTTGAACACGGGCGTGAAGTTGCATCGCCGTTTCGTGTTCCTGCATTTTTAGATTATACAATTTATTAAACAAAAGATCGCGCTTACATACCTTGGCTTCATCGGTTCCTTCGTGTAGCTCCACTAGCTTTGTCCAAAGGTCCTTTACGCTGATGAAGGGGTCGACGCGATTAAGCTCCTCCTTGGACAAGCCACATTGGAGGATTTGAGTTGCCTTGACGTCGGCTTTGACTTGTCGTTTTGTCGCAATGGTCCATTGGTTATAATCCAAGGATTCACCCACTTCGTTAGTCGGAAGTGTGAATCCCGTTTGGATTATGATCCACATCTCGATTTGAGTTTTGAGAAAGCATTCCATCCGACCCTTCCAATAAAGGAAGTCATCTCCATTGTAAAACGGAGGTCGGACGGTGCTAAAACCCTTGAGATGGGCCATTGATACAAAATAAACAAGGAGATGAAGACGAAAAACCTAGCAACGACAAAAACACACGAAATGTACCAAGACTCGCGTCTTGGATTAGTAGTGCAGGAGAAAAATGATCAAATGAAATAAATTCGAAATAAACAGAATAAAAAGAAGAAAAAAATCTGTAAAAAGCTAGATCGGTGGTTTCACCAAATCTTAGCAACCTTCGGCTCTGATACCAATTGTTGGATCGAAGCGGATCGCTAGAGGGGGGGTGAATAGCGATAAACCTTTTTTTTTCGAGTTCGTTTCAAGACAATTAAATGCAGCGGAAAGTAAAATCAAACACAAAGAAGATAAATGGTTTTTTACTTGGTTCGTAGCCTTCGGCTATTACTCCAAGGCTCTAGTGATCCTTGATCACACATGGAGGGCAAATAACTAAAGAACTCCTCCTCGTTGGAGGTAGGAGTTAATCGAGTACAAGAAAAATCACAAAGCTTTGAGGTAGAGGGACACTCCCCCTCTCCTCGTAATGATAAAAACTTCGAGACAATTGATATGAAAAATATAAACTAAGATAAAGATTATACCGACGAAACAAAAATATAAACAATTAAACTTAGACGTCGGAGAAGTAGAACTTCGTTGTCAGAGAGTCGTAGCATTGAGGAGGATTTTTGGAAGCTTAGGATTGATGAAAAAACCCTAGGATAGGCCCTCCTTTTATAGCCTTTGAGCCCCTTTTCGAGAGGAACCCTAGCCAATCACATTTGAGTACCACTCCCCTTGAAATGAGGTGATAAGCCTTGACTCCTCGAAGTTGATCCTTGACCATCAGTCGATTGATGGCCATCATTAGTCGACTGATGGCAATCATCGGTCGACTGATGGCAGTATCAGTCGAATGCTGACCGTAGACAGTCGACTGATTGACAGTAGTCGAGTCCTCCAAGCTGGCAGTCGACTGATGCTAGCTGAAATGACAAGTTAGTTGAACAATAACATTATTTTGACGGCCTCCAACCATCCGATCTCGACCTAGACCACCGATGAGATGTCTTGGGTTGGATCTACGCTTAAGTCTATCCCCGTAAAGAGGATACGACCTCACTTACACTCGCACTCACACGAGCTTACCTCGATACTTACTATTTCGCTTTTGCTTCCGACCTTCCACTCAATTCCTTCAGCTCTCTCCGAAGTCACTCGAGTGTCGCCCGACCACCGCGACTTCCTTCAGGTGTCGCTAGCCTTCAGCTCCAGCACTTTTCTACATACTCGATTCAGCTCGTGAGATAATGATATGAGCTTAACTTTGTATCGTTTTCTATAATCAAAACTCAGGTTCGACTTAGGTGCCTATTGTACCAACAGGCATATGCCTAGAGGAAATGCTAATGCCCAAAGACAAAATGAAAAATCGAAAATTGGGCAATTGGAGATTGAAAATCAAGTCTTGAGGTCAAGACTTGAGAAACTAGAAAAGACCCTTAGGAATATACAAAATCAATTTAAAGGTCAAATGATCAAAATTGTAGGTCCAAGAGTCAAAGTCAACACCTAGGGCCTAAGAGACAAAAGTCAACCAAGGGCAAGAAGGGTTTGGGTCACAAACCTAAGCCTAAGGTGGCTTATCATAGTGTTCCATTTGATTATGGAACACAAACTAGGTCTAGGAAGACCAAGGTTACTAGGGAAGTTATCCCTAAGAGTAACCATGGTGTGTGCCTAGTGGCTAGGGTTTCAAGGAAACCTAGGAAAGCCACTAAGAAGGTTGCAAGGGGAGTTACCTCTAGAGTCAACTTAGGCAAGACTATAATGACCAAGGCTACCAAGCCTAGGAGGGTCATTAGGAAGGTATCTAGAGAGGTTATCCCTAAGGAATACCTAATTAACCCTAGGAGGTCAAATAGATTTTGAGTTCCTAAGAGCGTGGTTGATTCACGCTAGATGGGTTTAGGGTGTGCCAACCTTAATTGGATGGGTAGTTAACTCAACCATGGTAAATGTGACACTTTAGGTGATTTTCAAGGTTATGGTTATCTTGGAAATACATTTGAGCTTTAATCCTAAAAGACTTTAGGATGTGCCAATATTATTTGAGAAGTTTGATAAAATGATCAAATTGGCACAATTTAGGTTTTAGAGTCATAGTGTGCAATTTTGGGTTTTTGGCATACTTGAGAAATAATTAGGTTTTATGGCAAAATGAACATAATCCCAACAAATGGAAACTAATATTAAAATTTAGGTATTATATACCTTTATATCTTATTTGTCATACTTTGATTGTCATATAACATGCCATGACATCATGCTTAGTTGTTATCATTTATATGTCATGATCATGCTTAGGATTAAGGATTAAATGTCATGTGTTTTTATATTTTATCTTATGTCATGACATCATGATCATTGGCCGTGTCTTATTATGCTATCATTTATGCCATGATCATTTCATGTATTTATATTGATTAAAATTGATTTAAGGACAATGACATGACTTGGAGTCCCATTTATAAGGGAATCAAGTAGAGTTGCCTTAGAAAAATGCATGAAACCCTATATTAGGGAGAACAAAACCCACATCTCACATTACATTGACTTGTATGTGTATTTATATACCCTAGATACATGTGAGATGCTAGGATATGAGTTAAGTTCAAGGTGCATAGTTTTTGCATCTAGATGAACCAAAACTCATCTTATATGAGTGGTGGATCATTGGGAAAGCTTATGTACAAGTCATGTACATTGAGCCCAATGAATATGATCCAAAATAAGGTTTTTAAAACATTTTAAAATCTTTTTGAAAAACCTTGGTGAAGTCTATCTCTTGATAGCAATCATCATTGATGAGATTGATACAAAGTGAGCCAAAACTTAGAAGTTGTCTTCACTTTTGAATTTTGTATCAATTTCAGTATTTTATGGGTAAAATATTTTTCTATCATTTTTCACCCATTGTATTGACTATAAGTAATATACATATGAATTTTCATGATTTTTTGATATACGTAGAATTACTTATGATTTTCCGAATTTCATTTTTGATAACTGAAATTCTGATATTTCAGTTATCAGTCGACTACCCTGGGTGGCAGTCGACTGATGAGGGTGTCAGTCAACTGGTAGCTGAGAGAGTCGATTGCCAATGCTGATTTCGAGAAAATAAGGTATGTTTAGCCTGTGTTCAACTACGATTAAGGTCCCTAACCACTTCTAACCCTAGAATATGCTTTGGGAAGCATTATAAAGGGTGAAAATTCATTGGATATGGATTAGGAGAGGTGTTAGGATAATGTATCAAATTTAAGGTATGGAAGAGTTCATGTTTGAACTTTGAACCTTATTTTTGATGGTTTAGAGTTTCTATTGGCTTAGGGACTTCCCAAGGACATTGTTGGTGCAATGGTCAAGGGGGAGCAAGCCTTTAAAGGGAGGTATCCATCATGGGATGATAGATGGTAACTTTCCTCATGAGAGGGAAAATGGGATTTTGAGATACCCAATTTGAAAATTGGGAGAGAGTATAGGATTGCCTCTCTTGAGTGATATGGGACTTATTACTAGGAAGATGGTAGACATCCTAGGTATTTTTGGACCAAGGGGGAGATTGTAAGATCTCATTGGGACATGAGACATTGACCTCATTGGAGAGAACCTTTTTGATGTTAGTCAAAAAGGGGGAGAAATATTGGGAGAGTGTTTGGGATTACCAATTTGGGATAATTGGTAAGGAGATGTGAGTTAGTGGCCTAACTCAAGGTTTGTTTTGTCAAATATCAAAAAGGAGGAGATTGTTAGTGCAATCGACCCAGGTCACGATTGACCAAACTCGAGTTTGACTCGAGTGATGTTTTGATGTTTGACATAGTATGTTTTGACAAAGTGAGTTCACATTGATGTTTGACATTGATGTCTATTAATGTTTTGGGGAGATTGTTTGTACAATCGACCAGAGTTATGATTAATTGGACTCGAGTTTGACTCGAGGGAGACTTTGATGGTTGACTAGGGTTGACCATGTGATTATTGGTAAAGTCCAAGCATGGGTCTTGGCATGGAAAGTCCAAGTGAGACACTTTGCAAGGAAAAGTCCAAGCATGAGTCTTGGCATGGAAAGTCCAACATGGGTTGGCAAGGAAAAGTCTAAGCTTGAGTCTTGGCATTTGAGAAGTCCAAGGGATTTGATATTGGTGGCATAAAGTCCAAGTGGAGTCTTGGCGGCGTAAGTCCAATGTGCCTTGGCAGTGTAGACACCGTTAGCATGACATAGCCGATGGAAGCACCTGAAGGCTAGCGCGATGGATGAACAAGTCATGGATGACTTGGAGGGATCCGAGAGGTGTGAGGTTGATGGAGGTGGCTAGAAGGCTTAGGTCTAGGCTAAGGGTGGTCTAGTAAGTATGGGGGAACCATACTTGGGCTAAAACCTCATGTTTGAGGTGTGTCAGTCGACTGGTGTCATGTGGCAGTCGACTGGCCTGAGTCAACTAGGGTTTGACTGCGGGATTTGGCCTAGCAGTCGATTGCCAGAGGTGGGCAGTCTACTGGTTGGCCCAGCAGTCGATTGATCTTGTGATCAGTCGACTGATGCTCAGGTTTTGGAGCACAGAATGGAGTCTCACTCGACCGATGCGGTCAGCAGTCGAGTGATGGCTTGATCAGTCGACTGATGGTCATAATTAGTTGACTGATGATGGATCCGTTGGATCTTTCTAGCATGGATCTAGCCGTTGTCTCATGATAACAGTGGCATCAGTCGACTGATGGTTCCGATCAATCGACTGATCGAATTTTTCCAGCACAGGTAGAAGCTTTAAAAGGAGCTCGTGGAGGAGGAAAAAGGAAGAGATTTCTTGGACGTTCTTGAGGTGATTTGCTGCTGCAAATCAGGGTCTTCAACCACGGTTCAAGCAATCAACAAGCAAGCAATCTAAAGGCATTTGTAAAGCATTTTTTTTACTTGTAGTGCATTGTATTTTATCTTATTTGCTTGTTGTTGTTAGTTTATTGTTGTAAACTATTGTACGAGGTTTCTCCGCCTCCGACTTGTGTCGAGGAGTATTTGTGATTAGTGATTGCATTGGCGTCGCTAGAGCTCTTTAGAGTTCGATCTGTGGAGTATGAACCATTCGGTTCTGAACCACGTTAAATACTGGTGTAATTGTGTTTGTCTTGTTTCGTTATTGTTATTGTTTCTATTTCCGCTGTGCTAACGAAACTTGTAGACGAACGCAATTGAATTCCATCAATGTATAGCACGACGCTATTCACCCCCCTCTGGCGTTCCAACGATCCCCTACACTAAGATTAAATCCATTTTGCCTTAATACCATCTATCCCCCAAGTGTGCCAAAAATCTAAAATGGCACACCATGACTCCTAACACCTAGTTGTGCTAATTTAATCAATTTTCAACTTCTCAAAACACATTGGCACATCCTAAAGTGTCAACTCTTACCATGGCTAGATTAACTACCCATCCACTTAGGGTTGACACACCCTAACCCATCTAGCGTGAATCGATCACACTCCTAGGAACCCAATACCTATTGGAGCTCCTTGGGTTAATAAGATATTCACTAGGGATAATGACCTTTTTTGGCTTTGAAGCCTTAGTCATTTGGGTCTTTCCTAGGTTAACCTTAGGGATTGTCTCCCTAGTAACCTTTTTAGTGGCTACCTTAGATTTTCTTGAATTTTTAGCCACTAGGCATACACCATGGTTAATCTTAGGGATGACTTCCCTATTAACCTTGGTTTTTCTAGACCTAGATTTAGTTCCATAATCAAATGGAACATTGTGGTAGAACTTAGATTTGTGACACAAACCTTTCTTGCCCTTGGACGGTTCTTGTCTCCTAGGTCCTAAATTTTGACCATTAGACCCCTTAATTGAATTTGTAATTCTTGTTAGGGTCTTCTCCAAATTTTCAAGCCTTGACCTCAAGGCTTGGTTCTCTAATTCTAATTTTTCCAATTTTGATTTTTCATTAATCTTTTGGGAATGATACTTCTTCTTAGGCATGTGTCTACCCTTTTTAGGGTTAATGCCTAGATTTTCTTCTATCCTCCTAATGGACTCCCTAGGTAAAATAGGTCTAGAATTGTTTGATCTAGATTTGTCCTTAGTTGTAAGTTCATAGGATTTAGCCCCTAAGAAAACATATCTATTCCTACTAGCATACTTATGTTCATGGGCAATAGCAAGTATATTAACATAATTTCTAGCATGCTTCTTAATCCTAGAGCTAGAAGGTGCATTAAAGTATAACTTAGGGTTTACTTTGGAAGCTCCCCCTACTTGTGTAGCTCCTTCTTACTCCTTCTTCTTCCCTTTAGGGCATTGGCTTCAGTAGTATCCCCTTTGGTTGGATTTGAAGAACACAATGTGCTCTTTGCTTTTCTTAGCGAGGACTCTGGCATCCTTTTACTTTTGATTGACTTTTGATGTCGGTGCGTTCTCTTTGGCCAATTTTGGGCATTTACTCTTGTAGTACCCTTTTTCCCTACACTCAAAGCAAATTATGTGATCTTTATTATTATGAATTGCATTAGAGTTACCTAGGGTGGTGGAAGCCTCTTGATCTTCTCTTCTCCCGGATGTAGATGCTTCTTCTTGTTCTTGCTCCGGGATGGAAGATCTCTCCTCCCCCTCAATGTTAGAGGTGGAGGTTTCCTCTAATTCATCCACATTCTCCGATGTTGATGTCAATTCTTCCTCGACTTCCTTCTCTACTTGTGCCAATTTGGGATTCTCGTGGAATTTTACCAATTTATTCCATAGGTCCTTGGCATCTCAATATTCACCTAGCTTGCACAATATATGGTTATGTATTAATTTAATTAATATTTTTATTACCTTAACAGTTGTCTTGAATTGTTGTTGTTGCTCCTCGGTCCATTTTGATTTTGTGATTAGCTTCCCTTCTTCATCCCTAGGTACTTCGAAACCATCTTCAATTGTTAGCATCAAATCGAAATCGATTTCGAAGTATACCTCTATCCATTTCTTCCACCATGAGAATTTTCCTTCGAATTTTGGTGGTTGGATGTTGATGTCGGCCATTTTGGTTGATTGTCACAGTGGTGAGTCCGATGACAACCTCCTCACTCTGATACCACTTGTTGGAGGATCATGGCCCGGCTAAAAGGGGGGATTAAATGACCTTTTCACGTGTTCGATGGAAATCATTCACTCGTCGTGTGCTTGTCTACAATATTCGTTAATACGCAATAGAAATACAAATAACAAATACAAATACAAGAGACAATCACAACACACGATATACGTGGTTCGGAACCTTAGAGTTCTTACTCCACGGGGTGAGCTCAATGAGCTCGAGTTATGCACACGACACTAACAAGCTCCTTCTCGACAACAAGTCAGAGGTGGAGAAACCTCGTACAAGTAATTACAAGATGTAATACAAAAGTACAAGCAAAATACAAAGACAATATGAAATAAAAGTAAAGAAAACTTTACACCACTTTACTTTGATCACTTGCTTGTTCCTTGCTTTGATTTGCTCTTGAAGGTCTGGAATGCAGCAGCAATTCCCCTCTAAAATCTCCCCAAAAATGGTTGTGGAAATCCTCCCCAAGCTCCTCCTTTTATACTTGTCTTGGGCTAATTCTGCGCCTAGCAGTTGACTGCCATAAGGCCCCAGTCGACTCCTCCTGTAGCCGTTGTGAGACAACATAATCTACATTGGCATCCAGCCAACGGATACAGCGATCGATTGCGATTACCATCGCCGCTACTATCAATCGACAAGCCAATCGATCGGTCAATGGCCACCGAGGCATGTGCTCGTGGTCTCGACTCACCGCTTGATCAGGGCCATCGGGCCGATCGCTTTAATGCTAGCAAATGATCGCCATAGCATTCGACATAGTCGAATGCTAGTCGACTCTCACCAGTTGACTGTTGTCGGGTAAAACCTCAAACACAAGTTGTTTGTGCATTCGACCGTCGGGTAAAACCTCAAACAACATGTTTGAGCATCCGACACACCCTTATCTTAGACCTAAGCCTTCTAGCCCCCCCTTTCGGATCCCTCCAAGTCGTCCATAACTCGTTTATCCATGCGCGGATCCCTCTAAGTCATCCATGCCTTGTTCATCCATACGCTAGCCTCCATGTGCTTCCTTCGGCTATTATCATGCTCTCGGTGTCTATACTAAATGCCAAGTCCCCATAACTTGGACTTTCACCGCCAAGGCTACACACTTGGACTTACGTGGACAAGACTGCACACTTGGACTTCCCTTGCCAACTCCATGTTGGACTTCCAATGTCAATCCTCATGCTTGGACTTTCACCGCCAAGGCTTCACACTTGGACTTATGTGGCCAAGGCTACACACTTGGTCTTCCCATGACAATCATATGTCATATGTTTTGTCTAACATCAACATACTGCTCAAGTCAAACTCGAGTCCGGTCAATCGTGACCTGGGCCGATTGCACCAGCACATAAAACTTGTTAATGCGCAGCGGAATATATAACAATAGAAATGCACAACAAGATAAAGACAAGTACACACACAATAAAATATTTATGTGGTTCGAAACTAGGGTTCCTACTCCACGGGGCGAGCTCTAATTGAGCGCTAGTGATGCACACTATCACTATCAAACTTCTCCTTCTTGGTATGACATCAGAGGTGGAGAAACCTTTTACAATATGTTTATAACAATAAACAATAAACCACAATAAAAAATAATAATAAAAAAATACAACATTAAGTAAAGAAAACTTTACAAGAAGAACTTTAGATTACATGCTTGTTGATTGCTTTGGCCCTTGAAGGTCTGGAATGCAACAACACTTCCCCTTCAAAATTGCCCTAAAAATCGCTTGTAAAATCCTCCCCAAGATGTGCCTTTTATAACCTGCATCGGGCTGATTTCACGACTAGCAGTCAACGACTCAAAGGCACCAATCGACTGCTAGCCTATCTGTTGTCTCACAACGACTCCATCCATGTTGAAATCTGCCCAATGAATACATCAGCTGTCAACTAACAGCAATCAACTATTGCCCAGTAGTTGACTGTCCAGTCGACTACGTAAGAATCTATGGACTGCTATAGTGTCATATGTCGACTCTCATACATGGCAGTTGACATCCACAGCCTCAGCCAAGTAGTCGAGCCTCAGTCGACTCCTCGACCAGTCGATTGATCCATAACCCTAGTTGATTGGTAAACCTCAAACATAAGGTTTAACCCAAATATGATCCCCTCATACTTGATCTTCACTCATAGCCTAGACCTAAGCCTTCTTGCCACCTCCATCATCCTCACGCCTCTCAGATCGCTCGAGTCTGCCACTCTTCATCCTTCGCGTTAGCCTTCAGGTGCTTCCATCGGCTATGTCATGCTAACCGGGTCCTTTACCAAGATTCATTTTGACTTATGCTGCCAAGACTCCATGATTAGTCTTTACACTGCCAAAACCTCACCCTTGGTCTTCCTTGCCAAGATCCATTTGAACATACACCGCCAAGACTACATGCTTAGACTTTACGCTGCCAAACCTATAAACTTGGACTCTCCCTTTGCCAAGTATCCATGACTTGAACTTTCAATTACCAAGTACTCATGACTTGGACTTTCCAATTGTCAAGACCATGTTTGGACTTTCCATGCCAAGATCATGTTTGGACTTTCCTTGCCAACTCCATGTTGGACTTTCCAATTGCCAAAGTTCACTTGGATTTTATGCTGGCAAGATTACACACTTGGACTTATGTGTAGTGACTGATATGTCTTATAGAGGGGGGGGGGTGAATAGTGATTCTCCGTTTTCACTCTCATTTGATGCATGCTCGTCTACAATGATTAATATGTGCAGCGGAATGTAGATATACAATAAAGAAAAATACAAACACAAGCAAACAAATACAAAGATGTAACATGGTTCGGAACCTAGGGCTCCTACTCCACGGGTCAAGCTCAAGTGATGCACACCACCACTAATAAAACTCTCCTTCTCGATATGACACCGGAGGTGGAGAAACCTCGTACAAATATCTTACAATAATAAGAAGCAACAACAACAAGCTAAGAGTGATTACAAATGCAAAAACAATTTACAAATATGAACTTTGGATCACTTACTTATTTGGTTGCTTTGAATAGCTTTGAAGGTCTGGAAAGCAGCAACTATTCCCCTTCAAAATTCCAAAGAACCAGTAGCCATCTTCCTCCCCTTCGAGCTCCTTACCAATAACACCTCGTGTTGGATTTCCGCCTAGCAGTCAACTGCCAAAATGGACTAGTCGACTTCTCTCCCATCCGTTGTCTCACAATAGCTCCATCACGCTAGAACCTACCCAACAAATACACAATCAGTCAACTGCCCTTACTAGCAGTTGACTGCTACTCGATAGTCGACTGGCCAGAGCTTCTATGCTCGTGTCCGCTTAAACCAGTTGACTGCAATCAATAACAGTTGACTGCTCAAGGTCAGTTGACTTCCCACAATGACAGTCGACTACCAGACCTTCACTCGAGTAGTCAAAGCTTAGTCGACTATCATACCAGTCAACTAGTCATAATCTCAGTCGACTGATCCAAGTTGATTAGGTTGCCAAGTGTCAAACACTCGGCCAGTCGACTGGTCCATAACCCCAGTCGACTGATAAACCTCAAACATGAGGTATAACTCAAGTATGATCCCCTCATACTTGATAGACCACCCTTATCCTAGACATAATCCTTCTAGCCATCTCCATTAGCCTCACGCCTATCAGATCCCTCCAAATCCTCCATGACTTGTTCATCCATACACTAGCCTTCAGGTGCTTCCATTAGCTATTGTCATGCTAACCAGGTCTACTTTGCAAAGGTACATTTGAACTTAGGCCGCCAAGACAAACGCTTGGACTTTAAACCGCCAAACATTGAACTTATGCTACCAAGACTACATGCTTGAACTTTATGCCACCAATATCACACCCTTGGACTTCCAAATTTCCATGCATCCATACTTAGACTTTTACCGCCAAAGTTCACTTGGACTTTACGCCGCCAAGACTACACACTTGGACTTATGCCGCCAAGACTATACCTTTGGACTTTCCTTGACAAGTACCCATGACTTGGACTTTCCATTGCCAATACCCATACTTGGACTTTTCATGCCAAGACCAATGCTTGAACTTTCTATTGACAATTACATTATCAATCGTATTGCCAAACATCAAAATACTACTCGAGTGAAATTCAAGTCCGGTCAATCGTGCCCTGAGCTGATTGCACCCACATTATGCTGCTAAAACTTTATCTTTGAACTTCCCTTGCTAAAAATTCATATTTAGACTTTCCTTGCCAAGTATGCAAACTTGGACTTCCGAGGTTGATTGCACTAACAATCTCACCCACATGACTTTGAATATTCCAATAATCCATTAGTCATATATTAAACAAATCGTCAAACCATATAGTTAAATAATGGTCAAATCTATTGTCAAACATCAAAACACTACTCGAGTCCCACTCAAATTTGGTCAATATTGACCGGGGTCTATTGCACCAACATATAGCACGCTTGACGAAAGTACTATACATTCCTCATTACTGTGTAAATTGCAGATCAGATGGCTAAGAGAAAGTTGTGTACGTGTGTGTGTATAGTACTTCTGCTGCTCGGCATCGCTGCCAAGAGGTCAGATTTCTATCACAATTCAGTCGGAATCCGACTGCGGTCTAGCTGACACTAGAGTTTGACCAGATCGGAATGGAAATTGATAGCGATTGTGGCCGCTAGCATGACCACGATCGCTACTGATTCCGTTTGAGTCCGACTAGATCGTGGCCAGATTCGGCAGTGATCCGGTTGGAATCTAATCATAATCCAATCAGACACCGATATCGACCAGACCACGATCGAAATTGATCGCAAGCAGTTGCAGCATTGCCAGCCCTAATTCGGTCGGATTTCGATCTGAATCTGGCCACAGTTTTCTCGGTCGGACGACGATAGAAACTCCAAGGGGTTTAGGGGTTGGACTATAGGTCAGACGACAATTCTAATTTAGTTAGATTCCAATTGCAAATCGATGGAATTTTGGTCGTGATTCGGTCAAATTTTGGCAACAATTCGGCCATATATCGATCGAAATCTGACCAAAAGCTAGCCACAGTTCAGTCGGTCGGATGCTGATGGTGACCTTGACGGTTTCAGGGGTTGGACAATAAGATCTATAGATCGGACGGTTTAGAAAGTGTCGCGTACGAGAGCACACTGATCAGTCGCGTAGCATATCATCTCTCTCTCTCTCTCTCTCTCTCTCTCTCTATATATATATATATATATATATATATATATATATATATATATATATATATAAGTTTGATACGTTGGACAATTCGTGCCATGCCCGAGAAAGCACAGTAATAGAGAATGCACAATGTTTCCCATTGAACTTTTGTTGTTCGACATCATCGCCGAGTAACTGAATTTCGATCACAATCTGACCTGAATATGACTGCATTCCAACCGACATCAGTGTTCGGCTAGATCAAGGTCATATTTCGATTGGATCGCTATCGAAATCGACCCTGATTGTAACTACCAGTGTAGCCATTGGCGGTCGAAATCATGACCGATTATGACCGCCATTCGATTAGAATACGACTACAATCTAGTCAGACTTTGATGTGGTCAAATATGATCGGATTGCGATCAAAATCGACTATGATTATGACCTCCAGTGCTTGCGGCATAGGTGGCAGCAATTCAGCCAGTTTTAGATTGCAATCTAGTCGAAATTCATCTGTAGTTCGATCGATCAGACGACAACAGTGACCCCGACAGATTTATGGATTGGGCTATAGTGTAGACAACGATTGAAAATGAATAATTTCATCGGAGTCGCTGGAGAAAAATATTGTGCATTTTTCATTTATTGTGCATCTCCATGAATTGGATGACTGAGAATTGATGTGAGCGAAACATATAGGGTTTTAGGAGTAGTTTTCGCTCACATCTCATTACATTTTATGTTAGTTTCATGCATATGTTACTTTATTTTGTACGCATTTCCTATTTTCTGGTTTGGTAGTCTGCTCTTTGTACTTTTGGGTGCAGGTTAGCATTTCTGGAGAAAAAGGTGCACTTTCGGAGCAAAAGACGGACATTTTGCAGATAGACGCAGAGTGGGACACGGCCAGGGCATGTGGCTACACACGGCCATGTCTAATGGGAGAGATCAGCCAACTTAGGGTTGCACATGGCCTGGTCGTGTGGAAACACATGACCGTGTGGCGGCCCGCTAGATTTGCGCGACTAGGGTTTTTTCAGATTTTACAGCAGTCCAAGGTGATGTCTATATAAGGATGGTTCCACCCAAACCATAGAGAGAGGCATGACGGCTAGGATGGCATGACAAAGCCCTAAAAAGCTTCGGGAACTCACAATGGGGAGGAGGAACGCCGCCGGAGGTCCATGCCTTGCACTTCAATGCCGGAGAGAAGACCACGAAAGCATTTTAATCTTTTGTTCCTACGTTTTATTCCTTATGTATTCGAATATAAATATGCTTTGTGATTCTTCCTTCATATACATGGAGTAGTTCTTTCGATTCTAGGATTAGGGAGTAGCTTGTGTGCACATTACAATGTTGGTTCATGTTAAATTTTGCCTTTGAGTTTAATTTGGCAATTGGTAGTTGTTTTTATTATATCTATGCATGTTTGGTTTTCTACCTACTATGCTTAGGCGATACAAGGGGTGATAGCCCTCGTATCTAAGATTTAGGGGATTTTATACAAGGAACCTAGGGGTAAATCTGATCCCCTGTAACCGTGGGTAGAAGGATCCGATGGAATCGGAAATGGTTCATCGTAGGGATTGATTCGGCATCCTCGTACCATCTATCCCGTAGTTTTAGGCAGAGATAGCTTCCGATAGATGCAGCGGCTCATCGGGAGAGTGTATGATGTCCCTTCCACAAAACCATATCTAAACGTCTAGACAACGCCAATTGACAGCATTGTTTTGTGACACACAAGCGAAACCGAAGTCCTAGAATCACCTTTGAAGACCTCGGCACGCTCCCTTCCTCCTCCGTGTGACACTGTATAGAGCAAAGTCCACTGACAACCCTCACCAATCAAAACCTCTTAGAGTTACATCCGAACAATTACAACCATTGAACATATCGATATTCGAATCCCAGTCCCTATGGGATCGATACTCTTTTATTACTTGACCACATCCGTGCACTTGTGGGCATTGAGCACGAGCGCGCACTTCGAGTCCTCGACGGCCTCCGTCGCGAGATTTTAGGTCGCGATCGCGTGCATCAAGTTTTTGGCATCGTTGTCGGGGACTGATCGATTCGATATCGAATCGAACGGTGGTAAGTTGGATCAGACTTAGGATTAGATTTATTTACTTGCTTTATTTTCTTTCTAGTTAGCTTTATTTTCTTTAATTTTATATCTTCCATATTTAGATTTAGTTTTTAATTTTATTTTATTTTATTTTATTCTAGCAGTAGTTGTTTTTATTTCCTTTTTGTATATTAGATTTTATTACCTAGATTGTTTTATTTTCTGCTTTTAGAATTAGTTAGCACTCCTTATTTTTGTGGCTTGGTTCGTCGTATTCTTAGATGCTTAGGATCGGAAGGCCTAATTCTGATCGACTTAGAAATCAAGCGAACCTTTCATCGCTGAAGAGAAAAGCAGCGAAGGATGGAGGATCAAGCCTCTTCCGAAGTAAACATAGGTAGCCGACCTCTGCGAAACTACACAGCTCCTAGCGCTAGAGGATTCAGGCCGAGTATAGTTGGACCATCTATTTCAGCAAATAACTTTGAGCTAAAGCTGACACTTATACAGATGGTCCAGCAGAGTCAATTCGGGGGAGCTGCGACTGAAGACCCGAACCGGCACCTTGAGGCATTTCTTGAAATCTGCTCGACAATGAAAATGAACGGAGTCCCTACTGATGTGATCCGCCTAAGCCTATTCCCGTTCTCACTATGGGATAAGGCTAAGGCATGGCTTCACTCCCTACCTTCGGGAAGCATCACTACATGGGAGTAATGTGAGCAGCAGTTTCTGAACAAATACTTCCCACCAAGCAAGACAGCTCACATGCGCCATCTTATCATGAGCTTCCGCCAGAAGGAGGGGGAGTCCTTGTTCGAAGCTTGGGATCGCTACAAGGGGATACTCTACCAATGCCCCCACCACGGACTGGAGAGGTGGCTGGTGATCCACATCTTCTACAATGGGATCGCGTACGCCACAAAGATGTCCCTGGATTTTGCTGCAGGAGGAGCACTGATGAACAAGACCATAGAGGAGCCAGAGGAGCTGATCAAAGAGGTGGCCCAGAACCACCATCAATGGGCTTCCGAACGTGGTCAACCTACGCCTACAGCGGGATGATACACTGTCAACTCCATGGACCACCTTGCAGCAAGGATGGACACCCTCAACAGACGATTTGAATCTTTGAATCCTTCATCTGCCTGTGCAGCCATTGACTTTAGAGAGGGAGCGGCAGCATATCGAGAGGACCACTATGGAGGGCAGGGAACCTCAGAGGAGCAGATTGAGCATATTGACGCGGTCGGGGACTATGACCAAAGGCCCCACAACCCATACTCCAATACCTATAATTCCGGATGGAGAAAACACCCTAATTTCTCTTATAAGAATAACTCAGAAACTCTGCAATGGGGCGGTGACCACGTGAAGTCGGTGGCCCGATGATGGAGGACTTCATCGCTACCCAAACTAAGGCTAATGAGAAATTTCATCGCCAACATCATAAGTCTGAAGAATCACTCAGAGACTTGAAGGCCACCGTTGACGACCTTGCAAGTCACACCAGGATGTTGGAGACGCAAGTGGCCCAGATAGCCCAAACTGTGTTGCAACCTGTGAAGAGCTCTCTAGTGAGTCAAGGTAAAGAGGAAGGAGTGGGGCAGAGTAGCCAATTCGCCAAGGGGTGTGAAGCCATGATTACCACCCTACCTGACCAAGCTGAGTTTGAAGAGAAGATTCCATTACAGCTTGAGGACCCTGGTGAATTTGTTATCCCCTGCTCAATTTAAGGGGAGAGCTTCGACGAAGCTCTATGCGACTTGGGGTCATCAGTCAGTGTGATGCCCTATGCATACTATCTGAAGATGGGACTGAGCGAGCTCCAACCAGCGAATCTTGGTATTCGTATGGGGGATGATTCAATCAAGGAGCCCGTTGGCATGCTACCACACGTGCCTGTGGTGATTGAGGATTTTGTGATACCCACGGACTTCATCATACTGGACACAGGACCCAATCCCCAGAATCCCATCATTCTGGGAAGACCTTTTTTGGCAACTACAGGGGCGTGCATAGATGTGAAGGCACACCATATCTCTCTGGAGGTAGATGGGGAAATCATCCTCTTCAGCCTTTCGGTGCACAGAGCCCCCTACCTCGACGGCTTCACATTTAGCAGAATGAAACCGAAACTGCCAGATGAAGCTTTCGAGATGGATGAATGGAGGTTCACTGAACCTCCAGAGCCGAGTTGATAGTGGAGTGCGGTCGAGCTAAACGACCTTAAACAAAGCACTTCTTGGGAGGCAACCCAAGTTTAGTTTTAGATTTCCATTTGATTATATTGCATGCATTCATTTATTTTTAGTTTTGATTTTCATCTCATTTAGAGTTAGGACTAGAAAAGAACTTAGCTAGGTAAAAATAAAATCCATATTAACCTACACGGCGAAATGTATGAGAAGATTCGAACCCTAACACAAAACGGGGAGAGAAATGGGGACACACGGTCTGGCCGTGTGCTTTCCCATGGCCATGCCTGATTGACCCGAGGCGCACATGGCCTGGCCGTGTGTTTTCACACGGCCATGTCGCGCGAGGTTAAAAGGGGCGAGCCCTGTGTTTTCACCCCATTTGCTCCGTGTGCTTCGAATGCTCTTTCCCTAGCCATGTGGTTTTGTCTTCCCCACCATCTAGAAGCACTTTTAACCACAAAGGAAGCTAAAAGGAGAAAGGATGAGGAGGACCAAGCAGGTAGCGCCTCGATCCGGTGCTTCGGAGCGACGATCAAGGAGAGTCGACACCCCTCAAGCTCGGGAGGAGGGTAACGCCCTACCCACTCTTCTTTTTCGCAATAACGTGAAGGGTTGGTTTCATTGATCCGTGAGGGGAAACTTCGCTTCCCACTTCGCCTCGGTTGTTTGTTCATGGTGATCCCATCGATGTCCCTAGATTAAAAAAAAATTAATCCTAGACAAAAGAGATTGCTCAAACAACCAAGTCATCGTCGTGCTATTCGTTTAGAGAGGTCACTTGAACAAACTTATTGTTCAAGCAACCAACCTCTATTCTACGAGTAGTCGCGGAATATACGATGTCCGGATCGCCGACTTTCATGTTTATGTTCGGGATCCAAGTATTATTTATCCACAAACAGATTATATTATGCTCATAATTGAAAAACAAAAACAAACATGTTACAAAAGAGAATAGAGAATTGATATACCTCTCGATCTTCTAATATATGACCTTCCTCCTTTCGGACGTCGTGTGGGCGACGATCTACCAAAAGTTGAAGCTCCTAGATCGCCAATCTTCCTTCCTTGTTCATTCCGAGCAAGAGGAAGAATAGAAACAAGGCTCTTTTCCTTCTTTCAACCAACCAACAACCTCCAAGGATGGAGCTTGCCGCCGACCAAGAAGGAAGAGGAGATTAATGGTTGCCGGCCAAAAGCTTCAAGGGAGGACCCTAAACCTTTGTTCCACCAGCCAAGGAGAAGGAGAAGAGGGGCTTTTGCCGCCGACCAAGGTGTGGGAGGAGCTGTTTGGGCGCCGACAAGATTGAAGAAGGAGGAGATAAGGAAATAGATTCCTTATTTGGTGCTGCCAACCCTATTCTTCTTGTCGTCCAAGCCTCCAAACCCTAATCCTATCTCAATTAGGATTCATTAGTTGCCGCCCACCCCTTGCCCTCCTTTTATAGAGTTAGGGATAATCCATGTTTTAATCTCCACCATTGGTTCTAGAGATTTAATCTCAACCGTCAAATCTAGAGATTTAATCTCAACCGTCGGATCTAGAGATTTAATCTCTACCTTTGGATCTAGAGTTTTGTTTCTATCCATTGGATCTAAGCTTCATGAGGTGTTAATAGGCTACATTAGGGACCATGAGGAGGAGTTGGATCTTGGCCACCCATGGATCAAGCCCACATAAAGTCCGATCCATTAATGATAATCCAATCCACTAAAGGATTATCATTGATCTACCTCACCAACCCCCATAAGATAATATGGGCTCTATATATTATTTGTACATTTTCTCCCCATGTTTAAGATCTCGAATGTCCGTCGAATAATTAATTTACTGACCATTAATTAATCAACATCTAACTCCATGAGTAGTACCACTCAACCTTTTCATCATGTCGGACCAAGTCCACCTGCAGGGTTTACATGATGAACCTTATGAGCTCCTCAAGGGGACATCATCATCCTAATATATAGGACACGGTTTCCTCCTATAATCAACGGTACACCATATAAATAATATCATCTCCCAACTTACCGAGCCTATCGATTTAATCTATAAATCTCGCCCATTGCTAAATCAAAGAAATGAATTCTAAGCATATGTGCCCGTTATTATATCGGGATTAAGAGCATGTAATAAATAATATTTGAGGTCCGATTCGATTATGTAGTCAGTAATAAATCGAATCACCTCTAAGTCGGTCTTGCTCAATACACACAAAGTGCACTAGTGTGATTCTATGGTCAAGACAAACCAATACCAAATCACACTACAACCATTCCGATGGTTTGTCCAAAGTCATCTCGGTTGTTAGCCTTTACTTATACTTTACAAGGAGCTGATAACATGATCTCCCATGTGATATCACACACCATGTTATCTACAATGTAATATATTAGACAATATGCATAGTCATAAAAATATGCAAACAATGATCATGTGATTCTTATTTCAAAATAAAGATGTTCATACAAAAGATAGACTTTTCAGTATACATCCCAACAATCTCCCACTTATACTAAAAGACTATGCTGTCCTCAAACTGCCGTACATCTGATCCCCATTCCCTCCACATGCCTATCAAAAGCTCTCGCTGGAAGGGCCTTAGTGAAAGGATCTGCAAGGTTATCCTCTGATGCAATCTTGGCCATAGCAACTTCTCCTCTCTTTACGATTTCTCGTATCAGGTGGTACTTGCACTCTATGTGTTTACTAGCCTTATGGGCTCGTGGTTCCTTCGAGTTTGCAACTGCAACATTATTATCACAATAAATTGTGATAGTTCTGGGCAAACCAGGAATCACATCCAAGTCCATTAGGAAGTTTCTGAGTCACACAGCTTCCTTGGCTGCCTCAGAGGCTGCCACATACTCAGCTTCCATGGTGGAGTCCGCCACGCATTTCTGCTTGACACTCCTCCATACAATGGCTCCACATCCCAAAGTAAACACAAAACCTAAGGTAGACTTACTATTATCCCTATCAGATTAGAAGTCGAAATCCGTGTAACCCACAGGGAGTAATTGGTTTGCCCGGTAAACTAGCATATAATCCCTAGTCTTTCTCAGGTACTTCAATATATGCTTTACCGCAGTCCAATGTCCCTGTCCTGGATTACTTTGATATCTGCTGACCATGCCGATGACATAGCAGATATCTGGTCTCGTACATAGCATCGCATACATGAGGCTTCCTACCGCCGAAGCATAAGGAACCACCTTCATCTCCTCTATCTCCTCAGATGTTCTAGGATACATCTCCTTAGATAAAGGAACTCCATGCCTGAAGGGTATAAACCCCTTCTTGGAGTTCTGCATGCTAAAACGATCCATAATCGTGTCTATGTATGAAGCTTCGGATAAGCACAACATCCTTTTTCTGCGATCCCTTATAACCTTGATCCCAAGGATGTGTCCCACCTCTCCCAAGTCCTTCATATCAAATTGTTTGGACAACCATACCCTTACGTCTGATAACACCTTGATATTGTTGTCAATCAACAAAATGTCATCTACGTATAGTACAAGAAATACCACTATGTTTCCGTCACATCTCTTGTATACACAAGACTCATCCAGACTTTGAATAAATCCATAAGACTGGATTACCTCATCAAAGTGGATGTTCCAAGACCTCGAAGCTTGCTTCAATCCATAAATGGACCGATTAAGCTTACATACAAGATGCTCTTTTCCCTTCGTAATGAATCCCTCTGGTTGCTTCATATAGATGTTTTCCTCAAGACTTCCATTAAGGAAAGCTGTCTTGACATCCATCTGCCACACCTCATAATCCATATGAGCTGCTATGCATAAGAGAATCTGGATAGACTTAAGCATGACTATCGGCAAAAAGGTCTCCTCATAATCGATACCCTCTTTCTGAGTATACCCCTTCGCAACAAGCCTCGCTTTGAAGGTCTCAACCTTCCCATCTATTCCTCTCTTTCTTTTGTAGATCCACTTGCATCCAATGGTTTTAACACCATCGGGTGGTTCTACTAGCTCCCAGACCTGATTTGAATCCATAGATTCAATCTCAGTATTCATCGCATTTTACCAAGATGATGCATCTTTATCTTGGATTGCCTCATCATATGTCCAGGGATCAGGTTCATGTTCGCCAGGGACCAAATCAGAAGATTCTCCCAAGAACATGAATCTATCAGGCTGTCTAACAACCCTCCCACTACGACAAGATATCTCCTGTGTATCCTCTGTGACACGCGGTGCAGTGACTTGTGGTATATCCTCTTGTACCGGTGGTACTGAAGAAGTGACTTCCCCTTTCAATTCCTCCAGAATAATTTTACTCTTGGGCTTGTGACTCATCACATAGTCTTCCTCTAGAAATCTGGCATTCGTGCTAACGATCACCCTCTGATCTCTAGGACTATAAAACAAACCACCCTTCGTTCCTCTAGGATAGCCAACGAACATGTGTACTTCTGTACAAGGTTCCAACTTACCAGCATCTGCCTTCAGCACATGTACTAGACTCCCCCATATCCGAATATGTCTTAGACTAGGCTTTCGCCCAGTCAACAACTCTGTGGGAGTAGAAGGCATTGATTTAGATGAACCAAGTTCAGAATGTACACCGTCGTATCTAGAGCATATCCCTAGAACGAATCTGGCAACTCATAATAACTCATCATCGATCTAACCATCTCCATAAGAGTCCTATTCCTTCGCTCTGCTACACCATTCTGTTGGGGTTTGCCAGGTGCAGTCAATTGGGATTGAATCCCAGCCTCTGATAAGTAGTTCCTAAACTCTCCTAAGAGGTACTCACCACCACGATCATATCGTAGAGTCTTGATACTTTTACATTGACATTTCTTCACATCAGCCTTGAATTCTTTGAACTTGTCAAAGCATTCAGACTTGCGGTGCATCAAGTAAATGTATCCATATCTTGAGTAATCGTCTATAAAAGAGACGAAATACTCAAAACCACCTCTAGCCTGGATAGACATAGGACCACACAAATCAGAATGAACCAATTCTAACACATCTTTGGCTCTATACCCCTTGGCCTTAAAAGGCCTCTTGGTCATTTTACCTTCCAAGCAAGATTTGCAGGTTGGGAAATCTTCCACCACTAATGAACCCAAAGGTCCATCATCTATCAACCTTTGAATTCTGCTTAGGTTAATATGACCAAGCCTAAGATGCCAAAGATATGTTTGGTTCATCTTCGGAGGTTCTTTTCTCTTATTAGAATTAGAAGATGAGTTATTAACTTCAATTTGCATCGTGGGAGGTTTTGGTTCAAGTGTGTATAAATTTCCTATCAATGCACCCGAACAGATAATGTCCCTATTCCTTCTTATAACAACTCTGTCATTAAAAGAAATAGAATATCCATCCATAAACAATTTAGAAACTGAAATTAAATTCTTTCTAAATAAGGGTACATAAAGGCAATTCTTAAGAACCAAAAGTTTAATTTTCTCAAAAGATAAATGAACATCTCCCACTGCAACAGCCGCCACCTTCGTGGCATCGCCCAAGTACACGGTAATCTCCCCCTCAACCAGTCGTCTGATTTCCTGGAACCCCTGCAAAGTATTGCAGACATGATCAGTGGCTCCTGTATCTACACACCAGGTGCCGGTAGATAACACCGCTAAACATGTTTCAACGACTAGACCAAAAGATATACCTTTGTTCTTGTGGTTGGGGCAGTCCTTCTTCCAGTGTCCAGTCTGCTTACAAGTGAAGCACTTGCCTTTCGGCTTCTTCACTCCTCCCTGAGTACCTCCCACCGCCTTCGCCCCTGTTTGTTTCTTCTTCTTCTTGCCTTTCGGCTTAGAAGTAGAAACCTTTTGGGTCACCATGGCATGTGCCTGAGCACTCTAATGAAATGGCCCCTCTACCGCCTGGAGTTCTGTCAGAAGTTCTGCCAACGAATACAAACTCTTGTTCATGTTGTAGTTAAGGCGAAACTACTCAAAACTCCTAAGTAGAGACTGGAGTATGATATCGACCTGGGTTTCCCCATCGATCTCAGCTCCTAGTACCTTCAGCTCATTCAAATGAGCCATCATCTTAAGAACATGATCCCTCACGGGTATTCCCTCGATCATAGTGGTCGTCATCAAGTTTCTCATGGATTCTTGCCTCGCAGCCCGATTATGGTGTTCGAAAAGCTCTTTGAGATTGAGCATCATGTCATAAGCTATGAGTATGGCTTGATGCTGATGTTGCAGTACATTTGACATAGATGCCAAAATGTAACACAGCGCCATCTCATCGGCCTTTACCCACTTCTTATAACTCTCTCTCTCCTTTTCCCCAGAATCTTCTGCAGGCTTAGGAGGACACTCTTCGAGGAGTACATATTTGTATTCCTCAGAAGTTAAGACAATGTCTAGATTCCTCTTCCAATCAACATAGTTGGGTCCAGTAAGTTTGTTCTCTTTCAATATCACAGCAAGTGGGTTGAAAGTAATTTTGAAAGAAAACCTAAGAATCACATAAATCAAAACATTAGATTTCAAAAAATTATTGATTCCTCAAACAATAAAATTTTAAAATCAATCAACACCTCAAAACACCGAGAATATCGTATGCCACAATAGTGTGGACGTATACGAATTCTACATTTGTAAGAGGAGGTTTTACCCATTAATTTTACTATCTTGTCAACCTAAATTTTTGACAAGTAAAATTAATAGTTGGTTCCTCTTTGGCCCTACAAATAAAAGCAGTGACTTCGATGGGGAGGATACTTATATTTGTATCTAAGTGTTCACCATTACATAGTACCAAGTTAATTATCTCGGGTTATGTGTCTTATGATGGGGAAGTACACACGCTCCTTAATAATTTTCTATAACCATATTCGACCTTAAGATCCGCAAACAAACCCATCCGATGGGGAGGAAGGCACTCACAGCCGACGCGCAAGTTTGTTTGCATCACATGTCAAATCGTAATGGAGGTCGTGGGAATTTATAAAAATATTTCTCTCCCACTTAGTAATTTGAAATTGAGGAATTTTCTAGCCTACGACATGCATATCAAACAATAAGTAATAAATATGAAAAATAAATTATTTTCCAACTATTATGGTTTTTGTCTTCAATATGTCTCCCGTCGCATTGCCTTCTCGTCCGCTCCTCCTACGCCATGTACGAGCCATCCGGAGATCCGAGCCGAGACTAAAATCTATTTTAATTTACATCCATCGATCCTATACTCCACGAGGGAGTGTACATGAAATCTAGATTGAACGTAAACTAAAATAAAAAGAGTGGCTAAACAATGTCGTATCTAATTTACAAAAAATTAAATACTAGCCTCGTCAACCCCGAGGATTCAACAAAATAAACATTTACACACATACAATCACATACACACATATGGCCATAATAGTCGAATCTTATGCCTGCAACCAAAGAGTTAACCTATGCATATCCTACTATTATCTGGCACATATAATATAGGAAAAGTACATAAAAATTAACCGAATCCTAAACACATAAAATCGGAAACCTTGGCTCTGATACCAATTGAAGGGTTGGTTTCATTGATCCGTGAGGGGAAACTTCGCTTCTCACTTCGTCTCAGTTGTTTGTTTATGGTGATCCCATCGATGTCCTCGGATTAAAAAAAAAATTAATCCTAGACAAAAGGGATTGCTCAAACAACCAAGTCATCGTCGTGATATTCGTTTAGAGAGGTCACTTGAACAAACTTGTTGTTCAAGCGACTAACCTCTATTCTACGAGTAGCCGCGGAATAGACGATGTCCGGATCACCGACTTTCATGTTTATGTTCAGGATCCAAGTATTATTAGCCATAAACAGATTATGTCATGATCATAATTGAAAAACAAAAACAAACATGTTACAAAAGAGAATAGAGAATCGATATACCTCTCGATCTTCTAATGTATGACCTTCCTCCTTTCGGACGTCGTGTGGGCGACGATCTACCAAAAGTTGAAGCTCCTAGATCACCAATCTTCCTTCCTTGTTCGTTCCGAGCAAGAAGAAGAATAGAAACAAGGCTCTTTTCCTTCTTTTAACCAACCAACAACCTCCAAGGATGGAGCTTGCCGCCGACCAAGAAGGAAGAGGAGATTAATGGTTGCCGGCCAAAAGCTTCAAGGGAGGACCCTAAACCTTTGTTCCACCAGCCAAGGAGAAGGAGAAGAGGGGCTTTGGCCACCAACCAAGGTGTGGGAGGAGCTATTTGGGCACTGGCAAGATTGAAGGAGGAGATAAGGAAATAGATTCCTTATTTGGTGCCGCCAACCCTATTCTTCTTGCCGCCCAAGCCTCCAAAACCCTAAGCCTCCAAACCCTAATCCTATCTCAATTAGGATTCATTAGTTGCCGCCCACCCCTTGCCCTCCTTTTATAGAGTTAGGGATAAGCCATGTTTTAATCTCCACCATTGGTTCTAGGGATTTAATCTCAACCGTCGGATCTAGAGATTTAATCTCAACCGTCGGACCTAGAGATTTAATCTCTACCTTTGGATCTAGAGTTTTGTTTCTATCCATTGGATCTAAGCTTCATGAGGTGTTAATAGGCTACATTAGAGACCATGAGGAGGAGTTGGATCTTGGCCACCCATGGATCAAGCCCACATAAAGTCCGATCCATTAATGATAATCCAATCCACTAAAGGATTATCATTGATCTACCTCACCAACCCCTATAAGATAATATGAGCTCCATATATTATTTGTATATTTTCTCCCTGTGTTTAAGATCTCGAATGTCCGTCGAATAATTAATTTACTGACCATTAATTAATCAACATCTAACTCCATGAGTAGTACCACTCAACCTTTTCATCATGTTGGACCAAGTCCACCTGTAGGGTTTACATGATGAACCTTATGAACTCCTCAAGGGGACATCATCATCCTAATATATAGGACACAATTTCCTCCTATAATTAACGACACACCATATAAATAATATTATCTCTCAACTTACCAAGCCTATCGATTTAATCTATAAATCTCGCCCATTGGTAAATCAAAGAAATGAATACTAAGTATATGTGCCCGTTATTATATCGGGATTAAGAGCATGTACTAAATAATATCTGAGGTCCGATTCGATTATGTAGTCAGTAATAAATCGAATC
Source organism: Wurfbainia villosa (assembly GCA_025175895.1). Lineage (NCBI taxonomy): Eukaryota > Viridiplantae > Streptophyta > Magnoliopsida > Zingiberales > Zingiberaceae > Wurfbainia > Wurfbainia villosa. The sequence goes on from CM045998.1 coordinate 22,144,755, forward strand.
ACCTCTAAGTCGGTCCTGCTCAATACACACAAAGTGCACTAGTGTGATTCTATGGTCAAGACAAACCAATACCAAATCACACTACAACCATTCCGATGGTTTGTCCAAAGCCATCTCGATTGTGAGTCTTTACTTATACTTTACAAGGAGCTGATAACATGATCTCCCGTGTGACACCACACACCATGTTATCTACAATGTAATGTATTAGACAATATGCATAGTCATAAAAATATGCAAACAATGATCATGTGATTCTTATTTCAAAATAAAGATGTTATACAAAAGATAGACTTTTCAGTATACATCCCAACATAACGAACATAGAGATATATATAATGTGCTTTCTACTTGTAAACTCACTGCTACTAGGTACTTAGATGAAGATTTGCTAGAGTCTTTAGGGTTGTTGGGTGATATTCAAGCCCTATTTGCAAAAATGGGGTGGGAAGAGATGATGGGAATAAGGCACCCAACCTACCCTAGGATAGTTCTAGAATTTTTAAGTTCCTTAGAGGTGGAAATTTTAATGGGTAGAGAGAGCGAGGAGGGTAGGATTACTTTTAGGCTTTTTAACATTGAGCATGAGTGGACCCTTCACCAATGGAACTCATGCTTTGGCTTGCTGAGTGGGGGAGAGAGAAGACTCCCTATTGGATTGAACTCTCGAGTATTTTGAACCGAGTTGATGGGAAAGCACGCTTATGACCCTTCTAGGGCCAAAGCGTCGCGCCTCCAAAACCCTGTCTTCCGATACCTCCACCGTATCATGGCCAGTACTATATTTGGTCATGGGGAGAGTGACGGTGTAGTTAGAGCTAGCGAGCTACTTTACCTTTGGGATATGCTACAAGAAAGAAGTAGCATATATGTAGGGTCCCACTTCATCAGACACTTAGTAAAGACGGGTAAAGCAACACGAGGAGAGATTAATGTGGGAGGCATACTTACCCACATTTGCCATAGGATGGGGTACGATTACACTGCATTAGAAAGTATAGAGGGGAGCCCTAGGATCGACCTAGGAGTGTGCATGGCCATGAAGATGATTGTGAGAGAAGGAGACTCCTTATGCTTTGTAAGAAAAAATCTGACGACCCTTAGGCTCCCCGACCTTGATCGTTCCACCATCACTACACGCACCAACTAGCACTTGGACCTGATAGTGGAGTCCCCTCCATATAAGGGACCCTCCACATCGACACTCATCTCTCCACCTTTATATCACTCTCCCTCCAGTTCACACATGCATAGGAGCCAACCTAGTCCACGTCGACATAAGTCTGCACCTGCACCACCACATTTTTCCACCTTTAAGGAGGATGCAAGTACGTTGGCCTATGATTTCTCAGAGTTCCGATTGTGCCTCGACGACATATACACCAAGTAGTAGACGCAGAGGCAACGATGGGAGGAGTAGAGCGCCTACCAGCAAGAAGAGTTCCAGGGATTCTGAGAGCATTTCTAGCGGGCTGAGGAGTTCTACGATGAGACCCACATATACTTCCAGGAGGAGGTTGCTCGTCGCCAGGATGAGGCCGCCTACCGCTGGGAGATGCGGCAGCACATGCATGCCCAGCAGGCACAGTGGGATAGGGAGGAGGAGCATCGAGCAGCCGCTGCATCCACCAACTCCTAGATCGACCACATGTACATGTGGCATCAGCGGCTCAACAGCAGGTTCTCCCATGATCCAGAGATGTCGAGGCTCCCAGACTTTCCACCTCTTCCGCCATACTAGAGGTATATTTTCATTTAAGTCTGGGGAGAGGACCCCCAAAGTTTATTTTGTTTTGTTTCCTAACAGTAGTTTCTTTTCTAGTATTTTCATTCATTTATTCATGCATGGGTTGTTGAACTTCTTTCAGTACTTAGTTTTTGTTATATGCAAAGCTGCCTTAGTAGTATTTATAAAAAGTTACTTACATGAGTTGTTCCCATAGGTAGCTCAACTTCATTTATCTCGTGGTATTTTATTTGCTTTAATGAATATTCTAGACTTACACTGGTTAGCTTTATTTCTTTACACTTACACATGTCAAACATTCTGAAAGGGATAATCTAGTACATACCTAGTTATGATTCATCTCAGTAGTCTAGTACTTTAGAATCCATAGGTGACTCTAGGTTTAGCATTTTTGTTACTGGAGATGCTCGAATTGTGTAAGCCCATTTGGAAAAATCAAAATCCCAGTGAGAAGAAAAAAAAAGTTGAGAGAAAGAGAAAATTATGAAAAAGAAAACAAGAAAAAAAAAGAGAGAGAAGAGAGAGATAGAAGATTTTGAGGGATAAAAAGCAGTTGTCGTGGGTGGAAATGACTAGGTGCCCCTTTGAGACTGAGTTAGGTTACTGGGGAAACACCTACCAATTTCTCTCAATACCGAGCACGCTTTTGAGACTTTATGCTAGATCTAGGGAACGACCCTCGCTTTGGGTAGGTAAGTGCCTATGAGGTGGAAATCTTAGGAAAGCTTTGAGGTGATGACTTAACTCACCATGGAACAGGCATCCCCTAAGAATGATTCGCTTAGCATGAGCACGAGGAGCTAACTTAGTGAATTTCTAGAACATATTTATTCTTCTTTGATTGTAAATGTCACTTGATAAATTTAGTTGTCATGCTAAGTATGGAACAATGTCTTTTTAAATTTTATGGTACTGAGGTTTGCTTGAGGACAAGCAAAGATTTAAGTCTGGGGGAAGTGATGTGAGCGAAACATATGTTGGTGCAGGGGCACTAGATAATCGAACCTGTGTTTTGATTATGGCAAAGACACAAAGTTAAGTTTATATTGTTATCTCACGAGCTAAATCAAGTGTGCAGAAAAGTACTAAAGCTGGAGCTGAAGGCTAGCGACACCCGGAGGAAGCCGTGGTGGTCGGGCGACACTTGAGTGAATTCGGAGGGAGCCGAAGGAATCGAGTGGAAGGCCGGAAGCGAGAGCTACTATCGAGGTAAGCTCGTGTGAGTGAGAGATTGTAAGGTCGTGTCCTCTTTACGGGGATGACCGTAGGCGACGATTCGATTAAGACTTCCCGTGGAAGGTCTAGGTCGAGATCGGACGGTCAGAAACCGTCGTATTTATCATTTTCCGAGCTAACCTCTTATTGCAGGGAAGTGGCCAGGTGGCGATCATTGCGCGACACATCGATCGGCCCGATGCCCGATCGATGGGAGTCATCATCGATCGTGATGGCGGCGACTCGACTTTGCGCTAGGTCAAGCGGATAACGTTGTGTGCGCGCCGCCAGCGATAAAATTTGGAAAAATCCATGATCCGTTCCAAAGAAATAGGAGACAATTTCAGAGGCCAAAGTCTATAAAAGGAGGGGAGGATTCCACTCCAAAACACATCAATTATTCATCAAGTGCTCCTACAACGCCAACGCTTCAACACCGTCATAACGCCGACGCGACGACAACCTCAGATCTTCTTCGTCGGCAGCAGCATCTAGTAATACTTTTTATTATTGTATTCGTTGTTTTTTTTTGTAACGAGGTGAGGTAGGCTTGTTGCCTCATCCTCGTACTTCCGGATTTTGTGATCGTTGTCTCCTACCTCCAACGAGGAGGAGACGTTATAGTGCTTTGCCCTCCGTACGCGGTCAAGGACCGATAGGGCCTTGGAGTAGCAACCACTGGGTTGTGAACCAAGTAAAATAAACGTGTCATTTTATTTTCCGCTGTGTTTACTCGTTTACTTTACGTATCGAACGAACGAAAACGAAAGTTTTACGATCGCTATTCACCCCCCCCCTCTAGCGACGCTTCTCGATCCAACAATATATAGGGTTTTAGGAGTAGTTTTCGCTCATATCTCATTAAATTTTATGTTAGTTTCATGCATATGTTACTTTATTTTGTATGTATTTCCTATTTTCTGATTCAGAGGTCTGCTCTTTGTACTTTTGGGTGTAGGTTAGCATTTTGGGAGAAAAAGGTGAACTTTCGGAGAAAAAGACGGACATTTTGTAGCTAGACACAGAGTGGGACACGGCCAGGGCGTGTGGCTACACACGGTCGTGTCTAATGGGCGAGATCAGCTAACTTAGGGCCGCACACGTCCAGGTCATGTGGCGGCCCACCAAATTTGCGTGACTAGGGTTTTTCCAGATTTGCAGCGGTCCGAGGTGATGTTTATATAAGGATGGCTCTGCCCAAACCGTAGGGAGAGGCACGATGGCTACGACGGCACGCTGAAGCCTTAAAAAGCTTTGGGAACTCGCAACGGGGAGGAGGAACGCCGCCAGAGGTCCACGCCTTGCACTTCAACACCGGAGAGAAGACCACGAAATATTATAATCCTTTGTTCCTGCATTTTATTCCTTATGTATTCGACCATAAACATGCTTTGTGATTCTTCCTTCATATACATGGAGTAGTTCTTTTGATTCTAGGATTAGGGAGTAGCTTGTGTGCACATTACAATGTTGGTTCATGTTAAATTCTACTTTTGAGTTTAATTTGGCAATTGGTAGTTGTTTTTACTATATCTATGCGTGTTTGGTTTTCTACCTGTTGTGCTTAGGCGATACGAGGGGTGACAGCCCTCGTATCTAAGATTTAGGGGATTTTATACAAGGAACCTAGGGGTAAACCTGATCCCCTGTAACCGTGGGTAGAAGGATGCGATGGAATCGGAAACGGTTCATCGTAGGGATTGATTTGGCATCCTCGTACCGTCTATCCCATTGTTTTAGGTAGAGATGGTTCCTCATAGATGCGTCGGCTCATCAGGAGAGTGTATAATGTCCCTTCAACAAAACCATAGCTAAACATCTAGACAACGCCAATTGACAACATTGTTTTGTGACACACAAGCGTAACCGAAGTCCTAGAATCACCTTTGAAGTCCTCGGCACGCTCCCTTCCTCCTCGGTGTGACACCGTATAGAGTAAAGTTCACCGATAGCCCTCACCAATCGAAACCTCTTAGAGTTACATCTGAACAATTGTAACCACTGAACATATCGATATTCGAATCCCAGCCCCTGTGGGATCGATAATCTTTTATTACTTGACGACATCCGTGCACTTGCGGGCGTTGAGCGCGAGCGCGTACTTCGAGTCCTCGACAGCCTCCATCGCAAGATTTGAGGTCACAATCATGTGCATCAAGAATGCGTTGTGCACGAGAGTTGTGCATTCAACAAATCTGATGACTAAGGGTGCATCGTGTACGACGATGAGTCACACTGGTATATATAGGGCTTATTCAAGTTTCTATTTTTTTTAAAAAAAAATTGTGTGATATTTTGTTTTTTTAATCAAAGTGTATCTCATTTCAGCAATATCTCTCTTGCAAAATAGTTGCAAAATCGACCTCATGCATCTTTCCAAATATTTGAGACACTCTAACATCACCTAAAACTTTATGATTGACAAAGTACATACGACTCTTTCCGCTCAAAATAGTGTTCTATCTATGTGCCCTCGGAATAGTCCATTGACTAGAATAGCATAAATATTGTTATAAGTAGACAAAGGTCAAATTTTAATGTGGTGTTTAAAACTCTCATCCGGACTCAGAAGTTCTCCGTTATTTCGGACTAACAAATCAAGGGGTATACTCCCTGTGATTTACCTTTCTTTATCATCATCGAGGGATCAATGTTGAAGAATACTAAGAGTGAACATAATCGTCATTTGCTACAAGTGTTCCATTTGTAAAACAATTCAATAAAATGTTGAAGAAAAACTTGAAGTATTAAACTTGAAGGTTTGTTGTTCTTCAGAAAAAATTGATAAGGGTTTCAATTCGATATAGTTCATTTGATATCTTATTAGAAAAGTAACTATTTCCACTCAAATCTAACTGTATAATAATAATAAAAAATCGAAGAAAAACTTGAAGCAGTCAAACTTGAAAATTTATTATTCTCCAAAGGAAAATTACAATATAATTTGATGTAGTTCATTTGACATCATTTTACATAGTTTTATATTGGTTGTAGTAGCCCCCGCGGGAAGGGTTTTGTTAAATACTGGAAAATTTAAAATATTAAATTAAATGGCCAAATAATTTAGGAAAATAATCCTGGAAATATTTCGAGATTTTTCTAGAATTTTAGGAATTTTTCTGGATTTAAACGGAGTCCGTACGAGATTTTTACGGGGATAAAATAAACAGTTTTAGGTGGGGTCTATTTAAGGGGTTTAATACACGATGAAAACCTAATTATCTATTTCCCTTTTTCTATTTTCTCCGCGCCACGACCCCTTCTTCTCTTTCGGTTTCTTTTCTCGCGCGAGCCACTTCCGCCCGACGCCATCCGCTTCTCCCGACAATTGCCACCGCCGCCCTGGTGCGTGCTCCCCTTCGCCGTCCTCCGCATCTCCGACCCCAGCAACCGACGAGAGGTGCTCCCCTTCGCCGTCCTCCGCATCTCCAACGGCAGTAGCCGATGAGATGTCGTCGAGTCTTCTTCTCCCTCCCCGTGCGTCGGCCACGGAAGGTCTTCTCTTCATCGTCCTACGCCTAGGTCTAGCCGAGGCCGCTGCTCACCGGCAGCGCTTGCCTTCCGCCACTGCTTCTTCTCCTCATGCGCTCGCCGTCCACAGCCAACGCCTCTGCTGCCCTTCTGGCCGGTGGTCGCCGGAGTAGGTAAGGGTCTTTTCTGTCTTGGTCGATCGGTGAGTATGGATGGTGTTGGTGAATAGGGCAGTAGGGAAGGAATTTGTGCTAGCTGAGAGGGTTGTGAGGGTTTATTGGGGGTGTTGTGCGGTTAGGGTTGGAGGTGGTCGTGCAAGGTCAGCTGTAAGTGGGCAGTGCACGGCTGTGAGCCGGATTGATTGGTCAATTTGGGATGATTTTGGTGTTATTCGGTTGATCGGTATGGTATTAGGAGGATATGGGATGGTTGGGTGATATTGTTTGATCTTGAGGATTTTTGTAGGTGATGAATTAGGTTAATTGATTAGGAATTAATTGGGTAAATTGATTGGTATAATTATTGGATAAATTAAAAGCCATTAAGTTTTATTTATTTGTCTTAGGTTGTTAAGATGCAGGTTATTCCAGGTTTAATTGATTAATTAGCTTATCATTAATTAATCAAAATTTTTATCAATTGATTTAGTGGGTTAAATTAATTGTATGGATATTTGTGGTAGGAAAAGATTAATAAGATGGTTGAAAAATTAGTGACAATTGGAAATTTATTTGGGTTAATTGGGTTATGAAGGAAATCGATTAAGTATTTGATTTGTTGGTGAATTACATTTTTGTGCTTAACTATAGTTATGCTATATGCAGGTTTCGGTCACGAGGTAGGTCCCCAATCGTGACGATTTGGTTCTTTCGGTCTGTTTCCTCTTCCTGTCAGTATTGACCCTCTGTTGAGCCGACTCGATCAACAAAGCTCTATCCAATGCCTCTCGGTAGGAAGAACTGCCAAATCCTGCCATCTTGACCTGGAGATGCCCATCTAGTCTCTGAACAAACTGCATCATCCGTGACCTATCCTCAGCAACTAATTCTGGACAAAACCTGGCTAACCGATTAAATTTTGTATTATACTCCATCACTGAGCGATTATTCTGTCGTAGACTCATAAAATCCTGTCATCGCATCATCTGATATGCCCGTGGGAAATACCGACTCTCAAAAGCCTCTCTAAATCTCGACCAGGTAACCTGCTGCTCGCCGATAATCGAGCGCTTCATATCCCACCAGATCTCGGCCTCGCCTCGTAAATGGAAGGCCGCCAACTCTGCCTTCTCCCACTCGGAGCAGACCATATAGTAGAAGGTACGCTCCATTGTCTCGATCCAAGACTGAGCCACGATCGGATCAGTCTCTCCGCTGAATAAAGTGAACCGGCTTTTCATTAACTCTGCTAATCCTGGAATCCGAGCTCGTGCCGCAGCTACATCAGTAGGATAAGTAGGGGCCGATACTGAGTGAGGGCCGACCGACTCCACTGATGGGATTGTCGGGTCTGTAGTAGCAGTCCCATCAAGCGGGTGTCGATGTGTAGCAAACAGGTCTCCCACTGGTACATCGGATACCCCAGCAGTGGGTATCTCTGGAGGAGGAACCGCCGAGGACTGAGGATCCATGACTCCCGCAGTACCATGTGGAACTTGACCCTGATCAACATACTCACCCTCAGTAGATCTCTCTGGCAAGTCAGTCGCCAACGATCTCAATGTCCTCTGTCGTGATCGCCCCGCACCGCGTCTCGGCGCAGAAGCACGCCCACCTCATCTCATATCTGTTAAATGAATACAGATATTACCACAAATAAAAACATATCAAATTAATCATCATACCTATTTCACCGTCAGGAGAGGTCCCGTAGCCGCCAAAACCCCATATTGATCTCGTAAAAAATCCTCGAATTTCTGAAACATAAAAATCGCCGGAAATCCATACCAATCCAAAATTTCCAGATTGCCTCGTAAAACCTGCCAAAACATGGCGAACTTCAAAAAATCCAAAAACCCCTAGGAACTCGAAAACCTAGGCACTCTGATACCAAATAAATTGTCACGCCCCGAAGGAGACCCCGCCAGACGAAAATCCGGCAGCATCTCCCCTGTACGGGTGACAATCCCGATTTACATACAAGGCCTACACGGCCACAATACATCAGTCAACACGACCGGAATCCAAACTCACACGCAGTTAACAAAATAGGCCTCTGGCCATCAACCAAAATAAATACATAAAATCTATCACAACTATACTTACCCCTTCTGCCATCTGGGCAGGAATACCCACCAAAACTAATCCAACAAAACCGAATAAAAGTCCAAAAGGACACCAAAAATCCACGAATACAAATATCAACCACCAATCCTAAACATGTCTCTAATCAAAATCCAAATACCATAAAACAAATATCCAAATCAGACATTTACGACGAGTGGGGTCCGGCTGCTGCACTCTCCTGACAGCTTCATCCTGAAATAGATATAAATCAATGGGGTAAGTTCAAAGAACTCAGCGGGTATAGTAGATATGCAAAGTAAGGTATAGCTAACAATAAAAATCATGCCAGTATAGTCTCACATAAATAGGGTATGCAAGCAAGAAATACAAAAGGACTGTACTTACCTGAATCTCCTACCCTGATATAGGAGCATGTGCCTGACTAGAAGCAATAAAGTCCTCACCATATATATAAATATGTATCCTGTATGCATGACAATCATATGCACATCCAAGGCATCAATAAAAATGCAGCAAACATAATACAAATGCAATACGTGCAAAGTGCATGCCGTGCCAATGACATGGTCACCCCTGACGCCAGTCAGCCGCCTCACACGCGATGGTGAAGCCGAGTGGGTAGGGCTATGACAACTGTGCACTCTGTCATCATCATCGCTCTGAGTGGCCAGAGTGGGACGGGATCTTTGAGTACACCTATCCTCCTGCCCCAAACAGAGTGGGGGAGCTAAGCTCTCATCTCCCGGTGTCATAGACCAGAGGAGGGATCCCTGCCCGCTACCACGCTGTCTCATCGCTACCCATGAGCGGACCAGCAGAGCCTGACAGAGCAACTGCACACACCCTCCTGATGTACCACTAACCCATGAGTGGCAGTGTGTGCAGCCATGTAACTGGCTGCGGGCTCAACAATAATGGAACCCCGTCCAGCCAGCATGCAATCATGCAAAAATAGTGCATGATACTAAAGCATGTAAATCCTACTCAAAATATCTATCCGAATAATATGTACAATCAATATGTACATATCCCTAATCCAAGTACTATGATCCAAATCAAACAGGGAAATATAATCATATCCTATCACATGTATGTATCAAGTAGGCACCAACCATATACTAGGTATATAAACATGAAAATTATTGCATGCTATCCTAACTAGCATATCAACAATGACTATATCTAAAAGATAAGTCAAAATACCCGCCTGAATATATATACGCAAAAAGAACCATATCGTCACGACTGGGGACCTGCCTCGTGACCGAAACCTGCATATAGCATAACTATAGTTAAGCACAAAAATGCAATTCACCAACAAATCGAATACTTAATCGATTTCCTTCATAACCCAATTAACCCAAATAAATTTCCAATTGTCACTAATTTTCCAACCGTCTTATTAATCTTTTCCTACCATAAATATCCATACAATTAATTTAACCCACTAAATCAATTGATAAATTTTTTGATTAATTAATGATAAGCTAATTAATCAATTAAACCTGGAATAACCTGCATCTTAACAACCTAAGCCAAATAAATAAAACTTAATGACTTTTAATTTATCCAATAATTATACCAATCAATTTACCCAATTAATTCCGAATCAATTAATCTAATTCATCACCTACAAAAATCCTCAAGATCAAACAATATCACCCAACCATCCCATATCCTCCGAATACCATACCGATCAACCGAATAACATCAAAATTAGCCCAAATCGACCAATCAATCCGGCTCACAGCCGTGCACTACCCACTTACAGCCAACCTTGCACCACCACCTCCAACCCTAACCGCACAACACCCCCAATAAACCCTCACAACCCTCTCAGCCAGCACAAATTCCTTCCCTACTGCCCTATTCACCAACACCATCCATACTCACCGATCGACCAAGACAGAAAATACCCTTACTTACTCCGGCGACCACCGGCCATAAGGGCAGAGGAGGCGTTGGATGTGGACGGCGAGCGCGCGAGGAGAAGAAGCAGTGGCGGAAGGCAAACGCTGCCGGTGAGCAGTGGCCCCGGCTAGACCTAGGCATCGGACGGCGAAGAGAAGACCTGCCGTGGCCGACGCGTGGGGAGGGAGAAGAAGACTCGGCGGCCTCTCGTCGGCTGCTGCGGTCGGAGATGCGGAGGACGGTGAAGGGGAGCACCTCTCATCGGTTGCTGCGGTCGGAGATGCGGAGGACGGCGAAGGGGAGCACGCACCGGGGCGGCGGCGGCGGCGGCGATTGTCGGGAGAAGCGGATGGCGTCGGGCAGAAGTGGCTCGCGCGAGAAAAGAAACCGAAAGAGAAGAAGGGGTCGCGGCGTGGAGAAAATAGAAAAAGGGAAATAGATAATTAGGTTTTCATCGTGTATTAAACCCCTTAAATAGACCCCACCTAAAACTGTTTATTTTATCCCCGTAAAAATATCGTACGGACTCCATTTAAATCCAGAAAAATTCCTAAAATTCCAAAAAAATACTGAAATATTTCCAGAATTATTTTCCTAAATTCTTTGGCCATTTAATTTAATATTTTAAATTTTTCAGTATTTAACAGGTTTAGTGGCTAGCACATGTAGATGTTGTATCATAGGACAACGGGTCAATCCCTCGCAAATGCGAGGGTATCATCCCTCCATGCGCTAGTTATTAGTCTCAAGGGCCAAAGGCCTACCGTGATTTACCTCCCTTACGATGATCCGGGGGTGGATTGGTAGGGGCCGCTAGGTTGGCAGATTCCAACCTTTGTATCATATATTGGTTGTAGTAATAGGACAATGGGTCATTTCTCTATAAATATGAGAGTATTGTCTTTTTATGTGTTGATTATTAGTCTCAAGAGTCAAAATTTTACCGTTATTTATCTTCCTTACACTACAAAAATAAGAGTATTTGGCGACGAATTTTGCAACAAATTTTGGAAAAAGATTTGTTGCAAAAATTTTTTGTAACGAAAAAAATTTCGTTGCAAATAATTCGCCGCTAAATTTTGCAATGAAAAAAAAATTCATTGCCAAATTGCAACGAATAAATTTTTCGTTGCAAAATTTGTCGCCAAACTTGGCGACGAATAATTATTTTTGTCGCAAATTTGGTGACGAATATATTTTTCATCGCCAAAGTCTAATAAACATATTTCCACGAATAAAATTCAATTTGGCGAAGAATATTTTTTCGTTTCCAAATCTGCGACGAAAAAAAATTCATTGCAAAATTTTAAGATCGATCGGTAGCGAATACAATCGATTAATCGAATTTACGATTCGGTGATCGACGGCTACCAAAGGTTACGTAATATGCTCTGATAATGGCGATCGTCATTTTCATTAGTCGACTACCAAGTGAATAGTCAACTGCTTAGTCGACTACCAAACGTGGTGTAAGATGATACAATACCATCAGTCGACTGATCATGTTGATCAGTCGACTGATGATGAAAATCTATTTTGTTGACGTATTTTTTTATGTATCAGTCGACTGATGGTTTACATCAGTCGACTGATACATCAATTTTTGCAACGAAAATAATTTTTTCATTGTAAATCTGGACAAATAAAAAAATATTTAATAGATTATACTTTTTTCCTTGTTTTACAACAAACACATACAATAATATAAATAAATTTAGATATCAAACTTTAATACTGAATTAATATATATATAACAAACCTAAACAAACTTACAATACATAGATATCATATTTATACCTGTCAAGTAACATTTAAACACAATAAATAAATTCAAAGGTAACCACCATCATCACCATCATCATCAAAAAATACATCATCATTGTCATTATGATAGGGATCAGGAGGAGGAGCAGATCCAAAAGGAGGAAGTTGACTTGAACTAGATGTTAATTGAAGATGTTGCATAATGAACATTTGTTGCCTTCGAAATTCGTTCATCTGTTCATTTAAGTCTTTTACTTGTTGAGCATTTTCTAACGATTCAGTTTCCTTCTGCGCTAGTAACTCTCTCAAATGATTAACCTCTTCGGTTAATTGATTTACTTATGCTTTTGATGCCAGGGAGGATGAAGAAGAAGCACCAGGGACTCTATAGGATAGGCTCAAAGAACTAAGTCCAATTATTCTTCCACTTTTCGGCCCTCCAGTTGCTTCGAGCCATAAATTTATATTGCTAAGAGAAGGCTCAGATTCGACTGCATCATCGCTTGCACTCGAATTTCTATGTGAAAGTTCATCGTATTTCTCCTGTTGTGAAAGAAAAAAAAATAAATACTAACATAAGAATTTAAATTTTTAAAATTACAAACCTTCATTATTCTAGCTCTTTCTCTACTCCACGTCTTATCTTTCTTTTGGAATATACGGGTGAAAGTGTCTATAAATAATGGCTCAGTCCCCCGTCTCCTGGGCCTAAACAAATAGTTAAAATTTATAAATTAGTGAGTATTAGATTACAAAATTATAATTTGAAAAAACTCACCAATCGATGTCTATGCTCATCGATATTTATTGATCCTCCCGTATACGTGGCAGACATAACGCCGGAATTACAATGCTGATTTTGCTTATTCTACTCACTCCTCCATTTGCTATCCTCAGATCCCCAATGTATAACAATTTTATTCCAATTCTCCTCGGTTATATAGTGTGGTTTTTTATTTCTAGTTTTCGCATGATTCAGTATGTTTCTAATATAATCGCCACACTTTTTCTTAAAAATCCTCCTAATCTCTAGTGTTTCACTCTCCTCCCAAGTAAATACTCGTTGCAGTAGAGAAAAATTGAATTGATTATATTAACTACAATTTTATATACAAAATGATTTAAATAAGTTACCCTGAACTCAATCCACCATAAAATTTTTATTTCTTCCGGCGTGCTCGTATAAGTCATAGAAGCTCCGCCCCAATGGTTATTCACTATTTTATTCACCTCGTGAATAACATGTACAAAATTTGTAAATATAACATAAAATAAAAACAAACCTCGTTAGATACTTATAAAAATACATATCATATTAAAAATTAAACGTAGATAATCTAAAACTTGAATACTTACGAATCTCCATGCGGAGATATCAACTCTCTCGTATCTTCCCTCTCAACGAGTGATTGTTGTACCGGGGAAGATACATTAGCAGGTATCTGCTGAAAACCAGAAGATCCTACAACTGGAGAAGAGGTGGAGGGCACATTTCCTGCAAGAGCATCAGAATGTGCAGGGGCTGAAGCAGAGGAAGACTATGATCTTCCATCGCTACTCCGTCTATGGCTGCCACATCGAAACTAACAATCATAATTATTAGAAGAATATGATAGTAAAAAAAAATACATTTCCATATTGAATTTATAATATGAACAATATAAAAAAAATTACCATATTCATAGCAACTAGATGACCTACAAAAAAAATAGTTCATTAATATATCAAATATATGAAATTTCGAATTAGACAGTAAATTAAAACATAATTGGTACTCAATAAAAGTTACCCACAATTAGAAATCGAAGTCTGTATTATAATTTTCATCCTGGTCATGTGTCTATTCATCATCGTCTTCGTCATCGTCATCCTCATCCTCATCCTCATAATTAAATTCCTCATCTTCATCCTCATTCAGTTCACTTGCATCAATGACTACTACTGCACCGTTGGGATCTCGTAACGTTGAAATATTATATTCTTCGATATGAAATGTATTGACAACTTCATAATTGTTGATTCCTAATGTTCCTCAATTTTATTACATGCTTTTGTTTTACAAACAGTCCACCAATCAATTTTGTCTCATCTCAGACTAGGATATAAAGTATAAAATACTTAAATCGCTTGTTGTGCTAACACAAATGGTTCATACATATTATATATTTTTTTGTAATTAATTTCAACTAAATTAAACTGTGGATGCACCCTCATGCCATTGATAGGGTCAAACCAATGACACATAAATAAAATAACTCACAAATTTGAGCCTGGGTATGCTACCTCTAAAATTTCATCTAGCAAGCCATAAAATTCATTCCTTGCACCTCCATCATTAGATGACTGAACATAAACTCCACTATTCATTGTAGTTTTCCCAGTTCCATAATCTTGAGTATGAAAATTATATCCGTTTATGAAATATGCCGACCAAGTTTTCACCATTGAGTTTGGACCCCATGACAGATGTTTTACTAGGTCTTGCTCAATGTGAGCGTTATTATCAAGAACCTAAAGTCAAATAAGTATGTGTTAAAGTCAAGATTTATCAAATTTATTATCATAGACTACTTACATATTTTTTGAACCATTGTGCAAATTCTTCATCGCAGAAACGATCAAACTCATGCTCCGGAAGCTCAGAATATAGAGTTTGAAAAATCCTATCATAAAATTAAATATAACACGAACAATAATTTATGATATATGAAATAGATAATATAACATTTATATACTCACTCGAAATACATTACTTCTGGACAATTTAGTAAAAATATATGTGTGGGCTACTCGCCACTCCTGACCAGTTAAGTATCTACTTGTACAAGATCCACTTGATCGACCAAGGTAGTTAAAAATTGAGAATGCCCTCAAATTTGGATCAACGGGACCCTCATCGTTTCTTCTTGCTTTTCGACTCTTGCATTGAATGTGAGGTTCAAAATAATATGATGCAAAAGTTGTAACTTCATCCACAATATATGCATTAACAATAGAAGCTTCAATATGAGCCTTATTTTTTACTTTTTTTTTCAAGTGATAGAGGAATCTAAGAGTAATACAATAAAATGTATTAGAAAATAAATTATACTAAATTTGATTAAATGAAATAACAATGATAAAAAAAAAGAAAAAAATTCACCTTTCAAATGGATACATCCATCGAAATTGAATAGGACCTCCAACTTTAGCCTCATGGCAAGTGAACCAAAAGATGTTCCATGGAATCAAAAAACATCGGTGGAAATATTCTTTCTAAGTTACACAAAATGATCGGAATGTCTCTCTCTAATGTCTCTATGTCTGAATGACTCAATATTGTCGAGCAAATATCATGAAGGAAAATGTTTAATTCCGTAATTGCACCCCAGACAAAATTTGGTAACAGTTCCTTCAAAGCAATAGGAATTAGTCTTTCCATGAATATATGACAGTCATGACTTTTCAAATAAATCAATTTGCATTCCTTCAAATCAACGCATCTGCCAAGATTAGAGACATAACCATCAGGAAATCTCAATGATTTCAACCATTCACAAACAATTCGTATCTGATCCTTATTCAATGTATAAATTGCTTTCGATTTTGGTCCCCTACTATTTTCATCAACATCAAAGGGCGGGTCATTTACAAATAAGACACATATATTTTCTTGCATTCAGATTGTCTTTTATTTTTCCAGTAATATCCATCACCGTATTTATCAGATTATCAAAAATATTCTTCTCAATATGCATTAAATCAAGATTGTGATGAATCAAATTACACTGCCAATACGGTAAATCCCAAAATATACTCCATTTAGTCCATTTATGCGTAATTCCATAGTCATATATTGTAACATTTGGTTCTTCAATAACAGATGGAAAGTTGAGCACTCTATGCCATAAAAATTGACCGGTGAATCTCAATGGTGGAGGTGTTCTTTCAATTCTATTCTTAGTGAATTCTTCTTTATTTCTTTTGAATTTATGATTTGGCAGTAAAAATTATCTATGACAATCATAATAACTCGGTTTCTTTTTGTGTTTCAATCTGAATGACTTTGATCTCTCCATACATATTGTGTAGTATACGGAAAAAAAAAGAGATTAACCCGTTAATTAATTAGGATTAATTAGGGGATTAATTAGGCTTAATTAGTGGGATAATGGGTTAATTTTCTAGCTGGGCTGAAATTGGGCTGAAATGGACTTGGGCTGAGATGGGCTTGGGCTGAAATGGGCTTGGGCTGAGATTGGGCTTGGGCTGAAATTAGGCTTGGGTTTGGATTAGACTTGGACTTGGGTCAAGTGGTTAAATCGGCTGAGCTGAACCCAATCGGATTGGGTTTGGTTTGGGCTAGGTTAATCAAGTTTGTGTCGAACGGGATTTATAAGGGTTGCGGATGAACAGAGCGATCAGTTCGTTCCATTTCTCCTCCGCCTCGTTCCCTCGCTCTGCACGATCGCGTCGTCGATCTCCGTTTGTCGGTGTCCGGTGCGAGCAGCTCGACGGCGCCACCATTTGATAGATCTCCGGCCGGGGATTAGGGGGTTCTCGCCTGGAAAGAAATCGCGGCGACACTCCCGGTAGACGGCGTTCGTTGTCGCGCGCAAGTCGCCATCGGAGGTAAGGCTCAGTGTCGTCTTCCCTTCGAGGTTAGGTTTCTTTGTTGCATGATTTTAGCTTAGATCTATGGTTTGGCAGTGATCGGGAGTCTGATTTGATTCGGCGAGCAGCTGGGATTGGGGGAAATTTCGCCACCGGTGGAGTTTAGAGCCGGTAAGTGTGGATCTAACCTAATATAGTCATCTGTGGTATTGTGGATTTGATGTTCTATATCCTGATTGTGGTTTTCATTTAATTCGGATGTGGTTGCGTTGTTGTACATCGCGGTGAACTGGTTTGTTGAGATTCGATGGATTTTGGTCAATTGCCAGCATGAAGGAATGTAAGATTCTCCTGGTTATTGTAGTTATAGTCGATCATTCAGATCAATAGATAAGTTGTGGTGATTTCGGTGGTTATATGATGATTTGTGTTCTGTTGTCGATGCGTTTGATCGGGAGTTCTTTCGGTTGGCGGAGGTTAAGCCGGAGTGAACTGCCGGAGGAGATCTGAGATCGGTAAGTTGTGTGTATTGCTATTGCTTTATCTGTAGTTGCTATGCGTGGGGTGTGTTGAGGTGATTTTGGTTGTAGATGAAATTAACCGATTCTTATCATCTGTGAGGAGGTTGCAATTGGGTATGAAATTGTTTGCGTTCGGATGGTTAGAGTTTTACTACTGGGATTTGATTGTGTTTGTTGTTCGGGTATTGATTATGCTCGATTAATACTAGTGGATATCTGACATGTTTGGATTTGGGAGATTTTAATGTATTGGATTATATTGGTTATATTCTGTTAGGGAGATGTGATGGGTGAAGTAGGTGTGGTTAGATTTATTCACCGTAATTAATCTTGAGGATGTCGTGATTTATTAGGGGTTGGTTGGTGAATCAGTTAGATATGATTGGGTGGTTAAAATGTATTCGGGAAAAGAATACGAATATAGAATGAATTAGTATGTTGTTTATATAATTATGAGAGATTCGTACTTAATCCTAATTTGTTATTGTTGTGCAAGTTTGGGATACGAAGCAGGTCCACGGCCGTGAGGATTATTCGAGCTTCGTATCATGTGGGTAATATCTACCTGGTCCGGTAGTTTGATCAATTCTAGTGCGTGACATTGTATATATGTTTATACCTGTTTACCTTAAATCCACTCTTATTAAATCATATGCTTGTACTGCCTTTGACCTTTGAGAAATATAATCTGTTACTTTATTGATTATCTAGCATGGATAGGAACTATAAAACCCTATTATGTGTTAGCTGATAGATGTTTAGTAAGTACATGTGGTTAGGGTTATTTTTATGACCTCAGACTGGGTTACTGGGTTGCATCACTAGGTTAGGTGATGAGTCCAAATTATGAGGTCGGTCGTTGTATCGTATACATATCAGTGTGTTAGTTTGACGGATCTATTTATCTGTACATAGGTAAATAGGTTGTGATTACGGATTTGTCGTCCTTACATGGTTGACTTTTGGTTGACTAGGTCTCCCCGTGAGTTAGGGAGTGTTGCGAGGATTTGTGTGTGGGCTATGCATCATTACATTTCATGCATGCTGACGACTGGGTCTGCCTTGTGGTTGAGACGAGTCGTCAGTCATCCTGCCTCCCCGGCCACTCGGGGTAGTGGTTGCAGGGTTGAGGGCAGAGCATTGTGTGCGTGCCGTTCTCGGCCACTAGGGATGGTGGTAGCTGGAGATGCGCACTTGGCCACTGTGCGGAGTGGTAGTTAGCGCACTCACCCACTATAGATGGTGGTCGTGTGATGTGCAGTAGTCCTGGGTGCAGTGCTCGTCTACTCATGGGTAGGGACGGAGCGGCTAGCAGCAGGGACCCCCGTGTGAGTAGCATATAGCTCTATGGCGGCTAGCTACTGTTTCATACTACCCAACTCGGTCACTCGAGAGTGGTGGCGGCTGGAGTCAGGATAGTTGTCATGTCGTGGCACCTAGGCCACACTGGGGTCGTGATAGCGAGTTGGGTGCACAGGCATGACCATGCATATGCATTACTGATATATATATGTATGCATGTATTCGATATATGTTTTACATATGCTTGTGAGATGTTGTATTTGGTTGCTGCATATGATTGTATATCATGCTACATGTCATTTGCATTTTATATACTGCTGTGTGTTGAGTATGAGTATGTTTTGGTTTAGACTGTCGCATGTTATTTGGATTATGCTATGATATACCTGTTCAGGATGTTATAGGTCATGTGGACGGCAGACCGTCAGGTATGTACATTATTTTATGTCTATTTATTAGTTTAGTGTATGCTATGAGTATGACCGTATCTGTAGTTTCTTGTTACTATGTTGAGTACTGTATGTATGATGGACTCATGTTGTATACCTGTAGATCTTCACATGTATACCTGTAGATCTCTTTACCCTGTATGTTGTTCATGCACTTCTATATATTACCCCTGAGTTTTATACTCACCACCCTGGACCCTGGGTTTCCTGTCGCCCAGGTAGTAGATAGAAGACTTCGGCATGGACTTGGACCATTGCCACCTGATCCCATCTCGCCATTTTTCCGAGGGTTTTGCTTCCCATCGCATGTATCTTCATATGGACTCTTATTGTTTTGGAGATCATGCTGTATGTTTCTCTTTTGATATTCAGTATGGATTTTGTTCTAGTATGGACGGATATACCGATGTACTTATGTTGTCGAGTTTGTATTTCCATTGTGTTTGGCTTCCGCTATTGATGTTATACGTTTTTGCTGTGTTGTTATACATTGTCGATATGTGTTATACTGGCTGCGACTTTTGTACCGTATTGGAATTGTCATAAGGGGGTGTCGTCCGTTGGCCGGACAGAGTCTACCTCGGGGCGTGACATATTGAACTTCCTAAAATCCCCGTGGTACTCTAGCCCGATAACATCCCATAAGCAGGAAAATCATTTATGGTTCAAAGAAGCGCAACTCTCATTGTGAACATCTGATTAGTATGGACATCATATGTAGAAACACCCTCGTCCCATAATTGGTTCAGCTCGACAATCAACGGTTGCATGTAAACATCTATTAACTTCTTCGGACTATGAGGGTCAGGCACAATCAATGTTAAAAACATATAAGGTGTTTTCATACACATTCCGAGTGGAAGATTATACGGAGTTACGATAATTGGCCAGCAAGAATAAGTTCTTCCTGATTTTCCAAATGGAGCAAATCCATCAGTACATAGACCCAACCTGATGTTTCGAGTCTCATTCGCAAACTCAGGATATGTTCTATCAAAAATTTTCCACACCTCTGCATCTGATGGATGACACATTAGCCCATCCTCTGTTTTATGATTTGCATGCCAAGTCATGTGTTCAGCAGTGACCTTTGATGCATAAAGCCTTTGCAATCTAGGAGTTAAAGGCAAATAAAACATTTATCTGAATGATTTAAATCACTTATTATGATTCGATCTCGTGGTACTCTTGTACCTGCATTGACTACAAAATTTATAAGTCTCTAAATCTGCATTATCTTCCCAATATAGCATACAACCATCTCTGCAAACATCAATTCTTTACACCGGAAGACCTAAATCTTTCACAAGTTTTTTCATACTGTAAAAATCGTTCGACATTATGTGATCACGCGGCAATACTTCTCCAATAACTTGAACAAAATCATTAAAACAATCTTTGGACACATTATGCTCAGCTTTAACAGTCAACAATCTTGTGGTGAGAGATAATTTAGTGTGACCATCACAACTAGACCACACGGGTTCATTTGCAGCTCTCAACACTTCTTGAAATTTGAGATATGACTCATTGTATACATTTTCATGAACACCAGTTACTTCTACCTCCTCCAACGGTGTTGAATAACTAGTATACATGTCATTAAATGTTTGAGGATAATTAGAACTTGCAACGTTTGGTTCGTTATTAAAATTATGACCAACTGCATCAACTATCATCCTCTGGTATGGATTGAATTGATCGTAATATATTTGCTCTCCACTAACTGTCCTTTGTATGTTTCGTCCAACCTCTTCATCGGATATAAACGGTTCACCATGAGAAGTTCAATTATAATAATTTCGCGTAAAACCAAATCTATAAAGATGTTCTCGAACTTTATCAAATTGGAAAAATTTACTATTATGAAATTTTTTGCACGGACATCTTAATTTATTCTCATCCATAAACTCAACATTGCTATTAGCAAAATTCAAAAATTGTTCCAACCCAATAATAAAGTCATCGATCAAACCACGACGTTCTGGTAAATTCTTTTTATACATCCAACTTCGTTATCTCTTCATTTATCCTGTTTTCAAATTTATATCAAGCATTAATTTTATTATTTTTCCATATTTCATCCATATATATTAATCTAACAATAAATTTATACTCAAAATAAATTCTTTTAGTACTAAATGTGATTTTGTGTGATATTTAATTGAAAACTATAATATCATTTCGAATAAATATTATATATTTACAATAATAAAATTACTTAAAATCAAACATTAATTATATATAATATAAAATGATAATACTGCAAATTTATGAATATATAATATTTATACCTATCCTGATGGAAACAACGGATGAGCTCACAGCTGAACACTTCACGAACACACCGAACACCTTAATGATGAAGTACGACAAACCTATGAAAAATAAAACATTAATTTTGTATTTATATTACACATTATACTGATTTATATAATTTGAATAATATTTTAACTCTATTGTTACGACGATGAACGACCCAATTTAATTGTGCACGCGGGGTTTGGAACAAATGCTCAAGTTGGCACAATAATTAACCATCCAAGTCGAACCCCATGCCAAATTATGCGACAATGATCGCTCTAACCTCACAAGAATCGCGACCTCACTGTGGTGGCCGCAAGGTGTGAGTGCAGGCGGTGAGCTCGCATGCTCTACCGTGAGCTCGTGGCACCTAAATAAAATTATATATATATATATATAATGTCGGGTAATTAGGAGAATACCCTAAGAAATTTTTCAAAGAATTTTTAGAAATTTTTCCGGACTCGAATGGGGATTTCTAAGACCCTCTTTGCTTAGAAGGGGTTAAAGGGTTTAACGAGTCTGAAATTCAACCCATTAAAAATTCCCCGACTCACTAAACTAATTAATGTCACAGTTCCTTTTTCCCTTCCGCGCTGACTCCGCCGTCAGCATTTCTTCCGTGCGAGCATTTCACGCACGGTTTCCGTTCGACGCCTACGCCGCCGATGCTGTCGCCCGACGATGTCCCTTCCCGAGCCCTCTCTTCCCCTTCTTCCTCACGTGCAGCGACATCTCCACTTCCTCACAGCACACACACGAGTGACTCCTCTCCCTCACAACGTCTTTCCTCTCGCGACCTCGCTGACTTCTGCCGTCCCAGATCTCGTCGATTTCTTTGCACGAAGGGACGGTGAGATTTCTACCACAGCTGAACACCGACTACAAGTCAGTTGACTTTGTTCCTCAAAGGTTCTGACCTTAGCATTTTGTAGAGCGCCGAACCATAGTTGGCACAGTACCCGTAGGTGGCTGATTTGAGTTCTTCTCCCATTTTTTCGGTCACCACAGCAGGCTTAAGGGATCTTTGGATTTTGGGAAGAGCACTGACAAATTCCCCCTCTTCTCAATGGGTGAATAGAGGGTAGAGGGAGGTGGTCGCCGATGAGCAGAGCTGTCGGTTGGGGTTTCTCACTGTCGATCAGCACTGGAGCTAGGGCACCGGAGATCTTGGCAGGCGAATAGGGCAGGTGAGCTTGAATCTCTCCATCAGTAGGTTTCTTTTCCCCATCTACAATGAGTTGCATCTCCGACCAATTTCGTTCGTTAACTGGATATTGTTTTGGGCAGTGGGTTCTAGTGAACAGGGGTGGCTGCCGGTTGTTGGGGATTCTAATTGGCAGTTAAGTTCAACATCTGGTAAGGAAGAGAAATTTTCTTTGTTTTGTTCCGTGAAGTGTTGAACGGTATATGAGGGTCGTTGGCTGTGATGTGTTGTGAATGGTTCTGTGTTGTTGCGATTGGAATCGGCCGGGTGTGAATGGTCCGATGGGTATCGATGTGGTTGTGAGTGGAGGTTAGTCGGTTGTGAGGTTTTGTTGGGTGCTTGACCGGTTGTGAAGCAGTAGCTTTGTTTGGGCTACGAATAGGGACGTGTATCGGTGTGAATATGGGTTCGATTTATACTTAATTTGTTGGCGATTCTATTACATCAAATTAAGTGTAAAAAGATTAAATCTTCATGAGATTGACTTGGTTGAGTGGGTATGGAGTTGGATGAGTAGGTTAGCACTTTTGCTAATTGAAACGGTGGGTTAAATTAAATAGTCAAGCTTGACTATTTGAGCTTCTAATTCATATTTCAATAAGGGATACAGATATGGGGATAATGTAGTAGCTAATTCGTATTTTTTTGTTGTATGCTTTCACTAAAATGTAATTAATGATATTTGCAGGACGTGGATACGAGACAGGTCCGCGGCCGTGAGGACTTCATTACTACGAGCATATACAGCAGGTGGGTAATTCCTACCCTGGTCAGGTAGTTTAATGCATACTGATTTAGATGCATGATCATCTTATATGATCATGTTACCTTGACTCTGTTCTTATTTATCTTGCGCTTGATACTTTACCTTTGGCTATTAACTCTATTGCTGCTATCATGTTTATTTTACCATGATTAGGAGTTATATATATAGGTGAAGTAAGTAACTTAGAATTTGTTTAAGTTAAGTGCAAATAGTAAATTCTGGATGACAACCTGATTGTAAATTGGGTAAAAAGGTCATCCGTAGGTAGATAATGTCTTGAACCTAGGGTTAGTTCTAGTATCCTTAGGTTGCATGTTTACTACCAACCATGTATTATGTAAATGGTCAAGTGAATGGTATTTAGTGCG
The DNA here is from genome assembly GCA_025175895.1 of Wurfbainia villosa. NCBI lineage: Eukaryota > Viridiplantae > Streptophyta > Magnoliopsida > Zingiberales > Zingiberaceae > Wurfbainia > Wurfbainia villosa. The sequence goes on from CM045998.1 coordinate 22,168,619, forward strand.
TCGCTACGGACCAGTAGTCCTAGCCTAATATAATCAGTTTGAGTACGACTCTCTACAGGATAGAGAGTGCGTTGATATGGTTAGTATGACTCTCTGTAGAATAGAGAGTCTATAGTGGATGTCTGTATGTGTGACATTGCATTCATGTCATTTGCATGCACGCTGACGACGAGGTCTCCCTTGTGATTGAGAGTGTCGCCAGTCATCCTGCCTCCATGGTTACTCATAGTAGGAGTATCCGGTGTGAGGGCAGAGTATTATGGTGCCGCACTCTACCACTATAGACGGTGGTAGTTGGATTTGCGTGTCATAGTCCTGCGTGTGTGGCACTCGACCACTCATGGGTAGTGACCGTCGGAGTGGCCAACAGCAGGGACCCCCATCGTGTAGCTTGCTCTTTACGCTTATATGCTACTCGATCATACTGTCCACTCGGCCACTGAGAGTAGTGGTTGGTGTTGAGTTGGGACAGTTGTCATGCTCGAGCCACCGAGGCCACACTGGGGTTGTGGTAGCTTTAGGGTGAGCCGACATGACCATGCATGTTGCATTGCCAACTTATGGTATTTTTGCATATTACCATATATATACATATATGCATGTATATATATATATATATATATATATATATATATATATATATATATATATATATATATATATATATATATATATGGATGATTGTGATTAGTATACATATATAGATGCAGTCTATATATATATGCTTATTGTGATGCTGCATTTGTATGTACTATGCTTGTTGCATTTGTTTGTATATATTCATACATGCTATTGCATTTTCTGTATGGTAGTAGGCTGGTACTTGCATACTTGTTGGTTATTCACTGTGATACCCTTGACCCATATCAGGATGTAGTATGAGATAGTACTATTCTTTATACCTTATGTTGTGGATATGTGCTCAGGTTGGATAGGTGTAGCGTAGTAGACGTTCAGGTATGTCTGCATTTCATATTGGCTTTTGGTTAGAAGGTATATACATGGATATGTTATCATGCTAGTGATACCTATAGATTTTTCTATCGAAATACATGTGATATTAATATATACATGTTTTTCTATTGTCTACTGAGTTTTACTCACTACCACTGACCCTGGACTTTTCTGTCGCCCAGGTAACAGGTTGAAGTCTTCATGACGGCTTGGAGTTGTGCCGGCGATCCATCCCATCTCCGCTTTTCTGAGTCTCCGAAGGATTTGTGTTTATGTTATGGATTTTTGTCCATGTTATGGATTTTGATTAGGTTATGGACTTATTTTTCTATTATGAACTTGTCTTTATATCGTGGACATGTTTTGTGTCGATGTTTTATTTACAGTTTAGTATTGTGGACTTATCAGGTGATGTACACCTATGTGTTTTGGTTTGGATGTCTGTATATATATTGTTATGTTTCCGCTGTGTGTTTGGTATATTATATTTGCTTATTATGTTGTTATTGTGGGCCTACGGGCCTTGTATTAACCCGAAATGTTGCCACGTACAAGGGAGATGTCGTCCGTTTGATTTTTGGTACGACATACTCTCGGGGCGTGACAACTTTATTGGTATTAGAGCCGAAGGTTCTGCGATGTCATACAATGATTTTTGTTTTGAGTCTTGGATTCTCGGGAGTCGGTATATTTTTTGGATTTGGTTTTTGTGAGATGGGATTGACAGCGACAAAAGCTCCGGGCAGCACGAAGTAAGTATTCCTGATAATTTATACTTTAGTTAGATACTTATCTAGACTTGTTCAACAGGTGTATACTGTGAGAGTTAAGGCACCTGTGCAGACTCGTGGTCGAGGCCATCCATCCAGGCGAGCAGCCAGAGGGATGGGACAAGATACTGTTACGACTGAGCCAGCTACTCAAGCACAGCCTTAGCAATCCCCTATTGGTGGTACAGAGCCTCAGAATCTGGATATACCACCGACTAGCTCTGCACCTACGGATTCCGGTTGGCTCAATGTTAAAGCATGTATACTCGTATTAGCACGTTCAGCCAAGGACAAATTTACCTTATTCCGAGGGGAGTCTGATCCATGGATCGCACATGCATGGCTGGAGAATTTGGAGGATACTTTTGAGTATATGGACTGTACGGATGATGAGAAGGTTGGCCTTGCTGCGTATCACCTCAGAGATCAGGCCGTTACTTGGTGGAAAATGCAGAAGACTCTACTCGAGGAGCGAGGGATTTATTGGGCCGCCTTTCGAGATGCTTTCTGGAGGCAATACTTTCCTTCCGTGTTTGCTATGACACGTCGTCAGGAATTCCTAAGTCTGAAGCAAGGCGACCATTCCGTCATGGAGTACAATGCAGAGTTTACCAGACTATCAGAGTTCTACTCTCATCTGGTAGCACAGGATGCAGATCGGATGTACTAGTTCACATAGGGCCTAGCAGCTTATATCCGACTGAGGATGTCAGGATCTTCTATTGCCTCTTATAGGGAGGCATTGGACTAAGCCATTTGTATTGAAATGACATCCCAACAAATCTCCAAGGAAAAAGATATAGAGAGGCAGATGTCCCAGAGTAAGCAGCAGAAGAAAAATTCAGGGAATCAAACTCAGAAGAAGCAGGAGCAGAAGGGCAATACTCGAGGTACTACAGAGGGATCGTCTAGGGCGCAAAAAGGGAAGCACCCATCTTCTAAACAGGCTGGAGGTTCTCAAAAGAACCGTAAGAGTCAGAACAAAATTGGATGTTATAAATGCGGATCCGGAAGTCATAGAGCTCCAGAGTGTCCTTTGGAGCAGTCGATTTGCTACTATTGCAAGCAACCCGGACATACCAGTCGAGAGTGTACATTGAGAGCACAGTTGGAGTTTCCTGATAGCTCTAACAAGGGAAGAAAGTCCAACCGGAAGAACAAAGGACAAAGACGCAGATGCGATCTTTATGGTCAAAGGCCGGACCTCCGCGCGCATTGTATCGAGATGCAGGAGGTGCCCTTGATGATGCCAACGGCTATCCAGTATCCTACTTCTCTAGTGATCTACTATCCAGGGGTATCTGCACCACTGATGTTACCAGCTAGCTCTCAGGGTTATCTTATGGCTGCACCAGTGACTCAGTCTTCAGCACCTCAGAGTCATACTCAGCTCGAGTGGAGGCACACTACTTCTTCGTCGGGGATGCAGCCGACAAATATCGAGACTGGACGAGTTTTCTCCATCACCAGAGATGAGGTGCAGGGGGCTGAGGGATCAGTCATACAGGGTATGATTTCAGTTTATTCTATATACACTGATACTTTGATTGATACCGGTAGTTCCCATTCATTCGTATCTAGAATATTTCTGGGTAGAGTCAGAAGGATCCCAATGGTTCGTTCTTATGGGTTAGCAGTATCCTTTCCATCAAGAAAGGTGCTGACTAGCCACCAAGAAATCAAAGGTTGCCCGTTAGATTTTGACGGACATATCCATACAGTGGACCTCCGGGTGTTGGAAATGGTAGAGTTTGATATTATTCTCGGTATGGACTGGTTGGCCGCTTATCACGCTACAGTGGATTGTAGAGCAAGAGTGGTGACATTCCGACTACCAGATCAACCATCTTGGGAATTTGTTGGCACTAGAGACGATGGACTATCCATTATATTGGCTTTACAGGCTCAGAAGTTATTGGCCCAGAGTTGTCAAGGTTATTTGCTATCTCTGGTCAAAGTTGCGAATGAAGGACTACCGCCCCTCTCTGATGTACGAGTAGTCCGAGAGTATCCAGATATATTTCCAGATGAACTTCCAGGCTTACCACCTCCTAGGCAAGTTGAATTTGCGATAGAGGTGATTCCAAGAATCGCGCCTGTATCGAAACCTCCTTATCAGATGGCGCCAAAGGAGCTGAATGAACTTAAAGTTCAACTGCAGGAGTTGTTGGATAATGGATTCATCCACCCTAGTGTTTCACCATGGGGAGCACCGGTACTCTTTGTCAAAAAGAAGGATGGATCGTTGCGGTTATGTATTGACTATCGGCAACTGAATGCAGTCACAGTTAAGAACAAATATCCACTGCCGAGGATAAAAGATTTGTTCGATCAGCTTAAGGATACATGTGTGTATTCTAAAATTGATCTGCGCTCAGGATATCATCGGCTTCGGATAAGAGATGAGGATGTTCAGAAAATAGCTTTCCGCACCCGTTATGGGCATTACGAGTTTCTAGTGATGCCTTTCGGTCTCATGAATGCCCCGGCTGCATTTATGGACTTAATGAACTGGGTATTCCTGAGGTATATAGATCAGTTCGTGATAGTGTTCATCGATGATATATTGATTTATTCTCGATCCGAGGAAGAGCATGAACAACATCTATGGATAGTATTGGAGACATTGCGACAGGAGCAGTTGTATGCCAAGTTTAGCAAGTGTGCATTCTGGTTATCCTCAGTGGGTTTTCTTGGACATGTAGTGTCCAACAGAGGTATTTCTATAGATCCCCAGAAGATTGAGGCAATTACCAATTTGGAGCAACCAAAATCAGTTCAGGAGGTCCGTAGTTTCCTTGGTCTGGCCGGGTATTATTGGAGATTCGTGGAGGGATTCTCGAGTATCGCCATGCCACTCACTCACCTGACTCAAAAAGGGGTCAAATTCATCTGGTCTGAGGCTTGTGAAACTAGCTTCCAGGAGCTTAAGCGGCGGCTAGTTTCTGCACCAATCTTAGTGATTCCTTCTGGTGTTGATGGGATGGTTCTTTATACGGATGCTTCTATCCAAGGGTTGGGTGCAGTTCTGATGCAGTCCAACCGTGTAGTATCTTATGCCTCCCGTCAACTAAAAGATCACGAAAGGAATTACCCAGTGCACGATCTAGAGTTAGCCGCCATCATTTTCGCATTGAAGATATGGAGGCACTACTTGTATGGGATTACTTTTGAGATCTACACATACCATAAAAGTTTGAAGTATTTGTTCACATAGAAATAGCTGAATCTGAGAAAGAGACGGTGGATGGAATATCTGAAAGATTACGACTGCACCATCCAGTATCATCCGGGAAAAGCTAATGTGGTAGCAGATGCGCTAGTAGGAAGTCTCGTAGAATTTTGGCGATCCGGCATCCACCGATCTAGTTCGACTCGAGTTAGGATTGAACACGGTCGACATGAGTAGTATTGGTATCTATGGTTGCCCAACCCACCATTGTTGAGAGGATCAAGGAAGCATAAGTCAGTGACCAGCATCTGCAATTCTTGAGCAGCATGATAGACTCAGAACATCAGATGGATTTCTCGAGTGACGAGAATGGTGTACTTCATTTTCGAGGATGACTATGTGTTCCGGACACACACCCAGTTAAGGAAGAATTGCTACAGGAAGCACATCAGTCGAGATTTGTGATACATCCTAGTAGTACTCGGATGTACTGAGATTTGAAGCGTTTATACTGATGGAACGGTATGAAACGAGATATTGCGGACTTTGTTGAACGATGTCTAGTGTGCTAGCAAGTGAAGGTTGAACATCAGAAACCTGCTCAGTTACTACAGGAAATTTCGATCCCGGAATGGAAGTGGGAGCATATCACGATGGACTTCATTACGGGATTACCCAGAACCCATAAAGGACATGATGCGATTTGGGTGATCGTAGATCGATTGACCAAATCAGCTCACTTCCTTCCGATTCGTGAGACAGACTCATTGGATCGTCTAGCGGAATTGTACTGCCGAGAGATCATCAGATTGCATGGTGTACCATTGAGTATCATATCTGATAGAGATCTGTAATTTACTTCGCGATTCTGGTAGAGTCTGCAGTAGGCCATGGGCACAGAGCTTCGACTCAGTACAACCTTTCATTCGCAGACAGACGAACAGTCCGAACGTACCATTCAAACTCTGGAGGATCTATTGAGATCTTGCGTCATGGATTTCGATGGCAGCTGAGAGGATCACATTCCTTTAGTGGAGTTTGCCTACAACAATAGCTACCACTCTTCTATCCAGATGGCTCCTTTTGAGGCATTATACGGCAGACCCTGCAGATCTCCTGTGTTATGGGAGGAAGTTGGGGAACGATAGATATTGGGGCCTCAGAGTATCCAGCATGATGCGGAGTTGGTACAAGTCATCAGACAACGATTATCAGAGGTACAGGATAGACAGAAAAGTTATGCGGACCAGAGGCGAAGGCCTTGAAATTCTCAGTCGAGGACCATGTATTCCTACGAGTGTCACCCACCAAAGGAGTCAAGAGATTTGGGCTAAAAAGAAAATTAGCTCCATGCTACATTGGTCCATTTGAGATATTAGAGCGGATTGGAGGTGTAGCTTATCGGTTGGCTTTACCTCCGACACTTGCGGGTGTTCACAACGTATTCCATGTATCTATGCTAAGGAAATACGTGTCGCGATCTGACCATGTTCTGAAAGAAGTTCCGATACCACTCCAGGCAAATGCGACTTATGAGGAGACTCCGGTGCGGATTCTTGGTCGCAAGGAGAAGTAGTTGCGGAACAAAATCATCCGACTTGTAAAGGTGGGATGGCAGCATCATATGGATGAACAGTCTACATGGGAGCTGGAAGATACTATCCGAGCTCGATACCCTCATCTGTTTACCTGAGGTATGTGGTTATTTCGGAATATGCTTGATCTAATTTTTGCATTTAAGTACGAAATTTGGGGACCAAATTTTAATAAGTGGGGAAGAATGTAAAATACCACAATAAATATATATATATATATATATATATATATATATATATATATATATATATATATATATAATAAATGTTGGGTAATTAGGAGAATACCCTAAGAAATTTTTCTAAGAATTTTTCTGGACTCGAATGGGGATTTCTAAGACCCTTTTTGCTTAGAAGGGGTTAAAGGGTTTAACGGGTCTGAAATTTGACCCGTTAAAAATTCCCCGACCCGCTAAACTAATTAACGCCGCCGTTTCTTTTTCCCTTCCGTGTCGACTTTGCTGTCAGTATTTCTTCCGCGCGAGCATTTCACGCACGATTTCCATTCGACACTGATGTCGTCGCCTGATGTTGTCCCTTCTCGAGCCCTCTCTTCCTCTTCTTCCTCACGCGCGGTGACATCTCCACTTCCTCACAACACGCACACAAGCAACTCCTCTCCCTCACAGCGTCTTTCCTCTCGCAACCTCGCTGACTTCTGCCGTCCCAGATCCCGTCGATTTCTTTGCGCGAGGGGACGGCGAGATTTCTGCCATGGCTGAACACCAGCTACAGGTCAATTGACTTTGTTCCTCAAAGGTTCCGACCTTAGCAGTTTGTAGAGTGTCGGACCATAGTTGGCGCAGTACCCGTAGGTGGCTGATTTGAGTTCTCCCATTTTTCCGGTCACCACAGCAGGCTTGAGGAATCTTTGGATTTTGGGAAGAGCACTGACGAATTCCCCCTCTTCTCAATCGGTGAACAGAGGGTAGAGGGAGGTGGTCGCCGGTGAGCAGAGCCGTCGGTTGGGGTTTCTCACTGTCGATCAGCGCCGGAGCTAGGGCACCAGAGATCTTGGCAGTCGAATAGGGCAGGTGAGCTTGAATCTCTCCATCAGTAGGTTTCTTTTCCCCATCTATGATGAGTTACATCTTCGACCAAATTCATTCGTTAAATGGATATTGTTTTAGGCAGTGGGTTTCGGTGAACAGGGGTGGCTGCCGGTTGTTGGGGATTCTAATTGTCGGTGAAGTTCAACATCTGGTAAGGAAGAGAAATTTTCTTTGTTTTGTTCTGTGAAGTGTTGAACGGTATATGAGGGTTGTTGGCTGTGATGTGTTGTGAATGGTTCTGTGTTGTTGCGATTGGAATCGGTCGGTTGTGAATGGTCTGATGGGTATCGGTGTGGCTGTGAGTGGAGGTTAGTCGGTTGTGAGGTTTTGTTGGGTGTTTGACCGGCTGTGAAGCAGTAGCTTTGTTTGGGCTACGAATAGGGAGGTGTATCGGTGTGAATATGGGCTAGATTTATACTTAATTTGTTGGTGATCCTATTACATCAAATTAAGTGTAAAAAGATTAAATCTTCATGAGATTGACTTGGTTGAGTGGGTATGGAGTTGGATGAGTAGGTTTGCACTTTTGCTAATTGAAACGGTGGGTTAAATTAAATAGTCAAGCTTGACTATTTGAGCTTCTAATTCATATTTCGATAAGGGATACAGATATGGGGATAACGTAGTAGCTAATTCATATTTTTTTGTTGTATGCTTTCACTAAAATGTAATTAATGATATTTGCAGGACGTGGATACAAGACAGGTCCGCGGCCGTGAGGACTTCATTACTACGAGCATATATAGCAGGTGGGTAATTCCTACCCTGGTCAGGTAGTTTAATGCATACAGATTTAGATGCATGATCATCTTATATGATCATGTTACCTTGACTCTGTTCTTATTTATCTTGCGCTTGATACTTTACCTTTGTCTATTAACACCATTGCTGCTATCATGTTTATTTTACCATGATTAGGAGTTATATATATAGGTGAAGTAAGTAACTTAGAATTTATTTAAGTTAAGTGCAAATAGTAAAGTCCGGATGACAACCTGATTGTAAATTGGGCAAAAAGGTCATCCGTAGGTAGATAATGCCATGAACCTAGGGTTAGTTCTAGTATTCTTAGGTTGCATGTTTACTACCGACCATGTATTATGTAAATGGTCAGGTGAATGGTATTTAGTGTGTCGCTATGGACCGGTGGTTCTAGCCTGATATAATCAGTTTGAGTACGACTCTCTACAGGATAGAGAGTGCGTTGATCTGGTTAGTATGACTCTCTGTAGAATAGAGAGTTTATGGTGGATGTCTATATGTGAGACATTGCATTCATGTCATTTGCATGCACGCTGGCGACGAGGTCTCCCTTGTGGTTGAGAGTGTCGCCAGTCATCCTGCCTCCACGGTTACTCATAAAATGAGTATCCGATGTGAGGGCAGAGCATTGTGGTGCCACACTCTTCCACTATAGACGGTGGTAGTTGGATTTACGTGTCGTAGTCCTGTGTGTGTGGCACTCGACCACTCATGGGTAGTGACCGTCGGAGTGGCCAATAGCAGGGACCCCCATCGTGTAGCTTGCTCTTTACGCTTATATGCTACTCGATCATACTGCCCACTCGGCCACTCGAGAGTAGTGGTTGGTGTTGAGTTGAGACAGTTGTCATGCTCGAGCCACCGAGGCCACACTGGGGTCATGGTAGCTTTAGGGTGAGCCGACATGATCATGCATGCTGCAATGCCGACTTATGGCATTTTTGCATATTACCATATATATACATATATGCATGTATATATATATATGGATGATTGTGATTAGTATACATATATAGATGCAGTCTATATATATATGCTTATTGTGATGCTGCATTTGTATGTACTATGCTTGTTGCATTTGTTTGTACATATTCATACATGCTATTGCATTTTCTGTATGGTAGTAGGCCGGTACTTGCATACTTGTTGGTTATTCACTGTGATACCCTTGGCCCATATCAGGATGTAGTATGAGATAGTACTATTTTTTATACCTTATGTTGTGGATATGTGCTCAGGTTGGATAGGTGCAGCGTAGCAGACGTTCAGGTATGTCTGCATTTCATATTGGTTTTTGGTTAGAAGGTATATACATGGATATGTTATCATGATTGTGATACCTGTAGATTTTTCTATCGAAATACATGTGATATTAATATATACATGTTTTTCTATTGCCTGCTGAGTTTTACTCACTACCACGGACCTTGGGTTTTTCTGTCGCCCAGGTAACAGGTTGAAGTCTTCGTGACGGCTTGGAGCTGCACCGGCGATCCATCCCATCTCCGCTTTTCTGAGTCTCCCGAGGATTTGTGTTTATATTATGGATTTTTGTCCATTTTATAGATTTTGATTAGGTTATGGACTTATTTTTCTATTATGGACTTGTCTTTATATCGTGGACTTGTTTTGTGTCGATGTTTTTTTTACAGTTTAGTATTGTGGACTTATCAGGTGGTGTACACCTATGTGTTTTTGTTTGGATGTCTGTATATATATTGTTATGTTTCCGCTGTGTGTTTGGTATGTTATATTTGCTTATTATGTTGTTATTGTGGGCCTACGGGCCTTGTATTAACCCGAAATATTGTCACGTACAGGGGAGATGTCATCCGTTTGATTTTCAATACGGCATATTCTCGGGGCGTGACAGCTACCGCGAGCTCGCGCAGCACCACTGTCACTGCTCCGGCGACGACGACGGAAGAGGGAAGAAGGGGAGGAAGATGGTGAGGGGAGAAATCGTACCGGATCGGCGGATCAGAAGCGTTGTCGTGAGATTCGATTGAGGAAAGGAAGGAGGGATTAATTAGGGAAAAATTGGCGACAAATTTATTTTTCGTCGCCAATCTTGCGACGAAATATAATATTCGTCGCCAAATTGGCGACGAATTTATTTTTCGTCTTCAATTTAGCGACGAATATTATATTTGTCGCAAAAATTATAATTCCCACCCTGCTAAAATAATTGAAATTTTCTGTCGAAAATTTTTCATCGCCAAATTTGATGGGAAATTTCTAACGAATTCATGAATTCGTTATAAATTTTGTCAATGAATTTTATATTCGTTGCAAAATTTGCAACAAAAATTTAATTCATTGTAGAATTTGCAACGAATTCAAAATTTGTTGCAAATTTTACAACGAATTCAAAATTCGTTACTAAAATTTACAACGAAAATATTTTTTCGTCGCAAATTGGAGACGAAAATTCATTTTCGTCGCGAATTTGCAATGAATTTTGCGACAAAAATTAATTGTTGGAAATTTAAATAATTTTTCAACAAAAAAAATTTTGTTGGAAATTTTGTTACTAATTTGTGATTTGCAACAAATTTTTTTCGTCGCAAACTTTGTTACAAATTTTTTCGCAAATTTTATTGCAGATTTGCAACAAATTTTTTTCGTTGCCAAATTTCGTCGCCAATTTAATGTTTTTTTTATAGTGTTACGATGATCCGAAAGTGAATTGGTAGTGGCCAATTGACAGATTTCAATCTTTTACATAATATATTGATTATAGTATGTTATTTATTTGTAACATGAAATTTTAATATGTAAAAATATAAGTGTATATAAATGTTGCGTCAATATTGGTATAATAAATTAGTTTAGAATGGTTTTTAGCGATTTATAATTTATATATATTTAAAATAAATTGTTGTAGGGTTTACTGTCCACTTCTACAAAGTTCTGGAATTTGGAAAGACAAGTTGATGGTGTGAATTTTATCAAATACAAATGTAAAGTATGTTTAGTTCTGATTCTTGAAACCCAGAAATATAGTGGCAGGGTTGTAAATGAGTCAAGCTAAATTAAGTTTTATGGTATTCAGACTTGTTTGATAAGATAATCAAGTCGAGTCTAAAATTAACTAAGCTATTGAAAAATCTGTTCAAGTTTGACTTGATTTATTTTTTAGAGATTGAGCTTGGCTTGAACTTGAATTGAGCTTGGCTTGTTTATTGAGTATCAAACTTGAATCAAGCTAGATTCAAACTTGTTTAAGTTCGATTTATTTAAACGTTATCAAGCTCTTAAGTTAAGCTTATTTGTTTATTTCAAACTTTAAATATTTTATTCCTTATTTATAAATGAGTATAAATAAGCTCATAAATCATTTTTAAATGAGTTTGTTCATGAACACTATTCATGAAAATTAACAAGCCGAATATATATATGTTCAAGCTTGTTTATTAATTGACTTTGATGCATATTGAACGAACGTAAACGAGCTCTTATCTAGCCGAACACCAAGTTTGTTCATGAACGCTTGGTTCGTTTACAACCCTATATAGTGGTGTTGAACTTGCAAAATAAACATCACAATGGCATTGCACTTTGAAAACCATCATCAGTGTGTAGAATTGAACTTTAAAAATCAATACCATATTGGTGCAATAGGCTCCGGGTCAAATATAGTGGTGTTGAACCTTGAAAATAAACATCACGGTGGCATTGCACTTTGAAAACCATCATTGGTATGTTGAGTTAAACTTTAAAAATCAATACCATATTGGTGCAATAGGCCCCGAGTCAATGTTGACCAAATTCGAATGAGACTTGAGTAGTGTTTTGATGTTTGACAATATATTTGACCATTGTTTGACTATATATATAGATTTGACCATATGTTGACCATATGACAAGGGGATGATTGGAATATCCAAAGTCACATGGGGGAGATTATTTGGGGGAGATTATTGGAGCAATCAACCTCGGGAGTCTAAGTTTAGATACTTGGCAAGGAAAGTCCAAATATGGATATTTGACAAGAGAAGTCCAAAGGTAAAGCCTTGATAGCAAAAATCTAAGTGTCTAGTCTTGGTGACGTAAAGTTTAAATGAACTTTGGCAATTGAAAAGTCCAACATGGAGTTGGCAATGAAAGTCCAAGAATGGTCTTGGTAAGGGAAAGTCCAAGCATGGTCTTGGCATGGAAAGTTCAAGCATGGTCTTGGCAATTGGAAAGTCTAAGTCATAGGTACTTGGCAATTGAAAGTCCAAGTTTGTAGGTTTGGCAGTGTAAAGTCCAAGCATGTAGTCTTGGCAGCGTAAGTCCAAATGGATTTTAGCAAGGAAGTCCAGGGGTGAGATTTTGGCAGCATAAAGTTCAAGTATGTGGTCTTGGCAGCATAAGTCCAAATGAACCTTGGCAAAGCACCCAGTTAGTATGATGTAGCCTATGGAAGCACTTAAAGGCTAACGCGAAGGATGAAGAGTCACGGACTCGAGGGATCCGAGAGGCGTGAGACTGATGGATGTGACTAGAAGTCTTAGGTCTAGACTATGTATGAGTATCAAGTATGAGAGGATCATAATTGGGTTAAACCTCATGTTTGAGGTTTACCAGTCGATTGGGGTTATAGACCAGTCGACTGGCCGTGTGTGTAAGATATGGGAAAAAAATAATAATAATAGAATAAAATACCCCTTGTTAATGAAGAAATTGTCTTATATAATTTCTCAGGAGTTCACAGAAATTTTTTCGGATTCAAAAGGAGTCCATATGAGGAAGATTTTAGCTTAAATAGATGGTTGGGTTAAACTTAGGTTAGACTTGAGTTAGCTAAACCCATTCCACCGACTTTTAAAAACCACTCGAACCCAAGCTCGACCCGCATCCATCTTCGTCGGCTTCACCCACATCCCCGATCGTGATTTTCCCCTCTTCGATTTCTCGATCGCGTGGTCTTCTCTGAGCTGTCATTCGCCGGCGTCTTCATGCGAGAGAGCTCGGCAAGGTCATCATCACCTCCGCGTTATCGTCGAAGCTCTCACTTTCCGCTGCTCGTCGCTCCCGGCGTCGAGGATTTGCTATGAGCTCAAGCCATCGTCTCCATTATCTTCTTCCCCAAGCTCAGATTGTCGTGCCTTTCTCTTCTCTGAGTCAGCTTGCCATCGTCATGCCAGAGGTCTGCACTTGCGTTGTTGCCTGCCATTTCGATCGCGAGCTAGAACGATGAATAAGCGTGTGGCTGGGAGCTTGGATCAGCAGCGACTGCACTCCGGCTGATCTCTGCGGTAGCTAGATCCATTAATGTCGCTGTCATCCATCTAGCTCCTCTTCCATGTATAGGTAATACCTTGATCCATTTCTAGATCAAAGGTGTTGATTGGGAGTTTTGATGTTAGCTGTGTCTTCATGATTTCTATGTGGGAAAGGGCAATCGGAGTGATGCTTTTGGCCAATGAATCAGATCATTGCAAATTTGAACTTCCTAAGGTGAATTTGGGATTAATGCATTGTTTCTGCTATTGATTTGAGAAGTCCAGGAATTTAATTAGAGGGAAACTTACGGTTTCTATAGTCATTGGTGATTGTGAATCAATATACCTCTAAATTTTGAAAGTTGAAATGGATTACAAGTAAACGAGGATTACTATAGTGGATTGGATCTTCCGAATGAGGTTGTGAGGTAAGTTTTAATTGGTATGGATGATGGTTTTGATTGTTGAGGGGTGGTTTACCTATAGATTATGCAATTTGTAATGTTTTGGTTTAAGATTATTGGAATTGTGGTGGATGTAGTTCACAAATTGATTTAGATTTGTTGTTACGTTGCAATTTGTTATCCTAAGATTGTGTAACATTCTGGTCGATAGCTAAATGTGGATTTTGTTGGAATAATATTATTTTGTTGGAGGATATGATTGTAGATTGATGGAATTTGGTTATTATGTGAAGTATTAGTAGTTAATGAATAGTGATATGGCAGTACCTATGTAGGATGGGTAAAAGATACTTTGGTTAAATTTTGGTTAGTCGATTGGAATAATCAAGATTTTTAACTCGTAGACGAGGAAAGGATGCGAACATTGAAACGAAGTAGTGTTTAGTTCGTATACTTATCGGTGGCTTGTACTTAAACATAGTTTGTTATTATGTGCAGGTTTGGGATACGAAGCAGGTCCACGACTGTGAGGATTATTCCGAGCTTCGTATCAGGTGGGTAATATCTACCCTAGTCAGGTAGTTTTGACTTATTCTGGTGCATGAATATTGGACTTATGATGATACCTTTGATCTTAAATCCACTCTTATTTAATCATATGCTTGTACTACCTTTGACCTTTGAGATATATTGTTGTTACTTCATTGATTATCTATCATGGATATGAATTACAAACCCTATTGTGTGTTAGCTGATAGATGTTCAGTTAAATACTTGTGGTTAGGGTTATCTTTGTGACCTCAGATTGGGTTACCGTGTTACATCACTAGGGTTAGGTGATGGATTTGATTATTGAGTCGATTGTTATATCATACACATAACAGTGGTGCATCTATGGTGGATCTAGTGGTTTGTGCATAGATAAGTGTGTGAGGGTCAGTATGTGGTTATGGACTAGAGGTTCTAGCGTGATGGTATATCCATTATGGATTGTGTATCTGTGTATGATTATATGGATTGTCGATAGTATATCACTACGGACTGGAGGTCTTAGCGTGGTTGACTGTCAGTTGTGTATAACTCTCTGTGTGATAGAGAGAGTGTCTTGTGGATTAGTAGTCCTTGCATAGTTGATTTTTGGTTTACCAGGACTCCCCGTGGGATAGGGAGTGTTGCGAGGATACGTATGTGGAGTTATGCATCATTACATTGCATGCATGTTGTCGACTGGGGTCTCCCTTGTGGTTGAGATGAGTCTTCAGTCATCTTGCCTCCTCGGCCACTCGGGGTAGTGGTAGCAGGGTTGAGGGCAGAGCATTGGATGTGCCGTGCTCGGCCACTATAGACGGTGGTAGCTGGAGATGTGCACCTGGCCTCTGTGCAGAGTGGTGTTAGCACTCGCCCACTATAGACGGTGGTTGTGTAACGTGCAGTTGTCCTGTGTACGGAGCTTGTCTACTCATGGATAGTGATGGAGCAGCCAGCAGCAGGGACCCCCGTGGAGTAGTTAGCTTTTTAGGCTTATATGCTACTCATTCATACTACCCAACTCGGCCACTCGAGAGTAGTGGTAGCTGGAGTCGGGCTAGTCGTCATGACGTGCCACCCGGGCCATACTAGGGTCGTGGTTGGACGGGTCCATAGACATGGCCATGCATATGCATTGCTGATATATATGTATACATGTATTTGATATATGTTTTACATATGCCTGTGAGATGCTACATTTGATTGAGCTATGATTGTTGCATATGCTTGTACATCATGATACATGTCATTTGCATATTATATACTGCCATGTGTTGAGCATGATATATGGGTTGGTCCAGACTGTTGTATGCATTTGATTAGCGTCATGTCATAGTGTGGTATGGACCGGGATGTTATTACATGTGATTATATACTGTTCATATGTCTGAGTGTTGGTCAGGTATGGGATTGACTTTGTACATTATATGGGTTATGTTATTGTATATCTGTTCAGGATGATATAGCTTATGGTGTTGCAGACCGTCAGGTATGTTGGTACATTACTTTATGTTCAGTTGATCAGTTTAGTATATACATTGAGTATGACCATACTGTGGTTATTTGTTATTAGATTTGGATAGGACTGTATGGCTATTGGACATATTTTGTATACCTGTAGATATTCACATATATACTTGTAGATCTCTATATCCCTATATGTTGTTCATGCACTTTCTATATATTACCCCTGAGTTTATACTCCCCACCCCGACCCTGGGTTTCCTATTACCCAGGTAACAGGTAGAAGATTCCTTGGACGTTCGGAGCTCCGCCAGCTAATCCCATCTCACACCGAACTGATGGAGGTTTATTACGATTTGTGGTATTCTGTTGGATTATTATTTTAGGATTTTATCCTGTATCATTTCTGTATTTGTGGTTACGGATGTGTTGTATGTATTTGACTTTTGATGTGGTTTCTATTATGGTTCTTGTTGTGGCAAGTCACTCCGGAGTGCATAGTTGAGTCGTTGTGTATTTAATATTTGTCAGTATCTTTCGCTGTGTTTGTATGGATTATGTCTATATATTTGTTATGTGATTGTGGCCGAAAGGCTTTATGTATATCAGAAAATTGTATCACGTACAGGGGAGATGTTGTCCGATTATTTTCGACTCGGCATACTCTCAGGGCGTGACAGAGTGTTTGAAACTGGGGAGCTCAGTTGATTTGCAACAGTCGATTGGCAAGTAGTCGACTACAGCTTGACTAATGCTGTGTGTCACTGGAAGTCAACTGATGACATTGTAGTTGTCACGCCCCGAGAGTATGTCGAACCGAAAATCAAACGGACAACATCTCCCCTGTACGTGGTAATATATCCTGTTTATACAAGGCCCTTAGGCCCACAATAACAATAACATATACGACTGTAAACATAAAACATAACAAAACACAACGGAACTACCACAACTACAATACAACCACACACCATGCATACCGATATGACTAACACCAGACTAAAAAAATGCCATAACAAAATCAGAAAGAATGGTACAACAACAACAGTGTCCAACACTACAAATCATCACATAAAATCAACGACATATCGAAACACCAACGATAAATCCAAAAGCTCGGACCCTCGGAGTTGAGATGAGACAATGCTAGCCAGCGATGCTCCAAGCTGTCACGAAGACTTCTACCTGTTACCTGGGCGACAGAAAAACACAGGGTCTGTGGTGGTGAGTATAACTCAGCAGTAATATGAGAGAACATGTATATATCAAATTTCACATATAATTCAACAATATAACTTATAGGTACGACAGGTATACATCAGCATAGTATATGAATACATGCGTATACTCCCTAAACAAAATGAACAACGTAAAGTGCAGACATACCTGGAAGTTTGCTATGCTACATATATCCAACCTGAGCATATATCCACAATATATAACATGAAGAGTAATATTAACTCTCACTATAATCATGATACAAGTCAAAGGTATCTAATGGTCTAACCAACAAGTATATAAGTATCCGAAACAATCGCATAACAGATGCGAGTAGCATGTATGAAGATAATGTACAACCAAATGCAGCAAGCATAGTACAATCAAATGCAACATCACAATAAGCATATATATATAGACTGCATCTATATATA
This sequence comes from Wurfbainia villosa, assembly GCA_025175895.1. Classification (NCBI taxonomy): domain Eukaryota; kingdom Viridiplantae; phylum Streptophyta; class Magnoliopsida; order Zingiberales; family Zingiberaceae; genus Wurfbainia; species Wurfbainia villosa. Next base: position 22,186,182 of record CM045998.1, read on the forward strand.
TACTAATCACAATCATCCATGTATATATATACATGCATATATGCATATATATGGCAATATGCAAAACGCTATAAGATACGACAATGCAGCATGCATGGTCATGCCTGTGCACCCCTACTCACTACCACGACCCCAGTGTGGCCTAGGTGGCACGACATGACAACTGTCTCAGCTCAACACCAACCACTGCTCTAGAGTGGTCGAGTGGGCAGTATGAATGAGTAGCATATGAGCGTAAAGAGCTCGCTACACAACGGGGGTCCCTACTGCTGGCCACTCCGACTAACACTACTCATGAGTGGTGGAGTGCCACGCACCCAGGACAACTGCACGCAACTCTAACTACCACCGTCTATAGTGGTAGAGTGTGACACAACAAATGTTCTGCCCTCACATCAATTACTCCTCCATGAGTAACCTGGGAGGCAGGATGACTGACGACCCTCTCAACCACAAGGGAGACTATGTAGTCAGCTGATCCAAACGAATGCCACCTCAAATCTCGTGACGGATACCGTCGAGGACTCGAAGCGTGCGCTCGCACTCAACACCCGCAAGTGCATGGATGTCATCAAGTAATAAAAAGATTATCGATCCCACAGGGATTGAGATTCGAGTACCAATTTGTTCAGTGGATGTTATTGTTCGGAAGTCAATCTAAAGGTTGCGATTGTGAGGGTTGTCGGTGGACTAAACTCTAGTACGGTGTCACACGGAGGAAGAAAGGAGCTTGTTGTGAGATCTTTTAAAGGGATTCTAGGACTTCAATTTCACTTGTGTGTCACAAAACATGTTATCAATTGGGCGTTGTCTAAATGTCTATCGCCTAAGCACAATAGGTAGAAAACTAAACACACATAGATATCGGTATAAACAACTCCCAATTGCAAATTCAAACTCAATAACATAATTCAATTTGTAGCAACATATCATACGCACACAAGCTACTCCCTAATCGTAGAATCGAAGAAACTACTCCATAGATAGGAGAGGAAAATCACAAGGCATGTTCATGTTCGAATCAATAGTAAATAAAGTGCAAGAACAGGAGTTTACAATGCCAATGTGGCCTTCTCTCTGGCGTTGAAGTGCAGAACTTGGATCTTCGACGGTGTTCTTCCTCCCCGTTGCAAGTTCTCAAAACTTTTTAAGTCTTCCGTGTGTCATCCCAGCCATCATGCCTCCCCCCTAGGGTTTGGGCTGAGCTATCCTTATATAGACATCACATCGGATCATTGCGAAATCCGAAAAAAAAACCTAGTCGCATCAATCTGCTGGGCCGCCACACGACCGTGTCTTTCCACACAGTCAGGCCATGTATGGCCCTGGGGTGGCTGATCTCGCCCATAGGACATGGCCGTGTGTAGCCACACGCCCTAGTCATGTCCCCTTCTGCGTCTAGCTACAAAATGCCCTTCTTTTGCTCCAAAAGTGCGCCTTTTCCCACGAAATATTATCCTACATGCAAAAGTACAAAGAGCAGGTCTCCGAACCAGAAAATAGGAAATGCATGCAAAACAAAGTGACATATGCATGAAACTAACATAAAATGTAATGAGATGTGAGTGAAAACTACTCCTAAAACCCTATATGTTTTGCTCACATCACTTCCCCCAAACTTAAATCTTTGCTTGTCATCAAGCAAACCTCAGTGCCATGAAATTTTAAAAGGATATTGTTCCATACTTAGCATGTTAACTAAATTTATCAAGTGGTATTTGCAATCAAAGCAAAATAAATATATTCTAGAAATTCACTAAATTAGCTCCTTGTGCTCGTGGTAAGCGAATCATTCTTAGGGGATACTCGTTCCATGGTGAGTTAAGTCATCATCCTATAGCTTTCCTAAGGTCTCCGACTCTTAGGCACTTACCTGCCCAAAGCGAGGGTCGTTCCCTAGATCTAACACAAAGTCTCAAAGGCGTGCTCGGTATTGAGAGAATTGGTAGGTGTTTCCTCAATAACCTAACTCGGTCTCAAAGGGGCACCTAGCCATTTCCACCCACGATAATTATTTTTTATCCCTCATAATCTCTCTCTTCTTTTTTTTTCTTTTCTTTTTTTCATTTTTTTTCTCTCTCTTTTATTTGTCTTTTCTTTTCCTTTCTCTCTTTTATTTTTCGGCTCATTGGGATTTTGATTTTTTCGAATGGGCTTATACAATCCGAGCATCTCCAGTAACTAAAATGTCAGTCTTAGGGTCATCTGTGGATTCCAAAGTACTAAACTACTGAGATGAATCATAACTAGGTATGTACTAGACTCTCCCTTTCAGAATGTTTGACATGTGTAGGTATAAAAGTAGAATCTAACCAGTGTAGGTCTAGAATATTTATTCATAGCCAATAAAATAAAATACCACAAGGTAAAAAAAGTTACACTAGTCATGGAAGCAACTCATGAAGAAGACTTTTAACAAAAATACTACTGAGACAGCTTTACAAATAACAAAAACTAAGTGCTAAAAGAAACTAAACCACCTATACATGAATAAATGAATGCTAACAATAATGCAAATATCAGGAAAGAAACTACTGCTAGAAACAAAATAAAATTTGGGTCCCCCTCAGACTTAAATGAAAGTATACCTCTAGTATGGTGGACGAGGTGAAAAGTCTGGAAGCCTCGGTATCTCGAGATCTTGGGAGAACCTGCTGCTGAGCCACTGATGTCATATGTACATGTGGTATATCTAAGAACTGGTGGATGCAGTGGCTGCTCAGTGCTCCTCCTCCATAGCCCACTGTGCCTGCTGGGCATGCATGTGCTGTCGCATCTCCTGGTGGTAGGCGGCCTCATCCTGGCGACGGGCAGCCTCCTCCTGTAAGTAGATGCGAGCCTCGTCGTAGAACTCCTCAGCCCACTGGAAGTGCTCCCAGAATCCCTGGAACTCCGCATGCATGTAGGCGCTCTGCTCCTCCCATCGCTGCCTCTGTGTCTGCTACTCGGCATATATATCGTCGAGGCACGATGGAAACTCCCAAAAATCATAGGTCGATGTACCTGCATCCTGCTCAAAAGTAGAAAAAGATGGCGGTGCAGGTGCAGGCTCATGTCGATATGGACTAGGTGGGCTCCTATGTATGTGTGGACTGGAGAGAGAGTGATGCAAAGGGAGAGAGATGGGTGCCGATGTGGATGGTCCCTCATATGGAAGGGACCCCACTATCAGGTCCAAGCGCCAGTTGGCATGTGTGATGATGGTGGTACGATCAGGGTTAGGGAGCCTAAGGGCCATCAGGTTTTTCCTTACAAAGCATAAGGAGTGTCCCTCTCTTACAATCATCTTCATCGCCATACACACTCCTAGGTCGATCCTAGGGCTCCCCTCTATACTCTCTAATGCAGTGTAATCGTACCCCATCCTATGACAAATGTGGGTAAGTAGGCCTCCCACATTAATCTCTTCTCTCGCTGCTTTGCCCATCTTCACTAAGTGTCTGATGAAGTAGGACCCTACATCGATGCTATTCCTTTCTTGTAGCATGTCCCAGAGGCAAAGCAGCTCGCTAGCTCTTACTACACCGTCACTCTCCCTACAACCAAATATAGTACTGGCCATGATACGGTGGAGGTATTGGAAAACGAGATTTTGGAGGCGTGACGCTTTGGCCCTAAAAGGGTCGTAAGCGTGCTCCCCTGTCAACTCGATCCAAAATATCCGAGAGTTAAACCCAATAGGGGTTCTTCTCCCCCCCCCCCCCCCCCAATCGGTAGACCAAAGCATGAATTCCATTGGTGAAGGGTCCATTCATGCTCAATGTTAAATATTCTAAAGGTGATCCTACCCTCTTCGCTCTCTCTACCCGTTAAAATTTTCACTTCTAAGAAACTCAAAAATTCTAAAACTATCCTAGGGTAGGTTGGGTGTCTTATTCCCATTATCTCTTCCCACCTCATTTTTGCAAATAGGGCTTGAATGTCACCCAACAACCCTAAGGACTCTAGTAAATCTTCATCAAGATACCTAGTTGCAGTGAGTTTACGAGTAGAAAGCATATTATGCCTATCTCTATGTTCATTGTTGCGAAAAAAAAGGGTTGGAAGAGCGTTACCTTCCTCCGGAGCTTATGGGGTATCGGTTCTCTTTGCTTGTCGCTCCGAAGCACCGGATCGAGATGCTACTTGCTTGGTCCTCCTCATCCTTACTTATTTTGGCTTCGTTGAAGGTTGGAAAAGCTTCTAGGTGGTGGGGAAGAAGGATCCACACGGCTAGGGCAAGAAAAATCGAAGCACACGGTGCAAATGGGGCAAAAACACACGGCTTGCCCTACTTAACCCTTGCGCGACACGGTCGTGTGAAAACACACGACCAGGCTATGTGCGCCTCGGGTCGGTCGGGCACGGCCGTGGGAAAACACACGATCAGGCTGTGTGTCCCTTTTTTTTCTCCCCTTTTTGCACAACGGTCCGAATTTTCTCATACGCTTCGTCGTGTAAGCTAATATGGATTTTATTTTTACCTAGCAAAGTTCTCTTCTAGTCCTAATGCTAACCGAAATGGAAATCAAAGTTCAAATTAACTGAATGCATGCAATACAATCAAAGGGAAACCTAAAAACTAAACTTGGGTTGCCTCCCAAGAAGCGCTTTGTTTAAGGTCGTTTAGCTCGACCACACTCCATTATCAACTTGGCTCTGAAGGTTCAATGAACCTCCATTCATCCGTCTCGGAATCTGGATACTCCCCTAGATACTTCTTTAATCGTTGCCCATTTACCTTGATCTCCCCTGATTCCTTACTCCATATATCCACTGCACCATATGGGTATACCCTCTTCACCCGAAACGGTCCTAACCACCTTGATTTTAGCTTCCCTGGAAAAAGTTTTAACCTGGAATTATACAGGAGAACTAAGTCTCCTTCTTTAAACTCCCTTCTCAAGATGTGTTGGTCATGCCATTTCCTAGTTCTTTCCTTGTATGCCTTACCATGTTCATATGTGTCTCTTCAAATTTCGTCCAACTCACTTAACTGAAGTTTTCTTTTCTCTCCTGTCGCGCAGTAGTCCAAGTTGAGCTTCTTGATGGCCCAGAAAGTCTTGTGTTCTAATTCAACGAGTAGATGGCAAGGCTTCCCATAGATTAAGCAGAATGGGGTCATGCCTATCGGGGTCTTATAAGCTATGTGGTAAGCCCAAAGAGCATCGTCTAGTTTTTGTGACCAATCTTTCCGTGATGCCACTACTATTTTTTCTAGGATACTTTTGATCTCCCGATTCAAAATTTCCACTTGTCTACTTGTTTGCATGTGGTATGCTGTTGAAACTTTGTGGATCACCCCATACTTATGTAGCAATTTTTCAAACTGTTTTTCGATGAAGTGGGATCCTCCATCACTGATTACTACTCGAGGAACTCTGAATCTAGGGAATATATTTCTTTTGAACATTTTTATTACGGTCCTAGCATTGCAATGGGGTGATGCTACGACCTCCACCCATTTGGAGACGTAGTCTACAGCGACCAGGATATATTTGTTTCCGTCATAAATGGGAAAGGGCCCCATGAAATCTATTCCCCATACGTCGAAGAGCTCCACCTCTAATATGGTGCTTGCCGACATCTCATGTCTCCTCCCTATATTTCCTATTCGCTGGCACCGATTGCAGGAGACTACATAGTTGTGCGTGTCCCTAAATAGGCTAGGCCAGTAGAATCCTGCCTGAAGTACCTTCGCGGCTATTTTTGCAATCCCGGCATGACCCCCATATGCGGAGGAATGACAGTGAAAGAGGATGCTCTCCACTTCCTCTTCTGGTACGCACCTTCGATATACGCTATCTGCACATTTCTTGAATAGGAAGGGGTCATCCCATACGTATTGTCGAACTTCTGAAAAGAATCTTTTCCTTTGTTGGGTCATGAATTCTAGCGGTATCACTCTTCCCGCAAGAAAGTTTACCAAATCTGCATACCAAAGGGTGGTGACCTTAGTAATAGCCATGAGGGTATCATCCCGCAGACCATCATTTATTTGGGCACTATCACCTTCTTCTATCCTGCTATCTATGGGCATGCACGATAAGTGGTCTGCGACAATGTTGTCCGATCCCTTTTTATCCCTGATTTCTATATCAAATTCTTGAAGTAATAGAATCCAGCGAATAAGGCGGGGTTTAGCATCCTTCTTACTTAGCAAATAACGAACTGCAGTATGGTTGGTGTAAACCACTACCTTCGAACCTACTAAGTATTGTCTAAACTTGTCGAATGCGAACACAACTGCTAGTAATTCCTTCTCAGTCATGGCATAATTGATTTGTGTCCCGTTCAGTGTCTTACTGGCATAGTGAATGGTGTGTAGTTTTTTTTCTTCCGTTGCCCTAATACTGCCCCCACTGCATAATCACTAGAATCACACATGACCTTGAATGGTAGGCTCCAGTCAGGCGGTTGTATTATTGGGGACGTCACTAAGGCTCTCTTTATGTCTTTAAACGCCACTAAACATTGCCGGTCGAAAATAAACTCTGTGTCCTTAGCTAGTAGATTTGTCAGAGGTCTAGTTATCTGAGAAAAATTCTTTATAAACCTTTGATAAAAACCCGCATGCCCAAGAAAGCTCCGGACCCCCTTTACATCCCTGGGTGGCGGTAGTTTTTCAATTACTTCGACCTTCGCCTTGTCTACTTCGATATCGTTCCTTGATATCTTATGTCCTAGAACTATCCCTTCAGTTACCATGAAGTGACATTTTTCCCAATTCAGAATCAAGCTATTCTCCTCACACCTCTGCAGAACCCTTTCTAAATTCTTTAGACATGCATCGAAACTTGTTCCATAGACTGAAAAATCATCCATGAATACCTCCATAATTTGTTCGATCATGTTTGAAAAGATAGTTGCCATACAACGCTGGAAGGTGGCTGGGGCATTACATAGGCCAAAGGTCATTCGTCTGTATGCGAAGGTTCCGTACGGGCAGGTGAAGGTGGTCTTCTCTTGGTCATTAGGTTGGATTGGGATTTGGAAAAAACCTGAGTACCCATCAAGGTAGCAAAAATAGGAATGTTTAGCGAGGCGTTCCAGCATTTGGTCGATAAATGGAAGTGGAAAATGATCCTTTCTTGTTTCTTTGTTTAATTTATGGTAATCTATGCACATTCTCCACCCCATTACCGTTCGAACATGGATCAACTCATTCTCCTCATTTTTGACTACTGTAGTGCCGCCTTTCTTTGGAACTACATGTTAGTGTCAACCCTTAGTGTCAATCATGAGATGATTGATTAAGGATTATATGTATCATATTTCATTAATAACAGGCAAAGATTGATTATTATATTTACTTTATGTGTGTTCCAGTAAATAAATATAATAATTCCCTTGAATAGTAGGTTCTAATCTACAGTATATCAATTGGTAGAATTTATTATGAGAAGTTGTAGAGAATACTATTCTTAAACATTCCTAGTCAAGTATTAATAATAATGGAATATATTGATACATTGAGACTAGCATGTAGGTCAATGGATGACTTGATCTCACAAGTCATGGATATGTGATATCACATTGACACATGGGTATATATATTGGAGAATATATGTACTGAATTGACTCACCATGAGAAAGTGTCATGGATCGTTATATGAGTGTCATATACTTTCTCATGTGACTATTGGTATGAATAGTCCTTAGACCTGAAGTCACTACGGTTCCCTACATAAGGAGTTATGTACTTTGGTATCGTCTAACGTCACAACGTAATAGGGTGCACTATAACGGTGATCACTGGATATGTAATGAATTATGTGGAGGGATGTGAGTGATATAGATGGGATCTATCCCTCCCATATGACGGGAGTAATATCTTTGGCCTCTTGATAGAGTATGACCACAAAATGCATGGTCATGCTCAAATGAGTCAATATGAGATATTGACCTCATTTGTTTGAGTGAGTCTACTTGGGGATCAAAAAACATAAAGATTAATAAGGGGATGACACGATCTATGCCTCATTGATCGATCTAAGATATTAAGGATAGAAGGACACCATCATATATGATAATAGTCACGGAAAGGTTGTCGGATCTCGACTTTCTTGTAGCTTGGGTAGCAATGATGTATTGCTAGATGCCGCTCATTGCTTATGTATCTAAAATAGTTTTAAACACATTACCAACGCTATGTGAGCCTATAGGGTCACACACAAAGAATATGTTTTGGAGAAGTGTTCATCTTAGTTTGACTAAATGAATCATTAGTTAATTGAATGGACTAGAATGAGTTAGACTCATTACTTGGCCAAACTTGAGTTGGACTCAAATTGGTTTAACTTGAGTTAGACTTAAGTGAAATCAATTGAAGAAGGTTAGCATGATTAATGATGATTAATCATGCATGCAAATGGGAGTTGTTGCATGCAAATGGAATTTGAGAAGTCTTTTTCATTGTTGCATGCAAATGGATTAATTCATGCAATGGGATTAACTGCATGAAATGGAATTATGGATTAATTGCATGAAATGGAATTTGAATCATTTCTCAACGTGATGTGGAGGTGAATTCATGCAATGGGATTAATTGCATGAAATGGACTTATGGATTAATTGCATGAAATAGAATTTGAAGCATTCCTCAACGTGATGTGGAGTTGAATGCATGCAATGGGATTAATTGACTCCTAAATGTTGCATGAATTTAATTGGTGCATGCAATTGAATCAATGCTTGAAATGAGATTTTAATGCATGGGAAAAATGAGATTTGACCTCCTCCTCCTCAACGTGAGTATAAAGAGGATTTTATTTTTCATTTTGTGGAGTGGATTCCATTTTCTCCTTCTCCCTTCTTCTTGGCCAAAGTCTAGAGTGGAGAGCCTAAGTGTGGTTGCTAGCACAACCAAAGGTGTTATCTCCTTCTCCAAGATACGGTTCGTGTGGATACCTTAGAGATATGGTTGTCCTTACCGTATTGAGATCCGACTTCGTTTGGATTAGCGAGATTGCAAAGGGCTCGCATCGAAGGTATATTTCTTCTTCTAGATAAGATCTAGATTAAAGAAAATGACTTATATATTTTGCATGGATCTCTAAAGGGATCCGGTTTATTTTTGTTTCCGCTGCAGTTGTCCGAAGTATTCGCCCGTGATATTATGAATGTCATGATCCGGAATTTCCCTACAGTGGTATTAGATCCACTTGCAAAACATATATTTCGTTATGATGATTTATATGTGATATAAATTTAGATTTTCATGTTTTCTATTAGATATAAAACATGTGCATTATCGATACACGAATTTTAGGCTTAGTATGTTGATAAGGGGCAAAAACTGTGTTGAACACGGGACGCTCCGGAAACGAGGGTCTTGGGTTCATATTGATGGACAAAGGGGAGCAACTCAATTTAAGGAGTTGAGTTGAAAATAAAATTTTACTTTGGGGGTGCTACCCCCTGAGGCTCCGCAAGGGGCGCTGCCCCTTGACCCCGCCTACTAACCGGCTAGCGAGACCGCCGTGGCATTGCGGCTTATCGGTGAAGCAGCTTAAAATTCGTATGTGTATTTATAATAAATTTTATAAAATTACAACATTATGAATGATATGTTGCATGGTGCATGGTTATGGCCTAGGACCCAATATGATTGTGATTGTGTGTTGTATGTGCATGTTGTAATTCATAATATGGCCTGCGTGTTGTGGCTTCATCTCTATTTTCCTAGTTGTAAAATAGACTTAGACTCAAATGTAACTCGAGTGTTCTTATTTTGTAATGTACAAAATAAAGAAATGAAAAGTCCATTGAAGGTTGAAGTTACAAGGAGGATGCCGACAACACAGGATGATCGAAGGAAGCACTTGGAGAAGATGTCATCCCTAAGTTAACCAATCGCTCTTCTCATTGGCTTGAGAAGATCGTAGATTCAGGCCATAACCATGTCACGTTTATATGTTGATATATATCTTGATGCATGTGATGCTTGTATGCGATGCTTGTATATGTGATGCATGCGTAGTTAGTTGTCACGCAATTAGGTCACTTATCATATGCCTACCAGAGTTTAATACTTATTATTACCTTGTTCAATCGTAGCACGTTTGCCAAAGCAAAGTGACTCAATTTACCTCGGTAAAGTACGACAGGACAATTGTGATGTTCGCCTATTAAACTTTGGGTTTGACTTAACTAAGCTCTCTCAATTAGATTGATGAACTTAGAGGCATAGCTCATACAAGACATCTACCTACATTATACAAATCTTGGGCGATTAGCCGAAGCTAACTCAAGATGAGTAGTAATTTAGAAGGATATCTCATTCGATGAGCACTATGAACAAATAATGTTGTTCATATAGATATACAAGAGTTACATTAGATGTAATTGGTACGAGTTACCTACCTAACTTATACGTGTCTTGGGCGATTAGCCAAAGTTAACTCAAGATTTGGTATAATATGGATCTTGTCCTACTTTGTGACCAGTGGGAGAATCATTTAGTTAAAGGCCTAATTAAATGATTGAAATATGATACATGTCTATATTTCTGTATTGTAGATCACCATGTCGTCAAATACGTTAAACACACTCTCTCTGTGATCTATCCTTGATAAGGACAAGCTCACTGGAGCTAACTTCCTGGACTGGTATAGGAACTTGAGGATAGTCCTCAAGCAAGAACGCAAATTATACATCCTAGAGCAATCCATTCTTCAACCACCCGCACCTACGGCCATTCGTGCTGACAAGGATGCTTATAAGAAGCATCAAGATGACGCATTGGATGTGTCATGCCTTATGCTTGCCACCATGAACTCTGAGTTTCATAAGCAACATGAGAACATGGATGCCTATGGTATGGTTGAGCATTTAAAACAACTATATCAGGGACAAACAAGGCACGAGCGATACGAAGTATCAAAGGCCTTGTTTCAATGCAAGATGCAAGAGGAAACACCCGTAGGCACTCATGTACTCAAGATGATTGGGTACGTTGAGAACCTATAGAGATTGGGATTTCCATTGGGCCAAGAATAGGCCACTGACCTTATTCTGCAGTCACTGCCAAAAGGCTACAGTCAATTTGTCATGAACTATAACATGAATGAAATTGACAAGCCTTTACCTGAGTTGTTGAGCATGTTACGAACTACCGAACTCAACCTTAAGAAGGCAAATCCTGGCACCATTTTGATGGTGAACAAGACCCAAGCCAAAGGAAAAGGCAAGGCAAATGCATTGAAACCCAAGGGAGGGGTGTCTAAGGAAGGGGAATGCTTCCACTACGGTGAGACGGGGCATTGGAAGAGAAATTGCAAGCTATACCTGGAAGAGGTGAAAAAGAAGAGAAGTGAGACTTCTGCATCAGGTATATATGTTATAGAAGTCAATTTATCTATCTCGTCTTCTTGGGTATTAGATACCGACTGTGTTTTTCACATTTGTACCAATGTGCAGGGCCTTCGAAAGACTAGATCATTGACAAATGGCAAAGTGGTCCTACGGGTAGGCAATGGAGCAAAGGTTGTCGTCATCATTGTAGGGACATATTCTTTATCTTTGCTCACTGGGCTTATCTTAGAACTAGAGGAATATTGTTATGTGCCTACCTTGACAAAAAACATTATCTCCGTTTCTTGTTTAGACAAGAAAGGTTTCTCTTTTGTAATAAAGGACAAGTGTTGTTTCGTTTATTTACATGATATGTTTTATTGTAGTGTACATCTTGTGAATGGTCTCTATCTTCTAGATCTTGAAACCCCAGTCTATAACATAAATACCAAACAGTTCAAATCTAATGATCTGAACCAAACATATCTCTGGCATTGTCGCCTGGGTCACGTAAATGAGAGTCGCATATCCCAGCTCCATAAGGATGGATTACTGGACTCATTTGATTTTGAATCATATGAGACATGCGAATTTTGTCTTCTAGGAAAGATGACCAAGACTCCATTTAGTGGACATGGCGAACGAGCTACTGATTTGTTAGAACTCATACATACTGATGTATGTGGGCCTTTCAATGTAGCAGCTAGAGGAGGCTATCAGTATTTCATTACTTTTACTGATGATTTCAGTAGATATGGATATGTGTATCTTATGAGACACAAATCTGAATCCTTTGAAAAGTTCAAAGAATTCAAGAATGAAGTACAAAACCAACTTGGTAAGAGTATTAAAGTGCTTCGATCAGATCGAGGTAGGGAATACCTTAGCCAAGCTTTTCGTGACTATCTCATTGAGTTTGGGATTAGATCTCAACTCACTCCACCTGGAACACCACAGTGGAATAGTGTATCAGAAAGGAGAAATCGTACATTATTAGATATGGTACGATCAATGACGAGTCACACAAATCTTCCTTCTTTCTTCTGGGGATACACTTTAGAGACAACTGCTTTCACACTTAACCGCGTCTCATCTAAAGCAGTCATAAAGACACCATATACAATATGGATTGGGAAGAGTCCCAAGATGTCTTTTATGAAGATTTGGGGATGTGAGGCTTATGTTTGACGTCAAGTGTCCGACAAACTAGGCCCCAAATCAGAAAGTGTTACTTTGTAGGATATCCTAAGGAAACGAAAGGATATTACTTCTATAATCCCACACAAGGCAAAGTATTTGTAACTAGAAATGGAGTATTTCTAGAAAGAGAGTTCATCTCTAGAAGAACTAGTGGGAGTAAAGTACATCTTGAAGAAACTCAAGATAAAGATAGCCCTGAGATGGAAATTGAACAGGCACCACAAAGTGTTGTGGATGATGAGATTATTGCATAAGAAGTTGTGGAGCATCAACCTGTTCAAGTAGACCAACCTCTTCGCAGGTCTGATAGGATACGTCGTCAGCCTGAGAGATATTTATTTCTCTTGTTTGACAATGATGACATTATGCTTGTTGAGTTGAATGAGCCTACATCCTATCAGGAAGCTGTAATGAGCCCGGATTCTGAGAAATGGCTAGAGGTCATGAGATCTGAAATGGAATCCATGTACACTAACCAAGTATGGACTTTGGTTGATCCACTTGAAGGGGTCAAACCCATTGGGTATAAGTGGGTCTTTAAGAGAAAGACTGACATGGATGGTCTTATGCATACCTATAAAGGGTGATTGGTAGCTAAAGGTTTCAAACAGATTCATGGCATTGACTATGATGAAACTTTTTCACCAGTTGCGATGCTTAAGTCCATTTGGATCATGCTTGCTATTGCAGCTTACAACGATTATGAGATCTGACAAATGGATGTCAAAACTGCATTTCTGAATGGAAACCTCCTCGACGATGTGTACATGACACAACCTGAGGATTTTGTAGATCCAAAGCATGCTGGTAAAGTATGCAAGCTGCAAAGGTCCATTTATGGTTTAAAGCAAGCATCTAGAAGCTGGAATCTTCAATTCGATGATGCAATCAAACAGTTTGGTTTCATCAAGAATGAAGATGAACCTTGTGTCTACAAGAGGGTTAGTGGGAGCATAGTTATCTTTCTTATCTTGTATGTTGATGACATACTTTTCATTGGGCACCGCGAAGACTTGGCTTGGGAATTGTTTCTCAATGAAGGACTTAGGTGAAGCAGCCTATATTTTAGGCATTAAGATCTATAGAGATAGATCTAAGAGATTTTTTGGCCTAAGTCAGAGTGCATACATTGACAAGATGCTTAAACGTTTTTCCATGCAGAATTCCAAGAAGAGATTTCTGCCAATGTCACATGGTGTGAACCTTTCGAAGGCTCAATGCCCTTCTTCTAAGGAAGAAAGGGAATGAATGGATCAAATCCCTTACGCATCTGCTATAGGATCTATTATGTATGCCATGATAAGCACTCGTCCTGATGTTTCGTATACTTTAAGCATGACGAGTAGGTACCAGTCAGATCCAGGTGACAGTCACTGGATAGCTGTCAAGAATATTCTTAAGTACTTGAGAAGAACTAAAGAATATTTCTTGATATTTGGAGGCGATGAGGAGCTCGCTGTAAAGGGTTACAGCGATGCTAGCTTCCAAACAGACAAGGACGATTACAGATCGCAGTCAGGGTATATCTTTTGTTTAAATGGAAGTATTTTGAGCTGGAAGAGTTCAAAGCAAGACACAATCGCGGATTCTACTACAAAGGCCGAGTATATTGCTGCTTCTGATGCGGCAAAGGAGGCTGTTTGGATCAGGAAGTTTGTTTCTGAGCTTGGTGTAGTTCCTAGCATCGTGAGCCCTATAGAGCTTTATTGTGACAACAATGGGGCTATAACACAGGCTAAGGAACCTTGTTCTCACCAACGTTCCAAACATATACTATGACGATATCACCTCATTCGAGAGATCATCGATAGAGGAGATGTGCGGATATGCAGAGTAGATACTGATACTAACATTGCGGATCCCCTAACCAAGGCTTTGGCACAGAGAAAGCATGATGGTCATACTAGGTCACTGGGATTTAGAGATTACAATGATTGACACTAGTGCTAGTGGGAGATTGTTAGTGTTAGCCCTTAGTGTCAATCATGAGATGATTGATTAGGGATCATATGTATCATATTTCATTAATAACATGCAAAGATTGATTATTATATTTAATTTATGTGTGTGCCAGTAAATAAATATAATAATGCCCTTGAATAGTATATTTTAATCTACAGTATATCAATTGGTAGAATTGATTATAAGAAGTTGTAGAGAACACTATTCTCAAACATTCCTAGTCAAGTATTAATAGACAAAGGGATTTATTGATACATTGAGACTAGAATATAGGTCAATGGATGACTTGATCTCACAAGTCATGGATATGTGATATCACATTGACACATGGGTATATATATTGGAGAGTCCCCACCATTGTCTCTATAATGTGATATGCATCATCTGTGCTCTTTTTCATCAACACGCCCCCCGCGGCTGTGTCCAAGAGTTCTTTCGACGAGTTAATTATCCCGAAATAAAAAACATAGAGGAGTAACCAATCCTGTAATCCATGGTGTGGGCAGCGAATAACCAGTCCCTGTAGCCTCTTCCATGCCTCGGCCAGAGTCTCTTCTTGCCCTTGCTCGGATGAAAGGATTTTATCCGTAAGGTAGGCTATTTTGTAGGGGGGGGGGGAGAATTTACTTAGGAAAGAGTCTTCCATTTGTTCCCATGTCATTATACTCCCTTCTAGTAGTGCGCGTATCCATTGCTTAGCCCCCCCCTTTCAGTGAAAATGGGAACATGATGAGCTTAATGGCATCTGCTGGGACTCCTTCATATTGCACTATGCCGCAGTACGCTGGTTCCTCAATCATAGCCCCTCCAAACTGCTTTTCTTGAATAAGAGCAATTAATGCAGGGTTTATTTCCCAGCTCGCAGCCTGAATTCGAGGAATAACTATGCAAAAGTTCTAGGATTTTCGTCTAGGCACTATGTAATCTTTCAAGGGTTGAGCGGGTTGTGTTAACATTTCAACGTCCTTTGATGAAAAAGGATTAATAAATCATATACGATAGATAACTTGGAGGGTGGAACCAAAGTTTTAGTTGAGAGGAAAAGTTAGGAGTATTTACCTAAAGCTTAGGAAACAGGAAATAAACAAATCTAGCTAACAAAATCAAAGAGGCAATAAGAAAATAGAAAACTACTGCTAAAATAAAATAAAATCTAAATCTAGATATGGAAAATCTAAAATCGAAGTAAATAAAACAAACTAAGAAGAAAATAAAGCAAGTAAATAAATCTAATCCTAAGTTCTATCCAATTATCCACTTCTCAATTCGATATCGAATCGATCAGTCCCCGACAACGGCGCTAAAAACTTGATGCACATGAACGCGACCTCAAATCTCGCGACAGATATCATCGAGGACTCAAAGCGCGCGCTCGCGCTCAATGCCCGCAAGTGCACGAATGTCATCAAGTAATAAAAAGATTATCAATCCCACATGAACTGAGATTCGAGTACCGATTTGTTCAGTGGATGTTATTATTCGGAAGTCAATCTAAAGGTTGTAATTGTGAGGGTTGTCGGTGGACTAAACTCTAGTACGGTGTCACACGGAGAAAGAAAGGAGCTTGTTGCGAGATCTTTTAAAGGGATTATAGGACTTCGGTTTTGCTTGTGTGTCGCAAAACATGTTATCAACTGGGCGTTGTCTAAACGTCTAACTATGGTCTTGTGAAAGGGACATCATACACTCTCCCGATGAGCCACCGCATCTATCGGGAGCTATCTCTGCCTTACAAGGATGGGATAGGCGGTGCGAGGATGTCAAATCAATCCCTGCGATGAACCATTTCCAGTTCTATCGCATCCTTCTACCCACAGTTACAGGAGATCAGGCTAACCCCTAGGTTCCTTGTATAAATCCCCTAAATATTAGATACGAGGGTTGTCACCCCTTGTATCGCCTAATCACAATAGGTAGAAAACCAAACACACATAGATATCGATATAAACAACACCCAATTGCAAATTCAAACTCAATAACAGAATTCAATTTGAAGTAACATGTCATACGCACACAAGCTACTCCCTAATCCTAGAATCAAAGAAACTACTCCATAGATAGGAGAGGAAAATCACAAGACATGTTCATGTTCGAATCAATAGTAAATAAAGTGCGAGAACAAGAGTTTACAATGTCAATGTGGCCTTCTCTCTGGCATTGAAGTGCAGAACTTGGATCTACAGTGGCATTCTTCCACCCCGTTTCGAGTTCGCGAAACTTTTTAGGGCTTCGATGTGTCATCCTAGCCGTCGTGCCTCCCCCCTAGGGTTTGGGCGGAGCTATCCTTATATAGACATCACATCGGATCGCTGTGAAATCCAAAAAAAAACCCTAGCCGCATCAATCTGCTAGGCCGCCACACGATCGTGTGTTTCCACATGGCCACACCCCCTGGCCATGTCCCCTTCTGCGCCTCGCTACAAAATACCCTTATTTTGCTCCGAAAGTGCGCCTTTTTCCCACGAAATACTATCCTGCACACAAAAGTACAAAGAGCAAGTCTTTGAATCAGAAAAAAGGAAATGCATGCAAAACAAAGTGACATATGCATGAAACTAACATAAAATGTAATGAGATGTGAGCGAAAACTACTTCTAAAACCCTATATGTTTTGCTCACATCATCAATATGCATGCAAATGATATGAATGCACAGTCAGACATACATACATCCACCACAGACGCTCTATTCTACAGAGAGTCATACCAATCTCATCAATGCACTCTCTATCCTGCAGAGAGTCATACTCAACTGATCATAACACTCCCTATCCTACAGAGAGTCGTACTCAACTAATCGACGCACTCTCTATCCTGTAGAGAGTCGTACTTAACTGATCATAACACTCTTTATCCTGTAGAGAGTCGTACTCAACTGATCGACGCACTCTATCCTGTAGAGAGTCGTATTCAACTCATCATAACAAGCTAGGACTACCGGTCCGTAGCGACACGCTAATCACACTTCACCTAACCATTACACAACACCTGATTGGTAGTAAACATGCAACATACGGGTATTGGAATCAATCCTACGTTCAGGACCTTACTTACCCACGGATGATCTTTTTACCCAATTTACAAATCAGGTCATCATCCGTATTCCACTATTTACACACAACTAAACATTTATAGGTTTACTTAGATCACATCTGTAACTCCTAATCATGATGAGGGAAAATGTGATAACAACAACAGAGCATATAAAGCCAACGACAAAGTATCAAGCACAAGAATAAATAAGAGTGAAGTCAAGGTAATATGATCATACATCTAAATCTGTATGCAATAATAACTACCTGACCAGGATAGGAAATTACTCACCTTCTAAGAAGCTCAGAATAATATCTTCACTGTCGCTGTCTTGTCTCGTATCCACGTCCTGCACATATCAAACATTATGATTAAGTGCAAGCATAAAACGAATGATCAAATCGAATCCTACATCGACTTCATATCCCGATCACTAGATTGATCTAGTTATCCAATTAACCCAATCAATTCTCCACATTAATCCTTATCAACCATTAGACCACTTAACAACCTATTTAGGGATCTACACCCTAATTGAAACACCCACTCCATCAGTCCCTTCTCACTCATCCACAACTGAGTAAACCTCGGAACCAACTATTCACAACCATTACAACCCCTTCATAGCTAAGAGCAGCCTTATTCACTGTCGCACAGCAGGCAATTCCTTGCTCACAGCCGCACAGTCGTTCACAGCTCACTCACACAGCCACCAACAGCTTACCACAACAAAACAACTCCCTCAATCACTCTCACAGCCACCAACAGCCCCTAAATAGCCAACACAACCTATTCTATTCATCGGAACAACCCATAACCGACCAAAACTCCAACTCACCGTCATGCATAGCTAGTGAAGCCTTGTTCATAGGCATTAAAACAATACACATCTCTATTCGTAGCCCAGAACAGAGCTACTACTTCACAACCGGCCAAACTCCCTTTCACAACCCCCACAGCCAATTCCACCGAAGGAAATCCACACCACCGAAGGGGAAAATCCACCCCCAGATCACACAACCCACCAATTGGCACCCATAGTCCAGTAAACATCATCAAATCCACAAAATCGAAATGGACAACAAGGAAAGAGGGAGATAAAGACATTATACCAAAAATTGAAGCTGCAACAATGGTATACCCTCCTTGTGCCAAACGCAACTGCCGACCAATATAACTGACCCGAATTCAACCGATTGTGATGGGGCTCAAATCATGATCCGTCACAGAGGAAGAAGAGGATCTGGACTGGACTGCTGCTCTAGGCGGCACTACTGCTCACGATAAATGTTGACCGATGGCGTGCAAACGGAGATCGAAAGATAAGGGAGAGGCGGCAGCAAAGAGTGGATGTGATCGCGACACCGATCGAAGGTGGCAGTCAACCAGCCGATGCATGATCCGGAGAATAGGCGGTGGTCGGCGATGGCCAAGGTTGTGGTCGTTGGCCGCACGTGCAGGGACGGCGGGACGCGAGGTGGTCTGCCCGAGGGTCATGAGAGGTCGTGGATGGTCACGGGGCGGCGGCGAGGTGAGGAGGGTGGTACGCAAAACACCGAGAGGGAGGAGAAGAGAAGAGGTGGTAGCGATAGGAAAGGAAATCGCGGCGGTGGAGATGGATCAGCGAAGAAAAGAAAGCGGAATAGGGAGATCACAAATGGTAACGCTCGAGGCAGTGTGGCACAGAAATAAAAGATAACAATGAAACGGGAAGAAACGGCTCGGGTACTAAGTAAGAAAATGGGTCGGGTTTGATAACAGGTTGGATTTAAAACCCTATTAGACTCAAACCTAAATGTGATTAAACCCTTAACAATAGGCCTAAGTTTAGGTTTAATTAAACCACTAACCTTTTTTTTCAATAATAATATTACTCCTTTAGCCATTTATTTACGATATTTTACATTCTCCCCCACTTAATAAAATTTGGTCCCAAAATTTCATACTTAAATACGAGAACCAACTCAAGAAATTTCCTAAACCATCACATACCTCAATTGAACAGATGAGGGTATCGAGCTTGGATAGTATCTTCTAGCTCCCATGTAGTCTCCTTATCAGTATGATGCTACCATCCAATCTTTACGAGTCGGATGGTCTTGTTCCACAACTGTCGCTCCTTGCAACCAATAATCCGCACTGGAATCTCCTCATAAGTCGCATTAGACTAAGGTAGAATCGGAGCCTCTTTCAAAACATGATTTGAATGCGGAACGTATTTCCTCAGCATAGAAACATGAAATACATTATGAAGACCCACAAGTGTCGGAGGTAAAGCCAACCAGTAAGCTACACCTCCAATCCGCTCCAATATCTCAAATGGATCAATATAGTGTGGAGCTAATTTTCCTTTCAACCCAAATCGTTTCACCCCTTTCGTAGGTGAAACACGCAGAAATACCTATTCCCCAACTGAGAATTCCAAAGGCCTTTGCCTCCGATTTGCGTAACTCTTTTGTCGACCCTGTGCCTCTCATAACCATCATCTGATGGCGCACACCAACTCTGCATCATACTAGATAGTCTGTGACCCCAATAACTATCGTTCTCAACCTCCTCCACAACATAGGAGATCTGCAGGGTCTTCCGTATAAGGCTTTGAACGGAGTCGTCTGAATGGAGTAGTGATAACTATCATTGTAGTCAAATTCCAATAAAAGAATGTGATCCTCCCAACTACCTCCATAATCTATGACACAAGATCTTAATAGATCCTCCAGAGTCTGAATGGTACGCTCAGACTATCCATCTGTCTGTGGATGAAACGTTGTACTGAGTCGAAGCTCTATGCCCATGGTCTGATGTAGACTCTACTAGAATCGTGAGGTAAATCGCGGATCTCTATCAGATATGGTACTCAAAAGTATCCCATGCAGTATGATAATCTCTCGGCAGTACAACTCTGCCAGACGATCCGACAAGTCCATTCCACGAATAAGCAGAAAGTGAGCTAATTTGGTTAGTCGATCCATGATCACTCAAATCACATCATGTCCTTTACGTGTTCTAGATAATCCTGTAATGAAATCCATAGTGATACGCTCCCACTTCCATTCCGAAATCGGAATTTCCAGAAGCAATCTAGTGGATTTCTGATGTTCAGCCTTCACCTGTTGGCATACTAAACATCAAACAATGAAGTCTGCAATATTACTCATCATACCATTCCAACCAGTATAAACATTTCAAATCTTAGTACATACGAGTACCACCAAGGTGTATAGTCCATCTCGAATGATGTGCTTCCTGTAGCAACTCTTCCTTAACTGGATGTGTGTCTAGAACACACTATCCTTATCAGAGACGGGGAATTATCTTCTCAAAAGAGAAGTCCATCAACCATTCAAAATCCACTCCACCACACACTCTGTAAGTGCATGGGAGACTATAACGACCAATCTCACTCGTTGCAACTGTTCGTATTCCAGCAACTCTATAGTAGCTATCCAGTAGCTAGTTAAATTCAATGAGCACTTCTGCTCCATACATCCATAAATCTAGATAATAACTACTAAAGCCACATCATGTATATGATAGCCTATCTCGTAGTTTCTTAACTGACGTAGGTGTATGATACGCCTCATTCAACTGCATCGGGATCACTCCGATCCCTGAAATGAGGTATCTGCATACAACATCCTTCCATCCTCATTGGAAGGATTAACTAACACTGATGCAAAGGTCCACCATCGACTGAGCCCTAAAAACTAGTTTCATCGGCTTCAGACCAAGTAAATTCCATCACCTTCCTGATCAAACAAGTTAGTGATATACTAACGCTTAAAAGCATCCCATCCACATTCATAGGAATAACCAAATCAATACAAGGAAACAACAACTACGGTGGCGGAGTGCGCAACTCCAACTACCACAATCAACAGTGGCCAAGTTACGCCACTCCAACAACCATAAACTGATCCAATCATGTTCAGAATACACGATTTCTCAAGTCCATAGATGACTAAATCGTTAAATAGTCTAACAACATAATCAAAACTCATAAAATTCATACCAAGTATGAAATTGTCGTCTTTACACACCTAGATCCTCTTTACTCTATACTAATGATATATCAATCATCACAATGACAATGATAATTGTATGACATCATATCACTACAATATTAACACACCAGTCGTAAACCAACCCTAGAGTATACACAGGTGTCCTTAGTTGATCTAAACAGATCATCTATCTACAACGAAGGATATTCTCTTTCAACAACTATCGCATTCCATCATCGATAATCGATGCATAATCTCAAAGGTCCATCTCTCTTTTAACAAAGAGTTTTGGATCCTCTCTAGAATAAATACTGGGACAGATAAATATCCCATCCAACACCTCCTATAATCGCAACTTACATTCTTCCAATTTTCATAGTGTTTAGAAACACTGATACCAACAAAATTATCACTCGTATGAGGTATTCAATATCGACACTATCTTCGTAATCATTCCGATCGCCTACTCCACTTGCGTATGCAATGACAAGCCTAGGAGTTCATCCGAAACTACATCCGAATGCTCTCGGATTATACGCACATCTAAGAGACATAATCATACCATAATCTCAATAATTTGACCATCCGTAAGGATATGTCTACAGTAAAGATATGTCTATCAGAGTCTAAGGGCATCCCTTGACTTCTTAATTGTTGATCCACATCTCACCTGACAGTAGAGATACCACCGACCCACAAGTCGATGTAAAGGAACCCTTCTAATCCGAACTAAAAATGTTCTAGACAAGGATACCTGTAAACTATAAGTATCTCTCAATATATTAACCCAGAGGGTAACTAGAGTAATACCCTAAACGATCAATTATCTGTCAATCCGATCCAAAGGCTCCACACAGGTCTCGGCCTTTCCCCGAAGAGAACAAGATCAGATCCAATAGTCTGTGACATAGCGATCGCATTTCTGCGACGAATGATCTGGGGATTTTCCTAGATCATTTGATCCCATCACTTAATCCTACGAGCTGCAATTGTAGAATATAGAATAGATACAACCATTGTCATATACTCTCTCCTCTATACAAAGTCAATCCACGTCTAGGGGGTAACCATTGTTGTTGTCTGCATGAATCTTCTAAGATATCTTCTGCTGATACTGCTTCTGTGTTGATCTCTACTAAAGGGAAGTATCAAGGAACTCCAACCACGCCTAAGGAAGTAGGTCACTACTGGTGAGACAACCTAATATTCTGTGATGATCTCTGCTGTCAAGACTGTGCATCATCCTCCCGGAACATCATTGATAGTCTTCAACTAAGTCTTCAAAGTACACCTCCTCAACTGTACTAGTTGCTTACAATAGCAACAAATGATCTGATCCAACGGATAATTCAACTTCATTATCCGCACTGCATGCATATAATCCCTTTGGAATCTTTGTTCTAATTTCACTGATAACATCAGCCAATTCTGACGATCTGCGACTGGTTTGCTATGATCGAAAAAAAAAACTTTCCAATAGTAGCTCGTGGCCTATGACTCCGATCTTGCTCCTTTTGTCCAATATTCGGAGGCTTCTCATTCCAACATCTGACTTGCAATGTCTGCTTATCGATGTTCATCTCCTAAACACTTGTACGAAGTCATTTCTAAACTCATGACTCGATCCAATGTCTTTCGGCAGGATCTGATAGAAGATCCAACCATCCTAATCCAACTATAAGCCAATAACTCTGGGTGGCTTAAAACATCCATTCACATTCTTGAGCTATTAGGTGGTCATAAACTCTGCAAGTCTAATGACTCTGCATGGTATTTCCATTACCAAATTGATCACCCTACTTGATGCTCAAGAATTTCCTGACAAAGAGTCAAAGAAATAACACAAGGAAAATACCCTCTCACAACCTCACTAAATCATGATCAGTGATATATTATTCCTCGAAGGTTATTTCCTACATCTTCCACTAAGTATCGGCTTAATCCCGATAATGGTATGCAACTAACTCTACTTCCTCTGTATAACCCAAGTTAAGTACTCAAAAGTACTTTCAAATTTATACAACTCAGCACGAACAACTCAGGGATCAAATCCCTATGAAACACTATAAACTAGCCTTCGGCTATCTGCATCAACAATAGCCTACTCGTCTTGTCCATTACCCAAAAGGTAATGATCTGACTAGCATAATTAGTGAAAATCTCTAAGACTGTAGTCTCTGATTTTCACAAGAAATGTGATGACTTGACCTCTGCTTTCTGACTCGGTATCAATCAGCTCTCAAAGGAAATTCACCTTTTCGACACAGGTTCAAGACTCATAGACTCAACAGGTCGTTCCTGTGGTCAACTCATATCACGGTTACGAATAATAACCAACATACTATAGGTTATTCCCTGTTATATACACTAACTACATAGCCAACAAAACCGAGAGTATAAACTCTAAAGGAAACTCCAGCTGGTCGCCTTGGTGGATGACCCCTACTATAAGTCTACACAAGTGTAATAACTTTGACTGTGTACACCTGTTAATCAAGTTTAGACAAGTATCTAAATAAATATAAGTTATCAGGAATACTTACTTCATGCTGCTCGGAGCTCAGGTCGCTGTCAGTCTCATCTCACAAAACCAAACCGAAACAAATTGACTCCCGAGAATCCAAGACTCGACACAAAATCAATATTGTATGGCATCGCAGAACCTAGGGCTCTAATACCAATAAAGTTGTCACGCCCTGAGAGTATATTGAACCAAAAATCAAACAGATAACATCTCCCCTGTTCGTGGCAACATATCCTGTTTATACAAGGCCCTTGGGCCCACAATAACAATAACATATATAACTGTAAACATAAAACATAACAAAACATAGCGGAACTACCACAACTACAATACAACCACACACCATTCATACCGGTATAACTAACACCAGACTAAGAAAACACCGTAACAAAATCAGAAAGAATGGTACAACAACAACAGTGTCTAACACTACAAATCATCACATAAAACAAATGACATATCGAAACACCAACGATAAATCCAAAAGCTTGGACCCTCGGAGTTGAGATGAGACGATGCCAGCCAACGATGCTCCAACCCATCATGAAGACTTCTACCTGTTATCTGAGCGACAGAAAAACCCAGGGTCTGTGGTGGTGAGTATAACTCAGTGGTAATATGAGAGAACATGTATATATCAAATATCACATATAATTTAACAATATAACTTATAGGTACGACAGGTATACATCAGCATAGTATATGAATACATGCATATACTCCCTAAACAAAATGAACAACGTAAAGTGCAGACATACCTGGAAATCTGCTACGCTACATATATCCAACCTGAGCATATATCGACAATATATAACATGAAGAGTAATATTAACTCTCACTATAATCATGGTACAAGTCAAAGGTATCTAATGGTCTAACCAACAAGTATACAGCTATCCGACACAACCGTATAATAGATACGAGTAGCATATATGAAGATGATGTACAACCAAATGCAGCAAGCATAGTACAATCAAATGCAACATCACAATAAGCATATATATATATATACTGAATCTATATATATACTAATCACAATCATCCATGTATATATATACATGCATATATGCATATATATGGCAATATGCAAAACTCCATAAGATACGGCAATGCAACATGCATGGTCATGCATGCGCACCCCAACTCGCTATCACAACCCCAGTGTGGCCTAGGTGGCACGACATGACAACTATCTCAACTCAATACCAACCACTGCTCTAGAGTGGCCGAGTGGGCAGTATGAATGAGTAGCATATGAGCGTAAAGAGCTCACTACACAATGGGGATCCCTATTGCTGGCCACTTCGACTAATACTACTCATGAGTGGTCGAGTGTCATGCACCCAAGACAACTGCACGCAACTCCAACTACCACCGTCTATAGTGGTAGAGTGCGGCACAACAAATGATCTGCCCTCACACCAGTTACTCTTCCATGAGCAACCTGGGAGGCAGGATGACTGATGACCCTCTTAACCACAAGGGAGACTATGTCGTTAGTATGCAAGCAAATAATATGAATACACAGTCACACATACAGACATTCACCACAGACTCTCTATTCTACAGAGAGTCATACCAATCTATTCAACGCATTCTCTATCCTGCAGAGAGTCGTACTCAACTGATCATAACACTCTCTATCCTATAGAGAGTCGTCTCAACTAATCGACACACTCTCTATCCTGTAGAGAGTCATACTAAACTGATCATAACACTCTTTATCCTATAGAGAGTCGTACTCAACTGATCGATGCACTCTCTATATTGTAGAGAGTCGTATTCAACTGATCATAACAAGCTAGGACCACCGGTCCATAGCGACACGCTAATCACACTTCACCTGACCATTACACAACACCTGATCAATAGTAAACATGCAACATATGGGTATTGGAATCAATCCTACGTTCAGGACCTTACTTACCCATGGATGATCTTTTTACCCAATTTACAAATTAGGTCATCATCCGTATTCCACTATTTACACATAACTAAACATTTATAGGTTTACTTACATCACATCTGTAACTCCTAATCATGATGAGGGAAAATGTGATAACAACAACAGAGCATATAAAGCCAACAACAAAGTATCAAGCACAATAATAAATAAGAGTGGAGTCAAGGTAATATGATCATATAATATGATCATACATCTAAATCTGTATGCAACAACACCTACCTGACCAGGGTAGGAAATTATCCACCTTCTAAGAAGCTCAGAATAATATCTTCACTGTCACGGTCCTGTCTCATATCCACGTCCTGCACATATCAAACATTATTATTAAGTGCAAGCATACAACGAATGATCAAATCGAATCCTACATCGACTTCGTATCCCGATCACTAGATTGATCTAGTTATCCAATTAACCCAATCAATCCTCCACATTAATCCTTATCAACTATTAGACCATTTAACAACCTATTTAGGGATCTACACCCTAATTGAAACACCCACTCCATCAGTCCCTTCTCACTCAGCCATAGCCGAGTAAACCTCGAAACTAACTATTCACAGCCATTACAGCCCCTTCATAGCCAAGAGTAGCCTTATTCACAGCCGCACAGTCGACAATTTCTTGCTCACAGCCACACATTCATTCACAGCTCACTCACACAGCCACCAATAGCTTACCACAAAGAAACAACCTCCCTCAATCACTATCACAGCCACCAACATCCCCTAAATAGCCAACACAACCTATTCTATTCACCGAAACAACCCATAACCGACCAAAACTCCAACTCACCGCCATGCACAGCCGGTTCAACCTTGTTCACAACCATTAAAACAATACTACATCTCTATTCGTAGCCCATAATAGAGCTACTACTTCACAACCGGCCAAACTTCCTTTCACATCCCCCACAGCTAATTCCACCGAAAGAAATCCACACCACCGAAGGGGAAAATCCACCCCCAGATCACACAACCCACCAATTGGCACCCACAGTCCACTAAACATCATCAAATCCACAGAATCGAAATGGACAACAAGGAAAGAGAGAGATCAAGACATTATACCAGAAATTGAAGCTGCAACAATGGTATACCCTCCTTATGCCAAACGAAGCTGCCGACCAATATAACTGACCTAAATTCAAGCAGCTGTGATGGGGCTCAAATCGTGAGCTGTCACAGAGGAAGAAGAGGATCTGGACCGGACTGTTGCTGCAGGCGACACTGCTGCTCATGACAAATGCTGACCAATGGTGTGCAAACGGAGATTGGAAGATAGAGGAGAGGCGGCAGCAAAGAGTGGATGCGATCGCGACATCGATCGGAGGTGGCAGTCAACCAGCCGATGCATGATCCAGAGAATAGGTGGTGGTCGGCGATGGCCAAAGTTGTGGTCGCTAGCCGTGCGTACAGGGACGGCAGGACGCGAGGTGGTCTGCTCGAGGGCCGCGAGAGGTCGTTGATGGTCGCGGGGCGACGGTGAGCTAAGGAGGCCAGTGCACGAAACACCGAGAGGGAGGAGAAGAGAAGAGGCGACAGCGATAGGAGAGGAAATCGCAGTGGTGGAGATGGATCGGCGAAGAAAAGAAAGAGGAATAAGGAGATCGCGAATGGGAACGCTCGAGGCAGTGTGGCACAAAAATAAAAGATGGCGATGAAACGGGAAGAAATGGCTCGGGTACTAAGTAAGAAAATGAGTCAGGTTTGATAACGGGCTGGATTTAAAACCCTTAAGACTCAAACCTAAATGCGATTAAACCCTAACAATAGGCCTAAGTTTAGGTTTAATTAAATCACTAATCATTTTTTTCAATAATAATATTACCCCTTTAACTATTTTTTGTGGTATTTTACAGTAGCAGTGCACAGATTGTTGCGTAGTCGACTAACTAGTTGACTATTGGACAATAGTCGACTTCTGGTAAGGGCAGTCGACTGCTAATGTATCCGTTGGGTAGATTCCAATGTTGATTGAGTTGTTGTGAGACAATGGATAGGCTAGCAGTCAACTAGTGCCTTTTGGCAATTGACTACTAGGTGCAAAATCAGTCTGATGCAGGTTATAAAAGGAGAAGCTTGGGGAGAATTTTACAAGTGATTTTTTGGGTGATTTTGATGGAGAAGTGTTGTTGCATTACAGACTTTCAAGAGCAATCCAAAGCAACTAACTAGCAAGTAATCAAAAGCTCTTTATGTAAAATTTTCTTTACTTGTATTTGCTTATTGCTTAGTATACTTATTGTATTTGGTTGTATTTCATGTATTACTATTGTAATCTTGTTGTAAGAGGTTTTTCCACCTCCGAAGTGTTGTCCGAGAAGGAGAAGTTTGATAGTGGTGTTGTGTGTCACTAGAGCTCAATTAGAACTCGCCCTGTGGAGTGTTGGTGCAGTCGGCCCAGGTTATGATTGACTAGACTCGAATTTGACTCGAGCAATATTTTGATATTCGACAAAATGTATGACAATGTGATTATCATGGAAAGTCCAAGTCTTGTGTACTTGGCATGGAAAATCTAAGTCTTGTGTATTTGGAATAGGAAGTCTAAGTCTTGAGAACTTGGCAATGGTAAAGTCCAAGTCATGGGTACTTGGCATGGAAAGTCCAAGCATGAGTCTTGGCAATGGTAAAGTCCAAGTCTTAAGTACTTGGCATGGAAAGTTCAAGTATGAGTCTTGGCAATGGTAAAGTCCAAGTTATGAGTACTTAGCAATTGGAAACTCCAAGCATTGATCTTGGTAATTGGAAAGTCCAAGAGTGTGATATTAGTGGCGTAAAGTCCAAGCGGTAGTCTTGGCGACATAAGTCCAATGTTTGGCCACATAAAGTCCAAGCGTGTGTCTTGGCAGCATAATCCCAATGTGCCTTGGCAATGTAGACCCGATTAACATGACAATAGCTAATGAAAGCACTTAAAGGATAATGTATGAATGACCAAGTCATGGATGACTTGCAGGGATCCGATAGGCGTGAAGCTGATTGTAAGATATCGAAAAAAAACCTTGTTAATTAAGAAATCATCCTATGGAATTTTTCAGGATTTTTAGAAATTTTTCTGAAAATAAATGGGGTTCTTACGATATTTTTTTGGGAAAGATTTAATAGGCTTTATTAAAGCCTGTTTGGATTTATCTGATATTAAGTTAATGGATTCAATTAAGCTAGGTTTAAATATCTAAACCTAAGTTGATTTTTCCTCGATCTTTTCTTTCCCCGATTTCCTTTCTCCGCCAAGTTTTCACTTCCCCCCCCTCCCCCATTTTCGCACGCCGCAGCCACCCAAAAAATTTCCTGATCTCCTCTTCTCTTCCTCTTCTTCTGATTGCAAGCCCTCCGGATCGCACTCTCTTCTTCCTCATTCTCTCATCGCCGACCACGCAGGAGATCTGCAGCTGCAGCCGAGTCCGATCCACTTGATTTCTTTCTTTTGCTACCTCTCCTCTTCTTTCCCTCGAGCGTCACCGAAGGTACTCGTTGGTCGCCAGCCCTGCTGGAGGTACCCGTCAATCACCAATCCCATCGAACACCGATAGCAGCTAGCCCGATTGTTGCTTCTTTCCTTCTCTTCGTCACTGTCGTCCTCTTCGTACCAGCGATAAGTTAGAATGTGATTATGTGATTTGGAAATATGATTATGTGTGTATTTTAGAAGACCTAACTTAAATGATTGCCAAACATCAAAAAGGGGGAGATTGTTGGTGCAACAATGCCCCAAGAATTTATATGTTTTGATGTTTGGATAATCATCTAAGTTAGGCAACAATTTGTGATCTAATTGTGAACGTGTTCAAGTGACAGGGAAATCCAAGCATGTAGACTTGGCGACATAAAGTCCAAGCACGCTTTGGCAAAGGGAAACCCAAGACATGATAAAACCGAAGGAAGCTCTTGGAAGCAAGTGCAAAGGATGAACAAGTCGCGAACTCAGAGGGATCCTGGAGGCGCAAGGCTTAAGGAAGAGCTAGAAGGTTGAGTCTAGGTCTAAGGAATCAAAGTCAAATATGAATTATTCATATTTGACGAGTATCAGTCGACTGATATGATGTATCAGTTGACTGGTCAGGTGCTCAACTGAGTCAGGATGAAACCCTGACGATTAGTCAACTGCTTAGTCGTGGCAGTCGACAACATCAGTCGACTGATGCTCAACTGAGTCAGGATGAAACCCTGACAAACAGTGTCAGTCGACTGATCAAGTTAAACACGGGCACAGAATGGAGTCTCGCTCGACTGCGACCCATGATCACTCGACTAATCACTCCATCAGTCGATTGATGAAAGTACCGTTGGAGGTAACGACTCTGAATCCCGTGAATTCGGCTATTCAGAAGTTGTTAACTGCGCCAGCAGTCGACTGATGTTGTACATCAGTCGACTGATGGTGCTCCAACGGGAAAATCAGCCCTCTCTCTATAAAAAGAGGGCTTGTGGTGGTTTTGAGGGCTAATGCTTATTCTCTGATCATACTCTCAAGCCTCCACGATTTTTCAAGATTTCTAGTGCTTTTAAATCCCCTCCTCCTCTCTAAGCTCCATCTTCATCCTTTGTAAGAAGAGGAGGGTTGTTGTAAAGGAAAGCTTTATAGTGATATTGATTAGGGTTGATCCACCTCAAGGATCACCGTGGATTAGGAGCGCTATCTCCAAACCACGTAAAGGAATTGTGTTAGCATTGTTTTCATTTTTGTTATTATTATTTTTTATTGTGCTTCCGCTAATCATTTTTGTAGAAACAAAAACAAGCTATTCACCCCCCCCTCTAGCTTCAACGATCGACCTACAAGTGGTATCAGAGCTCGGATCGCATCAGAATATCTAACAATCAATCGGAGCAAGATGGCTTTCCAAGAGGGGTATAGCACGGCAAGGCCTCCATTCTTCGACGGCAATGACTTCGGCTACTGGAAAGGTAGGATGGAGTATTATCTTATGAATGATATTGAAAATTGGTTTAGCGTTGTAGATGGTTTTGAGAAGTCGGTCGATGAACACGGAGCACCCATACCGGCCAAGGATTGGACGAGAGACATGGCCAAGAAGGCTCAAGCCAACGCCAAGGCAATAACCACACTTCGATGTGGGTTGTCAAAAGAGCAACTAAGCAAGGTGGGGCCATTTGAATCGGCAAAGGAGCTTTGGGAGAAGTTGATAGAGCTCAACGAGGGATCCAAGGAAACAAGAAGAGCCAAGAGAGATCTCCTAATTGGCCAACTTCAAAGTTTCTCCATGAAGACCAATGAGACCGTGAGCCAAATGCACGGTCGCTTCAAAGAAGTAGTCAACGGACTACATGTAATAGGTGAGAAGGTCAACAACCGAGACCTTGTAAGGTATGTGCTCCAAGCCTTCCCTAGAACAACCTTATGGGCTTCAATGGTAGATGCCTATAAGGTCTCTAGGGATCTCTCTTTGGTTAAGTTAGATGAGTTATTTTGTGAATTTGAATTGCATGAACAAGCTAACACTTCATCCAAAGAGAAGGGTATAGCTCTGTTTGTGGGAAAGAAGGACAAAAAGAAGAAGGAGAAGAAAGAAGTGTCCTCCTCATTCGAATCCGAGGAAGACTCATCTAGTAGTGAAGATGAGCTATCGGTAAGCGAGGTGGCTCATTATGTCAAGAAGTTTGGTGGGAAGTCAAGGAAACTCACCAAGAAAGATGTGAGGAGGATGTTCCAATCCTCAAGAGGTAAGTCTTCAAATAGTTCAAATTCTACACCTAATGTAACTTGATATGGTTGCAACAAGAAAGGGCATATCAAGCCAAATTGCCCGGAACTAAAGAAGAAGGAGGAGAAAGAAAAGAAAAAGAAGGAAAAGAAGGAGAAGAAGAAGAAGGAGGCAATTGTGGCACAAACATGGGACACCCTAAGCATGGAGGACTCTTCCGATGATGAAGAAGTGTGTCATGCCACCCGGATTCTAGCCCTCATGGCCTTGGAGGAAGAAGCTGGGGGCTCAAGTGAGGAGTCTTCATCCTCTTCCTCAAGCGACGAATTATCATCAAGTGATGATGATGAGGTAAACAACTCCCCTAGGGTAGATTTACTTTACAAGACAATTGCATAGCTTCAAAATGCATTGAATAGATCAAAAACTAGGATTAAGAATTTAAAAGTAGAAATTAAATCACTTAAGAATGTAGAACCATCTTGTGATAAATTATCTTGTGATGATGCATGTACCCTTAGAGATGAAAATGATGAATTGAGAAAAAAAATAGGTAATCTAAGAGAATGTTTAGAAAAAATTACTAATGGCTCTAAATACCTAGACATGATAATTAAGGATCAAAGGGTTATTTACAATAAGGCTGGACTAGGATATAGACCTAAGGAAAAGGAGGTAGAATTTACATCTCTTGTTAGTAGAAGATCCATAATTAGAAGCAAGGGTAGAAAGGCTTGGGTCCCTAAGAAATTTCTAATTGATGCTAGTGGTCCTAAAATTTGGGTGCCTAAGGCTTGTATTTTTCATGTGATATAGGTAGAAGAACCAAGCTTGTGGATTGTTGATAGTGGGTGTTCAAAACACATGACCGGTGATGAGAGAAAATTCTCCACTAACAACCACACTAGCAAGGGAAAGGTATCATTTGGTAATAGTGGCAAACTTAAGATTCTAGGAAAGGGTACAATTGAGGTATCCCCCAAACTTGCCATTCATAAAGTGTTATTAGTTAAAAATATAAAATTTAATTTACTTAGTATAAGCCAACTATGTGATGCAAATTTTGATGTTCATTTTGATTCTTCAAAATATTTTATAAGACACAAAACTCTAAATGATTGCATGCTATTAGGTTTTAGGAAATCAAATATATATTATGTTGATTTAGCCTATGCTACTAATGCCTCTACTAAGTGTCTTATTGCAAAAGAGGAAGAGACTTGGCTTTGGCATAGGAGGCTAGGACACATAAACATGAAGAACATAGATAAAATAGCAAAAATGAAGTTAGTCAAAGGGTTGCCTAAAGTCAAATTTCTCAAGGACAAAATGTGTGATGCATACCAAGAAGGGAAACAATCAAAAACATCACACAAAGGTAAAACTTTACTTAGTACCGCTTTACCTTTAGAACTATTGCATATGGACTTATTTGATTGTCATAGTACCCCTTCCATGATTGGTAGTAAATATTGCTTAGTAATAGTAGATGACTTCTCTAGATTTACTTGGGTATTTTTCATGAAAAATAAGGATGAAATCCTAGGAATAATTATAGGATTTAGCAAGAGAGTAGAGAATGAAAGAAAACTCAAAATCAACCGGATCCGTAGTGATCATGGTGGAGAATTTGAGAATTCTAATTTCTCAACCTTTTTCTTAGAACAAGGGTACAAGCACGAGTTTTCTTGTCCTAGAACACCCCAATAAAATGGGGTTGTGAAAAGGAAAAATCATTCCCTACAAGAAGCGGCTAGGACTATGCTAAATGCATATTCTTTACCTAGCTACTTGTGGGCGGAAGCGGTTAACACCGCTTTCTATATCCAAAATAGGATTTTAATTCATAGGTTTTTAGGAAAAACCCCATTTGAATTATGGAATGGTACAATTCCAACAATTCACTATTTTAAGGTCTTTGGATGCAAAGTTTATATTTTAAACACCAAAGATAACCTAGGCAAATTTGAGTCCAAAGCGGATGAGGGAATCCTAGTTGGATACTCATCCACTAGTGTAGGATATAGAGTTTATAATAAAAGGACTCAAAAGATTGAGGAATCTTCAAATGTCCAATTTGATGAAACTTCCAATACATACCCTAGGAAATCCCCTATTGATGATGATATTAATAATGAAAATCAAGAAATTACCCAACAATTTCAAGATTTAACTTTAGGGGGTAATGATCAAGGGGGAGGTTTAAATCAAGGGGGAGTAAGAGGTGATTCCGATGATGAGCAAAGGATTGAGATTAATTATGATCAAACTCAAATTAATACACCTCCTAGAACCATAAGAGTTCATCAAAATCACCCCTTAGATCAAATTCTGAATGAATTATCTCAAGGTGTTAGGACTAGGTCATTTCATAGGGATCCCACTAGTCATATAGCTCTAATTTCTCAAATTGAGCCCAAAACAATCAAAGATGCATTACTTGATCCGGATTAGATCTTAGCAATGCAAGATGAATTGGCTCAATTTGAAAGGAGTCAAGTATGGGAGTTAGTTCCTAGACCTAATGACAACACCATTATTACCACAAGATGGGTCTTTAGGAACAAACTAGATGACCAAGGAAATATTACTAGGAATAAGGCAAGGTTAGTTGCAAGGGGTTTTAATCAAGTTGAAGGACTTGACTATGATGAAACATATACCTCAGTTGCTAGATTAGAGTCTATTAGAATCCTATTAGGGTATGCCTCTTATATGGGTTTCAAACTCCATCAAATGGATGTCAAATCGGCATTCCTAAATGGGTTCATTAAGGAAGAGGTATATGTAGAACAACCTCCCGGATTTGAGAGTATAGAATATCCAAACCATGTATACAAGCTTAGGAAAGCCTTATATGGTTTGAAACAAGTTCCCCGGGCTTGGTATGAAAGATTATCATCTTTCTTAATCTCTAAGGATTTTAAGAGGGGTAGTGTAGATCAAACTCTATTTATAAAGTCAACATCAAAGGACATCTTTGTAGCCCAAGTATATGTTGATGACATTATCTTTGGGTCAACAAATGATGATCTTCTTCAAGACTTTATCAAGAATATGGAAAATGAGTTTGAGATGAGTCTAGTTGGGGAACTAAATTTCTTCCTAGGACTACAAGTCAAACAAACAAGTGAAGGAATTTATATTTACCTAATCAAATATGCTAAGGAAATGATTAAGAAATTTGGTTTGGAAAATGCTAAAGTAGTATCAACCCCTATGGTAACTAATACAAAAATAGATAGTGATAATGAAGGAAAACAAATTGACCTTACACTCTATAGGAGTATGATTGGTAGTCTTTTATACCTAACCTCTAGTAGACCCGATATATTATTTGCGGTAGGTATGTGTGCTAGGTACCAATCATGTGCCAAAGAATCACATTTAGTTACCGTTAAGAGAATCCTAAGATATATTAAAGGCACACTAAATGTAAGACTATGGTACCCTAGGACTAGGTCATTTGATTTGGTTAGGTACACCGATTCTGATTATGTCGGTTGCAAATTGGATCGGAAGAGTACTAGTGGTGGATGTCAATTCCTTGGGTCCTCCCTAGTTAGTTGGAGTAGTAGGAAGCAACCTTGTGTTGCCCTATCCACCACCGAGGCCGAGTATGTGGTTGTGGGTGGTTGTGTAGCTCAACTACTATAGATGAAACATACCTTAGAGGATTATGAGCTATCTTACTCCAACATGAAAGTATTTTGTGATAATGTGAGCACCATAAATTTGACCAAAAATCTGGTGCATCACTCTAGGACCAAACACATTGAAGTGAAACATCACTTCATTAGAGATCATGTGGCTAAGGGGGACATTGAGCTTAATTACATTGAATTCAAGTCCAACCTAGCTGACATATTTACCAAGGCTCTCCCCGAGGTAGAATTTTCATCACTTAGGAGAGAACTTGGGATGTGCTTGGTTGAATGAAGGTGTAGGTTTGCATGATCCTATAGAAATCCTAGGATTTATACCTTTAAGCATCTCACAAAATACCTAAGAAACCATGATTTTTGTATTGAGCCACTTAGACAACATGTGAGATGTTAGGAAGATGCACTTGGTTCATCATGCTTGTTATGATGCATTACTATGGACCAAAGTGTCATCTAGAGACATTAATCCTTCATTGGACCAATCATTGGAAAGGCTTATACACAATTGATGTGCATATAGATCCAAGAACATGATTGGAAATGTCAAATAAAACATATTTTAAACTATGTTGATCATATTTTAAAAAACAGTTTTCAAGTGGAACACAAAAGTGCTACAAAGTTTGCAAAAATATTAGAACTTTTGTTAGTTTCCAAGTTTGTATCAATCTTGAAATCTTGAAAACATATATTTTTCAAATTATTTTTCCTTGATAGATAATGATTTCAGAAATGTGTACGCCAAATTTCATGATTTTTCGAGATTTCTAGATTTTCTAATGCATTTCTGAAATTAGGCTGAAAAGTCTGAAATTCGAATTTTAGGCTTATCAGTCGACTGCGTCAGAAACTAGTCGATTGATACACTGTGTTTTCTGAAAATCAGCTCCATTTTCTGATATTTAGTGTATCTTTGATGTCCTAAAACTATGGCATGATAATATTGAGTATAAATAAATTTTTAAGACTGTTTAATGCAATGTTTTAGGGGGAGTTTCATAAAATATATTTTTTCATCCCCAAATTTACATTGTTGGTGCAAAATTAGGATTTAACCTTCAATTGTCTGTTAGGTTTTTGCTCCACATGTCTTTTACTCATCATGAACCATATCTTGGATTAAGGGGGAGCTAAATTTCAATTCTATACCTTAGTTCAAGATTACAACACATTCAATTCTTTTATGAAATATATGACTTCTTCTCTTTTTGATGTATGTCAAAGGGGGAGAAGAAATGTTTAAGTTAGAATTGGAAATATGATTATGTGTGTATTTTAGAAGACCTAACTTAAATGATTGCCAAACATCAAAAAGGGGGAGATTGTTGGTGCAACAATGCCCCAAGCATTTATATGTTTTGATGTTTGGATAATCATCTAAGTTAGGCAACAATTTGTGATCTAATTGTGAACGTATTCAAGTGACAGGGAAATCCAAGTATGAAGACTTGATAAAGGCAAAGTCCAAGTATGATCTTGGCAAGAGAAGTCCAAGGAAAAGGTTTGGCGGCATAAGACCAAGCATGTTGTCTTGGCGGCATTAAGTCCAAACGGACCTTGGCAAAGGAAGTCCAAAGGCAAGTCTTGGCAGCGTAAGTCCAAGCATGTAGACTTGGCGGCATAAAGTCCAAGCACGCTTTGGCAAAGGGAACCCCAAGACATGACAAAACCGAAGGAAGCTCTTGGAAGCAAGCACAAAGGATGAACAAGTCACGGACTCGGAGGGATCCTGGAGGCGCAAGGCTTAAGGAAGAGCTAGAAGGTTGAGTCTAGGTCTAGGGAATCAAAGTCAAATATGAATTATTCATCGGTGGCTGATCGATGATGTTGTGATCGACCGGACAAACGAAGGTCATCCGATCGATCAAGTTAAACACGGGCACAGAATGGAGTCTCGCTCGACTGTGGCCCGTGATCACTCGACTGATCACTCCACCAGTCGACTGATGGATGGATCAATCGACTGATGAAAGTACCATTGGAGGTTACGACTCTGAATCCCATGAATTCGTCTATTCAAAAGCCGTTAACCGCACCAGCAGTCGACTGATGTTGTACATCAGTCGACTGATGGTGCTCCAACGGGAAAATCAGCCATCTCTCTATAAAAAGAGGGCTTGTGGTGGTTTTGAGGGCTAATGCTTATTCTCTGATCATACTCTCAAGCCTCCATGATTTTTCAAGCTTTCTAGTGCTTTTAAATCCCCTCCTCCTCTCTAAGCTCCATCTTCATCCTTTGTAAGAAGAGGAGGGTTGTTGTAAAGGAAAGCTTCATAGTGATATTGATTAGGGTTGATCCACCTCAAGGATCACCGTGGAGTATGAGCGTTATCTCCGAACCACGTAAAGGAATTGTGTTAGCATTGTTTTCATTTTTGTTATTATTATTTTTTGTTGTGCTTCCGCTAATCATTTTTGTAGAAACAAAAACAAGCTATTCACCCCCCCCCTCTAACTTCAACGATCGACCTACAGATTTGATGCTACTGCCATGTCTGATCAGTGTCACCATGAGCTGGAGCTGCAACCGATGCTCTCTTTCCCTGAGTCCAACTCGATATTTCCTCTAAGCACCGTGGGAAAGTGATAGATTCAGATCGCTTTCATATTTCACCTGAGTGATGGATCCATTGATGCCCTATCACGATTGATGTCGCACTGATCAGTTGCACTGTTGGTGGTCGAACAAATTCTTTGAAGCATATAGCTTTACCAGCTGATCATTCTCATTTATGATAGCCTATGCACATGATTTCTGGTAACCTCGATTTCCCTACTGTTGCTTTGGATTATTGATGTGAAGATTCTATATCAAAGGGAAAGTTGAATATCATGTGGTTACAGGTGGTGGGCATTGGATTTCTTCTT
Source organism: Wurfbainia villosa (assembly GCA_025175895.1). Classification (NCBI taxonomy): domain Eukaryota; kingdom Viridiplantae; phylum Streptophyta; class Magnoliopsida; order Zingiberales; family Zingiberaceae; genus Wurfbainia; species Wurfbainia villosa. The sequence continues at coordinate 22,224,345 of CM045998.1, forward strand.
CCAGATAAGTTGTGGCTGATTAAAGGGGGGAGCTAAGCTTGATCTAGTGATGGTATAGTTGGAGAACAATCATATTTATTCGTGATCATTGATATTAGTAGTGTTAATTTTAGATTTACATATAGTATTGTTGGCAGTTGAGAAGATATGATATTTTAAACCTTGGATCAAGAAGTTGTGCTAGCAAGGCTAAGCGTGTAAGTCCGGATTTGAATTGTTATGAATGTGATGCTAGAGTTATAGCTAATTATTATCGATTTACTGATTAATAACTAATGGAAGTATGCTTTTAGTTGGATTATGAATTATGGGTTGTTGTGATGGATTTAACTTAATTATAGGGAACATGGATTAGGAAGTGTATGGGATTACACTATAGTAGGATTTGATCCGATCATTCGAGCTAGTATGAGTTATATACCCGGACTTTGATTTGAGGCAAAGTTCTCGGACATGAAGACAATTAATGTTCTACATATCAGGTGGGTAACATTCTACCCCGGTCAGGTAGTTGATTATTCTTAGTGTATGCATTTCTATATGGTTGATATTGTACCTTGACTCCACTCTTATTTAATCATGTGCTTGATATTTAGTCTTTGAACTTTGAGATATACTGTTGTTGTTGTCATATTTCGTTCATCGTTGCTATAAATTACCGATGCTATAGTATGTAGGTCTTTAGATGCTTAACCATGGGGGGTGTAGCTAAGTATGTATGTCGATTTGACTCATGTCATCAGGAACAATCATCCGGGGGTGGATGATGTCCTTAATGTAAAGCTTATGGTTGTATCACCTTACCTTTTGTTGTATAACTATTACGGATCATATGTCTATACATGGTAGTGTGGGTGTCAATGGTGTGTCTCTATGGACTGGAAGTCCTAGCATGGTCGATGGTTAGTTGTATATGACTCTCTGAGGGATAGAGAGTGTGTTGTGGGTGTACATATATGTAGTTGTGCATTCATTTCATTTACATGCATGTTGGTGACTTGGTCTCTCTTGTGGTTGAGAGAGTCATCAGTCATCCTGCCTCCACAGTTACTCGTGAAAGAAGTAACTGGTATGAAGATAGTTCATTTGTTGTGCCGCACTCAACCACTATTGATAGTGGTAGTTGGAGTTGCGTGCAATTGTCTTGGGTGTGTGACACTAGACCACTCATGGGTAGTGTCAGTCGGAGTGGCCAGCAGCAGGGACCCCCGTTGTGTAGCTTATCGCTACTTATTCATACTGCCCACTCGGCCACTCAAGAGTAGTGGTTGTTGTTGAGTTGGGATAGTTATCATGTCGTGCCACCTAGGCCACATTGGGGTCATGGTAGCGAGTGGGGTGCGTAGGCATGACCATGCATTTGCATTGCCATGTGTGAGGGCATTTGTATATATATATATATATATATATATATATATATATATATATATATATATATATATATATATATATATATATATATATATATATATATATATATATATACATATACATATATTTATGTGTATATATATGTGTGTGAGTGTGAGCAGTACATATAGATACAGTCTATATAATGCTTGTTGTATTGTTGCATTTGTTTGTGCTATGATTATTGTATTTGATTGTACATCATCTTGCATGTTATTTGCATGATCTATACTATTGTGTGTGGGATACCAGTGTATGCTTTGGACCAAACTGTTGTATGGCTATGACTAGTATCATGATGTTGTATAGGACTGACCAGGATTGATGATGTTGTTGTTTATAGGTTAGTAGGGCAGTGTGTTGATTACATGCTTAGTGTTGTTCTTTCATGTTGTATTTGTTATATGGTAGTATGTGTATTCATGTTATACGAGTTGTATCGTTGCAGATCTTCAGGTATATTAGTACATTACGTTATGTATAGATGATCAGTTAGTTGTTTATCCACTATTTAGATTCACACTGATAGTTAGTTGACATTACCTTCATGACTTTATACCATTGATCTCCATCTATATATATCTGTTCATCTCCATTTGTATATCTGTTGCCCTTTATATCTTAGTTGTTGATCATGCACTATCTTGCATATTATCGTTGAGTTTTATACTCACCACCATAGACCCTGGGTTTTTCTTATCGCCCAGGTAACAGGTAGAAGATTCCTTGGTGTGCTTGAAGCTCCGCCAGCTAATCTCATCTCACCTCGAGTATTTGGGATTTTATTTCCAATTGGTTCCGCTGCTGTTTATGGATTATCATTTGTGTATGTAATTTGTTGTATTTGGTTTTTATTATGCTTTTGGGTTGGATGTTGGATGTGATCTTATTTTGTTAGTGTGTTAGAGTCGCACCAGTGTGCATCGTTGTGTTGTTATGGTTGTATTAATTAGTAGTGTCTTTTTATTATGTTGTGTGGTTGTGGCCGAAAGGCTTTGTATCAATAGGGAATTGTATCACGTATAGGGGAGATGCTGTCCGATTTTTGGGCTCGACATACTCTCGGGGCATGACACTGATGGAGGTGGCTAGAAGGGTTAGGTCTAGGCTAAGGGTGGTCTATCAAGTATGAGGGGATCATACTTCGGTTAAACCTCATGTTTGAGGTTTATTAATCAACTGGGGTTATGGACCAGTCGACTGGTCAAGTGTTTTGACACTTAGCAGCCTAGTCGACTCTGAGCAGTCAACTGAGATTATGACCAATCAACTGGTCAGTAGTCGACTGGAGCTCGACTGTGGCTATGTGTCATTGGCAGTCGATTGCCAGATTTGGGAAGTCGACTTGACTTGAGCAATCGACTACCATGGAGGATAGTAGTTGACGGCTGTTTGTGGACACGAGCACAAAAAGTTTCGTAGTCAATTGATCTGTCAATTACCGGAGCAGCAGTTGACTGTTATGTATCCATTGGAGGTTTTCCAGCTTGGATATAGCCGTTGTGAGACAACGACATGAAGGCCAGTCGACTGCTGGGTAAGAGCAGTTGATTGGAAGGAGAAAATCAGGTCGCGTTGTAGCTTTATAAGGAGCACGAAGAGGAGGATTTTGGCCATGGTTCTTGGGGAGATTTGAAGGGGAATAGTTGGTGCTTTTCAGTCCTCAAAGCCAATCCAAAGCAATCAACAAGCAAGAAATCAAAAGTTCCTTGTGTAAAGTTTTCTTTACTTGTATCTATGTATTGCTTAGTATACTTGTTGTATTGTATTTATTACTATTGTAATCATTTGTACGATGTTTCTCCACCTCCGGTGTGTCACCAAGAAGGAGTTTATTAGTGGTGGTGTGTATCACTAGAGCTCACTTGAGCTTGACCCATGGAGTAGGAACCCTAGGTTCCGAACCACGTTATATCGATGTGTATTTGTGTTGTGCTTGTATTGTTGTTATCATCTTTATTTGTATTTGTATTCCGCTGTACTAACGATAATTGTAGACAAGCAACATGAAAAACACGATCGAATTCCAAGCGACGATGCAAAATCGCTATTCACCCCCCTCCTCTAGCTCGTCATCAACGTTCCTACAATTGGTATTAGAGCTAAGAGCTCTTCTACAGATTAACAACTAAGGGAGCAAAGCACTAGAGGGAAGAAGAAGATGGAGGAGCCAAGTTTTAGACTAGGTTGTGACATTAACACACCACCACCATACGAAGACTATGGATTTGAGGGTTTCAATCAATGGAAAATAGGGATCGAGAACTTCCTGATGATGGTGGATATCAAGCTATGGTCTACCTTGAGAGAAGGTTGCAAATTTCCAAGGACTAAGAAGGGTGGAATCCCCAAGGTTGAGAAATGGACCAAGGAACAACTCAAGGGGTTCAAGACAAACCTTAAGGTAATCAAAATTCTAAGTGATTTAATACCTAACGATGTCTTATCCAAATTAGGTGAATATAAGGATGTCAAGGAGCTTTAGAACGAATTGGCAAAGTTTCATGAGAAGTCGCAACCGATCCAAGACGATAAGGAAGAATCCAAGGAGGAGGAAGAAAGTTCATTCTCTCAAGAGAGTGAGGATTCTGAGGTTGAGAGACAATCAACATCCAAATCGGTAGAAGAGGTGGAAGAGTTGGAGGAAGCCTTTACCTCTAGAATTGAGGGGGAGGAGAGACCTTCTATCTAGGAGCAAGAACAAGAAGAAATGTCAACATTCGAGAGAAGTGAAGAACAAGCTAACCATTCCGTCCTAGGTAACTCAAGCATTTTGATTAAAAATAAAAAACACATAATATGTTTTGAGTGTAGGGAAGCCAGGTATTACAAGAGTAAGTGCCCAAAAAGAGTCTAGAAGACTCAATTGGCACCAAAAATCAATGAAAAGTCAAAGGATGTCGGAGCTCCAATAATCAAGAGCAAAAAGCACATTGTGTTCCTCAAGTGTAATCAATAGGGGCACTATAGGACTCAATGCACTAAAGGGAGGAAGCAACCCAAGGGCAAAGGAGGAGTTTCATATGTAGGGGGAGCTTCTAAAGCAAACCCTAAGGTAAATTTAAATAATACTCTTACTTTACGTAATGATAGGAAGCATGTTAAGAATTTTATTGCAATTGTGCATAATCATGAAAAGCATGCTAGAAATAAATCTTATTTCTTAGGGGCTAAATCATATGAAATTAGGACTAAGGATAGTTCTAGAACCACTACCCCTAAGACTATTCTACCTAAGGAAGCTATTAGAAAGGTAGAGAACTATTTAGGCATTAACCCTAAGAAGGGTAGACATATGCCTAAAAAAAATAACAATGCCTAAAGAATGAATGAAAATTCAAAAATTGGGCAATTAGAGTTAGAAAATCAAGTTTTGAAGTCAAAACTTGAGAAAATGGAGAAGACCCTTAGGAAAATGAAAAACATGATTATGGGGTCTAATGATGAAAAATTAATGTTTAGAAGGCAAGGACCATCTAGGGGCAAGAAAGGTTTGAGTCATAAACCTAGGCCCAAGGAGACCTACCATAGTGTTCTATTTGACTATGGAACCATTTCTAGGTCTAGAAAAACCAAGTTTACTAGGGAAGTCATCCCTAAGGCTAACTATGGTAGATGCCTAGTGGCTAAGGTTACCATAAAACCTAGGAAAGTCACTAAGAAGGTCATAAGAGAAGTTATCCCTAGAGTTAACCTAGACAAGACCAAATTGACCAAGTCTTCCAAGCCTAAAAGGGTCATTAGGAAGGTACTAAGGGAGGATATCCCTAGTGAGTACCTAGTAAACCCAAGGAGCTCTAATAGGTATTGGATTCCTAGGAGTGTGATTTCATCACGCTAAATGGGTTAGGTTGTGTCAATCTTGAATGGATGGGTCGTTAACCTAACCATAACAAAGTTGACACTTTAGGTCATTTCCAAGGTAATAGGATACTTTAAAAATGAGGTTAGAATTTAATCCTAAAGGATTTTAGGATGTGCCAATAGAATTTGAGAAGTTTGAAAAATTGATCAAATTGGCACGAGTTAGGTTTTAGAGTCATAGTGTGTCATTTTAGGTTTTTGGCACACTTGGGAGAATTGGGTTTAAGGCAAAAATTACTTTAATTTTAGGAAATGTCAATGTGGGCTTAACACTTAGGCATTATATATCTTTGTATTTTATACTTGTCATGCTTTTACTTGTCTTGACATGTCATGACATCATGCTCATATTAATCATATAAAATATCATGATAATGTTTAGTTTTATTTTTAATGTCATGTGGGTATTTTGGTTTATGTTTTATGCCATGACATCATGATTATTGACACATGCATTATTTATGCTATCTTGTATGTCATAGTCATCATTCATGCATTTAGGATTAATTAAAATTGATTTAAGGATAAATGACATGATTTGAAGTCTCATATATAAGGGAATCAAAGAGAGTTGCCTAGAAAAATGCATGAGACCTTAGATTAGGAAGAATAAAAACTTACATCTCACATTAAATTTACTTGTATGTGTTTTCATATACTCTAGACACATGTGAGGTGCTAGGAAATGAGTTAAGTTTATGTGCTTATTTAGTACATCATAATGAACTTAGAACACATTAAATAATAATGATGGATCATGGGGAAAGCTAATTGATAACTACTATTTTATTGTATTATTTTGGTCCTTAATATTAATATTTTTATCCTCTCGAGTGATTTATTATTGATTATTAACATGTTTTATGAGTTTGGATTCATTTTGGACCTTATTGTAAATTCTCTTAAATTTTAGACTTAGATGCAAATTTGATCTTTGGTTGTAGGAGATCGAGATGAGCCAATGGACTAGACTCAAGTTGGATCAAATATGGCTTCATCTAGGATTATAATAGGCATCTCAAGCTGACTTAATCTGAGCCCTTCATCAAGATCGAAGGTAATTCAATCAAGAGATCAAATCTGAGCGATATGGACCGTTCGATGAAAGCGGCTTGATTCTAAGCCATCTATCCAGATCTAGAGAGATCCAGTCTATACATTTAGATCTGGGCATCTTATCCCTTCATCCAGATTCGACCAATCGTGATCGCCCCTTCAGATTGATCAGATCCGTTCATTCAAAATCGGAAAGATCTGAGCCGTTGGATTCACAACCTTCTTAATCGATTAATCAAGGCATTTAACCCTAGCTTTAATGGACGACTAAGATCTGTGGGATAAGATGATCGGATGCCCACGAAAATTCACTTTAAAATTCCAACATCTTCCCAATCGAGCAAATCACGACGCGCAGAAAGCAGCTCTTCCTCATTCGCGCGAACAGCCGGCGCCGATCTTCCTCCTCACTCGCGAGCGGCGGTCTCCCTCCACGAGCAGCGGCGACAGTTTCGGTAACCCACTTCCAGCGACCTTCCTTCCCTCCAATCGGTAGTAATTTCATCCCCTCTACTGGCAGATCAAGATGTCGGGATTCAAACAGTTTGGTCGACAACGAGCAGAGAGGTAGAGATTCCAATGATTCCACCTCTTCACCGGTTCCCACTCCCTTCCTGCGGTCGGGATTAGGTCACTCCGCCTTCGACATCCATCCATTAGCTCCCAGGATTAGGAGCTCCACCATCCACAATCGGAGCAGTAGGCCCACATCATCCAGTTTAGCACTTACCAGAGGATTTCCGACAAGGATTCCATCCATTGGCTGCGCCGATTGGGCAACTCCGCCATCCACCGCCAGAGGAAGTTGTTCGGGTCATCGTCGTCGCCGGAGAGGGAGATCCCTTCTCCGGGTGTTGAGGATCGGTTTATTATCTTTGGAATTTTAATTGGATAGTTTGTTTATGTTATATTTGGATTAGTGAATTGAGTTTGTTATCATCCCCCAATTGTTGTTGTTGTAGTTTAATTTGTAGTTAGTTTGTAGATTGACTTGTAGTTTAGTTTGTAGTTTACATTGTAGTTAATTCGTAGTTTGTCTTAGAGTTTAATTAGTAGTTTCATTTGGATGTTTATCTTGTTGTTTCCTTTAATGCTTAATTGTGATGCTTGATTCTAGGTTTTAATTCGGTTGTTTATCTTGCTGTTTAATTAGGAGTTTAGCTGTAGTTTTTTTATCGTTCATGAATTATTTGTGTTAGTTGTTCCTTAGTTTAATTGTTTTGTAGCTTAATTGTTCATTAGCTTAATTTCATCGTAATCATAGTTTAATTTCATACTTTGCTTACACTCATATTATTCTGCATTTAAAGTGTTGTTTAAATTCCTGCACTATCTTTATATTTTTTAATGCTCTTGTTTGACTGCTTAGTTTTTATCTTCTTTAATTTCGTTATCATCGTAGTTTAGTAAGATTAAGGTTTTAATTACTTGCATTGTTTTTCATGAAGAAGGATTAGTCTTTTAAATTCCAAACCCCCAGTTGAAATGGAAAATCCAAAGCAATAATTAATAATCCTAAGACTACTATTCTACCAATTACATGTAGGAACGTCGGTGAGCGCTAGAGGGGTGGTGAATGGCGCTTTCATTCGGTTGACGGAATTCGATCATGCTTGTTTCTATAAAATGATTAGTGTACAGCGGAAAATAAAATAACAAACTAAAACAAAGACAAACAACACAATCACACGCAAAACACACGATATAATGTGGTTCGGAACCTTAGGGTTCCTACTCCACGGGTTGAGCTCAAACGAGCCCTAGCGATGCAAAAACCACTAATAACTCCTTCTCGACAACAAGTCAGAAGCAGAGAAGCCTCGTAAAAGGATTACAAAAGTAATAAAAAAAAATATACAAGCAAATATGAATGAAATACAACAAAAGAAGTAAAGAACACTTTACAAAAGTCTTTTGAATGCTTTGCTTGTTGATTGCTTAGATGATCTTGAAGAACCCTGAAATGCGCCTGCACTTTGCCTTCAAATCGCCTTTGCAACCTCTCAAAGAATTGATGGCAAAATCTTCCACGAGTTGCTCCTTTTATGCCTGCATTGGGCTAATTCCGCACCTGAAAGTCGACTGCCATAAGGCCCTAGTCGACTGCCAACAGTGTCATTATCTCATAACGACTTAATCCATGTCGGTATCCAAGCCAACGAATACAATGGCAGTCGACTGTCAATACCCATCAATCGATGGCCAAGCCCGTAGCCGACTGACCAGTCGGCTACCAAACTTTCTATCCCGATGTCCGTGACCAGTAGTCGACTGCCCTCAATGGCAATCGACTGCTGAAGGTCAATCGACTGCCCATACATGGCAGTCGACTGCCAAGGCCATTTGGCCACAGTCGAACACCAGTCGACTCACATCAGTCAACTGGTCATAATCTCAGTCGACTACTACAAGTTGATTCGGCAGCCAAGTGTCAAAACACTTGATTGGTCAACTGGTTCATAACCCCAGTCGACTGACAAACCTCAAACATGAGGTTTAACCCCAAGTATGATGCCCTCATACTTGCTAGACCATCCTTAGCCTAGACCTAAGCCTTCTAGTCACCTCCATCAGTCTCACGCCTATCGGATCCCTCCAAGTCATCCATGACTTGTTCATCTATACGCTAGCCTTCAGGTGCTTCCATCGGCTTTTGTCATGCTAAGCTGGTCTACACCGCCAAGGAACATTTGGACTTACGCTGTCAAGACGCACGCTTGGATTTTATGCCGTCAAACCATTGGAATTATGCTACCAAGACTCCTACTTTGACTTTACGCCATTAATATCAACCCTTGGACTTCCCAATTGCCAAGTACCCATGACTTGGACTTTCCAATTGCCAAGACTCAAGCTTGGACTCTCCCTTGCCAAGACCCATGCTTGGACTTTCCATGTCAAATACACAAGACTTTTGAACTTTCCATGCCAAGTACAAAAGACTTGGACTTTCCATTGCCAAGACCCATGCTTGGACTTTCAATGTCAAGTATGCAAGACTCGGACTTTCCATGTCAAGTACACAAGACTTGGACTTTCCATTGCCAAGTGTCCCACTTGGACTTCTCCATCATATGGTCAACCCCAAGTCAACCATCTAGTCAACCCATTGTCAAACAATGGTCAACTCCTTTGTCAAACATTAATGTCAAACATCAAAATACTACTCGAGTCCAACTTAAGTTTGGTCAATCGTGACCTGGGCCGATTGCACCAACAATCTCCCCCTTTTAGATGTTTGACAAAAACCGAATACCTTTGAGTTAGAACATTAACTCAATCCAATCCTCCAAATTTTCCAAACTGGGAATTCTCAAATTCTCCCAATTCTCTCCCTTTTTGACATACATCAAAAAGGCTCTCCCCAAGGGTGTCAATGTCTCATATCCCAATGAGATCTTAAAATCTCTCCCTTAGTCCAAAACATCTAGGATGCCTTCACTCTTCCTAGTGATAAGTCTCATATAACTAAAGAGAGACAATCGTACAAACTCTCCAACTCTCTAAATTCTCCCCCTCATGAGGAAGAACACATTCATCATCCAATGATGGATAATCTCCCCCTAAAGGGTTGCTCCCCCTTGACCATTGCACCAATAATGTCCTTGAAGAGTCCCTAAGCCAATAGGAACACTAAACCATCAAAATTAAGGTTAAAAGATCAACCTTGAACTTTTACACACCTTAAACTTGATACACACCCAAACAACTCTCCTAATCCATATCCAATGAATTTTCAACCTTTCCAATGCTTTCCAAAGTATATCCTAGGGTTAGGAGCAGTTAGGGTAGCCTAATCAAGCTGAAACATAAGCTAAACATCCTTGTTTACTTGAAATTAGCGTTGGCAGTCAACTCTAACAGTCAGCAATCAACTGCCCTTGATGCCAGTTGACTGACATAAGCGACAGTCGACTAATTTCTGCAAATGCCGAATTTAGAAATTAGAAAATGAAATTATGAAAAACATAAGTAATTATATATAAATTAAAAAATCATGAAAATTCATATGTATAATACTTATATCAATCATAATGGGTGAAAAATATTTGAAAAATAAATTACCCATTAAATAGTGAGTTTGACACAAAGTTCAAAACCATTGAAAAGTTTAATATTTTGGCCCTACTTTGTATCAACTCTCTCAATGGTGATTGCTATCAAAAGATAGACTTCACCAAAGTTTTCTAAAATGATTCTAAAATATTTTTGGAAACCTATATTGGATCATGATCAATGGGTTCAATGCACATGACTTGCACATTAGCTTTTCCCATGATCCACCCATGGTATAAGATGAGTTTGAGTTCATCTAGATGCAAAAATTATGCACCTTGAACTTAACTCATCCTAGCATCTCACATGTGTCTAGGGTGTTTGAAAACACACACATGTCAATGTGATGTGAGATGTGAGTTTTGTTCATCCTAATCTAAGGCCTCATGCATTTTCTAAGGTAACTCTATTTGATTCCCTTATGCATGTGACTTCAAATCATGTCATAGTAGTCCTTAAATCAATTTTAATTAATGTATAAATGATCATGGCATAAATGATAACATAATTAAGAACATGTGTCAATAATCATGATGTCATGACATATAAATTTAATCTAAACATAAATGACATTAAAAGATAACCCTAAGTATGATCATGACATTTTATATGATAAAGATGAAATATGATGTCATGACATAGTATATGACAATCAAAGCATGACAAATAAGATATAAGATATAAGACATAAGAATACCTAAATTTTAATATTAGTTGTCATTTGTTAGGATTAATTCCATTTTGTTATATTATCACTCTTCTCCTAAGTGTGTCAAAAACCCAAAATGGCACATCATGACCTTTAAACCTAGTTTGTGCCAACTTGATCAATTTTTCATAGTTCTTAAAATATATTGGCACATCCTAAAAACCTTTAGGATTAAAGATTCAAACTTATTTCCAAGGTACCCATAACCGTGAAAATGACCTAAAGTTTCACCTTTACCAAGGTTAGGTTAACTACCTATCCATTCAAGGTTGGCACATCCTAACCCATCTAGCGTGAGTCAATCACGCTCCTAGGAACCAAAAATCTATTTGAGCTCCTTGGGTTAATTAGTTATTCACTAGGGATAACTTCCCTAAATATCCTCTTAATGACCCTCCTAGGATTAGAAGCCTTGGTCATTTTGGGTCTTGCCTAGGGTAACTTTAGGGGTAACTCCCCTTGTAACCTTCTTAGTGGCCTCCCTAGGTTTCTTCGAAACCTTAGCCACTAGGCACTTGCCATGGTCAACCTTAGGGATGACTTCCCTAGTAACCTTGACTTTCCTAGACCTAGGTTGTGTTCCATAATCAAATGGAACACTATGGTAGGTCTCCTTGGGCTTAGGTTTGTGACTCAAACTTTTCTTGCCCTTGGTTGGACCTTGCCTCCTAGACCCTAGATTTTAACTATTTGACCCTTGCATTTGATTTTGCATTTTCCTAAGGGCCTTTTCTAATTTTTTCAAGTTTTGACCTCAAAACTTGATTTTCTAATTCTAATTGCCCAATTTTTTATTTTTGATTGAGTCTTTGGGCATTACCATTTCTTTTAGGCATATGTCTACCCTTCTTAGGGTTAATGCCTAAATGGTCCTCTACCTTCCTAATAGTTTCCTTATGTAGGATTGTTTTAGGGATATTAGTCTCAATTTCTCCTTATTTCTAAAATTATATGATTTGGCACCTAAGCAATAGAGTCTATTATTTCTAACATGCTCCTTATGATTATGTACAATTGCAAGAGTATTGAAAGCATGTTTTTTAACATTAACATTTGACGAATTATTGAATTTTACCTTAGGGTTTGCTTTTAAAGCCCCCCCCCCCCCTACTTGTGATGCTCCTTCTTGGCCCTTATTCCTCCCCTAGGGCATTGACTCCTATAATGCCTTTTTTGTTGACATTTGAAGCAAATGATGTGCTCCTTGTTTTTAATTGTTGGGGGACCGGGTTCGTTGGCCTTTGGCACAACTTGTGTCATCTTCTTGATCCGTTTCGGACACTTGCTCTTATAGTGTTCGAATTCCCTATACTCAAAGCATACAATATGAATTTTATTTTTAATTGAAATGCTTGAGTTACCTAGGTCAATTGTGGGTGGCGGCGGAGTTGATTCTTCACTTCTTCCAGAGGTTGAAGTTATTTCTTGATTTTGCTTCGACTCCAGTGATCCAATGTCCTCCCCCTCAATCCTAGAGTTGGAGGCTTCCTCCAATTCTTTCACCTATTCCGATCTGGATGTTGATTCCCTATCAACCTCCGAATTCTCAAGCTCTTGGGATGAAGATGATGTGCTTTCTTCTTCTTGAGCTTGGGAGGATAAGGATGATCCTTCCTCTTCCGAGTCTTCTCGGACCGGTTTAGGATTTTCGTGGAACTTGACCAACTTGTTCCACAACTTCTTAACATCCCTATAACTTCCTAATCTAGACAAAATATCGTTAGGTATCAAATTTACTAATATTTTTGTTACCTTAACGGTTGTCTCAAATTTTTGTCGTTGCTCCTTGGTCCACATCTTCATCTTGAGGATTTCTCTATTCTTTCCCCTCGGAGCATCGAATTATATAATCATGGCAAACCAATTTTCTATATTGGACATTAGGAAATATTCTATCCTAGCTTTCCAATATGTGAAATCTTCGCGGTCGAAGGTGGGTGGAATTGCTATATCATCGCCCAATCTCTCGTTGAGCTCCATCTTCTTCTCTAGCACGTTTTCTCCTTGGTGGTTAGTCCAAATGAAGAGTGGCCTCGCTATGATACTAATTGTAGGAACGTTGGTGAGCGCTAGATGGGGAGGGGGTGAATGGCGCTTTCGTTTAGTTGACAGAATTCGATCGTGCATGTTTCTATAAGATGATTAGTGCGCAGTGGAAAATAAAATCACAAATTAAAAAAAAAAAGACAAACAACACAATCACACACAAAACACACGATATAATGTGGTTCAGAACCTTAGGGTTTCTACTCCACGGGTTGAGCTCAAACGAGCCCTAGCGATGCAAACACCACTAATAACTCCTTCTCGACAACAAGTCGGAGGCAGAGAAACCTCGTAAAAGGATTACAAAAGTAATACAAGAAATATACAAGCAAATATGAATGAAATACAACAAAAGAAGTAAAGAACACTTTACAAAAGTCTTTTGAATGCTTTGTTTGTTGGTTGCTTGGATGATCTTGAAGGACCCTGAAATGCGCCTGCACTTCGTCTTCAAATCGCCTCTGTAACCTCTCAAAGAACTGATGGTGAAATCCTCCATGAGCTGCTCCTTTTATGCCTACATCGGGCTAATTCCGTGCCTAGCAGTCGACTGCCAATAATGTCGTTGTCTCATAACGACTTAATCCACACCGGTATCCAAGCCAACGGATACAATGGCAGTCGAATGCCAAACTCGTAGCCAACTGACCAGTCTATTACCGAGCTTTCTTTCCTAATGTCCATGACCAGCAGTCGACTGTTGAAGGCCAGTCGACTGCCCATACATGGCAGTCAACTACCAAGGTCATTTAGTCATAGTCGAATACCAGTCGACTCACATCAGTCGATTGATCATAATCTCTGTCGACTGCTACAAGTCGACTCGGCTACCAAGTGTCAAAACACTTGATCAGTCGACTGGTTCATAACCCCAGTCAACTGATAAACCTCAAACATGAGGTTTAACCCCAAGTATGATGCACTCATACTTGCTAGACTAACCTTAGCCTAGATCTAAGCCTTTTAGCCACCTCCATCAGTCTCACGCCTATCGGATCCCACCAAGTGATCCATGACTTATTCATCTATACGCTAGCCTTCAGGTGCTTCCATCGGCTATTGTCATGCTAAGCTAGTCTACACCGCCAAGGCACATTTGACCTTACACTGCCAAGACACACGCTTAGACTTTATGCTGTCAAACCATTGGACTTATGCTGCTAAGACTTCTACTTGGACTTTACGTGACCAATATCAAACCTTGGACTTCCCAATTGCCAAGTACCCATGACTTGGACTTTCCTTGCCAACCCATGTTGGACTTTCCAATTGCCAAGACTCAAGCTTGGACTTTCCTTCGCCAAGACTCATGCTTGGACTTTCCATGCCAAGTACACAAGACTTGGACTTTCCATTGCCAAGACCCATGCTTGAACTTTCCATGCCAAGTACACAAGACTTGGACTTTCCATGCCAAGTACACAAGACTTGGACTTTCCATTGCCAAGTGTCCCACTTAGACTTCTCTATCATATGGTCAACCATAAGTCAACCATTTAGTCAACCCATTGTCAAACAATAATCAACTCCTTTGTCAAACATCAATGTCAAACATCAAAACACTACTCGAGTCCAACTCGAGTTTGGTCAATCATGACCTGGGTCGATTGCACTAACATTACACTCATTGAGAAATGATCCGGGTCATTTACTATGCTATATTAGTGTAGAGAGGGTTTAGTAATTGATTTGGAACGGTACCATGACAAAATATTATTGTTCAATCACTAATGTGCAAGCCATGTGCATTGAGCCCATAGATCATGGTCCAATATAAGATTTCAAAATCATTTCAAAATCATTTTTAAAAATCTTGGTGAAGCCTATCTTTTGATAGCAATCACCATTGATGAAGTTGATACAAAGTAGGCTCAAAATATTGAAGTTATATTTGTTTTTTATCTTTGTATCAATCTCACTATTTAATGGGTATTTTATTTTTTAAATATTTTTCATCCATTATATCTGACATAATTATTATATGTATGAAGTTTTAGTATTTTTAAATTATGTATAATTACTTATGAATTAACAAAACTCACTTCTGATTTCTGGATTTCTACATCTGCATAAACCAATTGATCACGCTTGGGGCTAATCGGCATTAGGCAAGTTTGATTTTGAGTAAACAAGATTTATTTAGCCCAGTTTCAGCTACTTTAGGCTACCTTAACTTTTCCTAACCCTAGGATATGCTTTGAAAATCATTGGAAGGGTGAAAATCCATTGGATATGGATTTGGAGAGTTGTTTAAGGTGAGAATCAAATTTTAAGATGTGTGAAAGTTCAAGTTTGAACTTTTGCCCTTAATTTTGATGGTTTAGTGTTCCTATAGGCTTAGGGACTCTCCAAGGACATTGTTAGTGCAATGGTCAAAAGGGAGCAAGTCTTTAGGGGAGGTTATCCATCGAGGGATGATGGATGGGTCTTTCCTTATTGGGGGAAAGTTGGAAATTTGAAGAAGTAAGGATTGCCTCTCATTTAGTGGTATGGAACTTATCACTATTAGTAATATATGAGAGATGTCCTAAGGCAATCGCCTTATGTTTGAACCATTTATATGATAAATGAAGATTCACTATTTGAGTATACATGTTTTCATGTATTTGATTAGATCTTAAACTCATTTACTGAATGTCTATGATAAGATTCATAGCATGAGAGAATTTATGATTGGATCACAAATAGTGAGTATCTCTACATGTGTAATTGTGATGTATCGAAATTATCCCTAGTCGATGAATTGATGGATTTGGACACCATCAATTCTGTCGAGACTAGCACGAGGTATACTCCTTAGTGTATCCAAGCAGCTAATTCTCACTGGTTGGAGACATTGTGATGTCCGGAGTTAATCGTGGATGCTAGTTATGGTAACTAGTTCATTGGAGTGACCAACTATAAGACTTCATATGGTTCTCTGCATATATGGATATGTCAATGAAATTCTTACTACAGCTTAAGTGCGATGTTCCTTTGACTTGCGGTATTCAAGTCATCTTGGTCATGAAGACTTATGCTTTGACATCTTAAGTAAGCATCTCTGAGGAGATGTGGACCCGAGATGATTGGGCATAAGTCGAAGTGATCGAAGGTATTTGAATAGCCTATAAAGGATTCACCACTCCTTGCGAGGAGATGTATACCCATGGCCTCTCGTCGGATTGTTACTAAAGTCTTTGGCCAAAGTATTACATGTTTAGAGTAAGGTACTCTTGGATACATGTGCAGTAACTAGAATCCATAGGACGATGAAATGATACTTGGGCTAGGTGTGACGTAGTCAACCTAGTGGGGACTGACACTATAGACCATGTTCTGAACCAAGTGGGTATAAGATGAGTGAAAGGAATGGGGCACGATTCATTGTAGTTGCTGAAGGGTTTTAGAAATAGTTCTGGATCAACCGTTGATCTTTTCGATTAATTGGGGATCATGATGTACTACTAGGTGTCACTCATGATCATTCTATAATTAATGGTTAATTATAGACGGCCAACATAAACCGAGAACCTATTTGGTCACACGCACAACGAGCTTAATCCGAAGGATTTAAAATGAGCTTGAGAATGAGATTCTCAGACCGAGAGAAACTAGGTTTGGTTAGACCAAACAAGGAGCGAGCATGAAATCGTTTCTATCGCAATGGAAGTATGAATGGGTCATGTCTTACGAAGACATAATGGATGAATCAAATTGGTTTGGTTCTAATCCAATGGTGAAGAATAAACCAAAAGGGTTTGGTTTGTTTTAAACGAATGAACCAAAGTTGGTTCAGTTCGTTTTAACTTAAAATAGACCAAATCGGTTTGGTTTATTTTAACTTAAATTAATGGAGCGGGTTAACGGATTTTTGGTTATGAAACAATAACCATTAGGAGAATTTGTTCTCTATAAAATAGGGCTTAAGGGTTTTGAGAAAGCCTCAACCCTAATCTTGCCGCCCCCTCTCCCTCTTCTCCTTGTGTAGCCGGCGCCCAACCCCTTGCCGGCGCCCAGCCCTTGTGCCACCGTCCAAGTTGTTGCCGACGTCCAAGCTCCTGTCGGTGATCCTCCGGCGACCCTCCGGTGATCTTCCTTGGCCCCAATGACAAGGTGAGCATCTAGCTTTCCTTATTTCGTCGGCGCAAGTTCTCCACCAAAGCTGTCCAGTTTTCTGGACAGCTTATTTCCTTCTTGTTGGAGCGTCATTTGGACAACGTTTGGAGCTCTGACAGTAGCTATCTTGCCGGCGATTCGATCTCCGGTAATCCTCATAGGTGGAGGATGAAGGATTCGTCAAACTGTTGACGAATACCTCTCCAGAGAAGAGAGTTTTGGGGACTCGATTTTGAATCCGAATTTTGATTCGGATTGTGATCTTCTCTCGATCACATCATCTTTGACATGAGTCTAGTGACTCGTATGAAGACGAGGCTCATGACTTTGTGAAGTCATCTCGAAGATACTCGGCGTGGATACGGATAGAGGCGATTCTAGCGAGGCTCGCTCCGGTTGATGTCTTTCCTGCTACACGTGATACGTCAGGTATACGTAGAGTAATTTCCTTTATTGCAAAATTTGAATTTATGATTATGTCTACACATGTTGTACTATGCATGCGTGTGGTGTGTGTATTGTAATAAATTAGATTTATTGCTTTTTATTTCTTCCGTTGTGCACATGTTTGTGAAACATATTCAAACACACACTCGCCGCGGTGCCGGAAACCTAACAATCACTAGAAAGAATGAAGGCATCCTAAATGTTTTTGTGACCAAGGGGAAGATTTTAAGATCTCATTGGGATGTGAGACATTGATACCCTTGGGAAGAGCCTTTTTGATGTATGTCAAAAAGGGAGAGAATTGATGAATTGACGGCTTGAGTTAGGTGGCCTAACTTAAAGGTTTTGTCAAACATCAAAAAGGGGGAGATTGTTGGTGCAATTGACCTAGGTCATGATTGACCAAACTCGAGATTGACTCGAGCAGTATTTTGATGTTCGACAAAATATATGACAATGTGATTGTCATGAAAAGTCCAAGTCTTGTATACTTGCATGGGAAGTCCAAGTCTTGAGTACTTCGCAACGGTAAAGTCCAAGCATGGGTCGTGACAATGGTAAAGTACAAGTCTTGGGTACTTGGCACGGAAAGTTCAAGCATGGGTCTTAGCAATAGTAAAGTCCAAGTCATGGGTACTTGACAATTGGAACGTCCAAGCATGGGTCTTGGCAATTGGAAAGTCCAAGAGTGTGATATTGGCAGCGTAAAGTCCAAGCGGTAGTTTTGGTAGTATAAGTCCAATGTTTAGCGGCGTAAAGTCCAAGCGTGTGTCTTGGCAGTGTAAGCTCAAATGTGCCTTGGCAATTAGACCCGATTTGCATGACAATAGCCGATGGAAGCACCTGAAGGCTGACGTATGGATGAACAAGTCATGGATGACTTGGAGGGATCCGATAGGAGTGAGACTGATGGAGGTGACTAGAAGGATTTGGTCTAGGCTAAGGGTGGTCTATCAAGTATGAGGGGATCATACTTCGGTTAAACCTCATGTTTGAGGTTTATCAGTCGATTATGGTTATGGACCAGTCGACTGGTTAAGTGTTTTGAACTTGGCAACCTAGTCGAATCTGAGAAGTCGATTGGGAATATGACTAGTCGATTGGTCAATAGTTGACTGGAATTCGACTGCGGATTCATGCCACTAGCAGTCGACTGCTAGTTTTGAGCAGTCGACTGCCATAGAGGGCAATCGACTGTTGTTTGCGGACACATGCACAGAAAGTTTCATAGTCGACTGATCAGTTGACTACCGGAGCAGTAGTCAAATGATAGGGGTTGGAAGTCGACTGTTATGTATCTGTTGGAGTTTTTCTATCATGGATATAGTCATTATGAGACAACGGCATGAAGGCTAGTTGACTGCTGGGTAAGAGCAGTTGACTAGAAGGCGAAAATCAGTTCAAGTTACAACTTTATAAGGAGAGGAGAATTTTTTCCATGGTTCTTGGGGAGATTTGAAGGGGAATAGTTGGTGCTTTCCAGTTCTTTAAAGCCAATCCAAAGCAATCAACAAGCAAGCAATCAAAAGTTCCTTGTATAAAGTTTTTTTACTTGTATTTGTGTATTCCTTAGTATACTTGTTGTATTGTATTTATTACTTTTGTAATCACTTGTACAAGGTTTCTCCACCTCCGGTGTGTCACCGAGAAGGAGTTTATTTATGGTGGTGTGCATCACTAAAGCTCACTTGAGCTCGACCCGTGGAGTATGAACCCTAGGTTCTGAACCACATTATATCGTCATGTATTTGTGTGCTTGTATTGTTGTTATCATCTTTATTTGTATTTATATTCCGCCACGCTAATGACAATTATAGGTAAGCAACACGACAAACACAATCGAATTCCAAGCAACGACGCAAAACCTCTCTATTCACCACCCCCCCCTAGTGAGTCATCAACGTTCCTACATGGAGTAGGAACCCTAGTTCCAAACCATATTAAATCTCCTTGTTGTGCTTGTGTGTATTTGTCTCTATTGTGCATTCTATTATTCTATATTCTACTGCACACTAACTTATTGTAGACAAGCAATCACGATCGAAGCATGAAATCGAAGAAAATGCTATTTACCACCCTCTAGCGCGACATCATAGACCCTACAATTGGTATCAGAGCAAGGTTACTCTTCTATGGACTCATCACCAAGGGAGCATGCGCTAGAAGAAATGGAGTGTCACGATAGATTGGGGGATGACATCACGATTCCACCTTCCTTCGACTATTAAAATTTCACATATTGAAAAGGTAGAATGATGTATTTTCTTACGTGTGATTTTGATAATTGGATTAGCGTTGAAGTAGGTTTCAAAGTGCCCTTGGACAAAAAGGGAAGGCTCCTCAAGAAGAAGAAATGGACGGAGGAGCAAGTCTAAAATTTCGAGACCAACAACACGGTAACAAAAATGTTGGTTAATCTAATACCTAATTATCTATTATGTAAGATAGGAGAATTTAAGGACGCCAAAGATTTATGGGGCAAGCTAGCCAAGCTTCATGAAGAACCATTCGTAGGTCAAGTAGAGGAGGAATTCATGTCCTCTAAAGATAATGAAGATTTAGAGGTTGATAGGTGTTCAACATACGAAGAAGAAATTGAGGTAGCTTCCACCTCTAGAATTGAGGGGGAGGAGAGACAATCTACACCGGATCAAGAGGATGAGCTATCTATATCCGGAAGAAATGAAGAATTAGACCATCACTCTCCTACCATCGAGCTAGGTAACTCAAGCATTGTTTGTAAGAATAAAAATCATATAACGTACTTTGAGTGTAGGGAACAAGGTCACTACAAAAACAAGTGTCCAAAAAGAGTCAAGAAGACTCAATCGACACCCAAGGCCAAGGAAAAGATCAAGGAGGTCGGAGCCCCAATTCGAAAGAGCAAGGAGCATATAGTATGCTTCAAATGCCAACAACGTGCCATTATAGAAGATAATGTTCGAGGGAGAGTCACCCTAGGAATGACAAGGGAGGATCTTCACATGTAGGCGGAGCCAAGACAAACCCTAAGGTATATTTTAATAATACTCATACTTTATGTAAAGCCAAAAAGCATGCTAAGAATTTCTTTCTATTGTTAATCATGATAAAAATCATGCTAAAAATAATAAATATGTTTGTTTAGGTGCTAAAAGTTATGAATTTAGGTCTAAGGATAAATCTAGGCAAATTACCTCAAGACCTAGCTCATCTAAGGATAATAATCTAGGCAATAATCCAAAGAAAAGTAGACATATTCCTAGGAAGAGAAATTCCCAAAAGAAGAATGAAAAATCACAATTTGGGAAATTAGAGTTTGAAAATTAAGCTTTGAGGTCAAATCTTGATAAAATAGAAAAGACCCTTAGGAAAATGAAAAACACGATTCAAGGGTCAAATAATCAAAGTCTAGGTTTTAGGAGGCAAGAATTGCCTAACGACAAGAAAGGTTTGGGTTACAAGTCTATGTCCAAGATAGATAAGCCTACCTACCACAATATTCCATTTGACTATGAAACTAAGTCTAGGTCTAGGAAGGTCAAGGTCACAAGGGAGGTAATCCCTAGAGTTAACCTTAGAAAGACCGAAGTGACTAAGGCTTTGAAGAAGTCTAGGAAAGTCACTAGCAAGGTTACAAGGGAAGTTACTCCTAGAGTTAACCTTGAGAAGACCCAAATGACCAAGACTTCCAAGCCTAAAAGGGTCATCTGGAAGGTACTTGAGGAAGTCATCCCTAGTGAGCACCTAGTAACCCAAGGAGCTCCAATAGGTATTGGATTCCTAGGAGCGTGATTCTATCATGCTAGATAGGTTTAGGGTGTGCCAGCCTTGAATAGATAGGTAGTTAACTTAACTATGGTAAAGGTGGCACTTTAGGGCATTTTTGAAGTATTGTAATACTTTAAAAATGAAATGAGAATTATATCCTAATAGATTTTAGGATGTGCCAATAGAATTTAAGAAGTTTGAAAAATCAATCATAATTGACACAAGATTGGTTAGAGTCGATGGTGTGTCATTTTGGATTTTTGGTACACTTGGGAAATTGATCTATTATGGTAAAATGGGGTTTAATCCTAGTAAATGGCAATTAGGTTTGAAATCTAGGAATTCTTATACCTTTATATTTTATTTGTCATAATTTGTTTGTCATATGTAATGTCATGACATCATGTTTCATATAATTATTTAAATGTAGTGATCATGCTTAGGGTAATATATGTCATGTTTGTATTTAGGTTTATATGTATGTCATGACATCATGATTATTAGCAAATATTTTAAATTATTCAATCATTATATGCCATGATCATATTTCATGCATTAAGGTTAATAAAATTAAATTAAGGACAAAAATATAATTTGAAGTCCCATGATAAGGAAATTAAATAGAGTTGTCTAGATAAAATGCATGAATCCTTAGATTAGGAAGAACAAAAATTCACATCTCACAAAATATAAAATTGACATGTGTGTGTATTAATACACCTTAGACACATATGTGAGATGTTAGGAAAATGAGTTAAATTCAAGGTGCATAGTTCTTGCATCTAGATTAACTCAAACTCATAATATGGCATTGATGAATCATGAGAAAAGTTAATGTACAAGTCATGTACATCTAGCTCATAGACCATGGTTCAATATAGAGTTTTAAAAATATTTTAAAATTATTTTAGAAAATCTTGGTGAAGCCTATCTTTTAATAGAAATCATCATTGATAAAATTGGCACAAAGTTAGATAAAATATTGAAGTTTTCAATAGTTTTGAACTTTGTATCAATTTCATAATTTAATGGGTATTTTAATTTAAAATTAATTTCACCCATTATATTTCATGTAAGTAATGTACGTATGAATTTTCAAGATTTTTTAAAATACATATAGTTACTTATCATTTTTTGAAATTCGACTGAAAACACTGATTTCTAAAAAATCAGAGTCCAGTCTGTTGGTGCAATCGGCCCAAGTTGACTCGAGTTTGACTCGAGCAATACTTTGATAGTATTTTGATGATAGACAAAACTCATGACATTGGATTGTTATGGGAAAGTCCAACATGGGGTTGGCATGGAAAATCCAAGCTTGGTGCTTGGTGAGAAATGCATTGCGAAGTCGTGCGCTTGATGCATATGGGAAGTTTTGAGGACTTGGCAAGTTCACTAGGCTCGGGGTCCTTGAGTCGGTGAAGGATGACATTTCGAAGTCGTGCGCTTGGTGCATCCGAGGGACCGCCGGACGGGGAGCGAATGGAGTGAGACCAAAGGGAAGCATACTTCGAGGGCAAGAGACGCGAAGGATGGCGTTGCGAAGCCGTGCGCTTGGCACATCCGAGGGACGTAGGCCGAGGGAAGAGAGCTTCGGTGGGAAACTCCATGAGGGATAAGGTGGACTTGGCCAAGTGGCTAAGACTGAGTGTCGGAGGCTCAAACTTGATGTTTGAGGGTTTACCCGACGGTCGGATGCTCAAACAACTTGGTGTTTGAGATTTTGCCCGACAGCAATCGACCGGCATAGGTGGCAGTCGACTGATCCAAGTCGACTAAGGTTCGACTGGTGTTAGACTACAGGTTTTGTGCTTGGCAGTCGAATTCCATGGACTGGCAGTCGATTGATGTTGATGGCCGATCATTGAGGGATGCTGATCGGTGATGGGTGTCGTGAGCATAGAAGCGCTCCGTAGCCCATTGGAAAGTCGACTACTAGGTCACCCGATGATCGCCATGGACCGCGATCTGGAACTTATCCAACATGGATCTGACCGTTGTGAGACAACGGCTACAGGGGCAGTCGACTGGGGTCTTTTGGCAGTCGACTGTCGAACGCAAAAACAGCTTGATGCAGGTTATTAATGGAGCTCAAGTGGGAGGATTTCGCCAAGACTTTAAGGAAGCGATTGGAGGGGAATTGCTGCTGCATTCCAGTCCTTCAAGAGCCATCCAAAGCAAGCAACAAGAAAGGGTTCAAAGCTAAGAGTTGTAAAGCGTTCTTTACTTGTATTTCTTAGTGTCTTTGTATTTCTTGTAGTATTACTATTGTAATAGCTTGTACGAGGTTTCTCCACCTCCGACGTGTTGTCGAGAAGGAGTTTGAGTATTGTCGTGTGCATCTCTAGAGCTCGTTGAGCTCGCCCCGTGGAGTAGGAACCCTAAGGTTCCGAACCACGTATATGCTTGCATACTTTGTGTGCTTGTATTGTTGTTAGTATTATTATTGTTTCTATTGTTTCCGCTGCGCTAACGACAATCGTAGACAAGCAATGCAAGAAGAACGAACGAATTACGTCATCATACGAAAGAGGGCTATTCACCCCCCTCTAGCCAGCCAACATCTACACTTCATCGATCCTACAAGTTGTATCAGAGCCAAGGCGCTTGTCGAGGACTAACCGCTGACACAAGCACTACAAAATGGCCGGCTACAACCTTCAACCACCAAAGTTCGAAGGAGATTTTCTATGGTGGAGAAGAAAAATGGAGGTATATCTAGAAACTGATTTTGATTTTATGCTAATCTTAGAAAATGTTTTTGAATTGCCTCGGGATGAAAGAAATAGGTAAATTGAGAAGTCAAGGTGGACCCAAGACCAAATCAAGGACTTCGAGACAAATCTCAAGGTAATCGAATTACTTAGCAATTTGATTCCTAACAATATTTGGTCTAGGTTGGGTAATTTTAGGGATGAAAAGGAATTATGGGATAAAGTAATGAAATTCCAAGAAAATTCCCAATCGGCACAAGTAGAGGAGAATGTCGAGGAAGAAGCACCCATCACATTTGAAGATGTTGATGATTTGGTGGAGACCTCCACCTCTAGCATTAAGGGGGAGGAAAGGGTTTCTATTACGGAACAAAGTCAAAACGAAGCATCTACCTCCAGAAGATGTGATCAAGAAGAATCCTCCACCTCCCTAGGTAACTCAAGTGTTGTTATTTTAAATAAAAATCACATAATATGCTTTGAGTGTAGGGAAAAAGGGAATTACAAGAGCAAATGCCCTAAATTGGCTAAGGAAAAGGCATCAGTACCAAAAGTCAACCCAAAGGCAAAGGATGTCGAAGTCCCCACAACTAGGAGCAAAGAGCACATTGTGTGCTTTAAATGCAATCAAAAGGGGCACTACCGAAGCCAATGCCCTAGGGGGAGGAAGAAAGGGCAAGAAGATGTATCTCATGTAGGGGGAGCTCCTAAAGCTAACCCTAAGATAAATTTAAATTATGCACCTTTAATTCCTAAAGCTAAAAAGCATGCTAAGAATTATTTTATCTCTCTTGCAATTGTTAATGAAAAGCATGCTAAGAGAAATAATAAGGTTTATTGCTTAGGTACCAAGCATGTTAATATAACTAAGGATAAACCTAGGACTCATAATTCTATAAATATTTTGCCTAGGGAATCAATTAGGAGAATAGAAGAAAATTTGGATATTAATCCCAAAAAGTCTAGGCACATGCCTAGGAAGAAGAGGTCTTCCCAAAAACCTAATGAAAATTCAAAAATGGGAAAATTAGAGCTAGAAAATCAAGTCTTGGGGTCAAGACTTGAGAGAATGGAGAAAACCCTTAGAATCATAGAAAATTCAATTCTAGGGTCAAATGCCCAAAAGTCAAGACCTAGGGTTCAAAAACGGTCTAAGGGCAAGGAAGGTTTGGGTCACCAACCTAAGCCCAAGAAGACTTATCATAATGTTCCATTTAATTATGGAACAACATCTAGGTTTAGAAAAATCAAGGCTAATAGGGAAGTTATCCCTAAGTCTAGCCATGGTGTTTGCTTAGTGGCTAAGACCTCAAAGAAATCAAATGTAGCCACTAGGAAGGTCATTGGGGGAGTTACCTCTAGAGTTGACCTAGGAAAGACCCATTTGACTAAGGCTTCAAAGCCTAAAAGGGTCATTAGGAAGGTATCTAGGGAAGTTATCCCTAGTGAATACCTTGTTAACCCAAGGAGCTCCAATAGGTATTGGGTTCCTAGGAGCGTGATCGATTCACGCTAGATGGGTTAGGGTGTGTCAACCCTAAGTGGATGGGTAGTTAACCTAGCCATTGTGAGTTGACACATTAGGATGTGTCAATATGCTTGAGAAGTCAAAAATGATTTAAATTGACACAATTAGGTCTTAGAGGTATTGGTGCGTCATTTTGGGTTTATGGCACACTTGGGAGATAATGGCTTTAAGGCAAAATGGAATTAATCCTAGAAATGACAACTTGGATTTAACACTTAGGTATTTCATACCTTAGTATATTTTATTTGCCATGATTTATTTGCCTTGTCATGTCATGACATCATTCTCATTTTTATCTATAAAAATGTCATGATCATGTTTAGACTTATTCTTTAGATGTCATGTATGCTAAAATGTCATTCACATGCCATGACATCATGATTTTGGCATATGCTTTTATCTATATCATATTTATGTCATAATCATCATCATGCATAAAATAAAATGGAATTAAGGACTATGGCATGATTTGATGGGAATCAAATAATATTGCCTAGAAATATGCATGAAACTATTAAAAGAACAAAAACCCACATCTCACTAAAAACTTGACTTGTATGTGTTTTACACATTTAAATATAAGTGAGATATTTAGGAAAAAGAAATTAAAGGTTTCAAAAATATTTTGAAAACATTTTGAAAAACCTTGGTGAAGTTTATCTTTTGATAGTTATCATCATTGAATGGGATGATACAAAGAGGGCTCTTTATTGAAGTTTTTCTTAACTTTTGGACTTTGTGTCAATCTCTTAATTTAGTGGGTAAAATAATTTTCAAATATTTTTCACCCATAGTGTTTATGATAAGTAATATACATACCAAATTTCAAGAATTTTAAACTTATGCATATTTACTTATGGATTTCTGAAATTCAGAAAACTACAATCACGATTATCGTCATTGCCATGGTTGCGATCTCGATGGGGTGGCAACCGTGATTTAAATTGATCATTGCCCAAACTGATTTCGAGTAAATCTTGTTGGTTAGGCCTATGTTCAGCTAGGTTAAGGTCCCCTAACCACTCCTAACTCTAGTATATGCTTGGGAGAGCATTAGAAAGGGTGGAAATCCATTGGACATAGATTAGGAGAAGTGTTTAGGGAGAGTATCAATTTTAAGATGGATGAGAGTTCATTGTTGAACTTTGCCTTAATTTTGATTGGTTAAATGTTTCTATTGGCTTAGAGACTCTCCAAGGACATTGTTCTATCATGGTAAGATGGATGTGTATTTTCTCATGGGAGGAAAATTGGGTTGCCTCTCTTAAGTGATATGGGATCACTAGAAAGATTGAGGGCATGCCAAGGAGAAGATTGTAAGATCTCATTGGGATATGAGACATTAAAACCCTTAAGGACCTTTTTGATGTAATGTCAAAAGGGGGAGAAGTTACCAAGTTACCAATTTGGATTCGTTGGAATTCTCATTGGGATATGAGAACTGCCAATATGGGAGAATTGGTAGACTTGAAATAGTAGTTTTGTCAATCATTAAAAAGGAGGAGATTGTTGGTGCAATCGGCCCAGGTTGACTCGAGTTTGACTCGAGCAGTACTTTGATAGTATTTTGATGATAGACAAAACTCATGACATGGGATTGTTATGGGAAAGTCCAACATGGGGTTGACATGGAAAATCCAAGCTTGGTGCTTGGTGAGAAATGTATTGCGAAGTCATGGGCTTGGTGCATATGGGAAGTCTTGAGGACTTGGCAAGTTCACTAGGCTCGGGGTCCTTGAGTCAGTGAAGGATAACATTTCGAAGTCGTGCGCTTGGTGCATCCGAGGGACCGCCGGACGGGGAGCGAATGGAGTGAGACCAAAGGGAAGCATACTTCGAGGGCAAGAGACGCGAAGGATGGCGTTGCGAAGTCATGCGCTTGGTGTTGGGTTTCCGGCACCGTGGCGTGTGTGTGTTCGATCACGTTTCGTAAACATGAACACAACGGAAGCAATAAAAATAATAAATCTACATTTATTACAACACACACAACGCACGCATGCATATTACAACAAGTGTAGACATAACCGTAAATTTAAATTTGCAATAAAAGGAAATTTATCTACGTTATACCTTTCGTATGACGTGTAGCGGGAACGGTATCAACCGGAACGATCCTCGCTAGAATCGTCACTATCCGTATCCACGCCGAGTTCCTCGGGATGACTTCGCTAAGCCACGAGCTTCGTCTTCGTACGGGTTACTAGCCTCGTGTTGAAGACGACGTGATCGAGAGATGATCACGATCCGAATACAAATTCGGATCCTAATGCGAGTTCTCAAAACTCGCTTCTCCGGAGAGGTATTCGTCAACCAATTGACGAATCCTTCGTCCTCCACCTCAGAAGATTACCGGAGATCGAATCCCCGATAAGTTAGCCACTGTCGGAGCTCTAACCGTCGTCCAAATGACGCTCCGACGAGAGGAGAAGAAGCTGTCCAGAAAACTGGACAGCTTGGTGGAGGAGTAGGCGCCGGCCAAAACAAGGAAGCCAAGTGCTCACCTTTTCACCGAGGCCTAGGAAGATCACCGGAGGGTCGCCGGAGGGTTCACCGGCTGAAGCTTGGACGCTGGCAAGGAGATGGACGGCGGCACAACAAGCTGGGCGGCACACCTAGGGTTGGCGCCGAAATCTCCAAGGATGAGGTGGGCGGCAACCTTAGGGCAAGGGTTTTGGATCAGGGCTTAATTATCCCTTAAGCCCTCTTTTATAGAGAACTACTTCTCTTAATGGTTATTGGATCATAACCATTAGGCCCGTTAACCTGCTCCATTAAGATAAGTTAAAATAAACCAAACCATGATGGTTTATTTTAAGTTAAAATGAACCGAACCAACTTTTGGTTCATTCGTTTAAAATAAACCAAACCCTTTGGTTTATTCTCCTCCATTGGATTAGAACCAAACCATTTTGGTTCATCCATTATGTCTTCATAAGACACGGCCCATCCACGCTTCCATTGCGACTGAAACGATTTCATGCTCGCTTTATGTTTGGTCCAACCAAACCTAGTTTCTCTCGGTCTGAGAATCCCATTCTCAAGCTCATTTTAAATCCTTTGGATTACGCTCGTTGTGCGTGTGACCAAATAGGTTCTCGGTTTATGTTGGCCATCTATAATTAACCATTAATTATAGAACGATCATGAGTGGCACCTAGTAGTACATCATGATCCCCAATTAACCGAAAAGATCAACGGTTGATCCAGAACTATTTCTGAAACCCTTCAGCAGCTCGAATGATTCGTGCCCCATTCCCTTCACTCATCTTATACCCACTTGGTTCAAGACATGGTCTATTGTGTCAGTCCCCACTAGGCTGACTACGTCCCACCTAGCCCAAGTATCATTTGCTCATCCTACGGATTCTAGTTACTGCACATGTATCGAAGAGTACTTTACTCTAAACATGTAATGCTTTGGCCAAAGACTTTAGTAACAATCCGACGAGAGTCCATGGGTGTACATCTCCTCGCAAGGAGTGGTGAATCCTTTATAGGCTATTCAAACACCTTCGATCACTTTAACTTATACCCAATCATCCCGGGTCCACATCTCCTTAGAGATGTTTGCTTAAGATGTCAAAGCATAAGTCTCCATGATCAAGATGACTTGAATACCGCAAGTCAAAGGAACATCGAACTTAAGCCACAGTAAGAACTTCATTGACATATCTATATATGCAGAGAACCATATGAAGTCTTACGGTTGGTCACTCCAATGAACTAGTTACCATAAATAGCATTCACGATTAACTCCGGACATCACTATGTCTCCAGCCAGTGAGAATCAGCTGCTTGGATACACCAAAGAGTATACCTCGTGCTAGTCTCGACAGAATTGATGGTGTCCAAATCCATCAATTCATCGACTAGGGATAATTTCGATACATCACAATTACACATGTAGAGATACTCACTAGTTGTGATCCAATCACAAATTCTCTCATGCTGTGAATCGTATCGTGGACATTCAGTAAATGAGTTTAAGATCCAATCAAATACATAAAACATGTATACTCAAATAGTGAATCTTCATTTATCATATAAATGGTTCATACATAAGGCGATTGCCTTAGGACATCTCTCATATATTACTAACAGACTCTCACTTGGCCTAATGCCAATCGCTATGGTATCCAATACCATAAGCTCGAACATAACCCTCAAACTTACTTTGAGGTAATGCCTTAGTCAAAGGATCCGCTAAGTTCCTTTCAGTGGGAATTTTCTCGATTTGTATTTCGTTCCTACTGATGATTTCTCTGATAAGATGATAGCGGCGAAGCACATGTTTGGATCATTGATGAGACCACATCAAGTTCAGAGATGAACTTCTTGATCCAAACCGCTTCCTTTGCTGCTTCCAAAGCTGCAATGTATTTTGCCTTAGTGGCAGAATCCGCTATAGCATCAAGCTTGGAACCTTTCCAACTTATTGCGCCTCCATTCTAGGTGAATACATACCCAGACTGAGACATGGAATCATCCTTGTCTGTCTGGAGCTGGCATCCGTATACCCACGTATCACTATGTACCCTTCTCCATATATTAGGAACACATCCTTAGTTCTTCTCAAGTACTTAAGGATTGTCTTAACAGCCACCCAATAATCCATTCCTGGATCAGACTGGTATCTGCTCATGACACTCAAAGCATACGATACATCGGGCCTCGTACATAACATAGCATACATGATAGATCCTATTGCGGATGCATAGGGAATCTTACTCATGCAAATCCTCTCATCTTCTGTGCGCGGACACATAGACTTCGAAAGGTGTATCCCATGCCTGATGGGTAGGAAACCTTTCTTGGATTCCGACATGCTAAACCTCTTTAGCACTCGGTCTATATATGTAGACTGCGAAAGACCAAGCAACTGTTTCGATCTATCTCTATAGATCTTAATCCCGAGGATGTAGGTTGCTTCTCCCAGGTCTTTCATGGAGAATGTCTTGGATAACCAAACCTTCGGATCAGAAGATTGAAACATCGCTTTCCTATAAGTAGTATGTCATCGACATACAATACTAGAACACGTTGCACTCCCACTAACCTTCTTGTACACACAATGTTCGTCTGGATTTTGTGAGAAATCAAACTTTTTGATTGTCTCATCAAATCGGATATTCCAGCTCCTGGATGCTTGCTTCAATCCATAAATGGACCGTCGCAATTTGCATACCTTGGTTTTATCAACCGATGTGAAACCCTCAGGCTGTATCATATACACGTCCTCGAGCAGGTTTCCATTAAGGAAAGCTATTTTCACATCCATCTGTCATATCTCATAATCATAATGAGCCGCTATGGCCAGGAGCATCCGAATGGATTTAAGCATAGCTACAGGCGAATAGGTTTCGTCATAATCAACACCTTGTTTTTGACGATATCCTTTCGCCACCAATCTAGCCTTGTAGGTAATCACATTACCATCCATGTCGGTTTTCTTCTTGAAAACCCACTTGCACCCTATAGGCTTTATCCCTTCAGGTGGGTCAACCAAGTTCCAAACTTGGTTTTCATACATGGAATCCATTTCCGACTTCATGGCACCAAGCCACTTATCCCTTTCTGAACTTGTCAGCACTTCTTCATAACTGGTAGGCTCCTCATCATCAATGAGTAACACGTCGTTCGATTCGCTTACGAGAAATCCATATCTCTCAGGAATATTGCGTGTTCTACCAGATCTACGAAGATGTGGTGTTACAATAGGTCCAGCCGATTGCTCATCACTATGAGTTGTCGGCTGTTGTGCTTCACCAGGTATCTCATCAATGTCTATTTGAGTCTCTTGAGCCTCCTCAAGCTCGACGACACTCCCACTGTTTTCTTGCAAGAGAAACTCTTTCTCTAGAAACACAGCATGCCTTGAAACAAACACCTTTTGTTCCACAGGATGATAGAATTGGTAACCCCTTATTTCCTTAGGGTATCCAATAAATAGACATTTATCAGACTTAGCATCCAATTTGTCTGATACAGTCCGCTTCACATAAGCAGGACAACCCCATATCTTCAAGTAAGATACATGAGGTTTCTTACTATTTCATATCTCATATGGAGTAGTTGAGACTACCTTGGTAGGCATTCTGTTTAACAAGTAAACAGCTGTCTGAAGTGCATAGCCCCAAAAGGACTTGGGAAGAGTTGCATGATTCATCATTGACCTGACCATGTCCAACAAGGTCCAGTTACGCCTCTCAGATACACCATTATGCTATGGTGTATATGGCGGAGTCCATTGAGACAATATAACATTGTCTCTTAGATAATCAAGAAACTCTTGACTTAAGTATTCACCACCTCGATCCGATCGAAGTATTTTAATACTCTTATCATGTTGTTTCTCTACTTCATTTCTGAATTCTTTGAACCTTTCAAAGGCTTCAGACTTGTGTTTCATCAAGAACACATACCCAAACCGTGAGTGATCATCGGTGAAGGTAATGAAGTAGCTATAGCCTCCTAATGCTCGAGTTGACATAGGTACACATACATCAGTATGTATTAGTCCTAGTAACTCTCCCACCCGTTCACCCTTTCCAGTAAAAGGTAACTTAGTCATCTTGCCTTTTAAGCATGATTCGCATGTATCGTATGAATCCAATTCAAACGATTCCAGAATTCCACATCGGTGTAATTCGGACATGCGTTTCTTGCTTATATGGCCAAGATGACAATGCTACATATAGGAGTCTATTTGATTATCCTTTCGAGCACGCTTGTTGCTCGCTTCGATATTGAAAATATCACTGGATACGTCCAACGTATAAACACCATTGCTTAAAGTTCCGGTCCTTAAAGAACTCCATTCAAAGTTATGTAACAACAATTGTTACTAAAAGTCAAATGGTACCCATTTCTATTTAAACAAGAAATAGAAATGATGTTCTTTATCAACGAAGGAACATAAAAGCAATTGTCGTTCTAAGACAAGTCCTACAGGAGTTCCAACAAATACGTTAGATAGTGAGTGCACAGCAGTTGCTCCATTCCCAACACGTAAATTTGACTCTCCTCGACGAGTCTTCTTCTATTCCTTAGCCCATGTATGTCATTACATATATGTGAGCCACACCCAAGATCAAATACCCAAGTGTCTGAGGAAATAGAATGACAATCAATAAAGAAGATTTCTGAAGAAGATGGGGCATCCGATGCCTTATCCTTCTTCACGGACTCAAGATAAATCTTGCACTTTCTTCGCAAATGGCTCTCCTTGCCATAATGATGGCAAGTTTCCTTTTGTGCTAGTTCTACCTTCTTAGCCCTTCTCTTCTTTCCCTTCTGCTATTCCTTTGACTTCCTCTTAGAACCTTTCTTCGAGGAATCAACTAACAGCACCGTCCCCTGCTCATGCTTCTCAGAAGACTCCACAGTCTTCAGCATATTGAGCAGTACCACAGATGAACCTTCTAGCATCTCAGAGGTGAAGAGGAGCTTTGAGACTTCGAACCTTTCGAATCTCACTTGCTCATCAACCAACTCACAAAGATGAAGGACTACGATATGAGCATCCATATGCTCATGCTGCTTTTGTAGCTTGGGTTCCATCGCGGCTAGCATGATGCAACTCATTTGTTCAGAATCACTCACATGTTTCTGATAGGCCAACAATTGGTCCAAAGTTACATTGTCACTAGGATGGGCGGGAAGAGGCGCTTCGAGGACATACGCAAGCTTTTCCACCTTGAGAACAATTCTCAAGTTTCTAAGCTAGTCCAAGAAGTTCGGCCCAGTCAGTTTGTTCGAATCCAAAATAGTACGCAAATTCAAAGACGTCATGATCAATTTATTGACCTAGAAATACAAAACGAGCATATATGAGAAAATGATTTTTAAAATGCATCAATATACATTTATAAATCCCATTTATTTTTCGAATTTCAAAAACCCCAAAATCACTTCGGGAGATCGTAGGTCCATCTCCGAATGGGCTGATATCCATCATAGTTATAAACAACCTTGGAGAGAGTCCAACAAGCCATTCATAACTACGACGGTAGGTATTAACTATACCGATTGCATATCACGTATATGCAACTATCACAATGTGCTATCAACTAATTGAATGTTCACACATACATCGGGTTGTTAACACATTAACAAGTATGCATCATATGCATAGCACCCAACTTCACCTCTCTTTACATCGACCTTGGAGAGAGTCCAACAAGCCGATGCTCCAGGTTAAAGCCAACCCATTAATCGGGAAATAGTTTTAATATGGTTAGAGCGCATTCAACCAATTAGCCCAGCTTGGAGAGAGTCCAACAACCAAAGCTAACGATTGACCTCTGACTCTTACCATATTAGTATTAAACTATTCCATGGTTTGAACATATTCGGGTTCGAGCCGGGCTTGGAGAGAGTCCAACAACCCAAACAAGAAACGGAACTCTAGTTCTAACTATATTAATGGAAGGTGTAGGCTTTAATATTGTTTAAGGGTTTTTATGTCTCATCCTCTTTGCATGCAAATAACTATTATCTACATGGCATGACATACATGGCATACATCTACATGTCATGACACGCATGGCATAATGTTATGCATCTAATGCAATTACATGACATACAATTATGTCATGTATATATTTCCTTATATGTCATAACTATTTATGGAAATAAAATATGTTTAAG
This sequence comes from Wurfbainia villosa, assembly GCA_025175895.1. Taxonomy (NCBI): domain Eukaryota; kingdom Viridiplantae; phylum Streptophyta; class Magnoliopsida; order Zingiberales; family Zingiberaceae; genus Wurfbainia; species Wurfbainia villosa. The sequence goes on from CM045998.1 coordinate 22,258,675, forward strand.
ATTTGATTCTCCAAATCAAATCATAATTAAATTAGGAAACAAATTTCCAAATCTAATCACATATTTTATTCATGGAATTATTTGATTAAGGAAAATCTATTTAGGAAACCAATTTCCTAAATCATTAAAACTACTTATGGAAATAAAATATTTTAAGATTTGATTTCCCAAATCAAATCATGATTAAATTAGGAAACAAATTTCCAGAATCTAATCAAATATTTTATTTATGGAAAATATCAATTTCCATAAATACTTCCAACTTTCCAAAAGTGGAAGATTTCCATAAATACTTCTAGACTTTCCAAAATTGAAAAATTTCCATAAATACTTGTAAATTTCCAAAATTAGAAAATTTCCAGAAATACATTATGACTATCGCAAAACCATTTTTACGATTATGTCGAAACACAACACAGGCTCTGATACCCTTTGTTGGGTTTTAGACACGCATGGCGTGTGTGTGTTCGATCACGTTTCGTAAACATGAACACAGCGGAAGCAATAAAAATAATAAATCTATATTTATTACAACACACACAACGCACGCATGCATATTACAAAAAGTGTAGACATAACCGTAAATTTAAATTTGCAATAAAAGGAAATTTATCTACGTTATACCTTTCGTATGACATGTAGCGGGAACGACATCAACCGGAACGATCCTCACTAGAATCGTCTCTATCCATATCCACGCCGAGTTCCTCGGGATGACTTCGCTAAGCCACGAGCTTCGTCTTCGTACGGGTTACTAGCCTCGTGTTGAAGACGACGTGATCGAGAGATGATCACGATCCGAATCCAAATTCGGATCCTAATGCGAGTTCTCAAAACTCACTTCTCCGGAGAGGTATTCGTCAACCGATTGACGAATCCTTCGTCCTCCACCTCAGAGGATTACCGGAGATCGAATCCCCGGTAAGTTAGCCGCTGTCGGAGCTCTAACCATCATCCAAACGATGCTCCGACGAGAGGAGAAGAAGCTGTCCAGAAAATTGGACAGCTTGGTGGAGGAGTAGGCGTCGGCCAAAACAAGGAAGCCAAGTGCTCACCTTTTCACCGAGGCCTAGGAAGATCACCGGAGGGTCGCCGGAGGGTTCACCGGCTGAAGCTTGGACGCCGGCAAGGAGATGGACGGCGGCACAACAAGCTGGGCGGCACACCTAGGGTTGGCGCCGAAATCTCCAAGGATGAGGTGGGCGGCAACCTTAGGGAAAGGGATTTGGATCAAGGCTTAATTATCCCTTAAGCCCTCTTTTATAGAGAACTACTTCTCTTAATGGTTATTGGATCATAACTATTAGGCCCGTTAACCTGCTCCATTAAGATAAGTTAAAATAAACCAAACCATGATGGTTTATTTTAAGTTAAAACGAACCGAACCAACTTTTGGTTCATTCGTTTAAAATAAACCAAACCCTTTGGTTTATTCTCCTCCATTGGATTAGAACCAAACCATTTTGGTTCATCCATTATGTCTTCATAAGACATGGCCCATCCACGCTTCCATTGCGACTGAAACGATTTCATGCTCGCTTTATGTTTGGTCCAACCAAACCTAGTTTCTCTCAGTCTGAGAATCCCATTCTCAAGCTCGTTTTAAATCCTTTGGATTACGCTCGTTGTGCGTGTGACCAAATAGGTTCTCGGTTTATGTTGGCCGTCTATAATTAACCATTAATTATAGAACGATCATGAGTGGCACCTAGTAGTACATCATGATCCCTAATTAACCGAAAAGATCAACGGTTGATCCAGAACTATTTCTGAAACCCTTCAGCAGCTCGAATGATTCGTGCCCCATTCCCTTCACTTATCTTATACCCACTTGGTTCAGGACATGGTCTATTGTGTCAGTCCCCACTAGGCTGACTACGTCACACCTAGCCCAAGTATCATTTGCTCGTCCTACGAATTCTAGTTACTGCACATGTATCGAAGAGTACTTTACTCTAAACATGTAATGCTTTGGCCAAAGACTTTAGTAACAATCCGACGAGAGGCCATGGGTATACATCTCCTCGCAAGGAGTGGTGAATCCTTTATAGGCTATTCAAACACCTTCGATCACTTTGACTTATACCCAATCATCCCGGGTCCACATCTCCTTAGAAATGTTTGCTTAAGATGTCAAAGCATAAGTCTCCATGATCAAGATGACTTGAATACCGCAAGTCAAAGGAACATCGCACTTAAGCCACAGTAAGAACTTCATTGACATATCTATATATGCAGAGAACCATATGAAGTCTTATGGCTGGTCACTCCAATGAACTAGTTACTATAACTAGCATCCACGATTAACTCCGGACATCACTATGTCTCCAGCCAGTGAGAATCAGCTGCTTGGATACACCAAGGAGTATACCTCGTGCTAGTCTCGATAGAATTGATGGTGTCCAAATCCATCAATTCATCGACTAGGGATAATTCCGATACATCACAATTACACATGTAGAGATACTCACTAGTTGTGATCCAATCACAAATTCTCTCATGCTGTGAATCGTATCGTGGACATTCAGTAAATGAGTTTAAGATCCAATCAAATACATAAAACATGTATACTCAAATAGTGAATCTTCATTTATCATATAAATGGTTCATACATAAGGCGATTGCCTTAGGACATCTCTCATATATTACTAACACTTGGCGCATCCGAGGGACGTAGGCCAAGGGAAGAGAGCTTCGGTGGGGAACTCCATGAGGGATAAGGTGGACTTGGCCAAGTGGTTGAGACTGAGTATCGGAGGCTCAAACTTGATGTTTGAGGGTTTACCCGACGGTCGGATGCTCAAACAACTTGGTGTTTGAGATTTTGCCCAACATCAGTCGACTGGTATAGGTGGCAGTCGATTGATCCAAGTCGACTAAGGTTCGACTGGTGTTAGACTGCAAGTTTTGTGCTTAGCGATCGATCGCCATAGACTCGGCGGTCGATATCGGCAATGATCGGTGATGTCGATGCGATCGGCTAGAGGATGGCAATGATCGTGTCATGAGCATAGAACGCTCCGTAGCCGACTGGGCAGTCGACTACTAGGTCACCAATCGACTACCATGGACTGGCAATCGACTGGTAGGTGATCCGTTGGAACTTATCCAACGTGGATCTGGCCGTTGTGAGACAACGGCTACGAGCGATCGGGCCTTTTGCGGTCAATAAATGGAGCTCAAGTGGGAGGATTTCGCCAAGACTTTAAGGAAGCGATTGGAGGGGAATTACTACTGCATTCCAGTCCTTCAAGAGTCATCTAAAGCAAACAACAATAAAGGGTTCAAAGCTAAGAGTTGTAAAGCGTTCTTTACTTGTATTTCTTAGTGTCTTTGTATTTCTTGTAGTATTACTATTGTAATAGCTTGTACGAGGTTTCTCCACCTCCGATGTGTTTTCGAGAAGGAGTTTGAGTATTGTCGTGTGCATCTCTAGAGCTCATTGAGCTCGCCCCGTGGAGTAGGAACCCTAAGGTTCCGAACCACGTATATGCTTGCATACTTTGTGTGCTTGTATTGTTGTTAGTATTATTATTGTTTCTATTGTTTCCGCTGCGCTAACGACAATCGTAGACAGGCAACGCATGAAGAAGGAACGAATTACGTCATCGTACGAAAGAGGGCTATTCACCCCCCTTTAGTCGGCCAACATCTACACTTCATCGATCCTACATAGTCGACTGCTATCAGAGAGCAATCGACTGGTGGTATTTTCAGTCGATTGGTAGCTAAAACCAGTCGATTGATGTGTCTGATATTGACTGAATAAGGATTGTTTAACTATTTATTAGCATCCCTAACTACCCTAATGTTTCCTAACCATAGGATATACTTTAGAAAACATTAGAAGAGTGAAATTATCATTGAAAATGATTAGGAGAGTTATTTAGGGTGAAGTATCGAATTTTAAGGGAGGTTAAAAATTCAAGTTTGAATTTTTACTCTTATTTTCAATGGTTTAAGTTTCCTATTGGCTTAGGAACTCTCCAAGAACATTGCTGGTGAAATGGTCAAGGGGGATATTATTGGGATATCCAAAGTCATATGGAGGAGATTATTTGAGAGAGATTGTTAGAGCAATTAACCTTGAAAGTCCAAGTTTGGATATTTGGCAAGGAAAGTCCAAATATGGATATTTTCCAAGGGAAGTACAAAAATAAAGTCCAAGTGAACTTTGACAATTGAAAAGTTCAACATGGAGTTGAGAAGGAAAGTCCAAGAATGGTCTTGGCAAGGGAATGGTCTTGGCATGGAAAGTCCAAGCATGGTCTTGACAATTAGAAAGTCCAAGTCATTGGTACTTGGCAATTGAAAGTCCAAATTTGTAAGTTTAGCATTGTAAAGTCCAAGCATGTAGTCTTGGCAATGTAAGTCCAAATGGATCTTGGCAAGGAAGTCCAAGGGTGAGATTTTGGCAGTGTAAAGTCCATGCATGTGGTCTTGGCAACATAAGTCCAAATGAACCTTGGCAAAAGATCTGGTTAGCATGACATAGTTGATGGAAGCACCTGAAATCTAACGCGAAGGATGAAGAGTACCGGACTCGAGGGATCCGAGAGGTATGAGACTGATAGAGGTGGCTAGAAGTCTTATGTCTAAGCTATGGGTGAGTATTAGGTATGAGGGGATCATACTTGAATTAAATCTCATATTTAAGATTTACTAGTCGACTGGTCAAGTGTTTGACACTCGGGAGCTCAATTGACTTGCAACAGTCGACTGAAATTATGACCAATTGACTGACAAGTAGTCAACTGCATCTCGACTATTGTTGTGTGTCACTGGTAGTCGATTGTCCTTGAGCAGTCGACTGCCATGGATAGGCAGTTAACTGATGACACTGTAGCAGTGCATAGATTATTGCTTAGTCGACTACTGGCTAGCAATCAACTGCTGGTAAAAACAATCGACTGTTGATGTATCCGTTGGGCAAATTCCAATGTGGATGGAGTCATTGTGAGACAACGGATAGGCTAACAATCAACTGGTGTCTTTTGACAATCGACTACTACATGAAAAATCAACTCGATATAGGTCATAAAAGGAGTAGCTTGGGGAGGATTTTGCAAGCAATTTTTGGGGTGATTTTGATGGAAAAATGATGTTGCATTCCATACCTTCAAAAGCAATCTAAAGGAAATAAATTTGTAAGCAATCAAAAGTTCTTTATGTAAAATTTTCTTTACTTGTATTTACTTATTACTTAGTATACTTATTGTATTTGGTTATATTTCATGTATTACTATTGTAATCTTGTTGTAAGAGGTTTCTCCACCTTAGGAGTGTTTTCCGATAAGAAGAAGTTTGATAGCGGTGGTGTGCATTACTAGAGTTCAATTAGAGCTCGCTCTACTGTAGAGTAGGAACTCTAGTTTCAAACTACGTTAAATCTCTTTATTGTGCTTGTGTGTATTTGTCTCTATTGTGCATTCTATATTTCATTACACACTAACTTATTGTAGACAAGCAATCATGATCGAAACACAAAATCGAAGAAAATACTATTCACCCCCTCTAGCGTGACGTCATAGACCCTACACACCACAATGGTGGTACATCTTTATAACCAACACCACTGTATTACACACTACACTTTGAAGGCTAGTACCATGTAGTGGTGTGGAACTTTACAAATTAATAACATAGTGGTGTTGAACCTTAAAAAACAACACTATATAGTTTTTATTTTTTGTAGCCACAAACACAGTGGTGCTGAGCTTTTAAAATCATCCCTAAAATAGTGTTGAACTTTTAAAACCAACAACTCAAAGTTTTGATGCCTTGAAATTAATAAGGCAGTGGTATTAAACTTTGAAACGTAGCACTAAACTGATGTTGACACTACGTTATATTTGATTTTATGCAGCGCGTCTTCCATAATGCATGATTACAATGTGCTGTTAAAATTAATTTCTACAGTGTCTCTAATCAAATGTGTTGTGGATAATATTTTATTTTTATAAATAACACAGTAAAAAAATAGCACGCTGTGAAATATTATTTTTCACAGTGAGCAAGAATAATATGCTACTAATATTAAATATTATTCACATAAAAGATGATTATTCACAGTGTGCAATATTACACTTTGTTAAAAAATGATCATTCCCAGTGCATATGCTGTTAAAAATTCTAATTTCATGCCAAGCGGTCGCGAAAAAATCCCTCCGACGCGTGAGCTGCGTTTCTTTAGGTATTCTTCTTTCACCGCAGCAGGTCGCGAGAAAGCCCCTTCGGTGCAGTTCTTCTTTTGGCCCTTCGGCGCGAGGTCGCGAGAAGCCCCTTCGCCGCGCCCTCGACCCATGCTCCGCCACTCAGCCCTCGCCATGCGGTCGCAACAAGCTCCTCGCCGAAGGCCGACGAGCAACACCTCGCCGAAACCCCTTCGTAACGGGCTCAAGCATCCCCTCATTGCGTGGTCGTGACAACCCTTGCTGAAGTCCCATGACAAACCCCTTCGCGATGGACTCGAGAATCCCCTCGTGCGGTCGCTACAAGCTCCTCGCCGAAGGCCCACGAGAAGCTCCTTGCCGAAAACCCTTCGCGACGGGATCGAGCATCATGTTGCGGTCGTGGGGGCGACACCTCGCTGATATAAAATAATGTGCCTCTCCCAGCTTTCTCCTTCCTTTTCGCTCTTCTTTGCCAATCGTGTTGCTTCGTAGAGAACCAAGGTACTGGCCTTCTCTACCTATCTCATTTGCTAAGCTTCGTAATGCTTCTTCTGCCCTAATTCGATTGCCATAAGTTTTCATTCCTCGTCCTCCGAGCGTAACCTATAAGTCGAATCTTCTTTAAAGCCTTGGAATGAAACCTAGAAATGAGATATTCACAAAGCTTTGGTAATGCACGAAGTTAATGGTACAAGAAAATGAAATTTTGATATGTTTGTTTTGGGAGTGAAGATTGGTCAGAATCGAGTTTTTTTTGTCGTGTTTTAGGGTTTTTTTTCTAATATTTGGGTTGTGACCAGCAAGAAAGATGAAATTTTGATCTTTTGGGAGAGATTGGTTAAAATCGGGTCTTTTGGGAGTTATGGTGCTTGTTTAGCTATGTGAATCTCAATCTATTTGGCATGTTGATTTTGGAATTTTTTTAAACAAAATTTTAGTCTCTTTGGCCATTATTTTGCTTTTGCTTTGGTCTCTTTAAGACAATGTAACACATACCATGGTAACTCAATGCATTCATGGAATAGGTCAATGGAAAATTCTGGATCTATTGGACACCCTGAAACTTAAAATTCATCTGCTATTCTCAATTAGGAATTTGGATCTCATGTAGTGAAAATCATTAAATCTTCAAAGAGAAATGCAAGGACGATGGGTGATGCAACAGTCAAGGTATTTTGATGTTTTAATGTGTCAGTGTTCCTTCATTACCTCTTCTTCTTAGGAATAGCTTGGCTTACATATTGTATCATCTAGATGTTTTCTAGCTTCAATCAAACTTTTTTATCTGTGTGGCCTAGTGACTAGTTTTCCTTTCAAGTTTCTATTGATATATACACTACAAACTAATTCATCTTCGATTTGTTTCTTATGCAATGTGCACACTCAAGGAGTAGATGCCTTTAATAAAATTGGAATGGCTTTTCTCTCTGATGATTTTTCTTGAATGAACTTCTCAGCTCTCTCTATGCATAAGCTTTCTTATATTTTTAAGTTTTTCTTTAATCCATTACATTGTAAAGATGCCCATTTAGATGACTCTGAAGCTTCCAAGAGTGTCAACAGTGCCACAATTGAAAGGTTTGCTATCGCCATGGGTAGATTAAGAGAGATTAAGATTGAGGAGATGTAGAAGGTAAACTTGACATTGAGTACAGTAATATCTGAAATTTACCATAATATGAGGTCTTATATCAGTATCTTATAGCTTCAATATTTTGCATGTACAATACTGGAGTTGTGGAATTTGATGGATATACCTATTGAAGAGCAACAACATTTTCAAACTCCATTCTGCACAAGGGGTGTGAAACAAAATCGATTCAATGAGACTAGGATTATTAACAGTAGTGCTAATTTTCAGATTGAGCTGAGGATGATTTGAGGAACATAAATGTCAGAGTAAACGAAACATGGTAGGAAATGTATAATAAAATTATTTGTAGACCATGATGGATGATCACTATATGCCACATTATCTAAGGATGCTTCAGTTGGTGACTGAGACAGTGAAGATGGAAATTACTGACTTTTGTTTTTTTGTATTTATGATTGGGGTATTATGCCTCAAAATTGTTATCTATTATTTTGTATTATTTGCATATGTATTAAGCATACAAAACAGATTCAAAGCTTATGTCACTACCACATTTAGCTGACACTCATCCTTTTACTTTGTTCTTTTTTTTTGTTTTCTTGGAGAGAAAATTTAGCTAGCCCTTATTTTGTATTTTTGGTGCAAATAGAATTGTTTGAGTTATGATTTTATAATTATTTGTGTGTAGTATTATAATTGTGCAGTTGTGAGTACATTTAACTGTAGGGCACAATTGTGCATTGCAAATACTCTTAATCTTAGCGTGCAGTTGCACGCTGTCAATGCATTTAATCTCAGCACGCAGTTGCATGCTGCGAATACTCTTAATCGCAGTGTGTAGTTATGTACTGCCAATGAATTTAATGGCAGCACGTAGTTGAACGTTGTGAATGCTCTTAACCGTAGTGTACGCTATAGATGTCTTATGACTTTCAATAACATGGGATTGTGCAACATGTAATATGCATTGCGGATAAAATAATTGCGCGTTACGGAGAATTAAATTTATTGCAGTGTGAACATTTGAAATAATAACATATAGTTTTGATTTCTCGAATCCAACAACAAATAGGTTCTCAACTTTGAAAAGCAACCCTAAAGTGGCGTTGAACCTTGGAAATCAGCACCAACTTGTTTGAAAAAAAAATGTATAGTGTGCCAATTGACACAAAAGGTGCAGGAAGCTAAGAAATAGCATTTTTAGATTTTCTATAATTTTCTCTTTCATCCCATGACCAACTATTAATTTTTTAAAATTTATAAGCACATCAATGAATTTCAATCAAAATTCATGTCAAAAATCGCCTCACTTGGAGATCCTGAATAGCACCAGCAAATCGCTCCAAATCGCCTCAAAGAACCATGTCAAAAATCTTCTCCTTGAACTCCTTTTAAGGTTGATTCCGCCCTTGGCAGTCGACTGTCATAAGGTCCCAGTCAATTGTCAAAAGTGTCATTGTCTCACAATGGACTTAATCCACGTTAGCTTTAAAGTCCGATACACCGCGCGATCGATTGCCACCGATCGGATCAACCTCGTGGCCGATCGATCGACTGGCCACCGAGCTCGAGTATCGCGTGATCATCATCCATGGCAGTCGACTGCCAAGGCCTTTTGCCGTAGTCGAACCCCAGTCGACTTGTCATAGTCTCAGTCGACTGCTGAGAGTCAACTCGATTGCCAAGTGTCAAAACACTAGACCAGTCGATTGATCCATAACCCCAATCGACTACTACACCTCAACCATGAGGTTTAACCCAAGTATAATGTTCTCATACTTGCTAGACCACCCTTAGCCTAGACCTAAGCCTTCTAGCCACCTTCATCAGTCTCACGCATATTGGATCCCTCCAAGTCATCAATGACTTGTTCATCCATACGCTAGCCTTCAGGTACTTCCATCAGCTATTATCGTGCTAAGTTGGTCTACACCATCAAGGCACATTGGGCTTACGCTGCCAAGACACACGCTTGGACTTTATGCCGTCAATCCATTGGACTTATGCTACCAAGACTCCCTCTTGGACTTTATGCCGACAATATCAACCCTTGGACTTTCCAATTGTCAAGTACCCATAGCTTGGACTTTCCTTGCCAACCTATGTTGGACTTTCCAATTGCGAAGACTCAAGCTTAGACTTTCCCTTGCCAAGACCCATGCTTGGATTTTCCATGCCAAGTACTCAAGGCTTGGACTTTCCATGTCAAGTACACAAGACTTGGACTTTCCATTGCCAAGTGTTCCACTTGGACTTTCCATCATATAGTCAACCCAATGTCAACCATATAGTCAACCCATTGTCAAACAATAGTCAACTCATTTGTCAAATATCAATGTCAAACATCAAAACACTACTCGAGTCTAACTCGAGTCTGGTCAATCGTGACCTGGGCCGATTGCACTAATAATCTCCTCCTTTTTGATGTTTGACAAAAACCAAATATCTTTAAGTTAGAACACTAACTCAATCCAATCATCCCAATTGTCCAAATTGGGAATCTCAACTTCTCCTCCTTTTTGACATACATCAAAAAGGCTCTCCCCAAGGGTGTCAATGTTTCATATCCCAATGAGATCTCCTTTGGTCCAAAAACATCTAGGATGTCTTCACTCTTCCTAGTGATAAGTCTCATATCACTAAATAGAGGTAATCCTCACTTCTTCAAATTCTCCCCCTCATGAGGAAGAACACATCCATCATCCCATGATGGATAACCTCCCCCTAAAGGTTTGCTCCCCCTTGACCATTGCACCAATAATTTCTTTGGAGAGTCCCTAAGCTAAAAGTTCAAACTTGAACTTTCACACACCCTAGACAACTCTCCTAATTCATATCCAATGATTTTTCATCATTTCCAATGCATTCCAAAGCTTATCCTAGGGTTAGGAGCAGTTAGGGTAGCCTAACACAACTGAAACATAGGCTAAACATACTTGTTTACCCGAAATTAGCGCAATGACTCTATCACCAAGAATCAATCGCCCTGATGCTACTGACGCCTTGTTACTGATCGATTTATGCAAATGCAAAATTCAGAAATCAAAAAATGAATTTATGAAAATCATAAGTAATTATACGCAATTTGAAAAATCTTAAAACTTCATACGTATAATACTTATATCAATCATAATGGGTGAAAAATATTTAAAAAATAAAATACCCATTGAAATGAGATATTGACACAAAGTTTAAAACCATTGAAAATTTCAATGTTTTGACCCTACTTTGTATCAACTTTTACAATGGTAATTGCTATCAAAAGATAGACTTCACCAAGGTTTTTTCAAAATAATTTTAAAATAGTTTTAAAACCTTATATTGAATCATAGTCTATGGGCTTAATGCACATGACTTGTACATAAACTTTCCTCATGATTCACCATGGTATAAGATGAGTTTGAGTTCATCTATATGCAAAAACTATGCATTTTGAACTTAACTCATTTCCTAGCATCTCACATATGTCTAGGGTGTTTGAAAACACACACATGTCATTGTGACGTGAGATGTAAGTTTTGTTCATCCTAATCTAAGGTCTTATGTATTTTTCTAGGCAACACTACTTGATTCCCTTATACATGGGACTTCAAGTTATGTCATAGTCCTTAAATCAATTTTCATTCAACATAAATGCATGAATGATGATTATGGAATAAATGTTAACATAAATGAAATATGTGTCAATAATCATGATGTCATGGCATGTGATTCTAATTTAAGCATATCATGACGCTAAACTAAAATCTAAACATTAATCATGATATTTTTATGATTAAAAAGAAATATGATGTCATGACATGTTATATGACAATCAAGGCATAACAAATAAAATATAAAGGTATAATAATACCTAAGTTTTAGTATTAATTGTCATTTGTTATGATTAAGTCTATTTTGCTATATTACCAACTTATCTCCCTAGTATGCCAAAAACTCAAAATGACATATTATGACCTCTAAATTTAGATTGTGCCAATTTGATCAATTTTTCATAATTCTCAATATATATTGACACATCCTAAAATCTTTTAGGATAAAATCTCAACCTCTATTTCTAAGGTATCACATAACCTTGAAAATTACTTAAAGTGTCAACTCTACCATGGTTAGGTTAACTACCCATCCACTTAGGGTTGACACACTCTAACCCATTTAGCGTGAATCGATCACGCTCATAGGAACCCAATACCTATTGGAGCTCCTTGGGTTTACTAGGTATTCCTTAGGGATGACTTTCCTAGATACTTTCCTAATAACTCTTCTAGGCTTAGAAGTCTTGGTCATTATGGTCATGACTAGGTTAACTCTAGGGGTGACTCCCCTTGTAACCTTCTTAGTGGTTTCCCTAGGTTTCTTCGAAACCTTAGCCACTAGACACACTCTATGGTTAGCCTTAGGGATGACCTCCCTAGTAACCATGGTCTTTCTAAACCTAGATTTAGCTCTATAATCTTAGGTTTGTGACCCAAACTTTTCTTGCCCTTGGATGAGCCTTGCCTCATAGACCCTAGGTTTTGACTCTTATACCCTTCAATTGAATTTGTCATTCTTGCAAGGGTCTTTTCAAGTTTCTCAAGCCTTGATTTCAAGGCTTGATTTTTCAATTCTAATTGTCCAATTTTTTATTTTTTATTGAGTCTTTAGGCATTACCATTTCTTCTAGGCATATGTCTACTCTTCTTAGGGTTAATGTCTAAATGGTTCTCTACCTCCCTAATACTATCCCTAGGTAGGAATTTTCTAGGACTATTAGTCCTAAATTTCTCCTTATTTCTAAAATTGAGACTCTTAGCACATAGGCAATAAAATCTATTATTTCTAGCTTGCTCTTTATGAACAATAGCAAGATTACTCCTAGCATGTTTTTGCCTATTACTTAAAGAATGTGCATTACTAAAATATACCTTAGGGTTTGTCTTAGAGGCTCCCCCTACATATGATGCTCCCTTTTGAGTCTTCTTCCTCCCCTTAGGGCATTGACTTCTATAATATCCTTTTTGTTGACATTTGAAGCAAATGATGTGTTCCTTGTTTTTAATTGTTGGGGGATCGGGTTCCTTGGCCTTTGGCACGACTTGTGTCATCTTCTTGACCCGTTTCGGACACTTTCTCTTGTAGTGTCCTGCTTCCCTACACTCAAAGCATACAATATGAATTTTATTTTTAATTGGAATGCTTGAGTTACCTAGGTCAATGGTGGCCGACATCGGAGTTAATTCTTCACTTCTTCCGGAGCTTGAAGGTATTTCTTGATTTTGCTCCAGCTCCAATTATCTAATGTCCTCCCCCTCAATTCTAGAGGTGGAGGCTTCCTTCAATTCTTCCATCTCTTCTGATCCGGATGTTAATTCTCTATCAACCTTCGAATTCTTAAGCTCTTGGGATGAAGATGATGTACTTTCTTCTTCTTGAGCTTGGGAGCATGAGCACTCCTCTTCTTCCTCATCTTCTTGGACTGGTTGCGAGTTCTCATGAAATCTTGCCAACTTGCTCCATAGCTCCTTGGCATCCATGTAGTCTCCTAGCTTGCACAAAATTTCATTAGAAATCAAATTTTCTAAAACTTTTGTTACCTTAATTTCGGTCTTGAATTTTTGACGTTGATCTTGGATCCACTTCTTCAATTTTACGACATCTCCTTTCTTATCCCTAGGGGATTCGAAACCTTCCATGATGATGAAGCAATCTTCTATGTCAATCATTAAGAATGTCTCCATTCTCGCCCTCCATGCTGGAAAGTCTTCTTTATCGTATGGTGGAGGAATGTCGATAGCGTACTCCAATCCGTCCTTAGGTAGCTCCTGTTGGGAGTATGAGGAATACAATCAAAGTCCCACATTGGTAAAGACATGGAAAAGATCATGTGCTTATAAGAAAAAAGATATCTCCATTGGTATGAGGCCTTTTGGGTAAAGCCCAAAAATAAAACCATGAGGGCTTAGGCCCAAAGTGGACAATATCATACCATTGTGGAGATATGTGGAGCTTATAAGCACTAACAATTGGTATCAGAGCCATGGTCCATGTCAAGCCATGAACCTCGAACGAAGGAAGTTGAGCTCCCACGTCCGGATCAAGAGAACCAGACATCAGGAAGGAAGTCTAGTTGGGTCGGGGGGACCGAACAACTGGCAGGAAGTCCTGGTGGGTTGAAGATCGGACATCAAGCAGAGAAAATCCTTCGAGGAGGGATAGGCTTGAGGGGGGGCCCAATGTGGTCCTTCGTTTGAGGGGGGGATTGTTGGGAGTATGAGGAATACAATCAAAGTCCCACATTGGTAAAGACATGGAAAAGATCATGTGCTTATAAGAAAAAAGATATCTCCATTGGTATGAGGCCTTTTGGGTAAAGCCCAAAAACAAAACCATGAGGGCTTGGGCCCAAAGTGGACAATATCATACCATTGTGGAGATATGTGGATCTTATATGCACTAACAGCTCCATTTCCTCTAGCGCTTTTGCTCCTGGTTGTTAATCCATAGAAGAGCTCCAAGCTCTAATATTAATTGTAGGAACGTCGGTGTGCGCTAGAGGGGGGTGAATGGTGCGTCTTCGTCGGCTTGACAGAATTCGATCGTGCTTGCTACAGATGTTAGTGTGTGTAGCGAAAATAATAATAACAAAAATAAATACACACAACGACACAATAACATGACGATATAACGTGGTTCGGAACCTTAGGGTTCCTACTCCACGGATTGAGCTCAAATGAGCTCTAGTGATGCAAATACCACCACTAATCAAATACACACCTTCTCGACAACAAGTCGGAGGCGAAGAAATCTCGTACAAGGATTACAAAAGTAATACAAAAGAAATACAAGCAATTATAAGTGAAATACACAAAAATACGTAAAGAAAACTTTACAAATGCGCTTTTGGATGTTTGCTTGTTTGGTTGCTTGAGCTGCACTTGGAGACCCTAAATTGCACCAACGAATCGCCCCAAATCGCCTCAAAGAACCATGCCAAAAATCTTCTCCTCGAGGTCCTTTTAAGGTTGATTTAACGCCTAGCAGCCGACTGTCAATAGTGTCGTTGTCTCACAACGGACTTAATCCACGTCGACATTCAAGCCAACGGATACACTAGCAGTCGATTGCCAATTACCATTAGTCGATTGTCAACCTCGTAGTCGACTATCGAGCATTCCGAGTACCAGCAGTCGACTGCCATTCATGGCAGTCGACTGCTCAAGCCATTAGTCGACTGCCCAAAGTCGACAATCGACTGCCAAGGCCTTTTGCCGCAGTCGAACCCCAATCGACTTTCGAAAGTCGACTGCTCAGAGTCAACTCGGTTGCCAAGTGTCAAAACACTTGACCAGTCAACTGGTCCATAACCCCAGTCGACTGCTACACCTCAACCATGAGGTTTATCCCAAGTATGATGCCCTTATACTTGCTAGACTATCCTTAGCATGGACCTAAGCCTTCTAGCCACCTCCATCAACCTCATGCCTATTGGATCCCTCCAAGTCATCCATGACTTGTTCATCCATACGCTAGCCTTCAGGTGCTTCCATCGGTAATTGTCATGTTAAGCTGGTCTACACCACCAAGACACATTGGGCTTACACTGCCAAGACACACGCTTGGACTTTACGCTGCTAACCCATTGGACTTATGCTTCTAAGACTCCCGCTTGGACTTTGCACTGCCAATACAACCCTTGGACTTCCCAATTGCCAAGTACCCATAACTTGGACTTTCCTTGCTAACCCATGTTGGACTTTCTAATTGTCAAGACTCAAGCTTGGACTTTCCCTTGCCAAGACCCAGGCTTGGACTTTCCATACCAAGTACCAAAGACTTGGACTTTCCATGCCAAGTACACAAAACTATGACTTTCCATGTCAATTACACAAGATTTGGACTTTCCATTGCCAAGTGTCCCACTTGGACTTTCCATCATATGTTCAACCCAATGTTAACCATATAGTCAACCCATTGTCAAATAATAGTCAACTCATTTGTCAAATATCAATGTCAAATATCAAAACACTACTCGAGTCCAACCCATGACTTAGATTGTACCAATACTAAGTTCATTAGGTTTCTACATTGGCCTTGGTAACTACACGCTAAACCCTTGCATTTATTCATTCTAAGCTGACAAAGTCTTTTTACAAAAATTGAGGTGGCGTTTGGTTTGAGTGTGGGAATAGGAATGAGAATGAGTTTGATAGTAGACTAAAATAGGAATGAGTTTAATCATTTCAATAACGTTGTTTACTTTATAAACTGGGAATGGGGGCGGAGGTGGTGCCAACGTTGCCATCGGCGGGCAGCACTGGCGGCCGACGTCATTTTTAGTGTAAGAGATTTGAGGCCGCTAGAGGGGGGTGAATAGCGTTGTGCTCGTATGTAGATGGAAATCTTTCGCGTTCGTCTCTACAAAACTCGTTATGCGCAGCGGAATGATAATAATAAAAACAATAACGAAGTAAGACAAACACGAACACACCAATACACAAATATTTAATGTGGTTCGGAACCGCACGGTTCCTACTCCATGGATCGGACTCAAACGAGCCCTAGCGATGCCACAAGCACACCACTATGTAATAACTCCTTCTCGGAACAATCCGGAGGTGGAGAAACCTCGTACAATGTATACAACAGTAATACAATGAAAATACAAGCAAATACAATGGAATATAACGCAATACAAGTAAAGAAAATACTTTACAAATGCTTTGGATTGCTTGCTTTTGGTTGCTTGAAGAATGGCCTTGGAGACCTTGATTTGCAGTAACAAATCGCCCCAAGGATGCTCAAGAAACCATGTACAAAAACCCTCCCGTCGAGCTCCTTTTATTCTTCCGCGCGATCTGGATTTCCGCCTGGCAGTCGACTGCCATAAGGCCCTAGTCGACTGCCAACACTGTAACTGTGAGATAACGGCTCAATCCACGTTGGACAAGTTCCAACGGATCTCGCGCGATCGCCATCGCCGTAGTCGGCCGGAGCGTTCGTGCTTGTGGCGAACCATCACCGATCTGTCCATGGCGGTCGATTGATCGAGAATGATCGCTACCAATGAGCAATGATCGCCAACACATTTTCACCTCGCTTTAAATAACTCAAGTCGACTCACGATAGTCGAACCGGCCATAATGTCAGTCGACTGCCAACCTCAAAGATGAGGTTTTAACCCAAGTATGGTGTCCTCATACTTGCTAGACCACCCTTAGTCTAGACCTAAGCCTTCTAGTCACCTCCATCAGTCTTACGCCTCTCGGATCCCTCCAAGTCATCCATGACTTGTTCATCCTTCGCGCTAGCCTTCAGGTGCTTCCATCGGCTATGTCATGCTAACGGTGTCTACACCGTCAAGGCACATTGGACTTACGCCGCCAAGACTCCGCTTGGACTTTACGCCGTCAACCATTGGACTTATGCTGCCAAGACTCCACCCTTGGACTTTACGCCGCCAATATCAAACCCCTTGGACTTCTCAAATGCCAAGACTCAAGCTTAGACTTTCCCTTGCCAACCCATGTTGGACTTTCCATGCCAAGACTCATGCTTGGACTTCCCTTGTGTCAAGTACTCAAGACTTGGACTTTCCCAAATGCCAAGTGTCCCACTTGGACTTTCCATGCCAAGTACCCATGACTTGGACTTTACTTTGCCAAGACTCATGCTTGGACTTTCCCATAATCACATGGTCAACCTTAGCCAACCATCAAAGTCTCCCTCGAGTCAAACTCGAGTCTGGTCAATTATAACCTGGGTCGATTGTATAAACAATCTCCCCAAAACATCAACCGACATCAATGTCAAACCACTTTGTCAAACATCAAAACATCACTCGAGTCAAACTCGAGTCTGGTCAATCGTGACCTGGGCCGATTGCACCAACAATCTCCTCCTTTTTGATGTTTGACAAAACAAACCTTGAGTTATGGCCACTAACTCAAATTCCCTTACCAATTTTCCAAATTGATAATTTAACCTTCTCCTCCTTTTTGACATACATCAAAAAGGTTATCTCTCCAAGGAGGTCAATCTCTCCAAGGTTATCTCCTCCTTTTTACAATCTCCCCCTTGATCCAAAAATACTTAGGATGTCTACCATCTTCCTAGTGATAGGTCCAATATCACCTAAGAGAGGCAATCTTATCCACTCTCCCAATTTCCAAATTGGGTCTCTCAAAAATCCATCAATTTTCCCAATTGATGATACTCTCCCAATAACTTCTCCCCCTTCAAGAAGAGAAACACATCCATCATCCCAAAATGGATAACTCCCCCTAAAGGCTTGCTCCCCCTTGACCATTGCACCAACAATGTCCTTGGGAAGTCCCTAAGCCAATAGGAACTCTAAACCATCGAAATTAAGGTTCTAAGTTCAAACATGAACTCTTCCACCCTTAAATTTGATACATTACCCTAACACCTCTCATAATCCATATTCAATGGATTTTCACCCTTTCTAATGCTTCCCAAAGCATATCCTAGGGTTAGGAGTGATTAGGAACCTTTATCATAGCTAAACACGGGCTAAACAACCTTGTTTTTTTCGAAATCAGCTTGGCAGTCGACTACTTACAGTAATCAGTCGACTGCCACTCACATCAGTCGACTGCCATCAGGCGGTAGTTGACTGATAACTGAAATTCTCGAATTTCAGTTATCAGAATCGAATTTTGAAAAGTCATAAGTAATTCTACGTATTTTGAAAATTCGTGAAAATTCATACGTACATTACTTATAAGTAATACAATGGGTGAAAAATATTTGAAAATTATTTTACCCATAAAAGAGTGAGTTTGATACAAAACTCAAAACCATTGAAATTTTCAATGTTTTGGCCCTATTTTATATCAACTCTATCAATGGTGATTGCTATCAAAAGATAGACTTCACCAAGGTTTTTCAAAATGATTTTGAAATATTTTTAAAACCTTATTTTGGATCATATTCCTTGGGCTCTGTGTACATGACTTGTACACATGCTTTCCCAATGATCCACAATTGAAATTAGATGAGTTTTTAGTTCATCTAAATGCAAAAACTATGCACCTTGAACTTAACTCATATCTTAACATCTCACATGTATCTAGAGTGTATAAATACACATACATGTTAATGTGATGTGAGATGTGAGTTTTGTTCATCATAATCTAGGGTTTCATGCATTCTCTAAGGCAGCACTACTTGATTCCCTTATGAATGAGACTCCAAGTCATGTCATTGTCCTTAAATCAATTTTAATCAAAATTTTCTTAAATGCATGAATGACTATGACATTAGAGATAATATAAATAAACATATGCTCATAATCATGATGTCATGACATAAGATATAATTTAAAAACACATGACATTGAATCCTTAATCCTAAACATGATCATGACATATTAAATGATTAAAACTAAACATGATGTCATGACATGTTATATGACAATCAAGGCATGACATATAAAATATATAGGTATAATAATACCTAAAATTTAATATTAGTTGTCATTTGAGATAATTAAGTATATTTTTGCCATTATTTCTATTAATCTCCCAGTGTGCAAAAAACCCAAAATGACACACTAACCTCTAAACATAAATTTTGCCAATTTTATTGATTTTTCATAAGCTTCAAAATATATTGGCACATCCTAAAATCTTTTAGGATATAAGCTCAAATGTATTTCCAAAGTAACCATAACCTTGAAAATAACCTAAAATGTCAACTTTGCTATGGTTGAGTTAACTACTCATCCAATCAAAGTTGACATGACCTAACTCATCTAGCATGAATCAATCACGCTCTTAGGAATCCAAAATCTATTTGAGCTCATTGGGTTAATTAGGTATTCCTTAGGGATGACCTCCCTAGATACCTTCCTAATGACTCTCCTAGGCTTGGTAGCCTTGGTCATTTTGGTCTTACCTAGGTTAACCTTAAGGATTGCCTCCCTAGTAACCTTCTTAGTGGCCACCCTAGGTTTCCTTGAAACCCTATCCACTAGGCATCTATCTTGGTCAACCTTAGGGATGACTTCCCTATTGACCTTGGTCTTCCTAGACCTAGATTGTGTTCCATAATCAAATGGAACACTATTATAAGCCACCTTAGGCTTAGGTTTGTGACCCAAACCATTCTTGCCCTTGGTTGACTTTTGTTTCTTGGGTCCTAGATGTTGACTTTGAGGTTTTGACCCTTGACTTTGACCATTAGACCCTTGAAATTGATTTTGTATCCTATTTAGGATCTTTTCAAGTTTCTCAAGCTTTGACCTCAAGGCTTGGTTTTCTAATTCTAATTGCCCAATTTTTGAATTTTGATCTAATCTTTGGGCATTGTTTTTCTAGGCATATGCTTAGTCCATTTAGGGTTGAGACCTAGATGCTCTTGTACCTTTCTAATGGTTTCCCTAGGTAGGATTTGTCTAGAATTGTTTGACCTAGGGTTGTCCTTAGGTAAAATATTTCTTGAGACATTAGTCTCAAATTTCTCCTTCTTCCTAAGGTTGACTTTCTTAGCTCCTAAACAAAAATCCCTATTCCTAGCATGCTCTTTATGATAAATTACAAGAGAATTAAAATTTCTAGTATGCTTTTTGACATTTAAACTAGAAGATGCATTACTAAAATATGCCTTAGGGTTAGCCTTAGCTTCCCCTACTTGTGATGCTTTTTCTTAGGTCTTTTTGCTCCCCCTAGGGCATTGACTTCTATAGTGCCCCTTTTGATGACACTTGAAGCATACTACGTGCTCCTTGTTTTTTATGGTTGGGGGACCGGCTTCCTTTGATTTTTCTTGACTTTTAGGTGCCGGAGGAGTCTTCTTAACCTTCTTTGGGCACTTGCTCTTGTAGTGCCCATACTCCCTACACTCAAAATACATTATATGAATTTTATTTGAAATTAGAGTGTTTGAGTTACCTAGGTTAATGGAGACCGGAATTGGATTTTGGGCTTCTTCATCTTGACCGGATGTCGAAGCTTCTTTTTGGTATTGCTCCGGTGTTGAGAATGGTCTCTCCTCCTCAATCCTAGAAGTGGATGCTTCTTCCACCTTTTTCGATTCGGATGTTGATTCTCTATCAACCTCTGAATCCTCAAGCTCTTTAGATGATGATATACTTGCTTGAGCTTGAGAGGGTGAACACTCCTCTTCTTCTTCTTCTTCTTGGATTGATGATGAATTTTCATGAAGCTTGGCCAAATCGCTCTATAGCTCCTTGGCATCCATGCACTAACTTAGGCTACACAAGAAGTCATTAGGAATTAAATCAAAAATGAAATTGATTTCCTTCTTATTTTTCTCAAATCTTTGGAGTTTATCTTCACTCCATTTCTTCTTCTTGAGGAAGCCACCCTTTGGTCCTTTTGGATATTCGAATCCTTCCATTAATATGGATCATTCCTCAAAATCCTTCATCATAAAAAAATCTTCAATTCTTCTCTTCCAAGAATTGAAGCCTTCTTGTCTATAGAAAGCATATGAGACCGGCATGTTGATATCCCATCCTAGTTGTCCTTGGACATCCATCTTCCCTCTAGCTTCTTTAGCTCCCGGCGGTTAATCCGTAGAAGAGTCCCGGGCTCTGATACCAATTGTAAGAGATTTGAGGCCGCTAAAGGGGGGGTGAATAGCGTTGTGCTCGTACGTAGATAGAAATCTTTTACGTTCGTCTCTACAAAACTCGTTATGCGCAGCGGAATGATAATAATAAAAATAATAACGAAGTAAGACAAACACGAACACACCAATACACAAATATTTAACGTGGTTCGGAACCGCACGATTCCTACTCCACGGATCGGGCTCAAACGAGCCCTAGCGATGCCACAAGCACACCACTATGTAATAACTCCTTCTCGGAACAATCCGGAGGTGGAGAAACCTCGTACAATGTATACAACAGTAATACAATGAAAATACAAGCAAATACAATGGAATATAATGCAATACAAGTAAAGAAAACACTTTACAAATGCTTTGGATTGCTTGCTTTTGGTTGCTTGAAGAATGACCTTGGAGACCCTGATTTGTAGCAACAAATCACCCCAAGGATGCTCAAGAAACCATGTATAAAAACCCTCCTGTCGAGCTCCTTTTATCCTTCCGCGCGACCTGGATTTCCACCTGGCAGTCGACTGCCATAAGGCCCCAGTCGACTGCCAACACTGTAGCTGTGAGACAACGGCTCAATCCACGTTAGACAAGTTCCAACGGATCTCTTGACAGTCGACTGCTAGCGCCCGTAGCCGACTGCCCAGTCGGCTACGGAGCGTTCTGTGTTTGTGGTCGAACCATCACGATCATTCGCATCCATGACGATCGGCCGATCGACCTAATAAGCATTGCTACCAATGAAGCATCGACACATTTTCACCTCAAAGCCGCCATAATGTCGATCATTTGAGGTTTTAACCCAAGTATGGTGTCCCCATACTTGCTAGACCACCCTTAGCCTAGACCTAAGCTTTCTAGCTACCTCCATCAGCCTTACGCCTCTCGGATCCCTCCAAGTCATCCATGACTTGTTCATCCATCGCACTAGCCTTCAGGTACTTCCATTGGCTATGTCATGCTAATGGTGTCTACACCGCCAAGGCACATTGGACTTACGTCGCCAAGACTCCGCTTGGACTTTACGCCGCCAACCATTGGACTTATGCTGCCAAGACTCCACCCTTGGACTTTACGCCGCCAATATCAAACCCCTTGGACTTCTCAAATGCCAAGACTCAAGCTTAGACTTTCCCTTGCCAACCCATGTTGGACTTTCCATGCCAAGACCCATGTTTGGACTTCCCTTGTGCCAAGTACTCAAGACTTGGACTTTCCCAAATGCCAAGTGTCCCACTTAGACTTTCCATGCCAAGTACCCATGACTTGGACTTTACCTTGCCAAGACCCATGCTTGGACTTTCCCATAATCACATGGTCAACCCTAGTCAACCATCAAAGTCTCCCTTGAATCAAACTCGAGTCTGGTCAATTATAATCTGGGTCGATTGTATAAACAATCTCCCCAAAATATCAACCGACATCAATGTCAAACATCAATGTCAAACCACTTTGTCAAGCATCAAAACATCACTCGAGTCAAACTCGAGTCTGGTCAATTGTGACCTGGGCCGATTACACCAACAGGTAGGCGATGACCATCGACGACCGGCGCCATTGTTGGGCAACGCACGTCGGCGGCACCGACGGGCGACGGACGACATGAGGCGAGTAGCGGGTAGCGGGTGACGGGTAGCGGTGGCGTGTGGCAACGGGCCGTGTCACACCCCGAGAGTATATTTGTCCGTCAACCGAATGGTACTCTCTTGTGAATATATAAGATAAATTACCGATACATGACCCAAATAGCTGCTATCACTGATAAGCCATAAAACACAATGGAATACACGGACAAATAATAAAGATACAGAGACTCAAATATATGCATACCGATAAGACTTTGAAACAACAAGAAAACATAATCGAAACTAACATCCAAATCAAATTCATAATAAAGGCCAAATACATACAACGAAGCCATAGACTCAAAATGCGAACACAATATAGGATAAAATCCCAAAATAAACAATCCAAAATAATACAATAATATAGAATAAAATCCATACACTCGGTGTGAGATGGGATCAGCTGGCGGAGCTTCGAGCCCCCAAGGAAACTTCTACCTGTTACTTGGGTGACAAGAAAACCCAGGGTCTATGGTGGTGAGTATAAAACTCAGCGGTAATATAAAAGATAGTGCATGACAACATATATCATATGGAGAACAACAGGTATAGGTATGGAGATGAACAGGTATGCATATGGAGATCAACAGATATACAGTCTTAAAGATAATAACAAATAACCAGTAGTATAATTATAATCAATGCATAAACAAACCAACTGATTAATTAAACATAACGTAAGGTACTGATATACCTGAAGATCTGCAACGATACAAGCCATACAACCTGAACACATATACCACAATATAACATATACAACATAGAAGAACAATACTACACCTGTAATCAACACACTGCCATACGAAACATCTGAAGGGTCTTGCGGAGCCAAAGCTTCGCTTCTAACTTCACCTCGGTCGCTTGTGCATGGTGATCCTCTCTACGTCCCTGGATTAAAAAATTAATCCAAGACGATGATGGATTACCCAAGCAACCGATCCATCATCATGCTATTCGATTAGAGTGGTCTCTTGAACAAACTAGTTGTTCAAGCAACCTAACTATTCTCCTCGATTAGCCGCGGAACAGATGATGTACGGATCACCGATTTTTGTGTTTATCTTCGGGGTCCAAGTAAATTAGCCACATGCAATTACATACACAATACAAAGAAACAAAAGGAAACCAAAACAAGAATTATACCTCTTGTTTACCTCAAGGTCTTCTATTGTATATCCTTTCTCCTTTTGGATGTCGTGTGGCCGACGATCTTTCAAAAGT
The DNA here is from genome assembly GCA_025175895.1 of Wurfbainia villosa. NCBI lineage: Eukaryota > Viridiplantae > Streptophyta > Magnoliopsida > Zingiberales > Zingiberaceae > Wurfbainia > Wurfbainia villosa. The sequence goes on from CM045998.1 coordinate 22,282,875, forward strand.
CGAAGCCTCCTAGATCACGTTCTTTCCTTCCTTGCTCGCTCCGAACAAAGGGAAGAATAAAACAAAACTTCAAGCCACCTTGCTTGGTGGTTGCCGCCGGCCAAGGAGAGGAATAAGGAGCGTCAGCCAACCTTGAAGAAAGGTTGCCGCCTGCCAAAAGGGAGAGAGAGAGAGGGAGGAGTCACCGGCCAATCTAGAGAGAGAGGGTGAGGCGACGTCGGCCAAGAAGAGCCAAAACCTAATCTTGCCGCCGCCCAATTGGAAGAAGACCAACCTTAGGTTGCCGCCCACCTCTTCTCTCAAGCCAACTCCAAACCCTAACCGACCAAAACCTTGGAAGCAAAACCCTAATCTCCTCAAGATTAGTTGTCGCCCATGCCTTGGACTCCTATTTATAGATTTAGGCTTAAGCCTCCTTTTAATCTCCACCATCGGATCTAGGAATTCAATTCCCACCGTCGAATTTAGAGTTTCATTTTCCACCGTCGGATCTAGGCTCCATGAGAGTTTTAATAGGCTACAATAGGGATCATGAGGAGGAGTTGGATCTTGGCCACCCAATGGATCTAGCCCACATAAAGTTCGATCCATTAATGATAATCCATTCCACTAGAGGATTATCATTGATTTACCTCACCAATCTCCATAAATAAATATGGGCTAAATATATTAATTGTACAAATATCTTCCCGTGTTTAAGATCTCGAATGTCCGTCAATTAATTAATTTACTGATAATTAATTAATCAACATCTAACTCCATGAGTAGTACCACTCAATCTTATCATCATGCCTGACCAAGTCCACCTGCAGGATTTACATGATGATCTTTATGAGCTCCTCAAGGGGACATCATCATCCTAATATATAGGACATGATTTTCTCCTATAATCAACGACACACCATGTAAATAATATCATTTCTCAACTTACCGAGCCTATCGATTTACTCTATAAATCTCGCCCATTGGTAAATCAAAGAAATAAATACTAAGTATATGTGCTCGTTATTATATCGGGATTAAGAGCATGTACACCATAATATTCGAGGTCCTATTCAATTATGTAGTCAGCCATAAATTGAATCACCTCTAAGTCGGTCTTGCTCAATACACATAAAGTGTACTAGTGTAATTCTATGGTCAAGATAAACCAATACCAAATCATACTATAACCATACCAATGGTTTGTCCAAAATCATCTCGGTTGTGAGCCTTTACTTATACTTTACAATGAACTGATAACATGATCTCCCGTGTGACACTACACATCATGTTATCTACAATGTAATGTATCAGACAATATGCATAACTATAAATATGCAAACAATGATCAAGTAATTCTTATTTCAAAAATAAAGATGTTTATACAAAAGATAGACTTTTCAGTATACATCCCAACAATCTCCCACTTATACTAAAAGATTATGCTGTCCTCATACTGCCATACATCTGATTCTCATTCCCTCCACATGCCTTTCAAAAGCTCTCGCTGGAAGGGCCTTAGTGAAAGGATCTGCCAGGTTATCCTCTGATGCAATCTTGGCTACAACAACTCATCTTCGCTTTACGATTTCTCGTATCAGGTGGTACTTACGCTCTATGTGTTTACTTGCCTTATGGGCTCGTGGTTCCTTCGAGTTTGCAACTGCACCACTGTTATCACAATAAATTGTGATAGTTCTGGGCAAACTAGGAATCACATCCAAGTACATCAAGAAGTTCCTGAGCCATACAACTTCTTTGGTTGCCTCAAAGGCTGTCACATACTCAATTTCCATGGTAGAGTCCTCTACACATTTCTGCTTGACACTCCTCCATACAATGACTCCACCTCCCAAAGTAAACACAAAACCCGAGGTAGACTTACTGTTATCCCTATCTGATTGGATGTCGGAATCTGTGTAACCCATAGGGAGTAATTGATCTGCCTGGTATATCAGCATATAATCCCTAGTCCTTCTCAGGTACTTCAATATATGCTTTATCGCAATCCAATACCACTGTCCTGGATTACTTTGATATCTGCTAACCATGCCCACGGCAAAACAGATATCCAGTCTCATACATAGCATAGCATACATGAGGCTTTCTACTGCCGAAGCATAAGGAACCCCCTTCATCTCCTCTATCTCCTTTGATGTTCTAGGACACATCTCTTTAGACAAAGGTACTCCATGCCTAAAAGGTAGAAAACCTTTCTTGGAGTTTTGCATGCTAAAACGAGCCAAAATAGTGTCTATGTATGAAGCTTGAGATAAGCACAACATCCTTTTCCTGTGATCCCTTATAACCTTGATCCCAAGGATGTGTGTCACTTCTCCCAAGTCCTTCATATCAAACTGTTTGGACAACCATACCCTTACGTCTGATAACACCTTGACATTGTTGCCAATTAATAAAATATCATCTATGTATAGTATAAGAAATATCACTACGTTTCCGTCACATCTCTTGTATACACAAGACTCATCCGGACTTTGAATAAATCCAAAAGACTGGATTACCTTATCAAAGTGGATGTTCCAAGATCTCGAAGCTTGCTTCAATCCATAAATGGACCAATTAAGCTTGTACACAAGATGCTCTTTTTTCCTTTACAATGAATCTCTCTGGTTGCTCCATATAGATGTTTTCCTCAAGACTTCCATTAAGGAAAGTTGTCTTGACATCCATCTGCCACACCTCATAATCCATATGAGCAGCAATACATAAGAGAATCCGGATAGACTTAAGCATGGCTACCGGCGAAAAGGTCTCCTCATAATCGATACCCTCTTTCTGAGTATACCCTTTCGCAACAAGCCTTGCTTTGAAGGTCTCAACCTTCCTGTCTATTCCTCTCTTTCTTTTATAGATCTACTTGCATCTAATAGTTTTTACACCATTGGGTGGTTCTACTAGCTCCCAGACCTGATTTGAATCCATAGATTCTATCTCAGAATTCATCACACTATGCCAAGATATCACATCTTTATCTTGGATTGCCTCGTCATATGTCCAGGGATCAGGTTCATGTTCGCCAAAAACTAAATCAGAAGATTCTCTCAAGAACATAAATCTATCAAGCTGTCTAACAACCCTCCCACTACGACGAGGTATCACCTGTGTATTCTCTGTAACACGCGGTGCAGTCACTTATGGTATATCCTCTTGTACCGGTGGTACTGAAGTAGTGACTTTCCCTCTCAATTCCTCCAGAACAATCTTACTCATGGGCTTCACATAGTCTTCCTCTAAAAATATGATGTTTGTGCTAACAATCACCCTCTGATCTCTAGGACTATAGAACAAATCACCTTTCATTCCTCTAGGATAGCCTACGAACATGCACACTTTTATACGAGGTTCCAACTTACCAGTATCTATCTTCAGCACATGTGCTGGACTCTCCCAAACCCGAATATGTCTCAGACTAGGCTTTCGCCTAGTCCACAATTCTGTGGGAGTAGTAGGCACTGATTTAGATGGTACTAAGTTCAGAATATACACTGTCGTATCCAGAGCATACCCCTAGAATGAATCTGGAAACTCAGAATAACTCATCATCGATCTAACCATCTCCATAAGAGTTCTATTCCTTCGCTCCGCTACACCATTCTGCTGGGGTGTGCCAGGTGCAGACAATTGGGATTGAATCTCAACCTCTGATAAGTAATTTTTAAACTCTCTCAAGAGGTACTCACCACCACGATCAGATTGTAGTGTCTTGATACTTTTACCTTGATGTTTCTCCACATCAGCCTTGAATTCTTTGAACCTGTCAAAGCATTCAGACTTGCGGCTCATCAAGTAAATGTATTCATATATTGAATAATCGTATATAAAAGAGACAAAATATTTAAAACCACCTCTAGCCTGGATAGACATAGGACCACACAAATCAGAATGAACCAATTCCAATACATCTTTGGCTCTATACCTCTTGGCCTTAAAAGGCCTCTTGGTCATTTTACCTTCCAAGCAAGATTCGCAGGTTGGGAAATCTTCCACCACTAATGAACCCAAAGGTCCATCAGCTATCAACCTTTGAATTCTACTCAGGTTAATATGACCTAACCTTAGATGCCAAAGATATGTTTGGTTCATTTTCGAAGGTTTTTTTCTCTTATTAGATTTAGAAGATGAGTTATTTACTTCTATTTGCATTGTGGAAGCTTTTGGTTCAAGGGTATATAAATTTCCTATTAATGCACCAGAACAGATAATCTCTCTATTCTTTTTTATAACAACTCTGTTATTAAAAGAAATAGAATATCCATCCAAAAATAATTTAGAAATCGAAATCAAATTCTTTCTAAATAAAGGTACATAAAGGCAACTTTTCAGAACCAAAGTTTTATTCCTATCAAAAGATAAATAAACATCTCCCACTGCAACAGCAGTCACCTTCGTGGCATCGCCCAAGTAAACGGTAAACTCCCCCTCAGCTAGTCGTCTAGTTTCTTGGAACCCCTGCAAAGTATTGCAAACATGATCAGTGGCTCCTGTATCTACACACCAGGTGTCGGTAGATAACACAGCTAAACATGTTTCAACGACTAGACCAAAAGATATACCTTTGTTCTACTTTCGGTTGGGATAGTCCTTCTTCCAATGTCCAGTCTGCTTGCAAGTGAAGCACTTGCCTTTCGGCTTCTTCACTCCTCTCTGAGATCCTCCCGCCACCTTTGCTCCACCTTGTTTCTTCTTCTTCTTGCCTTTCGGCTTAGAAGTTGAAACCTTCTGGGCAACCATGGCTTGAGCCTGAGCACTCTGATGAAAAAGCCCCTCTGCCTCTTGGAGTTCTATCAGAAGCCCCGCCAACGAATACAACATCTTATTCATGTTGTAGTTCAGGCGAAACTGCTCAAAACTCCTAGGTAGAGATTGGAGAATGATATCGACCTAGGTTTCACCATCGATCTCAGCTCCAAGGACTTCCAACTCATTCAAATGAGCCATCATTTTGAGAACATGATCCCTCACGGGTGTTCCCTCGATCATGGTGGTCGTCATCGAGTTCCTCATGGCTTCCTGCCTCGCAGCCCGATTCTGGTGTCCGAAAAGTTTCTTGAGATTGAGCATCCTTGAGATTGAGCATCATGTCATAAGCAATGGGCATGACTTGATGCTGATGTTGCAATACATTTAACATAGAAGCCAAAATGTAACATCGCGCTATCTCATCATCCTTAATCCACTTTTTATAACTCTCTTTCTCCTTTTCCTCAGAATCATCCGCAGGCTTAGGAGGATACTCTTCGAAGAGTACATACTTGTACTCCTCAACAGTCAAGACAATATCAAGATTCCTTTTCCAATCAACATAATTGGGTCCAGTAAGTTTATTCTCTTTTAGTATCACAGCAAGTGGATTGAAAGTCATTTTTGAAAAACCTAAGAATCACATAGATCAAAACATTAGATTTCAAAAAATTATTGATTCCTCAAACAATAAAATTTTAAAATCAACCAACACCTCAAAATATCGAGAATATCGTATGCCACGATAGTGTGGACGTATACGAATTCTACATTTGTAAGAGGAGGTTTTACCCATTAATTTTATTATCCTGTCAACCTAACTTTTTGACAAATAAAATTAATAGTTGGTTCCTCTTCGGCCCTACAAATAAAAGCAGTGACTCTGATGGCGAGGATAGTCCTATTTGCATCTAAGTGTTCACCATTATTTGATACCAAGGAAATTATCTCGGATTATGTGCCTTCCGATGGGGAAGTACACACGCTCCTAAATAATTTCCTATAACCATATTTGACCATGTGATTCGCAAAACAAACTCATCCGATGGGGAGGAAGGCACTCAGAGCCGATGCGCAAGTTTGTTTGCATCACATGTCAAATCATAATAGAGGTCGTGGGAATTTTTAAAAAAATATCCCTCTCCCACTTAGTATTTTAAAATGAGGAATTTTCCTAGCACACGACATGCATATCAAACAAGAAGCAATAAATATGAAAAAAAAAATTCCAACTATTATGGCTTTTATTCTCCAATATGCCTCCCGTCGCGTCGTCATCTCGTCCGCTCCTCCCTACGTCATGTACAAGTCATCCGGAGATCCGAGTCGAGAATAATTATTTTAATTTACATCTATCGATCCTATACTCCACGAAGGAGTGTACATGAAATCTAGATCGAAAGTAAACTAAAATAAAAGAGTGGTTAAACAATATCGTACTTAATTACAAAAAATTAAATACTAGCCTCGTCAACCCCGAGGATTCAAATAATATTATAATTACACATATCCAATCACATACACACACATATGACCATAATAGTTGGATCTTATGCTCGCAACCAAAAAGTTAGCCTACACACATCCTACTATCATCTAGCACATACAATATATGATAAGTGCATAAAAATAACCAAATCCTAAGCACACAAAACTGGAAACCGTGGCTCTGATACTAGTTGAAGGGTCTTGCGGAGTCGAAGCTTCGCTTCTAACTTCACCTCGGTCGCTTGTGCATGGTGATCCTCTCTACGTCCCCGGATTAAAAAATTAATCCAAGATGATGACGGATTACCCAAGCAACCGATCCATCATCGTGTTATTCGATTAGAGTGGTCTCTTGAACAAACTAATTGTTCAAGCAACCTAACTCTTCTCCTCAACTAGCTGCGGAACAAATGATGTACGGATCGCCGGTTTTTTTGTTTATCTTCGGGGTCCAAATAAATTAGTCACATGAAATTACATACATAATACAAAGAAACAAAAGGAAACCAAAATAAAAATTATACCTCTTGTTTACCTCAAGGTCTTCTATTGTATGTCCTTCCTCCTTTTGGACGTCGTGTGGGCGACGATCTTTCAAAAGTCGAAGCCTCCTAGATCACATTCTTCCCTTCCTTGCTCGCTCCGAACAAAGGGAAGAATAAAACAAAACTTCTTCTCCTATCTAGAACCGACCACCAAGCCACCTTGCTTGGTGGTTTCCGCCGGGCAAGCAGAGGAATAAGGAGTGTCGGCCAACCTTGAAGAAAGGTTGTTGCGGGCCAAAAGGGAGAGAGGGGGAGGGAGGAGTCGCTGGCCAATCTAGAGAGAGAGAGAGGGTGAGACGCCGCCGGCCAAGAAGAGCCAAAACCTAATCTTGCTTCCGCCCAATTGGAAGAAGACCAACCTTAGGTTGCCGCCCACCTCTTCTCTCAAGCCAACTCCAAACCCTAGCCGACCAAAACCTTGGAACCAAAACCCTAATCTCCTCAAGATTAGTTGTCGCCCATATCTTGGACTCCTATTTATAGATTTAGGCTTAAGCCTCCTTTTAATCTCCACCGTCGGATTTAGAGATTCAATTCCCACCGTCAGATTTAGGGTTTCATTTTCCACCAACGGATCTAGGCTCCATGAGGATTTTAATATGCTACAATAGGGACCATGAGGAGGAGTTGGATCTTGGCCATCCAATGGATCTAGCCCACATAAAGTCCGTTCCATTAATGATAATCCATTCCACTAGAGGATTATCATTGATCTACCTCACCAATCCCCATAAATAAATATGAGCTCCATATATTAATTGTACAAATATCTCCTCGTGTTTAAGATCTCGAATGTCCGTCAATTAATTAATTTAATGATAATTAATTAATCAACATCTAACTCCATGAGTAGTACCACTCAACCTTATCATCATGCCGGACCAAGTCCACCTGCAGGGTTTACATGATGATCTTTATGAACTCCTCAAGGAGACATCATCCTAATATATAGGACACGGTTTCCTCCTATAATCAACGACACACCATGTAAATAATATCATTTCCCAACTTACCGAACCTATCGATTTACTCTATAAATCTCGCCCATTGGTAAATCAAAGAAATAAATACTAAGTACATGTGCTCATTATTATATCGAGATTAAGAGCATGTATGCCATAATATTCGAGGTTTGATTCAATTATGTAGTCAGCAATAAATTGAATCACCTTTAAGTCGGTCCTACTCAATACACACAAAGTGTACTAGTGTAATTCTATGGTCAAGACAAACCAATATCAAATCACACTAGAACTATACCAATGGTTTGTCCAAAACCATCTCGGTTGTGAGCCTTTACTTATACTTTACAAGGAACTGATAATATGATCTCCCGTGTGACACTACACACCATGTTATCTATAATGTAATGTATCAGACAATATGCATAACCATAAATATGCAAACAATGATCATATGATTCTTATTTTAAAAATAAAGATGTTCATACAAAAGATAGACTTTTCAGTATACATCCCAACAACATCCTATAAACAAATACATCAACGAACCTAGTCCATCCTATACAACAACATGACACTAATCAAATGCATACAACAGTCCAACCCAACTCGTACACTGTACTCCACACACAACAGTATAGAATATGCAAATAGTATGCAAAATGATGAACAAACATATGCAGCAAGCATAGCTCAAACAAATACAACATCACAACAAACATATATAGACTATATCTATATCGATCACACACACACACACACACACACACACACACACACACACAGATGTAGACGCCATCATACATGGCAATGCAAATGCAAGGTCATGCCTACTCACCCCACATACTACCACGATCCCAGTGTGGCCTAGGTGGCACAACATGACAACTATCTCAACTCTAGCTACCACTACTCTCGAGCGGCCGAATGGGTAGTATGAGTAAGTAGCTAGCTCGAGAGATATAGGCCACACAACGGGGGGTCCCTGCTACTGGCTGCTCCAACTGTCACTACCCATGAGTGATCGAGCACCGCATATAGGACAACTACACACAACTCCAATAACCACCATTTGTAGTGGTCGAGTGCGCAACTCCAACTACCATCATCAACAATGGCAAAGTAATGCAACTCCAAACCACTATCTATAGTGGTCGAGTGCGGCACTACAGATGAACTGCGCTCAACCCTGCTACCACTACCCCAAGTGGCCGAGGAGGTAGGATGACTGGCGACCCATCTCATCCACAAGGGAGACCCAGTCGACAACATGCATGCAATGTAATGATGCATAACTTCACACACATAAATCCACAACACTCTCTCTCTATCACACAGAGAGTCATAACAACTGACAGTCAATCATGCTAGGACCTCCAGTCTGTAAACAACACCATACACATAAATCCACAACACACTCTCTATCCCACAGAGAGTCATATACAACAATCAGCCAACCACACTAGAACCACCAGTCAGTAACAACACACCATCGACAACCCACTCACCATATACAAAATATGATCCACAATAGATGCACAACGTAAAGGGATGTGACATGATGATCAAACCCACATTTAGACCCACCACTCACAACCAGTAATACAACATGTCAACCCAAACCAAAACTACAACTGAACTCAGCTACATGCACTTACACGACTTCTATAAATCATACATATATAGAGTTTGTAATCCGCAATAGTGATGAACGAAACTGTAAAGATAACAATAGAGCATCTCAAACTCCAAAGACTAAGTATCAAGCACAAGAATAAATTAGAGTGGAGTTAAGGTAATGGTGTCATCATCATCATAAAATCTCATGCACTATGATCAACAATCTACCTGACCAAGGTAGGAATTACCCACCTGATATGTAGCTCGTGACAATAATCTTCACAGCCATGAACCTGCTTTGTAACCAAGTCCTGCACACAACATAGAATACAATTAAGTTCTATTGTACAACGAATGATCAAATCGAATCCTATATTGATTTCGTATTCCAACCTACTAAACGAATATTAATTAAAGTCTCATTCATCCATCCCACATTATACTGATAAAAAATCATAACTACACAATTCACCTTATGCCCATCACTTAGATTAAATATTCACATTACCCTATCATGCATCTCCAACCAATCCATAGATCCATTAAACCACTTATCAATGTTATGCATTTATAAATATTCAGATTCAGACTTACCCAACATTGTTTCATTCATCCATAGCTTCTTCATCGACTTAAGATAATCCAATCTGTATCAAACAATTTGACTTAAGCAACATCCAACTCCAATAGACCTCTACAGATATATCAATCCTAATTCATCAATTGCATAACCAAACAACAACATAAAATCCTTACCAACATTAATTTAACCACCGTGCTTACCTCCTTTCCCCCTTCAATGACATGAACAGATTACTCCCATTGATGCTGCTCACGGCAGCAAAGCTGTTGATGACAATAACGAAGGCAACTCACAATGACAGAGGCAGCTAGTTGTGAAGCGTAGAGTAGTTTTGATGGCAATGGTGATTGAAAGAATGGTGAAAACACAAGCAAGGAAAAGACCCGATGGTAGATCTAAGTGTGGCAGCCGACTTTATTGCTCACGGTGCAGAGTCAGTCGGAGGCACCCCTCACCTAGATCGGCGTTGCACAACAAGGAGTTGATGATGCAGATCATGCTGAGCTGAGCTCGCGGGGTCACCAATGTTGCTGGCAGGCTACTGCAATGGTCAGAGGCAAGTCGGCAACGGATTGAGCAGAGGCAGCGGCGGTGGAAAAGAAGAAACGGTGGAGGAAAACGACGGTAGTGACGAATCGATCTCGCGGCTAGAGTAGGGATCGAGTGGCACCGACGTTGCTACTGGCACACCGTAGTCGACCGAGATGGGTCGGTGATGATCACCGAGCTCGCAATGAAGAGATCCAGAGAACGAAGAAAACGCGATCAAGGGTGGCAGACCGCTGATACAATGAGCGATCCAGAGAGACAGGTGACGACGATCAACTGAGCACAGAGAGGAAGGAAGAGGCGGTGTCGCATACACAGCGGAGATGGCGTATGAGTTGGAGGTAGCGTCGTTGCTCGTTAGGCACTGGAGATGAAGAGAAGAAGGACGCGATCAGGAGAGGGAATCATGGCGGTGGAGAAGGAATTCGGGAGAAAAGAAATAACGAGTAAAAAAAATGTAAACCTAAGTTTAATAATTATAACTTAGGATAATTAATTCAATTAACTTCCTAATTACTGATAATCTAAACAGATTCTACCAAAGTCTATCTATTTTATCCCCATGAAATAGCATAAAACATCCATTTAAATCCAGAAAAATTTCTGAAAATTCCTAGAAAATTATATAAGATAATTTCTTAAAAGGGATACTTTATTATTATTTTATTTTTTGATATCTCATAGGTAGCAATGCAGAATGATAATGACAATAAGGATGACGATCGTTTTTATGGGAATGAAATCCAAAATTGTTCATTTTAATATAATTAGAAAGGATTCTCATAACCTCATTCTCAAATCCATTAATCAAACACTCTATGTTAATCTCATTCTCATTCCCTCATTTTAAATCCATGAACCAAACGCCACCTGAGTCTATGTGCCAATTGACACATATAATTTAATGTAGGAGGCTTAGAATTAGGATTGCACACCATTTCTACCTTATAGTCTATGTTAGACTCACCCCCACAAGAATACTTGAGTTGATATTCGGGTGGTAGATTTATAGCATGTTCGATCCGACCACGATTCGGAACTAAAAGTTCAATGGGTCAAAATCGACGATTTATGAAAGGTTGACCTTTAACTTTAACTGTCCAAGACAATTAACTATTCGCAGTTCAAAATTGTCGATTCACGGTTCAATTCAAGGTTCAACACGATTCAAAATAATATATATCCATCAACTAGATGGTACCCTCTTGTGACAATATAAGATAAACTACCGATACATGGCCCAAATAGTTGCTATCACAGATAATCCATAAAACACATCGGAATATACCGACAAATAATAAAAATACAAAGACTCAAATATATGCATACCGATACGACTTTGACACGACAAGAAAACATAGTCGAAACCAACATCCAAATCAAATCCATAGTAAAGGCCAAATACATACAACACCACCATACACTCAAAATGCGAAAACAACATAGGATAAAATCCCAAAACAAACAACCCAAAATAATACAATAGTATGGAATACAATTCATATACTCGGCATGAGATGGGATCAACTGGCGGAGCTCCGAGCACCCAAGGAAACTTCTACCTATTACCTAAGTGACAAGAAAACCCAGGGTATATGGTGGTGAGTATAAAACTCAATGGTAATATGAAAGATAGTGCATGACAACATATATCATATGGAGAACGACATGTATAGATATGGAGATGAACAAGTATGCATATGAAGATCAACAGATATACATATGGAAGTCAACAGATATACAGTCTTAAAGGTAATAACAAATAATCAACAGTATAACTATAATCAATGAATAAACAACTAATTGATCAACTGAACATAATGTAAGGTACTAACATATCTGAAGATCTGCAATGATACAACTCATAAAACCTAAACACATATACCACAATATAACACATACAACATGTAAGAACAATACTATACCTGTGATCAATACACTGCCATATGAATATCCTATAAATAAATACATCAACAAACCTAGTCCATCCTATACAACAACATGACGTTGATCAAATGCGTACAATAGTTCGACCCAACTCGTACACTGTACTCCACACACAACAGTATAGAATATACAAATAGTATGCAAAATGGTGAACAAACATATGCAACAAGCATAGATCAAATAAATGCAACATCACAACAAGCATATATAGACTATATCTATATATACTAATTACACACATACACGTATATATTGTTGGATCGAAAGCGCGCTAGAGGGGGGTGAATAGGGTGCGTAAAATTTTCTTTTTGTTCGATAAAACTAAAGCAACGCAACGGAAAAAGTAAATGACACAATTTTATTTTTTATTTGGTTCACAACCTAATGGTTGCTACTCCAAGGCCCCGCGATCCTTGACCGCGTACGATGGGGCAATCCACTAACTAAGTCTCCTCCTCGTTGGAGGTAGGAGACGACGAATACAAGGAACAAAAGCTTGAGGAAGAGGGACAATCCCACATCTCCTCTTTATAATGAAAGCACGATAAATAAAGGCTCGAATACAAATGTAAGGCAACAAAAATAAAACTACCGACGTTTAGAAGGTGGAATTTTGGCATGACGTCGGCGTAGTGGTGGCGTAGCGTTGTCGTAGACCTTCGGTATTGTGGGAGCACTTTGAGAGCGATAGAGATGGCCTAAAGGAGTGAAACCCCCCTTCGTTTATAGCCCTTCAACCCCCTAGACGTTGAGATCCGGATCCTACCAAAAAGGTCACCTCACCCCAAGATAAGGAGATCTTGTTTGACCTTCATCGAAGTGGGCAGTTTGAATATCAGTCGACTGATGGCCCTTCATCAGTCGACTGATGCCACCAGCAGACGACTGCCAATAGCCAGCAGTCGACTGCCAGCTTGGTTATTCAACTGTAACAAAGAGTTAGTATAAGACAAATGAAAGATAGTAAATATGATGGTTCCTTACCGTTTGATCTCGATCTAGACCTTCCATTGGAAGTCTTAATTAGATCGCCATCTATAGTCGTCCCTGTATGGAGGACACGACCTTACCATCTCTCTTCGCACTTGTGCTTACCTCCGGTCCTTTCTGACCAGTTGCCTAGCTTCCGATCTCCACCTGGATTCTTCGACTCCCACGAAGTTCTCCCGGTGTCACCCGACCACCACGGTTTCTCGACTTGAGATTCTCTGGGTGTCGCTGACCATCGACTTAGCTTAACCATTTCCTGCACACTTAACTCAACTCATGAGATAACAGTAGGACCTTAACTTTGGGTCTTTGTCATAATTAAAATCTAGGTTCGATTATCTAGTGCCCCTGCACTAACAATCTCCCCCTTTTTTATCTATGACAAACCGACACAAAGTTAAGGGAATTTAAAGCATAAAATAAATGAAGTAAATGATATGATTAAATGTTAAACGTTTTTTCAAAACACTCCCCCTTAAGGTTGTCTCACCCTTATCCCTAGGTGAGTTTTGAAAAAGATACTTTAATTTTAAAATCTGTGTTACTCCCTCTTAACTTTTCCCTCTTCTTCCCCTTTTGCCATAAATCAAAAAACAAAGGTTGGGGGTGTATATATAAAATAGGGGTTTTAAAACAGAATGAAACTGTAATATATCGAGAAAAATAAATTAAAAAAAATTATTTTAAATAATAATATAATAATATAATTTTTAAATGAGATAAATAAAATAAAGTTATTTATTTATTTTATTAAAAGGGAATTAATTAATTATTAGTTTTAGTCAATAATTGCTGGATAAAATTAGATTTGGTTAAGGAGACAGAGAGAAAAGTCCAAGCAGGTAAAGTAGGATTGGATGTTTGTTGTTGGAAAAGCCCTTACAGGTCTGGAGATCGAAGGCAAGGTAAGGAAAGTCTAAACAGGTTAAGAAGGACCGGATATTTGGTGATAGGAAGTTTTGGCAAGTCAAGGTGACCATATGACTAAGCAAGTGAAGTCCTGGCAGGTTAAGATGACCGGATGACTAGCCAAGTGAAGTCTCAGCAAATCAAGATGATTGTGTTTGGCAAGTGAAGTCCCAGTAAGTCAAGACGACTGTGCTTGGCAAGCGAAGTCCTAGTAGGTCACGGTTGATCGGATGTTAGATAAGAAAGATTCTGAAAGTTCAAGAGTCATCGGATGTTGGATGAGAAAAGTCCTAATAGGTTGAGGTCAATCAAATATTAGGTGAAACGAGAATTAACTTGAAAATAGACTAAAACTAAGTTATCAATCGATTGGTAAAGTATACCAATCGACTAGTGTTTACTGTTCAAGCACGTTAAGTTCAAAACTCGACTGAGAACAATAGCTAGCAATCGATTGCTATTGTTCATCAGTCGACTATTACAATAGTTGACTGCTACAGTAACAGGCGATAGAACTCTACTGTGAACGATAGCAATCAATTGCTACTGTTCATCAGTCGACTACTATAGTACAATCAACTGCTACAGTAGTCGACTGTTATAGTACAGTCGGTTATGAATAGTATTTTCAGCCCATAGACTACTTCTAACTCAATCAGTCAGTTCGACTGGAGCTTACCAATCGACTGGTGCACTATAGCAGGTTAAAATACAATGTGGATTTAGTCGTTGAAGAGCAACGATCGATTGACTAGTCGACTATGGATAAGGTCAATCGACTGGTAGACAAAAATTAGCCCGATGAAGACCTTATAAAAGAGAGTTTCATGGAGATTTCGAGATGTCGATTCTTGAAGACTTTGAAGGGAATTTGCTGCTGCATTTTAGATCTTCCATGACATTCCAAAATAACTAAGTTACAAGCAAGCAATATCACAATCGTGTAGAGTATTTTTTTATTTTTGTTTTTCATTTCACTTGTATATTTTATATTTGGTTGCATTTTTTATACAAGATTTAGGTTGTAAGAGATTTATCTATCTTCGGACGATTTCCAAGGAGGAGGAAGCGATCAGTGGCGAAGAGAGGGAGGGGCGAGGGTGTGCGAAAGTACTCCTTTCTTTTAGAAGGTAAAGGTAGTCCTCTCCTGTTAGCCGTCGACCATTAGCTCCATGTGATCTGTTAGTTGCCGTCGAATTTCATTGAGCACCCGTTCAAATTTTAATCTAGATTCGCCACTGGAAGTGATAGTGGAACTATCGATAGGAGTTAGGTCGTGGAGTAGGAACCGAGTATTCCAAATTACATAAAATTCGATGTGTTGTATATGTTGATACGAACCCCACCAACAATTGTGATGGAACCCGAGACAAAGATGGCTAGAACCCCAGGATTAGAAGACAAGAATTTGAGCCTTGACCCGTAACCAAGGATTGACACGAACCAAGACTACGAAAGAGAAGAAACGCCACACCCGGAAGTGATAAGTTTCGATTGTTGAACGCCACGAGAATAAACTCGATAAGTTCAGAAGTCCTTTCAAGAACTAAGAAGAGAGCACACAAATATTTCTCAACAAAAGTTTTCTTCCATGTTAGGATTTGCCTCCATTATATAGTGGGAGTAAGCAAGTAAGAGTTCAAAATGCATGCAACAATTAGAGTACCCATTCTTGCATGTAAGCATGCATACAACTTAGAAACTCAAAATAATTATAGTACCTATGCTTGCATGTAAGCATGCACACAACTTAGAAACTCAAAACAATTATAGTACCTAGGCTTGCATGTAAGGATGCACAACTTAGGAATCCTCAAAACTCAAGTCTTCATACGTCTTTAATGCATGAGCAAGTTCCTGTAATTATTTAGTGTTCTTCCACCGATGATGTCCGGACGAGTCAAGGATCGATAAGTTCGATGACGTGGATTAGACCTTGATCTGCACTTGGGCTTATCTTGGTCTCTTCTTTCTCATGATCCGTCCAGTGTTCGTTGATTAGTCCATTTAATACTTCCTTGAAACCTTTTGCTCAAAGTCTTGTAATTGAACCTTCTGGAAGCGATAAATGATTCTTCGTAGCTTCATCCTTAAGCCAACAAGCAGCCCCTTGACTTGCATCATATGTATTTTGTCTTGTCTTTTATTTATACATTGTTTTCGCTGCATTACCGTTTTGTAGACGAATACATGAATGCAATTAACCGTCAAATTCGAATTGCTATTCACTCCCATCTTTAGTGACGCCTGGTCCTAACAATAATAACTTCAAAACAAATATTGTGTATTGGTTTAATATGTGTGTTAAACATTTACATGTAGGAATACTAGGGCTGGAATCTCCCCGTCTTAAATGCGAGTTTGAGTGCGATGCATTAGTTAGACTCTCAAGAATGAACAATAAATTATGAAGCTAATGGGGTTATTATAGTAGATACATTCGAAACTAGTGAGTGAGATATGTTTTTATGAGCTCTTTTATAAGTTTGACTGACTTATTTAATAGTGTATAGCCAGTTAATATGCTGACTATTAACGATTAAATATTATGAGACATATGTAAGGACATACGAACGAAGAGATGAGAGTTGAATAAAATTATAGGAACACCCCACAACAAAGGTATTATCAGTATTGAAAATTGTATTGGGGATGTTTGCTGTTCGATGGCAAATGATAATTGAAAGAACATCATTTATAAAAACTTGCAGGGAGAAACGTCGATAGAATTTATGTTTGCTGTCCGATGGCAAATGATTAGGTTGATTCCCTTTGTAACCACACAGTACTGTCCAATTTATCCTTTTTTTTTTAATTCTTTGTTTGCTCAAATGGATGATTCGGTCGGTAAATTCGTTGATTATATAACAGCAAAATTGAGGAAGAGAGGCTCGTTGCCTTTCGCTGTTTCTCCGTCATTTTTTTTTTGTAAGCATCCAGCTGATTAATTTCGTAGATGGTCGATACAGTTCTATGGATCTTTGATGAATTATTAAATAATTTTTAAATGAGATATGCTCTACTGATCATCAAAATAAATCAGAAAAATATTCACGATTCAACAGTCAAATTCGATAACATAGTTATATCGTTTCTATAAGATAGATCCGACGTCGAAAATATACTCCATTCGAAAAGATAAATTTTTGATCCACATTCAATTCAGGATTATTTGTTCAAATTCTTTTAAAATTCAAAATCAAATTTATTCCATCCTCTAATTTATTCCATTAAAAAATTGAACCATTCGAATCATTTGTAAAATATTGTCCCCTTTTATCGTTGCACGGTGTTTTTTCGGTGCCTCTTAATTGTTCTTTCCTTCGTTGCTGTCTCTTGTGGACGTAGAAGGCAAAAAATTAAAAAAAAAAATACGGCGAAAAAAATTCAAAGAGGAAAAGAAAGAAAAATAATGAGGAGGAAAAGCAAAGAAGAAAAGAAAGAAAAAAATACGGCGCAATTACTCGTGGTTAGACTGCAAGTCTATGGCGACTTGCATCCTGGCTGTAAGTTCGCAACGACAACTAATAATCTGTGGATTGGCTATCAAAAGGAAAAAAGAAATAATAATAATAATAATGAGGACGAAAAACCAAAAAAAAAAAGAAAAAGAAAAAGAAAGGGATAACTCAGACGATTATGACTCACAGTTAGATGGAAGTCTATGACACCCTGGCTATAAATTAACAGTGACGTCAATAATTTATGGCCTTGATTGTTACGATTCACAATCAAATTAAAAATTCTTAGCAGTCAGGCTGCATATTTATGACAGTCGTAGCGGTCAGGCTATGTGTCTACCCGGCTAAAATCACTAAATTTTGACTTATTATGATTCCGTGGATTAGAATCCGTTAACTCGGCAATTCGAATGGTAGATTTAACTGGTTATTTTTTTTTTGGCAATTTATCATTTCAGATTTTCAAAATTAAAAAATATTAAAATTATGTACGTAGTTTTTATAATTATCAAATCGCATATCACTTTCCAAATTTACCTCTTCACTCAATATTTCATTTTGGACGAAACCGACTGATAGACCTAAACACTTCCACTACAAAAAAAATTAAATTGACGACGAAATTTGACAATGAAAAAAAAATTATTGTAAATCTACAACAAAATTTGCGACGAATTTTAAATTTCGTCGCAAATTAGTAACGAAATTTCCAACAAAAATTATTTTGTTGCAAAATTATTTAAATTTCCAACATTTAATTTTCGTCGCAAAATTCGTTACAAATTGACGACGAAAATGATTTTTCGGTACCAATTTGCAACAAAAAAATATTTTCATTGTAAATGTTTGCAACGAATTTTGAATTCGTTGTAGAATTTGCAACGAATTCAAAATTTATTGCGGATTTTGCAACGAATTAAATTTTCGTTCCAAACATTTGCAACGATTTCATAAATTCGTTGTAAATTTTGCAACGAAATTTTTTTCGTTACAAATTAGCAACGAATCTAAAATATCGTCGCCAAATTGGCGACGAATTTAGCAACAAAATAAGATTCGTCGTCAATTTCTCCCTAATTATTCTTCCCTTCCTTTCCCCAATCGAATCACGCGACTATCCCTCCGATCCCTGACGCCTCCGCTTCTTCTTCTTCTTCGCCGTCACGAGTAGCGACGGCGATACGAAGACGAGTCATGCACACGCGCCACAGGCTCCTCAGAATCGGCCGCAGTTCGCACTGTGGCCGCACACTGGCTACACGGGCCACTAGGCCACACCATGGGGCATCGCAAAGAATCGCCGCAGCGGCCGTGACTGGACAAGCATCACACGCCCGAGAGTATGCGAGCAAATGGACGACATCTCCTCTGTACGTGGCAACATATCCTGTTAATACAAGACCCTTGGACCCACAACAACCATAACATATACAAATGTAAACATAAGAACATAACAAAAACAGCGGAACTAACACAACTACAATACAAACTACACACCATGCATACTGGTATGACTAATAGCAAATTAAGCAAATGCCGAAACAAAACCAGAAAAGAAAGGTACAACAACAGCAATGTCCAACACTACAAATCATCGTATAAAACCAAATCCATCACGAAATACCTACGATAAACCCAAAAGCTCGAACTCTCGGAGTTGAGATGAGACGATGCCAGCCAGCGATGCTCCAAGCCGTCACGAAAACTTCTACCTGTTACCTAGGTGACAGAAAAACCTAGGGTCCATGGTGGTGAGTATAACTCAGCGGTAATATGAAAGAACATGTATATACATCAAATATCACATGTAATTCAACAATATAACCTACAGGTACATCAGGTATACACCAACATAAAAAATATATACATGCATATACCGTCTAACCAAATAAACAACGTAAAATGCAGACATACCTGAAAGTCCGCTACGCTACTCTGATCCAACCTGAGCATATATCCACAATATATAACATGAAGAGTAATACTAACTCACACTATAATCATGATAAAGGTCAAAGGTATCTAATGGTCCAACCAACAAGTATACAAGTATCCGACACAACCATATAACAGATGCGAGTAGTATGTATGAAGATGATGTACAACCAAATGCAGTAAGCATAGTACAAACAAATGCAACATCACAATAAGCATACATATAGACTGCATCTATATATACACTAATCACAATCATCTATATATATATATATATATATATATATATATATATATATGACAATATGCAAGACGTGCAGCATGCATGGTCATGTCGGCTCACCCTAAAGCTACCACGACCCCAGTGTGGCCTCGGTGGCTCGACATGACAACTGTCCCAACTCAACACCAACCACTACTCTCGAGTGGCCGAGTGGGCAGTATGATCGAGTAGCATATAAGCGTAAAGTGCAAGCTACACGACGGGGGTCCCTGCTGTTAGCTACTCTGACAGTCACTACCCATGAGTGGTCGAGTGCCACACACGTAGGACAACGACATGCAAATCCAACTACTACCGTCTATAGTGGTAGAGTGCGGTGCCACAAATGCTCTGCCCTCACACCGGTTACTCCTCCTATGAGTAACTGTGGAGGTAGGATGACTGACGACCCTCTCAACCATAAGGGAGACCACGTCGCCAGCATGCATGCAAATGATATGAATGCATAGTCACACATACAGACATACATCACAGACTCTCTATTCTACAGAGAGTCATACCAATATGCACTCTCTATCCTGCAGAGAGTCGTACTCAACTAATCATAACACTCTCCATCCTATAGAGAGTCATACCAATCTGATCGACACACTCTCTATCCTGCAGAGAGTCGTACTCAATAGATCATAACAAGCTAGGACCACCGATTTGTAGCAACACACTAATCACAATTTACCTGACCATTTACACAACACATGATAGTAGTAAACAAGCAACATAAGAATATTGATATCAATCCTACGTTCAGGACATTACCTACTTACGGATGACCTCTTTCTCAATTTACAAATCAGGTCATCATCCATACTCCACTATTTACACATAACTAAGCATTTATATGTTTACTTATATCACATCTGTAACTCCTAATCATGATGAGGGAAAATGTGATAACAGCAATAAAGCATATAAGGCCAAAGACAAAATATCAAGCACAAGAATAAATAAGAGTGGGGTCAAGGTAATATAATCATATAACATGATCATATATCTAAATCTACATGTATCAACAACTACCTGACCAGAGTAGAAAATTACCCACCTGATTTGTAGTTCGGCTTATTGTATTCACGTCTGCGAACCTACCTCGTATCAAAGTCTTGTAACCAAAAATACAACATATAACCAAGTTTAACATACACCCGGTAATAGAGTCAATACCTACTTAATTAACCTTAATAATCCTTTAATCAGATTCCACCTACCATATACTTCACAAATAACTCTGCTTTAATATCCCGGTTATGCAAAGTTATCATACATCTACCTCGAATCAAAATAAAATCTTCTATCACAGTAAAATATGTGCATAAGCATTAATATCCAGACTCACCTGGTTATGCCTCAATCGCACAACCTCCTTGTCCACTTAATAGCACCCAATATGAATAAATTAACCTCATTCGTCCATACCAATGAACCCAATCACGTAATAAGTTACACCTATACAATTCATTAACAATTACTTATTGAACTAAATATTAACTGTAGAACATAGCGTATATCCATCAATTATCCAAATCCAAGCTTACCTAACACCACTTCATTCAACCACAGCACCTTTCTTCAATCAGACCCAAGTCCAAACAGCTGAATTGGAGACAAACCCCACAAAGGTTTGCCTTATCCCTATTACACACAATATAGCCTAAATTCCTGTCTAAATTACACCACAAATCTGAAATCTACAAACCAACAAGATGGCTAAGAAATTACTCATAGATGTGAGAGTAGGTCATCGAAAAAATTTCACGATCGACCGACAGCAGCTGTTGTATCAGAGTTATAGAGTGGCTGAATCCCTGTTCATCTCATGCAACCTACACAATCCAGATTTCTCCCACACCTCTTCAATCACTGCAACAGAATTGTAATTTCTTCCAATGAAAGTAAGAAGAACGCAACAACAGCTCTTCATGATCGAATAAAAGAAAAGCTGAGATGGCAACCTAAGCTTACGATGATCTTCCTCTCGTTAGAGATGGCACAAATCGTCCTCAACGACAGTTGTTCCTCTCGACAAAGGAAATCGACGACTTGTTGAGGCGGTTGCAACAGAGCACTAGAGATGGAGATGGCTGGCGACACCATTTCTCGCAGCCACCAAAATCTGGACATTCCACCAAAGAGGGATGGACGGATGGCGGCAGTTGGCTAGGGTGTCGACGGTGGCAGATTAACCGATGTTGCGGTCAATCGTCGAGAGGAGTCGCGCGATCAAGCGGAGGTTGAGGGAGGAGGCGGCGGCCACGGGTGTCGTGCGTGAGCGACAGGCAAAAAGGGGCGGCAACAAGTGGGCAGACGGTAGAGTCCGCCCGCGTGACGGCAGGCGACAGGGCTACGACTCAGTGGCACGTGAAGCGAGTGACGATGCACGAGCGGAGAGCAGCGTTGTCGATGTGGTGATAAGAGCAATTGGCAAGGATGAAGGCACCATCGTTGTTAGTCAGGCGCCGGAGATGAGGAGAAGAAAGGGGAGCGACAGTGGCAAGAAATCGAGAGGAATCACAATCGGGATTTGAGGAGACCAAGATCGAGAGGAGAAGAAGAAATCACGACAGAAATGAGGGAAACGAAAGAAACGGCTCGGGCTCGCGTTAAAGGAAGAGACGAGTGAGTTTTTTTTAACGGCTGATCTAAATGGTTGAGTTAGCCTAGATCAAATCCGAGCTAATCCAACTTGACCCAACGCCCATTTAGGCTTTAATCTTCCTCTTAAAAGGTCATACAAATCCCTTTTAATTCTAAACAAATTTCTGAAAATTCCACAAGATAATTCCCAATTAGCAAAGGATTTTTTTTCGGTATCTTATAGTTGCCGCCAGGCCACGCCGCGTAGCAGTTGTCGCGCCGTGCGTGTGCCCTCGCGGCAGTTGTCGCATGCCCTCGTGAATTTCTGCTGTCGCGAGGTTGATCAGGGTGCCGATCGTCACGCGCTGCTGCGGCATGCCACACTTTGCCGGAGGTCGAGGCGTCCATTATGTCGCACTTTGTGGGCACTTTGCGTAATTTGACATGGGGCACAGTTTGGGTGGTTAATCGTCGTCCCAACTTGTTGTTTATCGCCGTAACAATAGAGTTAAAATTTAAATGTTATTCAAATTATATAAATCAGTATAATGTATAATCTAAATATAAAATTATTTTTCATATGTTTGTCGTACTTCGTCATTAAGGTGTTTGGTATGTTCGTGAAGTCTTCAGCTAGCTGTGAGCTCATCCATTATTTTCATCAGGACAGGTACGTATAAATATTGTATATTTATAAAATTGTAGTATTGTTATTTTATATTAACTATAATTAATGTTTGATTTTAAGTAATTTTATTACTGTAAATATATAATATTTGTTCAAAATGATATTATAGTTTGCAATTAAATATCACACAAAATCATATTTAGTACTAGAAGAATTTATTTTGACTATAAATTTATTATTAGATTGATATATATGGATGAAATTTAGAAAAAATTAAAATTAATCCTTGATATAATTTTGAAAATAGGATAAATGGAGAGAGAACGAAGTTGGATGTATAAAAAGAATTTACCAAAACGTTGTAGTTTAACCGATGAATTTATTATTGGGTTGGAATAATTTTTGACATTTGTTAATAGCAATGTTGAGTTTATGGATGGGAATAAATTAAGGTATCCATGCAAAAAATGTCATAATGGTAAATTTTTTCAATGTGATAAAGTTCAAGAACATCTTTGTATATTTGGTTTTATGCCAAATTATTATAATTGGACTTGTCATGGTGAATTGTTTACATCCGATGAAGAGGTTGGACAAAACATACAAAGGACAATTAGTGGAGAGAAAATATATTACGATCAATTCAATCCATACCAGAGGATGATAGTTGATGCAGTTAGTCATAATTTAAGTAACGAACCAAACGCTGTAAGTTTTAGTTATCCTCAAACATTTGAACACATGTATACTAATTATTCAACGCCGTTGGAGGAGGTAGAAGTAACTGGTGTTCATGAAAATGTGTACAATGAGTCATATCTCAAATTTCAAGA
Organism: Wurfbainia villosa; assembly: GCA_025175895.1. Classification (NCBI taxonomy): domain Eukaryota; kingdom Viridiplantae; phylum Streptophyta; class Magnoliopsida; order Zingiberales; family Zingiberaceae; genus Wurfbainia; species Wurfbainia villosa. Next base: position 22,306,922 of record CM045998.1, read on the forward strand.
AGTGTTGAGAGCTGCAGATGACAATCACACTAAATTATCTCTCACCGCAAGATTGTTGAATGTTAAAGCTGAGCATAATGTGTCTGAAGATTGTTTTAATGATTTTTTTCAAGTTATTGGAGAAGTATTGCCGCGTGATTACATAATGTCGAACGATTTTTACAGTATGAAAAAACTTGTGAAAGATTTAGGTCTTCCGATGCAAAGAATTATTGTTTGCAGAGATGATTGTATGCTATATTGGGGAGATAATGCAGATTTAGAGACTTGTAAATTCTGTAGTCAATGTAGGTACAAGAGTAACACAAGATCAAATCGTAATAAGCGATTAAAATCATTCAGACAAATGTTCTATTTGCCTTTAACTCCTAGATTGCAAAGGTTTTATGCATCAAAGATCACTGCTGAACACATGACTTGGCATGCAAATCATGAAACAGAGGATGGGCTAATTTGCCATCCATCAGATGCATAGGTGTGAAAATTTTTTGATAGAACATATCCTGAGTTTGCGAATGAGACTCGAAACATCAAGTTGGGTCTATGTGCTGATGGATTTGCTCCATTTGGCAAATCAGGAAGAACTTATTCTTTCTGGCCAATTATCGTAACTCCGTATAATCTTCCACTTGGTATGTGTATGAAAACACCTTATATGTTTTTAACATTGATTGTGCCTGACTCTCATAATCCGAAGAAGTTAATAGATGTTTACATGCAACCGTTGATTGTCGAGTTGATCCAACTATGGGACGAGAGTGTTTCCACATATGATGTCCATACTAATCAGATGTTCATAATGAGAGCTGCACTTCTTTGGACCATAAATGATTTTCCTGCTTATGGGATGTTATCGGGATGAAGTACCGCGGGATTTTAGGATGTCCAATATGTATGGAGAGATCAAAGTCATTCAGATTGAAACACGGAAAGAAATCGAGTTATTTTAATTGTTATAGACAATTTTTACCGCCAAATCATAAATTCAGAAGAAATAAAGAATGTTGGTGCAATCGGCCCAGGTCACGATTGACCAGGACTCGAGTTTGACTCGAATGATGTTTTGATGTTCGACAAAAATATATGACAATGTAATTGTCAAGGTAAAGTCCAAGTCATGGGTACTTGGCATGGAAAGTCCAAGTTGAACACTTGACATTTGGTAAAGTCCAAGTCTTGAGTACTTGGCATGAAAAGTCCAAGTGGGACACTTGGCACATGAAAAGTCCAAGCATGGGTCTTGGCAATGTAAAAGTCCAACATGGGTTGGCAAGGGAAAGTCCAAGCTTGAGTCTTGGCATGAGAAGTCCAAGGGGTTTGATATTGGTTGCGTAAAGTCCAAGCGGGAGTCTTGGTAGCATAAGTCCAATGGTTGGCGACGTAAAGTCCAAGCGGAGTCTTGGCGGCGTAAGTCCAATGTGCCTTGGCGGTGTAGACATCGTTAGCATGACATAGCCGATGGAAGCACCTGAAGGCTAACGCGATGGATGAACAAGTCATGGATGACTTGGAGGGATCCGAGAGGCGTGAGGCTGATGGAGGTAGCTAGAAGGCTTAGGTCTAGGCTAAGGGTGGTCTAGCAAGTATGGGGGCACCATACTTGGGCTAAAACCTCATGTTTGAGGTGTGCCAGTCGACTGGTGTCATGTGGCAGTCGACTGGACCGAGTCAACTAGGGTTTGACTGCGGGAAGTGGTCTAGCGATCATTGCCCGGAGGTGGGCGATCGGTGATGGCTCAGCGATCGGCGATCGTGTGATCGGTCGGCGGTGCTGATTTTACCGACCATAATGGAGTCTCACTCGACCGCTGCGACGAGCAGTCGAGTGATGGCTCATCAGTCGACTGATGCTCGTGATCAGTTGACTGATGTCCTAGCCGTTGGATTTTTCCAGCGTGGATTACACCGTTGTCTCACAGCAACAGTGTGATCGGTCGGTGATAGTCGGCGATCGGTGATCGACTTTCGGCCGCGAGTTGAAGCTATAAAAGGAGCTCGTGATGGAGAAAAAGATAGCAATTTTCTTGAGCGAAATTGAAGGGGGAAGTTGGTGCTTTCCAGTCCTTCAAAGCTAGTTCAAGGAAATCAAAGATCAAGCAATCCAAAGCTCTTGTAAAGTGTTTTTCCTTTACTTGCATTTGTATTTCATTGTATTTGCTTGTATTTATTTGATTATTGTTGTAATCATTATTGTACGAGGTTTCTCCGCCTCCGGATTGTTCCAAGAAGGAGTGTTTATTAGTGGTTGCGTGTGCATCACTAGAGCTTGTAGAACTCAATCCGTGGAGTAGGAACCGTGCGGTTCCGAACCACATTACATACTCATGTTCTTGTTGTGTTGGCGTATTTTGTTATTGTATTATATCTATTTCCGCTGCGCACTAACGAAATTGTAGAGACGAACACGCGATCGAATTCCACGAACGGTCAAATGCTATTCACCCCCCTCTAGCGGCGTCAAATATCCTACAATTGGTATCAGAGCCCGGGGCTCTTCTACGGACTAACCGCCAGGAGCTAAGACAAAAGACGCTAGAGGAAGAAGATGTAATTCCAAGACAAGCTTGGATGGGACATCAACACTCCACCGCCATATGATCGAGAAGACTTTTGGGTGTGGAGATCAAGAATGGAGACGTTCTTGATGATGGATATAGAGGATTGGTTCATCCTCGTAGAAGGCTTTGAACCTCCTCGGGACAAAAACGGAAACGTCTTGAAATTGAAGAAGTGGACACGAGAGCAACGTCTCAAGTTCAAGACCGAAATCAAGGTAATAAAGCTCTTAGAAGATTTAATACCTAATGACATTTTGTCTAGTTTAGGTGAATTTCAAGGCACCAAGGAGCTATGGGAAAATTTAGCCAAGCTCCATGAAGAACCATCCATGGCTCAAGAAGAAGAAGAAGAGGTGGAAGAAGTATCCACTTCTAGGATTGAGGAGGAGAGACCATCTACACCGGAGCAACCTCAAGAAGAGCCTTCAACATCCGGTCAAGATGAGGAAGCTCAAAATTCAACTCCGGCACCTACCATCACCCTAGGTAACTCAAGCATATGTGTTAATAATAAAATGCATATAATATGTCTTGAGTGTAGGGAATTTGGGCATTACAAGAGCAAATTCCCAAAGAAGGTTAGGAAAGCTCCACCGGCACCAAAAGTCAATGATGTCGGTTCCCCAACATCTAAAGGCAAGGAGCACATCATATGCTTCAAGTGCAATTCAAAAGGACATTATAGGAATCAATGTCTTAGGGGGAGCAAAAAGACCAAAGAGGGAGCTACACATGTAGGGGGAGCATCCAAGGCAAACCCTAAGGTATATTTCAATAATGCACCTTCCTTAGTTAATAGGCAAAAGCATGCTAGAAGATTTAATTCTCTTGCTATTGTACATGAAAAGCATGCTAGAAATAATAGACATATTTGTTTAGGTGCTAAGAGTGTCCACTTAGGAAATAAGAAGAAATTTGGGACTAATGTCCCTAAAAATATTTTACCTAGGGAATCTATCAAGAAAATAGGAGAACACCTAGGGTTTAACCCTAAATGGACTAGGCATATGCCTAGGAAGTCCAATGCCCAAGGATTAAATCAAAATTCTAAAATTGGGCAACTAGAAAAGGAAAATCAAGTCTTGAGGTCAAGGCTTGAAAAGATGGAAAAGACCCTTGCAAAAATGCAAAATCCATTTCAAGGGTCAAGAGGTCAACATGTAGGGTCTAGAAGTCAAAGCCTAGAGTCAAATGGTCAAAAATCAAGACCTAGGAAATTAGATTCATCCAAGGGCAAACCTAAGCCCAAGGAAACCTATCACAATGTTCCATTTGATTATGGAACTAAACCTAGGAAAACTAAGGTCAATAGGGAAGTCATCCCTAGAGTTGACCAAGGGTTGTGCCTAGTGGCCAAGGTTTCTAAGAAACCTAAGGTGGCCACTAAGAAGGTTGCAAGGGGAGTTACCCCTAGAGTCAACCTAGGTAAGACCAAAATGACCAAGGCTAATAAGCCTAGGAGGGTCATTAGGAAGGTATCTAGGGAGGTTATCCCTAAGGAATACCTAATTAACCCTAGGAGCTCAAATCGATTTTGGGTTCCTAAGAGCGTGATTGATTCACGCTAGATGGGTTTAGGGTGTGTCAACCTTGATTGGATGGGTAGTTAACTCAACCATGATAAAGGTTGCATTTTAGGTCATTTTCAAGGTTATGGTTATCTTGGGAATGTGGTTTGATTTGAATCCTAAAGGTTTTTAGGATGTGCCAATATTAATTAAGAAATTTGATAATTTGATCAAATTGGCACAATTTAGTTTTAGAGGTTTTAATGTGTCAATTCGGGGTTTTAGCACATTTGGGAAAATTTAGATTAATATGGCAAAATAAACCTAATTATATCAAATGACAATTAATATTAAAATTTAGGTATTACTATACCTATATATTTTATATGTCATGCTTTGTTTGCCATATAACATGTCATGACATCATGTTTATTTTAATCATTTTATATGTCATGTTCATGTTTAGGATTAAGGTTTCAAATGTCATGTATGTTTAGATTTCATCTTATGTAATGACATCATGATTATGAGCATATGGTTATTTATATCATTTCTAATGCCATAATCATTCATGCATTTAAGACAATTTGGTTGAAATTGAATTAAGGACTATGGCATGACTTGAAATCCCATTTATAAGGGAATCAAGTAGGGTTGCCTTAGAGAATGCATGAAACCCTAGATTAGGATAACCAAAACCCACATCTCACATCCAATTGACATGTATGTGTATTTATACACCCTAGATACATGTGAGATGCTAGGATATGAGTTAAGTTCAAGGTGCATAGTTTTTGCATCTAGATGAACTAAAACTCATCTAATTTCAATTATGGATCATTGGGAGAGCATGTGTACAAGTCATGTACATAAAGCCCAAGGAATATGATCCAAAATAAGGTTTTGAAAATATTTTAAAATCATTTTAGAAAACCTTGGTGAAGTCTATCTTTTGATAGCAATCACCATTGATGAAGTTGATACAAAATAGGGCCAAAACATTGAAAATTTCAATGGTTTTGAGTTTTGTATCAAACTCACTATTTTATGGGTAAAATAATTTTCAAATATTTTTCACCCATTGTAATGACTATAAGTAATATACGTATCAAATTTCATGATTTTTTTGATATACGTAGAATTACTTATGACTTTTTGAATTTCGTTTCTGATAAATAAAAATCGAGATTTTCAGTTATCAGTCGACTGCCACTCATGTTAGTGGCAGTCGACTGGTAGCTGACAGAGTCGACTGCCAAGGCTGATTTCAGGAAAACTAGGTTTGGTTAGCCCGTGTTCAGCTATGGTAAAGGTCCCTGACTACTCCTAACCCTAAGATATGCTTTGGGAAGCATGATGAAGGGTGAAAATCCATTGGATATGGATTAGGAGAGTTGTTTAGGGTTTGTATCAATTATAAGGTGTTGGAAAGTTCAATGTTGAATTTCTAACCTTAATTTTGATGGTTTAGCGTTCCTATTGGCTTAGGAACTTCCCAAGGACATTGTTGGTGCAATGGTCAAGGGGGAGCAAGCCTTTAGGGGGAGTTATCCATCTTAGGATGATGGATGTGTTTCTCTTCTTGAAGGGGGAGAAGTTATTGGGAGAGTATCATCAATTGGGAAAATTGATGGGATTTTGAGAGACCTAATTTGGAAATTGGGAGAGAGTATAGGATTGCCTCTTTTGAGTGATATGAGACTTATCATTAGGAAGATGGTAGGCATCCTAGGTATTTTTAGACCAAGGGGGAGATTGTAAGATCTCATTGGGACATGAGACATTGACCTCCTTGGAGAGAAGACCTTTTTGATGTTAGTCAAAAAGGGGGAGAATGTTTGGGGGAGAACATTTAAGATTACCAATTTGGAATAATTGGTAAGAGACTTGAGTTAGTGGTCTAACTCAAATGATTTGTTTGGTTTTTGTCAAACATCAAAAAGGGGGAGATTGTTGGTGCAATCGGCCCAGGTCACGATTGACCAGGACTCGAGTTTGACTCGAATGATGTTTTGATGTTCGACAAAAATATATGACAATGTAATTGTCAAGGTAAAGTCCAAGTCATGGGTACTTGGCATGGAAAGTCCAAGTTGAACACTTAGCATTTGGTAAAGTCCAAGTCTTGAGTACTTGGCATGAAAAGTCCAAGTGGGACACTTGGCACATGAAAAGTCCAAGCATGGGTCTTGGCAATGTAAAAGACCAACATGGGTTGGTAAGGGAAAGTCCAAGCTTGAGTCTTGGCATGAGAAGTCCAAGGGGTTTGATATTGGCTGCGTAAAGTCAGCGAGTCTTGTGGCGTAAGTCGATGTGCCTTGGCGGTGTAGACACCAGTTAGCATGACATAGCCGATGGAAGCACACGAAGGCTAGCGATGGATGAACAAGTCATGGATGACTTGGAGGGATCCGAGAGGCGTGAGGCTGATGGAGGTGGCTAGAAGGCTTAGGTCTAGGCTAAGGGTGGTCTAGCAAGTATGGGGGCAGCATACTTGGGCTAAAACCTCATGTTTGAGGTGTGCGGTCGGCCCAGTGTCATGTGGCGGTCGGTGGACCATCAACTAGGGTTTGTGCGAAGTGGTCTAGCGATCATTTGCGGAGGTGAAGCGATCGGTGATGGCTCAGCGATCGTGATCGTGTGATCGGTCGGTGGTGCTCATTTCGGCCACATAATGGAGTCTCACTCGGCCGTGCGATGGCCCGATCGGTGATGGCTCATCGATCGTGATGCTCATGATCGGTCGGTGATGTCTAATCGTTGGATTTTCGGCGTGGATTACACCGTTGTCTCGCGACAGCGGTGTGATCGGTCGGTGATAGTCGATCGGTCGGTGATCGACTTTTCGGCCACAGGTTGAAGCTATAAAAGGAGCTCGTGATGGAGAAAAAGATAGCGATTTTCTTGAGCGAAATTGAAGGAGGAAGTTGGTGCTTTCCAGTCCTTCAAAGCTAGCTCAAGGCAATCAAAGATCAAGCAATCCAAAGCTCTTGTAAAGTATTTTTCCTTTACTTGCATTTGTATTTCATTGTATTTGCTTGTATTTATTTGATTATTGTTGTAATAATTATTGTACGAGGTTTCTCCGCCTACGGATTGTTCCGAGAAGGAGTGTTTATTAGTGGTTGCGTGTGCATCACTAGAGCTCGTAGAGCTCAATCCGTGGAGTAGGAATCGTGCGGTTCCGAACCACGTTACATACTCGTGTTCTTGTTGTGTTGGCGTATTTCGTTATTGTATTATATCTATTTCCACTGCGCACTAACGAAATTGTAGAGACGAACACGCGATCGAATTCCATCTACGAACAGTCAAACGCTATTCACCCCCCCCTCTAGCGGCGTCAAATATCCTACAAAGAAGAATTCACTAAGAATAGAATTGAAAGAAAACCTCCACCATTGAGATTCACCGTCAAATTTTATGGCAAAGAGTGCTTAACTTTCCATCTGTTATTGAAGAACCAAATGTTACAACATATGACTTTGGAATTATGCATAAATGAACTAAACAGAGTATATTTTAGGATTTACTGTATTGGCAGAGTAATTTGATACATCACAATCTTGATTTAATGCATATTGAGAAGAATATTTTTGATAATCTGATAAATACGGTGATGATATTACCGAAAAAACAAAAGACAATCTGAATGCAAGAAAAGATTTGCGTCTTATCTATAAACGACCTACCCTTGATGTTGATGAAAATAGTAGGGGACCAAAACATTGAATAAGGATCAGAGACGGATTGTTTGTGAATGGTTGAAATCATTGAGATTTCCTGTTGATTATGTCTCTAATCTTGGCAGATGCGTTGATTTGAAGGAATGTAAATTGATTGGTTTAAAAAGTCATGACTGTCATATATTCATGGAAAGACTAATTCCTATTGCTTTGAAGGAACTGTTACCAAATTTTGTCTGGGGTGCAATTACGGAATTAAGTATTTTCCTTCATGATATATGCTCAACAGTATTGAGTCATTCACACATGGAGACATTAGAGAGAGACATTTCGATCATTTTGTGTAACTTAGAAAGGATATTTCCATTGGCATTTTTTGATTCCATGGAACATCTTTTGGTTCACTTGTCATATGAGGCTAAAGTTGGATGTCCTATTCAATTTCGATGGATGTATTCATTTGAAAGGTGAATTTTTTGATTTTTTTTATCATTGTTATTGTTGGTGCAATTGGCCCAGGTCACGATTGACCGGACTCGAGTTTGACTCGAGTAAGTGTTTTGATGTTTGACATGGATGTCTAACATTGATGTCTGACATGTGTTGGGGAGATTGCTGATGCAATCGACCCAAGTTAGTATTTGATATTTGACGATGGTTTGACCATTATCATGGAAAAATTCCAAGTCTTGAGTACTTGGCATGTAAAGTCCAAGCATGGGTCTTGGCAAGGGAAAGTCCAACATGGGTCAGTCGACTGGTGTGAGTCAACTAGGGTTTGATCATGGAAGTATCTGACGATCATTGCCAGTGAATGATCATTGCTGCAATCGGCCGATCAAGGTGATCATCATTCGGCGGTGGCTGGGATTTCGGGCACAGAAGGTTCTCCAGTCGAGTGATCGGCCCGACCACTCACTGATTGAGCCATCAGTCGATTGATGGGTATGATCAGTCGACGATGGTGTTTCCGTTGGATTTTTCCAGGCCGGATCTAGCCATTGTCTCACGACAACAGTGGCACCAGTCGACTGATGGTCCCGAGCAGTCGGCTAATAGGCGAAATCCAGCCCAAGCAGTAGCTTTAAATGGAGCTTATTGAGGAGAGATTTGGCAGCGGTTCTTGGGAGCTTTTGGGGTGAATTGCTGGTGTAATTCAGGGTCTCCAAGGCTATTCTTCAAGCAACCAAAAGCAAGCATCCAAAAGATTGTTGTAAAGTGTTCTTGGCTTTCTTTTGTTGTATTCATTTGTATTTGCTTGTTATTTACTTGTATTACTGTTGTAATGTCTTGTAAGAGGTTTCTCCACCTCCGACTTGTGTCAAGGAGTTTATTGGATTAGTGGTGTGTGGTCGCATCGCTAGAGCTCGTTTGAGCTCGATCCATGGAGTATGAACCATTCGGTTCCGAACCACGTTATATCTTTGTCTTGTGATTGTACTTGTTGTTATTTGTATTGTATTTCTATTATTCCCGCTGCATACTAATACAATTGTAGCAAGCACGAAGAACGAATTCCATCAAGCACCGATGACGTTATTCACCCCTCCCCTCTAACGGGCGTAACGTTCCTAACAATTATTTCATTTGATCAAATTTAGTATATTTTATTTTCTAATAAATTTTATTGTATTACTCTTAGATTCCTCTATCACTTGAAAATAAAAGTGAAAAATAAGGCTCATATTGAAGCTTCTATTGTTAATGCATATATTGTGGTGGAAGTTACAACTTTTGCATCATATTATTTTGAACTTCACGTTCAATGCAAGAGTCGGAATGTCACGTCCCGAGAGTATGTTGTGCCAAAAAAACAAACAGACGACATCTCCCCTGTACGTGGCAACATATCCTGTTAATACAAGGCCCTTGGGCCCACAATCACAACTTAATAAGCATAACTAAATCAAAACACAACGGAAAACATAAAACCAAACACCCACAACCGCACATACTGACATACAATCCAAAACCAACATAAGTGTACACCAACTAACAAGTCCACAGTACCAAACAGTACATAAAACTTTAAACACAAAATGAAGTACACAAAAGAAACAAAAATCCATGGGAGACTTGGAAAAAGGAGATGGGATGGATCGCTGGCGATGCTCCAAGCCGTCACGAAGACTTCTACTTGTTACCTGGGCGACAGAAAAACCTAAGGTCCGTGGTGGTGAGTATAACTCAGCAGGTAATATGAGAGAACATGTATATATATATCAAATATCACATGTAATTCAATAGTATAATCTACAGGTACGACAGGTATACATCAGTATAATAAATATACATACATGCATACCACTAAACAATATGAACAACAAAAGATGCTGACATACCTGACAGTCAGCTACTCTACACTCATCCAACTTGAGCATATATCCACAACATACAATATGAAGAGTAATACTAACTCACACTACGTCATAATATGGGTCGAGGGTATCACAGAGACCAACCAACAAGTATACAGGTACCTGACATCCTACCATATAGAAAATGCAATAGCATGTATGAATATGTACAAACAAATGCAACAAGCATAATACATACAAATGCAACATCAGAGTGAGTATACATATAGACTGCATCTGTATATATATATATATATATATTCATGCCTGCGCACCCTTACTCGCTACCACGACCCCAGTGTGGCCTAGGTGGCACGACATGACAAATGTCCTAACTCAACACCAACCACTGCTCTAGAGTGGTCGAGTGGGCAGTATGAATGAGTAGCATATGAGCGTAATGAGCTCGCTACACAACGGGGGTCCCTACTATTGGTCACTCCAACTGACACTACTTAAGAGTGGTCGAGTGTCACGCACCCAGGACAACTGCACGCAACTCCAACTACCACCATCTATAGTGGTAGAGTGCGGCACAACAAATGCTCTGCCCTCACACCAGTTACTCCTCCATGAGTAACCTGGGAGGCAGAATGACTGACGACCCTCTCATCCACAAGGGGGACTATGTCGTCAGTATGCATGCAAATGATATGAATGCACAGTCACACATACAGACATCCACCTTAGACTCTCTATTATACATAGAGTTATACCAATCTGATCAACGCACTCTCTATCCTGCAGAGAGTCATACTCAACTGGTCATAACAAGATAGGATCACCGGTCCGTAGCGACACACTATTCACAATTCACCTGACCATTTACACAACACATGATCGGTAGTAAATATTCAACGTAAGGGTATTGGAATCAATCCTACGTTCAGGGTATTACCTACCCACGGATGACCTTTCACCCAATTTACAAATCAGGTCATCATCCATACTCCACTATTTACACCTAACTAAACATTTATAGATCTACTTACATCACATTTGTAACTCTTCAATCATGACGAAGGAAAATATGATATCAATATTAGAGCATATATGGCCAACAACAAAGTATCAAGCACAAGAATAAATAAGAGCGGAGTCAAGGTAATATGAACATATAATATGATCATATATATATCTAAATCTGCATGCAACGACCACTACCTGACCAGGATAGAAAATTACCCACCTGTTTTAATGCTCGTAATAATAAAATCATCATGCCCGCGGACCTGTCTCGTATCCACGTTCTGCATATATCAAATATTATGGGTAAGTGCACGCACATGATGAAGGATCAAATCGAATCTTACATCGACTTCGTATTCTGATCAACTAGATTGATCTAGTTATCCAATTAACCTAATCGATCCTCCACATTAATCCCTATCAACCATTAGGCCACTTAACAACTTATTATGCATTTATAACCACCCATATCTGAACTCACCAACCTTATCAACACTTGCACAACTTCCTGATCTCAAGTGGAGATACCACACCCAACCATTCCCATATCATAAATATTACAACCATCCCAAACAAAACAACATATTATATCCCACAACCAAATCACCATGAGAAACACCTACTGCAGCATAAACACATGACCACAATCATCGATCCACACCACTTTACCTCAAACTCGATCCACCCATCTGTTTCACACTACCACCGACCCCTCCACACAGAACACATCCCACAACAATTCCTCACAGCTGCACAACAATTTCTTTTGACCCCCTTCACAGCCAGCACTTCCCAATTAGGACCAATCGTTCAGCAATCTACCGATATTAGGAAGAGGAATAACAATCTTACTAGAACTTGGGACTCCACCGGCCGTTATCTCCCCTAAATCTCCCCTGTTCACCGGACAACCACTTCCCAAAATAGATTCGAGCTCAACAAAAAGAGAATGCACCACAACTCTAAGAATTCGTCCAAGGTAGGGAGAAAGCAACCCTTACATAGTTTCGATGCCAAGCAACCGTGACACCCCCCCCCCTCAACCGGCAGCTATGCCCACGTGGAGAGTCGACGAGTGCCAAGGAGGAAGAGACCGGTTGACCCACACCGAGAGCAACCGACCAAGGTGACGTCGTCATCCAATCGATCGGTCAAGGAGGCCGACGACCTGCTGGGACAGCGAGCTCAAGATCGGCGATGAAACAACACAAGTGCTCGGTGAGGATGAGAAGAGTCGCGAGAGGCAAGACGTTATCGTGAATGGGAGAAAGCCGGCGAGGGATTGCTGAGAGGAGCGACGGGCATTTACGATGGGCGGCTGGGAAACGGTCAGGAGACGAAGGTTCTGCGGTGGGGAAGAGGAAGGGAAGGGGTGATCGCGAAGAAATCACGATCGACTTAGGATTTAAGGGAAGAAGTGGATCGGGTATATGAGTCGGGTTCGGTTTTAACGGGTTGAGCTTAAAACCCCTTTAAGACTATTAAATCTTTCTCCGTAAATTGCCTTAGAAATTTTCATTTAAGTCCAGGGAAATTTCTAAAAATTCTTGAAAAATTTTATAGGGTATTTTCCTAATTAACAAACATTATTATTATTATTATTATTATTATTTTCCTGTGGTATTTTACATTCTCCCCCACTTATTAAAATTTGGTCCCCAAATTTCGTACTTAAATGTGAAAATTAATTCAAGCAAGTTTCCGAAATGACCACATACCTCAAGTAAATAGATGAGGGTATCGTGCTCGGATAATATCTTCCATCTCCCACATAGCCTCCTCATCCGTATGATGCTTTCATCTAACTTTTACGAGTCGGATGGTTTTGTTCTGCAATTGTCGCTCCTTGCGACCAAGAATCCGCACTGGAATCTCCTCATAAGTCGCATTCGCTTGAAGTGGAATCGGAACCTTTTTCAGAACATGATCCAAATGTGGCACGTTTTTCCTCAGCATAGAAACATGAAATACGTTATGAACACCTGCAAGTGTCGGAGGAAAGCCAACCGGTAAGCTACACCTATAATTCGCTCCAATATCTCAAATGGACCAATGTAGCATGGAGCTAATTTTCCTTTCAACCCAAATCTCTTGACTCCTTTGGTGGGTGAAACTCGTAGGAATACATTGTTGGTGCAGTGGGCACCTAAGTCGAACCTATGTTTTGATTATAGCAAACGATACAAAGTTAAGCTTATATTGTTATCTCACGAGCTAAATCAAGTGTGCAGAAAAGTCTCAATGCTGGAGCTGAAGGCTAGCGACACCCGGAGGAAGCCGCGGTGGTCGGGCGACACTCGAGTTACTTCGGAGGGAGCTGAAGGAATCGAGTGGAAGGCCGGAAACAAAAGCGACAAGTAAGTATCGAGGTAAGCTCGTGTGTGCAAGCGTAAGTGAGGTCGTGTCCTTTGTACGGGGACGTCCTTAGGCGACGATCCAACCCAAGACTTCCCATGGAAGGTCTATGTTGAGATCGGACGGCAAGTGGCCGTCGAATTCACTTGTATTTTGAGCTAAACTCCTTTTTTAGTCAAAAATCGTGGCTGCCAGTTCAACCGGCCAGTTCAATCGGCGATTCAGCGGCCGATTCAGCGGTGGCGATTCAGGCCGATTCAACCGGTGGTCAAAAATCAGCCTCGAGGAGTCAAGCTTTATCACCATTTTTCAAGGAGTTTTGTGCCCATTTGTGATTGGTTGAAGACCCATTCGTTGAGGGGCTTAAAGGCTATAAAAGGAGGGCTAAACCTAGGGTTTTTCATCAATTCAAAAGCTTCCAAGTGCTTCCGATACGCTCAGACTCTCCGACATCCCTACGACGTAGCGGTTCTGAGACGAAGAATAAAGCTTCATCGTCCAATCCTTGAATTCGTCTGTATAATCTTTAATTTTGTATAAGTTGTCTTTATTTTCAAGCTTTAAATCATATCAAGAGAGGGAGTGTCCCTCTACCTTGAATCTTTATTGAGTTTTGTATTCGCTGAACTCCTATCTCTATCGAGAAGGATTTCGTTTAATATTTGCCCTCCGTGCGTGGTCAAGGACCATTAGGGCCTTGGAGTAGTAGCCGTAGGCTACGAACCAAGTAAAAACCCCTCGTGTTTTTATTTATTTATTGCTATCTTTCCGCTGCGTTTACTCGCAATTCGAACGACACGAAAGTTTTTCTATCGCTATTCACTTCTAGCGCCAAATCGATCCAACAATTGGTATCGAGTCGGGTTAAGTAAGATTTGGTGAAACCACCAATCTAGCTTTTTTACAGATTTATTTTCTTTTAATTCTGTTTATTTCTATTTATTTTGTTTGTTAAATTCTCTCCAAGACTACTAATCCAAGACGCGAGTCTTGGTACTTGTTTTGAGTTTTTGTCTTTGCTAGCTTTCGCCTCTTCGCCTCTTTTGTCTTTTTGTTTCAATGGCCCATCTCGAGGGTTTTAGCACCGTCCGACCTCCGCTTTATAACGGAGATGACTTCCGTATTGGAAGGGTCGGATGGAATGCTTTCAAAACCTAACTCGAGATGTGGATCATAATCCAAACGGGTTTCACACTTCCGACTAATGAAGTGGGTGACTGGATTATGATCAATGGACCGCTGCAACAAAATGACAAGTCGGGCCGACGCCAAGGCAACACAAATCCTCCAATGCGCCTATCCAAGGAGGAGTTAAATCGCTGCCGGCCCTTCATAAGCGCAAAGCGATCTTTGACTAAACTAATCGAGTTACACGAAGGATCGGATCAAGCCAAGGTATGTAAGCGTGATTTGTTATTCAATAAATTGTACACACTAAAAATGCAGGAACACGAATCCGCGACGCAACTCCACGCCCGTGTCCGTGACATCGCCAACAACTTACACGCATCCGGGCAAAAGGTCGAAAACCGCGACCTTATAAGGTATGTTCTAAACTCTTTTCCGAGGACTACCTTGTGGGCATCCATGGTCGATGCCTACAAGGTCTCCAAGGATCTTTCTAAAATTAGGTTAGATGAACTCTTTTCCGATTTCAAATTACATGAACAATCCAACTCTAACCCGAGAGGGGTATAGCTTTATTTGCAGGATCAAAGAAGAAGAAAATCGCAAGCAAGCCACCACCAACCGAGGAGGAAGACGAGTCCAAGAAGAAGTTGACCCGAATTGACCGTCACAACTAATGAACCTAGCTCGAAGAATAGCCAAGGGACGAAAGCGAACCATGACTCGACCCAACCAAGGTAAACCTAAAAGTTCTAATATTAGGTGTTATGAGTGTAACAGGTTTGGACATATCAAGTCCGAGTGCCCCAAGCTCAACCACCAAGGACCTAAGCACAAGAAGGCCCTCAACGCGACATGGGAAGAAGCGCCATCCAAGAAGACGAAGACCACGCCTTCATGGCGAAATCAATTGAGTCGACACGGAGACCGAACCCAAACTTGAGTCGAACCGAGGATGATTCGGACTACGGCAACCTTCAAGTCAAGCCACGGATACGCATCCGGTTCAAAAGATACCCTTAAGGTGAGTCGTACTTTATTTAATACTTTACATAATACGGTTAGGTTTTTGTCTAGGAAGTTAGCTAAGTCCGAGTCCAAGGTCGAGACCTTGGTTGAGGAAGTTAAACTCCTCAAACACGAGGTCTCCCTAACCTCTTCGACTAGTCGAGTTCAAGAGAAGGACTCAACTCGGGTTGAAAAACTCGAAGTTGAGAACTCACTCTTGAAAAGTCAAGTCGAAGATCTTAGGAATACGTTGGAAAGGTTTACTTTGGGATCCAAAGGACTTGACCTCCTACTTGGATCGCAAAGGGCCGTGTACAACAAGGCCGGACTAGGGTTTAGCTCAAACACGACCAATAAGTCGTATATGTCAATCATAAGTAGACATAAAAAATGTGTCCAAGCATGGGTCCCTAAGACCACTTTGATTTCAACTCTAGGATCTAACTCATCGGGTTCCTATGACCAAATCCACTATGTGGATAGACCGAACCGATTCAACCGTCTAGGGGGAGCCAGTACAAAACATGTTTGTGCTTTAACTTAGAAATTGCATGCTTAGTTTTTTTTTTGTTGTTTTTTTTTAACTCACTTGGAATACACAAATAACCAACTAAAAAATCCTTCGAAAAGATTGAGCCTCGGGGAGCCTCTTTTCAAATAACCAACTAAAATCCTTCGAAAAGATTGAGCCTCGGGAGCCTCTTTTCAAAAATAACTAGTTAGACTAGGAAATAGTCTTAGGTGAGTCAAGTCATCATTTTCTTGAACATGGCTTTGTCTAAGGAAGTGGTCGATGATCCGATAAAAGAAGGCCCCTGTGCCTCGCCACGACCTGGAAGCCATGATCTTGAAAAGGTAAACTTGACAAGCCTTGGGTTAAATCCTAATTACTTGAACCTAAATCCACTTAATCAAACTTAATTGAAAATCATCTCAACATAAAATTACTTGAACCTAAATCCACTTAATCAACTTAATTGAAAATCATCTCAATATAAAATTACTTGAACCTAAATCCTAATTACTTGAACCTAAATCCACTTAATCAATTTAATTGAAAATCATCTCAACATAAAATCACTTAAACCTAAATCCACTTAATAAATTTAATTGGGAGTCATCTCACAAAAAACACATAAGTATAACATGCTTGATCATATAAACTGGGGTGAGATGACCTAGGTTTAACAACTTACAACCAATTTAAAAATAAAAATCTAACATCCAATCCAACCACCTTGTGTGTAGGATCAATGGATGTTGGACAGTGGTTGCTCCCGACACATGACCGGGGATCAACTCAAATTCACAAAGCTTCGATTCAAACGACAAGGATCGGTAGCCTTTGGGAATAACGGCAAGCTCAAAATCATCGGATCAGGTGATATCGAGCTTAACTCGAATTTTGTTATTAAAAATGTATTACTTGTAGAGAATTTTGAATATAACCTGCTTAGCGTAAGCCAATTGTGTGACAATAACTATAAGGTTGTATTTTTAGAAAATGAATGTGTAATTAAAACAAATGAAACAGCTAAAACAATACTCAAAGGAACTAGGACAAATAACATTTATACAATGAACTTAATCAAATCCTCAGCCAAATGTCTTATGACACAGGAAGAGGAATCATGGTTGTGGCACCGACGACTCGGTCACTCGCACCCAAGACTCGTCCACAAGATGAGTCAGAGTGGCTTAGTCAAAGGTTTACCCAACCTCAACAACTTGGTTAATAAAATCTGTAATGCTTGTCAACAAGGAAAACAACCTAGGACACAACACAAGTTAACTAACCAAGAACGAACCTCAAGTGTACTTGAGCTCCTGCATATGGATCTATTCGATTCACATGGAGCCAAGTCACTCAATAGAAGTCAATATTGCTTAGTCATAATTGACGACTACTCCAGGTTTACCTGGGTTAGGTTCATCAAACATAAAAATGATACCCTAGATCAATTAATCAATCTATTCAAATTAATCGAGAATCAAAAAGACCTTAAGGTTAAAAGACTTAGAAGCGATCATGGTGGTGAATTCGAAAATCAAAGGTTCACCGACTTCTGTAACCTAAACGGATACCACCATGAATTCTCTTGCCCTAGGACCCCTCAGCAAAATGGCCTAGTGGAGCGGAAAAACCGAACTCTACAAGAAGCCGCTAGGACCATGTTGAACGAATACGACCTACCCGATAGGTTTTGGGCAGAAGCCGTTAGCACGACTTGCTATGTCCAAAATAGGATCCTTATGGTAAAGAGGCACCTTAAGACCTCGTATGAGATTTATCACGATAAAATACCTAACATCAAGTACTTTAGGGTATTTGGGTGTAAGGTACATATCCTAAACACTAAGGATTACCTAGGAAAATTTACATCCAACCACGACAGGAATCTTTCTAGGATACTCGACTACAAGTAGAGCTTATAGAGTATATAACCACGACACCCTTAGAGTCGAGGAGACTATCAATGTAGTATTTGATGAAGGACATGAACCTACAAAACCCCGGGCAACCCCAATTAGCGAGCAGATTCATACTATACCTAACTCTGATCCGGAGATCAGGTGTAGTGTTAATCGTATCATAAGTCAACTTAGTCACTCTATTGATCAAGTGATAGATGACTCCAACCAAACTAGTGTTCAACCAAGTCACCCCATTGATCAAGCATTAGGTGACACAAACCCAACCCAATCTAGGATTCAGACTAACCACCCTATCGATCAAGTGATAAGAGATCCTAATCTAGGAGTTCGAACTAGAGCATCCTATAGGAACCTTAGTCAAATTTCCTTAATTTCAAAGATATAACCCAAATCAATTGAACAAGCTCTTCTTGATCCCGATTGGATTATTGCAATGCAAGAAGAGCTAGCTCAATTTACTAGGAATGAAGTGTGGGAATTAGTACCACCACCTAAAGACAAAACGATAATTGGAACAAGGTGGGTGTTTTGAAATAAGCTTGATGATAAAGGTGAAGTAGTTAGAAACAAGGCTAGGTTAGTCGCCAAAGGGTTTAGTCAAGTCGAAGGCTTAGATTACGACGAAACCTATGCCCCAGTAGCTAGACTCGAATCCATTCGAATGTTGCTAGCTTATGCACTTTATCGAGGATTTAAGTCTGTTTCAAATGGATGTTAAGTCGGCATTCCTAAATGGATACATTAAAGAAGAAGTTTATGTTAGCCAACCCCGGATTGAAAATCTAGATAAACCCGACCATGTTCTAAAACTTAAGAAAGCTCTCTATGGACTTAAACAAGCTCCTCGAGCTTGATGCGAAGACTTTCAATCCATCTCAAGTCAAAGGGTTTAACCAAGGCTTAGTTGACCCAACTCTCTTCGTAAAAACCTTAGGTAAAGAAATATTCATAGCTCAAATTTACGTAGATGATATAATTTTTGGAACCTCTAACTCAGCCTTACTAAACGAGTTCGTTTCACTCATGGAAAGTGAGTTTGAAATGAACTTAGTAGAGTTAAGTTTCTTTAGGTCTACAAATTAAACAAACTAAGGATGGTATATACCTATATCAACAAAAATACACTAAGGAGTTAATTAAAAGATTTGGAATGCAAGACGCTAAGATAATAAACACCCCAATGGCGATTAATGTTAACATAGGAGAAGACCTAGAAAGTAAGTCCATTGACTTAAAGTACTATAGGAGCGCGATAGGAAGTCTCCTATACTTAACTGCGAGTCGACCCGACATCCTATTCGCAGTATGTGCGCCAGGTTTCAAACCTGTGCTAAGGAGTCTCACCTAACCCTAGTTAAGCGTATCCTTAGATATCTTAAGGGTACACTTAACGTTGGTATTTGGTACCCTAGATCTACGGAGTTCGAACTAATCGGCTACTCTGATTCGGATTATGCCGGTAGTAAACTCGATAGAAAGAGCACGAGTGGTTGTTGTCAACTACTCGGCTCAAGTCTAGTGAGTTGGTGCAGTAGGAAGCAACATTGTGTTGCCTTATCTACCACCGAAGCCGAATACGTTGCGATGGGTGAGTGTGTAACTCAGCTTCTTTGGATGAAGCACACTCTCCGAGACTTTAGGTTGGACTTCACCAAAACTAAAATTTTTGTAGACAACATAAGTTCGATAAATCTAACTAAGAACCCTATATGCCATTCAAGAACAAAGCATATAGAGGTAAAACACCATTTCATTCGAGAACATGTAGCCAACGGCTCCATACAACTCGAATATGTTGACTCGAAGTCTAACCTAGCAGACATATTTACTAAACCACTACCCGAAGCCGAATTTAGTCTCTTGAGACGAAAATTAGGCATGTGCGTAATAGAATAGGTTTTGCAAATTATATTACTACTATTTCTTACTTTTTCATGAAACTAGCATAGGTCATACCTTAGATATCATGCACCTATAGATTTAAGGAGCCAATACATCTCACAACACAAAGGACTAATGTGTTTGTGTACTTAGCCACGTAGATGGGCGTGAGATGTTAGGACCTTACTCCTGGTTCCAGATGTAGAGCTAGTGCATCGCTCTGAACCATGGAGTATAATCATACATACTAACCGACTCTGACCAGGACTGGTTGATCCTTCATATCAATCCAAGCCAAAAATGAGTCGAACATTTCATACATGAGCTTATTTTCAATATACATGCTTGGACTTTATATTTAGCAATTATTTTGATTTCCACACACCCCTTACTCTTTTCGATATACGGCAAAAGGGGGAGAAAAGGCCAAAGTTAAGTTAAGGGGTCAAATTTTTTTCAAATTTTTTGAGAACTTAACTCTTACTTCATGTTTAAACCAAAAGTTAACTTTAGGTTTTGAGAACTTATTTAACTTTTGACAAAAGGCCAAGTTAAGAGAATTCTTAACTTATTTATGTCGTTAGTGTTTTACTTAAGGGAGAAAGGGCTTAACTAAATCGTTTTAATATAGCTAATTTTAAAACTTTTTACTAAAGCTATTTTTAAGTAATGTTAATTACTTAAAGCACCCCTCAAGGGGTAGGATTAAGGTCTTTCTTAAAAGACTCACCCTCGGTCAAGGGGGAGGTTTCCTCAAGGGGGAGTACTTGAAGAAAATCCTTACTACTCCAACTTAATCTTCATTTTTTTTTTCTCTCATGCACATTATTATTCTTCATGCTTGCTTAACTTTGTATGTGGGTTTGCCATAAATCAAAAAGGGGGAGATTGTTGGTGCAGTGGGCACCTAAGTCGAACCTATGTTTTGATTATAGCAAACGATACAAAGTTAAGCTTATATTGTTATCTCACGAGCTAAATCAAGTGTGCAGAAAAGTCTCAATGCTGGAGCTGAAGGCTAGCGACACCCGGAGGAAGCCGCGGTGGTCGGGCGACACTCGAGTTACTTCGGAGGGAGCTGAAGGAATCGAGTGGAAGGCCGGAAGCAAAAGCGACAAGTAAGTATCGAGGTAAGCTCGTGTGTGCAAGCATAAGTGAGGTCGTGTCCTTTATACGGGGACGTCCTTAGGCGATGATCCAACCCAAGACTTCCCATGGAAGGTCTATGTTGAGATCGGACGGCAAGTGGCCGTCGAATTCACTTGTATTTTGAGCTAAACTCCTTTTTTAGTCAAAAATCGTGGCTGCCAGTTCAACCGGCCAGTTCAACCGGTGGTCAAAAATCAGCCTCGAGGAGTCAAGCTTTATCACCATTTTTCAAGGAGTTTTGTGCCCATTTGTGATTGGTTGAAGACCCATTCATTGAGGGGCTTAAAGGCTATAAAAGGAGGGCCAAACCTAGGGTTTTTCATCAATTCAAAAGCTTCCAAGTGCTTCCGATACGCTCCGACTCTCCGACATCCCTACGACGAAGCGCTGCCGAGACGACGACTAAAGCTTCAACCTCCAATCCTTGAAGTCGTCGGTATAATCTTTAATTTTGTATAAGTTGTCTTTATTTTCAAGCTTTAAATCATATCAAGGAGAGGGGGAGTGTCCCTCTACCTTGAATCTTTATTGAGTTTTTGTATTCGCTTAACTCCTATCTCTATCGAGAAGGAGTTCGTTTAATATTTGCCCTCCGTGCGTGGTCAAGGACCATTAGGGCCTTGGAGTAGTAGCCGTAGGCTACGAACCAAGTAAAAACCCCTCGTGTTTTTATTTATTTATTGCTATCTTTCCGCTGCGTTTACTCGTGCCAATTCGAACGATTACGAAAAGTTTTTTCTTATCGCTATTCACCCCCCCCCTCTAGCGCTCAAATCGATCCAACATACATGGTCCCCGACTGAGAATTCTAGAGGTCTTCGCTTCCGGTCCGCATAACTCTTCTGCCAATCCTGTGCCTCAGATAATCGTCGTCTGATCACTCGCACCAACTCGGCATCATTCTGAATACTCTATTGCCCCAGCAACTATCGCTTCCCAACCTCCTCCCACAACATGGGAGACCTACAGGGTTTGCCGTATAATGTCTCGAAAGGAGCCATCTGAATAGAAGAGTGGTAGATGTTGTTATAGGCAAATTCTACTAAATGAACGTGGTCCTCCCATCTGCCTCCGAAATCCATAACACACGATCTCAATAAGTCCTCCAATGTCTTAATGGTATGCTTAGACTATCCATCTGTCTGCGGATGAAAGGCGGTACTGAGTCGAAGCTCTGTGTCCATAGCTTCTGTAGACTCTGCCAAAATCTCGAGGTGAATCGCGGGTCTCTATCAGATATAATACTCAAAGGCAATCCATGCAATCTGATAATCTCTCGACAATTAACTCTGCCAGACGATCTAATGAGTCTATCCCGTGAATAGGAAGGAAGTGGGTGGATTTGGTTAATCGATCCATGATCACTCAAATCGCATCATGACCTTTACGGGTTCTAGGCAACCCCGTAACGAAATCCATAGTGATATGCTCCCATTTCCATTTCGGAATCGAAATTTCCTGAAGTAACCCTGTGGGTTTCTGATGTTCAGCCTTAACTTGCTGGCATACTAAATATCGTGCCACAAAGTCTGCAATATCTCTTTTCATATTATTCCACTAGTATAAGCGCTTCAAATCTCGGTACATGCAAGTACCACCAGGATGTATAGAAAATCTTGACTGATGTGCTTCCTGTAGCAATTCTTCCTTAACTGGATGCGTGTCCGGAACACATAATCGTCCACGGAAACAAAGTACTTCATTCTCGTCACTCGAGAAATCCGTCTGACGTTCTAAGTCTACCATGCTACACAAGAACTGCATATGCTGGTCACTGACTTGTGCTTCTTTGATCTTCTCAGCAATAGTGGACTGGGCAACCATAGATACTAATACTCCCCGGGATGTTTGACCGTGTTCAGTAAATCCCAACTCCGAGAACTGTCGAACTAGATCGGTAACTGCTGTCAGATGACTGGCCAGAATCCCACGAGACTCCCTACTCAGTGCATCTGCTACCACATTAGCTTTTCCCAGATGATAATGGATGGTGCAGTCGTAATTCTTCAGATATTCCATCCATCGTCTCTGTCTCAGATTCAACTCATTCTGTGTGAATAGATACTTCAGACTTTTATGGTTTGTGTAGATCTCAAAAGTAATCTCATACAAGTATTGCCTCCATATCTTCAATGCGAAAATGATGGCTGCTAACTCCAGATCGTGCACTGGGTAATTTCTCTCGTGATCCTTTAGTTTATGGGAGGCATAAGATACCACAAGGTTGGACTGCATCAGAACTGCACCCAACCCTTGGATAGAAGCATTCGTATATAGAACCATCCCATCAACACTAGAAGGAATCACTTTGACTGGTGCAGAAACTAGTCGTCGCTTAAGCTCCTGGAAGCTAGTTTCACAAGCCTCTGACCAAGTGAATTTGACCTCTTTCTGGGTCAGGTGAGTGAGTGGCATGACAATACTTGAGAATCCCTCCACTAATCTCCAATAATACCCGACCAAACCAAGGAAACTACGAACCTCCTGAACTGATTTTGGCTACTCTCAATTGGTAATCGCCTCGATTTTCTGGGGATCTACAGAAATACCTCTGTTGGACACTACATGTCCAAGAAAACCCACTGAGGATAACCAGAACGCATACTTGCTAAACTTGGCATACAACTGCTCCCGTCGTAACGTCTCCAACACTATCCGTAGATGTTGTTCATGCTCCTCCTCGGATCGAGAATAAATCAATATATCATCGATGAACACTATCATGAACTGATCTATATACCTCAAGAGTACCCGGTTCATCAAGTCCATAAATGCAGCTGGGGCATTCGTGAGACTGAAAGGCATCACTAGAAACTCGTAATGCCCATAACGAGTGTGAAATGTTGTTTTTTGCACATCTTCATCTCTTATCCGAAGCTGATGATATCCTGAGCAGAGATCAATTTTAGAATACACACATGTATCCTTAAGTTGATCAAACAAATCTTCTATCCTTGGCAGTGGATATTTGTTCTTAACTGTGACTGCATTCAGTTACCGATAGTCAATACATAACCGTGATGATCCATCCTTCTTTTTGACAGAGTACCGAAGCTCCCCATGGTGAAACACTAGGGTGAATGAATCCATTATCCAGCAACTCCTGCAGTTGAACTTTAAGTTCATTCAACTCCTTTGGGGCCATCCGACTAGGAGTTTTCGATACCGGAGCGGTTCCTGAAATCACCTCTATTGCAAATTCCACTTGCCTAGGAGGGGGCAAGCCTAGAAGTTCATCTAGAAATACATCTGGATACTCTCGGACTACTCGCACATCAGATAGAGGTGGTAGTCCTTCATTCACAACTTTGACTAGAGATAGTAAATAACCCTGACAATCATGGGCCAACAACTTCTGAGCTTGTAATGCAGATATAATGGATAATCCATCGTCTCTAGTGCCAACAAATTCCCAAGCTGGTTGATCCGGTGGTCGAAATGTCAGCGCCCTTGCTCTACAATTCACTGTAGCATAATAAGTGGACAACCAGTCCATACCGAGAATAATATCGAACTCTACCATTTCCAATACCTGGAGGTCCACTGTAAGGATATGTCTGTCAAAATCTAATGGACAACCTTTGATTTCTTGATGGCTAGTCAGCACCTCTCCTGATGGCAAGGATACTGCTAACCCACAAGAATGAACCATCAGGATCCTTCCAACTCTACCCAAAAATATTCTAGATACGAATGAATGTGAACTCCCAGTATCAATCAAAGTATCAGCGTATAAAGAATAAACTGAAACCATACCGATGATCGATCCTCACCGCTGCGCCATCTCGTGATGGCATAAACTCATCGCCTATATTTGTTGGTCGCATCACCGATGAAGTAGTAGTGTGCTCACTCAGCCGGATATGGCTCGCGGGTACCGAGACCGAGTTTGGTGCATAAGATATCCTCGAGAGTTGGCCGGTAAGAATCGCTGGGTGCGTATACTCGATAGTAGATCACCGAGTTGTACCGATAGCCGGATAGCTACGGCATCACTATAGGGGCACCTCGCATCCGGTACAACTGCGGCCGTGGAGGTACCGCTACTCGACCATACGCCGACCGCTGCACGCCCTTCGCCGCTGTTGGCTAGACTTCCTCCCCTTGTTGGAGCTATCGGGAAACTCCAACTGTGCTCTCAATGTACAATCACGACTAGTATGACCAGGTTGTTTGCAATAATAGCAAACAGGCTGCTCCAAAGGACACTTTGTAACTCTGTGTCTTTCAGATCCACATTTATAACATCCAATCATGTTCCGACCCTTACAGATCTTCTGAGACCCTCTAGAATACTCAGATGTCGGCCGCTTCCCCTTCTGCGATCTAGCTGACCCCTCTGCAGCACCTCGCATAGTTCCTTTTTGCTCCTGTTTCTTCTAAGTCCCCTGAGCTGAACCCTGGTTCTGTTGCTTACTCTGAGTCATCTATTTCTCTGTATCCTTTTTCCTGGAAATTTGTTGCGAAGTCATCTCGATGAAAATGGCGCGATCTAATGCCTCCCTGTAAGAGGTAATAATAGATCCTGACATCCTGCTCCGAATATAAGCAGTTAGGCCCTGTGTAAATTGGAACATCCGATATGCTCTGATACTAGCAGAACTCTGAAAGTCTGGTAAACTCTGCATTATATTCTATGACAGAACAGTCACCTTGCTTCAGGCTCAGGAATTCTTGACAACATGCTGTAGAAAATGCCGAGGGAAAGTACTGTCTCCAAAAAGCATCTCGAAAGACTACCCAAGTAATCCCACGCTCCCCGAGTAGGGTCTTCTGCATTTTCCACCAAGTAACAGTCTGATCTCTAAGGTGGTACGCATCAAGGTCCACCTTCTCCTCGTCCATACAGTTCATGTAGTCGAAAGTGTCCTCCAAATTTTCCAACCAAGCCCGAGCAATCCATGAGTCGGACTCCCCTCAGAACAAGGTGAACTTATCCTTGACTGAACGTGCTAACACGAGTATCCATGCTTTATCATTGAGCCAACTGGACTTTGTAGGCTCTAGCATAGTCAATGGTATATCTGGATTTTGAGGCTCCAAACCACCAATAGGGGAAAGCTGAGGTTGTTCCTGAATAACGGGCTCAATAGTAGCAGCCTCTGTCCCTCAACTCTGACTGATCGCCTTGATGGATGACCTCTACTACGAGTCTGCACAGGTGTCATAACTCTGACTGTATACACCTGTTGAACAAGTTTAGATAAGTATCTATCTGAAATATGAGTTATCAGAAATTCTTACTTCATGCTGCCCAGAGCTTATGCCGCTGTCAATCTCATCTCACAAAATCAAAACCGAAAGCAAATCAACTCCCGAGAATCCAAGACTCAAAATAAAATCATTGTATGGCATCGCAGAACCTTCGGATCTAATACTAATAAAGTTGTCACTCCCCGAGAGTATGCCATGCCGAAAAGCAAACGGATGACATCTCTCCTGTATGTGGCAACATATCATGTTAATACAAGACCCTTGGGACCACAATCACAACATAATAAGCATAACTAAATCAAAACACAGCGGAAAACATAAAACCAAACACCCACAACCACACATACCGACATACAATCCAAAACCAACATAGGTGTACACCAACTAACAAGTCCACAGTACCAAACAGTACATAAAACTCAAAACACAAATTGAAGTACACAAAAGAAACCAAAATCCATGGGAGGCTTGGAAAAAGGAGATGGGATGGATCGCTAGTGATGCTCCAAGCAGTCACGAAGACTTCTGCCTGTTATCTGGGCGACAGAAAAAGCCAGGGTCCATGGTGGCGAGTATAACTCAGCAGGTAATATGAGAGAACATATATATATATCAAATATCACATGTAATTCAACAGTATAATCTACCGGTACGACAGGTATACATCATCATAATAAATATGCATACATGCATACCACTAAACAATCTGAACAGTAAAAGATGCTGATATACTTGACAGTCAGCTGCTCTACACTCATCCAACCTGAGCATATATCCACAACATACAATATGAAGAGTAATACTAACTCACACTACGTCATGATACGGGTCGAGAGTATCACAGAGACCGACCAACAAGTATACAAGTACTTGACATCCTACCATATAGAAAATGCAATAGCATGTATGAATATGTACAGACAAATGTAACAAGCATAGTACATACAAATGCAACATCAAAGTGAGTATACATATAGACTGCATCTGTATATATACTAATCACAATCATCCATATATATATATATATAGCAATATGCAAAATGTCATATGATACGGCAATGCAGCATGCATGGTCATGTCTGCGCACCCCTACTCACTACCACGACCCCAATGTAGCCTAGGTGGCACGACATGACAACTGTCCCAACTCAACACCAACTACTGCTCTAGAGTGGTCGAGTGGACAGTATGATCAAGTAGCATATGAGCGTAAAGAGCTCGCTACACAACGGGGGTCCCTGCTGCTGCCCACTCCGACTGACACTACCTATGAGTGGCCGAGTGTCACGCACCCAGGACAACTGCGCGCAACTCTAACTACCATAGTCTATAGTGGTAGAGTGTGGCACAATAAATGCTCTGTCCTCACACCAGTTACTCCTCTGAGAGTAACCTGAGAGGTAGGATGATTGACGACTCTCTCAACCCCAAGGGAGACTATGTTGTCAGTATGCATGAAAATGATATGAATGTACTGTCACACATACAAACATCTACCACAGACTCTCTATTATACAGAGAGTCATACCAATCTGATTAACGCACTCTCTATCCTACAGAGAGTCGTACTCAACTGATCATAACACTCTCTATCTGATAGAGAGTCATACTCAACTGATCGACGCACTCTCTATCCTGTAGAGAGTCATACTCAACTAATCATATTAAGCTGGGACCTCCGGTCCATAGCGACACACTAATCACCATTCACTTAACCATTACACAACACATGGTTGGCAATAAGTATGCAACATATGGGTATTGGAATAAATCCTACATTTAGGGCATTACCTACTCTCGGATGAACTTTTACCTAATTTACAAATCAGGTTATCATTCGTACTCCAACATCTACACCCTACTAAACATTTATAGATCTACATACATCACATCTGTAACTCCTAAATCATGATAAAGGAAAATGTGATATCAACATTTGAGCATATATAGCCAACAACAAATATCAAGCATAAGGATAAATAAGAGTAGAGTCAAGATAATATGAACATATAACATGTTCATATCTATGTCTAAATCTGAATGCAATTACATCTACCTGACCAGGGTAGGAAATTACCCACCTGGGATCACAAAACCCAGAACAGAGGGGAGGCAAGCAGTAGCATCGCGTGAAGGGCGTCATCGACCTCGATCAATGCTGACCACAAAGTTGTGGCTTCAATAGAGGAAGAGAAGACGTTGGCGGCTGAGGCACAGGCGTCGGCGTTGCTAGCATGGAGGAAAGACCCCAAATCTGCGACAGTGAAGGGAGGAGAAGATCGCGATTTGGGCAGCGACACTTGTTGCTCGACAGAACAGAGGGCCGGAGGAGTTGTGATGCCAGCCTCTTCAAACTCGCGGCGATGACGAGTTAGGGCACGACAAGCTGGCTCGGCGACGACGAGCGCGAGCACGAGGAAAGGAGACGCGATCAGAAGAGGGATCGACCTCTGGTCGCTTCGGAGATGAAGAAGAGGCGTTCGGGAAGAAATGGGAAGAAGCCGATCGGAAATTAGGGATGGGGGAAAGAAGAGGATCGCGTGACGAAAGGAGAAGGAAATCGCGATCAGGAAAATGCACGGGGAAGGGAAAGGCCGGCAGTGAAGAAATGGCCGAATGGAAGAAAAATAAATAAATAAATAAAAGAGAAATGGGTCGGGTTTTTAAATTTTACTATCGGGTTGGGTTTAAAACCCAATAGGACTTAAACCTAGATCCGATTAAAACCATACCATTGAGCCTAGGTTAGGTTTAACTAAATCCCTAACCATGCTTTACTATTATTATTTTTTTTCCCAGTATTCTTCATTCTCCCCCACTAATAAAAATTTGGTCCCCAAATTTCATACTAACATGCAAAAATTACTTCAAGCAAGTTTTCGAAAGGACCACATACATTCCTCAAGTGAACAGATGAGGCTATCGAGCTCGGATAGTATTTTTCAGCTCCCACGTAGCCTCCTCATTAGTATGATGTTGTCATCCAACCTTTATGAGTCGGATGGTTTTGTTCTGCAACTGACGTTCCTTGCGACCAAGATTCTGCACTGGAATCTCCTCATAGGTCGCATTAGACTGAGGTGGGATTGGTACCTCTTTCAGAACATGATCAAAATGCGACACGTATTTTCTTAGCATAAAAACATGAAATACATTGTGAACACCCCCAGTGTCGGAGGTAAAGCCAACCGGTAAGCTACACCTCCAATCCATGCCAATATCTCAAATGGGCCAATATTGCATGGAACTAATTTCCCTTTTAGCCCAAATCATTTCACCCCCTTTCATAGGTGAAACACGCAGAAATACCTGTTCCCCAACTGAGAACTCCAAAGGTCTTTACCTCTGGTCTGCATAACTCTTCTGTCGACCCTGTGCCTCTATTAACCATCATCCGATGATGCGCACAAACTCTGCCTCATGTTGAATACTCTGTGGCCCCCAATAGCTATCTTTCTCCGACTTCCTCCCACAACACGGGAGATCTACAGGGTCTACCGTATAAGGCCTCGAATGGAGCCATCAGAATAGAAGAGTGGTAGCTGTTGTTATAGGCAGATTCCACTAAATGAACGTGGTCCTCCTAACTGCCTCTGAAATCCATGACACAGGATCTCAATAGATTCTCCAATGTATGAATGATACGCTCAGACTGCCCATCCGTTGCGGATGAAACATTGTACTGAGTCGAAGCTCTATGCCCATGGTATGATGCGGACTCTACCAAAGTCGCGAGGTAAATCACGGGTCTCTATCAGATATAATATCCAAAGGCACTCGGTGCAATCTGATAATCTCTCGGCAGTACAACTCTACCAGATGATCCAACAAGTCTATTCCACGAATAGGTAGAAAGTGAGCTGATTTGATTAGTCGATCACCCAAATCGCATCATGTCCTTTACGGGTTCTGGGCAATCCCGTAACAAAATCCATAGTGATATGCTCCCACTTCCATTCCGGAATCAAAATTTCCTGGAGCAACCCAGCGAGTTTCTGATGTTCAGCCTTTACCCGTTGGCATACTGAACATCGAGCAACCAAGTCTGCATTATCCCTTTTATACTGTTCCTACCAATATAAATGTTTTAAATCTCGGTACATCCAAGTACCACTAGGATGTATAGCAAAACTCAAATAAGGTGCTTTCTGTAGCAACTCCATAGTAGCTACACAGTAGCTAGTCAAAACTCCATAAGCACTTCTGCTCCATACCACTACTACACAAGCTCATATTTGTAAGAACCACGTCACGTGCCTAACAGCTTATCTCGTAATTTTTCAACTGACATAGGCATAAGATACGTCTCATGCAACTGTATCAGATTCGCTCCGATCCCTGAAATGATACATTTTCATACAACATCCTTTTATCCACCCCAGAAGGATTAACTAATACTCGTGTAAAAGTTAACCGCTGTCTAGGTCTTGTAATTAAGCTGGTTTCACCAGCTTTCGACCAAGTAAATTCCATCACCTTCCTGATCAAACCAGTCAGTGATATACTAACGCTTAAAAGCATCCTATCCATATCTACGATAATAACCCAATCCTACAAGGAAACCACCATCTACGGTGGCCGAGTGCGCAACTCCAACTACCACAATCAACAGTGGCTAAGTTACGCAACTCCAACAACCACAAACTGATACAATCGTGTCCTAAATACACGATTTCTCAAATCCATGGATGACTAAATCATTAAATACGTCTAATATCATTAACAACAGCTCGTAAATTCATACTAAGTATGAAATTTCATCCTCCATACATCTGCATTCTATTTACTCAAAGCTGATGATATATCAATCATCACAATGACAATGATAATTATATGACATCATGTCACTACAATATCAACACTCCAGTCGTAAATCAACCCTAGAGCATACATAGGTGTCTTTAGCTAAACTAAACAGATCATCTATCTACAATGAAGGATATTCATTCCCAACAACTATCACATTCCATCATCGATAATCGATGCATAATCTCAAAGGTCCATCTCCATTTTTAACAAAGAGTTCTAGATCCTCTCTAGAAGAAATATTGGAACAGATAAATATCTCATCTAGCATCTCATATAATCACCACTCTCGTTCTTCCAATTTCTATAGTGTTTAGCAACACTGATACCAACAAAACCATCACCCGGTATGTGATTTTCGATACCAGAACTATTTCCGCAATCGTTTTGATCGCCTACTCCGCTTGCCTATGCAATGTTAAGCCTTGGAGTTCATCCAAAACTACATCCGAACACTCTCAGATTATACGCACATCCGAGAGACATATCGTACCATACTTCCAACAATTTGACCATCCGTAAGGATATGTCTACAGTAAAAGTATGTCTATCAAAGTCTAAGGGCATCCCTTGACTTCTTAATTGTTGATCCATATCTCACCAGACAGTAGAGATACCACCAACCCACAAGTCGATGTAATCCATCTAATCCGAACTAATAATATTCTAGACATAGATACCTGTAACTACAAGCATCTCTCAATATATTAACCCAGAGGGTAAACTAAAGTAATACCCTGAACGATCAATTATCTGCCGATCCGATCCAAAGGCTCCCCGCAGGTCTCGGCCTTTCTCCGAAGACAACAAGATCAGATCCAACAGTTCGCGACAAAGCGGTCGCATTTCTGCGATGAATGATCTGGGGATTTTTCCTAGATCATCCGATCCTATCACTTAATCCTACGAGCTGCAACTGAAGATTACCAAGTAGATACGACCATCGTCGTATACTCTCTCTCCTCTGTACAAAGCCAATCCACATCTGGGGGTAACTGTTATTGTTTGCATGAGTCTTCTACGATGTCTTCTGCTGATACTGCTGCATAAATCACTTCCCTTGAAGGGAAGTATCACGGAACTCCAACCATGCCTGAGGTAGTAGATCGCTGCTGATGAGATAACCCAATCTTCTGTGTTGATCTCTACTGTCGAGACGGTGCATCATCCTCCCGGAACACCATTGATAGTCTTCAACTGAGTCTTCAAAGTATACCTCCTCAAATGTACTGGTTGCTTACAATAGCAACAGATGAACTAATCCAACAGATAATCTGACTTCACGTGTCTTTGTGATCCGCACTACATGCACATAATCCCTTCGAAGTCTTTCTTCTGATTTCGCAGATGTGCACGAGAACATCCTGATGATCTACGGTTGGTCTTCTATAATCGAAAAATATCTCAAGTCCTATGACTCCGATCTTGCTCCTTTTATTCAATAGTCGGAGACTTCTGACTCTAATAAGTTGACCTACAATATCTTCTTATCGATCTCCAACTCTTAAACACTTGTACGGAGTCACTTCTAAACTCCTGACTCAATCTAACGTCTTCCGGTAGGATCTGATAGAAGATCTAATCATCTTAATCCAACAGTAAGCCACAACCGTGGGTCGCTTAAAACATCCATTCACATTCTTGAGCTATTCTTGAACCTCAAGAATTCCTTACAATGTGTCACAGAAAGTGACGCGGGGAAATACTCTCTTTCAACATCACTAAACCATAATCAAGTGATATATTATTCCTCGAAGATTATTTTCTACATTTACCACCAAATACCGGCTTGATCCCGATAATGGTATGCAAACAACTCTACTTTCTCTATATAACATGAGTTAAGTACTCAAAAGTACCTTCAAAGTTATACAACCCAGTATGAATAACTCAGGGATAAAAATCCCTATGAAACACCATAATCTAGCCTTCCGCTATCTGCATCAACAATAGCCTACTTGTCTTGTCCATTACCCATCAAGTAATGATCTGACTATCATAATTAGTGAAAATCCTTAAGACTGTAGTTTCTGATTTCCACAAGAAATGTGACGACTTGACCCCTATTTTCCGACTCGATAACAGTCGGCTATCAAAGGTAAATCACCTTTTCGACACAGGTTCAAGACTCACGGACTCAACAGGTCATTGTCATGGTCAACTCATACCACAGTTACGAATAATAACCAACACACTATGGTTATTCCCAGTTATATACACTAAATGCATAGTCAACAAAACCGGGAGTATAAACACTAAAGGTAACTCCGGTTGGTCGCCTCGGTGGATGACCCTTACTACGAGTCTGCACAGGTGTCATAACTCTAACTGTATACACCTATTAATCAAGTTTAGATAAATATCTACTAAACCATAAGTTATCAGGGATTCTTACCTCGTGCAGCTTGGAGCTCAGGCCGCTGTCCATCTCATCTTAGAAAATCAAAACTGAAACAAATTGACTCTCGAAAATCCAAGACTTGACACAAAACAACATTGTATGGCATCGTAGAACCTAGGGCTCTGATACCACTAAAGTTGTCATGCCCCGAGAGTATGCTAAGCCGAAAATCAAATGGACGGCATCTCCCCTGTACGTGGCAACATATCCAGTTTATACAAGGCCCTTGGGCCTACAATAACAATAACATATAAACATAACTACATCAAAACACAGCAGAAAACATAATACAACCACATCACAACTACATACAGTGCATACCGGTATGACTGACACATCACAACATAACGGAACATCGACAAAATCTGAATCCACAAGTGTGTACATCACATGACAAGTCCACAACACATTACACCACGAAAAACTCCAAATACATAACACAACGCGCGAAAAACCCCAAACAACCCCAGGAGTCTTGGAGGTGAGATGAGATGTTGTCAGCCAGCTGTGCTCCAAGCCATCACGAAGACTTCTACCTGTTACTTAGGCGACAGAAAAATCCAGGGTCCGTGGTGGTGAGTATAACTTAGCAAGTAATAGGAAAAACATGTATATATCAAATATCATATGTAGTTCAACAGCATAACCTATGGGTACAACAAGTATATATAAATACATGCATATACCGTCTAACTAAATAAACAACATATAATGCAGACAAACCTGAAAGTCTGCTACGCTACTCTGATCCAACCTGAGCATATATCCAATATATAACAAGAAGAGTAATACTAACCCACAATATACTCATGATACAGGTTAAAAGTATCTAATGGTTTGTCCAACAAGTATACAGGTATCCGACACAACCGTATAATAGATACGAGTAGCATGTATGAAGATGATGTACAACCAAATGCAGCAAGCATAGTACAATCAAATGCAACATCACAATAAACATATATATATATATATATATATATATATATATATATATATATATATATATATATATATATATATATATATATATATATATATATATATATATATATATATATATATATATATATATATATATATATATATATATATATATATATATATATATATATATATATATATATATATATATATATATATATATATATATATATATATATATATATATATATATATATATATATATATATATATATATATATATACATGCATATATGTATATATATGGTAATATGCAAAGCGTCATAAGATACGGCAATGTAGCATGCATGGTCATGCCTGCACACCCCTACTCGCTACCACGACCCCAGTGTGACCTAGGTGGCACGACATGACAACTGTTCCAACTCAACACCAACCACTATTCTAGAGTGGTCGAGTGGACAGTATGATCAAGTAGCATATGAGCATAAAGAGCTCGCTACACAACGGGGGTCCCTGCTGCTGGGCACTCTGACTGACACTACCTATGAATGGTCGAGTGTCACACACTCAGGACAACTGCACGCAACTCCAACTACCACCATCTATAGTGGTAGAGTGCGGTACAACAAATGCTCTGCCAAGTAACAATGACATGAATGTACTGTCACACATACAGACATCTACCACAGACTCTCTATTATACAGAGAGTCGTACCAATCTAATCAACGCACTCTCTATCCTGCAGAGAGTCGTACTCAACTGATCATAACACTCTCTATCCGATAGAGAGTCGTACTCAACTGATCGACACACTCTCTATCCTATAGAGAGTCGTACTCAACTAATCATATTAAGCTGAGACCTCCGGTCCATAGAGACACACTAATCACCATTCACTTAACCATTACACAACACATGGTTGGCAATAAGTATGCAACATACGGGTATTGGAATAAATCCTATATTTAGGGCATTACTTACTCTCGGATGAACTTTTACCCAATTTACAAATCAGATTATCATTCGTACTCCAACATCTACACCCTACTAAACATTTATAGATCTACTTACATCACATCTGTAACTCCTAAATCATGATAAAGGAAAATGTGATATCGACATTTGAGCATATATAGCCAACGATAAGTATCAAGCATAAAGATAAATAAGAGTAGGGTCAAGATAATATGAACATATAACATGCTCATATCTATGTCTAAATCTGAATGCAATTACATCTACTTGACCAGGGTAGGAAATTATCCACCTGATATGTAGACTGTGTCGATAGTCTCCACGTCCATGAACCTATCTTGAATCAAGGTACCAACTATAGAATACAATATAACTAGCCGCTATCATACATACTATAGGAATATGAATCTAAGCCAATCTTTGTCCATTTTGTAAACTACATATATACTGTAAGTAGAATTTCCTTACAGTACCAAATTAAATCAATTTACATAGAAATCTCAATCTGAACTTACCTCACACTGATTCAACCTCCTCTCCTTCTTGATAGGCTAAAGAGGATCCCGTCTCCAGTAAATCTGAATTAATCATCTATCACAACACAATGAATAGGAAACTATATCTCATTTGTTGGTGCAGGGGCACCTAAGTCGAACCTGTATTTTGATTATGACAAAAGACGCAAAGTTAAGGATATATCATTATCTTACGAGCTGAATTAAGTATGCAGAAATGCTAAGCTAAGCTGAAGGTCAGCGACACTCAAAGAGAACTGTAGTGGTCGGGCGACACCGGGAGGACTTCGGAGGGAGCCGAAGGAATCAGGTGGAGACCGAAAGCAAGGCTTCAAAGGTAAATGTTAAGGTAAGCTCGTGTGAGTGAGCGTAAGTAAGGTCGAGTCCTCCATACGGGGACATCCTTAGGCGACGATCCGACCAAGACTTCCCATGGAAGGTCTATGTTGAGATCGGACGGTAAGTGGCCATCGAATTCACTTATATTTTGAGCTAACTCTTTATTACAGTCGAAAAGTCTGACAATCAGTTCAACCGGCCAAGGATCAGTTCAATTGTTGAGCCATCAGTTCAACCGGCCATGGATCAGTTCAACTATTGAGCCATCAGTTCAATCGGCCAAGAAATCAGTTCAACCGATGGTCAATAATCAGCTTCGAGGAGTCAAGCTTTATCATCATTTTTCAAGGAGTCTTGTGCCCAATTCCTATTGGTTGAAGATCCTCTCGAAAAGGGACTCAAGGGCTATAAAAGGAGGGCCTCTCCTAGGGTTTTTCATCAATCGATAAGTGCTCAAAAGCCTCTACAATGTTACGACTCTCCGACGACTCTACAATGACGAAGTGCTGCCAACAACCCTAGCTTAATTTATATTTCCTAGTTGTTGGTATAATCTTATTTTGTCGTTTCATTAATATTGCAATTCTTTTTGTTAATCAAGGTTTTTTATCGTTGCATTTTACATTAATAGAAGAGAGGGTTTGTCTCTCTATCTTTTGCCTTCGAAGGTTTTTGTAATCGTCTAACTCCTACCTCCAACGAGGAGGAGTGTTTTAGTGAATTGCCCTCCGTACACGGTCTAGGACCGTTAGGGCCTTGGAGTAGTAGCCGAAGGCTACGAACCAAGTAAAAAATCTATTTGTCTTGTTTATTTATTCATTTATCTTTCCGCTGCATTTAATTGTCTATCAAACGAATTAGAAGAAAAAGTTTTATCGCTATTCACCCCCCCCTCTAGCGATCCGCTCAATCCAACAATTGGTATCAGAGCCGAGGGCGCTAAGATTTGGTGAAACCACAAATCTAGCAGATTTGTTTTTTAATTTTACAGATATTTTTTCATTCATTTAAATTTTCTCCCGCACTACTAATCCAAGACGAAGTCTTGGTACTTTTCTTTTGGTTTTGTTTTGCAAGTATTCGCTTTTGGAGTAGCCGACGGTAAAATGGGTATAACTTTTCGTACAAGTAGACCCACGAAACAGGCTACCTACCAAAACGAAGCTCTCTGAGAGATCTACACTTCTTACAAGGGGTTTACTCTCATAACTGTAAAATACCAGGGAAAAAAAATATATTCCTTGTTAATTGATAAAATATTTTGTGGAATTTTTCAGGAATTTTTAGAAATTTTTCTGGATTTAAACGAAAATTTCATAGGGATAAAGCAAATAGACTTTTGTAAAGCCTGTTTAGACTATCTACAAGGAAATTAATGGTTTAATTAAAAACCCCTTTATATTCTTTCCGTTTCCCCTAAATTCTGAATCGCGCCGTTTCTTTCCCTTCCGCGACTCCTCCTTCTCCCTCCCGCGATTTCTTCTCCTCACTTCCACCGCGCACCAAGTCGTTGTCGATGCCACGCTGGTGGGAGATCCGGTTGGAGGAGACGATAGCGGAAAGTGTCACCGGGCAAGGTTTGAGGGAGCGATCGGGGTGCCAAAGACCGGCAGTAACAGCGGTTGGTCTACCCGGCGATCTCTGCGAAGGAAGCTCTCGATCTGGGGGCTTGGGTCAACGACGGCGGCGCTGTGCTTGGGTAGGGACGACGACGACTTGCTGCCGGAGCCGGGGTTCTTAGTGGGAGCTAGGGCAATGCTTCAAACGCGTTGACTTCGCCGGTGAACAAAGGATCGCCACTGGAAACTAGGTGTTGGTGTCGGCAAACAGGGGATAGGTAAAGGTGGGGCTGTCGGTTCTGGAGTTGCTGCCGACGAGGTTTAACTTCGGGTAAGCAAGATAGATTTTCTATGTGTGCTGTGAATTCCAATCGGTTGAATGGTTGTGTTTGTCGATGAATTTCGTATAGAAATTGTGGTTGGAGTGTTCTGATTGTTTTGGGGGTTGCCGTGTCGGATTGTGGTAGGAAAAAGGGGCAGCAGCAGGTGCCGGCAGCCATTTCCGTTGCAGCTTCACCACCTTGCGTCTGACGTCTCTGCTTCGTGGCCAGCTGTGATCACCCCAAACGGACACCACTGTCCCCTTCAACACGGGTAGCAGTATTCTACCATTGCTGTGTTCTCCCTTTTCCCTATCCTCCTCGACGAATTATAAGCTTCAGAAACCTACCAATACATCGCGAACAACCACATCTCCACCATCCTCTCTTCTCCGCCGAGGGCATTGCAACCGTGAACCGATCTTATGGAGCCGATGGTGTTCGTCTCAATGGAAACTTTGATTCGAAGTACAACTCATCTCATCACAGTTGATCTGGGAGATCAAGGGATTTCTGGCTGTGAATGGGAAAGGAAAGACTAGGTAAGTTCAAGTTACAGAAATCTGGTATATGAATATTTTATAGCCAATATGATAGTGATTTTAGGGATGGTGGTGAACAAGGGGAGAATATTTCAGATGGGGATGTGGAAGCTGAGATTGAGGTAAATTTTAAGTTGTATGAATGATAGTTTTGATTTGTTAAAAGGTGGTCTACCTATAGCTTATGCAGCTTGTATTGTTTCGGTTTAGGATTATTGGAATTATGGTGGATGCAGTTCACAAAGTTGATATGGATTGATTTGTTGTAGAATTATAGCTATGAATTAGTGTGGTGGTTAATTATATCAAGTATCGCATCATGGTGATATAGTAGATATTATGTATGATGGGTGAACGAGACTTTAGTTAATATTCATTTAGTAGTTTGGAATATGAAGTCGATGTAAGATTTGATTCGATTATTCGATGTATGATAGAACTTAAGTATGTTTTATGTTGTGTACAGGACGTTGATACAAGACGGAATCTTGGATGTGAAGACAGATAATGTAGTCTGCATATCAGGTGGGTAATTTCCTACCTGGTCAGGGTAGATGTATTACACTCAGATTTAGTCATAGATATGAGCATGTTAGGTGTTCATATTATCTTGACCCTGCTCTTTTTATCGTATGCTTGATCTTTTACCGTTGGCTATTAACTCCATTGCTGATATCATGTTTATTTTATCATGATTAGGAGTTATACATATAGGTGATGTAAGTAACTTAGAATCTGTTTAAGTTAAGTGCAAATAGTAAAGTCCGGATGACAACCTGATTGTATATTGGGCAAAAAGGTCATCCGTAGGTAGATAATGTCTTTAACCTAGGGTTAGTTCTAGTACCCTTAGGTTGTATGTTACCACCGAACATGTATTGTGTAAATGGTCAGAGGAATGATACTTAGGGTATCGCTACAGACCGGTGGTCCTAGCTTGTTATAATGAGATGAGTACGACTCTCTACAGGATAGAGAGTGCGTCGAGTAGATTGGTATGACTCTCTACAGGATAGAGAGTATTATGATCAGTTGAGTATGACTCTCTACAGGATAGAGAGTACGTCGAGTAGATTAGTATGATTCTCTGTAGAATAGAGAGTCTATGGTGGATGTCTGTATGTGAGACATTGCATTCATGTCATTTACATGCACGCTGGCGACGAGGTCTCCCTTATGGTTGAGAGTGTCGCCAGTCATCCTGCCTCCACGGTTACTCATAGGAGGAGTAATCGGTGTGAGGGCAGAGCATTTTGGTGCCGCACTCTACCACTATAGACGGTGGTAGTTGGATTTGCGTGTCGTAGTCCTGCGTGTGTGGCACTCGACCACTCATGGGTAGTGACTGTGGGAGTGGCCAACAGCAGGGACCCCCATCATGTAGCTTGCTCTTTACGCTTATATGCTACTCGATCATACTGCCCACTCGGCCACTCGAGAGTAGTGGTTGGTGTTGAGTTGGGACAGTTGTCATGCTCGAGCCACCGAGGCCACATTGGGGTCGTGGTAGCTTTAGGGTGAGCCGACATGACCATGCATGCTGCATTGCCGTATCTGATGGCGCTTTGCATATTACCATATATATATACATATATGCATGTATATATATATATATGGATAGTTGAGATCAATATATATATAGATGCGGTCTATATATATATATGATTATTGTGATGTTGTATTTGTTTGTACTATGCTTGCTGCATTTGGGTGGACATCATATTCATGCATGTCTCTTACATTTGTTATACGATTGAGTCGGATATTGGTATGTGTTGGACAGACCATAGATACCTTGACCTGTAGCATTGAGTAGATTATGTGTTGGTATTACTCTTCCTGTTATATATATGTTGGATATATGTTCAGGTTGGATCAGAGTAGCGTAGCGGACTTCCGGTATGTCTGCATTTTATGTTATTCATTTGATTAGACGATATATGCTTGTATTTATATATTATGCTGATATACCTGTTGTACATCTAGATTATGTTGTCGAAATACATGTGATATTACATATATACATGTTTTCTATTACTTGCTGAGTTTTACTCACCACCCCCCCCCCCCGTGGACCCTGAGTTTTCTGTCGCCCAGGTAACAGGTAGAAGACTTTGTGATGGCATTGGAGCACCACCGGCTGACATCATCTCATCTCACCTCCGAGGCTCCCGTGTTTTGTTTTGGGCCTTCCATCCGCCGTGTTATGTATTCGGAGTTTTCGTGATGTATATGTTGTATATTTAGATTTTTGTCGAGATTTCGTGTTGTTGTGGTGTGTTAGTCATATCGGTATGCATGTGTGGGATTGTTGTATTGTTGTAGTATGTTTCCGCTGTGTCTTGTGTAGTTTTTGTTTTCATATATATATATTGTTGTTATTGTGGGCCTACGGGCCTTGTATTAACCCGAAATGTTGCCACGTACAGGGGAGGTGTCGTCCGTTTGATTTTCGGCTTGGTATGCTCTCGAGGCGTGATAGTAACAAGCTGCCTTCATCCCCAAAAACCAATGTTTAGTACCCTTTCGGAGACATCGAAGGTTGTAAGTGCTCATCTTTGATTTTAGTTGGTTATTTCTCGTATATTCCTTTTGTTTCTTTTCATTTCCTACATTGCTAATCCAAGGCAAAGTCTTGGAACCTCTTTCGTGTGTTTTTTTTGTGTGCAAGGTTTTCCTTTCAAATGGCCCACATTGAGGGGTACAGCACCATCCGACCTCCGTTCTTTAACGGAGATTATTTCCGTTATTGGAAAGGTCGGATGGAGTGTTTTCTAAAAACACAAGTCGAGACTTGGATAATCATCCAAACTAGCTTTGCTCTACCCACCAATGATCAAGGCGAGCCCTTGGATTTCAACAAGTGGACCAATGCAACCAAGAGGCAAATCGAAGTCGATGCAAAGGTGACCCAAATGTTGCAGTGCGGTCTATCCAAAGAGGAGCTCAACCGTATCAGACCCTTCGTTAAGCGCAAAGGACCTGTGGAACAAATTAATCGAGCTACACGAAGGAACGTCTGATGCTAAGGTATGTAAACGTGACCTTCTTTTCAATAAGTTGTATAACCTTAAGATGCAAGAACACGAGACGGCGACGCAACTACACGCCCGCGTCCAGGACATTGTCAATGGCATGCACACTATCGGACACAAGGTCGAAAACCGCGACCTCCTAAGGTACGTTCTTAATTCATTTCCTATGAC
Organism: Wurfbainia villosa; assembly: GCA_025175895.1. Lineage (NCBI taxonomy): Eukaryota > Viridiplantae > Streptophyta > Magnoliopsida > Zingiberales > Zingiberaceae > Wurfbainia > Wurfbainia villosa. The sequence goes on from CM045998.1 coordinate 22,348,762, forward strand.
TACCTTGTGGGCATCCATGGTCGATGCCTACAAGATCTCTAAAGACCTTTCGAAGCTTAGGTTAGACGAGTTATTTTCCAAGTTTGAACTTCACGAGCAGACTAATGTGGTCCGAGCCGAGAGAGGTATTACTCTACTTGCAGGACAAAGAAGCAAGGCACCTACCAGGCAAGAAGATGGACTCGAACCCGAAGACGAATCAGAGTCCAAATCCGAAGAGGTGGAAGCAATAGTAAACATAGTACGGAAGATCATTCAGAGGGAAAGGAGGCTACTAAAGAACCAAAAGAGGGCACAATTCAAATCAAATCAAAAGAAGGCTTTTCATGCAACATGGGACAACGAAGAAGGCGTCGGCATAGCATGCATGGCAAGACCTGAAGAGTCCGAGTCAGAGTCTGAATCCGAATCCAATTGCAACACTGACTCTGAACTCGAGGACTACTTCGAGAAGCAACTCAAAGTCGGACCAAAAGAGAAAATTAAGGTTAGTCGGTCACTAATTCATACGCTTTACAATATAATTAAATTGCTAACTAGGAAATTAGCTAAATCCGAGTCTAGGGTCGAGTCCTTGGTTGAGGAGGTTGAAACTCTCAAACAAGAGACACCCCTAAACTCTTCGACTAGTCGAGTTCAAGAGGAGGACTCAACTCGAGTTGAAAAACTCAAAGAAGAGAACTCTCTCTTGAAAGGATGAGTCCAAGAGCTCGAAGCTCGGTTGAATAAGTTCTCGACGAGGTCCAAGAATCTTAACTGACTTCTTGGAACTCAGAGAGTCGTGTACAACAGAGTCGAACTCGGATATAGCTCAAAGACTACGAATAGATCTTACATGTCTATCGTAAACCGTAGTCATCATCGAGTCCAAGCGTGGGTCCCAAAAACCTTATTAAACTCACATATAAGGACCAATAGGTTTTGGATTCCCCAGGATCAAGTTTATTACTTGACCAGACCATACTGGTTCAATGATCCAGGGGGAGCTAATACCAAATTAGTATATCCGGTAACCTAAACCTCTTATTTTCTTTAGAATGGTTAGATAGGACTATAACTCGTCAATGCTTGATAACATAGTACCAGGACGCGGCGAGATGATAGTACACTAGGAAAACGGAGTCTCGTGCATTCGAGCTAGATAAGGCGTATCTAGTTCGGTTCACTTGACCGAGTGGAACTAGCTGAAGCTACCTCTCCGTATCCTGGACTAGTTAGACCAGGAAGTGGTCTTAGGTGAGTCAAGTTACTATTTTCTCGAAATTAGCTTTGTCTAAGGAAGTGATTGTTTTTCCGATCAAAGAAGGCCCCTGTGTCTCGCCACGACCTGGAAACCAAGATCTTAAAAAGGTGACTTGATGAGCTTGGGATCAAATCCAAATCTAACGCAAGGTTGACCAGTTTCAAATCATTAAAACTTAATCAAGATAAAATTGGAATCATCTCAGAGAACATATAAGGTGAACCAATTCTAAGACACTTAGAATGGGTGAGATGAATAAGGAACAATTTCAATTTACATAATCTTTTTAAAAATGCTATCTATTTTTCAAACTATTGAGCTTAAACGTTTATTTATACTCGGACAAAACTCTAAATATACAACCTTCTAGGTCAATGTTTAGCGCCCCCTAACTCTTCTATACCTTATATATTTGATTAAGGGGGAGAGCAAACTAACCCTAAGGGTTATATATTTTCAAAAGTTATTAGCATATAAGTATTGTGGAACTCAAAGCTAATTTTATAAGTATTTGAAAATCAAACTTAGTTTCCAAAAAACTTACATTATTGGTGCAGAGGGCTATACCTCAAACCAAATTAAATCAAGACACATGTTTGGACTCATGTTAGATAATCTTTATGCATGCTACCTTTTCTATTAAAACACCCTTACTTTTTATATAAAACCCCATAGCTTTTTTGATTCATGGCAAAAGGGGGAGAAGATCATAAGTTAAGAGAGAGAACAAAATTTAAATTTTTGAAAATTAAACTTTTGTTTTAAAACTCACCGAAGGTTAAGAGGGAGTTCACTACAAATGAGCATAACATTTATCTTACTCATTTTCTACTTTATATTTTCCCTTAAATTTGCGTAAATTTGCCATAGGATCAAAAAGGGGGAGATTGTTGGTGCAGGGGCACCTAAGTCGAACATGTATTTTGATTATGACAAAAGACGCAAAGTCAAGGATATATCATTATCTTACGAGCTGAATCAAGTGTGCAGAAATGCTAAGCTAAGTCGAAGGTCAGCGACACTCGGAGAGAACCGTAGTGGTCGGGCGACACCGGGAGGACTTCGGAGGGAGCCGAAGGAATCAGGTGGAGACCGAAAGCAAGGCTTCAAAGGTAAATGTTGAGGTAAGCTCGTGTGAGTGAGTGTAAGTAAGGTCGAGTCCTCCATACGGGGACATCCTTAGGCGAAGATCCGACCAAGACTTCCCATGGAAGGTCTATGTTGAGATCGGACGGTAAATGGCCATCGAATTCACTTATATTTCGAGCTAATTCTTTATTACAGTCAAAAAGTCTGACAATCAGTTCAACCGGCCAAGGATCAGTTCAACTGCTGAGCCATCAGTTCAACCGGCCAAGGATCAGTTCAACTACTGAGCCATCAGTTCAACCGGCCAAGAAATCAGTTCAACCGATGGTCAATAATCAGCCTCGAGGAGTCAAGCTTTATCACCATTTTTCAAGGAGTCTTATGCCCAATTCCTATTGGTTGAAGATCCTCTCGAAAAGGGGCTCAAAGCCTATAAAAGGAGGGCCTCTCCTAGGGTTTTTCATCAATCTTTAAGTGCTCAAAAGCCTCCGCAACGCTACGACTCTCCGACAACTCTACAACGATGAAGTGCTGCCAACAACCCTAGCTTAATTTATATTTCCTAGTTGTTGGTATAATCTTATTTTGTCATTTCATTAATATTGCAATTCTTTTTGTTAATCGAGGTTTTCTATCGTTGCATTTTACATTAATAAAAGAGAGGGTTTGTCTCTCTATCTTTTGCTTTCGAAGGTTTTTGTAATCGTCTAACTCCTACCTCCAACGAGGAGGAGTGTTTTAGTGAATTGCCCTCCATACACGGTCTAGGACCGTTAGGGCCTTGGAATAGTAGCCGAAGGCTATCTTTCCACTGTGTTTAATTGTCTATCGAATGAATTCGAAGAAAAAGTTTTATTGCTGATCACCCCCCCTCTAGCGATCTGCTCGATCCAACACCATTACCTGATTATAACATATCCAAACTAGTTAACTAAACAACTGATTTGCACTATAAACATTCAAATCTTACTTACCGAACTCAGCTTCCTTCTGCTCTACAAATCTACAAATCAACAACAAAACCAACACATTCATCAATTATCCAAATCCAAGCTTAACTTTACCGACACAGCTTCTTGATCCACCCTAGAAGGTCCAATCTGAATAATTGAGATGAACTGCAACCAAAACCCTTTTTGATTACCCTAACACCTGCAATCATAGGATATTCAAGTTCCCTCTGCTATAGCATCATCACATTAATAACCCTAAGGCAGAGCAATCAACATTTACCAAAAGGAGGTGTAGACATTGTAGGGAACAAGAACTGTCGATTCCTCGATCTAAAGCTTCAAACCACCTTGAGCAGCAGTGATAATGCTCTTCCCATCCACAATGTCAGCCTAATCGGAACCTTCCTCAAGCACAATCGCTGACAACAAACAAATTGTGCTCCGGAGCAGAAATCGTCACGTAGATGCCAAAATCACCGACTGGAACTCGTACGGGGATCACAAAACCCAGAACAGGGGGGAGGCAAGCAGTAGCATCGCACGGAGGGCGTCATCGACCTCGATCAATGCTGACCACGAAGTTGTGGTTGCAACAGAGGAAGAGGAGACATTAGCGGCTGAGGCACAGGCGTCGGCGTAGTTGGTGTGGAGGAAAGAACCCAAATTCGTGACGGTGAAGGGAGGAGAAGATCGCGATTTGGGCGGCGACACTTGCTGCTCGACAGAACAGAGGGTCGGAGGAGCTGTGATGCCAGCCTCTTCAAACTTGTGGCGGCGGTGAGTTAGGGCATGACAAGCTGGCTCGGCGATGGCGAGCGCGAGCACGAGGAAAGGAGACGCGATCAGGAGAGGGATTGACCTCTGGTCGCTTTGGAGACGAAGAAGAGGCGTTCGGGAAGAAATGGAAAGAAGCCGATCGGAAATTAGGGATTGGGGAAAGAAGAGGATCGCGCGACGAAAGGAGAAGGAAATCGCGATCAGGAAAACACACGGGGAAGGGAAAGGCTGGCAGTAAAGAAACGGCCGAACGGAAGAAAAATAAATAAATAAAAGAGAAATGGGTTGGGTTTTTAAATTTTACTATCGGGTTGGGTTTAAAACTCAATAGGACTTAAACCTAGATCTGATTAAAACCATACCATTAAGCCTAGGTTAGGTTTAACTAAATCCCTAACCATGCTTTACTATTATTATTTTTTTCCGGTATTTTACACCAACCTTATCAACACTTGCACATGTAACGCCCGTAAAATTCCTAGTAATTTTACAAGAATTTTTGCATGATTATAATGGGTTTTATGCGGGCTCTTTCAAAAATAAAAGAAAAGGAGCCAAAAAGGGATGCAAGGCCTAGGAATTGAACCTCAAACCTCTAGTAGATAGCTAAGCCCTAAAGATGCATCCAATAACCAGAAGCCCAGCAGGATTGTACTATTAGAGGAATATGGGAAATTATAGTTAGGGGTAAGGGAGACTAAGGGACACTTCAAGTGAATAAATAGGGGGAATGAGGAGACATGAGAAACCAAATTGTTTTTCTCTCCTTCTCATCTTCTTCCTCACCAAACCCTAAGCTCCCCTTTTCATCCATTTTCCGAGATCCATCCAAGCAAGAAGAAGGCTAGGTTTGGTTTCCCTTAAGGTTGTCTTCAAACTAATAGCAAAGTGAAGGATGTAAGTATCCCCCTCACCTGCATACAAGTAGTTTTCGATTGATGTTATTGTGTCAATCCCTTTTAAACCATTCGGCCAAGACCTTTGTTTGAGTTTTCCATGAAGATCCATGTCATATCTTGTATGAACATGATGAAGATAGGATGCTAGATGGATTAGGTTAAGTGTTTAACCTTAAAAACCCCAAGGAAATTCGGCCAAGACCAATATTTGTGCTCTCCATGAAAATCCATGCTAAAAATTGTGTTAATATGAAGATGATAGATGTCTAGATGAGTTTGGTTAAGTGGTTGATCCTCAACCTCCCCTAAAACTCTCGGCCAAGTCCATCTAGACCCCTAAGGTGATTTTCTATGCCATGTTTTAGATGAGCTTATGCTATGTTTTGATGTTAGATGAAGATAACATGTTCTATGCTAGATTTTAAATGAGTTCATGTCATGTTTGATGTTAGAAGAAGATAACATGTTCTATGCTATGTTATAGATAAGTTCATGCAATGTTTTGATGGTAAATGAAGATAACATGTTCTTTGTTTAACCTAGGTTTAAGTGGATGAACCTTTAGGCCCCTTGAACCATTCGGCCAAGACCCCTAATATGTTTCTATGCCATGTTTTGATTGAGTTCATGATGACTTTTGATGTTAGGTGAAGGTAGCATGTTGTTGGTTAACCTAGAGTTAAGTGGTTGAGCCTTATGTTCTTTAAACCCATTCAGCCAAGACCCATTTAAGCCTAACATGCTATGATCTATAAATTACCATGTTATGTTTTGAATGTAGATATAGGTAACATGTGAAAGCTAAGCTAGATTTAAGAAATGGATCTTAGGTTGTCTTGGAACTCTCGGCCAAGGTTTATTTAAAACCCTAAGTGCCCTCCCATGCCATGCTTTATATGTTAAAGAATTAACATGTGGTTAGTTAGACCATATATAAGTTGTTTGGTGTTTAAAACTTTGATAGAACTCCATGAAGTTTAGGTCATTCCATGTATACTTGTTCATGATGTTTATGCCTTATGCCATGCTTATATGTGTGTGATGTTGTGATCATGTTATGCTCATTACCTTATGATTATATGAATGTATGATGTATTATAAGGAAGGAACATGATGTGCATGAAAAGAAACATGATATGATATGAAGAATAAATATGTTATGAAAGCCATATGATATGTTATGAAGAAGAAATATGTTATGAAAGTCATATGATATGTTATGAAGAAGAAATATGTTATGATATGAAGAAGAAAAATATGATATGTCATGATAAGGAACATGATATGTTTATGAAATGAAATATGATATGTTATGATAAGAAGCATGTATGTATTTTACTTTCTGCATGGCTTGTACCAGGACCCTAACAAGGTCCAAAGGGATGGGCTCCTAAGATGCCCTAGGCCGACGGACTTAGTACGGGCCTAGGATGGGCTTCTATGTTATGATTGCCCCTAGGTCGACGGTCATAGTACGGACCTAGTACGGGATGGGCTCCCAGATGCCCTAGGCTGACGGTCATAAGTACGGGCCTAGGATGGGCTTCTATGTTATGATGATGGCCCCTAGGTCGACGGACATAGTACGGGCCTAGTAACCTAGTAGGTTTGAGACTTGCTACCTCAGGTCTATTTAGGGATGCGCGCTATGATGATGATGATGTGGTACAATGTCGGGCCCAATATGTTGAGATTTATGTTCAAATACCTATAATATATGTTTCAAAGAGCATCCTGCATATACCTTTATGTTATGCTTGCTTATGTCTATGATGTTATGTTTATGTTATACCTGCTTATGTCTATGATGTTATGTTTATGTTATGCTTGCTTATGTCTATGATGTTATGTTTATGTTATGTCTGCTTATGTCTATGATGTTATGTTTATGTTATACTTGCTTATGTCTATGATGTTATGTTTATGTTATACCTGCTTATGTCTATGATGTTATATTCATGTTATGCTTGCTTATGTCTATGATGTTATGTTTATGTTATGTCTGCTTATGTTCTACGATGTTGTATTCAAGTTATGCCTGTTTATGTCTTTGTATGTTTACATGTTATGCTTACGTATGGTTTTTGTGAGTAGGACAGGATCTTACTAAGCCTATGTGCTTATAGTTTATGTTCCCTTGTATTGCAGATAAGGGTAAAGGGTGGCTAAACTAAAGGGAGCAGCAGGAGGGGCAAAGTGTGTGTGGTAGTGGCATGGTGGAGGAGATCTGTTATGTTCTTTATGCATGTTTTCCCTAAGATGATTTAGTTTATGAATTTGAACTAAGTACTTATGAACTGATGATGCATGCTCTATGTTTAAGAAGAAGTATTTATGAAATAATTATGCATGTTCTATGTTAAGAAGAAGTATCTATGAAATGACGATGCATGTTTATGTTAAAAGAAAAAAAAAGTCTAAAGTCTTCCGCTGTAAGAAGTATAGGTAGTCTTCCGCTGTAATGTAATGTATGTATGTACGATCGTGTCACGCGCCACCCCTCTGGACCCCTGGTAAAGGGCGGGCGTGATAGCACAACTTCCTAACCTCAAGTGGAGATACCACACCCAACCATTCGCATATCAAAAATATTACAACCATCCCAAACAAAACAACATACTATATCCCACAACCAAATCACCTTGAGCAACACTTGCTGCAGCATAAACACATGACCACAATCATCGATCCACACCACTTTACCTCAAACTCAATCCACCCATTTGTTTCACACTGCCACCGGCCCCTCCACACAGAACACATCCCACAACAATTGCTCACAGCCGCACAACAATTTCTTTTGACCCCCTTCATAGCCAGCACTTCCCAATTAGGACCAACCGTTCAACAATCTACCGATATTAGGAAGAGGAATAGCAATCTTACCAGCACTTGGGACTCCACCGGCCGTTATCTACCCCAAATCTCCCCTGGTCACCGGACAACCACTACCCAAAATAGATTCGAGCTCAACGAAAAGAGAATGCACTGCAACTCTAAGAATTCATCCAAGGTAGGGAGAAAGCAGCCCTTACCTAGTTCTGATGCCAAGTGACTGTGACACACCCCCCCTCAACCGGTGGCTATGCCCATGCTGAGAGCCGACGAGTGCCAAAGAGGAAGAGACCGGTTGACCCGCAGTGAGAGCAACCGGCCAAGGTGACGTCGTCGTCCAATTGATCGGTCAAGAAGGCCAACGACCTGCTGGGACAACGAGCTCAAGATCGGCAATGAAACACCACAAGTGCTCGGTGAGGACGAGAAGAGTCGCGAGAGGCAAGACGTTATCGCGAATGGGAGAAAGTCGGCGAGGGGTTGCTGAGAGGAGCGGCGAGCATTTACGAGGGGCGGCTGGGAAACGGTCGGGAGACGAAGGTTCTGCGGTGGGGAAGAGGAAGGGAAGGGGCGATCACGAAGAAATCGCGATCGGCTTGGGATTTAAGGGAAGAAGTGGATCGGGTATACGGGTCGGGTTCAGTTTTAACGGGTTGAGCTTAAAACCCCTTTAAGACTATTAAATCTTTCTCCGCAAATTGCCTTAGAAATTTTCATTTAAGTCTAGGAAAATTTCTAAAAATTTCTAGAAAATTCCATAGGATATTTTTCTAATTAACAAACATTATTATTATTATTATTATTATTATTATTATTATTATTATTATTATTATTCTCGTGGTATTTTACATGGAAAGCAGGAAGAAACGATGAGGGTCTCGTTGATCTAAATTTGAGGGCATTCTCAATTTTTAACTACCTTGGTCGACCAAGTGGATCTTGTACAAGTAGATACTTAACTGGTCAGGAGTGACGAGCAGCCCACACATATAATTTATTGAACTGTTTAGAAGTAATGTCGTATTTTGAGTGAGTATATAAATGTTATATTATACACTTCATATATCGTAAATTATTGTTCATGTTATATTTAATTTTATGGTAGGATTTTTCAAACTCTATATTCTGAGCTTCCAGAGCATGAGTTTAATTGTTTCTGCGATGGAGAATTTGCACAATGATTCAAAAAATATGTAAGTAGTATATGATAATAAATTTGATAAATCTTGACTTTAACACATATTTATTTGACTTTAGGTTCTTGATAATCATGCTCACATTGAGCAAGACCTAATAAAATATCTGTCATGGGGCCCAAACTCAATGGTGAAAACTTGACCGGCATATTTCATAAACGGATATAATTTTCATATTCAAGATTATGGAACTGGGAAAACTACAATGAATAGCGGAGTTTGTGTTCAGTCATCTAATGATGGGGGTGCAAGGAATGAATTTTACGGCTTGCTAGATGAAATTTTATAGATAGCGTACCCAGACTCAGATTTGTGAGTTATTTTATTTATGTGTCGTTGGTTTGACCCTATCAAAGGCATGAGGGTGCATCCACAGTTTAATTTGATTGAAATTAATTACAAAAAAATATACAAGAGGTATGAACCATTTGTATTAGCATAGCAAGTGATTCAAGTATTTTATGCTTCATATCCTAGTCTGAGACGAGACAAAAGTGATTGGTGGGTTGTTTGTAAAAAAAACACGTAATAAAATTGAGGAACATTGGGAAGACATAGCATATCAACAAGATGAAGTTGTCAATACATTTCATATCGAAGAATATAATATTTCAACATTACGAGATCCCAGCGGCGTAGTAGTAGTCGTTGATGCAAGTGAACTGAATGAGGATGAAGATGAGGATTTTAATCATGAGGATGAGGGTGTTGCTGAGGATGAGGATGACGATGATGATGATGAATTGTAAAATACCGGAAAAAAAATATATCCCTTGCTAATTGGGAATTATCTTGTGGAATTTTTCAGAATTTTTCAGGAGTTAAAAAGGGATTTGTATGACCGTTTGGAGGAAGGTCAAAGCCTAAAGGGGTGTTGGGTTAAGTTGGGTTAGCTCGGATTTGATCTAGGCTAACACAACCACTTAGCGTTAAAAACCCACACATCTTCTCATTTAACGCACGCCGATTCTTTTCCTTCGGTTTCTTCCTCTTTTTCCCGATCGCGCAACTTTCCAACTTCTCCACCGTCGGCCCTTTTCTCCCGATCGAGCGCCGCCCTCCTCACATCGCCGTCGCCCCGACCACCACGGTCGCTCGCGACCCTCGGGCGATGCATCTTGCGTCCTGCCGCCCTATGCGTCGTGCGCACCGGACCGACGATCGTCGCCTTCTCTCGATCGCACCACTCCCGCCACCGATGCCACGCCTCTCTCCGCTACGCCACGCCAAGATTGCCGCGCCGCACGCAGACCACTTGCGCGAGAGAGTTCGGCGTGGTGTCGATCTTCGCCGATCTCCGCCCCAGATTTCATCAGCCGCCTCTAGGGCCGCCTTTTTGTTTAGCCGCACGCGTCGCTCCTCCCACCTATCGCCCTAGAGCTCACTCGATGTGGTTTTCTACCACCGGAGATCTACACCCGAGCAACTCTGCAGCCGGCTACCTCTATCACAGGCAAGGATGCTACTGCTACTAGTCTCTGTTAGGAGCATCTAAATCTACTGCCCTTCTTCCTTGATCTAGGTCCCTTCCCTCTCTGCCGCAGCAAAATACCTAGTCGCGAACGGTGATCTTCATCGATCCTTGTCGTCATTTTTCCGATCGCAGCAGCTTGCGAGCCCTTGGATTTATGAGAAGGTATGATTGCCTCTCTTTTCACCTTAGGCAGGAAACGGGAAGTTGTTGATTGGGATGTTCGTATGGTTGTGCTGTGTTATAGGATTGTGGGCTTTAGGGCTCAGATCCTCTGTTTTGGCAAAAATTGGGGCAGAGACTTGAGGGAGGCAATAGGGGGTGGTTGTTGAGCTATTGTGGTGATCGGAATTAAGCTGGGAAGTTGCATCTGAATTTGGTGGTGCAAGGTAAGTTTTGGTTTGAATTTTATGAATATGAGATTTTAGTTATAATATGAGCAGATTTGTTGTGGATTAATAACCAATAGTTGGTGAACAGTGATTACAGGTTCTGACAGGGTGATTTTTAGATACAAGTTGAGTAAATGTAGACCTAATACCCTATACTTGATGTAGGGAGTGGTGTGGATAATACAAGCTCGGTAAGTACATAATTGATATCATAGGATTGTGTAATATGCTTACTGTTAGTTTTGTTGTGGATTTGATTACTAAGAGTCCAGGAACAAGGGGTTAATCTTTTGGTTGAACCCATCTGGTTTTATAGATTCTTTGCAATGGAAGCTAAGCTAGGATTTGATTTGAGATGGAAACAATGTGAGGACTTTGATATGAGGTTGGTTCACGGATGTGGAGACAACTTGTATTCTCAGACAAGTCGTCAAAATAGGTGGGTAATTTCCTATCTAGTCCGGGTAGATGTATTGCATTCAGATTTAGTCATAGATATGAGCATGTTAGGTGTTCATATTACCTTGACCCTGCTCTTATTATCGTATGCTTGAACTTATCGTTGGATATATTTATGCTCAATTGTTGATATCACATATACCCTATCATGATTTAGGAGTTATAGATGTGATGTAAATTGACCTAGATGTTTAGTAGGGTGTAAATGTCAGTACGGGTGATGACCCAATTTATAAATTGGAAAAAGGTCATCTATGGGTAGGTAATGCCCTAAATGTAGGATCTATTTTCAATACCCGTATGTTGCATACTGTTACCAACCATGAGTTGTGTAATGGTTAAGTGAAGGGTGATTAGAGTGTCGCTGTGGATCGGTGGTCCCAGCTTGATATGATTAGTCGAGTATGACTCTCTATCGAATAGAGAGTGCATCGATCAGTTGAGTATGACTCTCTATTGGAGAGAGAGTTATGATCAGTCGAGTACGACTCTCTATTGGATAGAGAGTGCATCAATCAGTTGAGTACGACTCTCTATTGGAGAGAGAGTTATGATCAGTTGATTACGACTCTCTACAGGATAGAGAGTCCATTGATCAGTTGAGTACGACTCTCTACAGGATAGAGAGTGTATTGATTAGATGGGTACGACTCTTTGTTGAACAGAGAGTCTATGGTAGATGGTTGTACGAGTGACAGCATACTCATGTCATATGCATGCATTCTGACGACATAGTCTCCCTTGGGGTTGAGAGAGACGTCAGTCATCTTGCCTCCCAGAGCACTCCCCGAGGAGTAATTGGTGTGAGGGCAGAGCATCTGTTGTACCGCACTCTACCACTATAGACGGTGGTAGTTGGAGTTGCGTGCAGTTGTCCTGGGTGCGTGGTACTCGACCACTCATTGGTAATGTTAGTCGGAGTGGCCAGTAGCAGGGACCCCCGTTGTGTAGCGAGCTCTTTACGCTCATATGCTACTTGATCATACTGCCCACTCGGCCACTCTATAGCAGCGGTTGGTGTGAGTTGGGACAGTTGTCATGTCGTGCCACCTAGGTCACACTGGGGTCGTGGTAGCGAGTAGGGGTGAGCAGGCATGACCATGCATGCTGCATTGCCGTATCTGATGGTGCTTTGCATATTACCATATATATATATACATATATGCATGTATATATATATATGGATGATTGAGATTAATATATATATAGATGCAGTCTATATATATATGAGTATTGTGATGTTGCATTTGATTGTACTATGCTTGCTGCATTTGGGTGTACATCATATCCATGCATATTTCTTGTATTTGTTATACGATTGTGTCGGATACTGGTATGGGTTGGACAGAGCATTAGATACCTTGACCTGTAGCTAGAGTATATTGTGAGTTGATCTACTCTTCCTGTTATATATATATATATATATATATATATATATATATATGTTTGATATATGTTCAGGTTGGATCAGAGTAGCGTAGCAGACTTCAGGTATGTCTGTATTTTTATGTTGTTTATTTTGTTAGACGGTATATGCTTGTATTTATATACTATGCTGATATACCTGTTGTACCTCTAGAGTATGTTGTTGAAAATACATGTGATATGACATATATACATGTTTTTCTATTATCTGCTGAGTTTTACTCACCACCCCCACCACGACTCGGTTTTTCGTCGTCAGTAATGTAGAAGACTTCGTGACAGCTTGGAGCACCGCTGGCTGACATCTCATCTCACCTCCGAGGCTCCCATATTGGTTTTGGGCTTTGCGTCCGCCGTGTATTGTATTTGGAGTTTTCGTAGTGTACTGTGTTGTGGACTTGTAGATTCGGATTTTGTCGATGTACTGTATGTGGTTGTGGTGTGTTAGTCATACCGGTATGCATGATGTGAATGTATTGTATATGTGAGGTTATGGGTATGTCGTTGTATTAGTTTCCGCTGTGTTTCGTTATGTGGTTGTGCTTTTATTTGTTATGTTATTGTTATTGTGGGCCTACGGGCCTTGTATTAACCCAAAATGTTGCCACGTACAGGGGAGGTGTTGTCCATTTGATTTTCGGCTTGGCATGCTCTCGGGGCGTGACATGAATAGACGCATGACCAGGATGAAAATTGTAATGCAGACTTTGATTTCTAATTGTGGATAACTTTTTATTGAGTATCAATTATGTTTTAATTTACTGTCTAATTCGAAATTTCATATATTTGATATACTAATAAACTGTTTGTTTTAGGTCATCCAGTTGCTATGAATATGGTAATTTTTTCATATTGTTCCTATTATAAATTCGATATACAAATATATATTTTTTACTGTCATATTCTTCTAATAATTATGATTGTTAGTTTTGACGTGGCAATCATAAACGGAGTAGTGATGGAAGATCACAGTCTTCCTCTGCTTCAGCCCCTGCACATTCTGATGCTCTTGCAGGAAATGTGTCCTCCACCTCTTCTCCAGTTGCAGGATCTTCTAGTTCTCAGCAGATACCTGCTAATGTATCTTTCCCGGTACAACAATCACTCGTGGAGAGGGAAGATATGAGAGAGTTTATATCTCCGCGCGGAGATTCGTAAGTATTCGAGTTTTAGATTATCTATATTTATTTTTTAATACGATATGTATTTTTATAAGTATCTAACAAGGTTTATTTTTATTTTATGTTAGATTTACAAATTCTGTACATGTTATTCACGAGGTGAATAAAATAGTGAATAACCATTGGGACGGAGCTTCTTTGACTTATACGAGCACGTCAGAAGAAATAAAAGTTCTGTGGTGGAATGAGTTCAAGGTAACTTATTTAAATCATTTTGTATATAAAATTGCAGTTAATATAATCAATTTAATTTTTCTCTACTACAGCGGATATTTACTTGGGAGGAGAGTCAAACACTAGAGATTAGGAAGATTTTTAAGAAAAAGTGTGGCGATCATATGAGAAACATACTCAATCATGCGAAAACTAGAAATAAGAAACCACACTGTATAACCGAGGAGAATTGGAATAAAATTATTGCACATTGGAGATCTGAGGATAGCAAACGGAGGAGTGAGTAAAATAAGCAAAATCAGCATTGTAATTCTGGCGTTATATCTGCCACGTATGCAGGAGGATCAATAAATATCGATGAGCATAAACATCGATTGGTGAGTGTTTTCAAATTATAATTTTGTAATCTAATACTCACTAATTTATAAATTTTAACTGTTTGTTTAGGCCAAGGAGACGGGGACTGAGCCATTATTTATAGACACTTTCACCCGTACATTCCAAAAGAAAGATAAGACGTGGAGTGGGGAAAGAGCTACTACAAAGAAGGCTTGTAATTTTAAAAATTTAATTTCTTATGTTAGTATTTAATTTTTTTTTCTTTCACAACAGGAGAAATATGATGAACTTTCACAGAGAAATTCGAGTGCAAGCGATGATGCAGTCGAATCTAAGCCTTCTATTAGCAATATAAATTTATGGCTCGAAGCAACTGGAGGGCCGAAAAGTGGAAGAATAATTGGACTCGGTTCTTTGAGTCGATCCTATAGAGTCCCTGGTACTTCTTCTTCATCCTCCCCCGCATCAAAAGCACAAGTAATTCAATTAACCGAAGAGGTTAATCATTTGAGGGAGTTTCTAGCGCAGAAGGAAACTGAATCGAGAGAAAACGCTCAGAAAGTACGAGACTTAAATGAAAAGATGAACGAATTTCAAAGACAATAAATATTCATTATGCAACATCTTCAATTAACATCTAGTTCAAGTCAACTTCCTCCTTCTAGATCTACTCCTCCTCCTGATCCCTGTCATGGAGACAATGATGATGTATTTTTTGATGATAATGGTGATAATGGTGGTTACCTTTGAATGTATTTGTTGTATTTAAATGTTACTTGACTTATGACATACGATATTTATGTATTTGTAAGTTGGTTTAGGTTTGTTATATATATATTAATTCCGTATTAAAGTTTGATGTCTAAATTTATTAATATTGTTGTGTGTGTTTATTGTAAAATAGAAAAAAAGGATAATCTATAAAAAAAAAATATTTTTCCAGATTTGCAATGAAAATACTATTTTCATTAGAAAAATAGATGCATCAGTCGACTAATGTAAACAATCAGTCGACTGATATATGAAAAACTGATGCTTCAAAATAGATTTTCAACATCAGTCGACTGATGGTATTGTAGCAGCTTACAGAACATTTCATAGCCGACTGAGCAGTCGACTACTCACTTGGCAGTTGACTGATGAAAATGACCACCGCCATTGTAGCATATCACGTAACATTTGTAGGTGACCGATCGATCATGAATCGTATATTCAATGATCGATCTTGAAAAATTTGGCGACGAATCTTGATTTTCATCGCCAAATTTACGACGAAAAATAAATTCGTTGCCAAATTTAATTTTATTCGTGGAAATATGTTTATTAGATTTTAGCGACGAATTTATTTTTCGTCGCATATTTGGCGACGAAAAGCAAGATTCGTCGCCAAATTTGCGACGAAAAATGTATTCGTCGCCAAAGTTGGCGACAAATTTTGCAACAAAAATATTATTCGTTGCAATTTAGTAACAATTTTTTATTTTTCGTTGCAGAATTTGGTGGCGAATTATTTGCAACAAAAATTTTTTCATTGCAAATTTCGTTGAAAAAAATTTTTGCAACAAATTTTTTTCCAAAATTCATTGCAAAATTCGTCGCCAAATTTACTTATTTTTGTAGTGTTCGGAATCACATGATTCGAATGTCTTTGTATTTCTCTCACACTCCATAATACGTACATGACTTCAGAAAATATTGTGATACACTATATTGGGAGCAGCGAATTTTTGAAACTTCGATTTTTTTTAATAGAATAGCTTCATCAGTCGATTTCGTTTGAAATCGACTGATGGACCTAGACAACTCGGAAACACGTGATTCGAAAACTCATGTGCTCCTCTCACACTTTATAATACGTATGTGATATCGAAAAGCATTGTGATACACCGTATCGGGAGCAGCGATTTTTGGAACTTAAATTTTTTTAATGGAATAGCTCTATCAATTGATTTCGTCCGAAATCGACTAATGGACCTAGACAGCTCAGAGTCACGTGATTCGAAGACTCATGCGCTCCTTTCACACTCCATAATACGTACGTGCCCTCAGAAAGCATTGCGATAAACCATGTTGAGAGCAACGATTTTTGTCACACATGCCCCAAATGTGAAGTGTGGTTGAAAGAATATTTCAAATGCTACAACGACGATACCCGATGACCCAAGTACGCGAAATGATAAATTGTCATTTTTTTTGTTAAAACATTAGAATCCATAGTTAAACTTTTTTTTTAGATTATTTGACTTTTTTTTAATCAATGACAATGATTTAATGATCATTATACTCCAAAATTTATATATAGGATGTTAGTTTTATCATTTTTATATCATCTTCTATTTATATATTCTTCTATTTAAAATTTAAAATCTCAATCGCTTTTAACATGAATTCTGCAATTCTAATGAAAATAAATTCATCTCATTTTTAGAAGGTAAAAAAAAATAATTCTGAATGTTAATTTTGAAGACATTTAATTTATCGATAATGAACTACAATAATTTTTAATAATCGATACACAAAAAATACCAAAACTTCTAAAGTTATAGAAACTTTAACTTTAAAATTGTCTATTTTTACTAAATATTTTGAGAAAATCTTTCTTCTATCACAAAAATATGGACAAAATATAAATATTGCAATGTCTTCTACAAATTATAATCGGACGACGGTTATGTGTTATTTAAGTAACATGTCAAAACAAAACACCCTATATATGAAATTTAGAATTGAACATTTTTAAATGCAACTCTCTATATTTTTATTGCCCAACGAAAGTACTGATATAAGTTTATTTAAATATTATAATATTAAATTAAGAGAATTATTAGTGAGATTTGTTTTTGCATAGCATTTTATGAATTTTAAGTCTAAATGCACTTTTGAAATATTTTTTATCAAAAATCCCTTAATTCATTTGTTAAATGTATTCAACGAATTACACTTATTCACGTAATTAAAAAATTAATAAGACGGAAAAAAAGAAATTTAATTAAAAAATTTAGCAAATTAAATAATAAAATATTTTTATATTATAATATTTGGAGTGATTATTAGTAAACTAATTCATATATATGTGTGATTTGACATGTGATTGATAACTTCTAAATAATTCACAAAATATTTATTAGTGTAAAATACCGTAGGAAAAAAAAAATAAAATAAAATGTTGGATAATTGGGAGAATACCCTATGAAATTTTCAGGAATTTTTAGAAATTTTTTTTGGATTTAAACGGAAGTGTTATGGATATTTCATAGGGATAAAATAGATAGGCTTTTATAAAGCCTATTTAGACTATCTGTGATTGAGGAATTAATTGATTTAAATGCCAAACGTTATTTTCCTCTTCATTCGTTTTCCCGACTTCTCTTCTCCTCATTTCCCCGATCGCGTTGACTTCCTTCTTCCTCCCAACTTCTCTCGCTACCGCCCTCTTCACCCCGTCCGCCGCCTCTTCACTCGCCGCCGCCTGCGTCGCCGCAAAGGACCGGTGGTCATCGCCTCACAGACTACGGCGTGACCACAACCTAGGTCATCGCCGATTCCTTTCCTCCCTCTCCCGATCGCAGACGATGCGAAACTCCTCCAACCATTGAGGTTCTCTCGGCGCAAGGGACGCCCCTCGCGGCCACTGAGCAAACTCGCCGCCACTTCATCTTCGATCACCGGCCGTTCCTCCAGATCGCGCACCGCCCAAATCGCGATCCCTTTTCCTCAAGCTCGGTTTCACGCCGCCTTCTCCTCGCCGCCACGCCGGCTCGCCACCGGAGTTGGATCGAGACCGGTGCTGCCGCCACCCAGAGCAGTTGAAGCTCCATCGCTGACCATCATCAGATCTTCCATCCGCCACCTTGCTGTGAATTGCCACAAGCCGACGACTTCTAGTTGCGACAATGATCATGGATGTCCTGTTCAACGATTTCCTTTGAGTTCCACCGCGAGTGGCAGCTTCGCCGCCTAGCCTCGTTGTGCCCAATCAAGGGTAGATTTGCAGATTTACCATAGTTGATTGATGATAAGTCTGTTTATATACTTATTGTTAAAATTGGGTTTGATTTGCACCAATCGATGCGGATTGGATCTTCTAAGGTGGATCAAGAGGTTATGGTGGTTGAATTGGGCTAGGTAAGTTTTAGCTTGAATGTTATGAATATGAGATTATACTTATAGTAATCTTGTGGGTGGTGTGTTTCGGCTTGGTCGATATAGATTGGATGGGACAGAACTGATTTTCTACCTTGGATCAAGAAGCTCTTATCCTGGATTTGGAACTAGGTAAATGCTATGAATTGTCCCTTTAACTGTAAATTGAAATGTTATTTATTTAGCAAGGATTAAATTGATAGTTGGTACGGTGATTACTGAGCTAATGGAAGAAACTATTCAGTTAGTTGATGTAGGATAAGGATTTGATCATAATATTGGAATTGATAACATAATCTAGTTGTATATGTTGATTTCAGAACATTGACTCAAGATAGGATCATGGACGTGAAGACTATCGACATAGTCTGCATAACAGGTGGGTAATTTCCTACCTGGTCCGGGTAGTTATATTTCATTCAGATTTAGTCATTGATATGAGCATGCTAGGTGTTCATATTACCTTGACCATGTTCTTTTTATCGTATGCTTGATCCTTTACCGTTGGCTATTAACTCTATTGCTGATATCATGTTATTTTATCATGATTAGGAGTTATACATATAGGTGATGCAAGTAACTTAGAATTTGTTTAAGTTAAGTGCAAATGGTAAAGTCCGGATGACAACCTGATTGTACATTGGGCAAAAAGGTCATCCGTAGGTAGATAATGACTTTAACCTAGGGTTAGTTCTAGTACCCTTAGGTTGTATGTTACCACCGAACATGTGTTGTGTAAATGGTCAGAGGAATGATACTTAGGGTATCGCTACGGACCGGTGGTCCTAGCTTGTTATAATCAGATGAGTACGACTCTCTACAGGATAGAGAGTGCGTCGAGTAATAGAGAGTGCGTCGAGTAGATTGGTATGACTCTCTACAGGATAGAGTCTATGGTGGATGTCTGTATGTGAGACATTGCATTCATGCATTTACATGCACGCTGGCGACGAGGTCTCCCTTGTGGTTGAGAGGGTCGCCAGTCATCCTGCCTCCACGGTTACTCATAGGAGGAGTAACCGGTGTGAGGGCAGAGCATTGAGGTGCCGCACTCTACCACTATAGACGGTGGTAGTTGGATTTGCATGTCGTAGTCCTGCGTGTGTGGTACTCGACCACTCATGGGTAGTGACTGTCGGAGTGACCAACAGCAGGGACCCCCATCGTGTAGCTTGCTCTTTACGCTTATATGCTACTCAATCATACTGCCCACTCGGCCACTCGAGAGTAGTGGTTGGTGTTGAGTTGGGACAGTTGTCATGCTCGAGCCACCGAGGCCACACTGGGGTCGTGGTAGCTTTAGGGTGAGCCGACATGACCATGCATGCTGCATAGCCGTATCTGATGGCGCTTTGCATATTACCATATATATATACATATATGCATGTATATATATATATATGGATAGTTGAGATTAATATATATATGGATACAGTCTATATATATATATGATTATTGTGATGTTGCATTTGTTTGTACTATGCTTGCTGCATTTGGGTGGACATCATATTCATACATGTTTCTTGCATATGTTATACAGTGTGTCGGATATTGGTATGGGTTGGATAGACCATAGATACCTTGGCCTGTAGCATGAGTAGATTATGTGTTGGTATTACTCTTCCGTATATATATGTTTGATATATGTTCAAAGTTGGATCGAGTAGCGAAGTGCACTCGTGCACGCTCGCATTTTAGGTTATTCATTTCTGATTAGACGATATGCTTGTATTTATATACTATGCCGATATACTGTACATCTAGATTATATTGTCAAAATACATGCGATATTACATATATACATGTTTTCTATTACCTGCTGAGTTTTACTCACCACCCCGCGGACTCAGGTTTTCGTCGCCTGTAATGTAGAAGACCGTGGTTGAGCACCGCCGGCTGACGTCATCTCATCTCACGAGGCTCCCGTATTTTGTTTTGGGCCGACTGTCCGTTGTGCATTGTATTTTGGTGTTTTCGTTATGTTGTATATTCAGATTTTGTCGAGATTTCGTGTTGTTGTGGTGTGTTAGTCATACCGGTATGCATGTGTGTGATTGTTGTATTGATGTAGTATGTTTCTGCTGTGTCTTGTGTAGTTTTTGTTTTCATGTATATATATTGTTGTTATTGTGGGCCTACGGGCCTTGTATTAACCTGAAATGTTGCCACGTATAGGGGAGGTGCTGTCCGTTTGATTTTCGGTTTGGCATGCTCTCGGGGCGTGACAACTTTAGTGGTATCAGAGCACAAGGTTCTGTGATGCCATACAATGTTGTTTTTGAGTCGAGTCTTGGATTCTCGGGAGTCGATTTATTCGGTTTTGGTTTTCTGAGATGAGATGGACAGCGGCCTGAGCTCCAAGCAGCACAAGGTAAGAATTCCTAATAACTTATGGTTTAGTAGATATTTATCTAAACTTGATCAGTAGGTGTATAAAATAGAGTTATGACACCTGTGCAGACTTGTAGTAGGGGTCGTCCACCGAGGCGACCAACTGGAGTTACCTTAGTGTTTATACTCCTAGTTTTGTTGGCTATGCATTTAGATGCTTATACCAGGGAATAACCTGTAGTGTGTTGGTTATTATTTGTAACCGTTGTATGAGTTGACCACGGGAACGACCTGTTGAGTCTGTGAGTCTTGAACCTGTGTCGAGGAGGTGATTTACCTCTGAGAGCCGACTGATACCGAGTCGGAAAACAGGGGCCAAGTCGTCACATTTATTATGGAAATCAGAGACTACAGTCTTAGAGATTTCCACTAACTGTGCTAGTCAGATCATTACCTGTGGGTAATGAACAGACTTGTAGACTATTGTGATGCAGATAGCGGAAGGCTAGGTTATGGAGTTTCATAGGGATTTTATCCCTGAGTTGTTCGTACTGAGTTGTATAACTTTGAGAGTACTTTTAAGTAATTAACTCATGTTATACCGAGAAAGTAGAGTTATTTGCATACCATTATCGGGGTCAAGCCGGTATTTGGTGATAAATGTAGAAAATAATCTTCGGGAAATAAAATATCACTTGATCATGGATTAGTGATGTTGAAAGAGTGTATTTTCCCGTGTCACTTTTAGTGACACATTGTAAGGAATTCTTGAGCTTCCAGAAAGGGCGATCGGTTAGTAATAGTGTATTGTGCAGAGTCGTGAGACTTGCAGAGGTTACGACCACCTAATAGCTCAAGAAGATGAATGGATATTTTAAGCCACCTACGATTGTTGGCTTATAGTTGGATAAGGATGTCGGGATCTTCTACCAGATCCTGCCGGAAGACATTGGATTGAGACAGGAGTTAAAAAAAAAATGACTCCGTACAAGAGTTTAAGAGTTGGAGACCGATAAGCAAATATTGCAGGTCAACTTAATAGAGCCAGAAATTTTTGACTGTTGGATAAAAGGAGCAAGATCGGAGTTAGAGGCCTTGGGGCTACTTTTTGATTATAGAAGACCAATCGAAGATCATCAGAAGGTTCTTGTGGATATCAGCAAAATCAGAACAAAGACTCCGAAGGAATTGTGTGCGTGCAGTGCAGATCACGAAGACACGCGAAGCCAGATTATCCGTTGGAGTCGTTCAACTGTTGCTATTGTGAGCAACCAGTACAGTAGAGGAGTTATATTTGAAGACTATCGATGGTATTCCAGGAGGATGAGGCACCGTCTCGACAGTGGAGATCATCACCGAAGATTGAGTTATCTGATCAGCAACAATCTACTACCTCAGGCGTGGTTGAAGTTCCGTAATACTCCCCTTCAGCAGAGATCAGCACAGAAGCAGCATCAGCAGAAGACATCTTAGAAGATTCAGCAGACAACAACAGTTACCTCCAGATGTGATTTGCTTAGTACAGAGGAGAGAGTATACGACGATGGTCGTATTTATTCAGTATTCTACAGTTGTAGCTCGTAGATTTAAGTGATAGGATGGGATGATCTAGGAAAAATCCTTGGATCATTCATCACAGAAATGCGATCGTTTTATCGCGAACTGTTGGATCTGATCTTATTCTCTTCGGAGAAAGGCCGAGACCTGCGTGGAGCCTTTGGGATCGGATCGACAGATATTTCATCGTCCAGGGTATTACTCTAGTTTTACCCTCTGGGTTAATATGTTGAGAGATGCTTGTGGTTACAGGTATTTGTATCTAGAACATTCTCAGTTGGATTAGAAGGGTCCTTTACATCGACTTGTGGGTCGATGGTATCTCTACCGTCAGGTGAGAAGTGGACCAACGATTAAGAAGTCAAGGGAGGTCCTTAGACTTGGATAGACATATCCTTATTGTAGACATATCCTTACGGATGGTCAAGTTGTTGAGATTATAGTATGATTATGTCTCTCAGATGTGCGTATAATCCGAGAGCATTCGGATGTAGTTTCGGATGAACTCCTAGCCTTGCCATTGCTTAGGCAAGTGGAGTAGGCGATCGAAATGATTGCGAAAATACTTGCAAAGATCAAAGATCACATATCGAATGATATTTTGTTGGTATCAGTGTTGTTAAACACTATAAAAGAATTGGAAGAACGTGAGTTACGGTTATAGGAGAAGTTGGAAGGGATATTTATCTATCCCAGTATTCCTCCTTGAGAAGATTCGGAACTCTTTATTGAAAGAGAAATGAACCTTTGAAATTATGCATCGATTATCGATGATGAAATGCGATAGTTGTTGGAAGTGAACATCCTTCATTGAGGATGAATGATCTACTTAGATCAGCCAATAACGCCTGAGTATACTCTAGGGTTGGTTTACGACTGGAGCATTGATATTGTAGTGACACGATGTCATACAATTATCATTGTTGTTGTGATGATTGATATATCATCAATGTAGAGTAAAGGGAATGCAGGTGTGTAAAGACGACAATTTCATACTTGGTATGAATTGTATGAGTTTTGATTAAGTTAGACTAATTAACGATTTAGTCGTCCCTGGATTTGAGGATCGTGTACTCTGGACACGATTTGATCAGGTTGTGGTCGTTGGAGTCGCATAACTTGACCACTATTGATTGTGGTAGTTGGAGTTGCGCACTCGACCACCGTAGATGGTGGTTTTTCTTGTATGTTTTGGTTAGTACTGTAGATGTGGATAGAGTGTTTTAGCATTACTATACCACGGATTTGTTTGACAAAGGTGATGATGAAAATCATTTAATCGGAAGCTGGTGAAACCAGTTACAAGGCTTAGACGGCGGTTAACTTTTACACGAGTATTAGTTAATCCTTCCGGAGTGGATAAAAGGATGTTATATGCAGATGCGTCATTTCAGGGATCGGAGCGATTCCGATGTAGTTGAATGAGGTGTACCTTATGCTTACGACAGTTAAGAAACTACGAGATAGTCTGCCATATACATGATGGGACTTTAGTAGTTGAATTTAACAAGCTACTAGGTAGCTACAATGGAGTTGCTGGAGTGCGAACAGTTGCAACAATTGCAACGGGTGAGATTCGTCGCTATAGTCTTCCATGCACTTACAGTGTGTGTGGAGTGTATCTTGGATGATTGATGAATTCCTCTTTTGAGAAGATAATCCCCCGTCTCTGAGAAGGATAGTGTATTTCGGACACGCGTCCAGTCAAGGAAGAGTCGCTACAGGAAGCATATCATTGGAGATTTGCTATTCACCTTGAGGGTACTCAGATGTACCGAGAGTTGAAACATTTATACTAGTGGAATGATATAAAGAGAGTTATAGCAGATTTTGCTGCTCGATGTTTAGTATGCCAATAGGTGAAGGCTGAACATCAGAAACTCGATGGATTGCTCTAGAAAATTCCGATTCCGGAATGGAAGTGGGAGCATATCACTATTGATTTTGTTACGGGATTGCAGAACTCGTAAAGGATGTGATGCGATTTGGGTGATCGTAGATCGATTAACAAAATCCCATTTCTTCCTATTCGTGGTCGATTTATTGGATCATTCGGTAGAGTTGTATTACCGAAAGATTATCGATTGTTCGGGTACTTTAAGTACCATATCGGATGGAGACCGCGATTTTTGACAGAGTTCAGATCAAAGCTATGGGCACAGAGCTTCGGCTTAGTGCAACATTTCATCCGCGAACTGATGAACTGTTTGAGCATGACATTCAAACGTTGGAGGATCTATTCAGATCTTGTGTCGTGGATTATGGAGGTGTAGCTTATCGGCTGGCTTTACCTCCGACACTTGCGGGTGCTCACAACGTATTTCCTGTTGTCATACTGAGGAAATACGTGTCGCATGTTGATTATGTTCTGAAAGAGGTTACGAATTCTACCTCAGTCTAATGCGACTTACGAGAAGATTCCAGGGTGGATCCTGGGTCGCAAGGGGCGACAATAGCGGAACAAAACCATCCGACTCGTAAAGGTTGGATGACAGTATCCGACTGATGAGGAGACTACATTGGAGCTGGAAGATACTATCCGAGCTCGACAACCTCATTTGTTCACTTGAGGCATGTAGTAGTTCAAGAAATTTCTTGAGTCGATTCTCATATTTAAGTACGAAATTTAGGGACCAAATTTTTATAAGTGGGGGAGAATGTAAAATACCGCAGGAAAAAAAAAATAAAATAAAATGTTGGATAATTGGGAGAATACCCTATGAAATTTTCAGGAATTTTTAGAAATTTTTTTTGGATTTAAACGGAAGTGTTATGGATATTTCATAGGGATAAAATAGATAGGCTTTTATAAAGCCTATTTAGACTATCTGTGATTGAGGAATTAATTGATTTAAATGCCAAACGTTATTTTCCTCTTCATTCGTTTTCCCGACTTCTCTTCTCCTCATTTCCCCGATCGCGTTGACTTCCTTCTTCCTCCCAACTTCTCCCTCGCGCGCCGCCCTCTTCACCCCGTCGCCGCCCTCTTCACCCCGTCGCCGCCCTTGTGCGTCGCCCGCAAAGGACCGGTGGTCACTGCCCCTGCGTACACGGCCGGCGACCACAACCTAGGTCATCGCCGATTCCTTTCCTCCCTCTCCCGATCGCAGCGACAGTAAACTCCTCCAACCATTGAGGTTCTCTCGGCGCAAGGGACGCCCCTCGCGGCCACTGAGCAAACTCGCCGCCACTTCATCTTCGATCACCGGCCGTTCCTCCAGATCGCGCGCCGCCCAAATCGCGATCCCTTTTCCCTCGAGCCTGTGCTCGCTGCCGCCTTCTCCCTCGCGCGCCGCCACGCCGCTGTTGCTGCCACCGGAGTTGGATCAGACGCTGTGCCAGTGCCGCCACCCAGAGCAGTTGAAGCTCCATCGCTGACCATCATCAGATCTTCCATCCGCCACCTTGCTGTGAATTGCCACAAGCCGACGACTTCTAGTTGCGACAATGATCATGGATGTCCTGTTCAACGATTTCCTTTGAGTTCCACCGCGAGTGGCAGCTTCGCCGCCTAGCCTCGTTGTGCCCAATCAAGGGTAGATTTGCAGATTTACCATAGTTGATTGATGATAAGTCTGTTTATATACTTATTGTTAAAATTGGGTTTGATTTGCAATTCAGTCAATCGATGCGGATTGGATCTTCTAAGGTGGATCAAGAGGTTATGGTGGTTGAATTGGGCTAGGTAAGTTTTAGCTTGAATGTTATGAATATGAGATTATACTTATAGTAATCGGTGGTGGTGTGTTTCGGCTTGGTCGATATAGATTGGATGGGACAGAACTGATTTTCTACCTTGGATCAAGAAGCTCTTATCCTGGATTTGGAACTAGGTAAATGCTATGAATTGTCCCTTTAACTGTAAATTGAAATGTTATTTATTTAGCAAGGATTAAATTGATAGTTGGTACGGTGATTACTGAGCTAATGGAAGAAACTATTCAGTTAGTTGATGTAGGATAAGGATTTGATCATAATATTGGAATTGATAACATAATCTAGTTGTATATGTTGATTTCAGAACATTGACTCAAGATAGGATCATGGACGTGAAGACTATCGACATAGTCCGCATAATGTGGGTAATTTCCTACCGTCCGTAGTTATATTTCATTCAGATTTAGTCATTGATATGAGCATGCTAGGTGTTCATATTACCTTGACCATGTTCTTTTATCGTATGCTTGATCCTTTACCGCTGGCTATTAACTCTATTGCCGATATCATGTTATTTTATCATGATTAGGAGTTATACACATAGGTGATGCAAGTAACTTAGAATTTGTTTTAAGTTAAGTGCAAATGGTAAAGTCCTGATGACAACTGATTGTACATTGGGCAAAAGGTCATCCGTAGGTAGATAATGACTTTAACCTAGGTTAGTTCTAGTACCCTTAGGTTGTATGTTACCACCGAACATGTGTTGTGTAAATGGTCGAGGAATGATACTTTAGGGTATCGCTACGGACCGGTGGTCCTAGCTTGTTATAATCGGATGAGTACGAATTTCTCAGTGAGAGAGTGCGTCGAGTAGATTAGTATGACTCTCTGTGATAGAGAGTATTATGATCGGGCTGAGTACACGACTCTACGTGATAGAGAGTGCGTCGAGTAGATTGGTATGACTCTACAGATAGAGTCTATGGTGGATGTCTCAGTATGTGAGACATTGCATTCATGCATTTACATGCACGCTGTCGACGAGGTCTCCCTAGTGGTTGAGAGGGTCGCCAAATATCTCGCCTCCACTCTACTCATGGAGGAGTAATGCGGTGAGGCAGAGCATCGAGGTGCCGCACTCTACCACTATAGACGGTGGTAGTTGGATTTGCATGTCGTAGTCCTGCGTGTGTGGTACTCGACCACTCATGGGTAGTGACTGTCGGAGTGACCAACAGCAGGGACCCCCATCGTGTCGCTTGCTCTTTACGCTTATATGCTACTCGATCATACTGCCCACTCGGCCACTCGAGAGTAGTGGTTGGTGTTGAGTTGGGACAGTTGTCATGCTAGAGCCACCGAGGCCACACTGGGGTCGTGGTAGCTTTAGGGTGAGCCCACATGACCAAGCAAGCTGCATAGCCGTATCTGATGGCGCTTTGCATATTACCATATATATATACATATATGCATGTATATATATATATATGGATGGTTGAGATTAATATATATATGGATACAGTCTATATATATATATATGATTATTGTGATGTTGCATTTGTTTGCTGCATTTGGGTGGACATCATATTCATACATGTTTCTTGCATATGTTATACAGTGTGTCGGATATTGGTATGGGTTGGATAGACCATAGATACCTTGGCCTGTAGCATGAGTAGATTATGTGTTGGTATTACTCTTCCTGTTATATATATGTTTGATATATGTTCTGTTGGATCGATAGCGTAGCGAACTTCGTCACGCCTCGCATTTTAGGTTATTCATTTCAGTTAGACGGTATATGCTTGTATTTATATACTATGCTGATATACCTGTTGTACATCTAGATTATATTGTCGAAATACATGCGATATTACATATATACATGTTTTCTATTACCTGCTGAGTTTTACTCACCACCCCCGCGGACCCTGGGTTTTCTGTCGCCTGTCAATGTAGAAGACTTTGTAATGACTGGAGCACCGCCACCGACGCTATCTCATCTCACGAGGCTCCCGTATTTTGTTTTGGGCCGACTGTCCGTTGTGCATTGTATTTTGGTGTTTTCGTTATGTTGTATATTCAGATTTTGTCGAGATTTCGTGTTGTTGTGGTGTGTTAGTCATACCGGTATGCATGTGTGTGATTGTTGTATTGATGTAGTATGTTTCTGCTGTGTCTTGTGTAGTTTTTGTTTTCATGTATATATATTGTTGTTATTGTGGGCCTACGGGCCTTGTATTAACTAAATGTTGCCACGTGATAGGGAGGTGTCGTCCGCTTGATTTTCTTCTAAGATGCTCTCGGCGTGACAACTTTAGTGGTATCGAGCACAAGGTTCTGTGATGCCATACAATGTTGTTTTGAGTCGAGTCTTGGATTCTCGGAGTCGATTTATTGGTTTTGGTTTTCTGAGATGAGATGGACAGCGGCCTGAGCTCCAAGCAGCACAAGGTAAGAATTCCTAATAACTTATGGTTTAGTAGATATTTATCTAAACTTGATCAGTAGGTGTATAAAATAGAGTTATGACACCTGTGCAGACTTGTAGTAGGGGTCGTCCACCGAGGCGACCAACTGGAGTTACCTTAGTGTTTATACTCCTAGTTTTGTTGGCTATGCATTTAGATGCTTATACCAGGGAATAACCTGTAGTGTGTTGGTTATTATTTGTAACCGTTGTATGAGTTGACCACGGGAACGACCTGTTGAGTCTGTGAGTCTTGAACCTGTGTCGAGGAGGTGATTTACCTCTGAGAGCCGACTGATACCGAGTCGGAAAACAGGGGCCAAGTCGTCACATTTATTATGGAAATCAGAGACTACAGTCTTAGAGATTTCCACTAACTATGCTAGTCAGATCATTACCTATGGGTAATGAACAGACTTGTAGACTATTGTTGATGCAGATAGCGGAAGGCTAGGTTATGGAGTTTCATAGGGATTTTATCCCTGAGTTGTTCGTACTGAGTTGTATAACTTTGAGAGTACTTTTAAGTAATTAACTCATGTTATACCGAGAAAGTAGAGTTATTTGCATACCATTATCGGGGTCAAGCCGGTATTTGGTGATAAATGTAGAAAATAATCTTCGGGAAATAAAATATCACTTGATCATGGATTAGTGATGTTGAAAGAGTGTATTTTCCCGTGTCACTTTTAGTGACACATTGTAAGGAATTCTTGAGCTTCCAGAAAGGGCGATCGGTTAGTAATAGTGTATTGTGCAGAGTCGTGAGACTTGCAGAGGTTACGACCACCTAATAGCTCAAGAAGATGAATGGATATTTTAAGCCACCTACGATTGTTGGCTTATAGTTGGATAAGGATGTCGGGATCTTCTACCAGATCCTGCCGGAAGACATTGGATTGAGACAGGAGTTAAAAAAAAAATGACTCCGTACAAGAGTTTAAGAGTTGGAGACCGATAAGCAAATATTGCAGGTCAACTTAATAGAGCCAGAAATTTCCGACTGTTGGATAAAAGGAGCAAGATCGGAGTTAGAGGCCTTGGGGTTACTTTCCGATTATAGAAGACCAATCGAAGATCATCAGAAGGTTCTTGTGGATATCAGCAAAATCAGAACAAAGACTCCGAAGGAATTGTGTGCGCAGCAAAGGTGATCACGAAGACACGCTGGCCGATTATCCGCTTGAGTCGCTCAATCTGCTATTGTGAGCAACCAGTACAGTAGAGGAGTTATATTTGAAGACTATCGATGGTATTCCAGGAGGATGAGGCACCGTCTCGACAGTGGAGATCAGCACCGAAGATTGAGTTATCTGATCAGCAACAATCTACTACCTCAGGCGTGGTTGAAGTTCCGTAATACTCCCTTCAAAGAGATCAAAGATGTAAGCAAAGATCGCCAGAAGACATCTTAGAAGATTCAGCAGACAACAACAGTTACCTCCAGATGTGATTTGCTTAGTACAGAGGAGAGAGTATACGACGATGGTCGTATTTATTCAGTATTCTACAGTTGTAGCTCGTAGATTTAAGTGATAGGATGGGATGATCTAGGAAAAATCCTTGGATCATTCATCACAGAAATGCGATCGTTTTATCGCGAACTGTTGGATCTGATCTTATTCTCTTCGGAGAAAGGCCGAGACCTGCGTGGAGCCTTTGGGATCGGATCGACAGATATTTCATCGTCCAGGGTATTACTCTAGTTTTACCCTCTGGGTTAATATGTTGAGAGATGCTTGTGGTTACAGGTATTTGTATCTAGAACATTCTCAGTTGGATTAGAAGGGTCCTTTACATCGACTTGTGGGTCGATGGTATCTCTACCGTCAGGTGAGAAGTGGACCAACGATTAAGAAGTCAAGGGAGGTCCTTAGACTTGGATAGACATATCCTTATTGTAGACATATCCTTACGGATGGTCAAGTTGTTGAGATTATAGTATGATTATGTCTCTCAGATGTGCGTATAATCCGAGAGCATTCGGATGTAGTTTCGGATGAACTCCTAGCCTTGCCATTGCTTAGGCAAGTGGAGTAGGCGATCGAAATGATTGCGAAAATACTTCAGTATCAAAGATCACATATCGAATGATATTTTGTTGGTATCAGTGTTGTTAAACACTATAAAAGAATTGGAAGAACGTGAGTTACGGTTATAGGAGAAGTTGGAAGGGATATTTATCTATCCCAGTATTCCTCCTTGAGAAGATTCGGAACTCTTTATTGAAAGAGAAATGAACCTTTGAAATTATGCATCGATTATCGATGATGAAATGCGATAGTTGTTGGAAGTGAACATCCTTCATTGAGGATGAATGATCTACTTAGATCAGCCAATAACGCCTGAGTATACTCTAGGGTTGGTTTACAACTGGAGCATTGATATTGTAGTGACACGATGTCATACAATTATCATTGTTGTTGTGATGATTGATATATCATCAATGTAGAGTAAAGGGAATGCAGGTGTGTAAAGACGACAATTTCATACTTGGTATGAATTGTATGAGTTTTGATTAAGTTAGACTAATTAACGATTTAGTCGTCCCTGGATTTGAGGATCGTGTACTCTGGACACGATTTGATCAGGTTGTGGTCGTTGGAGTCGCATAACTTGACCACTATTGATTGTGGTAGTTGGAGTTGCGCACTCGACCACCGTAGATGGTGGTTTTTCTTGTATGTTTTGGTTAGTACTGTAGATGTGGATAGAGTGTTTTAGCATTACTATACCACGGATTTGTTTGACAAAGGTGATGATGAAAATCATTTAATCGGAAGCTGGTGAAACCAGTTACAAGGCTTAGACGGCGGTTAACTTTTACACGAGTATTAGTTAATCCTTCCGAGTGGATAAAAGGATGTTATATGCAGATCGTCATTTCAGGGATCGGAGCGATTCCGATGTAGTTGAATGAGGTGTACCTTATGCTTACGACAGTTAAGAAACTACGAGATAGTCTGCCATATACATGATGGGACTTTAGTAGTTGAATTTAACAAGCTACTAGGTAGCTACAATGGAGTTGCTGGAGTGCGAACAGTTGCAACAATTGCAACGGGTGAGATTCGTCGCTATAGTCTTCCATGCACTTACAGTGTGTGTGGAGTGTATCTTGGATGATTGATGAATTCCTCTTTTGAGAAGATAATCCCCCGTCTCTGAGAAGGATAGTGTATTTCGGACACGCGTCCAGTCAAGGAAGAGTCGCTACAGGAAGCATATCATTGGAGATTTGCTATTCACCTTGAGGGTACTCAGATGTACCGAGAGTTGAAACATTTATACTAGTGGAATGATATAAAGAGAGTTATAGCAGATTTTGCTGCTCGATGTTTAGTATGCCAATAGGTGAAGGCTGAACATCAGAAACTCGATGGATTGCTCTAGAAAATTCCGATTCCGGAATGGAAGTGGGAGCATATCACTATTGATTTTGTTACGGGATTGCAGAACTCGTAAAGGATGTGATGCGATTTGGGTGATCGTAGATCGATTAACAAAATCCGTCCATTTCCTTCCTATTCGTGGGTCGTACTTGTTGGATCATTCGGTAGAGTTGTATTACCGAAAGATTATCAGATTGCCTGGGGTACTCTTAAGTACCATATCGGATGGAGACCCGCGATTTTTGACAGAGTCTGCATCAGGCTATGGGCACAGAGCTTCGGCTTAGTGCAACATTTCATCCGCGAACTGATGAACTGTTTGAGCATGACATTCAAACGTTGGAGGATCTATTCAGATCTTGTGTCGTGGATTATGGAGGTGTAGCTTATCGGCTGGCTTTACCTCCGACACTTGCGGGTGCTCACAACGTATTTCCTGTTGTCATACTGAGGAAATACGTGTCGCATGTTGATTATGTTCTGAAAGAGGTTACGAATTCTACCTCAGTCTAATGCGACTTACGAGAAGATTCCAGGGTGGATCCTGGGTCGCAAGGGGCGACAATAGCGGAACAAAACCATCCGACTCGTAAAGGTTGGATGACAGTATCCGACTGATGAGGAGACTACATTGGAGCTGGAAGATACTATCCGAGCTCGACAACCTCATTTGTTCACTTGAGGCATGTAGTAGTTCAAGAAATTTCTTGAGTCGATTCTCATATTTAAGTACGAAATTTAGGGACCAAATTTTTATAAGTGGGGGAGAATGTAAAATACCGCAGGAAAAAAAAAATAAAATAAAATGTTGGATAATTGGGAGAATACCCTATGAAATTTTCAGGAATTTTTAGAAATTTTTTTTGGATTTAAACGGAAGTGTTATGGATATTTCATAGGGATAAAATAGATAGGCTTTTATAAAGCCTATTTAGACTATCTGTGATTGAGGAATTAATTGATTTAAATGCCAAACGTTATTTTCCTCTTCATTCGTTTTCCCGACTTCTCTTCTCCTCATTTCCCCGATCGCGTTGACTTCCTTCTTCCTCCCAACTTCTCCTCGCCGCGCCCTCTTCACCCCGTCGCCGCCCTCTTCACCCCGTCGCCGCCCTTGTGCGTCGCCCGCAAAGGACCGGTGGTCACTGCCCCTGCGTACACGGCCGGCGACCACAACCTAGGTCATCGCCGATTCCTTTCCTCCCTCTCCCGATCGCAGCGACAGTAAACTCCTCCAACCATTGAGGTTCTCTCGGCGCAAGGGACGCCCCTCGCGGCCACTGAGCAAACTCGCCGCCACTTCATCTTCGATCACCGGCCGTTCCTCCAGATCGCGCCGCCTAAATCGCGATCCTTTTCCTCGAGCTGTGCTCCGCCGCCTTCTCTCGGCCGCCACGCTGCCGCGCCACCGGAGTTGGATCGACGCTGCTGCCGCCACCCGAGCGATTGAAGCTCCATCACGACCATCATCGATCTTCCATCCGCCACCTTGCGCGGAATTGCCTGCCAAGCGACTTCTAGTTGCGACAATGATCATGGATGTCCTGCTCAACGATTTCCTTTGAGTTCCATCGCGAGTGGCGGCCTTCCGCCGCTAGCCTCGTTGTGCCCAATCAAGGGTAGATTTGCAGATTTACCATAGTTGATTGATGATAAGTCTGTTTATATACTTATTGTTAAAATTGGGTTTGATTTGCAATTCAGTCAATCGATGCGGATTGGATCTTCTAAGGTGGATCAAGAGGTTATGGTGGTTGAATTGGGCTAGGTAAGTTTTAGCTTGAATGTTATGAATATGAGATTATACTTATAGTAATCTTGTGGGTGGTGTGTTTCGGCTTGGTCGATATAGATTGGATGGGACAGAACTGATTTTCTACCTTGGATCAAGAAGTTCTTATCCTGGATTTGGAACTAGGTAAATGCTATGAATTGTCCCTTTAACTGTAAATTGAAATGTTATTTATTTAGCAAGGATTAAATTGATAGTTGGTACGGTGATTACTGAGCTAATGGAAGAAACTATTCAGTTAGTTGATGTAGGATAAGGATTTGATCATAATATTGGAATTGATAACATAATCTAGTTGTATATGTTGATTTCAGAACATTGACTCAAGATAGGATCATGGACGTGAAGACTATCGACATAGTCTGCATAACAGGTGGGTAATTTCCTACCTGGTCCGGGTAGTTATATTTCATTCAGATTTAGTCATTGATATGAGCATGCTAGGTGTTCATATTACCTTGACCATGTTCTTTTTATCGTATGCTTGATCCTTTACCGTTGGCTATTAACTCTATTGCTGATATCATGTTATTTTATCATGATTAGGAGTTATACATATAGGTGATGCAAGTAACTTAGAATTTGTTTAAGTTAAGTGCAAATGGTAAAGTCCGGATGACAACCTGATTGTACATTGGGCAAAAAGGTCATCCGTAGGTAGATAATGACTTTAACCTAGGGTTAGTTCTAGTACCCTTAGGTTGTATGTTACCACCGAACATGTGTTGTGTAAATGGTCAGAGGAATGATACTTAGGGTATCGCTACGGACCGGTGGTCCTAGCTTGTTATAATCAGATGAGTACGACTCTCTACAGGATAGAGAGTGCGTCGAGTAGATTAGTATGACTCTCTACAGGATAGAGAGTATTATGATCAGTTGAGTACGACTCTCTACAGGATAGAGAGTGCGTCGAGTAGATTGGTATGACTCTCTACAGGATAGAGTCTATGGTGGATGTCTGTATGTGAGACATTGCATTCATGCATTTACACGCGCGGGACGAGGTCTCCTTGTGGTTGAGAGGGTCGCCAATATCCGCCTCCACTGCTACTCATAGGAGTAACCGTGTAGGGCAGCATTGAGGTGCCGCACTCTACCACTATAGACGGTGGTAGTTGGATTTGCATGACGTGGTGTGGTACTCGACCACTCATGGGTAGTGATCCGAGTGACCAAGAGGACCCCATCGTGTAGCTTGCTCTTTACGCTTATATGCTACTCGATCATACTGCCCACTCGACCACTCGAGAGTAGTGGTTGGTGTTGAGTTGGGACAGTTGTCATGCTCGAGCCACCGAGGCCACACTGGGGTCGTGGTAGCTTTAGGGTGAGCCGACATGACCATGCATGCTGCATAGCCGTATCTGATGGCGCTTTGCATATTACCATATATATATACATATATGCATGTATATATATATATATGGATAGTTGAGATTAATATATATATGGATACAGTCTATATATATATATGATTATTGTGATGTTGCATTTGTTTGTACTATGCTTGCTGCATTTGGGTGGACATCATATTCATACATGTTTCTTGCATATGTTATACAGTGTGTCGGATATTGGTATGGGTTGGATAGACCATAGATACCTTGGCCTGTAGCATGAGTAGATTATGTGTTGGTATTACTCTTCCTGTTATATATATGTTTGATATATGTTCAGGTTGGATCAGAGTAGCGTAGCAGACTTCAGGTACGTCTGCATTTTAGGTTATTCATTTCAGTTAGACGGTATATGCTTGTATTTATATACTATGCTGATATACCTGTTGTACATCTAGATTATATTGTCGAAATACATGCGATATTACATATATACATGTTTTCTATTACTCGAGTTTTAGGGTTTTCCGCCGCAGTGTAATGTGTAGAAGACTTCGTGATACTTGGAGCACACCGACGCTATCTCATCTCACGAGGCTCCCGTATTTTGTTTTGGGCCGACTGTCCGTTGTGCATTGTATTTTGGTGTTTTCGTTATGTTGTATATTCAGATTTTGTCGAGATTTCGTGTTGTTGTGGTGTGTTAGTCATACCGATATACATGTGTGTGATTGTTGTATTGATGTAGTATGTTTCCGCTGTGTCTTGTGTAGTTTTTGTTTTTATGTATATATATTGTTGTTATTATGGGCCTACGGGCCTTGTATTAACCTGAAATGTTGCCACGTATAGGGGAGGTGCCGTCCGTTTGATTTTCGGTTCGGCATGCTCTCGGGGCGTGACAATTAGCCTATCAAATTTTTAATAAACCACACACTATTCATAATATTTCTCAATTATTATATTTAATTTTAAAATAACATAGATTAACTAATAAAATATTTTAACTTTCATTTGATAATGCTAATTTTAATATTATATGTATTGATGAATTTAAATTTAGAAAGTCAAATTATCAATTAAAAATACCTTGTTATTGATGATGAATTTATGTGTTAAAAATAAATTAAAAATTTAGAAAATCAAATTATCAATTAAAATTTTTATTTATCATTTATAGTTGCATTCTAATATAATGAAATAATATGATAAATTTTATAAAATTAATAGAATGAAATCTAAAAAATTTATATGTGATAATATGATAAATTTTATAAAATTAATGGAATGAAATCTAAAAAAATTATATGCGATGTACCAATCAGTTGGAATTCAATATATCAATTATTACAATATTCATTTCAGTATAGAGAATTATTATGTTTATTTTTTGCTCAAATTTTTAATAATTTTAATATATACTTATTTTCATATTAATGAAATATATGTAATTGTATTTATAAAATTTTAAAATTATTTAACGATGAACTGAATAACTTATGTTTATTATCATACTTTTTATTTAATTATGATGAATTTTTATAACACGACTTTAATTTTAAATGAATATATTAATCATGAAATTTTATCTCCTTGAATATTAATAATGAAAGTAAAATGAAAAAAATATTTTTATAATATTTCTAATATTTATTTATTTGTATTTTCTTTAGAACATATATTAAAATTAGATATTTTTCATGAAATATTAATTATATATTAATGTATTTTAATTCTAATAAAGACTGTTCTTCTTTTGGTTTGTTAATATAATATAAAATATTAGAAATAATTTATCTAATATTTATAAAGAATATAATTTTAAAATGGATTAAAAAATAATATATCTGAAATTCAAACTATTAATAGTAGTTTAAAACTCATAAAAATATAATTTTATTAAAAGAATGGAGAAAACATTCACAAGGATTCTAAGTTTGAGACATAAATTTAAAAATTATTTCATATTTTTTTTATTTTAGTAATATAGATAGCAAAATAAATTTTGATATTTTATAATGGTGGTCGTAGAAGATTTAAATTTTCTTTTATCATCTCAATCATCATAGAAAATTTTTTTAACTTGTTTAATGTTAATCGTCGTCTCGTCGTAAAACAGAAGTTCAGTTTCAAAGATAATACATTGAATGAATGATGAGCTACTTTTATCACCTGATTCTTTGAAAGTTTAAACATCATTTGATGATTAAACTGTTGGATCGGAGAAAGCACTAGAGGGGGGGATGAATAACGCACAACAAACTTTCATTTTGTTTGATTAAAACACGAGTGCACAACGGAAAATAAATAAGACAAATTCCTTTTTTTACTTGGTTCACAGCCTACCAGTTGCTAATCCAAGGCCCTAGCGGTCCTAGACCACGTACAGAGGGTAAATCATTAAAACTCTCCTCTTCGTTGGAGGTAGGAGATGACAAGTACAAAATACGAAAAAATTGAGGAAGAGAGACAAACCCTCTCTCCTCATTACGATAAAAACCTCGAAAAGAAAGACAATTACAATAATTTAGACAATAAGATTAAGATGATATGATACCGACGACTCGAAGATTGGAGGTCGAGCTTGTGTCGTCGGCGTTTCGGCAGCGCTTCAACATCGTATGATCGTCGTATACCAGTGGCGTCGCGGAGGCTTTTGGAGAGCTTAGAATTGAGAAAATGGTGAAGAACACTCCTTCTTTTATAGCCTTTGAGAACTCTAAACGTTGAGCTCAAGCCTTATCACCAAAGGCCACCTCACCCTAAGATAAGGGGATGAAGTTTGACTCTCCTCGAAGATGGAATTTGAATGGTAGTCGACTATTCACCCTTCATCAGTCGACTGATTGAAGCATCAGTCGACTGATATAAGTCATCAGTCGACTGTTGGCTAGGGTTCTCGACTGCACCAAAGAGTTAGCTCGAAATAACAATAATATAAGTGAATTCGACGGTCACTTACCATCTGATCTCGACTGAAACCTTCCACAGGATGTCTTAGTCGGATCGACGCCTAAGGACGTCCTCGTACGGAGGATCCAACCTTGCATTCACTCACACACACGAGCTTACCTCGAGCTTATCTTACATCCTTGTGACTTGTAACTTTGCTTCAGGTCTCCACCTGGGTTCTTCGACTCCCTCTGAAGTTTTTTCGGTGTCGCCCGACCACCACGGTTTCTCAACACGAGATTCTCTGGGTATTGCCGACCTTCAGCTTAGCTTAATATTCCTGCACACTTGGTTCAGCTCGTTAGATAATAATATGACCTTAGCTTTGGGTTTTTGTCATAATCAAAACTTAGGTTCGATTATCTGGTACCTACTGCACCAACAATCTCTCCCTTTTTTATCTATGGCAAACCGACACAAAGTTAAGGAAAACATTTAAAGCATTAACCAAGTGTGCAGCATGAATAGAATGAAGCATGAATATGCATAACTTAATAAGTTAGTGTGAGTAACTTAGTAAGTTAGCTTAAGTGGGAGTAAGAGTAAACTTCTTTTTCAAGTCCTCCCCCTTGACCATAGGTGAGTACTTGAAAAAGTATCTTAGTTCTCCCCTTTAATATTTTCTACTTTAAAAAGGTAAGTAATCAAGATTACTTAAAATAGGCCTAAAGGTTTAAATTAATTTTAAGTTAAATTACCAAAAGTTAACTTTTGATTTCTTAACTTTGGCTTTTTTCCTTTTCCTTCCCCTTTTGTCATTAAAAAGGTTTAATCATAAAAGGTTAAGTTAAAAAAAAACTAAGTTAGGCCATTTAAAGATTTAAGTTATGTATAAGTTAAGTTATCAAAAAAATGATCACCTTAACTTTGACCTTTTCTCCCCCTTTTGTCATAAATCGAAAAGAGCGGGGGGTTTGGAAAACATATTTAGAATTTACCACAAATTAAGTTTATGTCCAAGCATGTTCCCAATAGATTTTGAAAATAATAGTTTAAACATAAGCTCATCTATTTGTATGTTCAACTCTATTTGACTTAATGATCAACAAGTCCTTATTAGAGTTGGTTAATTTAGATGATTATACTCCATGGTTCATGTCGATGCACCAGATCTACATCTGGAACCAGGAGTAAGGTCCTAACATCTCACGTCCATCTACATGGCTAAGTACACAAACACATTAGTCCTATGTGTTGTGAGATGTGTTGCTCCTTAAATTTATAGGTGCATGCTTTCTAGGGTAAGTCCTAGGCTAGTGCATGAAAAGTAAATAATAGAGTATAGCAAAAATATAAGTTTTATGTCCTACTCTATTACGCACATACCTAATTTACATCTAAGCAGACTAAACTCTGCTTCAGGTAAAGGTTTGTAAATAGGTCCAATATGTTTGACTTGGATTCCACGTATTCGAATTGTATGGTCCCATTTGCTACATGTTCTCGAATGAAGTGATGTTTTACTTCTATATGTTTGGTTCTAGAATGACATATAGGATTTTTGGTTAAATTAATTGAACTAATATTATCGATGTAAGTTTTAGTGTTGTTAAAATTTAAGTTAAAGTCTTGGAGAGTGTGCTTTATCCAAAGAAGTTGAGCCATACACTCACCCATCGCAATGTATTCGGTTTCTGTGGTAGATAAGGCAACACAGTGTTGCTTTCTACTGCACCAACTCACTAGACTTGAGCCGAGAAGTTGACAACAACCGCTCATGCTCTTTCTATCGAGTTTACTACCAGCATAATCTGAGTCGGAATAGTCGATTAGTTCGAACTCGGTAAATCTAGGGTATCAAATTCCTACGTTTAGTGTACCCTTTAGGTATCTAAGGATACGTTTAACTAACGTTAGGTGCGACTCCTTAGCACAAGTTTGGAACCTTGCGCACATACTTACTGCGAATAATATATCAGGTCGACTCACAGTTAAGTATAGGAGACTACTTATTGCGCTCCTATAGTATTTTAAGTCTATTGGTTTTCCATCTAAGTCTTCTCCTATATTAACATTTGTTGTCATGGGTGTATTGATTATTTTAGCATTTTGCATTCCAAATCTATTAATTAACTCCTTAGCATATTTATGTTGATGTAGGTAAATTCCTTCTTTAGTTTGTTTAATTTGTAAACCTAGAAAAAATATTAATTATCCTACTAAGTTCATGTCAAATTCACTTTTCATTAGTGAACTCGTTCAGTATGATTGAGTTGGTTGTTCCAAATATTATATCGTCTATATATATTTGGGCGATAAATATTTCTTTACCTACGGATTTTACAAAGAGGGTTGGGTCGACTAAACCTTGGCTAAACCCTTTAGACTTAAGATAAATAGAGAGCCTTTTATACTAAGCTCTAGGAGCTTGTTTTAGTCCATATAAGGCTTTCTTGAGTTTAAACACATGGTCGGGTTTATCTAAGCTTTCAAAATTTGGGGGTTGACTAACGTACACTTCTTCCTTAATAAGTCCATTCAAGAACGTTGACTTGACATCCATTTGAAATAGTTTAAATCCTCGATGTACAACGTATGCCAACAACATTCAGATGGATTCTAATCTAGCTACAGGAGCATAGGTCTCATCATAATCTAACCCTTCTACTTGACTAAAACCTTTTGCGACCAATCTCGCTTTGTTTCTAACTACTTCACCTTTGTCATCAAGTTTGTTTCAGAATACCCACCTTGTTCCAATAATTGATTTATCTTTAAGTGGTGGTACTAATTCCCAAACTTCATTCCTAGTAAATTAAGCTAGCTCTTCTTGCATTGCAATAATTCAATCGGGATCAAGAAGAGATTGTTCAATTGACTTGGATTCGATTTTCGAAATCAATGAGATTTGACTAAGGTTTCGATATGACGCTCTAGTTCGAACCCTTAGGTTATGATCACCTATCACTTGGTCGATAGGATGACTTGATTGAATCCTAGACTGACTCGGGTTAGGATTATTACTAGATTCGATTTCATGGTCAGAGTCGAGTCTGGTATGAATCGGTTCATTAGTTGTTTTTACTATGGGTTTTGTGGGTTCATATCCTTCATCGAATACTACATTAATGGTTTCCTCGATTTTAAGGGTTTCATTGTTGTAGACCCTATAGGTTCTACTTGTGGTTGAGTATCCTAGGAAGATTCCGATGGTTGTTTTGGAGGTGAACTTTCCTAGGTAGTCCTTAGTGTTTAGGATATGTACCTTACATCCAAATACCCTAAAGTATTTAATGTTAGACACTTTGCCATTGTAGGTTTCATATGAGGTCTTAAGGTGCCTCTTGACCAATAGGATTCTATTTTGGACATAACAAGTCGTACTAACGGCTTTTGCCCAAAACCTATCGAGTAGTTTGTACTCGTTCAACATGAATCTAGTGGCTTCTTGTAGGGTTCTATTTTTTCGCTCGACTAGACCATTTTGTTGTGGGGTTCTAGGACAGGAGAATTCATGGTGGTATCCGTTTGGGTTACAGAAGTCAGTGAACTTATGATTTTCGAATTCACCATCATGATCACTTCTAAGTCTTTTAATCTTAAGGTTCTTTTGGTTTTTGATTAGCTTACACAAGTTGGTGAGTTGGTCTAAGATATCACTTTTGTGTTTAAGGAACCTAACCCAGGTAAACCTAGAATAGTCGTCAATTATGACTAAGCAAAATTGACTACCATTTAGTGACTTGGCTCCATGAGAATCGAATAGATCCAAATGTATGAGCTCAAGCACACTTTTAGTTTGTTCTTGGTTAGTTAGTTGATGTTGTGCCCTAGGTTGTTTACCTTGTTGAAAAACATTACAGGTTTTATTATCCAAGTTATTAAGGTTAGGCAATTCTCTGACTAAGCCACTCTGACTCATCTTGTGAACGAGTCTTGGGTGCGAGTGACTAAGTCATCGGTACCATAATCAAGTTTCCTCTTACTGTGTCATAAGACACTTGGTTGAGGAATTGGGTAAGTTAATTGTGTAGATGTTGCTATTCCTAGTTCCTTTAAGTATTGTTTTAGAGGTTTCATTGGTTTTAATTAAGCATTCATTTTCTAGGAATATAACCTTATAGTTGTTGTCACACAATTGACTTACGCTAAGTAAATTATACTCAAAATTTTCGACTAATAAAATATTTTGAATTGTAAAGTCAGAGTTTAGCTCAATATCACCTGATCTAATGATTTTGAGCATGTCATTGTTTCTGAAAGCTACCGATCCTTGACTTTTAAATCTGAGCTTCGAAAATTTCAGTTTGTCCTCGGTCATGTATCCAACATCCATTAATCCTACATATATAGTAGTTGGATCGGACATTGGAATTTTAAAGTTGATTGATTATTTTAGCCTAATAGTCATCTCACCCTTTCTATATGATCAAACATGTTAACCTTATATGTTTTTGTGAGATGACTTCAATTTTACTTGTTTAGATTTAGTGAATTGAAAACTAATGAACCTTGGGTTAGATTTGGATTTAACCCTTAGCTCGTCAAGTAACCTTTTCGAGAAGTTGGCTTCCAAGTCGTGGCGAGACACAGAGGCCTTCTTTGATCGGAACGACGACCACTTCCTTAGATAAAGCCAAATTCAAGAAATCGATTACTTGAGTCACTTAAGATTACTTCCTGGTCTAACTAGTTAAGGATATGGCAAGGTAGCTTCAGCTAGTTCAACTCAGTCGAGTACACCGAGCTAGATACGCCTTATCTAACTTGGACACACAAGACTTCATTTTCCTAATGCACTATCATCTCGCTACGTCCTAGTACTATGTTGTCAAGAATTGACTTGTTAAATATCCTATCTAACCATTCTAAAAATTAAAACAAAATACCTAAGCATGCAAAGTCTAATTTCAAGGAATAACACAAACAAATTTTGTACTGGCTCCCCCTGGACCATTGAATCGATTCGGTCTTTCCACGTAGTGGATTTGGTCCTTGGGTACCCAATATTTATTAGATCCTAGTTGCGAAATCAAAGTGGTCTTAGGGACCCATGCTTGGATTTATTTTTTATTACGATTTATAATCGACATATACGACTTGTTAGTCATATTTGGTCTAAATCCAAGGCCGACCTTGTTGTACACGGCCCTTTACGATCCAAGTAAAAGGTCAAGTCCCTTGGATCCCAAAGTAAACCTTTCCAATGTATGCCTAAGATCTTTGACTTTTCCTTTCAAAAGTGAGTTCTCAACTTCGAGTTTTTCAACTCGAGTTGAGCCCTCCTCTTGAACTTGACTAGTCAAAGAGGTTAGGGAGACCTTGTGTTTAAGGAGGTTGACCTCCTCAACTAAGGTCTCGAACTTGGACTCAGACTTAGCTAACTTTCTAGTTAAGAATTTAATTGCACCATATAACGTATCGATTAGAGAGTGACTCACCTTGAGTGAACCTTTTGAACTGGATACGGATCCGTGGTTTGTCTTGAATTGAAGCTCGTCTTCGGATCCGGAGTCGGACTCTTCCTCGGGTTCGGATTCTTCCTCAGGTTCGGTCGGCTTAGCCATGAAGATGAGATTGTTGAGCTCATCTTCTCCTCCGACGATTCCTCCCATGTAGCGTTAAGTGCTTTCTTGAACTTAGGTGCTTTGTTCTTGAGTTTCGAACATTCCGATTTGATGTGTCTGAACCTGTTACATTCATAACATCTAAAATTAGAATTCACTTTAGCCTT
The DNA here is from genome assembly GCA_025175895.1 of Wurfbainia villosa. NCBI lineage: Eukaryota > Viridiplantae > Streptophyta > Magnoliopsida > Zingiberales > Zingiberaceae > Wurfbainia > Wurfbainia villosa. The sequence continues at coordinate 22,392,506 of CM045998.1, forward strand.
ACCTTCTTTGGATTGGTTGACGAGTTATCTTCGGCTTTTGATCATCTTCCGAACTAGATTTACTAATTCGGTTTCCATCTCGGCGTCTTCCTCTGACTCGTACTCGTCTTCTTCCTTCGGGGGTGGTTTACTTTTGAGCTTCTTCTTTGGTCTTACAAATAAAGCAATACCTTTCTCGAGAGTCGAATTAGACTGTTCATGTAACTCGAATTCCGAAAATAACTCATCTAATATAATATTGGAAAGGTCCTTAGAAACCTTGTAGGCATCGACTATGGATGCCCACAAGGTAGTCCTAGGAAAAGCGTTGAGAGCATACCTTATAAGGTCCCGATTTTTGACCTTCTATCCGATGGAGTGCAGGATATTGACGATGTCTTGTATGCGGGCGTGTAGTTGGGTTGCCGTCTCGTGTTCCTACATCTTAATGTTATATAATTTATTGAACAAGAGGTTTCTTTTACATACCTTTGCGTCGTCGGTTCCTTCGTGTAGCTCTACGAGCTTATTCCATAGGTCCTTCGCACTGATGAAGGGGTCGACGCGGTTGAGCTCCTCTTTAGACAACCCACACTGTAGAATTTGTGTAGCCTTTGCGTCGACTTCCACTTGACACTTCATGACATTTGTCCATTGATCGTAATCCAATGTTTCACCATCTTCATTAGTAGGAAGTGTAAACCCGGTTTGGATTACGATCCACATCTCTATTTGAGTTTTTAAAAAGCACTCCATCCGACCCTTCCAGTAATGGAAGTCGTCTCCGTTGTAAAATGGAGGTCGGACGGTGTTGAACCCTTTGAGATGGGCCATTTAGAGAGAAAAGAAAACCTCGCAACGACAAAAACAACACAAGAGTGCCAAGACTTTTGTCTGGGATTAGTAGTGCTGGAGAAAGAAATTAAGCGAGTCGAAAACTTACGAATTGAAAGACACTTTGTGAAAAAGGAATTAACATATGAAATGAAAATCAAAACCAAGTGCTAGATTGGTGGTTGCACCAGATCATAGCGCTCCCGGCTCTGATACCAATTATTGGATCGGAGAAAATGCTAGAGGGGGGTGAATAGCGCACGACAAACTTTTGTTTCGTTTGATTAAAATACGAATGCACAGTGGAAAATAAATAAGACAAATTTCTTTTTTACTTGGTTCACATCCTACTGACTGCTAATCCAAGGCCCTAGCGGTCCTAGACCACGTACAGAGGGCAAATTACTAAAACTCTCCTCCTCGTTGGAGGTAGGAGATGACAAGTACAAAATACGAAAAGCTTGAGGAAGAGAGACAAACTCTCTCTCCTCGTTACGATAAAAACCTTGAAAAGAAAGACAATTACAATAATTTATACAATAAGATTAAGATGATTTGAAACCAACGACTCAAAAATTGGAGGTCGAGCTTGTGTCATCGGCGTTTCGACAACGCTTCGGTGTCGTATGATCGTCATAGAGCAGTGGCGTCGTGGAGGCTTTTGGAGAGCTTAGAATTGATGAAAATGGTGAACACTCCTTCTTTTATAGCCTTTGAGAACCCTAAATGTTGAGCTTAAGCCTTATCACCAAAGGTCACCTCACCCCCTAAGATAAGGGGATGAAGTTAGACTCTCCTCGAAGCTGGAATTTGAATGACAGTCGACTGTTCACCCTTCATTAGTAGACTGATTGAAGTATCAGTCGACCGATATAAGTCATCAGTCGACTGTTGGTTAGGGTTCTTGACTGCACCAAAGAGTTAGCTTGAAATAACAACAATATAAGTGAATTTGACAGTCACTTACCATCTGATCTCGACCTAGACCTTCCACAGGATGTCTTAGTCGGATTGACGCCTAAAGACGTCCTCGTACGGAGGACCCGACCTTGCATTCACTCACACACACGAGCTTACTTTACGTCCTTGTGATTTGTAGCTTTGCTTCAGGTCTCTACCTGGATTCTTCGGCTCCCTCCGAAGTTTTTCCGGTGTCATCCGACCACTACGGTTTCTCAACACGAGATTCTCCGGATGTCGTCGACCTTCAGCTTAGCTTAATATTCCTACATACTTGGTTCAGTTCGTTAGACAACAATATGACCTTAGCTTTGGGTCTTTGTCATAATCAAAATTTAAGTTCGATTATCTAGTGTCTACTGTACCAACATAAACAAAAGTTTTATATATATATATACATATATATATATATATATATATATATACAAAATACAAATATTTGATATCGAATAAATTATTTCTGTAGAAATAGAAAATAAAAGTGAATAATATTATCACTTTCTAAAATAATAAGTATAAAAAAGTTTCTCTTAAGAGAGATATAGACCACTTAAATAAATATAATTTTATGATTTTAAGTTGTGAAATATAATAAAGATCAAGATTAAGGAGGAACCTTTAACGACCTAAACGAATCTTCAATCTCGAATCGGGTCTCATAGAACCAAGAACGCGATTTGTCCTTTCTTTTCTTTTTTTTAATGGAAAGGCAATTAAATAATACATGTAAAATATTTCTTAAGCACTTGTGTCTTGTCCCCAGTTTGGGACGCTTCGTTCGGCCACAAGTCAACGGATACACACCCGGACCAATTTTACTTCTCTTCCCATAAAATCCGTGGAATCACATCTCACTTCCCTTCTTTTCCTTCCCCTTCCCTTGCTGTTGCTCTTCTTCTTCAGATCTCCTCCTGCCTTCCTCTCTCATGTCTCATCCACCACCACCACCACCACCACCACCAATCTCAGCATCTCTCTCTTCCCAAATTAATTCAAGTAGCTTGATCTGATTGGGAGGATAACGATACGATGGATCACTCCAGACACAGCAACCAACATCAGCAGCTGGGAGTCAACAAGCTGGGGAAGAACATCCGCAAGACTCCTCTCCACCAACCCACTTACTACCACCATAGGCCTCATCCTACGCCGCCGCTGCACCACCCGCCTCAACAGCCGCAGCCGCAGGTCTACAACATCAGCAAAAACGACTTCCGCAGCATCGTGCAGCAGCTCACCGGCACCCCCTCCCGCGACTCCACCCCCGTCCCTGCTGCCCCACAGCCCCGTCCCTCCAGCACCCGACTCCAGAAGATCCGCCCTCCGCCGCTCGCTCCTATCGCTCGCCCCCCTCCTCCTCCTCCTCCTCCTCCTCCCCCGCCACTCGCTGGCCGCCCTCCTCTCTCTTTCGTCAATCCTAACCCTAATCCCCATCACAACCACCCCGCCGCCTTGCCCCGCCCCTCCCCCTCGGCCGGCCCCAGCTGGGCTGAGTCCCCTGTCTCCGCCTACATGCGCTATCTCGAAAGCTCCCTCCTCAGCTCCGACACCTCCCGCCATCCCCGCCCGCCGCTTCCCTCCCCAGGGCTGCTTCCCTCCCCGCGCCCTCCCCTCCCCTTGCCTTCCCCCCGAGGGCTCCCTAATTCGGCCTCGCTTCCGCCTCTTACTCCGCCGTCCGCTTTCCCTTCTCCGACCGCGTTTCTCGATCTACTCTCGCCCATATCTCCGTACCCTCTGCTTTCGCCGGGGTTTCGCTACCCTCCGCCGCTGACTCCCACCTTTGCCCTCTCGCCGTTGCTGCAACCAGGGATTTTGGGGGCCGGACCGTCACCCGGGCCGCAGCCGCCGCCTTCTCCTGGGCTCTGGTTCCCTCAATCGCCGTCGGGATTCTTGCCTATACTGAGCCCTAGATGGAGGGATATGTTGTAATTCCAATTAATGATCGTTGTCCGAAGCCCAGACTCTCCTCCTGTATCAAAGCCTGCGAATTTTAACAATCTCAAAATTGGTTTCATCTTTTGATCTGACCAAAATCCGAAGCACAATACGCAAGATGATGAAGAAAACTGCTGGCTTACGGAATACCTCTGGAGATCTTGGTAGTATTGACTCTGGAGTTCAAGATCGAAGTGTGGTGGGCATTAGGTAGGTGAAGTGCAGTATGTTTAAGTTTCTTGTAATTAGTATAGACTTCTCTTGCAAAATATTGTATTTGATTTTGATGCTTAGTCTACTGTTTTCATTTAAATGAAATGTATCCTTGAATCGATTGGTCAAGGAGAGATCCCCCAAGTAGTACCTTGTCAACGTCATAACTGTCTCCATTTTATTTCCTAACTTGTCTGCGGCGTATGTATTGCATATAAGTTAACTTCATTCAACTGCATCACAACTATTTTGTGTTGGATATTATCCCTATTTGGTGGGCTTATATATAAGTTGCACATGTAAATACAATCTGAGCCCTTAAAGTGATCTAACTTATGTTTATTGGGTTTCGGATTATTGGATGCGGGTTCAATGTTTAGAACCCTTTAGACCAATCTGTTATTATTTATGGGCTGATAACAGATTGAATTTCTATATAAAGGGGAGGTCCCCAAGAGTTTAGGCGATCTATCTTGACCTAGTTTCTTGTTCCCCATTAACAAGAAACTTTACGGCGCCGTCAACCCTAAGCCCCTTGGAAGATCCTCCCTCTTCTTTTCGCTGCATCTTCTTCCACAGGGATCAAGCCGACGACGCTACGACAAGGACGATGGCTCTTCAATCAGGTTCCTTGTCATTCGGTTTATTTTATTCTTGTCATTCGATGAAACAATAGATCCATGCTCGCATACATTGCGTTTTCTCTTTGAATTCTTATTTTGTTTTTAGAATTCATGCGGTTGGGAGAAAATACAATGTCATATCAATTGGTATCAGAGCCTTAACTTTGTTTCATCATTTTTTTTTCTTTTGATCTCCGCTTCAAATTATTCTTCGTTCGTCGTACCGCTGTCGAATCCGGTGCGGGTGTTGATGATGCGGGTGTTGATGATTACGCGCATCCACGCACTGGATTTTTTGGCGTGATCCACGCGGACGATCGGGGGGTTTTTTTTTTTTGGCGTGATTTGTGATTGCTTACCTTTGCACGTGATGACTTCGCCGACGGTGCATGGATAAATACTTAACGAATCAGCCATTATCCAGTGGCAGAAGAAACTTAATGTTGGCTATGTCCATTAAATACTTGTTTTTTTTTCCGTTCGTTGGAATATTTTGTTTTTTTTGTTTTGGGTGGATTTTGTATATCATATGTAATTATGTATAGTAAACTTTCAAAATTGATTGTGATAATTAATTGGTAAAACTAATTAATTGTTATATGGTATCAATCGATTTATAAGTCTACTTTCAGAATTATTAAGGCTAATAAAGAAATTATTTATTCGATTAAAATATCTAGAATTTTCTTGGATCTATCTATACAACGTGCTACTAAATTGAACTATTGTGTCGGCCCAAAGGAAGACATCTTAGGTAGATTTAGTATATTTTGTACTGGTAGACGTATATTTATGCTAAAAGTAATCGGCCCAAAGGAAGGTTATTTTTATGCCAGATATATGTTCAAGATAGCTTACAACTATTGAACCAAATTTATTTTTTGTTCTGATCATGTACAAAATATGTCGGCCCAAAGGAAGGCATATCGTGTGGCAGATTAAAGTTGTTGTATGCTATGAACCAAAATATATAACTCATATAAAGTTTTATATTATGCGCACAATGGGTCGGCCCAAAGGAAGGCACATTGTGTGGCCAATTAAAATTTGAGTTATATTAGAGAGTACCACTAACAAATTATATTTTCGTCCATAGATTAAAATAAAATATTGTATTTGGTATCTCATAAGGAGCCCATTCATATGCATTTAAAATTTTGTTTTATTTGCATAATTTTATTATATATATTTATATGTTCTTGGCTTTAGTTAAATCGTGAGCTTAAATAAATTTTTTTTTTCCTCTCTTTTAAATTTCGGTCTGATCGATGAATCTGCGCATTAATAACATCCCCACATTAACTGGTTCGAATTTTGCCGAATGGAAAGAATATGTAATTGTAGTCTTGGGCTGCATGGACTTAGACTATCGATTGAGAATGATCGTCTCAAGACCTTTGACCCGATCTAGCACTATATAGCAGAGGGTGAATTTCACCGTGGAGAAATCAAATCGCATGAGTCTAAGCATCGAAGCTTTCCATACGCGAGATAAAGGGCTCAATCACGAGAGAGAGAAGATGCTAGGAGTTTCCTTAACCAGCTGGCGGACCGATTCATCTCAAATGAAAAGGTTGAGACTACCACACTTATTAAGAAGTTGGTAACCAAGCGGTACAGTGGTAACCGAAATATAAGGGAGTACATTATATAAATGTCCAATATAGCCACAACTCTGAAAGCACAAAAAATCGATATGTCTGAGAATATGTTAGTGCATTTCGCTTGATGTCTCTGCTGCACAGTTCACTCCTTTTAAGATATCATATAATACTCAAAAGGAAAAGTGGACATTGAATGAGCTTATTGCTCAATGCGTGCAAGAGGAGGGGAGACTGAAGATTGAGACATCTGAAAGTGCTCACTTAGCATCTGGTTCTCAAAGTATGCAAGAAGCGAAAGAGGATCAATAACAAAGGAAAAGGAAAGAAAGCTGCAGATTAGGAAGGATGACCATAAGGAGCACAAGCGGGGATAAGGAATCCACTTGTTTCTTTTGCAAGAAGAAAGGTCATATGAAGAAAGATCGCTCCACGCTAACCGGCGTGTTAAGAAGGGTAAATTTCTCAACTTTGTTAGTTGTAAGTCAATTTAGCTATTGTACTATGACACTTGGTGGATAGAATCTTTGGTGCTACTACTCACATAAGTGTCACTACGCAGGTTGTCTCAGAGCCGACTTCCGTTTGATGGTGAAAGATACATCTATACGGGAATGGGAAGAAGGTCGTAGTCAGTCTATTGGTGTTTTAGGCTTCATTTAGAACTGATGTCTATTCGATTTAGAGAATACATTCATTTATCTGTCGTCATTGGATGGAACTTAATTTCAATTTCTTGTTTGGACAAATGTTATTCTTGTTCGTCATTCGAAATGGAATGTTTAGTATTTTTATAATTGATTTTGATTGCAATGGTTCCTTGGTTGATAAGCTTTATAAATTGAATACCTTTACTCCTACGATTGACAACGTAATAATGCATAGTATAGGTACGAAACGTAAATTGGCCGACGAGAATTCTTACATGTTGTGGCATAGGCGTTTAGGACATATATCCAAACAACGCCTAGAAAGGTTAATGTCACATGGAATTCTTGATTCCTCGATATGTCGACTTTGATGTCTGCGTAGAGAGTGTATTAAGGGAAGACAACTAACAAAAGGAACAAAGGGACTAGTCGTTGAGTGGCGCTTTTAGAGCTAATACATACAGACATTTGTGGACCATTCCCTAAGGCATCTTGGAATGGACACACATATTTTATTAGCCGTAGCTTATTCCAGATTCGCTATTTGTACCTTATTCGAAGTCGCATCTTTGGATATGTTTAAAATTTTCAAAGCCAAAGTTGAACTTCAACTAGGTAAGAAAATTAAAGCCGTCCGATCCGACCGTGGAGGAGAATATTACGGTCGATATGATGGATCAGGTGAACAACGTCCAGGACCTTTTGCAAATTACCTTGCTGAGTGTGAGATTGTGCCTCAGTATACCATGTCTGGTACACCCAGTCAGAATGGTGTCGCTGAGCATTGCAATCGAACCCTAAAAGATATGGTGAGAAGTATGGTGACTTTCACTTCTCTGCGTAGTCTTTGTGGGCGAGGCACTCAAGATGCATCTTACTCAATAGAGTACCTATTAAGACAGTAACTAAGACCCCATTCGAGATGTGGACGAGTAGGAAGCCTAGCATTAGGCATTTACACGTCTGGGGTTGTCCAGCTGAGGCTAGGCCTTATAAGCCTAATGAAAAGAAACTGGACTCAAGAACTGTTAGCTGTAATTTTGTAGGTTACTCTGAGAGATCAAAGGGGTATAAATTTTATGATCCCTCTAATAGATCCTTCTTCAAACGGAAACGCCAAATTTATCGAGGACGTGGAGCGATAAAATCGGGAGGTATCTTTTGAGAAAGCATTGACGATCCTCTTATAAGTGCGATCGAAGTGGTATGATTACCATACCACACATTATGGATATTGCACATCCGGTGAGCATAGTGAACCAAAAATATTCCCATAACAACTCGATGTAATCGAGGAGCCTCACCAAATTGAAGTATTGCCTCGTATTGATAAGCAAGTACCTCAACCACCTCAAACACAAGTGCCCTTGAGGCGATCCACAAGGAACGAGAAGCAATTTCGTGATTATATTTATCTCCAAGAGCATGATTTTGATATAGGGTTGGAAAGTGATCCTACATCTTTCCAAGAAGTCAAACAATGCTCTAACCCCGAAGGTGGATTAAAGCCATGCAAGAAGAGTTGAAATCCACGGCGAGACGATAGCGTTTGGGAACTTGTCGAATTACGAAGGTTGAAACCCGTTGGTTGTAAATGGATATTTAAAACCAAGCGGGATTGAAAGCGATATTGAAAAGTATAAGGCTCGTCTTGTTGCCAAGGATTCACTCGGAAGGAAAACATTGATTATAAGGAGACTTTCTCACGTGTCGACGAAAGACTCTAAGGGTAATCATGGCACTTGTAGCTCATTTTGATTTAGAGCTACATCAAATGGACGTAAAGATGCATTCCTCAAACGGAGACGTAGGAGTCTATATATATGGTGCAATCGGAGAACTTTGAGTCCTCGGACTCAAAGCACCTAGTAGATTAAAGAAGTCCATTTATGGTTTAAACAGGCATCCCGTCAATAATGGTATGGGAAATTGATCAAGTGGTTACCTCGTTTCGATTTAGAGAAAACCCCGTTGATCGGTCGTATATGTCGAAGTTCGGTGGGAACAAGTTTATTATACTTGTTTTGACGTGGGCGATATATTGCTTGCAAGCGATAATAAGGGTGCTTCGTGAAACCAAGTCATTTCTATCTGGTAAATTTGAAATGAAAGATCTTGGTGAAGCATCTTTTGTTCTAGGCATTCAGATCTATCGTGATCGTTCAAGAGGCATTCTTGGACTTTCACAACAGGCCTATATTGAGAAGGTGCTTATAAGGTATGACATGCAAAATTGTACACCTGGTGACACGCCTGTGTCAAGAGGTGACAAGTTCAGTTTGCAGCAGTGTCCACGATTTGAACTTGAAATAAAGGAGATGGAACAATTCCCATATGCGTCAGCAATGGGAAGTCTCATGTATGCACAAGTTTGCACTCGACCAGATATAGCATTTATAGTTGCGATGTTAGGCAGATATGTTAATAACCCAGGACTATCACACTGGAAAGCAATTAAAAGAGTGATGCGGTATTTGCAAAGAACTAAAAGACACATGCTCACGTATCGGAGGTCAGATCACCTGGAGGTGATTGGTTATTCAGACTCCGATTTTGCTGGATGCTTAGATAGCAGGAGGTCCACTTCAGGCTATATTTTCATGCTTGTTGGAGGGGCTATATCTTGGAAGAGCGTCAAGCAGACGCTAGTAGCCACTTCTACTATGGAGGCAGAATTGGTAGCATACTATGAAGCATCAAATCACGGGATTTGGCTGCGGAACTTCATCACAGCATTGCACATCGTCGATGGCATTGACAGACCACTATCTACTGTGATAATAAAGCCGCAGAACTTCATGCCAAGAACAACTACAGTTCGTCGAAGTCCAAGCACATCGACATCAAGTTTCTAGCGGTTAAAAAAAGAGTTCAGAGTCATCAGATTATGGTAGAGCACATCAGCACAGATTCTATGTTGGTCAATCCACTCACCAAAGGCTTGGTGCCTAAGGTGTTTCATGCGCATGTTGTGGATATGGGAGTACTTCTTATGGAAGAAGAACTCATCTAGTGGGAGTCTGTATTTATTTTATTGCTCTATGTTAATAAAGACAAACTTTTTTATTTTGATTATTGTACGTACTTAAGGTTCAAAATATTAATGGGAATTCATATGTTTGTTTGACACTCTGAATATGATATCATGATTTCTTCCGCTTAGCATTTGGTGTTTGTAAATATGATACAGATTCCTTTTGGAATCATAAAGTTTGGATCATGATTTGCTATTGCAGTTTAGCATAAGGTATTTGCAAATATGATCAGACTCTTTTGAGTCACTTTGGACCAGTTGGAAATTGGCATGTACTGATCACATTTCATGTAATTTCCACTCTATACATCCGCATCTTGATCTATGTCGTTAATGACATTGGTATTGTGATTATTGTTGGGGCTTGTTACGATCATATCTGAGCTATGACCTCTTTAGTCCTATACCAATGAAGTTAATGGACCAGATTGTTTATAGGGGTATCTTGTACCCATAAAGTTTGATATCAACTAAAGTTTTGCTTGTATTTAACATACAACTCACATATAGCCCAAGTGAGAGATTGTTGGATATTATCCCTATTTGGTGGGCTTATATATAAGTTGCACATGTAAATACAATCTGAGCCCTTAAAGTGATCTAACTTATGTTTATTGGGTTTCGGATTATTGGATGCGGGTTCAATGTTTAGAACCCTTTAGACCAATCTGTTATTATTTATGGGCTGATAACAGATTGGATTTCTATATAAAGGGGAGGTCCCCAAGGGTTTAGGCGATCTATCTTGACCTAATTTCTTGTTCCCCATTAACAAGAAACTTTACGGCGCCGTCAACCCTAAGTCCCTTGGAAGATCCTCCCTCTTCTTTCCGCTGCATCTTCTTCCACAGGGATCAAGCCGACGACGCTACGACAAGGACGATGACTCTTCAATCAGGTTCCTTGTCATTCGGTTTATTTTATTCTTGTCATTCGATGAAACAATAGATCCATGCTCGTATACATTGCGTTTTCTCTTCGAATTCTTATTTTGTTTTTAGAATTCATGCGGTTGGGAGAAAATACAATGTCATATCATTTTGCTGAAATTGATTACTATTAAGAAAGACTAGCGTACTTCCTTTAGTTAGTAGAAATGTCAATTACTGCACTACTAACATTCTTCAGCTTGTTGCTTGTGGCTCTGTTCTAAGTAGTTGACTGAAGTAGTAAATCCTTAGATTAAGCACTCTTTCAGATGATTTTGAAATGCAAATATGTGGTGAATGTCTTATTTTTTAAGTCATAGAAATGTGACATGGATCTTTTATCTTTGCCAAATTCCATAATAAAAGTGATGGATGAGGGGATAAGTATTTTTTGTTGGTAGTGTAAACTTTTCTGCGAAAATTCTATTTGATTCTGATACTGAGCACTGTGCTTGTTTAAACTGAATGTATCTCTGAACTGATTGGCCCGAGCAGTAACTCTCAAATTTATTTCGAGATTTTTCTTTTCTAGAGTGTATATATTGCATGAAAGTTAACTGCATTTCAACTATTTTGCCAAACTAAATTACTATTAAGAAAGAGTAGTATGCTTCTTTGTTTAGTAGAAATGTTATTTATCTGTGCTACCCACACTCATTAGCTTGTTGCCTGTAAATTTTATGTTCTTCAAGTAGTTGACTGAAGTAGTAAATCCTACTATTAAATACTAGGCCAGCTGCTTTTGAAATTTTGAATATGTTGTGAGCGTCATATTGGTAAGTGATATGTGTGTAACTTGTTTTTTTTCTCTCCATATTTGTCAACTGCTATAATAAAAGTGATGGATGAGAGAACCATGATTGAGATAATTTGGGGGTATAAGAGCACAGAACCAGATTCTTGACACTTGTAAGTTGGTGAATTTTCTGCCTATTAAAGACTTAACGTGCAAGTTGAATAAAATTCATAACTTGCAGTAAATGCTACAACAAAGTGTGAAAGCATCTGATAATGGCACTGTCTCGGATTTAGGTATTCATCATATTTGCCAAGCTTGGTCATTCTTCTGGTTTACTGTTTAGCTATTCTCCATCATTCACTTTCCCCTTTCAGGCAACTACATTAGCTCGCCAAAGACTATGCTAAAAGTTCTCAACATGGCTAACTTGATTCAGTTAATACTTAGATGCACCTCTTTGTGTGGCAATCATGGTACAAATTAAGCTTGATGGATGTCTTCAAAAAGATATGGTTGGAATTTATTATATATACCAACTTTCCCTGCTAGCAACTAAAGGATATGAGGCCAAGGTCCTTGTACACCCAAATTCATCAGGTTATTGCTTCTCAAACTCTCTAAACCTTTTTTGGGGTGTGGATTACCACCCTTTTTGGGGTGTGGATAAGTTTGAATTATGTTTCATGCTAGTCTCCATGATTCATCACCTTCGTAAAAGTATTCATGAATCTAGTGAAGTTACAAGCTCTATAAGAAGCAGGAGCGGGCCATTTACAAGCTTAGTTTATTTTGAAGTTCAAATATTTCCATATATTATATATTTAAATTTTTTGTTGTAATAACTTATCCAGTAATTATATCGAAAAGAATATGAAACATTCGGTTGATTTGCTATCAATGTGTAATTTACATAGTAGGTTTAACATCTTAATGAAGGGTAGACAACATGCAACAACAACAATAACAATCAAGTCTTATCCCACTAGACGGGGTCGACTATATAGATCCTTCTATGTCATTGGACTCTACCCCCTACTATATCATCATCTATACTTAAATAAATTTTATCTTATTTCATTATTGCTAATCAAGCTTTTTTTGATCTTCCTTTTCCTCATTTGATATGTATATTTGTCATTGTTTCACATTGTCTAACTGGAATATTTATTGATTGTCTAAGTATTTATTCGTACTACCTTAAACGTGTCTCTCAGAGCTTTCCTTCAATAGATGTAACTTCGACTTTCTCTCTAGTGTCTCATTTCTTATTATATCCATTTTCGTATATCCGCACATCTATCCTCATCTCTCCAACTCTCATCTTTTGCTCATATGCTTGAGTCGTAGCTCAACATTCAACACTATATAACATAGCAGGTCTAACCATCATTTTGTAGAATTTCCCTTTCAATTTTAGAGGTACTTTACGATCACATAAAACACCCGACGTTTTCCTCTATTTCAATCATCCTACTTGTAGTCTATGTAAGACAACTCTCTCAATCCCTTCATCATCTTTCAAAAATGATCCTAAATATTTAAAGCTCTCACTTCCAAACAACTTGTCATATTCTATCTTAACATTTATCTCATTACGTCTAATATTGCTAAACTTAAATTCCATATATTCTATCTTTACTCTATTAAGCCTAAAACCTTTCACTTCTAGCGTTTTCCGTCAAGATTCTAGTTTAACATTTACTCTTTCACGTATCTCATCTACCAAAATAATATCATCTGCAAACAACTACACCACGGGACTGTCTTGAATGTGTCCGGTGAGTTCGTCCATAATTAGTATAAAAAGATAGAGACTTAGAGCTGATTCTTGATATAATTCTATCTTTATTGGAAATGCTTCAGTTAATCCGCTTGAAGTCTTCACTCTGGTCGTTACTTTCTCATATCTTTAATTAGTTCAATATATATTACGCTAACACCTCTCTTTTCTAAAATTTTCCATATAATTTCTCTTGGGACTCTATCATAATTTTTTTCTAAGTTAATGAATACTATGTATAGATCCTGCTTTTGCTCTCGATATTTTTCAATTAGTTGTCTGAGAAAATGTATAACATCTATTGTCCACCTTCCTAGCATGAACTCAAATTGATTTTCAAAAACCGTGGTTTCATTTCTTAATCTTTTTTCTATTACTTTTTTTCTAAAATTTCATGGTATGACTCATTAGTTTAATATCCCTATAATTTACAAAAGTGTATATGTCTCTTTTATTCTTATATAAGGAAATTAGAGTATTTACCCTTTATTGATCAGACATCTTTTTTTATTTTTAATATTATGTTAAATAATTTTATAAGTTATTCAATACCGTATTTCCCTAAGCACTTCCATACCTCTATCGGAATATCATCTGGTCCAATAGTTTTTCCATTTTGCATTTCATTTAAAACTTGTTTTACTTCTGAAATTTGAATTCTACGATAAAAATTTAAATTTCTATACTCATTTGATTTACTTAAATTACCTAAATTAAGTTAGTCATCTAAATTTTCATTAAAAAGTTGATGAAAATATCTCTTTCACTGCTCTTTTATTGTTTCATCATTTAATAGTACCTTATTGCATTCAACTTTAATACATCTTATTTGATTAAGATCTTTTGACTTCCTCTCTCACACTTTAGTTATTCTATAAATGACTTTTTCACCTTCTTTTATATCTAATTTTCGATATAACCGTTCAAAAGTTTCATTCTTAACTTTATTCACTGTTTTCTTAATCTCTTTATTGACTATTGTATTTTTTTTTTAAGTTTTCTTCATTCTTACAAATATATAATTTCTTATAGGCTGTTCGTTTTTCCTTTACTTTCTCTTGTACTTTCTCATTCCACCACCAAGATTCTTTACTTGGTGGTGCATCCCCCTTAGACTCACTAAGTACACTCTTGGCTACTATTTTCAACTTTGATATCATCTTATCTCATGTTATATTACGGTCACTGTATATTTCATCTAATACTTATACTCCTACCTTCTCTTTAAATAAGGTTTGTTTCCCATCCTTTAACTTCCACTATTTAATTCTAAGAATCGTGTATATTTTTTTTTCTATTAATACTTTGTTTGAGGTGTATATTCAATACTACTAACATATGTTGGTAGTTAAGCTTTCTTCAAGGATGACCTTACAATCTTTATAAATTTTTCTATCTCTCTCCTTAACCATAAAAAAGTCAATTTGTGATTTATTATTTCTATTTTTAAACATGACCAAGTGCTCTTCTCTTTCTTAAAAAATATATTAGCTAGTATAAGATCATATGTTATTACAAAATTCAATATAGTTTTACCTTTTTCATTTCTTGTTCCAATCCCATAACCTTCATGCACCCCTTCATATTCCTCATTTTTCACTCCGACATGTCCATTTAAATCGCCTCCTATAAAAATCATTTCATTTGATGAAATATTTTATAATACTTCATCTAGATCGTCCCAAAACCTTAATTTGATATATTCATCTAATCCTGCTTGAAGTGCATATACACTAATTATGTTCATAGTTTTTATCTCCACTATTATTTTGAGAGCAATAATTCAATCTCCCTTTTTAACTACTCGTACAACTTCATCATTTAACGAACTATCTATAATAATATCCACTCTATTTCCGGTTTTACTTTTTCCTATATACCATAATTTAAAACCCGAGTTATCTATCATCTTTGCCTTCTCGGCTACCCATTTTGTCTCTTGTACACACAAAATAGTACATCATCGTATCTACTACCACCATTGATTTACTAGTGTGGATTCCTATGTTTCATGTACCAAATCTTAGACTATTAGTTTTTTCTATAATATTTATTCTTACCTGATCTATGGGGTGAGAAATCTTACTTATTTAACATTATATTTAAGTTCTCATTGAGATGTAACAGTCCTTGCCGATACGTTACAGTCGGACCCTGCAATGCGAATTCTTACATATTTATCATTACACCCGAGTTCTGGAGATGTAGCGGTCTTTGTCGAGACGTTATAGTCGAATCTTGTAATGCGTTTCTTTCGGGAACAACCTAGCATTAGAATAATAGTTTGATGGATTCATTCATTGAACATTTGTTTTAGTTTAACGCTGATTGATAATTTAATATAATCCTCTTCCTTTATTTGGGTTTGGAATCGACCATGATAAAATTAATTCATTATGGGAGGAGTGGAAGGATAGACAATATGATTTAGCAAAAAGACGTTGCGTTTCTACTATATTTTTCAAAAGACTCGTACGGTTCAGGGTTCTCAATGTGTTTGCCTTTTTGCCTGAACAGGGTATGTATATATGTACGTACGGACCGGCACATATATGCTACATTTATTCAGTATACTTAATCTGGATAGCAGATGGTATTCATTATCTGTTTGCTGGAGAGTAGAATTATCAGTTATGATCAATTTAAATGGTGAGAAAATGGACCAGCAACTATTGTTTGTGTGACAAATGCCTTCTTGCCCACCTTTAATATTTTTTTTTTCCATTAATGCCTGAGAAACATTTTCATAATGACTCATGCTGCTTGGCTGGTGGTGTGTAATTGTACAGTTTTTAAGTTGTGTTTGGTAGTACGTAATGTAATCTAAATTATAATGGAATGCAATGTAATCTTGATTATATTATTATGTTTGAATACAAATTGTATGTAATCTTGGATTATAAAGGTCATTACATTCTTTTGTTTGGTGTCCATTACAAAGACGATAGGAATGGATCGACGACGATGACGTAGACAACGATGACGATGACGACGGCCAACCGACGATCCATCGGGTCGGCCAACCGACGATCAGCACGGCTGCGGCCGATCATCGCCGATTGTCGACGGCCGGTTGCCGATCGCTGCCGGCCGCCGGCCGATCGCTGCCGATCGCCGGCTCGCTGGCTGCCGGCCGATCGTCGGCCGCCGTCGTCGATCGTCGTCGGTCGTCGTCGATCGTCGATCGACCGCCATCGGTCGCCGGTCGACCGTCGTGGATCGTCGATCGGCCGCCGGTCGTCGGTCGACCGCCGTCGATCGCCAAACACAGTCTAAATCTCATTTGCATGCAATAAATCACATTTGCATGTATGCAATAAATCACATTTGCATGCATACAAATATGATTTATTGCATGCATAAATGAGAAGCTTGTAATGTAATCTGGATTACATGGTTTTTCTTTGTAATCTAGATTATAAAATTTTAGTGTCTTTTGTAATCCAGATTACATTACATTATAATTCTAAGACAATAACAAACAAAGGAATCTGCCTTGTAATGTAAAATAGATTTACATAGTTTTTCTTTGCAATCCAGATTATAAAATTTTAGTGTCTTTTGTAATCCAGATTACATTACATTACAATTCTAAGACAATAACAAATAAAAGAATCTGCCTTGTAATGTAATCTGAATTACATTACGAGGCAGATTACGACATACCAAACGCAGCCTTAAGAACGAGTTTTTGTTGTCTTAACTAGTTTTCTTTGTCCAGCAACTATTATATATGCGATGAAAGGGGATTGGATAGCTCCTTTTCTACCTAGAATATCTTGAGGAATTTTTTAAAATAGGTTCAAACAGTAAATTTATTACCAAAATAGGTAAATTTTAAATTATTTATCAAAATAGATGAGAGGGGATGAATTACCGGGATTTCAATCCCAATCCCGGATTATATTTTTTTTTATTTTCATTGCCGGGATTAAATTCCCGTCAATGCTCTCTCTCTTTTTTTTTTTTTTTTATTTACGTTGCCGGGATTAAAATCCCGACAATACTTTTTTTTAATTTTAAATTTCTTATTTTTTGTTTTCATTTTTTATTTTTAAATTTTTTTAAATAATCAAAATTTAAAATAATTGGATTACGTTGTGTTTTATTTTTCGTAGCTCGTCGTCGATCGACCATCGCCATCTCGTCGGTTAGTCATGACCCATTCATCGGTCGACCATCACTACTTTGCTCGTTAAACCGCCCACCCGGTAGACTAGCTATCGTTAAACGCGATCGATTCGATCGCCGCCCTCCCGTTGGTGAGCCATCGCTTGCCCATCGATCAGTCGGTTGATCGTCATCCGTCGATCGCAAGATCGATCATCGCTCGTCGATTGATCGATCGTGGAAATTTTTTTAAAATAAAAGTGAATAGTAAATTTATTATGAATATAGATAAAAAATAAATTTATTAATTATCGGGAATAAATTACGACATTTAATTTTTTTAAAAATGACGTGACCATAAATTAAATATTTTTTAATTAATTCTAATATTTTTTATTACAGTGCGGGCGGATGATGGTCGACGATGACGACAACGACGTGCGATTGCGACACATAAATTTATTTATTTTTTAAATTTCATAATAAATTGTGGGATTTAACAAAGAGCTAAAGCTTATTAATTTTTATATTTTATCGGGCTCATCACCCCATTAATATTTTTTTATTTCATTGTCGCAATTTAAATCCGACCATTATGCCACCCACCATCCGTCGCGGATGATCGCGACGGCATCGATCACGGCTAGTCGCAATTGGCCTTCGGCCACGTGACGTCGATCCTTCGCCGCATGGCCGATCGTCGTCGGTAGCCGCCGACCGCCACCATTGGCAGATCGATCGGCACGGCCTGCCTCACGCCGTCGCCGTCGCCGTCGTCGTCATTTCGCGCTCGATAAAATATAAAAATTAATGAGCTTTAGTTCTTCGTTAAATTCCACAATTTATTATGAATTTAAAAAATAAATAAATTTATATATATGTCGCAATCGCACGTCGTTGTCGTCGTCATCGATCATCATCCGTTCGCACTGTAATAAAAAATATTAGAATTAATTAAAAAATATTTAATTTATGGTCACGTCACGTCATTTTTTAAAAAATTAAATGTCAAAATTTATTCCCGATAATTAATAAATTTATTTTTTATCTATATTCGTAATAAGTTTACTATTCACTTCTATTTTTAAAAAATTTCCACGATCGATCGGGCGATCGACGGATGACGACCGACCGACCGATCGATAGGCAAGCGACGACTCGCCAATGAGAGGGCGGCGATCGACCGATTGACAAGCGAATGACAGCTAGTCGGTTGGTGGGCGACGAACGACGGGCGAGTGATGGCCGACCGATGAGTGGGTCGTGACTAACCGACGAGGGCGGTGGTCGGTCGACGACGAACTACGAAAAATAAAATACAATGTAATCCAATTATTTTAAATTTCGATTATTTAAAAAAATTTAAAAATGAAAAATGAAAACAAAAAATACGAAATTTAAAATTAAAAAAAAACATTGCCTGGATTTTAATCCCGCCAATGTAAATAAAAAAATTAAAAAAAATGAAAATAAAAAAAAATATAATCCGAGATTGAAATCCCGGTAATTCATCTCCTCTTACCTATTTTGATAAATAATTTAAAATTTACCTATTTTGATAATAAGCTTACAGTTTGAATCTATTTTAAAAAATTCTCCGAATATCTTATACCGTATTTTATTCAGCATATGAACAATTACAAATAAACTTTTGCTTCTCTTATAGTTATAAATGAACCCAACTATCTTATAGTATTATCTTTGCTAATTAGGATATATTGTAAAGTTATTACAAATATATTCAATCCTACCTCTCTTACTGATTTGGTTAGTAGGTTTATTAACTTGTCATTAGAACTCTCCAAAGAACTTATTAGATTTTATTTTCTTGTCAATGAAATAATAATCGATCTCTATATGGATTATCCTCTTTAGGAAATGCAAGATTTGAGGGGGAATTTTTTAAAATAGATTCAAACTGTAAACTTATTACCAAAATAAGTAAATTTTAAATTATTTATCAAAATAGATGAGAGGGGATGAATTATCGGGATTTCAATTCCAGATTATATTTTTTTTATTTTATTTTCATTGTCGGGATTAAAATCTCGGCAATGCTCTCTCTCTTTTCTTTTTTTTTTATTTCATATTTTTTGTTTTCATTTTTTATTTTTAATTTTTTTTAAATAATCGAAATTTAAAAATAATTAGATTACGTTGTGTTTTATTTTTCGTAGTTCGTCATCGACCGACCACCACCCTCTCATCGGTTAGTCACGATCCAGTCATCGGTCGACCATCATTCGCCCGTCGTTCGTCGCCCACCAGCCGACTAGCTGTCGTTCGCTTGCCAATCGGTCGATCGCCGCCCTCCCGTTGGCGAGCCATCGTTTGCCCATCGATCGGTCGGTTGATCGTCATCCGTCGATCGCCCCATCGATCATCGCTCGTCGATCGATCGATCGTGGAAAAATTTTTAAAATAGAAGTGAATAGTAAACTTATTACGAATATAGATAAAAAATAAATTTATTAATTATCGGGAATAAATTCTGACATTTAATTTTTTTTAAAAATGACGTGACCATAAATTAAATATTTTTTAATTAATTCTAATATTTTTTATTACAGTGCGGGCGGATGATGGTCGACGACGACGACAACGACGTGCGATTGCGACACATAAATTTATTTATTTTTTAAATTCATAATAAATTGTGGGATTTAACGAAGAGTTAAAGCTCATTAATTTTTATATTTTATCAGGCTCATCACCCCATTAATATTTTTTTTATTTCATTATCACAATTTAAATCTGACCATTGGCCGCCTCGCCATCCGCCGTGGTCACATGGCCGACCGGCGGCCCGATCGACGGTCGCGATTGGCCTTCACCGACCAGACGACCGTCGATCCCTCGTGGCCAGAATCGGCCGACCGTCGCCAAAATTAATGAGCTTTAGCTCTTCGTTAAATCCCACAATTTATTATGAATTTAAAAAATAAATAAATTTATATATGTGTCGCAATCACATGTCGTTGTCGTCGTCATCGACCATCATCCGCTCGCACTGTAATAAAAAATATTAGAATTAATTAAAAAATATTTAATTTATGGTCACGTCACGTCATTTTTTAAAAAAATTAAATGTCGAAATTTATTCTCGATAATTAATAAATATATTTTTATCTATATTTGTAATAAGTTTACTATTCACTTCTATTTTAAAAAATTTTCCACGATCGACGAGCGGCGATCGATCGGGCGATCGACGAGCAGCGATCGATCGGGCGATCGACGGATGACGATCAACCGACCGATCGATGGGCAAGCGACGGCTCGCCAATGGGAGGGCGACGATCGACCGATTAGCAAGTGAACGACAACTAGTCGGCTGATGGGCGACGAACGACGGGCGAGTGATGGTCGATTGATGAATGGGTTGTGACTAACCGACGAGAGGGCGGTGGTCGGTCGACGACGAACTACGAAAAATAAAACACAACGTAATCCAATTATTTTAAATTTTGATTATTTAAAAAAATTTAAAAATAAAAAATGAAAACAAAAAATACGAAATTTAAAATTAAAAAAAAACATTCCTGGCAATGTAAATAAAAAAATTTAAAAAAAAGAGAGAGAGAGTAATCCCGGCAATGAAAATAAAATAAAAAAAAATGTAATCCGGAATTGAAATCTCGATAATTCATCCCCTCTTACCTATTTTGATAAATAGTTTAAAATTTACCTATTTTGATAATAAATTTACTATTTGAACCTATTTTAAAAAATTCCCCGAATATCTTGGTCTCCCTTATACCGTATTTTATTCAGCATATGAACAATTCCAAATAAACTTTTGCTTCTCTTATAGTTATAAATGAACCCAACTATCTTATAGTATTATCTTTGCTAATTAGGATATATTGTAAAGTTATTACAAATATATTCAATCCTACCTCTCTTAATGATTTGGTTAGTAGGTTTATTAACTTGTCATTAGAACTCTCCAAAGAACTTATTAGATTGTATTTTCTTGTCAATGAAATAATAATCGATCTCTATATGGATTATCCTCTTTAGGAAATGCAAGATTTGAGACTATGAATCACAATTTAGTTATCATAGTAGAATTTTATTGGCTTTATAAGGGTATATTCTAATTAGGTCATCAAATGCTCAACTCAAATGAGCTTTACATGTGGCTAGAGTCATTGCACTTGCCATTACACTATTATTCACTTATTGCTTTTTCAAAAAATAAATGTACCTCCTAAGGAAAACATAATAACTATAATCACTCATTTATAGGGGAATTCATTTAATCTAACAAGTGTTCAGTGATCCAAAGATAACCTTAATTATGAAATAAGATATTTGATGGTGATCATAACATGATTTTTATTAAAAAAAAAAGAAATAGCTGAATATACTAATTTAAAAACTGAGATGTTAGATGTTTTGACATGCGAAACTTAAGTTTTTTTTTAATTATTATTCTTTTGTATTTTTTGAATTGGTTAGTGATTTCCTTTGGCTTAATACTAATTTATCATATAATTCATAGGAGTGTCTACATGTTCACACTAGCATCTTTGAACGTATCTAGTGGGCACTTGCACTATCAGATGTGGATATCTTCTTCGAAGCCATAAAACTCGTATTCTTACTTGCACTAGTAGATATGGATATCTTTTTCTAAGTGATAAAACTCACATGCTAAGGAAGTCCTTAAAGTTATCCATTTAATCTAGAAGTCCATATTTATAATAAAAAAACAGGTTTTTCAAATTGTAAAATGAGGTCGAATATTAAGTGATTTATAATACTCTTAGTCATTTCATTGTCCGTCAATCTTACTCTTTTTAGTTTACACGCGTGACCAATTTCCCTTGAACAATAAAAAATAAAAATTACTCCATATTACTTCCTCCCAAATCAACACGAAGGAATGAGATCTCTACAGGATGGACAGTTGACTAGTGCAACATAAAAACTGTTGCAATAGATAGAAATCGAATTTCGACGTGAAATTTAAAATTTTTATCTGGATTCAAAAGTCCTCCATTGTTCTGGTCAATGGTTCAAGGAATATATTTTCTCCATGATTTACCTCCTTTATATTGACTATGAAATTGATTGACGGATACATTGAAGACGAACGAATCACTTTTGGTTGCAACATGAACAAATGAGATGTTAGTCACTTTAGAGAATCTACGAAGCTACTCAATACCATAAATTTGGACGTGGTCCTAGGCCATTAAGTAAGCTTTAAGCCAAAATAATAATTAATACTATTCGGCGGACATTTAAATAAAAGAATCCATCTACAACCCATGATTAACTTTCTTAAAGAGGAAGATAAACTAACTCGTCATTATAGCGTAGAGCGTCCATCTTATTGATTATAAATTGTGCCATATTAGATCCAAAAGTGGCTTTGAATCATTTCTAGGAATTTTGAAGATAAAAAATATAAAGACATAATATTTGAGTGATAGAGATGCATAAAGATATAAAATACTAATGTGGATGCAAAGTAGAACACTGAAGTATATTTGCAAAAAACAACGAAAATATCCAAATCTAAGGTGGATACGGAATACTATAGGTCGGAAAAGCCTCAAAGGGTTGGTTAAGTGTCTCCACGGTGCATCCGTTGACTATAAACTTATACGAGAGGTGCCTTAGGTTGTGGGTCGGCAATACTAGAGGGTAGGTAGATGTCCATTGATGGGGTTGAAAAGGGTAATAGAGTAGGCATCAAGGAGAACTTCCTACATAGACTTAGGCATAGAAGGTGCAAAGAGAGAGTGAACTTGAAAACGGTTACGTTTGGAAAGATAAAAGCATACCATGTCGAAGAAGAGTAACAATGGTAATCTTTTTGAAGATTACAATAACAAAAAAAAAAAATAATACACTTGAGGGATTGTAGAGATAACTTATCATGACCAAAGAATGCTAGGTGAATCAACTAACTGCATCTGAAGATTAATAGGGGAAGAAATTATATATCTTGTAGAGAGAGGATAGTGAATGAAATTTGAATGTGAAAATTGAAGGATGCAAAAGAAAATGAAATATCAACAAGATACAGTGCTTTATATTTGACTAATGAAATAATATACAATGAGAATGGTATCATTCTAGAAGAAAATGGAATATGCAAAAGTCTGATTAGCATCAACAAGATATCAAGTCTTTTATTTTGCTATATATTTTAGGGTATGAGGACATGAGGACTAATGAAGAACACAGTGCTTTAATGGGAAAGATTGAATAGAGTGAGACAAATATTCCTTAGACATTGGTGAAGACATTAATAGAGATATTACATTACTTTTTAATTTAGCATGAAAGGAGGAAAAATAAAAAATTGTTTAAAATTTTTTATTAGAAAACATAATGTGATTCAACAATAATCATCAATGAAGATGACAAACTATCTATAAATCAAAGGAGAGATAACTCGAGCCTCCAAAGGGACGGTGCAGCGACAAAAGCAAAAAGATATCACATAGAAGAAAGCGGTTCGATTCTCTATTAAGACAACATTTGATGACGAATTTCAGAAAAACTTGTGGGGACGACTTTTTGTGCAGGAGTTTGCTTGGCGGATGGAGCAAGGCTTCGGCGTTGAACAGTCTTTCAGGGATGACACAACTATTGAGTCCGGGCTAGACCATCAAATTGCGAGTGCTTCTCTAATGTACTTAAGTAGTTGATAGATATCCACAGAGGGTTCAATCTCTTCCGCCTCAGCTGTTGAAAAAATATCCATGTAGGACCATGGAACCTGACTGATCATCTCCAGAAATTAGTCAAGTTGAAGGCTCGGACATCCTGATGCTAATAAAAAAAAAGGAGAGAGAACTCGAATTGGATCCCAAGGATTCAAATGAATTAAATCAAATGGTGTAGAATCACACTTATGAATATTGCTAAGAAAAGATATTCAGGTGACTAGCATGATTCACGTTTAAGAGTTTGAATATAACACAAATTATGTACTAATTATCTTGAATTTTAAAAAGAGGATGACTAACACAACTACAAATTTAGAGGTGAAACAACGTAGGTACATTCAACGGCAATTTACCAAACACAGCTCCTAAAGTTCGGAAATGTCCAAAAAGCGTAGCATGGTTTCAAATTTACCAAATCGCATACCTAATTCCCCTTTTACCCCTCCCATCAAACAGACCTGCAATTTAATAATGAGAGAGAATTTTCATGCATCCGAGCCACTACTGAAAATTCCGAACCATCTAAACGTGGTGCTGGAAATTCAAATCCCAGCACCATTTTTTTTTATCTGATTTCTAATTTATATCGGTCTGATTTCTAAAATATTACTGTGAATACCTAATAAAACCTTGAATATTAAAAATTTTGGCCACGAATACACAGAGGGACACTACTCAAACTCAATGGACTTGGATTGGATCGAAAAAGAGGTGAATAAGACCATCAATGGGTTTTGACCGAAACCCATTGATGGACTTAGAGGAGTCCAAATTTCGAAATCTTGACATAGACTGAAAGATCTTACAACATGAATTTTTGATATGTCGAGGAAACTTAGTTTTAATCCTCCTATCTCCCAATTTTAACTTGTGTCGGAAAAAAATGGTATTAGAAGTTGAGAAACTGGTGGAAAATAGTGGTCGTGGTGCTGGAATTCACATTCGGTACCAGATTAATCTTCATTGGAATTTCGAAGATCACTGCGTAGTCTTTGAATTGGAATTCCCAAAGATCATAAAATGTGTCGGAATCCTGCACACCACCGCGTCTGGTGTTCGAATTCCAATTCCCAAAGACACAAATCAGGTGTCGAATTCAATCCCAAAGACCACAAGTGTGCCGAAATTTTACTTTCAAGATTACCGCTGGTGCCGAATTGTGAATTCCAAAGACACAATAAATTATTTAATATCTCATTAAAAACCTATGAATAAAATAATCATCCTCAAAATTAATTAAGTTGAAATTTTAAATAAAAAAAAATAGCTCCCTATGGAGCTAAAAGCCATAATCATATAAACTTTACAAAAACAATAAAAAAATAATTAAAGGACAATTTTTATTTCTTAAAAAAATATTTTTTAATTGAAATAGTCCTGATTATTCTCCTTTTTTTTATGCCTATGCCAACTGCTGAATTATTTAAATATAATTAAAGCAGAAATGAATTAAAATTGTTGTATAGTTACAGCGTTAGGCTATAATATTAATGTTCAACATAATATAGATCAAAAATAAATATTTATATATAATAAATATTTATGTTTTTATGCGAATTTCCACAAGGAGCAAATTCGATTTCTACATTAATAGACTATTTAATATCCATATCGAATCATATTTTTTTATCGTATTTTTCAAAAGTTTTTTTATGATTCTAATAAAAAAAAGTGTTCTATAATTTTTATAAAAAATTAAATATCAAAGAAGCTATATATTTTTAATTTATCATAAAATAATCTGATAAAATTTAAACCCCTTGCAATTCCTACTCATTACCTTTACGGCGGAAAGAAATACAAAGATTAGCAGAGTGGTGCTGGAAATAATCTGATATTTTTAATTTATCATAAAATAATCTGATAAAATTACCTTTATTAATTTTGAGAATTCCAGCACCACTGTGGTGCTGGGATTGGAATTCCCAGCACCACAGTGGTGGTGCTGGGATTGTAACACCACTGTGGTGCTGGAATTCACAATTCCAGCACCACTGTGGTGCTGGAATTGAAATTTCCAGCACCACTGTGGTCGAGATTGAATTCTCGCACCACTGGTGTTGCAGGATCCGACACCATCAGCGGTGCGAATTCCAATCCCACCACAATGGTCAAAATTCCAATTCCAATACCAGATGGTCTTTGGGGTGAATTGAATTCCCACTACCACTATCTTCCACCAGTTTCTCAACTTTCAGTACCATTTTTTTTTCGACACAAGTTAAAATTGGGAGATAGGAGGATTAAAACTAAGTTTCCTCGACATATCAAAAATTCATGTTGTAAGATCTTTCAGTCTATGTCAAGATTTCGAAATTTGGACTCCTCTAAGTCCATCAATGGGTTTCGGTCAAAACCCATTGATGGTCTTATTCACCTCTTTTTCGATCCAATCCAAGTCCATTGAGTTTGAGTAGTATCCCTCTGTGTATTTGTGGCCAAAATTTCTGATATTCAAGGTTTTATTAGGTATTCACAGTAATATTTTAGAAATCAGACCGATATAAATTAGAAATCAGATAAAAAAAAAGGTGGTGCTGGGATTTGAATTCCCAGCACCACGTTTAGATGGTTCGGAATTTCCAGTAGTGGCTCGGATGCATGAAAATTCTCTCTCATCATTAAATTGCAGGTCTGTTTGGCGGGAGGGGTAAAAGGGGAATTAGGTACGCGATTTGGTAAATCTGAAACCATGCTACGCTTTTTGGGTAATTCCGAACTTTAAGAGCTGTGTTTGGTAATGTAAAATATCAGGAAAAAAAATGTTGGGTAATTAGGAGAATACCCTATAGAAATTTTCCAGAAATTTTTAGGAATTTTTTGGACTCAAATGGGGATTTCTAAGAACCTTTTTGATTAATAGTTAGTGGGCTTAACGAGTCTGAAATTCGACCCGTTTAGCTGAAATCCGAACCGCTAAGCCTTGACGTTTCGATTTTCTTTCTGTTCGACGCCGCTGACTTTATTTTTCGGCGAGCGTTTCCCGAGCGCGCTCTTCTTATCCCTTCCGCGACCACGGCACCGGTTAACATTTTCTCTCCGCACGAGCAGTCCCCTCTTCTCTCGTTTTCTCTCCTCCGCGTGACTTCTGCGACCCCTGCTGGCCGGAGATAATCGGCTCCTATGCTCGCGTGGAAGACGGTAGGCGGCGGTGCTCGCGGACAGACTAGAGCGACGAAGGAGGCTCTTGATTTGGGAGGTTTGGGGACAACGGCGACGACACTTTGCTCGGGAAGGAAGAATCGACGACTTTGTCTACCGGAGCCGGGAGTTCCAGCGGAAGCTAGGGCTGTGCCTCGGGGGGAGTTGCTGAGTTCGCCGGTGAACAGGGGGTTCGTCGTCGAAATTGGGTAGGTCAAAGCCATCCTTCATCACTGATCCTGCTGAAAGTTACGAGGGTGGTGGTCGTTCCTTCATTAGGTTGGATTTGGGGCAAGAGGTGGGTCGGCAAACAAGGGAGTTGCTACCGACGGGATTCAACACCAGGTAAGCAAGATCAATTCTGGTTCTCTGTAAATTCCATGTTGGTAGAAATTGCTTGAGGTGTTATCTCGGATGTTGTCAGAGGATTAGTTTGGTTCGAAGCTAGCAACGGTGGTTTTTGGCCGCGTGACGAGTGGTGGAGGGAAAAGCTTCTTTGGATTCAAGTGTATAGCTGTTGATCATCCCTTTTTTTTTCAATTGTCGTTGCGTAAATTGTTGCTTGCCTAGAGTATTAAACAGTGGGAAGGCAGTGTATGGTTGTAAGGAATGTAAACTAATTTTGGGAGGGTTGTCGGTCGATGGATTAAGCCGACTGTGTTTAAATCCCCAATTGAAATGGCTGTAAATGATTATAGGTTAGCATACTTGTTAACCGGGAATGATAGATGTTAATTATAGAATTGATTGTAGTACGACAAGCGTAATTTAAGGGTTGTGTTTATAAATTAGATTTATAACTGATTCTGTTGATGATACTATAAAATCGGGTGGGGGTAAAAAGGTTAAATCTTTATGAGATTAACTTTGTTAAGTCGAAAATGGAGTTGGATGAGGAAGTTAGCACTTTTGCTAATTAAAAACCGATGGATGTAAAATAAATAGTCAAGCTTAACTCTTTGAGCTTCTAATTCGTATTCGATAAAGAGACGCGAGTATGGAAACGATAGAATAGTAAATTACATACATCTATTGTCATGTGCTTGAACATAATGCATATCATGGTTTGTGCAGGACGTGGATACGGCAGGGGACCAGTAGTGAGGATTTATATTGTCACGAGCTTCTTATCAGGTAGGTAATTTCCTACTGGTCGGGTAGATGTAATGATTTCCAGATTTAGACATAGATATGAACATGTTAGGTGTTCATATTACCTTGATCATGCTCTGTTTATCGTTTGCTTGAACTTACCGTTGATATATATGTGTGCTCGATTATTGATAACACATGTTCCCTAGCATGATCTAGAAGTTACAGATGTGATGTAAGTAGGTCTAACTGTTTAGTAGGGTGTAGATGTTAGAGTACGGAGGATGACCTAAATTGTAAATTTGGCAAAAAAGTCCTCTGTGGATAAGTATGACCCTAGATGTAGGACTTATTCCATACCTGTATGTTGCACATTTATTCACCAACCACGGGTTGTGTGAATGGTCATGTGAGTCGTGGATAGTGTGTCGCTACGGACCAATGGTCCTAGCTTGTCATGATTAGATGAGTGACTCTCTACAGGGTAGAGAGTGTACTGATCAATTGGGTGTGACTCTTTGTTGAACAGAGAGTCTAGGGTAGATGTTCTGTATGTGAGAGACAAGACTTCATGTCATTGCATGTATACTGACGACATCGTCTTCCCTTGGGGTTGAGAGAGAGTCGTCAGTCATCCTGCCTCCCAGGTTACTTCCAGAGGAGTAACCGGTGTGAGGGCATAGCATTTGTTGTGCCGCACTCTACCATTATTGACGATGGTTGTTGGAGTTGCGTGCAGTTGTCCTGGGTGCGTGGTACTCGACCACTCATTAGAAGTGTTAGTCGGAGTGGCCAGCAGCAGGGACCCCCGTTGCGTAGCGATCTCTTTACGCTCATATGCTACTTGATCATACTACCCAACTCGGTCACTCGAGAGTGGTGGCCGCTGGAGTCGGGATAGTTGTCATGTCGTGCCACCTAGGCCACACTGGGGTCGTAGTAGCGAGTAGGGGTGAGCAGGCATGACCATGCATGTTGCATTGTCATATCATATGGTGTTTTGCATATGGTTATATATATATACATAACTGCTTGTATATATATATATATATGGATGATGGTGATTAGTATACATACAGATACAGTCTATATGTATACTCACTTTGATGATGCATTTGTATGTACTATGCCTGTTGTATTTGTTTGTACATATTCATACATGCTATTGCATATTCCTGTATGGTAGTAGGTTGATATTTGTATACCTATCGGATATTCATAGTGATACCCTTGACTCAGGTTTGGATATTGTATTAGTACTATACTGTTATACCCTATGATGTGATTATATGCCCAGGTTGGATCAGGATAGAGTAGCTGACTGCCAGGTATGTCAGCATCGTTGATGTTCAGTTTATTTAGTATATGCATGCATATCTATAGTTATGCTGATGTATACTTGTTGTACGAGTAGATTAAACTGTTGAATGACATGTAATATTGATACATATATTTACATGTTTTCTCTGATTACCTGCTGAGTTTTACTCACCACCTCCGACCCTGGGTTTTTCTGTCGCCCAGGTAACAGGTAGACGACTTCGTGACGACTTGGAGCTGCGCCGACCGATCCATCCCATCTCCATTTTCCGAGTCTCCCGAGGAGTTCGTTTTCTTATGGCTTGGACTTGTTTATTGTGTTTTGGATTTTGGTCCTATGTCATGGACCTTAGTTTATATTTGGACTTCGTCTTTATGTTGTGGACGTTATTCTGGTGTTGATGTTTTTGTACGGTTTTAGTGCTGTGGTCTTGTCAGGTGGAGTACACCTGTATATTATATTTTTGTTATGTATGTTGTGGGTATGCGCTCTTTATTTCCGCTGCTATTATTTGTTATATATATATTGTTGTTGTTGTGGGCCTACGGGCCTTGTATTAACCCGAAATGTTGCCACGTACAGGGGAGATGTCGTCCGTTTGATTTTCGGCTCGGCATGCTCTCGGGGCGTGACAACTTTATTGGTATCAGAGCCGAAGGTTCTGCGATGCCATATATGATTTTGTTTTTGAGTCTTGGATTCTCGGGAGTCGGTATATTGTTTCGGTTTTGGTTTTTGTGAGATGGGATTGACAGCGGCATAAGCTCCGGGCAGCACGAAGTAAGTGTTCCTGATAATTTATACTTTAGTTAGATACTTATCTAGACTTGTTCAACAGGTGAATACTGTCAGAGTTATGCCACTTGTTCAGACTCGTGGTCGAGGTCGTCCATCCAGGCGAGCAGCCAGAGGGAGGGGACGAGATATCGTTGAGACTGAGCCTGCTACTCAAGCACCACCTCAGCAAACCCCTATTGGTGATTCGGAGCCTCAGAATCCGGATACACCACTGACTACGCCAGAGCCCACAGAGTCTAGTAGGCTCAATGATAAGTCACGGATACTCGTGTTAGCCCGATCAGTCAAGGAGAAGTTCACCTTGTTCCGAGGGGAGTCCGACCCATGGATTGCCCGATCTTGGCTGGAAAATATGGAAGACACCTTCGAGTATATGAACTGCACAGATGTGGAGAAGGTGGGCCTTGCTGCATATCATCTCAGAGATCAGGCTGTCACTTGGTGGAAATTGTAGAAGACTCTATATGGGGAGCGTGGGATTACTTGGGCCAGCTTTCGAGATGCCTTCGAGATGCATTTTCTTCGCGTTTTTACAAAGACGTCGCCGAGTTTCTAAGTCTGAAGCAAGGTGATCGGTCTGTCATGGAGTACAACGCAGAGTTTACCAGACTATCAGAGTTCTGCTCTCACCTAGTAGCTCAGGATGCAGATCGTATGTACCAGTTCACCCAGGGTCTTGCTATCTATATACGGAGCCGAATGTCAGGATCTACCATTACCTCATACAGGGAGGCACTGGACCGCGCCCTCTTCATCGAGATGACTTCCCAGCAAATTTCCAAGGAGAAGGATATCGAGAAGCAGATGACCAAGGGCAAGCAGCAGAACCAGGGTTCAGCTCAGGGGACTCAGAAGAAAGGAACTACGCGAAGTGCTGCAGAAGGGTCAGCTAGATCACAGAAGGGGAAACGTCCAGCATCAGAGTTTTCTGGAGGATCTCAGAGTAGCCGTAAGGGCCGAGGCAGGAATGGATGCTATAAATGTGGATCTGAAAGCCACAGAGTATCAGAGTGTCCGTTGGATCAGCCGGTTTGCTATTATTGCAAACGACCGGGTCATACTAGCCGTGATTGTACACTGAAGGCACAGTTGGAGTTTCCTGATAGCTCCAACAAAGGGAAGAAGTCTACCCAGCAGCGGCAGCCGAGGACAGCACTGCAGATGCAGACTTATGGACAGAGACAGCTAGTACCTCCACCAGCTCAGTTGTACCAGATGCAGGGGGGGTGCCCATACAGTGATGCCGACAGCGATCCAGTACCATGCATCTCCGGTGATCTACTACCCGGGAGTATCTGCACCTCAACAGTTTGTACCAGCAAATTCTCAGGGATACCTTATGCACGACTAACCACTCACCTCCAAGATCACAGAGCCGATCCAAATGAGTGGAGGCACACTACTACTTCGTCCGGGATGCAGCCAACGATTATAGAGACTGGACGAGTTTTTGCCATCACTAGAGGGGAGGCACAGCGGGCTGATGGATCAGTCATACGCGGTATGGTTTCAGTTTATTCTATATATGCTGATACGTTGATAGATACCGGTAGTTTCCA
This sequence comes from Wurfbainia villosa, assembly GCA_025175895.1. Classification (NCBI taxonomy): domain Eukaryota; kingdom Viridiplantae; phylum Streptophyta; class Magnoliopsida; order Zingiberales; family Zingiberaceae; genus Wurfbainia; species Wurfbainia villosa. The sequence goes on from CM045998.1 coordinate 22,424,496, forward strand.
TTCATTTGTATCTAGAGTATTTCTGAGTAGAGTTGGAAGAATCCCCAGGGTTCGTTCTTGTGGGTTAGTAGTATCCTTGCCATCAGGAGAGGTGCTAACTAGCCACCAAGAAATCAAGGGTTGCCCATTAGACTTTGACGGACATATCCTTACAGTGGATCTTCAGGTGTTGGAAATGATAGAGTTCGATATTATTCTCGGTATGGACTGGTTGGCCGCTTATCACGCTACAGTGGATTGTAGAGCACGAATGGTGACATTCTGACCACCAGATCAACCAGCTTGGGAATTTGTTGGTACCAGAGATGATGGATTATTCACATATCGGCCTCTACTGTGCTCGTGAAGCTATTGGCCCAGGGTTGTCAGGGTTATTTGCTATCTCTGGTCAAGGTTGAGAACGAAGGACTACCACCTCTCTCTGATGTGCGAGTAGTCCGAGAGTATCCCGATATATTTCGGATGAACTTCGGGCTTGCCACCTCCTAGGCAAGTCGAATTTGCGATAGAGGTGATTCCAGGAACTGCGCCTATATCGAAACCTCCTTATCGGATGGCGCCAAAGGAACTGAACGAACTTAAAGTTCAACCGCGAGTTCTTTGGATAATGGATTCATCCGACCTAGTGTTTCACCATGGGGAGCACCGGTACTCTTTGTCAAGAAGAAGGATGGATCGTTGCGGTTATGTATTGACTATCGATGGAATCGAATGCAATACGATTAGAACAAATATCCACTGCTGAGGATAGAAGATTTATTCGATCAGCTGAAGGATACATGTGTGTATTCTAAAATTGATCTGCGCTCAGGATATCATCAGCTTCAGATAAGAGATGGGGATGTTCATAAAACAGCTTTCCGCACCCGTTATGGGCATTACGAGTTTCTAGTGATGCCTTTCGGTCTCACGAATGCCCCAGCTGCATTTATGGACTTAATGAACCGGGTATTCCTAAGGTATATAGATCAGTTCGTGATCGTGTTCATCGATGACATATTGATTTATTCTCGATCCGAGGAAGAGCATGAACAACATCTGCGGATAGTATTAGAGACGTTGCGACAGGAGCAGTTATATGCCAAATTTAGCAAGTGTGCGTTCTGGTTATCCTCAGTGGATTTTATTGGACATGTGGTGTCCAACAGAGGTATTTCTGTAGATCTCTAGAAGATTGAGGCGATTACCAGTTGGGAGCAGCCAAAATCAGTACAGGAGGTTCGTAGTTTCCTTGGTCCGCGGAGATTCGTGGAGGGATTCTCGAGTATCGCCATGCCACTCACTCGTCGACTCGAAAAGGGTCAAGTTCACAGTCGAGGCTGTGAGACTAGCTTCCAGGAGCTTAAGCGACGGCTAGTTTCTGCACCTATCTTAGTGATTCCTTCTGGTGTTGATGGAATGGTTCTCTATATGAATGCTTCTATCCAAGGGTTGGGAGCAGTGCTGATGCAGTCCAACCGTGTGGTATCTTATGCCTCTCGTCAACTAAAAGATCACGAGAGAAATTACCCAGTGCACGATCTGGAGTTAGCCGCCATTATTTTCGCATTGAAGATATGGAGGCACTACTTATATAAGATTACCTTTGAGATCTACACAGACCATAAAAGTCTGAAGTATCTGTTCACACAGAAAGAGCTGAATCTGAGACAGAGACGATGGATGGAGTATCTGAAGGATTACGACTGCACCATCCAGTATCATCCGGGAAAAGCTAATGTGGTAGTGGATGTGCTGAGCAGGAAGTCTCGTGGAGTTACGGCCACTATCCGACAAAGCGCATTCGATCCGTTCGATGTTCTTCGAGTTGGGATTGTTTAACACGGCCAAACATCCCGGGATATTAGTATCTATGGTTGCCCGATCGCCATTCTTTGAGAGGATCAAGGAAGCACAAGTCGCGATGACCGATCTGCAGCTTCTTGGCGGACGATAGACTCAGAGCGTCAGACGGATTTCTCGAGTGACGAGAGTGGTGTGCTTCGTTTCCGAGGACGACTATGTGTTCCGGACACACACCCAGTTAAGGAAGAATTGCTACAGGAAGCACATCAGTCGAGATTTGCTATACATCCTGGTGGTACACGGATGTACCGAGATTTGAAGCGCTTATACTGGTGGAACGGTATGAAACGGGATATTGCAGATTTTGTGGCACGATGTCTAGTATGCCAGCAAGTGAAGGCTGAACATCAGAAACCTGCTGGCTTACTTCAGGAAATTCCGATCCCGGAATGGAAGTGGGAAAATATCACGATGGATTTTGTTACGGGATTACCCAGAACCCGTAAAGGACATACTGCGATTTGGGTGATCGTGGATCGATTAACCAAATCCGCTCACTTCCTTCCGATTCGTGAGACGGACTCATTGGATCGTCTAGCGGAATTGTACTGCCGAGAGATCATCAGATTACATGGAGTACCATTGAGTATTATATCTGATAGAGATCCGCGATTTACTTCGCGATTCTGGCAGAGTCTGCAGCAGGCCATGGGCACAGAGCTTCGACTCAGTACAGCCTTTCATCCGCAGACAGACCAGACGATCCGACTTGAGGTCTTACGTCATGGATTTCGGTGGCAGTTGGGAGGATCACATTCCTTTAGTGGAGTTTGCCTACAACAACATCTACCACTCTCTATCCAGATGGCTCCATTCGAGGCATTATACGGTAGACCCTGCAGATCTCCTGTGTTATGGAAGGAAGTTGGGGAACGACAGATATTGGGGCCTCAGAGTATCCAGCAGGATGCAGAATTGGTACGAGTGATCAGACGACGGTTATCTGAGGCACAGGATCGACAGAAGAGTTATGCGGACCGGAGGCGAAGGCCTCTGGAATTCTCAGTTGGGGACCATGTATTCCTACGAGTGTCACCCACCAAAGGAGTCAAGAGATTTGGACTAAAAGGGAAATTAGCTCCGCGTTACATTGGTCCATTTGAGATATTAGAGCGGATTGGAGGTGTAACCTATTGGTTGGCTTTACCTCCGACACTTGCGGGTGTTCACAACGTATTTCATGTATCTATGCTGAGGAAATACGTTCCGCGATCTGACCATGTTCTGAAAGAAATTCCGATTCCACTCCAGGCGAATGCGACCTATGAGGAGACTCCGGTGCGGATTCTTGGTCGCAAGGAGCGGCAGTTGCGGAACAAAACCATCCGACTCGTAAAGGTGGGATGGCATCATCATACGGATGAAAAGGCTACATGGGAGCTAGAGGATACTATCCGAGCTCGATACCCTCATCTGTTTACCTGAGGTATGTGGTTATTATAGAATATGCTTGAATTGATTTTTGCATGTAAGTACGAAATTTGGGGACCAAATTTTAATAAGTGGGGGAGAATGTAAAATACCAGGAAAAAAAATGTTGGGTAATTAGGAGAATACCCTATAGAAATTTTTCAAAAATTTTTAGGAATTTTCTGGACTCAAATGGGGATTTCTAAGAACCTTTTTGATTAATAGTTAGTGGGCTTAACGGGGTCTGAAATTCGACCCGTTTAGCTGAAATCCGAACCGCTAAGCCTTGACGTTTCGATTTTCTTTCCGTTCGACACCGCTGACTTTATTTTTCGGTGAGCGTTTCCCGAGCGCGCTCTTCTTATCCCTTCCGCGACCACGGCGCTGGTTAACATTATCTCTCCGCACGAGCAGTCCCCTCTTCTCTCGTTTTCTCTCCTCCGCGTGACTTCTGCGACCCCTACTGGTCGGAGATAATCGGCTCCTCTGCTCGCGTGGAAGACGGTAGGCGGTGGTGCTCACGGACAGACTAGAGCGACGAAGGAGGCTCTTGATTTGGGAGGTTTGGGGACAACGGCGACGACACTTTGCTCGGGAAGGAAGAATCGGCGACTTTGTCTACCGGAGCCGGGAGTTCCAATGAAGCTAGGTCAGGCCTCGGGAGTTCGAGTTCACGGTGAACAGGGGGTTCGTCGTCGGAATTGGGTAGGTCAAAGCCATCCTTCATCACTGATCTGTTTTAGTGAAAGTTCTGAGGGGTGGTGGTCATTCCTTCATTAGGTTGGATTTGGGGCAAGAGGTGGGTCGGCAAACAAGGGAGTTGCTGCCGACGGGATTCAACACCAGGTAAGCAAGATCAATTCTGGTTCTCTGTAAATTCCATGTTGGTAGAAATTGCTTGAGGTGTTATCTACTGGATGTTGTCGCTGTAGGATTAGTTTGGTTGCCGAAGCTAGGGCAACGGTGGTTTTTGGCCGGCGAACAGGGCTGGTGGAGGGAAAAACAGCATTGCTGGATTCAAGTGCAGGTATAGCTGTTGATCATCCCTTTTTTTTTCAATTGTCGTTGCGTAAATTGTTGCTTGCCTAGAGTATTAAACAGTGGGAAGGCAGTGTATGGTTGTAAGGAATGTAAACTAATTTTGGGAGGGTTGTCAGTCGATGGATTAAGTCGGCTGTGTTTAAATCCCCAATTGAAATGGCTGTAAATGATTATAGGTTAGCATACTTGTTAACCGGGAATGATAGATGTTAATTATATAATTGATTGTAGTACGGGACAACTGTAATTTAAGGGTTGTGTTTATAAATTAGATTTATAACTGATTCTGTTGATGATACTATAAAATCGGGTGGGGGTAAAAAGGTTAAATCTTTATGAGATTAACTTTGTTAAGTCGAATATGGAGTTGGATGAGGAAGTTAGCACTTTTGCTAATTAAAAACCGATGGATGTAAAATAAATAGTCAAGCTTAACTCTTTGAGCTTCTAATTCGTATTCGATAAAGGGACGCGAGTATGGAAACGATAGAATAGTAAATTATATACATCTATTGTCATGTGCTTGAACTTAATGCATATCATGGTTTGTGCAGGACGTGGATACGAGGCAGGACCGCGGTCGTGAGGATTTATATTGTCACGAGCTTCTTATCAGGTAGGTAATTTCCTACTGGTCGGGTAGATGTAATGATTTCCAGATTTAGACATAGATATGAACATGTTAGGTGTTCATATTACCTTGATCATGCTCTGTTTATCGTTTGCTTGAACTTACCGTTGATATATATGTGTGCTCGATTATTGATAACACATGTTCCCTAGCATGATCTAGAAGTTACAGATGTGATGTAAGTAGGTCTAACTGTTTAGTAGGGTGTAGATGTTAGAGTACGGAGGATGACCTAAATTGTAAATTTGGCAAAAAGGTTCTCTGTGGATAAGTATGACCCTAGATGTAGGACTTATTCCATACCCGTATGTTGCACATTTATTCACCAACCACGGGTTGTGTGAATGGTCATGTGAGTCGTGGACAGTGTGTCGCTACGGACCGATGGTCCTAGCTTGTCATGATTAGATGAGTGACTCTCTACAGGGTAGAGAGTGTACTGATCAATTGGGTGTGACTCTTTATTGAACAGAGAGTCTAGGGTAGATGTTCTCAGATGTGAGACAAGCTCTCATGTCATTGCATGTGTATACCGACGACATCGCCTTCCCTTGGGGTTGAGAGAGTCGTCGGTCATCCCTCCTCGAGTTACTTCCGAGGAGTAATGCAGGGTGAGGGAAACATAACATTTGTTGTGGCCGCACTCTACCATTATTCGATGGTTGTTGGAGTTGCGTCTGATTGTCTGGGTGCGTGGTACTCGACCACTCATTAGAAGTGTTAGTCGAAGTGGCCAGCAGCAGGGACCCCCGTTGCGTAGCGAGCTCTTTACGCTCATATGCTACTTGATCATACTACCCAACTCGGTCACTCGAGAGTGGAGGCGGCTGGAGTCAGGATAGTTGTCACGTCGTGCCACCTAGGCCACACTGGGGTCGTGGTAGCGAGTAGGGGTGAGCAGACATGACCATGCATGCTGCATTGCCGTATCATACGGTGTTTTGCATATGGTTATATATATATACATAACTGCTTGTATATATATATATATGGATGATGGTGATTAGTATACATACAGATACAGTCTATATGTATACTCACTTTGATGATGCATTTGTATGTACTATGCCTGTTGCATTTGTTTGTACATATTCATACATGCTATTGCATATTCCTGTATGGTAGTAGGTTGATATTTGTATACCTATCGGATATTCACAGTGATACCCTTGACTCAGGTTAGGATATTGTGTTAGTACTATACTGTTATACCCTATGATGTGATTATATGCCCAGGTTGGATCAGGATAGAGTAGCTGACTGCCAGGTATGTCAGCATCGTTGATGTTCAGTTTATTTAGTATATGCATGCATATCTATAGTTATGCTGATGTATACTTGTTGTACGAGTAGATTAAACTGTTGAATGACATGTAATATTGATACATATATTTACATGTTTTCTCTGATTACCTGCTGAGTTTTACTCACCACCTCCGACCCTGGGTTTTTCTGTCGCCTAGGTAATGGTGACGACTTCGCGATTTACTTGGAGGCTACGACCGATCCATCCCATCTCTGTTTTCCGAGTCTCCCGAGGAGTTCGTTTTCTTATGGCTTGGACTTGTTTATTGTGTTTTGGATTTTGGTCCTATGTCATGGACCTTAGTTTATATTTGGACTTCGTCTTTATGTTGTGGACGTTATTCTGGTGTTGATGTTTTTGTACGGTTTTAGTGTTGTGGTCTTGTCAGGTGGAGTACACCTGTATATTATAATTTTATTATGTATGTTGTGGGTATGCGCTCTTTATTTCCGCTGCTATTATTTGTTATATATATATTGTTGTTGTTGTGGGCCTACGGGCCTTGTATTAACCCGAAATATTGTCACGTACAGGGGAGATGTCGTCCGTTTGATTTTCGGCTCGGCATGCTCTCGGGGCGTGACAACTTTATGCTTGATCACTTGGTTACCAGAATTCATAAACTTTAGTACTTAGCCTGGAGGTCTAGAGTTCGAATCCTGGGGAAGACAAAAACCCACTTCCAGGGGTGGGAAGACCAGGTGGGTAACGACGGGTCAACAGGGGCGATGGTCGTCGACCAATAGGGGTCGCCGAATTCCGCCAATAGGGGCCCGGTCGTTACATTAAAAAGGCGTCTTTTTAATGTAATGACGACTATTGGCGGATTGCGACTATGTCGGCGATCGTCGCCCTGATGGCGTCGTTACTCTCTGTCTTCCCACCTGAAGTTTTACCTTCCCGAGATTACTCTAGACCTCAAGCTAAAGTTTATGAATCCTAGTAACCAAGGATCACTTGGTTACCAGGATTCATAAACTTTAGTACTTAGCCTGGAGGTCTAGAGTTCGAATCCTGGGGAAGGCAAAAACCCACTTCCAGTGGTGGGAAGACCAGGAGAGTAACGACGGGCCAGCGGCGACGTCGCATGTAAATCGCACAATCCAAGAGTCTCATATTCGTGATCCATGAGTTTGCCCATCCTTCCGCAAAGGTTGAAATCCGTCAATCTAGCAGTTTCCATCGGTCTATTCTACGACCATTGTGAGGGAGATAAATCACAGAGGATCTTATGAACCTTGACGTGATGGCTAAGACACGTGGAGGACATCTGAATTAGGAAAAGGGTTTTAGACCTCTCACCTCCGGAATCGACCCTTGCCTTATTCACAAGTTCCACCGTACCTTAGCTATCACGTCATCTCCGTGGAGACTTTAATTTGCCCATCCTTGAATGTCAAAGAAAAACAAAGTATCATCGAAGGCTGGTGATGGAGTAATTCAATGATCTATTAAGCTTAACTGAGACCATAAGTTTACTAGAAATTCAGGAATAATATATAACAAAGAAGATAAATTTGACATGTGTGATAAAGAAATATCTCAATTTGTTTAATTGATTGGTGAGAATAATTATGATAATATTGATAGGATATTTTAGTACTGTGAAAATAAAGATACGTTCAGAGGTACTTGAGTCTAAACTGCAGAGAGAGAACATAGAGTTAATTGATAAATGGACAATAGAGATTTATATGTGTAATAGGATGCCTAGCTGAGCTAAGGTAGTCTCTGACCTAGCTACATAGAAGATGGAAGATGAATCCATCATCTCGGAATAACTAATGCTAGAGTACTCACTAATCTCTATTTCAACTCTTGAAAGCTTGCTTTACAAGCCTTGGTCTAGGTAAATTTTACTCCTTTTTTAGTTAAACGAGTCAAAGATGCAGCAATACTAGAAAGTGTTTCAACAACTTTTCAACAGTAACCGTGTTGGTGCTAGAAGTATCATAAGTTTAATCCTATGTTTTGATGTATGAAACAAATTTTAAAATTAAGATGTTTTAAGATCTAATTTGATTTGTCAAATGTGCAGGAGCAAGAGATTGATAGGTTAAGTACTGGAGGATACAAGCAAAAGTCCTGAGGAAGTAAGCCTTGAGCAAGTATAAGTCATGGAGAACTCAAGCAGAAGTTCTGAGGAAATGAGCCTTAGACAAGTACAAGTCATGGAGGAACCATATATAAGTTCTAAGGAAGAGAGCCTTGGGCAAGCACAAGTCATAGAGGCTTCAAGTAGAAGTCCCAAGGAAGGAAGCTTTAGGCAAATATAAGTCTTGGAGGAACCAACACAAGTCCTAAGGAAGTGAGTCTTGAGCAAGTGTAAGTCTTGGAGGTCCTAGGCAGTAGAAGTCTAGAATGGGAGTCTCTAACAAGGTAAGTTCTAGAGGTTTCAAGCATGTGAACTTGAGGGATCTTCTGTTTCAGAAGATAGTGGGGGGTGAATCACATTTCTGAAGACCAGATAGACTCAAGCACGACACCACTCTGATTTAGGTTAAGAGTGAGACAACTGAGTTATTGTAGTTGCATTTATATTTGTGTTATAACTTTGTGTTACAAGAATTTAGGATTCGAGTGACCGATTAAGTAGCAAGTCAACACAAAGAAAAAGAAAGATATACTTAAAAATATAAGAAAGAGAAAGAAATGATACTCTTCCTTTTGACTACGACAATGAGTTCGTATTTGGTATACTTTAAAGTTGCCTTTGTTTTTGAATATTGTACCCTTGTTGTACTGCATTTAATATCATATTGTAAGAGGTTTTTTCACTTTCAAACCTTCTGAAAAGGAGAAAGATAGTGAGATCTTGCATTTGAATAATCCACATGATAAATTGTAGAATGTGGACTAGGAACCTAGGGGGTTGTTGAACTACATTAAATCATCTTGTCATTTATTATTTCATTGCATACTCTATACTTATAATTGTTGATTTGTTTATTGATTAACTAAATTTAAATTTAGCTAACGATATTCACCCCCCCCCTTCAAAATTTATCGTTGGTTCGGTTCTATCAACCAGTTAGTCCAAGAACACTACGAATCTCCTGCACTGACTTTGATTGTTTCCATTTGACAATTGCTCCAATCTTCTAGGGGTCTATTGAAAACCCTCAGCTAAAACTGCATGACATAAAAATTCCACGAAAGTAAGGCAAAAAGTATATTTACTAAACTTTACATATAAGTGTTCTTTCTGTAATGTTTCTAAAAACCATTCTAAGATATTGTTCATGCTCCTCCTCTGACTAAGAATATATTAAAATATCTTTTATAAAGACAATCGCAAAATAGTCTAAATATTCCAAGAATATCTCGTTCATCAAATTCATAAAGGTTAAAGGTAGCATTATCAAAAACTCATAATGTCCATACTCAGTACAAAAAGTAATCTTTTGAATATCTATATCTTTAACCTGTAATTGGTGATTATCTGATCTCAAATTGATCTTCGAGTACAAATAAATACTCTTAAGCCAATTAAATAAATCATCTATCTTAGGTAGATGATACTTATTCTTAATGGTTACATAATTTAATTTCCTATAATCAATGCAATCTTAAGGATTTATTTTTCTCCTTAACAAAAAAAAATTGGAACCCTCCAAGAAGAGACTAGGGTGGATGAAATCCTTGTCTAACAATTCCTAAAGTTAGACTTTTACTTCCTTTAGTTCTTTTGGTATCATTCGATATAGGGCTTTTGATATTGGGACTATCCTAGGAAGTAACTCGATGGCATAGTGTATTTGTTGTCAAGGCAGTAAGCCAAGATGTCCTTTTGAAAATACATTTGGATACTCTTGAACTATGTGGACATCTAAAAGTTGTACTAAACTATCCACATTAGAACCAACTTAAGAAAAGGATACCCCTCACATCCTTGAGGCAACAATTGTTGAGCCTAGAGAGCTAAGATAATAGATATGCCTCGATTGTTTGTCCCAACAAATTTCCATGATAGGTGGTTTGAGGATCTGAAAGTCACCACTTTAGCTCTACAATCGACAGTAGCATAATATTTTGACAGTCCATCCATACCTAAAATAATATCAAATTAGGTCATCTCTGTTGGTGCAACAATGCCCCAAGCATCTATATGTTTTGATGTTTGGATAATCATCTAAGTTATGCAATGCTTTGTGATCTAATTGTGAATGTGTTCAAGTGATAGGAAAATTCAAGTATGAAGACTTGGTAAAGGCAAAGTCCAAGTGTGATCTTGGCAAGAGAAGTCCAAGAAAAGAGCTTGGCGGCGTAAGACCAAGCATGTAGTCTTTGCGGCGTAAAGTCCAAGCGGACCTTGGCAAAGGAAGTCCAAAGGCAAGTCTTGGCAGCGTAAGTCCAAGCATGTAGTCTTGGCGGCGTAAAGTTCAAGCGTACTTTGGCAAAGGAAAACCCAAGACATGACAAAATCGAAGGAAACTCTTGGAAGCAAGCGCAAAGGATGAACAAGTCGCGGACTCGGAGGGATCCTGAAGGCGCAAGATTTAAGGAAGAGCTAGAAGGTTGAGTCTAGGTCTAGGGAGTCAATTCAAGTATGAATTACTCATCCTTGATGAGTATCAGTCGATTGATACGATGTAGCAGTCGACTGATAGGGTGCTCGACTGAGTCAGGCTGAAAAGCTGACGAGCAGTCGACTGATATCGCCATCAGTCGACTGTTCAAGTCGACATCGGGAACAGAATGGGGTCTTACTCGACTACACACCGTGATCACTCGACTGATCACTCCATCAGTCGACTGATGGAGGGATCAGTCGACTGATGAGCCTGCCATTGGATGATGACGCCTGTGAATCCCGCAATCCGGCTATTCAGAAGTCGTTAGCCGCGACGACAATCGACTGATGTATAACATTAGCCGATTGATCGTGGCCCAACGGGAAAAATAGTCCTCTCTCTATAAAAAGAGGGATTGAGGTGCTTGAGAAGGCTAGTGCTTCTCTTCCAACCTCATTCTCAAGCCCCCTACGATTTTCAAAGGTTTTCTTTGTGTTTAATTCCTCCTCTTCTCCTAAATCTCATTTTCATCATTGTAAGAAGAGGAGAGGGTCTTGTAAGAGAAAGCTTCTTAGTGGAATTGCTTGGGTTGATCCACCTTAAGGATCGCCGTGGAGTAGGAGCTTTATCTCCGAACCACGTAAATCTCCTTGTTAGCGATTGTATTTGCTTGCTTTTCAATTTCGTTTAGCTTCTTGTTTTTGCTTCTGCTAACCCTTTTGTAGAATTCGAAAAGAGGTCATTCACCCTCCCTCTAGCCTTCCAAGGATCCCCAACAAGTGGTATCAGAGCCCGGATCACGTCGGAAGATTTAACCATCAACCGGAGCATAATGGCATTCCAAGAGGGGTATAGCACGGCAAGCCTCCATTCTTCGACGGCAACGACTTCGGCTACTGGAAAGGTAGGATGAAATACTACCTTATGAACGATATTGAAAATTAGTTTAGTGTTGTAGATGGATTCGAGAAGTTGGTCGATGAACACGGAGCTCCTATACCGATCAAAGATTGGACGAGGGACATGGCCAAGAAGGCTCATGCTAACGCCAAAGCAATGACCACACTTCAATGTGGTTTGTCCAAAGAGCAATTAAGCAAAGTGGGGCCTTTCGAATCGGCGAAGGAGCTTTGGGAGAAACTAATTGAGCTCAACAAGGGATCGAAGGAAACAAGAAGAGCCAAGAGAGATCTCTTGATAGGACAACTCCAAAGCTTTGCCATGAAGACCAACGAAACCGTAAGCCAAATGCACGGTCGCTTCAAGGAGGTAGTCAACGGACTACATGTGATAGATGAGAAGGTCGACAACCGAGACCTTGTGAGGTATATTCTTCAAGCTTTCCCTAGAACAACCTTATGGGCATCAATGGTAGATGATTATAAGGTATCTAGGGATCTTTCTTTGGTTAAATTAGATGAACTCTTTTGTGAATTTGAGTTGCACGAGCAAGTTAACACTTCGTCCAAGGAGAAAGGTGTAGCTCTTTTTATAGGAAAGAAGGACAAGAAGAAGAAGGAGAATAAAGAAGTCTCTTCTTCATCCGAATCCGAGGAGGAGTCATCTAGTAGCAACGACGAGCTATCGGCTAGTGAGGTAGCTCATTATGTTAAGAAGTTTGGTGGGAGGTCAAGGAAACTCACTAAGAAGGATGTGAGGAGGATGTTCCAATCCTCCAAAGGTAAAAATTCTAGTAATTCAATTTCTACTCCTAATGTTGTTTGTTATGGTTGCAACAAAAAAGGACTTATCAAGTCAAATTGCCTGGACCTAAAGAAGAAGGAGGAGAAGGAAAAGAAGAAGAAGGAAAAGAAGGAGAAGAAGAAGAAGGAGGCAATGGTGGCACAAACATGGGATACCCTAAGCCTTGAAGATTCCTCCGATGAAGAAATTTGCCATGTCACAAGAAACATGACACTCATGGCTTTGGAAGATAGCTCAAGTGAAGAGTCATCCTCCTCCTCCTCAAGCGACGAATCGTTATCTAGTGACGATGAGGTAAAGGACTCCCCTAGAATAGACTTACTATATAAAACTATTGCATGCCTTCAAAATGCACTAAATAAATCAAAGTCTAGGATTAAGGATTTAAAAGTACAAATTAGATCCATTAAGAATGTAGAAATTTCTTGTGATGAAGCATGTTCATTTAGGAATGAGAATGATGAACTTAGGAAAGAAATAAGTAACCTAAGAGCATGCTTAGAGAAATTTACGAATGGATCCAAATATCTTGACATGATAATTAAGGACCAAAGGGTCATTTATAACAAGATCGGCATAGGATATAGGCCTAAGGAGAAGGAAGTAGCTTTCACCTCACTAGTTAGTAGAAAATCAACCATTAGAAGCAAAGCTAGAAAAGCTTGGGTTCCCAAAAGCTATATAGTTAATGCTAATGGTCCTAAAATTTAGGTGTCTAAGACTTGCATTTTTCATGTTGTATAGGTAGAAGGATGAAGCTTATGGATTGTTGATAGTGGTTGCTCAAAACACATGACCGGTGATGAGAGTAAATTTTCAACAATCAACCACATTAGCAAGGGGAATGTGTCTTTTGGAAATAGTGGTAAACTTAAGATCATAGGAAAAGAGACAATTGAGGTATCACCAAACCTTGCAATTCACAAAGTATTATTAGTTAAGAATATGAAATTTAATTTGCTTAGTGTAAGTCAACTATGTGATGCCAATTTTGATGTTAAATTTGATTCTTCTAAATGCTTCATAAGGCACAAAAATCAAAATGATTGCATGTTAGTCGATTTTAGGAAATCAAATATATACTATGTTGATTTATCCTATGCTACTAACGCTTCTACTAAGTGTCTTATTGTAAAATAAGAAGAAAGTTGACTATGACATAGGAGGCTAGGGCACATCAATATGAAAAACATTGCCAAAATAGCCAAGAAGAAGTTAGTCAAGGGGTTGCCAAAAGTCAAGTATCTTAAGGACAAAATGTGTGATGCATGCCAAGAAGGAAAGCAATCAAGATCATCACACAAAGGTAAAATTTTACTTAGTACTGCTTTACCTTTAGAACTTTTGCATGTTGATTTATTTGATTGTCATAGTACTCCTTCCATGATTGGTAGTAAATATTGCCTAGTTATAGTAGATGATTTTTCTAGATTTACTTGGGTATTCTTCATGAAACATAAGAATAAAATCCTAGGAATAATGATAAGCTTTAGCAAAAGAGTAGAGAATGAAAGAAATCTCAAAATCAACCGGATCCGTAGTGATCATGGTGGAGAATTTGAGAATTCTAACTTCTCCAATTTTTGTTTAGAACAAGGATACAAGCACGAATTTTTTTGTCCTAGAACACCTCAATAAAATGGGATTGTGGAAAGGAAAAATCGTGTCCTACAAGAAGCGGCTAGGACTATGCTCAATGCATATTCTTTACCTAGCTACTTGTGGGCAGAAGCGGTCAACACCGCTTGCTATATCCAAAATAGAATTTTAATTCATAGGTTTTTAGGAAAAATCTCATTTGAATTATGGAATGGTATAATTCTAACAATTCACTATTTCAAAGTCTTTGGATGCAAAGTTTACATTTTAAACACCAAAAACAACCTCAGTAAATTTGAATCCAAAGCGGATGAAGGAATCCTAGTTGGATACTCATCCACTAGTGTAGGGTATAGAGTTTATAATAAAAGAACTCAAAAGATTGAGGAATCCTCAAATGTGCAATTTGATAAAACTTCAAATACTTACCCTAGGAAATCTCCTATTGATGATGATATCAATGACAAAAATCAAGAAATTATCAAAAAATTTCAAGATTTGACTTTAGGGGATAATGATCAAAGGGGAGTAAGAGGTGATTCCGATGATGAAAGAAGGTTTGAGGATAATTATGATCAAAATAAAGTTAATACACCTCCTAAAACAATAAGAGTTCATCAAAATCACTCTTTAGATCAAGTTGTAGGTGAATTATCTCAAGGTGTTAGGACTAGGTTATTTCATAGAGCTCCCTCTAATCATATAGCCCTCATCTCCCAAATTGAGCCCAAAACAATCAATGATGCATTACTTGATCCGGATTGGATCTTAGGAATGCAAGATGAATTGGCTCAATTTGAAAGGAGTCAAGTATGAGAGTTAGTTCCTAGACCTAATGATAATACTATAATTACTACGAGATGGGTTTTTAGGAACAAACTAGATGATCAAGGCAATATAACTAGGAATAAGGCAAGGTTAGTTGCTAGGGGCTTCAATCAAGTTGAAGGACTTGATTATGATGAAACATATGCCCCGGTTGCTAGGTTAGAGTCCATAAGAATCCTATTAAGATATGCCTCCTATATGTGTTTTAAACTTCATCAAATGGATGTAAAGTCGGCATTCCTAAATGTGTTCATTAAGGAAGAGGTATATGTAGAACAACCTCCCGGGTTTGAAAACATAGACTATCCAAACCATGTATTTAAGCTTAAAAAGGCTTTATACGGTTTGAAACAAGCTCCCCGGACTTGGTATGAAAGATTGTCATCTTTCTTGGTCTCTAAGGGGTTTAGAAGGGGTCAAATAGACCAAACTCTCTTTATTAAATCAAAGTCTAAGGACATCTTTGTAGCCCAAGTATATGTAGATGATATTATTTTTGGGTCAACAAATGATGAGCTCCTTCAAGACTTCATCAAAAATATGGAGAATGAGTTTGAGATGAATCTAGTTGGGGAACTAAATTTCTTCCTAGGTCTACAAGTCAAACAAACAAACAAAGGAATTTATGTATACCAAATCAAATATGCTAAGGAAATGATTAAGAAATTTGGTTTGGAAAATGCTAAGGTAGTTTCAACCCCAATGACAACTAATACAAAAATAGATAATGATCATGAAGGAAAATAAATTGACCTTAAACTCTATAGGAGTATGATTGATAGCCTTTTGTACCTAACCGCTAATAGACCCAATATATTATTTGCGGTAAGTATGTGTGTAAGGTACCAATCATGTGCCAAAGAGTCCCATTTAGTGGTCGTTAAGAGAATCTTAAGATATATCAAGGCCACACTAAATGTAGGATTTTGGTACCCTATGACAAAATCTTTTGATTTAATTGAGTACATCGATTCCGACTATGCGGGTTGCAAGTTGGATCGGAAGAGTACTAGTGGTGGATGTCAATTTCTTGGATCCTCCCTAGTGAGTTGGAGTAGTAGAAAGCAACCTTGTGTTTCTTTGTCAACCACCGAGGCCGAAAATGTGACTATGGGTGGTTGTGTGGCTCAATTACTTTGAATGAGACACACATTAGAGGATTATGAGTTATACTACTCCAATGTAAAAGTTTATTGTGATAATGTGAGTATCATAAACTTGACCAAAAATCCGGTACATCACTCTAGAACTAAGCACATTGAAGTGAAACATCACTTCATTAGAGATCATGTGGCTAAGGGGGACATTGAACTTAATTACATAGAATCTAAGTTCAACTTAGCCGACATATTCACCAAGGCTCTCCCCGAAACGGAATATTCATCACTAAGGAGAGAACATGGGATGTGCTTAGTAGAATAGAGGTCTAGGTTTGCATGATCGTATAGAAATTCTAGGATTTATACCTTTAAGCATCTCACAAAACACCTAAGAAACCATGATTTTGTATTGAGACACTTAGACAATATGTGAGATGTTAGGAAGATGCACTTGGGTCATCATGCTTGTTATGATGCATTACTATGAACCAAGTGTCATCTAGAGACATTAATCCTTCATTGGACTAATCATTGGGAAGACTTATGCACAATTGATGTGCATATAGCTCCAAGAATATGATTTAAAATGTCAAATAAAACATAATTTAAATTATGTTTATCATACTTTGAAAAATAGTTTTCAACTGCTAAGCAAAAGTGATACAAAGTTTACAAAATACTTAGAGTTTTTGCTAGGTTTCAAAATTGTATCATTTTTGAAATTTGGAAAACATATATTTTTTAAATTATTTTTCCTTGATAGAAAATGATTTCATAAATATGTACACAAAATTTCATGATTTTTCAATGTTTCTAGAATTTTTGGCGCATTTCTGAAGTTAGGTTGAAAAATCTGAAAAATGGACTTCGGGCGCAGCAGTCGACTGAATCAGAATTCAGTCGACTGATACCCTGTTTTTTCTGCATTTCATCCTTATTTCTTAATCTTGAGTGTGCTATTAAGTGTCCTAACCCTATGGTATGTTGGATTAAGTAATTAAAAGGGTATGAGATTGTTTTATACAATGTTCTAGGGGAAGTTTTATAATATAAATCCTTTCATTCCCTAAATTTATATTGTTGGTGCAAAGTTAGGACTTAACCTTCTATCTTTTGTTATGCTTTGCTCCACATATTATTCACACATCATGAACCATGTCTTGGATTAAGGGGGAGCCTCATATCGATCTTATGCCTTAGTTCAAGATATAACAAATTTAATTCTTTCATAAACTTATTATTGAATTCTTCTCTTTTTGATGTATGTCAAAGGGGGAGAAGGAATGTTTAAGTTAGAATTCATATTGGAAATATGATTATGTGCATGCGTTAAAGACCTAACTTAAATAATTGTCAAACATCAAAAAGGGAGAGATTGTTAGTGTAACAATGCCCTAAGCATCTATATGTTTTGATGTTTGGATAATCATCTAAGTTAAGCAATGCTTTGTGATCTAATTGTGAATGTGTTCAAGTGACAGGAAAATCCAAGTATGAAGACTTGGTAAAGGCATCTAAGTGTGATCTTGGCAAGAGAAGTCCAAGGAAAGGGCTTGGCGGCATAAGACTAAGCATGTAGTCTTGGCGGCGTAAAGTCCAAGCGGACCTTGGTAAAGGAAGTCCAAAGGCAAGTCTTGATAGTGTAAGTCCAAGCATGTAGTCTTGGCGGCGTAAAGTCCAAGCGTACCTTGGCAAAGGGAAACCCAAGACATGACAAAATCGAAGGAAGCTCTTGGAAGCAAGCACAAAGAATGAACAAGTCGCGGACTCGAAGGGATCCTGAAGGCGCAAGGCTTAAGGAAGAGCTAGAAGGTTGAGTCTAGGTCTAGGGAGTCAATTCAAGTATGAATTACTCATACTTGACAAGTATCAGTCGACTGATAGGGTGCTCGACTAAGTCAGGCTGAAAAGCTAACGAGCAGTCGACTGCCTAGTCTTGGTAGTCGACTGATATCGCCATCAGTCGACTGCCAAACAGTGTCAGTCGACTGTTTAAGTCGACATCGGACACAGAATGAGATCTCACTCATTCTGATCACCCATCACGCACTGATGGAGGGATTCAGCTGGTTGGACCGATGACGGCTGCGAATTCACGCGAATCCGCTTATTCGGGGTTAGCCGCGACGGCAATCGACTGATGTACAACATCAGTTGACTGATCATGGCCTAACGGGAAAAATAACTTTCTCTCTATAAAAAGAGGGCTTGGGGTGCTTGAGAAGGCTAGTGCTTCTCTTCCAATCTCATTCTCAAGCCCCCACGATTTTCAAAGGCTTTCTTTGTGTTTAATTCCTCCTCTTCTCCTAAATCTCATTTTCATCATTGTAAGAAGAGGAGAGGGTCTTATAAGAGAAAGCTTCTTAGTGGGATTGCTTAGGTTGATCCACCTTAAGGATCGCCGTGGAGTAGGAACTTTATCTCCGAACCACGTAAATCTCCTTGTTAGCGATTGTATTTGCTTGCTTTTCAATTTCATTTAGCTTCTTATTTTTGCTTCCGCTAACCCTTTTGTAGAATTCGAAAAGAGGATATTCACCCCCCCCCCCTCTAGCCTTCGAAGGATCCCCAACAATCTCTAGCACCGATAGATCTTGCAAGGACATGACTATCAAAGTTCAAGGGATAACTTTTGACCTCCTAATCGAAAATCAACACCCCACCAGATAATGTCGATATTGCTAATCCATAAGATCAGGGATTCAAAAACCTCCCAATCTTGCATACAAACTCGGGAGAAATAAAGGAATGAAAGTTACTTGTATCTATCAAAATGTCAGTAGGAATATTATAAACTGAAATACTACCTCGAATAACTAATCCTCCAACTTGTGCCTCCTCACAAGTCAGAGCATACACATGTCCTTCCTTAGGACCTGATTGTTGGCCCCTTGGGTAGCAAATAGTTGACTCTAATCTTGTGAAGGTTGGTATGGTTGTGTCAAGGACTGATAAGTCAGAGATAGTGGAATTTGCTAGGGTGGAGGTAGTAAATACTATTGAGGTAGAGGTGGTAGGTATTGCTGAGGTTGAGATGGTAAATACTATTATGATGGAGATGATAACTATTATTGTAGTAGATATATAAAAGGATATTCTCGTATCGATTGAGACTGTAGATGATTAAGTTATGATTTTTATGTAGATCACGAAGGTAGGGGACTCTGTTGTCGAAAAAGTTGAGATCTCTGTGGACCTCTTTACTACTGAGACTGTGAGGGTTGTGTTATAGGTCATCCCTAATGGGATTGTGATCCTACTGTATGATGTTATGCTCTTAAAGTACAATCTCTATTCATATGCCCTTGTAGCTTATAGTAGAAACAAACAATTTGATTTAGCGGACACTCTAATACTAGGTGGGTTTGTGCACCATATCTAAAACACTGCAAGGTGGCCATCAAAGCTACTATATCAGATGTTTGGCTCCACTCTAGTAGAGGTGGGCGAGTAGATCTTTGTGATACCTTGGTCACCTTTTGTGGATGTGAATACTCTGTAGTCATACCCTAACCATTGGTCGATGACCTTGACTCTTTTGTCTAATGTGTGAGGTTCGTTGGATGACTCTCCTTTCCTAGGAGACTTACTATTGAGTCATCTCAATAAATGTGGCTAAGTCAAGTTTCTCCCGATAGGTAGTAATTGGAAATCCAGATATTCTGATCCAAATGTATGCTCAAGTCCTTAGTTAAACTGAAGCATGCGATCATAATCTTGAGCTATCATGTGTTGGCAAAACTTAGCAAGTTGGCTAAATTCTATATTATACTTCATCACCCTTTGGTCACCTTGTATTATATACAAAAAATATTAAAAATAGGGGTGTAGTTGTAAATTTTAAAACTTATTGGTCTTTTTTTTTTTGCAAAAATACAATTAAAACCTAATCACTCAACTTTTCTCCTCTTCTCCTTCTGTGCCGCTGCAGCAACCCTTCTTCCTCTCTCTTTTAAATCCCTCAACCTTAATTCTTTCCTCTATTAAAAAAAAAAGCTAAAGTTCTCTCTCACCTTCGTTTTCTCTTAACATCGTCGTACCCCATCAACATTGCAGCAGCATCGCCGCCCATCAATGGCATTGTTCGTCATTTTTTTTCATCGTCGTTACGTCATTGACGCTCTACATAAAAATAAATATTATCATCTTCGATTTAGGTGGAGTTTTCTTACTTGTTTCTCTTTTAATGACATTGTGCATGATTAAATATTATCAACATGAAAATAAAAATAAGTAATTCATGATTATTTAGTTTTGAGATAGAAAATAGATTAAAATTTTCTATTTATGATTTAAATATTTCTATAGATTGATTGGATGCATGAAGATTGAAAAAATGATTTATGATCTCTTTGCTCATGAAAATTTTAGATCATATCTTAAGTAGAAAAATATATTAATGACGTGTTACTTAACATTTATACTTTTATCTACTTTTTTATATCCTACTGCTTGATCTCATTCTTTTATACTTGCTTGACCTTTTATACTCTTTGTTGTGCCTTATAAAATTTTATACATGATGCTTACAATAGTCAAAATTTGAAATTTAAAAGTAAAATATGAAAATTTAGAATAATTCTTCCAAGGATAACTCAAGATTTTATGAGAATTCAAAGTGAACAAATAATGAAAATGATTTTATAAAAATAGTTGCATATAACTAAATTACAAAGCTTCAACTCAATGATTGTGAGAAGTTATATTACTTGCCTAACTGAATTAATAATAAAATAAATATAACCTTTGTGTTGTAGAATTTTATTTCTATAAGCAATAAAAAATTATGAGATTGTTCCTATTGAATAATTAAATAATGTTCTACAAATATAGAGCTTTTATTTCGTACTTTAAAAATAAATAATTTATTTTACATGGTGAATTGTGAATCGTTCATTCTTTTTTTCATATGAGACATCTCACGGGATGAATTACAGATCGTTCATTCTATCTTTATGTAAGACATTTCAAGAAAAGCTAAACAAAAGTTAATGGATTCCTTGAAAAAAGAATTTGTTTATTTTGTCGGATAATTAGAAAAACAATACTGGAATACGGTACTTGTTATTGAAAAATAAGGAAGAAGAAAGAGAGATGTTGTGATGTTGGGAAAAGAGAAAATAAGAAAGCGTTTGGCTCGTAAATGTTTTTATATTTTTCATTTTTATTTTTTTTAAATATAAAATGTTTTTTTTGTTTTTTAGTTTTTTAAAAAATACTTTTTTGTTTTTTAAAAAACGAAAATGAAAATAGAAAATAATTTTTTTTATTCTCTAATTTTTCAGAAAATATTCATTTATTTTTTAGAAAATGAAAATGAAAAACACCAGCCAAATATCATTTTCTCATTTAAAAAAAAAAAAAGTAAAAACGAAAATGAAAATTTTTGTACGAATCAAATGCTCTTTTAGTGCCCTTTGACTGCTGTGAGTTACGGTGAAGGAAAAAAAAAATCCTTGCTGCCTTTTGATGTTTGGGGAAAAAAAAAAGGAAGAAGATAGCAAGGTTGCGGCTGTTGTTGGCTGAAAGAGGATAGCACGTCGTGTTGATCTTGTTACTGGGAAAACGCAGCGAGCTGCTGCTCTTGTCCGAGAGGGAGAAGGACAACAACTAGCGCTGCTGTTGGCCGAGGCTAGGAAAAAGGGAGGAAAAAACAGCAAGGTTGCGGCTGTTGGAGAAGAAGAAGAGGGCAACAATTAGGTTGCGGTCGAGTAAAGAACAGAGAAAAGAAAAAGGAGAAGGACGGAGAAGAAAGAAAGGGAGAAGAAGAGAAGAGGCCAACGCATGGAGGCTTGCACATGCATACGCGGTGACGGAGAAGAGTTTTATGGGAGAAAAAAAAAGTTTCTTTGAAAATATTTTAATTTATTTTAAATCGATAGAATCGATTTAATCCGATTAAAATTTGATTCGGCTATAATTTGTCCAAATTAAATCCGAATCGGTCCCGATTTAAATATACATAATGCTTATCTTCACGTTTACCTAATGGATTCCATCTAAAATCATTCCGACATTAAATAGACATTCTCATTTTGTGGTTAGTCTATATATTTTTATTTGTAAAATTCAATACTTAACACCGACATTTACCGAACCATTGTTGGTGGTTTAGAATATGTCACAATCATACGATCTAATAGTGCTTTGATCGTCTGTCTATCGTGTCTATCAATTTTTATATGCGCACTGAATACTATTGAGCCAGTGCTAAAAGAATTTTTAATTATCTCAAGGACACTAATGCATAGTCTTCTTTATGTTGTTAGCCCTCACGAAAATTGAATGCCTAAAGTGATGTGTATTGGGTTGGAATCTCGTAAAGACAAATATTTGACCAATGGATATATCATATTCTTAGATGAAATCTTTTTTTTTTTTTTTAACTTTTAAAGAAGCAACCTAAAGTCCCTCATTCAAACATTGAAGTTGAATACACAACTTTAGCTAACGTTACATCCAAAATTATTTGACCACAATCTCTTTGACGTAGACACATCCAACACAATATGACATGTCCGTATTTCTTGACACGAGCATATATTATTCTGGATCAAAACAGAGCATAACAAAATTTTCAGAGGACAATACGGACAAGTCGTGGTCACCTTCATGCTCGTGCCCCATTCTGAGGCTTAATCAGAAGTTCCAATAGGGAAGTCGTGTCCCCTCCATGATAGTGATCCAGATAATGATTAGGCCGTGGATCCCTCCATGGCCATGGCGCATCGTCATCGCTATTTAGAATTTCGTTAATATTTTTATTTGATTTAAATTTTCTGTTTAATTTTAAAATTTTAGTTTTAAATTTTTTATATTTATTTTTTCTGTTTCGTTAAGATTTTATTATTATTTTTTTGTTTGAACTTTTTTCCTTTGTCAATCTATTGTCAAACATCAAAATCCTACTCGAGTCCCACTCGAGTATGATCAATCGTGACCTGGACCGATTACACTAGCAAAAGGATCTGTAAGCATAGCACGTGTATGGATATACTCAAGAATCATCTTATTCTTAGCAATAATATCTCTAACAAAATTATACTTTATAACTATGTGTTTGCTCTTGCTATGATATTTGAGATCCTTTAAAAAAGTTATAGCAGCTTGACTGTCACAATAGATAGTAATCGAACTCCCATTGTCCTCAGCAATCTTCACATGCTTCAGGAACCTTCTTAACCAGACAGCTTCTTGCACAACCGCTGAACATATTACATATTCAGATTCCATAGTCCACAAGACTACACAAGCTTGTTTCTTGTTATTCAAGGAGACAGCGCCACCATTCAACAAAATGCATAGCTTGATGTGGATTTTCTATCATCCAGGTCCCACCCCAATCTGATTTGAATAGTCTTTCATGCTCATATCTGATCCTTAAAAACAAAAACAATAATCTATTATCGCTTTTAGATATTTGAATATCCTCTTCATCGCTTTCCAGTGTCTCGACCTAGGTTTGACTAGAACCGATTTACTTAGCCAATATCATAGCTTATATCGGTGAGTACACAACATAGTGTACATCAAACTACTAATAACACTAACATATGGTATTTTATTCATCTCGGCTATTTCTTCAGGAGTCTTAGGACTCATACTCTTACTCAAAATAATACCTTTCACAATATGTATCTGTTCAATATTACAATCAGACATGCTAAAATATTATAACATCTTATTTATATAAGACTTTCGAGACAAATCCAAAAGTCTTTTAGATCTCTCACGATCTTTACTCTTAAGATGTACTCAACTTTTTCCATATATATTATGTCAAACTGTGATGAAAGTCATTCATTGACTTCTATCATAAACCTTATGTCAGTTTCTACTATCGACATATCATCATATAATGATAAAATGATATACTTTTCTTTTTCCTTTCTCAGGAAACACAATGATCCTCATTGACCATTTCGAAAACATAAGATAAAATGACTTCATTAAATCTTATGTTCTACTGCATTGATACTTACTTTAGCCCATATATTGACTTTTTAAGTCTACATACTTTCTCCTTTTGGCCTTCAATAATGAAACCTTTTGGCTGAACTATATATATTTCCTCGTTAAACTCACCATTAAGGAAAATAGTTTTTACATCCATTTGATGTAATTCTAAATCATAATGCGCTACAAAAGCCAAAATAACTTATATTGACATAAACTTCACTATAAGAGAAAATATCTCTTCATAGTCAATATACTCCAATTGGGTATATCCTTTTGCAACCAAACGAGCTTTGTATCGATTAATCGATCTATCTACTTTCCTCTTTATTTTGAGATTCATTTATTCCCAATAGTCTTTCGGCCCAAAGGAAGATCGACTAAATCTCAAATATTATTTATTTTCATTGACTTTATCTCTTCTACCATTGCAACTTTTCACTTTTCTCTAACTTATATCCCAATGCATCCTCAACAGATTGAGATTCATTATCATCAACTGAGAGTGTCATCACTGTCTCATTCTCAATATCAAACTTTTTCTTAGGTTTGATCTTACGAATACTTCTTCATAAGTTGAGTTGCTTTAAAGTCAACTCATGACTTGGCAAAATACTCCCACTCGATTGACTAAACTCAGGCATCCCTTGTGACATCTCTCTTGTTGATAATGTCTCATCCTTCTCAAATAGAGGAATTGTCTTATTAACATTACCTCTAGTTGGGAACTCAGTTTTGAGAAAAGTAGTATCTCTCGACTCTATTTCAGAGATGGTTCCATCTTGTTGCTCACATATGAAAACATAATCTTTAGAGGTCTCACAATATATTATAAAGATACATTTCTTACTACTAGATCCTAGTTTTTCATATTTGTGAGAACTTTCATGAACATAAACAACTAACCCCTAGGGTCTTTGATTACTCAAATCTGATTTCTTGTTTGTCCATCGTTCATATGAGGTAGATGGAATTAATTTTGAAGGTATTTTATTAAGTATATATGCAGCTGCTAATAACACATTTCCCCAATGAGAGATCGGTAAATTAACCTGAGCCATCATAGGTCTAATCATTTCGAAAAGAGTCCTATTTATGCTTTCAGCAATCCCATTTTACTACGGAGCTTCTAAGATTATTAGATGTCTAATAATCCCTTTATCATTACATTTTGTCTTGAACAAATTAGACCAATATTCTCATCTATGGTCAGTGCGTAAAATCTTAACCTTACGTTCCAATTGATTCTCAACTTCGTTCACATAATGAATGAAGCAATCCAATGCTTCAGATTTATGAGAAATCAAATACACATGATCGAACTGAGTGAAGTCATCAATGAATGTAATGAAATATGAACCTCCATGCTTAGCCTTCACATTCATTGGACCACAAATATTCAAATGAATTAATTGCAATGAAGAATCAACCCTAATAGTCTTACTAAATAGTTTACTTATTGTTGTCTAATAAGACAATGCTCACATATAGACAAGTTAATCTTAGCATGAGAGACTAGTAAGCTCTCTCTAGCTAACCGATTCATTTGTTCTTGTTCTATATGTCTTAATCTAGCATGTCAAATATCATCAATTATATCTGCATCACTAGTAAGAGCGATGTTTGAAAAACAATCATCAATTGCACAATTGATATCTAGTTCTACATCTAGAACCATAAAACCATTTGCTAAGAAATCATATCCAATTGACATAGAGTCAATTTTAAGTTCAATATATCGGCTGTAAAAATTAATACAATACCCTAAATATAGAAGACAGGTAACGGAAAAAGATTCCGTCGAATTTCAGAAGCATGCAAGACATCATATAGAAACAAAGTACATCCACCATGAAGGTTGAGTTTGAAAGTGTTGACTCCTTTGCTTGCATTATTTCCTACATAGATCCATTTGTTATCCGTTGGTACTCGACGGTACTCCACTAATGTAACCTGCTCCCTAGCTATATGGTTGGTTACTCTCGAATCTATATGTCATAAAGGATAAGAATCAACTAACAACACTAAACTAGCAATAAAATTCTCAAGAAAAGAAGACAGACTTGGATTTATCTTTTTCAGCTCAGTACACTCCCGAGCAAAGTGACCCTTCTTGCCATAGTTAAAGTAAGTCATCTTGCTTTTAAGTTTCTTCCTAGTCTTCTTTCTATTCTTCTTGATTAGGCCTTTCCCAGCAGTAGCTGTAGCTTCCTTCTTCTTTCCCTTTCCTTTCTTAAACCGTTTTTTCTTCTTAAATCCAAATGATCTAGCAGAACTGACAGCTACATAAGCTAGTCTAGAAATCCTCACGGATTCCACTCTCTCCACCTCTAATTCTACATGGCATGAGATATCAGTGAAAGTCTTGATACTCTCACTGTGAGTGAGGTTCTACTTCATGGTCTCCCAATAATCAGAAAGGGAATGAATTACTGTCTGAACCTGTTGTTCATCGGTTAACTCATGACTAGCAGTTTTAAGATCTTGAATCATGTTGTACATCTCCCTCAGGTGTTGAACCATGGAGACATTCGAGCGCTTCTTGTAGTTATCAAACTTGATTGTCAACTACCAAAGTTTGCTTAGACTAACTCCACTGTATCTTATTGGGGATCATAGGACCGCTAGAGGGGGGTGAATAGCGTCGATGATGGAATTCACTTGTGTTCGTCTCTATAATTCGTTAGTATGCAGCAAAAATAGAAAAAACAATATGAATACAAACACGAGTACACAAAAATACAAGATATACAAGCAATTATAATAAAATGCAAGTAAAAAAAACTTTACAAAGAATGCTTTGAATGCTTGCTTGTTTGATCGCTTGAGCCGCACTTGAAGACCCTGACTTGCACCAGCAAATCACCTCAAATCGCCAAAGAAATCGCTGCCGAAATCCTCCCCATCGAGCTCCTTTTATGCCTCCGTACGACTTGAATTTTCGTCTGACAATCGACTACCAAAAGGTCTCAGTCGACTGCCAACAGTGTCGTTGTCTCACAATGGACTTGATCCACGTTGGCATTCAAGCCAACGGATACACTGGCAATCGACTGCCATTTCCATTAGTCGACTGCTCAAGCTCGTAGCCGACTGCTCAGTCGGCTACAAAGCGTTCTGTGCTCGCGACCAAATCCAACGGTCGATTGCCCTTCATGGCAATCGACTGCCAAGGCTACTTGCCGTAATCGAACGCCAGTCGACTGGTCATAATCCCAGTCGACTGCTCAGTGTCGACTCGGTTGCCAAGTGCCAAAACACTTGACCAGTCGACTGCTACACCTCAACCATGAGGTTTACCCCAAGTATGATGCCCTCATACTTGCTAAACCACTCTTTGTCTAGACCTAAGCCTTCTAGCAACCTCCATCAGCCTCACGTCTATCTAATACCTCCAAGTCATCCATGACATATTCATCCATATACTAGCCTTCAGGTGCTTTCATCGGCTAATGTCATGCTAAGATGGTCTACACTGCCAAAGCACATTTGGGATTACGCTGCCAAGACACATGCTTGGACTTTACACGGCTAAACATTGGACTTATATTGTCAAGACTCCACCCTTGGACTTTATGCTGCCAATATCAACCCTTGGACTTCCCAAATGCCAAGATCCATTTGGACTTATATTGTCAAGACTCCTCCCTTGAACTTTACGCGGCCAAACATTGGACTTATGCTGTCAAGACTCCACCCTTGAACTTTACGCTGCCAATAGCACACTCTTGGACTTTTCCTTGCCAACCCATGTTGGACTTTCCAAATGTCAAGACTCATGCTTGGACTTTCCATGCCAAGTACCTAAGACTTGGACTTTTCCATTTCCAAGATCCATGCTTGGACTTTCCATGCCAAATGTCCCACTTAGACTTCTCCATCATATGATCAACTCTATGTCAACCATATAATCAATCCATTATAAAACAATGGTCAACTCATCGTCAAACATTAAAACACTACTCGAGTCAAACTCGAGTCTGATCAATCATGACCTAGGCCGATTGCACCAACAATCTCCTCCTTTTTTATGTTTGACAAAAACCAAACACCTTTGAGTTAGAACACTAACTCAATCCAATCCTCCCAATTGTCCAAATTGAGAATTCTCACATTCTCCCCCTTTTTGACATGCATAAAAAAGGCTCTCCCCAAGGGTATTAATGTCTCATATCCCAATGAGATCTTACAATCTCTCCCTTGGTCTAAAAACATCTAGGATGTCTTCACTCTTTCTAGTGATAAGTCTCATATCACTAAAGAGAGACAATCCTTCAATTTCTCCCAATTTTCTAAATTCTCCCCCTTATGAGGAAGAACACATCCATCATCCCATGATGGATAACCTCCCCCTAAAGGCTTGCTCCCCCTTGACCATTGCACCAACAATGCTCTTGGAGAGTCCCTAAGCCTATAGAAACACTAAACCATCAAAATTAAGGGTGAAAGTTCAACCTTGAACTTTCACACGCCTTAAAATTGATATACACCCTAAACAACTCTCCTAATACATATCCAATAAATTTTTACCCTTCCAATTCTTTCCAAAGTATATCATATGGTTAGGAGCAATTAGGATAGCCTACCATAGCTGAAACATGGGTTAAACAACCTTGTTTACCCGAAATCAACATTTACAGTCGACTCTATCAGTCAATAATCAACTGCCCTTAACGCCAGTTGACTGCCACTGATTTCTGCAAGTGCAGAAATCAGGTTCAGAAACTGAATTTATGAAAAACATAAGTAATTATACATAGTTTGAAAAATAGTGAAATTTTATATGTATAATACTTAAGTTAATCATTATGGGTGAAAAATATTTGAATAATAAAATATCCATAAAATAATGAGATTGGTACAAAATTCAAAACCATTGATAACTTCAATGCTTTTGACCTATTTTGTATTAACTTCTTCAATGGTGACTTCTATCAAAAGATAGATTGCACTAAGGTTTTCTAAAATGATTTTAAAACCTTGTATTGAACCATGATCTTTGGGCTTAATGCACATGACTTGTACATAAACTTTCATCATGATTCATCCATGATATAAGATGAGTTTGAGTTTATCTAGATACAAGAACTATGTACCTTGAACTTAACTCATTTGCTAGCATCTCACATGTGTTTAGGGTGTATCGAAACACACACAAGTCAAATGTTCTTGTGAGATGTGGGTTTTGGTGTTATTGGGATTTCATGCATTTTCCTAGACAACTCTATTTGATTCCCTTATACATGAGACTTCAAATTATGTCATAGTCCTTAAATAAATTTTATTAATGCATGAATGATAATTATGACATATATGTTGGGATAATTCCGGATCTAATGTTCACAACATCGCGGGCGAATACTTCGCACAACCACAACGGAAACAATAACTATAAATCGGATCCCACCAGAGATCCATGCAAAACTATATAAGTCGTTTCGTACCTACTTTTCTAGATCTTATCTAGAAGGAGAAGTATACCTTCGATGTGTGCCCTTCGCAATCCCGCTTTTCCAAATGCTGTCGGATCTCAATACGGTAAGGATAACCGTATCTCTAAGGTATCCACACTGACACCCACCCGTTTTGGAGTCACGTTGTGCTAGCAACCCCTAGCAAAATGTCAAGAACCCTTTGGAAAAAGAAGGAGAGGAAGGAGAGGGATGAGAGAACACTTCTCTTGGTCCCTTTTGGCTTGCACGCCCAAAACACAAAAGCCTCCAATTTTCTTGCACATTCAACACCAAAAGGCCATTTAATCCACTAGCAACCATTGCCATCAATTCCTCTTAACTCCTAATGAATACCATGACCCTTGGTATTCTTCTTCATCGTGAATACCAAGGCCCTTGGTATTCCCATGCATGATTAATCACATTAATCATGCATGATGATGATGAATCATCTTCCACGGTTCAACTTGAGTCTAACTCAAGTTTAACCAGTTTGAGTCTAAGTCAAGTCTTGGTCATATGCTTAATTGTTCTTTTAGTCCAACTAAAAGAAATCATCTCCAAAATAGAATGCCATTTGTGTGTGACCCTATATGCTCTTGTAACGTTGGCAATGTATCTAAAATTATTTTAGATACATAAGCAATGAGCGGTATCTAGCAATACATCATTGCTTCCCAAGTTATAAGATCGTCGAGATCCGACAACTTTTCCATGACTATTATCATGTATGACGGTGTCCTTCTATCTCTGATATCTTAGATCGATCAATGAGGCATAGACCGTGTCATCCCCTTATCGATCTTTATGTTTCTTGATCTCCAAGTAGACTTACTCAAACAAATGAGCTCAATATCTCATATTGACTCATTTGAGCATGGTCATGCATTTCGTGGTCTTACTCTATCAAGAGGCCAAAGATATCACTCCTGTCATATGGGAGGGATAGATCTCATTTACATCACTCATATCCCTTCGCATAATTCGTTACATACCCAGTGATCGCCGTTATAGTGTACCCTGTTACGGTGTGACGTTAGACAATACCAAAGTACATAACTCCTTCTGTAGGAAACCGTAGTGACTTCAGGTCTAAGGACTATTTGTTGGAAATTTGACGCCACTAGAGGGGGGGGGTGAATAGCGTTTGACCGTACGTAGATGGAATTCGTTCGCGTTGCTTGTCTACAATCTTGTTAGTACGCAGCGGAATAAACAATAACAAATACAAACACAAGATACAATCACAACACGCACGATATAACGTGGTTAGGAACCGTAACGGTTCCTACTCCACGGATTGGATTCGTACGAACCCTAGCGATGCCACAAACACCACTAAGCAATAAAGCTCCTTCTCGACAACAAGTCGGAGGTGGAGAAACCTCGTACAATGAATTACAACAAGTAATACAAAGTAAACAAGCAAATACAAGTGAAAATGTAAAGAACACTTTACAAACTAGGGTTTTGAGTGCTTGCTTGTCGGTTGCTTGGATGAGCTTGAAGGACCCTGAAATGCACCTGCAAATCGCCTTCAAATCGCCTCACCAAAGCCCCCAAAGAACTGATTCTTGAGCCTTCCACGAACAACTGCTTTTATCCTCCATCGGGCTGGATTTCCGCCTAGCAGTCGACTGCCATAAGTCCCCAGTCGACTGCCAGCACTGTAGCTGTGAGACAACGGCTCAATCCACGTTGGACAAGTTCCAACGGGACTCTTGGCAGTCGACTGCCAACATTGGCGCGATCGCTAACGCTCGTATCGTCGGCCCGGCGATCGGCTCGCGTTGTGCTCGACAGAACTTAGCGATCAGCTGACTTGGCGGTCGCCGTAGACATCAGTCGATTGCTCCAATGAGCAGTTGACTGCCAGAGCAATTCCAGCTCTAAATTGGCAGTCGAACTCAAGTCGACTCACGGCAGTCGAATCGGTCATATTGCCAGTCGATTGCCAACCTCAAACATGAGGTTTTAACCCAAGTATGGTGCCCCCATACTTGCTAGACCACCCTTAGCCTAGACCTAAGCCTTCTAGTCACCTCCATCAGCCTCACGCCTCTCGGATCCCTCCAAGTCATCCATGACTTGTTCATCCATCGCGCTAGCCTCCAGGTGCTTCCCTCGGCTATGTCATGCTAACGGTGTCTACATCGCCAAGGCACATTGGACTTACGTCGCCAAGACTCCGCTTGGACTTTACGCTGCTAAAATCAATCCCCTTGGACTTCCCAAATGCCAAGTACCCATGACTTGGACTTTACCTTGCCAAGACCCATGCTTGGACTTTCTCACAATCACATGGTCAACCCTAGTCAACCATCAAAGTCAATTATAACCTGGATCGATTGTATAAACAATCTCCCCAACACACTAACCGACATCAATGTCAAACCACTTTGTCAAACATCAAAACATCACTCGAGTCAAACTCGAGTCTGGTCAATCGTGACCTGGGCCGATTGCACCAACAATCTCCCCCTTTTTGATGTTTGACAAAACAAACCTTGAGTTAGGCCACTAACTCAAATTTCCTTACCAATTATCCCAAATTGGTAATCCCAAATACTCTCCCAAAACTTCTCCCCCTTTTTGACTAACATCAAAAAGGTTATCTTTCCAAGGAGGTCAATGTCTCATTGTCCCAATGAGATCTTACAATCTCCCCCTTAATCCAAAAAATACCTAGGATGCCTACCATCTTCCTAGTGATAAGTCCCTTATCACTTAAGAGAGGTAATCCTATCCTCTCTCCCAATTTCCAAATTGGGTTTCTCAAAATCCCATCAATTTTCCCAATTGATGATATTCTCCCAAAAACTTCTCCCCCTTCAAGAAGAGAAACACATCCATCATCCCAAGATAGATAACTCCCCTTAAAGGCTTTCTCCCCCTTGACCATTGCACCAACAATGTCCTTGGGAAGTTCCTAATCCAATAGGAATGCTAAACCATCAAAATTAAGGTTCTAAGTTCAACATAGAACTTTCACTCACCCTAAATTTGATACTTTGACCTAACACCTCTCCTAATCCATATCCAATGGATTATCACCCTTTATAATGCTTCCCAAAGCATATCCTAGGGTTAGAAGTGGTTAGAGACCTTTACCATGGCTGAAGATGGGCTAAACAAACCTTGTTAACCCAAAATCAGACGACAATGACTCTATCGGAACCATGATCGCCACTCATTAGTTGACCGCCACCAAGGCGGCTGATCGAGAAATTGAAATTCTCAATTTCAAAATCGTAATCGAGATTTGGAAAATCATAAGTAATTCTACGTAATTTGAAAAATCATAAAATTTGATACGTATATTACTCATAGTCATTACAATGGGTGAAAAATATTTGAAAATTATTTTACCCATAAAATAGTGAGTTTGATACAAAACTCAAAACCATTGAAATTTTAAATGTTTTGGCCCTATTTTGTATCAACTTCATCAATGGTGATTGCTATTAAAAGATAGACTTCACCAAGGTTTTCTAAATTGATTTTAAAATGATTTCAAAACCATGTCTTGGATCATATTCCTTGGGCTCTATGCACATGACTTGTACACAAGCTTTCCTAATGATCCACTAATTGAAATTAGATGAGCTTTAGTTCATCTAGATGCAAAAACTATGCACCTTGAACTTAACTCATATCCTAGCATCTCACATGTATCTAGGGTGTATAAATACACATACATGTCAATTGGATGTGAGATGTGGGTTTTGGTTCATTTAAAACTAGGGTTTCATGCATCTTCTAAGGCAACCCTACTTGATTCCCTTATGAATGGGACTCCAAGTCATGCCATAGTCCTTAAATCAATTTCAATCGAAATTTTTCTTAAATGCATGAATGATTATGGAATTAATTATGATATAAATAAGCACATGCTCATAATCATGATGTCATGACATAAGATGAAATCTAAAAACACATGACATTTAAAACCTTAATCTTAAAACATGAACATGACATATAAAATGATTAAAATAAACATGATGTCATGGCATGTTATATGACAAACAAAGCATGACATATAAAATATATAGGTATAGTAATACCTAAATTTTAATATTAATTGCCATTTGATATAATTAGATATATTTTGTCATATTATCATTAATCTCCCTAGTGTGCCAAAAACCCAAAATGGCACACTAACCTCTAAACTCAACTTGTGCCAATTTGATCATTTTATCAAAACTTCTCAATTAATATTGGCACATCCTAAAAACTTTTAGGATTCAAATCAAACCACATTTCCAAGATAACCATAACCTTGAAAATGACCTAAAATGCCACCTTTATCATGGTTGAGTTAACTACCCATCCAATCAAGGTTGGCACACCCTAAACCCATCTAGCGTGAATCAATCACGCTCTTAGGAACCCAAAACCGATTTGAGCTCCTAGGGTTAATTAGGTATTCCTTAGGGATAACCTCCCTAGATACCTTCCTAATGACCCTCCTAGGCTTGTTAGCCTTGGTCATTTGGGTCTTACCTAGGTTGACTCTAGGGGTAACTCCCCTTGCAACCTTCTTAGTGGCCACCCTAGGTTTCCTTGAAACCCTAGCCACTAGGCACACCCTTTGGTCAATTCTAGGGATGACTTCCCTATTGACCTTGGTCTTCCTAGACTTAGTTTGTGTTCCATAGTCAAATGGAACACTATGATAAGCCACTTTAGGCTTAGGTTTGTGACCCAAACCTTGCATGCCCTTGGTTGACTTTTGACTCTTAGGTCCTAGGTGATGACTTTGACTTTTGGACCCTTGATTTTGACCACTAGACCCTTTAAATTGATTTTGTATCTTATTTAGGGTCTTTTCAAGTTTTTCAAGCCTTGACCTCAAGACTTGATTCTCTAATTCTAATTGCCCAATTGATTTTTGATTAAATTCTTGGGCATTGGACTTCCTAGGCATATGCCTAGTCCATTTAGGGTTTAGACCTAGGTGCTCTTGCACCTTTCTAATTGTCTCCCTAGGTAAAATTGATCTTGAGTTATTTGACCTAGGTTTGTCCTTAGGTAAATTGTTTTTAGGGACATTAGTCCCAAATTTCTCCCTATTATCTAAGTAGACATTCTTAGCTCCTAAGCAAAAATACTTGTTCATATTAGCATGCTTTTCATAAATTGCAAGTGAATTGAAATCCCTAGCATGCTTTTTCTTGTAAATTGAAGAAGGAACAAAATTAGAAGTTACCCTAGGGTTTGCCTTAGCTCCCCCTACATATGATGCTCCATTTTGAGTCTTCTTGTCCCCCTTCTTGCATTGACTCCGGAAATGTCCCGGTTGTCGGCACTTGAAGCAAATTACTTGTTCTTTGCTCTTTTGCGTTGAGGGATCGACATCCTTGACCTTTGGAGCCGGTGGAGCTTTCCTATTCTTCTTTGGGCACTTGCTTTTATAGTGCCCGGTTTTCCTACACTCAAAACATATTATATGCATTTTATTATTAACACATATGTTTGAGTTACCTAGGTTAATGGAGACCGGAATTGGACTTTGGGCTTCTTCATCTTGACCGGATGTCGAAGCTTCTTCTTGATGTTCCGGTGTGGAAGTTATCTCCTCCCTCTCAATCCTTGAGGTGGATGCTTCTTCCACTTCCTCCACCTCCTTGGAGATTGATGGCCTCTCAACCTCCAATTCTTCACACTCTCCTCTTGCCCCGAATGTTGACTCTTCTTCAACTTCCGAATCCTCACTTGCTTGTGAGGAGGAGCTTGCTTCTTCGGCCTCTTCCGATTGAACCGATGAGCATTCTACATCTTCTTCTTCTTCTTGGACCAGTTGAGGGTTTTCATGGAGCTTGGCCAAATCGCTCCATAGCTCCTTGGCATCCACATAGTCACCTAGACTACACAAGAGGTCATTAGGAATTAAATCAAAAATGAATTTGATTACCTTCTAATTTTTCTCGAATTGTTGGAGTTGCTCCTCACTCCACTTCTTCTTCTTGAGAAACCCTCCCTTTGGTCCCTTAGGATATTCAAATCCTTCCATCAACGCGGACCACTCCTTAAGGTCTCTCATCATCAAAAAATCTTCAATTCTCGCCTTCCAAGAATTGAAACATTCTCGTCCATAGAAGGAATAGGGAATTGGGGTGTTGATGTCACATCCCAATGGTTCTTCCATCTTCACCCTCTAGCCTCTTTGTCTTAGCTCCCGGCGGTTAGTCCGTAGAAGAGCCCCGGGCTCTGATACCAATTGTTGGAAATTTGACGTCGCTAGAGGGGGGGGGGTGAATAGCGTTTGACCGTACGTAGATGGAATTCGTTCGCGTTGCTTGTCTACAATCTTGTTAGTACGCAGCGGAATAAACAATAACAAATACAAACACAAGATACAATCACAACACACATGATATAACGTGGTTCGGAACCGTAACGGTTCCTACTCCACGGATTGGGTTCGTACGAACTCTAGCGATGCCACAAACACCACTAAGCAATAAAGCTCCTTCTCGACAACAAGTCGGAGGTGGAGAAACCTCGTACAATGAATTATAACAAGTAATACAAAGTAAACAAGCAAATACAAGTGAAAATGTAAAGAACACTTTACAAACTAGGGTTTTGAGCGCTTGCTTGTCGGTTGCTTGGATGAGCTTGAAGGACCCTGAAATGCACCTGCAAATCGCCTTCAAATCGCCTCACCAAAGCCCCCAAAGAACTGATTCTTGAGCCTTCCACGAACAGTTGCTTTTATCCTCCATCGGGTTGGATTTCCGCCAGCGCGATCATTGCCATAAGTCCCCAAATGATCGCCGATCAGAGTGAGACAACGGCTCAATCCACGTTGGATAAGTTCCAACGAGACTCTTGGCGCCGATCGCATTAACATTGGCGCCAATGCCCGCGTAGTCGATCGCTGCCGGCTATGAAGCGCTTCGTGCTCGACAGAACTTAGCGCGATCGCTGACTTGGCGATCGCTTCCAATGAGCAATGATCGCCAGAGCAATTCCAGCTCTAAATTGGCAGTCGAACTCAAGTCGACTCACGGCAGTCGAATCGGCCATATTGTCAGTCGACTGCCAACCTCAAACATGAGGTTTTAACCCAAGTATGGTGCCCCCATACTTGCTAGACCACCCTTAGCCTAGACCAAAGCCTTCTAGCCACCTCCATCAGCCTCACGCCTCTCGGATCCCTCCAAGTCATCCATGACTTGTTCATCCATCGCGCTAGCCTCCAGGTGCTTCCCTCGGCTATGTCATGCTAACGGTGTCTACACCGCCAAGGCACATTGGACTTACGCCGCCAAGACTCCGCTTGGACTTTACGCTGCAAAAATCAATCCCCTTGGACTTCCCAAATGCCAAGTACCCATGACTTGGACTTTACCTTGCCAAGACCCATGCTTGGACTTTCCCACAATCACATGGTCAACCCTGGTCAACCATCAAAGTCAATTATAACCTGGATCGATTGTATAAACAATCTTCCCATCACACTAACCGACATCAATGTCAAACATCAATGTCAAACCACTTTGTCAAACATCAAAACATCACTCGAGTCAAACTCGAGTCTGGTCAATCGTGACCTGGGCCAATTGCACCAACACTATTCATACCAATAGTCACATGAGAAAGTATATGACACCCATATAATAATCTATGACACTTTCTCATGGCGGGTCAATTCAGTATATATATTCTCCAATATATATACCCATGTGTCAATGTGATATCACATATCCATGACTTATGAGATCAAGTCATCCATTGACTTACATGCTAGTCTCAATGTATTAATATTTCCCTTGTCTATTAATACTTGACTAGGAATATTAAGAATAATATTCTCTACAGCTTCTCATAATCAATTTTATCAATTGATATACTATAGATTAGAACCTACTATTCAAGGGAAATATTATATTTATTTTAGCTGGCACATACATAAAGTAAATATAATAAACAATCTTTGCCTTTTATTAATGAAATATGATACACATGATCCCTAATCAATCATCTCATGATTGGCACTAAGGGTTGAAACTAACAATATAAAGATAACATAATTAAACAAGTGCTAATAATCATGATGTCATGGCATAAAGTGAAATCTAAAAACTAATATGACATAAACATTATCATGACATTTAAAATGATAAAATGAAATATGATGTCATTGTTGGTGCAACAATGCCCCAAGCATTTATATGTTTTGATGTTTGGATAAATCATTTAAGTTAGGCAATGCTTTGTGATCTAATTGCGAATATGTTTAAGTGACAGGGAAATCCAAGGATGAAGACTTGGTAAAAGAGAAGTTCAAGTATGATCTTGGCAAGGAAAGTCCAAGGGACAGACTTGGCAGCATAAGACCAAGCTTGTAGTCTTGGCAGCGTAAAGTCCAAGTGGACCTTGGCAAAGGAAGACCAAGTATAATCTTGGCAAGGGAAGTCCAAGGGATGGACTTGGCAGCGTAAGACCAAGCTTGTAGTCTTGGCAGCGTAAAGTCCAAGTGAACCTTAGCAAAAGAAGTCCAAAGTAAAGTCTTGGCAGCATAAGTCCAAGCTTGTAGTCTTGGCAGCATAAAGTCCAAGCATTTGGCAACCCAAGACATGACGAAACCGAAGGAAGCTCTTGGAAGCAAAGCGCAAAGGATGAACAAGTCGTGGACTCGGAGGGATCCTGGAGGCGCAAAGCTTAATGAGGAGCTAGAAGGTTGAGTCTAGGTCTAGGGTATAAAATCAAGTGTGAATTACTCATACTTGATGAATCGATCGGATCGATCGATGTATCGGTCGATCGTCTTTCGGCCCGAGTCGGTGAAACCACGACCATCGATCGCTGCTGCGATGTGATCGGCGATGTTGCAATCGATCGGACCGCCAATAGTGGCATCGGTGATCGATCGCAAATACGAGCACATAGTGGAGTCGCACTCGACTGCGGCCTACGATCACTCGACTGATCACTCCATCAGTCGACTGATGGAGGGATCAGTCGACTGATCACTTGGCCGTTGGAAATTGTGGCTACGTATCTCTGCGGATCTGCTTGTTCAGAAGTCGTTGGCTTCGGCGGCAGTCGACTGATGGTGAGCATCAGTCGACTGATCGAAGCCCAACGGGAAAAACAACCCTTCTTCTATAAGAAGGGGCCTTGGGGAGCTTGGTGAAGCTAGTGCTCTCATTCCTAGCTACACCCTTGTGCTCACCAAGCTTTCTCCAAGTGCTTTTATAATTCTAAACCTCCTCTTCTCTAATCTTAATCTTCCATCATTGTAAAGAAGAGGAGTGCATTATAAGACAAGGTTTCTCCACCTTGGTTCATCCAAAAAAGGTTTTAGTGAAGATTGGCTAGGGCTAATCCACCTTACGGATTGCCGTGGAGTAGGAGCGTCATCTCCGAACCACGTACATCGGGTGTTAGCATTTCTTTCATTGTTTTCTTATTTGTATTCTTATTTGTATTTGTATTGCTTCCGCTAACATTTTTGTAGAAACAAAGAAAGGCTAATCACCCCCCCTCTAGCCATTACAAAGATCCTAACAAGTGGTATCAGAGCCCGGATAGCTTGGAAGATTTCATCATCAACCAAGGCATCAATGACTCTTCAAGAAGGATATAGCACCGCCAAGCCACCGCTCTTCGATGGGAGT
This sequence comes from Wurfbainia villosa, assembly GCA_025175895.1. Taxonomy (NCBI): domain Eukaryota; kingdom Viridiplantae; phylum Streptophyta; class Magnoliopsida; order Zingiberales; family Zingiberaceae; genus Wurfbainia; species Wurfbainia villosa. The sequence goes on from CM045998.1 coordinate 22,463,515, forward strand.
CACTTTGCGTATTGGAAAGGTAGGATGAAGTACTATCTAATGAGTAATATTGAAATTTAGCATAGCATTGTAGATGGCTTCGAGGAACCGGTGGACGAACATGGAAATCCTATTCCAAGCAAGGATTGGACAAGGGAAATGAATAGGAGATTCGAATCAAATGCAAAGGCGGTACTCACCATCCAATGCGGCATTACAATGGAGCAACTCAACAAGGTGGGGCCTTTCGAATCCGCCAAGGAGTTATGGGAAAAGTTCATTGAGCTAAATGAAGGATCCAGGGAGTCAAAGAGGGCTAAGAAGGACTTGCTAATTGGACAACTTCAAGCCTTCCAAATGAAGATGCATGAAACCATAAGCCAAATGCATGGAAGGTTCAAGGAGATTGTGAATGGACTCCATATCATAGGTGAGCGAGTTGACAACCGAGATTTGGTAAGATACATACTTCAAGCATTTCCTAGAAATTCTCTATGGACTTCTATAGTTGATGCTATTAAAGTAACTAGGGATCTTTCTCAAATTAAAATTGATGAATTATTTTGTGAGTTTGAATTGCATGAGCAAACTAACATGTCTTCTAAGGAAAAGGGTTTAGCTCTATTTGTTGAAAAGAAGGAAAAGAAGAAGAAAGAAAGGAAAGAAGTGTCATCATCATCCGAATCAGAGCATGACTCAAGTAGTGATGGAGACTCGTCTAGCGAGATGACCAACTTTGTCAAGAAACTCTAGAAAATCAAAGGAGTTCAAGAATAGAGAAGCAAGGAAGGGGTCTCATTCTTCAAGAGGTAAAATTAGTGGTAATTCAAATTTTAATAATAATGTGATTTGCCATGCTTGCAATAAGAAGGGGCACATAAAGCCAAATTGCCCGGAGCTAAAGAAGAAGGAAGAAAATGAAAAGAAAAAGAAGGAAAAGAAGGAGAAGAAGAAGAAGGAGGCCATGATGGCTCAAACCACATGGGACACACCAAATGTTGAAGATTCCTCCTCCGATGATGAGCTTTGCCACATCACACGTCATGTGGCACTCATGGCCCTAGGAGATGACTCCGGTACATCAAGCCAAGAAGAAGACTCTTTAAGTGATGAATCGTCATCTAGTGACGATGAGATAATGAACTCTCCCAAAGTTAAGCTTATTTATAAATCAATTGCTTATCTTAAAGAGGCTCTAGATAAGGCTAAATCTAGGGTTAAAAGCATGAAGGTAGAACTAAAGGCCATTAGGAATGAAAAACCTTCACATGTTGACTCTTGCATACTTAAGGAAGAGAATGACAAACTTAAGGATGAGGTTAGTGAGTTAAAGGCATGTCTAGAGAAATTTACAAATGGCTCAAAATATCTTGACATGATCCTTAGTCGACAAAGAGCCGTTTACAACAAGGCCAGTGTAGGATACAAGCCAAAAGAAAAAGAAGTTGCTTATATCTCATTAATAAATAGAAAAGCAACCATTAAGGGTAAGGTTAAGAAAGCATGGGTACCTAAGAAGTTTTTACTTAAAGTTATCGGTCCAAATGTTTGGGTACCAAAAGCTTGTGTTTATCATGTGATTTAGGTAGGAGAGCAAAGTATGTGGATCGTGGATAGCGGTTGTTCAACACACATGACCGGGGATGTGAGCAAGTTCTCAACAATTAAGTATGTGAAGAAGGGAGCGGTGTCTTTTGGAAATAGTGGAAAACTCAAGATATTAGGTAGAGGTACAATTGAGGTATCCCCCAAAATTGTCATTCACAAAGTTTTACTAGTTGAAAATATGAAATTTAATTTATTAAGTGTTAGTCAACTTTGTGATGCAAACTATCATGTTTCTTTTGAATCCTCTAAATGCATGATTAGACATAAGGAATTAAATGATTGTATGTTAGTTGGATATAGGAAATCAAATATCTATTATGTTGATCTTTCATATGCTTCTAACATTTCTACTAAGTGTCTTGTTGCAAAAGAAGAAGAAAGTTGGCTATGACATAGGAGATTGGGGCACATCAACATGAAAAACATAGCCAAGGTAGCCAAGATGGAGTTGGTCAAAGGGCTACCAAAGATCAAGTATGTCAAGAACAAAATGTGTGATGCATGCCAAGAAGGAAAACAAACAAAAGCATCACACAAAGGTAAAACCTTAACTAATACTTCCTTACCATTAGAACTATTGCATCTTGACTTATTTGATTGCCATAGTACTCCTTCTTTAAATGGTAGCAAATATTGTTTAGTTATAGTAGATGATTTTTCTAGGTATACTTGGGTCTACTTTATGAAACATAAGGATGATACCTTAGAAATAATCATAGGATTTAGTAAAAGGGTTGAAAATGAAAAGAGTCTCAAAATCAACCGGATCCGTAGTGATCATGGTGGTGAATTTGAGAATTCTAAATTTTCACAATTTTGTTTAGAGCAAGGGTACAAGCATGAGTTCTCTTGTCCTAGAACACCCCAACAAAATGGGGTGGTGGAAAGGAGAAATCGTGCCCTACAAGAGGCGGCTAGGACTATGCTTAATGCATATTCTCTACCTAGCTACTTGTGGGCGGAAGCGGTTAATACCGCTTGCTATATCCAAAATAGGGTTCAAATCCATAGGTTTTTAGGAAAGACACCATTTGAATTATGGAATGGGACTATTCCCACAATTCATTATTTCAAAGTCTTTGGATGTAAAGTTTATATTTTAAACACCAAAGATAACTTAGGAAAATTTGAATCCAAAGCGGATGAGGGAATCCTAGTTGGATACTCATCCACAAGTAGAGGATATAGAGTCTACAATAAGAGAACCCAAGGGATTGAGGAGTCCTCCAATGTTCAATTTGATGAAACCACTAGTACCTACCCTAGAAAGTCCTCCATTGATAAGGATATTAATGACAATAATCAAGACATTACCCAAAATCTTCAAAATTTGACCATAAGGGGTAATGATCAAGGGGGGAGGAAGAGGAGATTCCGATGATGAAAAAAGGGTGGAAGATAACAATGATCAATTTGAAACCCCTTCTAGAACCCTAAGAATTCATCAAGATCATCCACTTGACCAAGTAGTAGGAGATATATCTCAAGGAGTAAGAACTAGGTCATTTCATAGACCTCCTACTAGTCAAGTTGCTCTTATTTCACAAATTGAGCCCAAATCGATCAATGATGCATTACATGATCCGGATTGGATCTTGGCAATGCAAGATGAATTGACTCAATTTGAAAGGAGTCAAGTATGGGAGTTAGTACCTAGACCCAATGATAGCACCATAATTACTACAAGATGGGTCTTTAGGAATAAGCTAGATGACCAAGGAAATATCACTAGAAATAAGGCTAGGTTGGTTGCTAGGGGATTCAATCAAGTTGAGGGGCTTGACTATGATGAGACTTATGCCCCGGTTGCTAGGTTAGAATCTATTAGAATTCTCTTAGGGTATGCTTCCTATATGGGATTTAAACTTTACCAAATGGATGTTAAATCGGCATTCTTAAATGGTTATATTAAGGAGGAAGTATATGTAGAGCAACCATCCGGGTTTGAGAACATAGATTATCCAAATCACATATATAAGCTTAGGAAAGGACTATATGGGTTAAAACAAGCTCCCCGGGCATGGTATGAAAGATTGTCATCTTTCTTAATTTCTAAGGATTTTAGGAGAGGCCAAGTAGATCAAACCTTGTTTATAAAGTCAACATTAAAGGATATCTTTATAGCCCAAATATATGTTGATGACATTATTTTTGGGTTAACAAATGATGATCTTCTTCAAGACTTTATAAAAAACATGGAAAATGAATTTGAAATGAGTTTAGTTGGAGAGCTCAACTTTTTCCTAGAGTTACAAGTCAAACAAACCAATGAAGGTATTCATATTTATCAAACCAAATATGCAAATGAAATGATCAAGAAATTTGGTTTGGAAAATGCCAAAATTTTAACCACTCATATGGCCACTAGCACTAGAATAGATAGTGATCATGATGGAAAATCAATTGATCTTAAACTTTATAGGAGTATGATTGGTAGCCTACTATATCTAACCGCTAGTAGACCCGATATCTTATTTGCGGTAGGTATGTGTGCAAGATACCAATCTTGTGCCAAAGAATCACATTTAGTAGCCGTTAAGAGAATTTTAAGATATATTAAAGGCACCCTAAATGTAGGACTTTGGTATCCTAGGACTAGGTCCTTTGAGTTGCTTGGTTATACCGATTCCGATTATGCCGGTTGCAAATTGGATAGGAAGAGTACTAGTGGTGGATGCCAATTTCTTGGGTCCTCCCTAGTTAGTTGGAGTAGTAGGAAGCAACATTGTGTTGCTTTATCAACCACCGAAGCCGAATATGTGGCTATGGATGGTTGTGTAGCTCAATTACTTTGGATGAGACATACTCTTGAGGACTATGAGCTACACTACGCTAACATTAAAGTTTATTGTGACAATGTGAGTACCATCAACTTGACCAAAAATCCGGTACATCACTCTAGGACCAAGCACATTGAAGTGAAACATCACTTCATAAGAGATCATGTGGCAAGAGGGGACATTGAACTTAATTATATAGAATCTAAGTCTAACCTTGCTGATATCTTCACCAAAGCTCTTCCCGAAACCAAATTTTCATCATTAAGGAGAGAGCTTGGTATGTGCTTTGTAGAGTAAAAGTCTAGGTTTGCATGATCCCATAGTCATATGTTAGCCTTATACCTTGATGCATCTCACAAAAGCCTTAAGCAACCTTGATTTCTGTATTGAGACATTTAGGAACATGTGAGATGATAGGGAAGGTGTACTTGACTCATCATGCTTGTTATGATGCATTACTATGAGCCAATAACACATCTAGAGACATGAATACCTCATGGACCAATCATTGGGAAGGCTTGTATTCAAGTAATGAATACATAGCTCTAAGAACATGGTTGGAAATTCCAAATCATATATATTTTAAACTATGTTCATCATATTTTGAAAAATAGTTTTCAAGTGGAACACAAAAGTGGCACAAAGTTTGCAAATTTTTAGAACCTTTTGTTAGTTTCCAAGTTTGTATCAATATTGAAATCTGGGAAACATATATTTTTCAAACTATTTTTCCTTAATAAAGTATGATCTCAGAGATGTGTCCACAAAATTTCGTGATTTTTTGAGGTTTCTAGAATTTCTAACGCATTTCTAAAGTTGGGCTGAAAAGGTTGAAATTTCGATTTCAGGCGTAGCAGTCGACTGGTTCAGAAACCAGTCGACTGATACACTGTGTTTTCTGATAATTAGCTCCATTTTCTGATATTTAGTGTATCTTTGATGCCCTAAAACTATAGCATGATAATATTGAGCGTAAACAAATTTTTAGGACTATTTTATGCAGTATTTTAGGGGGAGTTTCATAAAATATATCTTTTCATCCCTAAACTTCTATTGTTGGTGCAAAGTTAGGACTTAATTTTTGAACTTTTGTTATGCTTTGCCTCAAATATTATTTACACATTATGAAGCATATCTTGGATTAAGGGGGAGCTTAATATCAATCTTATACCTTAGTCCAATATCCAACACCTTTAATTCTTTCATTTATGAGACCTTCTCTTTTTGATGTATGTCAAAGGGGGAGAAGGAATGGTTAAGTTAGAATTTCACATTGAAAATATGATTATGTGTGTATCTTTAAAAGACCTAACTTAAATAATTGTCAAACATCAAAAAGGGGGAAATTGTTGGTGCAACAATGCCCCAAGCATTTATATGTTTTGATGTTTGGATAAATCATCTAAGTTAGGAAATGCTTTGTGATCTAATTGCGAATATGTTTAAGTGACAGGGAAATCCAAGGATGAAGACTTGTTAAAAGAGAAGTCCAAGTATGATCTTGGCAAGGAAAGTCCAAGGGACGGACTTGGCAGTATAAGACCAAGCTTGTAGTCTTGGCAGCGTAAAGTCCAAGTGAACCTTGGCAAAGGAAGACCAAGTATGATCTTGGCAAGGGAAGTCCAAGGGATGGACTTGGTAGCGTAAGACCAAGCTTGTAGTCTTGGCAGCGTAAAGTCCAAGTGAACCTTGGCAAAAGAAGTCCAAAGTAAAGTCTTGGCAGCATAAGTCCAAGCTTGTAGTCTTGGCAGCATAAAGTCCAAGCATTTGGCAACCCAAGACATGACGAAACCGAAGGAAGCTCTTGGAAGCAAAGCGCAAAGGATGAACAAGTCGCGGACTCGGAGGGATCCTGGAGGCGCAAGGCTTAATGAGGAGCTAGAAGGTTGAGTCTAGGTCTAGGGTATAAAATCAAGTGTGAATTACTCATACTTGATGAGTATCAATCGACTGATATGATGTATCGATCGGTGTCAGTCGGTGAGTCGGTGAAACCACGACCATCGATCGGCCGCTTTGCGATGTCGGTGATGTTGCAATCGATCGGCCAACAATGTGATCGGTGATCGGCTAAATACGAGCACATAGTGGAGTCGCACTCGACTGCGGCCTACGATCACTCGACTGATCACTCCATCAGTCGACTGATGGAGGGATCAGTCGACTGATCACTTGGCCGTTGGAAATTGCGGCTACGTATCTCCGCGGATCCGCTTGTTCAGAAGTCATTGGTTTCGGCGACAGTTGACTAATGGTGAGCATCAGTCGACTGATCGAAGCCCAACGGGAAAAACATCCCTTCTTCTATAAGAAGGGGTCTTGGGGAGCTTGGTGAAGCTAGTGCTCTCATTCCTAGCTACACCCTTGTGCTCACCAAGCTTTCTCCAAGTGCTTTTATAATTCTAAACCTCCTCTTCTCTAATCTTAATCTTCCATCATTGTAAAGAAGAGGAGTGCATTGTAAGACAAGGTTTCTCCACCTTGGTTCATCCAAAGGAGGTTTTAGTGAAGATTGGCTAGGGCTAATCCACCTTACGGATTGTCGTGGAGTAGGAGCGTCATCTCCGAACCACGTACATCGGGTGTTAGCATTGCTTTCATTGTTTTCTTATTTGTATTCTTATTTGTATTTGTATTGCTTCCGCTTACGTTTTTGTAGAAACAAAGAAAGGCTAATCACCCCCCCTCTAGCCATTACAAAGATCCTAACAGTCATGACATAACATATGACAAACAACTCATGGCAAACAAAATATAAATGTATAATAATACCTAATTTTTAGTATTAATTGTCATTTGTTATGATTAAGTCCATTTTTCCATAATACCACTTATCTCAAGTGTGCCAAAAACCCAAAATGACACATCATGACTCTAAGACCTAAATGTGCCAATTTGATTTATCTTTTTAAACTTCTTGAATTTTATTGCCACATCCTAAACTCATTTAGGATAAAATTCAAACTTATTTCCACGGTATCCCATTACCTTGGAAGTGACCTAATGTGCCAACACTACTATGGTTAGGTTAACTACCTATCCACTTAGGGTTAATACACCCTAACCCATTTAGCATGAGGGAATCATGCTCCTAGGAACTCAATACCTATTAGAGTTCCATGGGTTTACAAGGTATTCACTAGGGATGACTTCCCTTGATACCTTCTTAATGACCCTTCTAGGCTTTGAAGACTTGGTCATTTTGGTCTTACCTAGGTTAACTCTAGGGGTAACTCCCCTTGTAACCTTCTTAGTGGCTTCCCTAGATTTCCTTGAAACCTTAGCCACTAGGCACACACCAAGGTTACTCTTAGAGATAACTTCTCTTGTAACCTTGGCTTTCCTAGACCTAGATTGAGTTTCATAATCGAATGAAACATTGTGGTAGGTCTCCTTGGGCTTAGGTTTATAACCCAAACCTTTCTTGCCCTTGGGTGGACCTTGCCTCCTAGACCCTAGGTTTTGTCTCCTTGATCCTAAATTTTGATCATTTGATCCTTGCATTTGATTTTGCATTTTGCTAAGAGTCTTCTCCAATTTCTCAAGCCTTGACCTCAAGACTTGGTTCTCTAATTCTAATTTTCTCAATTTTGATTTTTCATTATCCTTTGAGAAAAATTCCTCCTAGGCATATACCTATCCTTCTTAGGATTAATGCCTAGGTGATCTTCTACATTTCTAATTGCTTCCTTAGGTGGAATTATTCTTGGGTTATTATTTCTATATTTGTCTTTAACCCTAAAATTACAATATTTCGCACCTAAGCAATAAGCTCTATTCCTACCATGCTTTTCATGATTATGCACAATTGCAAGAGTATTAAAAGCATGCTTTTCATTATGAAACTTCGAAGGTGCATTATTAAAATATACCTTAGGGTTTGCTTTAGAAGCTCCCCCTACACTTGATGCTCTTTCTTCACCCTTGCTAGGCTTCCTCCTCCTAGGGCATTAACTTCGGTAGTGTCCCCGTTGATCACACTTGAAGCACACAATGTGCTCTTTGCTCTTCCTAATTGGGGCTTCGACATCCTTAGCTTTTTCTTGACTTTTTGACATCGGTTGAGTCTTATTGACCTTTTTCGGACACTTGCTCTTGTAGTGTTCTTGCTTCCTACACTCAAAGCATATAATATGAATTTTATTTTTAATTGAAATGCTTGAGTTACCTAGGGTGGTAGTAGGAAGAATTTGATCTAACTCTTCATGGCTCTCAAAGGTAGATGCTTCTTCTTGTTGCTCCGGTATTGAAGATGACCTAATCTCTTCCCCCTCAATCCTAGAGGTGGAGGTTTCTTCTGATTCTTTCACTTTTTCTATTGGATCGAGAAGCGTCGCTAGAGGGGGGGGGGGGTGAATAGTGAGCGTAGAATTTCTTTTTCGTTCATTCGATACACAAAGTAAGAGCAGCGGAAAGTAAAGAAGACAAGTTTATTTTTACTTGGTTCACAACCCAATGGTTGCTACTCCAAGGCCCTATCGGTCCTAGACCGCGTACGGAGGGAAAAGCACTATAACGTCTCCTCCTCGTTGGAGGTAGGAGACAACGATCACAAAAACGAATGTACGAGGATGAGGCAACAAGCCTACCTCACCTCGTTACGAATAAAAACAACGAATACAATATGAAATATATTACTAGATGTTGCTGCCGACGAAGAAGATCTGAACTTATTGTCGCGTCAGCGTTATGACGGTGTTGGAGCGTTGGCGTTGTAGGAGCACTTGATGAATACACTTGATGTGATTTGGAGTTGGAATCCTCCCCTCCTTTTATAGATTTTTGCCTCTGAATTTATCTCCTCTTTTTTCGGAACGGATCATGAAGTTGTCCAAATTTTATCGCGAAGTGGCCGCGTCAAATGTTATCCGTTTTGACCTAGCACAAAAGTTGAATCGTCACCATCACATCGCTCCATGTCCAGTGATGCGCCGGCCACTTCTCGCAATAAGAGGTTAGCTCGTAAAATAATAAATCGATACGCGTCTAACCGTCCGATCTCGACCTAGACCTTCCACAGGAAGTCTTAGTCGGATCGCCGCCTACGGTCATCCCCGTAAAGAGGACACGACCTTACAATCTCTCACTCACATGAGCTTTTCTCGATACTTACCTTGTAGCTCTCGCTTCTAGCCTTCCACTCGATTCCTTCGGCTCCCTCCGAAGTCACTCGAGTGTCTCCCGACCACCGCGGATTCCTCCGGGTATCGCTAGCCTTCAGCTCCAGCTTTAGTACTTTTCTGCACACTCGATTTAGCTCGTGAGATAACGATGTAAACTTAACTTTGTGTCTTTGCCATAATCAAAACACAGGTTCGATTATCTAGTGCCCCTGCACCAACATTTTCTTCCTCCTCAGATGTCGAACACCTTTCGATCTCCGAATCCTCACTTTCTTGTGAGTATAAACTTTCTTCTTCAGGCTCTCTCTCTACTTGAGTCATGGATGGTTTTTTATGGAGCTTGACCAATTTATCCCATAGCTCCTTGGCATCTTGAAATTCACCTAACCTAGACACAATATTGTTAGATAACATACTTAATATCATTTGCATTACCTTATCATTTCTTTCAAAGGCTCGAGCTTGCTCTTCGGTCCATCTCTTCTTCTTGAGATATTCACCTTTTGGACCTCTTGGAAGTTCAAATTCCTTCACTAGGATCATCCAATCTTCAAAGTCCATCATGAAGAAGTTCTCTATCCATGCCCTCCATTGCTCAAACCTTTCTCGTCCATAGAAGGTGTATGGAATTGGCATATTGATGTACCATCCCAATTCATCGTTAGGCAACTCCATATTCCTTCTACCCTCTAGCGGTGCTCCCTTAGTTGTTAAATCTTGAAGAGTGGCCTCACTCTGATACAACTTGTTGGGGATCGTATGACCGCTAGAGGGGGGGTGAATAGCGTCGATGATGGAATTCACTCATGTTCGTCTCTACAATTCATTAGTATGCAGCGAAAATAGAAAATACAATACGAATATAAATACGAGTACACAAAAATATAAGCACATGCATGCACAAGACGAGATATAACGTGGTTCGGAACCTTAGGGTTCCTACTCCACGGGGCGAGCTCAAATGAGCTCTAGTGATGTACACACCACTAATAAAACTCCTTCTCGGAACAATCCGAAGGAGGAGAAATCTCGTACAAATGATTACACAAGTAATACAAGATATACAAGAAATTATAATAAAATGCATGTAAAGAAAACTTTACAAAGAATGCTTTGAATGCTTGCTTGTTTGATCGCTTGAGCCGCACTTGAAGACCCTGACTTGCACCAGTAAATCACCCAAGAAATCGCTACTGAAATCCTCCCTATTAGCGGACTTGATCTACATTGGCATTCAAGCCAATGGATACACTAGCATTTCCATCGATTTGCTCAAGCCCGTGGCCATTGCTCGGTTTCAACTACCGGCGTTCTCGCTCTGACCAAATCGATGGTCGATCGCCATTTCTATCGATCATTGCTCAAGCTCGTAGCCAATGCCTGAGGCTATCGAGCATTCTGCGCTCACGACCAAACCCAATAGTCGACTGCTCATGTCCAGTCAACTGCCCAATGCTGATAGTCTACTACCAAGACCACTTGTCACAGTCAAATGCTAGTCGACTCATGGCAATCGACTGGTCATAATCTCAATCGACTGCTTAGTATCGACTCGACTGCCAAGTGTTAAAACACTTGACCAGTCGACTGGTCCATAACCCAAACCGACTGCTATACCTCAACCATGAGGTTTACCCCAAGTATGATGCCCTCATACTTGCTAGACCACCCTTAGCCTAGACCTAAAGCCTTCTAGCCACCTCCATCAGCCTCACGCTTATCGAATCTCTCCAAGTCATCCATGACTTGTTCATCCATATGCTAGCCTTCAAGTACTTCCATCGGCTATTGTCATGCTAAGATGGTCTACATCGCCAAGGCACATTTGGGCTTACATTGCCAAGATACACGCTTGGACTTTACACCGCCAACTATTGGACTTATACTGTCAAGACTCCACCCTTAGAATTTACGCTGCCAATATCAACCCTTGAACTTCCCAAATGTCAAGATCCATTTGGACTTACGCCGCCAAGACCCACCCTTGGACTTTACGCTGTCAAACATTGAACTTATGCTGCCAAGACTCCACCCTTAGACTTTACGCTACCAATATCACACTCTTGGACTTTTCCTTGCCAACCCATGTTGGACTTTCCAAATGTCAAGACTCATGCTTAGACTTTTCATGCCAAGTACCCAAGACTTGGACTTTTCCATTGCCAAGACCCATGCTTGGACGTTCCATGCCAAGTGTCCCACTTGGACTTCTCCATCATATGGTTAACCCCATGTCAACCATATAGTCAATTAATTGTAAAACAATGGTCAACTCATCTTCAAACATCAAAATACAACTCGAGTTAAACTCGAGTCTGGTCAATCGTGACCTGGGCCGATTGCACCAACATATCTCTCCCTAAGGGCTACCCAGACTACATGAACTAAAGGATATGACTCATACTCAAAAACTAGATCGTCTATCATTGAACTAATCAATATATTCTTAGTAGTGGAATTCTTCTTTTTCCATGTCTTATAGGCATTAAGGTCTCGTCTGTGTTGTGTAGTGGGCCTCAACAAGTTCTTCTATAACATAATATTCAACACCAGAACTTTTTGTTCCTCAAGCACATACTGTATCTTGAAGTGTTAGATCTTGTAGTTTTTCCCATTTAACTTTTCACCTTTGTTAAGTTCAGCTATGATATTCTTAGTTACCTTAATCTATTGCAAATAAATAAATTATTTAGATATTCAGTATATATTTTGTGTATGTAATTTCTTATTGACTCAATGTAAATCTGATTTGATTTATAAAATCAAGTGTCATCTATGTTTCCACTCATCATTTGTATTTTTCAATCCGACTGACATTAATCAATTATATTACATACACTCCTAGTCAATGAACTAATTATCATGATACTATATAAAATGAACATATCATTAAATGAACTAATCATGATATAACATAAATGAACTAATCATTTACATGTCAAAGTTTTGTTAATATATAGCAAACTGCATAAAGATTGTCAGCACATAACTTTCTTTACAACTCATAACCTAAACAACTCTAAGAAACTAGATAAGTAATTATTATTCCCACTAGGACAAACACTAGCACAGTAATAATCATTACACACCCTATTTTTCTATGCTCAACTAAGGCACTCTCAGCTAGGACACTTTGAGGTGGACCAGTTGCAGAATCTTCTTTAAAACCCTCATAAAGGTCTTCTTCTGAATCCTCTTCACTCTCAGCATGATCCTCCTGATATTCAAAGTGAAGCAGCTTTGTGCACATCTTTGCATATGTGATGTGCCCCTCATAGCAACCCCATATATGATGTGCAACTACACTTAGATTTGCTGGCAGTGATTGTACCAATGCTCAAATCCAGTAGTTATATAGAATAGGAAACTCCTGCATCTCGATTCTCCAGAATAGACGATTAAGCCTCCCCATGTGTCCACCAACTCCATAAGTAGGGTCATACTCTATCCCTGGATAGCTTTCCTCAGCTTATTTCGCAACAAGTCACGAAGAGTCATCGTAATAATCATTCGTGCCATCTAAAAATTGAAATTAATTAAGTCAATACAAAACCGACTTAATTCAATTTATACATGCATAGAACCAACACAATTAATAAAAAAAACAAATCTTCTCGATTTTTAGGAGTCTTATTCAACTGATTTATTTACCAGTTGATTGATACCTTTCTCAGTCGACTAAAACACCTATCAGTCAACTGGTGCTACTCAATAGTCTATCAGTCAATTGTTACTTATGACCAGTTGACTGGTACCTTGAAACTCGACTCGGCAATGTTCCACAAGAACCCGAACACTACACGATCTACTTCGAGCACCCCAAGCACTCGAGCGCCCTATGCAGTATCTTGTCTTCTCAACGTCCCAAGCCACAAACCCTAGTTTACTAAGTCTATTCTAAGTCATTGATTCCGAGTCCAAGTCATTCTCATAACGACTTGACATTTCAGTTATGAGATTAGTTGACCATTGTCAACTTCGTTACTCAAGCTTAAGTATAACACTCAACCACTTTGTCGAGTGCTTTAAGATCTTTATTACTTAGCCAAACTCAATCCCAAGCACTAAAGTGCCATGCTCTGTGCATTCTTAGTCAAGTACCGAGCGCCTTTGCCAAGCACTACATGCAAAAACCAGAGCACTATGCATTTATCATCAAGTCGAGCACTCTTGTTGAGCACCATGTGCACAAACCTGAGCATTGTGCATTTCTCATCGAGCCGAGCACTCTTGTCGAGCACTGCATGCACAAATCTAAGCACTGTGCATTTCTCATTGAGCCAAGAACTTTGTCAAGCACCACGTGCACAACCCAAGCACCTGCATGCCCGAGCACAAAGCACTACGCCACACGATTCTCACTTGAGAACCTTATACCCGAGCACCCTGTTCTCTACGCCCTGCCGCCCGAGCACCTATGTACCTAAGCATCACTGGGCGCTCTATACTCCTGAGCAACTCGGTTGAGTGTCAGAGCTACATGTCTCACAGTCCGAGTGGCACTCAGTCTGTCAAGCTCTTGAGCCTAAACACCAAGTAGTCCACCCGAGAACACGTTCTGAGCACCATATCGTCCAAGCACACATCCCGAGTGCCATATCGCCCGAGCACATAACCCGAACACCATGTTCCATGTCACTCGAACACCCTATGCCCAAGCGTGGATCACTGGGTGCTCTATACTCCTGTGCAACTCGCTTGAGTGTCAGAGTTGCGTGTCTCACAGTCTGAGTGCCACTCAGTCTGTTGAGCTCTTGAGCCCGAACACCAAGTAGTCCACCCCGAGCGCATAGTCTGAGCACCACATCGTCTGAGCATGCAACCTGAGTGTCATATCGCTTGAGCACACAATTCAAGCACCACACTTCATGTCGCTCGAACACCTTATGCTCGAGCGTCGCTGTGCCTCATGGGCAAGAGGTCGAGTGTCGAGCATTGCACCCTATCGCCCAAGCACATATGTGCCTGAGCATCGAGCGCTCCAAAGCAATACTTGCATAGTGCCCGAGCACCCTGTGCTCCATACCCGATGTTGGAACTTCGGTGAGCACTAGAGGGGGTGAATAGCGTGTTCGTCACGTAGAGAGAATTTGATCGTGTCTTGCTACAATTGTTAGTGTATGCAGCGGAATATATAATGATAAAATAAATACATAACAACAAGCACACAATACAAATGAATATAACATGGTTTGAAACCTTAGGGTTTCTACTCCATGGGGCGAGCTCAACGAGCTCTAGTGATGCTCACACCACTACTAAAACTTCTTCTCAATAACACGTCGGAGGTGGAGAAACCTCGTACAAGCAATTACAATAGTAATATACAAGATACAAGCAAAAACAAAGACAATAAGAAATACAAGTAAAGAAACACTTTACTTTGAATGCTTTCTTGTTGCTTTCTTTGGTTTGCTCTTGAAGGTTTGGAATGCAGCAGTAATTCCCCTCCAAAATATCCCCAAAAATCGCTACTCAATCCTCCAACTCGAGATCCTTTTATAACCTACATCGAGCTGATTTCGCGCCCATCAGTCGACTATCAACAATGTCTTTGTCTCATAACAGCTTAATCCACGTCGGCATTCTAGCCAACGGATACACTAGCAGTCGACTGCTCAAGCCTATAGTCGACTGCTCAGTCGGTTACCGAGCGTTCTACCTCGTGACCAAAATCTACAGTAGTCGACTGCCCTCCATGGCAGTCGACTGCTCATGGACAATCAACTACTCAATGTTGGTAGTCGACTGGCAAGGCTATTTGCCGCAATCGAACGCCTGTCGACTCACAGCAGTCGGCTGGTCATAATCCCAGTCAGTTGCTCAGTGTCGACTCGACTGCCAAGTGTCAAACACTTGACCAGTCGACTGGTCCAAAATTCCAATCGACTTCTACACCTCAACTATGAGGTTTACCTCAAGTATGATTCCCTTATACTTGCTAGACCACCCTTAGCCTAGACCTAAGCCTTCTAGCCATCTCCATCAGCCTCAAGCCTATTGGATCCCTCCAAGTCATCCACGACTTGTTCATCCATACATTAGCCTTCAGGTGCTTCAATCGATTATTGTTATGCTAAGCTGGTCTACACTGCCAAGGCACATTGGGCTTACACTGTCAAGACACACGCTTGGACTTACGCTGCCAAGACACACGCTTAGAATTTACGCCACCAACCATTGGATTTATACTGCCAAGACTCCACTCTTGGACTTTACGCCACCAATATCAATCCTTGGACTTTCCATGCCAACCCATGTTGATCTTTTCAAATATCAAGACTCAAGCTTGGACTTTCCCTTGCCAAGACCCATGCTTGGACTTTCCATGCTAAGTACTCAAGACTTGGACTTTACCATTGTCAAGAACCATGCTTGGACTTTCCATGTCAAGTACCCACTTGGACTCCTCCATAATATGGTCAACTCCATGTCAACCATATAGTCAACTCAGTGTCAAACAATGGTCAACTCATCGTCAAACATCAAAACACAAACATCAAATCACTATTCGAGTCAAACTCAAGTCTGGTCAATCGTGACTTAGGCCTGGGTCGATTGTACCAACAATCTCTCCCTTTTTGATGTTTGACAAAAACCAAATACCTTTGACTTAGAACAATAACTCAATCCAATCCTCTCAATTAACCAAATTGAGAATTCTACATTCTCCCATTAATTCTCCCCCTTTTTGACATACATCAAAAAGGCTCTCTCCAAAAGTGTCAATGTCTCATATCCCAATGAGATCTTATAATATTCCCCTTAGTGTAAAAACATCTAGAATGTCTTCACTCTTCCTAGTGATAAGTCCCATATCACTAAAGATAGACAATCCTCACTTCTCTAAATTCTCCCCCCTGTGAGGAAGAACACATCCATCATCCCATGGTGGATAACCCCTCCCTAAAGGCTTGCTCCCCCTTGACCATTGCACAAACAATGCCCTTGGAGAGTCCCTAAGCCTATAGGAATACTAAACCCTCAAAATTAAGGGTAAAAGTTCAATATTGAACTTTCACATGCCTTAAAATTGATACACACCCTAAATAACTCTCATGATCCATATCCAATAATTTTTCACCCTTTATAATGCTTTCCAAAGCATATCCTAAGGTTAGGAGCAATTAGGGTAGCCTAACATAGCTGAAACATGGGTTAAACATCCTTGTTTACCCGAAATCAGCATTGACAGTCAACTCTGTCAGTCAACAATCGACTGTCATCCATGGCAGTCGACTGATTTATGCAAATATAGAAATCCAAAATTAGAAAATGAAATTGTGAAATACATAAGTAATTATACGTAATTTGAAAAATAGTAAAACTTCATACGTATAATACTTATAACAATCATAATGGGTGAAAAATATTTGAAAAATAAAATACCCATTAAATATTGAGATTAACACAAAACTCAAAACCATTGATAATTTCAATATTTTTGACCTATTTTGTATCAACTTCTTCAATGGTGACTTCTATCAAAAGATATACTACACCAAAGTTTTTTAAAATGATTTTGAAATGTTTTTAAAATCTTATATTGAACCATGGTCTATTGGTTTAATGTACATTACTTGTACATAAGCTTTCCTCATGATTCATCCATGGTATAAGATGAGTTTGAGTTCATCTAGATGCAAGAACTATGCACCTTGAATTTAACTCAATTCTTAGCATCTCACATGTGTCTAGGGTGTATCAATACACACAAATATCAATTTGATGTGAGATGTGGATTTTGTTCTTCCTAAACTAAGGTCTCATGTATTTTTCTAAGGCAACACTATTTGATTCCCTTATACATGGGACTTCAAATCATGTCATAGTCCTTAAATCAATTTTATTAATGCATGAATAATGATTATGACATAAATAATAGCATGAATAAACATGTGCCAATAATTATGATGTCATGACATATAAATACAATCTAAGTATACATGATATTAAAAATAGTCCTAAGCATTATCATGATATTTTATATGATATAAAAGAGATATGATGTCATGACATGACATATAACAAACAAATCATGACAACTAAAATATAAAGGTATATAATACCTAAGTTTTAAGTATTAATTGTCATTTGTTATGATTAAACCCATTTTATCATATTACCACTTATCCCCTAAGTGTGTCAAAAATCGAAAATGGCACACTATGACCTCTAACTTTAAATTGTGTCAATTTGATTGATTTTTCATAGTTCTCAAAATATATTGACACGTCCTAAAATCTTTTAGGATAAAATCTTAACCTCTATTTCTAAGGAATCACATAACCTTGAAAATGACCTAAAGTGACAACTTTGCTATGGTTGACTTAACTACCCATCCAATCAAGGTTGACACATCCTAACCCATTTAGCGTGAGTCGATCAAGCTCCTAGGAATCCAAAATCTATTGGAGCTCATTGGGTTAATTAGGTATTCACTAAGGATAACTTTCTTAGATACCCTCCTAATGACCCTCCTAGACTTAGAAGCCTTGGTCATTTGGGTCATACCTAGGTTAACTTTAGGAGTAACTCTCCTTGTAATCTTCTTAGTAGCTTCCCTATGTTTCCTTGAAACCTTAGCCACTAGGCACACACCATGGTTACCCTTAGGGATAACTTCTCTAGTAACCTTGGCTTTCCTAGACCTATGAATGGTTCCATAATCGAATGGAACACTATGGTAGGTCTCCTTGGGCTTAGGTTTGTGATCCAAACCTTTCTTGCCCTTGGGTGGACCTTGCTTCCTAGACCCTAGGTTTTGACTCCTAGATCCTAAGTTTTGATTATTTGACCCTTGCATTTGATTTTGCATCTTTCTAAGGGTCTTTTCTAATATCTCAAGTCTTGACCTCAAGGCTTGATTTTTTAATTCTAATTGCCCAATTTTTGATTTTTCATTTAGTTTTTGGGCACTACCATTTCTTCTAGGTATATGCCTACCCTTCTTAGGGTTAATGCCTAAATGGTCCTCTACCTTCCTAATAGTTTCCCTAGGTAGGATTTTCCTAGGATTATTAGTCACAAATTTCTCCTTAGGTCTAAAATCGCAACTCTTAGCACCTAAGCAATAAAATCTATTACTTCTAGCATGCTCCTTATGATTATGCACAATTGCAAGGGTATTAAAATTATTTCTAACATGTTTTTGTCTATTACTTAAAGAATGAGCATTATTTAAATTTACCTTAGGGTTTGCTTTTGAAGCTCCCCCTACATGTGATGCTCCTCCTTGGGTCTTCTTTCTCCCCTTAGGGCATTGACTCTTATAATGCCCCGGTTGTTGGCATTTGAAGCACACCATGTGCTCCTTGCTCTTATGTGTTAGGGCACTAGCATCCTTGACCTTTGGCACCAGTTGATCCTTCTTGACTTTCTTAGGATACTTACTCTTGTAGTGTCCTTTCTTCCTACACTCAAAGCAAATTATATGATTTTTATTTATAACTAAATTACTTGATTTACCTAGGGTGGTAGTCGGAAGAATTTGGTCCAATTCTTCATGGCTCCCGGAAGTAGATGCTTCTTCTTATTGCTCCGGTATTGAAGATGGCCTAATCTCGTCCCCCTCAATTCTAGAGGTCGAGGCTTCTTCTACCTCTTCTGATCCGGATGTTGATTCCCTATCAACCTCTGAATTCTCAAACTCTTTTGATGAAGATGATGTGCTTTCTTCTTGTTGAGCTTGAGAAGATGAGCACTCATCTTCTTCTTTATCGTGAACTGATGTGGGCTCCTCATGGAATTTTGCCAACTTGCTCCATAGCTCCTTGGCATCCATGTAATCACCTAAACTACACAAAATATCATTAGGAATTAAATCAACCAAGAATTTTATTACCTTCTTATTTTTCTCGAATTCTTGGAGTTTTTCCTCGGTCCACTTCTTCATCTTGAGGAATCCTCCCTTTAGCCCCCTTGGATATTCGAATCCTTCCATCAAGGCGGACCAATCCTCGAAGTCCATCATCATTATGAATTCTTCAATCCTTGTCTTCCATTGATTGAAGCCTTCTCGTCCATAGAATGCATACGGGATTGGAGTGTTGATGTCCCATCCAAGTCCATCTTTTGGCAACTCCATCCTCTAGTGCTTTTGTTCCCGGTTGTTAATCCGTATAAGAGCTCCTAGCTCTGATTCCACTTGTTGGAACTTCAATGAGCGTTAGAGGGGGGATGAATAGCGTGTTCATCACGTAGATGGAATTTGATCATGTGCTTGCTATAATTGTTAGTGTACCCAGTGGAATATATAATGATAAAATAAATACACAACAACAAATACACAATACACACGAATATAACGTGGTTCAGAACCATAGGGTTCCTACTCCACGGGGCGAGCTCAACAAGCTCTAGTGATGCTCACACAACTACTAAAACTCCTTCTCGACAATACGTCGGAGGTGGAGAAACCTCATATAAGCAAAAACAAAGACAATAAGAAATACAAGTGAAGAAACACTTTTCTTTGAATGCTTTCTTATTGCTTGCTTTGGTTTTCTCTTGAATATCTGGAATGTAATTGCAATTCCCCTCCAAGATCTCCCCAAAAATCGTTGCTCAATCCTCCAACTCGAGCTCCTTTTATAACCTGCATCAAGTTGATTTTGCGCCTATCAGTCGACTGCTATAAGGCCCTAGTCGACTACCAATAGTGTCGTCTCACGATGGCTTAATCCTTGTCGGCATTCCAGCCAACAGATACACTGGTAGTCGACTGCTTAAGTCCATAGCCCATTGTTCAGTCGGCTATCGAGTATTTTTGTAAAATATCACAGAAAAAAAATAAAATAAAATAAATGAAATGTTGAGTAATTAGAAGAATACCCTATGGAATTTTCCAGAAATTTTCCTGGACTTAAATAAAAATTTCTAAGATCATTTACGGAGAAGGGTTTAAAAAAAAAAGGGCTTAACGGGTCTTAAATCTGACCCATTTATTTACCAAATCTGACCCGCAGCTATTCTTTCGTTTCCTCTCCGCGAGCGTTTCTGCGTCAATTCCCGTTCTCTGCCCGATCCCTATTTCTCCCGAACTTCCTTCTCCACCACAGCGGTTTCTCTCCCAACACGCAGTTTTTCTCTTCCACATTTCCGATCGCGCAACCCTCTGCTCCTCTTCATCGAGCCTCACTGGAGCAGCAAGCTGATCGACATCTCTTCCTGATCCGCCTCTTTCTCCTTTCTGATTTCTCACAGTCACCTCGATGCGTCGTGTGCTCGCCGTCCACAGCTGCACCTCCGGCCGTCGCAGTCGCCTAGCCGCGACATCAGCCAACCATGGCCAGGCACATGAGCACCACTGCCGACTCTTTTCCCGATTTCCTTGCTGTTGATTTCTTCGAACTCAATTTCTAGGGCTGGAACTCCACCGCCCGATGGACAACATCAACGCCCGATTCAGTCCCTCGGTCCTGTGAGCTTGAGGAACCGTCGATCTCAGATCATCGCCGTCGTTCTTTTACGGTGGTGGCTTGGCGGTGAGTAGATCCGATGCTGCTCAAATCACTATCCTTGCCATCATTTTTCCGGTCGATGCAGCAGATTTGTGAGCTGATCTAGAGTCAAGAAGAACTGGTAAATGGATCTTCACAACACATCCTGTTCTGGAGCACGATCCTACTTGATCCCGACAATCGGCGACTTCTGAGGGTCCATCCGTGCTCTTGTCGTGGTTGGAAAAAACACAAGAATCACAGAATGTGGTTTCAGACAGTGCCGACTCCAGTATTGCTCTGCTTTGTATTTGGCTCGACCTTATCGACACCTACACTGCTGGCCACTTGGGGAGGTGGGCGAGCAGAGCAAAGATTATAGGTAAATAAATCTAATTGTTTCAGATTTGAGACCATCAATCATTGATCCAGAAGCTTTGCGACAAAGAGTAAGAATGGTGTAACTTGCTATGTGATTGGGATTCATTCGTAGGGATGGAATGAGATTAATTGGGTCAGAATAGGAGGCAAGTACGGGCGAACAGAATGGGAGGCAACTATGAGCTGATGTTATGTCTTTGAAACTAGGTAAGTTTCAATTTGGATTTGGCTAATTGTACACTAGAAGAGTTATATACATATGATGTGATCTAGATCTACTACTAGTTTACTATTGGTTCCATTTGTGAATTTATATATAGTGTTTGGGTATCTTAGAGATGACCGTGAATTATATGAATCCATAAAGGGAATGATTAGTAGGGGTTAACTAATCAGAGTTTGGATTGATTTAGGGTTATGCTAGAGATCTATTGATATGCATACTGCACGTTATAGGATTTTGGTTCGAGACATTCACGAACATGAAGACGACTGGTGTCTACATAGCAGGTGGGTAATATCCTACCCTGGTCAGGTAGATGTAATTGCATTCAGATTTAGACATAAATATGATCATATTATATGTTCATATTATCTTGACCCTGCTCTTATTTATCCGTATGCTTGATACTTGTCGTTAGCTATATATGCTCAAATGTTGATATCACATTTTCCTTTATCATGATGGAGGAGTTACATATGTGATGTAAGTAGATCTATAAATGTTTAGTAAGGTGTAGATGTTAGAGTACTGATGATAACTTGATTTGTAAATTAGGTAAAAGTTCATCTGTGGGTAGGTAATGCCCTAAATATAGGATTTATTTCAATACCTGTATGTTGCATACTTATTACCAACCATGTGTTGTGTAATGGTTAAGTGAAGGGTGATTAGTGTGTCGCTCTGGACCGGTGGTCCCAGCTTATTATGATCAGTTAAATACGACTCTCTACAGAATAGAGAGTGCGTCGATCAGTTGAGTACGACTCTCTACAGGATAGAGAGTCCGTCGATCAATTGAGTACGACTCTCTACAGGATAGAGAGTGTATTGATCAGATGAGTATGACTATCTGTTGAACAGAGAGTCTGTGGTAGATGTCTGTACGTGTGACAGTACATTTATGTCATTTGCATGCATTCTGACGACATAGTCTTCCTTGGGGTTGAGAGTCGTGAGTCATTTTACCTCTCAGGTTACTCCCCAAGGAGTAGATGGTGTGAGGGCAGAGCATTTGTTATGCCGCACTCTACCACTATAGACGGTGGTAGTTAGAGTTGCGTGCAGTTGTCCTAGGTGCGTGGCACTCGACCACTCATAGGTAGTGTTAGTCGGAGTGGCCAGCAGCAGGGACCCCCATTGTGTAGCGAGCTCTTTACGCTCATATGCTACTTGATCATACTTCCCACTCGGCCACTCTAGAGCAGTGGTTGGTGTTGAGTTGGGACAGTTGTCATGTCGTGCCACCAGGCCACACTGGGGTCGTGGTAGCGAGTAGGGGTGCGCAGGCATGACCATGCATGCTGCAATGTCGTATCTTATGGCGCTTTGCATATTACCACATATATACATATATGCAAGTATATATATATATATGGAAGGTTGTGATTAATATATATATAGATGCAGTCTATATATATATATGCTTATTGTGATGTTGCATTTGATTGTACTGTGCTTGCTGCATTTGGTTGTACATCATATTCATGCATGCTTCTTGCATTTGTTATACGGTTGTGCCGGATACTTGTATATTTATTGGACAGACCATTAGATACCTTGACCTGTATCATGAGTATATTGTGAGTTAGTATTACTCTTTCTGTTATATATGTTGGATATATTCTCAAGTTGGATCAGAGTAGCATAGAAGACTTTCAGGTATGTCTGCATTATATGTTGTTTATTTGGATAGACGGTATATGCTTGTATTTATATACTGTGTTGGTATACCTATTGTACCTCTAGGTTATGCTGTTGAATTACATGTGATATTTGATATATACATGTTTTTCTTATTACCTGCTAAGTTATACTCACCACCATGGACCCTAGGTTTTTCTGTCACCCAAGTAACAGGTAGAAGTCTTCGTGACGGCTTGGAGCACCGCTGGCTGACATCTCATCTCACCTCCGAGACTCTTGTGGTCGATTTGGATTTTTCGTATGGGTGTAATGTATTTGGAGTTTTCGTGATGTACTGTGTTGTGGACTTGTGGATTCAGATTTTATCGATGTTTCATTTTGTTGTGATGTGTCAGTCATACCAGTATGCACTGTATGTAGTTGTGATGTGGTTATTTTATGTTTCCGCTGTGCAGTTTGTTATGATGATTGTGGTTAGTTTCCACTGTGGTTTGTTTATATATATATATATATATATATATATATATATATATATATATATATATATATATATATATATATATATATATATATATATGTTGTTGTTTATTGTGGGCCCAAGGGCCTTGTATTAACACGAGATGTTGCCATGTACAGGGGAGATGCTGTCCATTTGCTTTTCGGCATGGCATGCTCTCGGGGCGTGACAACTTTAGTGGTATCAGAGCCCTAGGTTATGCGATGCAATACAATGTTGTTTTTGTGTCGAGTCTTGGATTCTCGGGAGTCGATTTTTTCGGTTTTGGTTTTCTGAGATGAGATTGACAGCGACCTGAGCTCCAAGCAGCACGAGGTAAGAATTCCTGATAACTTATAGTTTAGTAGATATTTATCTAAATTTGCTCAACAGGTGTATACAGTTAGAGTTAAGACACCTGTGCAAACTTGTAGTAGAAGTCATCCACCGTGGCGACCAACCGGAGTTGCCGTTAGGATTTATACTCCCGGTTTTGTTGGCTATGCATTTAGATGCTTATAACAGGGATGACTTATAGTGTGTTAGTTGTTATTTGTAATCGTAGTTTGAGTTGACCACGGGCATTACTTGTTGAGTCTGTGAGTCTTGAACCTGGGTCGAAAAGGTGATTTACCTTTGAGAGCCGACTGATACCGAGTCGAAAAATAGGGGTCAAGTCATCACATTTCTTGTGGAAATCAGAGACTATAGTCTTAGAGATTTTCACTAATTATGCTAGTCAGATCATTACCTATTTGGTAATGGACAAGCAAGTAGGCTATTGTTGATGCAGATAGCGGAAGGCTAGTTTACGGTGTTTTATAGGGATTTTTATCCCTGAGTTGTTTGTACTGGGTTGTATAACTTTGAAAGTACTTTTGAGTACTTAACTTATGTTATATAGAGAAAGTAGAGTTGTATGCATACCATTATCGGGATCAAGCCGGTATTTGGTGGTAAATGCAGAAAATAATCTTTGGGGAATAATATATCACTTGATTATAGTTTAGTGATGTTGAAAGATAGTATTTCCCCGCGTCACTTTTGGTGACACATTGTAAGGAATTCTTGAGCTTCAAGTAGGGTGATCGTCGATAATAGGAATACCATGCAGAGTCATTAGACTTGTAGAGTTTATGCTCACCTAATAGCTCAAGAATGGGAATGGATATTTTAAGCCACCCAAGGTTGTTGGCTTACTATTGGATTAAGATGATTGGATCTTCTATCAGATCCTGCCGAAAGACGTTGGGTTGAGTCAGGAGTTTAGAAACGACTCCGTACAAGTTTTTAAGAGTTGGAGACCGATAAACAGATATTGCAGGTTAACTTATTTGGGTCAGAAGTCTTCGATTATTGGATAAAAGGAGCAAGATCGGAGTCATAGGCTTTAAGCCTTTTTCAGATTATAGAAGACCAATCGCAGATCATCAGGATGTCCTTGTGCCCATCAGCGAAATCAGAACAAAGACTCCGAAGGGATTATGTGCGTGCAGTGTAGATCACGAAGACTTGTGAAGTCAGATTATTTTTTGGATCAATTCGTCTGTTGTTATTGTAAGCAACCAGTACATTTGAGGAGGTATAATTTAAAGACTCAGTTGAAGACTACCAATGGTGTTCCAAGAGGATGATGCACCGTCTCGACATCAAAGATTAGCACAGAAGATTAGGTTATCTCATCAGCAGCAACCTACTACCTCAGGCATGAATGGAGTTTCGTGATACTTCCCTTTAAGGGAAGTGATTTATTCAGCAATATCATCAGAAGACATCGTAGAAGACTCATGCAGACAACAACAACAGTTACCCCCAGATGTGGATTGGCTTTGTATAGAGGAGAGAGTGTACGATGATGGTCGTATCTATTCGGTATTCTACAGTTGCAGCTCGTAGGATTAAGTGATGGGATCAGATGATCTAGGCAAATCCTCGGGTCATTCATCGCAGAAATGCGACCACTTTAACGAGGACTGTTGGATCTGATCTTTTTTCTCTTCGGAGAAAGGCTGAGACCTGCATGGAGCCTTTGTATCGGATCGGCAGATAATTGATCGTTAAGGGTATTACTTTAGTTTACCCTCTGGGTTAATATATTGAGAGATACTTGTAGTTTACAGGTATCTTTGTCTAGAACATTCTTAGTTCGGATTAGTAGGGTTCCTATACATCGACTTGTGGGTTGATGGTATCTCTACCGTTAGGTGAGATGTGGACCAACAATTAAGAAGTTAAGGGATGCCCTTAGACTTGAATAGACATATCTTTACTGTAGACATATCCTTACGGATGGTCAAATTGTTAGGATTATGGTATGATATATCACTTGGATGTGCGTATAATCCGAGAGCCTTCGGATGTAGTTTTGGATGAACTCCTGGCCTTGTCGTTGCATAGGCAAGTGGAGTAGGCGATCGGAATGATTGCGGAAATAGTTCCGATATCAAAGATCCCATACCGAGTGATAATTTGACTGGTATAAGTGTTACTAAACACTATGGGAATTGGAAGAATGTAAGTTGTGATTATAGGAGATGTTGGAGGGGATATTTATCTATCCCAGTATTTCTCCTTAAGAAGATCCGGAACTCTTTGTTGAAAGAGAGATGAACCTTTGAGATTAGGCATCGATTATCGAGGATGAAATATGGTAGTTGTTAAAAATTAATATCCTTCGTTGAGGATAAATGATCTATTTAGATTAGTTAAGGACACCTGTGTATACTGTAGGGTTGATTTACGACTAGAGTATTGATATTGTAGTGACAAGATGTCATACAATTATCAAGGTCATTGTGATGATTGATATATCATCAATGAAGAGTAAAGAGGATGCAGGTGTGTAAAGACGATAATTTCATGCTTAGTATGAATTTTATGAGTTGTGATTAAGTTGTTAGACTAATTAACGATTTAGTCACCACTGGATTTGAGAATTGTGTATCCTGAACACGATTGAATCCGTTCGTGATTGTTGGAGTTGCGTAACCTGGCCACTGTTGATTGTGGTAGTTGGAGTTGTGCACTCGACCACCGTAGATGGTGGTTTGCCTTGTATGATTTGATTATTACTGTAGATGTGGTTAGAATGTTTTAGCATTACTATACCACGAACTTGTTTGACAAAGGTGATGATGGAAATCATTTAGTCAGAAGCTGGTGAAACTAGTTTATAGGACCTAGATGGCGGTTAACTTTTACGCGAGTATTAGTTAATCCTTCCAATGAGGATGGAAGGATGTTGTACGCAGATGCATCATTCCAAGGAACGGAGCGATCCCGATGCAGTTGAATGAGGCGTATCTTGAGCTTACGACAGTTGAGGAACTACAAGATAAGCTGTCATATACATGACGTGGACTTAGTGGATTTTTGACGGTAGATGAACTTCTCTTGTGAGAAGATAATTTCCCGTCTCTAATATGGATATGTGTTCTGGACATGCATCCACTTAAGGAAGAGTTGCTACAAGAAACACATCATTTGAGAAGTGTTATACATCTTGGTGGTACTCGTATGTACCAAGATTTGAAACATTGATATTGGTTGGAATGGTATGAAGAGAGTTATAGCTGATTTTACTGCTCGATGTCTAGTATGCCAGCAGGTGAAGGCTAAACATTAGAAACCCACTGGATTACTCTAGAAAATTTCGATCCCGGAATGGAAGTGGAAGCAAATCACGATAGATTTGGTTACGAAATTACCTAGAACCCATAAGGGATATGATGCGATTTGGGTGATCGTGGATCGACTAACCAAATTAGCTCACTTTCTGCCTATTCGTGGAACGAACTCGTTGGATCATCTGGCAGAGTGGTACTGCTGAAGATTATTAGATTTGGTGCCCTCACGCAGGTCACCTTTGAGTACCGTTGAGTATTATATCTGATAGAGATTCCGTGATTTTCCTCGTGATTCTGGTAGAGTCTGGATCAGACCATGGGCATAGAGCTTCGACTCAATACAACGTTTCATCCGTAGACAGATGGACAATCTGAGCGTATCATTCATACATTGGAAAATCTATTGAGATCCTGTGTCATGGATTTCGGAGGCAGTTAGGAGAACTCGTCTATTCTGATGACACCATTTGAGGCCTTATACGGTAGACCCTGCAGATCTCCTGTGTTGTGAGAGGAAATCGAGGAACGACAACTATTGGGGCCACCGAGTATCCAACATGATGCAGAGTTGGTGTGCGACATTAGACGATGGTTATTGGAGGTACAGGATAGATAGAAGAGTTACGCAGACCGGAGGCAAAGGCCTTTGGAGTTCTTAGTTGGGGAACAGGTATTTCTGCGTGTTTCACCTACGAAAGGGGATGAAACGATTTGGGCAAAAAGGGAAATTAGTCCCACGCTATATTGGCCCATTTGAGATATTAGCGTGGATTTGAGGTGTAGCTTACCGGTTGTCTTTACCTCAGACACTGGCGGGTGTTCACAATGTATTTCCTATTTCTATGCTGAGGAAATACGTGTCGCATGTTGATCATGTTCTGAAGGAGGTAGCAAGTCCCCTCCAGCCTAATGCGACCTATGAGGAGATCCCATTGTGGATTCTTGGTCGCAAGGAGAGATAGTTTCGGAACAAGACCATTCGACTCGTAAAAGTTAGATGGCAGCATTATACTGATGAGGAGGTTACGTGGGAGCTGGAAGATACTATCTGAGTTCGGTACCCTCATCTGTTCACTTGAGGTATATGGTCATTTCGGAAACTTGCTTGAATTAAATTTTTGCATGTCAGTATGAAATTTGGGGACCAAATTTTATTAAGTGGGGGAGAATGTAAAATATCACAGAAAAAAATAAATAAATAAAAATAAAATAAAATAAATGAAATGTTGGGTAATTAGGAGAATACCGTATGGAATTTTCCAGGAATTTTCAGAAATTTTTCTGGACTTAAATAGAAATTTCTAAGACCATTTACGGAGAAGGGTTTAAAAAAAAGGGCTTAACGGGTCTTAAATCCGACCCGTTTATTTCACAAATCTGACCCGCAGCTATTCTTCCGTTTCCTCTCCGCGAGCATTTCTACGCTGATTCCCGTTCTCCGCCTGATCCCTATTTCTCTCGAACTTCCTTCTCCACCGCAGCGATTTCTCTCCCAATGCACAGTTCTTCTCTTCCACATTCCCGATTGCGCAACCCTCTGCTCCTCTTCATCGAGCCTCACCGGAGCAGCGAGCTGATCGACATCTTTTCCCGATCCACCTCTTTCTCCTTTCCAATTTCTCACCGTCGCCTCGGTGCATCGTGTGCTCGCCGTCCACAGCTGCACCTCCGGCCACCGCAGTCGACTAGCCGCGACACCAGCCGACCATGGCCAGGCACGTGAGCACCACTGCCGACTCTTTTCCCAATTTCCTTGCTGTTGATTTCTTCGAACTCGATTTCTAGGGCTGGAACTCCGTCGCCCGTTAGACAGCATCGATGCCTGATTCAGTCCCTCGGTCACGTGAGCTCGAGCCACCGTTAAGCTCAGATCATCGTCGTCGCTCTTCTACGGTGGTGGCTTGGTGGTGAGTAGATCCGACGCTGGTCAAATCTCTGTCCTTGCCGTCATTTTTCTGATCGATGCAGCAGATTTGTGAGCTGATCTAGAGTCAAGAAGAATTGGTAAATGGATCTTCAAGACACATCCTATTCTGGAGCACGATCTTGCTTGATCCCGACGATCAGCGACTTTTGAGGGTCCATCCGTGCTCTTGTCATGGCTGGGAAAAACACAAGAATCACAGAATGTGGTTTCAGATAGTGCCGACTCCAGTATTACTCTGCTTTGTATTTGGCTCGACCTTATCGACACCTACACTGCTGGTCGCTTGGGGAGGTGGGCGATCAGAGCAAAGATTATGAGTAAATAAATCTAATTCTTTCAGATTTGAGACCATCAATCTTTGATCCAGAAGCTTTGCAGCAAAGAGTAAGAATGGTGTAACTTGCTATGTGGTTGGGATTCATTCGTAGGGAAGGAATGAGATTAATTGGGTTAGAATGGGAGGCAACTACGGGCTGACAGAATGGGAGGCAACTACGGGCTGACAGAATGGGAGACAACTATGGGCTGATGTTATGACTTTGAAACTAGGTAAGTTTCAATTTGGATTTGGCTAATTGTACACTAGAAGAGTTATATACATATGATGTGATCTAGATCTACTACTAGTTTACTATTGGTTCCAATTGTGAATTTATATATAGTGTTTGGGTATCTTAGAGATGACCGTGAATTATATGAATCCATAAAGGGAATGATTAGTAGGGGTTAACTAATCAGAGTTTGGATTGATTCAGGGTTATGCTAGAGATCTATTGATATGGATACTGCATGTTGTAGGATTTTGGTTCGAGACATTCACAGACGTGAAGACGACTGGTGTCTACATAGCAGGCGGGTAATATCCTACCTTGGTCTGGTAGATGTAATTGTATTCAGATTTAGACATAAATATGATCATATTATATGTTCATATTATCTTGACCCTGCTTTTATTTATCCGTATGCTTGATACTTGTCGTTGGCTATATATGCTCAAATGTTGATATCACATTTTCCTTTATCATGATGGAGGAGTTACATATGTGATGTAAGTAGATCTATAAATGTTTAGTAGGGTGTAGATGTTAGAGTACGGATGATAACCTGATTTGTAAATTAGGTAAAAGTTCATCCGTGGGTAGGTAATGCCCTAAATGTAGGATTTATTCCAATACCCGTATATTGCATACTTATTACCAACCATGTATTGTGTAATGGTTAAGTGAAGGGTGATTAGTGTGTCGCTACGGACCGGTGGTCCCAGCTTGTTATAATCAGTTGAGTACGACTCTCTACAGGATAGAGAGTGCATCGATCAATTGAGTACGACTCTCTATAGGATAGAGAGTGCGTCGATCGGTTGAGTACGACTCTACAGGATAGAGAGTCTGTCGATAAATTGAGTATGACTCTCTACAGGATAGAGAGTGTATTGATCAGATGGGTATGACTCTCTATTGAATAGAGAGTCTCTGGTAGATGTTTGTATGTGTGACAGTATATTCATGTCATTTGCATGCATTCTGACGACATAGTCTCTCTTGGGGTTGAGAGTCGTTAGTCATCCTGCCTCCCAGGTTACTCCCCAAGGAGTAGATGGTGTGAGGGCAGAGCATTTGTTGTGCCACACTCTACCACTATAGACGGTGGTAGTTAGAGTTGCGTGCAGTTGTCCTAGGTGTGTGACACTCGACCACTCATTGGTAGTGTTAGTCGGTGTAGCCAGCAGCAGGAACCCCCGTTGTGTAGCGAGCTCTTTACGCTCATATGCTACTTGATCATATTGCCCACTCGACCACTCTAGAGCAGTGGTTGGTGTTGAGTTGGGACAGTTGTCATGTCGTGCCACCTAGGCAACACTGGGGTCGTGGTAGCGAGTAGGGGTGCGCAGGCATGACCATGCATGCTGCAATTTCGTATCTTATGACTCTTTTCATATTACCATATATATACGTATATGCATGTATATATATATATATGGATGGTTGTGATTAATATATATATAGATGCAGTCTATATATATATATGCTTATTGTTATGTTGCATTTGATTATACTAAGCTTATTGAATTTGGTTGTACATCATATTCATGCATGCTTCTTGTATTTGTTATACAGTTGTGTTGGATACTTGTATATTTGTTGGACAGACCATTAGATACCTTGACCTGTATCATGAGTATATTATGAGTTAGTATTACTCTTCCTGTTATATATGTTGGATATATTCTCAGGTTGGATCAGAGTAGCGTGGAAGACTTTCAGATATGTCTGCATTATACGTTGTTTATTTGGATAGACGGTATATGCATGTATTTATATACTATGCTGGTATACCTGTTGTACCTCTAGGTTATGCTGTTGAATTACATGTGATATTTGATATATACATGTTTTTCCTATTACCTACTAAGTTATACTCACCACCACGGATCTTGGGTTTTTCTGTCGCCCAAGTAACAGGTAGAAGTCTTCGTGATGACTTGGAGCACCGCTGGCTGACATCTCATCTCACCTCCGAGACTCTTGTGGTCGATTTGGATTTTTCGTATGGGTGTAATGTATTTGGAGTTTTCGTGATGTACTATGTTGTGGACTTATGGATTCGTATTTTGTCGATGTTCCATTTTGTTGTGATGTGTCAGTCATACCAGTATGCACTGTATATAGTTGTGATGTGGTTATTTTATGTTTCCGCTGTGTAGTTTGTTATGATGATTGTGGTTAGTTTCCGCTATGGTTTGTTTACATATATATATATATGGCCTTGTATTAACACGAGATGTTGCCATGTACAGGGGAGATGTTGTCCATTTGCTTTTCAGCACGACATGCTCTCGGGGCGTGACAACTTTAGTGGTATCAGAGCCCTAGGTTATGCGATGCAATACAATGTTATTTTTGTGTCGAGTCTTGGATTCTCGGGAGTCGATTTATTCGGTTTTGGTTTTCTGAGATGAGATTGGCAGCGGCCTGAGCTCCAAGCAGCACGAGGTAAGAATTCCTGATCACTTATAGTTTAGTAGATATTTATCTAAATTTGCTCTACAAGTGTATACAGTTAGAGTTAAGACACCTGTGCAGACTTGTAGTAGAAGTCATCCACCGTGGCGACCAACCGGAGTTGCCGTTAGGATTTATACTCCCGGTTTTGTTGGCTATGTATTTAGATGCTTATAACATGGATGACTTGTAGTGTGTTAGTTGCTATTCGTAATCGTGGTTTGAGTTGACCACGGGCATGACCTGTTGAGTCTGTGAGTCTTGAACCTGGGTCGAAAAGGTGATTTACCTTTGAGAGCCGTGTCGAAATAGAAGTCAAATATATTTCTTATAGAAATCAGAGACTACAGTCTTAGAGATTTTCACTAATTATGCTAGTCAGATCATTACCTATTTGGTAATGGACAAGACAAGTAGGCTATTATTGATGTAGATAGCGGAAGGCTAGTTTACGGTGTTTTATAGGGATTTTTATCCCTGAGTTGTTCGTACTGGGTTGTATAACTTTGAAAGTACTTTTGAGTACTTAACTCATGTTATATAGAGAAAGTAGAGTTGTTTGCATACCATTATCGGGATCAAGCCGGTATTTAGTGGTAAATACAGAAAATAATCTTCAGGGAATAATATATCACTTGATTATGGTTTAGTGATGTTGAAAGAGAGTATTTCCCCGCATTTCTGTGACACATTGTAAGGAATTCTTGAGCTTCAAGTAGGGTGATCGTCGATAACGGGAATACCATGCAGAGTCATTAGACTTGCAGAGTTTATGCTCACCTAATAGCTCAAGAATGGGAATGGATATTTTAATCCACCCATGGTTGTTGGCTTACTGTTGGATTAAGATGATTGGATCTTCTATCAGATCCTACCGGAAGACGTTGGGTTGAGTCAGGAGTTTAGAAACGACTCCGTACAAGTGTTTAAGAGTTAGAGACCGATAAACAGATATTGCAGGTCAACTTATTTGGGTCAGAAGTCTCCGATTATTAGATGAAAGGAGAAAGATTGGAGTCATAGGCTTTAAGTCATTTTCTGATTATAGAAGACCAACCGCATATCATCAAGATGTCCTTGTGCCCATCAGCGAAATCAGAACAAAGACTCCGAAGGGATTATGTGCGTGCAGTGCAGATCACGAAGACTTGTGAAGTCAGATTATTTTTTGGATCAATTCGTCTGTTGTTATTGTAAGAAACCAGTATATTTAAGGAGGTATACTTTGAAGACTCAGTTGAAGACTACCAATGGTGTTCCGAGAGGATGATTCACTGTCTCGACAGCAGAGTTCAGCACAGAAGATTGGGTTATCTCATCAGCAGCAACCTACTACCTCAGGCATGGATGGAGTTTGGATGGAGTTTCGTGATACTTCCCTTAAAGGGAAGTGATTTATTCAGCAGTATCAACAGAAGACATCATAGAAGACTCATGCAGACAACAACAACAGTTACCCCCAGATGTGGATTGACTTTGTACAGAGGAGAGAGTATACGACGATGGTCGTATCTATTCGGTATTATACAGTTGTAGCTCGTAGGATTAAGTGATGGGATCAGATGATCTAGGTAAATCCTCGGGTCATTCGTCGCAGAAATGCGACCGCTTTAACGCGTACTATTGGATCTGATCTTTTTCTCTTCGGAGAAAGGTTGAGACCTGCATGGAGCCTTTGTATCGGATCAGCAGATAATTAATCATTAAGGGTATTACTTTAGTTTACCCTCTGGGTTAATATATTGAGAGATACTTGTAGTTTACAGGTATCTTTGTCTAGAACATTCTTAGTTCGGATTAGTAGGGTTCCTATACATCGACTTGTGGGTTGATGATATCTCTATCGTTAGGTGAGATGTGGACCAACAATTAAGAAGTTAAGGGATGCCCTTAGACTTGGATAGACATATCTTTACTGTAGACATATCCTTACGGATGGTCAAATTGTTAGGATTATGGTATGATATATCTCTTGGATGTGCGTATAATCCGAGAGCCTTCGGATGTAGTTTCGGATGAACTCCTGGCCTTGTCGTTGCATAGGCAAGTGGAGTAGGCGATCGGAATGATTGCGGAAATAGTTTCGATATCAAAGATCCCATACCGAGTGATAATTTGACTGGTATAAGTGTTACTAAACACTATGGGAATTGGAAGAATGTAAGTTGTGATTATAGGAGATGTTGGAGGGGATATTTATCTATCCCAGTATTTCTCCTTAAGAAGATCCGGAACTCTTTGTTGAAAGAGAGATGGACCTTTGAGATTAGGCATCGATTATCGAGGATGAAATACGGTAGTTGTTAAAAATTAATATCCTTCGTTGAGGATAAATGATCTGTTTAGATCAGCTAAGGACACCTGTGTATACTGTAGGGTTGATTTACGACTAGAGTATTGATATTGTAGTGACAGGATGTCATACAATTATCAAGGTCGTTGTGATGATTGATATATCATCAGTGAAGAGTAAAGAGGATGCAGGTGTGAAAAGACGATAATTTCATGCTTAGTATGAATTTTATGAGTTGTGATTAAGTTGTTAGACTAATTAATGATTTAGTCACCACTAGATTTGAGAATTGTGTATCCTGAACACGATTGGATCCGTTCGTGATTGTTGGAGTTGCGTAACCTGGCCACTGTTGATTGTGGTAGTTGGAGTTGCATACTCGACCACCGTAGATGGTGGTTTACCTTGTATGATTTGATTATTACTGTAGATGTGGATAGAATGTTTTAGCATTACTATACCACGGACTTGTTTGACAAATGTGATGATGGAAATCATTTAGTCGGAAGCTGGTGAAACTAGTTTATACGACCTAGATGGCGGTTAACTTTTACACGAGTATTAGTTAATCCTTCCAATGAGGATGGAAGGATGTTGTACGCAGATGCATCGTTCCAAGGAACGGAGCGATCCCGATGTAGTTGAATGAGGCGTATCTTGAGCTTACGACAGTTGAGGAACTGCGAGACAAGCTGTCATATACATGACGTGGACTTAGTGGATTTTTGACGGTAGATGAACTTCTCTTGTGAGAAGATAATTTCCCATCTCTAATATGGATATGTGTTCTGGACATGCATCCACTTAAGGAAGAGTTGTTACAGGAAGCACATCATTCGAAAAGTGCTATACATCTTGGTGGTACTCGTATGTACCAAGATTTGAAACATTGATACTGGTTGGAACGGTATGAAGAGAGGTATAGCTAATTTTGTTGCTCGATGTCTAGTATGCCAGCAGGTGAAGGCTGAACATCAGAAATCCGCTGGATTGCTCTAGAAAATTCCGATTCCGGAATGGAAGTGGAAGCAAATCACGATAGATTTGGTTACATGATTACCTAGAACCCATAAGGGATATGATGCGATTTGGGTGATCGTGGATCGACTAACCAAATCAGCTCACTTTCTACCTATTCGTGGAACGAACTCGTTGGATCGTCTGGCAGAGTGGTACTGCTGAAGATTATCAGATTTGGTGCCCTCACGCAGGTCACCTTTGAGTACCGTTGAGTATTATATTTGATAGAGATTCCGCGATTTTCCTCGTGATTCTGGTAGAGTTTGGATCAGACCATGGGCATAGAGCTTTGACTCAGTACAACGTTTCATCCGTAGACAGATGGACAATCTGAGCATATCATTCAGACATTGGAAAATCTATTGAGATCCTGTGTCATGGATTTCAGAGGCAGTTAGGAGAACTCGTCTATTCTGATGGCACCATTCGAGGCCTTATACGGTAGACCCTGCAGATCTCCTGTGTTGTGGGAGAAAATCGGGGAAAGACAACTATTGGGGCCACCGAGTATCCAACATGATGCAGAGTTGGTGCGCGACATTAGACGATGGTTATTGGAGGTACAGGATCGATAGAAGAGTTACACAGACCAGAGGCGAAGGCCTTTGGAGTTCTTAGTTGGGGAACAGATATTTCTGTGTGTTTCACCTACGAAAGGGGACGAAACGATTTGGGCAAAAAGGCAAATTAGTCCCACGCTATATTGGCCCATTTGAGATATTAGCGTGGATTAGAGGTGTAGCTTACCGGTTGTATTTACCTCAGACACTGGTGAGTGTTCGCAATGTATTTCCTATTTCTATGCTGAGGAAATACGTGTCGCATGTTGATCATGTTCTGAAGGAGGTAGCAAGTCCCCTCCAGCCTAATGCAGCCTATGAGGAGATCCCACTGTGGATTCTTGGTCGCAAGGAGAGATAGTTCTGGAGCAAGACCATCCGACTCGTAAAAGTTGGATGGCAGCATTATACTGATGAGGAGGTTACGTGGGAGCTGGAAGATACTATCCAAGCTCGGTACCCTCATCTGTTCACTTGAGGTATATGGTTATTTCGGAAACTTGCTTGAATTAAATTTTTGCATGTTAGTACGAAATTTGGGGACCAAACTTTATTAAGTGGGGGAGAATGTAAAATATCACAGAAAAAAATAAATAAATAAAAATAAAATAAAATAAATGAAATGTTGGGTAATTAGGAGAATACCGTATGGAATTTTCTAGGAATTTTTAGAAATTTTCCTGGACTTAAATAGAAATTTCTAAGACTATTTACGGAGAAGGGTTTAAAAAGAAAGGGCTTAACGGGTCTTAAATCCGACCCGTTTATTTCCCAAATCCGACCCGCAACTATTCTTCCGTTTCCTCTCCCCGAGCATTTCTGCGCCGATTCCCATTCTCCGCCCGATCCCTATTTCTCCCGAACTTCCTTCTCCACTGCAGCGGTTTCTCTCCCAACGCACAGATCTTCTCTTCCACATTCCTGATCGCGCAACCCTCTGTTCCTCTTCATCGAACCTCACCGGAGCAGCGAGCTGATCGACATCTTTTCCCGATCTGCCTCTTTCTCCTTTTCGATTTCTCACCGTCGCCTCGGTGCATCGTGTGCTCGCCGTCCCACAATCGCACCTCGGCGTTCGCCGCTAGCCGACACCGGACCATGGCGTGAGCACCACTCTTTTCCCAATTTCCTTGCTGTTGATTTCTTCGAACTCGATTTCTAGGGATGGAACTCCGCCGCCTGATAGACAACGTCGATGCCCAATTCAGTCCCTCGGTCCCATGAGCTCGAGCCACCATCAAGCTCAGATCGTCGTCGTCGCTCTTCTACGGTGGTGGCTTGGTGGTGAGTAGATCCGATGCTGCTCAAATCTCTGTCCTTGCCATCAGTTTTTCGGTCGATACAATAGATTTGTGAGCTGATCTAGAGTCAAGAAGAACTGGTAAATGGATCTTCACGACACATCCTGTTCTGGAGGATGATCCTGCTTGATCCCGACGATCGGTGACTTTTGAGGGTCCATCCGTGCTCTTGTCATGGCTGGGAAAAACACAAGAATCACAGAATGTGGTTTCAGACAGTGTCGACTCCAGTATATCTCTGCTTTGTATTTGGCTCGACCTTATTGACACCTACACTGCTGGTCGCTTGGGGAGGTGGGCGATCAGAGCAAAGATTATGGGTAAATAAATCTAATTGTTTCAGATTTGAAACCATCAATCATTGATCCAGAAGGTTTGCAGCAAAGAGTAAGAATGGTGTAACTTACTATGTGGTTAGGATTCATTCGTAGGGATGGAATGAGATTAATTGGGTTAGAATGAAAGGCAACTACGGGCTGATAGAATGGGAGGCAACTATGGGCTGATGTTATGGCTTTGAAACTAGGTAAGTTTCAATTTGGATTTGGCTAATTGTACACTAGAAGAGTTATATACATATGATGTGATCTAGATCTACTGCTAGTTTACTATTGGTTCCATTTGTGAATTTATATATAGTGTTTGGGTATCTTAGAGATGATCGTGAATTATATGAATCCATAAAGGGAATGATTAGTAGGGGTTAACTAATCAGAGTTTGGATTGATTTAGGGTTATGCTAGAGATCTATGAAGGAGATTTGAGGCCGCTAGAGGGGGGTGAATAGCCCGTGACCGTACGATGATGGAATTCGTTCGCGTTGCTTGTCTACAATCTTGTTAGTACACAGCGGAATAAACAATAACAAATACAAAACACAAGACACAATCACAACACGACGATATAACGTGGTTTGGAACCAAAACGGTTCATACTCCACGGATTGGGTTCGTACAAACCCTAGCGATGCCACAAACACCACTAAGCAATAAAACTCCTTCTCGACAATAAGTCGGAGGTGGAGAAACCTCGTACAATGAATTACAACAAGTAATACAAAGTAAACAAGCAAATACAAGTGAAAATGTAAAGAACACTTTACAAACTAGAGTTTTGAGCGCTTGCTTGTCGGTTGCTTGGATGAGCTTGAAGGACCCTGAAATGCACCTGCAAATCGCCTCACCAAAGCTCCCAAAGAACTGATAATGAAATCCTCCACGAGCTCCCCTTTTTATCTTACGTCGGGCTGGATTTTACGCGATCATTCGCCATAAGTCCTCGATCATTGCCAACATGCTGTGAGACAATGACTCAATCCATATTGGACAAGTTCCAACGGGACTCTTGGCAGTCCACTGCCAACATTGGCAGTCGACTGCCAACACCCATAGTCGACTGCCCAGTCGGCTACGGAGCATTCTGTGCTCGCAACTCAACTGGCAGTCGACTGCCATCCCTTGGCAGTCGACTGCCGTCGACATCAGTCGACTGCTCCAATGAGCAGTCGACTGCCAGAGCAATTTCAGCTCTTAAACGACAGTCGAACTCAAGTCGACTCACGGCAGTCGAACCGGCCATAATGTCAGTCGACTATAACCTCAAAGATGAGGTTTTAACCTAAGTATGGTGTCCCTATACTTGCTAGACCACCCTTAGCCTAGACCTAAACCTTCTAGCCACCTCCATCAGCCTTACGCCTCTCGGATCCCTCCAAGTCATCCATGACTTGTTCATCCATCGCGCTAGCCTTCAGATGCTTCCATCGGCTATGTCATGCTAACGGTGTCTACACCGCCAAGGCACATTGGACTTATGCCGCCAAGACTCCGCTTGGACTTTACGCTGCCAATATCAAACCCCTTGGACTTCTCAAATGCCAAGACTCAAGCTTGGACTTTCCCTTGCCAACCCATGTTGGACTTTCTATGCCAAGACCCATGCTTGGACTTTCCCTTGCCAACCCATGTTGGACTTTCCATGCCAAGCCCCATGCTTGGACTTTCCTTGTGCCAAGTACTCAAGACTTGGACTTTCCCAAATGCCAAGTGTCCCACTTGGACTTTCCATGCCAAGTACTCATGACTTGGACTTTACCTTGCCAAGACCCATGCTTGGACTTTCCCATAATCACATGGTCAATCCCTAGTCAACCATCAAAGACTCCCTCGAGTCAAACTCGAGTCTGGTCAATTATAACCTGGGTCAATTGTTCCAACAATCTCCCCAACATATTAACCGACATCAATGTCCAA
The DNA here is from genome assembly GCA_025175895.1 of Wurfbainia villosa. Lineage (NCBI taxonomy): Eukaryota > Viridiplantae > Streptophyta > Magnoliopsida > Zingiberales > Zingiberaceae > Wurfbainia > Wurfbainia villosa. Next base: position 22,503,171 of record CM045998.1, read on the forward strand.
CATCAGTGTCAAACCACTTTGTCAAACATCCTATGTCAAACATCTAAACATCACTCGAGTCAAACTCGAAAGGTTTTAACCTAAGTATGGTGTCCCCATACTTACTAGACCACCCTTAGCCTAGACCTAAACCTTCTAGCCACCTCCATCAGCCTTACGCCTCTCGGATCCCTCCAAGTCATCCATGACTTGTTCATCGCCAAGGCACATTGGACTTATGCCGCCAAGACTCCGCTTGGACTTTACGCCGCCAATATCAAACCCCTTGGACTTCTCAAATGTCAAGACTCAAGCTTGGACTTTCCCTTGCCAACCCATGTTGGACTTTCCATGCCAAGACTCATGCTTGGACTTTCCCTTGCCAACCCATGTTGGACTTTCCATGCCAAGCCCCATGCTTGGACTTTCCTTGTGCCAAGTACTCAAGACTTGGACTTTCCCAAATTCCAAGTGTCCCACTTGGACTTTCCATGCCAAGTACTCATGACTTGGACTTTACCTTGCCAAGACCCATGCTTGGACTTTCCCATAATCACATGGTCAATCCCTAGTCAACCATCAAAGACTCCCTCGAGTCAAACTCGAGTCTGGTCAATTATAACCTGGGTTGATTGTTCCAACAATCTCCCCAACATATTAACCGACATCAATGTCCAACATCAATGTCAAACCACTTTGTCAAACATCCTATGTCAAACATCAAAACATCACTCGAGTCAAACTCGAGTCTGGTCAATCGTGACCTGGGCCGATTGCACCAACAATCTCCCCCTTTTTGATGTTTGACAAAACAAACTTTGAGTTAGACCCCTAACTCAAATTCCCCTTACCAAGACCCATGATTGGTAATTTAACCTTCTCCCCCTTTTTGACATACATCAAAAAGGTTCTCTCTCCAAGGAGGTCAATGTCTCATGTCCCAATGAGATCTTACAATCTCCCCCTTGATCCAAAAATACCTAGAATGCCTACACTCTTCCTAGTGATAAGTCCCATATCACTCAAGAGAGGCAATCCTATATTCTCTCCCAATACCTTCTCCCCCTTCAAGAGGAGAAACACATCCATCATCCCAAGATGGATAACTCCCCCTAAAGACTTGCTCCCCCTTGACCATTGCACCAACAATATCCTTGGGAAGTCCCTAAGCCAATAGAAACTCTAAACCATCAAAATTAAGGTTCTAAGTTCAAACTTGAACTTTCCACACCCTAAATTTGATATTTTTCCCTAACACTTCTCCTAATCCATATCCAATGGATTTTCACCCTTTATAATGCTTCCCAAAGCATATCCTAGGGTTAGAAGTGGTTAGGGACCTTTACAATGGCTAAAATTAGGCTAAAAAAACCTTATTAATCCAAAATCAGACCTGGTAGTCGACTCCTAATAGTAATCAGTCGACTGACACTCACATCAGTCGACTGCCACCAAGGGCAGTCGACTGATAGCTGAAATTTCTGAATTTCAGCTATTAGAATCAAGATTTGGAAAAGGATAAGTAATTCTACGTATTTTGAAAAATCATGAAATTTGATACGTATATTACTTATAGTCAACACAATGGGTGAAAAATATTTGAAAATTATTTTACCCATAAAATAGTGAGTTTGATACAAAACTCAAAACCATTGAAATTTTCAATATTTTGGCCCTATCTTGTATCAACTCTATCAATGATGATTGCTATCAAAAGATAGGTTTTACCAAGATTTTCTAAATTGATTTCAAAATGCTTTTGAAAATCTATTTTGGATCATATTCCTTGGGCTCTATGTACATGACTTGTACACATGCTTTCCCAATGATCCACCATTGAAATTAGATGAGTTTTAGTTCATCTAGATGCAAAAACTACGCACCTTGAACTCAACTCATATCCTAGCATCTCACATGTATCTAGGGTGTATAAAATACACATACATGTCCATGTAATGTGAGATGTGGGTTTTGTTCTTCCTAAACTAGGGTTTCATGCATTCTTCTAAGGCAACTCTACTTGACTTCCTTATAAATGAGACTCCAAGTCATGCCATTGTCCTTAAATTGATTTTAATCAATTAAATGCATGAAATGATCATGGCATAATAATAGCAAAAATAAATCATGGCCAATGATCATGATGTCATGGCATATGATATAAAAATAAAGCACATGACATTTATCCTAACCCTAAGCATGATCATGACATATAAAAGATTAAAGATAAGTATAATGTCATGACATGACATATGACAAATCAAGGCATGACAAATAAAAAGTGTAGGTGTAATGATACCTAAATTTTAATATTAATTGCCATTTGATATGATTAAGTTTATTTTGCTATATTACTATTAATCTCCCATATGTGCCAAAAACCCAAAATGGCACATTAAGACCTCTAAACCTAAAATGTGCCAATTTGATCATTTTATCAAACTTCATAATTAATATTGGCACATCCTAAAAGCCTTTAGGATTCAAATCAAATCACATTCTCAAGGTAACCATAACCTTAAAAATGACCTAAAATGCCACCTTTATGATGGTTGGGTTAACTACCCATCCAATCAAGGTTGGCACACCCTAAACCCACCTAGCATGAATCAATCACGCTCTTAGGAACCCAAAATCTATTTGAGCTCCTAGGGTTAATTAGGTATTCCTTAGGGATAACCTCCCTAGATACCTTCCTAATAACCCTCCTAGGCTTGGTAGCCTTGGTCATTTGGGTCTTACCTAGGTTGACTTTAGGGGTAACTCCCCTTGCAACCTTCTTAGTGGCCACCCTAGGTTTCCTAGAAACCCTAGCCACTAGGTACACCCTTTGGTCAACTCTAGGGATGACTTTCCTATTGACCTTGGTCTTCCTAGACCTAGTTTATGTTCCATAATCAAATGGAACACTATGATAAGCCACCTTAGGCTTAGGTTTGTGACCCAAACCTTGCTTGTGTTAGGGCAATCTTTTGCCATGATAAGGTTTTGATGTGTGTGGCAAAGGGTTTAAGTTAGGGTGTTAGTGTGATTTAAGATGTGCGTTGGAGTCTTGCAGGGCTTAGTAATTCGCACATGGAGTTGTGGCGAGTTTCACAACTCATGACTCGGTTCTTGAGTCGGTGAAGGATGGCTTTGCGGAAGTCGTGCGCTTGGAGCATCCGAGGGACCGCCGAACGAGGAGCTTGGAGTGAAGCCGAAGGAAGTAGACTTCGAGGCAAGAGACGCGAAGGAGCATTGCAGAGTCGTGCGCCTGATGCTGCCGAGGGACGTGGCCGCGAACGAAGAGAACTTCGAAGGCGAGGGACTCCGAGAGATGAGAGTGAGCGAATGTAACCCGGGAAGGGGTAGCTCTTAGGTGAAACTTGGTCATTTCGATGGGATTTTCGACACCGCGACCGCCATGGAATGAAATGATCGGCTCTCGAGTCGAACGTGGTTCGATATTCAATCGGTTGTTTGAGGCCAGCGATGATCGCCATATGTGAGCGATCATAAGATCTACGATCGGCTGGCGAAGCGTGATCGGTAGTCGAAAGGGTTTGGCCACAGAACCGCTCGTAGTCGACTGAGCAGTCGACTACGGAGGCATCAGTCGACTGATGAGGTCCATTAGTCGACTGCCAAGTATTCCGTTGGACTACAACAGTCGGGATCCGATGTGTTCGAAGGCCGTTGGAGTGACGGCAGTCGACTGCCAAGGGCAGCAGTCAACTGGTGGCGGCCAACGGGAAGAAAAGCCTCCTCTCTATAAAAAGAGAGGGTGTGAAGCTTTGGGGGGATAATGCTCTTACTCCAAACGACCATCCAAGTGCCCCACAAGCTCTAAACTCTTCTTACTTGCTTTTACTCCATTCTTATTGTAAGAAGAGTGATCTTGTTTGTAAAGGTTACCTCCACCTAGCTTGGTGCAAAGGAGAGACCAATAGTGATTGGCTTTGGAGGAGTGATTCACCTTGGACGAATCGGACCGTGGATTAGCGGCGTAGCCGTGAACCACATTATACCATCGTGTTAGCGTTTGTTTTATTGTTTATCTTTTGCTTTGTCTATTTGTATTTGTATATTCCGCTTGCGCTAATCTTTTATAGATGAGCAATTTACGACATCCATCGTAAGAGGGCTATTCACCCCCCTCTAGCCGGTCGTATCGATCCTTCAACATGTGGTATCAGAGCAAAGGAAAGCTTGTCGAGGACTAACCGCCACAACAAGTAACTTTCAAAATGGCCGGCTCCAACATCCATCCACCGAAGTTTGAAGGAGAATTCGCTTGGTGGAAGAAGCGAATGGAGGTATTTTTCGAAACGGATTTTGATATCATGATTACAATGGAATCCGGTTTCGTTTTGCCTAGGAATGAAGAAGGGAAGCCAATAGAGAAATCTAGGTGGACCAAAAAGCAAAGGGAAGAGCACCTCGCAAACTCAAAAGCCAAGCACCATCTCTTCAATGTGCTCCCCCAACAAGAGATCAACCGAATAGGAGAATGCCTAAGTGCCAAGGAGATGTGGGAGAAGCTAATTGAACTTCATGAAGGCACATCCGAGGCAAAGCTAGCAAGGAGAGATCTCCTCCGCTCCCAACTCAACAACATTAAACTAGAAAAGGGAGAAAAGGTAATTTCCTTACATTCTCGTTTCAAGGAAATTATAACCGGTTTGTCAAGTGTAGGTGAGAAGCTATCAAACCGAGATATGGTTATGAAGGCTATAGATGCCTTTCCGCGATCCTCAAAATGGAGCTCCATGGTGGACTCATTTTATATCTCCAAGAACTTAGAAGTAAGCACCTTGGAGGAATTCTTCTCAACAATGGAGCTCCATGAAACAAGGCTTGAAGGAATACAAGAAGAGCCTAGAATCCAACCTTCAAGGGGAGTAGCATTGATGGCAAATAAGGGGAAGAAGAAGATGGAGATCCCCTCCTCCGATGATGATGAAGCATCCTCCTCCTCCTCCATGGATAGCACGGAAGAAGCTTATATGGTAAGGAGGGTAAGACGTGCTTTAAAAAGTTTTAGATTTAATAAATCTAATGATAGGAATAGAAGACAAAGGGGAAAAATCATTTGCTACAATTGCCAAGGAGAGGGACACATAAGGGATAATTGTCCCCTCCTAAACAAGAGCAAGGAAGAAAAGAAAAAGAAGGAAGAAAAGAAGAAGAAAAAGGAAGAGGAGAAGAAAGCAAAGGAAAAGGGAAATACCAAGGCATTCAAAGCAAAGACTTGGGATGACCCTTCCTCCTCATCTTCATCATCATCTGAGGAAGAAAATGCATTTGTCACCAACCTAGCATTGATGGCATTTGACGACTTGGATTGCTCCTCCACCGAAAATGAAGAATCAAGCACAAGTGGAGAGAGCTCAAGTGAAGGGGGAGCCTCCTCTACCTTCTCATCCGAAGAAGAAGAGGACATGGAAACTATGGTAACCAATCTTTCACCTAGTAAAATAGTTTCTATGATTTCTAGCTTAACTAAGGATTTATTTAGAGCAAAGAAGAAAAATAAGAGCATGTTAGATCAAATTAAGGATTTAGAAAATAAGCTAGAAAAAGCATGCTTAAATGATAATATTTCTTCTAGCTTAAATGATGCATGCTCACATGATAACTATATGCCTTTTGATGTTAATGATGCATGCATAAAGGAAAATAGGGCTTTAAGAGAGAAAGTAGATTATTTAACCAAAGCCCTAGAAAAGTTTACAATTGGCTCAAATACATTGAACATGATTATAGGGAGCCAAAGAGCTAGTTTTAATAAGAAAGACCTAGGTTATAAAGAAAAGAAAAATGAAAAGGCCTACAAATGCCTAATTTCTAGGGGACAAGATAAGAAGAAAGTAATTGCTAGGAAATGGATTCCCAAGGAGTATCTTGTGAACCCCATAAAAAAGAACCTATTTTGGGTTTCAAAATCCATCCTTAAGGGTTAGAAAAACCCTAGGGTAGTCAACCATATGCAATTGACCTATATCATATTTTGGTTGACTTAGGATGGCGGGACAACATTTTGAAATAGTGTTAGGTGATGATAACGTGCCTATAAATAGTTAATAATGCTTAAATCATGATGATTAATGTAATTGCTATGTATGTTTGCAATCATGATTTATGATTTTGATATTTGGCACATAATCATGAGAAATAGGTGTAGATCATGCTTTAGGTGATATTTTGTTTATTATCATGATATAATACCTAATGCATGATTACAATTTGATGAATACATGTATTTCATGATCATAATATTAATCTAAGTCATATATGTCTTTATGATCATGTTGAGTGTTAGGATGATACTTAACCATGATAGAATTGTATAAATATAATGGTTAAGTATATACAAATACCTCTAGGATACATCTCACACTCACTATAGGCTACCATGATTGAAAACTTAGCATGAGTAAGATGTTAGGATGATACAAATGTCCACTAATGCCTATGGCATTTAGATGGTCATTTAAAGTATCAAAATAGCAATAATAGACCAATCATAGGGAAGACTTATGTTTAATTCATAGACATATTGCCCAAAGATTATGGTTGGATATTTCATATGTTTTCAAAACAATTTCTTACTTTAAAATCTATGTATTCATGTTTTGAAACAATTGGATGCAAAACTAGGTGTTAAACTTGATACTCACATGATCAAAAACCTAGTGGTTTTTAAAGCTTTTGGATTTTTGGCAAATCTCGGAAAATATAATGACTTTTCATGAAAAACTATTTTTCATTGATATATATACTTAAAAGAAACATGTTCCTCAAATTTCATGATTTTTTGAATTTTCTGGAATTTTTAATGCATTTCTGAATTTCGCCTAAAATCGTAATTTCGAATTATTGGCTACGACGCCATACCGATAGCAATGATCGTGGCCTGAAAATCAGACTAGTTAAGGTTGAATTCAGGTTTTAGAAAATTTTTTGGTATTTTCCTTCTATTATACTTGATGCCTTGAGTTTATAACTTAGTGTTAATCTTTTTGATGATGTCAAAGGGGGAGAAATAATTATGTTTAAGTTAATTATGATAGGGGGAGAAATATGTATGGGGAGTTTCATGGATTAAGGGGGAGTTGCATGTTGCTATATCATGTTTATGTTTACATGCTTTCTTACCTTAGAATTTCTATCAAATATTTTTACCTAACTTAAACGGATTGCTACACATCAAAAAGGGGGAGATTGTTAGGGCAATCTCTTTCCATGATAAGGTTTTGATGTGTGTGGCAAAGGGTTTAAGTTAGGGTGTTAGTGTGATTTAAGATGTGCGTTGGAGTCTTGCAGGGCTTAGTAATTCGCACATGGAGCTGTGGCGAGTTTCACAACTCATGACTCGGTCCTTGAGTCGGCTTTGCGGAAGCCGTGCGCTTGGAGCATCCGAGGGACCGTCGGACGAGGAGCTTGGAGTGAAGCCGGAGGAAGTAGACTTCGAGGCAAGAGACGCGAAGGAGCATTGCAGAGTCGTGCGCCTGATGTTGCCGAGGGATGTGGCCGCGAACGAAAAGAACTTCGAAGGCGAGGGACTCCGAGAGATAAGAGTGAGCGAATGTAACCCGGGAAGGGGTAGCTCTTAGGTGAAACTTGGCCATTTGACTAAGTGTCGGATGGGATTTCCCGACACCGATCGGCCCGCCATGGAATGGCGATCATTGCTCTAATCGAACGATGGTTCGACCGGTTGTTTGAACCCGGTGATCGGCCCGCCGTATGTGGGCGATCGATTGCAGAGCTCCTGATCGGCTGAAAGCCGATCGGTAGTCGAAAGGTTTGGCCACAGAACCACTCATAGCCGGTGAGCGATCGACTACGGAGGCATCGGTCGTGATGAGGTCCATCGATCGGCCGCCAAGTGTTCCATTGGACTACAGCGGTCGGGATTCGGCGTGTTCGAGGTCGTTGGAGTGGCGGCAATCGGATCGAGCAGCGTGATCGTAGTGGCGATAACGGGAAGAAAAGCCTCCTCTCTATAAAAAGAGAGGGTGTGGAGCTTTGGGGGGCTAATGCTCTTACTCCAAACGACCATCCAAGTGCCCCATAAGCTTTAAACTCTTCTTACTTGCTTTTACTCCATTCTTATTGTAAGAAGAGTGATCTTGTTTGTAAAGGTTACCTCCACCTAGCTTGCTGCAAAGGAGAGACCAATAGTGATTGGCTTTGGAGGAGTGATTCACCTTGGACGAATCGGACCGTGGATTAGCGGCGTAGCCGTGAACCACGTTATACCATCGTGTTAGCGTTTGTTTTATTGTTTATCTTTTGCTTTGTCTATTTGTATTTGTATATTCCGCTTGCGCTAATCTTTTGTGGACGAGCAATTTACGACATCCATCGTAAGAGGGCTATTCACCCCCCTCTAGCCAGCTGTATCGATCCCCCAACAGCTTGCCCTTGGTTGACTTTTGACTCTTAGGTCCTAGGTGTTGACTTTGACTTTTGGACCCTTGACTTAGACCACTAGACCCTTGAACTTGATTTTGTATATTCCTAAGGGTCTTTTCTAGTTTTTCAAGCCTTAACCTCAAGGCTTAGTTTTCCAACTCTAATTTCCCAATTTTTGATTTCTCATTTGGTCATTGGGCATTACCATTTCTTCTAGGCATATGCCTAGTCCATTTAGGATTAAGACCTAGGTGTTCTCCTATTTTCTTGATAGATTCCCTAGGTAAAATATTTTTAGGGACATTAGTCCCAAATTTCTCCTTAGTTTCAAAATGGACACTCTTAGCTCCTAAACAATAATATTTATTGTTCCTAGCATGCTTTTCATGATGAATTGCAAGAGAATTAAAAGCATGTTTTTTAACATTAAACCTAGAAGAATGAGCATTATTGAAATGATATACCTTAGGGTTTGCCTTAGTAGCTCCCCCTACTTGTGATGCTCCTTCTTGGGTCTTTTTGCTCCCCCTAGGACATTGATTCCTATAATGTTCTTTTGAATTGCATTTGAAGCATATGATGTGCTCCTTGCCTTTAGGTGTTGGGGAACCGGCATCCTTGACTTTTGGTGCCGGTGGAGCTTTCCTAATCTTCTTTGGGCACTTGCTTTTGTAGTGCCCGGTTTCCCTGCACTCAAAACATATTATATGCATTTTATTATTACCACATATGCTTGAGTTACCTTGGGTGGTTGTAAGTGCCGGAATCGGATTTTGAGCTTCTTCATCTTGACCGGATGTCGAAGCTTCTTCTTGGGGTTGCTCCGGTGTAGATGTTCTAATCCCCTCCCCCTCAATCCTAGAGGTTGAGGTTTCTTCTAATTCTACCTCTTCCACCACTTCTTCCTCCTCAGATGTCAAACACTCCTCGACCTCCGAATCCTCACTTTCTTGTGAGGATGAGCTCTCTTCCTCATTCTCCTCATCTTCTTGGATTGAGTGATGCTCTTCATGGAATTTTTCCAATTTGTTCCATACCTCCTTGGCGTCTTTACAATCCCCTATCTTGATCAAAATATCATTAGGGATTATATTAAGCAAAATACCCATTACCTTATTGTTGATGTTATAGTATCGGAGTTGTTCTTGACTCCAATTCTTCTTCTTGATTTTTCTTCCTTCTTCGTCTTTTGGAGTGTCAAAACCTACTAAGACACTAATCCAATTATCAAAATCACACATTAGAAAATGCATCATTCTACCTTTCCAATACGTGAAATCTTCACGGTCGAAGGAAGGCGGAATGTTGATGTCGTCACCCAATCTCTCCTTGAATTCCATCTTGTTCCTCTAGCATCTTGACTCCGGGTTGTTAATCCGTAGAAGAACCCCTGGCTCTGATACCAATTGTAGGAGATTTGAGGCCACTAAAGGGGGGTGAATAGCGCGTGACCATACGATGATGGAATTCGTTCGCATTGCTTGTCTACAATCTTGTTAGTACGCAAAGGAATAAACAATAACAAATACAAAACACAAGACACAATCACAACACGCCGATATAACATGGTTCGGAACCAAAACGGTTCCTACTCCATGGATTGGGTTCGTACGAACCCTAGCGATGCCACAAACACCACTAAGCAATAAAACTCCTTCTCGACAACAAGTCGAAGGTGGAGAAACCTCGTACAATGAATTACAACAAGTAATACAAAGTAAACAAGTAAATACAAGTGAAAATGTAAAGAACACTTTACAAACTAGGGTTTTGAGTGCTTGCTTGTCGGTTGCTTGGATGAGCTTGAAGGACCCTGAAATGCACCTGGAAATCGCCTTCAAATCGCCTCACCAAAGCTCCTAAAGAACTGATAATGAAATCCTCCATGAGCTCCCCTTTTTATCTTGCGTTAGGCTAGATTTTCCGCCTGGCAGTCGACTGCCATAAGTCCCCAGTCGACTGCCAACACTGTAGCTATGAGACAACGGCTCAATCCACGTTGGACAAGTTCCAACAGGACTCTTAGCGATCGGCCAGCGCCGTCCGCGCCCGATCGGCTACGGAATTCGTGCTCGCAACTCAATCGTAGTCGATTGCCATCCCTTGGCAAGCTGTCATTATCGATCATGCCAAAGCAATTTCAGCTCTTAAACGGCAGTCGAACTCAAGTCGACTCACGGCAGTCGAACTCAAGTCGACTCACGGCAGTCGAACCGGCCATAATGTCAGTCGACTGCCAACCTCAAAGATGAGATTTTAACCTAAGTATGGTGTCCCCATACTTGCTAGACCACCCTTAGCCTAGACCTAAACCTTCTAGCCACCTCCATCAGCCTTATGCCTCTCGGATTCCTCCAAGTCATCCATGACTTGTTCATCCATCGCACTAGCCTTCAGGTGCTTCCATCGGCTATATCATGCTAACGGTGTCTACACCGCCAAGGCACATTGGACTTATGCCGCCAAGACTCCGCTTGGACTTTACGCTGCCAATATCAAATCCCTTGGACTTCTCAAATGCCAAGATTCAAGCTTGGACTTTCCCTTGCCAACCCATGTTGGACTTTCTATGCCAAGACCCATGCTTGGACTTTCCCTTGCCAACCCATGTTGGACTTTCCATGCCAAGCCCCATGCTTGAACTTTCCTTGTGCCAAGTACTCAAGACTTGGACTTTTCCAAATGCCAAGTGTCCCATTTGGACTTTCCATGCCAAGTACTCATGACTTGGACTTTACCTTGCCAAGACCCATGCTTGGACTTTCCCATAATCACATGGTCAATCCCTAGTCAACCATCAAAGACTCCCTCGAGTCAAACTCGAGTCTGGTCAATTATAACCTGGGTCGATTGTTCCAATAATCTCCCCAACATATTAACCGACATCAATGTCCAACATCAATGTCAAACCACTTTGTCAAACATCCTATGTCAAACATCAAAACATCACTCGAGTCAAACTCGAAAGGTTTTGACCTAAGTATGGTGTCCCCATACTTGCTAGACCACCCTTAGCCTAGACCTAAACCTTCTAGCCACCTCCATCAGCCTTACGCCTCTCGGATCCCTCCAAGTCATCCATGAATTGTTCATCCATCGCGCTAGCCTTCAGGTGCTTCCATCGGCTATGTCATGCTAACGGTGTCTACACCGCCAAGGCACATTGGACTTATGCCGCCAAGACCGCTTGGACTTTACGCCGCCAATATCAAACCCCTTGGACTTCTCAAATGCCAAGACTCAAGCTTGGACTTTCCCTTGCCAACCCATGTTGGACTTTCCATGCCAAGACCCATGCTTGGACTTTCCCTTGCCAACCCATGTTGGACTTTCCATGCCAAGCCCCATGCTTGGACTTTCCTTGTGCCAAGTACTCAAGACTTGGACTTTCCCAAATGCCAAGTGTCCCACTTGGACTTTCCATGCCAAGTACTCATGACTTGGACTTTACCTTGCCAAGACCCATGCTTGGACTTTCCCATAATCACATGGTCAATCCCTAGTCAACCATCAAAGACTCCCTCGAGTCAAACTCGAGTCTGGTCAATTATAACCTGGGTCGATTGTTCCAACAATCTCCCCAACATATTAACCGACATCAATGTCAAACCACTTTGTCAAACATCCTATGTCAAACATCAAAACATCACTCGAGTCAAACTCGAATCTGGTCAATCGTGACTTGGGTCGATTGCACCAACAATCTATTGATATGGATACTGCACATTGCAGGATTTTGGTTCGAGACATTCACAGACGTGAAGACGACTGGTGTCTACATAGCAGGTGGGTAATATCCTACCTTGGTCAGGTAGATGTAATTATATTCAGATTTAGACATAAATATGATCATATTATATGTTCATATTATCTTGACCCTGCTTTTATTTATCCGTATGCTTGATACTTGTCGTTGGTTATATATGCTCAAATGTTGATATCACATTTTCTTTTATCATGATGGAGGAGTTACATATGTGATGTAAGTAGATCTATAAATATTTAGTAGGGTGTAGATGTTAGAGTACGGATGATAACCTGATTTGTAAATTAGGTAAAAGTTCATCCGTGGGTAGGTAATGCCCTAAATGTAGGATTTATTCCAATACCCGTATATTGCATACTTATTACCAACCATGTATTGTGTAATGATTAAGTGAAGGGTGATTAGTGTGTCGCTACGGACCGGTGGTCCCAGCTTGTTATGATCAGTTGAGTGCGAATCTCTACAGGATAGAGAGTGCGTCGATCAGTTGAGTACGACTCTCTACAAGATAGAGAGTCCGTCGATCGATTGAGTACGACTCTCTACAGGATAGAGAGTGTATTGATCAGATGTGTATGACTCTCTGTTGAACAGAGAGTCTGTGGTAGATGTCTGTACGTGTGATAGTACATTCATGTCATTTGCATGCATCCTGACGACATAGTCTCCCTTGGGGTTGAGAGTCGTCAGTCATCCTGCCTCCCAGGTTACTCCCCGAGGAGTAGCTAGTGTGAGGGCAGAGCATTTGTTGTGCCGCACTCTACTACTATAGACAGTGGTAGTTGGAGTTGCATGCAGTTGTCCTGGGTGCGTGGCATTCGACCACTCATAGGTAGTGTTAGTCGGAGTGGCCAACAACAGGGACCCCCGTTGTGTAGCGAGCTCTTTACGCTCATATGCTACTTGATCATACTGCCCACTCAGCCACTCTAGAGCAGTGGTTGGTGTTGAGTTGGGACAGTTATGTCGTGCCACCTAGGCCACACTGGGGTCGTGGTAGCGAGTAGGGGTGCGTAGACATGACCATGCATGCTGCATTGCCGTATCTTATGGCGCTTTGCATATTACCATATATATATATATATATATATATATATATATATATGGATGGTTGTAATTAATATATATATATATATATATATATATATATATATAGATGCAGTCTATATATATATATGCTTATTGTGATATTGCATTTGATTGTACTATGCTTGCTGTATTTGGTTGTACATCATATTCATGCATGCTTCTTGCATTTGTTATACGGTTGTGTCGGATACTTGTATATTTGTTGGACATACCATTAGATATCTTGACCTGTATCATGAGTATATTGTGAGTTAGTATTACTCTTCCTGTTATATATGTTGGATCAGAGTAGCGTAGAAGACTTTCAGGTATGTCTGCATTATACGTTGTTTATTTGGATGGACGGTATATGCATGTATTTATATATTATGCTAGTATACTTGTTGTACCTCTAGGTTATGCTGTTGAATTACATGTGATATTTGATATATATATGTTTTTCCTATTACCTGCTGACTTATATGTTGGGTTTCCGGCACCGCGGCGTGTGTGTGTTCGATCATGTTTCGTAAACATGAACACAGCGGAAGTAATAAAATAATAAATACTCCTATTTATTACAACACACGCATGCATATTACAACAAGTGTAGACATAACCGTAAATTTAAATTTGCAATAAAAGGAAATTTATCTACGTTATACCTTTCGTATGACGTATAGCGGGAACGGCATCAACCGGAACGATCCTCGCTAGAATCGTCTCTATCCGTATCCACGCCGAGTTCCTCGGGATGACTTCGCTAAGCCACAAGCTTCGTCTTCGTACGGGTTACTAGCCTCGTGTTGAAGACGACGTGATCGAGAGATGATCACGATTCGAATCCAAATTCGGATCCTAAGACGAGTCCTCAAAACTCGCTTCTCCGGAGAGGTATTCATCAACCGATTGACGAATCCTTCGTCCTCCACCTCAGAGGATTACCGGAGATCGAATCCCCGGTAATTTAGCCGCTGTCGGAGCTCTAACCGTCGTCCAAACGACGCTCCGACGAGAGGAGAAGAAGCTGTCCAGAAAACTGGACAGCTTGGTGGAGGAGTAGGCGCCGGCCAAAACAAGGAAGCCAAGTGCTCACCTTGATGCCAAACCTAAGGAGGATCGCCGGAACTCTTCCGGCAGCAGCTCGACGCCAGCGAGGAGGAAGGAAGCAGCCTTCTGGACACCGGTTAGAGGAGCTATGGGCTGGGCGGCAAGAGAAGTTGGCGCCAACTCAAAAGGGGAGATGAGGTGGGCGGCCAAACTAGGGTTGCCTCTTCATTCGTGCTTAACAAACCCTAAAACCCTTTTTTATAGAGAACTAATTCTCTTAATGGTTATTGGATCATAACCATTAGACCCGTTAACCCGCTCCATTAAGATAAGTTAAAATAAACCAAACCATGATGGTTTATTTTAAGTTAAAACGAACCGAACCAACTTTTGGTTCATTCGTTTAAAATAAACCAAACCCTTTGGTTTATTCTCCTCCATTGGATTAGAACCAAACCATTTTGGTTTATCCATTACGTCTTCATAAGACTCGGCCCATCCACGCTTCCATTGTGACTGAAACGATTTCATGCTCGCTTTATGTTTGGTCCAACCAAACCTAGTTTCTCTCGGTCTGAGAATCCCATTCTCAAGCTCGTTTTTAAATCCTTTGGATTACGCTCGTTGTGCGTGTGACCAAATAGGTTCTCGGTTTATGTTGGCCGTCTATAATTAACCATTAATTATAGAACGATCATGAGTGGCACCTAGTAGTACATCATGATCCCCAATTAACCGAAAAGATCAACGGTTGATCCAGAACTATTTCTGAAACCCTTCAGCAGCTCGAATGATTCGTGCCCCATTCCCTTCACTCATCTTATACCCACTTGGTTCAGGACATGGTCTATTGTGTCAGTCCCCACTAGGCTGACTACGTCACACCTAGCCCAAGTATCATTTCCTCGTCCTACGGATTCTAGTTACTCCACGTGTATCAAAGAGTACCTTACTCTAAACATGTAATGCTTTAGCCAAAGACTTTAGTAACAATCCTACGAGAGGCCATGGGTATACATCTCCTCGCAAGGAGTAGTGAATCCTTTATAGGCTATTCAAACACCTTCGATCACTTCGACTTATACCCAATCATCCCGGGTCCACATCTCCTTAGAGATGTTTGCTTAAGATGTCAAAGCATAAGTCTCCATGATCAAGATGACTTGAATACCGCAAGTCAAAGGAACACACACACTTAAGCTAGTTGACATATCTATATATGCAGAGAACCATATGAAGTCTTACGGCTGGTCACTCCAATGAACTAGTTACCATAACTAGCATCCACGATTAACTCCGGACATCACTATGTCTCCAGCCAGTGAGAATCAGCTGCTTAGATACACCAAGGAGTATACCTCGTGCTAGTCTCGACAGAATTGATGGTGTCCAAATCCATCAATTCATCGACTAGGGATAATTCCGATATGTCACAATTACACATGTAGAGATACTCACTAGTTGTGATCCAATCACAAATTCTCTCATGTTGTGAATCGTATCGTGGACATTCAGTAAATGAGTTTAAGATCCAATCAAATACATAAAACATGTATACTCAAATAGTGAATCTTCATTTATCATATAAATGGTTCATACATAAGGCGATTGCCTTAGGACATCTCTCATATATTACTAACATGTTCGTCATGGCATATTGTCATGGGATTATTAATGTGGGACAGTGATAAAACATGTGCCTCCAGGTTTTGCAAGACCAAATCTGCCATTGCATTCCGAGTAAAATGTAGTGTGGAGTAAAATGTTAATGAGATGTATTAACATTTTGAACTTAAACATGAATATTATGTGTTAGTTTGATAATACAATAAATTTGTTTTGTGAAGTGAAATGTGAATATTGTAAATTGATTTAATTTGGTATTGTATCAATATGATATGAGATCATTGTTCAAACTCGATATTAGAAGCGCTTATAATCTCTCTTAAAAATATGATTATAGAATCGGTCGTAACTGTTTCTAAAATTATGCTTGAGATATATATACATTAGGAGCGGTTTTTAACCGCACCTAAACCTTTGTTTATTGGATCGCCATACAAACACATTAGGAGCGGTTAAAACTGCTCCTAAAACTCTGTTTATTACATCGACAAATAGACACATTAGGAGTGGTTTTAACCGCTTTTAAAATGTATATTTATAGATGCGGTCACAAGTGTTTGTGATGTTTGTACAATAGGCGCAGTTGCAAACTCTTTAGAACTGGTTAAAAACTGATTCTATAGGTCTCCAACACAAGCGGCTCTTTTTTTTTGAACCACCGGTTTATTTTACTGCTTCGGTTGTCTTTAGCATCGCCATTATCTACAACGGTTAAAAACCGATTCTAATTATTAGAAGCGGTTGATAAGTGGTTCTAAAGGCTTTTTAAAACTGCTTCTAAAGGGTTTTTTTTGTAGTGATAAGTCTCATATCACTCAAGAGAGGCAATCCTATACACTCTCCCAATATCCAAATTGGGTATCTCAAAAACTCATTTTCCTCCTCATGAGGAAAATTACAATCCATCATCCCATGATGGATACCTCCCCCTAAAGGCTTGCTCCCCCTTGACCATTGCACCAACAATGTCCTTGGGAAGTCCCTGAGCCAATAGGAACTCTAAACCATCAAAAATAAGGTTCAAAGTTCAAACATGAACTTTCTCACACCTTAAAATTGATACATCAGACTAACACCTCTCCTAATCCATATCCAATGGATTTTAACCCTTTATAATATTTTCCAAAGCATATCCTAGGGTTAGAAGTGGTTAGGAACCTTTACCGTAGCTGAAATCAGGTTAAACAAACCTTATTTTCCCGAAATCAACATTAGCAATCGACTCGTCGATTACGGTCATTGCCGGTCACATCGATCGATTGCCACTCAGGCGTCGGTGATAATCAAATTTTAGAATTTGATATCGAAAGCAATTTTGGAAAATCATGAAATTTGATACGTATAATACCTATGACCAATACAATGGGTGAAAAATATTTGAAAATTATTTTACCTATAAAATATCAAAATTGATACAAAATCTAAAAGTGAAGAAAAACTTCAAAGTTTTAGGTCACTTTGTATCAATCTCATCAATGATGATTGTTATCAAAAGATAGACTTTACCAAGATTTTTCAAAAAGATTTTAAAATATTTCCAAAATCTTATTTTGGATCATATTCCTTGGGGCTCAATGTACATGACTCGTACACAAGCTTTTCCAATGATCCACATTTGAGATAAGATGAGTTTTAGTTCATCTAGATGCAAAAACTATGCACTTTGAACTTAACTCATATCCTAGCATCTCACATGTATCTAGGGTGTATAAATACACATACATGTCAATGTGATATGAGATGTGAGTTTTGTTCTCCCTAATCTAGAGTTTCATGTATTTTTCTAAGGTAACTCTACTTGATTCCCTTATAAATGGGATTCCAAGTCATGTCATTGTCCTTAAATTAATTTTAGTCAAATTAAATGCATGAAATGATTATAGCATAATGATAGCAAAATAAAGCATGACCAATGATCATGATGTCATGGCATATGATTAAATCTAAAAACACATGACATTTAATCCTTAATCCTAAACATGATCATGACATATAAATGATAAAAATAAACATGATGTCATGACATGTTATATGACAAACAAAGCATGACATATAGAAAGTATAGGTATAATAATACCTAAATTTTAATACTAATTGTCATTTGATATAATTAAATAAATTTTGCCATATTACCTAAATTTCTCCCTAGTGTGCCAAAAACCCAAAATGACACATTATGACCTCTAATCCTAAAATGTGTCAATTTAATTGATTTTTCATAATTCCAAAAATGTATTGGCACATCCTAAATTCTTTTAGGATCATAAGATCAAATCTATTTTCAAGGTACCCATAACCTTGAAAATTACCTAAAGTGTCACCTTTATCATGGTTGAGTTAACTACCCATCCAATCAAGATTGACACACCCTAAACCCATCTAGCGTGAATCAATCACGCTCTTAGGAACCCAAAACCTATTTGAGCTCCTAGGGTTAATTAGGTATTCCTTAGGGATAACCTCCCTAGATACCTTTCTAATGACCCTCCTAGGCTTATTAGCCTTGGTCATTGTGGTCCTACTTAGGTTGACTCTAGGGGTAACTCCCCTTGCAACCTTCTTAGTGGCCACCCTAGGTTTCCTTGAAACCCTAGCCACTAGACACACACCATGGTCAACTCTAGGGATGACTTCCCTATTGACCTTGGTCTTCCTAGACCTAGTTTGTGTTTCATAATCAAATGAAACACTATGATAAGCCACCTTAGGCTTAGGTTTGTGACCCAAACCTTGTTTGCCCTTGGTTGACTTTTGTCTCTTAGGTCCTAGGTGTTGACTTTGACTCTTGGACCTAGACTTTTGATCATTTGACCCTTGAAATTGATTTTGCATCTTCTTGAGGGTCTTTTCTAATTTCTCAAGTCTTGACCTCAAGACTTGATTTTCTAATTCTAATTGCCCAATTTTAGAATTTTGAGTTAATCCTTGGGCATGATTCTTCCTAGGCATATGCCTAGTCCATTTAGGGTTAAAACCTAGGTGCTCTTGTATTTTCCTAATAGATTCCTTAGGTAAGGTTTTTCTAGGGACATTAGTCCCAAATTTCTCCTTATTTCCTAAGTGGACATTCTTAGCTCCTAAGCAAAATTCCCTATTTCTAGCATGCTTTTCATGTACAATAGCAAGATTATTGACATTATTCCTAGCATGCCTTTTATCCCTAGAAATTGAAGATGCATTGATAACTTTTACCTTAGGGTTTGCCTTAGAGGCTCCCCCTACTTGTGATGCTCCCTCTTTGACTCTCTTGCTCCCTCTAGGGCATTGATTCCTAAAATGCCCTGGATGTTGGCACTTGAAGCAAACGATGTGCTCTTTACTTCTTTTATTGGGGACACTGACATCTTTTGATTTTTCTTGAGGTCTTGGTGTCGAAGGAGTCTTCTTGACTTTATTTAGGCACTTACTCTTATAATGCCCAAATTCCCTACACTCAAAACACATAATATTATTTTTATTTTGAATTATCATGTTTGAGTTACCTAGGGTGGAGGTGAGGTTCTCTTGAGCTTGCTCTTCCTCTCTACCGGATGTAGATGGTTCTTCTTGTTGCTTCGGTGTTGAGGATGCTCTAATCTCCTCCCCCTCAATCCTTGAGGTGGAGGTCTCCTCCAATTCTTCCTCTTCCTCTTCCTCCTTGAATGTTGATGGTCTCTCAACCTCTAAGTCCTCACTTCCTTGTGAGGATGATGCGCTCCCTTCATCGACATCTTCCGATTGAGTCGATGAGCACTCTTCGACCTCTTGTGATTGTTCTTCATTTGAAACCGGTGATGGTCCTTCGTGGTACTTTGCCAACTCGCTCCAAAGCTTCTTGGCATTCTTGTACTCACCTAACTTGGACAAGACATTATTAGGAATTAAATCACTTATCATTTTGTTTACCTTAATATTTTTCTTGAACTCTTTGAGTTGTTCCTTGGTCCATTTTTCAACCTTGAGGATTCCACCCTTTTTGTCTTTTGGAAATTCACAACCTTCTATCAAGGCGGACCAAAGCTTGATATCCACCATCATTAGGAAATTCTCAATTCCTATTTTCCATGAGTTCAAGCCTTCAAATCCATAGTCCTCATAAGATGGTGGTGTGTTAATATCTCGGCCCAAATTCTCTTAAAACTCCATCTTCACCCTCTAGCGTGCTCCCTTAGTTGTTAAACCTTGAAGAGCGGCCTCACTCTGATACCACTTGTAGGTCGATCGTTGGAACGCTAGAGGGGGGGGTGAATAGCGTCGTGCTATGCGTCGATGGAATATGTTCGCATTCGTCTCTATAAAACTCGTTATGTGCAGCGGAATAATGATAGTAATAACGAAAAACAAGACAAACACGCAAACACAATTATTTAACGTGGTTCGGAACTGAATGGTTCCTACTCCACGGATCGAGCTCTAAAGAGCTCTAGCGATGCCAATCACACACCACTATGCAAACACTCCTTCTCAACACAAGTCGGAGGTGGAGAAACCTCGTACAAATGATTACAATAGTAATACTAAATACAACAAGCAAATACAAGTGAATACAACAAAAGAAATGCAAAGAAAACTTTACAATCGATCTTTTGAGAGCTTGCTTGTTTGGTTGGTTGAGTGGCACTTGGAGATCCTAAATTACACCAGCAATTCGCCCCAAAAACTCCTCAAAGAACCATAACATTTTCCTCCTCCACGAGCTCCTTTTAAAGCTTCTACCTGTGCTGGAAAACGCCGATCAGTCGACTGCTCGGGACCATCAGTCGACTGATGCCACTGTTGTCGTGAGACAACGACTAGATCCACGCTGGAAAAATCCAACGGATCCATCATCAGTCAACTGATTATGACCATCAGTCGACTGATCAAGCCATCACTCGACTACTAACCGCAGCGGTCGAGTGAGACTCCATTCTGTGCTCTAAAACCCGAGCACCAGTCGACTGATCACAAGATCGATCGATCGCAGGCAATCGATTATTGCCCACCTTTGGATCAATCGCTAAACTAAATCCTATAGTCAAACCCTAGTTGATTCGGCCACGACCGCCACATGACACTGACCGAAAACATGAGGTTTTAGCCCAAGTATGGTTCCCCCATACTTGCTAGACCACCCTTAGCCTAGACCTAAGCCTTCTAGCCACCTCCATCAGCCTCACGACTCTTGGATCCCTCCAAGTCATCCATGACTTGTTCATCCATTACGCTAGCCTTCAGGTGCTTCCATCGGCTATGCCATGCTAACGGTGTCTACACCGCCAAGGCACATTGGACTTACGCCGCCAAGATTTCGCTTCGACTTTACGCCGCCAACCATTGGACTTATGCTGCCAAGACTCCCGCTTGGACTTTACGCCGCCAATATCAAACCCCTTGGACTTTCTAAAAATGCCAAGACTCAAGCTTAGACTTTCCCTTGCCAACCCATGTTGGACTTTCCATTGCCAAGACTCGAGCTTAGATTTTTCCTTGCCAAGTACCCAAGACTTAGACTTTCCCATATGTCAAGTGTTCCACTTGGACTTTCCATGTCAAATACTCAAGACTTGGACTTTCCCATGACAATTACATTGTCATATGTTTTTGTTTAACATCAAAACATTACTCGAGTCAAACTCGAGTATGGTCAATCGTGACCTGGGCCGATTGCACCAACAAGATGAATAAGTCTTCCATGTGCGAGGTGACTATCTCATTTTAAAACAAAATAAAGAAACTTTATTCAATAATAAATCTCAACCATCATCTCATATGATTTGTAATCGATGTTTGCTAGCTTGATCTTATAAGAATCATGACATTTATAATATCTTGATCTTTTCTTTGTAAAGCTTGCGACAAATCATTCATGACTCCTAAGATATTTTTTTAGCGAGTGCATCTGGAATATGAATTCATATTTTTCCATCAATTCCAATAGATTATTTGTTTACATCCTTTGCTTATAATCTTTTTTCTCCTATTCAACAATTAAAAAGATATCAATAATTGAAGGATACAAACATATCAAACTCAATAATATATTATAATATGAACCCCAACACATACTCCCAACTATTTTTAATTTCTTCTCTTGATTCATACCTCGTCTAGTGAAGATATCATCATTGTCAATTCTTTCAATACTTTTTTTAAAAATTATTTCACACGAAATATATCTCTTTGCTTGTATTTCAAGGTTATGAAAATTTTAAAAATATGTAGCTCTCAATGTAGGCTATGAAATCTAAGTTCGAGTGATGACACTAAAAAAGCTTTCATGAGTGAAATGATCTTAATTTAAAGGGATTATAATATTTATAAGCTCATCAATGAGTTTTGACCAAAATATATCAATGATTTATCAAAGGGTGCACTTCAAGTTTGAAATTATCCAAATACAGTCCTATGGTTTCATATTTACTAAAGGGCGCACCTCATTCTCTTTTTATCTCTCTCGTCAAATGTGGATTTAATGTTCAGATATTGCATGCATCCGAGCCACAATTGAAAATCCTAAACCATCCAAAAAGTGGTGCTGGGAATTATATTCCTAGCAACACAGTAGTCTTGAGATTTAAATTTCTAGCACCACATGACACGGGATCTAATTTTTAATATATAGCTGTGAATACTTAATAAAATCTAGATTATCAGAAATTTTGGACACGGATACACAGAGGGGCACTTTTCAAACCCAATTGACTTGGATTGGATAGAAGAAGAGGTGAGTAGGGTCATTGAGTTTTGATCGAAATTCATTGATGGACCTAGAGGAGTCTAATTTTTAAAATCTTGACATGGACTGAAAGATCTTACAGCATAAATTATTGATTTATCGAGGAAACTTAGTTCTGATCCTCTTACTTCTCAGTTTTGACCGCGACTATATATAAATTCAAGTTGGGTGAGAAAAAAGGTAGTGTTGGAAATTATATTCCCAGGAACACAGTGGTCATAGGATTTAAATTTCCAGCAAAACGTTTATTTTCAAACTGACCGAGAAAAGAAGTGGTGTTGAGAATTATATTCCCAGGAATATAGTGGTTCTGAGATTTAAAATCTCAGTACCATATAATATCAAGCTGGCCGAGAAAAAAGGTAGTGCTGGAAATTATATTCCCAAAAACACAGTGGTCATGGGTTTAAATTTCCAGCACCACGTACAATTTTAAACTGACCGGGACAAAAGGTGGTGTTGGGAATTATATTACCAGGAATATAGTGGTGCTGAGATTTAAATTTCCAACACTACGTACAATATCAAGCTGACCGAAAAAAAGGTGATGCTGGAAATTATATTACTAGGAACATAGTAGTGCTAGGATTTAAATTCTCAGCACCACGAACAATATCAAGTTAGCCGAAAAAAATGGCGTTGAGAATTATATTACCAGGAACATAGTGGTGCTGAGATTTAAATTTCCAGCACCACGTACAATATCAAGTGACATTTGGATGACTCGGAATTTTCGATTGTGACTCGGATGCTTGCAAACTCTCAGTATTAATTACATATTTGTTTGGCGGGAGGAGTAAAAAGGGAATGAAGTGTGTGTTTTGATAAATATGAAACCTGTTAGTGCATATAAGATCCACATATCTCCACAATGGTATGATATTGTCCACTTTGGGCCCAAGCCCTCATGGTTTTGTTTTTGGGCTTTACCCAAAAGGCCTCATACCAATGGAGATATCTTTTTTTTCTTATAAGCACATGATCTTTTCCATGTCTTACCAATGTGGGACTTTGATTGTATTCCCCATACTCCCAACAATCCCCCCCTCAAACGAAGGACCACATTGGGCCCCCCCTCAAGCCTATCCCTCCTCGAAGGATTTTCTCTGCTTGATGTCCGATCTTCAACCCACCAGGACTTCCTGCCAGTTGTTCGGTCCCCCCGACCCAACTAGACTTCCTTCCTGATGTCTGGTTCTCTTGATCCGGACGTGGGAGCTCAACTTCCTTCGTTCGAGGTTCATGGCTTGACATGGACCATGGCTCTGATACCAATTGTTAGTGCATATAAGATCCACATATCTCCACAATGGTATGATATTGTCCACTTTGGGCCCAAGCCCTCATGGTTTTGTTTTTGGGCTTTACCCAAAAGGCCTCATACCAATGGAGATATCTTTTTTTCTTATAAGCACATGATCTTTTCCATGTCTTACCAATGTGGGACTTTGATTGTATTCCTCATACTCCCAACAAAACCATGAGACTGTGTTTGGACAATTCCAAAATTGAGGTGTGCTCTTTGATAAATTGTCAAAAATATATTGATGACCTTATGATATTTAGAATTTCAAAATCTTGATATAGTCTGAACTAGGGAAATTCTAAAAGCTTTTGGTGGTGTTGGTAAGTATGACATGTCTAAATCCTTTAATGACTTTGTGTCGAATTTTTTCAAGATTACGAAAAATTTTAAAATCTACACCTCTTAATTTGGTTGTAAAATCAAAGTCCGAGAACATGATTACACTCAGTCCAAAAGAATATAATGATTTTAATTTGAAATGATTTTGATGTTTCTAAGGTCATCAATGAGTTTATTAAAAACTCACTTATGATCTTAGACATTTCAAAAATATTTAATTCAAATTAAATTCATTGTACTTTTTATATCATTTAAGTGCAACTATACTCTTAATTATGAATTTCATAGCCTACATAGAGAGCCGTAAATGTTTGAATTTGACAAAATATTTAATAGTCGATTGATGAACTTGGTTGTTATATAGTAGTTGATTAATTCGACGGATGATGCATCATCAATTAATTGTCAATCGTAAATAGAGCATAATATATTTAAAAATTTAGTACACGAAATAATAAATTTTAAAATTTATGTGTAGATTGAATTAACAAATTTGTTCATGTATCACATCTATATTGAATACAGTAAATTGCATTAGCAGGCTGACAAAGGGGGGGGGGGGGCGACATTTCTACAAATGACGGGGTATTTATAAAAAAAAGGTGTTGCTTCAGGGGCCAAAACGAAACGTTTCTTGATAAATGCACGAGACTAGTCGCGGTTTGCTTGCGTTGCAAGGAGAAAAGCTCGAAAAACAAGTTGGAAAAACAAGTAAAAAGGAGGAACTCGCGTTGGATCGACGATCCAATTTTGCAAATCCTAGCGGATTCTTAAAGCCTCACACGATTCGAGATTCGAGTCGCTGGCAATTGCACTGCCACCATGTGGGTGGAGCTCCTGTGCGGCCTGGTGTTTTACAAGATCATTCGCCGATTCTTCGACGGCGACGACGCCATCCCGGACGTCGATAGCTCTGATTCCGACGCCAGCTTCGTCGTCGCCGCTAGGTATTTCGAATCCCTTTGTACTTCTTGGATACGCCAACTCCGGGGCCACTCAAGTCGCTGTAATCTGATCCTTTTGTTCTTCCTCGTGTTGCGGGGTTTCCAGATTGGAGAAGGTCTTTAAGGGCAAGGCGTTCGTTGGGCTTCGGATTCCCGATGCCGATGCAGGCACTCGACAGCACATAGATGTTGTGCTTGTTACCAAGAGGTCTGGGTTTGATCGGCTATTCTACGTGGTCACATCTGAGGATTGAGTGTTTTCAGAATTGAATTTCTTAGAAAATTCAGATTCGCTATTGCTTTTATCCACCTCATCAGCTAAAAGTGAAATCCTTGTGTTGGACTAGTATCTTGTTTAGGCAGATTATTTTACTTATATCTAATGGAGATCGATATTTGACTCTTATTAGTTCTCACCTAGACGGTTTGTTGTTATTCCCTTCAAACTGTGAGAAATCATCCATGCTTGGATTTGACAATTGAGTGTTTTTGGGATGGAATTATATAGATCATCTGAATTCTTTTTTGCTTTTACCTACCTTGTCAGAATTTTATAGATCATCTGAATTCTTTGTTACTTTTATCCACCTTGTTGGAATTTTATAGATCATCTGAATTCTTTGTTGCTTTTATCCAACTCGTCTGCTACAAGTGAAGTCCTTATGTTGGAAACGTTTCTTGTCTATGCATATTATCTTATATTTAAAAAGGTTGATATTTCACTTTTATTAGTTGCTACTTACTAGATAGTTTATTCTCATTAGCCCTTATAAACTTGAGAAATCTTCATTTTTTG
Organism: Wurfbainia villosa; assembly: GCA_025175895.1. Taxonomy (NCBI): domain Eukaryota; kingdom Viridiplantae; phylum Streptophyta; class Magnoliopsida; order Zingiberales; family Zingiberaceae; genus Wurfbainia; species Wurfbainia villosa. The sequence goes on from CM045998.1 coordinate 22,529,142, forward strand.
AATTTTTTTTTCGACGAGGAATAAGTGGATTATATGCCAGGGAAGTGATGGTGGTAGCAGTTCGGAATTTTTCCGGTTTTGTGGAGGTTGGTAGTGACGGGAACTGGGTTTGTACAAGTGACAAAAAGCACAAACCTAAGACGTATCCAGATCCAGTAAGAAATTTAAATTTCAATATTTTGTAGATCTTACTATTTCCATTATATTAGGGATAGTCAACAGACAAATTCTTTATTTCATAAACCATGCCATTGTGTAATAGTGCTTATGATTATTATAACCGACTATTTGAACACATTATAGGAATCATGGAAAGCATGTATGATCTTCTTCAAACACTACACTAATTGAACAAACTTTTAGACTTTGTTAATTAACTTGGTATGCTTTCCAGCTAATCATTAACAAACTCATGGCATATTGGCTAGCTTATTTTGTAAAACTTTGCTACTGTTTAATTGTCCTTACGGTAAATTATATCTGACTGTACGATCACATTATGGACAGAATCATGAAAAACATGCGTGATCATTCTTCAAGTTCACACTAGTCAAACCAACTTTTAAACTTTGTAAATTAAAGTGGTATGCGTCCCAATTGATCATTAGCACATGGCATATTGGTTGGTTTTGTTCTTTACACTGTTCTGTTTGTATTGTCCATACCTTATCTAATAGATTAGTAATTATGTTGTTCAGGTGATTGAAGTTAACAGACAAGTAGAAGTTCTTGAATCATACTTGGAACAAAGGGGAGCAATTTTGCCTAAAGGACACATAATTGGGCGTGTCATACTTTCTCATTCAAATTGTAGGTATGGATTTCAATGAATCAATATTCAAGTAGGTCTCGTAGAATATATTTATTCTGCAAGAAATATGTAGTTTGTTTTATGTGGGTTTGTTTTTTACGATTCTCTTACATGGGAATGTTGTTATTATATGCTTATCCTTTTTAGTTATTAGGGAATTATATAACACAAACTTTGAAGCTAAATGTTAGGTTGGCCTGGTGTACTGGTTACAGATAATTTCGATCTTAATATATAAATTGATAGAAAACAACATCATCCATGTTTTGTTCTTGTGATTAGTTTAGTATTTTCTTTTCTGTATCATTGTATCTAAGATTATTTGATAATGATTCAAGTCAAATCCAGCTTTCTTAATTGTAGTCTAATAGTCTACTTTGTCTTTATGTTCTGCTTTGTTGTTTTAAATAGAATGGAAACAGGATATGATTACAAAGAATTTTTTACTTTTTATGATTTGTATTGTACTGGGTACACAATTGGGAATCTTGTATATGGAGTGAAGGCTTGACAATAGTATCTTTATTTAACCATTACATTTACCTTTTATGATTAAATCTGTTATGAAATTGGCATTTTATTTCAGCTTATTCAATTTATTTCATGAGCTGATGTATTTTGTGTGTATCATATTTTGGGTGGCTCAATCTCATGCTTGTGTTGCTGGTTAGGCCTTCGTATTCCATTTCTTCACAACTGGAGGTTGATACTTTTGATAAATGGAGCTTGCTTAAACCAGAATCAGGAAGTGGATTATCTAACTGGATCAAAGGAGCAGTTGGCAAGAATGATAGGACAAATTGGTTTGAAAAACTTCATTTTATCCTGAGTACATCACCCATGTGGGACCGGTACATTCTGTTCTTTCTTCTGTGTTTGTCTTTGCTAAACAAAAGATTAATCACTAATTATGTTCCTATCGATTCTTCCTGGATAGGCAATATTTTTCTTTGGTTTTGAAAAATCCAAAAAAGAGGATCTACTAGGGACCATTGAATTTAGGGTATTTTATGCGAAATCAGATATGTAAGTGCAGTAGTCACATCTATGAAGATTAAGTGAAAAAAGTGAAATCCATCGAAATGAAGAAAATACATGATGTTTGGTTGTGGTTTAGCATTCTCCCATATTGCATGTAATCCTATAGCTATAGTAACTTTTAATTTCATGTTCTTTGAGTCCTCTAATGCTAGCAATCTTTCTCTCACTTTTAACATTTTGAGCACTTATTGGTAGTGGTACATTTCAAGTAGGTTTAACTGTCATTTTGTAGAACTTCTTTTTTAAATTTTAAAAATATTTTATGATCACAAAGAACACTTGACACTCTTTTCTATTTGAACCTTCCTACTTGTATTCTATGTATTACATCTCTTTCAACTTCTCAATCCTTTTGCAAAAATAATTTTAAATACTTAAAGTTCTCAATTACAGATAACTCATCATCTCCTATCGTAATATTTATCTTATTACTTCTAATATTGCTAATTTAAACTCCATATATTTTGTTTTTACTCTGCTAAATCTTAAACATTTCACTTCTAGTGATTCCCACGAAGATTTGAGCTTAACATTTATGCCTTCACGTGTCTCATTTACTAAAATAATATCATCTAAAATCAAAATACACCATGGTAATGTATATTGGATGTGTCTAATGAGTTCATTCATGATTAATAAAAAAGACAGAAAATTGGAACTTATCCTTCGCACACATTTTTTCCTCTTAGATATAAATTATTTGGTTCATCTTCAAATTCAATGACATCTCTTTCTTGCTTAATTAAAATCTCTCTCTCACACACACATATATTAGAGTAATTGCCATTTTCTCAAGTTATTCCTTCCCAAGAAGTGGAAATCATTTTTCTATAATGATAATTACAATGTTCCTCATAATTGTTGAAAGGGAGGACTGAATGAAGAATCTGAATGAAAAAAAAGAACAACTCGGTGCACGAAGCATCTGCCATATAGGATCTCGGGAAGGGTCTATTGTTCGCAGTCTTACCCTGTTTTGCAAGAGGCTATTTTCAGAACTGGAACTCATAACCTCGAGGTCCCAAGACAATAACTGTACTATTGCTCTAAGGCTCCCCTAACGAAGGATCTGAATTTAAATGGAGAATTTTTCACATAGATTCAAGTGCAATGCTAATATAGTCAGACACTTATGTAGGTGTATCAAACTGTATGTCTACCTAGATTGAGAGTTGGACCCTAATTATGGAACAATGTAGTTATGTTGATCTACGCTCTGTGACCTGTGATAGATGCTTAGCGAGAAACACCAATCTTAGCTATTTAGAATATAGATAATTTCATGCTTTTGAAAGTATATTTTTATAACATTTTGCTAGTTCTTTCTTGAAACTTAGCGCTTGTTCATTCATCATCGGGTCACTCTTTCTAGTATTATACTTGCATATTGATTCTTCATCTACCCCTCTATACCCACGTTGGATATCACACTCAGACACCAAGAGTCTGATTGGACACAATATTTCTTTTGATCATCTATAACACATTTAGAAACGGCCACGTCCTATACTTGGATCCACATCTATCTTGGATACTTGTACTCGAGTTCATGTAGCATGGTAAATAATTGAATGAAGAGGCTTTTACATATTTGTTCTGCAAAAGTGCTGTATTCAACACTAGAAAAGTTAGTGTTTGCACATATGCACACTCAACATACATATCATATACATAATATATATTTGCAGTGCCACTGTTTATCAAATAAACTTGTTGTACATTGTTACCAATTATCTCAAGGGTCCTAAAATTCAGATACTTGAATTGCCTTTATTGTTCATGAAGCTAAAGTTATTTTTGCATTTAGTTTAACAGTATTAATTCCACTTGAAGTTTATGCTCTTTTTTTTTTTTCAAATTAATGCTGAATTGCTAATAGTTAACAAATAAATCTTAGCTATAATGGTACCACATTCGTATCCATATAATTATCATCTATCCAGTGACCTAAATTTAATCATCATTGGTTACAGTTGTTAACATTCAGATGATATGATGCTTATGCATGCAATCATTAATAACAAATGAATTTTTGGGCTAATGGTTAACTCGTACTAATTATATAAACATATTAACAAGTTTGAAACTTTCCAAGGAAATAAATTATTTTGGATGTGGCAAATAGTTTTTTCTTTTTCTGTTTAAAAAAATCAAGGATATATATGAAATTTCACCATGAAGTGCTTATTACATACTAGGCACTGCCAAGATAGATAAAAAAGAAAAACTGAAACTAAAACTCAAAAGTTAGCATTGACTCTAAACTGCAGAAATTGCTGAACTGCTTAAACCAGTACTAATTAATCTTTATGTGAAAATAATTTTTCAATATCAAGTTGAAATTACAATTCAGACCTTAATATTATGGCTTGGTGGTGTAATAAATTAATAGTATACCTCAGTTTGCATAGTATATGAGGCTAGGAAAATGAATTCATTAAAGATGCAATGGATGTGAAGAGAATCCACTTGTCAGAACAACGCATCTAATCAAGTTTATAAAATTTTATTACATTTCCTATTGACTTGACTATTCTCTCTGGTTTTAGCTTGTACGTATCATGGAGTTTTTTTTATTATCATGATGTTTTTGTCTGATTTTGTACAAACTACAAAAGAAAAGACCATGAAAAATTAAATACACCTAAACTCAACCAATAAAATTGAACCTAACCCATTATAAAAATATGAAAGGAATGACGAATCTTCTAGCACATCATAGAGATGGAAAGATCAAAGAGGGTGAAGTCTTGGAGTCAACAATGAAGTAGAAAGGCAAGAAATTTTGTTGTGCAGATGCAGGGCTAGTTTATTTCAACAGAAAGAAATGGAAATTTCCATGGAAAGGCATTAAAGTCAAAGCAATTTAGAGTTTTTTTTTCCATTGATTACTCATGCAGAAACAAAGGAAGAAAGGATCCAAAGACCCTTCCTGTAGAAAGGCTTGGAAAAAGTTATCTTTGCACTTTGTTGAAGCCCTTGTCTTCCTCACTCAACGTTACCAAGCCTCAATAAATCCATCTCCCTGAATGTTGTCGCAAGTTTTTTGACATTTTCCATTGTCTTCTCCATCTATACCTTCATTGTGGACCCCAGGAAGTCTCCAGCTCCGAGCCTCTAATTGGTCTCGTTGTCTGATGCCAACTCCTTGGCCAATGGAGCCTTTCTCTAACACCTCTGTGAACTCGGACAAGTTCTTTAGGTCAGCAGTGGCGAGCTGGTATTGATCAATTTAGTGAGCTATAGCATGATAATACAGAAGGTTGACCGAATGATGGTGAGAGAAAATGAGATGACAGAGGATCAATCTTCTTTATTTTTCAGCAGCGATGGCACAGAATGATTGATCAAGAAATGTGGGATGCCCAACATGTGATCAAATGTAATCAAATTGAGGAAGACTTTTGTCGCTATCACTAGCAAGTGAAGCTCAAGTGTTCTGTGGGAGAGGTTGAGCAAGACCACCATAATTTTATCAAATTTACTCTCTTTTTTTTTCCCATTCTCTTCTCTTTCTCTTGTCCAAGAATCGTTGACACCTAATGGTGATAGAGAAGAAGAATAGGTTGTTGAGTCTTGGTGTTAATAAGGTGGAGTTGATGGTGATTGCAACGTCTCATTGGTGGTGAAATGCTTGATCAAAAGCTAACATAATCATTTTATCATGTTTTCTCTTTTATTTTTTCTAATAATTTCTTCCTCAATAACTTTTGTGATCTCATTCCTGTATTACCAACATTGACATTCAATTTCATTATTCTATAAAATTAAAAGAAGAAAAGATGATTATAAACATTGTTTTAAAATGTCTCTTCTTGAGCCGCATGAGTATTCCCTTCGACGTGTCTTAAAGGTGGTCACATAAAGATGACATATAGTGTACCACAATCTTTATATATAGATGAAATCCTTACTTGGTTCATTTAAAGTAATTTAAACTAAATTAAATTGGCTTAAAATTTACAAGTGATAAATATTGTATATGCCAATATAAATGTTTTTCATATTTTAATACATTTTGGATATGCTTATGCCTATTCCCCCTATACCACATATGCCTTATGCAGTGACTCAATATCATAGTTTAAAATCTCAAGTTGTGCTAAATTTCGGTTTATGACCGGAGTGATAATATGGTGTCGTGTTGATACAGTTTTGGTACCATATTATGTAGCGCCGATTTGATTTTGATATTTTTCTAAATGAAAAAATATTAATTAAAAAGTATTTTTTTATTAATGGTTAACTAATATAGATGTTTATTATTGAGTTATTTTTTAGATGTTGAGTTTAAATTTTTATATTATCTCGTGAAACGTTTGATGCTTGCTGAGTAAAAGTCGATTTAGCATTAATTGAAGTCCACTAAATAGACATGGTAAGATAAGTAGATCTAAACTAGATTTATTTTAATCAGTTTAAAATTAAACCAAATTTATATATGGAATAATTTAATTCATTAGTAGTAGTATATTTTACAAAATTAGAAATTATGTTACATTTAATTTCTTTAATCTTTCTTGATAATCTTTCTCTTATATCCTTGAAGGGTTTTCTTTTCTTTTATGTTTACCTCGTGGACACATGAAGAAGGGGAAATGATAATCATCCTCAAAGAAGTTTTTCTTTTCTCTACTTAGCTTATGAAGAGATAAGGATAGAAAAAAAAAATTAACTATCCATAAAGAGATTAGAAAGATTTTTTTTTTCTCCTGTTTACCTTCTTAGACAAATAGAGGGGAAAAAATAATGAATAAAGGGAAAAAAAATTAATGCATGAAAGAAGGGAGGAAAATTAAAATAAGAGAAAAAAAACACGGAAAAAATTATCTGATTAAAAAATAAAAATTTCTATCTAAAATTAAAAATTGAAAAAAAGATAGAAAAAATTAAAAATTTAAAAAAAGTGAGTCACTGTGACGTGAGGCCACCTCAAAGTTACGGTGCTGGTTAATTGGCAGAATTATAAATTCTGCCCGTGTCAATTGGCACGAGTTGGTATTTAAAATCATGATTAGGATACTCTTTACTCGTTTTTTGGAACCTTGTTTATAAATATTTAAATTAGATTGGAAAATATTAATATATCTTACTTTCCATTCTTTGTATATGCTTCTGTGTGAACATTCTTGGACGCCATCAACGAAGCATCTTTTAGATGACGAAATTATTCAACTTCTATAATCCACTCATTATCAAATTTCATATCCAATAACCAGATTGAATCATATTAATCTCTTTTCTCTTGAATGACAAGTTCTTTAACTTTTGTAATCTACTACTTATCAAATCCCATATTCAACATACAAATTTGTTCTTATAAATCATACTTTTTTCTCAACTTAAGTTGGAGATAATATTTCAGAATTCAAGGGCATTAAGTTGTTGTTACTTCAAATGAATTCTTTCTTTTAGATGAACATGCTCAAAGGTATGCTAATGTCTTTTGCATCTACATTACTTGTGAAACTTAAAATATGAATGAGAAGTCTTTGAAGTTCACAACACTCTTCACTATAGCTTTCAGCCATAAACTAAAGAAAACAAACTAATTCATAAACAATTTAATTTAAAGTTATAAAATAGTTTTACTCTTATCTTTTTTGCTATTGCCATGTTATGTGAAACATCTCTTCACTACTGATGGATTTCTCTAGTTCATCCATCGATTTTCATCTCTACATTTGAATAGATTTTCTAAATTATTCTATAAAGACTCATTTTAACTTTCATATTAGAATTACAATTTGGATCATAATGAACCTACAATTACATATAATGGATGAAAAATCATAGACACAATATAAAAAGCATTAAGGGAATTCAATTTAAATTTATACTGAGGATTCAGACAATAGACTGGGGCATATAATGGTGTATGGAATTGTAAATCTCATTTAGTGTCATCATCTAACAAATTCCTCGACATCTAGTCTTGTTGTCATTATAGTTCTAAACAATTTATTCCTTGACTTTATCCATAGCTGACTTCACATCACAATCCACAAATTATAGTACTTTCACAAGTGGAGTTGTACATTTTAAAATTTACAAAATCTTTGATTATATTATACAAGGTTCAAAATCTTTGATTGGAAGATATTATTTTGGTAGTGTGTCGATATTTTGATGTATGGTGTCAATAGCAAATTAGAGGTGGAAGGAGAAAAAAGAAAAGATAAAAATAAAACAAAGACTATATATTAAAGTTCAGACATCGTTTGTATGGATACATGCTAAAAAAAATAACATTATCTTAATTTATCTTGTCCTACATTGTATCATATCAAGGAGTGTTGAACATGACATGATATTTATTGATGCCATTAATACAACACAAGAGACATTACCTTTGTTAAATAGCATAGAGGTTGATAATTTATTGAAATGATACATTTCACCATGCTGTCTGGCTTGGTATAAGATTTTAAACCATGATATAATATAATGTGTTGCACTATTTTCTTTCATATAACTTCCAAAGAACTTATGGCTTACAATTTGGAAGAAAACATGCATCTAATTGTAATTTTTTTCGCTTTTGTTGTTTCGAGTGTTAGGTATGCTACAAGAAATTTAGTTATAAGGCGTCTTGCTAATACCTTCCTTAGTAAATTTCCTATATATATTGAGTACTAAAGTGTGGCGATAAATAAGCATTGTCATTCATTTTGCTTCTAAAATAATATAAAAAATATGAATCAATATTAACAGATATCAAATCCAAACAATTTGGAACACAAGAAAATTGAACCAATTTTGTCCTTTTTATTTTGAACATTTCTCTCTCCAGTTGTTGCATAGTTAGATGCACTGTCCATCATAAGATAACATGCTTCAGCTACCTTCACTATACTAGCAAGTGAATTGAAACACCTTGTTTGTATCTTTGATCGCGTCTATGGTGTTAACAGTCAAGGATTATCCCACTAAGGGAGATTAGCTATATAGATTTTCCTATGTCATTAGACTCTATCTCTTACTATAACATCATCTATATTTAAATAAATTTTATCTTGTTTTATTGTTATTAGCTAAGTCTTCTTTGGTCTTCCTCTTTCTCGTTTGATTTGCATATTTGTAATAATTTCATATCGTTTAATTGTAGCATTTACCGATCGTCTAAGTACATGGTCATACCATTTTAAATGTCTCTCGAAATTTTTTCTCAATAGATGCAACCCCAACACTCACTCTAATATTTTTATTTTTTATTTTATTCATCCTCGTATGTTCACACATCCATTTTAACATCATCTCTGCAACTTTTATCTTCTTCTTACGTGCTCGAATCATAGCCAACAATATGAAATACTAGACAAATTGATCTAAAATATGATCAACGAAGATAAAACTGAAAGAGGCATGATACGATCCGAATATATAAATCGATTGACCTAAATTGACTAATTATAAAGATAATTTACTTTTAGAAAATTAATAATTGTTTTTGTCATATAATTTAAACTTTAGTTAATCTTACAACTTATAAAATTATTTTTAAAATACAAATTATTGCTGTATTATCTTATATACTTTTTTTATTGACCTAAATGATACGATCCATTTATGGTACAATTAACATGAAACAAATTGCTACCCCTATGTGTTAATAGATCTTGGAAATATTGTGTTAATTAATTATTAACCAAAATATTTATAAGAGAGTGATTTCTACTATCAGTTCATCCTTCATGCACTATAGTGCATCTTATTTTCCTTCACCCAATTTTATATGTTTATTTATTAAATCTACTTCTCTAAATATTTCATTCTTGCTTCATCATACCTAGGACATGACTATGCTCTTTGACTGATTTCAACAATTCTATACATAACGGGCTTTATGCTGAGTTATCGTCTTCCCTTTTTCACAAGTTAATTTACTATTTATTTGTTTCACTTTCCTAACTCCCTTGAACACACAAGAGTCCATTCTCCCCATGTTTTCTTTCCAGCTGGTAGTGTTTCTAGTTCACAAATTAATTCAGTTTTATTTGCTTCACTTTCTAGCTCCCTTCAACACAAAAGAACCCATCCTCTAAAACTTTTCAAGTAGGTGCAACTTCTTGTCTTTTGTCCATCTAATGTACAACTGCAACACTTATTCTGACAATGATTGCATTCCAATCTCATTCAGTTTCCTTAAAACATTTTTGCAATTTTCCAAGTGACGTTAACATTCTATGGTTCTTTAAGAGCATTTTGTGAAGTGTGAATAATAGCTAATTCTAAGAAGAAATTATCAAAACTGAGAATGAGATCGAAATGAACAAACAAAAGGTTGCATATCAAATCAAATGAAACTCAAAAAATGTATGAAACTAAACAAATCATGTGAAACCCAAATCAAATGAATATCAGACAAAAGGCTGTATATGATTAAACCATATGATAGATGAAACTCAATAATCCATCTGCTGTCAATAAACTATATGAAACCCTACCCAGAAATATCTGCCCACCAGCAATAAACTCAACCAACGTTTGTTGATAATAGACTCAATAAACCTTAGCTGGGAACATCCCCTCACCACCAAGCTGATATATGTGCAACTGTGGAAGTTCAACCAGAACCATGGAAAATGAAGTCCATGGCTTGTTGCTGCTTGCTGAAGTACTCTAGTCGCCGAACAGCTGGAGTGCTTTGGTTGAGCTGGAGAGTCACCAATGTGTGGAAGAGTGAAGACGAATATGGCAGAAAGGTCATCAAGGAATGCAGTATCGAAGAAGAAGATGAAGAGGTGGTTAATGAACAAAAACAGACACACATTGAAACTGTGCTCTAAATTATGTGCCAGTCTTTTTTATTCGTTGATGAGGGATTAAAAACATGGATTTTCTTTTTATAATGTGTGATGGTTGAACATGCCATTTGAGCTGAATCAGTCTGATTTGACTCGAATCACTCCAATTTGATTCATGATCAAATCCAGTTTGTGCATGTGATTCATACCATTTTATATTTGAATCTCATTGAATTGGAAGATCTAAGCCAGGAATTAACTGATTATTATAATACTGTTTTTGATCTATTTTATAATTAGTTTATGAAACCTTTTGATTCTTAAATAGATAACCAAAACCATTCACATTATAAACTCAATGTGGCATCTTCACGTGTGCATATATTTGTTCAACTGGGTAATGGGTACAAAGTATTCCTTCCTAGCAACTACCTCTTTGTGTTCCAAGTACTTTTAGACTAACTGTATCTAATGCAACTATATTTTATTTGATTAATGAATTTTTTAACATAAGCCAAATGCTTCATGAAACACAGACTCTCAATTGCTTTCATTTGTGTGTGCTTGCACGCGTTTAACTGCTGTTTCTTCTGCAAACTATTTTTTCAGCTTAGAACTCAAAGGCGACAGAAATATTCTTGGTGAGTTCCTTGAGTTCAAGGCCAACCAAGATGACATGCAAGTTTTAAGAAATGTGAAGAGATCAAAAGTTGGCCAGTTCACTGTCCAAAAGCCGAGTATGTTGGGTTTAGGTAGGCCATCTTTTCTATATATTTTTAATACATTTATGAAGTACAAGATATTAATGAATATATTTGGTGTGAAGGACCATAATTGGAAGCCAAACTTGTTCCCTCTAAGCAATGAGGCAATACCCATTATTAGCTGGCTTGTTTGATTTTTGATTTAAAATTCTTGACTTGGATTTTCATACTGGTGCACACATGTGGGTCGTGATTATATTGAAACTAGGGTGGAGAACATTTTTGTGTCAAAAGTTTTGGAGATACAACATGAAAAGATGACTGAAATTTAATCATGTAATCCTAATGACCAAATCCAAACTTATGAGGACTGTCTTATAACTTCAAAGAAACAAGATATGCATCTACATGTCACAAGGATAAATATTAACTAAAATCAACCCTAGCTGGATAAGCATCTTATTATTTATATTGCAACGTCTGATGTGTTTTCCCCTAAACTATCAGTGCGAGTATAATGAATCTTGTCATCATCATTAGAGTGGATCGTTATAACTCTTCAATGAATTTATACAGAGCCTATATTTAATATTGATGCCAAACCTAACTAGTTGGTGATCATGACTTGTTTTTGTGGTTGTATGTCTAGTAGGGATCATTCATGAATAACTGTTTCAATTTTTCTAAAAGAAATACAACGGTCAAACACCACATGGATTCATAGGAACACATCCACTTATTGAGCAGCTGTAGTTATCCTCGTTAGCTTTATCCTTCTTACATTTAACTATCATCCCAACACGAATGCAGGTAGATCAAGGCTCCAGGTACTATACTTGACTCGAGACTATCGAGGTGGTGGTGCTTCATCTTCGGAATGGAAGGAGGCTGCAGTGAAGCCAAATACAGAGGTCCTATTTCAGCCAATAAACTCCAAGAAAGCCTGGAAGTTTAAGCTTTCGAGCATTGTAAGCGTCACTCTTAGTGCATAGGCTCGTGCTTATCGAGCTACCCCCACACTTTACTCTGAATCAATTCCCATACATTACATAGGTATTTGAGTATAATGTTTTCGGTGTTGTATATAAGATCTGTAGCTCATTCTGGGGTATCATGGCATGCAATATTTTCATCTTGGAACAAGTTGGATAGTCTGAAATTTTCATCTCTTGAGCTCAATTATGACTCAGTTATGTTTCTTCCATGAAATTTGATGTTGCATAATCTATAGCTTTTTTATGTATTTGGCATTATTATGAAAATGATTTACCAAAGTAATATGCACGGTGGTAACTTTATTTGTTTGTAGTTTTCTTTAATATGAATCTTGAATTACGCCGAGAAAGGGAAAAAATGGATGATGCTTCTCACGAATCTAATATGTAATTTTGTTTAAACAATTTAGCTTGTCGTCTTTCAAATCCTGTCAAAATTTGTTAATGTTCCTGTGTGTGTTGTGTCTCCATGCTGATGTTATTAAAAATATATAAAATTTACCAATCTAAATTACTGAGCTTAGTTATAGATTATACGTTGTTCCACTAGTTAATGTAAACATGATGCCATAACAACAAATCATCTTGGTTCTAATTTTTAGATAGCCTGTGTATTTTATTCTTGAATTTTCTAAAAGATGTTTTTTTTATTTTTTTTAAAGACTAAATTTACTAATTATATATTTTTAAACTTTTCTTGTAATTTTGAATGGAAAAAACGACAATTTATTATTTCACGTTCTCAAAATTGAGAAATACTGTAATCGCATACGTAACTTTCATAATTATCAAATTGCGTATCACTTTCCAAATTTACCTCTCCACTCAATATTTCATTTTTTTATATTAATGAAATGGCTCCATCAGTCGGTTTTGGACGAAATCGACTGATGGACCTAAACACTTCAGAATCACATGATTCGAAATTTTTTGTATTTCTCTCACACTCCATAATACGGATGTGACTTCAGAAAGTATTATGATACATCATATTGGGAGCAACAAATTTTTGAAACTTTGATTTTTTTAATAGAATAGCTTCATCAATCGGTTTTGTTCGAAATCGGCTGATGGACCTAGACAGCTCAGAATCACGTGATTCAAAAATCCATGTACTCTTCTCGCACTCCATAATACGTATGTGATCTTGAAAAGCATTATAATGCACTATTTCAGGAGCAATGATTTTTGAAACTTCAAATTTTTTTAATGGAATAACTCTATCAATCGATTTCGTTCGAAACCGACTGATGGACCTAAACAGCACGAAATCACATGATTCGAAGACCTGTGCGCTCCTCTCACACTCCATAATACATACATGACCTCAGAAAGCATTGCAATAAATCATGTTGGGAGCAACAATTTTTGTCACTTGTGCCCCATATATGAAGTGTGGTCGAAAGAACATTTCAAATGTTACGATAACGATACTCGCCGGATGAAGTCACAAATTGTTAGGGCAATCTCTTGCCATGATTAGGTTTTGATGTGTGTGGCAAAGTGTTTAAGTTAGTTTGTTATGTTGATTTGATATGTGCGTTGAAGTCGTGCAGGACTTAGTAATTCGCACATGGAGCCGTGGCGAGTTTCACATCTCATGACTCGGGCCTCGAGTCGGTGAAGGATAGCTTTGCGGAAGCCGTGCGCTTGGAGCATCCGAGGGACCGCCGGACGAGGATCTTGGAGTGAAGCCGGAGGAAGTAGACTTCGAGGCAAGAGATGCGAAGGAGCATTGCAGAGTCGTGCGCCTGATGCTGCCGAGGGACGTGGCCGCGAACGAAGAGAACTTCGAAGGCGAGAGACTCCGAGGGATGAGAGTGAGCGAATGTAACCCGGAAAGGGGTAATAGCTCGTAGGTGAAACTTGGCCATTTGGCTAAGTGTCGGATGGGATTTCTCGACACCAGTCGACTGCCATGGAATGACAGTCGATTGCTCTGAGTCGATTGGGTTCGACTGGTGTCTGACTCATGGGCATTTGTCCCAGCGGTCATTGCCATGGACCGGCGATCGTTGCCGATCGATCGGCCGACCGCCAAGAGACGGATCGGGATGATGGTACTGTGCATGGGCACAGAATGGAGTCGACCTCGTTGAGGACTCGACTGATTGAGCACCAGTCGACTGATGGTAATATCAGTCAACTGATGCCAATACCATTGGATGGAATCCAACGTGGAAAGCGGCCGTTATTGGGCAACGGTTACGGGATCAGTCGACTGATCGAGGGCATCAGTCGACTGATCCTGTGTCAACGGGAAGAAACCCTCTTCCTTTATAAAAAGGAAGGGGATGGGGCTTTGGGAGGCTAATGCTTGAGTTCTAAACTTCTCCCAAAGTGCCATACACGATTCCCTACTCTTCTTACTTGCTTTTACTTCAATCTTATTGTAAGAAGAGTGATCTTGATTGTAAAGGTTACCTCCATCTAGCTTGGTGCAAAGGAGAGACCAATAGTGATTGGCTTTGGCGGAGTGATTCACCATGGACGAATCGGACCGTGGATTAGCGGCGTAGCCGTGAACCACGTTACATCTCGGTGTTTGTATTGTTTGTTTATCTTTTGCTCTGTCTTTATTTATATTTGCATATTCCGCTTGCGCTAACATTTTGTAGGCGAGCAAAATACGACATCCAACGAACGAGGGCTATTCACCCCCCTCTAGCCGGCCGATTCGATCTCCCAACAAGTGGTATCAGAGCGAGGTTGCTTGTCACCGGACTAACCGCCGCAACAAGCTCTTCATCAAAAGATGGCCGGCTCGAACATTCATCCGCCGAAGTTCGAAGGGGAATTCGTTTGGTGGAAGAAGCGAATGGAGGTATTCTTCGAAACCGACTTTGAAATTCTCTTAATTATGGAAAACGGTTTCGAGTTGCCTAGGAACGAAAATGGGGAGCCATTGGAGAAATCAAGGTGGAGCAAGAGGCAAAGAGAAGAATACTTGGCAAATTCAAAGGCCAAGCATCACCTATACAATGTCCTCCCCCAACAAGAAGTCAACCGGATAGGAGAGTGTGCTAGCGCCAAGGAAATGTGGGACAAATTAATAGAGATTCATGAAGGCACATCCGAGGCGAAGCTAGCAAGGAGAGATGTCCTTCGCTCACAATTGTCCAATATCAAACTCGAAAAGGGAGAGAAGGTAAAATCCCTACACTCTAGATTTAAGGAAATTCTAACCGGTTTGACAAGTGTAGGTGAAAAGCTCTCCAACCGGGATATGGTAATGAAGGCCATAGATGCCTTTCCCTGGTCCTCAAGATGGAGCTCCATGGTGGATTCGTTTTACATCTCCAAGAACTTGGAAGTAAGTACCTTGGAGGAGTTTTTCTCAACAATGGAGCTCCACGAAACGAGGCTTGAAGGAATACAAGAAGAGCCAAGAATCAAACCTTCAAGAGGAGTAGCTTTGATAGCAAACAAGGGGAAGAAGAAGATAGAGATCCCCTCCTCCTCCGATGATGAAGCCTCTTCCTCCTCCTCCATGGATAGCACAGAAGAAGCGTATATGGTAAGGAGGGTAAGACATGTTTTAAAAGGTTTTAGATTTAATAAATCTAATGATAGGAATAGAAGACCAAGGGGGAAGGTCATATGCTACAATTGCCAAGGAAAGGGGCACATAAGGGACAATTGTCCTCTCCTAAACAAGAGCAAAGAAGAGAGGAAGAAGAAAGAAGAAAAGAAGAAGAAAAAGGGGAGCAAGAAGAAAGAGGAAAAGAAGGTCAAGGAAAAAGGAAAGGCCATGGCTCTCAAAGCAAAGACATGGGATGACCTTGCTTCCTCATCCTCATCAGAAGAAGAAGAACATGTCTACTCAAATTTAGCACTAATTACTTTTGATGATTTGGATTGTTCCTCCTCCTCAAATGAAGAATCAAGCACAAGTGGGGAGAGCTCAAATGAAGGGGGAGCCACCTCTACATCCTCATCCGAAGAAGAGGATTTGGTAAGTGAGGTAACAAATCTTCCCCCTAAGCAAATTATGTCTATGATTTCTAGCCTCACTAAGGACTTATTTAGAGCCAAGAAAAAGAACAAAAGCATGCTTGACCAAATTAAGGACTTAGAAGAGAAGTTAGAGAAAGCACGCTTAAATGATGATAATTCTTCTAGTCATGATAATGATGATGCATGCTCACATGAATATATGTCATTTAATGTTAGTGATGCATGTATGGATGAAAATAGGGCTTTAAGGGAAAAGGTAGATTATTTAACCAAAGCCCTAGAGAAATTCACAATTGGCTCAAACACCTTGAACATGATCATAGAGAGCCAAAGAGCTAGCTTTAATAAAAAAGGCCTTGGATATAAAGAAAAGAAAAATAACAAGGCCTACAAATGTCTAATTGCTAGGGGTCAAGATAAGAAAAAGACAATTACTAGGAAATGGATCCCCAAGGAGTATCTTGTGAACCCTATAGGAAAGAATTTGTATTGGGTTCCAAAATCCATCCTTAAGGGTTAGAAAAACCCTAGGATAGTCAACCATATGGACTTGACCTATATCATATCTTTGATTGACTTAGGATGTTGGGACACATTTTTTGAAATAGTATTAGGTGATGATAATGTGCCTATAAATTGATAATAATACTTAAATCAATGTAATTGTTATGTATATGTGCAATCATGATTTATGATTTTGAAATTTGGCACATCATCATGAGAAATAGGGTTTAAATCATGCCTTAGGTGATATTTTGCTTATTATCATGATATAATACCTAATGCATGATAACAATTCAATGAACACATGTATTTCATGATCATATGAATTTAAGTCATATATGTCTTTATGATCATGTTGAGTGTTAGGATGATACTTAACCTTGATAGAATTGTATGAATATAATGGTTAAGTATATACAAATACCCTCTAGGATGCATTTCACACTCACCATAGGCTACTTTGATTGAAAACTTAGCATGGGTGAGATGTTAGGATGATACAAATGTCCATTAATGTCTATGACATTTAGATGGTCATTTAAAGTATCAAAATAGCAATAATAGACTAATCATGGGGAAGACTTATGTTTAATTCATAGACATATTGCCCAAAGATCATGGTTGGATATTTCATATGTTTTCAAAACAATTTCTTAATCTAAAATCTATGTATTCATGTTTTGAAACAATTGGAACCAAAACTAGGTGTTAAACTTGATACTCACATGATTAAAAACCTAGTGTTTTTTAAAGCTTTTGGATTTTTGGCAAATACGTGAAAATATAATGATTTTTCATGAAGATCTATTTTTCACTGATAAAGAATCTTACAAGAAATATGTTCCCCAAATTTCATGATTTTTTGAATTTTCTGGAATTTTTAATGCATTTATGAATTTCGGTCCGAAAATCAGAAAGTTCTGAAAATCGCGTGCGATCAAGGTAGTCGAACGATCGTGATGGCCTGAAAATCAGAACAGTAAAGGCCGAATTCAGGTTTTAGACTAATTTTTGGTATTTTCCTTCTATTAGACTTGATGTCATGAGTTTATAACTTAGTGTTAATCTTTTTGATAGTGTCAAAGGGGGAGAAAATATTATGTTTAAGTTAATTATGATAGGGGGAGAATTTGTAGAGAGAGTTTCATGGATTAAGGGGGAGTTGCATGTTGCTATATCAATGTTATGTTTACATGCTTTCTTACCTTAGAATTTTTATCAAATGTTTTTACCTAACTTAAACGGATTGCCACACATCAAAAAGGGGGAGATTGTTAGGGCAATCTCTTGCCATGATTAGGTTTTGATGTGTGTGATAAAGGGTTTAAGTTAGTTTGTTATGTTGATTTGATATGTGCATTGAAGTCGTGCAGGAATTAGTAATTCGCACATGGAGCCGTGGCGAGTTTCACATCTCATGACTCGGGCCTTGAGTCGATGAAGGATAGCTTTGCGGAAGCCGTGCGCTTGGAGCATCCGAGGGACCGCCGGACGAGGATCTTGGAGTGAAGCCGGAGGAAGTAGACTTCGAGGCAAGAGACGCGAAGGAGCATTGCAGAGCCGTGCGCCTGATACTGCCGAGGGATGTGGCCGCGAACGAAGAGAACTTCGAAGGCGAGGGACTCCGAGGGATGAGAGTGAGCGAATGTAACCCGGGAAGGGGTAGTAGCTCGTAGGTGAAACTTGGCCATTTGGCTAAGTGTCGGATGAGATTTCCCGACACCAGTCGACTGCCATGGAATGACAGTCGACTACTCTGAGTCGATTGGGTTCGACTGGTGTCTGACTCATGGGCATTTGTCCCAAGCAGTCGAATGCCATGGGTGGCGCGATCGTGCTGTCGGCTCCGATCGCCGATGTAGCGGCGACGCAATGGAGTCGACCTCATTGAGGACTCGACTGATCGAGCACCAGTCGACTGATGGTAATATCAGTCGACTGATGCCAATACCGTTGGATGGAATCCAACATGGAAAGCGGCCGTTATTGGGCAACGGCTACGGGATCAGTCGACTGATCGAGGGCATCAGTCGACTGATCCTGTGTCAACGGGAAGAAACCCTCTTCCTCTATAAAAAGGAAGGGGATGGGGCTTTGGGAGGCTAATGCTTGAGCTCTAAACTTCTCCCAAAGTGCCATACACGATTCCCTACTCTTCTTACTTGCTTTTACTTCAATCTTATTGTAAGAAGAGTGATCTTGATTGTAAAGGTTACCTCCACCTAGCTTGGTGCAAAGGAGAGACCAATAGTGATTGGCTTTGGTGGAGTGATTCACCATGGACGAATCGGACCGTGGATTAGCGGCGTAGCCGTGAACCACATTACATCTCCGTGTTTATATTGTTTGTTTATCTTTTGCTCTGTATTTATTTATATTTGCATATTCTGCTTGCGCTAACATTTTGTAGACGAGCAAAATACGACATCCAACGAACGAGGGCTATTCACCCCCCTCTAGCCGGCCGATTCGATCTCCCAACAAGTCACCCCCCTCTAGCCGGCCGATTCAATCTCCCAACACAAATGAGCTCTTCGGACTCCATCACTCATGCAAATATAAAACTTCAATTTTTTGATTTCACCTTTGTAGTCATGATTAATGACACCAGCTCCGATTTGGATCCCCTTTCTCCATGCGACTCTTGATCGTGGTGCGATACGTCCATAGTGTTCTTCAGGTATTTTGAATTCTAATCTTGTAGACACTAGTGCTCGATCCCCTGCACCAATTGCTACTATGGAAATGGATTTGACCAGATGTATACAGATGGTCTATGTCATACCAGACCTTATGTTAAACGTGGAGGATTTCACTAACCACGTTGAAATTTCTATTCAAACTCAAGGCTACTAGGAATGGCAAGGAGGATCCAGCAACTTACTACCAAATGCTGAATGACAATACTTATAAAGACCAGTACAACCTCCCAGGGATAAATACTATCTTAAAGAAGGTGGGAAACTCCAAGGTATACTCAAAGTTCGACTTGAAGTTAGGAGTCCACCAGATAGCCATGGATCCAGCATCAATTAAATGGACAACTTTTATATGTCCATCTGGTCTTTACGAATGGCTTGTAATGCCATTTGGATTAAATAATGCTCCAGCTGCCTTCTAACAGAAGATGGATGAATGCTTCCAAGGTATGGATGATTTTATTGCCGTTTATATTGATGACATTTTAGTGTTTTCTAGAACTGAGAAGGAGCATATCAAACATCTGGAGATTATGCTTACTATTTGAGAAAAACATGGTTTAATATTATCTCCAACAAAATGCAAGTTGACAGTACCAAAAATTGAATTCTTAGGAGCTGAGATTGGTGAAGGAAAGCTCAGGCTCCAACTGTATATTATCAAAAAGATAACCGAGGTGAAAGAAGAACTGTGGGAAAAGAAAGGACTTAGGTCATGGCTTGGAATTCTTAATTATGCCAGGACCTATATACCAAACTTAAGCTCAAAGTTGGGACCCCTGTATGAGAAAACATCACCCCATGGTGATAAGAGGATGAAGGCCTCAGACTGGGCCTTAGTTAATCATATCAAAGCCCAAGTACAGAAGTTACCTGACCTAGAGATCCCTCTAGAAAAGGCCTATATTATTCTGGAAACTGACGGATCCATGACGGGATGAGGTGGGATTTGTAAATGGAGAAAAACAAAATTTGATTCAAGAAGCACGGAAAAGGTATGTGCTTATGCTCATGGTAAATTCCCTAATGTTAAGTCTACCATTGATGCAAAAATCTTTGCTGCTATGGAGACCATGAGTGCTTTAAAAATTCATTTCCTTGATAAAGAGGAAATAACTTTGAGAATGGACTGTCAAGCAATAATCAGCTTCCACAACAAGTCAGCAAGAAACAAACCATCACGTGTTCGATGGATAGCATTCACCGACTTCATTACTAGAACAGGGATTAAAGTAAATTTTGAGCACATAGATGGAAAGCATAATGTTTTTGCAGACACACTATCAAGACTGGTTGAAGAACCAGTAACCATGGCGGTTCTTACTGAGGAAGAAGAGGCATTTGTTGGGAGGTCGGATCAAATCGATTGGCCGGCTAGAGGGGGGTGAATAGCCCTCGTTCGTTGGATGTCGTAATTCGTTCGTTCTTCTTGCGTTGCTTGTCTACGATTGTCATTAGCGCAGCGGAATAACAATAATAATACTAACAACAAATAAGCACACACAAACACACACGATATATGTGGTTCGGAACCGAATGGTTCCTACTCCACGGGTGAGCTCCTCGAGCTCTAGTTATGTGCACGACACTAACTATAACACTCCTTTTCGACTACACGTCGGAGGTGGAGAAACCTCTCACAAGCAATTACACTAAGTAATGAAATACAAGCAATACAAAGACAAATACGAAATACACGTAAAGAACACTTTACAACGCTTGCTTTGAACCCTTTGCTTGTTGCTTGCTTTAGATGACTCTTGAAGGTCTGGAATGCAGCAGCAATTCCCCTCCAATAGCTTCACAAAAGTCTTGGCGAAATCCTCCAACTCGAGCTCCTTTTATAACCTGCATCAAGCTGTTTTCGCGCCTAGCAGTCGACTGCCAAAAGGCCCCAGTCGACTGCCCCTGTAGCCGTTGTCTCACAACGGCCAGATCCACGTTGGACAAGTTCCAACGGATCACCTACCAGTCGACTGATGATGCCCATCACCGATCGTTACCCAAGATCGAATCGCCCGTCGGCTACACGAGCGTCTATGCTCGCGACACTCCCATCACCGACCGCCATCCCTCGGCGATCATGGCCGACTTCCGATCGCCGATCCATGGCAGTTGACTGCCAAGCACAAAACCCTAGCCTTACACCAGTCGAACTCTAGTCGACTTGTACCAGTCGAACCGGCACCTATGCCAGTCGACTGACGTCGGGCAAAACCTCAAAACACCAAGTTGTTTGAGCATCTGACCGTCGGGTAAACCCTCAAACATCAAGTTTGAGCCTCCGACACTCAGTCTTAGCCACTTGGCCAAGTCCACCTTATCCCTCATGGAGTTCCCCACCAAAGCTCTCTTCCCTCGGCCTACATCCCTCAGATGCGCCAAGCGCACGGCTTCCCAACGCCATCCTTCGCGTCTCATGCCCTAGAAGTATGCTTCCCTTTGGGCTCACTCCATTCGCTCCCCGTCCGGCGGTCTCTCGGATGTAACAAGCGCACGGCTTCGCAATGCCATCCTTCACCGACTCAAGGACCCCGAGCCTAGTGAACTTACCAAGTCCTCAAGACTTTCCAAATGCACCAAGCGCATGGCTTCGCAATGCATTTCTCACCAAGCACCAAGCGCACGGCTTCGCAATGCTTTGGATTTCCCATGCCAAGCACCAAGCGCACGACTTCGCAATGCTTTGGACTTTCCCATGCCAAACACCAAGCGCACGGCTTCGCAATGCTTTGGACTTTCCCATGCCAAGGCTTCCCCCTTGGACTTCCACACCAAGCTCTATGCTTGGATTTTCCATGCCAACCCTTGTTGGACTTTCCCATGACAAACATGTCATGAGTTTTGTCTATCATCAAAATACCATCAAGGTACTGCTGGGCCGATTGCACCAACAATCTCCCCCTTTTTGATGATTGACAAAACTACCATCTCAAGTCTACCAATTCTCCCATATTGACAATTCTCATATCCCAATGAGAATTCCAACGAACCTTAATTGGTAACTTGGTAACTTCTTCCCCTTTTTGACATTACATCAAAAAGGTCCTCCCCAAGGATGTGAATGTCTCATATCCCAATGAGATCTTACAATCTCTCCCTTGGAGGAACACATGCCTACAATCTTTCTAGTGATCCCATATCACTTAAAGAGAGGCAACCCAATTTTCCTCCCATGAGGAAATACACATCCATCTTCCCACGATGGATACCTCCCCTAGAGGCTTGCTCCCCCTTGACCATTGCACCAACAATGTCCTTGGAGAGTCCCTAAGCCAATAGGAACATTAAACCAAACAAAATTAAGGCAAAGTTCAACAATGAACTCACATCCACCTTAAAATTGATACTCACCCTCAACCCAACTCCTAATCCATATCCAATGGATTTCCACCCTCTCTAATGCTCTCCCAAGCATATCCTAGGGTTAAGAGTGGTTAGGGGACCTTAACCTAGCTGAACATGGGCCTAACCAACAGGATTTACCCGAAGAATCGGCCGGTCAGAAATCAAATCGGTCGGATGCCACCCCATCGATCATTGCCAATCCATGGCGATCGACGATACTAGATTTGATTTTGATTTGAAAATGGATTTCTGAAATCCATAAGTAAATATACGTAATTTTAAAAATCTTGAAAATGCATACGTATAATACTTATCCTAAACACTATGGGTGAAAAATATTGGAAAATTATTTTACCCACTAAATTAGGAGATTGATACAAAGTTCAAAAGTTTAGAAAAGCTTCAATAAAGAGCCCTCTTTGTATCATCCCATTCAATGGTGATAACTATCAAAAGATAGGCTTCACCAAGGTTTTTCAAAAAGTTTTCAAAACCTTTAATTTCTTTTCCTTAAACATCTCACTTATATCTAGATGTGTAAAAACACATTCAAGGCAATTAATCTAGTGAGATGTGGGTTTTTGTTCTTTAAAATGGTCTCATGCATATTTCTAGGCAATATTATTTGATTCCCATCAAATCATGCCATAGTCCTTAACTTCATTTTAATTCATGCATGATATGATGATGGCATAGATATGATATAGATAAAAACATATGCCAATATCATGATGTCATGGCATGTGAATGATGTTTTAGCATACATGACATATAAACATAAATCTAAACATGATCATGACATTTTATAGATAAAAATGAAAATGATATCATGACATGGCAAGGCAAACAAAACATGGCAAGTAAAATATACTAAGGTATAGAATACCTAAGTGTGAAAATCAATTTGCCATTTTTAGGGATTAAATTCATTTTGCCTTAATGCCATTCATTTCCCTAGTGTGCCAAAAACCCAAAATGGCACACTAATACCTCTAAGACCTAATTGTGCCAATTTAAATCATTTTTAACTTCTCAAACCATTTTGGCACACCCTAATGTGTCAACTCACAATGGCTAGGTTAACTACCCATCCACTTAGGGTTGACACACCCTAACCCATTTAGCGTGAATCGATCACGCTTTTAGGAACCCAATATCTATTGGAGCTCCTTGGGTTAACAAGGTATTCTCTAGGGATAACTTCCCTAGATACCTTCCTAATGACCCTTTTAGGCTTTGAAGCCATAGTCTTTTGGGTCTTTCCTAGGTCAACTCTAGAGGTGACTCCTCCATTGACCTTCTTAGTGGCTACATTTGATTTCTTTGAGGTGTTAGCCACTAAACACATACCATGGCTAGACTTAGGGATAACTTCTCTATTAGCCTTGGTTTTCCTAGACCTAGATGTGGTTCCATAATTAAATGGAACATTATGGTAGGACATAGGTTTGTGACCCAAACCCTTCTTGCCCTTAGATGTTTCTTATTTCCTAGGTCTTGACTTTTGTACATTAGACCCCTTAACCGAGTTTGATATTATTGCTAGAGTCTTCTCCAATTTTTCTAGCCTTGACCTCAAGGCTTGGTTCTCTAGCTCTAATTTTCTCATTTTTGAATTCTCATTAGATTTTTGAGGAATGTTCTTCTTCTTAGGCATATGCCTAGATTTCTTGGGATTAACACCCAAGTTTTCTTCAATTCTCCTAATTGACTTCCTAGGTAAAATAGATCTAGTGTTTTGAGTCCTAGGTTTGTCCTTAGTTATATGAACATGCTTGGCACCTAAGCAATAAATCTTATCATTTCTCCTAGCATGCTTTTCATTTATAATTGCAAGAGAGCTAAAATAATTTTTGGCATGCTTTTTGACTCTAGGAATTAAAGGTGCATTAACTAAATGTACCTTAGGGTTAGCTTTAGGAGCTCCCCCTACATGAGTTGCACCTTCTTGCCCTTTCTTCCTCCCCCTAGGGCATTGACTTCGGTAGTGTCCCTTTTGATTGCATTTGAAGCACACAATGTGCTCTTTGCTCTTGATTTTGGGAACACCGGCATCCTTTGACTTTGGGTTGACTTTCGGTCTTGATGCCTTTTCCTTAGCCAATTTAGGGCATTTGCTCTTATAATGCCCTTTCTCCCTACACTCAAAGCATATTATGTGATTTTTATTTAAAACAATAACGCTTGAGTTACCTAGGGAGGTGGTGGAGGCCTCTTCATGATCTTCACTTCTCCCGGATGTGGATGCTTCTTGTTCTTGCTCCGGGATGGAAGATTGCCTCTCCTCCCCCTCAATGCTAGAGGTGGAGGTCTCCACCAAGTCATCCACATCTTCAAATGTTGTGGGTTCTTCTTCGGCATTCTCCTCTTCTTGTGCCGATTGGGAATTTTATTGGAATTTCATTACTTTATTCCATAATTCCCTTGCATCCCTATAATCACCCAATCTAGACCAAATAGTGTTAGGTAACAAATCACTAATCAACTTGATTACCTTGAGATTTGTCTTGAAGTCTTTAATTTGGTCTTGGGTCCATTTTGACTTCTCAATGGGCTTGTTGTGTTTGTCCCTAGGCATCTCAAAACCGTTTTCTATGATAATCATAAAATCAAAATCGGTTTCGAGATATACCTCCATCCGTTTCCTCCACCAAGAGAAATCTCCATCTAATTTTGGTGGATGGATGAAGCCGGCCATCTTGTAGTGCTCTCGCGGCGGTTAGTCCTTGAAGAGCGACCTCGCTCTGATACCACTTGTTGGGAGGTCGGATTGAATCGATTGGCCGGCTAGAGGGGGGTGAATAGCCCTCGTTCGTTGGATGTCATAATTCGTTCGTTCTTCTTGCGTTGCTTGTCTACGATTGTCGTTAGCACAGCGGAATAACAATAATAATACTAACAACAAATAAGCACACGCAAACACACACGATATACGTGGTTCAGAACCGAATGATTCCTACTCCACGGGTGAGCTCCTCGAGCTCTAGTTATGCGCACGACACTAACTATAACACTCCTTTTCGACTACACGTCGGAGGTGGAGAAACCTCTCACAAGCAATTACACTAAGTAATGAAATACAAGCAATACAAAGACAAATACGAAATACACGTAAAGAACACTTTACAACGCTTGCTTTGAACCCTTTGCTTGTTGCTTGCTTTAGATGGCTCTTGAAGGTCTGGAATGCAGCAGCAATTCCCCTCCAATAGCTTCACAAAAGTCTAGGCAAAATCCTCCAACTCGAGCTCCTTTTATAACCTGCATCAAGCTATTTTTTTAGCGCTGATCGCCAAAAGGCCCGATCATTGCCCACTGCTGTTGCTCACAACTGGCGGCGGATCCACATTGGACAAGTTCCAACGGATCACCTACCAGTCGACTGATGATGCCCATCAGTCGACTGGTTACCCAGTAGTCGACTGCCCAGTCGGCTACGGAGCATTCTGTGCTCGCGACACTCCCATCGATCATTGCCATCCCTCGGACTTCTATCGACTTCGATCATTGCCGATCCATGGCGATATCGCCAAGCATAAAACCCTAGCCTTACACCAGTCGAACTCTAGTCGACTTGGACCAGTCGAACCGGCACCTATGCCAGTCGACTAATGTCGGGCAAAACCTCAAAACACCAAGTTGTTTGAGCATCCGACCGTCGGGTAAACCCTCAAACATCAAGTTTGAGCCTCCGACACTCAGTCTTAGCCACTTGGCCAAGTCCACCTTATCCCTCATGGAGTTCCCCACCAAAGCTCTCTTCCCTCGTCCTACGTCCCTCGGATGCGCCAAGCGAACGGCTTCGCAACGCCATCCTTCGCGTCTCATGCCCTAGAAGTATGCTTCCCTTTGGGCTCACTCCATTCGCTCCCCGTCTGGCAGTCCCTCGGATGCACCAAGCGCACGGCTTCGCAATGCCATCCTTCACCGACTCAAGGACCCCGAGCCTAGTGAACTTACCAAGTCCTCAAGACTTCCCAAATGCACCAAGCGCACGGCTTCGCAATGCATTTCTCACCAAGCACCAAGCGCACGGCTTCGCAATGCTTTGGATTTCCCATGCCAAGCACCAAGTGCACGGCTTCGCAATGCTTTGGACTTTCCCATGCCAAACACCAAGCGCACGGCTTCGCAATGCTTTGGACTTTCCCATGCCAAGGCTTCCCCCTTGGACTTCCACACCAAGCTCCATGCTTGGATTTTCCATGCCAACCCTTGTTGGACTTTCCCATGACAAACATGTCATGAGTTTTGTCTATCATCAAAATACCATCAAGGTACTGCTGGGCCAATTGCACCAACAGCATCCTCTTGCACCAGATATCCTCTACTCACAAAATATGAGGATTTAATTCATGAAACCTCGAAGAAAATATTTTTGAAAGAGGAACACGACAAAAGACATAGGATGGCTATGATTGAAGATGAAGCTATTCAAAATGTCATAGAAAGCATGCGTGAGCTGGAACTGATCCAGCAAATGAAGGAGTACGATTTGAATAATAGACAACACATGGAAGGAGGCCATCAGAATTATAGGCGCTCGAGTCTCTCAACAGTGCAACAAATAAGAAGGGACCTATGGAATATGGTCAAGCGCATGCAAAGGTCCGACCACGAGATAAAAGCAATTCCTCCTTGAAGCATGGTGAGCCCATTTTCCGGATAATAAGTCCCATGCTGGGGTTCCTATCTGGACAGTAGCTTGCACTTCAACATTGGAGCGACCGGGATCAGTAGAGCTAAATCCCTTACTACCTTGAGAGGTGTTTGATAATTCTACCACATGTACTAATTTTGGGGTACAAATCTACTCTAAGATTAACTGGGCTATTGCTTCCCCCTGTTTTAGTGTTCAAATTTCAAAGGTCATATTAAAAACCAGAATTTTGATTTCACCTCTGTAGTCATGATCAATGACACCAACTCCGATTTGGATCCCCTTTCTCCATGTGACTTCTGACCGTGGTATGATACATCCATAGTATCCATCAGGTATTCTGAAAGCTAATCCTGTAGATACTAGTGTGTTGGAGGATCGGTGGTCGGCTAGAGGGGGATGAATAGCCCTCTTTGCTTGATGATGGAAATCGTTCGTTCTTGCGTGCTTTGTCTATAATGATCGTTAATATACGCAGCAGAAATGCAAATACAAAATACAAATATAAATACAATACAAGCACACGCACCACAAGCGATATACGTGGTTCAGAACCTTAAGGTTCCTACTCCACGGGGTGAGCTCAACGAGCTCGAGTTATGTGCACGACACTAACCAAATCTCCTTCTCGATTATAAGTTGGAGGTGGAGAAACCTTGTATAAGCAATTACAAAGTAATACAAAACTTACAAGAAAATACAAAGACTACAAATGAAATACGTAAAGAACATTTTACAACAAATGACTTTGAACTCTTGCTTGTTGCTTGCTTTGAATTGCTCTTGAAGGACTGGAATGCAGCAGCAATTCTCCTCCAAAATCTCTCTAAAAACCTTGGCGAAATCCTCCATCTTGAGCTCCATTTATAACCTACATCGAGCTGATTTCGCGCCCAACAGTCGACTCCCAATAGTGCAGTTGTGAGACAACGATATAATCCACTTCGGCATCCAAGCCAACGGATACACTGACAATCGACTGCCTAGTCCCATCCGATCACGACCTTGTAGTCATTGCCTACCAACTACGGAGCGTTAGGCTCGCAATAATTCCATCACGATCATTGGTCCCTTGGCGATCACAGCCATAAAATATACCAAACACTCGATCATCAATTGACTTGGATCAATTGAACCGACACCTATGCCAGTCGATTGCTATTGGGTAAAACCTCAAACAAACACTTGTTTGAGCATTCAACCGTCGGGTAAAATCTCAAACACCATGTTTGAGCATCCGACACTCAGTCTTAGCCACTTGGCCAAGTCCACCTCATCCTCTCATGGAGTTCCCCACTGAAGCTCTCTTCCCTCGGCCTACGTCCCTCGGATGCACCAAGCACACAACTTTGCAATGCCATCCTTCGCGTCTCTTGCCCTCGAAGTCTGCTTCCCTTGGGCCTCACTCCATTCACTCCCCGTCCAACCGTCCCTCGGATGCACCAAGTGCACGACTTTGCAATGTCATCCTTCACCGACTCAAGGACCCCGAGCCTACAAGACTAGTGACCTTGCCAAGTCCTCAAGACTTTCCATTGCCAAGGCTACTGTCACGCTCCGAGAGTATGCTGAGCCGAAAATAATCGGACAACATCTCCCCTGTACATGATACAATTCCCTGATATACATAAAGCCTTTCGGTCACAATCACATAACAAATATATAGACATAATCCATAAAACACAGCGAAAGATACTGACAAATAATAAAGATACAAACGACTCAACTATGCACTCCGGAGTGACTTGACACAACAAGAATCATAATAGAAACCACATCAAAGGCCAAATACATACAACACATCTGTATATCACAAATACGGAAACGATATAGGATAAAACCCAAAAACATCAATCCATAAGAATACAACATTGATATGGAAATACTATCCAACCATTTGGTGTGAGATGGGATCAGCTGGCGGAGCTCCGAACATCCAAGGAATCTTCTACCTGTTACCTGGGCGACAGATAACCCAGGGTCCAGGGTGGTGAGTATAAACTCGGAGGTAATATATAGAAAGTGCATGAACAATATATAGGGATATAGAGATCTACAAGTATACATGTGAAGATCTACAGGTATACAGAATGAGTCCAATAGATATACAATCCTAAATGTAATAACAAGTAACCACCGTATAGTCATACTCAATGCACATACTAAAGTGATCAACTGAACATGAAATAATGTACCAACGTACCTGACAGTCTGCAACACCATAAGCTATATCATCCTGAACAGGTATACAATAACATAACCTATATAACATACAATGTCAATCCCATATCTGACCAACACTCAGACATATGAACAGTATATAATCACATGTAATAACAATCCGGTCCATACTACACTATGACATGACGCTAATCAAATGCATACAACAGTCTGTACCAACACATATATCATGTTCAACACACAACAGTATATAATATGCAAATGACATGTATCATGATGAACAAGCATATGCAACAAACATAGCTCAATCAAATGCAGCATCTCACAGGCATATGTAGAACATATATCAAATACATGCATACATATATATCAGCAATGCATATGCATGGCCATGTCTGCGGACCCATCCAACCACGACCCCAGTATGGCCTGGGTGGCACGACATGACGACTAGCCCGACTCCAGCTACCACTACTCTCGAGTGGCCAAGTTTGGTAGTATGAATGAGTAGCATATAAGCGTAAAGAGCTAACTACTCCACGGGGGTCCCTGCTGCTGGCTGCTCCGTCACTACCCATGAGTAGACGAGCTCCGCACACAGGACAACTGCACGTCACACAACCACCGTCTATAGTGGGCGAGTGCTAACACCACTCTGCACAGTGGCCAGGTGCGCATCTCTAGCTACCACCGTTTATAGTGGCCGAGCGCGACACATCCAATGCTCTGCCTTCAACCCTGCCACCACTATCCCGAGTGGCCGGGGAGGCAGGATGACTGACGACCCTCTCAACCACAAGGGAGACCTAATCGCCAGCATGAATGCAATGCAATGATGCATAGCTCCATACACATATCCTCGCAACACTCCCTATCCCATGAGGAGTCCTGGTCAACCAAAAGTCAACTATGCAAGGACTACTAATCCACAAGACTCTCTATCACACAAAGAGTCATACACATCTGATAGTCAACCACGCTAAGAACTCCAGTCCGTAGCAAGATACTATTGATCGTCCATATAACCTTACACAGGCGCACGATCCATAGTAGATATACCATCACGCTAGGACCTCCAGTCCCTAGCCACATATTGACAACCACACACTTATCTATGCACAGATGACTAGATCCACTATAGATGCACAACTAATATGTATACGATACAATAATCGACTCCATAATCTAATCCATCACCTAACCCTACTAATGTGACCCGATAACCCAATCTGAGTTCACAATGGTAACCCTAATCACAAGTACTTAACTGAACATCTATCAGCTAACACACCATAGGATTTGTAATTCATATCCATGATAGATAATCAATGAAGTAACAACAATATATCTCAAAGGTCAAAGGCAGTACAGACATATGATTAAATAAGAGTGATTTAAGATCAAAGGTATCATCATAAGTCCAAATTCATGCACCGGAATAAGTCAAAAGTACCTGACCAGGGTAGATATTACCCACCTGATACGCAGCTCGAAATAATCCTCACAGTCGTGGACTTGCTTCGTATCCCAAACCTGCACATAATAGAAAACTATGATTAAGTACAAGTCTCCGATAAAAATATGAACTAAACACAAATTCGTTTTTATATTCGCATCCTTTCCTTGTCTACGAGATAGAAACCCCGATTATCCTAATCTGATACACCACAACCAAACTCGCTCCCACATCAACAAGATCAATATATAGATCAAAACAACACTCACAATAAGGTTGTAATAGAAGCTAACCACAAGATTAGTCTACCACAACTAATCAATTCAATACATCCACCGAATAGATCAAACACTTCCCATTGCCATTAATCCACCAATCCAGATCTGCAAATTAGATCACTTACTATCATCACATACACTAACCTACTTCATCTGACTAAATCTAATCTCACTCATCCATAGCTAAATTCCAATGATTCCACAGCCGATTCATCCCACAAATCTATCGTCAATAAAACATAACACATAACTAAATTACCATCAACGACACACAACAAACCTATCTCATCTTAACATCAAACTAATCACATACACAAGCTGTTCACCGCTCCATCCACAGCTTCAATCAGTTTATACATAATAAACATCTATTACAGCTCCTCATTACTGAATCAATGACAGCAAACCAAACAACATCTACATCACCGATCCATTGACAAACACTCATCGGATCCCAAATGCATTGACACCCCACAGAAGACAGCAAATACTAATGATAAGAAAAGGGAAATCAAAGCTTACCGGCCCAAATTTCCACCGACAGCCACCCTTCCCCGATCTCAGCTGCTCACCGCGCACCGCTTAGCCACCAACGAAATCTGAGCTCCGATCACTGCCCAAACACTGATCTGAGCTAACACAAGACATCCCCAGCTAGATCTAAACTCATATTCCCAAAAGGGGAAGGAGATCACTAACCTTCAACGACAGATCACCGCCGTAACAGCAACGCCGCTGATCTGCTCGCGCGTAGGACCACTGAGACCTCGGAAGAATAGGTTCAGCTGGTTGTGACGTCGCTGAGCCACTCTCCCAAAGATGCCGATGAGCTGGAAGAAGGAGTCGCGATCGCGCGGAGAAGCGGAGCTGTGGTGAAAGAGGAATCACGGTTGAGAAAGACGCAACCGTGATCGAGTTTTTCGACTTTTAAACACCATTCGTTTTGGTTCAAGTGAACCGGTCCAAGCTAATTTCAAGCCCAGCAAATTCGGCTCAATGGACTCAACCCAATAGATTCAGCCCAAGCCCAATCCTTAATCAATCCCTTGATTAAGCTCAATTAGCTAATCAAACCTAACCACTAATTAAACCCAATTAACCCATTAATTAAACCCAATTAATTAAAGGGGTTAATCCATATATTTTTTTTCGTATTCTACATTCTCCTCCACTTATAAAAATTTGGTCCCTAAATTTCTGACTCATGTACGAGTACGAGATGTCACACAATCATCTCAAGTATCTGGAGAAAAGTCATACACCTCAAGTGACTAAGTGGAATACTGATCCTCTAAAATCTACCATGGATACTCTCAATAGACCTTTTAAAGTCTGAATAACACCTTCATATCGCTCACCTATCAAAAAGTACATAACTGTACTAGAGTGGAGCTCTATACTCGTGACCGGTGGGAGACTTTGCCAAATCCGTAAGGTAAATCATGAATTACTATCAGAAATGATACTCAAGGATACTCCATGGATATAATTCCATCAAGCGATCCAAAGAAATCCACCCTACAGCTCGGAAGAAAATGAGCGGACCTAGCTAATCAATCATCGATTATCCAAATCACATCAAGTTCTTTCCGAATTCTAGATACTCTCCCGACACAGTCCATCAAACTAGGCTCCTACTTCCATCTTGGTACATAACCCTACTAGTCACTAATATTTCACCTTTACATGTTGGCATACCAACATCAAGCTATGAAATCAATCATTGTCTATGCCTTGAAACCTAGTTTCACAAACTTCTGACCAAGTGATTTCCATCACCTTCTTGGTCCAACAGATCAGCCGCGTGTTAGGGATCCTTGGAAGGATAGAGAGGGGTGAATAGCCTCTTTTCAAAATCTACAAGAAATGTTAGCGGAAGCAAATACTAAATAAAAACAAGAAGCTAAACACAAACGCTAACACGAAGCCTTTTATGTGGTTCGGAGATAACGCTCCTACTCCATGACAATCTTAAGGTGGATCAACCCAAAGCAATTCCACTAAGAAGTTTTCCTTTACAAGACACTCTCCTCTTCTTACAATGATGAAAATGAGATTTAGGAGAGGAGGAGGAATTAACACAAAGAAAGCCTTTGAAAATTCGTGGGAGCTTGAGAACAAGGTTGGAAACTAAGCACTAGCCTTCTCAAGCATCCCAAACCCTCTTTTTATAGAGAGAGGACTATTTTTCTCGTTGGACCACGATCAGTCGACTGATGTACAACATCAGTCGACTGTCATCGAAGCCAATAGCTTCTGACGAGGCAAATCCATGGAGATACGCAGCTGCTATTTCCAATAGTAGCCTGATCAGTCGACTGATCACTTCATCAGTTGACTAATAAAGCGATCAATTGAGTGATCCCCATGCGGAGTCGAGTGAGACTCCATTCTGTGCCCGTCATCGACTTGATCAATCGACTATCGATATTGGCAGTCGACTGATTGCAGCATCAATCGACTGCCAGCTCTTGGCAGTCGACTGATCATCAGGGTTTTAGCCTGACTCAGTCGAGCACCTTATCAGTCGATTGCTACATCATATTAGTCGACTGATACTCGTCAAGTATAAGTAATTCATACTTGAATTTGACTCCCTAGACCTAGACTTAACCTTCTAGCTCTTCCTTTAGCCTTGCACCTCCAGGATCCCTCCGAGTCCGCAACTTATTCATCCTTTGCGCTTGCTTCCAAGAGCTTCCTTCGGTTTCGTCATGTCTTGGGTTTCTCTTCACCAAAGTACGCTTGGACTTTACACCGCCAAGACTACATGCTTGGACTTAAGCTGCCAAGACTTGCCTTTGGACTTCCTTTGCTAAGGTCTGCTTGGACTTTACGCCGCCAAGACTAAATGCTTGGTCTTACGCCGCCAAACCCTTTCCTTGGACTTCTTTTGCCAAGATCACACTTGGACTTTTCTTTTACCAAGTCTTCATACTTGAATTTTTTTTGTCACTTAAACATGTTCACAATTAGATCACAAAATATTGCCTAACTTAGATGATTATCCAAACATCAAAACATGTAAATGCTTGGGGTATTGTTGCACCAACAATCTCCTCCTTTTTGATGTTTGGCAATCATTTAAGTTAGGTCTTTAACATATGAACATAATCATATTTCCAATATGAATTCTAACTTAAACATCCCTTCTCCCCCTTTGACATACATCAAAAAGGAGAAGAATTCATACAATAACAAGGTCATGAAAGAATTAAATTTGATATATCTTGAACTAAGGCATAAAATTGATATGAGGCTCCCCCTTAATCCAAGATATGGTACATGATGTGTCAATAACATTGTGGAGCAAAGCATAACAAAAGATAGAAAGTTAAATCCTAACTTTGCACCAACAATATAAATTTAGGGAATGAAAAGATTTATATTATGAAACTCCCCCTAAAACATTGCATCAAATAGTCTCATACCCTTTTAATTACTTAAGTCAACATACCATAGGGTTAGGACACTTAATAGCACACTCAAGATCAGTCGATCAGTCGATTGAATTCTGATTCAGTCGACTGCCACGCCCGAAGTCCATTTTTCAGGTTTTTCAGCCCAACTTCAGAAATGCACCAGAAAATTCAGGAAACATAAAAAAATTACAAAATTTTGTGTACACATTTCTGAAATCATTTTCTATCAAGGAAAAATAATTTAAAAAATATATATTTTCCAGATTTTGAAAATGATATAATTTTGAAACCTAGCAAAAGCTTTAAGTATTTTACAAACTTTGTATCACTTTTGCTTAGCAATTGATAACTGTTTTTCAAAGCATGACAAACATAGTTTAAATTATGTTTTATTTGACATTTTCAATCATATTCTTGGAGCTATATGCACATCAATTGTGTATGAGCCTTCCCAATGATTGGTCCAATGAAGGATTAATGTCTCTAGATGACACTTTGGTTCATAGTAATGCATTATAACAAGTATGATGACCCAAGTGCATCTTCCTAACATCTCACATGTTGTCTAAGTGACTCAATACAAAAAATCATGATTTCTTAGGTGTTTTGTGAGATGCTTAAAGGTATAAATACTAGAATTTCTATAGGATCATGCAAACCTAGACCTCTATTCTACTAAGCACATTCCAAGTTCTCTCCTAAGTGATGAATATTCTGCTTCGGGGAGAGCCTTGGTGAATATGTCGGCTAAGTTGGACTTGGATTCTATGTAATTAAGTTCAATGTCCCCCTTAGCCACATGATCTCTAATGAAGTGATGTTTTACTTCAATGTGCTTAGTCCTAGAGTGATGTACCGGATTTTTTTGTCAAATTTATGGTACTCACATTATCACAATGAACTTTTACATTGGAGTAGTGTAGGTCGTAATCCTCTAATGTGTGCCTCATCCAAAGCAATTGAGTCACACAACCACCCATAGCCACATATTCGGCCTCGGTAGTTGACAAAGCAACACAAGGTTGCTTTCTACTACTCCAACTTACTAGGGAGGATCCAAGAAATTGGCATCCACCACTAGTACTATTCTGATCCAACTCGCAACCAGCATAGTCGGAATCGATGTACCCAATTAAATCAAAAGATTTTGTCTTAGGGTACCAAAGTACTACATTTAGTGTGCCCTTGATATACCTTAAGATTCTTTTTACGACCACTAAATGGGACTCTTTGGCACATGATTGGTACCTTGCACACATCCCTACCGCAAATAATATATTAGGTCTACTAGCGGTTAGGTACAAAAGGCTACCAATCATACTCCTATAGAGTTTAAGGTTAATTTGTTTTCCTTCAAGATCATTATCTATTTTTGTATTAGTTGCCATTGGGGTTGACACTACTTTAGCATTTTCCAAACCAAATTTCTTAATCATTTCCTTAGCATATTTGGTTTGGTATACATAAATTCCTTCATTTATTTGTTTGACTTGTAGACCTAGGAAGAAACTTAGTTCCCAACTAGACTCATTTCAAACTCATTCTCCATATTTTTGATGAAGTCTTGAAGGAGCTCATCATTTGTTGATCCAAAGATAATGTCATCTACATATATTTGGGCTATAAAGATGTCCTTAGACTTTAATTTAATGAAGAGAGTTTGGTCTACTTGACCCCTTCTAAACCCCTTAGAGACCAAGAAAGATGACAATCTTTCATACCAAGCCCGGGGAGCTTGTTTCAAACAGTATAAATCCTTTTTAAGCTTGAATACATGGTTTGGATAGTTTATGTTTTCAAACTCGGGAGGTTGTTCTACATATACTTCCTTCTTAACAAATCGATTTAGGACCGACTTTACATCCATTTGATGGAGTTTAAAGCCCATGTAAGAGGCATATCCTAATAGGATTCTAATGGATTCTAACCTAACAACCGGGGCATATGTTTCATCATAATCAAGTCCTTCAACTTGATTGAAGCCCCTTGCAACTAACCTTGCCTTATTCCTAGTTATATTGCCTTGATCATCTAGTTTGTTCCTAAAAACCCATCTTATAGTAATGATGGTATTATCATTAGGTCTAGGAACTAATTCTCATACTTGACTTCTTTCAAATTGAGCCAATTCATCTTGCATTGCTAAGATCCAATCCGGATCAAGTAATGCATCATTGATTGTTTTGGGCTCAATTTGGGAGATGAGGGCTATATGACTAGCGGGAGCTCTATGAAATGACCTAGTCCTAACACCTTGAGATAATTCACCTACAACTTGATCTAGGGGGTGATTTTGATGAACTCTTATTGTTCTAGGAGGTGTATTAACTTGATTTTGATCATAATTATCCTCAAACCTTCTTTCATCATCGGAATCACCTCTTACTCCCCCTTGATTTAACTCTCCCCCTTGATTATTACCCTCTAAAGTCAAATCTTGAAATTTTTGAGTAATTTCTTGATTTTTTTTCATTGATATCATCATCAATAGGGGATTTCCTAGGGTAAGTATTTGAAGTTTCATCAAATTGTAAATTTGAAGATTCCTCAACCTTTTGAGTTCTTTTATTATAAACTTTATACCCTACACTAGTGGATGAATATCCAACTAGGATTCCCTCATCCGCTTTGGATTCAAATTTACCAAGGTTGTCTTTGGTGTTTAAAATGTAAACTTTGCATCCAAAGACTTTGAAATAGTGAATTGTTGGAATTGTACCATTCCATAATTCAAATGGGGGTTTCCCTAAAAACCTATGAACTAAAACCCTATTTTGGATATAGCAAGCGGTATTGATCGCTTTTGCCCACAAGTAGCTAGGTAAAGAATATGCATTAAGCATAGTCTTAGCCGCTTCTTATAGGGCACAATTTTTTCTTTCCACCACCCCATTTTGTTGAGGTGTTCTAGGACATGAAAATTCGTGCTTGTACCCTTGTTCTAGGCAAAATTTTGAGAAGTTAGAATTCTCAATTTCTCCACCATGATCACTACGGATCCGGTTGATTTTGAGATTCTTTTCATTCTCTACTCTTTTGCTAAATCCTATGATTATTCCTAGGGTTTTATCCTTATGTTTCATGAAGAATATCCAAGTAAATCTAGAAAAATCATCTACTATAACTAGGCAATATTTACTACCAATCATGGAAGGAGTACTATGACAATCAAATAAATCAACATGCAAAAGTTCTAAAGGTAAAGCGGTACTAAGTAAAATTTTACCTTTGTGTGATGATCTTGATTGCTTTCCTTCTTGGCATGCATCACACATTTTGTCCTTAAGATACTTGACTTTTAGCAACCCCTTGACTAACTTCTTCTTGGCTATTTTGGCAATGTTTTTCATATTGATGTGCCCTAGCCTCCTATGCCATAGCCAACTTTCTTCTTCTTTTGCAATAAGACACTTAGTAGAAGCATTAGTAGCATAGGATAAATCAACATAGTATATATTTGATTTCCTAAAACCTACTAACATGCAATAATTTTGATTTTTGTGTCTTATGAAGCATTTAGAAGAATCAAATTGAACATCAAAATTGGCATCACATAATTGACTTACACTAAGCAAATTAAATTTCATATTTTTGACTAATAATACTTTGTGAATTGCAAGGTTTGGAGATACCTCAATTATCCCTTTTCCTAGGATCTTAAGTTTACCACTATTTCCAAAAGACACCTTCCCTTTGCTAATGTGGTTGATTGTTGAGAATTTGCTCTCATAACCGGTCATGTGTTTTGAACAACCACTATCAACAATCCATAAGCTTGGTCCTTCTACCTATACAACATGAAAAATGCAAGTCTTAGGCACCCAAATTTTAGGTCCGGTAGCATCAATTAAAAATTCCTTAGGGACCCAAGCCTTTCTAATCTTGTCTTAATGGTTGATTTTCTACTCACAAGGGATGTAAAGGCTACCTCCTTCTCCTTAGGCCTATATCCTATGTCGGCCTTGTTATAAATGACCCTTTGGTCCCTAAGAATCATATCAAGATATTCGGACCCATTCGTAAATTTCTCTAAGCATGCTTTTAGGTTACCTATTTCTTTTCTAAGTTCATCATTCTCATCCCTAAATGAACATGCATCATTACAAGAAATTTCTACATTCTTAATGACTATAATTTCTACTTTTAAATCCTTAATCCTAGACTTTGATTTATTTAGTGCATTTTGAAGGCATGCAATAGTTTCATATAATAATTCTATTCTAAGGGAGTTCTTTACCTCATCATCACTAGATGATGATTCGTCGCTTGAAGAGGAGGAGGATTCTTCACTTGAGCTATCCTCCAAGGCCATGAGTGCCATATTTCTTGTGACATGACAAATTTCTTCATCATCGGAGGAATCTTCTATGCTTTGTGTATCCTAAGTTTGTGCCACCATTGCCTCCTTTTTCTTTTTCTCCTTCTTTTCCTTCTTCTTCTTTTCCTTCTCCTCCTTCTTTAGGTCCGGGCAATTTGGCTTGATGTGGCCTTTCTTGTTGCAACCATAACAAGTTACATTAGATGTTGAAATTGAACTAGTTGAGGTTTTACCTTTGGAAGATTGGAACATCCTCCTCACATCCTTCTTGGTGAGTTTCCTTGATCTCCCACCAAACTTCTTAACATAATGAGCTACCTCACTAGCCAATAGCTCGTCGTCACTACTAGATGACTCCTCCTCAGATTCGGATGAAGAAGAGACTTCTTTCTTCTCCTTCTTCTTCTTGTCCTTCTTTCCTACAAAAAGAGCTATACCTTTCTCCTTGGACGAAGTGTTAGCTTGCTCGTGCAACTCAAATTCACAAAAGAGTTCATCTAGTTTAACCAAAGAAAGATCCCTAGACACCTTATAAGCATCTACCATTGATGCCCATAAGGTTGTTCTAGGGAAAGCTTGAAGAATATACCTCACAAGGTCTCGGTTGTTGACCTTCTCACCTATCACATGTAGT
Source organism: Wurfbainia villosa (assembly GCA_025175895.1). Lineage (NCBI taxonomy): Eukaryota > Viridiplantae > Streptophyta > Magnoliopsida > Zingiberales > Zingiberaceae > Wurfbainia > Wurfbainia villosa. The sequence goes on from CM045998.1 coordinate 22,568,897, forward strand.
CCGTTGACTACCTCCTTGAAGCGATCGTGCATTTGGCTTACGGTCTCGTTGGTCTTCATGGCAAAGCTTTGGAGTTGTCCTATCAAGAGATCTCTCTTGGCTCTTCTTGTTTCTTTCGATCCCTCGTTGAGCTCAATTAGCTTCTCCCAAAGCTCCTTTGCCGATTCAAAAGGCTCCACTTTGCTTAGTTGCTCTTTTGACAACCCACATTGAAGTGTGGTTGTTGCTTTGGCATTAGCTTGAGCCTTCTTGGCCATGTCCCTCGTCCAATCCTTGGTTGGTATAGGCGCTCCGTGTTCATCGATCGGCTTCTCAAATTCATCTACACCACTAAACCAATTTTCAATATCATTCACAAGGTAGTATTCCATCCTACCTTTCCAGTAACCGAAGTCGTTGCCGTCGAAGAAAGGAGGCCTCGCCGTGCTATACCTCTCTTGGAATGCCATCATGCTCCGGTTGATTGTTAGATCTTCCGATGTGATCCGGGCTCTGATACCACTTGTTAGGGATCCTTGGAAGGCTAGAGGGGGGTGAATAGCCTCTTTTCGAAATCTACAAGAAATGTTAGCGGAAGCAAATACTAAATAAAAATAAGAAGCTAAACACAAACGCTAACACAAAGCCTTTTACGTGGTTCGGAGATTATGCTCCTACTCCATGACAATCCTTAAGGTGGATCAACCCAAAGCAATTCCACTAAGAAGCTTTCCTTTACAAGACACTCTCCTCTTCTTACAATGATGAAAATGAGATTTAGGAGAGGAGGAGGAATTTACACAAAGAAAGCCTTTGAAAATTCGTGGGAGCTTGAGAACAAGGTTGGAAAATAAGCACTAGCCTTCTCAAGCATCCCAAGCCCTCTTTTTATAGAGAGAGGGCTATTTTTCCCGATGAGCCCATCGATCGTGATGTACATCATCGATCGGCCATCAAGCCAACGACTTGACGGCGAGGCAATTCTCGGAGATACGCGATCGCCATTTCCAATAGCGGCTGATCGGTTGGTGATGAAGCAATCGATTGAGTGATCCGCGTGGAGTCAGTGAGACTCCATTCATGCCGTCGTCGACTTGATCGATCGGTGATTGCGATCGATCGCATGCCAACTCTTGGCAGTCGACTGATCATCAGGGTTTTAGCCTGTCTTAGTCGAGCACCTTATCAATAGACTGCTACATCATATCAGTCGACTGATACTCATCAAGTATGAGTAATTCATACTTGAATTTGACTCCCTAGACCTAGACTTAACTTTCTAGCTCTTCCTTTAGCCTTGCGCCTCCAGGATCTCTCCGAGTCCACGACTTGTTCATCCTTTGCGCTTGCTTCCAAGAGCTTCCTTCGGTTTCATCATGTCTTGGGTTTCTCTTCGCCAAAGTACGCTTGGACTTTACGCCGCCAAGACTACATGCTTGGACTTAAGCTGCCAAGACTTGCCTTTGGACTTCCTTTTCCAAGGTCCGCTTGGACTTTATGCCGCCAAGACTAAATGCTTGGTATTACGCCGCCAAACCCTTTCCTTGGACTTTTTTTGCCAAGATCACACTTGGACTTTTCTTTTACCAAGTTTTCATACTTGGATTTTTTCCGTCACTTAAACATGTTCACAATTTGATCACAAAATATTGCCTAATTTAGATGATTATTCAAACATCAAAACATGTAAATGCTTGGGGCATTGTTGCACCAACACTGCCTAGTAATGCTAGAGCATCCTATCCAAATGTATCGTCTAAAAAAACAACCCCGAACTGGTCCAATCACTTCATGAACGACTAAGTCATTAATAAGTCTAATGACATTTCAACTGCTCATAAAATCCATACCAAGTATGAAATGTCGTCTTCTACACACCCGCATTCTGTTTACTCCAAGCAGATGATATCTCAATCATCACACCCACAAGGGTAATTGTATGACATCAAGTCACTACAATATCAACACTCCAATTATAATCAACCCTAGAGTATACAAAGGTGTCCTTTAACTGATCTAAACAGATCATCTATCCATAACGAAGGATATTCATTCTCAACTACTGCATTCCATTATCGATAACCGATGCATAATCTCAAAGATCTGTCTCTCTTTTAACAAAGAGTTCCGGATCTTCTCCAGAAGGAATACCATGATAGATAAATCTCCCATCCAACACCTCCTATAACCGCAACTTACGTTCTTCCAATTTCCACAGTATTTAGAAACACTGATACCAATAAAATCATCTCCCGGTATGAGGTCTTCAATATCGGAACTATTTCCAAAATCACCCCCAATCACATATTCCACTTGCCTATGCAATGGCAAGCCCAGGAGTTCATCCAAAACTATATCCGAATACTCTCGGATTATATGCACATCCGAGATACCTGTTATACCCTCATTTCAACAATTTAACTATCCGTAAGGATATGTTTATAATAGAGGTATGTCTAGCAAAGGCTAAGAGTATCCCTTGACTTCGTGATCATTGGTCAACATCTCACCTGACGGTAGAGATACCACCAATCCACAAGTCGATAGGAACCCATCTAATCCTATCTAAGAATGTTCTAGACCTAGCTACCTGTAACTATCAGTATCTCTCGATATATCCGCAAATAAGGTAATCTAAAGTAATACCCCGCATGACAAATTCTTCGGTCTTCTATACCTCCTCTCGAGTAATCATGTAAACTCGTCCAACATCTGTTCTTGATGGCTGAGCTTTATGTAGGTGCAAAAATCTTCCATGGAGGATCTGAAATCAACTACTGAACTGAGATGCAATATCCAAAATGACTGCAATGAAGATGACAAATCCTGTTGTACTGGCAAAGAGTACACAACCGGTTGTAAGGTACTGAAGAACTGCCAACATCATAGCACACTCCAACTTTGCAAATAGTATAGCTGCAACTGGAGAATACAACATAGATACGACCATCCTTGTAAATGCTCTCCTCTATACAAAGGATAACCACGCCTGGGGAGGTAATAGTTGTCGTCTGGACGTCCGAGTCTTCTGTTAATACTGCTGAGTAAATTGCTTCTCTCGGATGGAAGTATCAAAGAGTTCTAACTATGCATGAGGTAGTAAATTGTTGCTGATGTAATAATCCAATCTTCTGTGATGAGCTCTGCTTTCGAGGTTGTGGATCGTCCTTTGGGAAGCAACATTAATGGCCTTCAACTGAGTCTTCAAAGTACATACTCTCCACGTAGATACTGGTTGCTTATAGTAGAAGTAGATAAAATGAACCATCGGATAATCTGACTCTGCGTGTCATCGTGACCTGCACTGTACGCACATACTCCCTTCGGAGTCTTTCCTCTGATTTAGCTGATAAACATGAGAAAATGCTGTTGATCTGCAGTCGGTCTTCTATGGTCGGAAAACTCTCCAATAGTAGCTCATGACTCATGACTCCAATCTCGCTCCTTTTATCCAACATTTGGAGACTTCGGATTCCAATAATTTGACTTGCAATGTCTGCTTATCAAATCTCCAACTCTTAAAACACTTGCTACGGAGTCATTTATATACACATGACTTGGTCTAATGCCTTCCGGTAGGATCTAGTAGGAGATCCAAACATCCTGATCAAGATATCAACCAATATACCATGGGTGGCCGAAATTAACTCAATCACATTCTTGAGCTATTAGGTGGTCGTAATCTTCGCAAGTCTAATGACTTTGCATGGTACCTTCGTTACTAAACGATTACCCTACTTGAAGCTCAAGAATTCCCTGACAATGAGTCAAAGAAGATGACGTGCGGAAATACTCTCTCACAACATCACTAAACTGTGACCAAGTGATACATTATTTCTCGTAGGTTATTTCCTATATCTTCCACCAAGTACCGACTAGATCCGGATAATGGTATTCAACTAACACTACTTTCTTCGTATAACACGAGTTAAGTATTCAAAAGTACCTTCAAAGTTATACAACTTAGCACGACTAATCCGGGGATCAAAATCCCTATGACTGTAATCTTTAACCTTCACAAGAAATGTGACAGCCTACCCCTGCTTTCCGACTCGGTATCAGTCGGCTCTCAAAGGTAATTTACCTTTTCGACAGCAGGTCCAAGACACACAGACTCTACATGTTGTTCCCGTGGTCAACTCAAACGATGGTTACGAATAGTGACTACCACACTATAAGTCATCCCTGTTATAAACAACTAAATGCATAGCCAATAGAAAGGATATGTGATAACAGTTAACATACCTTAAACCTTGTAGCTCGGAGATGTCTGCAACAGCCAGATCCCAAAACTCACAAAACCAAAACCGAGTAAAACAAAACTCGATATTTGAACGAAATAAAATCCAAAAGTTGACTTCGAAACCTAGGGCTCTGATACCAATAAAATTGTCACGCCTCGAGAGTATGCCGAGCCGAAAATAATCGGACAGCATCTCCCCTGTACGTGATCCAATTCCCTGATATACATAAAGTCTTTCAACCACAATCACATAACAAATATATAGACATAATCCATAAAACACAGCGGAAGATATTGACAAATAATAAAGATACAAACGACTCAACTATGCACTCCGGAGTGACTTGACACAACAAGAATCATAATAGAAACCACATCAAAGGCCAAATACATACAACACATCTGTATATCACAAATACGGAAATGATATAGAATAAAACCCAAAAACATCAATCTATAAGAATACAACATTGATATGAAAATACTATCCAACCATTTGGTGTGAGATGGGATCAGCTGGCGGAGCTCCGAATATCCAAGGAATCTTCTACCTGTTACCTGGGCGACAGGAAACCCAGGGTCCAGGGTGGTGAGTATAAACTCAGGGGTAATATGTAGAAAGTGCATGAACAACATATAGGGATATAGAGATCTACAAGTATACATGTGAAGATCTATAGGAATACAGAATGAGTCTAATAGACATATAGTCCTAAATACAATAACAAGTAACCACAGTATAGTCATACTCAATGCATATACTAAACTGATCAACTGAACATGAAGTAATGTACCAACGTACCTGACGATCTGCAACACCATAAGCTATGTCATCCTGAACAGGTATACAATAACATAACCCATATAACGTACAATGTCAATCTCATATCTGACCAACACTAAGACATATGAACAGTATATAATCACATGTAATAACAACCCGGTCCATACTACACTATGACATGACGCTAATCAAATGCATACAATAGTCTGGACCAACACATATATCATGCTCAACACATAGCAGTATATAATATGCAAATGACATGTAGAATGATGAACAAGCATATGCAGCAAACATAACTCAATCAAATGCAACATCTCACAGGCATATGTAGAACATATATCAAATACATACATACATATATATCAGCAATGCATATGCATGGCCATGTCTGCGGACCCATCCAACCATGACCCCAGTATGGCCTGGGTGGCACGACATGATGACTAGCCCGACTCCAGCTACCACTACTCTCGAGTGGCTGAGTTGGATAGTATGAATGAGTAGCATATAAGTGTAAAGTGCTAACTACTCCATGGGGGTCCCTGCTGTTGGCCGCTCCATCACTACCCATGAGTAGACGAACTCCGCACATAGGACAACTGCACGTCACACAACCACCATCTATAGTGGACGAGTGCTAACACCACTCTGCACAGTGGCTAGGTGCGCATCTTCAGCTACCATCATTTATAGTGGCCGAGCGCGGCACATCCAATGCTCTACCCTTAACCCTGCTACCACTACCCTGAGTGGCCGGGGAGGCAGGATGACTGACGACCCTCTCAACCACAAGGGAGACCTAATCGCCAGCATGCATGCAATGTAATGGTGCATAGCTCCATACACGTATCCTCGCAACACTCCCTATCCCACAGGGAGTCTTGGTCAACCAAAAGTCAACTATGCAAGGACTACTAATCCACAAGACTCTCTATCACACAAAGAGTCATACACATCTGATAGTCAACCACATTAAGAACTCCAGTCCGTAGCGAGATACTATCGATCGTCCATATAACCATACACAGGCACACGATCCATAATGGATATACCATCACGCTAGGACCTCCAGTCCCTAGCCACATACTAACAACCACACACTTATCTATGCACAGATGACTAGATCCACTATAGATGCACAACTAATATATATACGATACAAAAATTGACTCCATAATCTGATCCATCACCTAACCCTAGTGATGTGATCCGGTAACCCAATCTGAGTTCACAATGGTAACCCTAATCACAAGTACTTAACTGAACATCTATCAGCTAACACACCATAAGATTTGTAATTCATATCTATGATAGATAATCAATGAAGTAACAACAATATATCTCAAAGGTCAAAGGCAGTACAAGCATATGATTAAATAAGAGTGGATTTAAGATCAAAGGTATCATCATAAGTTCAATTTCATGCACCGAAATAAGTCAAAACTACCTGACCACGGTAGATATTACCCACCTGATACGCAACTCGAAATAATCCTCACGGTCGTGGACCTACTTCGTATCCTAAACCTACACATAATAGCAAACTATGATTAAGTACAAGTCTCCGATAAATATACGAACTAAACACTAATTTGTTTCTATATTCGCATCCTTTCCTTGTCTACGAGATAGAAACCCTGATTATCCTAATCTGATACACCATAACCAAACTCGCTCCCACATCAACAAGATCAATATATAGATTAAAACAACACTCACAACAGGGTTGTAATAGAAGCTTACCACAAGATTAGTCTACCATAGTTAATCAATTCAATACATCCACCGAATAGATCAAACACTTCCCATTGCCATTAATCCACCAATCCAGATCTGCAAATTAGATCACTCACTATCATCACATACACTAACCTACTTCATCCGACTAGATCTAATCTCACTCATCCATAGCTGAATTCCAATGATTCCACAGCCGATTCATCCCACAAATCCATCGTCAATAAAACATAACACATAACCAAATTACCATCAATGACACACAACAAACCTATCTCATCTTAACATCAAACTAATCACATACACAAGCTATTCACCGCTCCATCCACAGCTTCAATCAGTTCATACATAATCAACATCTATTACAGCTCCTCATTACTGAATCAATGACAGCAAACCTAACAACACCTACATCATCGATCCTTTGAAAAACACTCATCGGATCCCAAATTCATTGACACCCCACAGAAGACAACAAATACCAATGACAAGAAAAGGGAAATCAAAGCTTACCGGCCCAAATTTCCTCCAGCAGCCACCCTTCCCCAATCTCAGCTGCTCACCGCGCACCACTTAGCCACCAACGAAATCTAATCTCCGATCACTGCCCAAGCACTGATCTGAGCTTACACAAGACATCCCAAGCTAGATCTAAACTCATATTCCCAAAAGGGGAAGGAGATCACTAACCTTCGATGGTAGCTCACCGCCGCAACAACAACACCGCTGATATGCCCGCGTGTAGGACTGCTGATACCTTGGAAGAAGAGGTTTAGCTGGTTGCGACGTCGCCGAGCCACTCTCCCAAAGATGCTGGTGAGCTGGAAGAAGGAGTTGCGATCGCGAGGAGAAGCGGAGCTGTGGTGAAAGAGGAATCGCGATTGAGAAAGACGCAGCTGCGATCGAGTTTTTTGACTTTTAAATGCCATTCATTTTGGTTCAGGTGAACCGGTCCAAGTCAATTTCAAGCCCAGCAAATTCGGCCCAATGGACTCAGCCCAACAGATTCAGCCCAAGCCCAATCCTTAATCAATCCCTTGATTAAGCCCAATTAGCTAATCAAACCTAACCACTAATTAAACCCAATTAACCCACTAATTAAACCCAATTAATTAAAGGGGTTAATCTATATAATTTTAAATTTTTTTTCGTATTCTATAGCTACACACTTGGACTTACCAACACCAAGCCCCATGCTTGGACTTTTTCCAACACCAAGCTCCATGCTTGGATTTTACCAACACCAAGCCCTATGCTTGGATTTTCCATGCCAAGGCTACATACTTGGACTTCCCACACATGGTCAACCCCAATTCAACCATGTAGTCAACTCACCGTCAAACATCAAAACATCGCTCGAGTCAAACTTGAGTCCGATCAATTGTGACCTGGGCCGATTGCACCAACAATCTGTTGGTGCAGTAGGCACCTAAGTCGAACCTGAGTTTTGATTATAGCAAACGATACAAAGTTAAGCTTATATTGTTATCTCACGAGCTAAATCGAGTGTGCAAAAAAGTGTCAACGCTGGAGCTGAAGGCTACTGACACCCGGAGGAAGCCGCGGTGGTCGGGCGACACTCGAGTGACTTCGGAGGGAGCCGAAGGAATCGAGTGGAAGGCCGGAAGCGAAAGTGACACAGTAAGTATCGAGGTAAGCTTGTATGTGTGCGAGAGTAAGAGAGGCCATATCCTCCTTACGGGGATGATCTTAAGCGTAGATCCGACCAAAGACATCCTATAGATAGTCTAGGTCGAGATCGGATGGTCAGCGACCGTCAAAATAATGCTTTTGTTAAGCTAACACCTGCGGCTAGTATCGGTCATTGCCGACGCTTGGAAGACTCGACCGTCATCCATCGATCATTTCTACGTCGGCCAAGATTCGGTGATCTTGCCATCACCGATCGATGATGGCTATCAGTCGACTAGTGGTCAAGGATCAACCTCGAGGAGTCAAGCCTTATCACCATTTTTCAAGGAGCCATGTACCTAATTTCCATTGGTTGAAGGTCCTCTTGAAAAGGGGCTCAAAGGCTATAAAAGGAGGGCCTCTCCTAGGGTTTCATCATCAATTCTAAGCTTCCAAAAGCCTCCGCCAAGCTACAACTCTCCGACAACGAAGTGCTTCTTCTCAGACGTCTAGGTTTAAATTGCTTTCATTTTTGTTACGCCGGTATAAGTTTTATTTCAGTTCATTAAATTACTTTCTCGGAGCTTTTATCGTAACGAGGAGAGGGGGAGTGTCCCTCTACCTCAAACTTCGTGTTTCTTTTGTATCGATTAACTCCCACCTCTAACGAGGAGGAGTTCTTTAGTGTTTTTCCCTCCGTACGTGGTTAAGGACCACTAGGGCCTTGGAGTAGTAGCCGAAGGCTACGAACCAAGTAAAATTATCTTGTCTCATTTACTTTACATTTATCTTTCCGCTGCGTATAAGTGTTTTAAAACGAATTCGAAAAAGAAAAGGTTTATCACTATTCACCCCCCCTCTAGCGATCCGCTTCGATCCAACACAATCTTCCCCTTTTTGATGTTTGACAAAAATCACATTGACTTAGGTCACCTAACTCAAATCTCTCGAACAACTAACCCAAATTGACTGCATACCAACTAACCCCAATTGGTCTCAATTCTCACAATTCTCCCCTTTTTTGACATACATCAAAAAGGGTCTCTCCAAGGATCCCAATATCTCATATCTAATGAGAACTCACAATCTCCCCCTTGGTCCAAAAATGCCTCCATCAATCCATGATGGGTAACCTCCTCCTAAAGGCTTGCTTCCCCTTGACCATTGCACCAACAATATCCTTGGAGAGTCCCTAAGCCAATAGGAACACTAAACCATCAAAATTAAGGTTAAAAGTCCAAATTAAACATGAACTTCCACACTCCTTAAAATTGATACATCACCCAAACAACTCTCCTAATCCATATACAATGGATTTTCACCATTTCTAATGCTCTCCAAAGCATGTCCTAGGGTTAGGAGTAGTTAGGGAACCAAAACATAGCTGAACATGGGCCTAACAATCTTTGTTTACCCGAAATTAGCTTGATAGTCGACTCTTGATATTTACCAGTCAATTGTCATTGACGCTAGTCGACTGCCATCCATGGCAGTCGACTGATAACTGCAAAATGTAGTTTTCATCTTTCAGAAATGAAAATCCAAAAAGCATAAGTAATTATACATATGTTGAAAAATCATGAAAATTTATATGCATAATACTTATAACAATCAATATGAGTGAAAAATGTTTATAAAATATTTTACCCATAAAATAGTGAAATTGATACAAAGTTCAAAAATGAGAAAAACTTTAATATTTTAAGCCATCTTTGTATCAACATCATCAATGGTGACTTCTATCAAAAGATAGATTGCACCAAGATTTCTCAAAATGATTTTTAAATAGTGTTTAAAACTTTACATTGGATCATGTTCTTTAGGCTCAATGTACATGGCTTGAACATAAGCTTTCCCAATGATCCATCACTAAAATCTAATGAGTTCTAAGTTCATTATGATGTACTAGGTAAGCACATAAACTTAACTCATTTCCTAGTATCTCACATATCAAAGGTATATGAAAACACATATAAGTCAATTTGATGTGAGATGTGGGTTTTTGTTCTTCTTAATCTATGGTCACATGCATTTTTCTAGGCAACACTATTTGATTCCCTTATGCATGGGACTTCAAATCATGCCATGGTCCTTAACTCAATTTTAATTAATGCATGATTGATGATTATGGTATAAATGATAACATAAATAGCATGTGCCACTAATCATGATGTCATGGCATATAGAAGTGCAATCTAAGACATAAGCATGACATAAAAATTAACCTAAAATGTCATGACATTCTATATGATAAAAATGAGCATGATGTCATGACATGACATATGACAAATAACTCATGACAAATAAAATGTAAATGTATATAATATCTAATTGTTAACCCCAATTGCCATTTCTTAGAATTAAATCCATTTTGCCATAATGCTACCCATTTCTCTAGTGTGCCAAAAACCCAAAATGACACACTATGACCTCTAAACCTAAAGTGTCAATTTTGATCAATTTTCACCTTCTAAAAACACATTGGCACATCCTAAAGTGTCAACTCTACCATGGCTAAGTTAACTACCCATCCACTTAGGATTAACACACCCTAACCCATCTAGCGTGAATCAATCATGCTCCTAGGAACCCAATGCCTATTGGAGCTCCTTGGGTTAACTAGGTATTCACTAGGGATAACTTCTCTAGATACCTTCCTAATGACCCTTTTGGCTTGAAGCCTTAGGCAATTGGGTCTTTTCTAGGTCAACTCTAGAGATAACTCCCCTTTTGACCTTCTTAGTGGCTACCTTAGATTTTCTTGAATTTTTAGCCACTAGAGACACACCATAGTTAATCTTAGGGATTACTTCCCTATTAACCTTGGTTTTTCTAGACCTAGATTTAGTTCCATAATCAAATGAAATATTGTGGTAGGACTTAGGTTTATGACCCAAACCTTTCTTGCCCTTAACTGGTTCTTGTCTTCTAGGTCCTAAATTTTGTTCATTAGACCCCATAATTGAGTTTGTAATTCTTGCTAGGGTCTTCTCAAGTTTCTCAAGCCTTGACCTCAAGGCTTGGTTTTCTAATTCTAATTTTCTCAATTTTGATTTTTCATTTATCTTTTGGGAATGACTCTTCCTAGGCATATGTCTATGATTTTTGGAATTAATGCCTAGGTGGTTTTGTACCTTTCTAATGGATTCTCTAGATTACATAGGTCTAGTGTTATTAGTCCTAGGTTTGTCCTTAGGTAAATTCACATGCTTAGCACCTAAACAATAAATTTTATTATTTCTGTTGGTGCAGTGGGCACCTAAGTCGAACCTAAGTTTTGATTATAGCAAACGATATAAAGTTAAGCTTATATTGTTATCTCACGAGCTAAATCAAGTGTGCAGAAAAGTCTCAATGCTGGAGATGAAGGCTAGCGACACCCGGAGGAAGCCGCGGTTGTCGGGCGACACTCGAGTTACTTCGGAGGGAGCCGAAGGAATCGAGTGGAAGGCCAGAAGCAAAAGCGACACGTAAGTATCGAGGTAAGCTCGTGTGTGCGAGCGTAAGTGAGGTCGTATCCTCTTTACGGGGATGATCTTAGGCGACAATCCGACCCAAGACTTCCCATGGAAGGTCTATGTTGAGATCGGACGGCAAGTGGCCGTCGAATCCGCTTATATTTTGAGCTAACTCTTTATTGTAGTCAAAAATCCTGGCCATCAGTTCAACCGGCGCCAGTTCAACCGGTGGTCAAAAATCAGCCTCGAGGAGTCAAGATTTATCACCATTTTTCAAGGAGTTTTGTGCCCATTTGTGATTGGTTGAAGACCCATTCGTTGAGGGGCTTAAAGGCTATAAAAGGAGGGCCAAACCTAGGGTTTCATCCTCAATTCTAAGTGCTCAAAAGCCTCCGTTACGCTGCAACTCTCCGACGACTCTACAACAACGAAGTGCTGCCAACAACCCTAGCTTAAAGTTTCTTTTGTTTAGTTGTTGGTATAATCTTAATTTGTTATTGCTTTCAATATTGCAATTCTTTTTAATCGAGGCTTTTCGTTGCATTTTACTTTAATAGAAGAGAGGGTTTGTCTCTCTATCTTTTTGCTTCGAAGGCTTTTGTAATCGTAAAACTCCTACCTCCACCGAGGAGGAGTGTTTTAGTGAATTGCCCTCCGTACACGGTCTAGGACCGTTAGGGCCTTGGAGTAGTAGCCGAAGGCTACGAACCAAGTAAAAAAACTATTTGTCTCATTTAGTTTTTATTTACATTTCCGCTGCGTTTAATTGTCTATCGAACGATTTAAAAGAAAAGTTTTTATCGCTATTCACCCCCCCCTCTAGCGATCCGCTTCGATCCAACAATTGGTATCAGAGCCGGGGGTTGCTAAGATTTGGTGAAACCACCAATCTAGCCATTTTTCATAGATTTATTTTTCTTTTATTTCTGTTTATTTCTGATTTATTTTGCTTTGTTAAATTTACTCCCTTTTACTAATCCAAGACGCGAGTCTTGGTACCTTGTTTTGTGTTTTTGTCGTTGCTAGTTTCTTCGTCTTCGTCCCTTTTTGTCTTTTGTTCTAATGGCCCATCTCAAGGGTTTTAGCACCGTCCGGCCTCTGTTTTACAACGGAGATGACTTCCGTTATTGGAAGGGTCGGATGGAATGCTTTCTCAAAACCCAAATCGAGATGTGGATCATAATCCAAACGGGTTTCACACTTCCGACTAATGAAGTGGGTGACTCCTTGGATTATGATCAATGGACCATTGCGACAAAACGACAAGTCGAAGCCAACGCCAAGGCAACACAAATCCTCCAATGCGGCTTGTCCAAGGAGGAGTTAAATCGCGTCGGCCCCTTCATTAGTGCAAAGGACCTTTGGACAAAGCTGATCGAGTTACACGAAGGATCGGATCAAGCTAAGGTTTGCAAACGTGATTTGTTGTTCAATAAATTGTACACACTAAAAATGCAGGAACACGAGTCCGCGACGCAACTCCACGCCCGTGTCCAAGACATAGTCAACAACCTACACGCAATCGGGCAAAAGGTCGAAAACCGCGACCTTATAAGGTATGTTCTAAACTCTTTTCCGAGGACTACCTTGTGGGCATCCATGGTCGATGCCTACAAGGTCTCCAAGGACCTTTCTAAACTTAGATTAGATGAACTCTTTTCGGATTTTGAATTACATGAGCAGTCCAACTCGGAACCCGAGAGGGGTATAGCCTTGTTTGCAGGTTCAAAGAAGAAGAAAATCGCAAGCAAGCCACCACCAACCGAGGAGGAAGATGAGTCCGAAGAAGAAGTTGACCCGGAATTGACTGCCGAACTAATGAACCTAGCTCGAAGGATAGCCAAGGGACGAAAGAGAACCACAACTCGACCCAACCAAGGTAAGCCTAAAAGTTCTAATATTAGGTGTTACGAGTGTAACAGGTTTGGACATATAAAGTCCGAGTGCCCCAAGCTCAACCACCAAGCACCTAAGCACAAGAAGGCCCTCAATGCGACATGGGAAGAAACGTCATCCGAAGAAGACGAAGACCAAGTCTTCATGGCGAAATCGATTGAGTCCGACATGGAGACTGAACCTGAACTTGAGTCAGAACCTGAGGATGACTCGGACTACGAAGCTACCTTCAAGTCAAGCCACGGATACGCATCCGGTTCAAAAGATACCCTTAAGGTGAGTCGAACCTTATTTAATACTTTACATAATACGGTTAGGTTTTTGTCTAGGAAGTTAGCTAAGTCCGAGTCCAAGGTCGAGACCCTGGTTGAGGAAGTTAAACTCCTCAAACACAAGGTCTCCCTAACCTCTTCGACTAGTCGAGTTCAAGAGAAGGACTCAACTCGGGTTGAAAAACTCGAAGTTGAGAACTCACTCTTAAAAAGTCAAGTCGAAGATCTTAGGAATACGTTGGAAAGGTTTACTTTGGGATCCAAAGGACTTGACCTCCTACTTGGATCGCAAAGGGTCGTGTACAACAAGGCTGGACTAGGGTTTAGCTCAAACACGACCAATAAGTCGTATATGTCAATCGTAAGTAGACATAAAAAATGTGTCCAAGCATGGGTCCCTAAGACCACTTTGATTTCAACTCTAGGATCCACCTCTTACTGGGTTCCCAAGGACCAAATCCACTATGTGGATAGACCAACCAATTCAACGGTCTAGGGGAGCCAGACAAAACATGTTTGTGTTTTAACTTAGAAATTGCATGCTTAGATTTTTTTCTTTCGTGATCTCTCTTAGAACACTTAAATAACCAACTAAAAGCCTTCGTTAAGATTGAGCCTCGGGGATCCTCTTTTCAAATAATCAACTAAAATCCTTCGAAAAGATTGAGCCTCGGGGAGCCTCTTTTCAAAAATAACTAGTTAGACGAGGAAATAATTTTAGGTGAGTCAAGTCATCATTTTCTTGAAAATGGCTTTGTCTAAGGAAGTGGTCGATGATCCGATAAAAGAAGGCCCTGCCTCGCCACGACTGAAGCCATGATCTTGAAAAGGTAAACTTGACAAGCCTAGGTCAAATCCAAATCTAACATTACTTAAACATAAATGCACTTAATCAACTTAATCGAAGTCATCTCACAAAGAACACATAAGTATAACATGCTTGATCATATAGACTCGGTGAGATGACCTAGGTTTAACAACTTACAACCAATTTTTTAAAAATATAATAATCTAACATCCAATCCAACCACCTTGTGTGTAGGATCAACACACGACCGGGATCAACTCAAATTCGCGAAGCTTCGATTCAAACGACAAGGATCGGTAGCCTTTGGGAATAACGACAAGCTCAAAATCATCGGATCAGGTGATATCGAGCTTAACTCGAATTTTGTTATTAAAAATGTATTACTTGTAGAAAATTTTGAATATAACCTGCTTAGCGTAAGCCAATTATGTGACAATAATTATAAGGTCATATTTTTAGAAAATGAATGTGTAATTAAAACAAATGAAACACCTAAAACAATACTCAAAGGAACTAGGACAAATAACATTTATACAATTAACTTAATCAAATCCTCAGCTAAATGTCTTATGAAACAGGAAGAGGAATCATGGTTGTGGCACCGACGACTCGGTCACTCGCACCCAAGACTTGTCCATAAGATGAGTCAGAGTGGCCTAGTCAGAGGCTTACCCAACCTTAACAATTTGGTTAATAAAATCTGTAATGCTTGTCAACAAGGAAAACAACCTAGGACACAACACAAGTTAACTAACCAAGAACGAACCTCAAGTGTACTTGAGCTCCTGCATATGGATCTATTCGATTCACATGGAGCCAAGTCACTCAATAAAAGTCAATATTGCTTAGTCATAATTGACGACTACTCCAGGTTTACCTGGGTTAGGTTCATCAAACATAAAAATGATACCCTAGATCAATTAATCAATTTATTCAAATTAATCGAGAATCAAAAAAACCTTAAGGTTAAAAGAATTAGAAGCGATCATGGTGGTGAATTCGAAAATCAAAGGTTCACCGACTTCTGTAACCTAAACGGATACCACCATGAATTCTCTTGCCCTAGGACCTCTCAATAAAATGGCCTAGTGGAGCGGAAAAACCGAACTCTACAAGAAGCCGCTAGGACCATGTTGAACGAATATGACCTACCCGATAGGTTTTGGGCAGAAGCCGTGAGTACGACATGCTATGTCCAAAATAGAATCCTTATGGTAAAGAGGCACCTTAAGACCTCATACGAGATTTATCACGATAAAATACCTAACATCAAGTACTTTAGGGTATTTGGGTGTAAGGTACATATCCTAAACACTAAGGATTACCTAGGGAAATTTACATCCAAGACCACGACCGGAATCTTTCTAGGATACTCGACTACAAGTCGAGCTTATAGAGTATATAACCACGACACCCTTAGAGTCGAGGAGACTATCAATGTAGTATTTGATGAAGGACATGAACCTACAAAACCCCCCGGCAACCCCAATTAGCAATACGATTCATACTAGACCTAACTCTGATCCGGAGATCAGGTCTAGTGTTAATCCTAACCTAAGTCAACCAAGTCACTCTATTGATCAAGTGATAGATGACTCCAACCAAACTAATGTTCAACCAAGTCACCCCATTGATCAAGCATTAGGTGACACAAACCCAACCCAATCTAAGATTCAGACTAACCACCCTATCGATCAAGTGATAGGAGATCCTAATCTAGGAGTTCGAACTAGAGCATCCTATAGGAACCTTAGTCAAATTTCCTTAATTTCAAAGATAGAACCCAAATCAATTGAACAAGCTCTTCTTGATCCCGATTGGATTATTGCAATGCAAGAAGAGCTAGCTCAATTTACTAGGAATGAAGTGTGGGAATTAGTACCACCACCTAAAGACAAAACGATAATTGGAACAAGGTGGGTGTTTCGAAATAAGCTTGATGATAAAGGTGAAGTAGTTAGAAACAAGGCTAGGTTAGTCGCCAAAGGGTTTAGTCAAGTCAAAGGCTTAGATTACGATGAAACCTATGCCCCAGTAGCTAGACTCGAATCCATTCGAATGTTGCTAGCTTATGCCGCACATCGAGGATTTAAGCTGTTTCAAATGGATGTTAAGTCGGCATTCCTAAATGGATACATTAAAGAAGAAGTTTATGTTAGCCAACCCCCCGGATTCGAAAATCTAGATAAACCCGATCATGTTCTAAAACTTAAGAAAGCTCTCTATGGACTTAAACAAGCTCCTCGAGCTTGGTACGAGAGACTTTCAATCCATCTTAAGTCAAAAGGGTTTAACCAAGGCTTAGTTGACCCAACTCTCTTCGTAAAAACCTTAGGTAAAGAAATATTCATAGCTCAAATTTACGTAGACGATATAATTTTTGGAACCTCTAACTCAGCCTTACTAAACGAGTTCGTTTCACTCATGGAAAGTGAGTTTGAAATGAACTTGGTAGGCGAGTTAAGTTTCTTTTTAGGTCTACAAATTAAACAAACTAAGGATGGTATATACCTATATCAACAAAAATACACTAAGGAGTTAATTAAAAGATTTGGAATGCAAGACGCTAAGATAATAAACACCCCAATGGCGATTAATGTTAACATAGGAGAAGACCTAGAAAGTAAGTCCATTGACTTAAAGTACTATAGGAGCGCGATAGGAAGTCTCCTATACTTAACTGCGAGTCGACCCGACATCCTATTCGCAGTAAGTATGTGCGCCAGGTTTCAAACCTATGCTAAGGAGTCTCACCTAACCCTAGTTAAGCATATCCTTAGATATCTTAAGGGTACACTTAACGTTGGTATTTGGTACCCTAGATCTACGGAGTTTGAACTAATCGACTACTCCGATTCAGATTATGCCGGTAGTAAACTCGATAGAAAGAGCACGAGTGGTTGTTGTCAACTACTCGGCTCAAGTCTAGTGAGTTGGTGCAGTAGGAAGCAACATTGTGTTGCCTTATCTACCACCGAAGCCGAATACGTTGCGATGGGTGAGTGTGTAACTCAGCTTTTTTGGATGAAGCACACTCTCCGAGACTTTAGGTTGGACTTCACCAAAACTAAAATTTTTGTAGACAACATAAGTTCGATAAATCTAACTAAGAACCCTATATGCCATTCAAGGACAAAGCATATAGAGGTAAAACACCATTTCATTCGAGAACATGTAGCCAACGGCTCCATACAACTCGAATATGTTGACTCGAAGTCTAACATAGCAGACATATTTACTAAACCACTACCCGAAGCCGAATTTAGTCTCTTGAGATGAAGATTAGGCATGTGCGTAATAGAATAGGAACTTACAAATTATATTTTCTTACTACTATTTCTTACTTTTTTTTTTCATGGAACTAGCATAGGACATACCTTAGATATCATGCACCTATAGATTTAAGGAGCCAATACATCTCACAACACATAGGACTAATGTGTTTGTGTACTTAGCCACGTAGATGGGCGTGAGATGTTAGGACCTTACTCCTGGTTCCAGATGTAAAGCTAGTGCATCGCTATGAACCACGGAGTATAATCATACATACTAACCGACTCTGACCAGGATTGGTTGATCCTTCATATCAATCAAGCCAAATATGAGTCGAACATTTTATAGATGAACTTATTTTCAGTATATTATTTTTAAAAATAAAAATGTGGAACATGCTTGGACTTTAAATTTAACATTTATTTTGTTTTCCACACACCCCTTACTCTTTTCGATATACGGCAAAAGGGGGAGAAAGAGGACAAAAGTTAAGGGTCAAAAATTTTTTGATAACTTAACTCTTACTTCATAATTAAACCAAAAGTTAACTTTAAGTTTTGAAAACTTATTTAACTTTTAAAGGCCAAGGTTAAGAAATCATTTGGTTTCTTAACTTAAAACTTATTTTAAACACTACACTATACAATATTAAGCAATTTCTACATTTAATTTTTTCTTAGTAGCAAATATCAAGGGGAGAGTTAAAACCCTTTCTCAAGTACTCACCCTCGGTCGAGGAGGATTCCTCAAGGGGAGAACTTGAAAAGAATTTTATATACTCCTACTCATTCATGCATAATCTCATACTTATTTTTGTCTTAACTTTGTATGTGGGTTTGCCATAAATCAAAAAGGGGGAGATTGTTGGTGCAGTGGGCACCTAAGTCGAACCTAAGTTTTGATTATAGCAAACGATATAAAGTTAAGCTTATATTGTTATCTCACGAGCTAAATCAAGTGTGCAGAAAAGTCTCAATGCTGGAGCTGAAGGCTAGCGACACCCGGAGGAAACCGCGGTGGTCGGGCGACACTCGAGTTACTTCGGAGGGAGCCGAAGGAATCGAGTGGAAGGCCGGAAGCAAAAGCAACACGTAAGTATCGAGGTAAGCTCGTGTGTGCGAGCGTAAGTGAGGTCGTATCCTCTTTACGGGGATGATCTTAGGCGACGATCCGACCCAAGACTTCCCATGGAAGGTCTATGTTGAGATCGGACGACAAGTGGCCGTCGAATCCGCTTATATTTTGAGCTAACTCTTTATTGTAGTCAAAAATCCTGGCCATCAGTTCAATCGGCCAGTTCAATCGGCGCGCCACCAACCGCCAGCTTCAACCAAAATCATCGAGTAGTCAAGCTTTATCACCATTTTTCAAGGAGTTTTGTGCCCATTTGTGATTGGTTGAAGACCCATTCGTTGAGGGGCTTAAAGGCTATAAAAGGAGGGCCAAACCTAGGGTTTCATCCTCAATTCTAAGTGCTCAAAAGCCTCAGATTCGCTGCAACTCTCCGACGACTCTACAACAACGAAGTGCTGCCAACAACCCTAGCTTAAAGTTTCTTTTGTTTAGTTGTTGGTATAATCTTAATTTGTTATTGCTTTCAATATTGCAATTCTTTTTAATCGAGGCTTTTCGTTGCATTTTACTTTAATAGAAGAGAGGGTTTGTCTCTCTATCTTTTTGCTTCGAAGGCTTTTGTAATCGTAAAACTCCTACCTCCAACGAGGAGGAGTGTTTTAGTGAATTGCCCTCCGTACACGGTCTAGGACCGTTAGGGCCTTGGAGTAGTAGCCGAAGGCTACGAACCAAGTAAAAAAACTATTTGTCTCATTTAGTTTTTATTTACATTTCCGCTGCATTTAATTGTCTATCGAACGATTTAAAAGAAAAGTTTTTATCGCTATTCACCCCCCCTCTAGCGATCCGCTTCGATCCAACAATTTCTACTAGCGTATTTTTCATTAACAATAGCAAGAGTACTAAAATAATTACTAGCATGCTTCTTAATCCTAGAACTAGAAGGTGCATTAAAATATACCTTAGGATTTGCTTTGGAAGCTTCCCCTACTTGTGTAGCTCCTTCTTGCCCCTTCTTCCTCCCCCTAGGGCATTGACTTCAGTAGTGTCCTTGTTGATTACACTTGAAGCACACAATGTGCTCTTTGTTTTTCCTAGCGAGGACTCCGACATCCTTTAACTTTTGGTTGACTTTTGCTGTCGGTGCTTTTTCTTTAGCCAATTTTGGGCATTTTCTCTTATAATCCCTTTCTCCCTACACTCAAAGCAAATTATGTAATCTTTATTATTAAGAATTGCATTTGAGTTACCTAGGGTGATGGTAGGCGCCAGAGTTGATTCTTCATCCCTCTCGGAGGTTGAAGCTTTTTCTTGCTCTTCCTCTAGCTGCGGTGATCTAACCTCCACTTCGGATGTTGAGCATCTCTCAACTTCTGAATCCTTGAGCTCTTGGGATGATGATGTGCTTTCCTTGTCTTGAACTTGGGAGGATGAACACTCTTCCTCGGCATCCTTCTCTACTTGTGCTGGTTCCAAATTTTTGTGGAATTTGATCAATTTATTCCACAATTCCTTAGCATCCCTATAGCTCCCTAATCTAGGCAAAATATGGTTAGGTATCAAATCTAATAGCATTTTTGTTACCTTAACCATTGTCTTGAACTTTTGCCGTTCCTCCTCGGTCCATTTTGATTTTTCAATTATCTTGTTGTCTTTATCCCTAGGCACTTCAAAACCATCTTCAATGATTAGCATAGTATCGAAATTGGTTTCGAAGTATACCTCTATCCTTCTTCTCCACCATGAGAATTCTCCCTCGAATTTCGGTGGTTGGATGTTCATGCTGGCCATTTCAGTTGATTGTTGTGGCGGTGAGTCCGATGACAACCTCCTCACTCTGATACCACTTGTTGGAGGATCGGTAGCCGACTAGAGGGGGTGAATATCCCTCTTTGATTGATGATGGAGATCGTTCGTTCTTGCATGCTTTGTCTACAATGATCGTTAATATGTGCAGTGGAAATGCAAATATAAAACACAAATATAAAGACAATACAAGCACACACACCACAAGTGATATACGTGGTTCAGAACCTTAAGGTTTCTACTCCACGGGGTGAGCTCAATGAGCTTGAGTTATGTGCACGACACTAACCAAATCTCCTTCTCGACTACAAGTCAGAGGTGGAGAAACCTCGTACAAGCAATTACAAAGTAATACAAAACATACAAGCAAATACAAAGACTACAAATGAAATACATAAAGAACACTTTACAACAAATGGCTTTGAACTCTTGCTTGTTGCTTGCTTTGGATTGCTCTTAAAGGACTAGAATGCAGCAACAATTCCCCTCCAAAATCTCTCCAAAAACCTTGGCGAAATCCTTCATCTCGAGCTCCATTTATAACCTACATCAAGTTGATTTTGCGCCCAACAGTCGACTGTCAACAGTGTCGTTGTGAGACAACGACCTAATCCACTTCGGCATCCAAGCCAACGGATACATTGGCGATGACGCCCAATACCATCGATGACCATCGACTCGTAGTTGATCGCTCGATCACTATGGAGCGTTACGTACGCGACAATTCCATCACCAATCGTTGTCCCTTAGCGGCGATTCGCCGACATCGATCGATCGCCAATACTTGGCGCAACGCTGTGCCACAAAATGTAGTCAAACATCAGTCGATCATTAGTCAACTTGGATCAGTTGAATCGACACCTATGCCAGTTGACTGTTATCGAGTAAAACCTCAAACAAACACTTGTTTGAGTATTCGATCGTTGGGTAAAATCTCAAACATCATGTTTGAGCATCTGACACTCAGTCTTAGCCACTTGGCCAAGTCCACCTCATCCTCTCATCAAGTTCTCCACTGAAGCTCTCTTCCCTCGGCCTACGTCCCTTGGATACACCAAACGCACGACTTCGCAATGCCATCCTTCGCATCTCTTGCCCTCGAAGTCTGCTTCCCTTGAGCCTCACTCCATTCACTTCTCGTCCGGTGGTCCCTCGGATGCACCAAGCACACAACTTCGCAATGTCATCCTTCACCGACTCAACCTACGAGACTAGTGATCTTGCCAAGTCTTCAAGACTTCCTATTGACAAGGTTACACACTTGGACTTATCAACACCAAGCTTGGACTTT